>LR991098.1:9437500-14437500 GCA_905163515.2 Lymantria monacha | reverse complement strand
CGCCGGTTTCGGAGACTCATACATTCTAAATCACAATAATTACCAATATGATGATGGGATAAGTATGCAATGTGTAACCATCCTTTATTTTCCCATGAGATTTATAAAAACCAGTTGAGAAATCATCATGAGAATGAGTAGACGCTCTTCTGGGAAACTTAACAACTGTGATGACCAACTTCTCTATCAACTGTGGCAATTTTGGTATTATCTCACCCCTGTAAGGTGACCTAAATTCAACAGCAGCCATAGTTAGGCTGTTAATAATTATGATGATGAAAATTACAATAAAATTACAAATATTTTAATAATATTATGCAAATTGAGGGAGTTTAAAGATAGTATTTGATAATGGGAAGGTTATAGAGCTTTTTTCGAGATAAAAAAGGAGCTATAGATATCTGCTAATTTTCAAGACACTTAATGGGGTGCTTGTTTTTAGTGCTGAAGCAATCTGAATGAAAGTTCGTCCAGTCAGTTTGAATGAAAATACTCTTATATATATGGTGGGATCAGATTTGGTAGACTAATTTTAAATAAAATGAAAAGCATTTAGACTTTATATAAGTGCCCTTATGGGGCTTATACATAGATCATAAATGACTTTATTTCATTTATACTAATTTAAATGCAGTACCTCTTAACCTGCAGACGCGTGAATACGACATTGAATGAATGAGTCATTAATAATCTTCTATTGCTATCTGCTTATTATTTAATTGGCATATTTACACGGGCTTTAAATGTTAATTTTTTATTGCCATCATAAACCCAATTTACCGAGTATGCATAAGTTCTGGCTACTGCTGTGGGCTGCACGATTTTTCCATAGTCACCATCTTTATTTGGAAAATATAACTAATTTGAAAACTTTTCGACATTACCCAATTTACCGCATTTTAATAGGTTCAAACAAATTCTTCAATTATAATTAATTATTATCATCATCATCATCTCGGCCTATACAAGTGTCACTGTTGAGTATGGGCTTCCTGGACAATGGAAGGAAAGTTGACCTACTATTGCATGCTGATCTGAATTGTTGATATAGAGATTTTTGTCAAGTTTTCCGTCTTTTGCATCTATGTTATCTGCTATTGATGTACTAACCCTTAGTCTTTTACGACACCCATGGTCAAAAAAGGTGTGGTAATGAATTGTATTCTTACTACGTCATCACACACAAAGAAAATCGAAAATAATAATGCTGCAGTTTTATTAAGCTAATGTCATTTATATCATATATTTGACAGGCGTTGAAGAAATCTTCAGACCTTACGGATAGGAATGTGTCATCGCTGAAAGTGGAGTCAGAGAGGTTACAGGAGCACAGTCGGAGCGCTTGGAAGTGCTGGTTGTGGATTATGTTAGCTGTTGTGATGGTCATATTTATCAGTAAGTTTCTTTACTTTGCCATATTAGCTACAATTTGTTATTCATTATTTTTTTTTTGCTTATGGTGGTAAACGAGCAAGCAGCACACCTAATGGTAAGTGTTACTACCGCTACCTTTGCAGTACCAGGGGTATCGCTAGGCCGCCTACTAATACAAATCCCACCCATTTGGCATCCGGCTTTCTCGCTCACCGAACGAAGCGCAATAGCACATTGCCATTACACAGACGTCAATCTTCTGCGACAGTGTGGTACTACTCCAGAACTGTTTGCAGTGGTGCATGGTCCTACCACCAATTTGGTGTTACGCGTTTTCTATGCAGTACTTGCCAAGAAAATACATAACTCTAGAAGTAGAAACACGTAACAATAGGGGAGTAGGCAGCAATTCATTCCCCTAGTGATATCTTAGCTAGTTTGCACGACTCTATTATTAAATTGTACTGTACGAGTATTTTTAAATTGTACTGTATTGTATTCTTTAATTTTACACGATGCCTGCGAGAAATAAATAAATAATAATTATGTTACTCCACAATTATATTCGTTTACGGTTCTTTCATAATATAAATATTATCCATCAGCGCCATCTAGTGAACACTAGATGGCGCTGATCTGAATTATATTAATAATTAGTTAACGTTAAGAAGCCATTAGGAAATAAGTACAAAGTTACCGTATTTAGAAAAGATGAGTTACGTCATATATTTCCAATTTCTACAAACGTTCTCTTAAGTAGAAAAACTTTGTATTGTAAATATTGTATGCTTTCATAGGGTATAATATTATTTTTCTTTTTCACAGATATGGTTCTATTCATGAAAGTTATGAAGAAAAGAAAATACGAACTTTAAGGTATGTATATAGTGTATTAAACGCGTGATAATAAAGGATATAGGCAGAAGGTGGAGGAAGGTGTACCTATGTACGTGTAGATCATTCCTATTTAGTAATTTATTTATATTATACTTAATATCATTGTTAATTTATATATAACTTAATAATTAATATTGTAGAATATTTATTTGTATATTTAGACATAAAATAAGTGACACGCATCTCTATAATTATAAATATGTGTTTAAGCTGAAAATAAAACTTCACCAAATTCCATTTTGATATTTTACTTTTATTTCTACCAATCCTAATACTTGTTTAGTTAATTTTGGATAAATTTGTTATGAACATCCAATTTTGGTCCAATTAATACTAGAAATTTACCTATATATCTACGATAATTCATAGTGCATTAGTTTTTTTTTGTTTGCCTTTGAAGGCAAAGGGATTAGTAATCCTTTGGTTATAAGTGGACGCTACATCTAGAGTACATGGATAATTGTAGGTATACATAAAGCCAAATCGCTGCCGCAATTAAATAAAATTCTACATTTTCTATATTTTTAAGAGCAGAATCAGGATACATGTCAGGTATTACGACGGGGAATTTAAACAGTCAAGGCTTTTTTGGTTTTCATGCGAGGGGTAAAAGAACGCGACCACTATGAACCTGAATCCGTCCCTTGTCTAAAATCTGTAACAGTACCGGTGCTCGAATTTAGATTTGGAATTTAAGCCAAATTTAGTTCTATAGATTTTTGAGACAGACACAACTAAATTTCTGGACATATTCTCATAAAGAACATGTATCTAAATCTATTATATATATATACATATATATATATATATATATATATATATATATATATATATATATATAATTATATGCTCAATTTATTTGGGATTTGATATCTATCTACATATAACTAAAATATTAATTGTATTCTCTACAATTTAAAAAATATATTACAATAAAAGGAAATTAATACTGATTCTTTCATCGACTAGAAAAACTGGTTGAAATTTGGTTATGTATTATACTATAACCAATCCGTCTTGTTGGCACGGAAGAAAAAGATGTTGATGATTCACTAAGTACAATATTTTAGCATTTAAAATAAGTCAAAAAGCGTATAGATTACACATATTATTAGTAAAATAGACAAGCAGATATATTCCTATTCACTACAAGAAAGATTAAAGTGATATATTTAAATCTGTGCGTGTTTTATTGGACCTGTGGTTCCAATATTAATTAGTGACTCCATTTTAATACGTAGCATAGTAAAATATAATAATTTTAATGATGTATAATGCATAATTTGTTCTAATATTCTTAAATAATTATGCCGGGGGTTGGTAAACTGTGGGATTATTATGAAACATATAGTGTTTATTACAGTTATTCAAATTTATAAGGCAGTTTACAGCCACAATACAAGTGTGACATGCAAACTCGAACAGGATTTGCGTAATTTCTTAATATTCATTTATGCGACAATTTTATTCCCTAAAACATTGCCTTCTTAGTCCCACACCTTTTCATAACCTATTCTCGTTACTCACTCATGTAAACTGATGATAGATAATTTGTTAATTTTTATTTCTGATGTCCATCTAGTTTGTATGCTCTCCTGTTTCCCATTAAAATTTGATTGAAGCTTGTAATTAATATATCGCTTATATAATAAGGCTATAACATATTATTTACATAATTGTGTTTATGTTATCTATTGAATCCTGAAAATATAGGTTATTGTTGCAATTAAAGCGCGGGTGTGCGGATATTCACAATTTATTGGCATATTTGCCTTAGGAAATGTTCACTAGTGAACCCGCTTATAGATTTATGCACACAAACTCCCATTTAAGTTTAGGTGTGGTTGTAAATTGAACACAAAACTATTTTCCAATCCAATTACAAAGATTTTATAAGGTCTTTTTGTATTGGTGTAGGGCAACGATGAACAGAATTGATTAGGGTTATATTGCTAAATCAATCCATCAGCTCGTAGACGTACACTGTTAGACATAGGCCATCCCACGAGAATGCCACTCAAAACAGTCCTGTGCCACCAGTCCAACAGTCGACCTAGTGGTGGACTGCCATACGCTGCGTTGTCCGTTTTGTGGTCGCCACTCGAGAACCTTTCCCAATGATTATTGGTTTGACGAGCGATGTGGCCTTTCCATTGCCACTTTAACGTACTAATTCTTCCACCCGTTATTCTATGGATTGCCGGCTTTAATCACGTAGAGAAATACCGTGCATAGGCCTCTCCATAACACGCTAAGCGACTTTGAGTCTTTTTATGAACCTGACTCTTAAAGGTCCGTATTCCGAGATGGATTTATCACCCCTCTTGAAAACAATACCACCATACACCTGGTACACGACTTTGGCACGTCGCTCCCTAGAATACAGTTTCTGTATGACTTTTAAAACCGGTTTGCTGTCTGCCCTCAAGAGCTCTGTGCCTTTAAATTCTTTAATTCTTTCAGAGCCATTTTGATCGCGTACAAGCTAATGTCTGGAATGTCTTTGTTATAAAGTAGATTTATATTGGACCTGGAGTCTTAGACCCAGCCCACAACTGCCCATAGAACCTTTCGGATGTTATATCATAACTTGAAAGATAGGCTACCTGGATTGCAGCTTATTTCATAATTAATTACTTTAAAAAAGCTTAGCGGATTCTTTAAAGAATTAAATCCAAATCAATAGTACGTTTGACTGCATGAAGTTTGTGTACTACGAGAAACTTTGCGAAGGATAAACTTGCTCTTTTACTAATTACAAAACACATTTACTAGATACTTTAGTTGTAATAAGCTGTAGAACACGTGTATGCTAAAACTATTAGATTTCGTTGGTAACATTTTCTTATATATAAATGTATAGGTATATATATTCATAAATATTGAGCTTACATTATAAAATATGAGTTTACAGATATATTTCTCACCTATCTCTGCCATATAATGTTTGCGAATTATATTCGCTTGCAAGCATTTTACTATTTGTAGCTATATTGGTATGATGTATTCGCATTAATGCTAATATATCGATCTATTTTCTATCATAAACGTCTGTTAATTCGAACTTCCAGATCTTGTTGGGTCCTATTTCGGTGACGTAAAGATGTGATCCGTTTCTTGTTACAGCCAAAGAATGAGGATTTGTGAATCCCTGTAATGCAAAAGTATTGTAATTGAAAATTTTAGAAACTATAGGTATTCTAAATACACTTGATGGCATTTTTGTAGTAATTGCTTTTATCATATTAGATGGGTGCGTTATAAAGGGATTATTAGTTTCGATGTTCTAGCTACTCCGGTATCAAAACGAATCCAAACACCTCTAAATTTTAATTAACTTTGCTTAAATATAAAAAAAAAAATAGGTACAAGGATACTTTGCTTGCATGGAATATTGTTTTTAAGATTGTCCGTATGTGATACTACGATTTAATTATGTAATTTAAATTCTCATCACCAGGGCTCATTCACCTTACGCCCCGACGGCGAAATCTGTCGGGGCGTCGACGAGAGGAACCCGCGAGGGTAAACCGCCGGGCGAACCACCGAAGACAAAGATCGGGTACCGGTGGTCCACTCGCACGGCGAAGAGAGAGGAGTTTTACGGTGGGTCTATGGGGTCGCGCGCCGCCTTTCCGTCGCCCCGGACCGATTTGGCGGGGCGAGACGCATCCATAGACCACCAATAAAAAAATAAAAAAAAAAGGGCTCATTCACCTTCAACGTCCTTAACGCTCAACGCATTTTGAATATATGCCAGTCTAACAACTTTGTCATGAAACTTGAAATTCCAACCTTTAATGCGGATATGACCAGGAGCATGTGGCCAGTTCTATATAATGCCCACTAAGCTACTAGTCCACTACACCACACAGTAAGCCCACGTGCGGCTTCTTAAGTTCACTTATTTACCGTATCTATATTTAATAGGGTGGCAAATGTAAATTACTTTCGGACTTGTATTATTCATAGTTAACCGATTGTTGCCGGTAGACAGGCTAATATGCGAAAAGGCTGTCTTCAAGAATTCCAGTTACAAATAGTGGCCCTCCAAGTGCTCCATACAAACACATATATTTAAAACGATCCTTTGAGGATAGGAGGTAAATATGAATTTTAGTTATTACTTGAATAACATTCAAAATTCGGTCATGCTGTATTTGAATTACTTATTCATATGATACGATACGAATCTGTGACAGGCTCCTTCACAATGGAAATGAATATCTATTTAAAAGAATATAAAATACACAATTATTTATACTTACAGTACTTGGTTCCCAAGTATCAAGAATGTTACCATACACAGCATTCACAGTGAAGCCTCGAACAGCAATATTTTGAGATGTTGGTCCATTCACAGCGTAGATAGTATCACCATGAGACGCCACAGCGAACACTCTGCCTAAAGTAGGATCCTCGATAATTGTCGCTGGTTCAAACATTTTTACGTAACTCTTAAGACCAGCTTTCGGGCATACGATCCTCATGTTTTCTCTATCAGCTACGCATACAATATCCAAGTGTTCCAATAAAGTTACACTGTGCGGTACATTGAGGGTCAAAGTGTCGGAATATGTCGGTATGGCTAGTAGCAATTTGCCCGCAGCGTTGAATTTCAATATTTGGTTGTTGCAGTACCCGTCAGCTACAAATATTTCTCCAGTGGTAGCAACCGCTACTGATGTAGGCATACATAGCAATACACGCCGCCTATAAGGATAACCCGCTGTAAAAGGCTCCCCGATAGTTAAGCTTGGATATTTGTGGTTATTTGGCGTATACTGAAATAAAAAATGCATCAAAAACTAAGTATTATATAGACAACTAGCGACCCGCCCTCGCCTCGCTTCGGTTACGTCAGTTCAGTTGTGTAGTTTACTTTCGCTACATAGAATTCCTTTCGGAGAAGGAATTTCTTAAAATCCTACTTCATCTGACCTTTACAGGACAGAAAGAAAGTCCACACCAAACTCCAAGTATGTAGTGGCAGTATTGGAAAATGTGGATTTTTTGGGTTAACACCAAAGAGTAAAGTTATTAAACTGAAAAAGAGTGGCAACTCGATGATAAAATATGCATGTATGGAAAGTGCTGCTGCCCAGAGTTTAAGCGGTGAACTAAAGTTGAAGTGATATATATATATATATACATATCTACATGTGTATGTGTAATTATACAGAATATTCTTTTACTATGAGATATACCCTGAAATATAAAAAAAAAACATATCGGCTGATATCGAAACAATAATAATATAAGTTTAACAATGAAAATTGATATAATTTTCAGAAAGTACATCAATAATCGAAAATAGATCGATGACAATAACTACCTACACTATGAACAAAAAATAACAATTCTCAGTTGTCAAACGTTTGACAGACGGGACAAAATGGCAGCAGCTAAGTTTGTACAACCAGTCTGTAGGCGGCGCGACGGTCAGTAAAAAAAAGTAATGTTTTAAGTGTGCCCCCCCAGGTTAACACCTACGCAATCCCATTGGAATTTTTAAAAGGCCGTTCTTAGTTTACCTCTGCATCGTAACACAAATATGCGTACCGATATTCAAGTCTGTAGGAGCAATATTTAAAAATGAGATTTTTACAGCCCAGCAACCCCTCTTGCGGGTGGAATTTGGTAAAATCCGTTCTTAGCTGACCTTTACACAGCGAAAGGAATATTCCTATCAAATTTAATTTACACTATTTGCATGACGAATTTTACAGAAAATTGTTGATGATTTACAGCAAGTAAAAAGAATAAAAACAGATACTCATAAAGATATTTGTTTGCATTTATATACTTAAAATTATTTATATCTGCTGTGTGGTAGCGGCTACGAATACTATAAAGTCTTACTTTGCTCCTGGGTGTCGTAAAAAATGACTAAAATCTTTACACCGACCTGAGCCAACTCTATCTACTGCCGTCTGGTTAACGATTACATTCACATCAACCCTATGTCAGACAGGCAGTCGGTCATAAAACTAAATCTTTTGAAATATGTACAATGGCAATGGAGTACATATTGCGTCGGTACCAAGTAATAACGGCAGGATGATAACTTATATATATTTGTTATATTATTTCTCTCTGCCTACCCTGCAAAGGACATGGCGTGATGATATGTATGTATGTATGTTATAAATAATTTAGTAACACATTCTAAAACGCATAAAATTCAAAGTCGATACTCACTTTAAAAACTTGATGCTTAGCAACATCTGTCACCCAAACGTTATCATGATGATCGATGGTTAGTCCATGTGGCATGTAAAAAGCATAAGCGCCCCAGCTATGTAGAACGGATCCAGTGTGTGGATCAAGAACGAGAATGGTGTCTTCAATGATTGGTCCTTTGTCTAAATTCTGGTACACATTAGATTCATTGAAGGTACTGTAAGTAGAAAGTATAAGATTGGTTATTTGAAATTGTCGACGTTAATAAAGTATTAATTAAAATATTAGACGTTAATTTACCTTTCGTCCCATACTCTCTCAGCTCTGTGAAAAATTACAGGTTGTCCAAGAGAATTGATAGATACAGAAGTTATTTGACCAACATTTAATGATTGTTGAGGCCAATCTTTCACTTCCTGTGGTCTCAGCACTATTTCGTCTTTTGGCTACAAAACAGCGGTAATTAACACAAGAATGGTCATTAGAAGCTAAATCACAAAAGTTACAAGTTTACAATCTTGTAATGATAACACATATGGTGAATTTATAAAGGCCACTCACCAAATGGAGATCTAAGTTCTTGAGGAGATCTTCATTACCACCGTAGCTGAAGTAATCAAAATTATCTCTTACTGTTTCTGGTTCACAATTGATTACGTTGAAAGCAAGAATTAATAACAGGAACGACAACATTTTTGAGTGCCGTTGCGATATTTTTTGTATACTGCTATTGTTAGGCTTCTCTGTATTGCTATTATTGATTATTCGCTAACGCTCTAGAACACGCATGCGCGACCCAGCAATGGTTTCCCAAATATTCTCAAGGTCAAGACATGGAAGTAATAAAACACATAAACATCGAATGAACCTTGCCTTTATTCACATAAGTTGTAACTAGTGTATTTAACAAAAGTGAACCCGCTCGATGATTTGTTGTGTTGTAAAATGTGATGAAATAAAATTAATAAGTGCACAATCTTAAGCTAAATATGAAAATAGAAGACGAAATTTAATTTCATTTTATACTGAATCAGTCTCAAATTAGAATCGTTGTGTGAATTGGCACATTTGCAGATAGAGACTTATTACCTACAAGCTAAAAAATTCAAGTGCATTTACAATTATATACTAGCGTGTATAAATATTTATTGGTTCTATTAACATTGGATTAAATATTATTGGCCACGCCATTCAGAGTTAGGCTGGTCCCATATGTAGCCAGTCTCAGTCATTGAACAAACGGCGTTGTAATATCGACCAGGGCTACGGCAATATGACCATGATGGACATTTACACCGGAACAATATCTGGAACTCTTCTTTGCATACTTCGTTCCACCAACATGTCCTCTACAACAGTTTTTATTGATTTCACTTACTTTGCCACAAAATTAAGTCGTTATGGATAAGATTTAATCTAAAATTGTGCCTACCTCTGTGACGTATCCCCTGACGGACTGATCTGAGTAGCTTCGTTTTGTTATCGAAGCTGTCTCAAGCATTGCACTCAACATAAGTAATACTACGAACAAAACATATTGCGCCTGAAACGTATAATATATACTATTATATTATACACACAAACACAGTTTATAAACACAAAGGTTTCTATACTTTCTATGTTGTTATTACCTTAATCATAGCAAAGCTTTAGAGTCGAAATAGAAAATTATAAGGCGACGTAACGTTTTTCTATCCACGCCCCCTGACGGAGCTTTCAAAGGTTGGTTTTAGTAGGGTTGCGACTATTTTTAGGTAGCTTATCGGTATGTAGGTTATACATATAGTTCTGGGCTAAGTATTTGTTTTTATTCATTGCTTTCACGATACCAAAGTTGTTTCTCTATTTCTTTGTTCATTACGACAAATATAGCATGGGATGGTGTTTTTTGTTAGGCAATTAGTGTAACTAAAGATTTTCTGTACTTATTTAAGGTAGGATTTTAATTATTAAATATTTTAAAATAAGAATACTTAAATGTTAGGATAAAACGATACACACACTTTGATTAATAACACTATATTACATTAATTAACAACAAATTTACAAAATCACTAGCTACGTATAACTCACATGTTCATAACTTGAATAACCGCAACAGTGACATAAAAACATAAATAAAAAAAAAAAGAATAAACAAGAATTAAATAAACTAAGGAAAAAAATCGAAATAAATAATTCAACTAAATTATTAATAGAATGGCACTTAGGTATAAAATAAATAAATTTAGTATGTCTAATTACAACAGCTTTGGTTGGAACTATCTACTACTACATTTGGGATTTCTTGGCTATCACGAGCCTATAATTTTGTCATATTTTTTTTTCTACATTGCTTGTATATCTTCAATTTTATTCTCATCTATATCATGTTCTTGCCGCCTGTGTATGTCTTCAGCGTCTTTCCTGTAAATTTATGTAATTTAAATTAATTATTAAATACATCACATCCGTGTGGTGATGGAGTAAGAATACAATTCACCACCCTCCATCTTACTCGTGGGTAATAAGAGACGACAAAGGCATATATATCTATGAAAGAGAAGGAAAGGTCGAAACAAAACCCTATAACAACACGTCCGACCAGCGTGGTATAGTAGGTCAATTTCTATTCTATTATGGAGGAGACTCGAGCCCAACAGTGGGACATATATGTGCCGGGATGTAGAGTAAATAGATGTAAATAATTTGCTGTAAAAATATAACTGATTTAGTTGATATAGTACCTAAGGCAAACTCGTATGGGCCAAGATTCCGTATATTTAATTAGTCTTTCTTGAAACTTATCTAGGATTACTAAGCCATTGAAATAAATTCAGGCATTTGTAGAATTGATTGATCGTAATTACGTCTTTCTCGTAGAAGCAAGGAAGTTTTCCCTTCTTCTCCTTGGCCTCTATCGTTTGCAATGAGCACCAACATTTGGAGATATGGGTACATATACAAATAACTGGACATGGTTTATACGTCATTAATCGGCTTCTAATTTTATTTAGTTTTATTTTTTTTTAATTTTGTGTTTTTTTTTTATGTTTGGTTTAATGCTGAAAGGACATTGCTCCAGTGAGCTCTAAGGATCACATTATTCGCGGGACAAAATGCTCGGGGTCTAATACATTCGCGAAACGAAAAATGATTCAAAACTGGTTAAACTAAAATTAAATCTACTACAATTTCGTTCAAAATAATAAATATCCAGTTAATGTAAATCATAAAAATTATGCTTAAACACCAAACTTTTGCTTCATCAGATTTCGTTTTAAGATGAAACTGAAAATTTGGCAGAGATTTATTTAAGTCAAAATTGCTCGTAGTAGAAACTAGAGTACGAAACTATTCAAAATTAGTTGGGCTTCAAGAAAAGCGCTTTAGCGAGTCATGTGATACCGTCATGTAGCACCGGTGGTACGTTTTTGGTCCCAAGGATCAACTTCTTTGGGTACCTTAATGTAGTGCACATAGGTCCGCTATGTAAAGTTGCAGTTGCAATAAACCAGTCTAGTTGAGAATTGTAATCTCTTAAGATTACAATTAAAAAAAAATCCTTCAATTATCATTAATTGATTCATCAGTTATTCGGGACTCCTTTTTTTTACAAGATTATTGAAAGTACCTGATCTATGATTTCAAACTTGGGTGCGTAAGTAGTTAATTAATTCACGATTAGCACTAAGTTTTACTGACACTAAAAATAATTAAGTTTATTTTAGAAAAGTGAATAAGTTTTTACCATAAATATACATGATCAAACAGCTTAATCGCATCACAATTTCAATACTAAATATTTGAATTTATTAAATAAAATATAGAAAAACTAAATAAAAGTAAAATCTTAAATTATATTCAGATTCATTATTGTTTACTGAATTTATATGCTGATACATTATTTAAAAGCAATTCTTTTAATTGAGAAACATATATTAGTGATAGCAGTTAAACTAACTGTAAAATATGATTATATATTTCCGTTAAGTTATATTTATTTTGTAATTTATTTTAATACTAGCTTCTGCACGCGACATCGCCTGCGTAAAAGGTTACTTCCTAAAGTTTTTCATACTCTATTTTTTATTTTATCCCTTAAGAGTAAATTTTATACAAAATTTTAATCTCATATTTATTTACATCTAATCAATAGCTTAAAAATAAGTTTCAAGCTTCTGGCTTTAAAAATGACGATACCTCCTTACAACTTTTCAACCCCCTTTACAACTCTTTTTTGCATTAAAAAGTAGCCTATGTCCTTTGTCAGGTTCTAGACTATCTGTGTACCAAATTTCATTTAGTTCGGTTCAGTAGTTTTGGCGTGAAAGAGCGACAGACAGACAGAGTTACTTTCGCATTTATAATATTAGTAAGGATTTAACACAACAATTTTTTTAAAAGAATCTTATAAAATATTAACTCACGTGTATTTATTCGAAGATTGGAAAATACTCTTGGGACAAAGTCTGTAATAAGGCCAACACTCGCCTCCCGCCTCGCCGGCCCGCTGCGCCTCTACGTATTCCTCCATGAGATCCGCATACGGTGATTTACTAGGCCTGCAAAATGCCGTACATTTTCTGAAATTACTGTTCATTTATTCTATTACCTATTATTGATATAGGTTGTTCTCTCGTGAGATCTGTCATTTATTTATTTTTCCATTATTAAAGATTTTCTATAGTGATTCATTAATTTTAATCTTCGATATGCCAATTTGGAATGATTTCATCCATCCATCAAATGATCCTACTCTGGGTTTCTACAGATAAGAAAAAATTAGAATACCTAATTAATATAAAGTCATTTAGTTGACATAAACTTTTTTAATTTTTGTTTGTGTCTTAGTTGTTAGCCTCAAATGGATATGACAACTTTACCCGGACTGTGGGTGAGCGCTGAGGGCTCTCAACCCGAGCATAAACTTTTGTTGCCCGTTTTCCTTTTATTGCAGTGACGTTGTTTGATATCTCTTAATCTATTCTTACGATACCCACGAGAAAACAAAAGTGTGACTTTTCTTTATAATAAAATTCACAAAATTATATTAATAATAATTTTAAACTTACGTGAAGAAAAGCTTCATAATCTCTCCAATAAATCCAAAGTTTGTTAATGGATGCGATTGTATTTCACAAATAGCACGTAGAAGGCACTCCTTTCCTGAAAGCCCGAAATTGGCTAACATGTCCTCAACTAACCCATACAATAAAGCTCTGAAAACAAAATTTCAAGACGAATATTTTATTGTTCATTCTTAAAAGTATCTATCTAAATAATAGATTAATATTTAATCTATTAGCCTTTGTTATGGCTAACCTGATGATCTAAATAGATCTCTATTTCTATTAATATTGTTATTATAAGAACAATTATCTTTCCAAAGAATGAATTGCAAAAAATATATCAAATTTAGACAAGTAGATACGTTTATCAATACGATATAATCAAACAAAAAATAAATTGAAATCTATACTTATAATTAAATAGCATCTACAGAGATAAAATTTGCACACTGAAAATATCTGACAAAATAATATAAGGGTTTTTTTATTGCCTATGGTGGCTGACGAGCAAGTAGCACACCTGATGGTAAGTGTCACTGCCGCCCATGGACCTTTGCAATACTAAGGGTATACAGCTAGGCCACTGCCTACCAATAAAAAACCCAAACCCTCCCAGTTCGGCTTCCGGCTCTCTCCGGTATTAAGATAATTGACGGAACACAATCCGTTGACTTTTCAGATTTTGTCCGTGTGTTAATTTATTTGCAAATCGTGCAGAAATGACTAGCTTACATTTCTTAAATTTTTTTATGATAATAGTTTATATTCTGAAGTAACATCTTTATATTACCTATAGGACCATTTTAATAATTTAAATTCAC
This sequence comes from Lymantria monacha, assembly GCA_905163515.2. Classification (NCBI taxonomy): domain Eukaryota; kingdom Metazoa; phylum Arthropoda; class Insecta; order Lepidoptera; family Erebidae; genus Lymantria; species Lymantria monacha. The sequence goes on along the minus strand of LR991098.1, from coordinate 14,423,174 downwards.
CTAGATGGAATTGCGGGTTTATTTAATACGAAATATTCAAATCCTGTATATTAATTCCTTATATTTTGACTTACATTCTATAAGATATGTTTATAACTATTTGGTTATTCCATTTGGATAATTTAACTGGCGCCGAATTTCAAATTGCAAATTGAATTCCAAGCACCTTATGTAAGTAAACTTCCTGTGTCCGTCGCCTTGCCCTTCGTGAGTGGAATTACAGATGTCTTTATCAAACTGAAGGTGAAAGTAAATGCAAATTTCACTATTACTAGTAGGTTATATCTACACACGGTGACTTCACGAAATACGTTCTAATAGTTTTTGTGTGGTCCCCTTTTCAGAACTTAATATCAATCTACATAACTAGATTTTGAAGTAATTAATTTGCTTTAGCTTTTTTATTATTATTTGCATGACTAAAAGGATCGCTACCACGCATTATTAACTTATAAACTATAGTTTTGTATAGTTTTGTTGATTATTCTTTACCTTTCTCCTCCATATAATTTATCAAGTGCTGCCTTCTCAAGTTCTGGAGTCACATTTATCGCTGATCGCTTCCCTCGCCTTCTATTTAAATATTGTCCTACATAATCAGCAATGACTGAAACAGCGGCTCTTCCCATAGATCTCGACAAAACCGGTGGGAAATCACCGAATGGATTTTCGTTATCCGTTAAACCAAGTTTGTCGAAATCAACTGCAAATTAAAATAGAACATTATTAGTACTGAAGCAGAAACAGTATATAAAATAATTTATTATTTAGTATCAACATAAACGTATTACTTTATTGTGAAGCTATGCCAACATCTTCGCTAATTAAGTAACTGTTTCAGTAAGTCTATAATTGTATTTCATATGTAGTACAGTTATTTTTTCGTCTCTAACCGCTCTCTCAGTCTATTCGCAAACCTATTTAATTTATTGCTTTTTACAAAAATACTTCTCTTCGGCTTTGTAATAAGAGAGAGTTTTAATCATAAATTTAGAGCTGCGTGCTTACGTATATTAAGCACTGCAAACATGTACTCATCTTTATAATAATGAAAACGAGAATTTATATTTTATGTAAACTTAATATACCCACGGTACTTCTAATGCATTTTATGTTATTCAGACTTCTTATAAAAACAAATTTATATGTTAGTTGATATATACATACATCTTCGCAATGTTATTAAAAGTGACAAGTTCAATCACTAGGTTTATTTCACTAAAACTGTGTTATATTTTAACATTTTCGTTATTCAGATATGTTTAATTGTATACTTGTTACGTAGATCTGTTTGCCGTTTAGATATACTGATAAATAAACATTGTTTATCTACCTTTGAACATATTTCAGAAAATGAGAGATCTTTCGTATAATTTTTATTTACTGTTGTTTGAATACGATTTGGGTAGCTAGTATTTAATATAAATATCATTAAGTTATTATATTTGATAATTAATATTATTTATCCATCCGTCTTTTAGCCTATCGAGGTCTACTGGGCATGGACCTCCCGTGAAGTGTAATTGGCATAATCGCCACACTTAACGGGCAGAGTCGCATTCGCATTTGGTGTGAGTTGCCCAGAAAGTGACACATTGTAATTTTAGCCAGTCAACATATGACTGGAATATTCTTTATGCACCATATTATTATTTTTGCTTTTTTTTATTTCTTTTCAAGATTTTTATCCTTTAGTCGTTGCGTCGTTCACAATACTCGCGGTAAAGCAAAAGGTGATGAATTTTATTTTTACTTATAATAAAAAATATTATAGTTTAACAAAAAAAATACTTACTGCTAAATGGAAATGCCATAGTCATATTGGATAGGAATCCAACAGGTGGATGCCTCACAAATGGAAGAGACAATGAAGGTGTTATGGTCATCGTAGTCCCTGGCGGCAACGCTAAGCGTCCGTCGTTAGTAATCCATAATAACCTCTTTTGTCGTGAATGTGGCACATTTTCTTTCGCTACTCCATCTTGACCATTGAGAGAGGCCATTGGTAGCATAGCCGCTAATGCTATGCTGAGTAACACTCGAGGAACTCTTGCATCCATCGCCTACCTGCGTACATAATTTAAAATTAATTTATTTTTATACATACAAAATAGTCAATTTTCACACTGGAAACACTACGTCATAAAGCGAAATATTGACGTTTGTCACTGTATTTTATAAACAATAATTCAACTATATTTCCATATAAGAATTTAATAATGCAAAAGAATAAAGATGATCAAGACAAGACACAATTGTGCACTCACATTCGTATACGGGATAATAATGATTACAATCTAAATATTGAACTTTTAATAGAATCTCTAGAGAAGGAATTTAATATTGATATTAGATCTTTGGTACAATGGAGAGAATTAATAAAGCGATTAAATGTTTCAAGAACCGACTGCAAACGAAAAATCCAATATGCCGAGCTTCAAAAAGCTATGATTATTAATAAATTATACATTCAGTCAAGCAGAAAATCACCGTTCCAGCTAACCGCAGAACTAGCAAGAACAGCTAGTAAATGGCGACGTATAGAGAAGCAGATACAATATAGAAGGCCTTTAGTGTCCCCTGCAAGCACTCATGATGAAACACTTGATGAGATTGGAATAGAATACACACGTCATCCTAATACAGAAGACACCTTAACGGAGGCCTCTGTAGAAAACGAGGCATCAAAATTAAACCTAAAAATAAAGCATGATCTCGTAGCTGATAAATGTTCGTCAGTGGTTGATTCACCATTAGTTGTATACACAAATACGCATAAGTTAATTTCTCCGCTTGATTCTCAAACAAGTCAGCTAAGTTATATTATCGTCCCTAATCATGTGCTATCCGAGAAAACAGAGATTCCTCTAGAAAAAGATTGGTTCTTATCCTCATTGCCGGTTGTATGTAAACCTAATCCTATAGACATTAAAAACAACACTTTAGAACGACAATGCCTCCTCTTTTCACTTACTAATTGCACATGTGAATATCTTCATATTAGATATAAGTGCATAACAGATAATTCTTCGTTCCAGAAAATAAAAATTTTACCAGTTATTCAAAAAAAATTATATCCTGGAATACCTGTTGTATATAAATTCGTATTTAAACTAAAAGGTCAACAAATGTTTCAAACAGCCTTACACTTTATAATTGGCAAACATGATTATACAAATTCAATTACTGAACCACTTGTTTTTCCAGTCGTTAGTACATTTGAAAAGAAGCGATCTGTAAAAGTATCAAATATTATATCAATACCATCAGTCTATCTTTGGCAAATAAAACTGGAACCTGAATCTGAATATCCATCTGGAACTCTAAAAATATGCGTTGATGATCCATACTCATATCACATGTACATACGTAAACACGTAATCGATTTATCAAATGACTCTAAAATATCTGTATCAGTTACAATGGACAAGAAAGTAACAGAAGATAGTAACAATTTTATTCAGAGTCAAAGTTCTATTCAAAGCAAAAATTTAGATCAGAGAAAAGATTCTGTTGATAAAAAGAACTATACTCCAAAACAAAGCTTTAATCAGAATTCTATAAAAGGTTCCGTATCGCCTAAAACTAAAACTTTTTCAAAGAACCACATTGCAGCTTCAAATATTATAACACATGATACTTTAAAAGAATGTGATAATGAACAGTCTGAAATTGTGTCTGTAATTCTTAATACTTTAGTACAGTTAGCATTAGAATCTTTCGTATTTGATTATAGTTACAAGTATTTAAAACCTTATTCGAAAATGACAATACCGGTATATTTTACTAAAGCTGAGCATATTGGTTACCATCAAAGTTATTATAACTTAGAATTTGTCGATCCCGAAACAAAAAATATAGTTTTAGAAGAAACAATAAAAGTTTTCGCTGAAGTTCTAGCTCACCCAATTCAGATTATACCCGACATTCTCGACATGTCTCAATCTCCAGTTTCACATGGTTATATGGAAGATCGTTTCATGGTCATCAATACTCATAAAGTGTTTCCTGTAACTATTTATGTTAAATTAACGACAAAAATGAAGAAACTATTTAACATCGTACCAATGACATGTCTGGTACCAACAAGTTCCAGTGTAACATTTAATGTAAAATTTTGTTCCAGAGACACCTTACTGCCGAATGATTCGGCAGATTTAGTTCATTTTACAATCAAGATTATTATTGTTGGCGACAAAACATTGTATCAAAATGTGCCACCAATATTTTATGAAATGATTGCACCGTGCGCTGTAGACTTCAAAAAAGTCTACAATAAAAAACATTTTAATAATATTGAGTTTTAAAATTACTTAGTGCCAAAATGTGGGAGTAAAATAATAACGTACAGTCATTAATAGCAGCTGTTTTTGGTACGTTTTATTTTTTTTATTATTATTTGAAATAAAGTATTTTATAATACACTTAAGACTTTCTTTATAACGAGTTTAAATATTTTTGATATATTTAATACATATATGTAAGCTAAACTTATAAGAAATTCAAACTAAGCTATTAATAAACCAATCTTAAATTTAATAGCAAAACTGTGAAATGTTCGTAAAACTATATACTTAGATACCACTAATATGACTGCTTACAGCGTCAGACGATAAATTTTTATGTTAAACATAAAACCTGTTCAAGAATATATTAAACCGAAAGCAAATACCACGAATTGTAAACAAGCAACGCTTTATAGAAATAAAGCGTTTCAGAAAACCCAAATTGTTTTATGTTGGTACAAATTTCAGAGAATCTTTTTTGTCAAGCAACCTCTTGCATCACTATCCTTGGATGTTTAGTGTAACAAGTATGTCAGCTGGTAAGATCCTGAACACACATTTTGGATTTAGCAAACAGCATTATTGGATTTCCTCGGGCAAGAAATTCATATATCATTCATTCAACGGAGTTTAGAATTGTGTTAGATAGACAATAGACTAACCTCGTATTATGTGAAATTGTATGAAATCAAATAGCGAAATACTTATTATATCCTATTTGCTCAGTTCTCAAAGGTCACTATTAACGCTATACTATAAAAATAAATACTAAGGTTCACCATAACTTTACAAACGTTAAATTTCTAACATATACAGGGTGGAAGGGGACAGCTCCCGAAAACAAAGACAGGTAACCCTACTGGTCCTACCTGTAATGATAGGCTAGAAAAAAAATCGATTCGGAAGAAAAAAAATTTTTTTTTCACAACGATTTTTAAGTTTTTTTCACATTCCATCGTATTAGGACAGTACCATGTAACTATAATTCCATAAAAATACGTAACTTTACTCAGATGAGAAAAAACGCAATCTATTCAAAACTCACGATCATATGTTCAAGAGTTCAATGACCTCGCGTAGTGCAAAAAAAAATATTTTTTCATCCTAATCGATTTTTTTGCTAGCCTTTCATTACGAGTAGAGCTAGTAGGGTTACCTGTCTTTGTTTTCGGGAGCGGTCCCCTTCCACTCGGTATACAGTCAGAACCGTTTCTTAATATATCGTATAAATAATACTTGTCCTATTTAGAAATTACTTTTTTTGCCATTTGTCATCAGTAAGATATCTAGATTGATAAAAAATTAACACAACCTGGAGCTTCGCTATTTTTCATCTGCGTATCAAACATGTTTGAATTGGCATTTAGTTAACACAGCTTTACTCCGCCTTTAAAATATGATGGAGGGTTCAGCTACAATTTCGGTTCTATAATCTAATGAGATATATATCGTCATATTTACGGCATGGCATAATATATATATGTAAGTATATCGTATAAGGAAGGTGGAGTCAAGAGTCTCCGAAACCGGCGAGCGTGTATGAAGAGAATTATGAATGTTGAGGAAGCGAGTGAAGTATGCAAGGATAGAGTTCTCTGGCACTCTGTTCTCTCTGCCTACCCTGCAAGGGACATGGCGTGATGGTATGTATGTAAGTATATCGTAAATTCTGAAGCCAATATATTTAACCGAACTCTTTAAACAGTTTCATGTTGGGCTGGATTGACAGAGCGGGCAGTCGCGCTCTTCTAAAAAACTCATAACACCAACTGCGATACGCCAAGCCACCTGGCGATTATGGTATTATCTTTCGTTCAGGGTGAGGTATAAGTCCAACAGTGGACGTTGACAGGCTGATAGATAGTTATCGTGTAGATACATATTAATAATATAATTATTTTCATAGGCTTACGTCTTTATCCTCGATTGGTTAAGTTATTGATTAACCCACATTTCGCCATACAGCCTTTAAGCCTAAATGGTCTGACTTAATGATCAGAATTCGGAAGGCAAAATCCCTAAAAATCGAGGCATATTGAAAAATGAAGAAAAAGCTACGATTTTTTTCTGACCCAGAATTCAAACCAACGGCTTCACATTTGCAATTACAGACAGTGATAAAATACTGTATTAAGAAATATACAACTTATTGAGAGTATTGTAACATTTTTAAACAACACGAATATTTTATTATTATATTTTTATATCTTGCGCCGCCTCGAGCCATATAAATATAAAATAAACGGTCAGAAATCACGCCAGGTAGGCTCACAACAATAAAGTTTGTAGATCGCACGAAAAAAATGTCCTGCTTAGGTTAGGTTAGGTTCGAACCCATCATTCAGCTATTTAAATTTAGGTTTATTTTGTCGATGGCGACGGCGATTGTGGATGGCGACGGACTTCTTTGCCACTCTTATATTCGTATAAGTTTTACTATAAAGCGTCTCTTCCAGAATAAAAAAGAAATTGATCTAATCTACAACGCTATCGAGATATTTATGTATAGGTTTTTCTTCGAAGTTTTCTTTTTTCTGCAATTCTAAGTTATAACTTTATCTACTCCTTTCTTTCTTAGTTCATCTTAAAAGACAACTGTGGGATTGGAAGGCGTGTTATATATTTTTTTTTATGAAACGAGCAATGCAATGGAGGAAAAGTTAGAAATAAAACTCTTCGCCCATCTGTCTCGGCGGCTTGTAGTAGACCAGTAAGTAATGAAGAAAGCAATTATTATAAAGCAAACCATATTTTACAAATATATGTATTACAATGCATTATTAATTGTTAAATCAAAACAAAAAAAAAATAACGTAAATACGTTATCTGTATGCCATAAAGATTAAACCTGTTGAGTTGCCCGACTTTATATGTAATACAGGTCATGTGAGATCGTTTGAACTCGCATAATATCCCAGACTAGATCTGCAGGTCTCAACAGCCGGTTCAATACAATCGCATATAAATCAGCAATGCATCAGTAACACATTGAAACCACCTAAGAACTAGAACTGTTGCATTTATCTGACAAGTAAACACATGTATCTGATGACTACAGACGAGTCACCTTGATATTAATTTTTCGTAAGGTTTTCATATTTCATAAACGATTAAAGGAAAGATGACTTGACCTTCTGTAAAGCTGTCAGGACTGTCCTCAATGGAAGGTTTTGTTGGACACAATTCAAGACGCAAACCGTGATTAAAACATGTCTGAAATTCAATATTTATTGTGGGCCATACAATAAGTTCTTGCAGTCTTGTGGTTGTAATATTCGTTTTATTTTTAATTAATTTTATAAAGAACACCAGTTTAATTGTAAAGTATGTTTCTTAATTTCAATAACTTCGTGAATCATTATAGGGAGATATCGGAATCAGATGGATCCAGATGTGACGATATTATCATAACTATTATGATAGTATCGTCAAAGATACTTTTACCTACGATATTTAGTAAGCTAAATTAAGCTGCTTAATAAAAGTTAATATTTGATATTAAATATCACTGGACCGAAACACGACCACAATGATAAAGAATCATTGTGGTCGTGTTTCGGTCCAGTGCAAGATTTATGTCATCATCATCATCATCATCTCAGCCCATATATGTCCCACTGTTGCGCTCGGGCCTTCTCCATAATAGAAAGGTAATTGACCTACTATATCATGCTGGTCAGACGTGTTGGTATAGGGTTTTGTTTCGAGTTTTCCTTCTCTCGCATAGATGTTATATGCGTTTTTTATCCCTTTGTCGTCTCGCAGGATCACCCACGGGTAAGATAGAGGGTGGTAAATTGTATTCTTATTCTGTTACCACAATCCCTTAGTCGTCTCATACGATCACCCACAGGTAAGTTAGGGGTGGTGATTTGTATTCTTAGTCCCGCACCACACGGAAAAATTATATTAATAAATGGTCATAATACTGATACTGTGTGGTAGCGGCTACGAATACTACCAACCTTTGCTCGTGGATGTCGTAAAAGACGACTAAAAGCCTTATTACGACCTGGGCCAACTTTAACTGATGCCGTATGGTCGACAATTACATTCCCAAGGAGGCTTGACGTCTGGCAGGCGGCCGGTCATAAAACTATTGCCAATAACTTTTACAATATGTGCTATGAAATAAGAGTACATATTGTATCGACCCTAAATAATTTGGATTAGATTAGGAGAATAATGATGGTCATAATATAATAATTAGCTAATTAATTAGTTTTTAACAAGTAAACCATTTTATTTGTCTACGATTCATTAACTTGAATTAAAATGTGGATGAAAATTTAGTACTAACGCTACTACAGCATTAGATAAAAATCAAAACAGGGTAGATAAAAACGCCCGTAATAACAATTAAATTGATGAATGTGATACACTTAAGGAGCAAGGTGTCAAGAGTCTCCGAAACCGGCGAGCGTGTATGAAGAGAATTATGAATGTTGAAGAAGCGAGTGAAGTATGCAAAGATAGAGTTCTTTGGCACTCTGTTCTCTACGCCTACCCCGCAAGGTATATGGCGTGATGACATGTATGTATGTACTTACTATATTTATGAAAAGAATTACCTAAATCAATTATTAATTATGCATATAAGCGAGGTACTCGCAATATTTCATAGAACATTAGGGCAAGTCAGGTGAACCTTGAAATGAGGGATGTTTTTCTATATTGGAAACCATACCTGACATCTAACTAAATATAAATTAAGAAACAATAAACAGCACTTGGTTGTAAAAAGAAATATTCGTTGCAATTTATTGAAATTATCAGTACCTACTAGCTATGGATATGTTAGGTGATAAAAACATAAGTGGCTTTTATCCTCTATAGAGCACGCACCTACATTTCTTACGTAAATTTTTATACCTACGTATTAGATGGTTAGCCTTTTGATATCTACCGGATATATGTTCCAGAGTCCATACTATCTAATAATAATAATAAAAATCTAATGAGAGTTTCTTGACGAGAAAACCCGGTGAATCATCACATTGCTTGCTAGGTATATAGGCAATTAGTACATTCTAAACCACTGACCAAGCTAAGTTGTATATACAACTAGTAGTACTTATAATACAAAAATTATTTAACAGAATTAATTGTTCACGTGGGCGCACAATACATTTTTTGCGAGCAAGTAAATGAACGAACTACGCGTTTCGGCAATGCGTGGTCAACAAATTGTAAAGTGCCTCAGATGGCTGATCACACTACTTTCGTTTATTTTTTAAAATGTATTATTAAATTAGCCCACATTCCAAGTGCCGATTACGATGTTTAGCAAAAGTTACTTATAACTAAATATAGTAGTGATAACTTAATTTCAGATAAATATATATTTTTTTTATTTATTTTAAGTTATTCCACAGACTTTTTGTCCGTGCTCTTTTTATGTTTAATTTAATTTTTATGGTGGTTTGTTTACAAAATTTATTTTCTTGAAGTGGCTTTATATTGTTGGTTAAAGCTTTGAGCGCAATTCATGTGTCATAATTTCATAAATATTATTTATTACTATTTCATTTTATAAACTATAGGATTATTTTTATGGATATACATGTGTATTGTTTGATGTCTCCTAGAGGCGGAATAATGCTATAATTGCCACGCTTGGCAGACGGATTGATGATCGCATTGGGTGTGATAAATTTCTAAGGACAGAATTTTCTTTAATTTCTGGCAATCCAGTAATCGGTGTTTACGACTCCTACGGGAAAGTAAGGTCAATCATATATTGTTTTCTTAGTCCATCACTGAGATGTTTTATTGAATTCACGAAGTTCTTCTTACGACCATAAATCCTAAAAAGTATTCGAAAAGTCCGGATATTGCAAATAGTCCGTAGAATAGTAGAATAGTTTATTGTGTTTATATGTGTAATATTCGCATAAATATAAAAAAATAACAATATCTAGTAAAATTGTAATAGACCGATGTTTGTACATCATAAATATTGATTAAAATTAATATCTTTATTAGGAAATTATTTATTAGTAATTTCTAAATAAATAAATTAGAACAACAAAAACCAAAACGCGATATTGTTTTTAGAATTTTCTCTTTGTTTATGTCATCATCATTTATCATTATCCTGTTTTTATCGCAATTGCTTGGGGTCAACGCAATATATACTCCTCTTGTACCGTACAAATGCAAAAGTTATTGATAATAGTTTTATGACCGGCAGCCTACCTGACATCAACTCTTAAACTCAAGTAAGTTATATGAGAAAACCCGTTACGGTTTCGACGCTAAACAATACTCTACAATATACAACAATTCGAGTAAGGACACTTATATTTCTGTATTAATATGATATAAATCATTAAAGGATTAACAATTTAAATTTATATGTTATGAGTGTTATGACCTTTGTCTTATTACAGATACTTATATCTTATTACAGATATATATATATATATATATATATATATATATATATATACATATACATATATATATATATATATATATATATATATATATATATATATATATATATATATATATATATATATATATATATATATATATATATATATATATATATATATATGTATATATATATATATATATATATATATATATATATATGTGCATTTATATTCGGGTAATGATAGATTATACACTCAGTAAGAATAACCATTTCTTGCTTGCAGGTGTCGTAAAAAATGACTAAAGAATATATTCAGATAACATATATGCAAGTGAAGAAATTTCATGAAATCGTATAATAATCAGTCTGACCAGCATAGTCCAGTACGTGAAATTCCTCTATTGTGAAGGAGGTTCGAGTCCAGTAGTAGAGTGTACCTATATGAGTCTAGATGATATTGATATGTGCAATTATTTTATAAATTTTTTCTGAAGTAGTAACATCATCATTTTGCTCTTATATTACTTGGGGTCGACGCAATATGTCATCTTCCTCCATATAGTCCTATCATACGTCATCTCTGCTGTTACTCCCTGTCTATCAATATTGTGAAGTAAAAACATGACATGGACTTTTGACGGGAATTTGAAAACGTTATGTGGTGCTCTTGTATTATATTCGATATCTTAGTGTTTTAACGTGTTATATTAGATAATTTTGATGGCATTTTATGTAATGTGATGTGCGGCAATACTAAGATGTAGTGAATATCATATACAAGTGCTTTACAACGTTTTCGTTTTCCATCAAAATGCCCACAAGATACCATTAACAGTGTGGCCATTGCACTGTTAATGGTGACAATTTGACTTAGACAACGACTGACTTGAAAGACTAAAAACGTGAAAATATTTATAACTTGACACTGGCTCGTGTATGTAGCTGATTGCCAATATATAAGAAGAAGAAGAACATGACATGGTAATTTAAAATTTGATCAAATAGAAAACTTGTCATGGTAATTTGAAATTCGAACGAATAGAAAAAAAAGAGAAAATATATTCCTTCATGAGCTTTTTTTTGGGTAGGCTATGGTCTAGACACACGCCGCCCGTTCCGTCCGGGGTGACAAAAGAGCAGCAGGTGGCCCTATAACCCACCGTATTCCCTCCCCATAGTCTTTGGGCCGGTCACTGGTACCGCTTCCTTGACATCCGCGGTCAGCCTCACTGCGGGTGACGGACTCTTCCCCGGTCCAGTCCCCCGCATTCCTACATGCCCTGCGAGACAAACGGATATAATACAATAATTTCTATTATCCTCGCACTCAGTCTCTAATTATTCCACTCTTGATACTATTTTTACCTCATTCTTTCTGCTTAGTTAATAAAGTACTACTAAGTAACAAGTATTTACTTAGATATTTCTATCGCATGTGCAGGCAGTTTTTTTTTAAATTTATCATTTGCCTGCAGTGAGCGCCATAATAAATTAGCTCATAAATGTCTTAATGTTGTAAGTTTATTTTTTTATTGAGTAGTAGAGACACGCTGATAATAGATTTTTATTGTAGCCAATATACTCTCGAAGAAGATTTACGTTTGATCTAGTTGTAATTTACTACAGCCCCTAGTTATATCTAGACCTAGACCCTAGTCTATAAGAAAAATTGATCTAGTATAATACGCTAACCAGAAGAGTTGGCAAAATTGGAAAACTTTATTTTCCTTCGTTGATTTCCTTCTCCAGTAGTAATGCTTTGTGATAATACCTTCGGGAATGCGGATTATTGATATTGTATTCTTAATCCATCAACTTGTCTTCTTCTCAATACATATAAGTTCCACTACTAGGTTCCGACCTCCTCCACACTGGAAAAAAAATTGAACTACTATATACCAGGCTGTTCAGACGGATTGGCATAGCGCTTTATATCAAGTTTACCTTCCTTTGCATACAATATGTATAACCACATGCAAGAAAGAGATAGTGAATTGTATTTTTAATCTGTCACCACACGAAAAACTTATCTACTATTGATCAAATTTTCTAATCGATTGTCTTTTCTGTTACATATTTATTGATATTCGTGACACGTAGCGAATGCTAAGTTGAAAGCGCTACAGTACCTGCTTAACAATAGCCAAAAGAATCAATAAATATCGATTTGCCATTAAGAATTCACTGGTCATACATTTTAAATATTTTGACGATCGATACTTTCTCGCTAAAAATGTTAAGTTAGTTTAGTAAAATAATTAAAACTTTTTATTTATTTACTGCTGTTATTGAACAATAAATTTACTGTTAAACAAACCAAATCGGATCGGAATGTTAATTTATTCATGTTTTTCTTCATACGCAAAAGCTTACTGTACAGGTTGCGCTAAAATTTGCCACAAGTATGTTCTCTGTTTTTCTATACGCCATATATTTGACTTGAATTGATTAGATATAGATAAAGTATGATCCTTAGATTTTATAAAATCGCATGACGAAAAGAGTTCATTTTAAATAGTTATTAGCTTTTACACATTGGTGCACAGCGCACATTTTAGTGGCTGGCATGTAATCACGTAAGTCGAATAGTCGAGTCAATAGTAACCTTATAAATGCAGCTTAAGAAATGCTCGTTCCCTATTTATTTTTTTTATTAAACTTCTAACAACGTCTTTATTCCAAACATCTAATTGCTAATTTTAAAGTCTTTGGGTCATACAAAAATGTTCTATGTGAAAAATTACAACGCCTGAAACTGTAACTTGTTGACGGTAATAGTTTTATTCCTATTTAGCTACTACCTATTACATCGAAATAGGATTAAAAATTGAAATACCATATATAGTGACCATTGGGCAACTCCAAAAATAAATTAAACGGATAACTGATAGTACTTAACGAACTTCAATCATCTCTTAATCGTAATTCGAGAATCGCTTCAACGATTATCTACTTCAACTGTATACATTGCTGTATCAGTGTAGTTGCTTTCGTTCCAGCTTATTTATGTACCGTACATTTTACCAACAGAAAATAAGCAGTGATGGACAAAGCTTAAGCCCGCGACACTCGAGTTTACGGGAGCAAATTTTTAGAGGCGCCAAAATTTTGGAAGTGGCGAAAATTTGTAATCTATTTTTTTTTTATAACTGTAACACATTTTTTTTTGCATATTCTCCAGCTTTTACAACCTTAGGATGAAAAATTTATAAGTAAAATTATAATATTAAAATGTCTAATCATGTAAGTTCTGAAATTATAATATCTAACAAATTGGTACTAAGAAAGGGGCGTATTATTAACTTGGACCTATGACGCCATCGAACTTAAATCCATCATTCTAATAAGATACTCATCACTGAAGAGTGCAACTTGCGCGCACAACTTCATTGTTTTATATATTGACACTAGCTGTCCTTGTCCGCTTCGTTTGGCATATAACTTATATAATAAACATAAACAATAGAATTAAAATATTTATAGTCACCAATATACCTCACATAACATTCTCCGAAATCCCGTTAAATCCGTTCGGGGCGACACATGAAGTGGCGCACGACCCGCCCTGCAAATTACCTTTCCACGCCATGTGAGTGGGCCACCGGAACCCGGTCTTTATCGTCGGTGCCTCATCCTACTGAGCTCTGAATGAAATTACAAGAACTTCTATTATTTTATTATTAATTATAAAAAAAAATAGAGTCCACGCTTTTGTACTTGTGAAAATATATAAAGAAATCATTTAACACATTATGTTATTATTTTCCTCGATATAAATAGGTATATGTGAGCGTAGAACAGACTGCAACTCTTTTGATTAAGTTTTATACCGGTCTGCCTTCGTCAATCCTTGTTGGGACCGCAGTCATTAGGATTAACCGCCATCTAACATAGATGGCGGTTAATCATTCAAGATAATTCATTGCTTTCTAATATGCATTTCTATAAAAATCTTTATTGTACAAATTTTAATTATATAAATAGCGACCGATTTTAGGTTGATTATATTGATTTTAGTAACCACAAAAGTTGAAGTTTCGCTTTAGTTTCAATTAAAAATAATTTCTGGGAAATTTCTTCCTTCTCAAATCCGTATAATAAATGTAGTTTTCAAGAATTTCTTATATCTTAATATCTACACTCTCGTTGAATAAAAACTGGTGCCAAAAACTGGCTTTCGTAGTCAAAACCAGATTGTCCTTAAATCGGGTTTTTTTGATATCATATACAATACAAAATAAAAGCGGATAACGGCGATGGAGAACAAGAAACTTCCATACGCGAGATTTATCCTATTAATATTATAACGCTGTTACTAATAATCTTTTACAAGCGACGTATACCGGGGTTATAACAACAACGTTACCAATAAACGCTATTTGACAGTTCGTCTGTATACGTCTGTTATAAGGATTGTGTAAATTCTTTTGAATTTTATACAACTGTTATTCATCCTATGACCCTTGTTTAACTAACAGATAACCTCGAGTTTCTGGACTATATACTGCGTTTAAAAAATTTATATCTACAGATAATGGATTATTTACAATATTTCGATATGTTTGATGAATTAGACAGTGAAGAACCACAAAGAAAAAAAAATCCTACAAAAATCGTTATGATCCTTTTACATTAGAGGAAAAGGAATTTCGAGCGAAATATAGATTTAGCAAAATATACACAAGAAATATTGTAGAATAAGTTAGATGCGACATTGAAAAAGAAAATCGTGGGGTGGATTATATGCAGAAATTCAACTGCACTCAGAACGTAGGCTCGATAAGAAGTACCTACAAGACGATGCAACAGACAAAAGAATAACGAATATTCAAACAACCTTATTATCTGTTGTCATTTGCGTTCGAAACCTTCCTTTCGTAAACGCGAAGTACGGTAGGTATAAAGCAAGACTTATTAATAATAAGGAAAATAATAATAGCCTTCGTTTAGCGGCAAACAATAATTTAGGCGTTATTTTTTATTTTTCAGTATTAAATAATTACATTTAAGAGAATTTTCACATATTATTAAATTGAATAATATTGAGGAATTATAGTTTTCGAACGTTAGTAGTGAATGTTGCCAGTAAACGTTGATTAGCAAATTTTTAAGTATCCTAGGCTTACACACTGATTATTAGTAAGAGCGGTGTGTAACGGTTATTCAAAGCTTATTCATTGATTAAGAACACAGCTGTTAAACACTTGTTTTAAACATTTTTATTAGTAAAGCAGTAAATGTGAAAGTTTGTGAAGATGTTTGGAGATTTTGATGTTTGTTACTCTATCACGGCTAAACTGCTTCACAGATTTGGATGAATATTGGTATTTAGATAAACCATTTCCCGACTAGAAAAAAAGTATGGTTCAACCAGATCATGTATCTGGACCCGATCAGGATAGAATGAGGCATGCCGGATCCGGCAAACCCGATCAGGAGCAGACCTGGTCCTGATCAGGATAGCCTGATGTGAAATAACATCAAGTATGGTAAGGCATACCGGATCAGGACCAAATAAGGATAGCCTGATGTGAAATATCATTAAGTATGGTAAGGCATACCGGATCAGGATCAGATCAGAACCAAATAAGGATAGCCTGATGTGAAATATCATTAAGTATGGTAAGGCATACCGGATCAGGACCAGGTCAGGACCAAATAAGGATAGCCTGATGTGTTATATCATCAAGTATGGTAAGGCATACCGGATCAGGACCCGATCAGGGCAGAATGAGGCATGCCGGATCCGGCAAACCCTATCAGGACCAGGTCTGGTCCTGATCAGGATAGCCTGATGTGAAATAACATCAAATATGGTAAGGCATACCGGATCAGGACCAGATCAGGACCAAATAAGGATAGCCTGATCTGAAATATCAAGTATATAGTAAGGCTTGTAGTACCTATATCAGAACCAGAAACAGTTTTCGTAACACAAAAAAATATCAATCAAAATTCAAAAAAGTGACATGATTGTCATATTTATTAATTATAATATATAATATAATATTAATTAATAATATAAAAGTAATTTATATTTAAAGTAAAAAACAAAAATAAATAATATATATATATATATAAATGTACCTAACATTTGAAAACATAGATAGATAGAAATATTATATTGTAACAACCATTCTAACATTTAATGTTTTGGGTCATAATAAATAGATGGCGTTAGTAAAATGACGTCATTATTTGAATCGCGGTGTTAAGATTCTCCGAAGCGCGAATGACATGGCCTAATATTAAATTAATGTTATCGGATCAGATTGAAACAGATCGATCAGGTCATGAATGAGAAATTCAGGCGACAGTTGCAGTCGTTAGCATCTGGTGGTTGGGCCATAATCGGAACGGCTCACTGGGACTCTATATGATAAGAATATAGCACTGCATTCGGTGCCTACGTCATATATTAATTTATATTTTACCTATTAAACATGTTCTTTAAGATATTCATGTTTTTTAAAAGGACCGGACTGGGCATACTCGTTTTGGATCAGGCAAGATATATAACGCAGATGATTGATTTGATTCCGATCAGTAAAATTTCATCCGGACCCGATCAGGAATGCCTGATCTGGACCCGATCAGGAATGCCTGATCTGGACTCGATCAGGAATGCCTGATCTGGACCCGATAAGGTTTTCCTGATCGGGTCCAGATATATCTTCTGCGTTACATACCTTATCTGGTCCAGATCGGGCATGCCCGGTCCGGTCCTGCTAAGGAAGACGAAAAAATTTCTAGTCGGGTTCCTGAATTGATACAGAGGATACTATTATCCTCGTAATATATTCCTTTAGGATAATAGTTCACGTTTGAGAAAATTATTATTTAAGCAAGTGCAAGCAGAAGCTAGTGTTATCTATTTTGCAAAGTAATAAAATTAATACTAGAGCATTATAGTTAGAATTATGAATGTTGAAGAAGCGAGTGAAGTGTGCAAGGATAGAGTTCTCTGGCACTCTGTTCTCTCTGCCTACCCTGCAAGGGATATGGCATGATGATATGTATGTATGTATGCATTATAGTTAAATGTCAAAGCGTTTCCATGGAAGATCAGTGCAGGTACTTTTGACCTGCAACATGCTGAGTTGGAGTTTTGTGACGGGCAGCATCTCATTTACAGTTACTTTTATGTCCATTTTGTATGTCCATTGCAATAAATATATTTCTTTCTTTCTTTCAATGTAGTACCAAATATTTTAATTATAGTATAGTTAATTTTTCTATACAATTCAGATCTCGCCTCGAAAATTGTCAGAATTGAAATTGTATTATATAAAATTCAATTATCGTACATCACATCTCGGCATTGGGTAATTAAAGTTTATTTTTCTAAGATCATTAACTAATGATCTTAAAGAAATAAATTATATATTATCAGCTTATACAATTTTTAGTATGGACCAATGTCATGGACAGAGGTGACAAAATGGCATGAAGCCAATTTAACAAATCTAATAATTTTACTTATACCAAATTAAGCTTACGGTACATCCCTATTTATATGGTAATATTTATTTTTATAGACATTCAAGGACAGCCTACAAAAATACAAAAATAAATTAATACATTTTGGATTACAATTTACTTAAAAGCAAATTGAAAATATAAATTATGCATATTGTTGGCAAGAGGAATTCGTGAGCTACATACAAGTACTGTAATATCTAAAGGTGTCGAGCGTACGTCATTCTTTCATATAATTATACACGCACATTTGCTTGTGGTATAAATAATATATAACTGAAATTATCTACACTATACGTTATACTAAATAATATAAGATTAACAAAGATATACTCTACTCACATTAATATAAATTATATATGTATGTAATATATATTTTTTTTAGGTTTTCTTTAGGTTAGGTTGTAATACAATTAAGCATGATATCATCATCATCACATCATCACAGCCCATATATATCCCACTGTTGGACTCGGGCCTCCTCCGTGATGGGAGGGAAATTAACCTACTATACCACGCTAGTCAGACGTGTTGGTATAGAGTTTTGTTTTGAGTTTTCTTTCTCCTGTATAGATGTGTGATGCGTTTTATATCACTTAGTCGTCTCTTACGTTCACCCAGGGGTAAGATAGGGGGTGGTGAATTATATTCTTATTCCGTCACCACATGGGTAAGCATGATATATTAATGCAAATTAATTATTATTTTACTATTGCCAACTCGTATGGTCAGCGTATATTAGGACAATACCCTTTTATTGTGGATAAACTCGAGTTCAACTGGGAATGCATCCCAGCTGCAAAAATAAAAGAACAAGTAATAAATATTAACAACATAAGCATTATAATTTATGTTGTTAAAAATATCTAATTGATAAACGTGCAATTCCTATTAATACTGATTTTATCAATATTTTATGCAAACCTGCATTTAAGTACTTATTTACATCCTACAATTTAACATCGACATTTCTCTCCTTAAGATAGTCAGAAACCTCGATATACATAAATATCTGATTGAAGATAATTAAAATGAAGATAATAAATGTATATAACATTAAATCTAGAATCTTTTAGCATTAATTTGAAAAAATTGACAGCTCAAAAGTAGTTTCAAATTAGAAAGATGCTTTCAACGAATATTTCTAGTTTAACATTTGTATTTATTTTCTAGGACTGCACCGTTGGTTTAGTGGCTTAGGCATATGACGGCCTATCGTGAGTCGTGCTATATGTGCAGTATTTGAAGACTTCTGTAGATACTAACCGCGACAATTAATTAAATCACACTAAAGATATAAGACAAAATTTAATTGTTCTACCACAAAGATAACGGCGTGAGAATATGTAAAATATGGTATTTATATTCAAGTTTACATGTAGTACGAGTATAGTGTAAATTTTGAAACTATTATATACGAGTAGATAATTATTCTTCGCTTGGGGGTGTATTTGACATTGTCTGGACGAAAGCCAAATGCCAGTTAAAAAGTACATTTGTTGCTTTCAGATAGCGTATTTTCTGTAAGTACTCATAATAAGGTTACGTTTATTCATTTTTTATTTCTTATGGTGGCAAACGAGCAGACAGCACACCTGATGGTAAGTGTCACTACCGCACATGGACCTTTGCAATACCAAGGGTATAGAGGGCAGCGGCCTCTATACCCTTGGTATTGCAAAGGTCCTACCAATACAAACCCCAAACCCACCCTAGGTGGGCTTCCGGCTCTCTCCCTCACCGAACGAAGCGCAATAGCACATTGCGATTACTCAGACGTCGATCTTCTGCGAGAGTGTGGTACTACCCCGAACGGACCGGCTCGCGGTTGTGTACTGAGGACTGTCCACAGAGTGGTTCTACCACTATTGATTTTTATATTCTAATATGAATATTTAAGATATGCCGATGTTGAGGATGACCTAAAGAATGTCTAGTTGTTCAGTAGCTGCGCGTCATTTAAATAGTCTAAGCTCGTTGTGGTTGAAATCACTCCATTTCATCTAAGCCAAATGTGTTATTGTTTTAACTTGTGGACCGTTTTATAGCACCGGCATGATTCTTGTAACATACGGTCCGACCTTATTCAGTGCCGTTGTGGTTTGCAATTCTCATATATTTAGTAATGTCCTACTTTTGATGTAATCACAATTCTATGAGAAAATATTTCTTACAATGAATAAACTTAGGGGTTTTCAATATCATCTGCGTAGAACACGTGAGAGTATAACAATTTAAGTCAGTCAAAAGATTCATGTACTATATATAATACAGATACATAATTTATTGAGCAGTTTATTGGATCTAATATAGTACAAGATATAAATATCTATATGGAATTTGTTATTTTTTTATAAGATAACAATTACTGCAGAGAGCAAGGAAATAATACTTACATACATACATACATATCATCACGCCATATCCCTTGCAGGGTAGGCAGAGAGAACACAGTGCCAGAGAACTCTATCTTTGCATACTTCACTCGCTTCCTCAACATTCATAATTCTCTTCAAACACGCTCGCCGGTTTCGGAGACTCTTGACTCAACTTTCCTTCAGTACGTGACCAATCTGGTCTAGGTAGGTGAGCCTCGGTCTCCCCCGGTACCTACATCCTTTCGCTTTGTATATCTTCTTAACCAGGCGTTCGTTCAGCATTATTTCCACATGTCCGAACCATAATAAATAATACTTTATATATAATATTGCGGAAAATTTTACAAACATGCAAATAATTGTCACAAATTTCGCTCAAACTCAGAACAACACAAAGTATGTGATATATGTACGAATCGCATAAACTATTATCTTGCGGAGGAATCGTACCCACGAGACTTGGTAGGGTAGATCGGTATTAACCACTATGCCATCTATGCAGTCGGTATTGATTAATAGAATTAAGAAAACCCCGCCTATCTTTAAGACTTAATTAAATAATTTACCTACGTTAAATTTTTTTAAGTGCTTCACTTGCCAATTTTGGCTTGCAATTAATTGAGTCTTTTTTTATATAAACTTTTATTGAATGTCTTTGTTTTTTCGGAAGGAATCAAGCAAGGTAGCGTATAAGAAATATCAGGCGATATCACTGCTGGAAGAGGAATACTCGGCACTAAACCTGAGATAACTTGTCTATTCCGTTCTCTTGCACTATAAAGGAATGTCATCACCATTATAATCATCATCTCAGCTCATATATATCTCACTATTGGGCTCGAGTTTCCTCCGTAATGGGACGGAATTGATCTACTATACTACGCTGGTCAGACGTAGTATAGGGTTTTCTTTCGAGTTCTCCTTCTCTTGCCTATGCATAATAACATCTATATATTATATGCGTTTTATATCCCTGAGTCGTCTCTTACGATCACCTGCGGGTAAGATAGGGGGTGATGAATTGTATTCTTACTTCGTCACCAATATGATTTAAAATTTTCTAAATTGATTAATTTGGACAATAATGTTTTAAAATTTTCTAAATTTGTTAATCACATTTGTCTTCGTTTGCCCCTTCGTTGTTATAAAATTTTATATCTGGTGACTTATATATGTTCTCTGCCTACCCTGCAATGATATTTATGTATGTATGTGTATGTATGTATGTGTATATATCGCGTGATGATATGTATGTATGTGATCTTATATATGATGTGTCTTATATATGAAATATGTTTCATAAAAGAATAGGCTAATACTTATTTACATTATAGAACGTACGTTATATATAAATAAGTACCGAATTAAATTACTGTTCATGGAAATATAAGTTGAATGAACTGTTATTTTGTTATTGCTTCCTACTAACAGTTTAAATTTAAGTTAATTCATAAATTAATTAGATATATATAAATATAGAGCAATAAATCTAACTCGGTTGTATTTCACATTAATTATTAAATTTACATAAATGAAACTAACCTGTTGACAATTATATTGAAAGAAGTCATAGATTATTATCATAAACCAGGACGAGTAAAACCTCACTTGCTGTGACACTTCAAACAGGATTTGATTGAGGTCGCGTTTAAATAATTATTATAATGATAACCTACTTATCTGCTTTTTGATGTTAATGATAAAATTATTCTAAATGTGACTCACCTGAATATCACAATAGTTACGCAGAAATTACTCTAGAATACACCAAATAAAAATATGTGTCCTTGTTAAAATGTTAATCACTTTTATTACACTATATGTGTAAAACATTCACGAGCGATCCTCAGGATGTAATGGCTGATTGTAGATCGGCTGCGCGAACGTCTGACTTGCTGTATCTTTGCCAAAATTTCACAAACTTTCGGGCACGCTTGCGCATTACAAAAAACTATTCCATAAAACGAATGCCCTCCTTCGATGCAATCCGCGATGAATTTCTTTTAGTATTGATCCTTAAAAATATATGTTAGAGAGCTGCGTCACGTTCGTCCTCGAGTCCTTCACCGTATGTAATTTCTTTGAGTGGCACAATATCGTCAATGACTTTGTATTCACATGTCGCCGAAACTCTCTTTGCTAATTATGATGCGCAGCGCGTTCCTCACTTTCCGCATTGTCAAACAATGGAGCGTAGCACCCCGGGGTGACAGGTGGTCGGTCCTCATCGCTTATGGCTCGGCAGCCATAAGGTCGCGTGTTTAGTGTCGTGCCAATGTCTACAGTAATGAGAGTCAGTTAAGTATCTGGTTGCGAGCGTTGGCGCGGCGATACCGGTACGGAATGGAGGCTCGAGCGGGTGTAATCGTTCGACGTCGCCTCGCCAGTTGGCCACTGGGTTAGCGGTGTTCCTTTTCCTGCTTCGTTTCTTAATGGGCAACATACATAAGTGAATCTGATTTTAACCTGTCTTTTCACCCCTTATAGACAGGTGAAAGTCGGATACATAAATATTTTTTTTTTGGTAATATTTTCTTATAATATATTAATATATCTTTAAAATAAATTCTTTTTATATAAATTATCACATATTATCAACATTACAAAACAATATTCTTTGCGGTCAGAATATAAACAAGAGCATATTCCCTTTTAGATACTTATTAAGTATTCAGATCACTTTTCGGATTAAACACAGTTATCTATTTTGCTAACAAGACACAAGTTACAGATTGTTTTCCTCTACATGTTAATGTTTTCATTGTTTTAAATTTTGTATAAAACTATAGTAGTTAGATAATAAACTGTCAGAATATGAAACTATGTTTATAGATTTTGAAAATAGGCGTGTAAAAATTTTATAACTGGTACTGTAGCGGGTAGATATAAATCTCTGTAATAACGATGACTTATTGGAAGGGAAACCTTAGTCCTCCCGTGACCATGAACGCTGTAAATTGTTCGAAACGTTGGGAAATTAAAAATCAAATACAAACGCAATGAAATCTGTAAAAATAGTTTTGTATAAGTGTAAGATTCGTGTAAACATTATAAATAATCATTTTTAGAATATTTATAATTAGGCTGTATTAAAGAACACGTATCATATCTTTACTTGAAAGTTTACACCAAGATACTACATAGGTAACCTTGTTAAGTCGTATAAGGGACGAGCTTATTATCGATAACGAATAGTCTAACCTACTTTTAGCTGCCGGGTGACTACAATTTATTGAATAAAAATATATTTTTAAATATTACATTAGCACTATTATTAAATTCTACATCTAGGTATCATAAGAAATATAAAGCTTTTCAAATTTTGATGACAATAAGGCACAAAATCTGTGCCGTAACATATTGTGAGATTGTAAAATTACGCAAATTACATCAAGTTGCTCAATGGAAGTAACAATTATAAGATTTTAGGCCGCATATCCGACACCACATACCTACTGTAACACATATTGCCGTATATACCTACCTCATGTCTATAAACAAAACAACAATGAGACAATTAAAAATGAACATAATTATCTATTCTTTTGTAAATGTATTTCTACTTATATTTTACCTACATTATGTCGTAAAATACCTACTTTAGATAATGTAACACAGACTACATATTTGCAGAATAAATAATAATTTGGAAAATCAAAAGTGCACGCCTCATAATTTTTATATTATTTATCATTTACTATTAGTCAATGCCATAAATGAAAATACTTTCCAATTGCGTGCCGTTCTCGACGTCGTGCTAAACATAACTGTATAGGCTGTATGGGATTTCTTTCCTTAGCCTGCCCGAATGGACGAACAAAAAATGTAAATGAACCCAATTTTCTTAAGGTATACATACACTAAAGACTAAGCAGTTTAGTTTTTTATTAATTGCAATTAAACGACAAAGAATTACCATGACATTTTCGAAAGAAAACAGCGCGTTGCGATTATTTAGGTTTTAATAAAAGAAAAACTTACTAATTTTTACGGTCGTGATCGTGCCAGATCGAAAATATTTTATCCGACTTCCTCGAATATTTTTTTTAATCAACTATTTTCTTACTTTGCTTTTTGGATATATCAAATACGTTTAAACGAATGTTTTTTCTTGATATATGTATGATAATATTATTCTATAAGTGCAATGTGAGAAAAATACAATCATTTTTAGGTTTGAAAAGTGCTTGATATTCTATTGATTGAGATTGATCTCATATATCGAGAGTAGAGCCAGACCTCAACGCTTCGCTTATGAGGCGCGCAATATTAATTTTTTACAAGTTTAAGATTTTCATATAAAAAGAAAGTTCAAGAATTCTTACTTTTTTTATTTAATTTTGAGCATTGTTATCTTAATAGACAATAGGAATGGGTACGAAAACTTTGAATCAGTACTGTATCGAATAGTCTGAAGACCTGAATGAAATGTCTTCGGCTAAGCTGGAATTGCTGGCTATGTTCATAAATATTGGAACCCTTGTAAAATTAGATGAAATAAGTCTTATCCACAATAGAGTGGATTTTGACTAAATACACCACACACGAGACGGGCTAGCATATAGTTTTATTACAAGTGGTCCAATTCAAACCATATTTAAATGTGAACAATGTGAGTGTTACAAGACAAGAGATTCAGTACATTTCACGACATCACGTACTTCTTATGAGAAAAGAAAGAGACAGTTTAAAATTCTATCTCGTAGATTAAGTTTAAGTACTCCAATGTTAACATTTAAATTAAAATAAATCTACACGTAAACTAAAATCATAAGATGACCCTAAACATTATTTACATAAAATTTCACTATAATACTACAATTTTTTTTTTTTTTTGAAGACACCTCCTTGCACAAAGGAAGCAATCCTTGTGTTGCTACTTTACAAACATGCAACTAACGCAGACAAATTACACCCAGACTCAGAACAACACTGTAGATCGCACAAAGTATTGTCCTGCGTGGGAATCAAACCCACGGCACTGGCACGGAAGGTCGCTATCTTAACCGCTACGCCATCTGTGCAGTCAACAATTTAAAGTTTATATTTACATATACATTAATACACATTTTATATATATTTTACGTGTTCATTATTAATTAATATATGCATTATATTAATTTTTACACATCATTAAGTCGGCTACGGTAAATAAATTGTAACTAATTAACTATTGCCGCATTTAAAGTAGTTCTGTGTAGTATTCTGTACTATTCTGTATTATATAGCATTCTGTATTACTGTGATTATTATTATTATTAAAGTGGAAGGATGTAGGTACCGAGGGAGACCGAGACTAACCTACCTAGACCAGATCGGTCATGTACTGAAGGAAGGTGGAGTCAAGAGTCTCCGAAACCGGCGAGCGTGTATGAAGAGAATTATGAATGTTGAGGAAGCGAGTGAAGTATGCAGAGATAGAGTTCTCTGGCACTCTGTTCTCTCTGCCTACCCTGCAAGGGATATGGCGTGATGATATGTATGTATGTAGGTATTACTGTGTAGTATTCTGTAATATTATAGCTTATGTATTAGTCAAAAGTATTTATTTATATATTTTATTATTTCAGCACATATATGCTCGAGCCTCCTCAACATTGGGAGAGGAATTGATCTACAATGCCCCGCTGATCATCTGATCAGCGATGACAGGTCTGTGTTGGTATAGGATTCTATTTCGAGTTTTCCTTCTCTTTCACTGATGTTACATGCTTACGTCCCTTAGTTGGCTTTTACGATCACCCACGGTTGAGAAAGGAGTTGGTAAATTGTATTTTTACTTCGTCACCACACGGAAATTTAATTATTATTTATTTAAGATTTAAAATTATTTTATATTATTAATTAACTTATTACTATTTAATTATTATTATTCATTAAATTTAACCAACTGGATATCAGTCCTCTTCTTTTTACATTTACATCGATCGTTTTGTTCCTTTTTAGATCATTTTTCTTGGGCGTCTTCTCTAGCGAATTGTTGTTGACGGTTTAATGACTCGGAAGTCGTGTACTACGACTTCTACTAATACTTCTACTTTCGGCACTATTATTATAAATTATAATCAAAACATTGTATACAGCCATGCTATTAGCATGAAATTACGGAGCTGCTCAGTCGTATTTTAGCTTATAAGTTCTCAATTACTTATAGTTTTCCGTATAGTGACGGAGTAATAATAGATACCTCATGCCCTCTCCTGCAAGTGGTGTTAAAAAGATGAATATGATAAACAGACAACATCAATACAAGTAGATACATTACCACAAGAGAAGACAAATACAACATAAAATCCTATGCCCACACGGCGGTCCAACCACCATGTTGTAGTAGATCAATTGTCCTGCCATTTTGAAAGATACTCGAGCCCAGCGGTGGGACGTATATGAGTTGAGATGATGATGCTCATATTTTAATACAAAGTCAAACTTAAATGGAAAATTTTTATTCATTCATTCATTTGTTCTTACTCCAACTATTATCTTTACAGATAATCAAGTGACGCAGTGGAATATTCTAAATTATTTATTAAGCACTTGACATTCTATGTTTTTTATAATATTGATTTGTGAAGCCATTAAATATGTCTAATGAAAGTCTTGGTAAAATATTTCCTGTGAACAAGATAGTATTGTGATTTTATTAATATGGCAGTTCGTCATAATGGGTTGTGAGGCCGCGCCTTCCGTCGTCCCAGACGGATTGGGAAAGGCATGTCCAAATCATAGCTTTGTCACAAAATAGGTAACCGCTCAAAATATTAGATTTAGAATCAAAAATAATTTACGTTCTTTCTTTAGTAGAAAGAACGTAAATACACACCTTTGAGTTTTGAAATATTTCGATTACAAAAATGTAATGAAAAATATCAACGTAACAATTCCATTATAAATGACTAGCAAACGCGGGCTGGGTTTGCCAGTTATTAAAAATTGGTTTATTTGGTGGTGAATTACATCAATGAGGATAGCATATAAACCTTCTCCGTAGAAAAATACATATACATTAGGGTAAATACATACCTACTGTAGCAATCAATCTTAACGCTCACATATAGGCCCCGTTAAGCTCTTCCGTATCCGTGGTGCCGTACGGCTGCGCTTATCGTAGCCGTACACCTCTTTAATTATTGGCTGACTAGTCATTTTGTTTGCCTGTCTCCCGCTTTGCCTAGGAGGGAAGTGGAATCACTCTTTCCAACTCCTCCTCTTTAACCTTTTCTAATTAAATTTGTTGCGGGTCCCAAGACAATTAAAATCATATCCCGGGACTGCCTGAGGGTCATACCTTGGTGTCATTTATAGTGACCATTGTGGATCCTGGCTTACAGGAGTTACCTACAATGGTGGGAATGTGTGGTGGGATTAGTCCCAAAAAAAAGTACATTAGGGTGGGTCGAAAAAAAAACATTTTTTTTCTCTTAGCATGGGGGCAGCATTTGTTCATTATAAAAAAAGAAATTATTATAAAAAAAAATTACTTAATATTTTGAGGTAGCCCATTCGATTTTTAAACAAATAATCGATCAAAAGGAGTTCCAACAGAATTTTTTTTTTCGGTCCAAAATCGTAAAAAACGTCCAAAAATTGTCGGATATATTTTTTTTTAATCCTCTTTCATCCTAATACAAAAGAAAATGCTTTTCATTTTTTGATTTTTCACTAAACATAAATAATATGAGAAAAAATTTTTGACTCTTTCAATTGGCTTTCGAGTGGGCACCCTACGGATTCTAGAACACCTTTAATATATTTTTTACAACCACCTGCTCTCAAGTTATTGGTAGGAAAATATTTGAATTTTTTGTAATTCATTTTTTTCCTCATAGATTGCGTCTGATTTTTTTATTTTCTGTAGTTGCATTCAACTTAATTAGTGAAGAACAACGTAAATCAGATTGAATCCATAAATAATGCTTAAAAAAATCTTCATAGGTTGGTAAACATACGGATTCAAATTTTCGAGGAACACCGAAAATTGACAAACGGAGATTTTATTTCCTGACATAATTTAAAAAAAAATGAGTCGAAAGTAAATTTAATTTGAGCAGAAAATATTATTATTTAATAGAAAAAAACATGAAAGAAGTTTCCAATGATAAAACTCTTAATTAATCACAAAACTTAAAAGATTTTTTCAACACTCACTTGCACTTGATGTAGGTAAAATTCACAAAAAAAAATATAGGTAAAAAAATTATAAATAATTTTTATCGAAAATTACGTTTATCAGTAATTAAGTTGAACGCAACTACAGAAAATAAAAAAATCAGACGCCATCTATGAGAAAAAAAAATTACAAAAAATTCAAATATTTTCCTACCAATAACTTGAGAACAGGTGTTTGTAAAAAATATATTAAAGGTGTTCTAGAATCTGTAGGGTGCCCACTCGAAAGCCAATTGAAAGTCAGAAGTCAAATTTTTTTTTCTCATATTATTTATATAGTTTTAGTGAAAAATCAAAAAATTAAATGCACACATACAAAAGAATTGTATTAGAATGAAAGAGGATTAAAAAAATTATATTCGACAAATTACTGAAATTTTTAGCATTTAATATACTTAATTATTTATAAATACCCGATACGAAACGAAAAATGATGTCACAAGCGGGGTTCGAACCCGCACCTATTGGGAATCCGGCCCAACCGTGCTACCACTTACACCATTGTGAACTATTTTAGGACATGCAAATTTCGAATCATATTATATCTTACGTCTTCAAGGTGACGTATGCCATCTATCGGACAATGTTTACACATTGTATAGACTT
Organism: Lymantria monacha; assembly: GCA_905163515.2. NCBI lineage: Eukaryota > Metazoa > Arthropoda > Insecta > Lepidoptera > Erebidae > Lymantria > Lymantria monacha. Next base: position 14,393,874 of record LR991098.1, on the reverse strand, counting down.
AATACTTCAAACTTTACAGTTAGAATTGTATTAAACGATGACACAACCTTGTTATTCAAATTACTGAAATTTTTAGCATTTAATATGCTTAATTATTTATAAATACCCGATACGAAACGAATATATATATTCGAATATATTCGACAATTTTTGGATGCTTTTCACGATATTGGACCGAAAAAAAAATTCCCTTGGAACTACTCCATTTGATCGATTATTTGTTTAAAAATCGAGTGGGCTACCTCAAAATATTGAGTAAATTATTTTTTTATTTTCAAAAATTTTCTTTTTTTATAATGAACAAATCCTACCCCCATGCTAAGAGAAAAAAAATGATATTTTTTTGACCCACCCTAATATACATACCAATTTTCATAATGATCGGTCAAATAAATTCTGAGTGACATCGATAAGATGTCATATATACAAACATACTTTTGTCGATATAGATCACAGAATATTCAACAATAAATATTGACTATTACGACAAACCTATATTGTCTTAGCACAAAGCTATCATTAATGTACACAAATGTAGTTAGAAACTAACACCCCTGAGTATATAAATAATGTATTTTACAACAGTATTGTCATGGTAATTAATTTGACCTGAATACATGTCCAGGGTGAAATTCCGAAAGCTGTGGATTTGCATGCAATGTGACAAACGACTAAGGCATTTGTTCATGGCACAGATTTCTTAGTACACTTATTTTCATGATGTATGAGCATTACTATAAAATGCTGGTTACGGCAAAAATGGCCTTATTCATTTCTATTGTTTAGTTGGCAACTGTATTTTAAATAAGTATTGAGTGAACACGTGAATAAAAACTTAATCTTAAGGATCTTAAGGATTAGGTTACTATGGGATAATAGCAACGCTACAAGGAAAGAAGGAGAAGGAAGGAAGAAATTAAGGAACTTTTGACGGGCATCTGAAATCGTCATATGGACTTGTATAATATACGATATCTTAGTGTTTTAATGTGTTATATCAGATAACTTTGATGGCATTTTATGTAATGTGATGTGACGAAACTGCTGGGATGTAGGGAATATGATACAAAAGTGTACAACGTTTTCGTTTGCCACCAAAATTCCCACAAGATGCCATTAACAGTGTGGCCATAGCAATTTTGATGGCGACAATTTGACATCCCGACGGACAATGACAAACCTGAAGAGACTAAAGTCGTGAAGAAAGCTATAACTCGACACTGACTGGCAAAAATAGCTCGTATAAATTGCCAGTACATAAAAACAATAAAATGGAAATTAAAAACAAAAGCTTATATTGTCAGGCTTTTGTTATCTATTAAAGCTAGCCAGCGTGTTATAGGGAACTAACTGTAATCTTCATCTCTGGTTTTATTTCGTAGTTTGTTCCTCTTACAGATGGGTTTATAAAAGAGATTTTCTTACAAATATAATTCAAATTTAAAATTTTTACTTCGTCACCATAATGAATCCTTACTAATATTATAAATGCAAAAGTAACTCTGTCTGTCTGTCGCTCTTTCACACCATAACTACTGAACCGATCTAAATGAAATTTGGTACACAGATAGTCTAGAGCCTGATAAAGGACATAGGCTACTTTTTAATACAAAAAAGGGTTGTAAAGGGGGATGAAAATTTGTAAGGAATTATCGTTATTTTTAAAGCCAGAAGCTTGAAACTTATTTTAGGCTATTGATTAGATATAAATAAATACGACATTAAAATTTCGTAAAAATTTACCCTTAAGGGTTAAAATAAAAATAGGGATTGAAAAACTTTAGGAAAGTTACCTTTTACGCGGACGAAGCCGCGGGCAGAAGTTAGTATATAATAAGGGGCAGTTCTGCCCAATAGGCACGCTGCTTCTATCGCCACATAGTTTCAAAATAGATTTCTAGCTTGTTGACAAAGTTTGTAGGATACATAATAATACGGCATATAGAATCAAAACAGGCACTATACATCCATCTATCCGGTCATCAACTTATCGACATTCACTTGTTAAACGAGGAATTTGATAAACGCCACGAGAAATGTCGTAAACGTTAGTTTAATAGTAAACGTAATAGGAAAAGGCGAAATATTCATTTTATTACACACTCAATATGGTTGATTTCATTTATTGATAATATACTATGCGTACAGTACAGGCAGAGTTGAAAAACCTTCAGATTATAGAGGTTTTAATCCTATTTAAAAGGAGATAGACTTATTCCCATCTCTCACTAGATGGGAATAAGTCTATGGGAACTAGTCTCCAAGTTGTAAATTTCATGTTAGCTATTGGAAATTTACATACATACATAAATATCATCACGCCATATCCCTTGCAGGGTAGGCAGAGAGAGCAGAGTGCCAGAGAACTCTATCCTTGCATACTTCATTCGCTTCCTCAACATTCATAATTCACTTCATACACGCTCGCCGGTTTCGGAGACTCTTGACTCTACATTCCTTCAGTACGTGACCAATCTGGTCTAGGTAGGTGGGTCTCGGTCTCCCCCGGTATCTACATCCTTCCACTTTCGCATTGTATATCTATTGGAAATTTCTTGGTGGTAAAACTAACAACACAAAATTTCTTTAACTTCATATACATAGTCACTATGTTTTTATCATTAAAGCAACGACATAATTTAACTTTTTTGGTTAGCATTTTTTAAACAAAATGCAATTTTTGCCCTACTAAATGTGGATAAATTTTCAACATATTAAATGTAAAAACATCCATAATTTCTACATGGGCTACCTGGGCCAACTCCACCTGATGCCGTTTGGTCAACAAGGAGGATTGACGTCTGGCAGGCAGCCGGTCATAAGACTATTGCCAATAACTTTTACAATATGTACTATGAAAGAAGAATATATATTGTATCGACCCCAAGTAGTTGGGATAAAAAGTAGGAGAATGATACATAATTTCTACTATTGAACGGAGTGGATATACCGGTAAAGATATGTTAAAATGTTGCAAGAAATTTTCAAGTTTGCATAGCGGCCGGAAACCAATCACATTGGTATGTAAAATGCGGATTCACCTAAGCCTAGAAATACTAAGAACTTTAATCAAATCTAAATACGGTTACTTTGTCATGATAGATATGGTCAGTTTTATAAACTTACTAGCAGTCCCGGCCACGCGTTGCTGTGGCTAAGGTAGCCTCAGTAAGACGTGGTGGTTAATCTAATAAGTTATAGCTTATATGAAACGTTTGTACTTTTAACATAGCACCATCTATTAAATACTTACTCAATCCAGTCAACAGATACTGCTATCTGTTAGAATCATTTGGAGATAACAGATAATTGTGATATTGTCAAATAATAGACAAATAATTTGCAATAAAATAATATTGCGACTATAAATTGAGATGGAAACTATTCTATCTTTTAAGTTGGATCAAACTACACATGCTGTGCAAATTTGATTAAAATCGGTTAAGTACTTTAGGAGTCCATCGTGGACAAACAACGTGACGCGTAATTTATATATATTAAGATTTAAAATATATCAACGAATCAATACTAAAGGTTAGAAAATCTCGAAATAAAACACTATACCAATACGTCTGATTTGAGTATGACGACGGTAAGGGTAGCCGGTTACCCTTCGGTCGGGCCACCAATGACAATGACCGAGCACCGGTAGCCCGCTCACATAACGCTAGAAACACATGCACACATTGTATATGCATGGCAGGTTATAAAATTTGCGCTCTTGTCTCCTTCGTAGGACGGATCGGACGGGGACGTGACTGCACCATAGCCTGCTACTAAAAAAAAAACCAATATGTCTGACCAGCGTGGTGTAGTAATTAGCTAATTAATGAGCTGGGATGATGAATTAATACTTGATGATTTGAGTCAGCTCTCTGCAAGTTATAAGGTTCTATATACTATAAGTATTATTAAACGTAAAAAAAAAACGAGTATATATTTTACGTATAACGAGTATATATTTATCTATATAATTCTTATCTACTTATGTGACAAATCTAGATTAAGATTTTTTTTTCCTTTTAGACTATGCACTAAGGAAATAATCTTTATTTTGCGGGGAATTTTACAAATATTTAATTATATTATTATTTATTATTTGTTAACAGTTTGCTGTTTGCAGCCGCGAGCCGGTGCGTGCGGGTTAGTACCACACTCTCGCAGAAGATCGACGTCTGAGCAATGGCAATTTGCTGTTGTGCTTCGTTCGGTGTGCGAGAGAGACGGAATCCCAACTGGGTGGGTGTGAGGATTATATTGGTAGGCCTAGCTATACCCTTGGTATTGCAAAGGTCCATGGGCAGTAGGTGACACTTACCATCAGGTGTGCTGCTTACTCGTTTGACACCAAAAGTAATAAAAAAAAGTAATATCCTGCGTGGGAATCGAACCCACATAACTAGCACAGTAAGTCGGTATCTTATTATATCTATATTTATTAACTATTATTATTTATATATATTTATTATGTATATTTATTTATCAGTACGCCATATGTGCAGTCAAATCGAAACAATTGGATCCGATAGGTTGTACGGTCTACTTCAAGGATGCTGTTTTTATTTTATTTTTTACTTTTATACAAAACAGCAGCTTTAAATAGTTATTTTATATTTTTATTTATAGGTACAGATAGTTGTGTGAATACTACCAACCCTTACTTTGCTCGTGGATGTCGTAAAAGACGACTAAGAGCCTTATAAAGACCTGGGCCAACTCCATCTGATGCTGTTTGGTCAATAATTACATTCCCAAGGGTTGACGTCTGGCAGGCGGCCGTTCGTAAAACTATTGCCAATAACTTCTACAATATGTACTATGAAAGAAGAGTACATATTGTATCGACCCCAAATAATTGGGATAAGAGTAGGAGAATGACTTTTATACCAAACAGCAGCTATTGGATTAATTAATTATTTTATATTTTTATTTACAGTTACAGATCGTTTTGTTTTATATAGCAGTCAGGAATATTGCCAAAGCTAATAAAGGTCGTAGGAGTCTTAAAAATCTACTGAGCGCTCTTTATTTTTCATATTTAAGTTCATTTATTATGTATTATTAAACCCTGCGAGGGCAAGTACCCTCTATGTCAGTACATATTATCAGTTTTAACATTTTAAATTAATCCAATAAATGACCACCGGATCAGAACGTAACCGCTAATGAGAAAATATGGCAAGAAACTCAGCGGCTTTGTGTATTAGGTACCTACTATTACTTTTTTACTGACTTTTTTATATAAAATTGTTTACAATATCTTTAATAAGAATTAGCTCTAGTACGATGCTCTTCCAGGTTTGTCTATTATTATTTCTTTACCTACTCTTTACAAAAAATAGTACACACATACATATCATCACGCCATGTCTCTTGCAGGGTAGGCAGAGAGAACAGAGTGCCAGAGAACTCTATCCTTGCATACATCGCTCGCTTCCTCAACATTCATAATTCTCTTCATACACGCTCGCCGGTTTCGGAGACTTGACTCCATCTTCCGTCAGTACGTGACCAATCTGATCTAGGTAGATTAGTCTCGGTCGCCCCGGTACCTACATCCTTCCACTTTCGCATTGTATATCTTCTTAAGCGGACGTTCGTTCGGCATTCTTTCCACATGTCCGAACCATCGGAGCATTCCCTTTCGCATCTTTACACCAATACTCTCTTTTATACCTACTCGCTCTCTTACGTCGTCGTTACGAATGGGATCGGTCAGCCTAACTCCACAGATTTGCCGTAGAGATCGCATTTCGACCGCTTTAATTTTACTTTCATGCTCTTTTCTGCATACCCAACTCTCCCTTCCATAGTGTAGTAATGTTGGGACAAGCACTGCGTTAAAAAAAATAGTACAATATTTTTAATAAGGATTAGCTCCACTGTGATGCTCTTCGAACCCCGATATAAGCTAAAATTCAAATACAGGACAAAAGATTATAAGATGGACCAGATCCCATAAGTGGCATCCCATCACGAGTAACTACCAGCTTTACATCGATCTGTTAAAATGCCGATGAAGAACGATAACGTTTTCAAAGAAGTTTGAAGACATGACTGCGGTCACTAGTAGAAGTTATACAAAACATATCTATATGTTATGTGGTACATCATATTATGCTGTTCTTCGATCTGTATTAGAGGAAATAGATACGCTGTGCCGACATCATGCAAAACAGGCCTTTAGACATTAGCAGAGACGTAAAGTAACAATTTGAGCGTATAATTATGGCTACAATTATATGGACTATAATTATAGACCCAATTATAACTGTTAAGAGAGGCCAGCTCCAAACTTCTGACGCACTATTTAAATTTACCAAAAACACCTCAGAAATCAAAGAAATCTAAAAGAAAACTTGACATTGAAATAATTATATTAGAATACTCACTAATTAATACACACTATCCGTGTGGTGACAGAATAAGAATACAATTCACCACATTCTATCTTGGCCGTGGGTGATCGTAAGAGACGACTAAACGATAAAAACCGCATATAACATCTATTCAAGAGAAGGAAATCTTGAACCAAAACCCTTTTCTCTTCTATATCGGAGGAGGCTCGAGCCCCATAGTGGGACATAAGCTGAGACTAGATGACTCACTAATTATATACCCATATAAATCAAATAAAGTATCGACCTCAAGTAATTGAGATAATAAGAGCAGAACGATGATATTAGTAATGATAATTATAATAAAGAATTGTGACTTAATTCAATTAAATAATTGAGCTCATATTTTTTTTTATTTCTTTATCCGTGACAGGACTTAAAAATACAACATATAGCCACCCCTCTTGTGCTAATTGTCGGTGAGTTATTAAAATAATTAACATCTTTCGACAATATAATATTTTATTATCAATCCTTTTATCGGTCTAGTGAAAAGCCCAACCTCATAGAACCTAACTTGCAATAAATAAATCCGGTTAGACATTCGCGCGCCGTCTGGTCGACGAATACCTCCCGGGCAAATCATAGTAATCGCAGATGATATTTAATAACTAATAAAATGTACATCATTATATTCATTGATGGATATTTGAAATTACAATCTACGAGAATATATACTACATTCTTCGTACACACCCATTATATAGATATCTATGTATATAAAATTAAATACTAAAAAAAGTTATATGTGCTATGTGGTGGCGGCTACGCATACTATCAACCTTTACATTGCTCGTAGGTGTCGTAAAAAATTACTAAGACTTTTACATAGACCTGGATCAACTCTATCTAATGCTGTTTGTTTGATAATTATATTCCCAAGGACGGTGATGACAGGCGATCGCTCATAAAACGATTGCCAATATTTGCAATATATATTACGTAAGAAAAGGAAGCAGAGTATATATATTGCATCAACCCCAAGTAATTAATATAGGAGCAGAGTGATGATGATAAAACATAATATTAACCTGAGGCGTATTATGCCCCTCTAGCATTGCATCCACTAGAGGTAACAAAAAACATTTGCAACATATTGTCTCATCAAGTGGCCTTTTTTGGCGCAGAAACCCTTTAAGCATATCTCTCCCCCGAGTTAGCAAAAGTTTTATAATTCCGATGCAAATCACTATTTACTTGGTAATATACCTACCTATTACTAGAGGTGAGAATTATGCTCTACGTCAGTCATGTCAAAGATACGGCCCGCGGGCCGTATCCGGCCCCTGGGGCGTATCAATGAGGCTCGCGATCGCAGTGATTTTTAACAACCGTATATATATACTATATAATTTAATCAATAAAATGTTATGATAATTCAGTTATTTTTTTTTATTTTCAATCTAGCCCGCCTACGAATTCAAAATTTAATATAAGGCCCTCTGCAAAATTGAGTTTGAGACCTCTAACTACGCTTTTATTCTTCCACCACTAGGTCTAGGCTGCCGATGCTCATGCCTAACAGATAGAAGGTCTATCTAAGCTATAGAAAAGAAAAGTATTATTTTTATTATTATAATTTAACCTAATGTTCGAAGTCACCAGCCGCATTATTAAGTTAGTATACCTATTTTAATTTTTGTTCTCAAGCCATATCTGTATGACCAGTAGACATAAGCGTCTCCAAAATATAATAGAACTTACCTTAGAACAGAGCAGGTATAAAATTTTCCTTTACAAAATGCACAAATATTTGCCATTAATATTTTTTCCAAGAACATACTCACCTGCTTGTTAGAAACAAGCAGGTGAGTATGTTCTTAGGAATTTTACATGGATATAAATATATAAGTACTTACCATAACTTTATATATTTCTATGTTACAAAGTACCTATTCATATCACGTATTGCCTAATGGAATATGAAATCGAGATATATCTCAATGCCAATTTAAAGTAAATACGTCGTTTATGTACTGCGAGAGTAGTATGAAAACATCTGCCTACTTATTTCCTGTTCCAAGTCGTACAAGGACTTTCTAGATATGTCTACCTACTTCAAAATTAATGTTAACTGTTTACGGTCCAGCAAAAAGATCCACGCAAACATGTTTACAAAATATTGTCCAGCGTAAAGTAGGTACAATTAAACTTTCTTTACATACGTGGGTATTTATTTACAGCCTTTATCTTCGAACGATAAGTAGAAATACAGATACAAATTTTACCACATAACTTTTACTTATACCCAACCATAATACATTATTGGACATAAGCTTTATCCAAAATTGTAGGGAAATTAGTCTTCTGCAGATTAATTTGATGGTTCATCATTATTATCATAATCTCAGCCCTACCTACGCTGGTCTGACCTAGACTATACTACGCTGGTCAGACGGATTGGTACAGGGTATTATTTCTAGTTTGCCCTCTCTTTTATAGATACTACATGCACGTTATATCCCTTAGTAGTCGTTTACGATACCCACGGGTAAGATAGGGGGTGGTGAATTGTATTCTCACGACATGGTAACGGTACCACATGGAAAAGACGGCTTAACATAAAAAAATATTACCGGTTTTTCTTCAGGTACAGGGATCCTATCCTCCCATGGCCTTCTTTTAAGACCTTTATGTGAAAAGAAGGTCCTATTACACAATGTATTCTTAGCCCATCACCACGGGAAATACTTTAACTTTTTATTGTATGAGTTAAATGATAACACGTCTAACCAGCTACCAAGCTCTCTCAATATAGTAGGTCAATTTACCTCCCATTTTGAAAGAGATTCGAGCCCAGTAGCATATGATTTATAATGATTAAGAACGGATAAAGAATACAATGCCCTCTTCTTTCAAAGGCTATAAAAACCTATTAAGGGAATCGGTCATCGACCTAACGCTATTCATACGAATACATGTATCATCTAGTGGTAAGCTTTAGTAGAACGTTTATCACAACTCATCCCAATGCTGTTAAAAAAAATTAAGGAATTTATTATCTAAGTATATATAGTACGCAGTGCAACATATCAAGTTTTACCTGGCAGCATTGCTAAGTACTCAATCTCGAGCACGTGAACTACCTAGTAAGTCAAGCTAGTAAACACAAGAAGTTATTAAACTCCAATTTCAAAGCCTTGAATTGCATTTGCTACTTAATAAAAAGTAGAATGATGCACTAGATTTTTTAGATAAAAACTTGTTAATAATATTATTTTGTTATTTTGACTGCTCAAACTAATAATAATATTCTAAAATATTCTCATCAGATGTGAATGTGTTACACGCAATTTATAATACTAAAAATATATATATTTAGAATAGACTTTAGCATTTTTATAGCCACTAAATAGAATATAATATTATCGATTGCTAATATTAAAACCTAATTTTATAGATGCATGTTTATTCACACTTTAACTACACAAATGATCATAATAAACTTTGTCAAACGTGTTGCCAGTTGTACAGAAAATAATATCAATATAAAAACCACAAGTCATCATAATTTTCCTACTCTTATCTCAATTACTTGGGTTCGATACAATATGTACTATTATTTCCTAGTACATATTGTAAAAGTTATTGGCAATAGTTTTATGACCTGCCGCCTGCCAGACGCCAACTCTCCTTGGGAATGTAATTGTTGACCAAACGGCATCAGATTGGGTTGGCTCAGTTCGTTATAAGAATAAGGGGAGGGTACCTCTCAGGGGGTATTCCATCGGGCCGGCCACTGACGACAAGTTCACGCTGCTCCAGTGGCCGGTCCAACGACGTAGGCGAGGTTCGTGGATGGGTTACGGGTATGCGTGCTTACGCCCCTCTGTCGCCCCGGACGGAGTGGTGCGAGAAGAGCGCCGACCATAACCCACCCCAAAAAAAAAAAAAAAAAAGGTCGTTATAAGAACCACAAGTATCACATTATTTCATCCAGAAAAGGTTAATATTATTGAGGGAATAACATTTAGACGGTCGCCCCCACAGAGCACGCAGAGGAACTTAATCAGCTATTATCTGAACTAAAGTGAAAATCATTTTCTTGAAACATGTGCTCGTTAATTAAGGGCTCATGAATTGTACAAACAATTAAACGGAAACATTAAAACTGTTAGCACTTGAGGTTAGTTTCAGTCAGAACAATCATCCCAGAAAATTAAAAAGTTCAAGATAATGATCTTCTTGTAGTGATAAGAGAACTAAAATTCGAAATAAAAACCTATGCCAACACGTCTGATCAGCGTAGTGTATCCTTACTAATATTATAAATGCGAAAGTAACTCTGTCTGTCTGTCTGTCGAACACGCCAAAACTATTGAACTGATCTAAATGAAATTTGGTACACAGATAGTCTAGAGCTTGATAAAGGACATAGGCTACAATAGCTAGGCTACAAATAAAAGGTTGTAAAGGGGAATGAAAAGTTGTAAGGAATTATCGTCATCTTTAAAGCCAGAAGCTTGTAACTTATTTTTAGGGTATTGATTACATATAAATAAATGTGACAACATGTTAAATGTTGTAAAAAATATCCTTAAGGGGTAAAATAAAAATAGGGGATGAAAAACTTAAGGAAAGTAACCTTTTACGCGGGCGAAGCCGCGGCCAGAAACTAATAGGCTATATATTTGACTCATCTGTGTAGCGCTACCAAATAGTGTATAATGCCGCAACCATTGCATGTAAAGCTCGAGTGTCTGCTCTCTAAGCATTAAACAATGCGCTGTCATGTCATGTTATTACGAAGAATCTTTGACTTCCTGGAACCTGTCCTGAAATATTGTACACTAAGTCCATACCTATTAATGGGACGTTTACCTATGGGTTGAAAAGTAGTATAAAAACATGTATTGCTTATTTAAAAGATATTTTTTTTGGGGGTGGGCTACGGTCGGCGCACTCCTCGCACCACTCCATCCGGGGTGACAGAGGGGCGTAAGCACGCACACCCGTAACCCACCCGTGACGTCGTCTTCGTCGTTGGGCCGACCACCGGAGCAGAGTGACTTGACGTCAGTGGTCGGCCCAACGGAATACCCCTGAGGAATACTCTCTCCTCGACCGACGTCCCCCCTTCGGTAGGATGTCGGTCTTTCCTCACGCGGTCGGCCTCTCGGCGGGTTATGTCAAAGATATACTTAATTTTCTATTTTCATAACAGTTCAAATTTCATAACAGGTCGTGTAGTGAATGAGTAAAAATAGAATGTGTCAGCACACTTCTTTTCCCGCGAGTGATGATGATTAATAGAGATGAGATGATTAATAGACAAGCAAGTCATTACCTCATGTGAAAGAAAACTCCATATAAAATCAATCAACACGTCTGATAAGCATTGTCTAGTATTTTAATTTCTCTTTCAATTTGGAGGAGGCTCGAGACCAACAGTGGGACAGATATAAGCTGAGATGATGGTGAGTTAAACTATAATAATGACAAGAACTCTACTACTCCTAAATTAATAACCCTATAAGCCTTTTTTGATTAAATATTTAAAATTTATAGCCAATTTCATTTTGAGATGTGCACTTTTACATTATGGATAAGTAATTTGCAATCTGCTACATGGTTTACAAGTTTAATGAGTGAAAGATATATTCGATGCGGAAACCGTAAGCTGCAAGCACTAACTTTTGAATACAAATCCAAATTGCATCTCTTTTTCGATTTGAGAAAGCCCTGCATAATATATCAGAAGATTTGGCATTAACCCAAAAAAAATATACGTTTCCATCTACGTTTGGAGCGAGCACTCAGATAATGCTTTTGTGCGGATTCATTTGGAAATATCTTCAGTCTATTTTAAATTATAACATGCTCCACTATTATGGTGTACCATACGCGATTACCATAATCGCGTATGGTACATCGTCATATTTCAAATTATCATTTTTCAAATCAAATCAGATAATTTATCATGTACGGGCATTATGCAAATAAGGGTAACTTACATATTCAATTTTAAATTTCGAAAGAGTTCTAGATCACGCTTCGTCAATGACAAATTAATAGGTTTCTTATGCCGTTGAAAAAGTAGGATATCTTGTACATTAACACACACAAAAACCTTGGCAAATTTATGCAATATGGATTTGAACTCTAAACTTCTAGGTGGCAAGACTATTGATGTTCTACAGGCTAGTAAATATATTTTAATATTAAAGTATAAATAAGTAAAAGAGCGTAAGTGAAGTAAATTCGCTCGTAAGTACATAATCACCATGATTATCAAAGAAAAAGATTGTATAAAACTGATTTGACTTTTATGAATATTAATTTTTTTTTAAGCCGATCGATTGCCAATTCCTACGAAAAGTGATAACGGATTGTGGTCTTATTCCGTTATCACATGCTGTTTGCAGAATTGGTAAAAAGAATATGCAATCCAGATTAATTAAATCTAGCCATCACGTGTAGAGTCACCCATAGATAACAATAGATTGACATTACAGGGTATATAAATAACCACGTTATTAAACTTTCTTTTAAATGCTATAACTTCTTATGACCGGCCGCCTGCCAGATGTAAACCCTCCTTGGGAATGTAATTGTTGACCAAACGGCATTAGATGGGGTTAGCCCAAGTCGTTATAAGTCTCGTAGTATATATATATATATATTTTTATATATATATATATATATAAAAAGTTGTTTATTTAGTTTTATTAACTTCAACGCCCAACCTGTCTGAATTAGACGTTGACAAAGCTACGCAATATTTTAATCGGCTATAAATTATTCAGTAGTGAATGAAACCTATAATTACATAGTTGTAAACTTAGTGTTTTTTTAACCAGTTCATCGATTTAAAAAAGGAGGGCTATTTAACTCGGTTAAATACGTTATTTCACTTATGAAAATTTTCAAATTTGTAAATGGAATAGAATTCAAAAAATGTTCCAAAATCTTAGAATAATAATAGAGTGTATTTAGTGTCTTTAATTTTATGAAGTTACCAATTTAGAATTAGAACGTTAATAATACGAAATACAATTATTTTTTTATTTTCTATCCTTAACGTAGCATTGACAAACGTGACGGCTCAATCTTATTCAAAACTCACAAAATAAAGTGCACAGCGCGCCTAGAAGTTTTGTCCTCGAAAAGTATATAGTTTCTACTCTTGCTGGAGCTCAATGATTTCTGATATTTACACAACTATTACACATTTAAAATAAAACTATTTTTACGAATTCTATTTCTATATTCGCTTAAAACGCTGTAAAGTATTCGAAACGACGGAAAATTAAAAATCAAATACAAACGCAATAGAATCCGTAAAAATAGTTTGATTTGAACTTGCTGGAACTGTTTAATATCACCATCATCTAATCTCAGCTCATATATGTCCCACTGTTGGGCTCGAGCCTCCTCCATAATGGAGGGTAATTGACCTACTATACCATGCTGGTCATACGTATTGGTATAGGGTTTTGTTTCGAGTTTTCCTTCTCTCGCATAGATATCATATGCGTTTTATACCCCTTAGTCGTCTCGTACGATCAACCACGGGTAAGATAGGGGTAGTAAATTATATTCTTACTCCGTCACCACACGGAAAGTTTTATGCAGATCGATAATTTTTACCATAAGTTTAATAATTATAGCAAGGTCATTCACACGTAAAATATTGCAGACATATAATCGGCGCTCATTATTATTAAACCTAATCCTTCCGAATGCTGTTGTAATTTACATAAATTATAATAACAAAAAATAAAACAAGCTCAGCACGACTGGTTTAAGTATTTATTTAGTTGTATGCGCTACTTATCCAGGTAGGTGTGTCTTAGTCATATAAAAACTATTCATTAAAATAAATAGTACAGCAAAATAGACGTCTTCTTATTCGCAATTCATCTACCTACATTTTATTAAGAAGCATAAAACTCCCTTACAATGGAAAGGAATTTGTTAGTGGTTTTCAGACGATTTGAACGGGATTCACCGTCGCCCTGCTGCTATCCTATTGGTTTGGAGTCGACGCAATATGTATCTACTCTTCTTCCATCTTATACAGGTGGCCGATTTAATTAGTAGAATCCTTGAAGGGGGTGTATCAGGCCATGATACACTATCCAAAAAATAGTACCTAACTTTTAATTAAATTGCCCTACTGATAAGCGTTCAATACATTTGTACTATAAAAGTTCGATGTAGGCATATACTCATGCGTGTGACATTGAACTAGTAGGAAAATAGTCCCGCTCTCGCTGCGCTCAGCGCCGCACAGCTGGGTCGAAATGTACCTATAGGTCAATGTACGCTGGCAAACCTACTATTTTGATAAGAAACAAATCACTATATCTTGGGATTGGGCAAGGCTAGGAGTCTGCAACTAACTTTAACGTTTTATATGATGTTATTCCTCCGTTAAGTTCACAACCTCCATTAAGTTATTCTAGTAATAAAATCGGCACCCTGTATATTGCAAAAGTTTTAGTAATACAACCAGCCGCTTGCCAGATCCTAAACCACCATAGCAATGTAATTGTTGACTAGACCGAGACGGCATCAGATGGAGTTGACCCAGGTCGATGTAAAGCTCTTGGTCGTCGTTTTTACATATATAGTATAATATTCGTCGCTTACCGCCGTCAGTTAAAGTATCTATAGGTATTTTAATCTACGCAACGGATTTTAATGCGGTTTCGCCAGTATACTGATTCAAGAGAAATCGTTATATGTATGTAATGCCTGCAAATTACAGTAGAAAAGCTAAGAATTTAAAAGATTTATAATATGATGTCGTAAATAATATATTTTTGTGAGTTAAGAATGCAAAAACTGACTAAGCGTTACAAGATAAATCAAAATAACTTAGTACGTAATTATGTCTTAAAAATTTTCATAAAAATGTCAGCTTTCTCTATCTCTTAAGGATAATCCGTAACCATGTTCATCTTTAATAAATTACTAAAAATATAATGGGTTATTTAGGAAGCTATATTAAAAGGAAGAAAAAAAGAAAATATATTTATTTCGGTCTCAGAGTAATAAGCTTACACAAAATTTACATATATTTGTCTAATATAAGGTCTACAACTATATTAAAGTATATATATATGTAAATATAACAAGAAAAACAGATGCTATAATTTACAACAGATTCTAGAATAACACTTTAGTACAAACAGAGACCAAAATTGGTCCTATCTCAGCATAGGCTACACCGAAACAGTGCAGTGCTGGTTTTCAGATAGAACCACAATAGTGAGATCACGGACAGTCACGTCAAGCAACATAGACCAAACCTGATTCTCAAACTGACATTGTAATATTAAATTCTGTTTAAGTATAATGTCTTTTCTAATTAAATACAATAATTACCCACGTGGTGTATTAAATGATGATTAAAGTTGCCGATTACAGCATATCTTAAATATATATCTGAAGAATATATATCTAAAAAAATATATATCTAATATATCTAAGAACTTATCAGATATTCAAAATGAGGGATCAGATCGGACGAAACCGTAACAAAACCAGGGCGGGTCGCTAGTAAATAATAAAAGGCAAGGGAAAAAATTAAAGGCGTAAATGATTTTATAATTTAATAAAATGGAAGTAGTCATCTTTTCTATGTTATTTATTAGGAATTATAACAGCACATACACGATTTCTTCATTGAGCTAATAGGATAACATTAATGTTAGATGAAATCAGATCCCGTATTCTACACCTAGTTTCAGTACCTAGCAAAAATGTCGTTAAACTCTACCTTATGCTGCGTGATATAAAGGACAAAATTCACCTTTGCTCGTAGGGTTACAGGTTAAGATTACAACGTGTCTCTTATTTTTCCGTAAGAATCGTAAAAACCGATTGGGGTCACCAGAAGAATGGATAGCTCTCCTAGGGAACACAAATTGCGATTGCTAATGCCTAGATTAAGCGCGTCACGTTTATGTTAAGTCATTGGACCCCATTCCCCTTCCAGGTTATGTCCAACAGTGGACGTCGATAGATGAATGGCTGGAAGTCCATTTTATATTAACCATACCTCATCATTCTCCTACTCTTATCCCAATTACTTGGGGCCGATACAATATGTACTCCTCTTTCATAATACATATT
The DNA here is from genome assembly GCA_905163515.2 of Lymantria monacha. Taxonomy (NCBI): domain Eukaryota; kingdom Metazoa; phylum Arthropoda; class Insecta; order Lepidoptera; family Erebidae; genus Lymantria; species Lymantria monacha. The sequence continues at coordinate 14,377,393 of LR991098.1, read as the reverse complement.
GTAAAAGTTATTGGCAAGAGTTTTATGACCGGCCGCCTGCCAGACGTCAACCCTCTTTGGGAATATATATTAATCATACCTATGATGCGTTAACCAACTTTCTGCCCTTTCTTCTGTAGTAAATGTCATAAAATAGTAACTGAACTGCAATCTTTTCACATGAGAGTACCTATATTTATCTACCTCTTAGATTTTTATAGTGATAGTAGCGTACCCGGCAGATGTTGTCTTGCCCGGAAAAGCATCATATTAAATAATGAATTTGGCCTGCCTATTGCTACTTCAGCTTGCTAATTCTGATTACACCCGTTCTTCTGCGGATATCCATATTACTGATTCCTTCACGCAGAGAAATCTTAAGATTAGACCGCTTTATAATACACTGAGCGATTTTGAGATTAGTTATGAGGCCTATATTTAGGGACCACGTTTCCGTTCCATAAATAATCACTGGTAACACGCACTGGTCACAGACCTGTGTATTCGGTATAGTACAGCATCAGCATAGATCTGGAAACCGACAACCGGTTTCTGGGATGATTTATGTGATTTCCATAGAACCTTTCTCCCAAGATATCACTTTGGGATAAAAATGATAGTACCGCCATCGGTATTCATTTAGCACCGCGATGTCGCTCTATCACTTACTTAATAACAATTTTTCAAGTAACTTATTTTAAATAAAATTGTATGCATCTTGTTTAGTAAGTATTAGTTCCGGTGAACCTTTCGAACCATGATATAATTCAATTTTCAAAAGAAAATATGGCAATTGTGACAGATCGCATGAGTGGCATCCGAAAACGAGTTAACTGCTAGAAGAGCTCACATATTAATATTAACTTAGGCTAATCAAAGAGGCACTTTTATTATTTATTTTAAGCGCATAATGCTGATTCATGCATTGAAGTAATTATAATTCCTTGATTAATCTAAAAATCAATCTTCAGTCCTAATTAGATAATATAAGGCGATAGCGTAATGTAATTTGTTTACTGCAGTCGCAATACTGCAATATGTATATAAAATTCTGGGCTGCCTATTTGACAAATCATTATTATTTATTTGACATATAATTATGTTATGTATTTCTATATATCCCAAGGATTGTCTTGAGAATGTTTTCGTTAGTGGTAATATCGTCCAAGCTTTCAAGTACTTACAGTTTTATAAAATAAGTCGTGTTCAGAATTAAAATTGTTCAATCTAATATTTTTGTAGTAATTTTAACATAATAATTTGTAATACTTACGCGAATACTTGTAATAAAACCATTTTTACGGATTTAATCACGTTTATATTTGATTATTATTTGCTCGACCTTCCAAACACTTGTTTCTGTCATTCTGTAAAAAACGGTAAAAAGTGTTCGAAACGTCGGGAAAATAAAAATCAAATACAGGCACGCCATAAAATCAGTTTTATTTTACACCTATCAGCCAGAAAATATTGAAGATATTTAAATTTAAATATGTATGTACCTTATGCAACAAAAGTATAAGAGGGTACCTTTTTGTTTCCCTCTTCAGCAACCTATATGTTCCACTAAGTGGACTTGGATCTTCACTACAGTGTGCAGATCTGACCTGTGTGTAGAATCAGAAGGTAGTTTTTATTTCAAGTATGGCGTTTCTCGTAGTGATCTTATCTGCTTATATTCGGTAGTCGTCTTAAACGATACTCATGAGAAAGGAATCGTGATAATATAAATTCTTACTCCGTCACCACATGGGATATTTCGCCGGTATTTCTATCGAATAAATAGAGGTGCAGTCTTACATTTGGCTATGTAAATTTAGCCTTAGGTACCTTATAATTCGCAAGCCTATTGCCAATGCACTCGGTCAGCACCGGAAAAACGTCTTGTAAAAGTACAGTTCTGTTATATCTCAAACTGTACAAGGAATATAATAAAAATTTAAATAAAATAGTAAAATACCATGTGTGCGAATAAAGAATACCCAGACTGGTTCGTACACAACCAAATTCGGCAAGGAGCCTCAGGCACAACGTTTACTTCACCTGATTTAACCGTTATAATGCATCGGCCTCCCCCTAAAATATGGCAACCTACAATCCTACATTTATTTTGATAACTTTCTCATTCGTAAAGTATATGTCGTTGAAGAGGATCAAAGGTATTATATACGTGAATATTTATTGCAAGTGAAAACTTAAATGTCTTTTGTCAGATTCGATTTTCACAGCATACATTTTTTTTTAAATAAACACTTCTTAAAACTGTAAACATTTGTTTACGATAATACAAATATAATTTTTTATCTTATCTAAAAAACAAAACGTCAACTCGAATTTGAATCTAGTACAAGCAATTTAATCAAGTAATTAAAAAGATATATGATTAAACTGATATGATTGAATTATCGGACAATTTATCGCTATTCAATTTACAGTACAATATTACATGTTCATCAGAGAAGTATATAATAATGGCTGAAAAGGTTAATAAGAAGCCGCTATTTTTTAATTTAAAGAAATGGCAGAAGATAGACGGTGGTCCTCCATCTCCATCACCGATGACGCAATCAACCCCAATGTCGCCGATGTTACCAGTGACTCTAGATAACTCTACGTACAAGCAGAATACACCGACAGCTTTATCGAGGACAATAAATTCCATTACTGATTCAAAACCTAGAAAGTGAGTAGCACTTTATGTTGTAGATAAATATTTTAATTTATTGATCTTGTTACGTCTAGTTCTTGCACACTTTATAACTAGCGGAATTTCACCTTTAATTAGCTTAATAAGCGTGTACCGAACTCGGTCAAAATTCTAATGCTATTTTACAAATTGCAATGTTAAATCTGTTAATATATCAAAAGTCAGATGATATGACGTAGGTATTTTGTATTCATTATATACTGTACGATATATTGATTAATAATAAAACCGGTTAAAAACGCATATATTATGTTTTAAATATGTATGTCTCATATATATTCTAATACGCAAATTCGTATTTTCAAAAGGTCTTCTTTTATATTGATTTTTGTTATGATATCACATTAAATTGGGCAGAATTTGATTATTGTTATTACTGTCTTAGTATTAGTACGCAATCTGTTACAAAGAAAATATTAATCTACAGAAACTTATACGGGCAATTAGGTATTGCATTCTAACATTAGAAATGTCGCTATGTGGTAGCGGCTACGAATACTACCAACCCTTACTTTGCTCGTGGATGTCGTAAAAGACGACTAAGAGTCTTATAACGACCTGGGCCAACTCCATCTGATGCCGTTTGGTTAACAATTACATTCCCAAGGAGGGTTGACGTCTGGCAGGCGGCCGGTCATAAAACTATTGCCAATAACTTTTACTATATGTACTATGAAAGAAGAGTACATATTGTATCGACCCCAAATGGTTGGGATAAGAGTAGGAGAATGATGATTCTAATATTAGAAATGGGCGTCTGAGTTTGTTTTTTATGCATTCACGCCTTAACTATTGTTTCCGATGGATAACAAAATCGACATAAAGAGAAACGAAGCTGGAAGCATAATAGTAACATATTAATAAATAGTAATAGGCTGTAGGGGTAAGGCAAGACTGAAGAAAAGATGGATTGACTGCGTGAAGCATGACATGGCTATCCATCAACAAGAAGTGATCATAGAGATGAGGTCTAATAGATGGAAGGAGAGAACATATTGCTTCGATCCCCAAATAAATTAAGATAAGAGCAGGATGATGATGATGAGGACGATAAATAAATAGTGTGTATCTCAAAACGGGTGGAAAAGATTTGGTTTATTTTTTTGTTTATATATAATTTGGATTAATTTTTCGAAAATAATATCAAAATATACATATGTATTTTTTTATAAGATCATCTCCTAAATCTTTGAGGTACCATTGACCATTTTTACTATAAAATGTTGCTATAACTATGTACTAATGTTTAAAATAAAACTACTTTTACGGATTCTATCGCGTGTGTATTTGATTTATAATTTCCCGACGTTTCGAACACTTTACAGTGATCATGGTCACGGGAGGACTGAGGTGTCTTACGTCCAATATGTCATTGTTATTACAGAAATTTATTTATATCTATCCTATAAGATATTAAATTTTGACCCACATTTTTATACAAAATTAATACAATTCATTGCCAGTACAAAAAGAGAATGATTCTATATATAAAATTTATGTTGTTTATGATTTGTTATTATTAAGGTATTTAATTTATGATAATTATTATTGTGGCAATTTTACAATTTTTATAAAACTAACAAAAATAGGGTAATATAAATAATAACTCTTATATAGGCCAAACAAAGAGATCTGTAAGAACTCGGATCAAGGAACATATAGCTGATGTGAAGCACCGCCGTCACACTAAGTCTGCAATCTGTGAGCATAGTCAGGACCGCGCCCGCCATTACATCAGGTTTGATAAACCACAAATCCTCGCAAAAGACTGCCTAGAATGGTTCGCGAGGCTATTGAAATCAAAAAACATAAAAATTTCAATAGGGAGGATGGCTGGGTATTATCATCAAGCTGGGATCCTGTTATTCACTTAATTAAAAATAAAACTAAGAAAACCACCACAAGACTGCAAGACACTGTGAGCACTTATTGTATAGATTTGACCCACAATAATAGTTAAATTTTATTTTTATAATTTTAGTAAGATAAAGTAGGCCGCCACTCAAAAATTCAATAATAAAATTAGTATCATGCCTCCTGAGTTTTCTCGCCGGATCTTTCTCAGAGTGGCCGCGTTCCGATCCGGTAGTAGCTGAATAGTTTTTGTTAGTTTTATAAAAATTGTAAAATTGCCACAATAATAATTATCATAAATTAAATACCTTAATAATAACAAATCATAAACAACATAAATTTTATATATAGAATCATTCTCTTTTTGTACTGGCAATGAATTGTATTAATTTTGTATAAAAATGTGGGTCAAAATTTAATATCTTATAGGGTAGATATAAATAAATTTCTGTAATAACAATGACATATTGGACGTAAGACACCTCAGTCCTCCCGTGACCATGATCACTGTAAAGTGTTCGAAACGTCGGGAAATTATAAATCAAATACAAACGCGATAGAATCCGTAAAAGTAGTTTTATTTCAAATGTGTAATACTCGCGTAAACATTAGAAGTCATTATACTAATGTTTAATCAAAATATATAAAAGACAATAAATCTTTAATTATCCAATTACTTATCTGTTTTACGTATTATGTAGGAAGGAATACGGTTATAAAACTATTAATATCTTATTAAAAATCTTAATTACTTTATATCTTATGCTATTAATCAGATATTGTAACTATAACTGAACGTCAATATACGTTCTTATTAAAATAACAATTTTAATTCAGTAAATTTATTTATATTTCTGTCCATATGGTAACTATGTAAGAATACAATTCGCCACTCCCTAAGATGCCAGTGCGTGTCATAAAAGACAACAAAGTAATAAAGTATGAGGATAATATTTATACAAGAGAAGGAAACCTTAAAATAAATTCATATATGAACCCGCCTCACCAGCGTGATGGTATGAGGCTCAAGCCCTACTCATTTTCCTACTCTTATCCCAATTACTTGGGGTCGATACAATATGTACTCGCCTTTCATAGTACATATTGTATAAGTTACTGGCAATAGTTGTATGACCAGCCGCCTGCCAAACGTCAATCCTCCTTGGGAATGTAATTGTTGACCAAACGGCATCAGATGGAGTTGACCCAGGTCATTATATGGCTCTCGTCTTTTACGACATCCACGAGAAAGTAAGGGTTGGTAGTATTCGTAGCCGATATCACACAGCTCAAGCCCTACTGGGCTTATCATCATTTTAGCTCATATATGTCCCCCTGTTGGGCTCGAGCCTCCTCCATAACGAGAGAGAAATTGACCTAGTATACCACGCTAGTCAGACGTGTTGGTATAGGGTTTTCTTTCGAGTTTTTCATCTCTTACATAGATATTGTATGCGTACCCGATTACGAAACGAAAAATAATGTCACAAGCGGGGTTCGAACCCGCACCTATTGGGAGTCCGGCCCAATTATGCTGCCACTTACACCACCGAGGCAGCACAATTGGGCCGGACTCCCAATAGGCGCGGGTTCGAACTCCGCTTGTGACATCATTTTTCGTTTCGTAATCGGGTATTTATAAATAGTTAAGCATATTAAATGCTAAAAATTTCAGTAATTTGAATATTGTATGCGTTTAATATCCCTTTTAGTCGACGACGACGACGAGTCTTACGATCAGCCACGGGTAAGATAGTGTGGTGAATTATATTGTTACTCCTTCACCACAAAAATCTGACATAATGAAATTTATTTATTGTTCATATAAATTTTATTAAAATAATAAATTCTATTTATGAAACTCACTCTCTCAACAGGGTATCTGCAGGTGGCATTAAAGATTTAATACAATGTGCTTTGTGTCTTGAAGTACTACACAATCCAAAGATGTTACCATGTCAACATACTTTCTGTATGGCGTGCCTGTCTGTCTACATCGAAGGTATGTACATTAATCATACGTTTTATTTGTCAATAACAGTTTTTATGTTCCGAAATAACCACGATTTCCGTTTTCAGATTTAATAATATTCGACTGTCCAATATGTAGGACTAGAATACAAGTTCATGGACAAAATTTTGTTGAGAATTTACCATCGAACTTATACATAGATTCATTGCTTCAACTAGTGGGTATAAATTCTACGGATACTGCTAATAATATACTAAATACTAAGACTGTTGGAACACCACCATCACCTTCATTGAAAAACCCGCCACAAAATGTTGATTTATTTGCAGCGAGTACTCGCTGTGCTAATTGTAAAACTGTATGCGACAATGGAGACATAACTTCATGTGATCACTGCAGAATGGTAAGTAATTTTAAAATAATATTGAGAGCACAGATAGTGTGGTGATGAAATTTTGCGTGTGGTGAGGGAGTAAGAATACTATTCACCACCCCCATATCTTACCCGTGGGTAATTGTACGAGACGACTAAGGGATATAAAACGAATATAAAATCTATGCGAGAGAAGGAAAATTCGAAACAAAACCCTATACCAACACGTCTGACCAGCGTGGTATAGTAGGTTAATTTCCCTCCCATTACGGAGGAGGCCCGCGCCCAACAGTCGGACATTTATAGGCTGTGATGGTGATGATGATGATGAGATAGTGTAGTGGTTAAGATAAGAAGATACCGTGCCAGTGTCACGAATTGGATCCCAGGCAGAAAAATACTTTGTACGATCCATATATTGTTATTCTGAGGCTGGATTTAATTTGTGTTTGTTAATTATCTATAAAGTCGCCTGCACTACAAGGATTGTTTCCTTAGTGTAAAGTGGTATTAAAAAAAAAGACTAAAAAATTTATATACATATTTACGAAGTTTACCGTTGATGTTTAATCTCGTTATCAACTTTACAATCTGCATCATTACAAAATATCTGCACGATATCGACTTCCTGTGAGCAATATACAAGCATAAACAAAAAAATGTAATTAATCGTTTTTAGAATGGTCGGCAAAACAAATAAGAATAAATAAAGTTGTGTTTTTATAAGAATATGACGTAATATGATGATATCGCAAACCCTTCATTGGGTCACGAATGTCATGAAAACGGTACCAGTGTTCGCTCTATGGAAATTTGGAATTACACTATATGATTTCTGAGAAACGCGGTGTATTATGCGAGTTTCATACCGAAAACAGAAAAGGCACATGCCTAACATCTATATATAGGCTGTAAAAAAAAAGTGTGTGTGTCACCTCCGACGCACGACTGGAGTTTACTACTTAAGTACGATTATCAAAACAGGCGCAAAAAAAGCTCATTTGACTAAAAATAATATATATATTTTTAGTTACATTTATTAGAACTGCTCAGTGAAGTATTATCTCACGTCAGAAAGTGAAAGGTGTGCAGAATAGGTTGCGCACCAAAAACGTAACGAGGTCATTCGATCACTAGATTTTACTCCTCAAATTTTTCTCATACCGTGCGCCTTAAATGAAAATGGATTCTTAAGGAGTAAACTCCAAAAACATTTTTTTTTAAATTGATTAATTAATATTGATTGAAGACGTTTTGCTTTTAGAAATTCTGCCGTGTATGTTGGTCGCAACATTTGGATGATTTAAGAATCCAGTTAACATCAATACTAAAACAACTAGACACGGCTAGAAATCATCTAGACCACAAAATTGAACATTACAAGGTACGTGTAACAAAAGATATGCTGGTCTGAAATAAAACTACTTTTACGAATTCTATCGCGTTTGCATTTGATTTTTAATCATGATCATGGTCATGGGAGGACCTGCTCCCGTGACCATGATCACTGTAAAGTGTTTCAAACGTCGGGCAATTAAAAATCAAATACAAACGCAATAGAATCGGTAAAAGTAGTTTTATTTCAAATGTGTAATACTTGCGTTAACATTAGAAATCACGGTATTCTTGTCTATAAACTTGTTAATCAAACAAGCAAAATGCATCACTTTTTATTGCTGATGGTGGCAAATTAGCAAGCAACCTGATGGTACGTGTTACTGCCGCCCATAGACCCTTGCAATAGAGTTGTAGAGTTAGGCCACTGCCTACCAACGAAAACCCCAAATCCACCCAGCATAGTTGGGCTATGGCTGTCCCGCTCACCAAATGAAGGACAACAACACTTTGCCACTGTTCAGATGTTTTCTGCGAGAGTGTGGTACTACCCCGGACGGACTAACCACCAAAGTAGACAGAGAACTGTCAACAGTGTGGTCTTTATTAATTATGTATTAAACTAAGATAATTTACCTTTACTCATTTTCAGTGTGGTGACGGAGTAAGAATACTATTCACCACCCCACATCTTACCCGTGAGTGATCGTACGAGACGACTAAGGGATATAAAACGTATATAACATCTATGCGAGAGAAGAAAAACTCGAAACAAAACCCTATACCAACACGTCTAACCAGCGCGGTATAGTAGATTAATTTCCCTCCCATTATGGAGGAGGCCTGAGCCCAACAGTGGGACATATATGGGCTGTGATGACCATGATGATGACTCATAATAAATCATTATTTACCGTCTATCCTGATCATGGAAGTCGTAAAGGCGATTAAGGGATATAATACACATATAACTTCTACACAAAAGATATTCTTTTTTTTTTTTGGTAGGCTATGACCCGGTCACACGTCGCCCGTACCGTCCGGGGCGACGGAAGGGCAGCGCGTGGCCCCATAACCCACCGTATTCCCTCCCCATCGCCATTGGGCCGGCCACTGGTATCGCTTCCTTGCCTTCCGTGGCCAGCCCGGCGGGTTACCCTTTCGGGTACCATCCCCCGTCAACGCCCCAGCTAACTGCCGGGGCGTCGCCCTCACGCGGTCAGCCTCTCTGCGGGTGAAGGACTATTCCCCGGTCCAGTCACCCGCGGCCTCGGCTAGGGCGGCATTAGGCGCAGATACTCGCGCCTCCGCCGCCCCAGGCGCCGGCAACGGAGCGTCTCACCGAAGAGGCTTTCCTCTCGGAGTCGCCCCGCCGCCTCCTACCGCGAGACAACTGTCTCGCAGAAGGTGGCGACCGCGTCCCAGTTCCTGACGCTGTCGAGCATCGCCTTAGCGATGGTCGGCAGTGCCAGGTCGGCACCGATGATCGCGACGAGTTCACGGCGCTGCTCTGCCCAGGCCACACAGACCTCGAGCGTGTGCTGCGCCGTGTCCTTGTCGCAATCGCAGTGGTGGCAGGACGGTGTCCTCTCCCTCCTCACGACCGTGTGCAGGTACTTGCCGAAGCAACCATGCCCCGTCAAGACCTGCACCAGTCGGAAGGAAAGGACCCCGTGCTGTCGACCCAACCACTCCATCAGCACCGGCCGGAAGGCCTCGATGGTCCGAACACCGAACCGAGGCCTTTCCAGCCGGATTGCCCAACGAGCAGTAACGTCACGGCGGGCGTCGCCCCGCCAAGCGGCCATCTCACTAAGCGAGACGGTGCCGCCCCCTGCCCGCGTCGCTGACACCCGCCGGTACAGTCCGGCGAACATCTCCGCCTCCAAGTCCCACGGGAGACGCAAAAGATATTCTATGCTAGATCTGTAGTGTTATAGGAAGATATTTGACGGCAATCACATATAAATTGAAGTAAAGAAGATCATGATATTAAAAAGATGAATCTATTCGTTTTTCATAGGATCGTTGCGAACGTATAGCGGAACAAATTAACATGACTGCAGAAGAGAAAATAGCAAGTATAATAGAAAGTAAAAAAAGTATGCTTGTTGAAGCTGCTAATCTGCAGAAATCTGCAGATTTGTCCGCTTTGGCGCTGCAGGCATCCTTAGACGAGGCGACTAAGGTGGCCAGAACAGCTATGCAATCTGGCATGGTTAATGATGACGAAAGGGTAAGTTCATATTTAATGATTACGTACAAAGCATTTACATATTTCAGTAAAATGTCCAAAAACACATATTTCTTTTTATATTTATTTTATAATCTTATGTTTTTATCCATGATTAGTCAAATTGAGATGCAATTTCGCCACACAATCTTTATTCTCATGTAATAGCCAAGTAGAACTATTACATAGGATATGGACTATTACGTACGTAGTTTCTAATTTTGAGATGGTTATCGAAAATATATGGAAAATAAACTATTGCATGAGGCTTCTGCCGCGTAAAAAATGACTCACAATATAAGTTTTTATCACTAAATTATCTCAAAGGAATACATTACTATGATAATAAGTATTCTATGTGTTAATCCAGGGAAATGTCTTTCTATCTGTGTGCCAATTTTCATCCAAATCTGTTCAGCGGTTTCGCGTGATTGAGTAACAAACATCCAAACATCACCATAGACTTACACATTTATTATATTAGTAGAATTAGGATAGAGTAAGGATATACTAGAAAATCGGCGATACATACAGAAAATCACTATAACATTTACAACAACGAACCTAAGACCTCGATGCTGGTGCACTTATACCACTCGACTAACAAGATAGCCATAGTTTTATTCTAAACCTGTATATTTTCATACTGCTACATATAGAACAGATTTTCTTTCGCAGAATTACATGTTCATAATTATATGTATTAAAATAAAGAAATGAACTGCATAGGAATCGAATCCATGATACGATGATCCTTTAAACATTTAGATACCTACTCATAAAAATTATAAGTGACAACTTATGATGATATTTAATTAATGTTGCTATTAATTTTAAATAATAAATTTTAATAAATCGCTTGACATTTTATTAGAATTTACAAAGGTTCAGTAGGTCAACATATTTGACTTAATAATTTAGGTTGAATTGAATTGTAAATTGATATTTTCAATGAGGGGATTGTCCTACATTAACTCAAGGGGAATTACATCAAACAAATAAATTATACAACTTTATCTTTTTTTAATCCATATGTGTACATACAAAGGCGAGGCGATTTCACGATGTTTATTCGTACTCTTTGCCGAACATTTAACCACATCGAACAACTTTGAAAATTTGTATAGTCTCTTTTTTTTATAAGATACTCATAGAATAGATATTGCAGCAATTCTATGAAGCCAAACCGGGCAATATTTTATTTCTTTGAACCCATACAAATCTCAGTGTTGGGATCCACCACATGCGAGAGAATAAGCTAGATTTTTTTTATTACTGACGATAAACGGGCAAGCAGCACCAGGTGCACGGCTAAGCCGCTACCAACCGTGAAGTTTCGGCACCGGCTCGTTTAAAGGTTTTTTTTTTTTTAAAAGACACTGCACTAAGGAAATAATCTTTGTATTACGGCTGACAAATTACACCTAGACTCTGAACAACACTTTGTGGATCGTACGAAGTATTGCTCTGCGTGGGAATCGAACCCATGGCACTGGCACGGAAGGTCAGTATCTTAATCACTACGCCATCTGTAAAGTCAAAGATGGACATGTCATAGCGCTCATAGTAGCAGATAATTCATACCAGAAACTGCACGTACGTGGTAATAAAATCGCTGAAAACGTACAGTTAAGAACCGTAGATTATGGATGAACTCTGCTACTTTATCGAGCGGTACGGTGGTAAAACGGTGACGGTTAATGGTGAAGTTACAGCACGCTATTCAGACAGATTTCCATAGGGTTTTATTGCAATTATTTTCTTCGTTTTTATTCATCGTTTCCGTGTGGTGATGGAGTAAAAATACAATTCACCACCCCCTATCTTATCCGTGGGTGTAAGAGACGACTAAAGGATATAAAACGCATATAACATCTATGCAAGAAAAGGAAAACTCGATACAAAACCTATTACTACCAACACGTCTGACCTATTACTACTAACCAACACGTCTGGCCAACGTGTATAGTAGATTAATTTCCCTCCCATTACGGAGGAGGAGCCCAACAGTGGTATATATATATGGGCTGTGATGATGAATATCTGATAATTTTATAACCATTGTAAAATTAATTAATAATAAACAAACATTTCCGCTTTACATTTACTCCCGGCCTCGGATAGTGATGCCAATTCTAAGCATAGGCAGTGAATATAAAGATTTTAGTGATTATTAGTAGTCTTTCTACAGCCGCGGGCCGGTACGTCCGGGGTAGTACCACACTCTCGCAGAAGATGGACGACAATGTACTTATTCGTTCGGCGTGCGAGAGAGCCGCAAGCCTGCGCGGGTTTGGGATTTGTATTGATAGGCAGCGGCCTAGCGATACCGTTAGTATTGCAAAGGTCTATGGCGGCAGTAACACTTAGGTACCATCAAGTGCGCTGGATACTGATTTGCCACCATAATCAATAAAAAAAATTAAAAATAATTTAATACCTGATTATTTAATTTAAAGAAAAAAGTACCTATTATAAAAATATTATGCAAATTGTTAATGTTTTTTTTATAAAATTCTCGGAACTCACTATCTACGCGCTTAATTCAATCAGAACAAATTAACGATAGAAATAATTATCAAGTAACTTTGATGTGATTGCTTAGTATTATTTTGTTATGATAATATTAGGTACTTTTATCATTACTACATCATGATGAGCCATTCCATAACTAGAATAATAAAAGACCTATAGTAGTTTTAAACTGTAGGTGATGCATACGTGGTATAAATTGTGGTTATAGATTAGACAGAAAGTAGGATCACACTGTTGATGGGTCACTGAAGAAAAATACCGCTTTCCAGTGACTCACCCGCACGGCGTCGAGACGTATATTGTAGGGCGGGTCTACGGGGTCGTGCGCCGTTTTTCCTGTCGCCTCGGACGGATTAGTGGGGCGTGACGTACCGTAGCCGGCCGCCAAAAAAAAACCAAAAAAATAAAAGTACACACTGTTGATAGTTTTCTGTGTACAGCCGCGGACCGGTCCGTCTGGGGTAGTACAACACTCTCGCAGAAAATCGACGTCCCAGTAGTAGCAATGTGCTGTAATAAGCTGGCAATATACTACTGCATTTCGTTCGGTGGGCAAGAAGCCGGCAGCCCAACTTTCTGGGTGCGGTTGGGGTTTTCACAGATAGGCCGCTGCCTATCAGTGAAAACCCAGCAAGGCCGCTGCCTAGCTGTACCCCTGGTATTGGTCCATGGGCTAATAACACTTTATCATCAGGTACATGCTTGTTCGTTTGCCACCACCAGCAATAAAAAAACTTGTAAGCTTTACTGGCTTATAATATAAGTATTTTAACATTTATAAATGTTATAATTTTTACTCTCATTAAAACATATGCATCAATAAGAAATATTTTTTTTAATTAACAAGATTATATAAAATAAATTTAGGCAGTTTTGATATTTTCTTATGTCTATAGAGGAAACTCTATAAAAATCTTATGTCCGGATCCGGTTGGCCGATTATGGCAATAACCCCTTCAGTGAAAGACATGTGGCGTTTTGTGGAGGAGGCCAGCCTATAGAAGCGGGCGGCGATAGGTTGAATAATGAAATATTATTTGGACTAACCCAGACGCTTAGTCCAACTTGTCATATAATAATTTTTAAGATGGAACAGTTTTTTGACAAAATAACTGTCCGTAGTTGGGCCGGCAGCTAGTACTTACGGTACTTAAAATCTTTTAAATTAGTTCCAATCTAATTTAAACATCAGGCATAGCAAAAAGATTAATATGTTAAAAGTAAACCGGTTTAATTTGTTTAATATTCAATTTATTTTTACTTCTTTTGAGAATATTTTAATAAAACATACCTTTTTTTTTTTTTTTTTTTTTTTTGTGGTGGGCCATGGACGTCGCACCCCGCCAAATCGGTCCGGGGTGACGGAAGAGGCGGCGCACAACCCCATTGACCCACCCTGCAAGCACCTCTTCTTCGCCGTGCGAGCGGGCCACCGGTACCCGATCTTTGTCTTCGGTGGCCCGCTAATAAAACATACCTATGCATACGTGCTTATAATGTCTTAGAAGCAATAAATTAATATTGTTACCGCATAGATATAAAAAATAAAGATACACTGCCCTCTATTTATTTTAATATATCAATGTGCTACCTTCGCATATGTAACTGATAGGTAGATAACTATTTGGTTATCAACTATTAAGGATGACAAATTAAATAATGATGACATAGGCCTATCGTAAAGAAAAAATACTGCACAATATTCTAGAACAATTTGGAGACGCATTAATAGTACAATATTATAAGCCATTGGAATGAAAACATCGTCACTATTTTTAACAATTATATACAATTATACATTATGTTACACATGGTAAAGTGGGGTTGACGTCTCGCAGGTGGCCCGTCACAAAACTATTGCCAATAACTTTTACGATATGTACTATGAAATAAGAATACATATTGTATCGACCCCAAGTAATTGAAATAAGAGTAAGAGAATGATGATGGTAAAGTTAAATACGTTTATTTATTATTGTCTTATTATAGTTATTATGCACTCGTTTGTTTGTCGTCACACACCGAGAGCTCTCGTCCACAGATTAGTAATCCCGTGCACATTTGGTAGATGTGGATTGCGTAAAAAATACATACATATCATCACGCCACATCCCTTGCAGAGTAGGCAGAGAAAACAGAGTGCCAGAGAACTCTATCCTTCCATACTTCACTCGCTCTCTCAACATTCATAATTCTCTTCATACACGCTCGCCGGTTTCGGAGACTCTTCTTGATTCCACCTTCCTTCAGTACGTGACCAATCTGGTCTAGGTAGGTTAGTCTCGGTCTCCCCCGGTACCTACATCCTTCCACTTTAGTACTGTATATCTTCTTAACCAGACGTTCGTTCGGCATTCTTTCCACATGTCCGAAAGAAGACTTTCCACATGTAGTAAATGTACTAAGATTAACTATTTATACTAAGAACGAAAAAAAAACGTATAAAATAGTTTAGAGATGTTTTGAATCAAATTGAATCCGTTATGTGCATTTAGTCAAATAACACGAACTTGTTTACCTATTTGGATTGAATTAATTTCCATCAGAAATACGATCATCTGCCAAAAATAGCTTTAAAAATACACACACTTATACATATATATATATATTAAGTTTTGGTGTTTTTTTTAATCACTAATAATATTCTAACACCTACACGTAGTCGTGTGTTAGGATAGTGAGAATGATTTGGGTCTGTGTTTAGATAGTAATAATTTTGGAATAATCTTTGCAATTCTACCATCGCTTTCAATTATTTTTAAATTTCTTTTTATCGATTGATCACTAATTTTTGTAACAGGTTAAGAACAAAATGTTTTAGCTTCTTTGAATTTTATTATCGTAAAAACCGCTTCAGGGTACACTATGAGATTGAACGGTAGCATTCTCCTGAGAAACTTATAACACCAACTGCGATCAATCATACTCCAAGCGTAGCAATTACAGCACCATCATCATTGGAGAGGCCTATGCCCAATAATGAAAGTTGAATAGCTAATAGATGAACGAACGAATGAACGGATTGTTAAATTAATTATTTCATACATATTACTCTATTCCTTTTTAAACTTTAACTCGCGGGCATGTCCAACTGTTGCCTCTAGATTCCATTTATCTTACTATTGTTATATACTGTTGAACATGGACCTTCTATAAGTGAGATAATGGCATAATCGCCACGCTCAATAAGTGGGTTGGTAATCGCATTTGGTGTTATAGGTTTCTCAGGCAACGCGCTGCTAACTAACATCACGTCATCATCCCTAGTCACTATACTGATCCGCGCTGGGTGAATTATCCGGATCACACCTAACATACTAGATCTTTTGCATCAATTAGAGGAACAAGTAGAAACTCGTCTCCGTATTTATTGTTTAGCCGATAACAAACTAGCGATCATTTAGGCGAAAATACGTACAGATGCCGACGATAAATAATGCACATCGACCCTTAGAAAGACACAATCGACAAATCTATGGGCAAAACCACCACAAATGTTTTTTCCACATACTTAAAATAGTCACGGTCATCGTTTAGATGAATTATATCTTCTATTGTATTATTTTATAGGTAGCCACATTCATAAATCTTCATCAAAATGCAATACAAATATTATCCGACGTGTCCAAATGGGATACAGAACGATTTGTGTTCGACAAAGAGAATTTCCGCATAGAGATGGATTCTGCGACACCGATAGACGCTGAATCTGACGATCCTGTGTTGGAATCTCCGAAGCAAAATAACCCACTCGAGAGCGAGGATAATTTGGCTATGCATTACAGGTGAGTCTTTCTATATAATAAACACAACCCTAATATGTGCGTATACGTATCTCGGCAACGATTCTAAACATTTCAGTCAAATTGTGTATAAACGTAATGGTTTGGCTTGTTTAAATTTATTAAAGACGTTTGTCAAAAATATGATATAAGAAAAAAGAAACAATATTTGGCTAGCTACCAACTGCTAATTAACCAGTATTTGAATTACTAGTATTGAAGTTAAATTTCGACGTGGGTTAATTTGTAATTGTTCCACATATGTTCCTAAGAGTGAAGCATTAATATCAAGCAATTGGCACATGTAAGATCGTAATATAATTATTACGATCTATAACAGAGTAGTCCCAAAATCCCCTTTCTACTACACTTCTATTAAAAAGAAGGTATGCAGTAAATACCGGTTTTTATATTATTTCTAAAATATTACGGAAGAGAGATTGATCTATGATAAAAACTTAAATCTATGATTAGACTATGTGATATGAATCTATATACAAAGTCTAACTATATATATAGATTCACCTATGGTTATCTCTATGATATTAATAATAGGATATCTTATAGACATAGTATTATCTGAGGGGTAACTTACTCTTGTCTAATGAAGAAAATGATGGCATACGAAATCTATATTACGATGAAGAAGTTTGACAGCCATTGTCTTAGACAGTTAAACATTTACATTGTTGAGATTAGATATTGGTAAAGCGAAAAACTGATTCCAACTTGATAGAGAGTAAGATACTGTTCTAGCATTTTAATGATAATAATTTGAAGTAATTTATGCAAAGAAGAATACAGTGAATTATGTACAATGATTTGGTGTATGCCTTTTTTTTTTTTTTTTTTTTTTTTTATTGGTGGGCTATGGGTGCGTCTCGCCCCGCTGAATCGGTCCGGGGTGACGGAAAGGCGGCGCGTGACCCCATAGACCCACCGTAAAACCTTCTCTCTTCGCCGTGCGAGCGGACCACCGGTACTCGATTTTAACTTCGGTGGCATTTGGTGTATGCCTGCGGGGTACGGAATTGCTTCTGCACTCATTTCAGTAAGATACCGTGTTCTATGCGTCACGCAATCATTCTTTATGTGGATATGATTATGATTTCCTCAAAATTCATATCTTATCTTATAAACTGAATCATGGAAATATAATTATATACTATGAACTGATAAGTTTTCTTTTAAATGCTCAATAATCCTACCCACTTCGGCTGTATAGTTGCTAAGTACATAATTTACAAAATTTTAGCAAACAAAACAGACTTCAAATAAAAAAAAGAATCAACGAAATCGGTTGGCAATCATCAATATCACTGGGTTACTTGTTCATTTATCGTGCACATACTTAAGGGAACGTCCATTAATCACGTGATCTCTTTTTAAGCATTTTTAACCCCCCTCCTCCTTCGTAATACGTGGTGAGGTTTAAGACTATTACCCCCTCCCCCACCAACATCACGTCAATTTTTAGTACCTACAAAGTAGTAGCCCACAGCTCATTATATTATTGGTTTTTTGCTTTTTATACTTCGCAAAAATGTCTTTATACAGATCATCTACTTTAAACGACTTCTTTCGTTGTTTGGCAATGGCTTTTCAGTTTAGAAATCTCAGTGTTTGACGAAAAAATAAATACACGTGATGTCTTACTACTTACCCTTGTGATATTACGTGATTTTTGTCAAACTGTTCTCCCCAAACCAACCTCGAGCGATTTGTTTCGAGCACATGCCAAATTGAAAAATCGAATTAAATTAATGAAATTCCATTCATCTATGAACCTATCGTTTACTACTGGACATAGTCCTTAGCACTAGGGGAAATCCTTCTCTAGTGCTCCTTTAGACAGCATTTTAAGACTCCTTTAGCAAAGAAAGGGTTGTTGATTGTATTCTTAATACGCTGGTATTAAACACGAGGGAATAATTTGATATTATTTTAAACAGTCCTATAATAGATAGGTGCGACTATAGCCCCTAAGTAGTATGCACCTAATTATAGATAGATGTACAGTTAAGGCAGTTTATGTATTGTTTTTTTTTAAGACAACATTCTGCACTAAAGAAATAATCCTTGTAATGCAGGAGACTTGACAAACATAACTAAACGAACACTACACCCAGACTCGGGACAATTTGTAAATTGCACAAAGTATTGTCCTGCGTGGGAATTGAACTCATACATTGATACGGTAGGTCGATACCCTAACCACTACGCCATCTGTGCAGTCAAAACTTTTTAAAATACATAGAGAATAATCTTTTGCACATTTCCTTCCAATGAAGGAATACCAGCATTTCTTGGAGCAACTACTACTACAAACATCAACATTTCATTAAACGTATAGATAAGCGTTGTCACTATTCAATCAATAATATAATAAGTAGAATTGCAATCTAGTATAATAAAAAATCATCATTTTATAACAAGTTATAACAAACGATAGCAATGATGATGAAAGGTTATGCAAATTTCATGTACATATGTATTTTCACATCAACAATAAATTAACAGTAATTTATAAAAAGCCGATTACGAAACGAAAAATGATGTCACAAGCGGGGTTCGAACCCGCACCTATTGGGAGTCCGGCCCAATCGTGCTGCCACTTACACCACCGTGAACTATTGTAGGCCATTCAAATCTCGCTTCGAATCATATTTACGTCTTTAAAGCGACGTGTGCCATCTACCCGACAATGTTTCCACATTGCATAGGCTTAATACTTCAAACTTTACAGTTAGAATTGTATTAATAGTAAAACAAAATCAAAATATCGAATTCTGTTTAGCCCAAAAATTAATGAGCTTTGAGAATGCTTTGAATACCTGATTGCTGATCAGCTCACACCAGCCTTCAAGATGTTACACCACTCTTTCCAACTGCCTGGAGCTCTTGAGTAATTGTTCAAACTTTAGTTAATAAAGCTAGTATTACATCTAAGATGGCATTAGACCTAGAAAAAGAACAACATCGAGGTTTGGCAGAACAAGTAGTGTTTAAAAAAAATTCAAAATTGGAATATTGGTATTCTGTGTACGAAATTTTTTGAGGAGCAAAACTCGAATGTCGAAAACAAAAGTACTTTTATACTGAGTTACGTCACCGTAATTGTCCTAATTCTATAAAAATCGTAATAAAATAAGAAAAAAGTAGAAATACTTATTTTAATTTTTACATATTAAAAATTTATTTTCGTTTTATATTATTATTTAATTAACGACAACAGAGCTATATGCTACATTAATTATAAAATTATAGTTAATATAAAAAATACCATTAGCTTGTTTAAAGTTAATAATATTTAGAGAATAAATTTGAAATAAATAGGGATGCAACAATTTATCAAATATGTAACATACGTACTTACCACTACCGGAGTAAAATATTTAATACGAAAAAAAAGTGCATGCATACTGCATTCGCGTGCAACTTCGAGTGAAGTCAGCCCGGCCAACTGTGATTATTTATGAAAATTAATTAAAGAATTTCGCACAGTATCAAATATTTTAATTAATAGTTATCGTCTACCTAATTCTATTCAAGATTCCTTGTTATTTTAATTATTATTATAAAATATTTGAATAATTAAAAATAAATACATTTTTGTTTTAATCATTTTGTCTTTCTTTTTTTTTCATGCTCAGCACATTCAACTAGATATTTCACTACAGAAAATTTGAAGGATTCAATCTGCCCACCTTTCTTTCATTATTAGCTTTTTATAATTATTTCTTTAATATTTTGTTTATATTTCCTTAAGTAAATGTTAAATAGTCGGAGTCAGACATTTATTTTCGTAAAAGGAAGAGATAGATTACTTTTCAAGTGAATATAACATATTAAAGTTATTGACCGGATTATTATTCATTTTGACTCATTTTGGTTTATTATTTATAAGAATTTTCGACTTTTTCTCAGATCACGTAACTTCGTTCCTCATTACATTTGGCGTAAAACATCTCGCCCCAGTGGAGTCGCCGTTAGTCCTTGGAGTAATCATCTATATGTATGCGGCATGGACAGCCATAGCGTACTAGTGATGGAACGGACACAGGCCAAGATAGTAAACAGACTGACTTGTGAAGAGATGCTCTGCCCTATACATATTGCCTTCATGAAGAGTTTGGACGAAGTTTATATTACAGGTAAATATAAATTCATTACCTCAAGACTATTTTCATATAATAGAGTAATAATCATTTTGCACTATTATATAAAAATATAAGCTGTGCACACAGCCATGGCCGCCACAGCTCCGAATTCTGCCCATCCTCACACTGCCCGAGGGTGTCGTAAAAGACGACTAAAAGCGTCGATCGGGACAACTCACAATCAATCACAACAGTTACATCCCAAGTTGAGATCAGGCAGGTGCCCGATCATAAAACTACTGACAAAACTTTGCAATATGTACGATGGAGGAAGAATACATATTGCGTCGATCCCAAGTAATAGGGGTAAGATCAGAATGATGATATATATACAGAGCAATATTGATATCAAGAACCCACCATAACACCAACCGTATAAAAACCCACCCAACAATGTATATTCACCCTATTTGATGGCAGATTAACAGTATGCAATACGTAACTCCAATTAAATTCTCCAGAAAGTTGTAAAGCTGCGGCTGCGCATCAAAGGGGCGACAGAGGCATCACCAGAGAGTAGGCAGCAGCGTCCTCCTTGGAATCTGATACCACGAACTGCGAGCACTAAGGGACCGTCCATTAATCACGTGAGGTTTGAAAGGGGGGGGGGGGGGGGGGGGCTGTGCAGTTGTTTGACAAAAATCACGAAGTCCTAAACCTTCGTAGTCTTGAACCCCACCACGTATCACCAAAGAGAAGGGGGGGTAAAAAATGCTAAAAACAAGATCACGTGATTAATGGACGTCCCCTAACCTGTTTATCATGACAGACATACATACATGATAGACATATAGGTCTAGTCTATTACCACTAGAAATCAACAGTCAGGGAAAATATTAAATTTTTAAAAATGATAACCCAGCTACGAAAAATACATTAATTAATACAAATTATCGATAATTAAGAAGTTTTCATAAGTACTGAAATGTAGTAAAAATGTTTTTATCGCTAGAGGGGGGTACATACATACATATCATCACGCCATATCCCTTGCAGGGTAGGCAGAGAGAACAGAGTGCCAGAGAACTCTATCTCTGCATACTTCACTTATAGTAAATAGGTACCTATTATTAATTAATTAATTAAAAATCACTTATATTAATTACTTATAGTATTTAGGGTCTTATCACGTATTTTTTTTTTAACAGAAAATGGTGTAAAATTGCGTGAGAGTTAAGTTAAATTAAAGTTAAATGAAAGTAAAAAATCTTTACACCCAAGTACAAGTTGAAAAATATCACGTGAGATTGGGGAAGGGGGTAAGGGATCGAAAAAAACTCTTACGACATTTCACCAAGCGGGAAGGGGGAGTCAAAAAATCGTCAAAAATGCCTCACGTTATTAATGGAGTCCCCTTAAAACTCGAAGATATAGAATATAACACAAGACCACAGCATGATGCTTTCACGTTCTCCCTAAAAACCCTATTGATTTCATAAGTGTATAATGCTTATCAGAGTAACCATAGCAATCATATTACAACAACGTATGGATGGTTACCTCATTTTTTTATTAAATTTGTATTTTAGGCAGTATAAGAATGCATAAGTATCTAAATAGCAACATACATAAAATCCGAACTAACGCATCACGTCTGAAAACTTCGCTACACTCGTTGATAAAAATATCAATGAATACATAGAGAATTGCTGTGTGGTAGCGGCTACGAATACTACCAACCCTTACTTTGCTCGTAGATGTCGTAAAAGACGACTAAGAGCTTTATATTGATCTAGGCTAACTTCACTTGATGCCATTAGGTCAACAATTACTTTGAGGCCCCTGGATGCTATGAGTGTGGCGCGCTAACTGATGATGCGCGTCACACCCTGGAGGTATGTCCCACCTGGGCACCTCAGCGCTACGACCTGTCGGTGGTGATAGGAGTAGACCTATCGTTGTTGACCATATCTAAGACGCTTGATAGCGACAGGTGCTAGTCGTCGATGGCCTCCTGTGAGGAGGTCATCTCTTCGAAGGAGGCCGCGGAGCGGGTACGCGAGGCATTTGCTTCTGCAGACTCGCTGCGTAGGCGGCGGTTAGGAAGGGGGAGGCGCCGTTACACGCATCTCCTCCCGCCGCCTTGACTGTCGACTGGACGTGGCCAGATGGCCTAGCGTTGGGGTGTCGGGGATAGAATGTCAATAGACAATCTCTCCGGCATCCTGTAAAAGCACGGAAGGGACCGCTGTGGTTTTATTGGGTATTTCGGTCGAATCAGCTGACCGGCGAGTCCTACACAGCCCCTCGTCTGTCACCGGCGAGGGCTAGTGCGTAAATGCATTTCCACAGCGTGAACAAAAAAAAAGGTCAACAATTACATTACCAAGGAGGGTTGACGTCAGGCAGGTGGCCGGTCATAAAACTATTGCCAATAACTTTTTGCAATGTGTACCTACAATAGAAGCAGAGTACATATTGTGTCGACCCCAAGTAATTGAGATAAGAGCAGGAGAATGATGATGACATAAAGAATGCTAGGACACAAACAGCCAAAAACCTTTTTTATTTTATTACAAACTCAGATTACCCATTCCCGAAACTGGTTAGTAAGAGTTATTATTGTCCCAGATGGTTCAGATACCTTAGATACCCCTATATGTTTACGAATTAATTAACGAAGTAATGCTATTCTATGAATATTATTTATTTCAACGTACATATTATTTATTTCTAGATAAATGGAAACACTGCATCCACGTATTCTCGAGAAACGGTGAATATTTACGCTCCATTGGTCAGAAAGGTAGCCGGGTGGGCATGTTCCGGTCACCAGAAGGAATTGCCACTGATAATGCATCGCAACTAATTTATGTAGTGGATACTGGGAATGACAGAATTCAGGTATTATTTTTTTAGCGTTATCAACCATTTATTAACCGAAGTGTTATTTACTACCTAGAAGAAGTAATAATGCCTAGTAATTTAGTTTTATGATAGTGATAGATTAATAATACTGTATCACTAATCCTTTTCTTTGCTGTGGGCATCACAAGAAACACGAATAAGAGACACATAACATGCAAAAATATAAAAGGAAATTCAAAACCACTGTACCACCATAAAACCATTTGACCTACACGATATAGTAGGCTCAATGTCTTTTGTATTTGACACGTAATTATATAGATGGACCATGAATATCGGTATGGAGTATAAGTATCCTCAAATATCCTTAAGTTTTGTTCCAAACTTATCGCTTAACCTCTTGCATATGACGATAGCCCATATCCGCAAAAATTGATATGATGTGGGCTACTTTATAGTAGAAAACTGATAGATAGAAAATTTTTACATACAAATTTTACAAACTTCGAAATGTATAATAACTAGTAAATATATTAATTTTATTATTATTAATTTCTATATTTAAGTTAGTATCTGTAGTCCAATTAGGAAGCCACAAAGTAATTTAGATATGTGCACGAAAATAGTCCTAATATGATTTTAAGCGCAACAAAAAAAATTATCACTGAAATCACCACTGTTATCTAAATTCCTCTTTCAAACACGTTATATCATAAAAAGATATTAGATAAATTGTCTTGCCCTTGCCTTCCCAACATAAAACATTTGGCGAACGCGATGAACGATAACAAAATAATATAATTTATTGGGTATTTTCACGTTGTTCAAGTCACGATTAGAATCAAGCGCGCAAATATTATCAGTGGTACAAGAATATGACGAAAGCTGAATGTTAATGATGATGAAGTATAGTCGTCCGATTAAGCTTGATAGGGAGTGCAAGAGAGAGTAAAAAAGGCAATAAACGAAAAAAATTGAAAGTTATTTACTTCAATTTACACATTTACTTAAGCTGTGTGGTAGCGGCTACGAATACTGCTAAACCTTACTTTGCTCGTGGATGTCGTAAAAGACGCCTTATAACGACCTGAGCCAACTCCATCTGATGCCGTTTGGTCAACAATTACATACCCAAGGAGGGTTGACGTCTGGCAGGCGGCCGGTCATAAAACTACTGCTAATAAACTTTTACTATATGTACTCTGAAAGAGGAGTACATATTGTATCGACACCAAGTAATTGGGATAAAAGTAGGAGAATGACGACACATTTACTTAAAAAGAATTAAAAGTTCATTATTGAACTTATTACTTCATTCTTTGCACTTTGTTTAATTTTTTGAATTAATAACACCATAACCAGTGCAGTCGAAAGGAACTGAGAACGATATAACGTTGAATTAATAGTTGAGCCCATTCTGATTAGCATTAATTTTGAAGCCATAATTATCTACGTATTGTTTGATAGAGACAGATATTGGTCGGAAATAATAACTTGTATAATTCAAAATTTATTTTCCATTTCATTTCATTCTTTGATTTACATTACAATCATTACGGTAGGCGGTTACGATGTAGGCGGATATAATGAATACAGAATCCACAAAGAGAGCAAACCGTAATGCATAACTGCTTATTTACGATACACTGTCGACCTTTCCATCAGCCTATCGAAGTCTACTATTAGAGTAGTCCTCTACAAGAATGCAACTTAAAACATCCTATACTACTTGCAGCTACCATTACATACTTGCATTATTTTCGTTATATCTATCTTGTGGGGGACTATCCAACAATAAGTCCTGCGATTGGTCGCTTTTCCTTTTTTCACTCAAAGAAGCGACGCGACACTGCCTACAGTCAATGTCAGATACTTAGATATATTGGATATCTCCACGTACTTATTTTCATTTTCCAAATTTTATGGCGTAGAGAAATAAATAGGTACCATCCATTCTTTCCTTAGCACGTTGATGAACTTGTAGCTTAAATTTTATTCATTTTATATATTTTATTTATTATTTAATTTAATTATGAAGTCAACATTAACACGTGCACTGCGGCCAAACACAATTGTCGCGTTCCTGCAGACAACGCGTGATGCGTCAAATCACCATTGTCGTGTTTTCATTGCATCGCGCGGCAAATCAAACACCGTGCGTACTTATTTTACGCTAAACTAGTGCGGCGCGCAGGGTGTGCTTACGTAACTTAATATTTTTTAGTTAAGTATTTTATTGCTATTAATTTATTATTAATACATGTCATTTAATTTGTAATGATAGTTAAATAAAGACTATCTACCGATCTTAAGTTTAAATAAGATACGGCTTACCTTATTTAAATAGAAATTGATGTTATTGTAACGAAATATACAATTATATTATTTCTAAAAAATATTTGCAATAATCGTTTGTGTTTAATTTTTTAAGATAATTAGTAGGTACATCTAAAAAGGTGTAACTAAAAAATGCGGTGTGCTTTATAGTGTTTTTATTGTAGAATCTTATTGTATATATTGAAAAATGTTCCATGTTTCATATGGTCAATTGTTACAAAAAAAATATTATGGCTGCAGCTGTTACACAAAACGCCGGAGTCGCCGGTATCTTTCTATGACGGTACCACAATTAAAACAAAGGACTATGAATTTCCAGATGCGAGTATTATGCATTTTTGTTTTCAAACAAAGGCTTTTCTATAATAATAGGTATTTCTGTTTACTCAAAAACCGCCGCGCGGCCGCGCACTATTGTCGTGTAGCGATCCGCCCGCTATGATATTCGTAGGTGATATTTGGCCGCAGTAAACGTGTTAAGAGATCTACGCCTCTGGCCCGATACAACATACTTTGTTATTAGGTACTATCATGAACGCAATAGTTTTTAGTTTAATCCCTATTAATATCTTATATAAATTATTCATCATCATCATCACAGCCCATATATCTCCCACTATTGGGCTCGCGCCCCCAATGTTGAGAGAGAAATTAACCTACTATACCGCGCTGGTCAGACGTGTTGGTACAGGGTTTTGTTTCGACTTTTCTTTCTCTTGCACAGATGTTATATGCGGTTTATATCCCTTATTCGTCTCTTACGATCACCCACGGGTAAGATAGGTGGTGGTGAATTGTATTCTTACTCCGTCACCACACGGATAATTATTATTACTATAAAAATTCATTTCAGTGCATTGCGTTTAAACGAGGTCGCACGCGTTTAAACGCTTGCGATTGTCGTGCGCGGCTGATGCGACATTAGTCAAAGTATGAAAATGTATAAGTACGTTTAAATGGTAAGCACCGTTTCCGAGGTCCACGACAGTTGTAAGCGGCGAATGACGTAAGCTGGGCCAAACATTTTCAAACATTGGCTACTGTTGCATCGGCCGCGCGCGACATTCGTAATCGTCTAAACGCGTTCAGCCGCGTCTAAACGCGATGCACGGAAATTAACCTTAAAATTGTGAATCTTAAATATATTGCCATGACATTGGATTTCCTACCTACCCTATCTACAACGCAAATTTCTCTGGTATAATTTTATCGCAATTAATACTTTTATCACTTCTGTTATAAATAATAGATAAAATCGGTCGTTTAAAGTTACGCGCAATTTTAATGTAGGTACTAAGCCAAGCTGGAAATTGAAGCTATATAGTAGGAATATATAACGTTGCTAAACGATCCCTCACCTAAATACGGGAGGTATTGTATTATATTACTAGATGGACTGACGACATCTTCAGGATCGCAGGAAGCGGTTGGATGGCGTAGGGCCGTTCTGAGTCGCATTCCCGTGGGGAGGCCTATGTTCAACAGTAATGATGATGATGTGTCTACGGAATGATGAAAACGACATTCCATTGATAATTGCAATTTAACGCTTGCTTTAATGGTAATTGTATTTGTGACAAGGAAATCAATATCTTAAAGTAGATCCTATAAATCTACCTGAGTTATAATAGAGGCGTTTGTTTAGAAGTACGACTAGTAGATTAATAATGATACTCGTGCAATATTTGCTCAATGCATGGTAGACGCGTCCAAAATCTGTCATGATTATTATACAATGTGCTAAAAACAATAAATAAAGAATTACTTAATTTATTTCGCAGATAATCCAACCAGACGGTAAATATGTAGATCAGATTGGTGTAGCGAGTAAGCACCAAGCGTCGCACGCCGCAACCGTATGGGAGACAAAGGAGATCGTATGCACTGAACTAAATGCACCAACAAGTGTAGCGGTTACTAACGACCGTGTCATCGTATTAGACAGCGGTAATCGCAGGGTTAAAATATACAATAAGCAAGATAGGAGCAAAATTTTAGAATTTGGAGCAACAGGACAAAGGAAAGGACAGTTCAGACAACCAGAAGTCTTAACTGTTGACCCACTGGGATATATTTTGGTCGGCGATTCGGGGAATTGTCGGGTACAGGTATTTAAACCATCCGGGCAATTAGTAAGAGTATTTGGTGGCCTCGGCTCACAGCCCGGCAAGTTCGGCTGGATTTCTGGAATACATGTTACGAAACAATTGGACATCATAATAAGCGATACCAAAAACCACAGCGTCAACTTTTTTTAACAGATGTATTAAAGTGATAACAATTTATTTTAGTATTCAACATATAATAATTATGTTATTAAAACTAAATTAAAATTTTGATCATAATATAGCACTGAGATTAAATGATAAATAAAATTATGATTAAATAAACCATATTTACTATTACAATTATTATTTGAGATTAACTTTATGATGCGTCAATTAAAATTCGCTATCTAACTACTTATTTAGTTGTTATATACAAACTACAACAAATATAAAGATTGCCAAACATACAATTTTGTTTATTTATCTATGTAGGTACATCAAATTTCAAATCTTTTTCTAAAACATTCCATAGATTTCTAGAACACATAGTCTATTAACTTATTACTTCCGTTCCATCTGCATTAATATTACTATTAACGGTGGTGCCAAATTCAGCCTAATAAAATTATATTAAAATAACGCGTTAAGTGATTAGTAATATTTGATATAGAAATTTAAAAATCTAGTTATTGCTTAAAAATTATCGTATAATTGTCAGTTAATAAAAAGTAACGAAATATATTATTGGCTTCTTCGATCAAATATTCTGTTGACAAGATGGCTGCCATAATAAACGACAAACTAGACGTGCACATATTTGTATCCAGACATAGAGCTATTATTTTTCTTGTATTTAAAAACAGCAAAAAGACAAACCTTTCGCGAAGCTATCACTTTTTATAAACCATTAATTAAAACATAACCAACAAATAAACAAAATAATATGGCAATTTAAATTGTTCTAATTTTTAAATTTCGCATTTATTATTTCAGTTTTGTGCTGTCCTTACGATGATTAGAGCGCCAATAGGCATTCTGACATTAAAAATAACTTTGCTTTTATTATCAAACACAAAGAGAGTGAGTACATATAGATGACAATCTATACTCTAGTTATACTTAACCTTAAGAGCTGTGATATAGATAATTATAGACTCAGCGTTGTTCATTTAACTTAAAATTATACGACGCTCTTCTTCTATGCATTTGATCGAAGATTGTGCCAATTTGAGTAAGGTCATAATTAACGCCTAAAACAGCTCACACCAATTTAGATCGTGGCACAAAGTTGAGGTACATCATCATGTAATTCTTAATAACGTGGAATCTCAATTAAAGTTATTATATCAATCGTTATATGAAAAATTTCTTACTTCGTATTTATCTAGAATGATAGAGATGGAACGGATAAGTTAGAAACATACTTATTTGTATATAAGTGTTTGGGTGTAATGTTATAGGCAAATGTCGGTCTTACAATTTAAGTTAACTAGTTTAAAGCAATATACCTTTCTGAAATTAATAAGGATATATTTTTAAATACATTACATTAAATAACTATATTTTGCTTTTGATAATGATAATAATGCAGAGTTGATTTAACTAGATACTTTCAACTTTTTACATTGTGTATAAAGAATACCTGTTTCTTTATACACAATTCAAAAATATGTAAAAATTGACAATATTTTTGAAAGTTTAAGTGTTGAATTTAACAGATATCGAAGATAACCGACAAGTAAGTGTTTTGGCTAAACACAACTACTATTTTGCATGAGATTTTCTTTTTAATAAAATGCTAAAATTTGTCTATTACTAGAAAAAAAAAATTATCTTTTTATAGTCCTCCTAGACGTTACTTTTAGCCACGTGCCGCATCCATAATGGCAGTGAAGTTAATTTTTTATACGACATGTCAACACATGGTGATGGGAAACAATACTATAATGGCCATCCCTTTACTTCCCTTAGAGTCATAAAAAATCGCTAAGGGTCTCACTAGGACAGTGTGAAGCAGCTCCTGGAAACGTATATCACTTCACTGCAGTTGCCAAACCGTCTGGCAAGCGTGATTCTTGCACTAACACTCTCATTTATGGGGGCGACCTACGTGCAACAGAAGACGACGTTAGGCTGAATAATGGTGATGATAATAGTTACGCGGTCGATATGTTATATTAAGAGTCGTCTTTCTTTTACTAAAAGGCAGATTAGTGTTATTTCATTTATTTTACGAAGCCCAAGGGCAGCGTTATATGTTTGACTTGTGTGTATATATGTATGTACGCTCGTTAATTCCTCGCTCGTCAACAACTTAACCGATTTGGATACATCATTAGATTCACATTAATAGCGCGATTTTCACTAATAAAATACTTAAAAAATCTAAATTTAATCTTTTACACGAAATCTTCGAATTGGATGTCAAAATTAATTTTGTTTAAAAGGCAAATACGATACATATTTATACAATCTGTATAGTTTTTGCATCGCACTAGAACCTTATTTTTGTTAAAATTAGTTTTAACTTTTATTTATCGAACGACAAAAATATATCTTAATATCTAATGTAAATCAACATTTGCATTGTCTGAGTATTAATCAAATAGATAAATATAATTTACTGGACGTAACATTCACAATTCCGTTATAGGCACAAATAAAATATGGACACACGCTGATAAAATATAAGTACAAGGCGTAAATGATCGTAATCAAGAATATATATAATTCAATACAAAATAATACTCGTAACTATCGTCTCATTAATTTGCGAAATTTAAATGAATAATTTTAATTAAATTTATTTTAATTTCATAGCTGGGAATTAATTAAAATCATCTTTTTTTCTTGCGTTAAGAAATGACAGAATTCAAAAACAGCTATTTTACGCCTTACAACTCGTTATTACAAAAAAACATGGCTGTAAAAAAAAAGTAAAACCTTTATGTAAATCCTGAGTGGATACTGAAAAACTCGAATGACATGGAAGTGAAAAAAAATCGAGTTAATTACTTTCGACTTAAATCGGAATACAGGAAATTTCATTGCTAAAATTTTGACTAAGAAAGCCGCCATTTTTAACTTGTACGAGTACCAATAACAATCCATAGCTTAGAAGCACCAGATATTCCTCTTAGATATTATTGCTATGAGTTCAGGTACTTCCAAATAAAACATCATATTTTATTAACTACAACTGCCGGAGTCAGGTTTTAATTCGAGTTATAGAGATTAAATATGTACTATCAATACCTCGCATTGGAATAATATTTGTTCCAGTGACAAAGTCTAAACAATTCAAGATACAACATATTTAGACGTACCGCGTTAAGTGGAAGGGAATGGCATTCTTTTTCGACCTTCTGAGGATTGCGAATAATACGAATTATATACATTCCACTGCAGTTCAATCAGATCTAAATAATGATCTTCTATGGTACTGACTTAGGCAGTTATTGGTACTGTAATAATCGGTTCTTTAGATATTCTATTCAATTAATCTAACATTTACATTTTTTTATTAAAGTAAATATAGTTATAATTATTAAGTAAAATTAATTTTTGTCATTTTACTGTCACGGTAATTTAAAAAAAAAGTGTTAATAATGACTAGATAAAACGTTGTCAACTTGATCTATGAAATATGAAAGCGACATTTACACCTTGTATATTTAGAATATTAGATATTCATAAAATAAACATGTTCAGTGTTACAAAATTCAATACTAATTATATGGCTTAAATCAGTTTCGAGCAGGTGGTTTAAATATGTAGTGACATTTAAAATAAAATCTATTTTTACGTATTTTATCGCGTTTGTATTTGATTTTAAATTTCCTCACATTTCGAACACTCAGCGTTTATCTTTACGGGAAGACTAGAATTAAAAATCAAATAGAAACGCGATAAAATCCGTAAAAATTGTTTTATTTTAAATGCGTAATACTCGCGTAAACATCAGATATCAGTATTTAGTTATATTTATTTCGGTTTTTCTAAGAATAGGTATTTATTTACATCATCGAAACTGATTTTGTATTCGAAATCTTAATACTAAAATCCAATGATAGGATTTACTTACATATTTATGAATCTTAAAATTAAAACTTAAAGCCATATTCATATCGCCGAAGTTATGTTATACTTAAAAATACATATTGTTTACTTGTATTTTCTAATTTATACTCGTAGGTATATGTAGATAGATACCTAACAATTGAATTCACCATTTTAATTGGAATTACAATTGCGAAAACTTTGTCAACTATAATAATTCAAAATTAAATAATATAATTTTAAGATATGTAAACATAATTGATTTAGAAAATTATTAGCCTAGCTATTATCGAGGTAATGAAGTTTTCTATTGCAAAATATTAATTATATACCTAATTACTTAGTGTATTACCGTGACAAGTATTCACAATAGAAGTTTTATAAAATTAATATGTATTCAATGCATTTGAAATCGCGTGATACATTGAACACTTCGATTAAAATGATAATAAATCACAGGTATTCTGTATGTTACGTAAAACATTCATAGAATGCATCACTTCACAACATTATATTAAAATATTCTGGTAGATATTAGACATAATTAAAAAAATATCTTGTGACAAAAAATACGAAAAAAAAAGTGTTGAATGTACAGATGCAAAAAAAATGGCAAAACACATTAGAAAGGTAAATGCAGAACAGCACCGATATCACATAAATTATCTTTATCGAACGCAAAGATTTTGATAAATTGTTTAATGATAAATAAAATATAACTAAAAAGTTATTTATTATTATTAAAATACTTGGATAGCGGCCGAATGGATTGGTTTTGTTCATTCATTATTCTGGATATCACATTTTGGAGAAAATCAATATTTGAGATTCAATTTTAACTTAAAGAACAATTAGTCCACTGGTGCCATGGCATTTACCAAAAAAAAAAAACAAAAATTACTGAGATAATGAATCTAGGATGAACGACAAGGTTGACACCTACTCACTGAGTGACTTTCCCCAAGTATTACTGAATCAGATTCTGCTGGTGGACCCTCACTGTTATCATGTTGTCTCTGAAAAAAATACAAGATTAATTTTGTAATAATGAAATCGGAAAAGTTTATGTAATATCACGCACAATGAAACTGAAAATCTACTACCTAAAGACTAGCTATTATAAATGCGAAAGTGAGTTTGTTAATTTGTTACGCTTTCATGCTTAATCTAATTACTCAACCGATCGTCGTGAAGTTTTGCATGAACATTATCAAAATGACAAAATAGGACATAGGAAAACAAGGGATACAAAACAAAGTTTAGACGGTGCTTCGTCGTAGAATCTGTCTACTGACATAATCAGTGTCAATATCGTATTGAGGTGGAGTATAGAAAAAAAAAGAAACGATCCTGGAAGTAACTTTCAAATTCGAAAACCGCCAAACATTAGATCTACTTTTAAACCTGTTTATAAAACCAAAAAATATCCTCTAAAACTGTATATGTATACTCGAAAATGAAAAACTACGCTATCTTATTATAGTTTAATAATTTTTAATGAGCTTTAGAAATCAATGTTAACACTTTTTTTTTTCAAAAATCACCTTGAAGCTTTTAGGGGGTTAAATGAATGTGCCACTATTTTTTTATGCTCTTGGTGACAAGCAGGCACACCTGATGGTAAATGGTACTGCTGCCCATGGACCTTTGCAATACCAGGGGTATAGTTATGCCGGTACCTACAAATGAAAAGTCCAAACCACCCAGAAAGTTGGGCTTCTGGCTCTCTCGCTCATCGAACGAAGCACATCAGCACATTGCCACTGCTCAGACGACGATTTTCTGCGAGAATATGGTACTACCCCGGACAGACCGGCCCGCGGCTGTAGATAGAAAAATGTCAACAGCATGATCTTACCACTAGAAATATTTTGATGACGCAAACATGCTATGCCATGTAGAGACAGACTAAATATACAAAGTTGTAACACTCCTTTCTTTCTTTTCTCACAAGTGTACTTTTAGACGACTATGGTTCTTTATAAAACGCAAGCAGATGCCATAACTGCAAAAGAAGGAAATCTCGAAATAAAAACGTGTCAATGTGTAAATTCCCTTAATGGTGACGATTTCGTCATCCACTTACTTTAACGAGGGACTAGTTAAAACCGGCTAAAAGACAACAACCAGGGTTAGGGCATTAGGCAGTGATGCTTTCCTGGAAAACTAAGCCAATTCTTCACTGCTCATCAAGCATAGCTCATATATTATTCCACTACATTAGGAGATCTATAAGTAGTAAGATTCAATAGTGGATGTTGTTAGTCTGATGAATGGTTGCCAAACCATCTGGGTACCACCACATATTACAGTAATTCCTTACATGATCATACAATGGTCTGTTAAGAATTCCATGGAATTTATTTTTTGATAATATCATAATTGTTAAGCTTTAGTTTAGCCTAAATACCAAGCCAAGGTTTAGCAGAGTTGATGACCTATAATAAGCTTATAATAAGTCTCTATAGTCTTCCATTTGCCTATTGATACTCTTGAAGATATCTTTTTAAATCTTACAACAAGACACCAGAGTCTTGTCAAATGTTTTTAAGGTTCAATTATTTTAATTTAATTTTATAATCAGAAGAAACTGTAGAAGAGGCAGATTTTGTGCTACCGAAACAAATCCTTGAATTTGATATACTGTGTTACCCAAAACTAGAATGGTATTATTACATACAAACATTGTTGCTGAGATTGAAAAGCATTGCTCAAGCGTGAAGCAATAGAAATAACAATAGTTGATTGTCAGTTAAATAAAACTAAAATTTTATTCCTTTCGGAGTTAAGACACCTAAATTTCCCAAGATTTTATCAGCTAGCAGTTAGGTATTAATTATATTAAGCTTACACATTAGTATCTTTAGAAATTAATTTAGGACTTGTGGGTCCATGGTAGAGAGGAGTGTTTATCGAACTTACAAACACCACTAGGAAATATTTTTTTGTATCGCAGAAGACTTAATAAACATACAACTAATGGAAACGAATAACACTCCGGTTTGGGAGATATTCATGTCCATTAATATTTAATTGTAGATATTGATTCGTATGATGACTGAGTAAGAAAACAATTCACCACCCCTTATCTTGTCCATGGGAGATCGTAAGAGACGACTGAGGGCTATAAAATGCATATAACATCTATGCAAGAAAAAGGAAAACTCGAAACAAAACCCTATACAAATAAGTCTAACCAGCATGGTATAGTAGGTCAATTTCCCTCCAATTATGGAGAAATTCGAGCCCAACTGTGAGTATATAAGCTGAGAAAAACCTGTAATACCTTCAATTCAGTAGCCAAACTGCGGAATGTGTCTTCAACATTAGTGTTATCTTTAGCAGAGGTCTCCATAACAAACATTATCTCTGGTACATAACGGCAGAACGATTGTGGTTCATCGGCTTCCACTTCTCGTTGA
Source organism: Lymantria monacha (assembly GCA_905163515.2). NCBI lineage: Eukaryota > Metazoa > Arthropoda > Insecta > Lepidoptera > Erebidae > Lymantria > Lymantria monacha. The sequence goes on along the minus strand of LR991098.1, from coordinate 14,341,789 downwards.
TCACTCAAATCACATTTGTTACCAATCAATGATACAATTACATTAGATGATGTGTACCTACGTACTTCTTCAATCCATTTTTGTAGTGATAGAAATGTAGACCGTTTAGTGATATCATACACTGAAATACAGAACATATACTTTCAAAAATAAGAAATTTAAATATAGAAAAAGCATATAGAATAAGCAAAATATAAAGACAAAATATGCCTGGTTCTTCCTGTATTTATGTAATACTAGCTTTTGCCCGAGGCTTCGCCCACGTTAAAGGTTACTTTCCTAAAAAAATTTATCCTCTATTTTTATTAGGGGGGCATATTCCGGAGCCTGCTTGTCGCATCCCCTGCCAGTCTAATTAGACTGCTAATCCGGCTCGATATGCGTACCGCAGTGCGGGTTAGGGCCTCCCCCGGAGGCGACGCGTACCGACCCGCCCCGTCGGAACTTCGGCAGTTGCGGCAATGGGGGCTGCCACCCATCACGCCTTGCCCAGTCAGGCGAGTCGCGGAGAGCAGAGTGCCGTTTTATCTAGCACTCTGTTCTCTCTGCCTACCCTGCAAGGGATATGGCGTGATGATATGTATGTGTATTTTTATTATACTCCTTCGGGGTAAATTTTTTACAAAATTTTAATATCATATTTATTTATATATGTATAACCCATAGCCTAAAAATAAGTTGCAAGCTTCTGGCTTTAAAAATGACGATACTTCCTTACAACTTTTCATCCCCCTTTACAACCCTTTTTTTGCATTAAAAGCAGCCTATGTCTTTTATCAGACTCCAGACTATTTGTGTACCAAATTTCATTTAAATCGGTTCAGTAGTCTTAGCGTGAAAGAGCGACAGACAGACAGAGTTACTTTCGCATTTATAATATTAGTAAGGATTAAAATGTGAAACAGGTTGATAGCTTTTAAATAAATTTAAGTATAACTGAGATGTACACCATGAGGGGAGAGTATGACAGACGGATGCAAGAAAGGCCAAAGGTGGTTATTGCTACTAACAATTAGTATTTCCAATTATTGATGTCAAAGAGAAATCTACTCTAGTAACTTGATCTAAACTCTAATGTAATACTAGAGTTCTGTTTTTCTTTTATGTTAAAAAAATATGCACCCCTTCAACATATAAATTGATTAAGAGAAGGCCTTAAACAATTTAGTGTTTAATAGACCAAATTTTATCTTTATCTAGTGATCATTTCGTAATATGAAAAAAGACAATAAACAGAATATGTGACAAGATACTGATTACACATTATAAATGTGCAGAGTGTTTATTGTAACTATTGAGTCAATTAAATTATTACGAGTCATAAAAACATGAGATATATGTCTAAGTGGGCGTATATCACACATTCATTCACCTCAGCCTATATATGTCCCACTGTTGGGCTCTAGCCTCCTTCATAATGGAAGGGTAATTGACCTACTATACCATGCAGGTTGAATGTGTTGGTATAGAGTTTTGATTCGAGTTTTCTTCTCTAGCAACTATTGTTATATGCGTTTTATATCCCTTAGTCGTCTCTTACGATCACTCACGGGTAAGATAGGGGGTGGTGAATTGTATTCTTACTCTGTCACCACACAGAAAATATATCATACACTTACCAATAATTACACCGTTTGCTGAACGATAATAGCTTTGAGTGATAGTACGGAAGCGCTCCTGGCCCGCCGTATCCCATATCTGAAGCTAATACAGCATAAAATTATAAATTAATCTACATATGTAAATGCAACTAAATTTTAGTACGTTACTGGGATTACATAAATAGACTAACCTTGACTTTCTTCCCATCTACAATCAATGTTTTCATAGAAAAGTCTACGCCTATTGTATTTCCGTGCCTTTCTATAAAATTACCAGACTTCAGCCGTTGAACGATACATGTTTTTCCTGTACCACAATCACCTATAAGTACTATTTTGAACAAATAGTCAAATTGTTCATCAGGAACACTCATTAAAGTATTAGGATTACGGTTACTCATGATATAAATTAAATTACAACGTTCTTAGGACTTATTTTTACCTTGTTTACCTCAGTTTTTGAAATTGACAGCTATTATATTTTGACATTTGTTTTTTTAATGTTGTAAGCAATAGGGAAACACTGCGATATTGTTTGGTTTTTTTTTTTATTGCCGGTGGTAGCAAACGAGCCAGCAGCACACCTGATGGTAAGTGACACTGCCACTCATGGACTCTTGCAATACCAGGGCATAGCTAGGCCGTTGCCTACGCGCCCAGCTTTCTACTTGCCAATTTGGCTTTGTCCTCCAAATGACTCCCAAACTGGACTTTGCTTGATAGTTCGACGCCGAGGATCCCAATACTCTCAGAAATTTGGAGAGTTACTCCTTGGAACTGAGGCGCCATGACGAAGGGGTCCTTTTTTGCAGTGAACGCGCAAACTTGTGTCTTAGTGGGATTGAACTGGACTAAGTTCCGTTCACCCCATTTGGAGGCCCGCCCCAGAGAGCGCTCGACTTTAGACACAAGTTGAGTCCTTCTTTCCTGTAATATACTCCGAGGGATATTCTGATGCTCGGTATACTGCTCGTCACCCGTGCTGTCATCCGCATAGCAATGCATACTCTCTATAGAGAGCATGTCATTAATATGCAGGATAAACAACGTCGGGGAGAGCACCGAGCCCTGTGGTACACCAGCGTTAATGGTCATGGTATCGGAGCAAGAGCCATCGACGACGACTCTTATACTCTGACCATCCAGAAAGCTGGCGATCCATTTACAGAGTCCCTCGGGGATTCCATAAGACGGTAGCTTCGATAGAAGGGCTCCGTGCCAGACCCTATCAAACGCCTTTGCGATATCTAGGTCGAATGCTAACGCATCACCCTTGCTCTCCAAAGCCTCTGCCCAACGGTGTGTAAGGTACACAAGAAGATCACCAGCCGATCGACCATGTCGAAAGCCGTATTGGCGATCACTGATCAGCTGGTGATCCTCAAGGTACTGCAGAAGCTGGCGGTTTATGATTTTCTCCATTACTTTGGAGAGCAAGGATGTTATCGCAATCGGCCTGTAATTCGATGGGTCCGACCGTTCTCCCTTTTTAGGAATCGGGTGGACTTGAGCTACCTTCCACGAAGATGGAACCCTATTAGTATCGTAGGAAAGATGGTATAGGCGCGTGAGAACGGGGGTTAACTCAGGGGCGCACGTCTTTAAGACCACTGCAGGGATGCCATCCGGCCCACTCGACTTATGGACGTCTAAAAGCCGCAGCTCTCGCCTGACCGCACGCTGTGAGATACGGATTTCAGGTAGAGAGCTATCACACCGCGGTATGGTAGATAGTGTGGCAGCTACCGGATCCAAAGTCGAGTTACAGGCAAAGAATTGACCTAAAAGATCGGCCTTCTCCTTTGCGCTGTAGGTCAGACTGCCATCGCTTTTCTGTAGTGGTGGGAGATTGGACTGGCAGAAGTTGCCTTGGGCAGCCTTGGCAAGTGACCAGAATGCACGACTCCCAGCGGAATAGCTCTCTAATCGCTCGCCAATTCTGGCAACATGTACTGCCTTGTCTCTGGCGATAGCCTTCTTACTAAATCTAGAAGCGGCGTTAAATTTTCGCTTCACCTCTTTGACGTTCGGGTCTTGACAGTTTTTAGCCCGGTTCCAGGCCCGATATGTGGACTGCTTCTGCTGTGCAGCCGTCCTGCAGGTTTTGTTAAACCAAGGGCGGCTGCGGCCGCCGACGGGTATTTGGGTATTGGGGATAAATAAATCCATCCCCATAATAACCGTTTCGGTTACGCAGTCTGCACATACGCCAGGGTCCTCAGAGGCGAAGCAAAGCCGCTTCCATGGGTAGGATGCATAAAACTGGCGAAGTCCATCCCAATCTGCCGACTTATATTGCCAGACTCTGCGAGTCGCCGTAGAGCGATTAGGCCTCGCAACAGGGGCTTTGCTATGGACTAGGCAGTGGTCAGATGACCCAAGAGGGGCTTCGACCACTACCCGGTATCCTTGCTGATGTGTAGTCGGCAGAAGATCCAGTAAAGAAGACTCATGGCTCTCAATGTCTGGGACACGGGTGGGCTGTGTCACCAGTTGTGAGAGTCCATAGGCCGAGACCATATTGAAGAGATGTCGACCCTGGAGGTCAGTGGCTCGAGACCACTCTTTATGATGAGCGTTGAAGTCCCCAAGAACCACCACCTCCGCTGATGGATACTGCTCCAATATTTCGTCAATCCCCCATTGGACGTTCTCAAATAACTGAGTTGACCCCGAATCACTGCCATGCGACCTGTAGAGGCACGCGTAGATGCGGGTAAACCCTCCATAGTCTACGCGCAACCACAAGATAGACAGGTCACCATGTTCGAGGGCCCGAAGCCGGCGACAACAGATATCACCCCGAATGAACACGCACACCCCGGCCTTACGACGGAAGGAGTGCTCTAACTCGTAGCCAGGGTAGTTAAGGTACGAAATATCATTCGGAGCGCCTATTTGTGTCTCCATTAAAAAGAGCAAGGCAGGCCGCGCCGTCTCGAGATGGTGGTGAACGGCATCGAGATTGCTATGTAAACCCCTGATATTGCAAAAAGCCACATCAAATGTGGATAAGGGGACCACCGTAGAAAACCTTCTCTTTTTTTCTGCTACTTTTCATACGGGTTTTTTAAGAAGAGGAGGAAGGCAGTGTGGATGCGTACAATGAGATTCGGTGGTACCAAAAAAAAAATAGGTGCGGGTCACAGTGCATGGCTGGAGGGTGAGTTTTGTGAGAAGCTGACACGAAGCACGGAAGGGCCCCCGGTGCGCCCCCGCACGCAAGCGCTGTAATCCACTCCGGTTTCCTGCTCCGGCACAACGACTACATAACGGGATTTTCGCCGGTTGGTGGGACAGCCTCCCAGGAAGGATAATTCTGGGTTCAGGTCCCCTGCTGACTGGCAGGTGGCTGGCGGTGACCATTCCCATCGGGTCTCCCTGTACCCCATGTCAGCCTCTCACGCTCAATGTCCCAACCAAGACTTCACCACCGCAAGTTTCAGGCCGCCCACCTGAACACACCACACCTAAACACACCCAGAAAGTTGGGCTTCCGGCTCTCTCGCTCACCGAACGAAGCGCAGCATATTGCCATTGCTCAAACGTCGATTTTCTGCGAGTGTGGTACTACCCCGGACAGACCGGCCTGCGACTGTAGACAGATCACTGTCAACAGCGTGGTCCTACCACAGTGAGAGTTTTAGTGTCACAAATATGTAACGGTCTTAGATTTGCGATAACTAGACAATCAATAACACGAAGGATCGTTCCCGATAGCCCACTCTCTTGACATTTGAAAGGTACATGTATGACAGGTTATGAGTTTGCCGGTCATCTCTTTTGTCAATCTGGATCAAAGAGTAAAGTTATATGAATTGAAAGTCTGGATGGATCAGGTAACCATTCTATGGTATGGCTACCCGAAAATTAATCGCAATCGTTTTTTTTTTGGAATATATCCTCGAAAAACGCTTGCAATAACTTTTGTTTCAAGTTTTATCTTTGGTTACAAATACTTATTTTTTCAGTTGTTGGTTTTGGTTGCAGTTGTTGGTTTATTGTTCGCACCTCCCTCGCAACCTTGAGACCACCGTAGAAACACTGTGTAATCTGTGCATTTCCCACGGTATTTCCACGGTGGATTTGTTCCATTATTCCACCGTGTTTCCATATTAGTTTTTCGCTGCACCCACGGCGTTTACATCCAAATAATAGATAATAAAACAAGTTAGTTTGAAAAGAAAATCTGAGTGAATGTTCCGTGACAATTAAAAACTACGTATAAACAATATAACTTAACGTGTATAGTGCCACAAACTTATCTGACCCGGTGACAGCGTCGCTGTTATCGCATTCAGTGTTGCCAGTAGATTCTATTTGCAATAAAATCGGTTAGAATTTCCCCATGTGGTAACGGGTTTAGAAAACAATATTCAACACTCCTTTACAGAATTTTCTGCGGAAGTCATCAAAAATGGAATTATAGCATTTTCACCCGTTGTCTCACGGATGGGAAGTAGATAAACGTGATACAAGCATCAATGCTAATGAACACATTATAATATGTTTACTAGAGAAACAAAAATGTAGTTTTTAAAAATAATTATATTTTAACACAATAATTATGATCCAAAGGATAGGGCATTTTTTTTGTAATGGACATATTCCAGGTATGCCCAAGTCATTTGAATCGTCAGTCACTTCATCATATGATTTTATCTGTATTGGTTTTCAATTTTTTTCACGTGATTTCAGTGATTTTTCCATTCTTTTATTTTGTTAATAGCCGCTGCAACTAATTTAGGCGTTGTAGAATTAGAGTTTTTAATATTTTGCTCTGCTATGTTTCGTTTCATTGAGCTCCAAATCATTTCAATTGGATTTAATCGCAATAGTATGGTGGAAACCTTAACACGCTACGCCCATTGTTTTTAAGGATTTCGTCAATCTCATAATCTCGCTTAGGCTTGTGTTTTAATTATTTCATAAAGCTGCGTCTTTGTAAGCCGTTCTTTCCCTTTAAAATCTATTTCCTCTTGAAGTACAGTCATTAGCTTTGGTATTGTGGGACTTTCTTTTCGCACACTGTAAAATTGACGTATTTTCCGTCTATTGATACCGAGATCAAAATCATCGACTTCAATCTTACCTTTCAACCTCTTCCGTCTTTTTCCTGGTATAGAAATTTTTACTTTACGGCCTGCCCTTTTTTCCTTTACAAGTTTTCTTATAAATCGTTCTTCAACCCTTAAAAAAATAAATTTACCTTAAATACACATTTATTTTCTGAATATAAACAGATAGATATATATACAGGGAAACATATATATATTAACTATGTACTAACAAGAAAATTATGTTGCAGTCAAGTACATCCAATTTACGTAAATAGAATACTATTGTATTATTTGTAAAAATAAATAATAAATTCAAATAAATTCAAAATATAATATTATTGTAAATATATAATATAATTAGACGCTAAGAACCAATTAATTCACTATATTTAACACATAGGGCAACACAACACTATATTTAACATCTAGGGGGCATAGTCGGGAGCGTGCTCGTTCGCGTCCCCTGCCAGTCTAATTAGACTGCTAATCCGGCTCGATATGCGTACCGCAATGCGGGCTAGGGCGTCCCCCGGAGGCGACGCGTACCGACCCGCCCCCGTCGGTACGAACATCGGCAGTTGCGGCGATGGGGGCCGCCACCCATCACGCCTTGCCCAGTCAGGCGAGTCTAGAAGAGCAGAGTGCCGGGTGGGCACGTGGAATGTAAGAGGTTGTGTGGAAGGTAAATTGCACGAGCTAATATCCGTCATGGCGGACAAACAGCTAGACGTGCTCTGTGTGACAGAGACCAAGCGAAGGGGCAGCGAGGCCTGCGATCTTCCTGGTGGCGGGATGGCTCTGTGGTCTGGTGTACCACAGAGCGATCGAGCCAGCATGGGGGTAGGAGTGCTGTTGTCCTCTCGCTTGGCCTCAGGTGTGAAGGATTACGGAATGTATGATCCCAGACTTCTTTGGGTCCGTATAAAACTAGGTGTCACCAAGGTATTCATGGTTGTAGCATATGCTCCCGTAGGATCCTCGGTGGCATCAGACCTAGAGAAGTTTTGGGACAATGTTAGGGAAGTTCTGGATATGGCAGAAACCAGTGAACGCGTGTTTGTATGCGGAGATTTGAACGGATGGGTGGGGACCAAGCGTCCCGACTATGAGGACGTACTTGGTCCATTTGGTGATAAGAGAGTGAACGACGCATGTAGGCTCATAGCGGATGTATGCATGGAGAGAAACCTTATTGTGTCAAACACATTTTTCCAACATAAGGACATCCATATGTACACATAGAGAAGGAATGAACAGAAAAATATAATAGATTTAATTTTGGTAGACAGTCGCCTCCGAAGCAAAATATTGGACGCAAGAGCCTACAGGGGCCCCACAGTCGATACGGACCACTATCTCGTTATTGCGAGATTTAGTGGTCTGTTCAGAAAGTGGAGGCACTGGCGAGAGTGGACAGTGTCCACTTCGGAGGGCTTGAAAGAATAAAGGTTGAAAGGTTGCAAGAAGAGTGTGTAAGAGAAAAGTATGCAGAGGGTGTCCGAGAACGGCTGACGATGGCAAGCCAGCCGCAATCGGACATTGAAAAATGCTGGAGAGTATTGAAAGAGAGTATGGTAGATACAGCGAAAGAAGTATGTGGAAGTACAAAGAAGCATAGAAAAACAAATGGTGATGCACGGTGGGATGTGGAAGTGGCAGCTTCCGTAGAGCAAAAGAAGAAAGCGTGGCTGGACTATGTCTCTTCTTTGAATCTGAATGACAGTATGACTGAACAGAAGAAAGAAATATATCGGCAATGTAAGAATGACACCAAGGCCTTAGTGAAAGAGAAACGTGATAGAGCAAGTATGAGTGCAGAAGATAGACTGACTACAAACTTCGAGGGTAACACCAAACTCTTTTGGAGGGAGGTGGGGAATCGTTCGAGGGAGTCTCGGGGTGGTTGGTTAGCCTTCAGAATGAATAAAATAAGGTCTAAAGGTGGAGACGTTCTTACACAAACACAAGACGTGTTAAGCCGATGGAGTGAATATTTTGGCGATATGTATGCGGATGCTACGGTTGGCGCCGGTGTTGCATGTGGTTTAGTAGATCAACATTCGACAACGGCGTCCTCCGATGGCATCAGTATGGATGAAGTTGAATGGGCGATAAGAAGTTTGAAAAATGGTTAGGCAGCTGGCATTGATATGGTGTCTGCCGAGATGATCAAGCTTGGTGGCTCTTGTGTCTGGGAGGCGTTCCTGTTGCTCCTCAATTTATGTTGGAGCTCGGGAATGGTTCCCGGGGACTGGAATAGCGCAGTCATCGTGCCTTTGTTTAAAAACAAGGGTTCACGTTATGACTGCGCAAATTACAGAGCCATAAGCTTGACCAGTTCGGCAGCAAAAGTGTATGGTAAAATTATTGAAAGGAGAATGAGGATGGTGTCCGATGGTTTACTGTGTGAGACACAAGGAGGTTTCAGGGGTGGAAGGGGATGCATGGATCAAGTGTTCTCTCTGCGCAACATTGTGGAGAAGCATCTGGCTCTAGGTCAGAGGGTTTTCTGCAGTTTTGTGGATCTGGAGAGAGCATTTGACACGGTTGTACGAAAGGAACTTTGGGACATTTTACCGGAGTATGGTATTAACGGTTAACTGCTACAGGCTGTGCAGTCCAGTTACATGGGCTGTAGAGCCTGTGTGCGGCTGGATGATGGAATGTCGCCTTGGTTTGACGTCAATATCGGCGTTAAGCAGGGGTGCGTTCTGTCAGCCAGGCTGTTTATCATATATCTGGATAAATGTCTCCAAAGGTTGAACGATATGAATGTGGGAGTCCAGATGGGCGACTCAGTGGTCACTGCTCTGCTTTTTGCAGATGATGCAGTCCTGCTGGCACAGTCAGCGACTGACCTGCAGACCCTAGTCGGTACAATGACAGAAGATTGTAAGAAAAGGGGTCTACGCGTGAATGTGAGCAAAACCAAAATAATGGTCTTTGAAAGAGATGAAGCCAGAACAGATGTAAGAGTAACAATAGGTAATGATGTACTAGAGCAAGTGGATGAATTTGTATATCTTGGATGTGGATTTAGCCGAGATGGAAGGTACACCACTGATATAGAACGAAGAGTGAATGCGGGAAATAGAGTGAACGGAGCGTTGGGGCAACTTCTCGGCAGCCACCACCTCAGCCAGAAGGCACGTGTAGCAATACATAACGCTGTGCTTGTCCCAACATTACTGTATGGAAGCGAGAGTTGGGTATGCAGAAAAGAGTATGAAATATAAAATTAAAGCGGTCGAAATGCGATCTCTGCGGAAAATCTGTGGAGTTAGGCTGACCGACCGCATTCGTAACGACGATGTAAGAGAGCGAGTAGGTATGAAAGAGAGTATTGGTGTAAAGATGCGAAAGGGAATGCTCCGATGGTTCGGACATGTGGAAAGAATGCCGAACGAACGTCTGGTTAAGAAGATATACAATGCGAAAGTGGAAGGATGTTGGTACCGAGGGAGACCGAGACTAACCTACCTAGACCAGATCGGTCACGTACTGAAGGAAGGTGGAGTCAAGAGTCTCCGAAACCGGCGAGCGTGTATGAAGAGAATTATGAATGTTGAGGAAGCGAGTGAAGTATGCAAAGATAGAGTTCTCTGGCACTCTGTTCTCTCTGCCTACCCTGCAAGGGATATGGCGTGATGATATGTATGTATGTATTTAACACATAATAAACTAAATTTAATGTTTATTAATAGTGTTCTTTTTTTTCAAAAACTAACAACACTAACCTGTTGCTGTTCATACAATTTTTCAAAAGGTATTAATGTTGCCTGAAGATGTTTTTCTTCCTTCATATAACTTAAAACTTGTACCTAATATAACATTTACTGCATCACATTTCGCATTTTAAAACCACAAAAAATAAATAAACACGGAGTAAACAACCAACAACTGAAATATTAGCATATGGGGAGGACGATTGACGTTTGATGACATTCCAAAATGGCGTCATTAGTTCATAAATTTGCCACCGTGTCAAATAAGTTTGTGGCACTATACAATGAAATAACATATAAAACCAGTGAAAAAATCTTAAACAGATAAAATTTGCATTAAATAGTCACCAATTTCGTTTTTGTTACTTAATGTTCCTGTGGCGTTGGGGTAGACGAATCTACATACATATCATCACGCCATATCCCTTGCAGGGTAGGCAGAGGGAACAGAGTGCCAAAGAACTCTATCTTTGCATACTTCACTCGCTTCCTCAACATTCATAATTCTCTTCATACACGCTCGCCGGTTTCGGAGACTCTTGACTCCACCTTCCTTCAGTACATGACTGATCTGGTCTAGGTAGATTAGTCTCGGTCTCCCCCGGTACCTACATCCTTCCACTTTCGCATTGTATATCTTCTTAACCAGACCTTCGTTCGGCATTCTTTCCACATGTCCGAACCATCGGAGCATTCCCTTTCGCATCTTTACACCAGTACTCTCTTTCATACCTACTCGCTCTCTTACGTCGTCGTTACGTATGCGGTCGGTCAGCTTTACTCCACAGATTTTCCGCAGAGATCGCATTTCGACCGCATTAATTTTACTTAAATACTCTTTTCTGCATACCCAACTCTTGCTTCCATACAGTAATGTTGGGACAAGTACTCCTCGACATGGAGAAGGCGTTCAATCGTGTGTTGCACACCCGTTTGCTGTACAAGATATCCCTTACTCAAACACCTCGCGGTATATTTAAAGTAATGGCCTCTTTCTTACACGCCAGGATTTTTAGAGTGTCAGTAGCGGATGTAAACTCTTTTTTTATATGCTTACGACACTGCTTATATAACTTCTAGCATTAGAGCACCGCACGCCACCATCAAACTACAACGCGCCATCCATCTTCTACCGCAATGGCTCTCTAAATGGCAAATGTCGGTGAACGCGGGTAAAACCCAGGTCATCATCTTCAGCGGCATCCATAAGCTTCCGCCGCCACCGCGTCTCCTTGGTCAGGAGATACCCTAGATGAAAGTGGTAAAGTAGCTAGGTATCTCTTGACCATAGACTCACCACACACAATCGTCAGTACCCGGGTGGTCCGTGCTCTTTGACACCCTGTCTTTTCAGCCCATCTGCCAACGCGAGTTAAGTTGGTAGTGTACAAACTTTATGTACGCTCTCGGCTGACCTACGCAGCTCCAGCCTGGATAGGCCTCTTAGCCCAAACAGGGTGACTAAAATGACAGGTTTAACAATCGCTGTCCCTAATGTCCATTGTTGCAGCCCCTTATATCGTACGCAACTCCACACTTCGAGATCTTCAAATCCCTATTTGAAGATCTCGAAGTGTGGAGTTAGAGTAAGTACTAGAGGACTTCTTCCACCATTTGCCCCAGAGGATGTTCGAGCGAGCAGATGCCTCGGAGTGGGTCCACCTTCGTGGTCTTGCACCTCTGCACGCTCGTCCACCATATCAACCATCTCTCGGGAGATATCCTCTCCCAAGCGACTTTGCTCGTTCACCTGCAGCCCCTTAATATTCCAAAAATTACGCTTCGTTAAGTGTCAATGAGACACAGTAACTAACCCTCCTCGACTCCTCATCCCATTAGACCTCCTCCTTTATCCATTGGATCCCAGCCAAGCCTCCCAGCTTGGTTACATGGTCGGCTCATAACCATACCTTATTAAAGGTATAGTTCCACTGCGGGGCCGCCCACGCCTCAGCGCCTAGCGCCTACGCACGCCAGCCATGCGACGTGCTTGCCGCGCTCGAGCGGGAACGGTCACACAGTAGGAACTTAATAATCATTTCACCTTGATTCTACAGATCGCCGCACGCCCTTCAGCTGCGTCACCTCCGCTGTCGCTGGTTGCTCGGAGGTGGACATCCCCAGGGCAACCTGGAGTCTCAACTGGCTTGGGCTGACCGCTACGGAGGTGTGAAGACTGTATGGGACTGGCCCATCATCCCCAGGATCGGTTGTGATCAACCAGCTGAAAAGAAATTCACAGGAAGAGGGCTACGCCCTGGAACTGTACCCCGTACCCCTTACAGGGTATCGAGAAGTCAATCGTCCATAAATTCAAGCTATTAACTATATTGAGTCTATTAACGTGGGCTCTTTAGAATTTTCATTTGAATCCGTTCGTTATATCACAAGATAAATTGCACTGATCAAGACGATTGTAGCCGAAAGTGAACGCGATTGTGGGCCTGGTAGATCAAGTGAATATATTGATAATTATATCGAGTTTCTCTCCATTTGAATTTTATCTCGATTGCGTATTTCATAACTTTTCAAGCGGGATTAGTCCGTTCTCGATAAGTCTTTAAGAACGCACCAATCATTCAAATTGTGCAAAGTTCAAAATTTAATTTTTATCTCGAATTTCGTGATTTATTCGTGTGGCCATAATTGCCTTCAATGGCCTCATCCCCAAAGTCAATTTGATTCATCATTCCTCAACGTTTTAACTATCTGATCAATCAAATATCATTTGGTATTGGTGGCCATATGGAAATGTCATGTTACTCTTGTATTATATTCATTTCTTTATCAAAGCCCAAAAAAGAATTAGAATTTGATACTTACAGTACTAAAGTGACTATATTCAGTTCAGTTCTTGTGTTTAATGGCGATTCTGCTAACTCCGCCAATGTCCATGTAATTTTGCTCCAAGGTGTCAAATGTATCAAAAGCTTAGTATGTTTATGACTGACAGGCATAGATAAAATACTATAAATTAAGCTGACAGGGTGGCTTTGTGAAAGTAAGTAAATAATATTTAAGAAAATTTACGGAGTCTAAAGCTGATATCAGACGGTTCACTCGAGTGATGGTTCATTTTTCTTTCATTTTATGTTCACACGGCTAAGAGGGAGTGATTTAAAAATGAACATTCACTATTTATTTCTTTCAATATATCATCGAATGAAGTCGTGCGTCTTGGAATTACTTTAATTTATGATCATTTAATCAATTTTACTGATATTTTTTTTAGTGGTAGGACCACGCTGTTGACAGTTTTATGTCTAAAGCCGTGGGCCGGTTCATCCGGGGTATTACCACACTCTCGCAGAAAATCGTCGCTTGAGCAGTGGCAATATGCTGCTGTGCTTCGTTCCGTGAGCGAGAGAGCCGGAAGCCCATCTTTCTGGGTGGGTTTGGGATTATTGGCAGGCAGCGGCCTAGTTATACCTCTAGTGTGGTAAAGATCCATGGATGGCACTAACACTTAACAACAGGTGTGCTGCTTACTCGTTTGCCACCAGAGCGCTAAAAAAAATCAAAGAGTTGACAAAAAAGAACTAAAGAAAACGTCGACGGTGATGGGTGCTACCATGGATTGAAAGAAAAAAATATTAGCAGCATCAAATACATTGTTGAGAGAACTAGCAGTTGAAGATCCTGATTCATATTGTAATAATCTTTTTAAAGTTCTCCAAAAAATGTAATGTATTTTGATCGATCCACTCGATCGATCAACACACACACATACACACACATTTGCCGCGTGCGACCAGTGCAAAGCAGCGCAGAAAATTATCTACACGGGACGTCCTTCGGCTACAAAACTTGAAACAAAATGACCGGACCCGAATGAAAGTTCTCTCAGTGTTCAGACTGTTCATTTCTCGTTCACTCGGAGTGCGAGTGAAAGATGCCGAATGCCAATATCCAACACTGTAGCTGATATCAGACGGTTCATTTTTTGTTCATTTTTGTCTTTCATTTTGCATCTTTCACTCGAAGTGACGCATCTGAACACAAAATGAAACATTAGTGCCGAATGAATTCATTAGTGAAACGATCCAACAGTGTTGGATATTGGCATTCGGCATCTTTCACTCGCACTCCGAGTGAACAAGAAATGAACAGTCTGAACACTGAGAGAACTTTCATTCGGGTCCGGTCATTTTGTTTCAAGTTCTGTAGCCGAAGGACGTCCCGTGTTGATAATTTTCTGCGCTGCTTTGCACTGATCGCACGCGGCAAATGTGTGTGTATGTGTGTGTGTTGATCGATCGAGTGGATCGATCAAAATACATTACATTTTTTGGAGAACTTTAAAAAGATTATTGCAATATGAATCAGGATCTTCAACTGCTAGTTCTCTCAACAATGTATTTGATGCTGCTAATATTTTTTTCTTTCAATCCATGGTAGCACCCATCACCGTCGACGTTTTCTTTACTTCTTTTTTGTCAACTCTTTGATTTTTTTTAGTGCTCTGGTGGCAAACGAGTAAGCAGCACACCTGTTGTTAAGTGTTACTGCCGTCCATGGATCTTTACCACACTAGAGGTATAACTAGGCCGCTGCCTGCCAATAATCCCAAAGCCACCCAGAAAGATGGGCTTCTGGCTCTCTAGCTCACGGAACGAAGCACAGCAGCATATTGCCACTGCTCAAGCGACGATTTTCTGCGAGAGTGTGGTAATACCCCGGATGACCCGGCCCACGGCTTTAGACATAAAACTGTCAACAGCGTGGTCCTACCACTAAAAAAAATATCAGTAAAAATTGATTAAATGATCATAAATTAAAGTAATTCCAAGACGCACGACTTCATTCGATGATATATTAAAAGAAATAAATAGTGAATGTTCATTTTTTAATCATTCCCTCTTAGCCGTGTGAACATAAAATGAAAGAAAAATGAACCATCACTCGAGTGAACAATCACTCGAGTGAACCGTCTGATATCAGCTTGTTGGATCGTTTCACTAATGAATTCATTCGGCACTAATGTTTCATTTTGTGTTCAGATGCGTCACTTCGAGTGAAAGATGCAAAATGAAAGACTCAAATGAACAAAAAATGAACCGTCTGATATCAGCTTAAGCTTAAGCTGATATCAGACGGTTCACTCGAGTGATTGTTCACTCGAGTGATGGTTCATTTTTCTTTCATTTTATGTTCACACGGCTAAGAGGGAATGATTTAAAAATGAACATTCACTATTTATTTCTTTCAATATATCATCGAATGAAGTCGTGCGTCTTGGAATTACTTTAATTTATGATCATTTAATCAATTTTTACTGATATTTTTTTTAGTGGTAGGACCACGCTGTTGACAGTTTTATATCTAAAGCCGTGGGCCGGTTCATCCGGGGTATTACCACACTCTCGCAGAAAATCGTCGCTTGAGCAGTGGTAATATGCTGCTGTGCTTCGTTCCGTGAGCGAGAGAGCCGGAAGCCCATCTTTCTGGGTGGGTTTGGGATTATTGGCAGGCAGCGGCCTAGTTATACCTATAGTGTGGTAAAGATCCATGGACGGCAGTAACACTTAACAACAGGTGTGCTGCTTACTCGTTTGCCACCAGAGCACTAAAAAAAATCAAAGAGTTGACAAAAAAGAAGTAAAGAAAACGTCGATGGTGATGGGTGCTACCATGGATTGAAAGAAAAAATATTAGCAGCATCAAATACATTGTTGAGAGAACTAGCAGTTGAAGATCCTGATTCATATTATAATAATCTTTTTAAAGTTCTCCAAAAAATGTAATGTATTTTGATCGATCCACTCGATCGATCAACACACACACATATACACACATTTGCCGCGTGCGACCAGTGCAAAGCAGCGCAGAAAATTATCAACACGGGACGTCCTTCGGCTACAGAACTTGAAACAAAATGACCGGACCCGAATGAAAGTTCTCTCAGTGTTCAGACTGTTCATTTCTTGTTCACTCGGAGTGCGAGTGAAAGATGCCGAATGCCAATATCCAACACTGTTGGATCGTTTCACTAATGAATTCATTCGGCACTAATGTTTCATTTTGTGTTCAGATGCGTCACTTCGAGTGAAAGATGCAAAATGAAAAACAAAAATGAACAAAAAATGAACCGTCTGATATCAGCTTTAACAACTGTTGATTTACCTTGAACAAGTGACTATATCCTTTTTTTTAAAATCAACTGACACATGCAAATGTCAAATTTACAAATAATGCTGCCAGCTTTTTTTATAAAGTAGTGTACTGACGATACTGGTATATCGAAACGTAAGAATTTATTTTTATTAGACAATATCCCACTTCAAAAGTTTGTAATAAATATTATTAAATTATATATGTATATATATATTTTAATTAATTTATTTATTTTATATACATGTTATTTTTTATATACCTACTAATTTAATTTATTATACATTATGTTATAATTGTACATTGCCGGGATTACTTAATAAGACGTATATTTTACTCTTTTATATGTTTAACGTATAATACGTACAATATAATTATACGTTTTATTGTAATACTATTATATGTTACTCGTATTTGTCCTGCTCATGATTAATACAATCAGAAATAAATAATATTATAATTAATATTGAAATAAATTATCATTTCTGTATTAAAATAATGTTATTATTTTTTAATTGTCTCAATATTTATAATTTAGATTTATTTTATCTTAATGATATCATTTATATTTCATCATCATCATCATCATTTCAGCCTATTGCCGTCCACTGCTGAACGTAGGCCTCCCTCATTTTACGCCACAGAGTGCGGTCCTGTGCCGCCTGTATCCAACGACGCCCAGCAACCTTCACTAGGTCGTCTGTCCACCTAGTGGGGGGCGTCCCACACTGCGTCGTCCGGTATATTTATATTTTATTTTTATTTATTTTTAATTTATTAATCTGTTGTCTAATAATAAATAATAATAAGTAACATACTTCAGTTATTATCAACTAATTGCCACAGTCATACCGTCAGAGACAACATCGAATATAACTATTAGCGTAGTCACTAGTGAAAATAATTGAGTTGTTATTTTAAAGAAATATTTGAATTTTTTTTTGGAATAGAAAGAAAATAAATGTTTATTAAAAAAATTGTCACCAGAAAATCTGAAGGAAATTCGTAATATTGTATTTTTTCATCATACTATATGTATTTAGTTTCTGTCAGTCTGTACTGTATACCTATTACTTGTACAAAAAAATTTCGATGTTTCACATCTGCTAGCAGTCACGTGACTGCTCATTTTTTTATATATATAATTAGAACAAATATTGATTGTTTCTTGAATTATTGATTAAAACAAATGAAACAACTTATACTCTTAATTGTTAAAGAACGCGCAAAATCCAATCAATATTCGTTCGTACTTTCGTAGCTATAATCATTCCCTTTCGCGCCATTTGCAGCCCTATTAAAATATTTTTTAAGGTTCAATATTGAGTATAGTGTCGTTCATAAAATTCATGTTCCCGCATAATCTTAAAAGAGTAGTAGTAGTACTAAAATGAAGCACACGAGAATGAGGCTCAACGCGTTCTTTCTCACTCACTCTGGACTTTTCAAGTATATGCGGTACTCCCTCTCGTTTACCACTACCGCGATAGAAAATGTGAAGTAGTACATTATGAATTGCTGAGCTGCTCTTACATTTTGATGTCATATACGGGACACATGTACTGCCTTTTGTATGTCCTACTCAACACTATAACTTGTGCCAATAAAAAACGAATCTAAAATGGTGTATTTAAAACATATTTATAAGTTCGTCTGATCAGCAAAACACGGTTGCCTAATAGGTGGATATTTTTTTAATATAGACTTTTGTTATTTGATAATAGATAGCTAGATATTTAAAAAGCGAACATGTAGTAATCGAAGTGTAAAAAAATCGCGGGTACAATACTTTTCGAGAATGTATAAAATCAAAATAAATATCGAAAGGAATCTTGTAAAAAAATAATATTTGTTTATATTAGGCAAATTGTCGATAGATGCGTTGCTTATAGGCTGATTGTGACACATTACTATTTGAGAATTGCAAAAAAACTGGTAACCCATGTAATGTCAATTTAGTTAGCCTCTGAGTTGAGATTAGAAAACGAACTATAGCTCATGTATACAATAAATATGTTACTTTTTAGAAAGATTTGCCTTGCTGTAGTTGCTATCGCGACAAATTTTCCCTTTAGCTATGGCATAGAGGTATATCTAATGTTTTTTCATAAGAACAATGAGACTCTAGCCATAAATATTGCTCAAATATATTATTTCTTTTAGATACCTGAAGAATTTCAAAAGTCAAACCATTCGAATAACTGGGCAGTATTGGTGGATACATCACGGTTTTGGTTCAATTACCGGCATGTAGCGAATGTATTGTCTATTTATCGAAGTGTAAAACGGTTAGGTATACCTGATAGTCAAATTATTCTGATGATATCGGATGACATGGCGTGCAATCCAAGAAATCCGCGCCCAGCAACTATCTTTAACAATGCCCATGAACAAATCAATGTTTATGGTGATGATGTCGAAGTGGATTATAGAGGTTATGAGGTTATTACTCTTTCTTTTTATATATTTAAATGCTGTAAAGCTACATATGTGAATCATTTACACACCTAGATTTCTCTGTGCTGATGGAGAAAGATAACAATTCACTACCCTATCTTGGCCATCAGTGTTGTAAAAGAATAGTAAGGTGTACAGTTTTTTTTTTTTTTTTTTTTTTTGTGACTTAGTTGTTAGCCTCAGATGGCATTGACAACTTTACCCGGACTGTGGGTGACCGCTGAGGGCTCTCAACCCGTAAAGGTGTACAGTAGATCAATTTCCCTTATATTGTGGAGGAGGCTCGAGCCCAGCAGTGGACGCCCCGCTCATATATGTATATAAGCTGAGATGATGATATATGTAGCTTATGAATAAATAAGTATTGTTATGATTCTCGTGACAATGATCTTGTAATATATCTTTTTCCCTTCTTTCTTATCACATATCGGGTCTAGCCTTTTTTAAAGATGATTAAAATCTTGACTGTTGGTCATTAATTATAATCACACTAGATCGTAACAAAAACAAGAAAAAAATGTTCAGCCAGCTATAAATTTTGAATAAAATGCATTTATTAGTTAAGGTTTATTCATTTCAAATTCAAATTACATACATTGGTTATTATTTTGTTTTTATAATTTTAATACATTATTTTCTACATTGTATTTGTACACAAATTGGGTGGATTGATGGATTTATTTTCATTTGTTCATTTAATTGCTAGGTGTCAGTCGAGAACTTTGTGCGTCTGCTCACTGGTAGAGTGCCACCTGACACTCCTCGCTCAAAGAGATTACTCACTGATGAAGGCAGCAATATATTAATTTATCTCACTGGCCATGGTGGTGATGGGTTTCTTAAGTTCCAAGATTCAGAAGAAATAACTAGTCAAGAGTTAGCAGATGCCCTTGAACAGATGTGGCAAAAGAGAAGGTTAAGCCAATTTTTTTTATAACTAGCTGAACTAAGTATGTCATCATCATCACAGCTCATAAATGTCCTACTGTTGGGCTCGGGCCTCCTCCGTAAAGGGGAGGGAAATTAACTTACTATACGGCGCTGGTCAGACGTGTTGGTGTTGGGTTTTGTTTCGAGTTTTCCTTCTCTCGCATAGATGTTATATGCATCTTATATCCCTTAGTCGTCTCGTACGATCACCCACAGGTAAGATATGGGGTGGTGAATAGTATTCTTACTCCATCACCACACGGATACTACTAGTGTGATAGAACTAGTGATGTAAGCTCTTGTAATTTCTTTAATTTTATTTCTAAATATTTGACACTATAAAACATCGAAATATAATTTTTGCATGTAGCCTAAATTATTCCACAACATAAATCTGCTTGTTCAAGCCATAATAATCGGCTAACGTTCTCATACCGAAGGGCGGTTAAAGTGTAGATCAGAGGTGTCAAACTCAATTTTGCATAAAATTTTGTATTCGTAGGTGGGCCAGATTGAAAATAAAAAATTTAACTGAATTATAACATTTTATTTATTAAATTATATAGTATATAATATACGGTTGTTAAAATGCTGTCAGTCAGTCATGTCATGTCATGTCATGAAAGTCGAATGATGATGATAATTCCGTGTTTTATGCAATGCAAGCAAGCAAGCAAAAGTGCATATCACTTTGAGAGGTTTGCCAGTCCGTAAATGCCAATTATAGGAGTGGAGATATAACTCCTGAACCAGATAAAATACTTTCATACAATACCCCATACTAATGAATAATTCCTTGTAATGCAGGGGTCTTTATAAATATATATTTTTTTTACGACACCACCCTGCACTAAGGAAATAATCCTTGTATTGCAAAACCTTACAAACTAAACTACATACATACATATCATCACGCCATATCCCTTGCAGGGTAGGCAGAGAGAACAGAGTGCCAGAGAACTCTATCTATGCATACTTCACTAGCTTCCTCAACATTCATAATTCTTTTCATACACGCTCGCCGGTTTCGGAGACTCTTGACTCCACCTTCCTTCAGTACATGATCGATCTGGTCTAGGTAGGTTAGTCTCGGTCTCCCTCGGTACCTACATCCTTCCACTTTCGCATTGTATATCTTCTTAACCAGACGTTCGAATAAAACAAAACTAAACTAACGCAGAAAAATTACCCTCAGACTCAGGACAACAGTTTGTGGATCTCACAAAGTATTATCCTGCGTAGGAATCAAACCCATGGCACTGACACGCTAGGTCGGTGTCTTAACCACTATGCCATTTGTGCAGTCAGTCAATTTACACATACAGATTACTCTCCAACCAGAATAAGTATTACTGGATCAAACAAAGAATAGTTAATGTTATTTGTTTATTAGGAAATTCCAAGAAGCATATAGAAACTATTCATAACATATTGCATGTGAAATTATCCAGTGTATAGAAACATGGTACTTAATTACTAGATAAGAAATGAGTCTCTCTTGGCGATGATGTATGAATTAAATATGAATTAAATTTCAGGTACAATGAAATATTCTTCATAATAGACACATGCCAAGCTTCTTCTATGTATGAGAAATTTTATTCTCCAAACATTTTAGCTACTGCTTCAAGTTTGGTTGGAGAAGACTCCCTATCTGTATGTATTAATTTTTATCATTGTAATTTATGAGATATGTTAAATATGTGTTTTTTTTTAATTAATCCTTTTAATGGTTTTTTTATTATTTTAGCACCATGTAGATTCAGCTATTGGCGTTTACATTATTGATAGATATACTTATTATGTCTTGGAGTTTTTAGAAAATGTTCATCCTAACAGCAAGAGAACCATGTCAGAGTTTGTAAGTAAAAAATATTGTTTTAAAAATAATTAATATGATGTCACCTTTGCATTGTCTTTTGACAGTCTAATTTTCTAATGTTATCTAATCTGCAATGAAAGCTGATAATGGACAGGCGGATGAGCATAAGGGTTATAACTAATGTGACCAGACGTCCCGTTTTGAACGGGACTGGGCCTTTTTATAATAACGAGTCCCGGTGCCCCCGTAACGAACTCTGGGATTGTCCCGTTTTCGGCAACCGTGCAAAGGTTGGATTTGAGTGATTTAAAAACGAGTCAAGAGTTTTATTCTTACTTAAAATCTTCACCGGTTATATTAAAGCAAATTTTTCCTGTGATAAATATGGTAACTAAACCTTTCGCGTATATGTTTTTATTCATAACTTTTAAGTTAATTCACGTTTTCTAAATATCTTTAAAAAGTGTTTTTTAATTGACCACTCGACTGAGGAGGACTCGTGATGACACTGAGGAGTGTTGGTGACATATGATATGAATACTTTGTCATTTAATAATTATACACTTTATTGTATGAATGAATCCGAACCATGGATCCACCCATTAGCCTATTCATGTCTACTGGACTTAGACGTTGCTAAGGGGGTTTACGCCATAATCGTATCATTCTCCTGCTCTTATTCCAATTATTTGGTCTACGCAATATGTCGAGTATAAATTGCAAAGGTAATAGTTATATGACCGGCCGCTTGCTTAACGTCAACCCTCCTTGGGAATGTAATTGTTGATCAAATGACATCAGGTGGAGTTAACCTAGGTCGATATATCTTCGATCGATATATCCCTTAGTCGTCTGTTATGACATCCACAAGCAAAGTAAGGGTTGGTAGTATTCGTAGCCGCTACCATAGAGCACATAATCATACATCAGCTATATTAATTGGCGTACCTTTGGCTAGAAGTAATGAATTAATAAATTAGTAGTAAATAATGAGAATATGTGTCATGACTTTATAAGGAAAGTACTGTTGCCAAGGGGCAGAAGAAAATAACTTAAACGGTCGTCGAGACTTACAACGTGAGCGTGGCTGCGTGTTATGCTACACGTTAAATGTAACTTCGTAATTTTAATATTTCAGTTAGCTGTATGTCCAAAGAGTGCGTGCCTGTCTACAGTAGGCGTTCGTCGCGATTTATTTAAACGCAATCCGGATAAAGTACCGATCACCGATTTCTTTGGATCAGTGAGGCCAGTCATACTTACTACCGATCCTATTAATATAGTTGATATACCTAAAAGGAAGAGAAAGACTGAGTAAGTATCTGTTTATCGTATTATAATTATACTAATATTAGAAGGGAAGTTACTTGTGTACTTGTAAGAGCGAGGACAACAGTCCATAACATAACTTATACATAACTTTGAGGTCTGAATTGAAATCCAAAGCAAGTACTGTATGAAAATTTGTATGTCATTATCATCATCATCATCATCACAGCCCATAAATGTCCCACTGTTGGGCTCGGGCGTCCTCCGTAATGGGAGGAAAATTAACCTACTATACCGCGCTGGTCAGACGTGTTGGTATAGGGTTTTGTTTCGAGTTTTCATTCTCTCGCATAGATGTTATATGCGTTTTATATCCCTTAGTCGCACGATCACCCACGAGTAAGATAGGGGGTGGTGAATAGTATTCATACTCTGTCACCACACAGAAAGAAAATTTGTGTGTATTCATTCGTAAAATATCGCTTGTTTTCTGTGCTTTAGAGGACACATAAGAAACTCTTTATCATGTTAAATTAATTACCTGCTCATATGTTGTGCCCTATAATATGTGTGGCGCTTTTAGCTGTTGTCTATTGACATTGGTTGCCTTGCCCAGAACGCAGTTAGGACAATCAGAAATTTATGAATATATGTTCCACTGTTAGGCACAAGCGCTCTAGACAAATATCAGTACAACTGGCCTGTTATATCATGCCACAGGCTGGCACGGAGTTTTATGGCATATACCATATTCGTCTTTTACAGGGATAGTTGCCAAATTTTTCTACGAATTACAAAATATATTGAATTCGGAGAATTCAGTTAAACAGTTATTTTAGAAAAATGGATCTATTTTCATTGTCATCTCAGCCCATATATGCCCCATTAGTGGGCTCGAGCCTCCTCCACACTAGGAGGGAAATTGACCTAATACACCACATTGGTCAGACGTATCGATATAGGGTTTTATTTCGAATTTGCCTGCTCTTGCATAGATGTTATATGCATACATTAACCTTTAGTCGTCTTTTACGATCACCCACGGCTAAGCTAGGATGTGAGGCATTGTAATTTTACTCCGTCACCACACGGAAAAAGACAGTCATCATCATCATCATCATCATCATAATCACAGCCCCTAAATCGGTACCTACATCCTTCCACTTTCGCATTGTATATCTTCTTAACCAGACGTTCGTTCGGCATTCTTTCCACATGTCCGAACCATCGGAGCATTCCCTTTCGCATCTTTACACCAATACTCTCTTTCATACCTACTCGCTCTCTTACGTCGTCGTTACGAATGCGGTCGGTCAGCCTAACTCCACAGATTTTCCGCAGAGATCGCATTTCGACCGCATTAATATTAATTAGACAGATTATATACATTGTTATCAGTATGTTGAAGGAGTAAGAAAAGTGGTCATCATTTCTTTCTTGCCCGTGGTGATATGTAGTTTGACTAGTCAGCCCAGTATTTCCTAGACTTATATTTAATTCAATTGTATGATTGTGTTGCAGAAACCAAACCAAAGTGCCAGAAAAACGAGAATATTTATCACAGTTCCCGATGCATTTAGTTCAAACTACAGTTTAAGTCAGTATTGTTATTTTAATTAAATATGTTTTATTACAGACATTACTTTTCTTATAATCTAAATACCTATTATTATCTTTAAATAGAAATGTTTGTAGGTTAATCAGTAGAAGAGGCCACCGAAGACAAAGATCGGGTAAGGGTACCGTTGGCCTGCTCGCACGGCGAAGAGAGGAGTTGCACGGTGGGTCTATGGGGTCACGCGCCGCCTCTTCCGTCACCCCGGACCGATTTGGCGCGGCGAGACGCATCTATAGTCCACCGTATAAAAAAAAATAAAAAGGCTAATCAGTAGACCACCTGACGATATACATATATAAAACACAGCTCTTAGACTCCTGTGTAACTAGTAGTAAGACAATAATGTTTGTATACACCTAAATTTTAGTGGTAGGACTACGCTGTTGACAGTTCTCCGTCTACAGCCGCGGGCCGGTCCGTCCGGGGTAGTCCCATACTCTCGCAGAAGATCGACGTGTGAGTAATGGCAATGTGCTTTTGCGCTTCGTTCGATGAGCGAGAGAGCCGGAAGCACAATTAGGTGGGTTTGTGGAATTTATTGGTAGGCAGCGGCCTAGGTATTACAATGGTCCATGGGCGGCAGTGACGCTTACCATCAGGTGTGCTGCTTGCTCGTTTGCCTGTGGCAATAAAAAAGTGTTTGTTTGCACATATGTAAACTAAAGACTTCATTGGCTAATGCAAGCCAGTTGAGAGGAGTTGAGTCTTGTTGGTCAAACTCAATTTGTTTAATTAGGTATAATAGAAAAGGCTAGAGATACTAACTAGCCTTTTCTATTAGCATGCATAGCATCTCCGTCTTATTATCTATTGTAATTATATATTAAACTAGCGGACCCGGCACACTTCGTTCCGCCTAACAGTTAATGAATGAGATAAGCAAATTTCGATTAATTTAAAATTATTAAGTTATTTTTAGCTGTGTGGTAGCGGCTACAAATTTCGCATTGTCAACAGCACGGCCTGCCTCGCTTTACTCTTGTGATTAAGAAGCACGGAGTTGGGCCATATTAACGCGGCGGTCTTCCCGTGCAATACATTGTTCTTCTGCCGTGGTTACGTTCGTTATGTTTCGAATTCTAACTGCGTTACCGTTTTGTTGGGAAAGATTTGATTTTATTGGTCGCGTCATTGTTGATGACAATATAGACATAATATGTTTTATTATATATATTCGTAAAAAATCGTAACACTCGCACAAAATGAACTCTGACCGGTCAAATTTTGCACGCCAGCACTTTTTAAACCTAAAAATGATTGTATTTTTCTCACATTGCACTTATAGGATAATATTATCATACATATGTCAAGAAAAAATATTCGTTTAAACGTATTTGATATTTTTAAAAAGGAATTATTTTGTTTAAAGTAAGAAAATAGTTGATTAAAAAGAAAATTCGAAGACGTCGGATAAAATATTCTGTATCTGGCAAGAATACGACCGTAAAAATTAATGTATCAAAATATTTCTTTTTGTAAAAGCTTCATAATCGCAACGCGCGGTTTCCTTTCGAATATGGTTTGGTAATTCTTTGTCGTTTAATTGCAATTAATAAAAAACTAAACTGCTTAGTCTTCTTCTTCTTGCTTTAATGGCTAAAGCAGCTTCATTAAGCCACCATTCTGCCAATGTTTGTTGGTTAGAGAATAACTGCTTAGTCATTAGTGTAGGTATACCTACACTAATGACTAAGCAGTTTAGTTTTTTATGCAAATTGAGTTTGTTTACATTTTTTTGTTCGTCCATTCGGACAGGCAAAGGAAATAGATCTCATACAGCCTATTGTAAATGAACAGCTATGTTTAGTACTGCGCCGAGAATGGCACGAAATTATTTTTCTTTTTCATTTATGGCATTGACTAATGTTAAATAATATAATGCAAAATTGTCACATGTCTGTTAACTTCAGTAGGTATCTTAAAAATATTGCATTTAAAAAAAAAAAAACAAAATTGCATTTTTTTTATTTCTCTAACTTTTGAAGTGAAGCTTTTTTATCGACGTATGGAAGAAATTTTATATTGTAACGTTTTTCTGTTACGCGCCATATTTATTTTGAAGTGTAAAGCGCATGGGAGGGTTATCCGTGTGGTGACGGAGTAAGAATACTATTCGCCACCCCCTATCTTAATCGTGAGTGATCGTAAGAGACGACTAAGGAAGTGATATAAAACGCATATAACATCTTTGCAAGAGAAGGAAAACTTGAAACAAAACCCTATACCAACATGTCTGACCAGCGTGGTATAGTAGGTCAATTTCCCTCCCATTATGGTGGAGGCGCGAGCCCAATAGTGGGACATATATGAACTGAGATTATAAGCGCACGAAGGTAGAGAGCAGAGAGAGAGGGAGGGAGAGAAGGAGAGAGGCAGAGAGAGAGAGAGAGGCAGAAAGGGAAAGAGGCAGAGAGTGGGGAAATAGGCAGAGAGAGAGAGGGAGAGAGGATTTTTAATAGTGACAGGACCATGCTGTTGACAGTTCTCTGTCTACAGCCGCGGGACGGTCCGTCCGGGGTAGTACCACACTCTCGCAGAAGATCGATGTCTGAGTAATGGCAATGTGCTATTGCGCTTCGTTCGGTGAGCGAGAGAGTCGGTAGCCCAAGTGGGTGGGTTTGGGGATTGTAATGGTAGGCAGCGGCCTAGTTATACCCTTGGTATAGCAAGGGTCCATGGGCAGCTGTGACACTTACCATAAGCAATAAAAAAAAAGGCAGAGGGGGAGAGAGTTGTTAGTCAAAGTGTCACTTCTGTTATGTGTACGTACTTTATACGCACGCATATTTTTTTGTTTTTTTAAAGTGCAATTTTATTTTAATATTACTACCAAATCTTGCTCAATGAAATAATTAAGGCGCTTTATTTATCGTGCATAATATGCATGCTATAATATAGCATTGACTAATAGTAAATGCTATATAATATAAAAATTATGAGGCGTGCACTATTGGATTTTCCAAATTATAATTTAACATTTCGCGGTATTTTCCCAACAAACCATTGGACTATGTAATGACGTGAGCTGTCAGTTGCCATTAATTACATCATCAACAAATGGACGCTTAGAATTGATGTGTTTTTAATTTTCTTTTTTTTTTGTTTATTAAAATTAATTAAATACATTAAAATATGATATTATCATATTTTAATATCCTATATCCTATTCCCGACGGCAACAAACTCAAAAACATAAAAATCATAAAAATTGGTGCAGCCGTTCTCGAGTTATAAGTGTTGTAACTAACACCACTTTCTTTTATATGTATAGATATACATTTTGATGTATAATTTTTATTTTGACTTTTACAACTTTACTGATTTTCTAACATTAATAAGCTTGTGTGCTAATGTATTCGGCTCCATCTTTCATATGCAGCAATAGTATGTATACTTATGATATAGTAATCAATGTTTCAATTTGTTTAAAATATGGGGTGTTATCTACATAAGTTTTCTTTAAAATTATTTTAAAATAGTTTTTATTTCATCAACCCGTAGATGTCCACTGTTGCACATAGTCCTCTCCATGAGAATGCCACTCAAAATGGTCCTTTGCCACCTGCATCCAACAGTTTCTGCCTAGTGGGTGGTAGTTTTGTTTTGTTGTTGGTAGTTTGTAAAAATATAATACTTGGGTAAACATCAGCAATCATTATTAGAATATATAATATTAAAACTTAAACCTGACGGCTTGTGCGTTTTGGATTGACTATATAGTACATAGTGAGTCCCTAACTGGCTGTAACCATGCAGTATTGCCTTTTCAAAGGATTTAATAACTAAATCAAATCTTTTGTGTGTTGTAACTAAACAACTTTGCCTTTAAGATGTCCTAAACAAATAACAGGTAGTAAAATGATGAATCACGGATTACCGTGATTCATCATTTTACTACCTGTTATTTGTTCTATATATTAATATAGAATTATATCTAAATTCAAGATAATATATATACCAGTAGATAAGTTATCATTCATAAGTAATATAGTTAGGTATGTACTATATAAGCTATAGTTTAGAATTATGCGTCTTGTTCATAGTACATATTTGGTAAGTAATCCTTACATTCATCTAATCCGGCTCGAAGGACCAACACTTTATTTGCGGTATATTTTTCTGTCTGCTGGACACGAACGATTTTTTTCTGGATGAAAGACGATTTAAACCATAGCACACCAATTCCGATTGATACATTTTGTCCGTCCTCGAACATGTACGTTATTTAAACATAGTGTTTCTTTGTTGTTAAGGAGGGGTATACTTTGATAACCCGGGTATAAAATAAGTATGTAACTTTGATAATGATTTCCGTGTGGTGACGGAGTAAGAGACGACTAAGGGATATAAAAGCCATATAACAACCACGAAAAAGAAGGAAAATTCGAAAGAAAACCCTATATCAACACGTCTGACTAGAGTGGTATATTAGGTCAATTTCGCTCCCATTATGGAGTAGGCTCCAGCCCAGCAGTGGGACATATATGAACTGAGATGATGAACTTTGATAAAACATAGCATTTGGTTAGAACTGGAATGCTCCGCTGCACTCTTTAAGCCGTTGCGATATTGGACCATATATCGCTATCGACCATTTTTCTACACCAAATAGTACGTACAATTCGGCGCTAGGCTTGGCAGACAGAGTGCCACTGCCGACTTTCCTGGTACTTACTCTATTCTTGCGACTCACTGCAATCATCGTACTTATAACCAATCACGACATGGATTTTTTTTACAAATCATTGTATAAATAAAAGACCGTGGGTACTAAATATTCGATTTATTCGTCTATAAGTACTAAGAATAATTCTTTTCAACATTATTTATAAACACAACCGACTAAATAACCGTTGCAATCTATAACGCTTTACGTACTTAATTATTATAGCAACGATTGGGCATGCATCGCGTCTCACATTCTGATATGAGATCAAAATCTATAGGACTATAGCACCATTACAGTTACTTTCATAGGCCATATCTTTTTGGTCTAATTCATTCCATATCGACTATTTATAAACTAATTAAACCTCTAAGCAAATAATTACGTGGAATTATTAAAAAAATTAGCATTACGCTATTTTGTTTTTTTTTTCTAAACTGAATTGGACTTTTTGTTGCGACTAGTGTAATATTTTTATGTAGAAATCATGTACCTACCTAATGCGAGTCTTGGACACATTACTATGTATTTGACTCGTGTAATGTTTCAAAAAGTACTTATATAGGTAGAATTATATGCACCTACATGAAATAGTAATATGGTATCTTCATAGGTTCACTGCAGAACATAATCATAAGGCTTAAGATATCTCGTAGTCATTGTTAAGCACTTTCGGATTTCTGGTGACAACACAAGTGATGTAGGTAGGTACCTACGTATTTTAACGATACTCCTGTTCTACACACGTAGAATTATATTACTAAAAATAATTAATTGCCCACAATTATTGTTTAATTGCAACATAAATTATCTATTTTGTATTTTTAAAAATAACTGGATAGAAAAGATCACTACCAAGTGCCCGCCAAAAGTTCACTGTATTGATAAATTATTCACTAAGCAAACTAAGCAAACACAATTCTAGGGTTAAGTAGGTAGGTACCTATAGTTTTATATTATAAGATACATGAAGTCTTGTAATTAAATATTTTATGTATTAAAGAGCCTTTTTTTCTATTTTAATAACATTGTATGTAAGCGATTTATATTTTAACGTTTATTCCAATATAAAAATCCATCTATGGATTCTTTGATAGGTGACCTAGCTATACTTTGAAATTTCGCTAACATTTTTTTAAAGATATAGGCGTATTTCGATGTTCATATATTCATAATACAGGTACTTAGATATATATATATATATATATATATATATATATATATATATATATATATAACTACGTAATTATTATAAATTATCTAAAATTACCATAACCGAATTATAAATTTAAAAATTTTCAACTATGGTAACTGGGAATTATAATCTTTTATAGATTATCACAAAGTCAAACATGGAAAATTATACAATAACTACTTACACACTAATAAACAAAACTAATTTTATACAATCTTAGGAATATCATTTGTACTTACAATTAATAATATAGATATTAATTTATATTATTATTTACAAACTTGACCTTAATAGGACATTATAACAATTGTATGTACTTTAGATTAAGGCGCCCAACTATTCTGGTAAGCTGAGTGTCATCTCGCTTTGAAATAATAAAAAAGAATTATGACTAACTTTATCGTCAAATTGGAATAGGAAATAGCAGGGTTTATTTTAGAAAAAAAAAACTAAGCCTACCTAGGTAAGTTTTTATATAAATAATACGCAAGTTTCATTGCTAAAATAGTATGACCATTTCTAAAGATTTATCTACTATTTTAATAATCTTTTTTTTTTTTTTTAAGCGAGGCCCAGCTTGTGGACGATTTAGACTTTCAGGGTAAAAGATCCGAGTAAATTAGGGTATATTGAGAATATCTAACCCTCAATTGTGGGTGCTTAAAAGAAAATTTCAAAAGGGGCGGTGGGCTACATAGGCTTGAGAGAGAAGCTATGCTCTATACCAGGGATTGGCAACCTTTTGACGCCAAAAATTTGAATTTATAAAGGTTTAAAGCTTTTAAAGAGCCACAATTTATTTTTGCCAACAATAATTTGTGCCTAATTCTCATTAATCAATTCAGAACCATTGTTTTCTTTATATTTTTTTTTGCGTATAGAACTAAAGAGCCGTAACTTCACATCCAAACAGCCGCACGTGGCTCGCGAGCCGCAGGTTGCCGACCCCTGGTCTATACTATACGAATCTAACCAAAAAAATCATTGGTTTTTTTCCTATTAATCTAAGTTCAAATGGCATAACATTAGTAATTGTATATATTTGTTAGTTTATTTTTCAATAGTTTTGTTGATTTGTATATTATCTGGTAACCAGTGATAAATATGTAAATAAATAATTTAACTCTGAACTTCAAATTATTTTATTAATAAAATAAAAGAGATATAAATAATGACTTTTGTTAGTGAATGCAACAAAACCTAGTTTTTATTTTTAATGCAATGTTTATGATCATATTTAAAGACCAATTTTAAAATATATAAGGTAATTGCGCATTTAGTAGTAATCGTATTTAAATTTAGTATTAATAGTAGGACCAAACTAATTCATTTTTATTGTTAAAGTATTAAATATAAACTTCAGCGAAATTATCCTGACTGACCTAGAGCGAGTTATTACATAGTAGATACTTAGGTAAGGAAAATCTCACAGAGGCAAGGCAGATAGGTACTTTTCTGTATGTATGATATCTATATAACAAATACAGTTTTATTTTAGGAAAACCGTGATTACAGGAGCGCTATATGAGTTAGGATTCTGTATTATTTACCCACCAACGAAAATGGGAATTAGCTTCCATATTCATATAAGATATATAGTAATAATTTTCGTATTTCTATGTAATCTTATGGAAGCACTAAGGAATTTCATTTGCATTATAAAATTAAAACATATTTACATTTAACTGTACTTACGCGCCAATTTGAAGTAAATGCCAAAAGCTGAATTTAGCATTCGCACTACGTACATAGATAATAGATTTTTAACAGTTCATAATTTTCTTATCTTAATTTATCATTAAATATTTTTATATCATATTACAAAGTGATTAACGGGTGAATTTGAAACATTATACATTGTTGTACATTATGTTGCTCTTATTTTTAAGCATTTTTCTGTCTCTTATAATAAAGTTTGCGTAATTTTCTCGTACGGTTTACAAAATAAACCAATGCCGTACTCTAAATTAAGTCTAAAAATCATTATTATGTTTTGTGACAATGTCAGACCTAATTTTATCAGCTAAATCTTCAATTATACCTATTATTTATGAGGTACAATGTTTATTTGGATCAGCACAAAAATTAAGAAGTTGCAAGTAAGGAGTCAACGTTCGCCATCGGCGCAATAGTTTCCCCATCTGTTATTTCTTTCAGTCTTTCCATAGATGAATAGTTTTAGGCTCATTCATCAAACTTCGATGCCTGCATTACTGCGCATATACACATAATACATAATACGCATTTTGATGAGATATGGTGAAACGTTCAAAGTTATTGATATTTTGTTCATCCGTGGCTGCTTGTTCCCTCAGCTCCCACTATCTCATAATAGTTATCTATTGTATAGTTGAATAGATGGAAGTCGTATCTGAAATAAGAAAATGAAATTTTTCATATGTTAATAAGGTTTTAACTAAAAAAAAAAAGAAAAAAAAACAAAAAAAACAAGTATTTAACACAATTCTGACTGCATAGATGGCGTAGTGATTAAGATATCGACATTCAGTTGCCAGTGCCGATCCACAAATTGTTATTCTGAGTCTATGTGTAATTTTTCTTTGTTAAATATATGTTTGTAAAGGCCCCTTTGGGCTACCGAAGACAAAGATCGGGGGAAGAGAGGAGTCCTTGCAGAGTGGGTCTATGGGGTTGCGCGCTGTCTGTTTCATCGCACCGGACCGATTTGGCGGGGCGCGACCATTTCCATAGTCCACCGCAAGGAAAGAAAAAAATAAAAAGGGCGGTGTCTTTAAAAAAAGAACCTTATCTAGTTCATATTCTGACATTGACTAAAATAATGTGTTCCCAATTCGAGTTGTAGAGTGGGGAAAGACGAGGTGGCGGGCCGATATGCCCATTGATAATAATGTGGTATTAGGTATTAAAATACCTTAACTTCACCATCGTCATCATTATCCTGCTCTTATAACTTGGGGTCGACGCAGTTTGTAGTGTACATATGTCAAAAGGGTTGACAGTATTTTTATGATCAGCCGCCTGTATGATGCCAACCCTTTAAGGGAATGTAATTATAGGCCAAATGACATCAGATTGAATTGGCCTAGATATATGTTAAGTTCTTAGTCGTCTTTTACGACACCCACGAGCATTGTAATGGTTGGTAGTATTCATAGCCGCCATCACACAAATATTAAAACAGTATATGATTATTGTTAAATCAACTAAAAAATATATATCCACCTACTTTATTACAAACTGACCCTTTTTATGATACCGTACCTGTATAGTTTGTAAAGTCCATCTAATTGGTTTTTCTTCAGACGGGAATAGAGGTGACTTATGCTGTGTAGTGTATTTGAACCCTTGCCGCTGTTACGCCATTCAGGCTTTATGACTTCTTGTAACCGAGCCAGCTGGATCAGGTATCGTTGATCCTCCTGCAGATAATTAACTATTATTAATGTGCATTCTTGATGGTGTTGGTGAGATTTAATTTGGAGGCTTTTCTTTATCCATCCATCCATCCATCAGCCCGTAAACGTCCACTGTTGGACATAGGCCTCCCCACGAGAATGCCATCTATAACGGTCCTGTGCCACCTGCATCCAATGGTTTCCTGCGACCTTGATGAGGTCATCAGTCCATCGAGTGGGGGGTCGTCCTACGCTGCGTCGTCCGATTCGTGGTCGCCACTCGAGAACCTTTTTTCCCCAACGGTTGTCGGTTCGTCGAGCGATGTGGCCTGCCCATTGCCACTTCAACGTGCTAATTCTTCGGGCTATGTCGGTTACACCCGTTCTTCTACGGATTTCCGTATTTCGGATTTTATCACGTAGAGAAATACCGAGCATAGCCCTCTCCATAGCACGCTGAGCGACTTTGAGCCTTTTTATGAGGCCGACATTTAGAGACCACGTTTCAGTGCCGTAAGTCATCGCTGGTAACACACACTGGTTATAAACCTTTGTTTTCAGACACTGCGGGATATTAGACGAGAAGATCCTCCTAAGTTTCCCGAACGCTGCCCAGCCGAGTTGGATTCGTCGGCTGACCTCTTTCTCGAAATTGGATCTACCTAATTGGACTGTTTGTCCTAGGTAAACATAGTGATCGACAACTTCGAGAATCGCATTCCCAACCAGGACCGGTACAGAAATGACATGGGCATTAGACATGATTTTCGTCTTGTCCATGTTCATTTTCAGCCCTACTAGTTGGGAGACCTTGCTGAGGTCATTGAGCATGGTGCCAAGGTCCTCCAGGGATTCTGCCATGACTACGATATCATCTGCGAATCGAAGGTGAGTGATGTATTCGCCATTGATGTTGATGCCGAGTCCGGTCCAGTCTAAGAGCTTGAAGACATCTTCCAGCGCAGTGGTGAACAGTTTCGGAGAGATAACGTCTCCCTGTCTCACGCCTTTCTGCAGCTGGATCGGTTTCGTACTCTTATCCTGGATGCGGACTGACATAGTAGCGTCTTTATACAAACACTTCAGCACTTCGATATATCGATAGTCAATTTGGCACCTCTGAAGGGACTGCAGCACTGCCCAAGTTTCGACAGAATCAAAGGCTTTCTCATAGTCCACAAACGCTAGACACAGAGGCCGATTATACTCCTCGGTCTTCTGTATAATCTGGCGTAGCGTGTGGATGTGGTCTATGGTACTATAACCTTTTCGGAAACCGGCTTGTTCGGGCGGCTGGAAGTCGTCTAGCTTGCGCGCGAGTCGGTTCGTAATGACTCTTGAAAACAATTTGTACACGTGGCTCAGGAGTGAGATGGGTCTGTAATTCTTTAAGAGCGTTTTATCGCCCTTCTTGAAAAACAGCACCACCACACTCCTGGTCCACGACTCTGGAACGTCACCCCCGAGAATGACAGAATTAAACAGCTTCTGTAGGGCTTTTAAAACTGGCTTGCCGCCTGCCCTCAGGAGCTCTGTGGTAATTCCGTCATCTCCCGGTGCCTTTCCGTTCTTTAATTGTTTTAGAGCCATTCTGATCTCGTACAAGCTGACGTCCGGGATTTCTTCGGTATAGTGCCGAGTTAGCTTGGATCTGGGGTCTTGGACCAAGCTGACAACAGGATTCAGGGATGATTTGTACAACTGCCCATAGAACCTTTCGACCTCTCCCAAGATCTCACTCTGGGATGAAATGACAGTACCGTTATCGGTCTTCAGCTTAGTCATTTGGCTCTGCCCGATAGACAAATCTCGTGCGAACACTTTGGAGCCTCGATTTCGCTCTATCGCCTCTTCAATACGCAGTGTATTGAATCGGCGAATATCGCGTCGCATAGATTTAGAGATTTGTCTATTAAGCTGCCTGAGTTCGGACCAATCGGCTGAAGACTGTACCGTCATTTCCTTTCTCCTCTCCATGAGTTGAAGAGTCTGGTCAGAAAGCTTTTTTGTTCTAGTAGCGCGACGGGCCTTAAAGAATTTTGACCCGACCGCGTGGACAGTTTCCACGAACCTGTTGTTCATATCGTTCGAAGATTCGCACTCTTCCAGGCATTGGAAGCGATTATGTAATTCGAGTTGAAAGCTATCGGGGTTCTGGTATTGGACAGGTGTAGGTCGGAGTGTAGACTTCATCAAGCGGGACCGCTCGACTTTCGTACGAAGATTCAATGTGCCTCGAACCATCCGGTGATCACTCCCAGTTTTAATCCTGCTGATCACAGAGACATCATTGAATATTTGTCGTTTGTCCGTCAAGATGAAGTCTATCTCATTTTTATTGGATCCATCAGGGCTAATCCAGGTCCACTTCCTTTGTGGCCGTTTCTTGAAGAAGGAATTCATCATGAAGAGGCCTTCCTTCTCCAAAAAGTCGGCCAGTTTTTGGCCCCTTTGGTTTCTCTGTCCAAATCCATATTGCCCCACTCTCAACTCATCGTCTGTCCTTTTGCCTAGTTTTGCGTTGAAGTCTCCCATAACTACCGTGAAGTGGGTTTTGGACGTGTGGATGGCTCTCGAGATATCCTCGTATAAGGCCTCCACTACGTCGTCGGAGTATGTCGAAGTCGGTGCGTAAACCTGTATGACCTTCAACGAATACCGTTTGGTAATTCTGAGTATAAGGTACGCTACCCTTGTTGACACACTTTCGATCCTCTCCACGTTCTCTACGAGAGACTTACGAACGATAAACCCTACACCGCCTTGGGATGGGTGATCTCCCTCCCGGTAGAAGAGCAAATTTCCAGACCGGAGGATTATCGTGCCCTCCCCCTCTCTTCGCACTTCTGATAATCCTACAATGTCCCATCGGATTTTGCTCAATTCCTCTTCCAGTTCGATGACCCTCTCGTCGGTCCTAAGCGTCCGAACGTTGTGTGTTACCAGGGCCAAGGGTCGATTTTTTTGGTAGCCGGATCGCGGCCGGAGATTCCTAGCACCCCCTGCCCCGCCACCAACAGGCCCGCTACCAAAATGAGCCCGTGGAACAGCGGAACTGCCGTGACTGGGGGCCGTGACTTCTTTTGTATTCATATTGGTTTTGGGGGGGTAATAATGCCATAATCGCCACGCTTGGCGAGCGGATTGGCGATCGCGGTAGATGTTATTAAGTTTCCCGGGAGATAGCCGCTGCCCAATCTCCCGGTGAGACCCTTAGCCGATTTTTACGACTCCCACGGGCAAGTAAGGGGTGACGACCTTTGTATTCTATTCCCGTCGCCACACGGGTATTTTTTTTAACTGACGTCAAAAATGTGCTTTTCTTTAACTGACGTCAAAAATGTGGAGTTTCTGAATTCAGTTTACCGACTACGCTTAGATTTCTGATCCGATTTACGTGATTCTTCTTTAGTTTGATGCGGAATAGTTGCCATTTGGTTCTATAAAAAATTAACATAGTTTGGCCCAGTAATTTCATTTGTGAACATTTTGTTTTTATATCCATTTAATTAATATATTTTTTATACTTATAAAATGGGCTATTCTTCGTAACATTTTATTTTTCTGAAGAATAAAACTAGAAATAATTAATTTGGAAAATCCAAAAGTGCACGCCTCATAATTTTTATATTATTTGTCATTTTCTATTAGTCAATGCCATAAATGAAAATGAAAGAAAAGAAATACTTTTGAAATTTCGTGCCATTCTCGACGTATATATACTTCGATACATTATTTTTTACGGTCGTGTGAGTGGACTAGATCCTTACAGAAACATCCAGACGTCCTCGAATACTTTTTTAATCAACTTTTTTCTTATTTTAAACAAAATAATTGCTTTTTAAAAATATCAAATACGTTTAAACAAATGTTTTTTCTTGACATATGTATGATAATATAATTCTATAAGTACAGTGAGAAAATACAGTCATTTTTAGTTTTGAAGAGTCCTTGATTTTCATATATCGAGAGTAGAGCAACACCGCTTCGATTATGAGGCGTGCAATATAATATACTATTTATAAAATTCAATAAGAGTATTCGAAACTTCGGGAAGTAAAAATCAAATACAAACGTGATAATATCCATAAATGTAGATTTATTTCATCACACTCGTGTAAACATGAGAAATCTTTTGAGGAAGTTAGATAAATAATAAGTTAGAGTGAACATGTAAAAATAATACCAAATGTTTTACGTTTGTTTTTTTTTGTTCTTTTAAATCATTATACCTTAAACTGCTAATAGACAATGATTTTTAAACTTAAGAACAAACTCAGTACAACGCCCTAATTAAGTTATAGTGAGAAAACTCATCAATGACAAAGTGCTTGCATCTAGATTATACAATATACTTACATCTAACGTTTCAAACTTTAAAATCACGTCGAAGTTGAACTTGCACGGTGTGCAGAATGTAGTGTAAGGAGTCCAATGCATGTCTAATGATCTTTTCGCTTTCACTTCATCTAGCACATATGAGACAAACTCTTCGAATAATGGATACTTCTCAGTTGGAGCCTGAAGGGTGCCACCGACCTAAAATTTATATTACGATTATGATGATAAGAATAATAAATAATGAAAATAGCCTTCCTCTTTCGTTTAACTGAGATATCCAACCGTGAGTGCCGTATAAGACGACGACGACAAGAACAACATTTAGGTACGTATGTGTTATTAATATTTGATAATTGTTATGTATGATACTGAATATAAATTTGACAACAGTTGGGCTTTAGAGGGAGACATTTTCGAAGTTATACTTCTTTTGGCGCGCTAGGGAAAAATGATGAGAATAAATTTTTACGATGCGCGCGCACATCGTCACGAAAATCCGACACCCTGAAGTTAGCTATTGTCAACATTTTAGTTTTTTTGCGATATTTAAATAAACTTTATTTAACTAGATAATGCGATATAATAAAACTTTCTATGTATTAAATTACCTTTTTTCTATTATTAGTGTCGTTTTTCTACAAACGTAGAATAAGGCGAAAGATAAAATTTTTGAAAAGATTTTTATCTTGTTACGCCAAAGAAGTATAATTTCTAACGCGTGTACATAAGTACACACACCCTTTTTATTCACATTTCATTCAATATCCAAAATATAAGTATATATGTATATTTTTAATTTTACCCGTGGGGACGGATTAAGAATAATAAGAATTCCCTTTCTTTTGCGTAAATGTATATAAACAGATATAATTATGTGGTTAAATAATTGAATTTTTTATTTTCAACATACCTTTCTATATTTTTTTATAATCCTCTGTCCCATTTTGTCATGGAATGACTTTGGCCATGCGTGCACAATTTTGTCATTGTATGCCGATGCCAACCTTTCCAGTGGATGCCTGACAATAAGGAATGTGATCGAGTCCACCTGAGCCTTTTTAATCATTTCAGTTGTGGGCCTTGCATACTTTCTCCTGGCTAATTCTAAAGGAACTTCTTTGGTTTTATCTAAGAAAGCTGCTGTGTAATTTGCCATGAGATTAAAATTGTACATCCAAGATGTTGAAGCGGCTTTGAATATGTTGCACCTTTAAATAAGACAATATATATTACCTATATATTATTTAAACATACTTATTTTAAATTTACTTAAGATTAAACAACCATAATTAACAACCGATTTTAAATAGCTGCTAATTTAAAAAAAATACTTTATTTAAATAAGTTTTGAAGATACATTTATCAGGTCAAATCTACACCACCTTTCTAACTGGCCATAACCTTAGACATTCGCAAAAAAATATTGAATTTTATTTAGCGGCTTAACGAGAACAATTTTTTTTGACGTTTTTACATGGGTTCTTCTGCCTCTTGAATTAAGTACTACCTGTGTCTCAAAAGACAAGTTTCTTCTCGAAATGCATAAACCTTATTCATAGAATTATTTTATAGTGGTGGAACTATATTCTGACACGTGTTTTAAAAAAAATAAATATCCGCCTATCTTAATATATATAAATTACGTGTCACGTTGTTTGTCCGCGATGGACTCATAAAGTACTTAACTGATTTTAACCAAATTTGCACAGCAAGTGTAGTTTGATCCAACTTAAAAGATAGGATAGCTTAAATCTCAATTTATAGTAATATTATTTTATTGCAAATTATATGTCTAATATTTGACAGTCAAAATCATATGTTATATCAAAAGGATTTTAAAAGATGGCGGAATCTGTTGACTGGATTCAGTAAGTATTTAATAGATGGCGCTATGTTAAATGTACAAACGTTTCATATAAGCTAAAATTTGTTAGAATAAACAAAAAGTGTTACTGAAGCGAACCTAAGCCACAGCAACGCGTGGCCCGGTCTGCTAGTTAAAATATATAAAATATCACAATCCA
This sequence comes from Lymantria monacha, assembly GCA_905163515.2. Classification (NCBI taxonomy): domain Eukaryota; kingdom Metazoa; phylum Arthropoda; class Insecta; order Lepidoptera; family Erebidae; genus Lymantria; species Lymantria monacha. The sequence continues at coordinate 14,301,593 of LR991098.1, read as the reverse complement.
CTCTAATAAAATTGGGGACGTATGTATCTCCGTAATTTAAAAAAATAGTTCACTAATAACTGATATATTTCACTGCTTTTTAAATTCACTTCATAGGTCATTCAAAGGTGAAATAATAATTTTACATAGTAGGTTACCATATAAATTATAATACATATAAGTTCCTTACCATATAACGTGATATTGTCGATTAATCAGATACTCCCATGCGTTGGACTTCTGATTTGAACTATCGAGGCCAAACTTTGAACATTCAGCCCTCAAGTATTCTCTTCTGGCTTCCATTCTTGCGTTCACCTCCATAAATTTATCTCGAGTAAGTAATCCCTCGTCATGTGTACCATTTTCGAAAATATACTGTAACAATTGTATTATATTAGTATCTAGTTTTTATAATAGTTTGTTTTCAATCATTATTCAATTAAAATACTTTAAAATAACAAATTATATACATAGTTACAAGTGCAATGTTTCTTTTGGCGGTCATATTCATAGTAATATGTTTACATTTGGTATATGGTAATATTACAGAACACATACCTAATGTTAAAGAGTTATAGAATATCTTGTCTGTGATACAAGGATTTATACATAATGAGCGGTATTATGGTGGAGTTTTTGGCGGGAATCTAAAACGTCATGTGGTGCTCTTGTATTATATTCGATATCTTAGTGTTTTAACGTGTTATATTAGATAATTTTGATGGCATTTTATGTAATGTGATGTGACGGAACTGCTGAGATGTAGTGAATATCATATAAAAGTGCTTTACAACGTTTTCGTTTTTCATCAAAATTCTCACAAGATACCATTAACAGTGTGGCCATAGCACTGTTGATGGTGACAATTTGACTTACTGACGGACAATGACTAATCTGAAGACACTAAAAACTTGAAGATAATTATAACTCGACACTGGCAACAATGGCTCATTTAAGTAGCTGATTGCCAATACATAAAAATAAGAAGAAGAAGATCGGTGTTATATTTTAAATATGTGTATAAGTATACCTACACATATTATTAATTATTACTACCTCGACCTAACTTCATATGAGCACTAAGCTTTTACGACTGGATGATATCATTATATATTTATAAATATATTGAAACACTAGCAGATTACACCACGTTGTCCGACATTGATTTTTTTTTCTTAATCATCGATATTTTTAAAGGAATATTTAGTATTTGTTTTATAGTAACGGAAAAACGATGCTATTTATTATGTACCTAGGTATCGCATGGACAATGTGGCTATAAGCCGCGCATAGAATGGAAATTACAGTCAAGTTTGTATTATTTTAAAATTATGTTATAATTTTAATAAAGACGCCTATATAGTTTCTGTATTATGTATATAGAATCACTTTTAAAAATGGAACGATTTGATTTTTCATGGCTCGAATACAGCAGTGCGGCTTATATGAGCTACGATGAAAAAATGTATTATTTTATTTACATACTGAATGATGAACCTGCGTGTATCGTAATGTGTGGCGAAGCTTCATACGTTTTGTACACTAGAAAGTTATCGCGATAAAACTGTGGTCAGATTAGCGACTTCGGTATTTTACACGAAGTATCGTGCAATAATTAAAGATGGCCGAAATCATTTTCATGCGTTTAACTATGGATGACGAATTGCTTTACTATTACAGCTAGGTATATTATGTTAATAATTACATAATGATTTTTTTTGGATCCCTTCATGAGTTCCGCTTCATAATGGAATAAAAATTCTAACACCATTTCATCACTCCACTCCATATTTATTGATTAACTGGAGATCCTCGAACGCGTCTAAACACATCGAAAATTACCGCCGAAATGAAAAACGCTAGTGACCACAGAGCGCGATACATTAGCGCGCTAAAACCTTTTGACTTATCGCCACCCAAGCGATAACGCACACGAAGCCCGAATGTTCGCGACGATAGCCAATAATGACCGGTCACATCTGCGTATATCGTCTCATTGCACGAAGCTTCGTGACGATACACGCAGGTGCGGCCCTAGCATAAGGTGCGTACCACAAAAGTAGACCTACATTGTTGCAGTTACGACTGATAATGCTGCAACAGATTTTTATTGTTCAGATATGTATTTAGTAGTCCTATACATATAAGAATTTATGCGTAAAAAGAGAGGCGTACATATATCATGCATCAAGAGAACTTTCTAAGTTTCTACCTGTTTAAAGTGCACACACAAACACGACAATTTAAGGGTAAAAAAACCGAGTGAAAATTGATATATTTTTTTACACATACATGCTATTAAATTACCTAACAAAAATAGACTCTAATACTTTTTTTAGATAACTGTTGCCTCTATGTCATGAAATAAGACATTAATAGCATTAATACGCCTTTTATGCAAGTATACAGCAGTAGCAATATATTTTACGTGAAGGATATTTAAATTAGGATCTGCTTGGTATTTAGTAGTTACTAGAATTGATATTTGTTATATTAGAGGATTTTAATGTTAGTATTTAGTTTTGTGTGTCGGAGTGAGAATACAAGGAGTCACAGACTTTGCCTCGGATAAGTATTGTAGAAATGACTAGAATATAAACAGATAATATTTAGCTTTTTTTTCACGCTGTGGAAATGCATTTAAGCGCTATCCCCCGCCAGTGACAGACGAGGGGGTGTGTAGGACGCCGGCCGACTTCTCGACCGATATACCCACTAAAACCACAGCAGTTCCTTCCACGCTTTTACGGGGTGCCGGAGATCTCGTCTATTGACATTCTATCCCCGGCACCCCAAAGATAATATTTAACTACTGCAACAGAAATAAATTTAGGACACCAGTTAAACCGGAGTGCCGTGCGTATCTGTAGGTGACGTTATACGCAGCAAGTCTGTGAATTTGCTTGTTTTCTCACCGCCTGTTGAATTGCAGGCTTTGCAAACACAATCCATCACGACTTTGTGTAAATGTAATAAAGATCTAGAAGTATTCATATAGGAGATGGTGAGCGTTGGTGTATGAAAAATTGTGATTTTATACATAGTCTTTAGATGCCAGTGATTGAAATCCGTTAAAAGCTACCGTATCTAATAATACAGTTGGAACGTTAATGGCTCTGACTAAAGGTAAACGTAATTTTATCGTGATCGCTGTTTTTAATGTATACCATATAACAGTACCATAAGTTCTTATGTAATTTACTTCAATACCATGCCGCTGATGTTTAAATGTACGAGATGGTTCGCATAAGATAAATGGAAATTATTGTAAGTTTCTTCCTAGTGAAAATACAGATTAGTGTCTTTGCTAATCTTGTTTTTTGATATTACTGTTAAAGTAAATGATTAATTAAAATTGCATATTAAGTCTTCTTCTCATTTTATATTCCTACTGTTAGGTATGAGTCTTCTCTACAATAATATACGGCGTTGGGTAGCAGGCTCTTGACTCCACCTTACTTCAGAACGTGATCAATCTGGTCTAGGTAGGTTAGTCTCGGTCTCCCCCGGTACCTACATCCTTCCACTTTCGCATTGTATATCTTCTTAACCAGACGTTCGTTCGGAATTCTTTCCACATGTCCGAACCATCGGAGCATTCCCTTTCCATCCTTACACCAATACTCTCTTTCATACCTACTCGCTCTCTTACGTCGTCGTTAAAACACAACATTAAATATTTATTATTTGATACAATTTTTTTCCTTAAATTTATTGCCTGATTATTATCATTTTAGTTATGTTTTTATATACTTAATATAAGACACTCTCTCCAATTTTACACCTATATCTATAGGTACCAGTATACTCGAACATTCGATACCTCGGTTTGCTTATCGAAAGCGTTGGAATAAGCGAACTGAGGGTTGAACGATGTAGGTGATGAAGCACAGAATTGAGACGAGATGGATGAAATGGCAGCAGGTCACAGATACAACATGTGACCTCAGAGTACCCCTCAAATTAAAGTAAAATATTTATAAATCATTAATAAGACCTGTATTGTATGGATCAGCATTTTGGGTTACAAAAGCGACGGATAAGAGACGACTGCATGTAGCGGAGATACAAATGTTGAGATGGATGTACAGCGTGACAGGAATGGATAAGATAAGGAACAAGCGTATAAAGGAAAGTTTGAAAGTGGCGTCGGTGACGAATAAGTTAAGGAGTGAACGCTTGACCTGGTATAGACATGTGATGAGACGGCATGAAAATAATGTTTTTAAGTATGAATGTTGAAGGCTTTAAGGGTAAAGGAAGACCAAAAAAAAAAGAAGGTTGGACTGCGTGAAGCATGTCATGGATAGACAGGGAGTGAATACAGAGATGACGTCTGATAGCACTGTATGGAAGAAAAGGATAAATTACGTCGACCCCAAGTAATTGGGATAAGATCAGGATCATGATAATACCTAATACAAGACACACAAGGCGTATGGACATTATAGATAAGCCTTATGGATGTAAAGGATATTTTGGCATCATGATTAGCATACCTTATGAAGGACAATTAAAATCAAAATAAACATTAAGAGGAGCGCTCACTTTAAAACTTTAAAGTACTTAGGACAGGATTTTAAATCATGTCAAGCATTAAAATTAGTATAAAATAAGTATCTGAACAATACAGTTTCACCTTTTGAAGTCATGTTCGATTCTCACGAAGTCATCAAAAGTATTTCACCCCATAAAGGTATCATCAACGAAAGAAGAGTTCTTACATATTGCGGCGACGCCTACACTGTTAAAAATTTCTGCAATTTTTTTTACAAAAAAACTTTGGAAGTTTTTACGCACAACAAGAAAGTAATACTATAATTCCGTTTTGTAAATTTACTATACAATACGTGTAGGGTATAACAAAAAGATTCTAAAATTACAACTCACTATAGTAAGTTTCTTTCAGTCCTTCCTTGTAATTTTACTCGAATTGTATTATTATGTTTTGTATTAGTATACGTTGATTCGGAATTCTGCTCTTATTTGTTTTGTAAAACAATTGTAATTTTACAAAATTTTTGAACAATGTAGTAATTGGAATATGAGTAGGATGATGATACAGGTACCGAATAACATTGTATTAAGTACTATAGATTGACCATTATTTTACCACTTCACTTTGCTATGCTCATATACCTAAGTACCTATATGACCACAATTTTATAGTTTGAAATTATAGCATGCCTTTCTTTAAATAGTGAATATTAATAATAACAATTCGTCACTCGTCTCTCAACGTAACGTCTTTAACATAATCGGTGTGATAATAAATTTTCGTCTAGGTATTGATTTCTCTGATCGATAGCAACGATTCGATAATTTGATCATAAAATCATAATATGAATAGTACACGTTTTTCTACCATTAAAAATATATAGGTATTAATAAAAGTATCTCTTCGTGTGGTGACGGAGTAAGAATACAATTTACCACCCCCTATCTTACCCGTGGGTGATCGTAAGAGACGACTAAGGGATATAAAATGCATATAACATCTATGCAAGAGAAGGAAACTCGAAATAAAACCCTATACCAACACGTCTGACCAGCGCGGTATAGTAGCACATAAGTATTTACTCATGTGATAGTAGATCAATTTCCCTCCCGTTATGGAGGAAGCTTAAGCTCAACAGTGGGACGTTGTGGGCTGAGATGATGATGATGATAAATAAAAGTATATGATTGTATCTTAGCTCTAAAATTATTAAAAATACGTTTTGTTCATAGTATTTGTGTAGGTTAAAAATAAAAATTTTATCAAGTAAAATATTTTATCCCGTTGGGGATATTTAAAGGTGTGCGTATCTATTAGTAATATTGCATGAATATAAAATACTACGAATGTAACAATTTTATTTATATTCCTTTGTTTATATACCAATTTAGTCATCCACGAAAGTAACTTAGGGAATTCCATTGGGATAATGTTGGCGTGTATAATAATTACAAAATTATAACGTTGTAATTTGACAAATAGCTATTATAACTATTGTAACTTAATTAACTAGTTTCATCGCCGTAGTGTAAACTTCGTTATAATTAATGAATTAGATGGTTTAGTTAAATGTTTTTTTACATGTTATTCTATTTATAACAATTGTAATTACAGTTATTACAATTACAGCTTTTTGGTAGTGTATTATGGCTATATAGGTACTTAATTTTTATTACATAGATCATCATTCTCCTACTCTTATCCCAATTACTTGGGGTCGATACAATATGTACTTTTCTTTTATAGTACATATTGTAGAAGATATTGAAAATAGTTTTATGACCGGCCGCCTGCCAGACGTCAACCCTCCTTGGGAATGTAATTGTTGACCAAACGGCATCAGATGGAGTTGGCCCAGGTCATTATAAGCCTCTTAGTCATCTTTTACGACATCCACGAATAAAGTAAGGGTTGGTAGTATTCGTAGCCGCTACCACACACCTTTTTTTTATTACATAGATATCTATGCAATTTGATTTGGTGCTGAAATGTGGTATTTGTATAACTATTTCCTTTTTCCTTGTGTCGTGTCTTGCAGTTGTTAGCTGCAGATGACTTTCACAGCTTAGCTCGCACTATTGGTGAGCGCTGAGGGCTCTCAACCCGGATACTATTTCGCCTTCTCAGACTATTTATATGTCGTTCTTAGGTATGAGCTTCCTCCGCGATGATTTCAAATCAGTTTATTTATGCTGATTATCAATCGGTTTTTATTTTAAATTATATTATGTTTGCCATGATGACATAATTATGTCCCCGTAAGTCCATCACAAACGGTATTTTACAACACCCGCGTGAAAGATACCTTATCTTTCACGCGTGTGTTGTAAAATTTTGTCATGATATTTAAGTATCACAGTATGACAATTTTAATATATTACCTATATAAAGATACTATTACTATTTCAATTTTTTGTTAAAAAGAATGTTTTTAGCAGAAATTAATTTAAGATATACACTTGTATATCTTAAATTACTGTGTGGTAGCGGCTACGAATACTACCAACCCTTATTTTGCTCGTGGAAGTTGTAAAAGACGACTAAGAGCTTTTATATCGACCTGGACCAACACTATCTGATGCCATTTGGTCAGCAATTGCATTCCCAAGGAGGGTTTATGTCAGGCAGGCGGCCGGTCATAAAACTATTGCCAATAACCTTTGCAATATGTAGGAAGAGGGTTACATAATACGTCGACCCCAAGTAATTGGGACAAGAGCAGGAGAATGATGACTTGTATACCTATATCCTAAATTATTTTCTGGTAGATTAAAAACAATTTTTTAACAGAAATTTTCAGCCGATTGATTATATTGGAGGGCATAGTCCGGAGCGTGCTCGTTCGCGTCCCCTGCCAGTCTAATTAGACTGCTAATCCGGCTCGATATGCGTACCGCAATGCGGGTTAGGGCGTCCCCCGGAGGCGACGCGCGTACCGACCCGCCCCCGTCGGTACGAACTTCGGCAGTTGCGGCGATGGGGGCCGCCACCCATCACGCCTTGCCCAGTCAGGCGAGTCGAGGAGAGCAGAGTGCCGAGTGGGCACATGGAATGTAAGAGGTTGTGTGGAAGGTAAGTTGCACGAGCTGATATCCGTCATGGCGGACAAACAGCTAGACGTGCTCTGTGTGACAGAGACCAAGCGAAGGGGCAGCGACGCCTGCGATCTTCCTGGTTGCGGGATGGCTCTGTGGTCTGGTGTACCACAGAGCAATCGAGCCAGCATGGGGGTAGGAGTGCTGTTGTCCTCTCGCTTGGCCTCAGGTGTGAAGGATTACGGAATGTATGATCCCAGACTTCTTTGGGTCCGTATAAAACTTGGTGTCACCAAGGTATTCATGGTTGTAGTATATGCTCCCGTAGGATCCTCGGTGGCATCAGACCTAGAGAAGTTTTGGGATACTGTTAGGGAAGTTCTGGATATGGCAGAAACCAGTGAACGCGTGATTGTATGCGGAGATTTGAACGGATGGGTGGGGACCAAGCGTCCCGACTATGAGGACGTACTTGGTCCATTTGGTGATAAAAGAGTGAACGACGCAGGTAGGCTCATAGCGGATGTATGTATGGAGAGAAACCTTATTGTGTCAAACACATTTTTCCAACATAAGGACATCCATATGTATACATGGAGAAGGAATGAACAGAAAAGTATAATAGATTTAATTTTGGTAGACAGTCGCCTCCGAAGCAAAATATTGGACGCAAGAGCCTACAGGGGCCCCACAGTCGATACGGACCACTATCTCGTTATTGCGAGATTTAGTGGTCTGTTCAGAAAGTGGAGGCACTGGCGAGAGCGTGTCCACTTCGGAGGGCTTGAAAGAATAAAGGTTGAAAGGTTGCAAGAAGAGTGTGTAAGAGAAAAGTATGCAGAGGGTATCCGAGAACGGCTGACGATGGCAAGCCAGCCGCAATCGGACATTGAAGAATGCTGGAGAGTATTAAAAGAGAGTATGGTAGATATAGCGAAAGAAGTATGTGGAAGTACAAAGAAGCATAGAAAAACAAATGGTGATGCATGGTGGGATGCGGAAGTGGCAGCTTCCGTAGAGCAAAAGAAGAAAGCGTGGCTGGACTATGTCTCTATATATCGGCAATGTAAGAATGACACCAAGGCCTTAGTGAAAGAGAAACGTGATAGAGCAAGTATGAGTGCAGAAGATAGGCTGACTAAAAACTTCGAGAGTAACACCAAACTCTTTTGGAGGGAGGTGAAGAAGTCTCGGGGTGGTTGGTCAGCCTTCAGAATGAATAAAATAAGGTCTAAAGGTGGAGACATTCTTACACAAACACAAAACGTGTTAAGCCGATGGAGTGAATAATTTGGCGATATGTATGCGGATGCTACGGTTGGCGCCGATGTCGCATGTGGTCTAGTAGATCAACATTCGGCGACGGCGTCCTCCGATGGCATCAGTATGGATGAAGTTGAATGGGCGATAAGAAGTTTGAAAAATGGTAAGGCAGCGGGCATTGATATGGTGTCTGCCGAGATGATCAAGCTTGGTAGCTCCTGTGTCTGGGAGGCGTTCCTGTTGCTCCTCAATTTATGTTGGAGCTCGGGAATGGTTCCCGGGGACTGGAATAGCGCAGTCATCGTGCCTTTGTTTAAAAACAAGGGTTCACGTTATGACTGCGCAAATTACAGAGCCATAAGCTTGACCAGTTTGGCAGCAAAAGTGTATGGTAAAATTATTGAAAGGAGAATGAGGATGGTGTCCGATGGTTTACTGTGTGAGACACAAGGAGGTTTCAGGAGTGGAAGGGGATGCATGGATCAAGTGTTGTTAGTGCGCAATATTGTGGAGAAGCATCTGGCTCTAGGTCAGAGGGTTTTTTGCAGTTTTGTGGATCTGGAGAGAGCATTTGACATGGTTGTACGAAAGGAACTTTGGGACATTTTACCGGAGTATGGTATTAACGGTAAACTGCTACAGGCTGTGCAGTCCAGTTACATGGGCTGTAGAGCCTGTGTGCGGCTGGATGATGGAATGTCGCCTTGGTTTGACGTCAATATCGGCGTTAAGCAGGGGTGCGTTCTGTCAGCCAGGCTGTTTATCATATATCTGGATAAATGTCTCCAAAGGTTGAACGATATGAATTTGGGAGTCCAGATGGGTGACTCAGTGGTCACTGCTCTGCTTTATGCAGATGATGCAGTCCTGCTGGCACAGTCAGCGACTGACCTGCAGATCCTAGTCGACACAATGACAGAAGATTGTAAGAAAAGGGGTCTACGCGTGAATGTGAGCAAAACCAAAATAATGGTCTTTGAAAGAGATGAAGCCAGAACAGATGTAAGAGTAACAATAGGTAATGATGTACTAGAGCATGTGGATGAATTTGTATATCTTGGATGTGGATTTAGCCGAGATGGAAGGTACACCACTGATATAGAGCGAAGAGTGAATGCGCGAAATAGAGTGAACGGAGCGTTGGGGCAACTTCTTGGCAGACACCACCTCAGCCAGAAGGCACGTGTAGCAATACATAACGCAGTGCTTGTCCCAACATTACTGTATGGAAGCGAGAGTTGGTTATGCAGAAAAGAGTATGAATGTAAAATTAATGCGGTCGAAATGCGATCTCTGCGGAAAATCTGTGGAGTTAGGCTGACCGACCGCATTCGTAACGACGACGTAAGAGAGCGAGTAGGTATGAAAGAGAGTATTGGTGTAAAGATGCGAAAGGGAATGCTACGATGGTTCGGACATGTGGAAAGAATGCCGAACGAACGTCTGGTTAAGAAGATATACAATGCGAAAGTGGAAGGATGTAGGTACCGAGGGAGCCCGAGACTAACCTACCTAGACCAGATCGGTCATGTACTGAAGGAAGGTGGAGTCAAGAGTCTCCGAAACCGGCGAGCGTGTATGAAGAGAATTATGAATGTTGAGGAAGCGAGTGAAGTATGCAGAGATAGAGTTCTCTGGCACTCTGTACTCTCTGCCTACCCTGCAAGGGATATGGCGTGATGATATGTATGTATGTATGATTTTTATGGAATGCAGAAAATTCGAATAGTAGGTACATATTCATATCGTACATATCGCACAATAATGATTTCTCTCTTGTAATCTTGTTGAGAGCATAATCCGTATATGTAATACTAGCTTCTACCCGCGGCTTCGCCCGCGTAAAAGGTTACTATCCTAAAGTTTTTCAGCCCCTATTTTTATTTTACCCCTTAAGGGTAATATTTTTACGAAGTTTTAATGTTATATTTAAAATAAGTTTCAAGCAAGGCTTTAAAAATGACGATAATTCCTTACAACGTTTCATCCTCTTTACAACCCTTTTTTGCATTAAAAAGTAGCCTATGCCCTTTATCAGGCTCTAGAGTATCTGTGTACCAAATTTCATATAGATCGGTTCAATAGTTTTGGCGTGAAAGAGGGACAGACAGACAGAGTTACTTTCGCATTATATAGTAAGAATTGTTTCTCTATCCTACTTTTTCTGGTTCTGAGAAAACCTAATGTTTGACTATAAGTATGGCAGCGTAACAACTTTAATTTTTATTTACGTAGGTACTTACGAGTATATATACTGTATATCGAATCGGTAATCTTTTTATATTTAAAACATCCGTAAAAAACTTTCTCAATGTGTACATACATGAAATTAACTACCTATAGATTTATTTGTACATACGTTTATAGATATATCTCCGTTGCCTTACGAATACTTTCACTCAGGCGTGCGTGCCAGATGCAAGTTGCATCTAACTAAACTTTCGTTTACAATTTCAAAAAAAATGACAAATTTAGTTAAGGATTTATGAACTAAATCCTCTTATTTTGAGAGATACTTATAACTTGAAGCGCGTAAAAATAAGGTAATTATTTTTCTTTATTAGCCTTACACAGAGACATCTATTAAAAAGAGTACTATGTAAATTAATTATTATTTAAAAATAAATATTTTATTAAATGTATTGTAACATCACATATGGTATCTACTTTTGGTTTAATATGGGTAAATTTAAAAAGAATTGAATCTATTATCCTATTGAACCTATTATATTTTCCGTGCGGTACCTAACGGACTAAGAATACAATTCACCACCCCCTATCTGACTCGTGGGTGATCGTAAGAGACGACTAAGGAATATAAAACGTATACAAATAGATGTTATATCATGAGAAGGGAAACTCGAAACAAAACCCTATACCAACACGTCTGACCAGCATGGTATAGTAGGTTAATTTCCCTCCCATTACGTAGGAGGCCCGAGCCCAACAGTGGGACGTATATGGGCTGTGATGATGATGATTATTGAACCTGGTTAACAGAATTAGAGTTATAACTTTATATTTGTTGAAACACAAAAAGAATTTTATATACAGTATAAATTAGGACAACGACAGTTGAGTATAAATAAATGGAGAGACAATTTCTTTGCGTGGTGATATTATCTATTCATAGTCTGTCGCCGTTCGTGTAATTTCCTATTTTGGAGGGCGTTATTTATATGTTTTACAATTGAGATGAGAATACCGAGATAGTTAAGTGGAGTAATAAAGTTGGTTAATATGTGAAGATGAGTGAAGAAATATTCGAAATTCATGCTTATAATAGAGAAAGTTTAGAGTTCTTTCTCATCTGACATAATATATAGCTATTATTGTCATCATTTCAACTCATATACTCCATACTCATATACTCCATATAAAGCTCGAACCTCCTCGACAAGAAGAGGCAAATTGACCTACTATACCGCGCGGACTAAATGGATTGGTATAGATTTTATTCTAAGTTTCCCTTCCATTTCATAGATTATTTATACATTATATCCCTTAGATGGTCTTTTACAAAACTCCATCTGCGTCGCGCACTGAGGTCACCCGCCGGTAGAGGTCGGAGAACATCTCTACCTCTATGTCCCACGGGGGTGTCCCGGCCAACACGCCTGCCGCCTCGGTCGACACCGTGCGGTATCCGCGGATGGCTCTGACCATCATGATTCTCTGAGGGCGCCACAGAAAAGCCCTCAGCCGGGGGGTCAGAGACCTTGCCCACACGGGTGCGCCGTACATGGCCATAGAGCGGATCACCCCCGCATACAGCCGTCGTTTCAAAGCTGAGTCCGCCCACGTTCGGCATGAGCCGTGATAGGGCGGACGCCGCGCCGACCAGCCGGGGAGCAAGCAATTCGGCGGAAAGGCTCCCAGAACGCCCATCGCCCGTTCAGCACCAGGCTCAAGTACTTCATATGGGCCTGGATACTGATGTGGATGGAGTTGACGACTATCGAGGCGCCGATAGGCGGCCTTACACGGGGCCCATGGAATAAGAGGGCCTCCGCCTTGTTTAGGGCCACCCCCAGCCCCAGCGCCTCGATTCGCCTGACCATCTCCTCGGTGCCGAGAGTAGCCAGGCTCGCCGCCTCTTCTAGTGTCCTGCCCCGGGCTGTGACGAGCGTATCGTCAGCATAGCATATCAAGCTCAGCCCGGGGGGGTGACTCCCTCGCAACGCCCAGCCGTACCCGATGTCCCACAGAGTCGGCCCCAGAACCGACCCCTGTGGAACACCGCACGACATGGGCGTCCGCACAATGTCCTCTGCGGGACCCGCGCAGAGGACACTGCGCCCCTCCAAACTGTCCACCACCAGCCGCCTCAGGTACAAGGGCACCCCATGAAATCGGAGCGCCTCCCTGATACAGCTGAATGGCAGACTATTGAATGCGTTGGCGATGTCCAACGACACTGCCAACAGCACTCCTCCGCCGGTGACAGCCTCCGCGGCCGTCTGCCTCAATCGTAGTAGGGCCCCGATGGTCGAACGCCCCCTTCTAAAGCCGAATTGAACGTCCGACAAATCGGGCCCCACCTCGCCCAGATGCTGGACGATGTGGGCAGCGAGGATGCGCTCCAGCAGCTTGCCCACATCGTCAAGGAGCACGATGAGCCTGTAGGCCGACGGCGAATCCGAGGGCTGTCTTATGAAACCTACATTTATGGGAAATGGGAACTCGCGACACTTTGCACGATAGATCGGTATTTTAACCGTTATAGCAGCTATACAGTCACTTTAGATGTGTTAGATGGAAATAATGTTTTCGTGAACTTACTTGCCTCATAAGCGACTATCATTAACAAGAATAATCTCAAATACAAACGATCACTATAAGAGGGAAAATTAAAGAGTTCGACTGCACAGATGATGTAGTGGTTAAGATACCGACCTTCCGTGCCAGTGCCGTGGGTTCGATTCCTACGCACGACAATACTTTGGGCGATCCACAAACTCTTGTTCTGAGTCTGGGTGTTAATTTTTCTGCGTTAATTATATGTTTGTAAAACCCTCGTAATACAAGGGAGATTCTTAGTGCAGAAACGTTAAAAAAAAATTGAAAAAAAACTTCTAACAAACATTTTCAGACTCCATTGATCTATATCGTCCATTATTGGACATGGTCACCCTATGTTTGATAATGCCGTAACCGCCATGCCTGGCAAATGAGTTGGGACCACATATAGTTGTATTGTATTTACATTACCACAAAGATTCCGATTCTTTCGGAAATCCCAATCAGTCGATTTTTAAACGTTAAACTCCAACGGGAAATTAAAACACATTGTAGTCTTAAACTGTCGCCATATGCCTATGTTAATTTTTAAATTCTTCATATCGTCACGAAGGTTTTTTTTTCCCAATTTATTTTTACCTTCAAGTAACCGTGACAGTAGGTTCCTACATCAAAAAAAAATAACAATAACAGTTCGAATGATTTCTAATATTAACTTGTTTATTATACCGGGTGTAATAGAGAATGGAGCAGCTGGTCAAAAGGGTGTTAAGTAATGATGCTAGGAACTCATAACAAAAATATGAAGGGAAAATGTCGATTCGTTAATGAATTAAAAGCATTTAAAATTTTCAATTTTGTCATCGCTTTTTCTTTGAAGTTGAATGAAATGTACCAAGTAAATGATAAATAATCTCCTACATACCTACGCATACTTTCTTAAATATTTATTAGAACCTAAATAAATCCATGATTACGTTTGCTACAGTATGACAAACGTCGCCTTTACAGACAGCTGATGCGTCAATGATTCTTGACATTTACCCTTCAAATTTTTGTGATGGGTTCCTTCCACCCATCTGACCAGCTGTTCCACTCTGTGTTACACTCGGTATATACATATGAAATAACAATATTTTTACGGATTTTATCGCGTTTGTATTTGATTTTTACTTTAGCTTTCACGAAAGGACTCTTTCTGTTCTCTTCTGTTCTCCTCAGTAAAAATTAAATAAAAACGTGACTAAATTTCTAAAAATGTATTTATTTCATAAATCAACTCGTTTGCCTTTCATGATGTTATATGTTAATTATTGTAATAGAAATTATTATATTATCAATTTGTGAGTAATACCGTGTCCTATATGAATGTACAGGTCAGGTCACGAGCGGGTCATAATGTTATGTGATTATTGTTACGCACGTATAACATTATTTGTATGCGCTTAACTATTTCTATGTTAATTTCATCAAGATCGTTAGCTGTCGTAAATATAAAGAGTCTATTTACACTATACAAGTTTCTTGAAAGCGTAATATTAAAAATCCATTGTCATTATTAGAACGTCAAAAATAGGGCATAATATTCTCAAATTTAACGTAACAAATTCGTAAAAATAGTTTAATTTCTAATATTGAAAGTTTTTATGATTTACCTACTTTCTTAATTTTCAATTATACCTACTGGTGACAGTGTTAACTTTGAATTCATACCACGCCAAGTTCGCTATATGTTTAAACGATATATGTACATGATTATTATCATGACCTGCATATTATTATGAGCTGACCGACCGCATTCGTAACGACGACGTAAGAGAGCGAGTAGGTATGAAAGAGAGTATTTGGTGTAAAGATGCGAAAGGGAATGCTCCGATGGTTCGGACATGTGGAAAGAATGCCGAACGAACGCCTGGTTAAGAAGATATACAATGCGAAAGTGGAAGGATGTAGGTACCGAGGGAGACCGAGACTAACCTACCTAGACCAGATCGGTCATGTACTGAAGGAAGGTGGAGTCAAGAGTCTCCGAAACCGGCGAGCGTGTATGAAGAGAATTATGAATGTTGAGGAAGCGAGTGAAGTATGCAGAGATAGAGTTCTCTGGCACTCTGTTCTCTCTGCCTACCCTGCAAGGGATATGGCGTGATGATATGTATGTATGTATTATTATCATCATCACAGCTCATAAATGTCCCACTGTTGGGTTCGGGCCTCCTTCGTAATGGGAGGGAAATTAACCTGCTATACCACGCTGGTCAGACGTGTTAGTATAAGGTTTTGTTCCGAGTTTTCCTTCTCTAGCATAGATGTTATATGCGTTTTATATCCCTTAGTCGTCATGTACGATCACCCACAGGTAAGATATGGGGTGGTGAATAGTATACTTACTCCGTCACCACACGGATAACGTATATGATTAAGTTAAATTTAATGTCTGCTAGAAAAACAAGTACGATGTATATGGGCTTTATAAATAATGTAAGGAAACAAGGTAAGTTACACTATACCTATGTACATTACGAGTGTTGTATACACAGGTAGGAAGTACATAGATTGTATATAATATGTACACCGGCTGCTACAATATTTTGCGTTGAAAGTCGCGTGTCTCTTCGTTATTATAGAAAAGACCTAATAACTTTCATCAACGATAAAACGAACCTGCTTTGACGAAAAGCAATTTTCTCAAATGCATTTACATGCACGAAGGGGATGGTTCGCCATAGAGGATTATTTGAAATACTTCATAAATATTTATATAAACGTTAATCAGTTTGAAACATATTTCAAAGCGTATTAAAGGTACTTCCTTAATATTCGTTGCCGTAAATTTGTCTATAAGTATAACAGTAAATTTTGAGTAACGAGTTTGGCGTCTGATCACGGAATAAGAATACAATCCACTACTGCTTTTCTTGCATGTGGGTGTCTTTAAAGATGGCTAAAGGATATGACAAAATTGCATGTGTGTAAGAGAAGAAGAAAAGAAAATTCGAAATAAACTCCTATATCGTTTGACAGGCGTGGTATAGTAGGTCAATTACTTTTAATATGGAGGAGATCTGAGTACAGCAGTAGTGCATATACGAGCTGAGATCGTGAGATGAATATTTAAAATATCTAAATATATTTAATAATAATATTAAATACCTCTAGAATATTGATCAATCAACTAATCTTCTGTTTTATGAGATTCATTAAAAGTTATCATGTTCACGGATTCAAATTATCTATATACATCTTTATCATTCTATCTCCTAAGCGTCCCACTGCTGGGCTCGTTCTTCCTCCAGAATAGACGGACAATTTACCTACTGTACTTCGCTGATCAGAAGTGTTGCTAAAGGGGATATCCATTAATCACATGATCTTTTTTTAGCATTTTTAACCCCCCCTCACCCTTGGTGATACGTGGTGAGGTTTAAGACTATGAGCCCCCCTCCCCCACCAACATCACGTGAATTTTTGGTACCTTCAAAGAAGTACCCCACAGCTCATTATATTCTCGGTTTTTTGCTTTTTTATACTTCGCAGAAAGGTCTTTATACAAATCACCTCTTTAAACTTCGTTCGTTGCTTGGCAACGGCAAGTCAAAGTCACAGTACACGCCGCTTTTCAGTTTCAAACCTCACGTGATTAATGGACGGCCCCCAAAGGCTTATATTTCAAGTTTTCCTTTTCTTGCACAAATGTTAGACAAGGAAGAAGGCGGTGAATTGCATTCTTACTCCGTCACCACACGGATAAAACTATTATACTTATATTAGTACTACATAATCATCATTCTCTTGGTCTTATCCTAAATACATCGAGTCGACGCAATATGTACTCTTCTTCCATCGTACAATATTTATTAGTAATAGTTTTATGACTGGCCGCCTGCCTGATGTCAACCCTCCTTAGAAAAAGGATGGCTGACCAAACGGCATTTGGTGGAGTTGGATCAGGTCGATATAAAGATCTTAGTTGTCTTTTATGACATCTATTAGTAGTGGTAGGATCACGCTGTGGACAGTTCCCTGTCTACAGCCGTGAGCCGGTTCGTCCGGGGTAGTACCACACTCTCGCAGAAGATCGACGTCTGAGTAATAGCAATATGCTATTGCGCTTCGTTCGGTGAGCGAGAGAGCCGGAAGCCCAACTGGGTGGGTTTGGCATTTGTATTGGTAAGCAGCGGCCTAGCTATACCCTTGGTATTGCAAAGGTCCATGGGCGGCAGTAACACTTATCTTCAGGTGTGCTGCTTGCTCATTTGCCACCATAAGCAGTAAAAAATTTATGAGTACAAAGTAAGGGTTGGTAGTATTCGTATCCGCTACCACACATCAATACTTTTAATTAGTATTTAAGTAAAAGTACAGAAAACTTCTCACTAATTGCATAAACATATAAAAGATGTCTATATTATCCCTCTTCTAATGTGTTTACCACATATTTTTTCTAATGTACATATTCCAAGGTAATCAACATCTTAAAATTTATTACGTCTAAAATATTGTTGTTTATTACCTACTTGTAATTTAATCATGTTCGATATAAAGTAATTTCTCTAGAGAGCTACCGTCATCTGATATCTGCAAACCAATAAAGAATAACCAATAAGAATTCTAAGATATATTAGATGCAAAACGATATATCATTTCGTATAGTGACAAAGTAAGATTACACAGAAGAAAACAGCGTACAGTTTCATAACATGCAGTATACAGATTCTCTACTGCTATGTGAGTGGGTCACTAGTACCGAGTCTGTACGAGTCCTACGCGGAAGGAAGTGATCATAATGGTTTAAGTAATTATATACGAATAAGCATAATGTTCATGGTGGTATTGTTTAATAGATTAAAATCTGTGAGTATTTATGGAGGTAATGCAATCTCAGGTTATAAAGTACATTTTATTATTATTACTTTTTTTTTTATCTTAGGTCTCATTGTATATTTCAAATGTGATAATTATACGCATATTAATTTAATTTATGGCCTCTATTTTTTTTAAATTTAGGTAAAATTTTGTAAGTGTTCTTTATTTAAATATTTAAATTTCTTTACTCATACAGCAATACAAGGAAGTCAATTTTTCTTCATAAATTTTATCGTCACGACGTGTCCGGTATCATATATCTTATAGTATTTAAATATACTGAATGGTTCAGTTTCTATTTTCGTTAAACTGGGCAAAGCAGTTTATTAAAATAAATTGACATCTGCAGGCATTATAATAATATTTTCGTTAGCATTCGGTTTTAATTAAAACGTTTAGTTATCAAATAATATTGACAGATGTGTGGATAAGCGTACAAAAACATACAGTGTATTATTAATATTAATATATCGAATATCAATGCTGTATATTATCATAAAATTCTAATTTCGGTGAGGGCCTTATAGTGTATTTCAATGTAGTTATTTTTTTGCTAATTTGACTTTAATTATGTATTACCAACCTATCAAATTTTGTCTTTCGAGGCTTAAGTAGGTATCTTTTAGGAATAGATTCTTTGAAATTCTTTTGAGTTTCTTTATAGCTGAACATCCTTGCACTCAGTAGTGATAAGAACAAATACACGTTTTGTTATATCTTTAAGTTCCATGAAATATCGGACGATAATAGCCGTCTACTGTTCGAAATCTGGACTGATCCTACACCAGCTGGACCGACGACTTGGTAAAAGTCATCGGTAAACTCTATCTGTTGGCGATGTATAAGAAATATCTACGTCGAACAGTGGACTACAAAAATATGAATAATATGAGTGCTAAAAATGAATTTTCTTTATCGGCTTAGATGAACGTGTGTTAAAAATAAATTAAGAAGGTTTCTTGAAAATGCAACTCTAAAAAAATAAAGTAGGCAATAAAAGTTAGTAGACATCACGTCATATATACCTTACATATGTAGTTAAGTAAATGAAAAGTGGTGTTAGAATCCTCGATGAGATATTAAGGAATACGACTTTCAAGATTAAGAAACCACATCCATCCGTAAGGATCTTAAATTAAATACTAGTACGAAACTGATACAGCTTTAATTATTATTTTTGTATAAACTATTATACTTAGTCTGGCCATAAATACTACAAAAAACTAAACAAAATTATTATTATTTGAATTTGGAATCTGTCATATTTATATGATTGTTCATTGTGTTTTCTCATTTTGGCGCCAATACATTGTACAATATTTTGCGATATTAAAATAGAGTGGGATGATAAAGAGAACCGAATCGCTGTGATTGCATTACACAAAGTAGACTGCAACTAAATGCAATTTTTAAAACTCTCCATACGCTTGGTAAAGTAAAATGTACCGGGCTTTAGGGAAAAAACGTTTAAAGGACTGTATTGCAGCCAATGGAGACCACTTCGAATAAGCTTTTTATATTTTAAATTGTTTTATATTTATGTATTAAACTAACACAGTGTAAAAGTAATAAATATAATTTGCAATAGAAAAAGAAATGTTTTCTTTGTTAACAGTATTTATGGCAAGACTAGGTATATATTTTACCACCTCATATTATCACTTTTATTTTCAACTCTATTTATTTTCATTATTTATTTTATAGCATCTCTTAAAATTTCAACTGTCTACCTATTACGGTTCATGAGGTAAAACTCCGCCGGATCCATCCGGATGGACGGACCGCCGAAGCTTACAGGTAATAGGTTTCCATTGACACTCTTTGTGTACCGAACTTTAAAAACACGATGCCGATCAATGAAATGTTATTCACTGAACAGTTCTTAATGAGATAAAACGTTGAGAGCTCTGTTTGTTTTTAGGTCAGTATCGGGTTTCAATGTGTGTTAAAAAAAAGGAAACCTTAAAAAATACCATTAAGTTTTAATAATGAATGATATTATGAATAAAATAATATTATGATACATAATAATAATATTTTGAATCTTGCAGTCTTTAGTATTATTTTGCATATTGTAAATGACTAGTTATTATTTTTATATTCATAGACACTAATTGTTTTCCGAAGAGGTGACCAGAGCTATAAACTATCCCGCCAAATAAAATTTCAAATTATAAATTGTTTTTCTACTAAACATTTTCGGACTCAATCCAATAACAGTTAGCTTGAGTGTTACACCCGTAATGTTCAATCAGTTACTATGTCAACTAAATATAAAAAAAAATGTAAACACCTCATCAATCAAAGGTGAATTTTAATTTTACGTGTTATCCTGTCAATCATCATCATCCCAGCCCATATATGCCCCACTGCTGGGCTCGGGCCTCCTCAATAATGGAAGGGTAATTGACCTACTATACCACGCTGTTCAGATGTGTTGGTATAGGGTTTTGTTTCGAGTTTTCCTTCTTTCGCATAGATGTTATATGCGTTTATATCACTTATTCGTCTCGTTCGATCATCCACGGGTAAGATAGGAGATGGTGAATTGTGTTCTTACTCCGTTACCACAGAGAAAGATGATATTCTATATACCTTTAATAACAGCCTATAAAACTAGGGCAGTCAATTGATATGAAAGATTTCAAGTTAACTTTCTTACACGCATTTAGTTTAAAACAAATCCCACAAATTCTTGCATACCAAAGACAGTTAAATATATCACTGACAAGTGCCAAGACAAGGCCATATCTATTTTCTCTCAACATATGAATGCAGTGTTCGCTAAGAATAGGAACATCTTACACATCCCGTGGGTGTCATATCTAAAGAGATGACTTTAGTATACAAGTGTGAACAAATATAGGTCCTTATTTTTTTAATAATTTTCTGTCTATATTTTCTAATGAGAAAGTAAAATTGCCAATTCTATCTATATTTTACTAATTCTTATTTTTAGTAGTTACCAGTAATAATTAACCATCAATATTAATAATAATAATATAGATCGCTTCTTACTTGGTGCTATTACAACAGTTTAGTAAAGGCTTTTAGTGGTAGGACCACGCTGTTGACAGTTTCTGTCCACAGCCGTGGGTCAGTGCGTCCGGAGTAGTACCACACTCTCGCTGAAGATCGATGTCTGAGTAATGTCAATGTGTTATTGCGCGTTCGGTGAGCGAGAACCGAAAGCCCAACTGGTTGGCTTTGGGGTTTATTTGTATTGGTAGGCAGCGGCCTAGCTATACCCTTAGTATTACAAAGGTCCATGGGCGGCAGTAACACTTACCATCAGGTGTTTGTTCGTTTGCCATCACTAACAATAACAAAAAAAAAAGGATGGATGACTATCTTCAAATTAAAATTAGGCCAATCTTGTGTCCTTATTGAACAATCGGTAAATTTAGGGAAATATCGTTTAGATGCATTCTACTTCATATATATTGCAGTGGTTAAATTACCGACCTAACTTGCCAAGTGTCGTAGCAGTCCTACGGGATTACGCCTTTTTTTTTTTTTTTTTTTTTTTTTTT
This sequence comes from Lymantria monacha, assembly GCA_905163515.2. Taxonomy (NCBI): domain Eukaryota; kingdom Metazoa; phylum Arthropoda; class Insecta; order Lepidoptera; family Erebidae; genus Lymantria; species Lymantria monacha. The sequence continues at coordinate 14,279,676 of LR991098.1, read as the reverse complement.
TTTTGTTTTTTTTTTTTTGATAGGCTGTGATTTGGACACACGCAGCCCATTCCGTCCGGGCCGACGGAAGGGCAGCGCTTGGCCCCATAACTCACCGTTTTCCCTCCCTATCGCCATTGGGCTGGCCACTGGTATCGCTTCCTTGATCCGTGACCAGCCCTCGGGATTGCCGTACGGGATTATTGCCGTAGGTGACAATACTTGGCCCTCATTTTTCTGCGTGGGTTTTGATTAGTAGGCGCTGACTCGTTGTATCTTTATATGTCCCTATATATCGCTGGTATTGAAAAGGTTTACGAGTGGTGGTAATACATGAAATTTATAACACTGTCCATTTGATATACACACATAAATACTAATCATCAAATGAATAAGATGGCTTTAAAATTTTACCACAGGTATGTTGATTTATTAACAGATTTCGGTTGTTCTTTGATTATAGTATAATACATACATACATATCATCATACATATATACCACATCCCTTGCAGGGTAAGCAGAGAGAACAGAGTAGAGAGACCAGGGAACTCTATCCTTGCATACTTCACTCACTTCCTCAACATTCATAATTCTCTTCATACACGCTCGCCGGTTTCGGAGACTCTTGACTCTACCTTCCTTCAGTAAGTGACCAATCTGGTCAAGGTAGGTTAGTCTCGGTCTCCACTGGTACCTTGATTATAGTAATATTGCAATAATACATTTTTTAATAAAAATTTCGTCCATAAAAAAGTTTTTTTTTTATATAATAAAGTTCAAGATTAAGTGAATAATATTATTTGGAAGATGTGGCAAATAATTGAAATCTTTCATTATATAACCTGCGAAGGCACTTATTATATACCTACTCTGTCACCACACAGAAAATATTTGAATAACAACTAATTTATTTACAATCCATTTACTTAACGAAGTAAAAATATAATGTATTACCTTTTAAGGTCACAAAGAAAGGCTTTGTATGTCTTCCTTTTCTTGCGTGTCAACTGAGGATTAATACATAATATTTCTTAACAAAATACGATAATATAATAAATATCGATGGCAATGTTTGGTCGTCGTGGTTTAGTTCATACGATTACTTTTATGTAGAGGGAGATCGTGTTTCACAGTGGAATGTATAAAAAGTGAAGATGAAGAAAAATCTCGCTAAAATTAAAAATAATATTTTATTTTTTTATTTTTCTTTCTTTAGTAGTAAGAAAGAGAAGAGAGAGAAGAGAGTATCTCACCACCCTATTTCTTGCTCGTGGGTATCGTAAAAGACAACTAAGGAATTATGATATGTAGATAACATCTATTTTTTTTTGTGCGTTGGGCTGTGGAGGTGGTCACGCCCCGTTAAATCGGTCTGGGGCGACGGAAGAGGCGGCGCGCGACTCCATAGATCTACCCTTTCAAAGCGCCTCTCTTCGCCGTGCTAGCGGGCCACCGATAACCGATCTTTGTCTTCTGTGGCCCGCCTAGCGGTTTACCCCCGCGGGTTCTTTTCGAGTTGATGCCCACAGTTTTCGCAGTCGCGGCATCCTTCTCACGCGGTGGCATGCAGATAACATCTATGCAAGAGAAGGAAAACTCAAAATAAAACGATATCAACGGCTTTAACCAACGTGGCATAGTAGGTTAATTTCCTTCCCATTGTGAAGGAGGCTCGAGCCCAGCAGTGGGACGTATATGACCTGTGATGATGATGACATAAATAAAACGCGCAATAATCTTGTATATACGGGTTGAGAGCCCTCAGCGCTCACCCACAATCCGGGTAAAGTTGATAGCCATCTGAGGCTAACAACTAAGTCACACAAAAAAAAAAAATTGTATATTTCATAAACGAGGCATGCGCATAATTATATGCATGACCGGAAATTATTGTGCAACAAAGATAAAACCTACAGCCATTTTAATTGTTACAGTTCTATTGTAAATCATTATAGTCATGATAAATTTAAAACATTTTTTTTTTGCAACTTGAGTATTTATTTATTTTTAGTTTATTTTATATTCATCATATACTGTACATTATTTTCCGTGTGGTGACAGAGTAAGAATACAATTCACCATCCGCTATCTTACCCGCGGGTGATCGTAAGAGACGACTAAGGGATATGAAAATGCATATAACATCTATAAAAGAGAAGGAAAATTCGAAACAAAACCTTATACCAGCACGTCTTACAAGCGTGGCGTAGTAGATCAATTTCCCTCCCATTATAGAGGAGGCTCGCGCCCAACAGTGGGATATATATGAGTTGATATAATTATATTCATATATTATAGGAAAACAGTACATCATATCACGTTAGATAAAATGGTTGGGGTAACGTTTTTATGCAGTTCTCACTGAAGACAATGGGTTGGTAAAAGTGAAATAGGTGCGGGTTCGAACCCCGCTTGTGACATCATTTTTCGTTTCGTATCGGGTATTTATAAATAATTAAGCATATTAAATGCTAAAAACATTCAGTAATTTGAATAACAAGGTTGTGTCATCGTTTAATACAATTCTAGCTGTAAAGTTTGAAGTATTAAGTCTATACAATGTGAAAACATTGTCCGATAGATGGCATACGTCACCTTGAAGACGTAAGATATAATATGAATCGAAATTTGCATGTCCTAAAATAGTTCACGATGGTGTAAGTGGCAGCACGGTTGGGCCGGATTCCCAATAGGTGCGGGTTCGAACCCCGCTTGTGACATCATTTTTCGTTTCGTATCGGGTATTTATAAAAGTGACCCGTTTATACTACGATACAGAGGTATGGTATGGCATATGGTATGGCAGGATATGGAGACAGCCAGGTTAGCAGTTAAGGCGAGATGTGTCCAGAAATAGCTTACCGTAAAAAAGGATTTTCATATAGTAATGTTAAATGCTTACTTCTATTGGGTGTGTCTCACGTCACTTGGGTGAAAGTCAGCGTTAGTAAATTCAATAAGTTGAATGTAAATTAAGATATTATACTATTGCCAACGTTGGCTTATAAGCTAACAATCTTATATCGGTAACTGCCAACCTCTTTAATAGCCTCAGAAATACCAGAGGAATACAAGGCGCTTATGCCCAGTGAACAAGCTCCTTTGCTTACTCCTTCAGGAATCAATGCGTAAAACTAAATAATCAACTTTTTCTTTGAATAATTGTACTGACGTCTATATTACCTATCATCAACGATCATAGATCTTCATGTTAGCGGGAGCCAAGTTCTTAACGAGCTCAGATTTTACAGATCGGCTTGAATTATTTCTTAGTAGTTTTATAGTTATTTCAATTTTAATTATAATCCGCAAAAAGTTATATACATGTAACTATTCTCAGTATACTTTGATTTAATGTTAACTAAACAAACATTTATTATTATTTTATAATATAAATCCATATAGATAAAAAATACAGGGAGGACTGGGAAGGAAGATATAAAAAAATTGTATGTCGAATTATTCGTAAATTAAAGCAAGTCGGATCGCACGAAAAGTATTCGGATGACCTAAATACAAATTTGGTTTTATTTAGCACCTGGTATCGTAAAACGAAATCAGCCACCCGGAAAGTAAGGGATGACGGTTAATAACACGATATAGTGGTAGGAATTGTTGGTGTCATGTTACCAATACTGCCGAATCCATGAGTTATAATTACATCACTATCTGTAAAAAAAAAAACAAATGCCATCACAGGAACACAATTTTGTTACATGTTGCCATGTTTCGTATTCATGGAAAAATGCGAAACCATGTTTTATCGCGTTATTCCATTATGTCCCTTTATGGAATATTAATTGGGTTGCTATTAAATGAGAGAAAGAGGGATAGAATTTTATGTTTAAGTAACTAGGTTCATCAATTTCACTGGTAGTCAGATAAGTCTTGCCATCGTAGCTTAATGCAACTTTATATATACATTTAATTAAATCTATATAATATTTTTTATACATAGATACCGCATGTATTTTTAATGTTAACTCGTTTTTCTCGATGGCATATTGGCATAAAAGTTAGTTGAGGCGTAAACGATAAAAAATATTACTACTACGACAAAAAATATTACTACGTGAAAACGCCATCGCAAACCATTTGGTTTGAGTATAGCAGTAGTATTACTTTTGTCTAATCTCACATTAATTTAGCGCTCTTACTCATGTTCGTATAACCCAGTAGAAGTATGAGTCACAGTGGACAGTAACCCTCTCTTGAGCAAATTATATATAACAATTTATAGTATTATTCCCGCTTAGGCCTATGTAATCTACGTTCAAGAGTGGACGTACATATATTGGCTGAGAGATAAAAAGGATTGAATCGTAAACTAAAAATAAAAATAACTTTCAATATATATTTTCTTAATCTCTGATTTTAATTAGATATGTATGGATATAAACTGGGGCATCTGTTTGAAGTAATCTTAGTAGGAATGATAATAAGTCATCCTTATTCCACCACTTTACTCCATACTTATATATACTACTTGGCGACGATGCTTGCTATCTTTCATCGTACACATAGCAAAAGGTTTTTACCATAGAGAAGATCCGGCAAGAAACTCAGCGGCTTTGTCTATTATTATTATTTTTTTAATGACTTTTTTATATAAAAATTGTTTAGAATATATTTAGTAAGAATTAGGCAGTACGGTGCTCTTCCAAACATATAATATAAAATACAAAAATAATTCAAAAAATTATGGTTTGACTAGATCCCACAAGTGACTGGCGCCTAACGTCAATCTTCCTTGGTAGTTTTTAACCGGATGGCATTAGATTGAGTTGACCCAGGTTTATGTAAAGATAGTATTTATCTTTTAATACACCCACGAGTAATATATGGATGGGTAGTAATTCATAGCCGCTATCACAGAGGAATAATTATATAAAAGTATTGCTCAAAGATGCAAAAAATATAATGATGCGATATATGTATAATTATGTCCGTGTGGTGACGGAGTAAGAATACAATTCACCACCCCCTATCTTACCCCTGGGTGATCGTAAGAGACGACTAAGGGATATAAAACGCATATAACATCTATGCAAGAGAAGGAAAACTCAAAACAAAACCCTATACCAACACGTCTGACCAGTGCGGTATAGTAGGTTAATTTCCCTCCCATTACGGAGGAGGCCCGAGCCCAACAGTAGGACCTATATGGGCTGTGATGATGATGATGATATAATAATTCTGATGCGTTATGTCTTTATTTTATAGAGAGATAAAAATAATAGAAAATATCTATACATTTAATAATAGCGTAATATAGGTCTTTGCGGTATGCGGTAATATCTACGTGTGAATTATGAAACTGTCCAATTGGGTCAGTGGAAGCAACAAAAGGAAGGAACCATACATCCGGGCCATTGTGCACTGTGGAATAGGAGTTGGAGCATGCCATTTATGGATAGTGACGTATTACGCTTTGTAATAAACAAAGGTCAACACTATTATGATCATAGGGAGTGGTTGAATTTCCGTTCAAACGCTTTTTAACTTGTACCTCTTTAGGCGCGTTAGACGAATGATAAGATTTTTTACAAATAACAAGCTAAAATCACTCTTTTTTTTTATTTTTTTTTTTAGGGGTGGGTTATGGTGCGGTCTTTTCTCGCACCACTCCGTCCGGGGCGACAGAGGGGCGTACGCACGCATACCCGTAACCCACCCACGAACCTCGCCTACGTCGTTGGACCGGCCACTGGAGCAGCGTGAACTTGTCAGTGGCCGGCCCGACGGAATACCCCCTGAGAGGTACCCTCCCCTTGAGCGACGTCCCCGCCCCGGGGCGGACGTCGGTCCCTCCTCGCGCGGTCAGCCTCTCGACGGGTGACGGACTAATTCCCCGGTCCAGTCACCCGCGGCCTCGGCTAGAATATTTTTTTATTAATAATATCAAAATTTAAGCGCCATAACAATTTAGTTTTAAAGAAGTTTGTTCAAAAATTAAGGCGAAACCAATTAGTATCAAAACATGAAGGATTTCATTGCATAAAAAAAAATGAAGGCTCGTCAAATAACAAGTGATAAACATCAATCTTACGCAGTAAACAACTACTGTGTTAATTGCCGAACAAGTTACGGTATTTCAAATTTATTACCAGTAAAGTATTCAGAATTTACTACTAGTAATTAAATTTCATCGTACTAGGTACGAGAATCGCTATGATATGTTCGATATTGAAACGTACCTGCTAGTTATAGCATTCAAAACAGTAAATATTAATAAAAACTTATACGTGAGCGAAAAAATGGTTACGACAAGTGAGACTTGTATCTACAACATATCTTGAAAAGCTAGTGTGGGTGATTAGATGTGTTAACCAAATTATAACTCACATTGGGTTTTGGTGCTCACACTGTTGTAAATTTGTAATCCATAGATGGTTGGAACAGATTTATAATAGAAAGATTCATTCCCCATGTTTGGTAATCATTTTTTTCTTACATATATTTTTTTCATAAATAACTTAGCATGTCAAACGCTAAATTTTAGTAATTTCGAATGTATATTAATATTACACAAATTGATTCATTGGTCTAGGAACTTAAAGATAAAACTGATAACCCTAACATCCTGGATGCGATATCCTGATCAGTCAATGAACTATTTGACTGAATGAACTGGTCTGGCGATAAATATTGTTATAATTTAAACGTTCATATCGACGTATCGATATCCTGAGTAGTAATAATGTGCTGTTGCGTTTGGTATGGTGAGCGAGACAGCCGGAAGCCTAACTCTATGGGTGGATTTTAATTGGTACGCAGCGACCTTGCTGTTCCCCTGGTAGCAAAGGTCCATAAACGGCAGTAACAATTATCATCAGGTTTGCTGCTTGTTCGTTTGCCTTCATAAACAATTAAAAAAAGTTCCGATTTAAATTTGGAATATATTTATTATGTTAGAAACTTTGATTATTTGCCGCCATTTCACATATGTTTTGGATGTCATGTCATGGAGGAGTCATTAAGTTTCATTTTTGTAAAATCGGAGTGAAGACTAACTTGACTTGCCTAAGCGTATAAGGTCCTTGAGGCCGACCGTGTTGGGAATCGTCACACAAGGTAGTCATAGCCGATCAATAAAGGGATGTAACTTAGGCTGTATAATAAAAATCAAGTAAGCGTTTCACATATTCCCGATCCCGTGACATGTGCGTTAATTTAGTAAAATTTAAATATGTTGTTAATATTTCACAGACAGTAACCGAAATCTCCGTCGCTAGTTTCTTTTTTTTTTCTTTTTTTTTGTTATCTATGATGAGAGGATAACATTATGAAATCTAAATAATTGGTATTATATAAAAATAGATTACACAAATATTTGAGCTATTAAAATAATTGATCACTATCAATAATTATATTAGCTCATATATAAATATAGTTTATCACCATTCATAATGCCATCACCATACAAATATTTATAAGGAAAAAGTATAAATTAAAAGAGCGCTAGCGGTCATATTTACTCATTACGATCGTATCTATTTCTGACAAGGCAACGTGCATATGTCCACAACACGTTGCAAACAACTGGACGGTTGCCATCCTAGGCCGTTGTAATCGTTGCATTGGCAGACCTAACTCTTATGCAATATAATTAGGATTGAAATCTAAAGAATTACTAATAATATTTTTGCTTTAATATTTAGTTGTGATGTCACTATACAAAATCTCATATAATAACGTATAAACATATTGAAGCCTATCATATTCAATCACAGGCACCAGAAACTTATATATTGTGTATATCTGTGAACATTTAAATAATTCACAAATATCACTTTCTACGTTATCTGTGGCAGAAAAATATAGAAGTATAATATGAAGTATACATATTATGATTACGACTTATTTTTAGCTACCCCGCTATATTGCTTTAGGCTAAATCCTGTAACAAAAGCTGTTTATGTAATAAATATTAATATTATATATTATAATAGTAATAAAAAAATCGGCCAAGTGCGAGTTGTACTCGCGCACGAAGGGTTCCGTAAAACTAAAAAAAATATGTGATGTAACTAAAAATTTAAGGTTTTCGGAATTTTTCCTTTATATATGCTATAAATCGTTGCTTCTTGCGAAATTTCAAAACTCTAGGTCGACTGGAAGTACCCTTTAGGTTTTGATTCCCTTGTGAGTAGTTGCGTGTTTGAAAATATGCGGCTTAAATTGGTGTTTCTTTTGATTGCGTTGAAATAGAAGTTTGATTTTGTTACAGCTTAAAGGTCTTATAGATCTGAGTATTTGATATGAATTTCAATTTAATACCTCTAAGTGCTCATGAGGAAAGGGGTAATAAGTTTAAAATTATTAAAAATATTTTTATTATATGATGTAATTAAAAATATATGGTTTTAGCAATTTTTCCTTTATCTGTGCTATAAGACGTTTGAAATAAAACTACTTTTACGGATTCTATCGCGTTTGTATTTGATTTTTAATTGTCCGACGTTTCGAACACTTTACAGTGATCATGGTCACGGGAGGACTACACAGGAGGGACTCCAAATACAAACGCGATAGAATCCGTAAAAGTAGTTTTATTTCAAATATAAGACGTTGTTTCGTACCAAATTTCAAGATTCTGAGTTCACGGGAAGTACCCTGTAGGTTTTGATTCCCTTGCGAGGAAATTTGCGGCATAAACGCCTGTATCTTTTGATTGCATTGGCTTAGAAGTTTAATTTTTTCACAGCTTTAAGAGACAGTAGACTTGAGTATTTGATATAAATTTCAGTTTGATATACGCGTTCCTAAGAAAAAGGGTCTTGACAGACAGACAGACAGATGGACGGACTGACAGACGGACAGACAACAAAGTCATCCTATAAGGGTTCCGTTTTTTCTTTTTGAGGAACGGAACCCTAAAAATTTTATAAATAAAGATTAATTATTATCAAAACAGGATCAATAACTTATCTATGTAACCAGAAATTAATATTTATAATTAACATGTTTCACAAGAAAACTATTGAATTAAAAAAATGCTAGTTTTCATAGATAAGATGAATAGTTTTAAATATTTTATAGGATTTGTTGACTCTAATATAAGATTGTTGCTACATGTTTATGAGCCATAAATATGTAACGTTAATATTTATAGAATATATTTATTTCTTCCTGATATACATACATACATATTATCACGCCATATCCCTTGCAGGGTAGGCAGAGAGAACAGAGTGCCAGAGAACTCTATCTTTGCATACTTCACTCGCTTCCTCAACATTCATAATTCTCTTCATACACGTTCACCGGTTTCGGAGACTCTTGACTCCACCTTCCTTCAGTACATGACCGATCTGGTCTAGGTAGGTTAGTCTCGGTCTCCCCCGGTACCCACATCCTTCCACTTTCGCATTGTATATCTTCTTAACTAGACGTTCGTTCGGCATTCTTTCCACATGTCCGAACCATAGAAGCATTCCCTTTCGCATCTTTACACCAATACTCTCTTTCATACCTACTCGCTCTCTTACGTCGTCGTACGAATGCGGTCGGTCAGCCTTACTCCACAGATTTTCCGCAGAGATCGCATTTCGACCGCATTAATTTTACTTTCATACTCTTTTCTGCATACCCAACTCTCGCTTCCATACAGTAATGTTGGGACAAGCACTGCGTTATGTATTGCTACACGTGCCTTCTGGCTGAGGTGGTGGCTACCGAGAAGTTGCCCCAACGCTCCGTTCGCTCTATAGCTACTACTTAACATAAAATTTAAATCGGCTTTGTGATTCTTAAGATTAGTATATGAGTCTACTAGAATCAAAAACAGCAATGTCCATAAAAACTGAAAATAAGTGTTATCTATGTCGTATAAATCTCCAATAAAAAAACAACATTTTTCTTTATTCACTATGGAGCTAAAACCGCAATGTCTCATACAAATACACGTTTCAAAATAAGTGTTTGCTACAAAAAATGCAATGTCCACTTGAGTATGTATCCGAACACGCATTGTCCTTCTCAGCCAATCACGATGGCGTAAACAATATGGTGGTTTGCTGTGTTTACTGTTAGGAGTGCGCACGTTTATTTTTGTTTTTGAGGTGATAAAATACATTTGTAAGCTTCAGTTTTTAAATAGATATTATCATGGAATGTTATCCCCAAGTGGTGGACAATAAAAATGCACGCAAACGCCGAGTTAATAGTGCAAACTGGAAAAAAAACAAGGCCAAAAACGACCGGTGAGTATAACAAAATTAGATAGTTTTGATACTTTATTTTTAAAATGTTTTATTTTATTTATTTTTAATTGTTTTTTTTTTGTTGTTGGAAAATGAGTTACTATTGAGTTATGAAACAATGAATTCAGTTTAACCGACTTAAAAAAGGAGGAGTTTCTCAATTTGATCGGTATGTTTTTTTTATGTATGTACACCCATCACGCGGAGATTATTTTAAGACCCGATTTTCGTGATTCTTTTTAGTTAATACACAGAATAGTTGCCATCTGGTACCATAAAAATTACGTTTTTTGCTCATTTTTCCTTCCGGTTCTATTCAAGCGATTGCTATAAAAAAAAACCGACTTCAAATTAAACAAACTGATCTCCGGAACCGGTTTCAAACTGATCTTAGTACTAATAAAAATAATATCGTAAATAGATCAATGATAGGTTTGATTATTTTGTACTTTTTAGTGGGTTGTTTAATTTGAAGTCGGTTAATTTTTTTTTCATAAAAATATTTTCAACCTTTAAACGTTATATACAGGAGGTCCCACGGTGATGCGACATGAAGGGAAAGTACCTTAAATATTGAAGATAGGACATTTTATACTTAATATATGAAGGTACTTTCCCTTCATGTATCATCACCATGAGACGTCCTGTATACGTGTGTTAATTATAGATATTGCATCATGTATTTGTTGTTCCAGATATGCTTCAAAAGACTTACCAATTAAGCCGTCATGTGTACATAAAGATAAAAAGCTACAATGTTTTAATATAAGTATGAATGATTTGCAATCTTTTCATGAATCTTTTTATGCCGTGAAGGATAAAATAAAACAGGATATGTTCATATTAAAACATGTTATAGCTGTACAAACAAAACGCCGTCGTCCTAGGTCGGATTCTACGCAATACAAACCTAGAGAGATGCAAAGGATGTACAGAATTTATTGTAAATCTCAAAAAAAGATGATATTCGTATGCCAAACAGCTTTTTTAACTATATTACATATAAAACGGTATCGGATAGAAAATGTTGTAAAGAATTATTATTTAACAGGAAAAATCCCAGAGGAAAACCGTGGTGGTGACCATAAGTCTCATAAATACGAAGAAAAGAAACTAAATGTAATTTCATTCATAAAAAAATTTAAATGTAGTGAGGCACACTACTGCAGAGGCAATTCTAATAGAATGTATTTGCCGTCAGAATTGGGCATTAATAAAATGGCCAAGCTATACAATGACGAGGCAGCTGAACATCTTAGAGTAAAGGCCCTATATTTCCGGAATATATTTAATACCTGTTTCAATTTGGGATTTGGGTCACCGCGCGTTGATGTGTGTTCAACGTGTTTGCAGTTAACAGAAAAAATAAAAGTAGCGAATGAGACTGATAAAAATCGATTAATGGCTGAAAAAACTGTCCATAAGAGACGCGCAAAAACATTTTTTAACATGTTAAAAACAGAAGACCCTTCAATAAAAATAATATCTTTTGATTGCCAGAAAAATATGGTATTACCAAAAATTCCAGATCAGATTACATATTACTCAAGACAGCTTTATTTTTTTAATTTTACAATAGTAGAAGGTAATTCAAAATCATCGTTAACAAGCCAAAATGTATTTAGTTACTGCTGGACCGAAGATGAATACGCCAAGGATTCAAACCTCATTTCTTCTGCAGTTTTCCATCGACTCTGTAATACCGTATTTACTCCAGAATGTAAATCTCTACGTGTTATGGCTGATGGATGTGCCGGACAGAATAAAAACTCTATATTAATAGCAATGCTTTCAAAATGGTTAGTTCATCATGCACCCACGCAAATTAAAATCATTGAAATAGTATTCCCTGTAGTGGGACACTCATTTCTTCCAGCTGACAGAGTCTTCGCCCGCATTGAAAAACAACTGCGAAAAATGGAAAATATAATAAATCCTACTGAATACATAGACGTAGTAAGTCAACATGCAACAGTTATAAACGTGGCAACAACATGTCAAGTCTTTGACTGGAAAAGCACGGTAAAAGACATATTTTTAAATGTTGGGAAGTGGCATGTACCGTTTGCTAAATGCAAGAGATTTTATTTAAAAAGAGCCAACAGATGTAGTGATATGGTGGGCCTTCGAGGGGAATTGCACTATAGACATGACTTTGGTCAGTACAAAAGTATATTAAAAAAAAATAAAAATTCTGCAATGATTGCACCAGCCACAATAACAAAGGGAGTGTCAGTAAAACAATTAAAACTAAGAGACGTCGGTCAATTACTTAAAACTCATTACGGTGATGATTGGCGTAATTCAAATAAATTAGAATATTTTGCTCGAGTGCTGCCACAAGACATTCCAGTAAACCAAAATGTTGATGATGAAGGAAACGACCCTGAAGATACGATGTGCGAAGTCCAAGACGAACTGCCCTCACTAATAATTTAGTTATTATTTTTTGTAATAAAGTAAATATTATGTAACTACTTTTTTATTTTTAAATAAAAGTACCGCTTATTTTAAATAGTCGTAACATTACGATTACATCAGTATGTAAATTACATCATTCTGGTATATACTTTTATATTTCTGTTCAAACTACACATTCAAGTATCAAAAATAGTACAGCTAGTTTCATTAAAGTAGTTATGTTTCAAAAAAAGCAATGTCCAATAATTGCATGCTACAGTAACAGCAAAGTCCACCTGTATATTCCAGAGCCCGCAATGTCCAAACTGTTTATTTAATTTTATGGTATTTATGTACGAAGTTCGGTAACTTTTAATAAAATGTTGTCATTATATAATATTCTACTGCCATTTACAAAACATTCGGTTACCAATGACGTTCGAAATAACTCAGAATCCTAATATTATGATTTGCGGCTAGATCTATGACATGGACATTGCTGTTTTTGATTCTAGTAGACTCATATATACATATACAAGTTTATACGTGAAAAATTTTGAATTGAATGTTCAGTTCAACGCGTGAGGACTATGCATCGATGCGAGAGAATGGACCACAAGGGTAACAGGCCACCGAAGAGAAAGACCGGGTACCGGTGGGCCACTTGCACGGCGTTGAGAGGTACATTTTAGGGCGGGTCTATGGGGCTGCGCGCTGTTCTTTCTCTCGTCCCGAACGGATCGAGTGGGGTATTACTATACCATAGTAAAAAGAAAAATGATGTTTTAAGTCATATGTATTTAGATTAAATTTCTCAAATTAAATTTAATCTAAACATGTGACAGAACATCATCAACACGCAGAGGTAATATATACTACACACACACACACACACACACATATATATATATATATATTTATATATATATATATATATATATTTATATATATATATTTATATATATATATTTATATATATATATATATTAGGGTGGTCCTTATTTCGGGTTTTTTCGAATTTTTTTTCACGATAGTTCTAAATCGGTTCGAAATCTATAAAAAAAAATCATGCCAAGTTATAGCTCTTAATTTTAATATTAACCCGCGCCCCCCGACAGTCAAAGTTTTAAAGGAAAATAACATGGGAAAACTTTAATTATTACTTTAGAATTTTTTACGTCATGAAGTAACCAACAGATCACATTGAAAAACATTATTTCCTATGTAAAATTTAACGCTCTACAAAAAAGTTTTCTTATGATTTTTCGATAACTCCAACGGTTTTGAAGTTATTCGAGATCTAAATTGAAACTATAATCATTTTCATTGTTTTTTGTTTTTTTTTGGTCATTTAATAATTAAAAAATGATAGACGAGTTATTTTTCATATTAGATGACTTTTTTTCACTCGACATATAATTTTGACTTATAATATACGAGAAAAGTATTAGTTAATTAAAAAAATCTATTATTAATATTTCAATGAATTGAAAAAAGTAGCAAAATTATCATTTTTATTTTCAATTATAGATACTTTTATGAAATTTTTACATTCGTTTTTTTGAGTGCGTCAGGAAACATTTGACGATGATCTTTAACTAATTGTAACACGTATTGCATTTGTTTTTCATCCTTAGTATAATGTTTACAAAAATCTTGCACTAGTTTAACTCCTCTCTCAGCACAGTCATTCACAACCGATAATTTTTTGACGAATCTTAATGCAGTTTTATAGTTTTCATTATCAGCCCACTCAGAAGTATGAATTGTCAAAAATTCTGTTTGTAACTCAAATCTTTCAAAAATTTTGATCGATTCTGCAGTTACGAAAAAGTCAATATCATTATTCAATAATTCGGTTAGGCTTTTACTTTGAAAGCGTTTCTCACTACATTTTTCACTTGTATAATCCAGGTCTTCTTCCGGCATAGCAGTGATTTTTTCTTCTTCTGTACGTAGCTTAGCAACAATTTTTAATTTTGTTTCTAGTGAAACATCCTCATCAAAAATAGCCATGATCACTAATTATTTTATTAAATATTATATAAAATATTATTAAATGACCAAAAAAAAAAATACAAAAAACAATGAAAATGATTATAGTTTCAATTTAGATCTCGAATAACTTCAAAACCGTTGGAGTTATCGAAAAATCATAAGAAAACTTTTTTGTAGAGCGTTAAATTTTACATAGGAAATAATGTTTTTCAATGTGATCTGTTGGTTACTTCATGACCTAAAAAATTCTAAAGTAATAATTAAAGTTTTCCCATGTTATTTTCCTTTAAAACTTTGACTGTCGGGGGGCGCGGGTTAATATTAAAATTAAGAGCTATAACTTGGCATGATTTTTTTTATAGATTTCGAACCGATTTAGAACTATCGTAAAAAAATATTCGAAAAAACCCGAAATAAGGACCACCCTAATATATATATATATATATATATATATATATATATATATATATATATATATATATATATATATACATACATACATACATATCATCACGCCATATGCCTTGCAGGGTAGGCAGAGAGAGCAGAGTGCCAGAAGACTCTATTAGTCTAGTCAACAAGTTCAAAAACGTGATAAATAGAGATAAAGGTCCTAAAAATATGAACGATAGCTCATTCGATTCGGCATCACCTCTAGAAAAATGTTTTTGAAGGATTTTGGTGCAGGTAAAAAATTGCAATTGTTATTAACAAAATAAGATGAAAAAAAAATGGTATTTAGTTTTTCGTTAATAACTCAAAAAATGTTAACATTTAAGCAATTTTGAAAAAAGTTCGTTAAAGAGAAGGAAATTTCCGATTAAAAAGTCGCGACTCCTGAAACTCTATCTCCATTATTTATAATTTTAATTTGACGTTGAAAATAGGGCTCCGCGCTGCTGTTACGGCATGCGCACGCTGCCGCTAAAGAGAGTTTATCAACAAAAATATTTTTTTAATAACATAAAATGTCATTTTAAAAATTTGAAAAAATTCTAGTAACTTCTGAACACTTGATGAATCGAGCCCCGTAGAAGAAAAAGTTTTATCACCATTTTTCAAAAAGTTATTCAATTGTTAATTAACAAATTTTTGCCCAATCTCCGTTGGCATAAATAATGGGATAAAAGGTATAAATAATTGGCCTATAAATTTTAAACTTCGTGGAGCCCTTGTGGTATATATACTTCATAAGATCCTGCGATAAAAGTTCATAAAAAATTATTAATTTGTTAATTATGATTTTTTATAACTATTGCAAAATGAAATATCTAAAAATTGTTGATAATTTTTTTTTTCAATTAATATTTAGCTATGCCTGTTTTCACATTAAACAATGGCAGTGATTACATAGGTGATGAATTTTTTACGTAATTTGTTTATAAAATTGTTTTAAACAAATAGAGAAATTCAATATTTTTGAAAAATTTTTTTTTGCCAAACTATTCAAAAGTGTAAATTATGATTATTAAAAGCAAAATTATTCTTAATTTTAATTTTTAATTGTTTAAAATCGATTTTTTATATTTCGATTATTAAGAAATAATTTTGCTTTTAATAATCATAATTTACACTTTTGAATAGTTTGGCAAAAAAAAAAATTTTTTATTCATTATTTAATTGTTTATTAGTTTAACAATTTGTTATAAACAAATATTGACCAACGTTATATTTTTTTTCTGAAGCAGAAAAAAAATATAAAAACAGCCATATCTTTAAAAGTGCCAAAAAAATTATATAAAAAAGATGGCGCGTAACGGAAGAATGTGACGGTAATTTTTTTTCCAAAGCCGATAAAGAAGTATCACTTCAATAAATAAACACGTGTTTCAGCATTTCTTAATTTTCACCCTCTGGGGGTGTAAATTAGGCCTGCGAAGCGGGTTGGACGACTCATTAAGTCATTAGCGCCAAGCCGATATTATTAAAGCTGGCAACTGGAAATTTTGACAGTGGTTTCTTTCTATGACGTAGAGATTTACTAAGAAAGGATTTTACGAAATTACAACCCTAAGGGGGTGGAACAGAGTCGCAAAGTTTGTATGGGGAGAAAAATCTTTATTGATTCTTTTCAAATTAAAAGTCGAATCAAATATTCTATGGTAATATCCGGCATTTGTCAATTTTTACCCTCTGGTGGTGTAAATTAGGTCTGTGAAGCGGGTTGAATGACTCATTACCTACCACCAAACCGAAACTAATTTTTAGAATGAATAGAACTTTGAACAACCTTTTTCTTTAGTGACCGGCTATCGTATATAGACACACCGCGCCCTATCCGTTCATGGTGACGCGTGACCCCATAGCGTGCCGTACACGTACATCTACGTTATGCGGGCGGGCCACCGCAACCGGGTATCATCTCGAGTCGAAGCCCTCCTGCAGTGAACCTCAATACAGGTACTCACGCTTGCGCCGTCCAAAGCACCGACGGTAGAGCGTGTCAACGTAGAGTATTTTCTCTCGGACCCACCCTATTGCCTAATTCCGTTAGACAACTAACTCGCAGAAGGCGGCGACCGCATGCCAGTTTCTGACGCTGTTAATCATCATCCTAGCGACAGACCTTCAACACCTTGCATTACTATATATGTATATATATATATATGTTATATAACTTGAATAATAATAACTTGTTTCTACATCCAAAACTTATTACAAGTGTGCTTATTAAACAAAAAGTTGAAACTATTGTTGAAGAACACGAGAGCTGTCTATGTAATGATAAAATATGTTTTCTATAGAACTATAATTTGATCCTCGATAATAAATATAATAATCGCAACTGGGTTGGTCGCAACTTGAACCGTCGCGTGCAAAAGAAGATACGAATCCAGTTCGTGGTAAATATAAACCCCAGTATAAGCAGTAAATTGATAGTTACTGACAGATTGTTTATTTTTGTATTTATGCAAGCTAGTTAATAAATTATATACATATCATCCTTCAATACATCACACAAGTAATCTTTGTAACCTTGAACTAGATTTTGTTTTATTAACGAATAGTAAATAAAATATATTTCGTCGTAAATAAACAAAAGTTGGATTGTTGTCAAGCATTTTAAAATGTGTAAAGAAAAAGAATATCTTAATATTTATGTGTGGGTTGACAGATTAAGAATATAATTATTGTGTTACCACGTCTAATATGCCCGTGGAAGTTATAAAAATCAGTCAAGGAGTCACCGGGAGCAGGAGCGGCAGTATTCTCCTGGGAATACTATGAACATTAATTATTATTACCAATCCATTTCCAAGCATGATAATTGTGGGTATTACTCCTCTTTGGCAAGGCCTGTCTAATAGTGAAAGTTGATGATGAATCAAAGTGACGAAACATCCTTCCAGTCAGACTCACTAGTTCCGTGTATTAACGATTTCATTAAACTATAATTAATTGTTTTGTTTTTAAAATACAGCACCACTACAATGAATAAATCCTCGTACGGAATAAATCCTTGTATGCGCCGTCCGTTCCGTCCTGGGTGATGGAAGGGCGGCGGCTCCATAAACTACCGTGTTCGTTTCACATCGCCATTGGGCGGGTCACTGGGAAGGAAGTGATCCTTGATGTCGGTGGCCAGCCCGGCGGGTTACTCTTTCAGGTACCAATCTTCCCTCGACGCCACAACTAACTGCTGGGACGTCGACCTCACGCAGTCAGCCTCTAGCTCTACTAAAAATTATTCTGTGTGGGGGTCGTACCTCGGTATTTTGACAACTCCGCTATCTATGCAGTTAAATCAAATTGAAGACGAAAGTTTCGAATTTGAGGTTTCACTTGCCACTGAAGTTGCTGAGCTGGGCCGGTTATGACCTAGACTCACCCTGGCCAACTGGTCTAGAGCACCGAAATGGTGACCTGTTCTTTCCTCCTTTTCTGCCTATTGAGCAGATCATCTGTACCGCCGCCATGATTTCGGTGGCCTTATCTTTCGGTTAGCGATATTCTAGCGACTTGCCAAGACATTAAACCTACATGGTCGACCTTACTTTGAGTAGACCTACTGCCACTGCATTCGGTGGCAGAGAAACAGATCAGCATGGATGCTATCCCTCTCGCTACACCGCTCTTCTCTACGAGATTGTAGTCTTGCAAGATCTGGTAATCGCTTCCCAGTTCTTGTCGCAACCAAGTTACTAGTCAACGTTCTTCGAATATTTATTATTCCCAAAAGCATTGAGTTTATTCACTTGCTTCGGCAGACTATAATATTACCTCGAAGTGACAGTCATCTGGCCTCTACATCCCAAGAGGATAAACGATGTCCTTGAAATAAATTAGATGTCAGTATGTGACATAAGAATTGTAATACGTATGTATTTATCTTGCCTGTATTTTTTTTAGTTGAATTTATAAAGGAAACCTTTTTTCTCTCCCTATTATTAATATTGCTATTTACCATTTAATAGAATGCGCACGATCTGTGCTTTTTAGTAAAAGTAATATAAGTTTCACAGGTACTTCATATAGAATCGAATTCAAAATAATTACCTGTGTAATTACGGTATAAATATCTAAATCAGCTTCGAACCTATATATAGTTTGATATCGATCGATGAAATACTAGTAATAATTGTTATTTATACTACAGCGAAGCCTAAGGTAAGGTAAGTCAGGTCAGTGCCCCGTTTAAAACATGAAAAGAAGATGTAAGTATGAAACCACTGCGGTTTATGAAGGCCCACGCGGCCCTGCTGTATCTTGGACAACCTAAGAGTATGGGAAAGTACGGTTAGATCATTGCCCACTAGTAAAAATAAATTCGTAGTTTAGAAAGAGTTAATAAATGATATATCATTTTGTTTTTTTTTTATGTTTTAGCACTTGTATGATAACTCTATGCTCAAATTATAAGCAATTCAACCGTTAGTTTACTGCTAATGTATGTAAAATATATATAAAAGCGGATGTTTGCTAGTATTTAGGTTATACTATTTATTTATTTTTCATATTATCACGTCTTTGAAAAGGGTAATTAGAGGAGTAATAACAACAAAATATACGTGCTATTTCATCACGTAATTATTATTTCGACGTAATAAAACGTAAGCTTAAAATGCCATTAACCACACAGACCGGGCACAGTTCCAAAATTACAGCTTAGCTTGAGATTTTTCTGAGAAAAGCCCTTGACAATCGATGAAATCTGTAAAAAAAACTTAAGGTTTTTCATCAGGCATTTCAAAGATTTTACTCTTTGATTTACCAGTCGTCACCTTCCAAAAGATTACTGCCAGAATAGCGACAGCATCCCTGTTCCTGGCGTTGTCAGCGACGTTCCCAACGACAATCGGTATTAAAAGATATATGTATTTGTATATCGATGTTTGCATATGAAGCTATTCGGAGAAAACTCAGACAGACTCAATTGTAACTAGTTGGCACTACGATCATAGTAGCGGTAGCCCAGCTCCCTGTTTTGCGCTGGCTGTGATCTGCCTGTAACCCTAAGCTAAGGGCTATAGAGGAATAGCAAAGGGCGTCCTAATTTGCCGTATGTTTTATTTTTGATTTTATAGAATGGGCTATCAATATCGCTGCCTTAACTTCGGCAATCGGTAATCATACTTCGATAAATAACTGAACATTATGTGTACTGTCATACTGGTTATCCTCGCCGATAATAGTGAAGGAAAATGTAGTTATTTTACCTTAAGGTAAGCGATAACCAACCAAATAACCATATGCATATAACGTACGGTGTGAATGCTGGGTTAATACTCAATTGGGGTAATCCCAAAAGTTATTGTTACTGAGAAGACTTAAAAGGAAAATGTTTGCTGCGTGTGGATATAAATCAATGCATGTAATCATAAGATTACATGCATGAATTGAATATTAAAATGTAATTTGGTGATGAGATTATATCATCATCCTTTCAGCTCTTACTATACGTCTCCTATACGTCCCACTGTTGAGCTCAAGCGCCTTCTATAATGGGAGAGAAACTACTCTACCACGTTAGTCAGATAATCAGATGAATTGGTATAGAGTTGGATTTCGAATACTCTTTCTCTGGAAAAAATGTATCATTTCTTAATAGACTTTTACGACACACACGGATAAGAGAGAGGGTGGAGAATTATCTATATTCTTACTCTACAACACAAGAAAATTTAAATTGAAAATCAAATGAATATTATAAATAACTGAGATTTAGTATTTCACATCCTATGCTGTTTGTATAAACTTTTTAAAAAAATAATAAATAAATAAATTAAATATATATTAAAATTTATATTAAAATTTATTTTTCTTTCGGTCATGTACTGAAGGAAGGTGGAGTCAAGAGTCTCCGAAACCGGCGAGCGTGTATGAAGAGAATTATGAATGTTGAGGAAGCGAGTGAAGTATGCAGAGATAGAGTTCTCTGGCACTCTGTTCTCTCTGCCTACCCTGCAAGGGATATGGCGTGATGATATGTATGTATGTATTTGATAAACTCAACAAATGGTTTTATTTGATGTAGGGCTTAAACTCCACATCCAAAAACAATATTTTTAATAGTTCTATTACATAATAAGTTTAGAGGTTCTAAAGTGTCGTGGATTCGATGCCTACATAGGATAACACTTTGTATGTTCCACACAAAACAACACAAATTGTTGTTTTAATTCTAGGTCTAATTTGTGTCCGTTAAATCAAGTGTTTGTAAAATTCCCCACAATACAAGGATTATTTCCTTAGTGCCGGATGTTAGAGATTGCGTTGACATATGTATGGTAGGTACGTATATGGAAACCTATAATAGGATAAATAAACTAGAAGATTGTTGTGCGGTAGTGGCTGCGAATACTACCAATCCTTACTATGCTCGTGGATGTCAGAATATGACTAAGAGCTTTATATCGACTTGTGCCATCTCCACCTGATGCCATTTGGTCAACAATTACATTCCCAAGCTTGGTTGACGTCGGACAGTCGGTTAAAAAACTATTGACAATAACTTTTGAAATATGTACGAAGGAAAAGGATAACATATTGCATCGAACTTAAATAAATGGGATAAAGACGAAGAGGAGAATGATGAAGATGAATATAGGATGTGAAAAAACTGAAAATGCTACGTTTTGTAAATCCATTCTTGTTCTCGGGTTAAGAGCCATCAGCGCTCACCCATTGTCCGCGTAAGGTTGTCAAAGCCATCTGCGGCTAACAACTTAACACACACAAACAAACAAAAATCCATTCCATTCTTGTTCGTGAGTGTCTTACTTTCGCCGTGTCACTTAAGTTTTGGAAGACTTTGACTGCAACCTTGTTATTGTCCACCTTGTAGGTCAAGTTGTCAATGGGCAAAAGTAGAGCTTCGAGTTATGATGTGAGTAAAGCCTAAAAAATTATTTTGCTACAGCTAATTTGAGACCATCATCAACTGGAAATTATTTTAAGAGTATTAAAATATAATGACTTCTAATGTTTACGCGAGTATTACACATTTAAAATAAAACTACTTTTACGGATTCTATCGCGTTTGTATTTGATTTTTAATTTATCATGGTCACGGGAGGATTGTGTCCTCCACCACTGTAAAGTGTTTGAAACGTCGGAAAATTAAAAATTAAATACAAACGCGATAGAATCCGTAAAAGTAGTTATATTTCAAAGTATTAAAATACTTTTAAATTATTCACTTTTTGGAGTTTACTCCTTAAGAATTAATTTTCATATAAGGCGCCCGGTATGAGAAAAATTTGAGGAGTAAAATTTAGTGATCGAATAACCTCGTTACGTTTTTGGTGCGCAACCTATTCTGCGTTCATTCACATTTCACTTTCTGACGTGAGATAATACTTCACTGAACAGTTTTAATAAATGTAAATAAAAATATATATATTATTTTTAGTCAAATGAGCTTTTTTTGCGCCTGTTTTGATAATCGTACTTAAAGAGTACAACTCAGTCGTGCGTCGGAGCTGACACACACACTTTTTTTATTATCACCGGGTTTAGTTATCGCAGTTTAATATTTATCTCAAACAAAAATATAACCGTGTTATCTACAGATCTGTCTCTCATTATCTCCTGAGATAATATTGTTAACTGCTGATAACCGGTAGTATCTATTTCAAAATTCCCTCTTATCGGGCATATCTATATATCTACTTGGTAGAACTGATATAAAGAACTTCATAAAACAATAACAAATTGATGACACTGAAGATACGGCTTCGGTACCAGTAGTTAGCCTAAATTTCAGGGAGCTACTATATGGTAGGTTATGGGACTACTCAGGGAGGGATTAAGAGAGTTGATCGGACACTATCCCCAAAAAAAAAATGTAATATCTTTTTGTAACTCATTTTAATATTTATAAATACCCGATACGAAACGAAAAATGATGTCACAAGCGGGGTTCGAACCCACACCTATTGGGAATCCGGCCCAACCGTGCTGCCACTTACACCATCGTGAACTATTTTTGGGTTTGGCCGGATTCCCAATAGGTGTGGGTTCGAACCCCGCTTGTGACATCATTTTTCGTTTCGTATCGGGTATTTATAAATAATTAAGCATATTAAATGCTAAAAATTTCAGTAATTTGAATAACAAGGTTGTGTCATCGTTTAATACAATTCTAACTGTAAAGTTTGAAGTATTAAGTCTATACAATGTGTAAACATTGTCCGATAGATGGCATACGTCACCTTGAAGACGTAAGATATAATATGATTCGAAATTTGCATGTCCCAAAATAGTTCACGATGGTGTAAGTGGCAGCACGGTTGGGCCGGATTCCCAATAGGTGTGGGTTCGAACCCCGCTTGTGACATCATTTTTCGTTTCGTATCGGGTATTTATAAATAATTAAGCATATTAAATGCTAAAAATTTCAGTAATTTCATTTTAATATTTTATAAAATGATTATTTTTATATTTTATTTGAATTTAATCTAGCTGTGTGGTAGCTGCTACGAATACAACCAACCCTTACTTAGCTCGTGGATGTCGTAAAAGACGACTGAGAACCTTATAACGACCAAGGCCAACTCCATCTAATGCCGTTTGGTCAATTACATTCCCAAGGAGGGTTGGCGTCTGGCAGGGGGCCGGTCATAAAACTATTGCCAATAACTTTTACAATATGTACTATGAAATAAGAGTACATATTGTATCGACCCCAAGTAATTGGGATAAGAGTAGGAGAATGATGAAACATTTGAATTTAATCTAATAATTTGATACCGGATCGAAACACGGCTGAGAAGATTCGTCAAGAAACTGAGCGGGCTCGTCATTTTTTAAGTTATATCATTATCATCATCATTGTCCTGATCTTATCACAATTACTTGCTGTTGACACAATATGTACTCGTACATATTGCAAAAGTTATTGGCAATGGTTTTATGACCGGACGCCTGCCTGACGTCAACCCTCCTTGGGAATGTAATTGTTGACCGAACGGTATCAGCTGGAATTCGCCCAGGTCGATATAAAGCACTTAGTTATCTTTTACGACAATCTACGAGCAAACTAATGATTTGTAGTATTCGAAGCCTACCACATAACACTTTTTTTAAGTTACATAAAAAAATTAACAAAAATTAAAAAGCAATAATAAATAAACAATAAAAAAGAAATAAACTAAACCCGTATATTGTGCCAATGGTAACGGATAATTTATTCTCAATTATATAGAAGCAGCGGACGGTATTACATGATAAACATATGGAGAATAAACTATTAAGAAAACAATTTGTTTCGTGTTGTTGTTTTACAAGAATAATCCCGCAAATTCTCGAATTTCGTATTTTGTACTTCTCAAGATTTTACCGTCAGAATATTCTTTAAAGTACTAGGTAGCCTAATACTATGTTAGAAAGATGTTAACAAGTTTGCTTCTAATTACAAGTGATTTTTATATTGCACGTGGTGATGTAATATATACGTAGATAAACTTTCTTCAAAAGCAAGACGTAAGTGGTGAGGCCACGCTGCTGAAAGTTTTCTATCTGTAGCTATAAATGGGCTAGCTTTTCCAGACTAATACCATGCATTCGCTGAACATCAATATCTGAGTAGTAGCAATCTGCTTGCTCTTCGTTCATTGCGTTTGATTTGGAGAGCCAGAGTCTTAAAGTTCACTTTTATTGAAGGAAGGTATTTGGTTATGGCCATGTTATTGCAGAAGCCTCGGAGCGGCATTTATTTACTATTTATTAGACTATTTGCTCATGTACAAAAATCATAAGAATTAGAAGAAGAATTTTAAGAAATTAGAAAACAAAATTCAATTCATCGTTATGTTTAATAAGGAAAGAAAAGCTAAATAATTACACGTAAACATATTATAAGACTTGTTTATAGTGTTAAAATTACTTCATTAAAAAAACACATGCTATATCATCATCTCAGACCGTATACTTCCCACTGTCGGGTTAGAGCTTCCACCCTACAATAAGAGAGAAATTGATCTATTATACCACGCTGATCTCACGGATTGTCTCACTTAGCCATCGTTTAAAACACCTAGAGGCAAGAAATTGGGGGATAAATTGACTCAATTGGTAAAATCTCCAGAAAACTAAATAAACTATAATAAAACTAAATAAACTATAATAAATAGAAAAATACATGGGAAGTAAGTATCGGAACATCATAACTTATCCATAGCTAAAGTAAACTAGGACTGGTGTGCTACTTCCAAGATAAATGTTTCTCGAGCCGTCACGTACTTCACGACCGCGCGTGACCCTAACATTTTAAATCAATGTACCTTACTGTACTGTTCGTTCCACTTGGTATCAACTAAATTGACTTTACTCAAACAAATTCTACTTATTTTGCTATAAACAGATAGTAAATGCAGATATTAAATGAAATTGTTGATATAAACAACCAAAATCGTGAAACAAAATCATTGAATTTTAATCATGTTCTTTTCGGATCCTACGTGGATATGTATATTTCAATGAAAACAATCATACAGGGTGGATGTGGGCCGCTCCCGAAAATAAAGACAGGCGACCCTACTAGTCCTACTTGTAATGATAGGCTAGAAAAAAAATCGTTTCGCATGAAAAATTATTTTTTTCCACAATAAATGTTAAGTTTTTTTTACATTCTTTCGTATTAGGACAGTGCTATGTAACGATAATTCCATAAAAAATACGTAACTTTACTCAGATGAGAAAAGAAGCAATCTATTCAAAACTCACGATCATATGTTCA
Source organism: Lymantria monacha (assembly GCA_905163515.2). Taxonomy (NCBI): domain Eukaryota; kingdom Metazoa; phylum Arthropoda; class Insecta; order Lepidoptera; family Erebidae; genus Lymantria; species Lymantria monacha. The sequence continues at coordinate 14,253,914 of LR991098.1, read as the reverse complement.
AGAGATCAACGACCTAGCGTGGTGAAAAAAAAAATTTTTTTTCTGCCGAATCGATTTTTTTTCTAGCCTATCATTACAAGTAGGCCTAGTAGGGTTACCTGTCTTTGTTTTCGGGAGCGGTCCCCTTCCACCCTGTATAGTTTATATTTGTATGTGTAGTGATTATTTGCCGTCCGTATTCCTCGCTCTATTTAGTACATCTTCCTCTACAATAACAGGGAAATTAGCTAACTACGTCATACCAAGTCATTTTCATGTATTGGTAATAGAGTTTTGTTTCGAGAATTCTTTTTCTTGTTATGGCGATATTTGCATAGTTATCCTAATCGTTGTTATAACAACCATTTATGACAACACACGAATGTTAGTAGTTTATTTTTATGGAATAATGTATTATAACCATGTAGGTACCTATAGTTGTGGTATAATAGTAACTGTGACTTGTATCTATGATCTGCGATCAATTTAACATTTATTAAATATTTTTCCATTGTGAATGCAATAATTATCTGTCGCTTTTTGATGAATGAAGATTGTATTAGTAGGCCGCTGCGTACCAATAGAATCCCAAAACCCACCCAGTTGGGCTAACGGCTCTCCCGCTCACCGAAAGAAGCGCAATAGCACATTGCCATTACTCAGACGTCGATCTTTTGCGAGAGTGTGGTACTACCCCGTCCGGACCGGCCCGCGGCTGTAGACAGAGAACCGTCAAGAGCGTGGTTCTATCACTCAGGGGCGGCTTAACCTATAGTGCAGAGGGTGCGGTGCACCCGGGCGCTGGGTGTTAAGGGGCGCCGAGAGCCACTCGGGACGTATAGAGCCTCCACGGTAACGGTCCGCAGGGAGCGGGCGCACCGAACGCAGCCTGTGCCCTAACCATTTATAAACGTCGTGGGTGCGTTATTTGACAGGTTTGGGTAGGTTGCTTTGTCGTCATGCTCACTGTAACTTTATAATCTCATTACGTTTACCTGGTTTTGTGTCAAAACAACGGAACTAAGGATGCAACAACGCATTCCAGCGAGATTCAGAGTTTAGTCAAACGTGTTGTAACTATCAACCTATTCCATTTTGTTCACGTATTTTGATACAAGAGGGCGCCAGGTGATTAATTGCACCCGGGAGCTACATGTGCTAGAGCCGCCTCTGCTATCACTATTAAAAAAAGAAAGCAGGAGAAGACAACACAAGAAACCAATCACACCATTATCATCATAACTACATCACAGAGGACAACAACATCTACATCTACGGTTTCACTAATAACAAGACCACCAGCGCCAAGAAGAGACCCCAAAAAGACATGTTGTCACTCTATCTCATCTATCACACATGAATTGCGCTCTTAAAGGTTTAACCAACTGAATAAAGCCACTTCAAGAAAATTTATTTTGTAAACAAACCACAGTTAAATTAAACACAAAATGAGCACGGACAAAAAGTCTGTAGAATAGCTTTAAAAAAAATAAAAAAAAAATAAACTATCTGTTAATTAACTGTAGATTGGTGTTGGCATAATATCAGCAATAAATCAATATAATGGAAACAAAAGCTGAGACAAAACAGCCATTTTATCTTTTATTAAACTTTTCTTTATACTATATTTGTAATAATTTCTCATAAATATCTTTATTTTATTATACATTTGCACCTAGTACGTATTATTTTGCATAATGCCAGTTTACTAGAAAAAAAGTGAATATTTTCTGTTTTTTATACACGTTTTCTTTTCGTTATTTAATTCATCCTCTTAGTCTTTTTATTTTCATTTCTATTCAACTTACTTTGTATATGTATGTTACTTACTTAGTTTATCTATTCAATGCAATATCAATCACCATGAAATAAATTATAATATGTAATAAATTTAGACCTCCTAGTCTAACTGTGTAAGCCTCTCGTAAGTCTTCTCGTTTGCCCCTTGGATTTAAATGAATGCCAATGTTTCATTTAAAATGGAAAAGACAAGCGTATTGGGAATTTCCTATAGTCTTGCTTGTTGTTACCTCGGATGATTAGACGGAATACGGTCAGATCATAGTCCACTCACGCAAAGAGACCAATATGTTTGAAATTAGAACATACAACTCTCCTTATCCAGTTACACATCAACAATTTTAGACATCTTCAATATAATTTTACACCTAAAGATAAATGGTAAAGCTTAATAAGTTTTTGAATGTAATAATAAAAAAACGGGTAAAAAATAAAATTATCTATTAACATTATTACTATATTAGTGATTACATACATATATGTACAGTGTAGAAATGTGAATATATATTATCGCACAAACGTAATACTATAATATCGTAAATAATCGAAACAGGATAAATATCCTGTTTCAATTATTTCTATAAATAAAATTTGATAAGTAGTGTGTAAGATAAAAAATAATAGGTGTATGAATAAATTAGTACATAATTTTTAATTGAAATAAAAAAAAATATTTTGTGATGGACAGAAGACTTACAAATAGAAAAAGCGCTGTAGTTCCCCACGGCCTGATACTGATTTAAAATAAGAGATTATACAAGAAAGGTCAAGGCCACCACCTTTATCTCAATAGGAAATAAGACAAATTCTTAGTCTTGAATGATGTGCAAAGTTCTCTTTTTTTTTTCAATTTACCGCAATAACTTTATTTAAAAAATTGGTTCATTCGACTATCAATGAGGCATTATTAGAACAATTTGGTGAACTGTCTGAATAGTATGACAAATACGAAGCATATACTTAAAGACACTTTGACCCTTGAAATGCAACTAGGGTGCCTGGTCAGTGTCTTTCTTTCTTCGCGAACATCAAACACGCATCACTTTTCTAGTAACTATCGTATATAAATAGCTTTTATTATTCACAAAACAAAAATAAAATGATTGCATATCTATAAAACAAGTTGTATTCGTTACAAAATTGATCCTGTATTTTTACAAAAGAGACATTCGACGTTTACATATGAAAGTCGAACATGATTTTATTTTTACATGATGGCATAATGCTATTAAAAATATAGGGATGTCGCATAATGTAAGAATATTATAAAGTAATATAGTTTTATTCTTCTGGTAACGTACTAAGAATATAATGTTTGATTACCTTCTATCTCCCAATCCCTTCCGCGGTTGTCATGTATATTGACTAAAGGAATGGAACATTTATTTAATTCTATTTTTTTTTTGTCGGCTATGTCGCCAAACCCTGCCCAAAACATTCAAAATGTGGCGGTATTGTAGGGTCTCGTACCTAGTATTCCTTCTCTGCACCTTTTGAAAGCGCACCAGAAGCAATTTTTTGCATTTCACGCCCCGGCAACGCGGGATCGTGTCCTACAATCTACATTTTGTCTAATAGAAGATCTTGGCTGCCAATATGTTGCCAAGCTTATCTGTTCATATGTCAAATATGTTTTTTTTAATTGAAAACTGTGTAACTGTGTGTGAAATCTAAGCCTAAGTCATCTATCCCTAACAATAAGGTGCTAGAATGTAATGCATAGCTGTAAGAATCATACTAGGGAATACCTAGCAGGCCCATTATTACGGCATTGGAGTAGCTTGCCTGAAAGGCTAACATCGATTAATTTTATTTATTAGGTATTCTGACGTAAAATTATATTTCTGTGTTAGGAATTCCTCATAATCCTTCGTTTTGGGCAGAAAAATTAATAAAAACATGTTTTACAGCGTGATAAAAAAGCTAACTATAAAAAGTCAGTTGTTCATTGTGAAAGATGTTTGTACCTAACAGTGTAGATAGGATGTAAACGTTGACAGAGTTGGCGTTAATTATACAAAAAATAAATTAAGATCCTTGTCATCTATTGTCTGCTCTTTATTTGGAGATTTTTAATGCTAAAACGTTGTTAGTATATAATCTATCTATATAAATATGAAGCTGGTTAGATAACCACCTATTTAGATATATAAATATAAAGCTAGTTGAATGACTCATAACCACCGAGCCGAAACTACAAACTAGAACTATAAAATTTTAAGAGTAATTTCTTTTTGTGACATAGTGAATAATTAAAAAAGATTCTTCGACATTCAACCCCGGAGGGATGAAATACAATTGCAAAGTTTGTATGGGGAGAATAAAAATATTTATTGCCTTGTGTTGTATATACGTTGTTATAAATATTAGCAATAGCTCTCGAAGAGATTTTATTTAAACAAGCATTCATAAACTTACGATGTCAATTATGACTTAACGTGCTAACTAATATTTTGAGTTTAAGATGGACGCATAAATCTGTCCTCATTGCGAAATACTCGTATATTTTTTTCCGATCGTGAGAAATTGCCGTTCAATCGACAATGATAGAGTGCACACACTCTTGTCCTCGTAGATAATTCATCATCATCATCACAGCTCATATATGTCCCAATGTTGGGCTCGAGCCTCATCCATAATGGGAGGGTAATTAACCTACTATAACACGCTGGTCAGACGTGTTGGTATAGGGTTTTGTTTCGAGGTTTCCTTCACTCGCATAGCTGTTATATGCGTTGTATATCCCTTAGTCGTCTCGTACGATCCCCCACGGATAAGATAGGGGGTGGTGAATTGTATTTTTACTCCGTCACCACACGGAATATAGATACATACATAAATAATTATTCTCTAAAATTTTATATAAATAGCATAGCCGTAAAACTTGCAGAATTAATGCAAAATACTTACTTACTAGAATTTTATATAAATAGAATAGCCGTAAAACTTGCAGAATTAATGCAAAACACTTGGGTGGTGACGGAGTAAGAATATAATTCATCTTTCTTTGTTACTCGTGGGTGTCATAAAAACGACTAAGAAACGAAAGTTGATGACATCATTGCAAGAAAAGATGTACTCGAAATGAAACCCTAAATTGACCGGTCTGACCAGCGTGCTATAGTAAGTCAATAGTACTTCCACCGTGGAGGAGGTTCGAGTCTAATCGTATAAAATAAGACGTGGTGATGAATTGTATTCGTAGTCTGTCCCCATATAAAGTACGAGTATAGTTATATACAGTTCGGCATGTAGTTCCAGATAGACAACAGCGTATATTTTTGTATTTATTTATACTGGTCACCATCATCTTATAAAAAACCACTTCATGTGGCGGAGGTTTACGTCTATAAGTGGACTACGATAGGGTGAACGTAAAGAAAGAATTTTTCTATCATGTACGTCCCACTAATAACTATCCAAAACTAAATTACTTATTCTAAAATGTGAGTAAAAATGTGAGTAAAAAAGGTGCTGGTCTGGGGGATTGATATAATTGCGAAAAGTCAGATTTGATACTGTTGACTTCGCGCTAGAAAGTGGTAGTCTATTTGTCTCTGAACTAGAACATCACTGTTATTGCAATTATTTTTTTTTATTCTATTGAATTGAGAACTTTTACGGGTTATAACGTGATTATGTACTAGCTGTGTAGTAGCGGCTTCGAATACTACCAACCCTTACTTTGCTCGTGGATGTCGTAAAAGACGACTAAGAGCCTTATAACGACTTGGGCCAACTCCATCTGAGCCGTTTGGTCAACAATTACATTCCCAAGGAGGGTTGCCGTCTGGCAGGCAGCCGGTCATAAAACCAATGCTAATAACTTCTACAATATATGCTATGAAATAAGAGTACATATTGTATCGATCCCAAGTAATTATCGTGATTATGTACGTGATTTTACTTTCCCGACGCTGCGAATGCTGTGCAGCAATTACGTTCACGTGAGGACTTGGCTTGAGAGAGACTTGTTTTGAGGTCAAATCCTACAAATACAAACGTGATAAAATTTCTATAGATTTATTTCAAATGTGTATCACACCTTCCTTTGCCCACGAGGATGTAATCAAGTAACGTCACTGCAAATAAAGGTAAATTCAAAACAAAACCCTGTGACCACCCATCCGGTTAGGGTAGGATGACTTTCTTATGCTTGCCAGAGGGCAATTTGATATTACAGATGAGGCCTGTATGCAATACCGATACGTAAATGGACTAAAGCTAAGAAGAATAAATGGTTCTATGCCCGGCAGATGGCAAAGAACTAGACACCTATTCTGAGACTAAAACTACATTTACCTTGTTGTAACTCGTATTCCTTTGATAATTCAAGGCGTGAAACTATAACAGTATAAACTAATAACCATGATACACAGATTGTTTAGAATAGCGTGGAATCTGTTAATGTCATTGAAAATTGATTCCATGTACACGAATGTCTTTACAGCATAGCGTTACATTGGAATAAATCGCACATCGTACATGCATTGTAAGATAAAAATTTACTTTTTGTCCCACGTATCGCCTGATTCAATCAATAATCTTTTCAGTTTTGTTTCTATTAGATATAATAATTTTCTTTATTAATTTATTTCTTATAAATGTAAGATTTTAAATGAATCAATACTTTATACAGTAGAAACTACAAGCTTGTAACGGTAAGTAAAGAAAAATGAAAAAACGACGCTTTTATAAAATACTAGCTTCTGCCCGCAGCTTCGCCCGCGTAAAAGGTTACTTTCCTAAAGTTTTTCACCCTCTATTTTTATTTTACCCCTAAAGGGTAATTTTTTAACAAAATTTTAAGGTCATATTTATTTATATCTAATCAATAGCCTAAAAATAACTATTAAGCTTCTGGCTTTAAAAATGACGATGCTTCCTTACAACTTTTCATCCCCCTTTACAACCCTTTTTTTGCATTAAAAAGTAGCCTATGTCCTTTGTCAGGCTCTAGATCATCTGTGTACCAAATTACATTTAGATTGGTTTAGAAGTTTTGGCGTGAAAGAACGACAGACAGACAAAGTTACTTTCGCATCTCGGGTCGGTTGGAAAATGTAATTAAAAATTGTTGCTAAGAAATTGTTAATAACAAGGATATACTTCACAACAATACTCAATAGATGGCAGTAAGTTAATTTTTATACCGTGAAATTTAAATGGGAAGAAATATCTCAGCCTATCTCATCGGGTAAAGGGAGTGATCATGTATAAAAATATATTAAAAGGTTACTTACAGTTCGTTTACATGTGAATTAAAAGAGAACATATGAGAGCGCTTAAAAAACTTAAAACATATAGGTGGATATTAAAAATAATATTAACATTAGGTTTTAGTAGTGACTAACCATTCTTAGATACCGTAGGCCACCAGTGTAAAATGTTGGAACCATAATTTGATACGCTTTAATAGTATGTAAAGAATTTACAGCTTAGCTAAGGTGCTAGTCACCATATATGTATGACAAAGGAAAGTTTCTGACTTTCCTTTGTCGTTTATAATAATTAAATAACATTCTTTTCTTCTAAAACAAAAGTATTTTAATATAACTCGGTTAGAAGGCTATTATTGAGCCTTTAACTAGGATCTAGGTCTACGCGTGAATGTCAGCAAAACCAAAATAATGGTCTTTGAAAGAGATAAAGCCATAACAGATGTAAGAGTAACAATAGGTAATGATGTACTAGAGCAAATGGATGAATTTGTATATCTTGGATGTGGATTTAGCCGAGATGGAAGGTACACCACTGATATAGAGCGAAGAGTGAATGCGGGAAATAGAGTGAACGGAGCGTTGGGGCAACTTCTCGGCAGCCACCTCAGCCAGAAGGCACGTGTAGCAATACATAACGCAGTGCTTGTCCCAACATTACTGTATGTACTCGCTCTTTTACGTCGTCGTTACGACGTTAATGCGGTCGGTCAGCCTAACTCCACAGATTTTCCGAAGAGATCGCATTTCGACCGCATTAATTTTACTTTCATACTCTTTTCTGCATACCCAACTCTCGCTTCCATACAGTAAAGTTGGGACAAGCACTGCGTTATGTATTGCTACACGTGCCTTCTGGCTGAGGTGGTGGCTGCCGAGAAGTTGCCCCAACGCTCCGTTCACTCTATTTCCCGCATTCACTCTTCACTCTATATCAGTGGTGTACCTTCCATCTCGGCTAAATCCACATCCAAGATATATAAATTCATCCACTTGCTCTAGTATATCATTACCTATTATTACTCTTACATCTGTTCTGGCTTCGTCTCTTTCAAAATTGCACAAATATTTGCCTTGAATAATCATCGAGTATAAGGAGGAGGAATTATTTGTGTGCGTAAAATAATATACACCCTAATATTTTCACATTTATTTTACTACTTTCTCGTTAAATATATTTTTAACTCATATAATTTATTACCAAAAATGTTAATGAATTACACCGTTAACAGTTTTATTAGGTAGGTATATATTTTTATAAATAACTGCTTATTAGTCAATGCTGTAATTTCGCTAACAAACGTCTAAATTTCTAAATTCTAAATTCAGCCTAACATGATTTATTAGCTAAATTAAAGACATATTTTCAAAGTAATTATGCCATCATATTTTATAATAAAAATGAAGGAAATTTTTGGCATAAAAATAATATTACGTGATTATTTTTTTGTTATTATTTAAATATTAATAAATATATTTATATGGAGTAAGATGTAGTATCCTGTCTCTGGTACCTACTGTCTATAAAGTAAATCCGGTCTGTGATGACGTCAAGAAACCAATATAAATTGATAAAGTTTAATAATTAGTAATTTATACTGTTGAATGGAATTTAAATGATAATATAGGGATAATTATTTTAGTATATCGTTGGATATGAAGTTCATATATTTAAGAGATAAAGAAAGAAAAATAATTTATTACTCTGAATGGAGATTCAGAGATAATGAATAAATTCCTAAATGCGGACTCGGCAAACTTCGTTCCGCCTAACAATCAATGTACGAAAAGTAAAAATCCCATAACTCGATCGCAGCGCCACCTACCGGGTCCAATTGCAAATTTAAACCATTCTCGAATCCACTTCAACACACACAAAAAAATTCAACAAAATCCATTCAGGCGTTTAGGAGGAGTTCAGTGACATACACACGTACATAAGAATTATATATATAAAGATAATACTAATTGAACTACTGATAACTAAGCACGATTTCGTAATATATAAATGTAATCTCTTTGAATATAATTTTCCCTTAACAGATTTTTTTTTTTGTTTTTGGTGATGCAGTGGTCCGAAATGCGTTACGCACTTACTCCCCGGATGGGAAGTGTGGGACTCCTAGCCTAGGGCTAGGTTACCCACTAGAACGTATCCACTACGATTGCTGTTAGCCTAGGGGCTATGACAGCGTAACCGGTCTATGGGTGAGCGCTGAGGGCTCTCAACCCGAAGCACAGATTTAAAAAAAAAAAAAAACGTTTTCATTTTATCAGAAGTAGAGCAAAACGTAAACATTGACCAAATTTTGGGATATAGAGGGCGGTTTTAGATATTCATGATAGTCTGTATTAGTTGCTCAGCGTATTTGCCGGGGATGAATTTCTGACACACATATATTATTATTATTAATCATACGATTTATCCTGGTTGCGAAGATTTTCTTTAAAATATTTGTAACCCTCGTTTTTCATTGACAAAACTATGTAAAATTTCATTCCAATAGTCATAATAATTCATTGTGAATTTATACGAATTTGTCTTGACATCTGTTAATATGCTTGAAGAACGTGTAGCGAATGCGCACATATCATCAATGGCAAATTAAAAATATTATGATATAATCATTACAATAATTTAAATTGTTTTACAATAGACTTATATATTAATTATGTAGTGTTGTAATAATCGTGATACATTTTGGTAGAATTTTATCAAAATTTGTTCTGTAGTTTTGCCTTAAAACTGGTATAAAATGAAAATTCACACGATCTCACAAATTTTCAACTAATAATAGTGCCTATTAGTAATATTATGTCTGTTCCGTTAGCCCGCTATAAAATTTTAGTCAAATAGATATCATATAGGTCGTATATCGCATTGGCATTATTTTGCAAATTTTAAAAATAACAGTACTTCGTTTACTTTCTTTCTATCTTTATCCATAGCTTTGAGTTAAAATGAGTTGATAACAATACATTGTTTAGTAAGTTACTATACATGTATTTTGTTGCGATTTAGGTCAAAAGAACATTGGTATGTCGATATAAATAAATACAAGTAACTTTGTACATTTCAATCGATGAGCGTTTTGAGGCTTACGAATTACAAAGTCAATTATAACTTTCTCGTACAAGTCACAAAACCGTGTAGGATTTGTGTCAATTATACTCATTTAACTACCTACAATTGTATTGTTTTTGTACAAGCTACATTCAAAATAATAACCCTATATAATAACATTCAGAATCAAATTAAATTACCTGAGTTTATTCTCTTATAAGCATTGTTTTCATATTTTTATAAAATATTATGATTTTAAGAGGTAAGATCTAATTTAAAAATGTTTTTTTTTTTATTTTATAATAATATTTAATGTTTATGCGAGTATTACACATTTGAAATAAAACTATTTTGACGTATTCCATCGCGTTTGTATTTGATTTTTAATTTGCCGTTTCGAACACTTTACAGCCTTCTGGTCACGATCTTCTCGTGACCAGAAGGCTGGCGGTTTTTATTTTAATAGATTGAAACTATACTTTGGCACTTTTTAATATATTTGTAGTCTCCAGGTGCTTTGTAAATATGAAATTTTTTTAAAGTTAAATTTCGTCCTACTTTCGAAATTGGGCCTCCTGTTGAATGGGAGAGAAAATGACCTACTACTATACCACGCTATTTCTGTGTGGTGACGGAATAAGACCGTGGGTAATCGTAAGAGACGACTAAGGGATATAAAACGCATATAACATTTATGCAGAGAAGGAAACTCGAAACAAAAACCTATACCAACACGCCTGACTAGCGTAGCGTAGTAGGTCAATATTCCTCTCATTATAGAGGAGGGTCGCGCCCAACAGTGGGACATATATGAGATACTACGCTTATCAGATGGGTTGGCATATGGTTTTATATAGTGTTTTCCTTCTCAATACATCACTATAATTTGAGTAAACACTAGCTCATTGTAATATTACTATTCCTGGTACAAGTGATTAATATTTTATCGTTTATTCTTTTGAAGTATAAAGTACATAATTATAACAAAATGTACATTTAAATTTAAAGTAGTGACTGCACAGATGGCATAGTGGTTAAGGTATCGACCTTCCGAGCCAGTACCCTGGGTTCAATCCTTACACAGGACAATGATTTGTACGATTCGCAAACTGTTGTTCTGAGTCTAGGTATAATGTGTCTGTTTAAATTATATGTTTGTAAACCCCTAATACAAGGATTATTCCTTTAGTGTAGGGCGAACCCTAGATACAAATATCCTAAAGAAGAAACGATTTACTAAATATCAACAGGATTTCAAAGATATTATTAATATTAGTTAGTTATACGCGTACACAAAAATGGTTAATCTAAGCGCGAATTATAATATCATTCAACATTTTATTGGTAATAAAAAGAAATATACCGTTTTTATCTCGTGAGAAATTAAATTTATCTAATATCGAGTTACATTGCACTGGTTTTATTTTAAAATAGAACTGCTCTTTTACGCGAAGTATAAGTTTTTGTACGCATAACGGTTTTGTATATATTCAGTTATGAATTATTACGTTTAGTTTTGTAGGTATATAACTTAAATATGTTGACTTTAAAGGTTGTTAATTGTATTAGTTTTTCGGGAAAACAGCATTATGTTTAATCTTGAGTATCATATCCGTATTCAGGTTGCGTCTATTGGAAACAACTTTATGTACAACTATGGTGTGGATGGCTCCCAGCACGTACTGTATTGTAAATGGGTGGTCGCATTATCCATCATCAGAACTATATATCAAGAATTTTGAACAACAATAACTCTAAATTACTGAAGTTTAGCATTTAATATGCTTAATTATTTATAAAACCCGATTACGAAGCGAAAAATGATGTCACAAGCGGGATTAGAACCCGCGCCTATTGGGGATGCCGGCCCAATCGTGCTGCCACTACACCACCGTGACTTATTGTAGGGCATGCAAATTTCACTTCGTATCATATTTACGTCTTAAGGTGATGGTATGTCATCTACCCGACAATGTTTACACAATAACTCTAACTCTATATTATATTCAAATCTATGTTCTCAGCTCTAATCATGGCAATCATGTATATTTTTTACATTGTACATCGATTAGGCAAGCGCTTGAATAATACCTCGTCAGTGCGTTTTGAATTCCCGCGACGTTGTACTATTTATTTAACTAAAATCTTAATAAAAAACCTGTTTACGAGCGAAAAATTATTGTCACACATGGGATTCAAACCATTGGACATCAATTTCAATAGGTGTGGGTTCGAGTCCCTCGTGTGACAATCACTTTTCACTCGTATTTATGTTTTTTATAAATAATCTAGCATGTAAAATGCTAAATCTCAGTACTTAAGATCTTAATGAATAGTCGGCATATTAAGTTTAAGATAGTATTTTAATATTAAATAGAGATATCCTTACCTATATTTTATTCTTAATTCATTAAGAAACTTTGAGATATAATTTTATTCGTTAAATAAGAATTAAGAATACCAAAAATCTCTCTTCGTTTTTAGAAAATATAACTATGTAATAAGAATTTTTTTATAGTTTTATGTTCATAATTAGCATATCATTATATGTTTAAGTTAATTCAAAGAATAGATAAACTGCGTCGCGTCGTTGCTTTCGGTTTTGGATCTTAGATTGCTCAAAGAAGTCGAATTGTAATTTTCTAAATATTCGGGAAAACTTTTAAATAATCTAACCTTTTAAATAGTCTATGAGCACCAATTACTATGCTATATGCTAACATAGGCAATAAATAAAATTAATTTACTAAAAGTATTCTCGATGTTACAAACTGTCTGTAAAAACCCAAATAGGATTGCTCTTTGCCTAGGTTAACTTTCAAATAAAAAACGCATCATAATTCTGAAATCGCTCTTTGCAGGGTTTAGGTTAACTTTCAAATAAAAATGTATCATATTGGGTCCATTCGTTTAGGAGCTACGATGCCACATATGGACACACAGATATACAGATACACAAACACATCAAAAATATTAGCCTTCTTTTTAGTATTAAAAATACACAACAAAATGTGACTGTGTTGCTCATCTGCTGACGCTTAGGAAAACAAAGCGTTGGATTAAAAAAATAATTAAAAAAATATATCATTGATCAATCATCCATGCGAATGATTTCTAATGACCTCTGAACTATTTCTTTTTAACAGTATAGAGCAATGACATTTTTTTTCCATTGCTTGTTTTGTCATTGTCTTCCAAATGCACACAAATGAACCGTTGTAACGCAGCCGCCATACTCAGTCTCATGCATACAAATACCCGGCTTATTATTTGACATTACTGTCGCCTGCTTTAAATGCTGTTCAGTGCAAAAAGTGAACTGTTATTTAACATACATAATGTTATGTGCTTGGGTTATTGTTTTTGTTATAGGTAAATTTAACAAGTTCAGTAAATTTTTAGTAAGTTTTGTGTCACGTAAACTTTACAATGTTAATAATTTTTTTTTTATTTATTGTATATCCACAGACTTCTGTCCGTGCCTTTTTTATGTTTATCTATTAATTGTTATATTGATGTTGTGTTAATGGATTTAATAATCATCATATCAGCTTGTATATGTCCCACTATTGGGCTCGAGCCTCCTCCATAATAAGAGAGAAATCGACCTACTATACCACGCTGGTCAGACGTGTTTGTATGGGGTTTTGTTTCGAGTTTTCCTTCTTTTGCATAGATGTTATATGCGTTTTATATCCATTAATCGTCTCGTACGATCACCCACGGGTAAGATATGGGGTGGTGAATTGTATTCTTACTCCGTCACCACACGGAAAATGGATTTAGTAGTAGGTATTATTACACAATTAAAGTAAATATATTATTATACATAAATAAACATAGTGGTATAATAGGAATAAATTTGCTTTTTTTTTTCATATGTATGAAGATACGAAACTCTTCTTGATAATCACAAAAATTACTCAATATTGTAGGTATATATATTTTTCCGTGTGGTGACGAAGTAAGAATACAATTCACCACCCCATATCTTACCCGTGGGTGATCATACGAGATGACTAAGGTATGTAAAACGCATATAACATTGCATGGATGCAAGAGAAGGAAAACTCGAAACAAAACCCTGTACCAACACGTTTGACCAGCGTGATATAGTAGGTTAATTTCCCTCCAACTATGGAGGACGCTCGACCCCAACAGTGGGACATATATGAGCTGAGATTAGATTTTTTTATTATTGTATATAATAAACACTTAAACATTTTAAATAAATCATAATCAACCATTTTTATACACCAATTATCAATGGCTATCAACTCACGTAATAAGTCTCCACTGTATTCTTGTATTCACTGTCTTTCTAGCCATATCACGCTTCACGCTAAGCTATCCTACTTTTTTCGAGAACTAACTGATATTAGAGAAATAAACCGTAGTATTGCTGGGGACCTCACAAACATAATTTAACGGACACAAATTACACCTAGACTCAGAACAACAATTGGTGGCTCACACAAATGATTGTCCTGCATAGGAATCGTACCCACACTGCCACGATAGGTCGGTATTTTAACCACATCATCATCTGTGCAGTTCGTTAGTTAGCGTTCCTTACCGCTATAGTTGTTTACTTTACTTTCATCCCTTCTCATCGTATGTCTATGTTTTAAATAAATTGACATATAATGTATATTTTTATATCATCACATCACATATCCGTGTGGGGACGGAGTAAGAATACAATTCACCACCTTCAATTCACCGTCTTAACCGTGGGTGATCGTAAGACACCGAAGACAAAGATCGGGTACCGGTGGCCCGCTCGCACGGCGAAGAAGAGGTGCTTGCAGGGTGGGTCAATGGGGTTGCGCGCCGCCTCTTCCGTCACCCCGGACCGATTTGGCGGGGTGCGACGTCCATGGCCCACCACAAAAAAAAAAAAAAAAAGGGTGATCGTAAGAGATGACTAAGGGATATAAAACGCATATACCATCTATGCAAGAGATGGTAAACTCGAAACAAAACCCTATACCAAAACATCTGACCAGCGCGGTATAGTAGGTTAATTTCCCTCCCATTACGGAGGAGGCCCAAGCCCAAAGGTGGGACATATATGAGCTGTGATGATGATGATGTATATTATTTACAAAGAAAAATTGTGTGATTCAAATTTAAAGTATTTAATAAGCTTCTTATTGGTCAGTTAAATTATTATAGCGCTATGTCATGTTTACGGACGACATAAAAACATATAAAAAGCAAAATATATATAAAAACATACAATATTAAATCACTTAATCTTTTAAAATCCTTTTAGTGTTAAAAGTCAATTTTATTTCAAATTATATTCAACATAATCTTTTTATAATCATTTCATTTCTGAATTATGTTTTTCCATTACTATTTTTTTGCTGTTCACATATTATAAATGTACATAATTCAGTTTCGCGGTACATTCAAAGTAATTTGCCGTTGAAAAAGCATAATGGCAATTCGGTCCAAGTAATTTGGTTAGTTAATTTCAATGCATTTGTTTTGTAAATGACCGAATAATTACGTCAAGCAAATATAGTTACGTAATTAACATATGCGATTACTTAAAATTATCATAACGATAGTTTGTTTTAGGTCAAATTATAGATAATAAACAAACACGTTTTCTACAAAAAAGAACTTTAAAATGGTTAAATATTCGTTATAATTTTAACTACATTGTTTCTTTTAGCTATTTCATGATCAATTGACTAAAGTAATCATGAAATACAACTAAAAGCCATTCAAATAAATCGTGATTTCAAACAAAATACAAAATACTCTTCCGTTTGGATATCACAGAAATACAAATAGACAAAAGCTTCAAATTGAATTTGTTCTTGACAGCTTCTTGACACGTTACAGGCACTTCGCAGCCGATTTTATACTCAATACTTAGCTACTGATATAGCATCTATTTAAAAAAAAACATGTGTTAGAAATATATAGCCGAATGCATATAAATTTTGCATACATAACATATTAATTATAGTTTTTTAAGACCTGATTTGGTAGACCTTTTTTAGTTTAGACAGGCTATGTCTATGGACTCACTACCGGTATTGATTTTATTAGTAATCGAACCACGCTGTTGACAGTTTTCTGTCTAAAACCGCGAGACGGTGCGTCCAGCGCAGTACCACTCTCTCGCAGAAGATCGACGCTTGAGTAATGGCAATCTGCTACTGCGCTTCACTCGGTGAGCGGGAGAGCCGGTAGCCCAACTGGATGGGTTTGGGGTTTTGTACTATCAGGCAACGGCCTAGCTACACCCTTGGTATTGCAAAGGTCCATGGGCGGCAGTAACTCTTATCATAAGGTATGCTGCTTGTTTGTTTGCCACCATAAGCAATAAAAAGTATCACGGGTGAGCCCGCCAGAACCTAGTTAGCAGAACTACACAATGACGATATTTTTTTGATGCACCAACTGTCACGATTACTTGAAGAGAAAAATAAATTGAAAAAAACCTTCGTGACGATATGGGGAATTTTAAAATTAACATAGGCATATGACGGCGACTTAAGAAAACAATGTGTTTTAATTTCCCGTTGCAGTAGTAAAAATCGGCTGAATGGGATTTCCGAGAGAATAGGCATTTTTGTGGTAATATAAATACAATACAACTATATGTGGTCCCAACTCATTTGCCAGGCATAGCGGTTACGGCATTATCCACCATAGCGCGACCATGTCTAATAATTGACAATATAGATCAATGGAATCTGAAAAAATGTATTGATGGATTTATTTTTTTAAGGTTTTTTTTTATTCACCACCCTGCACTAAGGAAATAATCCTTGTATTGCGGGGAACTTTACAAACATATAATTAACGCAGACAAATTACACTCAGACTCAGAATAACACTTTGTGGATCGCACAAGGTATTGTTTTGCGTAGAAACCGAACCCACGCCACTAGCACGGAAGGTGTGTGTGGTGTGGAATTGTGCAGTCAAAAAAATACATATATAGTATACGTAATTTGCCAAGAAAATATTTATTTGAATTCTTTGAACTAAAGTTCCAGAGAAATCACCTATTATTATTAAGTACCACATTGACGCCCCTACATTAAATACCATTATTTCTAAGCTAATTATTTAAGTTGAATGAGATAAAATTAAGCAAAAAATTTGCATAAAGATATTAATTTTTATTTATATTGATCATATTGACTTTTATTCCATATTGATCGTGCTTTATGTTTTTTTTTTGTTTTTTAAAAAGGTCATCATTAATTTAAAAGCTAAATATTTTCTGTTCCATTATCAAACTTACTGTGTACCTACTAAATTGCTTTTGTTAAAAATCAATATTACTGATATCGACGGTGATTAAAAACTTTACGATTACCATAAAACGACTCCATTGATGGATATAACATTAAGGGGAATAATTGAGTGAATTTTAAAGCTCGCGTGTTGTGAATAAGCGTAGCATAAGTAAATTTTTATTTACATTTTAAACTAAAACATAGGTATAGATAGGTACTTAAACATTTTCTTTTTGTTTTTGTTTGAACCAATTAATTAATTCTATGGATTTTCAAAATAAGATCTACTCCGGATTTACATTTTAGAATTAATATTTTAACAGATTGTAATGTAGATAGAATCTATTACTCATAAAGCCTGATTTTATTTTTGAAGTGAAAACTTCTTTTGGCGCACCGCACACAGAAATTTTCGTAGGCTGTAAGTGAGGCTGATCCGTCACGCTCTGAAGTGAAAGGCTCGATCGGCCGGACTCGAGACCGCCGAGTGTACCCGAGCAAGAAAGATACAGTCAGCTGCTCTTCACTGCTGTGTTTACTATATTCAATTCATATGTAATAATTGCTATTATTAATTATTATCAATTATTCAATAGTTTTTTCATAGGTTTAGGTTTTCACTTCTGAGGCAGTCCTCGTAACTGCTTTGTGATTTTTTTTTTAAGAAAAAGTGTATAGATAGTTATTGTGATTTATAACTAGATACAATTAAATCTAAAGACATGTTTTCTTCAAATATTTTTTTTTTATTTAAGCATAATTATCTAACTTAATTCGAAAAGTAAGTACCTAACCATTATACTTTTATAGGAATTAACTTAAGTTATACATAGAAATATATAAAAAAAAAAAGTTTTTTTTTTCAATTTGTGTGGTTCTATAGCAAAATATATACCTACATAACCTGTCCTGTTTATATTTTTCTCTTTCCTCCATTCCGACAGCGGTAATACGATCAAGGTCATATATATTTTAGATAAGGGTCTTTAAATAAATTAGTTCATAAAGTATGGTTGTTAGTTCATGACAAATACGTCTACAGGTGCTCAGTGTCTCTCCCGTGGTGGGATGAGTAAATGGTTAGTTTGTTTAGTCGTGCACAGCCGTCCTCAGACCTTTGTGATGTTTGTATAATTCATTAGTAAGCGTGGAGTGCAGTGTTAAAGCTTTGACACGCAGCAGGTAGTAATATCGGAACGATGTATTCGTATTATTGGTGGCATATACAGGGTGTCCCAAAATTCAACGATAAGCCGGCACCAGCAGATGGACCTACATATGACTACTCGAGAACAAAAAAGAAAAAAATTCTACCTTGATTTTTTTTTTCATTACGACAAAAAAACCGATTTCTTTAAAAATCGTCATCTTTTATTATATTATTAAGTGCCATTGCTACAATTTTACAAGTAATTCTGTGATTTTTTTTGTATTGGCAAGGTAAGTAGTACTACTATCGATCACAACCATTAAAAATTCCAGAATATCTATAGTTTTTACACAAAAATCAACCAAAACTATGTTTTTTTCATAAATTATGTAAGATTTTGACTTTCAGCTCACTTTCACTCATCACAGTGAAAAAAAAAAGTATGGACACTACTGTGGCAAATAGTATTAAAAATTGGCGCAACTAACTACAATTCTAAAATGGTATAACATTCTAGGCAAACTAGCCACAAAAATATACTTAGGTGTACTATTTCAAAATAACAACCATACTTCGAAAATTGTTAGTGTTGATAGTAATCACTTCTACTATGTAGCCAAAATGTTTTTGTTGCAAGTTCTCAGAATTTGAATGAGACATGTGCGTAGTCCATAAGATAACATAAGTTAGAAAGAGATAGATATAGAGAGATTAGAATTTACTATATTATTAAAATTACAATAAATGTTCGAATTGTTTGCCATTGGCAGTAATGCAGGCACGACATCGCCTTAAAAATGAACGTTTTATTTTTCTTGCATATCTGATTCTGTTCATGTGATCCACAGCCTGAATTATTTTTTGGCGAAGCTCGTCCAAGGTTGCAATGGGTTTTGAGTAGACTCTGTCCTTTAGACAACCCCAATAGAAAAAATCCAGGGGATTTAGATCGGGTGAACGGGGTGGCCATAAGATAGGACCAAGTCGCCCGATCCAACGCCCTGGGTACTCTTGGTCTAAGTACTCTCGCACAGGGCGGGCATAGTGAGCTGGGCAACCATCGTTTTGAAACCACATGTTTTGCAAATCACTTAAGGGCACGTCTTCTAATAATCCTGGTAACTCATTTTGTAAGAAGTTCAAATAGCTATTGCCATCTATGTTTCCTTGTAACTCAAAGGGCCCTATCACTTTTCCATTTATTATGCCCGTCCATAGGTTAACCTTAAATTGATATTGGGATTTGTCTTCTCTCACCAGGTGCGGATTTTCATTGTTCCAGCTATGAAGATTGTGAAGATTTAAATAGCCATCTTTCTTGCAGGTTGTTTCATCCGACCATAAAACTTTGTCTAAGAATTGGGGATCTTCCCTGTGTTTTTGCAGCATTACACGGCAAAATGCGACCCGCAGTGGATAGTCCCGCGGTAATAACGCCTGCACGCGCCTGTAATGATATGGATGAAACTGGTGACGTTTTAAAATTCTATGTGCAGTACTTTTTGGAATTCCCGTTGCTACTTGTATGCCACGTACAGAGGTAGTTGTATCGCTTTCTATTTCTTTGAGAACTTCTTCATCGTGTTCCGATCTAGGTCTTCCAGCGTTTCTCCTGTCAGATGGTATACGACCCTCCGAAAATGCTTGATGCACGTTAATAAATACGCGATAATCCGGATACCTTTGAAGAGTAGGGTACCTTGCTCGATATAATCTGCTAGCAGCGTTGGCATTGCATCGGCATTCTCCATAAATTAGGTGCATATTAGCGTATTCTAACGCTGTATATGGTAGCGGCATAATGAATGCTAAACACTTGAAAATAAGGCAAAACTTCTTTAAAAAAACACAAAATCACAGTCTAAAATAATGCCAAGTCAGGTCAATTTCCAGGTCACTTAATTCAATCCAAAGTCGTTAGTATCAGAGCCACTTTAATTAAAACAGAACGGTGTGCAGTAAACAAAGAAGTAGAGCGTACTGACTTGCTGTGCTGCTGAGGACATTAATTACTTCTCTACCTGCATTAATGTTACTAAACAATTAGCATCTATCTATCTCCCTCTAACGTATAATCTCTCTATCTCTGTCTAACTTATGTTATCTTATGGACTACGCACATGTCTCATTCAAATTCTGAGAACTTGCAACAAAAACATTTGGGCTACATAGTAAAAGTGATTACTATCAACACTATCAATTTTCGAAGTATGGTTGTTATTTTGAAATAGTACACCTAAGTATATTTTTGTGGCTAGTTTGCCTAGAATGTTATACCATTTTAGAATTGTAGTTAGTTGCGCCAATTTTTAATACTATTTGCCACAGTAGTGTCCATACTTTTTTTTTTCACTGTGATGAGTGAAAGTGAGCTGAAAGTCAAAATCTTACATAATTTATGAAAAAAACATAGTTTTGGTTGATTTTTGTGTAAAAACTATAGATATTCTGGAATTTTTAATGGTTGTGATCGATAGTAGTGCTACTTACCTTACCAATACAAAAAAAAACACAGAATTACTTGTAAAATTGTAGCAATGGCACTTAATAATATAATAAAAGATGTCGATTTTTAAAGAAATCGGTTTTTTTGTCGTAATGAAAAAAAAAATCAAGGTAGAATTTTTTTCTTTTTTGTTCTCGAGTAGTCATATGTAGGTCCACCTGCTGGTGCCGGCTTATCGTTGAATTTTGGGACACCCTGTATACAAAAAAACAATTAATGGCTATACTTAAAAACGTCTGTACTAAAATATTATTATGTATTTTTAATGTATTGTAATCTTCTTTTTGGAGTTTACTCCTTAAGAATCGATTTTCATATAAGGCGCCCGGTATGAGAAAAATTTGAGGAGTAAAATCTAGTGATCGAATGACCTCGTTACGTTTTTGGTGCGCAACCTATTCTGCGCACCTTTCACTTTCTGACGTGAGATAATACTTCACTGAACAGTTTTAATAAATGTAAATAAAAATATACATATATATTATTTTTAGGCAAATGAGCTTTTTTTGCGCCTGTTTTGATAATCGTACTTAAGGAGTAAACTCCAGACGTGCGTCGGAGCTGACACACACACTTTTTTTAACCCTGCACTAAGGAAATTATCCTTGTATTGCGGGGGATTTTACAAACATACAATAAACGTAGACAAATTACACTCAGACTCAGAACAACACTTAGTGCACAAAATATTGTCCTGCATGGGAATCGAGCCCACGGCACTGGCACGTAAGGTCAGTATTTTAACCACTACGCTATTTTTATATTAGCATAGATTGTATTGAGTAAAATATTTAACATAATTTAACAGTACAGTTAACTATAGGAAGTCTTAATCACAATGTCTTCATATATGTTTGTTGTACATATTCTTTTCTGTTTACATAACATAATAATAATATTTTTGGTAAAAATAAAACTTTTTATTTAACTATCCGTACAATTTATAAAAAAAAGTATATAAGTTATCAATAAAACGAAAACATCTTTTCTAGATATAACTGGGTATATTGCCTGCTGTGTATCTTTATCCTTAGCTCGACTCAATTTAAGCCGACAATTCTGTTACCTGTGTCCTTAACATAGTGGGTGTTGATATCGTGAATGCGGGCGGGTAATATGTTCCATTAATTTTATAGAAGTCACTCTGGAAAAAAAGAAATTTAACCTGAATGCCTGAATCCACTTTTATTTGCAACTTTCGATTCATACGCATGACCATATTCTGGTTTCTCTCGTCGATTAATACTCATAAATACGATGCATTTCGATATGCGTCATTAAGATGCGGATTTGTGGCTTGTTTGTGGTGGATAAACTCGTTTATAATGCAGTTTTCTAAGAATTGTTATCTTTAAACAAAGATATAAACTTAGAATTTTATAGTCTTAATATGTTTGATAAAAGATGGTCGCTGTATTGTACTTTTGCGCTGGCATTATTTGAAAATAAAACAATAAAATTTATTATGCCTAATAAAGACATTGTGATACTAATTAAAAAACTTTTAAAAGTAAAACTAAAATTATAAAAGTTGCATTTTTTTGGACTAAAATTTTTTTTCTTCTTCTCTTCTTTTTAGAATATTAGTGGTTTTTGCTTGCTTGTTGTTATTAATGATCAATAGCTTATTTGCATACGTGCTGTGTTTTGATATAAATGAGAATTTATGCTTACCTCTTGATAAAATACTCTTTTAGAACTGTAGGTGAGGTTGTACTGCTGATCAGCTACCATCAACAGAATCGTGAAAGGCAGCAAAAATGCAGCCGCAGCTAGAAACGCGACGCATCTACCCAGCCGCATCATACTCAAGTTCCTTCGGCCAACCATCTTGACACTATTTTAAAACTCTTTCAGTTGACTCGACACACTTCATTTGTCTGTGACTTGTTTTCCTGTAGAAGACATAAAATGTTGGTTTAAAAACATAAATATATTAAATATTTTATTACCAGAAAATTTAATTAAAATATTTTTAACGAACTATTTTAAATACTTTTTATTTCATAGTTGTTAAAGTTTCCATTAAATCTGCTATAAACCAAGAACTATGTGTTATCCGTCGCTACCGAAGTCAAGGAATGCAAGGAAGTCAAGTCAAGGAATGCGTGTCCGTGGCCGTCACCATAGAAGGGAAGGGGAAATACAAGTAGGTTATGAACAACCACACAAGTCTTTCATTGCCCCGAGTGGTTGGACGGAATGTGACAAACCATAACCGACCAAAAACAACGAAATTGATGTTACATTTTTATTGTATGAATGCCTGGGTTGCGTAGAACTCACGTATTTTATAATACCATACACAATCACCAATTTGCCCGCCAAGCCTGGGAACATGTCAATTTTCTGTTACATCTTAACTAGTTAAGCCTAGCCCTTTTTTTTGGCGGCGGGCTACGCCACGTCACGCCCCGCTAATCCGTCCGAGGCGACAAAGCAGTGGCGCACGAACCCGTGGACCCGCCCTACAATATACCTCTCGACACCGTGCGGGTGGGTCACTGGAACGCGATCTTTTTCTTCAGTGACCCACCCGGCGGTCTACAGTTAAGCCTAGCCTAGGCTTTATCGAAAATAGCGACGAGGACACGGCGCAACATACGCTCGAGGTATGTTCGGGCTGGGACGGGCAGCGCCGTGACCTCGTCGCTGTCATCGGTGCCGACCTGACGCTGCCGACTGTTGCGCGAGCAATGGTCGACAGCGTCAGGAATTGGGACGCGGTCGCCGCCTTCTGCGAGGCTGTCATCTCGCACGCTCTCGAACGGGCCCGGGAGGATTCCCGTGACCCGGGCCGCCGCCCGCGGCCGGGGCGGCGCAGGCGCGAGTACCTGCGCCTGATGCCGCCCTAACCGAGGCTTCGGGTGATCGGACCGGGGAATTGTCCGATCACCCGACGTGAGGCCACCGCGTGAGGACGACGCCTCGACGGCGAAAGCTGTCGGGGCGTCGACAAGAGAGGAGCCCGAGAGGGCATACCGCCGAGCGGGCCACCGAAGACAAAGATCGGGTACCGGTGGCCCGCTCGCACGGCGAAGAAGAGGTGCTTGCAGGGTGGGTCAATGGGGTTGTGCGCCGCCTCTTCCGTCACTCCGGACCGATTTGGCGGGGTGCGACGTCCATAACCCACCGCAAAAAAAAAAAAAAAAAAAAAAAAAAGGCTTTATCGAAAAGCTTTTTAATTCTGAGATAAAACGTTCTTATATCTAATCGATGGATTGATTACCCGGGCCTTTTGTTGTAGGTACGTACATCATATGAGTCATGTATATGATTATTGTTCCACCGGTTAAGTAAAAATATTTTTAAAATTACTAATGCCAAAGCACTACAAATTAGGCGCGAGACGCGTAATTGGCTTGATTAAAGAAAGTCTGCGTGACATCACAGTCCGAGTGGCTGTCAGTCATGTGTGTTACTATTTTAACTGTTATTTTTATATTGATGATATTTTTATTATTTCTCAAAAGTCAGAGCCATTATAAAATTCATATGAAAGCATACAGATTGAAATAATATAACATTTAGAAGCAAATATTTCACGTTCTTATGTTTTTCTTAGATTGAAATATGAAGGAGAGCTTTTATAGTATTTCGATCGATCCTACCATAATATAGGGAGTCTAATATTGTTCAGCACGAAAGCAATATTCAATCGCCACTATTTAGTTTATGGTAATAAAAACTCATTTATAGATTGACTTATCTTTTAATAGTTATAATACTTATTTATGTAACAACTTAGGAATAGCCTAAGTTGTCGGTCTCAAATCGAGTAAATAGATAGTAAAATAAAGTGAAAGTAAAGAAAATTGGAATTCCACTGCGAAGTAGAGCTAGAAACAAGGCTGTGTCTGCGGTATTCATGTGTAGGGCATACATCCTGAAGGGATGCAGGAATTACCAATCTATGAAACTGGATCATAGCCAACCCATACAAAAATACGAAGCAGGAGAATTTTGTATATGGTGCATAAAAAACAACGCAAATAATATTGCTGTGAATCACCCTTCTTTTTTGGTGCGGTGGACTATGGACGTGGTCTCGCCCCGCCAAATCGGTCCGGGGTGACGGAAAAGGCGGCGCGTGACCCTGTAGACCC
This sequence comes from Lymantria monacha, assembly GCA_905163515.2. Taxonomy (NCBI): domain Eukaryota; kingdom Metazoa; phylum Arthropoda; class Insecta; order Lepidoptera; family Erebidae; genus Lymantria; species Lymantria monacha. The sequence goes on along the minus strand of LR991098.1, from coordinate 14,228,819 downwards.
ACGTGGGTCTATTTGTCGGTCGATTTGGCGGGGCGAGACCACGTGGTCTCGCCCCGCCAAATCGGTCCGGGGTAACAGAAAATGCGGCGCGTGACCCCATAGGCCCACCATGCAACTCTCCTCTCTTCGCCGTGCGAGCGGGCCACCGGTACCCAATCTTTGTCTTCGGTGGCCGCTGTGAATCACCCTACGTACAAAACTACTTATCATAAAAATAAAAAAGGCCTGTAATAATAACGCAAACTATAAATTTCACCTGTTATTATCTGTATCCACGGTATTGTTATGTTTTTAGCCACGAAACATACATAAAATGACAGATATCGATAACCATAGATAGCATGCAAATGTTCGTACAACATGACCATTACAATATTTTTTAGTGTTATAGAAATTAGGACACGAAATCGATATAAATACCATGATTCGATTAAAGTTATTACTGTAATTATATCGAAATATAATTTTATTATACGGCTGAGGCATAGAAATTTGTATGGTGTGATGTATGTAATATGTAGGTCATAATTATGAATGATAAATGAATATTGTTTTCTAATAGTTATGTTTGTATAAAAATCTATATTTTTTTTATTTGTCATACGAATTGGATTATGACTAGTTACATAGGTATTTATAAAAACCGAATACGAGCGAAAAATGTCACAAGTGGGATTCGAACCCACACCTATTGGAAATCCGTCCCAATCGTGCTGCCACTTACACCAACGTGAACTATTGCAGGACATTCAATTCTTGTATCATATTATATTTACGTCTTTTAAGGAGACGTGTGCCATCTACCCGACAATATTTACACATTGCACAGGCTTAATACTTCAAACTTTACAGTTAGAATTGTATTAAACGATGACACAACCCTGTTATTCAATTTACTGAAATTTAGCATTTAATATGCTTGATTATTTAGAAAAACCGAATACGAGTGAAAAAGTTTTAGTTACAAAGGTTTTTAAGCCAGTTTCTTTTTATTACTCCATTTATAGTCATTATTTATCCAAGTCAAGCTATCATACTTTGAAACAACGATAGCACTTTACTAAAGATCTGCACTGAGAATTTCGACAAAAAAAAAACTATTTAGTTCCTTAAGGTATGAAAAATAGAAGCGGAAATGCTCGCCGGTTGTATCGGCGGTTTTGTATCGGCGGATGTTGGGGGTGCGAGCGTAGGGCGGTGTAATCTCGTTGAGGGAGCACACCGCCTGGCGCGTCGACGCCCGCCGAGACGTCATTGCCCGTTGGGCAGTCCGGCTGGAGAGGCCTCGGTTCGGTGTGCGGACCGTGGAGGCCTTCCGGCCGGTGCTGATGCAGTGGCTAAAACGGCGGCACGGGGTGCTCTCCTTCCGACTGGTGCAGATTTTGACGGGGCATGGATGCTTCGCCAAATACCTGCACACGGTCGTCAGGAGGGAGAGTACACCGTCCTGCCACCACTGCGATTGCGACGAGGACACGGCGCAGCATATGCTCGAGGTTTGTGCCGCTTGGGCAGAGCAGCGTCGTGAACTCGATCATCGGTGCTGACCTGACGCTGCCGACCATCGCCAGGGCGATGCTCGACAGCGTCAAGAACTGGGACGCGGTCGCAACCTTCTGCGAGTCAGTAGTCTCGCGGAAGGAGGCGATGGAGCGCGGGCGCGAGGAGCGTCTCCTCGACGACGCGAGCCGCCGTCGGCGACTGGGGCGGCGCAGGCGCGATTATCTGCGCCTGATGCCGCCCTAGCCGAGGCCGCGGGTGACTGGATCGGGGAATTAGTCCGTCACCCACCGAGAGGCCGACCGCGTGAGGAAAGACCGACATCCTACCCGAGGGAGGGGGACGTCGGTTGAGGAGAGGGTATTCCGTCGGGCCGACCGCTGATATTAAGTCACTAAGCTCCGGTGGTCGGTCCAACGACGAAGGCGACGTCACGGGTGGGTCACGGGTGTGCGTGCTTACGCCTCTCTGTCGCCCCGGACGGAGTGGTGCGAGGAGTGCGCCGACCGTAACCAACCCCAAAAAAAAACAATGTATGGAAAATATTAGAATTTACCTATTGAATATCTTACCCACTACAAACCTTTACATTTCTTGTGGGTTTGTTGTAAAAGACGACTAAAAGCTTTCACCTGAATCACCTGCATCGGATGCTGTTTGGTCAACAATTACATTCCTAAGTAGGGTTGACGTCAGAAAGACGGCCGATCAAAAATATTGCCAAAAATTTTGCAATATGTGCGATGGAAATAGAGAATACTGATTACGTTGACCCAAGTAATGATAAGTAGGATGGTGATCATTCCATATTTCATTCTCATCTACGCATAAAATGCAAGAACGGGCAGTATCTGCAAAATCCTAGACTCATCTTACATCTATACGGGTTGCGGTCAGGTAAGCTCAGTCGCCCACATTATTTTCTTACTCCGTTATCACACGGATGATTTACTAATGGCGAATCGTTAATACATTTACTTTTATAAATACATACTAAAATTAAGTCATCATTCTCCTACTCTTATCCCAATTACTTGGATTCGATACCATATGTACTTTTCTTTCATAGTAGCATATTGTAAAAGTTATTGGCAGTAGTTTTATGACCAGCCGCCTGCCAGACGTCAACCCTCCTTGGAAATGTAATTGTTGACCAAACGGCATCAGATGGAGTTGGCACAGGTCCTTATAAGGCTCTTAGTCGTCTTTTACGACATCCACGAGCAAATTAAGGGTTGGTAGTATTTGTAACCGCTACCACGCAGCACATACTAAAAGCAATTATAATACTAAATATAGTATACAATAATATAAACAAACTAATAAAAATCTTAGAGGAGGCAAATAAAATTGATTCAATGCTAAATTTAGATAATGATTGCGGATGTTGATCATTTGTTACGGCAGATTTCATTGTGGGCGACATACCAACACAGTAATGGCACATCAAATGACCAATAGCTGTATTACTGTTACTATATAATACAGTGACAATGAATTACAATGATTCATACTAATTTATTTAATTCAGCATGAATTACTACGATTGGACATAGTTATTTGCTTGTTATGTAATAAAGTTATTTAATAATGACAGTTGTGATATTTATTATGTAAAGGAATATTTAGGTGGCTTTTTGAAGTGAAAAGCGAAAAACTTATAGGTTCGCGTCACCAACATGCTAATGCTAATAGTATATCTATAGCTATATGAAAACTTCTTTAGGCGCGTTGAGCGTTTTTGGAGGGGGAAAACTTATAGGTTCGCGTCACCGACATGCTAATGCTAATAGTATATCTATAGCTATATGAAAACTTCTTTAGGCGCGTTGAGCGTTTTTGGAGGGGAAAAACTTATAGGTTCGCGTCACCGACATGCTAATGCTGATAGTATATCTATAGCTATATGAAAACTTCTTTAGGCGCGTTGAGCGTCTTTGGAGGGGAAAAACTTATAGGTTTTTATTTTTATATAAAAATTAGAAAATTATTATTATTTCAATTAGTCTTAAGTTAATAGTTTTCACTTCTATAGGCAGTCCCCATGACTGCCTGTTTTTTTTATTATGAACGGTGAATGATAAATTAAAAGTACACATGGCTTGTTTATATTTATCATTAACTAATCACATTTCCGTGTGGTGACGGAGTAAGAATACAATTCACCACCCCTTATCTTAATCTTGATCGTACGAAACGACTAAGCGATATAAAACGCATATAACATCTATACGAGAGAAGGAAACCTCGAAACAAAACCCTATACCAACACGTCTGAGCAGCGTGGTATAGTAGGTCAATCATCCTCCCATTATGGAGGAGGCTCGAGCCCAACAGTGGGACATAAAAACGAGAGGTGTCAAGGGACACCCGGATGGAACGAAGTTCATTTCGATTAATTAGTGAAGGAATTGTAATAAAATTTTACTTTTTTTAAGTTATAATAATATTTTTGAAGTACTTAAAACTTCTTTAGGCGCGACTAGGGAGTAACTCAGATTTTTTTTAAATAGGATCATAATCTATTACTAGATGGCGCTGTAACAAAGTTAATGGATTCTAAGAGGACATGTATTAGAGTCTAAATCGCGCTATAGAAATTTTTGCAAATTTTAACTATATATATTAAAATTTATAATAAACTACTGTACTTGCTTCGGCAGTACATATACTAAAATTGGAACGATACAGAGAAGATTAGCATGGCCCCTGCGCAAGGATGACACGCAAAATCGTGAAGCGTATCACATTTTTTAAGAGTTTAATTTTTGACAATATAAAACAAGAAACTTGCGAATTGCGATATATAGATATCAATACCACTTACTTTACCATAGGATTCATAAAATCACTTGTCTATAAATTAATGCACATTTCAATATTATACAGCACGTCCTATAGAAGTGTGTCTGATGGGACCTATATACTCTCCCAAATAGCCAGGTTAATATCAAGAATAACAAATGCGTTTTAAAAAAAATCTCTTATATTATTAGTTATTAAAGAACTATACTGTTAGTAAACAAATGCTCACAGCACGTTCACAGCGATCTATCTGCAGGGTATCCACCAGTGTTGCATAATACACAACCGGAGGTGTCAAGGGACACCCGGATGGATCGAAGTTCTATTTTAATTATATAATTTTTTTTTGCCTTAAGCGATTTTTATCGTTATATTTTAGCCAATTTGCAAAATATCTTTATAAATTATAGCCTATGTGTTATTCTGATGTGCAAGCTATATTACTATAAATTTCATCAAAATCCATTCAGTAGTTTTTACGTGAAAGAGCAACAAACATGTTCACATCCATACATTATTACAAACTTTCACGTTTATAATATTAATAATAGGATATACAATTCCACTAGACTACCAAAACTTTTCGGCCCCGAGCTCGAACGCGAGCCGGCCACGCGGCCCGGTCACGGGCGAAAATAATTTCGTTGCGCATTATTTTGATTTTGCTATATCTCTTAAGGTATTGATTTAATTTGCATGGTCTGAAGGAAAAAAAATATCTTCATGAAATGCTCAAGCCAACTAATGTATTTAAAATGATAAGGATTAATACAGTATTTGTGTAAATAGCTTTTCAATTACCGTTTTATAATAGAACATTTTTTAAAGTATTAAAATGGATATAGTATGTTATCCTTAAGAGATAGATATATACCATTGCGGACTTTTTTGTAGGCCTTTTTAAGCTGTATAATACTGTAGTACTTTATTTTGATCTATTTCGTAGGGTTCAGCCAGCGTTTGCAATGTAAGCGCAAAATAATGTGTTTATTTACGACATCACATTAGAAACCTCTAAAATTATCAGTGTTTCTCTACTACATTATGCATATATTATACATATAAACCTTCCTCTTGAATCACTCTATCTATAAAAAAAATCGTCGCGACACCACACTGTTCAATGCGAAATAGAAATGAAAATATCTGGCTTGCTTTCTATAAGAGAACCGACGAGCGACGCCGCACAGCTTACAATAGCTTACTATAGCAAAAAGTGTCGTGACAACTTTTCGTAAGAATTTTTTCCGTCTAGCCCCCTTTCACAACGCGCGATAAGGAACTTCGTTCCAATATGAGCTGAGATGAAACACAAGTGTGTATGAATCTGTTTCGTTTAGTTTTAATAGCATACCTATAGTATGCTTATGAAACACAGGGTAAGGTAGCAAAGGTAAGCCATCAGATAACATTAATTCCGGAAAGAGAAACTAATCTTTCAATCCTTCTAATTAACGTGATGATAAAGTTAATTTCTCTATCATTATGGAAGAGGTTTGAACATAAGACGTATGAGCAGAGAAGAAGAACAGGTTTGGTATTACATGGGAATTCTCATTCACAGTTGTTGTTTCTTTAATAGTTTTTCTAATCTTAATGTTTCCATTGTATTATGTGCTTACTTGACTCTTACGGTATCTATCTAATCATGGGAAATGGGTGATGCCCATAAATTGTCTGTCAAATTATTTACAGCATTTTCAATGTTACGTTTATTTTTATAGTAATCTGTAGTTTGTTAGTGGTAAAATTGGTTATTAAGATCTCAACCCAGTTTATGTTCATGTGTGTTTTTTAAAATATAGGTATACAATTTTAGAATTAATATCGTTAAATAATGCGCGCATAATATTTATTTATAACATTTGTGGTGATGAAGACAAGAATATTTTCTTACTTGCCTTTGGAACTCATAAAACCCAAGTGAGGGGCCACACCAGGAGAATAAGAGCCAATCGACTTGCTATTCGTAGCAATTATAGAATTATTCTCCTTTGGGAAGTCCTGTTTTTAACAGTGATGGATCAATTATCATCACTGGTAACTGAAAAGCCATTTATATTCAGTTGACTACTTGATTATAACTCTACATAAGATAATGCTTATTCTAAATTTTAATACTTATAGCAACTAATCTAACCTTTATAATCGAAATTCCTTGTAATAACGAACTCAAGTACTAGGAAAGTCACATTTTCATGTACGTCACTTTTACCTTACCAAAATTATTTATCTATTTTTTAATCAAGTAGTAACATCATTGCCCTGCTCCTATTCCAGTTACTTGGAGTACACGCAATATGTCCTTTTCTTCAACACAATTCTATCGGATGTCACCTCTGCGTCCATTTCCTTTCTATCCATATCATGCTTCACGCAATCCATCCATCTTTTCTTCAGTCTTCCTTTACCCCTAAAGCCTTCAACATTCATACTTAAATCTATTCTCACAATATTATTTTAACCCTTATTACATGACCATACCACGTGAGGCGTTCACTCCTTAACTTTTCCGTCACTGCTCTGGTGCCACTTTCAAATTTTCTCTTATACACTCAGTCTTTATCTTATCCATTCTCGTCACGTCATTTGCATCTCTACTATATGCAGCCGTTTCTCATCCATCGCTTTTGTAGCTCAGCTAATCCATACAATACGGTCATATAATATTGTTAAGGTTTTATATATATAACGTACATACAACCAAGATAACCTATATTCATTTAATCATCTTTCTTGTTAGACGTCGGTAATTTTTTGCAGAATGTGTAGTTTGTTTTATAGATAATCACTTTTAGTGTCTAATTAACAATCAGAGTTAACTTTTATATTTTTAAGTTGGAATATAATATAATATGACCAGACAGTTTTTTGTTTGGTAGACAGTTTTATTTCAAATTTGTTTTTTCTAACTAGAATTTTTTTTTGCTAAACAGGTATTCGCCTGATAAAAGACCCGCGAGAAAGATAGGTCTTTGAAACATAATATTTTCAGACCTGATATACGAATAAATATTACAATCGCTAAAATAGATAGCTATTATTTACACAATATTTTTTTATGACTAATAAATAATGATATAATAATCAAGTAAATATTTTTATCTATACTCGTTTAAGCACTCTAATATGTTAATAACTTGCAAACAAGAACATTCCCTAGTTTCGCAAGCGATTAAGATAAAACGTGATGTCTATAATCTTTACACGAGATAACTAAATCTATCTGAATTATTTTGAAGTATAGAATGTGGGTTATATGAAGTATCATAAGAATCATGCAGTACTTAATACATTTTCTTTTAATTTTGAAATAACAGTTTCAGTCAGTTTCGTCTTAGCTCTTAATTATGATCATCTTGACTAATATATGTACCAATGCTGAGCTCAAGATACCCTCACATCATCATTTCAGTTATATATATCCCACTACTGGGCTTAAGCCTCCTCCACAATGGGAAGGGAATTGACCTACTATTCCACGCTGGTCAGACTTGTTGATATAAGGTTTAGTTTCGAGATTTCCTTCTCTTGCATAGATGTTATATGCATTTTATATCCCTCAGTGGTCTCGTACGATCACCCACGGGTAAGGTAGGGGGTGGTGAATGGTATTCTTACTTACTTACTTACTCCGTTACCAAACGGAATACCCTCACAACGCAAAGGAAATTGACCTACGCTAGTCAGACGACTTGGTACGTATAGAGTTTTATTTAGCGTATTTCTCCTCTCTCAGTGATGCTATTTGCTTGCGTCATCTTTTACTATCATCTATGAGAAAGGAAGGAATGGTTACCCTTACATTATTATTGCATCATCATATAAATAATAACTTATAGGTGGATAAATATATATTTATTTTTCCTCAATCGCGTTATGAATAAGTTGTAGTACCAATTTTTTGTTAATGATGTGCATGGAATATAATTAACATCGTGAAGTTGTTCAAGAATACGAAATTAAGTATGTGTAGTTTCATTATATTCTTGAGAATAGTTATTATCAAGAAACAAGTACTGTAATTTATAAAAAAAGTACTGTAATGCCTCAATTGGCATAGGACAGTATTTTATGCGATTAATGAATATGATTGTTCGGTCATTCTTCTGTGTGTGCATGCAGTATTGGTAAATGATATGTTTGTAAAATTCCCCACGATAGTGGATACGAAATTGGTCTCATAAAAACAGGATAATATGTGATCGTTAAATAATTGTTTTGTGTCTAAAATCTCATTTGAGCCGACTGCTGTGTGGTAGCAGCGACGAATACTACCAATCCTTCCTTCGCTCATGGATGTCGTGAAAGACGACTAAGAGTTTTTTATCCACCCGGGCCAACTCCACCTGATGCCGTCAGGTTAACAATTACATTCCCAAGGAGGGTTGATGTCTGGCAGACGGCCGATCATAAAACTATTGCCAATAACTTTTGCAACATATGAACGATTTAAGCAGAGTATAGGTATATTAAGTAGACCCCAAGTTATTGCGATAAGAGCAGGATAATGATCTCATTTGAGTCGACTGCACAGATAGCGTAGTGGTTAAGATATCGACCTATAGCGTCAGTGTCGTGCGTTTAATTTCTACGTAGGACAATATTTTGTGCGATACACAAGTTATTGTTCGAAGTCTGGGTGAAATTTGTATCCGTTAAATTGAATGTTTGTAAAGTCCCCCGCAATACGAAGATTATTTCGTTAATCTTTTATAAAAAAAATATAAGTTTAAAGTCACCCGAAATACGAAGTTTATTTCCTTAATTTTTTATACCTAAAGAAAAATAATAAGTTTGTAAAGTATTCCGACGCCGCGCCGCTTTGGTATTATAAAATAATTTACATTTTTCTTGATTTTTTGTTTGTTTAATTAGTTCGGCACTCAACAGTAACCTTAATTCAACCTCTGTAACTCCATTATCAAGTGTACCGCTAACCTAGGGTCAAACGTTAATTTCGTTCTCACAACTATTATTCGCATTGTTCTACTAAAGGACGCTTCCAAATAACAAACATTCCAACAATGCTTATAGTGACCTCACCAAGTTTGTTTCTCCATTACAGAGTATGACAATGCAATACCTTTGTTCGACTATACGGGCCTCTAATGTCAGTGAAATCATGGCAGTATGATGTGACTTTATCGGCAAAAAGTATAAAAAAAACTCGCTGAAAGCATAACAGGATCGGAATGATTAATGATATCGGAGTATGGGGCCTTAATGATAGCTTTATTTTGATTATATTCTTTGTGTAATGATAAGGGGTCTTTTTGGCATTGCTCATTATATGAAATATATGAAGCAAATATTTGTGCTAACCAAAAATAAATTCTCTGTACAGTGGTAGGTTAAGATTATTATTATTATTCCTTATTTTCTCGTCGGTGTTGTAAAAATTGTCTGGAAAATCACCAAAAGAATGAGTAGCAGCACATAATAGGAAACTTATAACACCAATTGCGATCGGTAAACCGCCTTCTAAGCGTAGAGATTATGGTATTACCCTCTGTAGGAAGGTCTATCTTTAACAATAGGGGTTCGATGTATTTCATCATCATCATCACAGCCCATAAACGTCCCACTGTTGGGCTCGGGCCTCCTCCGTAATGGTAGGGAAATTAACCTACTATACCGCGCTGGTCAGACGTGTTGGTATAGGGTTTCGTTTCGAGTTTTCCTTATCTCGCATAACGTTTTATATCCCTTAGTCGTGTTGTACCCACGGGTAAGATATAGGGTGGTGAATAGTATTCTTACTCCGTCACCACACGGAAAATATCGATGGATACTTTATGCTGAGGAATAAAAAATCTTGTCATTTAGGACTCGCTGTATTAACATAAGTTATGTTATTTAAACAAAAAAAAAAAGAAATAAAGCTTAAGTATATAAAAATAAATATCATATTAGGTTATTATTATAATTATTAATGTTATAATTTATTATTATCAGTAATAGGGCTTGTAGTATATCCTTGTTTTCTTTTCTCCACTATGGGCTTAAGCCTCTTCTTTCACAATATCAGGGATGTTGCACGGTACAGTCTAGACGAGTTGGTATAGGGTTTTTATTTCTAGTTTCCCTTCTTGTATAGTGATTAGTGATCAAAACTCCTGCTTACGTAACTTAGTAGTATTATAAGATAGTTTGAGGAAAGATTCATTAAAAAATTAAATAATAAATTTAATAATTGATCATATCTATGTATGGCATATGTGGTGACGGAGTAAGAATACAATTCGCCACCCCCTATCTTACTCGTGGGTGATCGTACGAGACGACTAAGGGATATAAAACGCATATAACATCTATGCGAGAAAAGGAAACTTCGAAACAAAACCCTATACCAACACATCTGACCAACGTGGTATATTAGGTTAATTACCCTCCCATTATGGAGGAGGCTTTAGCCCAACAGTGGGACATATATGAGCTGAGACGATGATGATGTATGGTATAGCTATAAATACTTTTGCTATTTTTATATACATTTTTATAATATTTAATAGTACCTATAATTCAATACTCTATATAAAATATTCGAAAAATCAATAGAATTTGATTTCTTCTATTAAGAAAAATATCTTATGAGAAACTTCAATGCTGTGTGGTAGCGACTATAAATACTACCAACCCTTACTTTGCTCGTGGATGACATAAAAGACGAATAAGAGCCTTATAACGACCTGGGCCAACTCCATCTGCAGCCGTTTGATCAACAATTACATTCCTAAGGTGGGTTGATGTCTGGCAGGCGGCCGGTCATAAAACTATTGCCAATAACTTTTACAATATGTGCTATGAAGGAAGAGTACATATTGTATCGACCCCAAGCAATTGGGATAAGAGCAGGAGAATGATGATGATAATGAGAAACTTCATTGATATTTTAATGCAAATATCTTGGAGCAGTATTTAATAGGTGCATAAAGCGGAATAAAAGGCAAGACATAATGTTTACACTACAAAAATACCTTTCTAATCTTATACAAACATTTCAAATACAGCTTCAAGAGGCTATAGAATAAGCAATTTCATTATTAAAGCATAAGCCACCTTCTTCGTTGTGCAAATTGCTTTTTCGCACAATTCCACTATGTTTGCATGTTGCATAACAATTTTTTTAAAGAATATATATATATATTTGCATTTAAAGAAAAATATTAATATTGGACTATATTACAGTTTTGCCGCGTGGTGATGGAATAAGAATACATTTTTTTTTATTGATAACGCAGAGGTCAAAATGCATTTACGCCCCACCCTCGAATGGGGAGTGTGGGACTCGCTAGCCTAGGGCCTAGAATACCCATTAAAACGTCCACTGCGGTTGCTGTTAGCCGAGATGTCTTTGACAGCTTAACCGGACTATGGGTGAGCGCTCAGGGCTCTCAACCCGGTTACTATATAATAAGAATACAAGGCATCGTTAAACCTTTATTGAAGTGAGATTCATAAAACCGGTTAAAGAATCATCAGGGGAATAGACAGTATCACCTTTTTAGGACACTCAAAATCCAATTGCCAGAGCCAACCCGTAGATCAAACGTAGCTGCAATAACTTTTTCCCTTTCAAGTCGAGTCCTATGTCCAATAGTAGACAATAAGCTAATAATAGATGGATCGAGTTTTTATTACAAGCTGTATACCTGTCCTCCCATGACTATGAATACTATAAAGTTTTCGAAATGTCGGGAAATTAAAAATCAAATACAAACGCGATAGAATTCGAAAAAATAATTTTATTTCAAATGCTATATACCTCTTTTTTTGGCCGCGGGTTTTGATGTGCTATATATACATATATATATATATATATATATATATATATATATATATATATATATATATATATATATATATATATATATATATATATATATGCTCTATCAACCCTTGTATCGCGATGACTAGAGACCTTTCAAACATATAACTAAAGGACATAGAAAATTAATTCTAGACTGCACAAAGGATTATGAATGAAAATGAAAATTGAAATATGAATGTTGAGGAAGCGAGTGAAGTATGCAAGTATAGAGTTCTCTGGCACTCTGTTCCCTCTGCCTACCCTGCAAGGGATATGGCGTGATGATATGTATGTATGTACAAAGGATTATCCTAGTACGTATGTTTAGTGCCTGCAGCTAACATCCTTAGTCCAGCCAGCGTGAAATTGCATTGATGGTCCAAATTTTCTCAAGTTGGAAATTACATACGTGCTTAGTAACGATACGTACGAGTATACCAGATAAAGCAATATATGGAATATATAATTACATGTAAACGACGCAATAAATCAACGTTTCTGTAGGTGAAAGAGCGTATAATCAACCACATAATTAGAATGACTGAAGAACATTCAGCTTTATAATTAACTAGCTTCTGCCTGCGGCTTCGCCCGCGTAAAAGGTTACTTTCCTAAAGTTTACATCCCCTATTTTTATTTTACCCCTTAAGGATATTTTTTTTACAAAATGTTAATGTCATATTTATTTATATCTGATCAATAGCCTAAAATAGGTATCAGATTCGGGCTTTAAAAAATGACGATACTTCCTTATAACATTTCATCATAAAAAGTAGCCTATGTCCTTTATCAGGCTCTAGACTATCTGTGTACCAAATTTCATTTAGATCGGTTCAGTAGTTTTGGCGTGAAAGAGCGACAGGCAGACAGACAGACAGAGTTACTTTCGCATATATATTATTAGTAAGGAAGTAAAGATATAATTATATGTAGAAGACGCAATAAATCAACGTTTCTGTAGGTGAAAGAGCGTATAATCAACCACATAATTAGAATGACTGAAGAACATTCAGCTTTATAATTAACTATGACATTACTGAGTCATTCGTTCAATTATACAACACACGCCATCCCAACTTTTTGTTGTAGTATAATTATTGTTTGCAGAACCAATATACATTCAGGTTCGGCTGCCAAGTACTTTTTTAAGACACCACATTTTATCTATATTACAATAATTAAACTGAAGAGTTTATTTCAACGCGTTTAACTCGGCAACTATTGGTTTTTTTTTTCAAAAGACACCACCCTGCATTAAGGAAATAATCTTTATATTGCGCGGACTTTAAAAACATATAATTAATGCAGACAAATTACACCCAGATTCAGAACAACAGTTTGCGAATCGCACAAAGTATTATCCTGCGTAGGAATCGAATCCATGGCATTGGCATGGAAGGTCGGTTTAACCACTACTCCATCTGTGTAATCAAGTGGTATATCATTTTGTATAAAATATCCTATTCCTCTAGAAAGCGTCTAAAATATCCTATTCCTCTAGAAAGCGTCTAAAATATCCTATTCGTGTAGAACGTTAGTGGTAGGACTGTTGACCGTTCTCAGTCTACAGCTGCAGGCCGGTCCGTCTGGGGTAGTACCACACTCTCGCAAAAGCTCGACTTCTGAATAATGGCAATGTGCTCTTGCGTTTCGTTCGGTGAGCGAGAGAGCCAGAAGTCCAACTGGTTGGGTTTGGGGTTTGTATTGGTAGGCAGCGGTCTAGCTATACCCTTGGTATTGCAAAGGTCCATAGGCGGCAGTAACTTTTACCATCAGGTGTGCTGCTTGCTCGTTTGTAATCATAATCAATAAACAAAAAGTTTATAAAAATATAATAAGTCTGAAGTTATAATGTTCTAATGCAAATAAATACAGTTTTCATAAATTGTTATGGTCATATTATTATGTACGGATATTAATTGAAAATAAAAGACACAGCAAATAAATAATAGAAGACATGCCTCTTCGCTTCACACCATTAGTACATTTTTTTAACGTAAGTAACTAAACTCAGCGGCGGTATTTTTGTACACTTTGATAAACGTTATGTTTACCATTCTCAGAGATTGATACGTGCAAGAGCGCTAACTGATTTTTTAATAAAAACATCAGCTGCAAAAATAAACACTTATTTTCGTCATTAAAGGAGAAAATAATATTTCGAATGATATACCAAAGTCCAGCCAGCCAGTGTACCAGACCTCATCATCATACTGTTCTTATCTCAATTGCTGTGGTTGACGCAATAGTACTTTGCTTTCATCGTAGAAACATATTGTAAAAAAATTGGCAATAGATTTATAACTGGCCTTTTTTTTTATTTTTTAGGGGTGGGTTATGGTCGACGCTCTTCTCGCACCACTCCATCCGGGGCGACAGACGGGCGTACGCACGCATACACGTAACCCACCCATGAACCTCGCCTACGTCGTTGGACCGGCCACTGGAGCAGCGTGAACTTGTCGTCAGTAGCCGGCCCGACGGAATATCCCCTGAGAGGTAGCCTCCCCTTGAGCGACGTCTCCTCGCGCGGTCAGCCTCTCGGCGGGTGACGGACTAATTCCCCGTTTATGACCGGCCTGACGTCAACCCTCCTTAGAAATGTAATTGTTGACCAGATAGCGTCAGATGGAGTTGACTCAGGTGAATGTAACAGTTCTTAGTCATCTTCGTCGCTATATAATAAAAAAAAAAACTAAATGCTTTTTAATATTCCTCTAAAAGGTTTTCTTCAAATATCATTCTTAATGTTTTAAGATTCAGCTTTTTCTTTTATTTTCTAACCTCTATGGTTTAGAAAGTGTTTATTTATTTATTACGCTTATCATTTATAACAATTTAGATAAATCTATATCACTGTCTATTTTACTTTCTTTGGGTTAAAAATTCTTTTTAGATAAAACCGCCTCACTTTTGATATAGGTATCAGGCAAAGGATGGATAAGCTTTTCTTATTTTTTTGCTTAGAGTTCTCCTTATCTTGCTTTCCCCTTTTGCTCTTAGCCGTCACTTAGAGACTCATGGTAAAGAAAAGTTTAGCGATTTATAGCCTAACTTCATCATTATATAGAATTTTCACTAGTAATTAATATCTAAAATGGATCAAAATTAATAACATTTTTGCTACTGTTTATTAATATTATGTCAAGAGTCCAAATTAATTAACAACTAACGTTGATTTATAAATATACATAATGATGATATAATATCAATGTCAATTTTTTTATTAAAGTGACCATGAATGCTGAAAGGTATTCGAACCGTTGTAATTGTAAAATCTATTCATCTCATCATCTTAATCTCAGCCCATATATGTTCCACTGTTAAGCTCAGCCTCCTCCATAATGGAAGGGTAATTGACCTACTTATACCACGCTGGTCAGACGTGTTCGTATAGGGTTTTGTTTCGAGTTTTCCTTCACTCGCATAGATGTTATATGCGTTTTATATCCCTTAATCGTCTCGTACGGTCACCCTCGGGTAAGATAGGGGGTTGTGAATTGTATTTTTACTCCGTAACCACAAGGAAGAAAAAGAAATCTATTAAATCACGGTAAAGCCCGTAAAATTACTTCTATTTCATATGTATAATAATCATGTAAATATCCGCGATTAATCATTTGAGTAGCAATTTAGAGCGGAGGCTCTCCACGCTGACACGGTCCGTCGCCGGCGCATCGGTTTACGCAGACGCGAGTACCTGCGTCTGATACCGCCCTAGCCGAGGTTGCGGGTGGATGAACCGGGGATTAGTCCGCCACCCGTAGAGAAACCATCCGCGTGAAGGCGATGCCCCGGTAACACTGTTGTTTGTTGATGGAACGGATGCGGATAAAATCACATAAAAAAATATGTAATCGCTTTGATAATATTTGTATTCAGATTAGTGTCAAGTTATAATCGAACGTCTTTATAGCAATATAAAGTAATGTCTTATTAAGCTTTTTCACCTTTATATAGGACCAAGTCCTTTTAAATCGTAACCCTCTCGACATTTTAAGGATCACTGGATGTATTCAACTTTAGTAAGATAACCTTTAAACAAGTGCAGAGTACATATAACGTATGTCAATTACATCAAAAAGGAAATTGATTAGAATTTTAATGTAACTTCTTTTTTGAATAAAAGTTATAACCATTTTTAGAGAGTATTCCAATTACAATAGGTTGATTAGAATGGGAAAAATAGTTATATTATCAATTACACCTACAGATATGCCTGTTTTGCCGACAGCCTCACTCAAGGCAAGAACACAGATTTTGCTAAGCTGAAGTAATTAAATGTAATTTAAAATTAAATTTCGAGACGGTTGAGTAAGTAAGACGTGAAAATATAACTAAGAAATTTTAATTGTCACCTTAGTATTAGTTTGGATTTAGTCCAGTCTTGTCATAAATCTTCCAGAGGTTTAGATTCTTCATGAATATCATTTGTATGACAAAAGAGAAATGTAAATAAACGAAAAAACTGAGAGTACTGTGTACAATTATTTACGTTACGTAATATGAGATATGCAATCATAAAAAAAAAAACAATTGTTGGCTTACAGTCGCGTGAATGCAACGATGTGTGACAACCATGATATGTTCATTTCAGATATTTAAAATTTAAAACCGCTTAATACAAATGTGAAAACATAATTACATTTAAATTAGCGAATGCATAACATATTAAAAGTTTGATTCAACAATAATAAAACGTTTTAAAATAATCATTATTTTGTTAAACATTTCATTCGCTCGATACATATACGTCTAAACATACATTGCTTCAAATCTCCTTCACAATATGAGATATATTAACCACTATCCACTACTGGTATAGTACCACGCTGATCAGACATGTTCTTATAGGGTTATTTCGAGATATTCTTTTCTTGCACAGATGTTATATGCATACCATATCTTTGAGTTATCTTTAACAATAGCCATAGCCAAGATAGAGTGGTGAACTGTATTCTTACTCCGTGAAATGTATATATCTATCATCATCTCATCTCAATTCATATATGTCCCACTGTTGGGCTCGAGCCTCCTCCATAATGGGAGGGAAATTGACTTACTACACCACGCTGGTCAGACGTGTTGGTATAGGGTTTTGTTTCGAGTTTTTCTTCTCTCACATAGATGTTATATGCATTTAATGTCCCTTAGTCGTCTCGAACGATCACCCACGGGTAAGATAAAATAAGGGGGTGGTGAATTGTATTCTTACTCCGTCATCACACGGAAAATATATGTATATCTATGTTTAATGCTAAATAGATATGCAATCCAACAATCTATCATGAGTGTGAGTACCAGTCTATCAACGTGTAAAAAGCCAACAAAGGAGATCGTATGTTTTTGCAACTATTAAAGGAAAAAGAGCGGTGATGCATTATATTCTTAACCTATCACCACGTGGAATATATGCTTGTATTCTTTTTACAATTTTGTAAATAGCTCTGCTTTAGACAAATATAAACAAAACACCTAATACAGAGCAAAAACAAAAGTATCTGATGTTATGATCAGGTTTCTCTCGTCCCAATTACCTACAAAGGGTCGGTCAACATATTTTCTCTATCACGTACTTCTGTCAAAGGTCACCTCCGCGTTCATCGGGTTATTATCCTCAACCTATGGCCTTCTATGTTCAAGTTCTGCTATAAATATTAGTGTCGTCTCGTTTCATTATTTGTGTGTACCGCGACCATGAGTATTTTATAGAGAGACAGAGACGGAAATAAATAACTTAAGGGATTTTAAATATTTAGTTAGATGAGTAGTTTTAAAGAATTCTCATAATATGGCGATCATCTTTGCCATTAAATCAAGTGATTATTATTATTTTATCATACTATAGGTTATATATTTCGAACCAGTCAGCAGTAGCGCGACGTATGTAAGTATGATAAAATATAAAATTGCGAACAAAAACTTCATTATTTACATAACAGACTGGTTTATTTTAAGTCTTTAAGTATGCTCATTGTAATAATGGCAATAAATATAGCGTTAAAACAACTATACATTATTTATGTACTGCGGAAAGTAATAATTAATTGATTGTCAATAAGAAAGATGATTTTTCGGTAATAAATTGGCATTGGGCCAAGGTTTCTTGACGAAAGCGTCTCCACGCGGTCTTGTCAAGTTTGATTGCTTTCGTATTGATTATTCCGCGTCATCTTGGTTCTTATGTTAGGAATATTTAAATGATAATATATAATGATATGATAATATATATGATAATATATATATAATATGATATGATAATATATAATGTTTTTTTTTTTCTATAAAGTTTATTTTTTAATATTTTCAGACATCGTGAGAAACTAAAAAACTTTACGCTTATCCTGAATGAGATTTAAAAGATATAGAATAGGAATTTTACTGTACTACGAAGATCGAAAGCAATCGATGAGCACTCTAGGGACAATAATGATGTAGCATTTTGAGCTAAAAGCTAGATATATTACAATCATCATCTCAGCTCATATATTCTCCACTGTTGGGCTCGAGCCTCCTCCATAATGGGAGGGCATTTAACCTAATATACTACACTCGTCAGACGTGTTGGTATAGGGTTTTGTTTCGAGTTTTCCTTCTCTCGCATAAATGTTATATGCGTTTTATATCCCTTAGTTGTCTTGTACGATCACGCACGGGTAAGATAAGATAGGGGGTGGTGAATGTATTCTTACTCCGTCACCACACGAAAAATTACAATAGTACTTGTAAACAGGTTTATTTTATTTAGAAGCGTTTTAGATATGTTTCAAAAAGTTGCTTTTTATTATTTTTAATAATACTAATTTTGCTATATAATTTAGAACATTGTTATCATTTTATCAGTATAAATTATAGAGTTGCTTTTTTATTTTATCATTCTTACACTTTTTAGGCAGACGGTAAACCAGTTCATAACTTACATCCTGTTGTCTAAGATATTTCTCGTAATATTTGTCACGAGATTTATTTAGTATCAAGGATTCATTCTTGTATTAAGCAGAATTATAATCCCACATTTCGCCAAGAAAAAAGAGTTCTGTTGCCTTTTACCAAAGATTTGTAGCAGTAGCAAATTGTCTGATTTTGCGCTTCTACCGAAATATTTTAATCTTGAAGTGACCGATTTAGAAATTGAACACTTACTGCACGTTATCAAACGAAAAATAATTTTAAATAAACCCAAGGCGAAATAATCTTATTGCAACTGACAAAGTGCATAATAGTTATTAGATTAACTGTTTCCTGTAAGTATTGTTAAAATTACGCTCAAAATATTCCTAATTATCTATCCTGGTCTGCATCCTTATTAGGGGCCGTCCGTTAATCACGTGAGGTTTAAACTGGCGAAATCGTTTGACAAAAATCACGAAATATCACAAGGACGAGAGGGAGTTTCGGTTGTAGTAAGATATCACGTGTATTTATTTATTCGTCAAACGCTGAGATTTCTGAACTGAAAAGCCGTTGCCAGACAGCAAACGAAGTCGTTTAAAGTAGATGATCTGTATAAAGACCTTTTTGCCAAGTATAAAAAAGCAAAATACCGAAAATGTAATAAGCTACTTCTTTGTAGGTAATAAAAATTCACGTGATGTTAGTGGGGACGGGGAGTCATAGTTTTAAACCTCACCACGTATCACCAAGGAGGAGGGGGAGTTAAAATCCTAAAAAAAAGATCACGTGATTAATGGACGTCCCTTTATGTACATATTTATACGGTCTAGTACATAAACAAAAGCTTTATTTGTATATATTATTACAGTTTGATTTTATTTATAGTTGACATACCAGAATGTTGTATGTATACTCGTAATAAACCCATAAGTAGGCATGTTTTATTTATTTGTACATTTAAGTGTTACAATAACAAGTCCTATTTTAAAATAACATTATCAGATATGCTTTTAAAATTTTAGATATAGTTTTTTTTTGTTTATATTTAGTATTTAATTACTAACAGTTATTATGGCTTTTGCTTATGGTAGTAAACGAGCAAGCAGCACACCTGGTAGTAAGCATTACTGCTGTCCATGGACCTTTGCAATATCAGGGGTACAGCTATGCCGCTGCCTACCAACGAAAAGCCCCAAAAATTTGGGTTTCCAGTTCTCTTACTCACTAAACGAAGTGTAACAGTACATTGCCATTGCTTAGATGTCGATTTTCTGCTAGAGTGTGAAACTATCCCGGACGGCCGACGGCTCTAGACAGAAAACCTTCAACAGTGAAGTACTACTACTTCTAAAATAATTTATAATTAAAACAACTCTGATCAATTTTAGCTAAATAATTATGTTATAGGGTTGAAGGAATAAAAAGTATAAAGGATAAAATTTTATAAGTTAGAAATTAATTTAAAACTTGTTCAATAATATTCTAGCGATCTTAATATAAGAAAATGAATTCTTATATCAAGATCGTCTTTCTATTACAATAGGTTCTTAGAATAAATTCAGGAAGTGGCTGCCATTTAACTAACGTAAAGTAAATGTTCTAAAACTTCCAATTAAGGTTCTAAGGTTTTTTTATATAATAAAGTTTTGGTCCACAAACTTTTGTCCGTGTCTTTTTATGTTTTGTATTTTAATTATTATATTGATGTTATATAATTCAAGGTTCCTTGAAGTGGCTTTAATACATTTAGGTTTTAAGGTTAGATGTTTATGAATAGGTATAGACTGTCCATATATTGATTGGCATGCTGTACATATTAAGCTAAGTGGCAATTAATAATTTGTCACGCACTTGGAATTAGCAGTAGCGTGTAATGTAAATTTCAAATCTAAAGTTCTACGCGTCCCATTTAGTGAGTGTATGTATGCAATCGTAGTTATGTATATATATTTATTATCTCTTCATCCTACATACATACATATCATCACGCCATATCCCTTGCAGGGTAGGCAGAGAGAACAGAGTGCCAGAGAACTCTATCTCTGCATACTTCACTCGCTTCCTCAACATTCATAATTCTTTTCATACACGCTCGCCGGTTTCGGAGACTCTTGACTCCACCTTCCTTCAGTACCTGACCGATCTGGTCTAGGTAGGTTAGTCTCGGTCTCCCTCGGTACCTACATCCTTCCACTTTCGCATTGTATATCTTCTTAACCAGACGTTCGTTCGGCATTCTTTCCACATGTCCGAACCATCGGAGCATTCCCTTTCGCATCTTTATACCAATACTCTCTTTCATACCTACTCGCTCTCTTACGTCGTCGTTACGAGCCACCACCTCAGCCAGAAGGCACGTGTAGCAATACATAACGCAGTGCTTGTCCCAACATTACTGTATGGAAGCGAGAGTTGGGTATGCAGAAAAGAGTATGAAAGTAAAATTAATGCGGTCGAAATGCGATCTCTTCGAAAAATCTGTGGAGTTAGGCTGACCGACCACTCTTCATCCTACCTTTTTTGAATCTTTTTTAATTTTAAATGGTAACTTTTACCATTGTATAAACAATTATATATTTCTTTTATAGAATTGAATGATCGAATTTAATGAATATGAAATTATTGTTATTAATACTGTATTACATCATCATCATCTCATCATCTCAGCTCATATATGTCCCGCTGTTGGGCTCGTGCCTCCTCCATAATGGGAGGGAAATTGATCTACTATATCACGCTGGTCACCCTATACCAATAGAGTTGTGTGTTGCCTTAAAGGACTTGTATCCATAGCCGTTAATAAATTAAAAAAAAAAGAGTTTTGTGCCGAGTTTTCTTTCTCTTGCATAGATGTTATATGCGTTTTATATTCCTTAATCGTCTCGTACGATCACCCACGGGTAAGATAGGGGGTGGTGAATTGTATTCTTACTTCGTCACCACACGAAAAGGTATTACATATTAACTGTTATAGGTTATTAAATATAATATGCTTATGTGGTTATTTTCAGTGCTCTATAATTTGTAAGAAAAAGACTGACTTCTTTTCTCGTGAACAGTTAGAACATTGAGAGAGTTTTATGTACGAAGCATCAATATTCGTGTAATCCACAAATAATAATTGTTATCGAGCCATTTGGGTTAAACTTTGTACTCACACATAAAATACAGTACAAGTTAATGCCCGATTTTTGGTCCGTCTAATGACAGATTAAGTATGTAATGTATCGCTACTTTCATCACAGTTGTTTTAAGAACCATATAAAAGGGTAAGCAGATAATAATGCTGAGAAAAAAATATTTCTGATATTTAAGCGAGTTATCGCGCAACGAATGTGAAATAAAATTATTATCATTAATTTTATTGAGTTGTAATTGTTTTTTTATTTTCCCGACGATTTTAACCTTTCAACTTTCATGACAGAAAGACTCCTATGAGCTTTAAGATGTATTTAACTTTTAATTTTCCGTTGGGTGAGTGAATTTGAAATGGGTATTGTATGAAAAAAAGTGTTGAGAAAAGAATCCTTACAGATATATAAGCAGACTAAAATAGATAAATAAGTTACACAATCGCTGACGAAACAATTTATTCTTAATCGTTACCACTTAATCAATAAAGGCTGCTAATTAATCCGGTCAGCTAAGCCCTTCTTTTTTTTAGTACGTATTGCACAATAGTTTATCCTACATATGTACGCTTTACTATAACACCAATAAATGTAAGACGATTGAGCAAAGATAGATGAACTGTCAAATTCATAACCAGTTTGACTTTGCATAACCAGTGGCCTCACACCTAACTATATTTACATAATAGTATACATAACATCATACCTATATATTTACATATTAGTATACATTTGTACATACTGACATACATTTCTTTGACCTGAATTAATGATGGCTTCTGTGCACTGATAGATGCGCTGTTTGGCACTATCTTGCACGCTGTATTAACAGGGTACAGCCACGTACCTGTTTACTAAAAGAGATATAATCGGAAAATGCTTCTGTTTTGTCTCAGTACTTTCAGTTCTTATGCTTTATTATTCTATCTTATTTATTGAAGTGAAAACTTCTTTTGGCGCACCGCACACAGATTTTTTCATGGACTGTGAGTGAGGCTGATCCGTCACGCTCTGAGGTGAAAGGCTCGATCGGGTGAACTCGGGACCGCCAACTGTACCCGATCATCACTCATAATAGTCAGGGACTTTCTAACCGACCGTAGCTTCCGCTACCGGGTAGGAGGCACTCTCTCCGCATCGCATCCACTAAAAGCCGGCGTTGTCCAGGGATCGATGTTTTCACCAATCTTGTTAACGCTGTACACCAGCGACATCCCTCAACTCAAGAATGTACAAACAGCACTATTCGCCGACGACACTGCTATCTTCTATGCAGGTTATTCCATAGAGTCAGTGATCTCCAAAAAGCGGCTACCGCCCTAGATAAATGGTCTAGGAAATGGAGAATTACTATCAACCCCACTAAAAGCCAAGCAAAATGCAATCATGTTTCACCGGTAGACTGATCGCCTCCATCTATTGGCTTCTTTCTCACAAATAACTATGTCTGACCAGTCCATTCCATGGACTAAACAGGCCAAATATCTCGGAGTCACCCTTGACAATCGCCTGTCCTTCGTTCCTTACTTAAAGCGAGTTCGTGCTAGGACGTCTTCACAGCTTGTTGCAAGCCAAAGCCAAGCTATCGCTCAGTAGCAAAGTTCAATTATACACCGCCGCGTGCGTCCCATCATGACGTATGCAAGCGTAGTGTTTACACATGGGAAACCCTTCAGGTTACACCGTTTACAAACGTTACAGAATAGGTTCATGCGCCGTGCGACGGAAACACCGTGGTACATGCGCAATGTGGATCTTTACATAGATCTAGGCCTAGCGACCATCAGACAGTACATGAAGCAGTGCTCCCGCCGCTACTTCTATTCTGCCGTCACTCACCCTAATGCCATAGTGGTTAGGGCGTCTAGCTATCATCATCATTTCAGCCCATCGCCGTCCACTGCTGGACGTAGGCCTCCGTCATGGTACACCACAGAGTGCGGTCCTGTGCCGCCTGCATCCATCGACGCCCAGCAACTTTCACCAGGTCATCTGTGCACCTAGTGGAGGGGCGACCTACACTGCGTCGTCCGGTACGTGGTAGCCACTTTAGAACCTTTTATCCCCAGCGTTTGTCGGTTCTTCGAGCGAAGTGGCCTGTCCATTGCCACTTCAGCGTGCTAATTCTTCGTGCTATGTCGGTTACACCCATTCTTCTGCGGATTTCCGTATTACGGATTCTATCACGCAGAGAAATCCCGAGCGTAGCTCACTCCATAGCACGCTGAGCGACTTTGAGCTTGGTTATGAGGTCTACATTTAGGGACCATGTTTCCGTGCCATAAGTCATCACTGGTAACACACACTGGTCATAGACCTATGTTTTCAGACACTGAGGTATATTCTACGAGAAAATTCTCCTAAGTTTCCCAAACGCTGCCCAGCCGAGTAGTATTCATCGGCTGACCTCTTTCTCGAAATTGGATCTAGGTACCTAACTGAACTGTTTGTCCAAGGTAAACAATGATCGACAATTTCGAGAATCGCATTACCAACTAGGACCGCTACAGGAATGACATGGGCATTTGACATGACTTTCGTCTTGTCCATGTTCATTCGTAAACCTACTAGTTGAGATACCCTGCTGAGATCGTTGAGCATAGTGCCAAGATCCTCCATGGATTCTGCCATAACGATGATGTCGTCTGCAAATCGAAGGTATATACATACATACATATCATCACGCCATATCCCTTGCAGGGTAGGCAGACAGAACAGAGTGCCAGAGAACTCCATCTCTGCATACTTCACTCGCTTCCTCAACATTCATAATTCTCTTCATACACGCTCGCCGGTTTCGGTGACTCTTGACTCCACCTTCCTTCAGTACATGAACGATCTGGTCTAGGTAGGTTAGTCTCGGTCTCCCTCGGTACCTACATCCTTCCACTTTCGCATTGTATATCTTCTTAACCAGATGTTCGTTCGGCATTCTTTCCACATGTCCGAACCATCGGAGCATTCCCTTTCGCATCTTTACACCAATACTCTCTTTCATACCTACTCGCTCTCTTACGTCGTCGTTACGAATGCGTTCGGTCAGCCTAACTCCACAGATTTGCCGCAGAGATCGCATTTCGACCGCATTAATTTTACTTTCATACTCTTTTCTGCATACCCAACTCTCGCTTCCATACAGTAAAGTTGGGACAAGCACTGCGTTATGTATTGCTACACGTGCCTTCTGGCTGAGGTGGTGGCTGCCGAGAAGTTGCCCCAACGCTCCGTTCACTCTATTTCCCACATTCACTCTTCGCTCTATATCAGTAGTGTACCTTCCATCTCGGCTAAATCCACATCCAAGATATACAAATTCATCCACTTGCTCTAGTACATCATTACCTATTGTTACTCTTACATCTGTTCTGGTTTCATCTCTTTCAAAGACCATTATTTTGGTTTTGCTCACATTCACGCGTAGACCCCTTTTCTTACAATCTTCTGTCATTGTGTCGACTAGGGTCTGCAGGTCAGTCGCTGACTGTGCCAGCAGGACTGCATCATCTGCACAAAGCATAGCAGTGACCACTGAGTCGCCCATCTGGACTCCCACATTCATATCGTTCAACCTTTGGAGACATTTATCCAGATATATGATAAACAGCCTGGCTGACAGAACGCACCCCTGCTTAACGCCGATATTGACGTCAAACCAAGGCGACATTCCATCATCCAGCCGCACACAGGCTCTACAGCCCATGTAACTGGACTGCACAGCCTGTAGCAGTTTAACGTTAATACCATACTCCGGTAAAATGTCCCAAAGTTCCTTTCGTACAACCGTGTCAAATGCTCTCTCCAGATCCACAAAACTGCAGAAAACCCTCTGACCTAGAGCCAGATGCTTCTCCACAATGTTGCGCAAAGAGAACACTTGATCCATGCATCCCCTTCCACTCCTGAAACCTCCTTGTGTCTCACACAGTAAACCATCGGACACCATCCTCATTCTCTTTTCAATAATTTTACCATACACTTTTGCTGCCAAACTGGTCAAGCTTATGGCTCTGTAATTTGCGCAGTCATAACGTGAACTCTTGTTTTTAAACAAAGGCACAATGACTACGCTATTCCAGTCCCCGGGAACCATTCCCGAGCTCCAACATAAATTGAGGAGCAACAGGAACGCCTCTCAGACACAAGAGCCACCAAGCTTGATCATCTCGGCAGACACCATATCAATGCCCGCTGCCTTACCATTTTTCAAACTTCTTATCGCCCATTTAACTTCATCAATACTGATGCCATCGGAGGACGCCGTTGTCGAATGTTGATCTACTAAACCACATGCAACACCGGCGCCAACCGTAGCATCCGCATACATATCGCCAAAATATTCACTCCATCGGCTTAACACGTCTTGTGTTTGTGTAAGAATGTCTCCACCTTTAGACCTTATTTTATTCATTCTGAAGGCTGACCAACCACCCCGAGACTTCTTCACCTCCCTATCCCCCCAAATCGAAGATGAGTGATGTATTCACCGTTAATGTTATTACCGAGTACAGTCCAGTCTAAGAGCTTGAAGACATCTTCCAGTGTAGTGGTGAATAGTTTCAGAGAGATGACATCTCCCTGTCTCACGCCT
The DNA here is from genome assembly GCA_905163515.2 of Lymantria monacha. Classification (NCBI taxonomy): domain Eukaryota; kingdom Metazoa; phylum Arthropoda; class Insecta; order Lepidoptera; family Erebidae; genus Lymantria; species Lymantria monacha. The sequence goes on along the minus strand of LR991098.1, from coordinate 14,202,088 downwards.
TTCTACAACTGTATCGGTTTCGTACTCTTATCCCGGATACAGAATGACATTATAGCGTTCCTGTACAAACATTTCAACACTTCGATATGATGATGGTCGATTTGGCACCGCTGAAGGGACTGCACCACCGCCCAAGTTTCGACTGAATCAAAGGCTTTCTCATAGTCCACAAACGCTATACGCAGAGGCCGATTGTACTCCTCGGTCTTCTGGATAATCTGCCGAAGCGTGGGGATATGGTCTATGGTGCTATAGCCTTTTCGAAAGCCACCTTGTTCGGGCGGCTGGAAGTCATCAAGCTTGCACGTGAGTCGATTGGTAATGACCCTCGAAAACAACTTGTAGACGTGGCTCAAGAGTGAGATGGGTCTGTAGTTCTTTAGAAGAACTTTGTCGCCGTTCTTAAAGAACAGCACCATCACACTCCTGGTCCACGACTATAGCGTCTAGCTATACCTCTTCTAAAATTTCCGCGATCCGACAACCGCGTCTAATACTCGAGGAACCCGATGACATTATCACGCTCGACCAAACGCAGGCATACACAGCCCGCGCGGCCCTGACATGTAAATATCCACGATTCCGCCCCCGCCGCTGGGGACGGAAATCGTATCGCGTTAAAATCACAAACGTGGGTGAACCCATTTTGCCAGCGACCCCCTGAGCCGTGGTCCGTACCCCACAGGGGGTGCCCTCGGGATCGGTCGCTTAAACTTTATCGGGATGAGAGCCCTCAGCGCTCACCCACAGTCCGGGTAAAGTTGTCATAGCCATCTGAGGCTAACAAATTGGTCACTAACAAAAAAAAATCCCATTCTCCTGTAAGCCCCTCAAACAGTTTTTATGACAACCATGGAAAGTTCAAATTACTGAAATTTTTAGCATTTAATATGCTTCATTATTTATAAATACCCGATACGAAACGAAAAATGATGTCACAAGCGGGGTTCGAACCCGCACCTATTGGGAATCCGGCCCAACCGTGCTGCCACTTACACCATCGTGAACTATTTTGGGACATGCAAATTTCGAATCATATTATATCTTACGTCTTCAAGGTGACGTATGCCATCTATCGGACAATGTTTACACATTGTATAGACTTAATACTTCAAACTTTACAGTTAGAATTGTATTAAACGATGACACAACCTTGTTATTCAAATTACTGAAATTTTTAGCATTTAATATGCTTCATTATTTATAAATACCCGATACGAAACGAAAAATGATGTCACAAGCGGGGTTCGAACCCGCACCTATTGGGAATCCGGCCCAACCGTGCTGCCACTTACACCATCGTGAACTATTTTGGGACATGCAAATTTCGAATCATATTATATCTTACGTCTTCAAGGTGACGTATGCCATCTATCGGACAATGTTTACACATTGTATAGACTTAATACTTCAAACTTTACAGTTAGAATTGTATTAAACGATGACACAACCTTGTTATTCAAATTACTGAAATTTTTAGCATTTAATATGCTTCATTATTTATAAATACCCGATACGAAACGAAAAATGATGTCACAAGCGGGGTTCGAACCCGCACCTATTGGGAATCCGGCCCAACCGTGCTGCCACTTACACCATCGTGAACTATTTTGGGACATGCAAATTTCGAATCATATTATATCTTACGTCTTCAAGGTGACGTATGCCATCTATCGGACAATGTTTACACATTGTATAGACTTAATACTTCAAACTTTACAGTTAGAATTGTATTAAACGATGACACAACCTTGTTATTCAAATTACTGAAATTTTTAGCATTTAATATGCTTACGTCACCTTGAAGACGTAAGATATAATATGATTCGAAATTTGCATGTCCCAAAATAGTTCACGATGGTGTAAGTGGCAGCACGGTTGGGCCGGATTCCCAATAGGTGCGGGTTCGAACCCCGCTTGTGACATCATTTTTCGTTTCGTATCGGGTATTTATAAACCATGGAAAGTTTTAATATTTTATACTTAAACCGTCACACGGGACTTTTAATAGTTCTTAAATATACGAAAACTAAAAAACTATTTTATTACTAAATAAACAGTGTTGAGGGCTCGGATTTATGTGAAGTTAACGTGATACTCATAATCTTGCACGCAACGTAAATATCAACCAACTTGTCAACCAAGTACCTATAACTTGGATAAATAACATGAAACTAAACAAGTAAACAATATAATGATTTCTAATGTTTACGCGAATATTACACATTTGAAATAATACTATTTTTTACGGATATCTACTATTTTTTATATCTATCCCGTTCCTATTTGGTTTTTAATTTCCCGACGTTTCGAACACTTTACAGTGATCATGGTCACGGGAGGACTACTTTAGTCCAATAAGTCATCGTTATTACAGAAATTTATATCTATCCACTACAGTATCAGTTATTAAATTCTGACCCACATTTTTAATACAAATTCATTGCCAGTACAAAAAGAAAATTATTCTATGTATAAAATTTTATATTGTTTATGATCTGTTATTATTAAAACATTTAATTTATGATTATTATTATATTGTGGCAATTTACAATTTTAGGAAAACTAACGAAACCTTGGGAAATTAAAAATCAAATACAAACGCGATAAAATTCGTAAAGGTAGTTTTATTTCAAGTAAACAAATACTATAAACAAGCTGACTGCCATTTATATAAAATACTATAGAAAGGTGTCCGTTTTCCGTTCCGTGTCACGTTTTCCGTGTGATGACGGAGTAAAAATACTATTTACCACCCCATCTTACTCGTGGGTGATCGTACGAGACGACTAAGGGATATAAAACGCATATAACATCTATACGAGAGAAGGAAAATTCGAAACTAAACCAACATGTCTGACCAGCGCGGTATAGTAGGTTAATTTCCCTCCCATTACGGAGGAGGTCCGAACCCAATAGTGGGACGTTTATGGGCTGTGATGATGATAGAAAGGTGTCCGGATGTTTGAAGTGTAATGCCGAATTTGTTTGAACATGTATACTGGCACAAAAAACAATTGTCACGAATCTAGAATCAATTCATTTAAAACTAGGGGACATTGACCTATATGTTACCTATTTAACTTAAATATGTTGTCCAATTTCCATGTGGTGGCGGAGTAAAGATACAATTTACCACCCCCTTCTAAGCTGTAGGTGATTGTAAGATACTAAGGGACTAAATATAAAACGCATATAATATCTATGCAAGAGAAGGAAAAATCGAAACAAAATCCTATATCAACACGTCTGACCAGCGTGGTATAGTAGTCAATTTCCCTCTCATTATTGAGGAGGCTCGAGCCCAACGGTGGGTTATATATAAGTTGAGATATTGTCAAAATTGAAATTATATCTAATACCTTTAAATAAACAATTCTTGTATATTTCTTTATATTTATAATCTCGGCAACAGCTCCCACGATTCCCATGAAATGTACTGCAAGGGTTTCAGGGGCGATAAACCGATTTAGCTAGGTTTTATTTATAGAAAAACCTCATTATATCAGTGTTTTTAGACATTGAAAAAAATATTATTAGAATATGAAGATAGATTTAGCCGTTGCCATCAAGAATAAGAATAGTTTAGTTGGGAAATCGAGCATTCTCTTAATTCAGATAGCCCCATTAGGTTTCTTGGTTTTCCCTGTTTTTAATTTTACGTTATTTTTTTCATTTATTTCCTCAATTATTTTTTATTAATAACTATTTCATATCCTTATTACGTTAATAGGTTATAAATATATTTATATTTATTAACAGCTGATCCGCGCAACTTCGTTCGCGTTTCATTAATGCATAGTTTCAATTTTATTTCACAATTAAATTCAATTTCATATTTGAATTAAAGTTAATAATAATAGTAATTAGCTCGTGATCGGGGACCGCTCGTATCAAGGATCTGGAATTCTGCTAGATTTTTAAAATTTTCTTTTATACGAACCTTGTCCTGACAATAACGAATATAAAAAAAAAAGAATTATCCAATTTGGTGCACTCATTCAGAAGTTATACACGTACATACATTTTAGCTATTAATTTTTTTATATAAATAATTTATATTTAAATAGGAAGTACCTATATTTCTATCGAGAAACTTTGTTACAATCGTTTAATATCTAAATATATTTGCTCAAAAAATAAAATTATCAGGTTAAATTATCCATTCTAGACATCCATCCATTTTCCGTGTGATGACGGAGTAAGAATACAACCCATCTTACTCGTGGGTGATCGTACGAGACGACTAAGGGATATAAAACGCATATAACATCTGTGCGAGAAAAGGAAAACTCGAAACAAAACCCTATACTAACACGTCTGATCAGCGTGGTATAGTAGGTCAATTACCTACCCTTCCATTATGGAGGAGGCCCGAGCCCAACAGTAGGACATGTTTGGGCTGAGATGAGATGACGAGACATCCAGATAGTTCTGTTATAATATACCACATAATCCATTAAGTCAATGTTTATTTTAAGAAACTATTGTGTATTAAACATACACTATTCTTTTCAATTATAATGTGACTGTAATATGAATACTAAGAGTCAATATAAACTTCTAGTTTTCCAAGAACTGTTTACAAATTGCATATAGCAAATGCAAATTACTACGTCATTTAAATACTAAATAGCGTTTTTCTTTGCTCACCAAATTACACTAGACATACATAATGGATGTCTTCGAGTGATTTATGTGCTTCAATTCTCATTAAAAATGAATGTGAATTCTATTGTGATTGTTGCAATTACATGTGTAAAAGAAATACTATAATTTTGATAGCTGGACAGTTAATTAACAATCGAATTACTTCTATATAGCTCTTTTTTTAAATACTACCCTAAGGCCGCCGCAGCATTAAGAAAATAATACTTGTATTGCGGCGGACTTTACAAACATATAATTAACTCAGACGAATTACACCCTTTTTTTTTGTGGACTATCGATGCGTCTCGCCCCGCCAAATCAGTCCGGGATGACGGAAAGGCAGCGCGTGACCCCATAGACCCACTGTAAAACTCCTCTCTCTTCGCCGTGCGATCGGACCACCGGTACCCGATTTTTGACTTCGGTGGCAAACGAATTACTCCCAGACTTAGAACAACACTTTGTGAATCGCACAAAGTCGAACCCCGCGGCTAACTGTGTGGTAGCAGACTAGCAGTTACGAATACTACCAACCCTTACTTTGCTCGTGGATGTCGTAAAAGACGACTAAGAGCCTTATAACAACCTGGGCCAACTCTATCTGATACAATTTAGTCATCAATTACATTCCCAAGGAGGGTTGACTTCTGGCAGGCGGTAGGTCATAAAACTATTGCCAATAACTTTTACGATGTGTACTATGAAAAAAGAGTACATACTGTATCGACCCCAAGTAATTGGGATAAGAGTAGGAGAATGATGATGAATGATGAGTTGAACCCGCGGCACTGTCACAGACGGTTGATATCTTAACGACTATGCCATCTATATAGTATTTACCCGCAAACTTAAGAGGAATGTGACATACTCTTCTTGCTTTCATAGTTTTATGTAAATAAATGAATGATAGACAATTTATGAAATTCCAAAGTGATTGATGATTAATTAAAATGTTTCCCAATATTAAAAGTTTCACTCCCATCGTGTCTTTGTACTTCAATATAGAATGTCAGCTTTGCATTTTTCTTTTAATTTTCATTATATTTTATTTTTTTAAAAACAAATCAGGTTTATTTATAAAAATATCTATCAACATTTTTTTTTTGTTTGAACAATGATTAATAATAATTTAATTTTAAACGCTTTTATTCACATAGTGCTGGTGTCTATTCTTCTGATGATCCGTAAGCAGGTTTTGACAAGTTTACAAGAAAACAAGGGGTTATTATTTAACCCGTTAATACATGGGAATAAATGAAATATATGTATTATGATGATAATCTCAGCTCATATATTATATGTCCCACTACTGAGCTTGAGTCTCATCCACTATAGGAGGGAAATTGACTTATATATCACGTCAGTCTATACTCTCAAAGTAAAATATGGTATGTTCGTAATAAAATTATAGGTTGATTTAAATTTAATGCTATTTCATAGAATACAATACGACGCATAACGACGATGTCAAAAGACTAATACTTTCATTACACATCATCATTCTCCTACTCTTATCCCAATTACTTAAGGTCGATACAATACTTTTTTTTCATAGTATACTTTGCAAAAATTATTGGCAATAGTTTTATGACCGGCCACCTGTCAGACGTCAACCCTCTTTGGAAATGTAATTGTTGGCCAAACGGCATCATATGGACTTGGCACAGGTCATTATAAGGCTCTCCACATCATACGTAAACATATCGTATGTAAGGACATCCACGGCCAAATTAAGGTTGGTAGTATTCGTAGCCGCTACCAAACAGCTAAGCTTTCATTACACGTTACTTCGAAAATAATATTCGCCGAAACAAAAGTCTTATTATATATCTAATTTTGTTTTTAACTGCACGGATGACGTAAATACTGACTTAACGTCCCAGTAGCATGGATTCAATACCCACGTAGAGCAATACTTTGTGTTATCCATAAATTATTGTTTTAAGTAAAGGTATAATTTGCGAAGATCTGTGGAGTTAGGCTGACCGATCGCATTCGTAACGACGACGTAAGAGAGCGAGTAGGTATGAAAGAGAGTATTGGTATAAAGATGCGAAAGGGAATGCTCCGATGGTTCAGACATGTGGAAAGAATGCCGAACGAACGTTTGGTTAAGAAGATATACAATGCGAATGTGGAAGGATGTAGGTATCAGGGGAGACCGAGACTAACCTACCTAGACTAGATTGGTCACGTACTGAAGGAAAGTGGAGTCAAGAGTCTCCGAAACCGACGCGCGTGTATGAAGAGACTTACGAATGTTGAGGAAGCGAGTGAAGTATGCAAGGATAGAGTTCTCTGGCACTCTGTTCTCTCTACCTACCCTGCAAGGGATATGGCGTGATGATATATATGTATGTATAATTTGCGTCCGTTAAATTTGAGTGTTTATAAAGTCCCCGCAATACAAAGATATTCCCTTATTACCTAGTGGTTTATCTTAAAAATAAAAGAGTAAAATAAATATCTCTAATGTATTGAATATAAAGTTGGTGCCATCGACCTGCAGTGAAAAATATTCATTAGCCTTGACTGCATATATGTACATATTTTTATACGCTTATATAAATATTCACGAGTTTACAATTACTTTAATAAGGTAGGCTGTTGTTGTTATAATTAGTGTTTGAAGAATTAATAAATATTTTATGAATCTTTCTAATATAATAATTATTATAACTGTATCTATATATACATAGTTATTTTAGGGTTGAACACCGAAGTAAAAGACCGGGTTCCAGTGGGCCACTGCTGCTCGCACGTAGAGAAAGAAAGTATATGTAGGGCGGGTATATGAGGTCGCAAACCGCTTCTTCTGTTGCCCCGGACGGATTTCGCGGGGCATGACCACACCATAGCTCGTCGCCAAAAAAAAGGCTAAATGTAATAGTTACTATACAGACACAATTTTCATTAGATGATTCAGTTGTTATGACTTAACTTAATAAAGTATTTCCGTGTGGTGATGGAGTAAGAATACTATTCACCACGCCATATCTTACCCGTGGGTGATCGTGCGAGATGACTAAGAGATATAAAACGCATATAACATCTATGCGAGAGAAAGAAAACTCGAAACAAAACCCTATACCAACACGTCTGACTAGCGCGATATAGTAGGTTAATTTCCCTCTCATTACGGAGGTAGCCGAGCCCAACAGTGGGACATTTATGAGCTGTGATGTTATGATGATGATAATGATAATAAAGTCGAATAATGTTACTCGTTCCAAATAAAGCTATTTTTATTGATTCTATTGCTTTTGTATTTGATTTTTACTTTCCATATGCTTTAGAAGTCCTCATGTGACTAACTTACCCCGTGTGGCGACGGGAATAGAATACAAAGGTCGTCACCCCTTACTTGCCCGTGGGAGTCGTAAAAATCGGCTAAGGGTCTCACCGGGAGATTGGGCAGCGGCTATCTCCCGGGAAACTTAATAACATCTACCGCGATCGCCAATCCGCTCGCCAAGCGTGGCGATTATGGCATTATTACCCCCCCAAAATAAATATGAATGCACAAAAAGTCACGGCCCCCAGTCACGGCAGTTCCGCTGTTCCACGGGCTCATTTTGGTAGCGGGCCTGTTGGTGGCGGGGCAGGGGGTGCTAGGAATCTCCGGCCGCGATCCGGCTACCAAAAAAATCGACCCTTGGCCCTGGTAACACACAACGTTCGGACGCTTAGGACCGACGAGAGGGTCATCGAACTGGAAGAGGAATTGAGCAAAATCCGATGGGACATTGTAGGATTATCAGAAGTGCGAAGAGAGGGGGAGGGCACGATAATCCTCCGGTCTGGAAATTTGCTCTTCTACCGGGAGGGAGATCACCCATCCCAAGGCGGTGTAGGGTTTATCGTTCGTAAGTCTCTCGTAGAGAACGTGGAGAGGATCGAAAGTGTGTCAACAAGGGTAGCGTACCTTATACTCAGAATTACCAAACGGTATTCGTTGAAGGTCATACAGGTTTACGCACCGACTTCGACATACTCCGACGACGTAGTGGAGGCCTTATACGAGGATATCTCGAAAGCCATCCACACGTCCAAAACCCACTTCACGGTAGTTATGGGAGACTTCAACGCAAAACTAGGCAAAAGGACAGACGATGAGTTGATAGTGGGGCAATATGGATTTGGACAGAGAAACCAAAGGGGCCAAAAACTGGCCGACTTTTTGGAGAAGGAAGGCCTCTTCATGATGAATTCCTTCTTCAAGAAACGGCCACAAAGGAAGTGGACCTGGATTAGCCCTGATGGATCCACTAAAAATGAGATAGACTTCATCTTGACGGACAAACGACAAATATTCAATGATGTCTCTGTGATCAGCAGGATTAAAACTGGGAGTGATCACCGCATGGTTCGAGGCACATTGAATCTTCGTACGAAAGTCGAGCGGTCCCGCTTGATGAAGTCTACACTCCGACCTACACCTGTCCAATACCAGAACCCCGATAGCTTTCAACTCGAATTACATAATCGCTTCCAATGCCTGGAAGAGTGCGAATCTTCGAACGATATGAACAACAGGTTCGTGGAAACTGTCCACGCGGTCGGGTCAAAATTCTTTAAGGCCCATCGCGCTACTAGAACAAAAAAGCTTTCTGACCAGACTCTTCAACTCATGGAGAGGAGAAAGGAAATGACGGTACAGTCTTCAGCCGATTGGTCCGAACTCAGGCAGCTTAATAGACAAATCTCTAAATCTATGCGACGCGATATTCGCCGATTCAATACACTGCGTATTGAAGAGGCGATAGAGCGAAATCGAGGCTCCAAAGTGTTCGTACGAGATTTGTCTATTGGGCAGAGCCAAATGACTAAGCTGAAGACCGATGACGGTACTGTCATTTCATCCCAGAGTGAGATCTTGGGAGAGGTCGAAAGGTTCTATGGGCAGTTGTACAAATCATCCCTGAATCCTGTTGTCAGCTTGGTCCAAGACCCCAGATCCAAGCTAACTCGGCACTATACCGAAGAAATCCCGGACGTCAGCTTGTACGAGATCAGAATGGCTCTAAAACAATTAAAGAACGGAAAGGCACCGGGAGATGACGGAATTACCACAGAGCTCCTGAGGGCAGGCGGCAAGCCAGTTTTAAAAGCCCTACAGAAGCTGTTTAATTCTGTCATTCTCGGGGGCGACGTTCCAGAGTCGTGGACCAGGAGTGTGGTGGTGCTGTTTTTCAAGAAGGGCGATAAAACGCTCTTAAAGAATTACAGACCCATCTCACTCCTGAGCCACGTGTACAAATTGTTTTCAAGAGTCATTACGAACCGACTCGCGCGCAAGCTAGACGACTTCCAGCCGCCCGAACAAGCCGGTTTCCGAAAAGGTTATAGTACCATAGACCACATCCACACGCTACGCCAGATTATACAGAAGACCGAGGAGTATAATCGGCCTCTGTGTCTAGCGTTTGTGGACTATGAGAAAGCCTTTGATTCTGTCGAAACTTGGGCAGTGCTGCAGTCCCTTCAGAGGTGCCAAATTGACTATCGATATATCGAAGTGCTGAAGTGTTTGTATAAAGACGCTACTATGTCAGTCCGCATCCAGGATAAGAGTACGAAACCGATCCAGCTGCAGAAAGGCGTGAGACAGGGAGACGTTATCTCTCCGAAACTGTTCACCACTGCGCTGGAAGATGTCTTCAAGCTCTTAGACTGGACCGGACTCGGCATCAACATCAATGGCGAATACATCACTCACCTTCGATTCGCAGATGATATCGTAGTCATGGCAGAATCCCTGGAGGACCTTAGCACCATGCTCAATGACCTCAGCAAGGTCTCCCAACTAGTAGGGTTGCAAATGAACATGGACAAGACGAAAATCATGTCTAATGCCCATGTCATTTCTGTACCGGTCCTGGTTGGGAATGCGATTCTCGAAGTTGTCGATCACTATGTTTACCTAGGACAAACAGTTCAATTAGGTAGATCCAATTTCGAGAAAGAGGTCAACCGACGAATCCAACTCGGCTGGGCAGCGTTCGGGAAACTTAGGAGGATCTTCTCGTCTAATATTCCGCAGTGTCTGAAAACAAAGGTTTATAACCAGTGTGTGTTACCAGCGATGACTTACGGCACTGAAACGTGGTCTCTAAATGTCGGCCTCATAACAAGGCTCAAAGTCGCTCAGCGTGCTATGGAGAGGGCTATGCTCGGTATTTCTCTACGTGATAAAATCCGAAATACGGAAATCCGTAGAAGAACGGGTGTAACCGACATAGCCCTAAGGATTAGCACGTTGAAGTGGCAATGGGCAGGCCACATCGCTCGACGAACCGACAACCGTTGGGGAAAAAAGGTTCTCGAGTGGCGACCACGAATCGGACGACGCAGCGTAGGACGACCCCCCACTCGGTGGACTGATGACCTCATCAAGGTCGCAGGAAACCGCTGGATGCAGGTGGCACAGGACCGTTATAGATGGCATTCTCGTGGGGAGGCCTATGTCCAACAGTGGACGTTTACAGGCTGATGGATGGATGGATGGATGTGACTAAGCTGAAAAGTATTTCAAATGTGTAACATTCGGGTTCTGTATAAAATTCTTACCGATTAAAGACAGATTTACTTGTAAAATTATTACTGCTTTTTGTCATTCATCATCATCGTCCTGCTCTTATCTTAATTGGTGACGATATAATATGTACTCTTATTCTATTGTATATTATCACCATCATCATTCTCCTACTCTTATCCTAATTACTTGTAGTCGATACAATATGTACTCTTCTTTCATAGTACACATTGTAAAAGTTATTGGCAATAGTTTTATGACCGGCCGCCTGCTAGACATCAACCATTTTTTTTTGTTGCGGTAGCCTATGGACGTGGTCGCGCCCCGCCAAATCGTTCCGGGGTGATGGAAAAGGCGGCACGTGACCCCATAGACCCACTGTGCAATTCTCCTCTCTTCGCCGTGCAAGTGGGCCACCTGTACCCGATCTTTGCCTTCGGTGGCCCACCCGCTAGACGTCAACCCTCAGACGCCAATCATACATATTGCAAAATTTTGGCAATAGTATTTTAACCAGCCGCCTTTCTGACGTCAACCTTTTTTTGGGCATATAACTGTTGACCAGACGGTATCAGAGGAGTTGGGCGTCTTTCACAATGTAAGAGTTGGTAGTATTCATCACTAATTTATAATGAGTACTTAAAATATAACATCAGGTGATTAAAATCATATAACCATATATCAGCATTGTTTCTAACAATTTGTTAACCTCGTAATATAAGAACCCATTCGCAACTGATTTCAATGCTTTTCGCAACGAAAACTATCTGTTTTGAACAATTCTCTCACGGGTGCGTGAAGTGCAGCGGTTTTTAAACATTGACTCATATTCGACTATTTCTATTAAAAAAAGTATTTAAATGTTTCGTTACAAATTTTGTAACAATCGTTAATGACCCTAATTGCTTCCACTAAAATAACTAGCAGACTCATGAAACACGAAAAGCTAAATTTGTGGTATTGTTTATAAAGATACCTATCCTACCTATATACGGTGACATTTATGTCGTCTTACAAAAGCAGTTGAGTTAACGTATCCAGTATCTACTATTCAATCGTACAATTAAACAGTAAAAAATAAATATTTACTGGAATATTTTTTACAAAAAATTATTGTAGGTAAATAAATACTAATTAAAATAGTAAGAGAACAGCATGTAGCGGGCGGTAGGCTACCTACTCGACATAACCTACGTACTGTGTAGGTATTACTTAGGCGTAGGTACGCTTTGGAATAGCAGTCCACATGGACTTCGTAGCTGTGGTTGGCTAAGGTAATAACGTTAGCCAATCATTATCATTCAGAATGCCGTATGATTTCTTTTGTTTAAAATGTAAACATTATAGGTTGTTACAAACGGTGGCGCGCATGCGCGGAAAACTTTAATTTATTTTATTTTGTTATTTTTTTATCACTACCACTATTGAACAATTAAATATGTTAAATATGTTTCTTTGGTCGGATACTTTTATGGCACTTCTTTTGTAAGACGATATAAATGTCACGGTGTATAATGACGGTTTTGTAAACAAAAACTCGGAAGTAATGATCTAAGTGAAATTATCACTAATTTCATTGAGGGTTTCCCTGAAAAACGAGGTTTTCCCTCAAATCTTATATATATTATACATTTAAAAAAAATAATATGGTATCGTAATATGCCACTTACTCATATCCTTCGTACATATTTAACATAATAAGGTGTAACCACTAAAAAGCAAAGATAAATTATTTTTTTTTTAAATTAATAAAAGAATGGAAAGTTTTAACTTAAGAAAAAAAGGCTAAGGAAAATAAAAAAAAGTATGTGTTTAGTTATGTACACGCGTTAGAAGTTATACTTCTTTGGCGTAACAAGATAAAAATCTTTTCAAAAATTTTATCTTTCGCCTTATTCTACGTTTGTAGAAAAAACGACACAAACAATAGAAAAAAGGTATTTAATACATTGAAAGTTTTATTATAACACATTATCTAGTTAAATAAAGTTTATTTAAATATCACTAAAGTGTTGTCTCTAGCTAAATTCTAAGCTAAGTTTTCGTGACGGTGAGCGCGCGCATCGTAAAAATTTACTCTCATCATTTTACCCTAACGCGCCAAAAGAATTATAACTTCAAAAATATATATAAAAAAATGATACAGTTTATGACGTCGGTGCGGTTATAGTATATAAGATTTAGTGGTATTATCTACTTAGGTACTTACGAGTTCTCTTCACTGTTTTCATACGAGACAAGTGCAAAGGTGATATCGTATTTTTATTCCTAACAGCACGTGATAGGGTATTGATATTACAACAAACGTGAATGTATTACAATTTAATAGCATAATCGTTTTGTCAATTGATAAATACTGTGATACTTATAATACTAAAAGTTTAAATCAGAATAATCACAGCGTTCACTACACCGATAAATCTTTTGTAGTCTTCACAAAGAACGTTGTTAAGTTTTTTACCTATTAAAATATTTAATGAGAAGCAAGGCTTTATATATATAAAGTAGGATTTTTTTGCTGATTTCAGTAAGCACAACAAGTGTGTTTAAATGCACATTACAGTTAATAATGGATCCAGTTATATTCTGTATGATGAGAAAATAATATCTTGCAATTTAAAAGCTAATTACGTATAAACATATTTGCTTTAGATTTTCTTTTTGTTTTTTTTTTATATAGGCAACATTGGCACTAAGAAAATAATCATGACTACACAGATGGCATAGTGGTTAAGGTACTGAAATTCTATGCCGGTGTCTTGGGTTCGATTCCCACGCAGGACAATACTTTGTGCGATCCACAAAGTGTTGTTTTGAGTCTGGGTGTAATTTGTCTGCGTTAATTGCATGTTTGTAAAGTCCCTTGCAATACAAGGGTTATTTTTCCTTAGTGGTGTGGTCTTTAAAAAATACAAAAAATATTTTGCCACCGTTAATTTAAAAAAAAAACCTAGTACGCAAAATCCTAAATCAAAAAAAAATATAATTAATTTTGATATTCTTGTTTTAGGAGCAAATATTTTGTTTAATGATATAAGAAAATAGCGTTCCGTCTGCTTTTCTGTAGGTCCCAGGCTCGTGACGTCAGGGTTTATTATGACTTGCAATCAAGAAATTCGCAATACTAATACGGAATTTGAAACTGACCTATAGACGGCAATAAATTAAAAGTTAGATCATAGTGGTTCCATTTACGAAACTATATTTGGATTTTTAAAATATCTAGACACAAAATTCTCGTATCGTCGTATTATATAATATTTCATTTAATTAAAACGATAATGTCAAAATCCATTTGGCATTTTTAGATAAATAATAATAGGTAATTTATGGAAATTAAAAAGTAACAGTGATAGGTGCAATTTATTTTCATCATACGTCAATCTAATTTTTAAGAATACAAATGTGAAACAGGACTTTTGACGGGAATTTGAAAACGTCATGTGGTGCTCTTGTATTATATTCGATATCTTAGTGTTTTAACGTGTTATATTAGATAATTTTGATGGCATTTTATGTAATGTGATGTGCGGAAATACTGGGATGTAGTGAATATCATATAAAAGTGCTTTACAACGTTTTCGTTTTCCATCAAAATTCCCACAAGATACCATTAACAGTGTAGCCATTGCACTGTTAATGGTGACAATTTGACTTAGACAATGACTGACTTGAAACACTAAAAACGTGAAAATATTTATAACTTGACACTGGCACCAATAGCTCGTATATGTAGCTGATTGCCAATACATAAGAAGAAGAAATGTGAAACAATTTGTAATTCTTCTAGTTATTCTACATTTAAAGCTTCTTATTATATAACGTAATAGCAAAGAAAAAGGAAGTTCTACTCAATATCTCTGTCAATATTTTAAACTTGATTATAAAGACGTGGTGGGTACAAAATCAATAGTTTACAAATAAAAATAGCAATGGACATGTGATGAGACGGGATGAATGTAATGTTGGGAGAAGAGTTTTAAGTATGAATGTTGAAGGCTTTAGGGGTAAGGGAAGACCGAAGAAAAGATGGATGGATTGCGTGAAGCATGATATGAATAGAAAGGGAGTGAACGCAGAGATGACATCGGATAGGATTGAATGGAAGAAAAGGACATAATGCGTCGACCCCAAGTAATTGGGATAAGAGCAGGGTGATGATGAATGATATGTCCCACATTAAGGAGGGAAATTAATCTACTATACCATGCTGGTCAGAAGTGTTAGTATAGGGTTTTGTTTCGAGTTTTCCTTCTCTTGCATAGATGTTATATGTTTTCCTTCTCTTGCATACCTACGGGTAAGACAGAGGTTTTTTATTGGCTGCAAGCTATGGAGTGGTCACGCCCCGCTAATCCGTCCGGGGCGACAGAAAAAGCGGCACCGCACGACCCCATCGGCGGTTTACCCTCGCGGGTATCCTCTCGAGTCGACGCCCCGGCAGCTTTCGCCGTCAGGGCGAAGATAGGGGGTGGTGAATTGTATTCTTACTCCGTCACCACACGGATATTTAGTTAGTTAGATAATTCAGACCTGCTCTACACTTATTTGCAAAAAGTACAAATTGAAATTTGAGAACCTATCTAAGGGAAAAGATAGTTGTTATTATTAAATAGTTCTCCCTAATTTATTGACGATCCTAGACAATGAAACATCGATCCGTAATCTATTTAGCTAGCCTTTTATAGCAGTTTAATAATCATATATTCCTCTTCTTGTGAGGAAACCTTTTTCGCAACAGTGTTACGTAAATGGTAGTAAGAAGAAAGCAAAGTAATTGACGCTATAACTACTTACCAAGTTTTGCAAAATCTACGTTGGTAAGCAACTAAAAATTTTATATTTTGTATTAAAAATAAAATAAAATAATTTTTAAGAGTTTTATCGCATTTGAATTTTGTTTTACGTCATTTTTAACGCTTTTCAGCATTTGTGGTGACAAGCGGTCTCCGAATACTCTGAATGTGTTCGAAAAATTGTTATATTAGAAACAAAATCGAATTACCAAAATATCTGTAAAAATTGTTTTATTTCATATGTATAATTCTTGTATAAACGTTAGAAATCGTTATAACATATATAATTACCATTTTTATATTCTAATATATGTCTGTAATTAATGATGGTAATTTTAACTAAAACCGTGACCTTAGGCTGGATTTCTGTGTTTATTATAAAAAAATATGAAACATGATACATTTCTTTATCCTATTTTTGGAGATGAATGGCAAAGTTCAGCTACCATTGTAATAACGCAGATTGACCTTGTCTAAAGTTGAAGAAATATTCAACGCATGCCAAATAAGCAAATCATGTTTAATCAACGCATTTTATTTAGATATATTACATATTATTATTTACAAAATAATACAATTCACCAAACCTTAAATGAAATATTTAAGCAAAAACAAAGAAGAAACTATTCAATATTGTAAAATATAAATAAAATGTACGTGTGACGGAGTAAGAATACAATTCACCACTCCCTATCTTACCCGTGGATAATCGTAAGAGACGATAAAGGATATAAAACACATTTAACATCTATGCAAGAGAAGGAAAACTCGAAACAAAACCCTATATCAACACGTCAGACCAGTGTAGTATATCTCCCACTCTCCCTCCCATTATGGAGGAGGCTCGAGCCCAATAGTGGGACATATATGAGCTGAGATAATTAAATAAAAGATCACATTATTTTATTTGCAAATGGAAGCAATGGCATGGGGGAAAAGGTACATTTCGCCCGCGGTTAACAACTCTGCATAAGTGGAAGGGTAATCCATACATCTCTGTATAATTAGCAAGTAAAAATATTAAAAAGAAATTAAAGAAAATAATATTCTCAGACTATAATTATTAATGATTTTTTCGATAAGATCTCAATACTTAATGATATAATTAAACAATAGTTATCAATTCATTATAATACCATCGTAATTTAATAAGACGTAAAATAATATCTATCAAAGTTTTTACATTACTACAACTATTATTTTTGTTATCCAATTGATTTTCTCAATTATGTTTCATTAATACAAATAATATTGTTTGTCAGTACAGTGATTGTTTATCATTAATACCTAATAAGCTATTGCTCAACAACGAAAGCGACGGTTGTCATAATAGTTTCATGATTGTTTTGAATAATTAGAGTCCGATCTCTCTCGTAGTAAATAATACATGTAGATATTTGAAATAAAACTACATTTACGGATTCTATCGCGTTTGTATTTGATTAATAATTTCCCGACGTTTCGAACACTTTACAGTGATCATGGTCACGGGAGGACTGAGGTGTCTTACGTCCAATATGTCATTGTTATTACAGAAATTTATTTATATCTACCCTATAAGATATTAAATTTTGACCCACATTTTTATACAAAAATAATTCTTTAGCTTTCTTAGATATTTTGGTTATCCGTAAACCCAACAACATCTTGAGTCATACAGTGTATCGCAAAGCAACCCATACAGACAAATACTTGAATGGTGATTCTCACCATCCCCCTTCACAATTAGTTACCGTTTCAAAATCTTTGTTACAGAGAGCACGAGGAATCTGTGACGATGAACACCTGGCTAGGGAGCTGCAGCATGTCAAGCAGGTTCTACGTGCAACAACAAGCTGCAAGTTCCTCGCCCCCGTCACGGAGACCGTGTGAAACCACCAACAGTTGAACGACTCCCTGCAGTCCTACCTTATGTAAAAGGAGTCACTGACAAGATTGGCTATATCCTAAAACATGCTTCTATAAAAACCTATTTTAAGCCACTGAAGAGGATTAGTCAGTTCTTACCACCTGTCAAGTGCCAGATCCCTCTACAGGATGCAGGAGTTTATAAATTAGACTGTGACTGTGGTCTCTCTTATATAGGCCAAACAAAGAGATCTGTAAGAACTCGGATCAAGGAACATATAGCTGATGTGAAACACCGCCGTCACACTAAGTCTGCAGTCTGTGAGTATAGTCAGGACCGCGCCCGCCATTACATCAGGTTTGATAAGCCACAAATCCTCGCAAAAGAACACCGATACCTGCCTAGAATGGTTCGCGAGGCTATTGAAATCAAAAAACAAAAAATTTCAATAGGGAGGATGGCTGGGTATTATCATCAAGCTGGGATCCTGTTATTCACTTAATTAAAAATAAAACTAAGAAAACCACCACAAGACTGCAAGACACTGTGAGCACTTATTGTATAGATTTGACCCACAATAATAGTTAAATTTTAATTAAATTAATTTTAGTAAGATAAAGTAGGCCGCCACTCTAAAATTCAATAATAAAATTAGTATCATGCCTCCTGAGTTTTCTCGCCGGATCTTTTTCAGTGTGGCCGTGTTCCGATCCGGTAGTAGCTGAATAGTTTTTGTTAGTTTTGTAAAAATTGTAAAATTGCCACAATAATAATTATCATAAATTAAATACCTTAATAATAACAAATCATGGACAACATAAATTGTATATATAGAATCATTCTCTTTTTGTACTGGCAATGAATTTGTATTAATTTTTGTATAAAAATGTGGGTCAAAATTTAATATCTTATAGGGTAGATATAAATAAATTTCTGTAATAACAATGACATATTGGACGTAAGACACCTCAGTCCTCCCGTGACCATGATCACTGTAAAGTGTTCGAAACGTCGGGAAATTATAAATCAAATACAAACGCGATAGAATCCGTAAATGTAGTTTTATTTCAATTTACACATTTGAAATAAAACTCGCGTAAACATTAGAAGTCATTATGTAGATATTTATTTAATACTACATTTAATATCGTGTAGCGTGCTGGATGGTAGCGGCTACGAATACTACCAACCACTACTTTGCTCGTGAATGTTGTAAAAGACGACTAAGAGCGTTATAACGACCTAGGCCAACTGCATATGATGCCGTTTGGTCAACAATTACATTCCCAAGGAGGGTTAACGTCCGGCAGGTGGCCCGTCATAAAACTATTACCAATAACTTTTACAATATGTACTATGAACGAAGAGTACATATTGTATCGACCCCAAGTAATTAAAATAAGATTAGGAGAATGATGACTATATTTAATATCGTAAACCACAGAAGTCGCAATTGTTTTAAACGTATTTATTTCACTACTGTATTGTATGGTATCTTAATTTGATTTATGGCTATGTCAACACCGTCCGCTTAAACCTTAATACTTAACTGTGGGCGTTTGAGAGTATGTTATATTGACACTGTCGTATGTAATTTGTTACAGGCAATCTCTCTAAAAAATAAAATCTCAATAAATGATTATAACAAACACGCTGCTCTCATCTTGCACATTTATTATGGTACTTATTCACTACACTCAATATTTGGCATTATATTTTTTTTATGCTTAAATTATCTACTTATCTAATATTTCTATAACGATTATAATTTTTAATGTCAATCTCTATATACTTACTGATCAAAGGAAATGCGTGCCTTTTTATTGTTGGAATATTTATGTAATAAATAAGTCTATGATCACGTGCGCTTTCACGAAAATTTAACAATATTAATAAACACGTTTAATATATTTTCATCATTTTCACTAATGTCTTATTTGGTAAATGGGAAACGTTAATTATGAATGAAACTATAAATATAAATAATATTTAAATGCACAGTTAATTACAGTTTGTTTATAAATAAAGGCTCCACTGTCGATATGGGTAGGTTGCGCAGTGCTCACAAATGTCAAACGAGGGATGCGAATAAGCAAAAAGCGTCGGTACGTCCGCGCATCACAGTTAGCGCGGCGACACTGGCGATATATCGACCTCTCGCCATCACAATTAATGGTAAGCCAGCACCGCAGTCTGACGCTGCAAGCTCACTACTGCACTGCAGCTTTATTTCTGGCAACCACCCCAACACTTAGCACAATTTCGACATTGTTTTCTTTTGTAGAAATATGCCAAGAATTCTAGCCAGTGACACGCGAATATTGGAGCCACTGACCTGGTTTGAAAGACTGGGAGAAATTTTGCGGTTACATTTATCATTTTAATCATTTTTATATTTCACATACTGGTTATATTTACTTTAATAATTTCTCCAGAATAGTTGTGTCTAGCATCTACGCATGCGTGAGTGCGTGACTAAGAGATTCGCTAACGTCTCGCCCGCTCGTATCAGCTGATTCTGTGACCTTGTTCCCATATCTTGGTCAAATTATATGTAAGATATATTTTGATGATTCATAATATTTTCGTTACGTGATGGTTTATATAGTTGTGTATGTTTTCGACGTATTTATTTTATAAGTGTTATACTATATGTATTCTTGACCTTTGAATTTAAGTACTTATGGCACAAAGAACAGGTATTTCAAGGTTATCGAGTTCGAACACAAAGTTCTTACAAGTGAAACTTGCGCAGGTTAATCTAATCATCATATTGCGAAGGGTTTGTAGTGCAATCAATTTATAATATTAGATACTAGCTTCTGCCCGCGGCTTCGCCCGCGTAAAAGGTTACTTTCCTAAAGTTTTTCATCCCCTATTTTTAATTTACCCCTTAAGGGTAAATTTTCACATGTTAATGTCATATTATTTATATCTAATCAATAGCCTAAAATTAAGTTTCAAGCTTCTGGCTTTAAAAATGACGATACTTCCTTACAACTTTTCATCCCCCTTAACAACCCTCTTTTGCATTAAAAAGTAGCATATGTCCTTTATCAGGCTCTTGACTATTTGTGTACCGAATTTCATTTTGATCAGTTCAGTAGTTTTGTCGTAGAAGAGCGACAGACAGACAGAGTTACTTTCGCATTTATAATATTAGTAAGGATTTCTTGTTTTCTATATAGGAATTTACATGTCCATCTTTCATATAGTTATTTTTTATTGACTGTGATGACAGACAATGCCTGCCGCTCTGGAACCTTGATTATAGCAAGGGCACAGCTATGTCGTCACCTACCATAAAGTGGGATTCAAGCTCTAGTACCTAGTAGTTACTAGGTATATCTACATATTATTGTATATACTATCTTTATTATGTCTACTGTATTATCTGTAATGCTAGAGCCGCACCTGCGTGTATCGTCCCGAAGTAATGTGTGGCGAAGCTTCGTACGTTTTGTACACATAAAAGCTATCGCGATAAAACGGTGGTCACATTAGCGACTTCGGTATTTTACACGAAGTATCGTGCAATAATTAAAGATGGCCGAAATAATTTTCATGCGTTTAACTATGGATGACGAATTGCTTTACTATTACAGCTATATTATGCTAATAATTACATAATGATTTTTTTTGGATACCTTCATGAGGTCCGCTTCATAATGGTGTAAAAATTCTAACACCATTTCATCACTCCACTCCATATTTGTTGATTAACTGGAGATCCTCAAACGCATCTAAACACATTGAAAATTTCCGCCGAAATAAAAAACGCTAGTGTGACCACAGAGCGCGATATATTAGCGCGCCCTTTAACTTATCTCCACCCAAGCGATAACGCACACGAATCCCGAATGTTCGCGACGATAGCCAATAATGACCGGTCACATCTGCGTGTATCGTCTCATTGCACGAAGCTTCGTGACGATACACGCAGGTGCGGCCCTAGCATAAGAGCTTTGTGTATTAATATTTTAATAGCATCTCGTTTAATAATCTCTAATCGCCTTTTAATGGCATTTAATACGAAATGGAGGTAATATGACAAATTATTCTGAAGAATATTCGTCATTGTAAGTGTAATTAGTAAAATATATCTATAAATATAACTAGAAACTGGCAGTCGTTGCGTCGCCAGTCTCGCCAGTCTATTTGCGAGATAATGTTCTTGCTTTTTAGCGTAATAAAATTATATTTCAAGCATTTGTTTATGTTTTTATTTATTTCTATCTTCTGCCCGCGGCTTCGCCCGCGTAATAGGTTACTTTCCTAAAGATTTTCATCCCCTATTTTTATTCTAACCCTTAAGGGTAAATTTTTACAAAATTTTAATGTCAAATTTATTTATATCTAATCAATAGCTTTTTTTTTACGGGTGAGTTATGATCGGCGCTCTTCTCGCACCACTCCGTCCGGGGCGACAGAGGGGCGTACGCACTGTTATGACCAAATTATGTTTGCTAAAGTTGCCAAGTAAGCATAAACCCCCATCACTTCAATACTCGTTAGAAACATATATAAGGACAACACAAGGGCTCATTAGCACCAGTGTCAGTATCAGAGTCAGAGTCAAAGTACAGTCTTACAGTACAGTTCAGTGTAGCTTATTGTATCTTTTCATAAATATAATTCTAGCAGTATAAAAGTGTTTTTTTTTAAAAAGGACCCACGGAGTGCCATCCTAGTAGCACGCATACCCGCAATCCACCCATGAACCTCGCCTACGTCGTTGGACCGGCCACTGGAGCAGCGTGAACTTGTCGTCAGTGGCCGGCCCGACGAAATACCCCCTGAGGGGTACCCTCTCCTTGAGCGACGTCCCCGCCCCGGGGCGGACGTCGGTCCCTCCTCAAGCGGTCAGCCTCTCGGTGGGTGATGGACTAATTCCCCGGTCCAGTCACCCGCGGCCTCGGCTAGGGCGGCATCAGGCGTAGGTAGGTAATCGCGCCTACGCCGCCCCAGTCGCTGGCGAAGGTTCGCCTCGTAGAGGAGACGCTCCTCGCGCACGCACTCCGCCGCTTCCTTCCGCGAGACTACTGCCTCGTAGAAGGCTGCGACCGCGTCCAGTTCCTGACGCTGTCGAGCATCGGCGGCACCTTGGCGATGGTCGGCAGCGTCAGGTCGGCACCGATGATTGCGACGAGTTCACGGCGCTGCTCTGCCCAAGCGGCACAAGCCTCGAGCGTATGCTGCGCCGTATCCTCATCGCAATCGCAGTGGTGGCAGGACGGTGTACTCTCCCTCCTGAC
Organism: Lymantria monacha; assembly: GCA_905163515.2. NCBI lineage: Eukaryota > Metazoa > Arthropoda > Insecta > Lepidoptera > Erebidae > Lymantria > Lymantria monacha. The sequence goes on along the minus strand of LR991098.1, from coordinate 14,179,003 downwards.
GACCGTGTACAGGTATTTGGCGAAGCATCCATGCCCCGTCAAAACCTGCACCAGTCGGAAGGAGAGCACCCTGTGCCGCCGTTCCAACCACTGCACCAGCACCGGCCGGAAGGCCTCCACGGTCCGCACACCGAACCGAGGCCTCTCCAGTTGGACTGCCCAACGAGCAATGACGTCTCGGTGGGCATCGACGCGCCAGGCGGTGAGCTCCCTCAGTGAGACCACACCGCCCTCCGCTCGCACCCCCGACACCCGCCGATACAAATCGACGAGCATTTCCGCCTCCAGATCCCACAGGGATCTAATCAATAGCCTAAAAATAAGTTTCAAGCTTCTGGCTTTAAAAATTACGATACTTCCTTACATCTTTTCATCCCCTTTTACCACCCCTTTTTTGCATTAAAAAGTAGCCTAGCCTTTATCAGGCTCTAGATTATCTGTACGAAAGTTCATTTAGATCAGTTCAGTAGTTATGGCGTGAAAGAGCGACAGACAGATAGACAGACAGAGTTACTTTCGCATTTATATTATTAGTAAGGATTATCTTCTATCCGCGACTTCAACTGCGTAAAAGTGACTGTCATAATATAAAATTGTATCAATAAATTATCCTAAGGAAAAACATTACCAGGATAAAAAGTATAAAGAAAAGTATCTTAATCCAGGTAATGGTCGATTTGTGTGCCAATTTTCATCGAAATCTGTTCAGTGGTTTAAGCGTGATTGAGTAACAAACATCTAAACATCTTCACAAACTTTCACATTTATAATATTAGCAGGATTTAGTGGCAAAAGGAAATTTATTTTCACCTCTCTAAAAGTTTTAGGTCTTTATCCGTGTGGTGACGGAGTAAGAATACAATTCACCACTCCCTTCCTTACCCGTGGATGATCGTAAGAGACGACTAAGGGATATAAAACGCATATAACATCTATGCAAGAGAAGGAAAACTCGAAACAAAACCCTATACCAACACGTTTGACCAGCGTGGTATAGTAGGTCAATTGGCCTCCCATTATGGAGGAGGCTCGAGCCCAACAGCAGGATGTGTATGAGTTGAGATGATGATGATGATGAAGACAAATAACTATTTCAAATATCAATCAATATTATCATTCCATAGTTCCAAACCAAGGAACTGGAATTCAATTATAACTTCTAGCAATACCTGTATATTTATATAAGTACTTATCAATCTATAGATTTTTTTTTATATATGTATATACAACTCTACTAAGGAAATAATCCTTTTACCGTGGGGACTTTACAAAAATATATTTAACGAACACAAAAAACACCCAGAGTCAGAACAATAATTCATAGATCGTACAAATATAATCCTGCGTGGGAATTGAATCCATGACACTGGCACACTAGGTCCGTCGGCTTCTGTGCAGTCGGATTCAGTTTATTATGCACGATACATATATAATATATACATTTGCTATATAGCGTCTTCCAATCCTTACTTTGCTCATGGATGTCGTAAAAGACGACTAAGAACTTTATATTGACCTTTTTTTTTTGTTTTTTCTTTTTTTTTTTTATTGGTGGGCTATGGGTGCGTCTCGCCCCGCCGAATCGGTCCGGGGTGACGGAAAAGGCAGCGCGTGACCCCATAGACCCACTGTAAAACCTTCTCTCTTCGCCGTGCGAGCGGACCACCGGTACTCGATTTTAACTTCGGTGGCCCGCCCGGCGGTTTACCCTCGCGGGTTCCTCTCGTCGAAGCCCCGACAGATTTCGCCGTCGGGGCGTCGCCCTCACGCGGTGGCCTCACGTCGGGTGACCGGACAATTCCCCGGTCCGATCACCCGAGGCCTCGGTTAGGGCGGCATCAGGCGCAGGTATTCGCGCCTGCGCCACCCCGGCCGCTGACGGCGGCCCGGGTCGCGGGAATCCTCCCGGACTCGTTCCGCCGCCTCCTTCTGCGAGATGACAGCCTCGCAGAAGGCGGCGACCGCGTCCCAGTTCCTGACGCTGTCGACCATCGCTCTCGCGACAGCCGGCAGCGTCAGGTCGGCACCGATAACAGCGACGAGGTCACGGCGATGCCGGTCAAAGCCCGGACACACCTCCAGCGTGTGTTGCGCCGTGTCCTCGTCACTGCTGCAATGGTGGCAGAACGAAGTCCACTCCCTATACGCGACCGTGTGCAGGTACAAGCCGAAGCATCCGTGCCCCGACAACACCTGCACCAGTCGAAAGGAGAGGACTCCGTGCCGCCGCTCCATCCACTCCATCAGTACGGGCCGGAGAGCCTCGACGGTGACGACACCGTGTCTAGGCCTCTCCAGCCGCGTAGCCCAACGGGCGATGACGTCTCGGCGGGCGTCCTCGCGCCAGGTGGCTATCTCGCTCAGCAATGGGGAGCCTTCGTCGCGCAGTGAGGTCACCCGCCGGTAGAGGTCGGAGAGCATCTCCGCCTCTAGGTCCCACGGGGGTGTCCCGGCCAGTAGGCATGCCGCCTCGGTCGATACCGTGCGGTACCCGCGAATGGCTCTGACCGCCATGACTCTCTGGGGTCTCCACAGAACAGCCCTGAGCTGGGCGTTCAGAGCCCTCGCCCACACGGGTGCGCCGTACATGGCCATAGAACGGATCACCCCCGCATACAGCCGTCGGCCCTCGAATCTGGGTCCGCCCACGTTCGGCATGAGCTGCGAAAGGGCGGACGCCGCGCCGACCAGCCGGGGAGCAATTCGGCGAAAATGCTCCCGGAACCACCATCGCCCGTCGAGCACCAGACCCAAGTACTTCATATGGGCCTGGATGCTGATGTGGACGGAGTTGACGACTAGCGAGGCGCCGATTGGCGGCCTTACGCGTGGCCCATGGAACAATAGGGCCTCCGTCTTATTTAGGGCCACCCTGAGCCCCAGCGCCTCGATTCGCCCGGCCATCTCCTCGGTGCCGAGAGTGGCCAGGCTCGCCGCCTCTTCGAGTGTCCTGCCCCGGGATGTGACGAGCGTATCGTTAGCGTAGCATATCACGCTCAGCCCGGGGGGAAGACTCCCTCTCAACGCCCAGTCGTACCCGATGTCCCACAGAGTCGGCCCCAGAACCGAACCCTGTGGAACGGCGCACGACAAACTTTATATTGACCTGGGTCAACTCCACCTGATGCCGTTTGATCAAGGATAACAGTCCCAAGGAGGGGTGACGTCAGGCAGGCGGCCGGTCATAAAACTATTGCCAATAACTTTTGCAATATGTACGATGGAATAGCATTATTTACATACTGCGTCGACCCCAAGTATTTGGGATAAGAACAGGAGAATGATAAGCATCATCATTCTCCTACTCTTATCCCAATTACTTTGGGTCGATACAATATGTACTCTTATTTCATAGTACATATTGTAAAAGTTATTGGCAATAGTTTTATGACCGGCCGCCTGCCAGACGTCAACCCTCCTTGGGAATGTAATTGTTGACCAACAGACGGAGTTGGCCCAGGTGGTTATAAGGCTCTTAGCCGTCTTTTACAACATCCAAGAGCAAAGTAAGGATAAAGGAAACAGGAGAATGATAAGCACGATACATATATTTTACATTTCATGTACAATGCTTTATCAATATTAGATTATTTAATATTATGTACAGTAAGCAAGCAGTGTAAGATCAAGTATTTACAAACAATAGTAAATTGTTGTCAGCGTCTTATGTATGTGACTGATGTATTAAATCAGCACAGACATAATTTAGCTGATTGTTCCATGTATAACGGGCACGATATTACCGCAATATTACGAGGCTTCCGCTGTTGTTATTGTTGATGAATGAATATATTTCTGCACGTAAGTCATCGTGATTTATTTATTTACAACTGGCTTCTGCCCGCGGCTTAGCCCACGTAAAAGGTTACTTTCCTAAAGATTTTTATCCCCTTTTTTTATTTCACCCCTTAATGTCATACATATTTATATCTAACCAATAGACTAAAAATAAGTTTTAAGCTTCTGGCTTTAAAAATAACGATAATTCCTTACAACTTTTCATCCCCGATTACAACCCTTTTTAACATTAACAAGTAGCCTATGTCCTTTGTCAAGTTCTAGACTGTGTGTGTACCAAATTTCATTTAGATCGGTTTAGTAGTTTCGACGTGAAAGAGCGACAGACAGACAGAGTTACTTTCGCATTTATAATATTAGTAAGGATTAAAATTGTGCAATAACATATGAGTTACTTTCACTAATATGAAGATATAATTGAGTATTATTATTATCAGGGGGGGCATAGTCCGGAGCGTGTTCGTTCGCGTCCCCTGCCAGTCTAATTAGACTGCTAATCCGGCTCGAAATGCGTACCGCAATGCGGGTTAGGGCGTCCCCCGGAGGCGACGCGTACCGACCCGCCCCCGTCGGTACGAACTTCGGCAGTTGCGGCGATGGGGGCCGCCACCCATCACGCCTTGCCCAGTCAGGCGAGTCGAGGATAGCTTAGGGCGCTGCCTACCAATAAAATCCCCAAACCCACCCAGTTGGGCTTCCTAGTCATACATTTTAACAAAATAATGCTTAAACTCGTTGTATGGTTACGGAGTAGGAATCCTGTTATCACTATCCCTTCTTTTGCGGTGGGAAATCGGATAAGATAGTACATAGACAGACTAGTGTAGTAGTAGTGTAGATAGACTAGTGTCGGAATAGTCACATAGTTGACGTCGTGTTTATCACGAGGGCCCCAATCTGCGCGGGCTCTTACGGGATGACTTGTGAGACTTGCTGTAAGCAATCTAGACAGTAGAGAGAATAGGGATTCCATGCAGGCTAGATTCCAGCTCTTGCGATCTAAATATAAACTAGATCAAATAGTTCGTTGATATAATTATAGAAAAATGAAGTAGAAAATTCAAAAATGGTAACCTCTTAGCTAGCTCCTGTTGCGGATACTAGTTGCCCGGATTGGTTTAGCACAGTAATTTAAAAAGAGAACATTAATTGAACCAAACAAGTGACATTTACAACATTTTATAAAAAAAATGTTAATGGCGTTATATATTGTATGAATGAATAAATATCATGATGTGTGGTAGCGGCTACGAATACAACCAACCCTTACTTTGCTCGTAGATGTCGTAAAAGAAGACTAAGACCTTTATATCCACCTGATGTCTTTTGGTTTACAATTACATTTCCAAGGAGAGTTGGCGTCTGGCAGGCGGCCGGTCATAAAAATATTGCCAATAACTTTTGCAATAAGTATGATTACATATTGTGTCGATCCCAAGTAATTGAGATAAGAGCAGGAGAATGATTGTGATGATGATTATGAAATTATATTTTTACATTTAAAGATAATATAAATATAGAAGAAAAGTGGGTCATCAACTTAAACAATGCGTATTTTAAGTGACTTAAATTTTAATATTTTATTTGCACTTCTTTTATAATATCCATATCTGTATCAGAGGTGATAACAATAACTGTATATGCATTTTGGACATTAGTGCTAATAGCCATAATCAATAGAACCATATATACACATGTTATTGGTTTGAACTAGTTCACAGCAATTGTCGTTACTTTCTAAGTAATTTGGTACATGTTTTTTTTTTGTGTAATTATAAATTCGTATTAAATGTGTCAATATATTTTTTTAATTCAAATAGTTTTTAAATTAAAATCAAGAATATAAAACAATAGAAAAAAGTACGAAATATGACTAATATGCATTCGTATTATAAAATCTGAATGTGCAAAATAACAGTAGATTTTTGGCCAGGCTTAAATCTAATAGATAGAAAATAAAAAAAAACTTTATAATTTTGAATATTTCGGGTAGGGTTTAAAACACTAAAGTCCCACCTCGGTTACGCCCGTGCCTCCGACAGCTTAGCCTATAGCGCCATTCCTAAGCAACTTACCAAGATTAAAAGTAATTAACCAAAAAATTAAGTACATTTTATTTATTAACTAATATTTTTTTAAATGGAATATAGGAAGGACAGTAGAGTATTTTTATATTTTTTTTATCATCATCATCTACATCTCAGCTCATATACCTAATACCTATGTTCCACTGTTGGGCTCGAGCCTCCTCCATAATTGGAGGTAAATTCACCTACTATACCACGCTGGTCAGACGTGTTGGTATAGGGTTTTGTTTCGAATTTTTAGATGTTATATGCGTTTCATAGCCTTTTGTCGTCTCGTACGATCACCCATGAGTAAGATATGGAGTCTTGAATTATATTCTTACTCCATCACCGCACGGAAAGTAATAGTATGAAATGAGCAGAATACGTATTTCAAAATTTAAGAAATAAGCATTATATTGCACTAAAATATAAATAAATACCTAATCTAATTAGCAACGCGAATATGACGGATAAAACATCCTAGATAGCTATTAAAAAAATGTCACTACACTTGTTTTGTATACAATTGAATTATTATATAACTTAATTCAATAATAATTATGTCACCGTCTGCCACCGTTCATCTCTTAACATGGGTTTGAAGGCAGACGACAGTTTATAAATTCATAGATTTAAGATGAACCAGTCCACTAAGCACCCACTCCCATATTCATATATTAGATACCATCATCACACAATAGTTTTACACTTAGTGCTGGCATTCCACGTATGTTATGTGCAGACGTGGAATGTCATCGGTAGGTGTCTCATCCCGGCCACTGAAGACAAAGATCGGGTACCGGTGGCCCGCTCGCACGGCGAAGAGGAGGTGCTTGCAGGGTGGTTCAATGGGGTTGCGCGCCGCCTCTTCCGTCACCCCGGACCGATTTGGCGGGGTGCGACCACATCCATGGTCCACCCAGCTCCACTCCATAACCCACCGCAAAAAAAAAAAAAAAAAAAAAAAAAAAGTTGTCTCTTCCCAATATTTAGATTAAATTTCTCCAAAGGCCTCTGCGTGTTGGATCCATATCCCCATGTAAGCCTCCCAAAGGACCGGGCATCTTCCCTACGGAAGATCTCGTGAATTAAAAGGAGATACAAATAATAATTAAATAATAATTAAAACTTCACAAGGATAAACAATTATGTATGTACGAGTATATACATATAGACAGTTAAAAAGTTTAGATATAATTTAGCTAATTATACCTAAAATGTTTACCGTTGTAATTGAAGCTAATATAAACCAAGTAAAAAAATGGTTACTCCCATATAATGAGCAAACTTCAGAAACTGCCTAACAATTTTTCGCAAATTTAGTTAATACACGTTTCGCTTCTATATGAGGCATCTATAGGACAGTTTGGAATGCACACTCGTTGCTGAATTGTTAATATTAATACAACTAATTATTTCAGAAATTTAGCTTCATCTCAGCTCATATATGTCCCACTGTTGGGCTCGAGTCTCCTACATAATGGGCAGGAAATTGATCTACTACCACGCTGGTCAGACGTGTTGGTATAGGGTTTTGTTTCGAGTTTTCCTTTTCTTGCATAGATTTTATATGCGTTGTATATCCCTTAGTGGTCTCTTACGATCACCCACGGCGATCTTAATAGGGGGTGATGAATTGTATTCATACTCCGTCACCACACGGACAAAAGCTTAACTATTTAATAAATTATATTTCATCAGGCATGATAGGGGGTGGTGAATTGTATTCTTAATCTGTAACCACGCGACAATCGCCTTTGTTCATTCCTAGTGATTCATCTACTGATTTCCGCTGACAATTGGATATTGTCATCCCGTCGCCAAACAGGGTACCTACCTACATATATTATATTGTATTGTACATGAACGTAAAGAAAACTTTATAAGTAGAGTCTCGAAATTATGTCCTCGTAGACATATGAAACTCATGTCTCGTGGAGCTGGTTAAGCCGTAGGTACATACCTATTATGACCGTCTATGACAATCCTTATGGAGAGTACTTACCTTCCTTACCTACTTACCTACCTACCTTACCTTCGAACAACCTGAGGTTGTTCGAAGGTAAGGTAGGTAGGTATTAGGCCTAATATAAGAATACTCTATCTTTTAATGAAAGTCAAATAGCAATTGTTCTGTAGAAAATGATATAGATACTGTTGAAACTGATTACAATTAGACAAGAAAGACACGCTGCTAACACAGTTTGGTACGCGGTTTACTTTCGAGTTTTCCTTCTTTTTTTGCAAATGACACCTACTGGCAAGGAAGGCAAGTGCATTCTTACTCTGTCACTACACGGAAAAGAACTAGTCATAAGCAAAATTACGAAAATTACAAGTTAGCACAGTCATATGCGAATCTAGAAATTTTTAAATGACAATTGTGGGGAGGATGTAGCCATTTAAAGTCACTATTTTAAAACGTCCGCCTGACGGCCATCGCTTGCGTAGGTGACAGCAGAGGACTCTGTAATTCAATCCTCGCTTTGCTAATATTAGAATATTGTACTGAGCTACATTGTTGTATTACATTCTGGAAAATTCCTAGTTCACAACATGTTTCCGATTTGTATTTTTGAATACCAGGATTCTTTTTATAAAAGAGATTTCCCTCCGGTGACACAATAAAAATACTTTTCACAACCCTCTTTTTAATAAAATAGGTGTATATATTTTTTAAAATGGATCCCTTAGTATGGGTAAGTTTTTAACTATATTAGGTAATAGGGATAAAATTTTCAGCCGTTTTATCATATCAATACATTATAATTTTCCTGTCCCAGCATTATTTTTTGTCAATTGTTTTTAAAGATTAAGGAATAGATACTTAAATGTACAATAATATCACTATTAATAACAACGTTTGTAATCTATGTTGATAAATAACCGAAAGATACGATTACTCTGTGATACCTTATAGATCTAATATTATTTTTATTGTAATGACCAAACTAGCTGCATTCCTGGTACTGCTGAGATCCATAAGTTGCAGTTATGAGTTAGGTACTACCTACAATTATTTGAGCTGATAGCTTTTCTTCTACCAAAAGCAAAAGAAATAAAATATGTAAAATAAAAGTAAAATATCTATGAATACAAATTATGTACACCCCAATTTTGAAAAATAAATAAACATTTGTCATTTAAACAAATATTTGTCTATGATGGGTACCATAATAGATAAATATTTGTTTAAATCACACATTCACATCCACACAAAACCACTACATTTAAGGTTACCTACACTTAAAACACTATTTAATCTGTACAATTTTAATAGACATACCTTTCTAGGAGTTTTAGCGGGAAAGGAAAAGAGCCATGTGGTGCTTTGGCACTGTTGAAGTCGACGATTTGACTTGTTAACATACGAAGACTTTTTGGCCCGAGGGGGGGGACGTCGGTCAAGGAAACCCCTCAGGGAGTATTCCGTCGGGCCAGCCACTGACGTCAAGTTCACGCTGCTCCGGTGATCGCTCCAACGACGAAGGCGAGGTGTCATGGATGGGTTACGGGTGCGCGTGCTTACGCCCCTCTGTCGCCCCGGACGTATAAATAAAGTTTTTTTTTAAATATCTTAATAACAAAGCCATAAACTCCAAAAAAATACTTTTCTATAAATAAAGTTGAGGTGGCAATGATAGCGAAGTATCAATTTACAGTAACTGATAATTTTACACCTTTCATATTGAATAATCCATCATCAATCATCATTTCAACATTACTTATTCACGTGACTAACTTAGAATTAGCTGAAAGAGTCATTCAACTGCGTTGAAATACTTTGGGATAGTTCCTCAGACACGGTTCAAAGTCACGGTGCCTGGTTACAAGATAGATACACCAATTGTTACGTAACAAGACATTGTTAGGTCACAATTCGTTCAGAGAGATAATTTTATCTAATACTCCGGTCTTTTAGTTTTTATTAGATACCAATCAGTTACCTATATATTATATTGTGTCACGTTCTCAATGTCAAAAGTTTAATATGGCTAAATAACCCACTTTTTTGTACTGTAGGTATTCGTTATTTAAGCTATAATGGTGACGAATCATGCATCCATTCGAGGTTAAGAGACTACAGCTGTCCACCGGGGTACCCGATCGGGTGCTGGCCCTGATCCTCGAGCACCTAGGTCCACGCCTCAGGGACTGTACAACGCGTTAATAGCGTCTGGGCAGTTCCCTGATTATTGAAAGGAGGGGAGGCTGGTGCTTCTGCCAAAGCGGGGATGGTCACCGCACTCGGCCTCGGCCTACAGGCTGATCGTGCTACTGGATGATACTGGCAGAGGGCGGCACTGTCTCGCTCAGCGAGATAGCCGCCTGGCGGGGAGACGCCCGCCGTGACGTCATTGCCCGTTGGGCAATCTGGCTGGAGAGGCTTCGGTTCGGTGTTCGGACAATTGAAGCCTTCCAGCCGGTGCTGATGGAGTGGTTGAATCGGCAGCACGGGGTCTTTTCCATCCGACTGGTGCAGGTCTTGATGCGGCATGGTTGCTTCGGCAAGTACCTGCACACGGTCGTGAGGAGGGAGAGGACACCGTCCTCCCACCACGGCGATTGCGACGAGAACACGACGCAGTTGATTAGTTTCCTTTAAAAAAAATTGATTATTTTTTTAAAACTACTATAGCATCTAGTCTAATCACGGGAATGACGATATACATAAACTGAAAAAAAAAAATTACCTACCTATAGTTTAATGTTATTTGCATTAATATAATCTGTTAAAATGTACACAAATGAAGAATCAACATAAACGAGACGGCAATTAAAGTTGGAAGCACGAGGAATTGAATCAACAAGAAGGATATCATATAGAGAAAATGATCGCTTGGGGCACTTGAAGAAAATATACTTGTTAAATTTTCAACAAGAAAGCGTATGTTCTCGATATCGAGATACATGATGTTGTTATCCAAAATATGGTTACAGAGCACTGCCATGCTTAATAAATGATTATTATTATAATTATATTTATTAAAAATATTTGGTTTTATTTTCAAAAATTATTATTAAATAAATATCGGCTTACTCTATAACCAATAAAAAATATCGGTTTATAACCAAATGATTTGATACTGTGCAACTTTTAGCACCGACTTAATAATAAGAATAATCGGTTGATAAGATAGTCGGTGCTCTATGAGCTCATGACCTGATTTATTAATAGAGGGTGACTAAAGAAACTGAGATATCCTTTCATATTTAATAAAGAAAAAGTATGATATGAATGGCTTTTGTTTATTAAACGCGCCATAGAATGTGATAGATAGAAAAACGTATATTTTTCGTGTTCTGTCAATTTTCCCTAAGACATTATTAATTTGGTTTTTAGTGCCCAAGTAAAGCATGCGCTACACGGTTTCAAACAGTGGTTTGAAGCAGAAAAAGCAGAAATGAGCTTTTCTGGCTACATGGTTTAACAGTAGTTTGAAACAAACAGTGTTTAAGAGAACGTGGCGCGGATAGGACGTCTTTACGCTCGCGTACCGTATATTCACTACAATGACGTCATGGCGCCTTACCTATCAAAACAACCAAAAAAATGTTTACTCCAAATTTTTGTTCAAAGGCTCAAATGGGAGCCAGTATGATGGTACGATATTCAAGGAGTCATCATTTTATTCAAAGTTACGAACAATGAATTGCATTTACCTAAAGCCTAATTATTATTTTTTTTCATCATTCCGCTAAATCTGTCCGGGGCAACAGAAGAATCTCGCTCTAAAATATATCTGTATCATATGCTTTTTGGAACGCTTCGCTTTCGGCATTCTTGCGTCCCGTTTTCGAGTTTTAAGACAACCGCTAAATTTAAATCTTGAAAATTTGGATTGGAAAGTTGTGTTTTACATTTATTTTATTGAAAAAAAGTTTTGACAATTTTTTGAGGAAAAATTTATTTGCTAAAATATCCAACACATTTCTTTTTTGTGTTATATTTTTATAAGCTTCACAATTTAAGTCCCAAAGGCAGGGCAAGTCTTTGTATAACTCGAGAAGTTGAGTAATAACATCGCGATCGTGTTCTGTCTGCTCACGCGCAGAACATCGTCACTCACCTCTGCAGCGTGACTGTCGTTCGTTTGGTTTGAAGCAAGTGGCTAGACGGTTTCATACAAGATTTAATCGAACGTTTGGCCAGTGGTTTGTAGCGCAAGCCTCGCTACCAAGGGTGTTTAGAGGTCATACGAATTTTGGCATAAAACATCTATCTACACTGTTTGAAACCGTGTAACGCATGCTTTAAGTATGCGCTACACGGTTTCAAACAGTGGAAAAACTACTGTGGAAGCACGGTGGAAAAATGGAACAAATCCACCGTGGAAATACCATGGAAACTGCACAGATTACACGGTGTTTCCACAAACACAGTGTTTCCACGGTGGTTTTAAGGTTGCGAGGGATTGACTTGAAATAATTTACTCATTATGAGGAAATGCTAAATAATTTGTGAAGAAAATTGTACAAGGTTTAACTGTACAGGTTTTATTTGTGTTGCCTGTCCAAACGGACGAACTGAACAAAAAAAAATGCAAGATTTCGTATTCCTTATTATAACGTTGTGACCATAATGAAATGTTTATATTTCGGTCGACTTTTGACGGGAATTTGAAAACGTCATGTGGTGCTCTTGTATTATATTCGATATCTTAGTGTTTTAACGTATTATATTAGATAATTTTGATGGCATTTTATGTAATGTGATGTGCGGAAATACTGTGATGTAGTGAATATCATATAAAAGTGCTTTACAACGTTTTCGTTTTCCATCAAAATTCCCACAAGATACCATTAACAGTGTGGCCATTGCACTGTTAATGGTGACAATTTGACTTAGACAATGACTGACCTGACAAGACTATAAACGTAAAAATAATTATAACTTGACACTGGCACCAATAGCTCGTATATGTAGCTGATTGCCAATATACAAAGAGAAGAAGAAGTATATTTCGGTCGATTTTTACAGTTTTATTTAATTTCGAAGTAGTACAAATATAAATTGAGATAATTTGTATATTCTCCCATGAATCACTTTGACTACCCTAGTGTTGGGAGTAGTCAACCATAATTCTAAAAATTTTCGATCTGACGTCCTCAACATTTACATGTTTAGACCGACGATACATGACACTCGTTCGACTAAGAACATTGCCAACCAATGCGGCCATAATAATATTATATGTAACCACCGTCCCCCCTATAGCACCGACGTAAGCCACCACTCTGTGACAGTTATTAAGTAAAACATAGAAATATCTACAGAAATATTACTACCTTAGAACGGCCTTGTGGGTGGGCAGGCGTGTCGCACATTTGAACAAATGCTCGTGTTAAGTCAAAATTCGTTTTACCACCTAATAGTCGCGCTCTTATAGTGACATTGTGCGAAACTGTAAAAAAAGTAAAAATATGCCAATTTGCGCAGTTATAATGTGTCGAAAAAGAAGTTAAGTGTGTAGTATAATCTAGGAAGGGATTTCTTTTCATTGGTAAGTTTAGAAACATATTATTTCAGCAACATTTGTAAATATTGTAATAGTATTAGGTCGTTTATAAACGATAAATTCACAAGCAGATGAAAAATTTTACATTTTCTGCTATACATGAATGTCATATTTTATTATTTGAGCGACCACGCAATGTATTGCGTTCATTGCGATATCACTAGTGCGAGCTAACATTTGTTTTTACATTGTACATGATAATTTTTCCCTAGGTAGTATGCATTGTCTACAGAAGATTTTGCTAATATGTGAATGAATTGTAGCTCCGAGATGTGCAGCGCCAAGATGTGTGTAATGTATTTGTGTGCGAAATAGTTGTAAGCATAGTCCTTGCATATGTGTTAATATTAAGCAGGTGGAGTAAAACTGCGGCACTGGTTTTAGTACAAAATAAAACCGATGGCCTTTCTAAGGTAATTCATATTTCTGTAGAAATCTCTAATTTGCATATAACTTTGCAAACCGAGGTCCTTTGGGTGGATTCGTTAACTTACCTTCATCGGATTGAGACCTCTCAATGTTTACCCACAAGTTTGGGACGACCACGATTAAGAACCATAGACGCACAAAAATCCTTCTCTAGCACATATTTGGGCTATTTAAAACAATAAATAAATATGATTTTTCAGTTTTACCAACACCTTCTTTTTACTCCTTAAAACGAGGTACCATGCTCTGGCACAAGACTGAGACATTTTACATGTAAAGAAAATAATAAGCTCTTCTTCTTCTTCTTATGTATTGGCAATCAGCTACTTATACAAACTAGTGGTGCCAGTGTCGAGTTATAACTGTCTTCACGTTTTTAGTCTTTCAAGTTAGTTATTGTCAAGTCAAATTGTCGCCATCAACAGTGCGATGGCCACACTGTTAATGGTATCTTGTGGGAATTTTGATGGAAAACGAAAACGTTGTAAAGCACTTTTATATGATATTCACTACATTTCCGTAATTCCGCCGCATCACATTACATAAAATGCCATCAAAATTATCTAATATAACACGTTAAAACACTAAGATATCGAATATAATACAAGAGCACCACATGCCGTTTTCAAATTCCCGTCAAAAGTGAATAATAAGCTCACAACACCACCCATACCACGCTCAACAGATTAGTTTGCGAATTGTGACAGATCTTTTACTTTATCTGTGGCTATTACGTTCAAATAGCTGTACTCAATATTATTGTTGATTTCATTGATTGAAAAAAAGAAGAGCAGGTCTTCGTATATGTTGTTTTTGTTGTGTAGAATATTTATTACAGTATGATACAGATATCAGAAAACGTTGGCGTAGTTTTGGCAAAGCTTGTACCTGCTTCTATATTAAATCAAATAACATGTTACGTATTTTACGATGACCATCCACGAGATCAGAAAAATATCGATATTGCTGTATGTACTAAGATGAGAGAAATTCGGGAGTATTTTCAGCGAGATTTAATTTCGTGCGTCTACCTTGATAATAAAACAGATGCTTCTTCTATCAAGATTTTGAGGAACAATAAATGTGAACTTTTTTATTTAGTAGCTGCAAGTGATCAACTTACTATTTTACACCGGCGAGATAAATTAAAAATTTTGGAAAGGTTGCCTAACGTAATTAAATACGAAATATATGATGAAGAGTGTAGCGGAAGACCTTTATTGAAAGTACACTATGAGCAAAGTAATGCACTACTTGTACCAGATGATAATTTTCGAAACTTAAACTTGTTAGATTTTGATAAAACCAGTGATACCGCTTCATTAGTTAATCAGGAATCACCAATTATACAACATTTAATGTCCAAAATAATAGAATCTAAACACACTGCAGAATGCATTGAGAAAACATACAAAGATTTTTTAGAGATTCGTCAGTCTGTGGCATTTACAGCTTATAAAAAAATACATCCAAATTTAGATAATTCAATATTTCAGGATGATCCCAGTAAGGTAAATTAATATTTGTTTGTATTAAGCACCGATTTTAGGAACAGCATTGGCTTTTTAATTTTTTTTATTATGGTGACATGGTTATCACCATAAGCAGCAGACCTGATGGCAAATGTTACAACCGCTCATGGACCTTTGAAATTCCAGTGATACATGCTAGGTTGTTACCAACCAACCCAAACCCTCCCAGAAAGTTGGGCTACCGCTCTCTCGCTCACTCAACAAACCGCTACATAATTTTCTGTAAGAGTGTGGTACTACCCTGGACGGACCGAACCGTGGCTGTAGACAGAAAACATTATCAGTGTGATCCTGTCATCACAGCTATCTCTAATTATGCAAAATTAATGAACATAAGATTAAACTTCACATTTTATCTCATTCTGACTTTCGTTGATTACTCACAAGTATAACAGGTACACCCTTGAAATAAAACTTTTTTATTTATTTTTTTATTGCTAATGATGGCAAATGAGCAATCAGCATACCCGATGGTAAGTTTTACTGGTGTCCATGGACCTTTGCAATACCAGGGGCACTATCAACCAACACCCACACAAGATGGGCTTTTAGCTTGCTCGCTCACCAAATGAAGTACTACAGCTCTTTACCACTTTTCTGTATGGGCCTACCATTTCTGTGGCTCTACCACTACCAATTTTTTATTTTAATTTTTTAGCAGTCATGGAAGGACAGAGCCTTATCACATTTGATGATTCTTACTTTCCCAACGTTTTAAACATTTTTTAGCATTTATTTACACCTTAGTTTTTCGATGGGACAGTGAGGACTGAAGTTTTAACATCTTAGTCCATCACATGTATAATACTCACTTAAACACTAGAAATCATTAAATTTAATTAATGTCATGAATAAATATTTTATATGTATGCAGGAGAAAGATTTTGGCGTATTTAAATTTTGCTATTTTGATGTTTCAAATGATTTTTAGCTTTATAAATTTATATAATGGTCTATTTCTTTTTATATTTTATATCTACAATCATGTCTATGGCTACAAATACTACAAACCCTTACTTTGCTTATGGATGTCGTAAAAGACGACTAAGAGCCTTATAACCTTGGGCCAACTCCACGTGATGCCGTTTTGTCAACAATTACATTCCCGCGCGCTATGGGGTCACACGTCACCTCGGACGGATTGGACGCGGTGTGTCTATATACCATAGCCGGTCACTAAAGAAAAAGGTTGTTCAAAGTTCTATTCATTCTACAAATTATATTACCTTTAATATACTCATTACGGTATGACCATGGGATAAAAATATAATTATCGCCATCCTTTATTTGAGTGTTTTGTTTATAAGCAGAGTTGCGACCTCGTTAGATATGATTTATTATTTGAGTTATAGAGTGAACATTTTCGAAGCTAAACTTAACCTGTATCTTAAACCCTTAGGCAAGAACCTATTGCCGTCTACTATGTGTATCGTGTGAGCTCTCACGCCGGCACTGGTCGCCACGACGGCACTGGTGCGGGGTTGAAGGAGAGGGAGAGAGAAACACGTATTTATTTATTTTTACCGAAGAATATTTGTACGTAATTTGAAAAGAATCGATTAATAAATTTCTCCCCACACACACTTTTCCACTTTGTTATACACCCTTAAGGGCGGAATTGATAACATCCTTTCATATTGAATCTCTACGTCATAAAAAGAAACGTGCGTCAAAATTGAATGTTTCTAGCTTTAATAGTTTCGGTTTAGCGGTAATGAGTCGTTCAACCCGCTTCACAGGCCTAATTTACACAACCAGAGGGTGAACAAATGCTGGATATTACCATAGAATATTTGATTCGACTCGTAATTTGAAAAGAATCAATAGAGATTTTTTTTCTCCCCATACAAACTTTGCCACTCTATTCCACCCCCTTAGGGGTGTAATTTCGTAAAATCTTTTAGTAAATCTCTACGTCATAGAAAGAAACCACTGTCAAAATTTCAAGTTCCAAGCTTCAATAATATCGGCTCGGCGCTAATGACGTAATGAGTCGTCCAACCCGCTTCGCAGGCCTAATTTACACCCCCAGAGGGTGAAAATTAAGAAATGCTGAAAAGCGTGTTTATTTATTTTTACTGAAGAATATTTGTACGTAATTTGAAAAGAATCGATAAAGATTTTTTTCTCCGAGCAATTTTTAAATTGACATACATAGGTATCTTTTTTATTTATAAACCAATTGACATGAAATAAAGCCTAAATGTTAAGTGAAGCTTACCACAATATATTAGCGAAAACCGCGTCTAAATCGGATAAGCCATTTTTGAGATTAGCGTGCACAAACGCACAGACAAACATATAAACAGACAAAAATTTTAACAATCATTGTTTTGGGTTCTATTTGTGTTGATAAAGGTCCCAGTAATATTTTTTCTCATATATCTTCCATATACAGACAGCAATCCTTTACATTTTTATTATATGTATAGATCAGGAATTATGTAGATAATAATATATAGATACATTATTATTAGACATGTAAGTCAATTTCTTCAAACCCTTGTTTACATAAATCACTGAATGTCTAACTATAAATTAATTATTCTTAATTTTCTTTCACAAGTTTTTTACTATCCTTATATACAGTGCCGGTTTTAACACTACCAGCGCCCTGGGCGAGATTTTTACAGCGCCCTCCAACTGCAATTCAAGACTTTACGACTAAGTAGACCGAATGGCCTGCGGCGCCCTTTTTTACCCGGCGCCCTGGGCGGTCGCCCAACCTCGCCCTACCCTAACACCGCTACTGCTTATATATTATATTTGCTGTATGTTGGTGACTATGACTATTACCGACCCTTACATTACTTGTGGATGTGTGATGACTAGGACCTTTACAAGACCGGGGCCATCTCCATATGATGACTTTGATCAACAATTACATTCTCAGGGAGGGTTGACTCTGACAGATGACAAGTAATAACACAATTGCTACATCTTTTTCAATAGAGTACATATTGTGCGAACCTCAAGTAATTAGGATAAGAGGAGGATGTTTGTAGCATATAAGTGTAATATATAATTAGAAACCTGTGAAAGATAGACTTATACGTAGCATATACTTTTTTACAAAGAATGCCGAACGAACGTCTGGTTAAGAAGATATACAATGCGAAAGTGGAAGGATGTAGGTATCGGGGGAGACCAAGACTAACCAACCTAGACCAGATTGGTCATGGTATGAAGAGAATTATGAATGTTGAGGAAGCGAGTGAAGTATGCAAGGATAGAGTTCTCTGGCACTCTGTTCTTTCTGCCTATCCTGCAAGGGATGTGGCGTGATGATATGAATGTATATACTTTTTTAACGACTAGTAGTTTTGAGATTGTTTATGGGACTATCTCGCTGATATATTGGGCTGTTATAGCAAATTTAATGGGGTAGGCTTACCTAATTTATTCTGTAGTAATCAAATACACCAAGGGCTTCAAGACTCAGTTACTATTAGGCCACTATGTCATCTCTATAGTTATTATTTTTTAGCACTTTCACATATTGGACTATAATAGGGCAAACTGGATCCATATTAATTTATAAAGTTTATCATATCAATGTATTATCTGTAATATATTGTTGTGTGAATAAATAAGAGTGTAACAAAAAATATTTATTTTACAGATGGTCACTACCTTGAAAATACATTTTCAAAAATCATTTATAAAATCTTGCAATAAGAAGATTGTTATTGCTTATAATATTTGTAATAATAATCAAGAGTAAGTATTTTTAGTTCATTATGATTTTTACTACATAATATAACTACCTAGGCTTTAATTGCTGCTGAGGATGTTAATTTTTAATTGAAATAAAAATGCAATAATTTCTTTTTTATAATGCTTATGCCTTATAAAATTTTAATATTCATAAATTTGACAAATTACAATCTTAATAGATATAGAAAATATCCTATAGAATGTATATGCGTTGAATTTCATTAGAATTATGGATATTATAAGAATATTAAAAAAATGTTACACCTAAAGTGATAAAAATTACACATTAGATCAATGGTAATGTATCTTCTATATAAAGGTCTGGTAAAATGTATATTTTTAAATTGTGCTGTCTAAATTGCTTCACAATTTTTTTTATTTTAAGCTAACAACAATTTGATCTATATTTTCATTTTATTCAAATATCAAGTTGTATTATAATTATGTATTTACAGATCTCTTGAAGATGTTAATATTCTTCTCCATGGAACAACAGGTTTATCCATAGAATACACTACAAAAATATTTGAAAAGATGACTACTATTCCAATTTGGAAAGAAACTGATTCACAAATTTTAAAGCCCAATAAAGAATCAGTATTAGCGGTTGTTTTAAAGCTAAAAGAAATGAAAGATAATATTTTCAGCAAGGTGGAGTTTAATGGTGCAATATATTTAAAAAAATCGGGCTTGGAGTGCACTTTACCAATTGGGAATGTAAACTTATCTTCTCTGAACACAATGGGAGAAGAGTTTGATATGTTGTATACTGACCATATGGGTTTGTATTTTGTTTTTTATAAGTAAAGGGGCATCTATTAATTACGTATTGTTGATGCTTTTTGACCCCTCCGCAACATTTCACACCGTTTTCTGCTTAAAAAAATGTGATATTTGTCGAGACTCCCCACTGTCCCCCAAGTGAGATTTAGTAATATTCGGGCTCGATAAAGAAAGAACTGTAATAAAATTTAAATATTTATAGTTTACGCCTAAGGTATATATACATAGTGTAGTTCCTATGTGGTGGCCAGTTAAGAATAATGGGTCACAATTTACTTTAATCTAGGTGTCATAAAAACCAAACGGCGTATAGTGTGACTTTGACTTGTCGTTGCCAGGTAACGTACGAAGTTTAAAGTAGGTGATCTGTATAAAGACCTTTTTGTGAAGTAAAAAAAAATGGAGAACATAATGAGCTATAGGCTACTTCTTTGTAGGTACTAAAAATTCACGTAATGTTTGTGGGGGAGGGGTGTCATAGTCTTAAACCTCACCACGTATCACCAAGGTTGGGTTAAAAATGCTAAAAAAAAAATCACGTGATTAATGGACATCCGCTAGAGGGTAGGCTATTAGCCTACCCCCTAGGGGATATTCATTAGGATATCTTATATATTCTGTGCCTTGTTACTGTGAATGTTGAGGAAGATTAATAAAATATTAAAAAAAAAAAACACCCAAAAAACTACACGCAAATTCATTGTGTGAAAGATTGGAATTTAGGATTGAATGACGGACAATATAAACATAAATACAATTAAATTTAGGGAAATATCTGTCACATGTATATTTGATTGATAGTTTTATTTTTTATTGTGTAGGCTATTATACGTTTTTTTAAATGTTGATATAATTTCCTTTTTATTTTAGATGACGAAATAATGCTAGCCATATTAGCATCAACGGAGAAAACTGATCTTTTAATGAGACATATAATTACACAAGAGTCTTTAACAAATTCTATGGAAGATCCATTAAGTTTTGATATATTCTGTAAATATTTGAATATGGAGAAATTATCAAATTCTGAGGATATTGTGATATTTAGAAAATCACCTTACCATATATTGAATGGTGTCATGATTATATTGACAAGTAAAGGTGACGATCAATTATCAGTAACTGTTCATTCAAGGTATGGATTTATGTATTTATTTTACGTTATGATTTATAGTTGACCCCACAGATGCTAATCAGTACAATAAAAAAAAATAGAATTACATACTTAAATTAATTGTAACGCCATCTACCGGATCCTAATGCATTGTTTTAGTGGTTAGGAGATAGAATAGATTGGCGACGGATGTCAAGGAAGCGGTACCAGTGGTTTTTTGGGGCCACAACTCGCCCTTTCGCCGGCCCGGAATGAATGGGCGGGGTGTGTCCAGACCATAGTATGGAAAAAAGAGAATAGATAGAAACAATTTTTATATACATATATAGTCAATCAATCTTCCCCTTTGCTTGAATCCTTTTGGGATATAATATATAAAAAAAACTAAAACACTGGATTTTACTTATAATTTCATGCTGTGTGTTCTTCAAGGACAAGTGGCGAGTCCTGAAGTCGATCTACCAATATAAGAATGTCATCATCATCACAGCCCATGACTGCCACACTATTGGGCTCGGGCCTCTTCCGTAATGGGAGGGAAATTAACCTACTACCGCGCTGGTCAGACGTGTTGGTATACGGTTTTGTTTCGAGTTTTCCTTCTCTCGCATAGATTTTATATGCGTTTTATATCCCTTAGTCGTCTCGTACGATCACCCACGGGTAAGATATGGGGTGGTGAATAGTATTCTTACTCCGTCACCACACGGAATCAAATATAAGAATGTATTTATCATAAATACAATACACATATTTAAAATAAAGTATTAAATTGCAATGAAATTAGCTGATTGTGACTTTAGTGATTAAATCAATATTTTATTAACATTTTTATTCTTTATGCTATATATGTATAAAACAATCTTCATCATCTCAGCTCATATATATCCCACTGTCGGGCTCGAGCCGCCTCTATAATGGGAGGGAAATGACCTACTTTACCGCGTGGTCAATCCACGTGTTAGTATAGGGTTTAGTCGTGTCTTACGATCACCCACGGCCACGGGCAAGACAAGGGTGGTGTACTGTATTCTTTTTGTGTCACCACACGGAAAAAATCTAAGCAAAAGATATTTCTTTATAAAATAAAAAAAAATGTCTATTTAAAAATGAATATTAAATATTTCCAGGTCGTCATCACAAATTTTGGCGTTGATACATTACATACACGACGTGGTGCCATATAAAGTCGTCGCTACAACACCTAACTATAAAATCATCATTAATAATCACAATTTAATTATTAATGATGAACAATCAATGGATTTATCAGAACCTGTTTACGCTTATCAGAATTACGCAACATCTATATTAAATCGAATACCTTTAATTATTGAGTATTTGGATAAGTCTATGATATACATGAATAAAGCAAATAATACAGCAATTGATAATAAAATTGAAAATATAGATCTGTTTGCTCAAGATGAGACTGGTTATAAAGAATTTAGAGAGAAAATGTGGGCAGAAGCATTAAACGGTGTAAAAATACTGAATGATGATTTAGTAACAGATTCTTTGTCTTTATCCGATGATATAGTGATGGAATTATCAAATAGCCCAATTTTTCACTAGATGTCGCTGATTGCTATAGAAGTTACAACATTTACATGACAAAAAAATATTTTCATTTCAAAGGGAATAAGGCGGTGAATATTCAACTGCACAGATGACGTAGTGACTAAAATACCGAGCTTCTTTTCCAAGTTTAGTGGTTTCAATTCTCACAAAAATTTGTGCAATCTACAAATTATTGACCACGCTTGTCAGACGTTTAGAGTTTTCCTTCTCTTGCATATATGTTATATGCGTTTTATATCTCTTAGTCGTCTCTTAGTGAATTGTATTCTTACTCCGTCACCACACGGAAAGTAAAAAAAATACTAGTTATTTCACGCAATTTATTTTTTTTATACTTGATTATTTGTTTTCTCGAAATGGTCATAACTAATGTATTTTGAAATAAAACATATTTATGCAGGGTATTATTAAAATAAATTCAGATATAAGTGAAGTAAATATTGGTCTAATTAAATTGGTTTAGCAACGAATATATTTTAAATAAAACTGTATTTTTTATACATATAATTGAATATTTGTGTTCATTCCCAATTTGTTTGCTTATAATTAATTTGATTGATTCTATTTTTTTTTTCAATCGTTACATGAAAGCCAATAAAGATTTTTTTGTCACTAAAAATATTATCATTTCAGCCCATCGCCGTCCACTGCTGGACATAGGCCTCCCTCATGGTATGCCACAGAGTGCGGTTCTGTGCCGTCTGCATCCATCGACGCCCAGCAATTTTCACTAGATCGTCTGTCCACCTAGTGGGGGGGGCGTCCTACACTGCGTCGTCCGGTACGTGGTCGCCACTCTAGAACCTTTTTTCCCCAGCGGTTGTCGGTTCTTCGAGCGATGTGGCCAGCCCATTGCCACTTCAGCGTGCTAATTCTTCGTGCTATGTCGGTTACACCCGTTCTTCTGCGGATTTCCGTATTACGGATTCTATCACGCAGAGAAATCCCGAGCATAGCTCGCTCCATAGCACGCTGAGCGACTTTGAGCTTGGTTATGAGGCCTACATTTAGGGACCACGTTTCCGTGCCGTAAGTCATCATTGGTAACACACACTGGTTGTAGACCTGTGTTTTCAGACACTGAGGTATGTTGGACGAGAAGATCCTCTTAAGTTTCCCGAACGCTGCCCAACCGAGTTGGATTCGTCGGCTGACCTCTTTCTCGAAATTGGATCTACCTAACTGGACTGTTTGTCCAAGGTAAACATAATGATCGACAATTTCGAGAATCGCATTGCCAACTAGGACCGGTACAGGAATGACATGGGCATTTGACATGACTTTCGTCTTGTCCATGTTCATTCGTAACCCCACCAGTTGGGATACCCTGCTGAGATCGTTGAGCATGGTGCCAAGGTCCTCCATGGATTCTGCCATAACGACGATATCGTCTGCAAATCGAAGGTGAGTGATGTATTCGCCGTTAATGTTAATACCTAGTCCGGTCCAGTCTAAGAGCTTGAAGACATCTTCCAGTGCAGTGGTGAACAGTTTCGGAGAGATGACATCTCCCTGTCTCACGCCTTTCTGCAACTGGATCGGTTTCGTACTCTTATCCCGGATACGGACTGACATTGTGGCGTTCCTATACAAACACTTCAGCACTTCTATATAACGATGGTCGATTTGGCACCGCTGAAGGGACTGCAGCACCGCCCAAGTTTCGACTGAATCAAAGGCTTTCTCATAGTCCACAAACGCTATACACAGAGGCCGATTGTACTCCTCGGTCTTCTGGATAATCTGCCGAAGCGTGAGAATATGGTCTATAGTGCTATAGCCTTTTCGGAAGCCAGCTTGTTCGGGCGGCTGGAAGTCATCAAGCTTGCACGTGAGTCGATTGGTAATGACCCTCGAAAACAACTTGTAGACGTGGCTCAAGAGTGAGATGGGTCTGTAGTTCTTTAGAAGAGCTTTGTCGCCCTTCTTGAAAAACAGCACCACCACACTCCTGGTCCACGACTCTGGAACGTCGCCCCCGAGGATAACGGAATTAAATAGCTTTTGAAGGGCTTTTAAGACCGGCTTACCGCCTGCCTTCAGTAGCTCTGCCGTAATTCCGTCATCTCCCGGTGCCTTACCGTTTCGTAGTTGTTCGAGAGCCATTCTGATCTCGCACAAGCTAATGTCCGGGATTTCTTCGGTATAGTGCCGAGTTAGCTTGGATCTGGGATCTTGGACCAAGCCGACAACAGGACTTCGGGATGATTTATATAACTGTCCATAGAACCTTTCGACCTCTCCCAAGATCTCACCCTGGGATGAAATGACAGTGCCGTCATCGGTCTTCAGCTTAGTCAATTGGCTTTGCCCAATAGACAGATCTTGTGCGAACACTTTTGAGCCACGATTCCGCTCTATCGCTTCTTTAACACGGAGCGTATTAAATTGGCGAATATCGCGACGCACAGACCTGGAGATCTGCCTATTAAGCTGCCTGTGTTCGGACCAATCGGCTGAAGACTGTACTGTCATTTCTTTTCTCCGCTCCATGAGACTGAGAGTCTGGTCAGAAAGTTTTTTAGGTCTATTGGCGCGGTGAGCCTTGAAAAACTTCGACCCAACCGCGTGGACAGTTTCCACGAACCTGTTGTTCATACCGTTCGGAGATTCGCACTCGTCTAGACATTGGAAGCGATTGTGTAGTTCGAGTTGAAAGCTTTCGAGGTTCTGGTATTGGACAGGTGTACGTCGGAGGGTAGACTTCATCAAGCGTGACCGTTCGACTTTTGTATGGATATTTAATGAGCCTCGTACTATTCGGTGATCGCTCCCAGTTTTAATCCTGCTGATCACTGAGACATCATTAAATATATGTCGTTTGTCCGATAAGATGAAGTCTATCTCGTTTTTTGTTGAACCATCGGGGCCAATCCAGGTCCATTTCCTTTGTGGCTGCTTTCTGAAGAAAGAATTCATCATAAAGAGGCTTTCCTTCTCCAGAAATTCAGCCAGTTTCTGGCCCCTCTGGTTTCTCTGTCCATATCCATGTTTCCCCACTCTCAACTCATCATCACTCCTTTTGCCTAGTTTCGCGTTAAAGTCTCCCATGACCACCGTGAAGTGGGTTTTGGACGTGTGTATGGCTTTCGAGATATCCTCGTAAAAGGCCTCCACCTCGTCGTCGGAGTATGCCGAGGTCGGTGCGTATACCTGTATGACCTTCAACGAATACCGTTTGATAATTCTGAGTATAAGGTACGCTACCCTTGTCGACACACTCTCGATCCTCTCCACGTTGCCTACGAGAGACTTGCGAACGATAAACCCTATACCGCCTTGGGACGGGTGATCTCCCTCCCGGTAGAAGAGCAAGTTTCCAGACCGGAGGATTATCGTGCCCTCGCCCTCTCTTCGCACTTCTGATAATCCTACAATGTCCCAGCGGATTTTGCTCAATTCCTCTTCCAGCTCGATGACCTTTTCGTCGGTCCTGAGTGTCCGAATGTTGTGTGTTACCAGGGCCAAGGGTCGTTTTGATTGGTAGCCGGATCGCTGCCGGGGATTCTTAGCACCCCCTACTCCATCGCTACCAGGCCCGCTACCACAATGAGCCCGTAGGATAGTGGAGCTGCCGTGACTGGGGGCCGTTTTTTTATTTGTGCTTATCATTAGGGGTTTTGAGCCATAATCGCCACGCTTGGCAGGCGGGTTGGCGATCGCAGTGTGGTGTTATACGTATCCCAGGAGAGAGCTGCTGCCCTCTCTCCTGGTGGACCCTTAGCCGATTTTTACGACTCCCACGGGCAAGCAAGGGGTGGCGACACTTGTATTCTATCCCGTCGCCACACGGGCAACTAAAAATATTAACATTAATAAAAATGTTAACCGCTTTCATCGCTTTTTATAGCAATCCCACTGTTATTACATGTTATATATAGCGATGAAAACGGTTAACAAATAATCCGTATTAATTAATGCCCTCTTGTCCAATTGAGGTGTGCTGTGTGGTAGCGGCTACGAATACTACCGACCTATTATCTATTGTGGTAGGACCACGCTGTGGACAGTTCTCTGTCTACAGCCGCGGGCCGGTCCGTCCGGGGTAGTACCACACTCTCGCAGAAGATCGACGTGTGAGTAATAGCAATGTGCTATTGCGCTTCGTTCGGTGAGCGAGAGAGCCGGAAGCCTAACTGGGGTGGGTTCAGGGTTGTATTGGTAGGCAGCGGCCTAGCTATACCATTGGCAAAGGTCCATGTGCGGCAGTGACACTTACCATCAGGTGTGCTGTCTGCTCGTTTGCCGCCATAAGCAATAAAAAAAAAAACCCTTTGTTCGTGGATGTCGTAATAGATCACTAAGAGCTTTAGATCGACCTGGGCCAACTCCACCTGATGCCGTTTGTTCAACAATTACATTCCCAAGGAGAGTTGACGTCAGGCAGGCGGACGGTTATAAAGCTATTGCCAATAACTTTTGCAATAAGTACGAGTAGATATTGCGCCGATCCCAAGTAATTGGGATAGAACAGGAGAATGATGATGTTCAATTGAGAAGGTAGCGAAACGGGTGCTTGAGGCAGAAGCCTACGTTGGATCGCTCTGCAAGTGGTGGCAAGAAAAAAGGTGAAGGCGCTTCGCATGCTTCGTCTATCAATCGTGATGGCTTGACATCAACGGTCGACGTGTTATAATCGGATGCGTATAAGGTAATCCTCTGTCACTCTCTGAGTACGCGGAGCCGCTGCTGATTTATAGTGATAATTGTGATATAGATAATCTTCATTAGTCAGTCTTATATTATTTTCCGTGTGGTGACGGAGTAAGAATACTATTCACCACCCCATATCTTACCCGTGGGTGATCGTACGTGACGAGTAAGGGATATAAAACGCATGTAACATCTATGCGCGAGAAGGAAAACTCGAAACAAATCCCTATACCAACATGTCTGACCCGCGCGGTATATTAGGTTAATTTGATGATGATGATGACTATATAATCAAGGGAATGAAAGGTAATTCATCTGCAAGGGTGATATTTACCGTAGCATCAAATACCCGTGACGCGAACGCCCGTGTTAGTCATGTTTAGTGTGATGTTTAATTTAGTCGCCTAATGTATAATGAAGCAGTACGCGGTCGGGTAATATCACATTTGTTATATCACTCGCATTACTTACACATGTCTAGCGTCAAATAACGACGACGTAAGAGAGTGAGTAGGTATGAAAGAAAGTATTGGTGTAAAGATGCGAAAGGGAATGCTCCGATGGTTCGGACATATGGAAAGAATGCCGAACGAACGTCTGCTTAAGAAGATATACAATGCGAAAGTGGAAGGATGTAGGTACCGGGGGAGACCGAGACTCGCCTACCTAGACCAGATTGGTCACGTACTGAAAGAAGGTGGAGTCAAGAGTCTCCGAAACCGGCGAGCGTGTATAAAGAGAATTATGAATGTTGAAGAAGCGAGTGAAGTATGCAAGGATAGAGTTCTCTGGCACTCTGTTCTCTCTGCCTACCCTGCAAGGGATATGGCGTGATGATATGTATGTATGTAGGTGTCAAATGAAAAAATACGGCGATGAATCTGGATGAACATATCCAATGAGGTCCCAATAAAAGAATATAATTTATTAATGCATTATTTAATGATAACGACATATTATTTAATGAATACAAGCCAATTGAGGCTAAAAATAAAATAAAATCTTAAAACACGGTGACAGTCCAATTAATTTATAAAAAATAACTTATAAAAATATTAAAAAATAATGTACCTACAAGCCTAATACTGGCTGTAAAGAGAATTTTATATAATATTAAATTCAACAATTAATATTAAGATAATAATATATTATTTATATTTTTATATTATATTATTTTGAGCAATTTAAACAGTTATAAAAAATAACTGTATACTTTATACAAATTGCATTAACTAATACAAATATTTTAACAAAATTTATATACAAAATTCGGACTAAAGTCTATAAAATCTTACTGCCTACATATACCCGAATTCCCTTTTGCGATAAATTAGCACCATTTAATCAGCTATTGTCTACAGGTATAAATTAGTCTAATACATAATATTATAGTCTAAATCGTATAACTAGCCCATAACCTAAACCCTGACTGTTGGTAACAAGCAATCGAAATAATTTTACCGAATCTAGATGTAGAGATCTTGCACTTTTTTAAATTTATTCTCGCGTCTAAGATTCAAACTTATCATAGCAAGTTTATTATATTTATTAAATTAATATCAAAAATCAAAAGAATATGGAACTGGATAACTATTTTGTGTATTTATTTTCATCACAGAGGCGTTAGATTCAAATTTTACTAATGTTATATACTTCATAGAAAGTTTGAAAAAAAAAAACGCTACACTTGAGAGTTCTATGAAGTATGTGTGTAAACCACCACACTTACTCCGGGTAAGAAAGAAATAATACTATTTTCTAAATTATAATACGAGAGAGCGTTGATTTTCAAGTCTCACGTTATCATGTAGAAACAACTAAGGGACGGTTACAAGGCAACATTTTTTAATGCGCCCAAAATACTGTTGATTTTATAATAAAAGGCAATTTTAGGAGATCCATGTAACTTCCAAGTGAAAATCTGTAGTCTAAGCCTACCCATCTGCAAACTAGGTTAAGATCTGTGTATGTTTGCGGGTGACTGGATCGGGGAATTAGTCCGTCACCCGCCGAGAGGCCGACCGCGTGAGGAAAGACCGACATCCTACCCGAGGGGGGGGACGTCGGTCGAGCAGAGGGTACTCTTCAGGGGTATTCCGTCGGGCCGACCACTGACGTCAAGTCACTCTGCTCCGGTGGTCGGCCCAACGACGAAGGCGACGTCACGGGTGGGTTACGGGTGTGCGTGCTTACGCCCCTCTGTCACCCCGGATGGAGTGGTGCGAGGAGTGCGCCGACCGTAGCCCACCCCCGAAAAAAAAATAAAAAGATCTGTGTATGTTTACATGCATAACGATTGCTTGTGCCCAACTAACGTCGTAAGTCCACAACCGAAAAAGATGTGCTCTTAAATACCAACAGAGAGGATTCAATCATTCGTATTTGTCCTCTCTGGAGCACTTATATCATGTCAGGTACTAGGAAGCTTTAACACTGCTGCCTGACTCTTCACCATTAATATATGTACAGCTAATGTACAGGCTGATGTTCAGTTCCCTTTAACCAACAATTAACGTAGGTACGCGTAATTATCTCCCACGTAATCTTATAACCCCCCCAGCTCAAGAAGTAGAAAGCGAAATATTGTTTTTGAAAAATACTCTATTATTATTTTTCACGACTTATGTTGTCTATTTTTGAAAATAAATTTGAATGAAAGCTTGCATATTTATTTTCAAGCATTGTTCAAAATGATAGCGATTTGTCTCCTCTAGTCATTCTGTTTAAATTTAACTCCACGCAATTATGTGAAACGGTACCAAATGCGACGCTAGTTTACCTACAACCTCTTTTTTAATTGTAGAGCGGAGAGGGATGAGTAATTTTGTTTATTCGAGCCTGTCGTGCGTTGCTTTGTCGTGTTTTTATAGGCATTTAGTGTTTTAGTTCATATGACTAACTACTAATATGTACTTATTTATCCCTAGACAAATTAAGTGCACTTTTAGTATTTTTAGATTAAGATCTATAATAGAAACAAATTTTATTAATGTTTTAATTGTAGCCAACTAGACTTGCTGTAACGTTAGAGGTATTTGATTATCATTTCAGTGATATAATGAAGCTGTAATGGCCTTATTTTGCGGATATAGCAGGTACCTAGTAAATCTGCTCTATGTAATTAGTTTGAAATAATTACATTATTGTCAATCAAGATATGTAACTATTAGATGCTGATCAGATTTTATCATGATTTACTGACATTCGAGAACGTTTATGTAAGCCAATTGTTCTAGAATATCCAAAGCCTGTTTATCTACATGAATATATGTTATAAAGAGTTTGGCTATCCACCTATCCATCAGCTCGAACACGTCCACTGTTGGACATAGGCATTCCCACAAGAATGCCACTCGAAACGGCCCCGTGCCACCTGCATCCAACGGTTGCCTGCGACCTTCGTTATGTTGCCAGTCCACCTAGTGGGGGGTCTTCCTACGCTTCGTAGTACCGATTCGTAGTCGCCATTCGAGAAACGTTTTTCCCCAACGGTTGTCGGTTCGTCGAGCCATGTGGCCTGCCCATTGCCACTTCAACGTGCTAATTCTTCGGGCTACGTCGGTTACACCCGTTCTTTTACGGATTGCCGTATGCCGGCTTTTATCACGCAGAGAAATACCGAGCATAGCCCTTTCCATAGTACGCTGAGCGACTTTGAGCCTTTTATGAGGCCGACATTTAGAGACCACGTTTCAGTGGCGAAAGTCATCGCTGGTAACACACATTGGTTATAAACCTTTGTTTTCAGACACTGCGGAATATTAGACGAGAAGAGACGAGAGAGTTTGGTTAAAGAGAACTGAAATCACTTGCACGTACGAAAGTATTTAAAATAATAAGTAAACCTAATTTTATATCTGTACATTAAAAATAATTCCATTAATTAATATTGCTTTAATTATTCTATTCTTGCATTGCACGTCCGGCCTTTATGTTCTATCATTTACTCTAAAACTATAATACATCTTACAACAAATAAAATCGATAATTTAAGAGGCACAGTTATTAGATAACTAAGCAAGGAAAATCTTTGTGCTATCGTGTTAAACATGCCGTTATGATAAAATTCATAGTATAAATAAATACTTCTACAAAATAACAACTTTTAAAACTATATTAGAATTAGCTACATTCTAAAGGGAACTTAAAATTAATAAAAAGACTGACTGTATTTATTATTGCACATATTATTGCACACTATTCTTATACTATTGCACCATCTAAAACTAAAAGTATTAGGAATTTTATCAGTTATGTACAATCACCAGAAGTTTTACAATTTGTGCTGCTGCCTCGTGAACTTTTACTGTCAAAATTATAACTTCTTTCAAGGTTCATTTGCATTTGCATTTTTTTAAAACAATCAAAATAAACGGAATGTGTCTCTATACTTTCAGCACCAGATTCACTTTGTGCTTCAGTCTCTGTATCGTCACTTTCACTACAACTTACTATTTTTGCAACCACTAATTTTCTTTGCACTTGTCGCGAACTAGTTGAATCGCTACTTAGATAACCAGAGTCTTGAACATTGGATTTTTTTCTCCTAACCCGTGTCTTTGAATAACTATCAGTCCTTGTTCCTTTCACAAAAGTATTAGTGTTTATATTTTGAAGTCTATCTGAGCGTTTTTTAGGGAAATTCCTGCACAATTCACCCGATTTACGCATCATGTTGATGGACTCCATGTTTACATATTCCGAGGTTTGTGCTTGGACAGAAGCTCTAATTGGACTGCAGGAAAGTCCATAGTTTGATGATTCAGGCGTGGAACTATTGTGCATTGTTGATTCGCTAGTAGTACTATTCAAAAATGACCTCGGACTAAGGCTTCTGCCATTCAAGTTTTTTGGATTAACTTCGTCAATCGGTACTTTTTCTATTTCAACTCTTCTAGGTGGATAAACAGGTTGTACGTAGATAGGATCATCATCACTAGATGTCAGAGGTGGCAATACGTCAGGTCTAACTAAATTCTTAGTTTGTTTGACAATTGGAGGTGTACTTTCCCGTTGTCGTTTAGAATGTCTTAATTCCAGAGTTAAAATACGGCCTTCCTCTGTAGTCCAGTCTTCGGCTTCTTGCCAATTGTCATCTGTAGTCTCCTCGAGACTTTTTGGTCCACTAAATATACTTGCAGATAATCTGGGACGATCATAGATATTTTTGCCAGGTTCACATTCATGTCTGAGACTGTTAAACTTAGTGATATCTTTATCACCCGCTTTAATAAACGTACCACTACTTCTCAGTTGAATACAATGTGGACTAGGTATATTTACATCATTATCTAAATTTTTCAAAACATTTCTTCTGCTAAATTGTATATTATCTGTAGTTTGTTTTGATTGATATTTTGGATGTTTTCTATCTAATGTATCTGGTTCGAAACCGTCAGATTCGTGTATTTTTATATAATTTTCAGGAGGATCTCTTACTTCAATAGTTAGGCAACCTGGCTTCTCTTGCGATTGCTTTTTTACCAATTTTCTACTGCCCAAAGTACAGTCTGAGTCACTAGGCGAAGAAGGCGCACTTCCAAAGTTGTAATTGTTTACGTACACTTCAGTTACTAAATTGTAATCTTTACCCGCAGTGTTCGGTTTTTGTGTTGCAAATGTAGGTGCATTATGTTTAATATCAAGATTATTATAAATGGTTTGGTGTATGGAAAAATCTCGTAATGGTGAAGGTGTGTTACTACTACTATTAGAAGATGCTTTGTATACAGCATTCCTCATCGTTAGCTCCTCGTCTAAAGGTAATGCGTTGCTTAAACAAGGGCTTGCCTGTGATGAGGAAATATCCGTATATTCAGTGGTAGTAGATGATTCTTTTTTATTGACATTTCTTTCTAAGCTGTCGCATTCATAATCATTTCCTGGAGGACTCTCAGATATATTTCTTGAAAATGCGTTTTGGATTGTAATTTCAGAAGTTTTATTACAAAGCGATTCTTCATCAGAGTGATTATAATGATATGATTTTGTACTGTTGTCTAAAGCAATCGCTTCATTTACCATATCTGGTAAAACGTTTTTATTTACAAAAGTCTGAGGTACTAAATTATTTTCTGTGTTATTTTGCATATTTACGGAATGATATTCATTGAAACCGATTGGTCTGATGTCGTCTACTTGCGCAACGGTTTGGCAATAGTAGTTACAATCACTGCGTTGACGATCTGCATTTTCAAAATCTGGCAGAGGGAGATTGTAATTACGCGTTACAGGTTCGGATCTAACAGATAGAGTTGAAGATTTCTTGGGCACTGAATAATTATCTGATAAGTGGATAGAATTAGAACTGCAAAAACTATTTTGCTTCCTTACTGTACGCTGATTTTCGGTACTAGGCAATGATAAGAGTGATTCTGCCAAGGTGTTTTGATTTGATGTTAACTCATTATAGGCAGCTTGTTGCTTTAAAGTAGGGACATTTTCAAGCCATTTTCGTATGCTACTTTGTTTATCACCTTTATTATGGAGACAATTTGCACAAGTTGGTATGTTGAGTTTAGCCATGTTATGGATATCGCTTTCATTGTCTGTTTTACATCCCGGGCAGCCAACACAGTTTTTATTTCTACTGTTTTCTTTTTTTAGACTGATTACGCTTCCACTTCTCTGACTTCCCATACCATGGTATAATTCTATACTGTTTCCGTTCGTGGGTAGCGTTTCTTCTTCTGGTATTTCATTCAAAATTGGTTGAAAACGTTTTGCAGCCATCTTGTGTTTTGCGATCGATATCACTTCTCTTATTTTGACTAAAAATTCTAGCGCAGCAGGTGGTGGATCCTGTAACAATAATAAATGTTAACATTAACCTAACCTTTTGAAATTGCATTTTGTAACATTTCAATCAGAAGTAGGTGCAATATGTAACATTATAATGTGTTAGGTTACATTAGAAAAAATATCTGTTTTATTATTGTACATACCGCCATAAGCTCTGGTTCAAAGTAAGCAGGGTTAAAGTACAACTTTCTTCTCGTTGTGCCTACAGGTCTGGCAATTTCTCGATCGTCTGTTGTTTCTACAATAGATACATGTTCGTCTGGTAGTCTTTCAATACCTGACTCATCTCGATGACTAAATTCTAAATGATTATTTCTCATTTTATAATTGCCTTTATATTGATGTACGACTGCTGATGTGGTTTGGCTCTACAAAAATTAAAATCTATTATAATAATGTACCTATTTAATATATTATGTAGAGAAGTGAAATACATAAATGGAAATAGTTCCAACTTACGTTATACATAATGTCCTCGCATTGCATACTATTATCAAAATCATCTGAAAAGTCTGATAAATTACTGCTTGAATCATTAGAGTAATGTTTATTATCATGAAGTTGCCGATTGCTAATACTTAACAAGGGATTGCTCTTAATAAATCCATCATCTTGGCCCATAACATGTTGAAGATTTTGCATTCTTTCGTTATTCACTCTAACGATATCTCGTTCAGTTATAAGAGATCCATCTTTTTTCTTTACCCCCTTTATCCTTCTGCCGTCTTCATCAGAAGTTGCCTTCCGACGTTTCCGAATATGTAGAAATAGAAAAACGGATGCAACATAGACGAGACCAAGAAGTAATGAACTAATAGCGATGGCTATATATTCTGATATTGAGAGGCCTGAACTTTGTGATGATTCTGATGTCTGTGCGTTTGGTGCAAATTGAACTTCCGTCATATCTGAAATTGAAAGTTTTATAAGTATCACGTAATAAATATCGGAATGATACAAGCATGCATATGGGCCATTGATGGGTGGGGACTAGATCAACGAAATGACTCATGATCTATTATGAAACGCCTAATAATTTGAAGCTCAGTCATTACAACTAATGTACACTAGATTCGCTATCCGGTTATTTGTATGCTTCAACGTACTCGTAAATGTGACTATTTTTGGTTTCGATTTCGAATGCTTGTACAGTTGAGAGCTATAATTTGGCATATTGAAGCAACCTGCTGCCATTCTACTAATTCAAATAAGCCGTTATCCATATAGACATACTTGTGTAAGGTTTAGGCGGAGTTCCTTGCACCCTAAATGCGACACATGGTGTGAAAACTCCTCGCAAATCCAGCGGTGATGTGGGCGTAGCAGCGACATCACGACACAGTAATCGAACTACTATTACACGACCAGTCATTCTTGCACGCACCTCGTCTTCTCCGCTCCACTGCAAATGCATATATTTAATATAAATTTGTGTTTTAATGTAATATTTAACTAAAACCAATTAGATTTTGAAGTTATTGGAGAAAATTATTAGAAATGTCTAGGAAAAGTATCACACACATTAAGAACTTAAATTTGTCATAATTCGTATATTTATTTTCTTCTTTGCTAAAATGAAATGGATGTTAGGAGAGTATTAAAAAGAAATTTTTTTCGTCTTCTTAGACCAATTAGCCGGTAAGTTGGATTGGTATGGTTTTATTTTAAGTTTTCTTTGTGTTAAATGCTTACATGCTTCGAATTTTTACTCTACCAACAAGAATTACTAAATTATGTGAGATACTTATTGATAATAATAAAATAAAAGTTACCTGCAGAAATGTTCTACCTTCGTCGCGGAATAAATTAAATGGTACATCAGCATCTAAACTATTTCGTAAATCGAGAAAACCCTTTCGTGTCAGGAATTGTGCGCCTGATACGGCGCATATTGGTGTTTTCACATCTGTAATAAATATGTTTATCAATCGTTAAATTTCTTGAAATCGAACTTATGAAAATTTTATAAAAAATTAATAAGACTTACTTTGAAATGTGATTTCCCTCGACGGGTGTATGATTTGCCCTTTGAGTGGTAAGTAAACAAACGGTATCCGTTGCTTTGTCGGACCAGTACCAAACGTAGCTAAAGAACATTCTGTAAAATAAAAATAAATGTTTTTAAATTACTAGTAAATATATAACAGTTAATCGGGTTTAGTAATAAATGTATAGATAAGGTACATAATATCAGAAATCTGTTGAGGTATTATTATCATCATCAACATCATCATCTCCGCTCATATCTCCTCTCATCCCACTGTTGGGCTCGAGCCGCCACCACAATGGGAGGGAAATTGACCCTACTGCCAAAAAAGTGGTAGTTGGTATGGGTTTTATCTCGAATTTTTCTTCTATTGCATAGATGTTATATCCATACTATATCGTAAACTTTTACAGCAACCATGGATAAGTTAATTGTCAGGGTAGGTTAATTGTTACTCTCATCATTTGGAAAATATTTCTAGTTCTTTTCTTGAGACAGGCTCTGTGAAGAATGAGCCTTCACTCTCTTTCAGTCGGCACTGTACATGATGACGGGGCTTCTGGAGCCAATTTGATATGTTACTGATGCCGGTTGTCGACTGCACAGTTAGTGTGGTGGTTTAGTGTCGTGGCTTTGAACCGCACACATAAATGATTGTTCTGAGTCTGAGTGCTATTATTTGTATGTAATTTGTATGTCTTTCGCGTCAAAAGGATTGATTTAAGTGCGGCATATTGTTTCTAAGAAAATGAAATGAATGAAAGACACAAATCAAAATTTTACAATCTCAGAACATTACAACTTATCATTTGGAATAATATTAAGTTAGCTATTTTATATAAAAAAAAATATGTTGATACTCAAATATTGGTAAGTGTGAATTTCAACGTTTCGATTATAAGAAAGATCTGCTCAGAATGTAATTATCACGCGACATCGATGCTAAGTTATTTAAAATTCCGATAATTATGTGCAATGGACACCTTTCACAAGTGAAATTCAATTCATATTAATAAAATTGGTGTATTAAAATTCATGATCGTTTCAGTTAGGTACATAATATGATATTTGTATATTTTTTTAAAATAATTTGTCGAGACTTACTAATCAGGTTTGCCGTATAATTATAACTTAAAGTTCTGTTTCATGTAATAAGGAATGCAATTCACATTGGATATTCCGTGTGGTGACGGAGTAAGCATACTATTCACCGCCCCCTATCTTACCCGTGGGTGATCGTACGAGACGACTAAGGGATATAAAACGCATCTAGCGAGAGAAGGAAAACTCAACAAAACCCTAACAATACTAACCAACTCGTGTTATAACACGTCTGACCAGCGCGGTATAGTAGGTTAATTTCCCGCTCATTATGGAGGAGGCCCCAGCCCAACAGTGGGGACATTTATGGACTGTGATGATGATGATGATTCACATTGGGCACTTTACAAAAATATAAATAATTGGGGAAATGAAGTGAAAGCCATGAAGCTGTGGGTAGCGGCTACGAATACTACCAACCCTTACTTTGCTCGTGAATGTCGTAAAAGACAACTAAGAGCCTTATTTCGACCTGGGCCAACTCCATCTGATGCCGTTTGGTCAACAATTACATTCCCGCTTGTGACATCATTTTTCGCTTCGTAATCGGGTTTTATAAATAATTAAGCATATTTAATGCTAAATTTCAGTAATTTAAATAACTTATGTATTGCATAAGTGTAGGAAGAGGAGTACATATTGCGTCGACCCTAAGTAATTGGGATAAGAGTAGGTGAATGATGAAGTCAAAACCATGCCTTTCTCTAGCACTTAGTTATACGGGATTACAAAATAAACATGATTAGCCTTATAATTTTCAGAGTAACTAATTACAAGGCAAAGAAAATGGAAAGCCGCTTGATTCTTTTTATGAATTGATTTCTCATAAGCGACATTCCCATATTATTGTTATAGAATATGTACACATAATTGCATATCTCGGTTTTTTATTTTGCTCTCGACTGTGGTAAGGTATAAACATAATATAAATACCATTCTATTATGCCTGGCTTAGATGTTCGAAGAATCAATACAAGTCACTGAATAATTGTTTAGCAAAAATTAAACTATAAAAGTTTCCGTGTGGTGACGGTGTAAGAATACTATTCACTACCCCATATCTCACCTGTGGGTGATCGTACGAGACAATTAAGGGACGTAAAACGCATATAACATCAATGCGAGAGAAGGAAGACTCGAAACAAAAACCTATACCAACACGTCTGACCAGCGCAATATAGTAGGTTAATTTCCCTCCCATTACGAAGGAGGCCCGAGCCCAACAGTGGGACATTTATGGGCTGTGATGATGATGATGATGAAACTATAAAAAATTGCGGCTTTATTATACCCTCCCAGGCACAGCAATGTGTATATATTGAATACGTAAAACCCACATAAAATACGCAAGCCACATTGCATTATATAAGTATAAATTTGTTGATATTAATTAATATGTTAATGTCCATATAAAAATATATGAGAGGTGAGAGTTCCGACTAGACATTTCTCGAGTCTCATTTGGCTTTAAATGTCGCTGTATACTAAGCTGGACAGCTTAGTATAATATATTTAATGATACAAGCGATTTTATTATATAGTATTAGTTTTGTTTAAGGTGAAAGCGATTGTAAAAATTGCATCTA
Source organism: Lymantria monacha (assembly GCA_905163515.2). Lineage (NCBI taxonomy): Eukaryota > Metazoa > Arthropoda > Insecta > Lepidoptera > Erebidae > Lymantria > Lymantria monacha. Next base: position 14,140,332 of record LR991098.1, on the reverse strand, counting down.
AATATATAATATATGTTATTGATAAATATATGCGAATTTACTATTTATTTGTATTAAGTTGTCATATTAAGTCGATATTCGAAAGCATTATTTATGCTAATTTCCTTATCTAAAATGATGTTTATCCGATGACATTGCTTTATAGGTGCTGTGTATTACTTGTGTATCAATGAACGTATTCCCATTTATCATTCAATAAAATGGGGTATTTTTTGGGGTTGTAAATGGGGATGCAAAGTTGTAAGGAAGTATTGTCATTTTTAAAGCCAGAAGCTTGAACCTTATTTTTAGGCTATTGATTACATATAAATAAATATGACATTAAAATTTTATAAAAAATTTACCCTTAAGGGGTAAAATAAAAATAGTGGATGAAAAACTTTAGGAAAGTAACCGTTTACGCGGGCGATGTCGCGGGCAGAGGCTAGTGGTATATATAGCGCATTAAGTGTTAGTCTGCTCCTTTATAAAGAAGGTGCAAGGTCTTATGATCTTACATAAACATTGTAATCACTAGGTACCTATATATAATCACGCAGTAGAGAATATGTTGTTCATCATCGTGATGAAAGTTATGTGTGATATTTCATATTGCATTCACAATTGTACCTGTAATTGGTCACATATGTAGGGGAAAGGAGGGCAAGATGGAAGGTTTAACTTTATGATTTAAAAACAAGTTAAACAACGTAATATAAAGCTTTTCTTTTAATCAGTCTTGAAATAGATCTTCTGAAGTTATAAAAATTAGTAATTAAAAAATAAAAAATAATAAGTAAATATATTTTATAAGTAATTCAAAAATAACGTCAAAAATTCCATCTTGCCCTTACCCTGAGGGCAAAATGGAAAGCTTGTTCGGGCAAGATGGAATGTATTGGAAATCATTACATTTTACAGTTTACACATATAAAACTACCCTCTTCAGTATCGGTACACAATTCATATGCCCAACCATTACATATTGGACATTGTACCCAGTCCTCAGTTGGCCGTTCCACATAAGGTTCTCCACATAATACACAGTAGACATTGTTCTCTGAAGAATCTTCTAAATTTTGTACAATATTTATTCCTTTTTCTTTTCCTTTACCCTTTTCTTTTATTCTTAATGGTTCCTATTTGCATGCTTTTATTTTCCTTGCCTTTGATGGTCCGATTACATACTAGCTTTGGTTTTGTTTTTATCTCATTTTTCATATCAATGGTGTTTTTAAAAAGAGAAATGGTTAAAACTTCAGATTTTTGACATTACTTTCCGTTTCTTTATGGTAGGTGTAACTTTTGGTGATGGAAGAATTTAATTGGAGAAATGTAGTGCGAGGTAGTTATCCCAGATAATTGATGCCAGCTCTTCTACAATACTGAAACGAGATTCACGCATACTATCTTCTGCTATTTCATTCTATGTTTTAGTAGATTTTTGGACGAATCCCCTTTTTTGATATGACGATGTAATTTTCCGATTGGAATTCCATATTTTTTTTGATGCGATGCTTATTGATGTGTTGTTTTAGCTCCATACATTGCCATCAGCATCATTCCTTCAGTCCAAGAACGTCTATTGCTTTTCCTTATATCCTTGTTAACCATCTAAAAACAATAAAAAACAATAATTTTTGTTACGGAATTTAAAAACAATGAATAAAATAAGTGCGCGGGTATGATGGAAACACTTCCATCTTGCCCTAAAGTCTAATTTTCCATCTTGCCCATAACCCCCTTTTTAATAAAAATGTTAATACTTAAAGAAAGCTTTATTAATTCTCTCATTTAAATATCAATTAACACAATCTATCCCTAATATAATATTTATATAAATTCATAATAGTAATATTACTTACCTTGTTTAAATAATCTTTTTACAAAAATCATATAATTGCGTAATATTTTTCCGTGAAAACAAAAAGCATGCATACACGTCGACAGGTGGTGCGAGCCGGACTGAGCGGTCGTTCATAAATGCTGCTTGGGCACCTGACTCTGTTTACGTGAAGACTCGGGCGCTTCGTCACTCGGATCGTAATTGATAGATAGTTTCCATCTTGCCAACTCCTTCCATCTTGCCCTCCCTTCCCCTATGTAAGAACGTTTCGTTCTAAATGCATATAGGCAGGCGATGATACTGCAGTATTATTGTAATATTAATGAGTATTTTTTTATCTTTAAATGTTACTAATTGCTTCGCTTTTTTTGACTATTTTATTTCAAAATGTCCCTATAACCAAGTGAAGGGTCTTCGTTTGACTAACAATCCTCAACTAACACTAAAATCCGTATTCTCGGTTGAGGTGATAAAAAATTATGCCGCCCCTCCGTCACCTCGGGCGGAATGAGCGAGTTGTGTCCAGATCATAGACTGCCAAAAAAAAGGACTATGCAAGAAATGAGTAAGCAGCCTACGTAGAAAAACGCTGTGCCATAACCTTGTAATCATAATAGTGGCACCATGGAGTAATCTAGGTGTACAGATACTTGCTGAAGCAACCATGCACCGTTAAGTCAGATATGGCTGGATATAAGCTTCGCAGGAATCTATTTTTGTAATCCTATTTAATTAACTATATACCCAAAAAGCTTTGATAATAGGAGAGTGGCAAGCCGATTTTTTTTCCCAAAACTAATGTTTTGACAAATTACCAAGCGCTTGCTTCTACGAGTATCAACGGTTCGAAAGGAAGACGGGTATGACGCCTGGTGCTGGTTAATTTGATAATGCTTTGAATTCGTGTCATTATTGTAATTATTTTGATGACCTTAAAATTTGTTTTTTTTTGTGTCTTAGTTGTTAGCCTCAGATGGCTATGACAACTTTACCCGGACTGTGGGTGAACGCTGAAGGCTCTCAACCCGTGACTTTAAAATAGTTATGAGCAATAATTTATTGATATGCCACATCTCAGCCCACATATGTCCCATTGTTGGACTCGGGCCTCCTCCATAATGGAAGGGAAATTGACCTATTATACTGAGCTGGTTAGATGTGTTGGTATAGGGTTTTATTTCGAGTTTTCCTTCTCTTGCACAGATGATATATACATATATATAATCGTCTTTTACGATACCCCTGGGTAAGAGAGGGGGTGGTGAACTGTATCCTTACTCCGTCACCACATGGACATGGATACTTATCTCATGCTATCTCTATCTTTATAAGTGACTTTTATAGAATACATCCGTGATACACTAAATATCATGTATGCATTTGCGTCAAACTCTGTCTATTATTTACGTAGTCTTTAAATTTATATGATAGTCTCCTTTAAGAGCCATGAAATAAACGATTTTTACTGTTAAGATATCCGTATAACACATTATAAAAACCCGAATACATTTAGTATAAATTATAGCTTATAAGAAAGGTAATATAATTTAATTTATGCGCATGGAAAGCAATAAAAAACAATGCATTATTAGCAGCTGAAGCAAATCAATCATATAACTCACTATTCCGTATATTTAACCGTGATTTACTATTGAATAATCTATTTAAAAGAGATCCTATGAAAAGTAACGGGTTTATTATTACCAGGTAGATCATCGACACATAGTTCTCTGTCTTCTCTAAAGAGTGGTGCACGTTGTGGGCAGGCGCATGCACATGCGCCGAATGTTGGGATTCCGGCGCCGGCTCCATGCTCGGCACATTGCACTGGACCGCATTCATTTCCTGGAATTATAAATAGTTAATTGTCTATCTATCTATCTATATTTTGAAAAGAGAACAAAGAGAAGCAAAAGTCAATCTTATTGTGAACATCATCAGTTTATAAATGTTTCACTGCTCGATTCCAGCCTTCTCCACAATAGAAGGGATGTTGATATAACTATACAATATACAACACTAGTCAGATGATAAGAAGTTTTATCTCGAGATTTCTTTCTTTTGCATAGATGTTATCTGCATATTATATCTTTTAGTCATTCTTAAGACATCTACAGGCAAGAAAAGGGATGGCTAGGTAATTGAATTTTACTCCGTTACCAAATGAATGTCATAATTGAGATAGGGATTCAAAGGAGAGTTACTACTTTTAAACAAAGAAATAAATATATCCGCAGGTCTGGTGTACGATGAAAGTGACAATAATTTAATCATAAAACTATTGATTGTTTTTTTTTAAATTTAGTATTTAACTTGATAGGTTAATAAATAGGATAAAGTTCTTTTGGGAATCCCAAAAGGAACGAATTGAATTTCTTGTATACATACGTACCAAAAGGGAATCTGTTTCAACCGCGCTGTACTAATTCATATAACGGTTAATTACGCTATATCCCTTAACTATAAGTAGTAGTAGATATTATGCTTCAGAAATATTTTTAGTTTATTTTTCAGCCTATATAAGTACATCTATTGCAGCAAGCTGTTCCGTCAAGTTAGTATATTATTCGTTTTAAGTAATATTTGTTAATTGGATAGTTTATTGATTATTAATGTTATAAACTAACCGAGAATGGTAAAAATATCTCCTGTGTCACGGCGCGCGAGCTCTCCGAGGCGCGCGCCGGTTGCGGCCGTGGCCAACAATAGCAGCAATGTAGCGGCCATGCTACCCCCCACCGCCCGCACCCCTGCATCCGTCCGTCACAACCATCGCAGACGGCAACCTGTAGAAAAGAAAAGGTATTTTATAGTCTTCTAATATCATCCGTGAATGGTTAATCAGAGGAGTACGCAAGTCAATATGTTAAACAGATGTTTTCTAGACAATAAAATACGGTGTGAGGCTACAGTAATAGTGCTATAAGGAAACGCAGGTGCGAGTAGCTGCGTCTGATGCCGCTCTAGCCGAGGCCGCCGGTGACTGGACCGGGGTATAGTCCGTCACCCCGCACACCCGAGGCATCGCTGGGGGATGGCACCCGAAAGGGTAACCCGCCGGGCTGGCCACGGATGTCAAGAAAGCGGTACTAGTGGCCGGCGCAATGGTGATGGGGAGGGAATACGGTGGGTTATGGAGCCACGCGCCGCCCTTCCATCGCTCCGGACGAAATCGACGGCGTGTGTCCAGACCATAGCTCGCAAAAAAAAAAATAGTGCTATAATCGGCCACAGTTACCAAATTCGAATTTGTTTTTGAGGAAAATCTCTATAGGTAAACATGGAAATCTACAGAAAACTTCAACCACACGACGTGTAATATGATCGTAGTAGTATACCACATACCACCATCATGCAATTGCAAAAATATTAGCTTACCAAGCATGACGATTATGGCATTAGCCATGATATAGGGAAGTCAAAGGTGGAAAAGTCAGTAGGCTGTTTAAGTTACCGGGTGGGCCACCGATGTCAAAGATCGACTACCGGTGGCCAGCTCGCACGGCGAAGAGAGGTGTTTGTAGGGTGGGTCTATGGGATTGCGCCCTGCCTCTTCCATCGCCCAAGACTGATTTGGCGGGACGCGATCACGTTCATAGCCCACCGCAAAAAAAATAAAAAAAAAGGCTGTTTAAGTTACTGAATTGAAGATAGAAAAATAATAATTAAAAGTCTCTTTACAAGCGTTATCTCTAAGTTTACTAAAATTAGCTTGGTTAAAATTATCTAAAATTTTATTCCAAAATCTATCGTACAACTACGCAAAACGTTAGATTTCGTCAAAATTTTATTGAATCTAGCAATAGTTTTAGAATTTTGGGTTAATAAGTAAGTTTTAAATAATAAAAATAAACACCTGAGCTTTGGAATAAAACCTTAAAGTAATTTTAGTTAATATTATCAGACTTTTCAATGATTCTCCCACAAGTTATGCTTCTAAACATTCTTTAGAACAAACACAATTATGTACTCGAGATAAAGATTCCATTGTCAACCATTCACGGTATTGTAAAATATCTGTGGTAAATCTACACTTAACTACAATTATTTATTATGTATAGTCTCACGGCTTTAACTACCATATACTCACATCGTACTATGTAATTTTTATGTTTCTCGTATAAAAGGGCAAGTAGCTTGCTTGTTGCGGTTAAGAGTAGGTACTACCAAATCTTATTTTGCTCGTGAATGTCGTAAAAGACGACTAAGAGCCTGAACCAACTCCATCTGATACCGCCTGGTCAACAATTACATTCACAAGGAGGGTTGTCATCAAGCAGGCGGCTGATTATAAAACTACTAGCTTTTGCCCGCGGTTTCGCCCGCGTAAAAGGTTACTTTCCTAAAGTTTTTGATCCCCTATTTTTATTTTTGACCGTCGGTAATACAGTGCAACGGTATTACAATACTCAGGGTTGGAACTTCATTACTGGACTGCTAGATGGCGTTGAAGAAGCTAGATTTGAGATTTTTTGACAAACAATTTTTTTATTTTTCATATAAAAATTTTAATTTTTTTTAATAAAAAGTATCCTATGTTACTTTTAATACCTCCAAGAATATGTGTAGGTACAATGTTTCATGATGATCGGTTGAGTAGTTTTAGCGTGAAAGCGTAACAAACAAACTTACATTCACATTTATATATTAGTAGGGATTATAACTTTTGCAATACGTACTATGAAAGAAGAGTACATATTGTATCGACCCCAAGTAATTGGGATAAAAGCAGGAGAATGATGAGGTATTAAAAGACAAATGGCTAACACATACCAAGTCTGTTAGACTTGGTTACTCTTAATAGGGTTGGTAGGTCTTAATTAATCAAATCCATCCAATCTTAACCCAATTGATTTTAATCCATCACAGAGACCACACAAAGAATCGGTGTTGTTACTGAGAATTTCTACTGAATCTATATATAATCAAAGAGAATTAAAATCCCTTTAACATAAAGTTCAATAGTCATCGAACTCTTATATAAGTTTACGTCTTATTACGTTTCGCTTCCTTGCATACGCAGTGAAACTAATATGCGAGTTGTTTCATAAGTATTACGGAATAAGAATACAATGACGTGACACTCGAATGCAAGTTATTTGGAGTGAAAATAGTGAATCGAAACAAGATAAATTATAATATGGATGCAGTGAAAGCTCACTCATCGGTGCAAAATTTCTAGTGCATTGTTCAATATTGAATCTTTTTAGTTCACATGATTGCCAACATGATTGAGCTCTTTGGATTATGTTCAGGGTTCAAGATATCATAATTGTTATAAAATTAAGATGATTTGAACTAGTGTTGCTTAAATGCAAAACCAAGACTCGCTGCAAGAGTCTCGCAGTGCTCCCTTAGACAGCATTTTACGATTCCTTTGGCAAAGAAAGGAATATCAACATTTTGTATTCTATTGGTATTACCAATACACGGTGAAATAATTTGATATTATTTTAAACAGTCTCATGATAGATAGGTGTGATTATAGCCCACTCTCGTTAAGTGGTATGTACCTAATTATTGATAGTTCTACAGTAAGTACCACTAGATGAATGGAATTTCATTAATTTAGTTGGATTTTTCATTTCTATGTGGATTTTTCATTTCTATCAAAACTGATGACTTTGTGTTATTCTAACAGGGAGAGTTGCAAAACTTGCGAGACTTGCAAGAGTCTTGAATTTGGGCAACATTAATTTGAACATATGAACGATGAGACTAGGTACCACCAGGTAGATAGACGACTTGATAAATATCATAGGCAAGTCATTGGATGTAGGCGGTATAAATCCGCGCCGCTATGAGATGTTCCACCATGGTGACGCAATGTAGGTATGAATTTATTTTTTTATTTTTTTCAATTGTTACAGCTATGCGAATCAAGCAAGAGATGAATGACGAAAATAAATTTAATATAAAACAAAACATCGAAATATTGTCCCATGGCTCGTAAGTCATGGCTATATATGCGACAAATGTTGTTGTACTTTTTGTGTTGTTTTAATTAGCGAAATGTGGTTGCAGGGAGTTGGGAGATATAAACCTACACTTGCCATTATGGTGTAAAGAGAGGCAGCAAAATAAATTGCTCAAATAATATTGCCTAGTTTGCTATTTATTATTTTAGAGCAAAAGTTAATACTTATAAGATCAAATTTAGAAATGTCTGTTGTTTTAATATCGTATATTTGATGAAATCTACTTCAAATTTATGTCCAGTTATATTTTGTAGCATATTCGTGTTAAGAGTGACAGATAACACATTGAACAAGTGTAACAGTTCATATACAATTGCGATGATTCCACATATTTTGTGAAAATTACGTTTCATCCGGTCGAGTGTTGGCACGAGTCGATACTATTTACCAACCTTCTGTTCCAAAGTAAACTATATTGACTTAACTGTTATAAGAAATCGCGCTTAACACCAAAAAAACGGTATTTAATATTATAGATGTGAAAATGTTACATGTTTAATGACTGTGACAAACTCGCTCAGCGGTGGGCGCTTGTATAGACACCCACTTTGTCAATTTAAACTGATGTTGCGTATACTACAATCGTTTCTTAGAATTATCATCTTGTAGTATATTAACACTGATGGAGTAAATTATTACATACATAATTCATACATGCGTAGGACGGGGAAAATGATTACATTGCGTCACCAATGCTGTCTTTGATGAATTCATGATCTTTTTATTTTTTTATTTAATAAAACACCACCCTTTTTTTCTTGCGGTGGACTATGGATATGGTCGCGCCTCCCCAAATCAGTCCGGGCCGACGGAAAAGGCGGCACGCAACCCCACAGCCCTCATCCTGCAAGCACCTTTCTTCGCCGTGCGAGCGGGCCATCGGTACCCGATCTTTGTCTTCGGTGGCCCACCCGGCGGTTTACCCTCACGGGTTCCTATCGAGTCGATGCCCCGACAGCTTTCGCCGTCGGGGCATCGTCCGTACGCGGTGGCCTCACTTTGGGTGACCGGACTAGTCCCCGGTCCGATCACCCCATGACTCGGCTAGAATAAAAAAATACACCACCCTGCACTAAGGATCCTTGTATTGCGGGGGATTTTACAAATATGCAATTAAAGCATATAAATTACACCCAAACTCAGAACAACACTTTGTGGATCGCACAAAGTATTTTCCTGTATAGGAATCGAACCTGGCACACTGAACACTGGCACAGAAGGTCGGTATCTTAACCACTATGGCAGCTGTGCAGAAAATGATAGACTTCTAAGGGATGTATACAGTGAACATCATTGCAAAATCAAGTAACTCTAAATAAAACCCTATGCCGACATGTACAATACCTTGTACAGTTTTGAAAAGGTTGAAAGGTATGATCAAACAGTGCGACTGTATATGCACGATAAGTCTATATTATTTACTATTGGTGACTAGTACAGCACCTAAATGTCCCTGAAGTTCTTCAGAATGTGAACCGAACAGTAGATTTAAAGTATCTTGTTTTTAAGAGAGGCAAATGATCTTAATCGTATCCCTGTGGTGACGGAGTAAGACTACAATTCTTATTATCCGTGGGTGATCGTAAGAGACGACTAAGGGAAATAAAACGCATATAACATCTATGCAAGAGAAGGAAAACTCGAAACAAAACCCTATACCAACACGTCTGACCAGCGTGGTATAGTAGGTTAATTTGCCTCCCATTACGGAGGAGGCCCGAGCCCAACAGTGGGACATATATGGGGCGTGATGATGAAATTATCTTAATAATCGTTAGGTGTAAAAATTATATTCTAGCGAATATGGTAGTTACATTTTAGAGCTGATCTTCATGCTAATAATTTTGGTAACATTATATTCAGGCTAACCTCAAGTCTTCTTTTTGACTTAGCCATAGCTTAATAATATATATATATATATATACACTACAAACACAAATAAAACTGTTTAAATCATTGATAGTTAACATACATCCGGAATACACGTTGAAGTCAATGAGCTATTGTTAATATGAAAACAGTGGACTTAAACAAAGAAACAAACGCACGAATTTCATATAAAATTTACTATTCGTCAATGGCGAACGTTAAGGTTATTTCTATTTCAGTAAACAGTAGATGCTTGTGGTGTAAAATGCGTAGTTTGAGGGAGGAATCATTTCAATCTTTATAACAATGGAGCCTTGGAGGTTAGGAACGTAGATATTTATTAGCTAGGACGCTGTTGTTAAATAAGAGGTCATTAATTTCGTTTGTTTACAGAGCGGATACAAAACTATTACCTATTAGAAATATATAATCTATTCATAATTATATTGAGTGACTAGACAAATGGTTCCACGATATTTCTATAAATTCGTTTTTTTTAGTAATTTAATTATAATGTAGAACAGTGTAAGACCGTAAGGGAGTCCCTTAAAAGTGGTATAATTCTGGTGCCCAACTAAAGCTAAACAAAGTTAGAGTGAATTTGACTATTTAATTATATTTATGTATAATTTTCTTTCTTTTTGAAATTATATTGATAAGTAAAAAGAAGTTGTGGGAGCTCTTAATATTTAGAGATATTTTCATATTCGTCTGATGGTGTTCCATCACGTAGTGATATAATATATGACTATTATTTATTAATATTGTACGAGAAAAAACGCTTTCGTAAAGACGTTCAAAGATAGAAAGAGGTGGTGAAGTTATGTTACATACAATTCTATAAATATAAAATAACTAGAGGACTCGTTCGAATAAAGTATTCGCCTTATTATAAAATTGCTTTTTTAATTTTACATTTTTAAAATGATAAAGTTTATTGGGATTTGACAATAGATGGCACTATTGTTTTATTAATGTTATTTTTAATTTAATATTACTAACGACAAAATAAAAGTTAATAAAATACCATAAGACCACAAATTAAGTAGTAATATTTTACTGAAAATTATTACTTTAAGATTTAGTTTTTATTATTGTAATGGTAATTATTGTAATTAATCTTCAATTTGTCATATTAAATATTAATGTTGATACAATGTTGTGTGCAAAATGTCATAACTACAAGAAAATACCATTCAGATATAATTATACCTGTAATAAATAAAATTCATCAGAGATTTTTTGGTATGCTATTATAGTTTCACCCATTTACTCAACCAGGCTATTTATATGTGAATCTATTAAATAATAAATTCCAGACACAGAGATAACAATATATGTGTATCCATTACCATTGGCCTCGTCATTGACTAACACATACTCCACAGTTCATATAATTAAATCTTAAAACGTAGGTATCCTGTACACAAGCTCTAATTACACTGGTCATTATACTATTATACTGTAGTAGAAATGTGGGTCTAACTACTCAATATTAAGGTTTAGAATGACGTTTCTAATGTGGTCGTGTGTGTATGTTTGCAACAATTACAGTGGTTTGAGGAAACCCTTGGGCGCCGGGGACGAACGCCGGTTGAACTGGTTAATTACCGCACATTACTTACACCTAGGAGCAAGTTTATAGTCAAGAAAATGAATAAATATTTAGCGATTTCATCCTTGGTCCCTATATAACTAACCAATAATATGAATTTCAATTCAAAGTATATTATGTCTGTATGTAGAATTACCTTCATTCACGCATATCTGATTTATGCTGTGTATGTTGACGCTTATTCTTTCTAGTCTCTAATATATTAGACAGTATGTAAATTAGATACTCTTTCGATCCGGAACCATATAATCACTTTATTTATTATAATAAAATGAAATGTATTTCATTATAAAATGTTATTTGTATCCATGTCTTACGTAGGTACTTAAGATTTCTACGGCATAAGAATTCAAATTATTGAAAATGAATAAGTAGTAATTCCCATGCAGCATGGGGTTTTCTGTTATCCTGACACAATATATATGTATATATATATATATATATATATATATATATATATATATACATATATATATATATATATATATATATATATATATATATATATATATACCATGGTTGCCATTGTTTTAATAAAACTCAAAATAAAAGGAAAATATAATGATTTTTATGCAGTCTTAGAATATACTACAAAATGGATCATAAAAGCATAGAATATAACAGAAAATAAAATTGAACTTTCTATTGCTAGTCGAATCGATTTTTGTATTTCTAACACGATCTAGGAAAATTGTGAATATAACTACAACTGAAATCCCTTGTGAGGATGGGTTAAGAATTCAATGGGTTAAGAATTCAATGGGTTAAGAATTTAATTCGAACCCCTTTTAACGGTTGCGGTCATAAAAACTGGCTGAGGGACAACGAGCATATGTGTATGAAAATTGTGAGTAGAGATATGATGACTGATAGCAAATTATGGAAGGCAACATGTTGTACCAATCTCACTTAGTGTGAGGCTCTCATTCACTGTATAATAATTATATTATATAACAATGCCTTTAAAGATGGTGCACCGGTACCATGGCCTTACTGAGAATTGACAATCTCTTGTGCCAATTTTAGTAGCTTCGATTTTCAAGCAGAAAAAATCTATACATATCTACGAATAGTTCTTCTGAGTCTAGGTAATTTGTGCCCGTTCTATGTTTAATAATTTTAATCAGTTTTTGTAGCGCTATTTAATTTGTAATACACTTCCATATGAATGTTAAATGCCAGGGTGTTTAAGCTTAGGTATTTATGATTTGCCACATTATAATAATGATTTATTACTGATTTTGCCGTGTGGTGACGGAGTAAGAATACAATTCACCACCTGTCTTACCCGTGAGTGATCGTAAGAGACGACTAAGGGATATGAAACGCATATAACATCTATGCAAGAAAAGGAACACTCAAAACAAAACCCTATACCAACACGGCTGATCAGTGTGGTATAGTAGGTCGATTTTCCTCCCATTACGGTGGAGGTTTGAGCCCAACAGTGGGGACATATATGAGCTGAGATGATGATGATGATGATGCCTGTTTTAGAATATAGATTTGCAAAATAATAAGAATATGTCATAAAAATTAGTTTAAGCTCGAATTGAAGCAAAATAAATTGTTTTAAACAAAATGAATATTATATCGCGACGGATCAAAATCATACCAAAATGAATGTAACTTAAAAATTAAACATTAAATTGTTTAAGTTATATAATTAGAAAGCATAAAAGAAATTCAACGGTTCGTAATAGAGATGTTTGAATTATAAAAGGTAATTTACTTCAACTTTAGCATAAGATTAATGATAAAGTACAAACAGTTTCAAGAGTCAAACATATTACTTTGACAAATAAACTAACACTTCTTTATAGTACCGTGAAAAGGAGTAGTTGAAAATATAGGTAAGAAACAATATAATCCATTTTTATATCTGCACTAAGTAACTATTCTTTGTATTTCGTTATCATACGAAATATCTAGTTGCATGACTTTAAATATCAAAGATGTTGAAAGTGTTATGTGCTATCTAAAAACACGAGCCACGGAGGAGAGACGAAACGTCAATTTTCATTCATTCAAAATTTTTCAATTTTGAATTCAATTGCGATTATTACTTTATGAAATATAAATTAACAGTAAAGTTAATTGATATTTCATGTAATAATTTATAAACTTATTATAAATAGACTTATTTACTTTCGTATCTTTCTTTCTTACTTTCCTTCCTCTGCATCAGATTATAAAGGCTATAAATAATTGTATAGTAATTAATATCTTGCTAATTTAGTTTTATGATGATTTAGTTACTTTAGTATCAAATTACAATATAATAGCCATATTTGAAACTGTTTTAAAGAGTAATAACTTTTTATTATATTAGCTAAAGGTTTAATATTACTTATAACAATTAATCATTAGTGGAGTCAACTTTAATCAGGACCACACAGTTACAGACATACATACATATTATCACGCCATATCCCTTGCAGGGTGGGCAGAGAGAACAGAGTGCCAGAGACAATTTGCCATAATTTATATACATAACTATTATAAAACTGAAGATTATTTATTTTAACTCCTACAGCTCTAGAACTACAGAAGGTATAGAATAAACAGATTTATATAATATTTTAAATGAGAATTAACCTGTTCATTTCAAAGAGAAACTTATCTGTTTTTGTATACCTTCAAAGATTTCACCCTAAAAATACCGTAGAATATACTTGTAATACAAATATAAAAATATATGTAGGTTTTCAAGTGTGTTACATAAGTTAAGGATTGATTCCCGTAGCAATTCAATTAGTAGTGTTGGTTAAAACGCAGGTTCTGGAGTTGCACATCGTCCCTGCGTCGCCCTCGACTATATGAGCGGGACATGATCAGACTATGATAGCGGGTCAAAAAAAGAGATAATATAGTCAGATTTAATAATAAGATTCAGTAAATAATTTCAAAAGTAGTTAGTCTTCAGAGACTACCCCATCTCAACTTACAAAGTTAACTCTTTCTACTTTGACAGGTTATGACTATACCGCGAATGTATTAAAATTTTGAATTGCCTCATGATAGGCTACTATGGTTCATTAATAACATTGTATTTATATTACGATTTTCCCAAGATAAAACTACTCTTAAATGGGAATAAAAATACAAATTACGAGCTATATGTAATCATTTTATAATTACTTACTATATTCGTCCACGTTGGCTAATGATATTAAAGCTTTATTATATCCAATAGCATTTCTGTTGCTTTTATAATATGAGCAGTTTGGGTAAAATATAGATAAAAACATTCCTTAGTTCTCCCGTAACTATGAACACTAAAAAATATTCGAAATGTCAGTCGAGTAAAATTCAAATACAAAACACAATAGAATCCGTAAAAATAGTTTTATTTTACATGTGTAATACTTGCGTAAACATTGAAATTCTTTGTCTAAATACATATGTACTTTATTTTTGCTTACGTAACCGTAAATCTAAATAAAGTTAAAATAAAACATATTTAGATATGTGATTTTGAGGAGGATAGTCCACATACTTCAACTTGAGATCTACAAACATAATTTGTGAAGCTACAGCCAATAAAACATTTTAAGTGTACTTAAGACAGACCCCGCAGACCAGTCGGCTCCGAATAATAAGTGTGCAAATATTGAATTACTAGCCAGGCTTCTGCGAGATGTTCGGCATCAAATTCACCGTTCTAGTATTTAGTTTCATTGGGTTTTACACTAATATAATATTAATATGGTGATTAACTAATAATAATACGTGACATTAATGCTTTGTGTTGTTAAAGATGATTATAGGAAATGAAAAGATAATAGAGTCATCATCATCTCAACTCATATATGTCCCACTGTTGGGCTCGAGCCTCCTCCATAATAGGAGGGAAATTGACCTACTATACCACGCTGATCAGACGTGTTGGTATAGAGATTTGTTTCGAGTGTTCCTTCTCTTGCAAAAATATTATATGCGTTTTATGTCCCTTAGTCGTCTCTTACGATCACCCACGAGTAAGATAGGGGGTGGTGATTTGTATTCTTACTCCGTCACCACACAGATTCATAGTAACAGAGTCATAGAAAATAAAAATTCAAAATGAAGCTCTTTGTCGATCCATCTCGCTTTATATTCCAACCTAGGTTTCCTCTGGGAGAAAAGGATAACGAAATTATCCGATGCAATGTAAATAAGCATAGATGTAATGATATTAAACTATTTGAATTCTCCTTAAGTTCAGTTATCTATAGATACATTGTACACGGCAGAAATTGATGATTTTTTATTGTTTATTAAACATATTTATCGAAATAGAAGTATTTATTTGTCAAAGATTGCTGCGGGCTGTTAGCGTATGTTTAAACGACGCCAGTATTATATACGTATTTGAGATTTGTTAGCTTCTCTTTTATGGAGGTTGTCAAGCATCAAATATTAAAGAGCACTCATTTTTCTAAGAACTAAAACGTATACACGAACTTTAAGTGTATGTCTAACTTTTTAGAATACGTAAAATTTCCAAAGAAGTGTATTTCCAACACACGCAAACATCTTTTTCGATATTTTTCGTAATAGTCTTACGTATTTGTGATGTGAATTAGTGGTTAAGTGTTTCTCGGTATGCGTTTTACGATAATTTTATGCTTAAATTTTTGCTCGAATAATATAAGTGAATTCAATAACGAATATCACCGAGTTTCGTCAACATATTTAATATCGTTACCAGATCGTTGTAAACTAATTACAATGTATTTTGTAATATGTGTATGCGACTGCGATGCACTGTTTCTTTAAATATCAATAAAACGTCAAGGAATATAAAGTTTATTGAAAATATATGACCGGTATTTGCACGTTGATAGGAAATAAACTTTGGTTTGTATGTCGCAAACATAAGTAGCTAAATTATTCCCAAAAAAACGCATAAAGAAATAAAAATTAAAATACAAATAAATTATAGTTTAATTTTTAATTCTATAATAACGAATAATTTAAATTGCTCATAAAATAGTTCCTTATATATTTTTTTTTTTCTTTAAATATACACCACCCTGCACTAAGGAAATAAACCTTGTATTGCGGGGGACTTTACAAACATGCAATTAACGCAGACAAATTACACCCAGACTCAGAACAACACTTTGTGGATCACACAAAGTAATGTCCTGCGTGGGAATCAAACCCACGGCACTGGCACGGAAGGTCGGTATCTTAACCACTACGCCATCTGTGCAGTCAAATAATGCCTTAAATTATATAGAAAAAGTTCTCAAGCATTTATGCTTATATATAAGTGATCTATTAACAGAATGACCACGTACTAATGTATTCTATTTTCTTCTTTTTCAGCTCATATCATTATCACCATTATTAATCATCATCATCATTAACTTATTTTTATCCCATTTACTTGATGATGTAATATGTGTTCCTCCTATTCCATCGTTCATACTGCAAAAGCTATTGGCAATAGTTTTATAACCGGCTGCCTGAATTGTTGACCAGTCGGCATCACATGGAGGTAACCCAGGTCAGTGTAAAGCCGGCCACGGCTGGACCCAAACAAAAGGGGCCCGCCCCTAAAAAGAAGTCGGCACCGGCTCCTGCCGTGCCGCAGTCACCGCCCGCATCAACACCGCCGGCGACGACTAGCACGCCCGCGACCGCGCCTCCCGCGTCTGGCACGCCCGCTGCGCCCGAACAGGGTTGGCAGGTGGCCGAGCGCGGCAGGAAGAGTCGTGGCCAGAGGAGGAGAGCGGCGGCCAAGCGTGCCGCTGAGGTCTCCGCTCCCCAAGCAGGAGCCGAAGGAGGCGGGAGGAAGAGGAAGAGGCCGCGTAAGGGGCTCCGGCCGCCGAAGAGAGCCGCAGTGGTGATCACGGTGCTGCCTGAGGCGGCAGAAAGGGGCCTCAGCTATGAGGCCGTACTGCGGAAAGCCCGGCGGGAGCTCGACGTCTTCGACATAGGAGGCGTCGAAGCCAGGATCCGCTCGCGCCGTTCTCTGGGGCCGAGGGCACCAGGACGACCGATAGCGTGGCGTCGAAGCTGCGAGGGTTGTTCGCCGAGGAGGGTGGCGTGAAAATCGCCAGACCCGTGAAGTGCGCCGAAATGCGCATCGCGGGTCTGGACGACTCCGTGACGGTGGAAGACATCCGGGAGGCCATTGCCTCGAAAACCGGGTGGACTCCCCCTCCCCTGGACACCGTCCGAGTTGGCGCCATCCGGCTCGGTCCGGGCGGCGTAGGTGCCGCCTGGGTGCAGTGCCCAGTGGAGTCGGTCAGGCAACTGGCCGGCTCAAGCAGGCTCAGGCTCGGCTCAGGCAGTTTACCTCTCCCCTAACAGGAGAATGGACGATTTCGGGGCCTCCCTCACCACCTTGGAGGCCTCGATACGGCGATTGGCACTGGGCCTCGTCCTGGTCTTGGGAGACTTCAACGCCAAATCCACGGCGTGGGGGTCCTCTACGACGGACGATCGCGGGTGGACGATCGTGGAATGGGCGGCGCCACTGGGCCTCTGTGTCCTAAACAGAGGCTCAGTGAACACGTGTGTGCGACAGCAGGGTGGGTCGATAGTGGACTTGTCGTTCGCTAGCCCCGCTGTCGCACCACGAGTGAGGAACTGGCGTGTCCTGGAGGAGGCGGAGACCCTGTCAGACCACCGGTATATTCGGATGGAGGTCTCCCCCTCCGGGACCCCAGCAGGGGTCACAGGGCGCTCGCACGGCGAAGAGAGGTGTTTGCAGGGTGGGTCCATGGGGTTGCGCACCGCCTCTTTTGTCGCCCCGGATCGATGTGTCGGGGCGCGACCACATCCATGGTCCACCCTGCAGGGAAAAAAAAAGGTTGGTGTAAAGCTCTTAATCATCTTTAATTATATCCACGCAATATGAGAGTTAGTAATATTCCTAACCGCCACCGGTTTTTTCTGCTCATATGTGTTCCATTCCTTACTTTTTTCATTTATTTCATTTATTTATTTCCATTACTGATCGCGGGTTTCTTTGTACATTCCAGCGGATAGTGTCTATAAAAGATAGCTAAACTAATGATTAATGTATTCATAATAAAAAGAAAACAGTTATTGGAATATCTTAACAATTAATGGTTTAAATGCGGTGAAAATGATAGCGCGCAGTAGCAATGATACACACGAATTCGAATTCAAAAGCACTAGCAACAATCAATCACTTTGGCGTTTAATTAAATATTATGCTCAACGCACACTTTCACTAATTGCTTATGCCAAGTTATTGGTAATTAAATTTAAGTTTGTTAAAATTAAATAGAAATTAATATAAATAAATGAAACGTAATCTCCAAAAAATATTGGATAACATCCTGCTATCTGACGGTGGCGGTAAATGTTAATATAACTTTAGAAAGTAAAGTAGCCTTGAAAAATGCTTTGCTATTTTTTTCTTTGGTACACTTTCATTGTAATAGGAGTAAACAGGAGCATTTCATTGCCTCTTCATCATTATTTCATGATCATTCATAAAATGCTGCCTCATTGGTTTATCATAATCATGTCGTCGTAATGTTAGTGTCGGAAGAGATTTTAAAAAACAAATTTCATCATCATCATCATAGCCCATATATGTCCACTGTTGGGCTTGGGCCTCCTCCTTAATGGGAGGTAAATTAACCTACTATACTGCGCTGGTCAGACGTGTTGGTATAGGGTTTTGTTTCGAGTTTGCCTTCTCTTGCATAGATGTTATATGCTTTTTATATCCCTTAGACGTCTCCTACGATCACTCACGGTTAAGAAAGGTGGTGATGAATTGTATTCTTACTCCGTCATCACACGGGTAGTAGTAGAAATACATACTTAGTCATCATAAATTCAACTCATATACGTCCTGTAATGGAGGAGAAATTGACCTTTTGTACCTGTACTGTGATACTGTAACTAATCTGTAGTTGGTATAGAGTTTAATTCGAAATTTTCTGCTCTTGCATAGATGTTATCTGCAAATTTTATCCTTTAATGATCTTTAACGACCATTACAAATGTTCTTACTGTTACACCAAGCGGAGTAAGAATATAATTCCAGAATATATTCATGAGAATGAAAATAAATATTATAGTTACATATATTGCCGTGTGGTGACGGAGTAAGAATACAATTCATTACCCCCTATCTTACCCGTGGGTGATCGTAAGAGACGACTAAGGGATATAAAACGCATATAACATCTATGCGAGAGAAGGAAAACTCGAAACAAAACCCTATACCAACACGTCTGACCAGCGTGGTCGTCAATTACTCTTCCATTATGGAGGAGGCCCGAGCTCAACAGTGGGCCATATATGGGCTGAGATGATGATGATGATGACGATGATATTTTTGATCCATTAAACATATTATTATAGCTAATAAAATACATAATAAGAATGAAAAAAAAAATATTGTAAAGGGAATTAATATTAGGGAAATGATATTGGACAGACGAAAACGCTGGCGTATTTAGTAATTGCTTCTTCTTCTTATATATTGGCAATCAGCTACATATAGCTATTGGTGCCAGTGTCAAGTTATAAATATTTTCACGTTTTTAGTCTTTCAGGTTAGTCATTGTCTAAGTCAAATTGTCGCCATTAACAGTGCAACAGCCACACTGTTAATGGTATCTTGTGGGAATTTTGATGGAAAACGAAAACGTTGTAAAGCACTTTTATATGATATTCACTACATCCCAGTAGTTTCGCCGCTTCATATTACATAAATTGCCATCAAAATTATCAAATATAACACGTTAAAACACTAAGATATGGAATATAATACAAGAGCACCACATGACGTTTTCAAATGCCCGTCAAAAGTCCATCTAGTAATCACATAAAAAAAAAACTTTTAATTAGATACAACAATCACTGTCAGTTCGCCTAGTTATTATTTCTGTCAAAGTATGCGAAGACGTTACCGTGTGAATGTTATTCACGTCGTGTTGTGTGACGTCAAGGCAATTGTCGATCGACTGTTATTGTATTGCTCCCGCGAACGATATACGGTTCTCATGGTTAAAATTTCGCGTTAGCACGTCAATTTACCACTCTTTCTAGTATCGCAACTATGTATTCTCTTATGCAATTATAATTTAATTCATTCAATCATTAGCTTATTAAGTTTCATTGTCTAACAAAGGCCTCTAATCAAGGGTAGGTTTATAGTTATTATTATGAGTTCCTCAATAGAGCGCTCCCGTTTACTTTCCTGTTGTTTTCCAGCCGGTTTCTACGATATTCACGAGAAATTAATGGATGACAACATTTTATATTCTTTGTTTAACGTATTACGATACGTGTGGTAGCGGCTACGAATACTACCAACCCTTACTTTGCTTGTGGATGTCGTAAAAGACGACTAAGAGCCTTAAACGACCTGTGCCAACTTCATCTGATGTTTTTTGGTCAACAATTACATTTCCGGGTTGACGTCAGGTAGGTGGCCGGTCATAAAACTATTGCCAATAACTTTTACAATATGTATTATGAAAGAAGAGTACATATTGTATCGACCCCAAGTAATTGGGATAAGAGTAGGAGAATGGTATTTAACGTATTACAATACGAGCGGTTATAATTACAAGTGCAATTATATTTATAACAGATAATTTTAATCTATCGTAGTAGATATACTAAAGCACTCAATAAATCCATATTTTTATCATAGGCCAATATCTAACAATGAACGGCGATTGGCTAATAACTGGCATGTAATAAATATCTATATTGCCACTTATACCTTATTAAAAGCCTTATTGGTCTGGTAAGCATGAAACTGCTGATTATGACGCATTATTCGATTATAAAACATAAATTATTTTCAATCTTTACTATGATGCGCGAAATGAAATTCTCTATTGACAATATCATTATGCAAATTTTATAATACTTTTTAAATTGTCTAAAATTTGAACACTGGCACACTAGTACTATATGCAAACATTAAGCTTATAAAATCTGATTTGACAATTGAAAAATGATTTTATTATTCACATACAGGACGACGTGATGTGGTAGATCCACACCTATTGGAAATCTACTCCAAGCTCTATAGCAATCCAGCTAGCGTGGCCAATTGCCTACAGCAATCACATTTTCATTCGCATTGTCACCTTTAGCGAAATGTTTTACAGCGTCATCTATAAAAAATGTTTTTACAATGTTAACATATAGCTCTAATTTGGGTGGTAATCATTTTTCGATTCGCAAATGAGTTTTTATGAACAGTCTGGTATACAAAGAGCTAATTCAACAAAAAGCATAGGTATTATGATTTTACTAGCTGTGCGAAAAGTTTCGCTTGTATGGACTACATACCTACCTTATGGTTTTATTTCGTTTGAATATCCTCTTCATCCTGTGTAATATCAACGTTAATAATATTCATAACACATCAATCATCATTTTTGTTATCTCGTCAATTGTTATAACAACGGCGATTGCATAGAATTCTTAATTCAAGATGACCCATCGATACCAAATTTTGCAGGATTTGCTAATATTTATTGACACTGCTGTACTATTTGAAGCGTTATGTATATAGCCTATAACTGTCTCCATAATCAAACTATTTATTTTTATTATAGTGGCAAACGAGGAAGTTGCTAGTTATGCTGCATACCTGATTATAAGGGTTAATGTCGCACATGCATCTTTATAATACCAGGGGTAAATCTAGGCTGATGCCTACTATTTAAAACCCCAAATCCACCTAGAAAGTTGGATTGCCGGCTCTGTCGCATACCGAACGAAGCGCAGCAGTATATTAAGACTGCATAGACGTTGATTTTCTTCGAGACTGTAGCAGCGGACGTACAGCTCCGTAGCTATAGATGAAAACCGTCGATAGTGTGGTCCTACCACAAAAAAAACATCTATCTCTATTTAATAAAAAGATCTATATTTTTCTTGCGTACTACAAACATAAATATCATCACACCATATCCCTTGCAGGATAGGCAGAGAGAACAGAGTGCCAGAGAACTCTATCTTTCATACTTCACTCGCTTCATCAACATTCATAATTCTCTTCATACACGCTCGCCGGTTTCGGAGACTCTTGACTCCACCTTCCTTCAGTACGTGACCAATCTGGTCTAGGTAGGTGAGTCTCGGTCTCGGTAGTCGGGTACCCACATCCTTCCACTTTCGCATTGTATATCTTGTGTACTAGGTACACTAATACCTGAGATGGGAGTATTCAAACAAATAAACAAACTCTTCAGCTTTATAATTATAATATAATTTACGAGCAAAATGTTAAGTAAGTATCAATAGCGATCCGTGTGCACCGAAAATAAAATGAGGTGCCAAAATGAGTTTACGACGGTAACAGATAATTTACATCATCATTTCAAATATGTGTATTAAAATTAAATTGAGAGAAATGTTATTCAGGTTGATAATTGCGAACGACATTTGATTTTACAGGTCTTCGATTATGGTACGCATACAGTTAACGAGCCAGGGGCGACGTGTTTTGACATTTATTGTTCATCTTAAAATTGTCATGGCTCATTAGTATGCTTATTTTCCGATAACTGTTTCAATATCAATATCCACACGAGTCAGACGTGCTGGTATATGGTTTTATTTTGAATTTCGTATATTCTGCTAAGAAAAATCTTATAGTATCAACTTAATTTGATACAAGGTTAGTTTATTTAAGAGGAAATATCATAGAATTAACTGCATAGATGAATAGAATAGATGATGTAAGCAAATCCCTTTCTTGTCGTGTGTGGACTAGATATTAGTGTATACTAGATGCGATTCAGATGCAGGACACTGATTTCTAATCCACAAATAGTCGTACTGGGCCTTATTGTAATTCATCGTAGTTAATAGTATGTTTGTGAATGCCTCGTCTTTCTTATTTCTTTAATTGTCATAAAAAGAGTTTCAAAGCTACATTTAACATAATTTACATAACTAAATTTTGTTTTATATATGTACATAAGTAGCGCGAGATATGTGGTGGCGGCTACGAATACTATCAACCCTTACTTTGCTCGTGGATGTCTTAAAGACGACTAAGAGCCTTATAACGACCTAGGCCAGCTCCATCTGATGCCTTTTGGTCAACAATTACATTCCCAAGGAGGGTTTACGTCTGGCAGGCGGCCGGTCATAAAACTGTTGCCAATAACTTCTACAATATGTACTATGAAAGAAGAGTACATATTGTATCCACCCCAAGTAATTGAGATAAGAGTAGGAGAATGATCATGTACATATGTAGCGCAGTAGCTATTAAGAATATTTTTACGAAAAGATATAAAAAAAAAACACAGAGGAATTGAACAGGGTCTTGCTATCGACATTTATTTAGATAACGAGCTATTCAAAGGATAATATATCTATGAACTTTTAAACTTCAAGATGACTTCTAATCCGCATTGACAATGACAATACTACTAATCCTCATAGAGGTTTTTAATCCATTTCTACAAGCCTCATAAAACACATTATTGCAAACAAAAGCCGTTATATGCACAATAAAATGTCTCGCTACCGAACCAGTTAGAGAATAAAGATATTATTTAGAAAAGACTTTCCAAGAATTAACACTATACAACTCGTCTTCTTACATTCCGCATAAAACCATTTGAATTTGATGCTATTAGTTTTATTTTATAGCCTGCATATTACATTGTGATAATTATTTATGTAATGCTTGACAGATGTGAATCGTGTTTTTTTTATTGCTTTTTGTCTCGAATATATAACGGTTTGCCTAATGTTAAGTGATGTCATACATAGAATAATACTACCTAATAAATACGAATGAGAAATTTATTTTATACTAGCTTCTGCCCGCGGCTTCGCCCGCGTAAAAGGTTACTTCCCTAAAGTTTTTCATCCGCTATTTTTATGTTACCCCTTAAGGGTATTTTTTTTTTACAAAATTTTGATGTCATATTTATATCTAATCAATAGCCTAAAAATAAGTTTCAAGCTTCTGGCTTTAAAACTGACGATACTTACTCATAACTTTTCTTCCCCATTAATAACCTCTTTTTTGCATTTAAAAGTAGCCTATGTTCTTTATCAGGCTGTAGACTATCTGTGTACCAAATTTCAGTAGATTTGGCGTGAAAGAGCGACAGGCAGACAGGTAGAAAGTAACTCTACTTTCGCATTTATAATATTAGTAAGGATTATACTTTTTCGTCTTAACTGCTCATTCAATTAATTACAATAAACTATCAAAGGACATTATTAATTGTCCCACACTAGCTATCTTTAAAAAGCATTTGTTTTCTTTTGTCAAAAAAATGTAGTGACTGATATTTATTACTATAACTATTATGTACCTTTTTTTTTTTTTTTTTGGTGGACTATGGATGCGTCTCGCCCCGCCAAATCGGTCCGGGGTGACGGAGAAGGCGGCGCGTGACCCCATAGACCCACCGTAAAACTCCTCTCTCTTCGCCGTGCGAGCGGGCCACCGGGACCCGATTTTTAACTTCGGTGGCAACTATTATGTACCTAGTAGCCTCAGATTGTATAAATTTTAACCTATAAATATTAATAATGTACATTCTCAATTTAAGTGAACTCTAACTACTGTTCTCTTTGAGAAAAACATATACATACATACCATCACGCCATGTCCTTTGCAGGGTAGGCAGAGAGAAGAGAGTGCCAGAGAACTCTATCCTTGCATACTTCAATCGCTTCCTCAACATTCATAATTCTCTTCATACACGCTCGTCGGTTTCGGAGACTCTTGACTCCACCTTCCTTCAGTACATGACCGATTTGGTCTAGGTAGGTTAGTCTCGGTCTCCCCTGGTCATACCTACATCCTTCCACTTTCGCATTGTATATCTTCTTAACCAGACGTTCGTTCGGCATTCTTTCCACATATCCGAACCATCGGAGCATTCCCTTTCGCTTCTTTAGACCAATACTCTCTTTCATACCTACTCGCTCTCTTACGTCGTCGTTACGAATGCGGTCGGTCAGCCTAACTCCACAGATTTTCTGTAAAGATCGCATTTCGACCGCATTAATTTTTGAGAAATAAATTTCTATATACCGAATTATCATGGAATTTTTCTTTATTTTTTAACAAACACCACCCTGCACTAAGGAAATAATCCTGAAAATATATAAAAACATGCAATTAACGTAAACAAATTAGAACCAGACTCAGAACAACACTTTGTGGGTCACACAAAGTGTCCTGCGTATGAATCGAACCCACGGGCACTGCCACTGAAGGTATCTTAGATAGGTATCTTAACCACGCCTATCTATCGTAACTACGCCATCTGTGCAGTCATTATGCACACACGTTGTCAAAGTTTCCGAAAATAATATACGATACCCTACCTAAAAGTACTATTCCTGAAGAATAAAACCATAACTTGATCTTACATATAAGGTGAAAGATACTACCAGAATAGATAGCAGTAGAAAATATGATGAAATCGCTTCCACAAAATTTCTACAAGATATTTATTTATATTATTTATTCTGTCCAATATTGGCAGTTCGTATCCAACAATTAGAGGCTGAAGCAAAGAAATATAGGTATTATAAAGACTGTTATGGTTACTCCTATGTTGGGTATTGTGAATTCAATCGCCACTACGGACAGTTCCCTGCGCAATTTACAAATAATTGTTCTTAGTCTGGGTTTAATTTGTATCAATCAATCCTTAATAATATTATAAATGCGAAAGTAACTCTGTCTGTTTGTCGCTCTTCACACAAAAACTATTGAACCGATCTAAATGAAATTTGGTACACAGATAGTCTGGAGACTGATAAATGACATAGGCTACTTTTTAATGCAAAAAAGGGTTGTTAAGGGGGATGAAAAGTTGTAAGGAATTATCGTCATTTTTAAAGCCAGAAGCTTGAAATTTATTTTTAGGCTATTGATTATATATAAATAAATATGACATTAACATGTTGTAAAAAATTACCTTTAAGGGGTAAAATAAAAATAGGGGATGAAAAACTTTAGGGAAGTAACCTTTTACGCGGGCGAAGCTGCGGGCAGAAGCTAGTTGTTTATAATTTCTTCTGCGACACAAGGATTTATTCCTTAATGAAGGTTTTGTTTCTAAATAAGAAAATTACGCATTTTACGAAGCAATTTTAAAGGTTCAAGGGCCGTTTGTGGCATTTATTGTTTTACAATAGAGATATTATGATTCAAAAGTTTTATTCTATTAATCTATATTATGCGTATAAAATGAAGTGATTCGAGACGCTCTTGAATTTAGTTACGTGTCGTTATTAGTTGTCTTCGTGTAACGGACAGATGCGCGTGATTATCTGTTCGATTCCCTACGGGGATAATCGACTGTCTCTAGATTACACACGCACCGCATTACGACGTGACTAGGGCTCACATATTTAAAGTTTAGTTTTGATCTAAATAGCACGATTAGTCTAAGTAGTGAACTTTCATAGTGAGTGTCATGGAATCGATCCGAAAATTTCTTTGTAAATGTTACAAATAATAATTCTGAGTCTGGGTAATATTTGTGTTTATTAGTTGTATGTTTTTTGTAAAGTCTTCTAAAATACAAGACTTTATTCGGATAGTTGTTTATAAAAATACATATATAAAGTTGTTCTCCATTCTTCATTTCTCTATTATTCTTTTTTTTTATTGCTATTGGTGGCAAACGAGCAGACAGTTCACCTGATGGTAAGTGTTACTGCCGCCTATGGACTTTTGCAATATCAAAAGTATAGCTAGGCCGCTGCCTACCAATACAAACCCCAAACCCACCACAGTTGGGCTGCCGGCTCACTCGTTTACCGAACGAAGCGCAATAGCACATTGCCATTACTCAGACGTCGATCTTCCGCGAGAGTATGGTATTACCCCGGACGGATCGGCCCGCGGCTGTAGACAGAGAACTGTCCACAGTGTGGTCTTACCACTATGAAATTATGCCAAAATATTTCAATAATGAAACGCAGCAAAAAAGAAACATATTTTATTTCTCCTGCAGCTCACGTATTTCACTATATAGCACGAGCGTCACATATGGGATGAAAATTAACCGAGAATCAACACTAGTTAGAGTTAAGATAGTGATTTTTTCGAATTTCCTTTCTATTTCGTGGTGTGATCTGATACAATACCGCGTCATCTTTTACGAAGAAGTGCTGGATTGTATTTATACTCAGTTAACTATATGAAAAAACTCACTCTTAATATTTCACAATTCTGAAAAATTTGAATATATAACGAAAGTAAATAAAAAAGAAAACAACAGTTCCATATGATAATTTAAGTATTAGATGCATATCTAAATTATATATTTATAACATCACAAAGTAACTCATAAATTTAAAATACTATTTAGAGCGACAGTAATTTTGATTCATTTTTACATTATAATAAATATTGATAGCAACTGAACATAAAAACATAAGAAAAAACTAAACCAGCATCCGAAACCGGCGAGCCTGTATGAAGAGAATTATCAATGTTGAGGAAGCGAGTGAAGTATGCAAGGATAGAGTTCTCTGGCACTCTGCTCTCTCTCCCTACCCTGCAAGGGATATGGCGTGATGATCATCATCATCATCATTTGCCTGCCCTCATCCCACGCTAAGTGGGGTCGGTACAACATGTTCTTGCCTTCCATAATCTTCTATCAGCCGTCATATCTGCACTCACAACTTTCATACACATATCCTCGTTTACACAATCCATCCATCTCTTTTTGGGTCTCCCACGATTCTTACGCCCATCCACAAGCATATTGATAACCCTCCTTGTCACATGCCTTTCATCCCTCCTCATCACATGTCCATACCAAGATAATCTCGCCCTGCTAATCTTCTCTATCACTGGTGCTACTTTCAAACTTCCCCTAATATACTCATTTCGTATCTTATCCAATCTTGTTACCCCACACATCCATCTTAACATACGCATCTCAGTAGCATGCAATCGTCTCTCATCCGTCTTTTTCAATGCGTGATGATATGTATGTATATAACTATATAGCTTCTATTTACGAATTGGAATAACGAATTTTCTACAAATGTTTTCTTTAATATGTGTATTAAGGACATTCATATGTACGATAAAGTGTTGTTTAAGAAATAAACGCATTTTCAGAAAATGTAATTTCAACCCTGCATTCAGTAATGCTGTCCAGAGGCGTTAACATAGGTACCTGCTTTCGTTATAGATATAATTGTTTGTTTGTTGTGGTTTTAATCATCATTCTCCTATATTCGTAGCCGCTACCACACAATATTCTGTATGGTAGCGGCTACGAATACTACCAACCCTTACTTTGCTCGTGGATGTCGTAAAAGACGACTAAGAGCTTTATACTCGTAACGCAGGTCGTTAACTCCATCTGATGCCATTTGGTTAACAATTACATCGATTGTTCCCAAGAGGTGTTGACGTCTGGCAGTCAGCCGGTTTTACAAGTATTGCCAATAACTTTTACAATATGTGTTATGAAAGAAGAGTACATATTGTATCGACCCCAAGTAATTGGGATAAGAGTAGGAGAATGATTTAAGATAAAGACCTTGTTCACTCTTTAAATAATATGAAAATAATCTCAGTTGACACAAACTTAACATAACTGTAATTATTTTTCCTCTGCTAAAAAATATGTTTTCCCAATATAAGTTTTTTTTGGAATTACAATTTATTATTTAATATACTAGCAGGCCCGGCTGGGGGGGCACACTTAAAACATTACTTATTTTTACTGACTGTCGCGCCGCCTACAGATTGGTTGTACAAACTTAACTGCTGCCATTTTGTCCTGCCTGTCAAACGTTTGACAACTGAGAATTGTTATTTTTTGTTCCTAGCGTAGGTACTTATTGTCATCGATCTATTTTCGGTTATTGATATTCTTTCTGAAAATTATCTCAAGTTTCATTGTTAGGCTGATATTATTATTGTTTAATTATCAGCAGATATGTTTTTTTTTTATATTTCAGGGTAGCTTTCATAGTAAAAGAAAATTCTATGTAATTACACATATACATGTAGATATGTATATATATATATATATATATTATTTCAACTTTAGTTCACCGCCTAAACTCTGGGTGGCAGCACTTTCCATACATGCATATTTTATCATCGAGTTGCCACTCTTTTTCAGTTTAATAACTTTACTCTTTGAGGCCCGGCCACGCGTTGCTATGGCTAAGATAACCTTAGTAACACGTGGTGGTTACGCCAATAAATTGTAGTTTATATGAAACGTTTGTACATTTAACATAGCGCCATCTATTAAACACTTACTCAATCCAGTCAACAGATACCACCATCTGTTAGAATCGTTTGGAGATAACATATAATTGTGACTGTCAAATAATTGACAAATAATTTGCAATAAAATAATATTGCGACTATAAATTGAGATGGAAGCTATACTATCTTTTAAGTTGGATCAAACTACACATTCTGTGCAAATTTGATTAAAATCGGTTAAGTACTTTAGGAGTCCATCGCGGACAAACAACGTGATGCGTAATTTATATATATTAAGAAGATAAAATAAGGAAGGAAATAGTTAGATGTTGTCACATTATATGGTCTATATATAATTAAATTATTATATCTTATTATTTTATTTTAGTTTTACAACCTAGATAATTGTTGAAAGTATGACAAAACGGTAATATTGTGTAATAAGAGTGTAAGGCGACGGTAGAACGGCTAATAACCTACTATTTTCAGTAGCACTTAAGTAATAGAAACTAGTGTAGATTATAATTCTAGGCATTCATTACCAAACCCCAAGGGCGAATGCACTGAAGGCTTCAACGAAAACATACTGTAGTAAACGTTTGGTTCCGGTAAGTAAGATTGTATAAGGAGTTTCGAATGACAGTTAAGAGTTTAATAAGTTAGTAGAATACTTATTTACTGGTTTTGAAATAGAATGTATTTTAATTTGTTAAGTATAATAAATTCTGCTTAACAGCGCAAAATATAGCAGCTTTCTACGGAAGGTGATTAATTCTGATGGCAATGTGGTATTTTAAAGTTAGTATATCGGTATATGATTAGAAAACACACTAAGATATTTATCGTTAATATAATCGAAATTTTGAAATTCATACAAATTGCCATAATCTTTTAACAGAAATTACTTTCATCATCATCATCTTAGCTCATATACATCCCACTGTTGGCCTCCATAATGGGAGGTAAATGACTTACTATACTACACTGGTCAGGCGTGTTGATATAGGGTTTTGTTTCGAGTTTTACATCTCTCACATAGATGTTATATACGGTTTATATCCCTTAGTCGTCTCTTACGATCATCCACGGGTAAGAGAGGGAGTGGTGAATTGTATTCTTACTCCGTCACCACACGGACTTTACTGTAATGATATAGAATTATAGTATTGTGTAGCGAATCGAGTATTTGAAGGGTAGAATTTAAAATAAAGCAAAAAGATTACAACGATGTTTACAATAGTTAGTAAAAGCATTACTCCATTTTAAATATCATCATTACTCGTATCTCAGCTGATAAAAGTACGAATGCTGGGCTCGAGACTCCTCCACATTAGGATAGAAATTGACTCACTACACCACGCTGGTCAGATGTGTTGGTATAGGTTTTTATTTTGTATTTTTCTTCACTTGCATAGATGTTATATGCATATTTTATCCCTTAGTCGTCTTGTACGATCACCCACGGGTAAGATAGTAGTGTAATGTATTCTTACTCCGTCACTACACGGAACATTTTAAATATACAGTAATGCAAATATATAGTTAATGTTATCTCATAACTAATGAAGGTTTCTTAAAATTAGGTATGCCTTTATAGTAGTTCTCAGGATTTGATGAACTTCAAAGTCAGTAGTAGTACCTACCATTAATGGTGTCTAATAAATAAAACTTTCGATACCTTTAGGTAGCTGCTAAAATCGAATAAATCATTTTAATACTATATATATATTTACTATTCGAGATATATATAGATAGACGACTAAGAGCTCCATATTGACCTGGGCCAACACCACCTGATGCCGTTTGGTCAACAATTACATTCCCAATGAGGGTTGACGTCAGGCAGGCGGCCGGTCATAAAACTATTGCCAATAACTTTTACAATATGTAGGCAGAGGAGTACATATTGCGTCGACCCCAAGTAATTGGGATAAGAGTAGGAGAATGATGATATATTTTTACTATTCCATTATCACGTAACTTATACTATGCCATGGTTGGCAAGGCTTATGAACTATGTCGTGTTCTCGTTATACGAAGAAGAAATCAAAATATTATATTTACAATTAACATACAGCAATATTACAAGAGTAGGTAAACTTAGTCTGATTAGCGCGATATAAGAACTAAATTTTCTTTTAATTCATTAGAGGTTAGTTTGCGAAAATCTGACATAACTATGTATGTGGTGTAAAGTGGTGTGGATAATACATACATACATACATATCATCACGCCATATCCCTTGCAGGGTAGGCAGAGAGAACAGAGTGCCAAAGAACTCTATCATTTTGTATAATCGAAATTTTATTATATTATACTAAGTTGACGAGAGGTCATATTAAGAGTATGCGTAATCGTAGAGCATGCATGAAGACTATTATGAGTGTGAATGAAGCGATGGAAGTATGCCAGTATCGTGGTTTGTGGCAATTCGTAGTCTCTGCCTACCCCTCTGGGAAACAGGCGTGAAGCTATGTATGTATTATACTATATATTATTTTATTATTATTATCACTTATCGATATATTATTATATTATACTATCGATAAAGGTTTTAAATATTTCCAAATTTGATACTGGTTTCGAAACTCTAGTAGGTACTTGTGTAATAAATGACCTTTCATTAGTACTAACTAAGTATTTATTACATATTACTCATATCCTTCATTGCAATTTTTTTATACTTTATTGTTGTTTGGTGACATCTGAATATGTTAATATATTTTAATGGGTCATAAAACATGAATGTATTATTACGTTAAGTATTTGCAACATCTAAGATTCACACGACAAAACCATCTTAGGTATAAATTCTAGTACATATATGTTATTCGATATTCGTCAGGTTGAGAGCCATCAGCGCTCACCCATTGTCCGCGTAAAGTTGTTAAAGCCATCTGCGCCTAACAACTAAACACACACACACACACAAAAAAAACAATATTCTATAGTAGAGTGAGCCGCAGTACCACATTCACGTCATTGGCGAAGCACTTAACATTCCCAATATTAAGGAGTTTTGTGCGGCGAATGATAAAATAACCAAATTTAGTCATTCTTTTATGAATTATATATATGATTCTTATATTTTATTACTTTTATTTAATAAACTAACATCTAGACTTAAGATTTTATAACTATAATGGATCTTTGTTTACCAAAAAAATAAAGATTATTATAGTAATTGACAGCTCCATTAGCATTATTATTTCTACACAACAAAATCAGTGTTATTGTTGTCTGTTTAATATCGTACTTAACGATGAATGTAATTTTCAAATAATTTATTTAATTGAACTATAAGTGAAGGTTAAATTGATTGTTGAGATACAATTCTATACACATCGTTAATTGTAATCATAATGTTAAATTGCATTATTTAAATTTATTAAAAATGAACCGTTATATTATATATATTTTTAATGAAATGTTTGTCTGTTTGCCTGACAACATGATTTACCAATTGCCATATTAAAACCCCTGATTCGTGATCGATTAATGTTCTGGAGGAAAGCATCCTCACTCCCTTGGTGCTTAGTCGGCTTTTACGACTCCCACGGTAAAAAAATGCAGTGGACATACTTTTTTTAAGCTAAATCTAAAAGATAAGCTTAAAAATTGTGTTGAATCTCTGCTTCGTGCTAGAATAAAGGTCAGTCATATAAGACAAATATATTCGATTACTTGCAGCAATATTTTTTTAAAAAACCTCAGAGTCAATAGATCCTTATGTCGCAGAGAACTTTTATTTTCTTTTTTTTTTATTGCTTATGGTAGCAAACGAGCAAGCAGCACACCTGATGGTAAGTGTTACTGCCGCCCATAGACCTTTGCAATACTAATGATATAGCTAGGCCGCTACCTACCAATATAAACCCCAAACCTACCCAGTTGGGGCTCCAGCTCTCTCGCTCACCGAACGAAGCGCAACAACACATTGCCATTGCTCAGACGTCGATCTTCTACGAGAGAGTGTAGACAGAAAACTGTCAACAGCGTGGTTCTGTCACTACTACAACTTCGCGAATACAAAGCAATCTCAATCAATCAATCAATCGACTGCACAGATGGCGTAGTGGTTAAGATACCGACCTTCCGTGCCAGTGCCGCGGGTTCGATTCCCACGCAGGACAATACTTTGTGCGATCCACAAAGTGTTGTTCTGAGTCTGGGTGTAATTTGTCTGCGTTAGTTGCATGTTTGTAAAGTCCCCCGCAATACATGGATTATTTCCTTAGTGCAGTGAGGTGTCTTTAAAAAAAAAAAAAATCTACCCAAATAATATCCAGTCTCTGAACTGGAAGTTGCGTAAACTACAAATTACTTTACCGCGTAAGGATTGAATCTATGGCAATCACCACGGGGGTTCGTAATTAAGAGTAATTAATACGTTATCCATGTAAACAAGTCCACTTAATACAAACATGTAGAGACTTTTGACGGGAATTTGAAAACGTCATGTGGTGCTCTTGTATTATATTCGATATCTTAGTGTTTTAACGTGTTATATTAGATAATTTTGATGGCATTTTATGTAATATGAAGCGGCGAAACTACCCAGTAGTTATGTAGTGAATATCATATAAAAGTGCTTTACAACGTTTTCGTTTTCCATCAAAATTCCCACACGATATCATTAACAATGTGGCCATTGCACTGCTAATGGTGACAATTTGACTTAGACAACGACTGACTTGAAAGACTAAGAACGTGAAAATATTTATAACTTGACACTGGCACCAATAGCTCGTATATGTAGCTGATTGCCAATACATAAGAAGAAGAAGACAAAAGAGTAATTAATTTAATTTAAATATTAAATTGGCAGACCTGTATCTGTTAATATAATCCGATTAAAATCTGCTATTACTTTTTAAAACTTAATTCATTATTTCTAATTGATACTTATTCTTATATTGCTTAAAACGATCTTAAATAAACTGTCATTACGAAACATCTAGCTGTGAATTAGAAACTAAGATGACTATCTGTTTATTTATTGCTATGCTGTGTGTCATTTTTTAACATTAAATTAATGTTGTTGATTTGTGCTAGGATATATTAGGGATCAATGTTACAGAAATCTGAATATAGTATATAGATAAGAAACAATAAAAAACAAATAGATATAAAATGTGTCATATATGTTTTATAGTAGATTAACACTTACCACGTTTTCATTAACTTGACCTGTAATAATATATGTAAGTATGTATGAGTGTCAATGGAATCTTTTATTTCAATTTTCACCCACTTATAGAGGTGAGAACTATTTTAAGTCTCTCACACACACATAGTTATTATGACAATACAATAGTTTCATAACATTAAATTCTTACCAATATCAGAGTCAGAGTTTTAGCAATAACAAAATATTATTATGAAAATACTTAGTTTATACTAATATTTATTTTTATATTCTCTTTTCATGTTCAATGTGTATAAGAGAAATAAATGATGTGAATAATAATATTACTTGAGTACGTTAATATAAATATGTATATATATATATATATATATTTGTTTACATTTACGGCTATACACAGGTGCATCTTTTCAGATAATCGTTTAGTTGATTTAAACGTTAGGTATGCTAAGTTATTTATAAGTTGTGCTAAGTTTCTTCAATTTTTTTTTAGGAATTATACAATAAAAATATAGAGACTCTGGATAAAAGTTATCGTCAACAGTAGCACTAGCATTACTGAGGGCTAATGTCACACAGGTGGCTGGTTTCCAATCTGGCCAAAACATAGTCTATTTTATTAATACTATTCTATTTTTTTAAAAATTAATGATTTGCACGACAAAGCCAAATTGGTCTGTCATAGTGAGCATTTTTACGAGTGCCCGGAGACGGCGATTTTTCAACTTCAACGTCTTGAGGAATGGCTTCTATTAGTAAGAGACCGCAACTTGACCAATGTTTCGTGAGACACGTATGTACGCCGTCAAATAAAGGAGATTGTGACTGTGAATCTTCGAAATCGTTTTCATAAATAAACACGTCATTCGTAAACAGAGAAAACACACATAAACAAAATGCGCCACTATTCTGTAGCAACACAAACGAGACACTACGTGCGGGATAGAATTATGACCTCTGGTCACACTATAAAAGGAACAAGTTTAACATATGCATTATTATCTGTTGACATTCTGACACCTAGAAAGTAATGTTAGATCGTGTTAGAAATATATTTTGAATGCATTATTAGCAAAGTTTAAAAATATGACTTTCCTACTTTCTTTTTATTATTAAAATTATCATGTTAGTAATATTTTAAATATTTTTGGGTATAAATTAATGGAGATAAAATTAGATTTATTAAAATATCTACTTCTTTTCAGTGAAATAGGTCTGTCTTATTTTAAGAAGTAGATGATCTTTCTAAAGAATAGACATAATTCTTTTTTTTTTGTTTAAACTCCCTTTTTTGTGCTAAATCTGAATGCCGCTCTTTCTCCGCCCATTCCGTCATAACCCATCATATTCCTATCTCATCGTCATTAGAATGGCCACTGGTACCGATTTCTTGATCTCGGTGGCTGCCCGGTGGGTTAACCTTTCGGGTACCTTTACCGTCGTTGCCCTAACAACAACAACAGTGTCACGACCGTCGCCCTCCACTGCGGGTGGGGCCCTAATTCTCAGTACGACCTTCAACCTAAGACATTTTTAAATATGAACACGTGCAAATAATTCTATTCCTGGAAATGGAATCCATACTCATCATTGAAGCTACTTAGACCATTATGCCTTGTATCATCAACATCATCTTCACAGCCTATAAATGTCCCACTGTTGGGCTCGGGCCTCCTCCGTAATGGGAGGGAAATTAACCTACTATACCGCGCTGGTCAGACGTGTGGATATAGGGTTTTGTTTCGAGTTTTCCTTCTCTTGCATAGATGTTATATGCGTTTTATATCCCTTAGTCGTCTCGTACGATCACCCACGGGTAAAATATGGGGTGGTGAATAGTATTCTTACTCCGTCACCACACGGCGAATGACTTGTATGGAGGTGATTAAGTTAATTGCTACAGTGTGAAGATTATCAAAGAAACGCTTAATTTAATGGGTCATAATTTCTTTGCATGGCATCATAAATTCTAAAGATATAATATGGTCTATTCCTATATTATAAAATATTATATATTTAAAGTAATATGTGACGGTAATTAACTAATTAACACTTAAATTCATGACGAAAATTGTTTTGCAGTGAAACGAAAGAAGTGTTTCTAGTCATTAGAATGTTATATATTATGTTGACTATTATAAATTATTCAATTATTATATTATCTCTCAGAGCAATAATAGCTTTCCGGTGGCCCGCTCGCTTGGCGAAGAGAGGTACGTGTAGGGCTGGTCTATGGGGTCGCGCGGCGCTTCTTCTGTTGTCCCGGACGAATTGGCGGGGCGTGACCACTCCATAGCCCGCCGCAAAAAAAGAGCAACAATAGCTTAGTGGAGAGACTACCATATCGCTATATAGAGGTCACTGGTTGATAATTCTAGCACAATCCGTTTGCTATTTACATTGTAAAAAAATTTGATTTTATTTGTAACAAAAAGTAGTTTGAATACCAGAGATATAAATGCAGTAAAAAATCGATTAATAAAATAATGATTTCTCATGTTTACGCGAGGTATTACGCATTCGAAATAAAACTATTTTTACGGATGCCATCGCGTTGCGGGTTTTGTTAGCAGGATATTAAAAATCAAATACAAACGCAATGGAATCCGTTAAAATAGTTTTATTTCAAATGATTTATAGTTGTAAGCAGATAAGAGCAAGTGAAGAATATTTAATAAAGCCATATATCAACTGCAGTCAAAGTTTTGTCAGAAAAATCAGCCAACCACGCTTGCGATTGGCAACTGATTTTTCTCATATATAGACTATACCTATAGACGTTTAGCTGTGTGGTAGCGCCTACGAATACTACCAACCCTTACTTTGCTCGTGGATGTCGTAAAAGACGAC
Organism: Lymantria monacha; assembly: GCA_905163515.2. NCBI lineage: Eukaryota > Metazoa > Arthropoda > Insecta > Lepidoptera > Erebidae > Lymantria > Lymantria monacha. Next base: position 14,102,858 of record LR991098.1, on the reverse strand, counting down.
TAAAAGCCTTATCTGGGCCAACTCCATCTGATGCCGTTTGGTCAACAATTACATTCCCAAGGAGGGTTGATGTCTGGCAGACGGCCGTTCATAAAACTATTGCGAATAACTTTTACAATATGTACTATGAAAGAAGAGTACATAATGTATCGACCCCAAGCAATTGGGATAAGAGTAGGAGAATGATGGTGATAGGCTATATAGACGATCTATAGACTGAGATGAAAGTATCTGCATTATCATTGAAATGATAAAGTATATTTACAAAGTTTCGTCTAACCATTATCCATATATTTTCTACAGGATGTCCCATAAGTAGTGGTCCAACGGGCTATGAGTCATGGTCAGACTTATTATATAATATATTGGTATTAGATGTAAATGTTTTTAAAATACACTTCCCGAAGACCGTAATACCTTTTTTTAACACCAGCTTGGTTCTAATTTAACTTAGAATATTTTAAAAGTAAACTTTGCACTTGTTGTATGTTTTAATGTTAATGTAATTAATAATTACGTTTGAATATCGTTTTATTTGGGAAGACGTAGATATTCTTAACTACCTTAAACAAAAAGAAGCAATAAAATAAAAAAAGATTTTGCAAAACTTAATATTTATCGTACATGGATGACATTTAATATATATTTAAAAAAAATCGTAACTTCATAACTACAAGTCCTAGGGCAATAAATTTATATATTACTAGCTGATGCCCGCGACTTCGTCCGCGTGACATTCAGTTGTACTACGCACCCCTGTTTGAAACTTAAAAAATATAAATTCGACCAAGTACTTCCGGCAGCCACTTAACCATTTTCATCAAGGAGGACGCTTTCTCCAATTTTCATCGGCAAATTTGTAAGCATGTGAATTAGTGTTGCCCAAATGCAAGACTTGCGAGGCTCGCAAGTCTTGCAACTTTCGCTGTTGAAATAACACAGAGTCACTTGTTTTGATAGAAATAAAAAATCCCCATAGAAATGAAAAATCCAACTAAATTATTGAAATTCTATTCATCTAGTGGCAGTAACTGTACAACTATCAATAATTAGGTACATACCACTTAACGGGAGTGGTGCTATTATTTCTCCGTGTACTGGTATTAAGAATACAAAATGTTGACAATCGTTTCTTTGCCAAGGAAATCGTAAAATACTGTCTAAGGGAGCACTGCGAAACTCTTGCAGTAAGTCTGGGTCTTGCATTTGTGCAACATGAATGTGAATGGCCACTTTGGCTTTGCTTCCATGTTGATGGTTAGGGTCAGCTTTTCTACTTGGGCCACAGATAAGAATACTTCAGTGAAGCATTGATCTCATCGGTTCTATTTCCTCGGGTTTAAGCTGGAAGGATTTGGCAAAAATCTCCAAAGAAAAGCACCATTGGCTTTTCATTACGATCAATATTTCGTAGTGCTCGATCGGCCTCTACGACTTCTTTTTTTATCCAATCATCGTAAACGATTAGACAGCAATACTAAATAAAAAAACTAATAGTAGTAAAGCCACAGTTGAACCGTGGCAATTTGAAGGAGGCGGCGGAACGGCGCAGGCGCGATTACCTGCCTCTAATGCTGCCTTGGCCAAAGCCGTGGGTAATTGGAACGGTGAATAGTCCGTTACTCGCAGAGAAGCTGACCACCTGAGGGTGACGCCCGGCCAAGGGCGTCAACAGGGGATAGTATTCGAAAGGCCCAATGGCGATGGGGAGAGAAAACGGTGGGTTATGGGTCCACGCGGACGAAATGGATGGCGTGTGTCCAGACCATGGCCTGCCAAAAAAAGAAGTAGGTGCAGTTTGCTCATTTACCACCGTACACAATAAAACAAAAAACACTTTGAATGTGTCGCAGTTTGGTGTTATTGATATTGCTCTATAAATCTATCGGGTTTTTAAACAATGTGTGCGCTGTTTTATCACCAAAAAGTAATTGTAGCTGCAGTTTCTGACATAGCCACTGCCAAAGTTATTTTACGCTGTCTCCTCATTTTATACCTGGGGTATCTAGGAAAAATCGCTTTCTATCATCTAAGTTTATATACGTCCCACTATTAGGCTCTAGCCTCGTCCGTAATGGGAGGGAAATTGACCTAATATACCACGCTTGTCAGATGTGTTGGTATAGGGTTTGGTTTCAAGTTTGCTTTTTCTTTATAGATGTAATATATATTTATATCCCTTAGTCGTCTTGCGGGTGATCGACCCACGGGTAAGACAGGGAGTGGTGAAATATATTCTAACTGCGTAACCGCACGGATAAATATATAATAAATTGCTTTCATTGCGAAATAATTAATAAAAATGAATTTCTTGGTCCATGTCGCGCTTTAAGTAGCGTCGGATATCTTCAGATGAATATCTCTTATATTTATATTATAATGTCACAGAATTTGAAAGACTGTAAAACAATAACATCATTAAAAGCAAAAGACTCAAACGAATGGGGGTAAGGCTGTTACAGGCCTCCTCAAGGGTGTCATCTCAGCACTGATCACCTTCAAGTGCTCTGCAAGCTGCTTGAAACGTACTCTATGCTATCAACAGTGTATAAAAATCTAAAAAAAATAGGCCCTCGTTGTGCGAGGCATAATATGCAGCAACAGGCGCGTTGTGTGGTAGTGGCTACGGAAACCACCAACCCTTACTTTGCTCGTGGATGTTATAAAAGACGACTTAGAGCCTTATAACGACCTGGGCCAACTCCATCTGATGCCGATTGGTCAATTATTACATTCCCGAGGAGGGTTGACGTCTGGCAGGCGGCCGGTCATAAGACTGTTGCCAATAAATTTTACAATATGTACTATGAAAGAAGAGTATATATTGTATCGACCCCAAGTAATTGGGATAAGTGTAGGAGAATGATGAGGCGGCAGTAACCGTATTCACTATTGCTAAGGTGACTGGTGTAGTGATGGGTCATGGTTGCTTCGGCATGTATCTACTAAAGGTCGCAAGGAGGGAAAGTACACCGTCCATCCACTACTGCGATTGAGAGGTGGACACGCCGCTGCATAAGCTCAAAGTTTGCGTGGCCTGGGCAGAACAGCGCCTTGAACTCATCGCAATCATCGATGCCAAACTGGCACTGTCGACCATCGCTAAGACGATGCTCGATAGCGTCAGGAACTGGGACTCGGTTGCCGCCGACAGTCGTCCCACAGAAAAAACGGCGGGAAGTGTCACAGCGGAGACTCTCCATGCTGACACACTTTACCCCGGCGCATCGAACGTTATAGGCGCGAGTACCTGCACCTGTTGCTATCCTAACTGAGGTCGTGGGTAGATGGACCATAGGCATTAATCTACTACTCGCAGAGACACCGACAGCGTGAGGGCGATGCAATGCTGTTGTTTGCCGGGGTGTCGACGGAGGCAATACCTGAAAGGCTAAAGCCCCGGACCGGCCACGGATGTCAAGTAACCGGTACCAGAGGCCAGCCTGATGGCGATGGGGAGAGAACGCAATGAGTTATGGAGCCACACCACGCCCTTCTGTTGCCCTGGAAGGAATGGCCGTGTCCAGATCATAGCCAACCAAACAAAAACAAAAAGGGTGTACTTTGCATACTCGCCCCAAAGTACCATCTTAACTAAGATGTGGGTACTTTTACATTTTTCATGTTTGACTTAGTTGTTAGTCGTAGATGGCTATGACGACTTTACTCGGACTGTTGGGTAAGCGCTGAGAGCTTTCCACCCGAAGTACCTTTACTAAGTTCAAAAAGTTAATATAGTAACTTTTAAAAATATAACGAATGATTTAAATTTAATTTGCAGCGCCATCTATTGTTCATTTAACAAACTAAATAAATCATTCATTTTATTAATTTATAGCTAAATAATTATACTATTAACTAATTAAAACATTATTTTTCATCACAATTAGTTTTAATATTTATTTTGACTACTTGACCAACGTTATATAGTATGTCAACTTCCGTTCAACTATGCAGGAGGTTTGAGCCCAGCAGTGGGATGTATATGAGCCGAATTCATGAAACTACTACATATTAAGTAATACAAATATTATCCTTACGTTATAGATACATTAAATAATTATTTTGAATTGAACCTTTTAGTGACGTAAAAGGCGAGCGGTGGTTTTAAAAACTGAAAAGCCCATAACTTTTTTTACAGACATCAGATTTCAATGAAACAAAGACTAAATGTTGCTCTGGATTGGGCTTAATCTTCTTATCAAAACTGCGAAACAATCCATTCAGTATCTTCGGCGATTAGCGATTACAGACATACAGACATACAGACAGACAAAAAATTCCAAAAAAAGATTTTTGGGTTCTGTTAGTGTTTAGTTACTGCCTAGATTCATTTTTTAATAAATTTATCAAATGTACAGACACGGACTTTCTACTCATTTATTATATGTATAGATTTTAGAGTATTTTTGTTAGCTAATAAGTCTCACTACGCCTTATAGCCCGTTGGTCCACTACTTACGGGACACCTTGTATAACAGATTGTACCAAACTAAATCCTGCCAGCCTCTATAACATAAATAACTCAAGCTATTCATGTAAGCAATATATTAGATGCAAATTATCACACTTGATACAATCAAGACTGGTGGGCTGGTGATTTAGATAGACCCATTAGCGAGTGTTGATTTAAATTCATTTAGACATGCCACGCGAGTGTTGCGTCTGAATAATTAGCACAGAAAGTGATAGTACCTTACGGTCAGATGGTCAATAACTTTTTATATAATTTTACTTAATATGTACCTTATTCATAAAGAATAGAATAAAATTTTGATAGTAACCAATATTTTATAGACCATTCTTTTTTTAAAAATTATATTTGAAAAAAATATTTCTTTAATAACTCAAATATCGACTGATTTAAAATAGTTAATTTGATATTAAATTTTAAATTAACGCAATTTGTACTGCATTAATTAACGTTTATTATTGAAATATTAAGAGTTGATTTTTGAAATATTATGTGCGTTAAATCTGAGATTTAGCGCTCTTAACTATAAACTTAAATGTGAATTTTATTTTTTCAGCGTTAGGTTTCTAATAAAAAAGAGAATGTACATACATACATACATACATATCATCACGCCATATCCTTTGCAGGGTAGGCAGAGAGAACAGAGTGCCAGAGAACTCTATCTCATACTTCACTCGCTTCCTCAACATTCATAATTCTCTTCATACACGCTCGCCGGTTTCAGAGACTCTTGACTCCACCTTCCTTCAGTACATGACCGATCTGGTCTAGGTAGGTTAGTCTCGGTCTCCCTCGGTACCTACATCCTTCCACTTTCGCATTGTATATCTTCTTAACCAGACGTTCGTTCGGCAAAAAGAGAATGTAATTTTATAAATCAATATTTTTGAGATTTTTATTATATTTTAAAGCCTATTTGAAAAATATTACACATTACATACATTTTATAAAATGTACTAACATTTTTTTTTTTTTTTTTTTTTTTTTTTAGTAAAATATCTATATAAGATTTTCACAGTCTCTATCTAATAGCGCATAAAATTAACTAACAGTACGATTAAGTTATAGTATATGTACAATTAATTTATACGACCACAATTAACTATTAATTATTTAGTTCACTTGCATGGATAAGTACGTGTAGTAAATATAAACGAGATGATGCACTGATCAGTACCGTTCATCAATCAGCTATGTATATACGTAGTTACGTAGATATTGTAACAACTTTTCGTACTTATGTCTCTCGTTTGTATGTTAACCAAATGTTAACCAACGAAAGTTTTAATGACGTTAACAATATAGGATTGATACGATTTACGCATAATGTTTCTATGTTAACCAAGGAAAGTTTTTAATAAAATTAATAATAATGATTTGTTACGTTTTACGCATAATGTTTTTACGTTAACCATGTGTTAACCAAGGAAGGTTTTGAATGACGTTAATAATAAAGAATTGTTACGTTTTACGCATAATGTTTTTACGTTAACCATATGTTAACCAAGGAAGGTTTTGAATGACGTTAATAATAAAGAATTGTTACGTTTTACGCATAAAGTATCTACATATTATTTCTCAATTTTTTTTATCGCAATAAAATACTTCCAATAATACTGCAGCAATTTTAATATTTGATGCACCCTTATGAAAATTAATCTCTTTCTAACGACGAATCAAGCAAACAAATCCTATGCAAATCTGATTAGCCAGTGTGATATAGACAGCATTTTTTTACACTCCTTTTGTGGAGGTAGTCCATGTCCAAACATAAATGAAATTGATATGAAGAAGAAAAGTTATCTTTTATCAGCGTAATAGTATTCTAATTTTTTTCTAATCATGTTTTGTAAGCAGTTCAAAATGTTTTGTGTTTTTTATAGTTCCATTCCTTCGATTTGAGGGAATTAATTTTGACCAAAATTTACTCTACTAAAAGGACGTGAGCTAGTAGTTTAGAAAATATTTTGATGTAACATTTTAAAATAGTACATGCATAATGTTTGTGACAATTTCATAGAGATTTTATTATGTCAATAATAATCGTAGCTTAAATGGTGATCTGACAATGCAGAGTTTTATAGTTGTGGGAGCTTTGCATTTTTTTTTTATATATATATTGTTATACTTTGGTCAAATTAATAAATATAATTGTAAAGTAATTATGTTATTTATTTAAATAAGCAATATTGCAGTGTGCTTTAAAACTAAATCAAATATGGACAGTTGGACACTTGTGAGAACTTTGTCAAAATACAGTAATTTTATTAACTTCTAATTTTAATACGATTTTAGAATGAATTAATAACTAACATCAAAATACAAGGCTATAAAAGTGTATTCATTATTGTCTTAGTTACGCAATGTTGCCTGGTTTCTGTCAGTGCTTAAGTCGTTTATCACTTCGCTTGGAGTGCATTCCGGACTTTCACATCAAGTGTTTAAGTCCCGACAGGTTCAATGTCAACTTTTTACAATTACTCCTATACTTACCGTCACTACTTAGAATGTTTCATTTCTTTAAATCGTACAGTATTTCAGAGTACTTTTTATTTCTCAGTATGGGTTTCAGAATTTTTTTAACAAGTAAGTAATAAGTATTGGAGTATTTTATTCCAACATATAAAGACTGCATTAAACCATATAAAGACTAAACAGCGCAAAATTGGTTTAACTAAATGGAAATAAGAGTAAGGCCAAATACAGTCTTAGAGAAAACTTTTCTATAAGACGCAAACATCTAACTTGAGAAAATCCGAGATCTACTATTTACTGCCTAGAATCTGTTCAAGTTAGATCTATATTATAGATATCATCAATATGTTGATGGAGTAAGAGTGATATGCACCACCGTCTTTCTTACCCGTGGATGTTGCAAAAAACAACTAAACGATATGATAGACAAAAAACATCTATGCCAGAAAAGTAAACCTCGAAATAAAACCCTATATCAACCCGCCTAATCAGTGGGGTATGATAGGGGAATTTATCTCCTAATGTGGAGGAGGCTCCAGCCCAATAATGGTATGTGTATGAGCCGAAATAATTACACATAGTCTTAGATGAACAACGAATATGCTTGAATTCTTTTTCTATATTAGTTATAATACAGCTTGACTTCGGTTAAAATATTTTGATGTATACATTGATTTTTTTTATATTTAGGAAAACCTTAGCACAATAATTAATTTATTGTATATCAAATCTTTCAATCCATTAACGCATTAATACATACGGCCAGAAAAGACCAGCACAGGAATGACATGGCGAATGTACAAAATAGGAATTTTGTCTGTATACAAGCGCTCCAAGCTGCTTTTACTTTACATTTTGTTGATTTATATTGTAATCTAATGACGTAACAAGGGCAGATCCAGCTTGCAAGTCACAGAGAAGGTCGCATATAAGTCAGAAGTACAGGTCACAAACTCGTCTAGTCATGACAAGTTCCAATTCTATTACAGTAATTCTAATTAAAAAGAACGCATTTTATTGCTATACTTTAAAATATATTTAATTAAATAATATAATTGTAATTTTCTAAGTTAGTGGTTAACATATATCAAAAAAGAAGAGGAGAGGGGATTATTACCCCCTGACCCTCCCGATGGTTAGCCCTTGTAGCGTAATGGCATAATATTCAGGCCTAATAGGCATTCGAGCAGTCACTTCAATAGTATTATTTTATTGACCTTAATATGTCAGAAAAATGCATGTACATTTTATATAAATTGAAGCTATGTATTTTACCCGTCAATGTCTGTGGTGCTTGTTATTGCTTTTTAATTATTGCCTAGGATTTGAATACGTTTTCTTCCGCTGCAATTAATCGATGATTTCGTTGATGTGGCCATTCTTCCGCACATACTAATTGATACATAGATAGATGTATATATCAAAAAATATCACGGTAAGTGTTATAATATAATACTTTATTAAAAACTACATATATAGTGGTCAACTAATGCGATCGGTAGCACTTGTTTGTAATTGAGCTATGTAAGTCCTATTTTGTAAGGCGCTAAATATTACTCATATGAGGATTTCAGGAACACCAGCATCATCAAAATCATCATCATCAACCTGCTAATATCCTAATTATTTGAGATCGAAGCAATATTCTTCCTTATATACAATCCTATCACAAGTCTTCTCTGCCATCACTCCTTGTCTATGCATGTCACGCTTCTTGTAGTCCATTCATTTTTATTTGGTCTTCCCTTACTTTTAAAGCCTTCAAAATTCATATTTAAACTTTTTCTCTCAACATGCACAATGCTATATGGTAGCGGATACGAATACTACTAACCCTTACTTTACTCGTGAATGTCGTAAAAGATAACTAAAAGTCTACATCGACCTGGACAACAACATCTGGTGCCGTTTGGTTAACAATTACATTCTTAAGGAGGTTTGACGTCATGCAGGTGGTCGGTCATAAACCATTGCCAAAACTATTTGTAATATGTCTGGATTTAGGAACATCGTAAGCAGCTATATGGGTCGTATAAGCATTGTGTGAGAATCGGTATCGCGTTATAGCTTGGCTTGGGAGGTTAATACTTAGAACTCAATCTCATCCGTGCAGCCTAAGCAGCACTGCTTATGTCAATTTTTTTTTCCCGATGGAAATCGTATAACGCATTGTATATCGATTCACCAAAGTATTTGATGAGAGAAATTTTTACATACGGCTGTATTTGGAAGAAACATAAAATTTACTACTTAATATTAAGTGAAAATTCTTGCGTATTATTTTTGCCTTATATAAAATGGTTTCATTTTTAGCAATGCGTATTGTACAGGCGAATAAAAGAGAGTCTATAATATTTAAAGATTAAATATAGCTTCCTATCAGTACAATACTGATTAAAATCGAAGAGGTAGTAATTTCATATATGTATAATAACCAGCTATATTAAAAATTACAAATATTCAAACTTCATTTCTTTATAGTTTTATCTAACGTTTAGTGACATTTGCTTCATCATCATCTCAGCTCATATGTGTCTCAGGCCACTGTTGGGCTCGAGCCTCCTCCATAATGGCAGGGTAATTGACCACCATATACCGACTATACCACGCTGGTCAGACGTGTTAGTATAGGGTTTTGTTTCGAGTTTTCCTTCTTTTACATAGATATTAGATGCGTTTTATGTCCCTTAGTCGTCTCCTACGATCACCCACAGGTAAAATATGGGGTGGTGAATTGTATGCTTACTCCGTCACCGCACGGAAAGACAATTGCTTTAAGCAATGAATAATTATGTTTTTCTGTTAGGGAATGAATGCGGATATTCTAGAATCTAGTCGAATATATGGCAATATGAAAAGTAAAATATCAAAAAAGTTACAAATTGAAATGCAAGTAACACTTCTTTACTTTGAGAATATGTCTATGATAAATGTTTTAAAACTTATCAAGGTTTTGTTAACTTTAAATAGTAATAATATCAATAAATCTTCTAAATCATATCGATGCATCTAATCGCGTAAAGAGCGTGCCAAATACAGATATCAAAGAGTTTGAAAGTTTTGACATTGACCTATGGTGGTTTTTACCAGCGCTACAATAATTTTAATCTATTGTCAGTTTTACAGGTCATAAGCGTCGGTTCGGCTATTGTAGTGCAACCATTATTGACAATCTTTGTTAAAAAACATCATTTTATAATAACAGTGTTTTTTTTTAATACAAAAACACATATCAGTTATTTAATACACATCGTTCATTTGCCCACAAGTGCACAATTCGAGAAACTAGGGTTTTCAAATGCACAACAAATGGTCATATAATAAACTAACTTGCCATTGGTGCTGGTAAGTCACATTGTGTCTCCACCTTCATACTTTTCAATATTATCAATAAAAACTAGTTGAGGAATCACCAAGAGAATGGGCAGTAACATTTCAACATTTCTTTCGGTTGGTCACACCGCGCCCGTTCAGTTCGGCAAAGCGGAAGGACGGCGTACGTCTCCATAACGCACCATGTCCGTTCACCATCGCCATTGCGCCGACTAATGGTACCGATTCCTTGACATCCATGTGTCCAGTAATAATTCCGTGAGAAGTTTATATAACATTGACCGAATCGCAGTTGTAGTAACTGCGATCGCAAGCCCATTTGCCAAGCATGACAATTATGGAATTATTCGCCTAACACCTATTCCAACAGTGTACGTTGTTGGTTAATGGATGGATGGATGGATGATAGTATCTTTAATTACTTTATCCTTTGATCCATCAGCATAGATTGCTATCATCAATAATACTGTCTATTCATAGATTATTTTACAAAAATTTTTTTGCAACTAACAATCTTTTGTTATTCACGTTGGTTATTACTAAACGGTTGTTAATAGGCAGGTAATGTAATCACTTAGGATGAAAATATTATACCATCGTTATTAACTGAGATCAGTTCCTCAGCTGAGCTCAAGCCGTCTTCACAATAGGAGGGAAATTTAGGTCAATTTCCCCTCCCTTTACGTTGAAATAGAGTTATATTTCGAGGTTTTTTCTCTTGCTTATTATATCACCTGGTCGCCTTTTACGCATATTATATCCCTTATGTATGTTATATTTTTAGTTTTCTTTTACAACATCTACGGAAAATATAAGGGGGACAGATGGAGGTGGTGAATGGTATTCTCCCTTCGCCACCAAACGAATTAACAGAAGTAAGATTAGAATATTTAATAACGTCACAAATTACAAGCGTTTAATTTTCTTTGTCAGAGCAAATTGGAGCTGATGCTAGGTTGAAAAGTTAAGTGAAATATTGTCAGTAAACATTTTTATTACTACTATAGGAGACATTTGAAAGAGAGAGAGAATTCTTGTTTAAATTTCTCGCTTAGAAAACCGTATTAAATTCTCCTATTAGAGTGAATCGTTTTAAGACCACACATTAGTTTTAAATCATTGGAGATTCGAATAGATACTCGTATAAGTTTAAATATAGAAAATTAAAAAAAGGAAGGTACACCACTGATATAGAGCGAAGAGTGAATGCGAGAAATAGAGTGAACGGAGCGTTGGGGCAACTTCTCGGCAGCCACCACCTCAGCCAGAAGGCACGTGTAGCAATACATAACGCAGTGCTTGTCCCAACATTACTGTATGGAAGCGAGAGTTGGGTATGCAGAAAAGAGTATGAAAGTAAAATTAATGCGGTCGAAATGCGATCTCTGCGGAAAATCTGTGGAGTTAGGCTGACCGACCGCATTCGTAACGACGACGTAAGAGAGCGAGTAGGTATGAAAGAGAGTATTGGTGTAAAGATGCGAAAGGGAATGCTCCGATGGTTCGGACATGTGGAAAGAATGCCGAACGAACGTCTGGTTAAGAAGATATACAATGCGAAAGTGGAAGGATGTAGGTACCGAGGGAGACCGAGACTAACCTACCTAGACCAGATCGGTCATGTACTGAAGGACGGTGGAGTCAAGAGTCTCCGAAACCGGCGAGCGTGTATGAAGAGAATTATGAATGTTGAGGAAGTGAGTGAAGTATGCAGAGATAGAGTTCTCTGGCACTCTGTTCTCTCTGCCTACCCTGCAAGGGATATGGCGTGATGATATGTATGTAAAAAAAGCCTATCCAAATTTTTATTTAAATGCTCTGCCAGTAAGTACCGTTCTCAGAAAACTGACAGCATGGCCATGTTGAATTGCAATACTTAAACTCTGTGCCAAGTAAAGGTCCACATTGCGGTCGCATTGATCAACATTGCAGTCACTATTTACTAATGCATGTTCTATATTATAAGTTGATCTTAAAATTTTCTATTGAAATGTTACTAGCCCTTTGACTTGATCTTGATTTCGTCTAATTTAATTTTATCAATTTAGATAATTCATTTTCATTAATTTGAGTTGTCGATTGAATATCATTGTAATCTTAAAATTTCAGTTTGAAACCTTCTTCTTATGTGTATGTGGTGTTAATCTATAATTAATTGTTATACTAGTTTTTTTATGGTGTTTTTTTATTCATCATTCTTCTACTCATATACCAGTTTTTTGGGGTCAATACAATATTTACTCTTCTTTCAAAGTACATACCTATTGTAAAAGTTATTGGCAATAGTTGTTGACCAAACGGCACCAGATGAAGTTGGCCCAGGTCGTTATAAGGTGTTCTTTTATTGTATAAGTATAAGCAATTGTAGCTTTCTAATTTTATAAGTATAATCATTTAGTTTACCTAATAAATAAATAAATAAAATATGATTGTCGCTATTTATTTATAAAGTTAAACACGATAAATATTATATACAGCAAATATTATGAGAGGATAACTAAAATCTAAGCTGATTGATAGTTTATTATTAGATCTTACTTTATTAAGGATGACTAATGTATTTTTATTATAAAATAAGTTTTAATTAAGTGGGTATTTTTCATAATTATACCTAAACTTTAATGAACTTCAAAATTGCCGTACACTTCTTACTTATGTTCTATAACAAGAAATAAATAAAGAAAAAGTTAACGGTCATAACCTTTATAGATATTCATTCGGTTGTAATATTTTGATGAGTATATTGATATAAAAAAATCTTATGGGAACGAGGACCAGACGATAGAGTATCTTTGTAAAGATATTTACTATAATTCAATCTAAAGATTGACAGCTTTGTTTAGGTGTTACAAAGATATGTAAGTTCTTTGTACTAGCAAGAGAAAAAATACTACAATGTAGTATATAGTTGTTGAACGGGGATTTCTTGGCGTAATTGTGATCCAAAACATTTAACGGCACACTTTTTTATGCAATGATGGCAGAATAGCCACGAACAGATTAACAAGGCACACAATTAGTGCAAAATGATACGCGACGGATTAACAATGATAAGAAAATTGAACACATAAAAAATCACGCAATTATTCTAATAATACTTGAGGTCGACGCAATATGTACCCTGCTTCCATCGTACATATTGTAAAAGTTACTGGCAATAGTTTTATGACCGGCCGCATGCCTGACGTCAACCCTCCTTGGGTATGTAATTGTTGGCCTGATGGCACCAGATGGAGTTAGCCCAGATCCATGAAGCTCTTAGTCGTCTTTAACGACATCCACGAGCGAAGTAAGGGTTGGTAGTATTCGTTTCGCCACTAGCACACGCAATAACAAGTATGAAACAAGAAAATATTAATGGTTTCTAATGTTTACGCGAGTATTACACATTTGAAATTAAATTACTTTTAAGGATCTTTCGCATTTGTATTTGATTTTTAATTTCCCGACGTTTCGAACACATTATAGTGATCATGGTCACGGGAGGACAAAATATTAATTTATCTGCTACGTTAGCGCTCGGGGTGGGGTAGGTACCCAAAAGGGTAACTCGCCTGACCGATAACCAAAGTCTAGGTATCAGTACCAGACTTTTGCTCAATTGGCGGTAAGGTACGGGGCAATACGCCGCAATTCTGTCATCCCGGAATTGGTTTGACGATTATATCATAATCTGCCAAAAAAGACTAAAGGGGGCGTTCAAGTATTACGTAACGCAATTTTTGAAGATTTTTGATACTAAATGTAACGCGCCGTAACGTTTCTCTGTACTCCACCTCCCCCCTCCCTGAACGTTACGTAACACCCAAGTGACCGTTTTTAAACGTATTTGCGTCAATAATAATTAAAAAAAAGACCTTCCAAACTCGCAATACATGTATATATTGTTTGATCATCAATTAAAAAATAAATTTTGCTTGGCAACTTGGGAAATTTTAATTCCCTAGTTTTTTATTTAATAAAATAACAATCTTACGTAATGCGTTGTTTGAACCCCCCTCCCGGCTATGTAACACATTGTAACATTTTACAAGACCCCCCTCCCCCCAAATTGCGTTACGTAATACTTGAACGCCCCCAAAAAACTTAAATATAAATAGTATTGATGCTAAGATATATTTTTAAGTTTTTCTTAATACCACTGTATTCACATCTCGTTTCATAAAAATGCGAGTAGTATTATCACGTCTACGAAAGTATTATTGTATCCATTATATTTTAACGCTGACGCGCGAATGCGTTAGCAGATATCGTGTAATATGGAGAAAGCTTAAATAGTTTTTTATTGCTACTATTTTACTCTTCGTACATTCCTTTATATCGGTACAAATTATGAAGATTTCGAATAAATAAAAAGATTTGAACTAGTTTCATTTGAATTACTGAAATTTAGCATTTAATATGCTTAATTATTATTTATAAAAAACCCGATTGCGAAGCGAAAAATGATGTTAAGGAGACGTGTGCCATCTACCCGACAATGTCTATACATTGTATGGGCTTAATACTTCAAACTTTGCAGTTAGAATTGTATTAAACGATGACACAACCTTATTATTGAAATCACTGAAATTTAGCATTTAATTTGCTTAATTATTTATAACTCCTTAAAGTCTTCTTAAACACGAAAATATGATACGAAGCGAGATTCGAATATCCTACAATAGTTCATGGTGGTGTAAGTGGCAGGACGATTGGGCCGGACTCCCAATAGGTGTGGGTTCGAATCCCACTTGTGACATTATTTTTCGCTTCGTAATCGGGGTTTTTATAAATAATTTCATTTGCTTAGCTTGATTCCGAAATTTTATTAGATACTATCATCATCGTCATCCTGTTCTTATTTCAATTACTTAGTTTTTACGCATTATATCATTTCCTACCATACACTACTATGAGATGTCATCTCCCTGTTCACTCCTTTTCTGTTTATGTTCCACGTAATCCATCTATCCTTCTTAAGGTCTTCCCTGCACAGATGGCTCAATTTCCAGGCAGGACAATACTTTGCATGCTGCTCCGGTGGCCGGTCCAACGACGAAGGCGAGGTTCACGGATGGGTTACGGGTATGCGTGCTTACGCCCGTCTGTCGCCCCGGAGGGAGTGGCGAGAGGAGTACGCCGACCGTAACTCGCCCCAAAAAAAAAGACAATACTTTGTGCGATCCACAAAGTGTTGTTCTGCGTCTGGGTGTAATTAGTCTGCATTAATTGCATGTTTGTAGAGTCCCCCGTAATACAAGGATTATTTCCTTAGCGCAGGGATGTAGACTATAAAAAAAAAAAATGTATTGCAACATTATTAAATAAAAAAAAAATATATTAAATACATATATTTTTTTTTATTAAAAGTCTCATACTTTATTATCTGAAGATATATGTATTGTAGAGGTACAAAGTTTGCAAATATTGAAAATAGTAATTTTAATCTTTTGTAATGGAATAATACTGTGGCTACTATGTAGTAGTTGAGCTAGCATTTGAACAAGAGGTATCACTATTAGTAGTCGCATTTTTAAGGCACTCGACCAATAAGACAATCTTTGAACACATATATGTACATTTGATTTTTTTTTCATTCGTAACGACGACGTAAGAGAGCGAGTAGGTATGAAAGAGAGTATTGGTGTAAAGATGCGAAAGGGAATGCTCCGATGGTTCGGACATGTGGAAAGAATGCCGAACGAATGTCTGGTTAAGAAGATATACAATGCGAAAGTGGAAGGATGTAGGTACCGAGGGAGACCGAGACTAACCTACCTAGACCAGATCGGTCATGTACTGAAGGAAGGTGGAGTCAAGAGTCTCCGAAACCGGCGAGCGTGTATGAAGAGAATTATGAATGTTGAGGAAGCGAGTGAAGCATGCAGAGAAAGAGTTCTCTGGCACTCTGTTCTCTCTGCCTACCCTGCAAGGGATATGGCGTGATGATATGTATGTATGTATATATTTTTTACAGTTATGTCTTCGCATGGCTTGCAAGTTTAGTGAGTGATAAGTAAAATAATTTTATATACATGTTTCACCTTATTTCATAGAAATTATACTCAAATATTTGTATAGTCATTGTATGTTTATCAGTGAAACTGTCACATTGACTAGTGCAATAATTACGCTGTAGAAAATAAGATTTTACTATGTTTCTTGATGAATTTGTAAGAACATTTCACAATTTCATATTAAATAACATTCATAGTAAATAAGAAGTTAATTCGGATTTAATTTGATATAATTTTTGTCAAGGTTTGTTTTAATATAACGATATAAAGTATTTTATTTTGAAATTAATTTAGGAATGTCAAAAAATATTTGCACAACAAAATAATAAAATTCTGTATACGCTAAAATTTTGTAAAGACATAAAAACTGATCTGAAACTTAATTTAAAAAAAAAAAAAAATTAACCTTAAAGTACTGTAAGATCTGAATCCATTTCACTGATATTTAGAATAAGGGGTTTGTGTTTTTATTAAATATCAATGTTTATCGTTTTACTATATATCAATAGTCAATTCATTATGGTCGATTTATGGAATGTAATATAGACAAATGCACCAAATTAAAAAAATACATAGAATTTTAGTCAAAGAGTCATAATATCAATATTTATTCAAAGTCTGGCAAAAAACATTAAAAGTTCTAGCCACTTTTTACTCCACAAATTTGGTTGTTCCTATATTTCCTATATGAGCAATGTTGTAGGTGTAATGCAAATTCTATACATTAAGTAATACTGATAGCAGATGGTATGTCTTACCATTCGTGTAAGGGTAAACGGTGCTTTTATTTGCAATTTGTTTCAATATTATCTGTCACAGTGCTCACACGGCAAGCTCAATAGCCAAAGGTAATTGCATTCCACAAGACACTTAGGTTCGTCTTGACCATTTCGAGTAATCGTATCACGCTAACCAAATGGACAGTTAGTAGGTTTTCGATTATAGCAAGATTGATACTCGTCCGATCATGGTGCTATTGTAGATCAATTTCTTTCTTATTATGGAATAATTCCTAGCTTAACAATTCGACGTTTGAGAAGAAAAAGAAACTATTACAATTTCTGTGAATAAGTTATCTGTCTAGGGTGTCTAATCACTCCTAACGTTTTAGCAAACGATCACATTCTCAAATATGATTGATTTCATGGAAACGGTCAGTTGTAAAAACCTGCGTAGTCTTTTTTTTTGGCGGCGGTCTATGGAGTGGTCACGCCCCGCTAATCCGACTGGGGTGACAGAAGAAGCGGCGCACGACCTCATAGACCCGCCATACAAGTACCTCTCCACGCCGTGCGAGCGGGCCACCCGAACCCGGTCTTTGTCTTCGGTGGCCCGCCCGGCGGTTTACCCTCGCAGGTATCCTCTCGAGTCGACGCCACGGCACGCGTATAATTTTTACAGTAAGTTTTATTATATTTCAATCGTGTTACAGGAACAAATTATGATAAAGGTAGAAAATAATAATCTAAAAAACATACAATTTGTATGGTTTTGATAATAATTTAATTTTGTAATCCCGATTCGATGTCAAGTCGAAGGTTTTGTATTACACATACGTACTTACTACATACGTACATACGTAATACATATTTATTGACGATAAAGCACATTTTCAAATAGTTCGACTATCGCCTAGATATCACACCGGAATACGATTTCCGTTTTTGGCGGTATGACTCATTATCTGGGTGGTAATTCTTCGAAAGCTGGACGCCTGCTATCAATTATTATGCAATTAAAAGTAAATGAGGTAAGAGCTCATTGCCAAAGTCATCCTCTTCAGCATCTATAAAGAAGAATGAAATGGTACAGTAACGTGTTTATAGTTCGTCACTATAAACGTTTAGAATATTATTTAATTTGTAGTTAGTTTAGTAAGCATTTCTTCCGTATTTTCATCATGATCATCTCAACTCTTAGAAACCCAACTGCTGTGCTCTAGCCTCCTCTATAATAGGAAGGGAATTGACCTACTCGTACTATACCATGCTAGTCAGACGTAAATCAACAGATATAGGTTACCATTTCGAGGTTGTCGTCTCTAATTATTTGTTGTGATTTTTTTAAATTCATTCAGGTTTTTTTTAATTACTGCTCCGTTCCTATAAATCCTATAGATCTAAGCATTCATATTTCTCATTAAATCCCAAGTCAATGGTCCTCTATAAGACCAATAAAACAAATAAAATATTGTTTTTAGTTTAGGTACTAAAATAAAAGGGTTTTTGAAATCGGATAAGTAGGTACTTACTAAGATTTGCGTAACAATCTAAATTTAAATATATTTTGATTTTAAAACAGTAGGTTAAATGACATTTATATTAATACATATATTTCAATCATTCCTTCCTTGTACATATTAAAGCATGTAGATATGTTGAATACAACTCATGTTTTATACACACAGCAAACAGACCACATAATAATAACACACTACATTTTTTTCACACTAAATTTAATGTGTCTATTGCAAGGATTGACATCTTAGTGAAATATTTAAATATGGCCTCGAATTCTACTTTCTAACATTTATGATTGTATTCAATTTTCAAAAGATACTTAAACTCATGAGAACATTTTGTGCGTGTGATAATAAAAATTTGCAGAATGTTTTTTATTTCTTGTTTTATGACAATTGTGCTACTGAAAAGTATAGGTACCTATTTAAAATAATACTATTTTTTTTTAAATAAATCTATTTTTACACATTATATCGTGTTTGTATTGGATTTTTAATTGTCTGATGTTTTGAACACTTAACGTTTATAAAAACTTGATTACGAGCGAAAAATGATTGTCACATATGGGTGACAACAATTTTTCGCTCGCAATCATTTCTTTATAAACAATCAAGCATGTTAAATGCTAAATTTCAGTAATCATTATAATCTCATGATTAATAGAATAAAGTAATACTTAGGAAAAATAATATTGACTGCACAGGTAACGTAGTGATTAAGATATTGACTTACAGTGGCAGTATCCTGGGTTCGATACTCACACAAGATCATATATTTTATTTAAATTAGTTTACAAACAATACTTTGTACTATTAACAAATTGTTGTTCTAGTCTGACTGTAATTTATATTCGTTAATTATATGTTTGTGAAGTTCGTCGCAATACAAGAATTATTTTCTTAGCACAGGGTGTTTATTATATTTGAAAAAAGTACGATTTTTTTATTGCTTATGGTGGCAAACGAGTAAACTGGACCTTTACAGTACCAAGGGTATAGCTAGGCCACTGCCTACCAATATAAATCCCAAACCCACCCCACTTGGGCTTCCGGCTCTCTCGCTCACCGAACGAAGCGTAATAGCACATTGCTATTACTCAGACGTCGATCTACGTCGAGAGTGTGGTACTAACCCGGAGGGACCGGCCCGCGGCTGTAGATAGATAACTGTCTACAGCCCACTAATAAATTATCTTATTGACTTACTGGAGGTCAAATGTTAGTTGCCCCGTAGTAGAATTGGTCTCCAGACGAATCGGCAATCTAAGTGTCGTTTTCACCGAATCGCATTTTGACATTTAAAATCAATGGAAGTTATATAATAACAACAATGAAAGAAGTATTTGTTAAATTTTATTCAATTTCAATGCTTTTAAACAGCAAATTATCCAATCATCAAAAACGTAAATTGCTTGTGTTAGTGATTTGACTAGAAAGTTGACTATAATAAAATATATAATTAATAAAGGCTAGGAAGATGTTTGTAAAACCATATAATAGGTAGGTTTATAAGAAGCGATGTCTGCTTTATTGATCGTGGTAATTTGTTCACTGGAAGAACTGCTAACAATGTACTAGCGGCGCTTATAAGAAAATATGTTTAATTAATCAACCTACCGAGGAAGCATGTAGTAAAAATAATGTAGCAAAAACCTTTTACTCACGAATTAACACCAATATTACGCTTTAAGCCTTAAGAATTGCAGTTTGATTTATCATTCTCGTTAATCGAAGATCCATTACTGAGATTTTATTATTTGAGAACAATATTATACCAGGAAAGTTGGTCATAGTACCTTTTGAAATGACTTTCGACCTCCATCACTTTTAAATGACCCGCGGTTCTGCAACATCGAAAAATTGTCGATTCATTGTCGGACGATAGATATTATTATGCATCGATTGTGTGTTATAATAATGATTCTCTTGATGACAATCTCTTATGATGATATCAAATAAATATCGTCATCTTCACTTACTAGATTTTTTTTCTGTTAGAATTAGAATTAGAATTTTTTATTAGTGTGATAATGGGTACAATTGGTCTTATTATTGAATTACATATGAAGTCCTCCAAAATCTGCCAGTTGGCTTACACTGTTAACAAAATGTACAAGTTTATCAATTTATTGTGTATTTTAACATGCATGTCATATATAAGAGGCAAAGGCAATAAGTGAAATGTCATCTAGATAATAAATTGTGGAACATGTCAAGTTTCATAGTAATTATTAATATTATTCATATATGTCAAGTATCATTATAATTATTAATATACAATACTATGCTATATACTTAATACTAGGATTATAAATTGTCAGTAAAAAACTCATTAATTGTATAATAACTCTTATTAATTAATAATAAACGTAATTTATGTTTAAATTGTATTGTATTTAACAGTTTTATATGATTTGGTATTGTGTTGTAGATTTTAGGAGCCATAAACAATATACTTTTTTGCATTAAAGCAGTTTTAGAATTAGGTATACAAAAGTTATGTTTATATATTTCTCTAACAGGACGCATCCTACTTTCTGAAACTTTTTTAAATAGATGCTGATTCTGTCTTACAAAGAGGGCAGTCTCATATATATACAAGCATGGAAATGTTAATATATTTAATTGCTTAAAATAAGTTTTACAGCTTTCCCTTGAGTTTAGTCCACATATTGCTCTAATGCATCTTTTTTGTGCTTTGAAAATAATGTCTTTGCCAGTAGAATTTCCCCAGAATATTACACCGTAACGAAGAATAGAGTCAACGTATCCATGATAAGCCATTAAAACTGCTTCCCGGTTTACTATTTTTCGTAACTTATACAAAGCAAATGAAAATTTACTTAGCTTTTTACTTAATGAATCTATATGTTCCTTCCACGTTAGCTTATTATCAATAGTAAGGCCAAGGAATTTAGTATTTGTTACAAATTCAATGATTTCATTGTTAAAGTGAATGTTAAGGTCATAGTTTTTATGCTATCTATGAGAAAAGTTTGTTATTTTAGTTTTATTTAAATTTATTGATAGATTATTTTGCTCCAACCAGTTAATAGATTGCGTTACTGCTATCTTTATATCCTTTTGAAGATTTTCTTTGCTATCATGTCTTAGAATTATAGTGCTATCATCAGCAAACAAAACCATTGGATATGATATTTGTTTTGGAAAGTCATTTATGTACACCAAGAATAGCAAAGGCCCCAAAACACTGCCTTGAGGTACCCCGCAAGATATAATAGCTTTTGATGACATATACTTTACTTCTCTCCTAGTTGTTATATTTATGTGACTTATTTCAACATATTGGGACCTGTTACTAAGGTAAGATTGAATAAGATCCAGGACATTACCTCGTACACCACAATAATTAAGTTTTCTTAAAAGTAGTTTATGATCTACTAAATCAAAAGCCTTTTTCATGTCCATATATATAGCAGAAACCATAGACTTTTTATCCAAATTTGTCACTATTTTATTAAGAAATTCGTATATGGCTAAGTTTATTGATCTCCCCTTTCTAAAGCCTTTCTGTTCATCACAAAAAACATTATGTTTTTCGAGGTAGGAATATAAGGCACCATAAATTACTTTCTCAAATATCTTTGAAATAATTGGTATAAGAGAAATTGGCCTATAGTTTTTCATATTTTTTTTATCGTCTTTTTTAAACAATGGTTTTACTATGTTAATTTTTAACTTTTCAGGATATATTCCTGTACTAAAGCTAGTATTTAGTATATAGCTAATAGGCTTAGATATTACATTAGAGACATATTTGACCACCTTAGTTGAAATGCCATCATAACCTACACTATTACTATTTTTCAGGTTTAGTATAACTTTATCTATTTCTTCAGGTACAAAAGGCCGCAGAAACATAGAGGAACTCATAGATTTAAGTTTATTGATAAAACTTGGGCGTTCGTTCTGTTGCTTTGAAAGATTAGCAGTCTCATTTACAAAATAATTGTTAAAAGCATTCGCAATATTTATCGGATCCGTTATAGACCTATTCTTCATTTCAATTTCTGAGATGAAGTCATAATTTATGTTTTGTTTGTTATCCCTAATTATTTCCCAAGTTGTTTTACATTTATTTTTTGATGATGAAATTTTGTAATTATTCTTCACGGTTTGTGTCATATTTATAATTTTTTTAAGACGAGAAGAATAGTTTTTAAGTTTTACTAAATTTATGTTATTAGGATGCAGTCTGTATTGCCACAGCATTTGTCTTTTCTTTTTACTGCAGCATTTTATGCCAGGTGTTATCCAAGTAGGGTCCTTAACTACCTTAATATTTCTTAAAATTAATGGAAAACACAAGTTATAAAATAGTAAGAATGATTCTAAAAAAACATTATAAGCTTCGTTGGCGTTTTGAGTCGAATATACATCCGAAAAAGAAATCGAATTAAGACAAGCTCTAAATTTATCAAGATTTACCTTACTATAATTTCTAACTTCTTTACGCCAATTATTAATTTTATATGTCTTATTTACCGGAACTGTTAATAGCTGTGCGGTGTGATCTGATAAATTGAAATCAAGGATTCTATGTTCACATTTTCTTGAGATGTTGTGCGCGAAGTTATCAATACATGTTTTGCTTTTTAATCTGGTTGGATCTTTAATTTCTAATTTTAAATTGAAATAAAGAAAAAAATTAATAAAATCAAGAGCAATATTGCCTTTTCTTAATAAATCAATATTAAAATCGCCACATATGATGACAGATTTATATCTTTTGTAACACACTTGGTCTAATATTTTATTGAGTTGGAAATAAAATGTATCTAAATTGGAACTCGGAATTCTGTAAACACAAACAATAATTATATTAAGAATCGATAATTCGATTGCACAACATTCAATAGTACCTTGTATAGAGCACTTTTTCACATCAGTTAATTCCTTAAATTTAAGACCTTGCCTGACTAGTATGCAAGAGCCTCCTCTTTTTTTAGTTCTTGAGTAGCACGCTGCCAGATGATAGTTTGGCATCGAGAGAAGATCTTCTTGGCCTTTTTGAATAAAATGTTCAGTTATGCAGATGACGTCCACCTCATTATTATATTGTGTTAGTTCTTGAATATGTAATGTCAATAGATTTGATTTGTTTAAAAGTCCTGCTATATTTTGGTGCATCACATTTAGATACTTATAGAAAAAACATTTCACTTGTATTGAGATTGCAAGAACAGTTATAATTATTTTCCTTATAATACGCTTCTAATTCCAAAATATCCTTTTTTATATTGAAAAAAATGTCTTTCATACCTTTTGCGTTCAAATATCCATAGCGGCCCGAGAACATGTCAAAAGTCAGCTGTCTATTAGAGTCTAAGATATATGCATATTCATGAGTCATATTATCCAGGTAAAGTAAGTTATTAAATACTTCTATCCTCGTGTTATATAATGTTTTCAAGTAACTATATTTATATGTTGGTAAACATATAATTATATTTGTGTAGTCAAATTGTCTTAGAGCATTTCTCATGTGAAATATTAAGTCATGATAATTATTAGTTTGAAGAAAATCTTTTTCGCCAAGTAGGATGATACAATAGTCATTCATGCCAAAATCATTTATTTTATTTACCATGCTATCCATTAGTTGTTGAATGCTACAATTTGTATAGAGATAGTTACAAAAGCCATAATCATGGCCAAAAGTGTCTTCAATTAGATTAGTCATATTAAATTTATTTTTCGAGTAATTACTGAATAGACATAGTTTATTTTTCTTTTGATTATTTTTGATCGAAGATACTGTATTTTTAGTCTGATTCATAACTATATTATCACGATTAGCTTTAGATGCAATCAACTCATGGATTTGATTACCACATTCGTCAATGCTTTTCAAATTCGGTGAGGAAGGAGAGCTTTGTCTTTTATTTACTGAGAATATACATTCCTTTTTCTTTGGCGTATGTCTTTTTTCGGTAACTATTTCAGTGGAGATTTTTTTGTAAATATTCTTCTTTTTTGTAAGTTCATCTATAATATTTTTTAATTCCAAATTTTCTAAATTTAACGATTCTACTTCTTGATGCGCCACTTGTAATTCCGATTGTAAGCTTTGCAACTGTTTTTTTAGTAGTGTAGTTTCATTAAATTCGCCGTCGATTGATATATTAGGTAAACTGTTAGTTGTGCCGTCTACATCGCTAAGCGTAAGGTCCTCACTTTTTGTATCCGAATAAGTTCGTTGTCGGCGAAGAGTAATATTATCAAAGCTATTATTCATTATTGAATTTATTGTAGTAACAATCACAAAAAGACAATCTAATACTTGCTCAGATTTGAACACCCTGCAGTAGCGGCGCTGTATCGATGAGCCGCTTTCTTAACTATGAAGCTAAACTGCGTTATTTATAAATCTTCAAATTAGCAATAAGTAACTTTGAGATTGCAAGTTTTTCAGTGGTTGATTAATTATGGAAGAGTTTTTGTAAGATACCGACAAACGTAATATTTATTGTAATATTTTATTTGAAATTTAGAAGAGTTTATGTAAGATTTTGCACTATAGCATTATTATTGTTTATTCACTTCAAGTAAATACTTAAAAAAGTCACTACTCAATAAATTTAAACTAAATTGTTTTCATGTTTATTTTACAAAAATCACTTGTTGGTTTTGCTAGATAACGTTTGTACACATGTTTTATACTTAATTACACACTTTTTGCTCAATTATACTGTGCCTATTACTTTCTATATAATTTTAAAATATATTTTAATGAACCGCTAAAAATTTTGTGAGCTCACTTTAGAAGCGCCATCTACCCTCCTCGTTTCCTCCTGTTTTTAATATTAATAAAAATATATTTGTCTATGCGGTGAGGAGCAAGGATATAGTAGCTATCGTAAAGATGAGTAAGAGGTATATGCAGATAATATCTACGCCAGAGAAAGAAACTTGAAATAAACCCTTGTATCAACCGATTGGGCCAGTTTAGTTAGTAGTAGGTCAATTTATTTTCTATTTAAGAGGAGGCTCTAGCCCATTAGTGGAATATGTATGAGCTGAGATGATGTAGAAAAATATGTCGCAAATCTAAACCTTAATTTTCATACTTGAATAATTTTAAAGAAGAATATTTTCCGTTCTCCACCCCATATCTTACCCGTTGGTGATCGTACGAGACGACTAAGGGATATAAAACGCATATAAAATCTATGCAAGAGAAGGAAAACTCGAAACAAAACCATAGGGTTGTGTTGGTACAGACCAACACGTCTGACTAGCGCGGTATAGTAGGTTAATTTCCCTCCCATTACGAAGGAGGCTCGAGCCCAACAGTGGGACATATATGAGCTGAGATGATGACAATGATGAGTTAGCTATGACTCTCAACATTCCTAAATCATACTAGATATAATGGACGAGAAAGAAAAGCATTAGAAATAAAAAATAAAATATATATTACGATACCGTTGCAAGCAAGTCAGCCCTTTGATCTGTTTGTAGAAGTCGATATATCGTAGTGCCATCTGGTGGCGAGTTACATTAATGGGGATATAAATCTTCTCCTTAAAAAAATACATATACATACATACCAATTTTCATAATGATCGGTCAAATAGTTTCTGAATTTAGCGATATCATATATACAAAACATCCTTTTTTATAGATATAGATGAGTAAATACTTTGTCTAACAAGAACTTTATAATGTCGGGCGCTATGGAGTTATTGATTATTGAGGAAATGAGGGGAGGTCTACATAAAATAACTACTTTATGATGCTACAACCGAGGCTCTTCAAGTGCGTAGCCATTTCCTTTGTGCCTAATGTAATGTTGTGAAAATATTGCGTGTTCCTCAATTATTGTCAGTTGGAAATAGCTAAAAACCACATACCACAGAATGAGCATTATAAATCAATCCAGTGTTCGCGTCACCATACCACTATCGACCGTTTATATATACTCGTATGTAAGCTACAAAAAGTATTATTAATAAAAAAAATCGATTACAAGCGAAAAATGATTGTCACAAGTATGATTCGAACCCACACCTATTGAAAATCAGTTCCAATCGTACTGCCACTTACACCACCGTGAACTATTGTAGGACATTCAATTCTCGCATCGTATTATATTTTCGTCTTTCAAGGAGACGTGTGACATCTACCCGATAATGTTTACACAATGTACAAGCTTAAATACTTCAAACTTTGCAGTTAGAATTGTATTAAACGATGACACAATCCTGTTATGCAAATTACTGAAATTAAGCTTTTAATATGCTTGATTATTTATAAAAATTCGATTACGAGCGAAACATTATTGTCACAACTGTGATTCAAACCCCCAAAAACCAAACACCTATTGGAAATCCGTTCCAAATCCGAAAGAGAGAGACATCAGAAAGAGTTTATGCAAGTTGGAATATTAGCTGGCACTACCTTGATAACATACAAAGATAAAATAATATTAAATGAAATAGGAAAATTATTCTTAAGAATTCTAGTATTTTTATACGCCAGGAATGCGCACGCGTACATATTATCCGTTCGTGTGCCGTAAATGATGTGTGTGATATATATCGCGTGCGCATCCCGAGCAAAATTAATACGCGCTATTTGTGGTTGTTCTCTTAAGTATTGCTTTGGTAGTGTAATACTCAGTTTAATAGTATACCTCTAACCATTACATGAGCATAGAACGTTAGCGACATGTATCTATTTCATAGAATGATAACTATATATTGTCTCTAACCGTTTATAATAGACATATTTTTACTTATATCCATAGATTTAATTGTAAATTGTATTTTTTTTTATTGGGACTTATCCCACCACACATTCCCACCACTATAACTCCTGTAAGCGAGGATCCACAATGGTCTCCATAAAAGACACTGAGGTTTGACCCTCAGGAAGTCCCGGGAAATGCTTTTAATTGTCCTGGGACCCGCAACAAATTTAATTAAAAAAGAAAAACAGGCGGAGTTGAAGAATTTCCACTTCCCTCCTATGCAAAGCGGGAGACATTAAGCAAAATTGTCTAATAACCGAGTTGCTACAAGGTCCGTATAATATATAACCCCGACACGACTTGCAGACTGTCTAACATAAGATCCCGCTCGTTTTGCCAGAGGATGTGATGAGCTGTTTGTTCAAAATCGCAGTTTGGTGTGGAACATCGACAAAATGGTGAAGCTACTAGTTTAAAATAAAATAATTTACTTCTAAAATTACTATGGCCTGTGAGGAATTGTAATTTATATAAGGAAGTTTTATCATCTTCTATATAATGCCACCAAAGTATGATTTTTTTCTGTAACACAGGTGGAAGATGAGTAAATTTATGACCATTCTAACGTTAGCCTTACTTGGGAATTGTCAAACCTTTGGTAAATTTATATAAAGGAGTACCATTATAATCATATTAATAGAGTTTTCCGGGGTAGGTACCAAAAAACTAACTATGTGTATGAATAGACTAAATGGACCAAGTATTTCAAATATAAGAGGTCTTCGGAGCAGCTGAAACATATTGTAAGTGATGTCGCATATTATTATGGTGTTTTATCCGGAGACTTTCTTTAGATTACTAATGACCATAATTTTGGCATTAATAAAAATCTTAATTAAAATTTTGTATGTGCTTGAAATTGAGTATTTATTTATACGCTCACATAGTAACAACCCTTGTGTATCACTTCGTTACTATACAACATCAGAAGTAACAAATAATGTAGGCAAAATCTAATAGTTAATAAGTTGAAGAAACTAAAAAAAAATGTAAATTCAAAAATAAAACTAGAGGTTATTTGTGCCTAATATATTCGATAGAAATTAATAACTCTTATAACATAAAGTACCTATCATAAATTGTCATTATTTTAAAATTAATTCGCGTTATAGTAAGTTTTATTTAATTAATCATAAAGAAATATACTGATTTTTATTGAGATATTAAACATATATTCACTTTTTTATTTATCGTTCAACCTTTTCCTGCTCACCGCTGGACGTAGGTCACTCCTATACAATATCAGAGTACTCGGTCCTGTGTCGCATGCAATTCAAGGACTGCGCCGTTTATCAAATCGTTGGTCCATAAATGCATTTTTAAAATTAATCCATATTAAAACACCAACCAAAAACTATATCAAATTATTATAACCATCTACCAAAGTTTTTTTACACTGTATCTATTAGCGGAAAGCAGCAACAAAATATTTATACAGGTTTTATACTTCTATTTTATAACGAAGTTTGAATATAATTTTATCTCACTATATTGCAGTTACGATCGTTATTATAGCTTAATTATCTTATAACTCATAAAATTATATTTGATTATTTGCCGTCATACTTAGAGCAATACTCAAATATAAGGGTTTTCACATAGTGTGCAGACTTGAGATATTTAAAATGTACACTATGCTAACTTAATATTCGCTATATATAATTATATACCATAGAGGGTACAGAACAGAGTCTATCTAGTTTAGGAAACAAAGCACATCTAATTTAGCTAATGTAGCATCAATGATAAAAATCTAAATGAAAACATAAGCAATAATATTTCATAATAATAGAGTATTGAAATTAATTAAAATTTTGTTTTCGTATAAAGTTAAAATTTTCTTAAAAGACTTTGTGCCCCTTGAGTGAATCTAACCCTCGAACATTTGCATTATAAGCATAACGCTTTAATCACCTGAGCTTATAGTCTACCGCATCTATCCCCTAAAACGTAAGAAAGTATAGAACATGTACGAATTTAGGACAAAAGTTTTTAGTTCCACGCAGCATATGGGATCAATCTATTTATGTTTACTGCTATTGAGATTTTACTGAGAAAATCCTTTAAAAATCCATACAGATATACAGAAATCTTATCTATTTTTTCATCGAGCTAGTTCATAAAGTACAGAACTTAGCGATCATTAATCGCATCAATCAATCAATCAATTGAACTGGCAAATACGATGTTTGTATGTATGCCATCGCTAAACTCAGAAACTATTTGTCGGATCATTATGAAAATTGGTACGTATATGTATTTTTTCACGGAGAAAGTTTATATACTATCCACCTTTGATGTAACTCGCCACCAGGTGGCGCTGCGATATATCGACTTCTACAAACAAACCAACAGGCTGGGTTTGCTAGTAGGTTATAAATGAAATAGAAACGTATTTTCACTTTTAGTGGTTTTACTTTAAGATAGAAGAAATAATCTTATATGAAATAATTACGTACAAGATATCTATTGCTTAAAATAAAATACTTGCAAAGCTGTATACAAAGTAGGTAGACTTATTATTACAATGATGTTCTAGTCTACCTAAACGTATATTATCGACAACAAGCTCATTAGTCACTTCCTTCAGTCGTTTCTGATTCATATAGCTAGAAATAGTGCAGCTAAACTAGTTTTGAACACTTGAATCTAGGGCTGACATTTTTAAATAAAATTGATATTTAAGTTTTCAAGATATATACATACATACATATCATCACGCCATATCCCTTGCAGGGTAGGCAGAGAGAACAGAGTGCCAGAGAACTCTATCTCTGCATACTTCACTCGCTTCCTCAACATTCATAATTCTCTTCATACACGCTCGCCGGTTTCGGAGACTCTTGACTCCACCTTCCTTCAGTACATGACCGATCTGGTCTAGGTAGGTTAGTCTCGGTCTCCCTCGGTACCTACATCCTTCCACTTTCGCATTGTATATCTTCTTAACCAGGCGTTCGTTCGGCATTCTTTCCACATGTCACATGTTCAAGATATATGAGAATTAAAATTAAAATTTTATTCAAGTTTTAATAATACTGCTAAGAAGTGAATAAGAAAATGATATATAATTACTACACAAAAATCATTTGCGAACGAAAAACAGATTACACACATATGTACACTTTTCGTGCAAGCTCTATCCGTCCATCAACCTATCAACGTCTAATGTTGAATCTTCTCCTAAAAGCATGATAATACTATAACCGTGCATACCTAGCAAATCGACGTTCAAAGTTGATGTTATAACTTTTCCAGAAGATCGCCGCTACTTCTTTCGTGCTACCTTATCCACTTTTTACGAATCCCTACGAGAAGTATAATGTACCAGTGCATTTTCTTCTTAATTCGTCACTGTAAAACTATTTCTACGTATTTTATCGCGGTTGTATTTGATTTTTATTTTTCCAAAATGTAACGTTGATAAATTATAGATCGAATACAATAAAATCTGTAAAAATAATTTTATTTGAAATGATATACATTTTATATATATATATATATATATATATATATATATATATATATATATATATATATATATATATATATATATATATATATATATACTTGCGTAAACATCAAATAATATTATCGTTACTATAACTAAGACTAAAAAGACTAAACTATCTTTCAATACAGCAAGAGAATATAGTACCGAATAATATAAAATACATTTATATATTGAATAATATTTATGTCCACTCAGTAGATTCTCACAATCCGGTTATCGTTGGCCCAATGACCGATTGCAGTACCTATAAATAAAACTGTCGGTACATCAATGCCATTCGCAATCTATTTAGCAGTTAACATGTAGCGCAATTGTAATAAAAATTGAATTGATTTTGAGAAATTGACCGGAATTAACATTGTTTATTTTTTCATTCATAACAATTTTTATTCCGTGTGGTGACGGAGTAAGAATACTATTCACCACCCTATATCTTACCCGTGGGTGATCGTACGAGACGACTAAGGGATACAAAATGCATATAACATCAATGCGACAGAAGGAAATCTCAAAACAAAACCCTATACCAATACGCCTGACCAGCGCGGTATAGTAGGTTAATTTCGCTCCCATTACGGAGGAGGCCCGAGCCCAATAGTGGAATATTTATGAGCTGTGATGATAACGATGATGATGATGAACAATTTTTATAGGAAGGCTTCTTCTATTCAAAAGTGGAAGCTTCTTCATATTTTTAACAAATATTTATAGTTAATAATCTTTATTTGTTTGCAATATATTTTTTTTAAAGGGATATGTTGTTTTTGACGTTCTGTAAATAACTGATCGGTCATGTACTGAAGGAAGGTGGAGTCAAGAGTCTCCGAAACCGGCGAGCGTGTATGAAGAGAATTATGAATGTTGAGGAAGCGAGTGAAGTATGCAAGGATAGAGTTCTCTGGCACTCTGTTCACTCTGCCTACCATGCAAGGGACAAGGCTTGATGGTATGTATGTGTATGTATGTATGTAAACAACTGAAATTTAGCATTAATATGCTTTATTTATAGTCGGGTTCTGTAAATAGTTGATTATATGATATATGTATTTGTTACAACACTAATGCGTATTCTAGTTCATTATGTATACAAATATACATAAATTATATAGTATGAACAATTGAACATGCAACATGCACACTACAGTGATTATATAAATTTAAACGTTTAATGATTTTAGGGTTTCGCGATTGTTATCGCCGAATAATTGTTGTATATAGCTAAGACTTCAAAATAGTATAGTTTTTGACCCATCCTGGATTTACACTACACATATGGCGTAGTGGTTAAGACACCGAACTACTTTGCTAGTGTCGTGGGTTCGATTCCAAGTAGGCAGTTCCCAACAAATTGTTCTCAGAACAATAATTTGTGGATCTAATTTGTGTCCGTTAATTATTTATAAAATCGCTCGCAATAAAAGTCTTATTTCCTTAATGAAGGGTGATTTTACAAAAAAAAAAATATAGTTTGGATCTAGCGTCATGCTATATTAAAATATTCTTAAAATTAGAATAAATCTTAAGTAATAATAGTTGTCACTTTCACGAACGCAGAAGAGGCAGTCATGCTTTTAATCAGCACGTAGAAAACATGCCATCAAATCAGTGGTCCTTGTATATGTAAGAATCATTAGACCGAATGGAATATATTATATGTTATTTAAGGCGCAATAAAATTAATATTTTGTTTACAGCTTGTTTAATTAACATGGTAAGCAAAACTCTCAGTGCGTCCTACATTAAGTGCGCAGTTATTTAATATACAGGGTGTAAGAGGACCGCTTGCGAAAACAAAGACAGGTGACCCTACTAGTCCTACTTGTAATGATAGGCTAGAAAAAAAATCAATTCGGATGAAAAAAAAAATATTTTCACCACGCGAGGTCGTTGTACTCTTGAACATATGATCGTGAGTTTAGAATAGATTGCGTCTTTTCTCATCTGAGTATAGTTACGTATTTTTTATCGAGTTATCGTTACATGGCACTGTCCTAATACGATGAAATATGAAAAAAACTTGAAAATATTTGTCCAAAAAAAGAAATTATTTTCATCCTGATCGATTTTTTTTCTAGCCTATCATTACAAGTAGGACTAGTAGGGTCACCTGTCTTTGTTTTCGGGAGCGGTCCACGTCCACCCTGTATAATAGCATATAAATGTTATTATATGTTTTTTTGGGACTAATCCTACCACACATTCCCACCATTGCAACTCCTGTAAGCCAGGATCCACAATGGTTTCCATAAATGACACCGAGGTTTGACCTTCAGGCAGTTCCGGGATATGATTTTAATTGTCTTGGGACCCGCAATAAAATTAATTAGAAAAGGTTAAAGAGGAGGAGTTGAAAAGAGTGACTTCACTTCCTTCCTAGGCAAAACGGGACACAGGAAAACAAAATCACTAGTCAGCCAATTACAGAGGTTACGATAAGCGCAGCAGTACGACACCACGGATACGAAAGAGCTTAACGTATTATTTTATTATTATATTAGCTTATGTTATTATATATTAAGTAATTTATCTACTAAGTAACTTATATATTAAGTAACTTATATTATCCGTGTGGTGACGGAGTAAAAATACAATTCACCACCCCCTATCTTACCCGTGGGTGATCGTAAGAGACGACTAAGGGATAAAAAATAACATCTATGCGAGAGAATGAAAACTCGAAATGAAACCCTATAACAACACGTCTGACCAGCGTGGTATAGTAGTTAGGTTAATTTCGCTCCCATTACGGAGGAGGCTTAAGCCCAACAGTGGCACATATCCGGGCTGTGATGATGATGATGATGAAGTAACTTTACTAAAAAATATAAGCATCAAATCATTTCACTTCTTTGAAATCAAAAACTTAGGATGTGCATCTATATGCATCATAGCCTATGCTATAGGCTAAAAAGTATAGAGAGTAGACATATTTATGAAAACTAATGATGTAATAAAATTCTTGGTGACTTCAATGAACTAGTTATGCACTAATTATTATATATTGCAAATACTCCAAGTTTTCCAAATACCCCTTTTGTGAACGGCCCAGTTATTCACGTAATTTTTATTTGTTTATTTATAATACTGAATACATTTAATTATTATAAAGTAATATAATTGAAATTAGACAGTAAATGAGGTACTTAAGACATGCACACAATCAAAAAGAAAAGATCGAAATAAAGGGACACAATATTATTCGAAGTTGAAATAATGAAACATATTACTAAAAAAAATTCCTTGTGGTGATGGAGTAAGAATACAATTCAACACTCCCTACTTAGTCATGGATGACCGAAATCATCATCATTGACTAATGATATAAAACTCATTATTGACTAATGATATATCATCATTATTGACTAATGATATAGTCTCGACTAAGAGATATAAAACTTATATCTATACAAGGGAAGCAAAATTCGAAACAAAACTCTATGTCTATACTAACACGTCTGACCAGCGTGGTATAGTAGTTTAATTTCCCTCCCAATTTGGAGGAGGCTTAAGCCCAGCAGTGGGACATACTTGAGCTGAGATGAGATGAGGTGATTACTAAAAAAATATAGATTGAAATAGAATGAAATATTTTTAATATACATACATACATAGCCTCACGCCTGTCTCCCAGAGAAGTAGGCAGAGACTACGGATTGCCACAAACCACGATCCTGACATACCTCCATCGCTGCATTCACACTCATCACAGTCTTCATGCATGCTCTACGGTTACGCGTACTCTTAACCTGACCTTTCGATAATACATCTTCAATTTGATCCAGAAAGGTACGACGTGGTCTTCCCTTGTAATCGTCCCACTCACACTCGCTTTGTATACTTGCTTAGTCAACCTTTCTTCTCTCATTCTTTCCACGTGGCCAAACCACCTCAGCATTCTCTTTTTTATCTTTGTCGCTACTTCTTCATTCACACCACAGCGCTGTCTTATAACACTATTCCTAATTCTATCTTTCAGACTTACACCACACATACTACGAAGAGCTCTCATCTCTACAGCATTTATTCTACTTTCATGTCTTCCCTGCCAAATCCAACTTTCACTGCCATACATGAGAGCGGGCACTAATACTCCCTTATGTACAGCTAGGCGTGCCTTTTTAGACACATTCCTACTCTTCATAAAAGCGTACAATGCCCCATTCACTTTATTACCAGCATTAATTCGTCTTTCAACATCATCACCATTTTTACCATCACTAGTACACAGTACACCCAAATATACAAATTCTTTCACCTGTTCCAATCCCTCACCATTTATAAAAATATTACATTCCGTCATACGTTTATCTTTTTCAAAGACCATTACTTTCGTCTTACTTACATTTACTTTCATACCTTTTCTTTCAAAAGCATCATGCATAGTAGTTACCATCGCCTGCAAATCTTCAGCCGACGATGCAAGTAAAACTGTTTTTAATATACATGTATTTATAAATAAGTTCTTGAGTTCATCATCATCATCTCATCATCTCAGCTCATATACGTCCCACTATTGAGTTCGGTCCTCCTCCGTAATTAAGGGAAATTAACTTACGTATAGTAGGTTACTAGGCACGCTAGTCAGGCGTGTTGGTATAGGGTTTTGTTTCGAGTTTAACTTCTCTTGCATAGATGTTATATGCTTTTTATATCCCTTAGTCGTATCTTACGATCACCCACGGGTAAGATATGGGGTGGTGAATAGTATTCTTACTCCGTCACTACACAGATGACACACAGATTTTAAGATATACATAATTAAATAATATTTTTTAGTTTGCTACGCCTTGCAGTCAGATTTCGGACACTCACTTATAATATCCCAATCGTAATAAATTCCTCACTTCATAATTTAAAGGTATTTTTTATTCATAGATAAAATGATTATATGTTGTTTTAAGAAATATTAACACGATTGAATGACCGGTCGCTAGCATTTGGACAGAATCCATATTTACAGATAACATTCGTCATAATTCAGGCTCCTAAATGATAAGTTTCTGCTAATTTATTTGCCGGTAGCAAATTTTGATGATTTAAAAAAATTCGAATATTTTGTCTTTTATTCTTACGAAATAATTAATATGTATCCATTATTAATCATTTTTGCAGACAAATTTTTTTCATCGGTTCCCTTCATTATATAACGAAATATTTAAATCAAACCAAAATCTTTAAAATAACTAAATTTTAATTGACCTAAAAGCTAACCTTGGCAATTAAATTATCAACATAGATACATAATTCCAATTAGTACATCTACGAAAGTGATGGTAGGTACGAAGGTAAATAGTTTAGCGATCATTTAGAGCAAGGTGACCGAAAGGTGCGTATGTTTAAGCTAAATGCCAAGGAGAACTTAATAACACGAAAATTATATTGGAACGGCCACTTTTACTTCAATTTGAAATTTTTTTTTTTTTGGCACTGGCGAGAGCGTGTCCACTTCGGAGGGCTTGAAAGAATAAAGGTTGAAAGGTTGCAAGAAGAGTGTGTAAGAGAAAAGTATGCAGAGGGTGTCCGAGAACGGCTGACGATGGCAAGCCAGCCGCAATCGGACATTGAAGAATGCTGGAGAGTATTGAAAGAGAGTATGGTAGATACAGCGAAAGAAGTATGTGGAAGTTCAAAGAAGCATAGAAAAACAAATGGTGATGCATGGTGGGATGCGGAAGTGGCAGCTTCCGTAGAGCAAAAGAAGAAAGCGTGGCTGGACTATGTCTCTTCTTTGAATCTGAATGACAGTATGACTGAACAGAAGAAAGAAATATATCGGCAATGTAAGAATGACACCAAGGCCTTAGTGAAAGAGAAACGTGATAGAGCAAGTATGAGTGCAGAAGATAGGCTGACTAAAAACTTCGAGGGTAACACCAAACTCTTTTGGAGGGAGGTGAAGAAGTCTCGGGGTGGTTGGTCAGCCTTCAGAATGAATAAAATAAGGTCTAAAGGTGGAGACATTCTTACACAAACACAAGACGTGTTAAGCCGATGGAGTGAATATTTTGGCGATATGTATGCGGATGCTACGGTTGGCGCCGGTGTTGGATGTGGTTTAGTAGATCAACATTCGACAACGGCGTCCTCCGATGGCATCAGTATGGATGAAGTTGAATGGGCGATAAGAAGTTTGAAAAATGGTAAGGCAGCGGGCATTGATATGGTGTCTGCCGAGATGATCAAGCTCGGTGGCTCTTGTGTCTGGGAGGCGTTCCTGTTGCTCCTCAATTTATGTTGGAGCTCGGGAATGGTTCCCAGGGACTGGAATAGCGCAGTCATCGTGCCTTTGTTTAAAAACAAGGGTTCACGTTATGACTGCGCAAATTACAGAGCCATAAGCTTGACCAGTTTGGCAGCAAAAGTGTATGGAAAAGTTATTGAAAGGAGAATGAGGATGGTGTCCGATGGTTTACTGTGTGAGACACAAGGAGGTTTCAGGAGTGGAAGGGGATGCATGGATCAAGTGTTCTCTCTGCGCAATATTGTGGAGAAGCATCTGGCTCTAGGTCAGAGGGTTTTCTGCAGTTTTGTGGATCTGGAGAGAGCATTTGACACGGTTGTACGAAAGGAACTTTGGGACATTTTACCGGAGTATGGTATTAACGGTAAACTGCTACAGGCTGTGCAGTCCAGTTACATGGGCTGTAGAGCCTGTGTGCGGCTGGATGATGGAATGTCGCCTTGGTTTGACGTCAATATCGGCGTTAAGCAGGGGTGCGTTCTGTCAGCCAGGCTGTTTATCATATATCTGGATAAATGTCTCCAAAGGTTGAACGATATGAATGTGGGAGTCCAGATGGGCGACTCAGTGGTCACTGCTCTGCTTTATGCAGATGATGCAGTCCTGCTGGCACAGTCAGCGACTGACCTGCAGACCCTAGTCGACACAATGACAGAAGATTGTAAGAAAAGGGGTCTACGCGTGAATGTGAGCAAAACCAAAATAATGGTCTTTGAAAGAGATAAAACCAGAACAGATGTAAGAGTAACAATAGGTAATGATGTACTAGAGCAAGTGGATGAATTTGTATATCTTGGATGTGGATTTAGCCGAGATGGAAGGTACACCACTGATATAGAGCGAAGAGTGAATGCGGGAAATAGAGTGAACGGAGCGTTGGGGCAACTTCTCGGCAGCCACCACCTCAGCCAGAAGGCACGTGTAGCAATACATAACGCAGTGCTTGTCCCAACATTACTGTATGGAAGCGAGAGTTGGGTATGCAGAAAAGAGTATGATAGTAAAATTAATGCGGTCGAAATGCGATCTCTGCGGAAAATCTGTGGAGTTAGGCTGACCGACCGCATTCGTAACGACGACGTAAGAGAGCGAGTAGGTATGAAAGAGAGTATTGGTGTAAAGATGCGAAAGGGAATGCTCCGATGGTTCGGACATGTGGAAAGAATGCCGAACGAACGCCTGGTTAAGAAGATATACAATGCGAAAGTGGAAGGATGTAGGTACCGAGGGAGACCGAGACTAACCTACCTAGACCAGATCGGTCATGTACTGAAGGAAGGTGGAGTCAAGAGTCTCCGAAACCGGCGAGCGTGTATGAAGAGAATTATGAATGTTGAGGAAGCGAGTGAAGTATGCAAAGATAGAGTTCTCTGGCACTCTGTTCTCTCTGCCTACCCTGCAAGGGATATGGCGTGATGATATGTATGTAAATTTTTAACCTAAGTTGTAATGTTGCAATATTTTATAAATTTCATATTTTTTTTATCATATCTTGCTCTTATTCCAATTGCTTAGAGTCAACGCAATATGTGCTATTTTTCCAATCTCATTTGTTATGTACTTAAATTAATGCGGTCGAAATGCGATCTCTGCGGAAAATCTGTGGAGTTAGGCTGACCGACCACATTCGTAACGACGACGTAAGAGAGCGAGTAGGTATGAAAGAGAGTATTGGTGCAAAGATGCGAAAGGGCATGCTCCGATGGTTCGGACATGTGGAAAGAATCCCGAACGAACGTCTGGTTAAGAAGATATACAATGCGAAAGTGGAAGGATGTAGGTACCGAGGGAGACCGAGACTAACCTACCTAGACCAGATCGGTTATGTACTGAAGGAAGGTGGAGTCAAGAGTCTCCGAAACAGGCGAGCGTGTATGAAGAGAATTATGAATGTTGAGGAAGCGAGTGAAGTATGCAGAGACAGAGTTCTCTGGCACTCTGTTCTCTCTGCCTACCCTATGATATGGGATATGGCGTGATGATATGTATGTATGTATGTATTTGTTACTCGCAAATTCTAGGACGACACTTTGCCTCCTATATACACAAAAAACTTATTTTAATAACCGTCTGGACAAATTTTTATTAAATTTTCTTTTTATGTTTGCATGGCTACACAGATAATTTAGACCTCAAAGTGGCGTTGTAATTTGGTATGACTATACCATAGCATGTCCCCAACCCCAAAGGTGGCGTTGTGATTAAGCATTAGTATGTTTTTTTTTTATTTAATAAAAATGAATTTGATTATTTTCTTTAGATATTTTACAAAACGACATATAAGATCTCAAAATTTCAGCCATATTTTAAATAAAAATAAGTATTAAAAAAATATATATACATGTTCTTTTTAAATTTAAATTATAAATTAAAATAAAAAATACCTACTCTTATTATACCTATCTAGATAAAAATATGGGCGTTCTATATAAAATAATTTTCCAAATCATCCACTAGCCATGCTCATGTCATCTCGCGAAGCAAGCTATTGGATATGTAATCTCATGGTGAACGAGTACCATCGATGCGTGATAAATGATTGCGACGCGACAATCCCAGACTCGTTATTACAAATGTAACAAGCTTAACCATAGACGCGTATAACTATTTGTATTCACTGATTCGTAAGTGATAGTGAGGGTTAGCAAGCTTTGCATAGTCAGGCTCTACAGAAGTTTGAAAATTTTAATATTTTCAAAATGAATATCTATGGAGATACTTTCAGAGAGTTCGCTGGATTTAGGTGTAGTCTATTTTTATCACATCACGGAGAAGCTATTCTTTGCTGTGTGGTAGCGGCTACGAATACTACCAACCCTTGCTCGTGGATGTCGTAAAAGACGACTAAGAGTCTTATAACGACCTGGCGAACACCATGACCCGTTTGTGATGACACCTGATGCCGTTTGGTCAACAATTACATTCCCAAGGAGGGTTAACGTCTGGCAGGCGGCCGGTCATAAAACTACTGCCAATAACTTTTACAATATGTACTATGAAACAAGAGTACCTACTACATATTGTATCGATTCCAAGTAATTGGGATAAAGAGTAGGAGAATGATGAGGCAGAAGCTGTTCTTATGGTATGATAAACAAGTATTTCAATCGAATTAAAATAACTGCGATCATACTATTTGCGATAAGCTTGATAAATTGTAGTTACTTATGGCATATAGATGACATCTGTCTTATTTTCAATCTAGTTTGCGAATAATAGTCACGATATAATCAGACTTGGACACGTTACGGGATTTATTAAATATTAAAATGACTCTTACCTTAAACCTTCATCACGTAGTGACGGATTTGCATTCTGGAAAAGAAAAAAAAACAATTAATAAATGTATGACTAAAAATAAAATAAAAACACTCCTTTACGGAGTCTCGAGAGTTGGATTCCAACGCAGAATAAGTGTTTGTATGCACCACAAATAAGTGTTTTCAATTTAGATGTGAATTATGTCCATTAATTATATGTTTGTAATATCCAGGAATATTTTTAAGTGAGGAGTCTATTTTTGCCTTTTAAAAATAAAAAATGAAAAAAATAGGATAAAAAGATAATGTGACAGAGAATATAGATACAAATAATTGAGCACAGAGACGTTTTCTCACAGAAATGTCTCACCGTCAACATCATCGTCTGAGCTCATTTATACACGTATCAGTGTGCTAGTTTTATCTCAAGTTGACTTTCTCTTGCATAGATTTAATATATATATTATATACCCTTAGTCATCTCCTACGATACCCACGGGCAAGATAGTAAGCGATGAATTATATTCTTACTCTGTCACCACATGGACGTCTGAACGATTAAAATATATTGCAACAACCCCACACGATTGACATCACCCCAGATAATAATGATATTATTTAATAGTGGAACTATTGGTTACATAAATAATTCACTACATGATAAGCCCTATAATTTATATAACGATAATTATGCGAACAATGATTTTCAGAATGTATAAAGCTTTAAATAGCAATTTGTACTAATTGCCGTTGTCAATAGAAGGCGTGTTCACAACTCCGCCCATTGTATAACCGTTTATCTCAACTGGTACTTAATCGTAAACAAAATGTGTATCGCTTTAAGTTGCATATTTATGATATACGTATATATCCGATCCACCAACGCCCGTCGAGCACCAGACCCAAATACTTCATATGGGCCTGGATACTGATCTGGATGGAGTTGACGACTAACGAGGAGCCGATAGGAAGCCTTACACGGGGCCCATGGAATAGAAGGGCCTCCGTCTTATTTAGGGCCACCCTGAGCCCCAGCGCCTCGATTCGCCTGACCATCTCCTCGGTGCCGAGAGTGGCTAGGATCGCCGCCTCTTCGAGTGTCCTGCCCCAGGCTGTGACGAGCATGTCGTCAGCATAGCGTATCACGCTCAGGACTGGTGGACTGCCACAGAGATGTCGTAAAAATCATATTTTTGTTCGCTTACATTGAATTGCTTTGGCCAAATCATACGCGATGTATCTGAATAATATATATCCTCAAATTATTTATCTCTCTATATCTTAAGAATAACTCGCAATAATAATGTTTATCTTTTACATACAACTAAAAATAATAGGCTATTTAAGAAAATATTTTAAATAATACAGCATTATTTCTTATCTAAATAAATATATTACCCACCGTTATTGTTGCCCAAATGCAAGATCATGACTCCCTGCAAAAGTCTCGCAATGCTCCCTTAGACAGCATTTTAAGATTCCTTTGGCAAAGAAATGATACTCAACATTTTGTATTCTTAATACCAGTACTCGGGATAATAACTTAATATTATTTTAAACAGTCTCATGATAGATAGGTGTAAATATAAACTTACTCTCGTTAAGTGGTATGTACCTAATTATTGATAGTTGTACAGTTAGTGCCACTAAATGAATGGAATGTCATTTATTTAGTTGAAATTTTCATTTCTATCAAAACAATTGACTCTGTGTTATTCTAACAGTTGCTAGTCTCGCAATTCTTGCATTTGGGTAACACTACCTACCCATGTCATTTATAGAATATCATATTAAAATCTATATTAGAAGTTTTCAGAGATTTAAAATACAGGATCAAATCAAAGGCGGGTCGCTAGTCTATCTATATATCTTAGTCATTTGCTTAAATTAAATAGTTATTGAGAGCAACGTATAGAAGTTTAAGAATAATTTAACATTATTTATTTTATAGTCACATTTTTAAATTGTATGACTTTTAATGCGCTATTTAAAACGTTACGCCTATATTTTAAACTTAATAGGCTGAAGAAAAAAACAGACATGGTTTACAAATTTTAAATAAACTATTAAT
The DNA here is from genome assembly GCA_905163515.2 of Lymantria monacha. Classification (NCBI taxonomy): domain Eukaryota; kingdom Metazoa; phylum Arthropoda; class Insecta; order Lepidoptera; family Erebidae; genus Lymantria; species Lymantria monacha. The sequence goes on along the minus strand of LR991098.1, from coordinate 14,060,473 downwards.
TCAGTTATAGTGAGACAAAACATATCGCATTTGTTAGCAATATATACATTAATTAAGTAAATTATTATCTCCAACATTTCAATTCCATACCACAAATTACGTTTTTGCGTAATTCTCACTCATTAAGTGTTGTTACATGATCATTTCAATTAATTCAAGACACAATTTTATGTAAAACATCTTGTGTATCTTACTATTTATTCTACGCTCTTAAAATTCACAATTTATTCATTAAAAAAATAATTTTATTACATGAAGTGCATCCGAGTGATGAAAGAGTAGGTAAACAATCTTATCATTATTTCGTTCTCCGCGGATGTACAAAGAGCGTAAAAGATCTAAGCGAATAATATTAATGCCAATATTGAAACTTGAAACATAAACCTTAGCCTGAATGCGGCGTGATATATTAGGCTAATTTCTTTTTCGCTCCCTCACTCCCTCTAATTGCTTCCCTTCATTCATTCCCTCACTCTCTCTATTTGCTAAAGAGGGTCAATCATGATTGAAAATGAAGGAAAACTGTAAACATAACCCTTGTAATAAAGCCGTCTAGTCAATGCGGATTAGTAGCCTTACTTCTCTTCTAATTTGGGAACGATTAGTGCTGAATTTCGGGTTGTTTATTCTGGAGAAGAAGTCATTTTTTGTAGAGTAACCTTTTATTTTTTAAGAAATGATTCGGCATTACCTTTAGTGTAACAAAATCAGCCTGTAAGATGACTTGTCGCACGTATTTATTAGCGTGGAGTCTGTTACAGTATATCAAACATAGTTTCACTGTCTGTATTTGTGTGCCATTGAGGATATCATTATTAAAGATTCGAATCCCAGATCTCACCTTTGTCTTACTATAAAAGTTTGTTAAGATATCTGAAAGCTTATTACTCCATCATATGTAAATTATTGAACAAATTTGAAATAAAAATTTGCACCCAAAAAAACTATTTTTTTGATTAACACATATAGTTTTTAACCCTGTACTTTGTTTCCTAGGCATAATAGTTCGACTTTGGTTACTTTTACGCTGGCAAAGCCGTGCTAAGTTACTTGTAGTTAATAATCGTATTATGGTTTGACTAAGAAATCTTTCATAATATGCAATAAATTGGTTTTACGTAAACCTTGATTTTATTTATAGTATAACACTTTTATTCCTAAAGCAAAAGCAGATGTAACAATATAAATACATTTCGCTACGCATTCTTTACTCCCACGAAATAAGAATTGAACCCGTGTTCTTATCTTTTTCTCAGCTCACAAATGTCCCACTATTGGGCTCGAGCCTGCTCCGTAATGTGAGGGAAATTGACCTACTATACCACGCTGTTCAGACGTATTAGTATAAGCATTTTCTCTCTCTCATCTTTCGAATATTCTTTCTCTTGCATAGATAATATGCGTTTTAAATCCCTTAGTCGTCTCTTACGATCATCCATGGGTAAAATAGGAGGTGGTAAATTGTACTCTTACTCCGTCACCACATGTCGAACCCAATTTAAGCGAACATAATTACATTGCTCGTGCGGTTTGCTAAAAAAAATCCAAAATAAATTCTTGAAAACCGAAGAAAGCTTCAGAAAATCTAAACAATAATTTTATTCCAGAACCCTACAAGAGCACTAGTATACCTATAGCAAGCACTTGACCAACCAGAGAGTTAAACAATGATACATTCTTGACTATTGTCACAGGGTGGTCGTACACAAGTTTGACTAATTTTACAGTAAGTTTATTTGTTCAGTTTAACCATAAAGTACGCCATACGTTAATAGGTTGTAAACTAAAGTACGCAATGAATACCGTAGCAGCTTAGTTCTGTTGCTTACTGAGAGGTGAACCTAAAAAACCGTTACTAGAGTTAATTACAAAGAATAAATTTACTTATGATTACTTTACAAATAATAAGGTATGATGTATGTTAATTCTAAAACTAATTATCAAAGGTAAAAGAGGCTTATGCAATGGTGAATATAAGAATGAGAATTGAAATGATGTTTGCTTAGAGCAAAAGTAAGTTAGGCACGCTTATGCATGCGACATGGTAGGATGGGTGGCAGTAGAGCATGACGAATAACTGCCCATACGCTCACGCATCTTCCTGGTTTTTTTTTTGCGCCGGAAATGGCTGAGTGATTGATAGTTATTCTAACATTAATTATTTTTATGGTGTAATTATGAAGCTTTTTGCACATGTCATCAGGTATAATTTATTAAGATTATGCTTATGTAGTTAGTGAAATATGATGTAATATTTTTTTTCTGCTACCAATAATAACATTAAGATGCTTATTGATTTAATTATAATTCTCGTACATTACAGTTATCGGAACCTTTGAATTGAATGTAATAAAAAAATCTTCAAGTCTTTATTACTATCAATAATATTGGTGTCGCCTTTTCAGGCTAACCAGTTTCGGGAGATTAACATATTTTCTCGAAAAGACTGTCGAGGTATGGATTACATACGGATGGACCAATGCCTGTGCATGCTGTGGGTTACGCCTTTAAAATGACGCTTTTCTAAGTAGCATTGATAAAATATTGCACCAAAAATATAATTTAAGTACAAAATTCACGACAGAGGGTGTCGCCATTAGACACGCTTATCTATAATAATTAATATCTTTCAACGAGCAAGTCCTGTATATTTCTATTTTTGTATATTTATGTATATTCAGAATCTTGGCATGGGCTCTAAAGATTTTCATGAACTTTAGTATGCAAAAGCTTTCGGGGCGATAAACCGATATAGCTAAATTTCATTTAGGTGTAGAAAATATCGTTTTGTCAGTGTTTTCAGACAATGAAAAAAAAAATAGAATATGAAGGTAAATTTGGTCATTTTCATCAAGAATTGAAATATATCAGTTGGTAAATCTAGCAGTCTAGTCAGTTTTGCCCTTTTTAATCTTTTGTTCCTTTTCAATTTTTCATATATTCATTCCTTAAAAAGATCGTTAAAAGAATTAAAAACATTATATTTCTATTATTTACTCTATATTTACGTTATATGAACGATAAAGAATTCAAATTGATTAAAAAACATATTTACTGAGAATATATTATTCTTCGTGTACAAATATGGCACCAAAATGTTAAACAGCATTTATGTAATATACCGACGTTGTTGTCTGGCCATGTAAACTGAAAAGTGTTCGAAACAAAAAAAAAAAACAAATACAAATACGATAAAATCCATAAAAATAGTTTTATTTCAAATATGTATTAAGACGTCATTTAAGTGTTATTATTATATATATTATTATAAGTAGGATCGGGGAATTAGTCCGTCACCCGCCGAGAGGCCGACCGCGTGAGGAAAGACCGACATCCTACCCGAGGGCGGCATGTCGGTCGAGGAGAGGGTACTCCTCAGGGGTATTCCGTCGGGCCGACCACTGACGTCAAGTCACTCTGCCCCGGTGGTCGGCCCAACGACGAAGGCGACGTCACGGGTGGGTTACGGGAGTACGCGCTTACGCCCCTCTGTCACCCCGGATGGAGTGGTGCGAGGAGTGCGCCGACCGTAGCCCACCCCCCAAAAAAAAAAAAAAAAGACGTAATTTAAGTGTTATTAAAAATATGTTACATAATAAAACAACAAAAATATTCGAATTGATTAAACTTTAAATGGACCTAAGTTTCCGCGTTCCGTGCTCGATTAAAAAAATACAATGACTGCACTGTTGTTTCACTGTGGAAGGCATAAAAACTGGGCTGAGACTGAGGATTGACCAGGAATATAAACAACATAACTGTTCTAGAAAACATATAGTGATTGGTCCTCCGAGTGCCAATCGCGTCGATTATTTTGCTTTTTAAGGAAGACTAAATTAAATAAAGGACTTTAATAAGCTGATAGATACGTTGACGATACAAATTGTCGACACGTAGTTTTGAAATTGAGCCACATACAGAACAATAAGATCATCCTTATATGATACATTACGGGCGTAAGACCTTCTTGAAACGTGAATAAGTTCCACCTCTTCTCATCTCTCCGAAGATGAAGTTCTCGCTAGAGACAAGTATATCATATTTTCTTTTCCCTACACTTCTGTCAAACGTCATATTTGCATAATTTTTATACCCATAACATCGTTTTACTCATATAATAACTTTAGGTAAGGGACACCCCTTTAACACTGAAGCTTGTCCAGGTGGATGAGATTACTGTTGGCGAAAACTGTCGGGGCATCGACTCGAGAGGAACCCGCGAGGGTAAATAGCTGGGCGGGCCTCCGAAGACAAAGATCGGGTACTGGTGGCCCGCTCGCACGGCGAAGAGAGGTGCTTTGAAGAGTGGGTCTATGGGATCGCGCGTCGCCTTTTCTGTCACCCCAGACTGAATAGGCGGGACGCGACCACATCCATGGTCCACCGCATATAAAAAAAAAGGGTGGATAAGTTTAATAACAACATTATTAAACAGAAAAAAAGTATATAACTAACTGCTTTGAGTTTATTTCGAAGATTTTAATATCAATCGGAAAATTAGCGAAATTTTAGCGGAAAATCCGTGGAGTTAGGCTGACCGACCGCATTCGTAACGACGACGTAAGAGAGCGAGTAGGTATGAAAGAGAGTATTGGTGTAAAGATGCGAAAGGGAATGCTCCGATGGTTCGGACATGTGGAAAGAATACCGAACGAACATCTGGTTAAGAAGATATACAATGCGAAAGTGGAAGGAAGTAGGTACCGAGGGAGACCGAGACTAACCTACCTAGACCAGATCGGTCATGTACTGAAGGAAGGTGGAGTTAAGAGTCTCCGAAACCGGCGAGCGTGTATGAAGAGAATTATGAATGTTGAGGAAGCGAGTGAAGTATGCAGAGATAGAGTTCTCTGGCACTCTGTTCTCTCTGCCTACCCTGCAAGGGATATGGCGTGATGATATGTATGTATGTATTTTAATATTTACAAATATTATCTACCTACACCTTTCTATTTGTTAATCTTGTAATGTAAATTCTAACAAGTTTCCCACAGTTGTGTAAATTCAAAAAAACCACAGTCATCTACGGCAAAAGGGCAATGTATCGCGACTAATATTGTGTAATAAGCATGCTCACCGCGTAGTAAATGAGGGTGTATGCTTGAGAATCCGCGCAGATGCTTAACAGAAGGTCAATTGCCTATTTAACTTATAAAGTGATAGGAACTTCAAAATGTAAGGGCGTTGTGTGTAAATTTGTTATTACATATATTTACTGTTTATATACTTATGAAATGTAACATATTATCAGAATATTACGTAAACATAGATTATATAAATTACATGATTTATTTATATTTGTATCATCATAATTTTTTCTTTTTACTAAAAATATATGTTGTAGATTTATTTTCGATGTCTGCATTTTTATTTTAACGTTAATACTTGAACACCTTAATACATTGTGTATGTACATTTGTGTAATAAATAAATAATAATAATTATTAAAACACAACTTTTTATTTACTAACAAAAGAGATATATAGATTTGCCATACATTTAACTTGTAAAAAATATATACCATCCAACAATTAGCTCCTACGAGGACCGTTTTCCATTGTTAGAAGAACTAGAAAATGTTATGCTATTATTAATTCATCAAATTATTTTTGTGACTCCCTCGTAAAAGTAAGGTATCATCATCCTTATCATCTTTGGTCATCTTCAGTAGAATCATTTTATTTCTAAAACTGTTTCCACAAAAGGTAAATAATATATTGTTAAGTTCCAAAGTATGTTTTCCGTATGGTGACTGAGTAAGGATAAAATTAATTACCCCCCTTTTCTTGCTATAAAAGACGACTATTGAATGTAATAATATCCATTCAAGAGGAGGAAAACTATATATAAATCCCTTTACCAACTTATCTGACTATCGTGGTACAGTAGATTAATTGCCCTCCTACTGCGGACAAGACTCAAGCCCAGATATATAAGCGGAAATGTTAAATTATTGATATTGTTAACTTGGTTATAATATACTTTAAAACATATTTAATACTGTAAGTGTATCATCATCATTATTTAAACCGGGTTCCGGTGGCCTGCTCGCTTGGTGAAGAGAGGTACGTGTAGGGCGGGTCTATGGGGTCGTGTGCCGCTTAGCGGGACGGAACGGGTGGCCGGGACGGATTTAGGGGGCGTGACTAATCCATAGCCTTCCGCCAAAAAAAAAAGAATAAACTATTTTATCATCATCATTGTCCTATTCTTATCCCAATTACTTGTGGTCGATACAATATGCACTTGTCTTTCATAGTACAAAATGTAAAGGTTATTGGCAACAGTTTTGTGACCGGCCGCCTGCCAGATGTCAACCCTTCTTGGGTTTGTAATTGTTGACCAAGCGGCATCAGATGGAGTTGGTCGTTATAAGGCTCATAGTCGTCTTTTACGACCTCCACGAGCAAAGTAAGTGTTGGTAGTATTGGTGGCCGCTACCACACAGCAAATTAATACGTTTAGTGTATATATAGACAAAATTTAAATGATTCTTATACCCCATTTTCCTGTGCTTATGTAAATTGGATTTTTTTTTATTAACAATTTATTCACATTCAAAGTAGGTACAGGTAATCTTTTAAAATAATATTCTTTATATAAAATATTTTTAAACGCTGACAACATTAAAATACATTTTATTAACATCTTTTATTATGATGATGTAATAAATATTAAAAATGTTATTTATTTACAATCTTATCCTTATGCATTTTGATTAAGGCTATTAAAGTAGGTTGACGAACAGTTGTATAGTAAATCAATTTAAAAATATCAATATATCACAATTTTGAGAAGAAACTGTTATCTACATAACTGTTATAAAGTTAGTGTTTTCTTTGTTTGAATAAAGTATCTCAGAAACTAGAAATTAATTTAGAAAATGCTTTTTTGTAGTCAAACTGTTTATCAAGAAACGTTATTAAACATAAGGCTTCAAACCTCTTTCTGGAAGAAAATTCAAAATCAAATTCTATACCAAGCAGTGTAGGGTTGAAGGTCAATTTGCTGCTTATTGTGGAGAAAGATCGAGCCAATGTTAGGACGTACATATGAAGCTGCTAGAATCAGAGCGGCCTAACTACAAGAACCACGTTTTATCATATGGAGTAAATTAAAATTAAATTCAATTCAATTTAATCGATTTGAACATAAGCCAAAAATGTACTTGTACTGCCATCTATTGTTAAGTACTTGTAAACAATTTTAGGCCGCTGTGGTTTTGTAGATTAACATTTTTAGATTGCGAAATTGCAATTAGGTTAAAATTTGCAAATATGCAGTTAGGCCACTCTGGTTCTAGCAGCCTCATATATAAGCTAAAGTAAGAACAATTCCTTCATACAAATAAAAATTATATTGTAAATATAAATAAGTTATAAAATTTTTTATACGTTTACTACACAAAGATAATGATTGGTGTGGAGATGTTTTGATGAACTTTTAATTAGATAGTGTCACTGCCGCATCGTTGAATAAGACAAAAAACTTCTCTGTTATAATAATATGGTATTTTATTAACTAAAGCTGTGACAGTTCATTAAGATGACCATGGCATTCTAAAGCCAAGGCACACTTCTGACTTTTTCAAATGGGTATGTGTATTAATAAGAATATCTTGTTATAAATATCAATTTTATAAGGATATGGCTATCACTTATGAGGAACTGACTTTGATTTCGTATAAGCAAAATCAACCATAGATTTTCGGTAAAGATAATTCCATTAAACACTAAATTTAACGCTAAAATCCCTATGTATTTATATTATCAGCATTATGTTAGTATTTTACGTAGCTCTTTGAGAATAAAGACCATCGCTTTCACTCGAGTATTATTCCGATAGATCGTATAAAGCTCTCTCAGGAATACAAGCTTAATTCAGATGAAAGGTACACTATGTACTCTTAAAAAAATATATATATCAGATCATATAATTATTATCTAGTTTAGTATATAAAATCGCATCAAATAAATAAACACACATACGCATTATGCTTGGGTGATCGTATTTTTTTTTGCGTTTTTAATTGATTATATGGAAATTAAATAACGTTATTTAATAACGCCATGTGGTAAAGTTTTGAGGGCGAGACGGGTACGAGAGGGCATTATAAAAGAAAATTATGTTTTTTGTAAAATCAACTTTAAATAAAAAATCACTTTCTTCAGATTGTTTTCTCTCTATTTAGCTGTTAGCCGCAGATAACTTTAACAGCTTTGCTATAATTGTTTTCATGAGCGCTGAAAGTTCTCAACAAGAATTTGGTCCAAATTATATTTATTATATACTAGCTTCTGCCCGCGGCTTCGCCCGCGTTGTTGGCGCCGAGCAGGCGCCGTCTGGGCGGTGCGGAGCTGCGCGGGGGCCGGTGGCGGCGAGCTACAGCCGACGGCGGTTCGGGCATTCTCGCTTTCTGAGCGCACAGCACGCACGTGTATTTAATATTATATTCTATAATTTTTTGTTTATTTCACGTAATATACCAGCATTATATTAGTCTACAGTTTTATTTACATACTCCTCATTAGAGTATTCAACATAATGGTCCTTCGCCGTCTATAAAATCAAGATTACGTGTAAAAACATCAAAATAAATGGCACGCCAAGCAGCCTTGTTGCGTCAATCGGAAAGTGAAACATCCATTAAGAAAGAGAATTCAAACTTACGACGTATCATCGAGTCTGCAACATATTGCCCAAGGACTAACATCGTTTATTTGGGCTAGGACATGATAATTTTGTGAGTCGTTCCAATTAATTACCCGTCTACAATCCCTTCCAACAAATACAAAACCGCCATTTTGTTATTAATAAAATATAAAATTTTGCTTAGATCCTTTCCATCTGAGTCTTGCAATCGGTATCGCTAACTAGTAGTTATCTGTATATATAAAATATAATACATAATCTGATACATTTTCCTATTGGTGTCGATGCATCTATATACAGGTGCTACAATTTAATCGCTAAATCTTTTGCCTGTAGCATTACATGACACGTACTCACAGCTCATATCTACATCTTTAGCTGCCGCGGCGCTCGATTAACCTACCTTTCAAAATTAATTGCCTTGTATTCTTTGGATAAGGTGCATACCATCATTGTACTCTTACTAACATACCTTCTTAAATATAACTTCTTAGTCTATTGCATTTGCTATTCTTCACATAAAATAATACTATATAATAGCTTCCCGCTTACGCATTTTTATTTAAGAATATTTCAAACATGGCAAATCTCGAAATTCTTATTAAAAAACGCAGTGCATTTAAAGCTAAATTAACTAATTTCAGTAACTATCTCAGTGTAATTCTCACTTGCAAATCTTTGTCTGCCTTGCAACGCAGTGAACTAGATGGTCGCTTTTCAAAATTTGAAGCTATATATGATACATTTGACCAGTTACAGCTGGAGATTGAGGTGTTATCAGAGCAACCGGATGAGGCATATGCTGAACGATCAAAGTTCGAGGAACGGTTTCACTCGCTAGCCGCACAAGCTCGCACCTTGCTGACCCCAATCACTGACATTCACGAGGAAGGATCTGTAACGGGTTCGACAATCCAAACAGGTAGTTCAAAGAATTTTGTACGCTTACCCAAAATAGATCTACCCACCTTTTTCGGCGGTCTAGAGTCCTGGCTGGAGTATAAAGACACATTCTTATCGTTGATTCATAACAGTTCAAATATCGATGACATAAGCAAGTTCCATTACCTTCGTGCTTCTTTAAAAGGCACTGCACATCAAGTTATTGCCAACATAGATTTTAAAGCTAATAATTATGAAACTGCATGGAGCTTGCTTTGTGAACGATATGACAACAGTAGACTTTTAATAAATAATCATTTACAAACATTATTTAACGTACAAGTAATTATGAAAGAATCTAGTGCTACATTACGCCTTCTAGTTGATGTTATAAATAAAAATATTCGAGCATTAAAATCTCTAAATGAACCAGTAGAACATTGGGACACAATAATTATATACATGATGTCAAATAAATTAGATTCCGTCACCAATAGAGACTGGGAAGAATACCGAAGCTCTATAGATAATTCACCTACTCTTTTACAATTTTGTACCTACCTAAATAATAAAGCCGATTTATTAGAAACCATAGAAGAAAAATTAAATAAACCTTTAAAAAATAACCAAAAGAGCTATGTAACTATTAAAGAGAATAATGACCAAATTACGCAACAGTTTAATGAATCAACTAGGGTATTGCAGTGCCCAATGTGTTCTAAGCCGCATCTTTTATATTCCTGTGACGTTTTCCGTAGTCTTCCTGTTACATCACGTATTACCAAGGCCAAAGAACTCAATGTCTGTTTGAATTGCTTACGTACTGCTAACCATAGCGCTAATCGTTGCAAGTTATCTCACTGTAAGTACTGTAAAACGAAACACAATACTCTCTTACACGTTGATTCGCCAAATAATACAGTCGATCCAATGCCAAATATTACCCTATCTGTCGATACTTCTGACAGTACTTGTCATAATGTCACATCAGACAACGTCGCTCTCACTAGCAATATTTACCAACAGAATACTACTTCTGCGCACCTTTTACTGTCCACAGCTTTAGTGACGGCAATAAACGACAAGGGTGAGAAGTTCGATGCTCGACTTTTGCTGGACAACTGCAGTGCCTTCAATTACACTTCGAATGCATATTGCACCAAATTGGGTTTGTCTAGATCACATACTAATTCTACTGTAACTGGTATTAATAATCAAACGTCTTCTTGCACGCAGACCTGCAACCTCATTATTGAATCGAAAACCAGCTCCTTTAAAGCAAATATAACCTGTTATATTCTACCAGAACTTACAAAAAAACAACCTCCTTCATTAGTTGATGTTGATAAAATACCATTTCCATCAGACTTGCAGTATGCAGATCCATATTTTTTTGTGCCATCAGATATCGATATTTTGGTGGGTTCTGAAATATTTTGGTCTGTCTTAGGAAACGCGACAATCAATTTGGGCAAAATTTATCCACAAATTCGTGACACTAAACTGGGATGGTTGGTTACACGCCCGATTTTACAATCGCCAATGTCACGTACACCCGTTCAATCACACAATTGTTATCTAACGTTGAATCAATTGGATGCGACATTAAGTAGGTTTTGGGAACTAGATTCTATTCCATCAAAATACGCATTATCTCAAGAAGAACGTATTTGCGAGGAAAATTTTTCTCAAAACACCTTCCGTGACGAGGATGGTCGCTTCGTTGTCACGATGCCTCTCAAGCACAATCCCGATGTTCTAGGCAATTCTTTCGATATGGCAAAGATTCGTTTCCTGTCACTTGAAAGACGATTTCAACGCGATCCACAATACAAGAAAAGGTACGTCGAGTTTATGCAAGAATAGGAAAAACTAAACCATATGTCTGAAAATACAATCGCGTGCAAACCTCATGCAAGTGACGTACCTGAATATTTTCTACCACATCATGGTGTCATAAAAGAAACACGAACCACGACCAAATTTCGAACAGTTTTCGACGGATCGATGTCCACAAGTACAGGCAAATCGCTCAATGACTTACAATTGGTGGGTCCAACAGTTCAGAATGATTTGCTATCTATTCTTCTTCGATTTCGACAGCATAAATATATAATTTCGGCAGATATAGAAAAGATGTATAGAGCAATTTCACTTAACCCTTCACAGCGTAGGTTACAGCAAATTGTTTTTAGGGATCACCCCAGCCTACCTCTAAAAATATACAATTTAAATACTGTCACATATGGTACTGCATCTGCTCCTTACCTTGCTACAAAATGTTTGGTTACTCTTGCTGATACCACTCCCGATGACCAAGTAAAGGCTTCGATACAAAACGACTTCTTCGTTGACGATTATTTGAGTGGTTGCGATATCCTATCCGATACAATAAAAATGGCGAATCAAGTTAACGCTATTTTATCATCTGCTAAATTCTTTCTCCGTAAATGGAAATCGAACAGTAATCAGATTCTAGCTCAGATTCCAGGAGCGTCACAACAGTTTGACATGTTAAATATTTCAGAAGGAAACAATGTTTCTACCAAAACTTTAGGGTTGCAATGGTTATGCGAATCAGATGTTTTAGGGTTCCTTATTGACATAAAATATAAAGAAAGGATCACTAAAAGACACATATTATCCGTTATTAGTCAAATATTTGATCCGCTAGGTTTGGTTGGACCTTGCATAGTAGAAGCCAAAATAATCATGCAGCAACTATGGGTTGCCAATTGTGATTGGGACGTTGAAGTTCCTAGACAATTACGCGATGACTGGGTCTCCTTTGCCAACGCTTTACCTAGCTTAAACAATTTAAAAATTCCTCGACGTGTTTTTATTGACTCCCCTGTACATGAACTTCATATTTTCACAGATGCGAGTGAACGAGCTTATGGCTCAGTAATTTACACTCGATCACTATACGGCAATGGTAAATTTCATATACAACTCTTGATTTCCAAGAGTAGAGTAGCCCCAATAAAAAAATCCACTATTCCGCGTCTTGAACTAGCTGCTGCATTGTTGGGATCACGATTGTATACTAAGGTTCTTGATTCGTTGACTCTTACATTTAGTAGATGCTATTTTTGGAGCGACTCGACTATTGTATTGTGTTGGTTACGAACAAAAGCTAATCTTTTGAAACCATTTGTTCGTAACCGTGTAAGTGAAATTCAAGAAAGTACTGCAGGCCACGAATGGCGATACACTGACACAAAAAGAAACCCGGCTGACGTCATCTCTCGTGGTTGTAAGGCTGATTTAATTATTGACAACTCACTTTGGTGGTCCGGGCCGAATTTTTTAAATAAAGATCAGAGCCATTGGCCAAAAATCCCCACTTTAAAACAGGATCTGTCAGAAATAGTTTCGTCACACGTAAACCAGTTTAAAATGGACGATAGTACATATAATCAGTTACAATCTTATCAAATAAGCAAGGATGATAAATCATTAATTTCAAAATTAATACACAAATACTCAGATATAGATCATTTACAAAGGATTTTAGGCTACATAAAGAGATTTATTTACAATTGCAAAAATAACCTAAACAAAAAACAAGGAACATTGCAATCCTTTGAGCTTAACGATTCATTAACTTGTATTATTAGAATTGCCCAGCTTGAAATGTTCCCAAACGAATACAATCTCCTTCGATCTAGCAAATCGCTACCCCGTAAAAATAGGCTGAAAGCACTCAGTCCCTTCGTAGATGGCGATGGTGTCATTCGTGTAGGCGGCAGACTTGACAATGCTCCCTATGACTTTAATGTGAAACATCCTATTTTACTTTGTAGTAAACATCATTTCACAATATGTGTTTTCCGAAAAGTGCATGTCAAGCTGCTGCATGCAGGACCACAACTTCTACTAGCAAATTTACGACAGACTTATTGGCCTCTCGGTGGCAGGAACTTATCAAAAACGATTGTTAAACAATGCATTAAATGTTTTAGGTACAGAAGTCAAACCGTTCAACCCATCATGGGTCAACTGCCAACCACTCGAACGGAACTAGAGTTTCCGTTTCTTCATTGTAACGTGGATTATGCTGGGCCAGTACTCTTAGCAGACCGAAAGGGTAGAGGGTGTAAGCTTATAAAATCTTACCTGTGTATCTTCGTATGTCAGGCAGTTAAATGTATACATATTGAACTCGTTACAGATCTCACAAAGGAAACCTATATGGCGGCCTTAAACAGATTTGTGTCTCGACGTGGTAAGCCCATAAGTATTTTATCTGATAACGCTAGCACCTTTGTAGGCACTTGTAATGAACTACAACGTTTTCTACAAGAGTCTGATATTTCATATGAAGTAGCTCAATTAGGTATCGAGTTTTCATTTGTTCCACCATATACACCACATTTCAACGGCTTAGCTGAAGCAGCTGTCCGCTCAACCAAACATCACTTGAAAAGATTACTTCAGTTAACACATTTCAACTACGAAGAAATGGCCACTTGCTTGACTCAGATAGAAGCAGTTCTAAACTCGCGTCCACTTACTCCTATATCCTCTGATCCTCTAGACTTAACGGTCCTAACTCCAGCTCACTTTTTAATTGGACGATCGCTTATGTCTGTTCCGCACCCTCAGATTGATGACGTCAATATCACCAGCCTGCAGCGTTATCAACGAATTGAAAACATTAAGCAACATTTTTGGAATCGTTTTCATATTGAGTATGTTTCTTTACTTCAGAGCAAGACAAAATGGACTCACTCCACAGAACCACAACTTGCCGTTGGGACCTTAGTCCTTATTAAGGAAAAGGGTCAGCCACCACTATTGTGGCCATTAGGACGTGTCACTAAGGTGATACCCGGCGGTGACAGATTCACGAGAGTTGCTGAGCTAAAAACTTCCCGAGGAATCATGCTTCGAGCCTTCAATAACATTTGCCCACTTCCAAACTCTTGATACAATCAACCCGGGGAGGATGTTGGCGCCGAGCAGGCGCCGTCTGGGCGGTGCGGAGCTGCGCGGGGGCCGGTGGCGGCGAGCTACAGCCGACGGCGGTTCGGGCATTCTCGCTTTCTGAGCGCACAGCACGCACGTGTATTTAATATTATATTCTATAATTTTTTGTTTATTTCACGTAATATACCAGCATTATATTAGTCTACAGTTTTATTTACATACTCCTCATTAGAGTATTCAACACGCGTAAAAGGTTACTTTTCTAAAGTTTTTGATCCCCTATTTTTATTTTTGACCATCGGTAATACAGTGCAACAGTATTACAATATTGAGGGTTGGAACTTCATTACTGGACTGCTAGATGGCGTTGAAGAAGCTAGATTTTGAGATTTTTTAGACAAACAATTTTTTTTATTTTTCATATAAAAATTCTGATTTTTTTTTAATAAAAAGTATCCTATGTTACTTTTAATACCTCCAAGAATATGTGTATAATGTTTCATGATGATCGGTTGAGTAGTTTTAGCGTGAAAGCGTAACAAACAAACTTACATTCACATTTATATATTAGTAGGGATAGGGATTACCGAGATATGCAAAAGAAACATATATATATTATATTCTACTGTCTATCTATCTTTTGCTACTCATTTAAATATATAAGATTCATCAATATCATCTCAGCTCATACACGTCCCACTGTCGAGCTTGAGCCTTGTGCACAATGGGAAGGCAATTGACCTACTATACCACGCTAGTCAGACGTGTTGGTATAGGGTTTTGTTTCGAATTTTCCTTCTCTCGCATAGATGTTATATGCATTTTATATCCCTTAGTCGTCTCGTACGATCACCCAAGGGTGAGATAGGGGGTGGTGAATTGTATTCTTACTCCGTCACCACACGTACAATATATAAGATTAGTTAGGATTAATAGAATACCTATCCTATTATTCTTTTCCACTTATTGAGTATATTATATTCGTTGTAAATGAGTGGTTACTGCATAGTGGATGCATATTAAAAGCATTTTAATACTATGCACATTGTGCTATATGATTTCAGATGTCGTATTCATTAATTCACCGCATTATTATTATATTGGTATCAGAGGTCAAAATAAATTAAGTTTTAAAAGTATTCACGCATGTATATATTTGAAGAGTCGCTGTTTTATATTAAATATATATACATAATGACTATTGCTTACAAATTAATGTCTGTGAAAAAATACTATAATATTTAGATTTTACGTAATCCATCTTTATATATGTTTATATTTGCTAAAAAAAAAAATGGACTCTCACGGGCTCGTAGAGACTATTAACATTTTTAAAATAAAAAAATCCATTTTAAATGTAAACTTTAAACCAGTTTAAGCTATAGAGTAAGTTTTTGCAATCTGGTTATAGTTTTTTTAATGTAGATTAGTGTAATGAATTAAGTAATTTTTGATAGTTATGCATAATTAATGAACAGGTTTTAATTAAGCAAAAAACTAAATTACTACCGCTTATGTATGTAGGGATAGTAAACAATTAAATATTCAAAACATTAAGATTTATTTAACTCATAAAATTTCTAATAAATATTTAAGTTTATTTATTTAAATCCAATTTTAGCTGTATGGTAGCGGCTACGAATACTACTAACCCTTACTTTACTCGTGGTTGTTGTAAAAGCCGACTAAGAGCCTAACTCCCACTTAAAGAGCCCACTACCTGGGCCAACTCCATCTGATGCCGTTTGGTCAACAATTACATTACCAAGGAGGGTTGACGTCTGGCAGACGGCTGGTCATAAAACTTTTGCCAATAACTTTTACAGTGTGTACTATGAAAGAAGAGTACATATTGTATCGACCCCAAGTAATTGGGATAAGAGTAGGAATGATGATGATGATTTATTAAAATCATGCGAAACGTACGCGACTTGTGATACATCGTTAGTCCTAGATGAATACTTTAATTGTAATTGGCGTATCTTACCATCATAGGTAATGTTATCAAGAGTTAGTTTTAAAACAATAAACGTATATTATGTTATGTATACCTATTCTACACAGCGATGTTTGTTTAGGGCAGACTCAGATTGGTATAGAAATTGCAAAGTTGATATCGTGTTTTTTATTGCTCGCTCTATCTAATTATTAAAATTAAAATTCTATAGATATAAGAATAATACTTAAATATAATTTATAATTATTATTATTAATAATATTGGCGATTGTATTGATATTGTACAATGTATTTAATATCCAGATATATTCTTAATATTATGAAGAAAAGTCTTGATTAAATTACAAACGCGCCGTTATATAATGTATCTGTCAGCATACTCATTCATCCATTCGTACTCATTCTAATATCTGTAACTAGATTTTGGGTGCGGTTTCCTTTCTGAAATTTTTCACTGTTTTAGATTTTCTGCCGAGAGTTCCGTTTTCTTTTTATATATTCCAGCAAACAATGTATGGATACAATTACAAACATGAAATATGAATACAATTTCAACTGCACAGATTTAGAAGTAGTTAAAATACCCTGCAAAGTCTAGTGGATTGGATTCACATGCAGAATAATACTTAGTGCGATCCACAAATTATTAATCTAAGTCTGGGAATGGTTTGTGTTCGTTAATTATATGATTATAAGTCCTCCAACTCAACAACAAGTATTCTTTCCTCAGTGCATGGTCTCGTTATTTTAATAAAAATAATGTATTAAAGTGTAGATTAAATACATGCATACATTAATATATATATATATATATATATATATATATATATATATATATATATATATATATATATATATATATATATATATATATATATATATATATATATATAGGGGGCATAGTTCGGAGCGTGCTCGTTCGCGTCCCCTGCCAGTCTAATTAGACTGCTAATCCGGCTCGATATGCGTACAGCAATGCGGGTTAAGGCGTCCCCCGGACACGACGCGTACCGACCCGCCCCCGTCGGTACGAACTTCGGCAGTTGCGGCGATGGGGGCCGCCATCCATCACGCCTTGCCCAGTCAGGCGAGTCGAGGACAGCAGAGTGCCGGGTGGGCACGTGGAATGTAAGAGGTTGTGTGGAAGGTAAGTTGCACGAGCTGATATCCGTCATGGCGGACAAACAGCTAGACGTGCTCTGTGTAACAGAGACCAAGCGAAGGGGCAGCGACGCCTGCGATCTTCCTGGTGGCGGGATGGCTCTGTGGTCTGGTGTACCACAGAGCGATCGAGCCAGCATGGGGGTAGGAGTGCTGTAGTCCTCTCGCTTGGCCTCAGGTGTGAAGGATTACGGAATGTATGATCCCAGACTTCTTTGGGTCCGTATAAAATTAGGCGTCACCAAGGTATTCATGGTTGTAGCATATGCTCCCGTAGGATCCTCGGTGGCATCAGACCTAGAGAAGTTTTGGGATAATGTTAGGGAAGTTCTGGATATGGCAGAAACCAGTGAACGCGTGATTGTATGCGGAGATTTGAACGGATGGGTGGGGACCAAGCGTCCCGACTATGAGGACGTACTTGGTCCATTTGGTGATAAGAGAGTGAACGACGCAGGTAGGCTCATAGCGGATGTATGCATGGAGAGAAACCTTATTGTGTCAAACACATTTTTCCAACATAAGGACATCCATATGTATACATGGAGAAGGAATGAACAGAAAAGTATAATAGATTTAATTTTGGTAGACAGTCGCCTCCGAAGCAAAATATTGGACGCAAGAGCCTACAGGGGCCCCACAGTCGATACGGACCACTATCTCGTTATTGCGAGATTTAGTGGTCTGTTCAGAAGGTGGAGGCACTGGCGAGAGCATGTCCACTTCGGAGGGCTTGAAAGAATAAAGGTTGAAAGGTTGCAAGAAGAGTGTGTAAGAGAAAAGTATGCAGAGGGTGTCCGAGAACGGCTGACGATGGCAAGCCAGCCGCAATCGGACATTGAAGAATGCTGGAGAGTATTGAAAGAGAGTATGGTAGACACAGCGAAAGAAGTATGTGGAAGTTCAAAGAAGCATAGAAACACAAATGGTGATGCATGGTGGGATGCGGAAGTGGCAACTTCCGTAGAGCAAAAGAAGAAAGCGTGGCTGCACTATGTCTCTTCTTTGAATCTGAATGACAGTATGACTAAACAGAAGAAAGAAATATATCGGCAATGTAAGAATGACACCAAGGCCTTAGTGAAAGAGAAACGTGTTAGAGCAAGTATGAGTGCAGAAGATAGGCTGACTAAAAACTTCGAGGGTAACACCAAACTCTTTTGGAGGGAGGTGAAGAAGTCTCGGGGTGGTTGGTCAGCCTTCAGAATGAATAAAATAAGGTCTAAAGGTGGAGACATTCTTACACAAACACAAGACGTGTTAAGCCGATGACCATGAATATTTTGGCGATATGTATGCGGATGCTACGGTTGGCGCCGGTGTCGCATGTGGTCTAGTAGATCAACATTCGGCGACGGCGTCCTCCGATGGCATCAGTATGGATGAAGTTGAATGGGCGATAAGAAGTTTGAAAAATGGTAAGGCAGCGGTCATTGATATGGTGTCTGCCGAGATGATCAAGCTTGGTGGCTCCTGTGTCCGGGAGGCGTTCCTGTTGCTCCTCAATTTATGTTGGAGCTCGCGAATGGTTCCCGGGGACTGGAATAGCGCAGTCATCGTGCCTTTGTTTAAAAACAAGTGTTCACGTTATGACTGCGCAAATTACAGAGCTATAAGCTTGACCAGTTTGGCGGCAAAAGTGTATGGTAAAATTATTGAAAGGAGAATGAGGATGGTGTCCGATGGTTTACTGTGTGAGACACAAGGAGGTTTCAGGAGTGGAAGGGGATGCATGGATCAAGTGTTCTCTCTGCGCAACATTGTGGAGAAGCATCTGGCCCTAGGTCAGAGGGTTTTCTGCAGTTTTGTGGATCTGGAGAAAGCATTTGACATGGTTGTACGAAAGGAACTTTGGGACATTTTACCGGAGTATGGTATTAACGGTAAACTGCTGCAGGCTGTGCAATCCAGTTACATGGGCTGTAGAGCCTGTGTGCGGCTGGATGATGGAATGTCGCCTTGGTTTGACGTCAATATCGGCGTTAAGCAAGGCTGTGTTCTATCAGCCAGGCTGTTTATCATATATCTGGATAAATGTCTCAGAAGGTTGAATGATATGAATGTGGGAGGCCAGATGGGTGACTCAGTGGTCTCTGCTCTACTTTATGCAGATGATGCAGTCCTGCTGGCACAGTCAGCGACTGACCTGCAGACCCTAGTCGACACAATGACAGAAGATTGTAAGAAAAGGGGTCTACGCGTGAATGTGAGCAAAACCAAAATAATGGTCTTTGAAAGAGATGAAGCCAGAACAGATGTAAGAGTAACAATAGGTAATGATGTACTAGAGCAAGTGGATGAATTTGTATATCTTGGATGTGGATTTAGCCGAGATGGAAGGTACACCACTGATATAGAGCGAAGAGTGAATGCGGGAAATAGAGTGAACGGAGCGTTGGGGCAACTTCTCGGCAGCCACAACCTCAGCCAGAAGGCACGTGTAGCAATACATAACGCAGTGCTTGTCCCAACATTACTGTATGGAAGCGAGAGTTGGGTATGCACAAAAGAGTATGAAAGTAAAATTAATGCGGTCGAAATGCGATCTCTTCGGAAAATCTGTGGAGTTAGGCTGACCGACCGCATTCGTAACGACAACGTAAGAGAGCGAGCAGGTATGAAAGAGAGTATTGGTGTAAAGATGCGAAAGGGAATGCTCCGATGATTCGGACATGTGGAAAGAATGCCGAACGAACGTCTGATTAAGAAGATATACAATGCGAAAGTGGAAGGATGTAGGTACCGAGGGAGACCGAGACTAACCTACCTAGACCAGATCGGTCAGGTACTGAAGGAAGGTGGAGTCATGAGTCTCCGAAACCGGCGAGCGTGTATGAAGAGAATTATGAATGTTGAGGAAGCGAGTGAAGTATGCAGAGATAGAGTTCTCTGGCACTCTGTTCTCTCTGCCTACCCTGCAAGGGATATGGCGTGATGATATGTACATACATATCATCACGCCATATCCCTTGCATGCATGTATGTATATATGTATGTATATATATATATTTCATGGCCGTATTCATATATAAACCCAAAATCTCACATTACTTACATCCCTAATTATTATATTATGCATTTGTGTGTATAGTCATCTATTTTGTTATAATTCTAATCACGAAACGTGATATGAATCTTAGGTTATTTTGTTCGACGTTCTATTATTCGCGTCACGCATTACACTGTTTGACTATTTGCAAATCAATGATCACACCAAACTAAATTGTCGAGACTGAAGTACTTTATAAATAATGGATGGATTACTTAAGCATTTTGGTATTAAATATAATGATACACCAGAATGACTGGAATGGTGGAACGACTAGGATATTTTTTTATAGAACTTCATATTTTTATTAACCGACTTCAAAAAAGGTTCGTAATTCGTCTCTATTTTTTTTAATTTATGTTTGTTACCTCATAACTTTCGACTGGGTGAAGCGATTTTAATGATTCTTTTTTTATTTGAAAGCTGGTGCTTCCCATGTGGTCCCATTTTAATTTGGCATGCACCACGGCACCCATGAGAAAACCATATAAGTCAAATGAACAGGTAACTCAAGCCTCGCTACCAATAGAACAATCTATGTCTGTCTTGTAACACTAAAAAGTAAAAAATAAAAAAAACTACGTTTAAAAAACCGACTTTAAAAACTGAAAAGTACAAAATAACTTAAAATACTATCAAGTTTATGTACTATCTATTGATAGGTTTGAAGTCGGTGCCGGTGTCGGTATTTTTAGTGTAGGAATTTCATTACAGTAAGTAAGCTTTTTTTTCATTTATTTATTTAAAAATAATCTTATACAATTCCTTTAACATTTAGCTTATAAATACGACAAAAGCCTATGTTGGCTTATACGCGTATTTGATTCGTCTGATATTTAAATTAAAATAAACTAATTACAATAAAAAAAAATACTAATATACAATATTGTTTTAAAATTAAGATAAAAATGCCCGCATAAAAACAGCAAACAAAAAAAAAGAGAGAGGGTACTAGTTGAAAAAATTATCTTTGTATTAATTGATAATGAATGTTAATACAGGTTGATTCAATAAATATTTTTTTTTTCTTAGAACTTAATTCAGTTATTTAAAGTGTTAATAAAATGTTGTTTTAGTTTATTTTTATGGTTGCTGTTATTCATTTTAATTTTCAATGCAAATGGTAATTGATTAATTAATAGGGGTATATTATAATTCAAGAGACGTTTCCCATACAGGTTTTGGAAGCTTGGTGTTTCTAGTTTACCTTTTGTGACACTACGTGTGGTTATCGAATGGGTAATAGCTACTTGCAATTTTTTATTTAGGTAATTTTCTGTTAGTAAGTTATATTTAACCTTTTCATGAATTGGTAAAACTTTGCAAAAGTGAAATAGTTTGTGATAGTTGTCCTTAAATCTTATTTTTATTTTTAGAGGAACAATAGTTTTCAAAATTCTAAGCTGTATATGATAAATGGAATCTAGATGATATTTAAATGTTCAACCGTAACTACTAAGCCCGTATGATACAATTGATTCACCTAGGCTAGAATAGAGATTTAGTAATATTTTGTAGGGGATCTTATATTTAATACATTTAAATTTTGCAAGAATAGCACGTAATCTATCACAGACAAGGTTAATATGGTTTGTCCATTTAAAACGGTCGTCGATTACTAATCCTAGTTATGTATGAGTTTTGACAACCTCTACCGCATCACATCTACAATATGCTTAAGATTTCGAGTGGAGACATAGATGATTATGTGCTATTAGACGAAGTTGGCAAGGTTTTCTATTGTGACTAGAGCTTATGTACATTAACTTAGTTTTGTTTTATTTATTACTAAGCCAAAATCGTGTGACCATTTTATTATCATAGTGAAGTCTGATTGTAAATTTTTCAATGTTGTTTCTAAATTTTTTCCTGCAACAATGATACATGTATCATCGGCAAATTGATATACTTCACCATTTGTAACGATTTTAGACATGGTGTTAACATAGGTCAAGAAATGAAGTGGCCCCATCACTGAACCTTGGGCGGTGCCCTCCATTACCTTTATTGGTTCGCTCATCCCCTCACCTACCCTAACTTTGTAGGTTCGATTATTTAGATAATCTTGACACCATTCCAGTAACGGACCCCTTATGCCACATAAATTTAGTTGATCAATAAGTAGAACATAATAATACACCATATAATTTAATTTTTATTATTATAATTTAATTTTTTTGCATTATAATTATGTTTAAGGATTGGCATATTATTATGTCTGCTAATCCCTTTATATTATATATTTACTTTACGAGAGTTGGGTATGCAGAAAAGAGTATGAAAGTAAAATTAATGCGGTCGAAATGCGATCTCTGCGGAGTTAGGCTGACCGACCGCATTCGTAACGACGACGTAAGAGAGCGAGTAGGTATGAAAGAGAGTATTGGTGTAAAGATGCGAAAGGGCATGCTCCGATGGTTCGGGCATGTGGAATGAATGCCGAACGAACGTCTGGTTAAGAAGATATACAATGCGAAAGTGGAAGGATGTAGGTACCGAGGGAGACTGAGACTGACCTACCTAGACCAGATCGGTCATGTACTGAAGGAAGGTGAAGTCAAGAGTCTCCGAAACCGGCGAGCGTGTATAAAGAGAATTATGAATGTTGAGGAAGCGAGTGAAGTATGCAGAGATAGAGTTCTCTGGCACTCTGTTCTCTCTGCCTAGCCTGCAAGGGATATGGCGTGATGATATATATGTATGTATTTTACCATAAAAGCCGTAAAAACCAGTTAATGATGCACCACCGAAGTAAAAAGCAACGCTCTCCACAGAAATCTATAACCCCAATTATAATCATCAATTCTATTAGTAATTAGTCAGCAATCAATCATTATAACAGATTCTAAGCTTGACTATTGTACCTTTATTTCCTCTTAGTGGGGTTTCTATGTCCAACAGTAGACGTCAACGGCTTTAACTGGCTTCAAATGCACAGATAGTTAAGATATCAAACTACCCGTTTCGTGCATTCAATTTCTACGCAGGAAAATACTTTGTGTGTTTCACAAATTCTTGTTCTGTGTCTGGGTTTACTTTATATTCGTTAATTGTCATCATCATTCTCCTACTCTTATCTTAATTACTTGGGGTCGATACAATATGTACTCTTCTTTCATAGTACATATTGTGAAAGTTATTGGCAATAGTTTTATGACCGGCCGCCTGCCAGACATCAACCCTTCTTAGGAATGTAATTGTTGACCAAACCGCAACAGATGAAGTTGGCCCAAGTCGTTATAAGGCTCTTAGTCGTCTTTTACGATATCCACGAGCAAAGTAAGGGTTGGTAGTATTCGTAGCCGCTATCAGATAGTATTTTGTGTTCGTTAATTATATATTATTGAAAAAAAAACAGAGTAAATAGGTTGATAGATGGATGCAGGTTTTCATTGAATTCCGCCCCGGCATCACAATCTTAACGTATTTGAAGCAGATAATTGATATCGTGGATATTTAACTTTAGTCCACTTCGCAATACCTACTCTTTCAAATGATTACCTTCTTAGAGAAAATGCCATTACACATACTTAGGCCTGGGTTTAGGCACACAAGCATGTATAGATTCAAACCTAGGTGAGCCAATAGCTAATCAGCTTTTTATTCTCAACGTCAAGCGTGGAGTTATGCTTCAATAACAACAGCTTCTAAGATTACTTAGTTACTACGCAAAAAAATTGCTATGTATTTGTACATATAATTATAACATATAATTGAAAAGAAAGCTGTGTTACTATTCAATCAATCAATCAATCAAATCATTTATTTGCGTTGAATGTATGTACATTGATAGGGTCTTATAAAAATAGTTCGTCCAGATACATTCTGCCCATTGAGCATGCAAATATTAAAAAAATCAATACTAACAGTTAATAAAAAAATAATTCACACAATATTTAAATTACACAAAATAAAAAATTATATATACACAAATGTCATGTTATTTAAGATTAAACAAATGTCACTATTCAATGTTAAATTAAATGTCTTATCATACAATAAATAATTAATATTTAATAATAAAAAATAAAATAAATTCAAAATATGTCACCTAAAAATTCTTTTATAGAATAATAGCATTTGTCCAATAAAAATGTAAGATTTTTCTTAAATGCATAAACAGTTTCAGTCTTTATTGCCTCAGGTATTTTATTATATATAGCAGGTCCCATAAAAAATAGACTCTTTTTGAATAGTGCCGTGTGATAACCAGACGTAGTTAGTAAGCCCTTATATTGGGATCGCAATGCTGTTGATCGAAGTCTTGTTTCCGACATCATATGGAAAAGATGCTTATTGGTCTTTACAAACATGGCGACTTCTAATATATAAATACATGGAAACGAAAGTATTTTAAGGGATTTAAACACTGGTATACAGCTATCTGTATATTTCAGTCCTTGCATGGCTCTAATACACCGCTTTTGTGCTCTGAATACGTTCTCTCTATCGCTACAATTACCCCAAAATATAACCCCAAATCTTAAAAGTGATGAAACCAAACCATGATATGCCATTACCACAGTTTTCGTGTTGACTTTTTTATTTAGGCTATGGAGTGCAAAAGCAGATATGCTCAATTTTTTACAAATTTCATTAGAGTGTGTTTTCCATGTTACCTGACTGTCGATGTTTATTCCGAGAAAACGTGTATCTGTTACTTCAGTAATTGTTTGACCATTATAATTAATGTTTATGGCAGAATTTGTGGGCATACGCTGGTAAAAATGCATAATATTGGTTTTATCTATATTTATGACTAGATTGTTATTATTAATAAGATAAAAATATATATGATAAATATAGAATTCAGTTTGCTATGGTTTAACGAGTCTGGTTTTCATTCGTCTCAGCCTCACTCTCCAAACATTATATAAATTGCAAAATTAAAAAAAATCTTTCTTTTTCACAGATGGCATCACACAATCTTATATGCTATATTAGCACACATTATAATGTTTAACTAGATTATGTAATTGGTCACTAATTTTATTATATAACAATAAATTAATATGTTAAACAAATAAGTAATTAATACGGAAGCAACGCCATACAATATTTTAACAATTTAATTAATATTAAGTTATGAGCAAACGTGGTAGATGAAGTCGGTTAAAAATAATTGTATCACCTTTTAGTATTCGATGTGCACAGTGACAAAGTCGTGATGTCTGTACCGACTTTTACTTTGTTTAAACAAGTAGACCGTGATTTGTCTAGCTGTTCGTTCTTATTCAACCTCATTTCCATTTCTACGGAACATTCGGCAATTCTAATGTGCTTACTGTTTTACTTATATGCGTAACGTGTCTCGTTTGTATTTAATTGGTGTTATGATTAGTGGTCTTCACGATTTTAAGTAATCAAACCTACCAATAAACATTTTAGTAGACATCATTCTAAAAATATATGCTGTTATCGAAACTTTGATTTGATAAAAAAGAATAAAATTATTTCTGATATTTACGCGTATTACACATTTGAAATATTTTTTTTTTACAGATTCCATCGCGTTTGTATTTGATAGGGTAGGAGCGGAAGAGGAGTAGGAGGATAGTCCTCCCGCGACCATGAACGCTATAAAGTGTTCAAAAAGTCGGGAAATTAAATATCACATACAAACCTAATAAATCCGTAATGATAGTTTTATTTCAAACAATACAATTAATTATAAGATAGAATAGCAATTTTAAATACCTAACGTAGAAATTCTTAGTCCGGCTCACTGTTTAATCAAGAAACTAACATAAATATCTCATCATCACCATCATCACAGCCCATATATGTCCCACTGTTGGGCTCGTGCCTCCTCGTTAATGGGACGGAAATTACCCTACCTACTATATCGCGCTGATCAGACGTGTTGGTATAGGATTTTATTTCGAGTTTTCCTTTTCTTGCATAGATGTTATATGCATTTTATATACCTTAGTCGTCTCTTACCATGGGTAAGATGGGGTGGTGAATTGTATTCTTACTCTGTCACCACACGGATAACGCACATATCACACGGATACAAGTTAAATATCTATATAATTCTAATTTACTTGACTAAAAAAATCAATTTTGTGAATGAATTAAATCTTAAACTTATTTATAATGCACAATCATGGTAACAAATGAAGTTGGTATTTGTACGTATAGTCATTATCTAGCCTAAAAAACCCAATAAGTAACTAACTACATCTAGAAAATTAACAATAGTAAAATAAGTAACAAGTCTTGTGAGTGTATAAGCTTAGACAAAAAAGGATCATGTGTTTTCATAGAAGTAAAATTATGCGAGGCGCGTGCGCCCGCGCAATCTTTCCGCCTGTGTTACAGCATAATTGTCAACGTGATT
The DNA here is from genome assembly GCA_905163515.2 of Lymantria monacha. Taxonomy (NCBI): domain Eukaryota; kingdom Metazoa; phylum Arthropoda; class Insecta; order Lepidoptera; family Erebidae; genus Lymantria; species Lymantria monacha. The sequence continues at coordinate 14,033,497 of LR991098.1, read as the reverse complement.
GCACATATATGTTGCCAGTTAAATAAACATATAAAACAATATTTTGTTATGACAGATTAAACTATTTCATTACTTTATATTATGTAATAGCTGTAGGCGATAAGTACAGACATATTTAAATTTTTTTTACATACATACATACATATACATATCATCACGCCATATCCCTTGCAGGGTAGGCAGAGAGAACAGAGTGCCAGAGAACTCTATCCTTGCATACTTCACTCGCTTCCTCAACATTCATAATTCTCTTCATACTCGCCGGTTTCGGAGACTCTTGACTTAATTTTTTTATTTACATTAATATCGAATAATCTATATCAAAATAAACATATAAATATTTTGATATATGTAAATGATAATATGTTTAATAATAACTATTTTAATTATACATATTATGATGTAACACTTTCTTGGACAGCTTAAAGATTCATCATAAATCAGGCAGACAATAAATTATTATTATTAATAAAGACTTTTGAATAGGTTTTATTGATCGCGGATTTCATATTTATAATAAATATTTGTATGACAGCGATGAAATGATCATAAAATTACCTTACAACGTATAATAAAATTCATCAATATACATGAAATATATGAAGTAAACACATACTTTAATAGAATTGAAGAAATAACATACACAGAAGTAACGCTATTGTACATTAGAGATACTGCTACTTACTTTTTAGGGATGATAGTTGACGTTTTCTCCTTTTGAAAGTAGGATTGATCTTAGGATACTAAAGAATCACAGAAGACACCCGGTCTTCACCGATGACCCGCATACTAAGGAATAGTTTTTCACAACAGATTGGAAAACAATATGCCTTGCTAATCAGTAATTAGAGTGAATTTCAAATTATAAGACAATCGATGCTATATTGGACATAAGTTATTGCCTTATAGATATATGTTTATCGATTCTATAGAAGTTTGAACAAATGATCATTGTTAAGACAATGGAGAGTTTTAATTTATGTCTTCTGCGTGATATAGAATTCATTGTAATCCATTTAATTACATTTAAACTAACGATGTTATAATTTTGTTCTTTTAGTGATATCTTTGTCTATATATCTTTGAACCAATGAATTCTAATGACAAAAACTTTGACATAGCAAGTAATGAAATTAATACGAAATTGTAAATTATATAAACTTAGTTTCCTGATAATTATAAAATGACTAAAATAGTTACATCTTAAGTCGCGTAACATGAGACATGTGATTAATTAAAGAATTAATCTAGTAACAATAAGTTACAGTACAATTAGGATTTAATTATCTGATGAACAAAGTTGTCACAAAAGTTAATATTGGAGATATTTTCGAGAAGTGAAAATCTATCGGCAAAGACACAAGTCTTTTTTTGTCAGACTTAGTCTAGTCTCATTCTGGTAAACCCTTCGGGGCGACGAAAGGATGACTTGCAGACATCTAGCGGTAACACTCTTTATTGTCAACAGAGCAGACTGCTGAAAACGATTCCTTGATTTGGGTTGCTCGGGGGATTAAATTTTTGGATAGTCACCCCGTCAAATATTGGTACCAAAGTGCTAAGTTGCCAGTCTCACGCTAAGCTTCTCCGCGAGTGATAAACTGTTGCCAAATTCAATAACCCGTGCTCTCAGCTAAGAGTTGCTGATGATTAAAGCTTTTGATAAAAAAAAAATCGTTTAAACAAAAGACCACTGATTATTATCAAAGCAAATTGCAGTAAAATGATTTTTAGTATCTGTATCAATTCTATTCTTATTTACTACAAACCCAAACCTGTAAACCAAATTTATTAAAACAATGATCATTGAGTTAACATAATTGTATTTATTCAAAATATAAATACTATATACATATATAAATAAAAGGTAAAGGTTGCCTGGAAGAAATCGCTTATAGCTAAGGCCGCCCATTGTACTGTATCCAATATATATGTATAGCTTTTTGTATTCAATACTGGTGTACAATAAAGTGTATAATAAATAAATAAATACAACATTTACATGCTTTTTAATAACAGTTTTTAAAAAGCGTGTAACATATCTAGACTTCAAGTATTTTGTAGAGAATAAACGTTTTCTTTTCTTTCCTTATTTAATAAACAAAGTGCGTAGTAGCTCTACAATATTGCACTTGCTTTGCTGCTCTACAAAAAATTTTAGAGATTATAAAATTTCTTTAAATTTTCCCTGTGAGGTATTTTGATAATGTCATATCATTTTTTAAAGACTTTTCTACTGCCATTACAATGACATGGCATTAAAATAAATATTCTCGAAGCTTTGAAAGTTTAAAATCATAGCAACGAAAGCAAAAGATTGTAAAATCATAAATAATTATTTAGAAGTTGACATCTGCATATTTAGAAATTCTTCAATACGGAATAAAATTGATAGAAACGTTAAAAGTTTCCTCAAACCATTAAGACGGAAGCATAAATAGTACACTTAAGAGATGCTGAATAAATCTGCTTACATCAAACTGTTGATGTACATAAAACAGTATAAAGTAATTCACTCGATCTAAGTGTCGAGAGCAGTTAGAGAATATCGCGTGCCATAATGAAATATCCTCCGTTACCCGCTCGTTGTGGTGCCGTTACCGAATTGACCATAATAGGTCCGCCAAATGCTAACGGCAGCGCATGCGTAACGAACTCTCTTAATTCATTTGTTACAATTATTATTGGATATCTTTTAATATTTTTTGTTAATACTTTTATAATATGAGCATGTATATGGCGTGTGATGGCGGTCACGTATTATCAACCCTAGCATTGATCGTGGGCGTTATATATATATATATATAGATTACGCGATACGTTGTTTGTCCGCGATGGACTCCCAAAGTACTTGACCAATTTTAATCAAATTTGCACAGCATGTGTAGTTTGATTCAACTTAAAAGATAGGATAGTTTCCATCTCAATTTATAGTTGCAATATTATTTTATTGCAAATTATTTGTCTATAATTTGACAATCACACTTATCTGTTGTCTCTAAACGATTCTAACAGATGGCGGTATTTTTTGACTGGATTGAGTAAGTATTTAATAGATGCTGCTGTGTTAAACCTACAAACGTTTCATATTAGCTACAATTTATTAGCATAACCACCATGTGTTACTGAGGCTACCTTAGCCAAAGCAACGCGTGGCCGGGTCTGCTACTAATATGTATATAACTCTATAGGTATATCGATCTCTGGAAAATGTTATAATTTCTAATCTCGGCATAATGGCATAATGATATCTTAAAGTGTTAGTGTTGTTAGATAAAACTGCATATACGTCATCATTTTCTTAAAATTAGTTGTTACTGCTCTTATTTGTTGTCATATTCTATTCTAGATTTATCTTAACACATAGGTTGTTAAATCACCATTTTTTTACAATAATATAATTGAAAAATTTTCAAACAGTGCTTTCAAACTCCTTACCATAATAATAATTATTAGGTGGGCTTGCAGTACTGAAAATTATTTTTCAAACCCATGGTTATTGCACTGCTCATAAGAATTGTAACGTTATATTTTCAAAATTTTTTCGGACGTAAAGACTAGATATGAAATACTTCTTTAGTAATTAATTTTGATTTACTGGCATTTATGGTTACTGCGCTGCCCATATCCTGCGCTACGTTACTAAAAGTTATTTGATGCTAAAAATCTTAATTTTATTAATTGATATTAGCAATAGACAGATTAATAGTGGAAACGACCGTATTTCACCTTTAGCAATATTTTAAAATATAAGTTTTGCTATAATAACCGGCATTACTCCGTTATTTCCCGGATTTTGCCAGTCCTAGGGGCATCCGTTGAATGTACTCAATTTTAATATGTAAAGATTGTACAAACTTAACCGCAAGTATGAAATGAACCAGTTTCATTGTCTTACTGGGGAGGAAATAATAATACAGTATTGAAATGGTCACGATTACTACCAACCTAGTTATAGCTCTTGGGTGCCCTAAAAGCCGACTTTTCACTTGTATTTCAAGATGTTTTCACCTAGTGTCACTTGATCTATAACTATATTTTTAAAAAAGATTGATATCAAGCAAGCTATGGAATTTATATTGTAAAGGGTTAGTATTTTAAAAGTCTTATGATTTTCAATTTGCTTTTGATGGTATTATTTAATGTTATCTTAATGGCCATATGATATCTTAACTTATTTTTATTTAAAGGCACCAAAATACTAGTGACTGGTCTTATCAATGACATCTAAATTTTAGGTATTATATCGTGCAATCTATAAGACAGACAACATGATTTATTGAACAAGTTACATTGCTTATAAAAACTTGAATACGAGCGATGGTGAGTGAGAGGAGTGAGAGGTGAGTGGCGAGGTTTGGGTTCGAATCCCATATGTGACAAACATTTTTCGCTCGTAATCAAGTACTTATAAATAATCAAGCATGTTAAATGCTAAATTTCAGTAATTTGAAGTTACATTGCTGTTTAATTTATCTAAAATTCAATTTTGTTTTTAATTTAATTTTTAAGATTATTACTAAATAGTAAAATAGTGAATGTATTGATGTAATAACTTTATCTTCAGATAATCCATTTTGGAACAATTTACAGAATGAAATTATCTAAAAACCGCCACGAAAGAACTGTGCTTCTATAGTTTATGATGGTTGGAATTCATGAATATTGAAAACACTATAAAGTACATAAAATTAATTTTATAAAATCCATTAAGTTTAATACAGATCCAGATAATCCATTTCAGAATAATTTACAGAAAGAAACTATTGAAAAACTGCCACGAAAAAACTGTGCTTCTATAGTTTATGATGGTTGGGATTCATGAATATTGAAAACACTGTAAAGTCCATAAAATTAATTTTATAAAATCCATTAAGTTTTATACAGATCCAGATAATCCATTTTAGAATAATTTACAAAAAGAAACTATCTAAAAACCGCCACGCAAGAACTGTGCTTCTATAGTTTATGATGGTTGGAATTCATGAATATTAAAAATACTATAAAGTCCATAAAATTAATTTCATAAAATCCATTATATTTTATATAGAAAATATTTTTTTTTTCTGGCAACTATTTTAAATTGGAATGATTACATTTTAATATTCCAAGTGATCAATATCAGTTATCATAGCCATATTAATCGACAGAAACCTACTTCAAGTATGTCAATGAGTGACTCATCTAATATTTAGGTATGAACCTAAGTACAGTTCATTTTGCTACAGCGGTGGTCCAGGTAAGGTGACGAACGGTGGGGATTGAAACACCTTACGGCCCGTTATAATGGCCACATTGGTGGCAGTGGTGAGGTAACGCCTTCCGTATCTCGGAGAGGCGGTGCGGTCGCACATCTAAATACTGCGTATGTACAGTTAAATATATTATGTACAACGACTTTCAAGTTTTTGTTCTGTGTATTAACCTAAAAGAACAGTTAAAGTCGGATTTAAAACTTACCTAAATATGATCTATCTATAATAGGCATACTCCTTATTTTTAGATTATAGTGTACGAGTATTCTGGTTACCGCCAAAACTAGAAGCACTCGTAAATTACTTTATAACACATCAGTCATCAAATAAGTATTTTTTTTTTCTAAAATATAATTTTAAATTACAGAAACAACCGTTAATTCTAAGTGGAGAGTGTTATGGGCTCAATTATTGCGCAGGATAATTCTTTTTGCGAACGAAACAAAAAGTTTGAGGCTGAGAATTATTTGTATTTTTTTTTTATAAAGCATGTCCGATACAATAATATATCCCTTAGTACGGCTTGTTGTAAAAGAAAAAAAAACGAAACTTTTTTTAAGATACAAAATAACCTGCAGTTTAATAATATAATTTTCTAATGTTAATAATATTGTAATATTAATGCGAATTTCACTCAGTCGTTGAATCGTTACGACTTGAAAAGTAACAAATATACACTCACAAACTTTCACATTTACGATATTAGTGTGACTGTAGTTTGCAATAATTGACATACTCGAGCGTTTCTTTCGTTTTTTATTAATTGTTTGTCTTCCTGATCTAAAAATCTAGGCATGCGACTGTCTTTCGTGATCCTGGGTTCAAATCTACAATCAATTAAATTGCTATATTGCCCTCTCTCCTCCATGTAATGAATGAAATTTTAATAAAATGTTATTTCATCATCATCATCACAGCCCATATATGTCCCACTGTTGGGCTCGGGCCTCCTCCGTAATAGGAGGGAAGTTAATCTACTATACCGCGCTGGTCAGACGTATTAGTATAGGGTTTTGTTTCGAGTTTACGAGAGATTTTATATGCGTTTTATATCCCTTAGTCGTCTCATACGATCACCCACGGCTAAGATATGGGGTGGTGAATAGTATTCTTACTCCGTCACCACACGGAATATGTTATTTGCTTATTACTAAAATAAATATTAGAAACAATCATTTCAGATAATTATACCATGTCATCAATATCATCCTACGTGGATCCCAAATACTTGGGGTCCGGGTCGATATAAATAAAGGCGTATTTCTTTATATCTCTCTAAAAGATGACTTTCTTTTACACTCACGAGTAACGTAAGGGTTGGTAGTATTCTTAACTTCTACCATACAGCTATTCTCGAATATAGTATTCGTATTACACATATGAAATAAAATTACTTTTTCGACTTGTTTAAAATGCTATTTGATTTTACTATCGCACTAATTTGGAGACTTCATAACATCCATGGTCACCAAAGTACCAATTATAATTATTCAACAGATTATAACTATCAAATATAATTTTTTTCAAATATATTATTTACATAAAAATATTTTTATTATATATTGTAAGCACTTAGGCTCTAAAATTCGATAATAGTCTGAAAAAGCCAGACTATTAGTAAAAGTAATTGCGTAATATCGTTATGATTCCGATATCAAAAAGAAAGTTGCTGCCAAATTCATCCGTTTTATAATAAATCGTATAAAAATATTTTTAAACACATATAAAAATTATAAGAGTGAAAGAGTGTTATTTAATTAATTATAATTATAGATTTTGCTTATGGTCATATAGAGTTTATATTTTTTTACATTCGAACATATGTATTGCATTGTTTTGAGACATTACGTGAAATTTATAAAATTGCCACGCGAAGAAAGCTTATGTAAAACGAAAATCATTTTAGTGAATTCCTTACTCGCTACTAGCGTATTTAAATAAATTGCTGGTCAACTTGCTATGGTAATGGCTTGCTGATGTAATAATTATCTTCCTCCAACTTCTTCTAAACCAATTATGTTCATGTACATACTATTGAGCCCGGGCCTCCTCCAATTAAACTGGGCCCACCACACCACAGTAATCAGAGAGGTTGACATTTCGAGTTTTCCTTTTCTTTCAATTTATTACTGTTTAGTCGTCAACTCCATCCACATCAGTATTCAGGCCCATATGAAGTACTTGGGCCTTTTTTTTTTGGTAGGCTATGGCCCGGTCATACGTCGCCCGCACCGTCCGGGGCGACGGAAGGGGAGCACGTGGCCCCATAACCCACCGTATTCCCTCCCCATCGCCATTGGACCGGCCACTGGTACCGCTTCCTTAAGTACTTACGGGCCTGGTGCTGAATGGGCGATGGGCGTTCTGGGTGCATTTCCGCCGAATTGCTCCTTGGCTGGTCGGCGCGGCGCGCGGCGTCCGCCCTATCACGGCTCATGCTGAACGTGGGCGGACCCAGCTCTGAGGGCCGACGGCTGTATGTGGGGGTGATCCGCCCAATGGCCATGTACGGCGCACCCGTGTGGGCGATGTCTCTGACCGTCCAGCTCAGGGCTTTTCTGCGGCATACACTTTTTCAGGTGGAGATGCTCTCCGACCTCTACCGGCGGGTTACCTCAGTGCGCGACGAGGGTGGCTCCCCTTCGCTTAGCGAGATAACCACCTGGTGCCAGAAGTCGCCCGTCGAAACGCCCGTTGAGTTACGCGGCTGGCGAGGCCTAGGCACGGTATTCTTACCGTTGAGGCCCTCCGGCCCGTATTGACGGAGTGGATGGAGCCGCGGCACGGGGTGCTCTCTTTCCGGCTGGTGCAGGTGTTGTCTGGGCACGGCTACTTCGGCAAATACCTGCACATGGTCGTAAGGAGGAAGTCGACTCCGTCCTGCCACCAGTGCGGCAGTGACGAGGACACATCGCAACACACGCTGGAGGTCTGCGTGACCTGGGCCCAGCAACGCTGTGACCTCGTCGCTGTCATCGGTGCCGACCTGACGCTGCCGGCTGTCGCGAAAGCGCAGGCGCGAATATCTGTGCCTGATGCCGCCCTAACCTAGGCTTCGGGTGGTTGGACCAGTGAATTGTCCGGTCATTCGACGTGAGGCCACCGCGTGAGGACGACGCCCCGACGGCGAAAGCTGTCGGGGCGTCGACATGAGAGGAACCCGCAAGGGTATACCTCCGGGCGGGCCACCAAGGACAAATATCGGGTACCGGTGACCCGCTCGCACGGCGAAGAGAGGCGTTTGCAGGGTGGGTCCATGGAGTTGCGCGCCGCCTCTTCTGTTGCCCCGGATCGATTTGTCGGGGCGCGACCACATCCATAGTCCACAATGCAAAAAAAAAAAAAATATATATATTACTGTCAATACATATCTTGTTACATTACTTAATTGACGATATTTATACTCATCATCATCACGGCCACGGCCGGTATGGAACTCTAAAAAGGTTGATGTCACATAAACGTTCTTCTTCTTCTCTTTGTGTATTGGCAATCAGCTACTTATACGAGGTATTGGTGCCAGTGTCAAGTTATAATTATTTTTACGTTTTTAGTCTTTCAGGTTAGTCATTGTCTAAGTCAAAATGTCACCATCAACAGTGCTATGGCTACACTGTTAATGGTATCTTTGAAAACGTTGTAAAGCACTTTTATATGATATTCACTACATCCCAGTAGTTCCGCCGCATCATCATCACAGCCTATATATCATCCATGCACTCTTAAAGTACTTAACCGATTTTAATCAAATTTGCATAATATGTGTAGTTTGATCCAACTTAAAAGATAGGATAGCTTCTATATCAATTTATAGTCACAATATTATTTTATTGCAAATTATTTGTCTATTATTTGACAGTCACAATTATCTGTTATCTCCAAACGATTCTAACAGATGGTGATATCGGTTGACTGGATTGAGTAAGTATTTAATAGATGGCGCTATGTTAAACGTAGAAACGTTTCATATAAGCTACAATTTATTAGCATAACCACCACGTGTTACTGAGACTACCTTAGCCACAGTAACGCGTGGCCGGGTCTGCTAGTTTAACATATAATTTGTTTTAAATTAGTAGAAAAGCAAAAAAAAAAATGTTATTAATAAAAAAAAAACATTAAAGTTAAAAAAAAAAATTGTTAACTAAAGTTCTTTTAAGCGACATTCAATAGCTGGTAAATGAATATAGTGCACTGGTAGATAAAGTAATAATATAAAAAAGAATGTAGTGTGCATAATATTATAACTCCTATTATACCTTTAAGTTTTGACAAAATTATATTTTAATCTGTTATTACACAAAAATTATAGTTACTAACCCTTCCATTTTCTCGAGTGCTTAAAGAAAAGCACAGAGTAAATAACATTCTTATAATAGAAGGAAACCTGGATTTAAAAACTTTGTGATTAATCTCCAATTGTGCTAATAGCTTATAACTAATAGGGGGATAAATACGAATAATATAAAATATATTATGACATTATTTATGTACTTAAAAAAAAAAACAAAAGTATAAGATAAACTTTACTTAATATATCCCTCACAACATTCACGTTCATGGGATAGTAGTTCCCCAATCATTGTAATCAGTGATCTAAAACGATAGTAAAATACAAAGCAAAAAATAAATACGAATGAATTGTTAATTTAATTTTAGTCCATAGAACTCTATGACCTGCCAAAACATCAAACAGTCATTACTAGAATTATTTTTAAATCATTTGGCATACTAGGCTTTCTATTGAACTAATTTGTAGCGTAAAAAAATTGCTTACCACAGGTGAAAATGCACAATATAAAATTATTATTAAATTTATCGGATTTACTATTTATTGTTGGAATTTAATATACTGAATAATACTATTATTATTGATGTTATTGCGGTTTTTTTGGTTTTTTGCTACATCGAGTTCTAAATATAGTCATGGGAGGATTAGGTATTTAACATCTAACAAGAAATATTTTTTTATTTCCTAATTACCGTTATCATCGTCATTTTAGCTCATAGAGGTATATTGCTGGGCCTCTATTTTCATCCACAGTGGAAGGGCAATTAATCTATTATACGAACCGGTCAAACGGGTTAATATATATTTTTTATCATTTGTATTCTTATTCCATTACTACACAGAAAGTTTTAGTTATATCTATATTTTTAATACAATTAAGCCCGCAGAACAACGGCAGCTATATAAACATTACCTACATATTATTTCCATCATTTTTTATGTTACCAACAATTATTTGTTGTATATGTATATATACAGGGTGTCCCAAAATTCAACGATAAGCTGGCACCAGCAGGTGGACCTATATATGACTACTCGAGAACAGAAAAGAAAAAAATTCTACCTTGATTTTTTTTTTCATTACGACAAAAAAACCAAAATCTTTAAAAATGGACATCCTTTATTATATTATTAAGTGCTATTGCTACAGTTTTACAAGTAATTCTGTGATTTTTTTTGTATTGGCAAGGTAAGTAGCACTACTATCGATCACAACCATTAAAAATTCCAGAATATCTATAGTTTTTACACAAAAATCAATCAAAACTATGTTTTTTTCATAAATTATGTAAGATTTTGACTTTCAGCTCACTTTCACTCATCATAGTGAAAAAAAAAAGTATGGACACTACTGTGGCAAATAGTATTAAAAATTGGCGCAACTAACTACAATTCTAAAATGGTATAACATTCAAGGCAAACTAGCCACAAAAATATACTTAGGTGTACTATTTCAAAATAACAACCATATTTCGAAAATTGTTAGTGTTGATAGTAATCACTTTTACTAAGTAGCCAAAATGTTTTTGTAGCAAGTTCCCAGAATTTGAATGAGACATGTGCGTAGTCCGTAGATCCACAGTCTGAATTATTTTATGGCGAAGCTCGTCCAAGGTTGCAATCGGTTTTGTGCAGACTCTGTCCTTTAGACAACCCCAATAGAAAAAGTCCAGGGGATTTAGATCGGGTGAACGGGGTGGCCACAAGATAGGACCAAGTCGCCCGATCCAACGCCCTGGGTACTCTTGGTCTAAGTACTCTCGCACAGGACGGGCATAGTGAGCTGGGCAACCATCGTTTTGAAACCACATGGTTTGTAAATCACTTAAGGGCACATCTTCTAATAATCCTGGCAACTCATTTTGTAAGAAGTTTAAATAACTATTGCCATCTATGTTTCCTTGTAACTCAAAGGGCCCTATCACTTTGCCATTTATTATGCCAGTCCATAGGTTAACCTTAAATTGGTATTGAGATTGTCTTCTCTCACCAGGTGCAGATTTTCATTGTTCCAGCTATGAAGATTGTGAAGATTTAAATATCCATCTTTCTTGCAGGTTGTTTCATCACGACGACGTGACGTTTTAAAATTCTATGTGCAGTACTTTTTGGGATTCCCGTTGCTGCTTGTACAGCACGTACAGAGGTAGTTGAATCGTTTTCTATTTCATTGAGAACTTCTTCATCGTGTTCCGATCTAGGTTTTCCAGCGTTTCGCCTGTCAGATGGTATACAACCCTCCGAAAAAGCTTGATACACGTTAATAAATACGCGATAATCCGGATACCTTTGAAGATTAGGGTACCTTGCTCGATATAATCTGCTAGCAGCGTTGGCATTGCATCGGCATTCTCCATAAATTAGGTGCATATTAGCGTATTCTAACGCTGTGTATGGTAGCGGCATGATGAATGCTAAACACTTGAAAATAAGGCAAAACTTCTTTAAAAAAAACACAAAATCACAGTCTAAAATAATGCCAAGTCAGGTCAATTTCCAGGTCACTTAATTCAATCCAAAAGTCGTCAGTACCAGAGCCACTTTAATTAAAACAGAACGGTGTGCAGTAAACAAAGAAGTAGAGCATACTGACTTGCTGTGCTGCTGAGGACATTAATTACTTCTCCACCTGCATTAATGTTACTAAACAATTAGCATCTATCTATCTCCCTCTAACGTATAATCTCTCTATCTCTGTCCAACTTATTTTATGGACTTATGGACTACGCACATGTCTCATTAAAATTCTGAGAACTTGCTACAAAAACATTTTGGCTACATAGTAAAAGTGATTACTATCAACACTAACAATTTTCGAAATATGGTTGTTATTTTGAAATAGTACACCTAAGTATATTTTTGTGGCTAATTTGACTAGAATGTTATACCATTTTAGAATTGTAGTTAGATGCGCCAATTTTTAATACTATTTGCCACAGTAGCGTCCATACTTTTTTTTTTCACTATGATGAGTGAAAGTGAGCTGAAAGTCAAAATCTTACATAATTTATGAAAAAAACATAGTTTTGATTGATTTTTGTGTAAAAACTATAGATATTCTGGAATTTTTAATGGTTGTGATCGATAGTAGTGCTACTTACCTTGCCAATACAAAAAAAATCACAGAATTACTTGTAAAACTGTAGCAATAGCACTTAATAATATAATAAAGGATGTCCATTTTTAAAGATTTTGGTTTTTTTGTCGTAATGAAAAAAAAAATCAAGGTAGAATTTTTTTCTTTTCTGTTCTCGAGTAGTCATATGTAGGTCCACCTGCTGGTGCCAGCTTATCGTTGAATTTTGGGACACCCTGTATATATATATATATATATATGTGAATGTGAGTAAAACCAAAATAATGGTCTTTGAAAGAGATGAAGCCAGAACAGATATAAGAGTAACAATAGGTAATGATGTACTAGAGCAAGTGGATGAATTTGTATATCTTGGATGTGGATTTAGCCGAGATGGAAGGTACACCACTGATATAGAGCGAAGAGTGAATGCGGGAAATAGAGTGAATGGAGCGTTGGGGCAACTTCTCGGTAGCTACCACTTCAGCCAGAAGGCACGTGTAGCAATACATAATACAGTGCTTGTCCCAACATTACTGTATGGAAGCGAGAGTTGGGTATGCAGAAAAGAGTATGAAAATAAAATTAATGCGGTCGAAATGCGATCTCTACGGAAAATCTGTGGAGTTAGGCTGATCGATCGCATTCGTAACGACGATGTAAGAGAGCGAGTAGGTATGAAAGAGAGTATAGGTGTAAAGATGCGAAAGGGAATGCTCCGATGGTTCGGACATGTGGAAAGAATGCCGAACGAACGTCTGGTTAAGAAGATATATAATGCGAAAGTGGAACGATGTAGGTACCGGGGGAGACCGAGACTAACCTACCTAGACCAGATCGGTCATGTACTGAAGGAAGGTGGAGTCAAGAGTCTCCGAAACCGGCGAGCGTGTGTGAAGAGAATTATGAATATTGAGGAAGCGAGTGAAGTATGCAAGGATGGAGTTCTCTGGCACTCTGTTCTCTCTGCCTACCCTGCAAGGGATATGGCGTGATGATATGTATGTATGTGTGTGTGTATATATATATATATATATATATATGTATTGTAAAGTATATATATATATATATATATATATATATATATATATATATATATATATATATATATATGTAGTATGTATATAACTAAGGAATTATTTTTTAGTTGCATACTACATACATTGGCCGTTTTATTCAACTGATAGCTACAGGGTGACTTTATTTGAAAATTCTGTAAATGATCAAATTTTTGGTTATCTGAAATAAAGTATCTTTATTTTGGAGAATACGTAATATAATAAAGATGAGAATACGTAATATAATGGAGAATACATACCTAATAAATAAAGCAAGCGTGGAGCGAGTACGAGTGGAATAACACGTCATACATTTCTGAACAAATTGGAGATGTATTAACAAGAAGACATGTTAAGAGTATGCGCAATCGTAAAGCATATATGAAGACTGTTATGAGTTTGAATGAAGCGACGGTGATATGCCAAGCTTATGGTAATACGTAGCCACTGCCAACCCTTCTGGGAATCAGCGATTTGGCTATGTATGTCATCAACATCATCATCATCATCACAGCCCGTATATGTCCCACTATTGGGCTCGGGCCTACTCCGCAATGGGAGGGAAATCAACCTACTATACCTACCAGGCTTGTCAGACGTGTTAATATAGGATTTTGGTTAGGAGTTTTCCTTCTCTTGCATAGATGTTATATGCGTTTTATATCTCTTAGTCGTCTCTTACGATCACCCACAGGTGAGATAGAGGGTAGTGAATTGTATTCTTAGTCCGTCACCACACTTAAATGTATGTACGTATTATAAAAAATAATCTAATATGTGTCGTAAAGAAATGATCTTAAACTTAATCAGAGATCACTTAAACAACTTTTACTCACCTCCATGAACTTCGCACGCTAGGTCACTAGGTAAGACGGTGGTCTTACATAAAGTGTAATGACACTTTCTCTAGAATCAAAACAAATAACTTAATATTTCAGTTTAAGCTGTAAGTTAAAAACTAGCTTTTTTAAATGAAAGAAAACTCTAATCAGCCCGAACCATTATCATATTTACCATCTCTATTATCATTACCTTTTTATAAAAAAACATATTATATAGGTCAAGACTGGATAATATTGATACTGAAATGTCATTATTCAACCTTTCGTCATTAATTATAGACGTAGGCCTCCCCCACAAATGATTTTGCCGTAATCGCCACGCTTAGTGGACGGGTTAACAAGCGCAGTGAGGTGATCCCAAGAGTATTGCTGCAGTCTTCTGGTGAGACATTTAGCCAATTTTTACGACTCAACAGGTAAGAAAAGAGTGACGATAATTGTAATCTTATTTAGTCGCCTCGTTGCGGGATATTAAAATTTAGTGAATAATAAATTTTGTGTAAGTTAGATTCGTGTACCGATTGCTATTTGACTTCATAACGCACACGTGTGCATAATTGGTTGTCGATTTTACATAACGCATAAACATTTAACGTATGTAGGTATGTACAGTCATTAGATTCTATATATGGAAGCAATAAAATTTATATAACTAAACAATTATAATGAAAAAATAGTCCGATAATTCCTACCATCTTAACAAAGAAATTCGTTGAAACATATAGAATATTTGTTTTACAGAATTCAACGTACCAAAAGCAATAGGTATATACAATTAAATAATTAATAGCCGATAATGTATTTTTTTCCGTGTGGTGACGGAGTAAGAATACTATTCACCACCTCCTATCTTACCTGTGGGTGATCGTACGAGACGACTAAGGGATGTAAAATGCATATAACATCTATGCGAGAGAAAGAAAACTCGAAACAAAACCCTATACCAACACGTCTAACCAGCGCAGTATAGTAGGTTAATTTTCCTCCCATTACGGTGGAGTAGCCTAACAGTGGGACATTTATGGGCTGTGATGTTGATGATGATGATGAATGTAATTTGTAATTCCTACTCATTCATTCTCCTGCTCTTATCCCACTTGATAAGGGTCGACGTGATATGTAAACATACATATTGTAAAAGTTATTGGCAATAGTTTTATGACCAGCCGTTTGGCTGACGTCAACCCTCCTTGGATGTAATTGCTGACCTAACGACATTAGGTGGTGACTTTTACCAGGTCGATATAAAACTTTCAGTCGTCTTTTATGACATCCACGAGGAAAATAAAGCAGTAATTGTAACCGCTACCATACAGCAAAATTTTTAATTTGTAATCACTTCGCATTTATCGCTTCGCATTTATTTATCAGAAGGATAGTCCTTCTGATAATATTATAAATGCGAAAGTTTGTGAGGATGTTTATTCTAATTATAAGAAAAAAACTAATAATAAGATTTTCATAAAGTATAAATTACAGTAATTTAACATACATATCAAAAGTACAAAGAGACTAATTTCATAAATCCATCCATCCATCAGCCCTTAAACGTCCACTGTTGGACATAGACCTCCCACGAGAATGCCATTTGCAACGGTCCTGTGCCACCTGCATCCAATGGTTTCCTGCGACCTTGACAATGTCATCAGTCCACTGAGTGGTGGGTCGTTCTACGTATTTCATACATATTTCATAAATATATTTTATATATCCAAAATATAAATTTCTTCCGTATGGTGACGGAGTAAGAATACAATTCACCAACCCCTATCTTACCCGTGGGTGATCGTACAAAATGACTAAGGGATATAAAACGCATATAACATCTATGCGAGAGGAGGAAAACTCTAAACAAAACCCTATACCAACACCTCTGACCAGCGTGATAGAAGGCCAATTACCCTCCCATTATGGAGGAGGTTCGAGTCCAACAATGGGACATATGGACAGCTGAGATGATGATGAGATGACACATTTCAAAGAATTTGGAAAAATTCGTTTCCTATATTGTCATTGAAGAACTAATACAATATATTAAAAACTACAAAAGAAATTTGTATATGTACTCGTATAACATATAGATTTGAATGTTATTCTCAACTTGTCGCCACGCAGAAAATTATCAACTGACTGTCTCGTTGTCCTAGTGGCATAATTATTAGACTACTGATCGTAAGGAGCTTTGTTCAAATCCTGGGTTAGTGATTGATTTTAAATTACGTAAAAATCTTCACAATTTTTGAAATTACAAACGAAATTCTAAGTGGTAAGCGCGAAGCATAAAACTACGCCTAGTTATATGGAACTAAAAATGTAGTAAAGTGCACATAACACAACTATGTTTTGATGTTCAAAGAGCTTTATTTATTACACTCCGGCAGCTGTCTAGGTTAATTGAGCAGGCCAGCTGAGTCGATCTTACAGCGTTCTATTCTGTGTCAGGTACTAACTTTTAATAAATTTAAAGTTAGGATATTATTTTTGAATACGTAATCGCTAAGCGATATGTTTCTTCCGTGTGGTGACGGAATCAAAATACAATTCACCACTCGAGTAAGATAGATACACTGGTGATCGTAAAAGACGGCTAAGGGATATAAAATGTGCCGGGCAGGCCAGGAAGCGGTACCAGTGGCCGGCCCGGGCCGGCCGGGCGGGAATATGGTGAGATACGGGGCCACGCGCTGTCCTTCCGTCGCCCCGGACGGAACGGGCGGCGTTTGACCGGACCATAGCCTACCCAAAACAAAAGGGATATGAAATGTATATGACATCTATGCAAGAGGAGAAAAACTCGAAACAAAACCCTATACCCATCTGACCATTGTGGTATAGTAGGTCAATTTCCTTCCCATTATGGAGGAAGCTTGAGCCCAACAGTGGGACATATATGAGCTGAGATGATGATGAGAATTTGAAGCTATATGTTTAAATTTAATTAAATTATTAAATGCTGATTATAGAAAAATATGTTATTTGGTTCAAGTATATAATACTCAAAAGCATTTCAGTTAAATTAAACTTAATATATCACCACTGGAGTATAGTTTAATATTAGCACATAGCAAATAATAAAACTACAAAAATTAACATAGATAAATCAACATTAAACTCAACAGATGTTAAATATATTCACAGAAATTGTGGCATAAAAGAATACCGTTGCATCTTCTTTAAAAAAAAAACGTTACATTTCTTGCGTTGTTAAATCTTAATCAAATAAATTACATGATCGTAACTGACTTTTTTTTGTATAAAGTTCATCAAAATACTACTGTGTCATATAGGCTCACCGAACCTATTATTAGAGCAGTCTCATTATAACTATATCGACACACTTTGACGCCTGATCAAATAAACTTTGACAAGTAGAGTACAGTCAATCACAAAATCTTAAAAAAGGACATCACAGTTTTATAAAGTTCTGTGCAACTACGAATACTACCAATCTTTATTTTGCTTATGGGTGTCGTAAATGACGGCTAAGAGCTTTATATCGACCTGGACCAACTCCATTTGATACCGTCTGGTCAATAATTACATTTTGAGGAGCTGTTGGCGTCAGTCAGGCGGCCGTTCATAAAACTAAAAGTTTCAATACGTACTTAAGTTAATAATTTATATAGGTATACAAAAAATAATATTTATTTGGAAAGAATTAGCTTTAAAAAAACCTCTTTTAATGATGTGCAATGGTATATAAGTATAGATATGATTTAGAATAGTATGTATTTATCAATTATAATTATTCCAATTAGAAGAGAAGTTTTTGTTACAAAAGTATTTCTATTGGATTTCTAAAAGAAATGAAACTGTTGGATTGATGACTCAGTACCAAATGTTACCATCAGGTAAGACAGACTAGTTAATAAAAAAAATCTGTACCCGTTTTTGACTTTCTATGTTCATACATGAGCGTTCGAATTGAGTGAAGGAAGGTGTGAGCTATAAGCCACTGTGTTTCCTTAATATCTATTGAGTAGAACCGTAATCGATTGCTTAACCTTAGGCCTCCTGGTGGGTTACCTTACCTGAGAAATTTCTGGTTAACGTTCCAGTAAAAAAGTACCGAAACATCAAGCTCATTGTAAATCAAAATAATTTGGTTATTTCATATTTGTCTGTTAGAATATTAAAGAACAAGATATATTGTCTTGTCAACACTATTATTATTTTATTATCACAAACATACTGCAAAGAATACCTATTTCTTATCTCTACTAAAGTTATTCACCTTTGTACTCATCATACAAATATTTAAAGCGAGTCCGCGATAAAGATTTTAACGTTGATTGTACTTACTCTATAATATTAGTTAACTGGGTCATTCAACTTCATTTTAACTGATTGATAGACATCATTACTAGAAGCTGATTATTGGTGATGATATTCAAATAAAATAAAGAATAAGCGAACATTATGAGCACGAGCGCAGTTATATATGTGCGAATCATTAAATTAATATTCTGAAGCAATAACGCTATAAATATATGCGGTTATATCGTAATACATTTGATATTATTGGTCTCTCTATAATCTTACGAAATAAGAAATTTTAATGATATTATACATGTGGTCACTCTCACTAATATATAACAACTTCTTTCTTTCTCGATGAAAATTATGAGGCTATTAAAAGAGGTAATTTGGTGATCAGTGGGAAACTCATAACGAAGTATTGGGTATATATTGTCTATAAAGAAAGAAGTGGCTTTGGTTTTGAGTTTTATCTATTATACTTTTTAAAAGTGGTAGGACTACGCTGTTGCCAGTTTTCTGTCTACAACCGCAGGCCGGTCCATCCGGGGAAGTACCATACTTTCGCAGAAGATCGACGTCTGAGTAATGGCAATGTTCTGTTGGGCTTCGCTCGGTGAGCGTGAGAGCCGCAAGCTCAACTGGGTGGGTTTGGGATTGGTATTGGTAGGCAGCGGGCTAGCTATACCCTTGGTATTGCAAAGGTCCATGGGTGGCAGTAACACTTACCACCAGACGTGCTGTTTGCTCGTTTGCCACCATAAGCTATAAAAAAAAATATATCAAAAATTTCTTTAAGCCATTCTGAATACGGTTTATTCTATTACAAAGTTAGTATCTATTAAAATCACATAAGTATGAAGTCTCTTTTTTCTTTATTTTTTTTTTGTTGTGGCTCTGTTTATACTTAAGCCAATGTCAAAGTTAAGTTGCAGCTTCTTCTTCTTTTTATGTATTGGCAATCAGCTACTTATACGAGCCATTTTTGCCAGTGTCGAGTTATAATTATCTTCACGTTCTTAATCTCTTCAAGTTAGTCATTGTTTGTCAGTCAGTCGAATTGTCGCCATCAACACTGCTATGGTGACACTGTTAATGGTATGTTGTAGGAATTTTGATGGAAAACGAAAACGTTGTAAAGCACTTTTATATGATATTCACTACATCCCAGCTGTTCTGTCACATCATATTACATAAAACACCATAAAAATTTTCTAATATAACACGTTAAAACACTAAGATATCGAATATAATACAAGAGCACAACATGACGTTTTAGATTCCCGCCAAAAGTCTGAAGTCTCTTTATAAGTCATGCACATATAGGCATATTGAGTGCACGAAATCTTTCCCTTATAATGATTTCTGATATTTATGCGAATGTTACACATTTGGAATAAAACTCCTTGTACGAATTTTATCGCGATTGTATTTTATTTTTAATTTGCCGACGTTTCGAACACTTTACAGTGATTATGGTCACGGGAGGACTAAGGTGTCTTACGTCCAATATATCATTATTATTACAGTTCTTTCCCTTAGCTGACATAATTTTGTTTTGAATTCTGTCACTATAACAAATACATATATTGCACGCCTCATAAGCGAAGCGTTGAGGTCTTGCTCTACTCTCGACTTATGAAAATCAAGCACTTTTCAAACCTAAAAATGATTGTATTTTTCTCACATTGCACTTATAGGATAATATTATTATACATATGTCAAGAAAAAACATTCGTCTAAACGTATTTGATATTTTTAAAAAGCAATTATTTTGTTTAAAGTAAGAAAAAAGTTGATTAAAAAAATTTTCGAGGACGTCCGGATGTTACCGTAAAGTATCTGGCATTCTGTCGACCGTAAAAATGAATGTATCGAAGTTTTTCTTTTATTAAAAGCTTCATAATCGCAACGCGCTATTTCCTTTCGAAAATGGCTTAGTAATTCTTTGTCGTTTAATTGCAATTAATAAAAAACTAAACTGCTTAGTCATTAGTGTATGTATACTTTATGAAAATTGGATTCGTTATATTTTTTGTTCGTCCATTCGGACAAGCAAAGGAAATAAATCCCATTCAGCCTATACAGCTATGTTTAGCTCTACGTCGAGAATGGCACAAGATATCTAAAGTATTTTTTTTCTTTCATTACGAGTATGTACAAGCTTTTATTTAGTTTCACCTGTCCCGTTGTCTGTAATCAAATCTTGCAAGTTAAATTTGATCCCCTTTCCGGTTTCCGATTGAGCTGAAATTTTGCATGCATGTATAAATTAGATGACAATGCAATATTATTGTGACATAGAGCTGACCTGATGATGGACCTGGAAGCTGGCCATAGGAACTCCGTAATTAAACGACGCAACCCGATCGAAATTGGGCTTATTTGATTCGTCTTGACGAGTACTTTGATACTATATAAAAACCAGGGTCTGATCATGGACCTGGAAGCTGTCCATAGGAACTCCGTAATTAAGCGACGCAACCTCATCGAGTTTGAACTCGTTTGATTCGTCTTGACGAGTACTTTGAGACTATATGATAACCAGGGTCTGACGATGGAACTAAAACCTGGCCATAAGAACTCTGTAATTAAACAGCGCAACCCCTTCGAGTTTGGGCTCGCTTGATTCGTCTTGACGATTACTTTGATACTATATGGTAACTAGGTTCTGATGATGGTCCTGCAAGCTGGCCATAGGAACTCCGTAATTAAGTGACGCAACCCCATCGAGTTTGGACTCGTTTGATTCGTCTTGACGAGTACTTTGATACTACATGGAAACCAGGGTCTGATCATGGACCTGGAAGCTATTCATAGGCACTCCGTAATTAAGCGACGCAATCCCATCGAATTTGGGCTCGTTTGATTCGTCTTGACGAGTACTTTGAGACTATATGGTAACCAGGGCCTGACGATGGACCTGGAACCTGGCCATAAGAACTCCGTAATTAAACAACGCAACCCCATCGAGTTTGGGCTCGCTTGATTCGTCTTGAGGAGTACTTTGATACTATATGATAACTAGGTTCTGATGATGGACCTGGAAGCTGGCCATAGGAACTCCGTAATTAAAAGATGCAACCCCACCGAGTTTGGGCTCGTTTGATTCGTCTTGACGAGTATTTTGATACTATATGGAAACCAGAGCCTGATCATGGACCTGGAAGCTGTCCATAGGAACTCCATAATTAAGCGACGCAACTCCATCGAGTTTGAGCTCGTTTGATTCGTCTTGACGAGTACTTTGAGACTATATGGTAACCAGGGTCTGATGATGGACCTGGAACCTGACCATTAGAACTCCGTAATTATATATCCATATCGCTAACGTTGCGCCTCAGAGTACCAGGGCGAACCCTGTTATACTGAAGCCCTTATCCCTCCACAATGGACCTCTGGGGTGATGAACCCTTTTTATCCTATATTTGTGGGAACAACACGAATAATAAAAATACTAAAAAGTTAAAATAAAATTAAAGGAAAATATTTTTTTAAAAACAAGCTTTTATTATTTGCTAATATAATAAACTAAAAAGTTAAAAATAAATTAACTCTAATCAGACATATAACACTTTATAAGTTCATTGTAACCTTTAACGATATTTTTATTAATCTTCAACAACAAAATAATTCCATATCGTACATAATTATATATTTTTAACACTAAAACTTTACACCATAATTATTAAATCTGCCCGTTTTAATCACAGTCCCAATTTTATAAATAAAAGTGTGTTGCATTTTTTAGCAAATAATAAACAGCTTGCTTTTAAAAAAGGATTTTTTTCTTTAATTTTATTTTCATTTCTGGCATTGACTAAATAAATAATATAAAAATTATGAGGCGTGCACTTTTGGATTTTCCAAATTATTTTGTTATCATCGCGTCATCGTTAAATATAACGTAGTTGAAATTAAATCTAGATACATATAGATAGATATCTAGTAACAATTTTACTTATGCTAATGGAGAGATTTATGTCTAACACCATTTCACTTGTGATGTTTTTAGAATTCAATATACTGCATAATCCTGCCTCAAGAGCATCATTAGAGCCTAATTTGTGTTATCAAGTTGCGGACTTTTGGCGGGAATATGAAAGTGTCATGAAGTGATATTATGTTCAATATTTTAATGTTTTAAAGTATTAAGTATGTTAAATAATTTTGATAGGATTTTATGTAATTTGATGTGGAACTGCTGGATTGTAGTGAATATGATATAAAAGTGCTTTACTACATTTTTATTTTTCATAAAAATCTCTAGAAGATAACATTCAGCACTATTAAAGCCGATGTTTTGACTAACTAATGGACTAATATGAAGAGACTGAAGACGTGAAGAAATTGAAATAACTTAACTCAATATTGACTCGTAAATGCTATTTCCTAATACAAAAAAGAAGAATCAATTTATTATATAGGTACTTATAATGAAACTATATAACAACCCGGCTTGCTAATATGAAATTTTATACTATTTTGTTTGAAACTCAAATACAATATTGGAATATATACAATATTGGTTGTATCTTTATAAATGGAAACGATGAAGAATATTAGGAAATATTGTTAGCTTTATTTTTAAAGCTACTTCTTCATAGGTGTACAATTTTAATTCCGTCTGTCAATTTCTGAGTTTAATAGGAGTTTAATATCGAGTTTTTATGAGAGAAATGATGACGCTATCTGTTAATATCTGTACAAATATAACTTAGAAATATACTAGTCACAAAAATTAAAGGATATAAAAAAAAAATCCAAATTTTTGGGTGATTTTCAACGAGCTGTAACTCCGAGGAAAATAGTTGTACAGAAAAAATAAAAAAAGCAAATTGTAGCTCTAAGTGTCTAGTTTTCAGATATGACTATAATTTTTTTTATCATGTCCAGGTCTGGAGAAATTCTAAGAAAACAACCTAAAAAAAATTTTTCAAATTTTTTTTTCGTCTAAAAAAAGGTCCACGGGCTTCAAAAAAATTTTTTTGAGTGTTTCGTTCAAAAGCTCTTTTAGAGAATTTAATACTCTTTAATTTGACGTATTCAAAAAGCCTGTACAATGATTTGCCGCGGAGTTATTGTCCATCAAAGCAAAAAAGATCTTTTTAACTTTGATAATCAATAACTCCGGAAATAACGATTGTATAGAAAATTGAAGGAAGGTTTTGAAAACTGCACAATATTCTCTATAAGAAAATGTAAACATCTTTTAGAAAAAAAAAATTTTGAATTGAAAACTCGGACTGAAAAAAAGACAAAAATTCGCATAATTAAGGATATTTGGATAACTTGGTATAACTTTGGATAAAATGGATGAACAAAAGATATCGTCGGTAATTTTTTAACCTCAAAGTGTCCCCTAAAATCCCTCAAAAATTCAAAGCGCTGCGATTTTTTTTTCATTGTGCCCCGAAGCTTCAAATTCTTTGTTTTTGCAAAAATCACCATTATGAGCAATTTTGTGATTTTTATTAATTATTTCAATGGAAAAATTTTTTTCTCTCTAAAATCTTTATGTTTTTGATCAAAAAGATTAACTGTTTAAGAAGTTTGAAAAAAAAAAGATCAGTCATTATTTCAAGAGATATTGATTATCAAAGTTAAAAAGATCTTTTTTGCTTTGATTGACGATAACTCCGCGACAAATCGTTGTATAGGCTTTTTGAATACGTCAAATTAAAGAGTATTAAATTCTCTAAAAGAGCTTTTGAACGAAACAATCAAAAAAAATTTTTAGAAGCCCGTGGACCTTTTTTTAGACGAGAATAAATTTGAAAAATTTTTTTTTGGTTGTATTCTTAGGATTTCCCCAGACCTGGACATGACTACTCTCAAAAGACGGGGATCCTACGGATTCCCACTCTACGGCCTTGCTAAGCCAACAGAAAACTGGCACAAACGACGCCTCGTCCTCAGGACTCGAGGCGTCCGCCGAGGGCCCGGCACCAACACAGGAGGCCCCAAAGACGAAGAGGCGTGGGAGACCCCCGAATAGGGGGAAGGCTTCCGGCGCCAAAAAGCGACAGGCGGAGTGGGAGGAGCGGCGGGCTCTCAGGGAGGCTGCCACCGCTGGACCCCAAGATGATGGCGGCGGATCTACTGCAGGGCCGTCAATGGACGAGGGCGACAGTAGTGTCGCAGAGCCGTCCAAAGATGAGGGCAGTGGATCTGCCGATAAAATGGACGAGTGCGGTAATTCCGCGGAGCCGTCCAAGGAGGTCGGTGCGATACTGACGGCAAGGGAGGAGGCCCTCCCCTCGAAGGTGCGAAAGCGCCCCCTGAACAGGGATGGCAGCTCGGGCGCCGATTCCGAGGGGAGTGTTGTCATCATGCCTCCTCCCAAGGTTCCGGCCTCTCGCAGAGGGCGAGGGGCCGTGGCGTCGGGTCGGGCGACCCACTCCCCAGCCGGCAGAGCAAGTGGAGGGGCGGAGGCTCGTAAGCGGGCCGACGACGAGGCGGCCGCCGCGAGGGTGCTGGAGGTGTTGTCCGGCATCCCTCCCACAGAAGTGGCGACCGCTGGCGCCCGCGCGAGCGGTGACGCCCTGGACATGGAGGCCCTGCAGGCCGAAAACGCCCGCCTAGGTGGCGAGGTGTCAGGCCTGCGGGCCCAGAACCGCCGCCTAGAATCGGAGCTGGGCGCGGTGAGGAAGGAAAACCGGCTCCTCACCAAGGACGTGGCCGACCTAAAGGCGCAAATGGCGCGGCTTCTGCCGCCTGCGCCACCTGCGTCGTCGGCCAATGCCGGCCGCCGAGACGTCGCCGCAGCCAAGCCGCCCCGAGGAGCTGGCAGGCCAGTGGTTCCCACCGCGCCGAAGAAGCCTCCGACCGCGGAGCGTGCGCCGCCGACCAACATCAGTGCCAGCACGCCAAATGTCGCCGTCGTGGAGCAGGCCCCGGCAGAGGTCCAGCCGGCAACACCGATCCCACTGCCTGCGGTGGGGGGCGTGTCGGACGAGGCCTTGCGCGCCATTATCGACACCGTCGGTAATATGGTAAATGCGCGCTTGGCCGTTCTGGAGGCAAGGCTGCCTCCGGAACCACGTGTTCGGCCGCCTCTCGCCGCGGACAAGCGGCCATATGCGGCAACAACCCCCGCCCCGCTACCCTGTCAGGGTGGCCGCGTGGGGGGGAGCTACGCCGCAGCCGCGGCTGGGCCCAAGCCCAAGGGGCCCGCTCCAAAGAGAAAGACGGCACCGGCTCCTGCCGGACCGCAGTCGTCGCCCGCACCGACACCGCCGGCGACGACCCGCGCACCCGCGACTGCGCCTTCCGCGCCTGGCACGCCCGCTGCGCCCGAACAGGGTTGGCAGGTGGCCGAGCGCGGCAGAAAGAGTCGCGGGCAGAGGAGGAGAGCGGCGGCCAAGCGCGCCGCTGAGGTCGTCGCCCCCCAGGCAGGAGCCGGAGGAGGCAGCAGCAGGTCGAAGAGGAAGAGGCCGCGCAAGGGGCTCCGGCCGCCGAAGACAGCCGCAGTGGTGATCACTGTGCTGCCTGAGGCGGCAGAAAGGGGCCTCAGCTATGAGGCCGTTCTGAGGAAAGCCCGGCAGGAGCTCGACGTCTCCGACATAGGAGGCGTCGAAGCCCGGACCCGCAAGGCCCGGACAGGGGCTCGGATTTTGGAGTTCCCTGGGGCCGAGGGCACCAGAACGGCCGATAGCGTGGCGTCGAAGCTGCGAGGTCTGTTCGCCGAGGAGGGTGGCGTCAAAATCGCCAGACCCGTAAAGTGCGCCGAAATGCGCATCGCGGGTTTGGATGACTCCGTGACGGTGGAAGACATCCGGGAGGCCATTGCCTCGAAAACCGGGTGTCCCATGGACACCGTCCGGGTTGGCGCCATCCGGCCCGGTCCGGGCGGCGTAGGTGCCGCCTGGGTGCAGTGCCCAGTGGAGTCGGTCAGGCAACTGGCCGACTCAGGCAGGCTCCTCGTGGGCTGGAGCTCAGCGCGAGTCACCGTGCTGGAGCACCGGCCTGCGAGGTGTTTCAAGTGCATGGCGGTCGGGCACACCCGGCCAACATGCACTAATTGCTTTGACTGCGGCGGACTCTGTTTCCGCTGCGGTCAGACTGGGCATATGGCGGCATCTTGCACCGCCCCGCCCCACTGCCCCGCGTGTGCGGCGGGCAATAAGCCTGCCAAGCACCGCATGGGCTCTGGGGCGTGCAGACCTCCGGCTTCGGCTCCAAAGGGGCGGAGCGGCCCTTCGACTCCGGCCGCTCCCGCTCCTAGCGCGGCCCGATCGCCCGCCGCAAGCCAGGAGGTGATAATGGACACAGCCCATTAATGGCTGCCCAGTCCACTCACCTCCTGCAGGCCAACACCAACCACTCCGCCAGTGCGCAGGATCTCCTCCTGCAATCCATGGCGGAGTGGTCGATCGGTGCAGCCGTAGTCGCGGAACCGTACGTCGTGCCTGATCGCCCCAATTGGGTGGTCAGCCGGAACGGAACCGCGGCAATCGTCACCTCCACGCAGCGGCACTTCCCGTCCTTATCCCTCTTGGATAGGGGCGTGGAATTTGTCGCGGCGGATTGGGGAGGGGTCACACTGTACAGCGTTTACCTCTCCCCTAACAGGAGAATGGACGATTTCGGGGCCTCCCTCACCACCTTGGAGGCTTCGATACGGCGACTGGCACCGGGCCTCGTCCTGGTCCTGGGGGACTTCAATGCCAAATCCACGGCGTGGGGGTCCCCGATGACGGACGATCGCGGGCGGGCGATCGTGGAGTGGGCGGCGTCACTGGGCCTCTGTGTCCTAAACAGAGGCTCAGTGAACACGTGTGTGCGACAGCAGGGTGGGTCGATAGTGGACTTGTCGTTCGCTAGCCCCGCTGTCGCACCACGAGTGAGGAACTGGCGTGTCCTGGAGGAGGCGGAGACCCTGTCGGATCACCGTTACATCCGGATGGAGGTCTCCCCTCTCCGGGACCCCAGCAGGGGTCACAGGGCGGACCGAGCTCCCGCATTTCCGCGGTGGGCTGTGGGGCGGCTGGATAGGGACCTACTGGCGGAGGCGGCCATCGTGAACACGTGGCTGTCCTCACCACCCCTAGCGGACGGAGTGGACGTTGAGGCTGTCCGCATCCGCAGTGCGTTACCGCAGGTCTGCGATGCGGCCATGCCCAGGGTGCGGCGTCTACCTCCGAGGCAGGGGGTCTACTGGTGGTCCCCAAGACTGGCGGACCTTCGTGCGGCGTGCATTAGTGCCCGAAGGTCCTACACCCGCAGTCGGCGGCGTCGCCGCGATGTTGAGCGGGAGGGCCAGCTGTACGAGGCGTACCGCAGTGCGCGTACCGCCTTTCGGCTGGCCATCCGGTCCGCCAAGGACGCGAGTTGGCAGGAGATGCTGGACGGTCTTGACCGTGACCCCTGGGGTCGCCCGTATCGCGCGTCGCTGAATAAGCTTCGCGCGCAGGGACCCCCCTCACCGAGACCCTCCAGCCCGACCTCCTTCGTAGAGTGGTCGAGGAGCTGTTCCCGCGGCAGTCGGAGCACACGCCCCCGGTCATGGCTTCGCCAGATCACGACCGGGAGGCCGTCGAGAGTGTTCCGCCCGTGACGGAGTCGGAAGTGGGGGCAGCCGTGGCGAAGATTCGTTCCGCCACCACGGCCCCCGGCCCGGACAGAATCCCAGTCCGGGTGTTGACGTTGCTCCTCGAGCATCTCGAACCTCGCCTCAGGCGACTGTTCAACGCCTGTCTGACGTCTGGACAGTTCCCTGAGTGCTGGAAGGAAGGGAGGTTGGTTCTCCTGCCAAAGCCGGGACGGCCCCCGGATTCGCCGTCGGCCTACAGGCCCATTGTGCTTCTGGACGATGTGGGTAAGCTGCTGGAGCGTGTCCTCGCTGCCCGCATCGTCCAGCACCTGGAAGAGGTGGGGCCCGATCTGTCGGACGCTCAATTTGGGTTTCGAAGGGGGCGTTCGACCATCGGGGCCCTGCTACGCCTGAGGCAGACGGCCGCGGAGGCTGTCGCCGGCAAAGGAGTGCTGTTGGCGGTGTCGTTGGACATCGCCAACGCCTTCAATAGTCTGCCATTCAGCTGCATCAGGGAGGCGCTCCGGTTCCACGGAATGCCCCTGTACCTCAGGCGGCTGGTGGCAGACTATTTGGAGGGGCGCAGTGTTCTCTACGCGAGCCCCGCAGGGGACATTGTGCGGACGCCCATGTCGTGCGGTGTTCCGCAGGGGTCGGTTCTGGGGCCGACTCTGTGGGACATCGGTTACGACTGGGCGTTGAGAGGGAGTCTCCCCCCCGGGCTGAGCGTTATTTGCTATGCTGACGACACGCTCGTCACAGCCCGGGGCAGGACATTCGAAGAGGCGGCGAGCCTGGCCACTCTCGGCACCGAGGAGATGGTCAGGCGAATCGAGGCGCTGGGGCTCAGGGTGGCCCTAAACAAGACGGAGGCCCTTTTATTCCATGGGCCCCGTGTGAGGCTGCCCATCGGCGCCTCGTTAGTCGTCAACTCCATCCACATCAGTATCCAGGCCCATATGAGGTACTTGGGTCTGGTGCTCGACGGGCGATGGTGGTTCCGGGAGCATTTTCGTCAAATTGCTCCCCGGCTGGTCGGCGCGGCGTCCGCCCTTTCTCGGCTCATGCCGAACGTGGGCGGACCCAGTTTTCAGGGCCGACGGCTGTATGCGGGGGTGATCCGCTCAATGGCCATGTACGGCGCACCCGTGTGGGCGAGGGCTCTGAACGCCCAACTCAGGGCGGTTCTGTGGAGGCCACAGAGAGTCATGGCGGTCAGAGCCATTCGCGGGTACCGCACGGTGTCGACAGAGGCGCCGTGCCTACTGGCCGGGACACCCCCGTGGGACCTAGAGGCGGAGATGCTCTCCGACCTCTACCGGCGGGTTACCTCAATGCGCGAAGAGGGTGGCTCCCCATCGTTCAACGAGATAGCCACCTGGCGCGAGGACGCCCGCCGAGAAGTCATCGCCCGTTGGGCTACGCGGCTGGAGAGGCCTAGATACGGTGTTATTACCGTTGAGGCCCTCCGGCCCGTACTGATGGAGTGGATGGAGCGGCAGCACGGAGTCCTCTCTTTCCGGTTGGTGCAGGTCTTGTCGGGGCATGGTTGCTTCGGCAAGTACCTGCACACGGTCGTGCGGAGGGAGTGGACTCCGTCCTGCCACCATTGCAGTAGCGACGAGGACACGGCGCAACATACGCTCGAGGTATGTTCGGGCTGGGACGGGCAGCGCCGTGACCTCGTCGCTGTCATCGGTGCCGACCTGACGCTGCCGGCTGTTGCGCGAGCGATGGTCGACAGCGTCAGGAATTGGGACGCGGTCGCCGCCTTCTGCGAGGCTGTCATCTCGCAGAAGGAGGCGGCGGAACGGGCCCGGGAGGATTCCCGTGACCCGGACCGCCGCCCGCGGCCGGGACGGCGCAGGCGCGAGTACCTGCGCCTGATGCCGCCCTAACCGAGGCTTCGGGTGATCGGACCGGGGAATTGTCCGGTTACCCGACGTGAGGCCACCGCGTGAGGACGACGCCTCGACGGCGAAAGCTGTCGGGGCGTCGACAGGAGAGGAGCCCAAGAGGGCATACCGCCGAGCGGGCCACCGAAGACAAAGATCGGGTACCGGTGGCCCGCTCGTACGGCGAAGAAGAGGTGCTTGCAGGGTGGGTCAATGGGGTTGCGCGCCGCCTCTTCCGTCACCCCGGACCGATTTGGCGGGGTGCGACGTCCATAGCCCACCGCAAAAAAAAAAAAAAAAAAAAAAAAGACCTGGACATGACAAAATTTTTTTATAGTCATATCTGAAAACTAGACACTTGGAGCTACAATTTACTTTTTTTTATTTTTTCTGTACGACTATTTTCTTCGGAGTTACAGCTCGTTAAAAATAACCCAAAAATTTGGGATTTTTTTTATATCCCTTAATTTTTGTGACTAGTGTATATAAATAGTTAAAACGTATACGTTCTTGTTTTTATTTATAAAAGAATTTTTTACCTAATAAATCAAACACTAATAGCATTTGCTATATGCTATGTAAAATATATTTCCTCATTTGAAGAAGTGTAAAATGCTTGTAGAACGTAAGTTCGTAAGGACTTACTCCTAACACTATCTCATTTGCACAGAAATTCTGACAAAAATTTAAAGTAATAGTAAGTAAAGTGTAATTCCATATCCCCGTTTGCAATAGAGACCCGAAAATACACTGGCAATAAAATCTTAACTAAATATGAAATTTCAGTGCCTAACTATGAGACTTTTTATACATTTAAATAGGTTAATCCCACTTACATGAAATATTTTTTTTATTGCTTTTGGTGACAGACGAGCAAGCAGCACGCTTTATGGCAAGTGTTACTGCCGCCCGTGAACATTTTCAATATCAGGGGTAATAGCTAGGTCGCTGCCTAGTAATAAAAAGCCCAAGAATTTTTTCGGCTCTCTCGCACACCGAACGAAGCGCAGCAGCACAATTCCACTGCTCAGACGTCGATTTTCTGCGAGAGTGTGGTACAACTTCGGACGGACCGGCTCACGGCTGGAGACAGACAGTTGTTAAGAGTGTCCTATCACTATAAATTTTAGTTTTTAAATTTTAGTTCTAAGTATAATTTTAGTTAAATTAAATAAGGAAGTCAACGTTAATGATTATATGATGATTGTTTGTGCGTAATCTGAGCTTCCTGGTTTCAAGGTATACCAATAAATTAATACACAGTCTTGTGTGTGAACAACGTATATTTCTATATTAATAATTACAAAGCAGAGGGCAAACAGAAAAATATTACTATGGTCTTTGACACTATGTGGGCCAATCAGAGAGCATATCGCGTCACTTTAACGCATACTGATTGGCTCGCGATGTTGCGTTGCTTCGTGCTGGTATTGTACCGAACATGCCCGCGGCCTTGAAAGCACCAGCATTCAACTAATTGTTAATTATCCTGTACAAGAGGACATATTTTGTTGTAAGACCGTCTCACGATGCCTGACGATGTGCGGATGTCAGCTACTCGAGAAATGCCGTCGCTGCCAGGAATCGACTTCACAATTCTCCCTAATTGCCATTTCAATGGTGGCAGGTTTACGTCCTTTATTACGACAAGCGTATCAGGTTTCAAATTGGTAATTGTTTGTCTCCATTTAGTTCGAGTTTGCAACTCGGAGATGTACTCTTTAGACCAGCGTGACCAAAATTGCTGCCGGATCTGTTCTAATCGCTGGTAGCGATTCAATCGGTGAATTGATGAATCTCTCAAATCGTTCTCAATAACTGGTGCGGTAAGTGGTCTTCCGATCAAAAAATGTCCAGGGCTGAGAGGAAGATAGTCTTGAGGATCAGATGATAGTGGTAATAGCGGTCGTGAATTCAATATCGCTTCAACTTGTGAAAGTACGGTGGTAAACTCCTCGAAGGTTAGGTTCGAATTGCCCACCACACGGCGAAGATGGTATTTACAAGATTTCACCCCAGCTTCCCACAAGCCACCGAAATGCGGAGAATATGGAGGGATGAAAGAAAATTTTATTTGTTGATCTCTTGCGTAATCAATAATTTCTTTTTTACAGTTAGATAAAAACTTAAAGAATTCATTATATAGGCCAACAAAATTACGACCGTTGTCCGAATACATTTCTGACGGCTTACCGCGTCGTGAAATAAAACGCTTAAACGCGAGTAAATAAGCATCGGTGGAGAGGTCGCTAACCAGCTCCAAGTGGATTGCGCGTGTAGTGAAACAAATAAACAAACATATGTAAGATTTTATTAATTTCGCGCCGCGCCCCTTTCGATTTAGAATGAACACTGGCCCTGCGTAGTCAACTCCTGTGCGAAAGAATGGAAAGCTAACAGTTATGCGTTCTTTAGGTAAATTACCCATGAGAGGGGTTAATGTTTTTCCTTTAACACGTCTGCATATGATACATTGCTGAGTCACCTGCCTAGCCAACTTCCTACCCGCCAACGGCCACCAATTTTGGCGTAAACGGTATAATAATGCGTGCATTCCGCAATGCATAGATTGATTATGTTCATGTCGAAACAACATAAGTGTAAAATAATGTTCAGACGACAAAAGTATCGGATGCTTTTTATTATAACTAAATTCAGGTGAATTCTTCAATCTCCCACCTACTCTAATTAGATTATTGTTATCTAAAAACAAACTTAAACCTGCAAGTCTATCGCTTGACTTCAGACTCTTGCCATTTTTTATTAAATTATATTCAATAGGAAATGATTCCATTTGTGACCATTTAGCGAGCGCATTAATGGCACAATTTAATTCAGTGACAGAGATAGCATTAGTTAGTGGATTTGTTTTGCCGTGCGCACTGTGAATGAAACGAAGAACATAGGCAGCGATATGACTCATACGCTTAAAATGCGAGAACCGATTAAATGGAAAAAATGATACGAATTCATCACCCTTACATTTTGCAATTAATGAATTTATGATTTTTAATTTTAATTCAGGTAATTCATTAGAAGAGGTATAAATATCATTTGAAAATATTTGAGAATTTAATTTATTACTAAAATTAATATCATTCAAAAATTTCGGGCCTTCCCACCATAATATTGACGACGATAGGTCCTCAAGGTTAACCCCACGCGAAACTAGGTCCGCGGGATTCTCCTTACCACTGACATGTCGCCAAGCAAGCTCACCCGTAATTTCGTGTATCTCTGCGACTCGGTTTTGCACGAAAGTTTTAAGCAAGCTAGGCGCCATGCGTAGCCAACCCAACACGATTGTTGAGTCAGTCCAGAACGTGACGTCATCAAACTTACGAGTGAGTGTACTGTGGATCTTCTCAAATAGCTTAGCACCCAGCAGCGCACCACATAACTCCAGTCGTGGTATACTTACAGGTTTCAACGGAGCTACCTTACACTTTGAAATGAGTAGTCTCACTGCTACCCGACTGCTTGTCACGGTGCGCACATAGGCACATGCACCATATGCACTTTGTGAAGCGTCTGTAAATATGTGTAACTCGGTACGAATGGCGTTACTTAAGAAAGCGTGCCGTTTTACCTTTATTGTACTGAGATAAGATAAACTGCTAACAAATTGTTGCCATGTACGCACGACATCAGTGGGAAGTGGATCATCCCAGTCTACCTTCAATAGCCACAGCCTCTGTAGTAATACCTTACCGATGATTACAGAAGGACTCAGTAAACCAAGTGGATCGAATATCTGCGAAACAATTGATAAAATTATACGTTTAGTAACAGGTTCGTTACCACTATGGAATTGTGTGTTAAAATTAAACTCATCGGCGGCACTACACCAACCCAAGCCTAATGTTCTGCATTGACTATTATCGCCTAAATTTAAACCTATGACCGTATTATTTGCATTTGATGACGTAGGCAGAGGAAATGCGCAGTCGAATTCAAAATTAAATATCCATTTTCGTAGTGGAAAGCAACCGGCTTTCAATATATCTATGGTAGACTTACAAATATTAATTAATTTGACCTTTTCCTCACACGAGGTCAAAAGGTCATCGACATAAAAATCATCATTTATGACTCTTTTAACCTCAGGGTCCTTACATTCAGCTGCGAGTTGTTTTAGGCACCTGACACTAAGAAAAGGTGCCGATGCCGTTCCGTACGTAACGGTATTCAGACGATAAAATTCGAGCGACTTCATCGGATCGTCACGCCATATAATGAGTTGCAGGTCTCGTTGGGAAGGGTCAACAAGCACTTGGCGGTACATCTTCTCACAATCTGCAATTGCTGTGTATTTAAATTGCCTAAAGCGTAACAATATACCTAACAAATCACCTTGAATAGGCGGCCCTACCAACTGAATGCTATTAAAAGATTTACCATTGCTGGTCGCAGCACTAGCGTCGAACACTACGCGAAGTTTTGTCGTCGTGCTGTGCTCTCGAAACACGCCATGATGTGGCATGAAATAATGCGGATTCATGATAGTATCAATCCGACTCATATGGCCTAGATTAATATATTCATGTATAAATTCAGTATACAATTTCTTGTAACTGCTGGGTGCGTGTGCTAACCTTTTTTCTAACGATAGAAAACGACGTTTCGCCTGAGAGAACGATTCACCTAAAACGTCGGGTGATTCCTTGAGGGGTATGCGAACACAAAATCTTCCATCCTCATTGCGTGTAGTGGTTGATAGGAAAGACTGTTCACAGGCCCGCTCCTCATTTGTGTGCGTATCCCGAGGCCTAGGTAACTCTTCCAGCTCCCAGAATTGGCGTAGCTGGTTATCTAAAGAATGAGTAAAGTTACATTGGACAGAACCCTTATGCGTAATATTATTAATGGGGCCCGAAATTATCCAACCCAACTTCGTGTTTTGCAGGAACGGACCGTTGGATAAGCGTATCTTGCCGTCGATAAGCAAGTCCCAAAATCGATCCGCACCTATTAAAATATCTATCTTTTGCGGGTCTAAAAATTGATTATTAGCCAGCTGTAAGTGTTTAGGAATTTTGAATTGTTCACGTTGTGCCTGCACGGCAGACAATATAGCGGTAATCTTTGGCAGAACAAAACATTTAATTTGTGTGGAATAAGAATTAATGCGTGATTTAATTTCAATGTCACATGTTTGTGTACATTGTGTTATTGAATTTCCTACTCCACGTACTTCATAAGTGGACTGTATTAGCGAAATGTCTAATAATTTACAGAAAGATTGTGTAATAAAACAACTCTGACTACCACTGTCAAGTAATACGCAAGCGACATGATACTTATTATATTTATCGCGAACGTCCACTAACGCAGTAGATAACAGAATGGGTTGCACGTCTACGCATTTTGTATTTGTTAGCGTATCAACGTGACCGTTGCTAGACTGTATAAATTGTATACCGTCGCCGTTGCCGCATTCACTGAGTGCAGTGTTGCCAACTGCACCGTAATTACGGTGAAAACACGGTAATCAGCAAAGATCTACCACCTACCGTAGGATTATAATTACGGTAGCAAAATACACCGTAATATCCATTGAAGACCCTATATTTTCAAAAACTTGTAGATATATATGATAATCTATGAAGTAAAATAATTTTAGCAAGTTTGTATGTTTATTTGCCTCATATTAGGGTATTTTCGTCTTATTCTACCGACAACACTGCTTTTTACGTCGGGAAATCCCTCAATAGCACGGTACCAGTATGAAGATATTACGCGAATTAATTCAGTGGATCTTTATGTATTTGAATTTCAATGAATACTTAGGACATTTTAATTTACCTAGTTTATTTATTTTATAATTGAATAACATTTCATTCGTGCATTTCATTACGTAAGAGTTTGTTGTGTTGTGTGAGATCTGAGTTTTTTAATTATGG
This sequence comes from Lymantria monacha, assembly GCA_905163515.2. Lineage (NCBI taxonomy): Eukaryota > Metazoa > Arthropoda > Insecta > Lepidoptera > Erebidae > Lymantria > Lymantria monacha. The sequence continues at coordinate 13,997,385 of LR991098.1, read as the reverse complement.
AAAGTGATAGCGATAGCCCTACTGATCCAGAAAATAGCTTACTACGAGTACCAGCTAAAAGAAAGCGTTATAAGCAGAAATTTCGGGAAGAATGGTTGCTGAATAAAGAATATTGTGATTGGCTAAGAAAAGATAACAGGGATTTATCGAAGGCGATCTGCAATGTTTGTAATACATCTTTCAGTGCAGAAATAAGTGTAATAAAACGACACAAAGAAGGAACTAAACACGTAAGTAATTTAAAGAGATGTAGTGCATCAACTTCCAAAACACAACAGTCAATAATAAGTGCTTTTAAATCCACGCCGACTAATGAAAAGCAATTGTTAAAGACTTCAGAAATAAGATTAGCTGCTTTCGTTGCTGAGCATAAATTATCTCATAATGTCGTGAATCACTTGACAGATTTGTTACCAAAATTATTCCCAGATTCTCAGATAGCCAAAGACATTAGATTAAAAAGAACTAAAGTTCAAGCTGTTATAAATAACTGTATTGGCAAAACTGAGAAAGAAAATTTGGTCAGTGACTTAAAATCACAAAAGTTTTCAATTTTAATAGACGAAAGCACAGATATTGCTGTAGTAAAGACGGTAGCTGTAGTGGTCCGATATTTTGATCCTATGATTGGTAAAGTAGTTTCGCGGTTTTGGGATCTGATTCAATTATTCGATGAAAAAACAACTAACCATGTTGTAAATGCCGAAAAACTTTTTAATACTGTTATTGATACTTTTCAAAAGTATGAGATTTCTACGGAAAACATCATAGGTTTCGGCTCTGATGGATGCAATACAATGATGGGATGCAATAACTCTGTTTCAAGTAGATTTCGTCAATACTGTCCAGGCATAATAGTGATTAAATGCATTTGCCATTCTCTGCACCTTTGCGCTAGTGACGCATGTAAAGAGCTTCCGCTTAATTGTGAAAAAATGGCACGAAATATTTATAATTACTTTAAATCTAGCAGTAAAAGGCAGAGCGAGTTAAAGGAGTTTCAGTATTTCGCTGAGGTGGATGTGCATAAAATTCTCAGACCATCCCAGACTAGATGGTTGTCTTTAAATGCAGTAGTGCAAAGGATTCTTGAACAGTGGGATGTATTACGTCTTTATTTCGACAGTAAATGGCTGGAAGATTCGGAGTGCCAAGATATTCATTCATGCTTGAATGATGCCATAATCAAGGCTTATTATTATTTTTTGGCTTGGATGTTGCCAAAATTTACAATATTAAATAGCTGCTTTCAGAGCGAATCTGTTTTAATTATGAAAATACATGAAAAAATGACAGTTTTTTATAAAGAGCTGTTACTATTGGTTTTACACAGAGATTATGTTAATTCTGCTCCGATTGAAACTCTAGATCTAATATCAGAAATAAATCACAAGGACCTGAAAGATATATATTTAGGTTTAGGTGTCCAGAAAGAACTAGCTTCTATAGAAAATGAAGAAAGAAAATTAATTCTGAGAAAGATGTGTAAAAACTTTATTATTAGAACTTGTGTTGGCATCCGTAAACGTTACTGTTTTAATGACAAAATTATGGCAGAAATTGGTAAATTTGATCTTGAGAGAGTAATTTCTAACGACAGGGAACAATCAATTTCGTCGTTATTTCCATTACTGCCCAGAATTTCTCCAACTTCAATACAACATCAACAAGAACTAGATGATGAGTGGCGGAAGTTGCTCTTTTACCATAAAGATTTGGATTTAAGTCAACCTCCTGACGTATTTTGGCACAAGGTAAGATACCAAGTAAACTCTAAGTAAGCTGAATTCGTATTGGCTTTTATTTTTGTAACAGTCTAATCATTTTCTTTTTCAGGTAGCACAACTGCGCGACCATCGAGAAGGGAATACCCATTTTAAACACTTGCCTAAGTTTATGTTGGCCATTTTGTCATTACCACATTCGAATGCCGAGTGCGAAAGAGTTTTCAGCAGGGTTAACGACATCAAGACGAAGAAACGGAATAAACTTCTTACAAAAACCATCAAGGGTAATATTTTATCGCAGCAAGCCATACAGCGACATGGAAATAACTGTATTGATTTTAATCCCACTGACGCTATGATTAAAAAACATAATATCGATATGTATAGAAATATTGAAACAATTATACTGTCTGATTCTGATTGAAATATATGCGTTTTTTTCAACTCTGACTACATATAGGTACATACATATACAAAAGACATACTACAAAATAAACAAGGTAATTCTACCGTATGTCAAATATAAATTGCAACATAATTTCGTAAAATCTACCGTATTTTTAGAAGAATTCTACGATCCGCTAGGTTTCAGAGTTGGCAACACTGACTGAGTGTATCAGTGAGCGGCAGCGCCGGCAGCGAGGTGCGCGTGCGCGCGTTCGATGCGCTCGTCGCAGCAATCGTTGTGTCTTGCCCGGTACTGCAAATATTATTTAATTCATTAGGATGTATTAACGAATTATGTTTTAAATTACAATGTTTGCAAGGCCCCCATAAACAACTATCCACAGAATGTCCTGCACGTAAACAATTCTCACACAAGTTATTGTTTTTAATAATCTTTAATTTAGATTGCAAATCCATATTAATAAATTGAGTGCAGGAATAGATTGGATGTTTACTATTGCACACTACGCATGATCTACGCGCTTTGCGGTCGGAAACAGTTGGCGACTGATGCTGTAACGATTTTGATGAAACATTACTCCTTACGATTGAGCTATTTTTTTTCGTTTCTGTGTAATTACGTTGATTTAATTGTAAATTATTATGCGATAATGCCAATGTCTCCAGTAGATCAGCCCTAGTTTTTAAAAAGTTAATTAAACAATCAATTTTTAATTTTGTTTTAGAGTCCGTATTCGATATTAATAACCCCTTGTGTTCCTCCCATTCTCTTTCTGTGGTTTTGTCTAATTTGGAAGCAATAATGTAAATAATAAGAGTGTCCCAACTGTCCGTCGGTTCACCAAGGGTTTTTAGTGCTCGTAAATTATTTATGACAGTATCTATGAGTTTCCTAATTAGTGAAGGAGACTCCTTTGGGAGGGGCTGTATTGCAAACAACGCTTTGACGTGACTATGCACCAATAACCTGTCATTGTCATATCTATTTAAGAGTAACTCCCACGCAACTGAATAGTTGGTAGCAGATATCTCGAGCGCGCTTATGACTAGCTCGGCATTTCCTCTAAGAGATGACTTAAGGTAATGAAATTTTTGGATATCACTTACATCATTTGACGTGTGCACTAATGATAAATAAGTATCCCTATATTCTAGCCAGTGTTCATATAAGCCATCGAATGTAGGCAGCGTAATAATAGGTAATTTAACTGACGATTTGTTAGAACGTTGACACGTATTTGAACAATTAGCGACCTCCTCACCGACCTTAAGAATAGATTCAGCTCGAGCGAGGGTAGAATAATAACTGTCTTCGAACAACTGCCGTTGATCTAACTGCTCATCGATGTCACAATCTAATACTAACTCCTCAACCTTCGACTGTATCTCATTAAATTCATTAAATAAGATTTCGGCACCCTTTACGCGAAATTTGAGATCAATTTTTGATTCACTCGTGGATACGTTAATATTACCTAAATAATTGGACAATTTAGTTAACTTGCCTTTTAATATACCACGTTTTCTAATTAAATCTCGCAGGATTTGTTCAGTTTTAGGATCGCCGATGTCTTTGTAAGGAGATCTGTCACGTTTTTTGGTTGAAAGTTCACTATCTTTACTTAATGACATCCCGGTGGCTATAGAAAGTGGTGTACTTACGTGAAAACACTGATAATTGAACTGGTATAAACGCGGGCACGATTACCTGTCGAATCACTTTGCGCAGTGGGCAACCTTACCACCCTCACTTCAATCCACCAGAACTTGACCACTTAATAGCTTCTTTGTTGATATTTCACCGTACAATGCAGCAGAGGTTTATTCAAAGGTTGCTTCGCTCGATGAATAAATTGTAAAGTTGAAATTACTGATGTATAATTGATGTATTATTGGTATATTATTGAGATATGTGACTCTGAAGGACCATAAAATGTTTGTGCGTAATCTGAGCTTCCTGGTTTCAAGGTATACCAATAAATTAATACACAGTCTTGTGTGTGAACAACGTATATTTCTATATTAATAATTACAAAGCAGAGGGCAAACAGAAAAATATTACTATGGTCTTTGACACTATGTGGGCCAATCAGAGAGCATATCGCGTCACTTTAACGCATACTGATTGGCTCGCGATGTTGCGTTGCTTCGTGCTGGTATTGTACCGAACAATGATATTATTACTTGAATGAAACATCAATTATCAAATTTTGATAGTAAAATAGCATAACCTTTGATGAACTAGATTATTTATCATTTAACATCCTTGACTTAATTAAAAAAAACACCTTGACCTTCACAAATATGATATTGCGTAATATTTCTAGAGCGGTTTTATATTAAACTTTTGTCTAATTCATTCGTGATATATGCAACGAAATGATGACTTGTTTTGAATTTGATAATTGTATTTTATACATCAAATATATTCCGTAAGATTTAAATCAAAACACTAGCCTGAATGAATAAGCAATTTGTTTATAAAATAAGTATGATAACGTAGTAGTTAGTTTATTAATGGTAGGATCATGCTGTTGAAATTTATCTGTCTACATCCGCGGGCCGGTCCGTCCACGGTAGTACCACATTCTCGCAGAGGATCGACGTCTAAGTAATGGCAATGTGCTATTGCGCTTCGTTCGGTGAGCGAGAGAGCAGGAAGCTCAACTGGGTGGGTTTGGGGTTTATATTGGTAGGTAGCGGCCTAGCTATACCCTGGTATTGCAAAGATCCATAGGCGACAGTAACATTTACCATCAGATGTGCTGCATGCTCGTTTGTTAGTGTTTTAACTTAAATATAACAGCTGGCTGTCAATGTGATATCATCTGTGACCAGTTGACAATAAGCAGAAGAAAACGCAGTAGCTCTTTCTTGGAAAACTCTTAACATTAACTCTCTTAGCAAATTCGCCTATCAAACGTTACGATTATGGCGTTAAGTCTACTTGGGAATGCATATTTACAATAGACATTTCATATGGTGATTTAAGATCTCTTAAATCACGTTCTCAATCAATTAGTCATCTAATTAAGGAACGCTAGCAGATAATAACAGTGCAAGAAAAGGTTAACTCGAAATAGAACCCTACGGCATAGAGGTCCATTCCAAGCTTTTCTTCACGTCTGTTCAGCGTGGTATAGTAGATCAATATCCCTAACACGGTGGGGAAAGCTTGGACATCGATATGGTAGAGACTTTAAATTTTAGAAAAAAATAAACTTGCTACTAGTTTATACAAGCAGTACTACGTTTTTATTATATTCATAATCGGAGAGGAAACAATAAGACCCGGTGTATTATTAAAAAAAAAGCCAGAAAAGAACTCATTTACGAGCTATAAATGAACGATTTGAACTCATATAAAAGCTGTTGGTACAAATTTGCATTAGACGTTTTGACTTAAGTATGACAGCTGGCTACTAGTGTGATATCATCTGTGATCAGATGACACTAAACTGGAGAAAAAGCAGTGGCTCTCTCTGAGAAAACTCCTAACATTAACTGCCATAGCCAATCCGGCCGTCATTGAAAATGACGTTTCACTCCAACGCGCGGTAATATTATCTCGTTGGTAGATTATTTTTATGAATAACATAACCTATCAAATGTTAACATTTCATAATATCAATAAAAATAATAAATATAATTTAATTTATTATCAATGTATAAAGGTAGACTGAAATCTGTAATGCTATCAAACTATTATATCTCGAGAGGTCAGTATTATTTTGAAACGTGTATATTAAACATAATAGAAACATTGTGTTGCTATAAAGCAATAATAATAAAAATTTAAACTTAAAATAATAAAAATACATGTATATATTATAATAGATGAACATTTCTTGCTTACGCTATAAGTGATATGCGAAAAAGTATTTTGAAATTGTATAATATCGTGCCAAATGGGTTCATAAATATGTTTATATTTTATTTTGTTTCACTTCTCATAACAGCTCCCTCCATAGAGGCAATCATGACGATCATTAGCTAACCCTCATCACACACTAAATGAGGTCCGCACAACATGCTCTTATAGCCCTATCAGTCGTCATACACTGCACTTATTTCATAATCACTTATAATTATACTTCACGCCATCCATCTATTTATTTTTGGATCTCCCACGAATCTTACGTCCATCTACATTCATATTGATAAACTGTCTTATCACGTTTTGATCGTTTATCCCTTCACATATTGAAACCTGGGATAAGATAATGAAGAAATATTTTGTTCAATGTGCCTAGTCATCCTAATTTTATTATTCCCAATTGTAGGTATAACGGTCGGTATTCTAAGCTGACTAGATACATAATCATTTGAACTATATTTTCAGACCTATTCAGTGACGATAACATTAAACAAAATTTACTGCTTATTTAATAAAAAAGAAAATATATAAGCTATCGAAAGGTCAATAGTTGATTACTATAAAAACGACTGAGTATAATTTGATATATAATGTGGCCTTAAGATTGATTCCATTTCCAGTTCCAAGCCTACTGTATGACAGAAGTGCTTAGACCCTAAATTTTTTAAGGCTTCCCCCGACGCTAAGGAAATAATACTTTTATTGTGGGTCTCATACATACATGTCATCACACCATATCCCTTGCAGGGTAGGCAGAGAGATCAGAGTGCCAAAGAACTCTATCCTTGCATACTTCACTCGCTTCCTCAACATTCATAATTCTCTTCATACACGCTCGCCGGTTTCGAAGACTCTTGACTCCACCTTCCTTCAGTACTTGACCGGTCTAGGTAGGTTAGTCTCGGTCTCACCCGGTATGTACATCCTTCCACTTTCGCATTGTATATTTTCTTAACCAGACGTTCGTTGTGTGGTTCAATTGCGGGTCTCCTTACTTATATTATAATAGACGGAGACAAATTACACCCAGACTCAGAATTTGTGTTTTGCACAAAGTATTGTCCTGCGTGGAAGTTGGAGCCACGACACTGGCATGAGAGGTCGGTATCTTAATTACTACGCCATCTGTACAGTCTAGTATAGTCTTACTATCCGTGTAATATTATATATACTCTCTTATCTCGAATTGCAATCTTTTTGAAGTGAAACTTCTAATACGACTTCCAATAAGGTTGCGTTAAACGTTTAACGCAATGGCACTCGAACGTATGCGCGTAGTATACCCGTTACAGGCCAGCGCGAGCGTTAGCAACGAGTAGCGTCCAATATTCCAACGCAAGAGGGAGAGAGAAAGAAAGATACACAAAGGTAGAAAGCAGGAGAGAGAAAGAGCACTCTCTTTCTCAAGAGCACTCTCTTTCAGTCGGTAGATCCCAAGCACAAGCGCGTGGTATTCTTGCTATGCAGTAAAGTAAACAGTGTGAGTGTCGTGAAATTAGCTGAAATACGTACTTGTTCTATTTTAATTTATAATATTCATTATTTTCATAGGTTTAAGTACTGCCGGCAGTCGTCATGACTGCTTTGTGTTTTTTTCTTTAGTATATAATTCCAGATGTATGTTATAAACTGTCTAATATAAAGCCGGTTTATTTTTTTCCAATAGAAAACTAGATGTCATGAATTGACGGTGCTTTGAGTTACGATTCCTCATACTGATTCTCATTAATTTCCATGACAAATATATACGTTATGGCACAACATTTGTTATTATATTATAGAGAACTTTCAAGACATGCGATTTTCCTTCCAATAACCTTTACTATTAAAGCAAGTGATAATTGACACTTAACTAAAAAGAGGAACGTCTGGTTAGGAAGATATACAATGCGAAAGTGGAAGGATGTAGGTACTGGGGGAGACCGAGACTAACCTACCTAGACCAGATTGGTCACGTACTGAAGGAAGGCGAAGTCAAGAGTCTCCGAAACCGGCGAGCGTGTATGAAGAGAATTATGAATGTTGAGGAAGCGAGTGAAGTATGCAAGGATAGAGTTCTCTGGCACTCTGTTCTCTCTGTCTACCCTGCAAGTGATATGGCGTGATGATATGCATGTATGTAATTAAGAAGACTAGCCGTAGAATCGAACCAAGACTTCTTTGTAACAGTATATTGATATCTCTTCTAAGCTATTGCCTTTCATTGTCTATATTATTTTACTACGCTATTGTGATCAGGTAAGAGAACGTATACTTGTGCGTTTGTCTATACTCACGGGTTAACCACAAATCCCTTATTTTATTTGCAAACAGTGGTACTAGAACTAGCGGTCTATCTGATGATAGCAGATAAACTAAAACAATATAAATAAATAGGTACTATCGCAAATTTTATATTACTGAAGCTAGCCAAAGTTATACGCTTCTCAACTTTGAGATAATCTTACATTACTGGCTTAGTCAACATTTCTAATGACAATTGTATATTAGCGCTACTTAAAACTTATTGTAAAATTTAAAGCCGATTTTATAAGCGGCTTTAAATTATGCAATAGGTTTTAAAGCCTTATATTAGATGAAATGATAACATTTTTACATTAAGGAATAAAGTGTTCCTAAAATTTAGTTGCATGAAATTTTAAAAATAAATAATAAAAAAGCACAAATAACTACAGGTAAATAATCTTATTAAAATAACTAATTTAGTATATACTAGACAAAATAGCAGAATCTAAAATTTATCTAATCACTTATTCAAATAATCAGCTGCCAGGCATTAGGGAATGTGCCTAGAAAACTGGCAACATTGCTACGTTTGCCAATGCTGAACTTTTCGACCGTGTAGAGATCAGTGCAGTGTAATGGTCTTGTGCCGCTTCATTGAGGCGTTTATTTAAATCCTTAAAGATGCTATGAGTGCCAGAATCTCACGGCCCCGGCGTTTCCATCTCAAAAGTTCAAATATATCTAGAGTATAAAAACAAGTAACTTTAACGTACTTATTTATGGATCGCGCAAAGAAGCTGCGTAGGAATCAAATCCATTCTACTCAGTGTTCAAGATAGCTATTTTTTTTTATTGTTCTAAGTCATCATGAACTTAGTCTAAATTACCCCTGACTTGATCAGGGACCTAAATTAGTTGCGAAAACGAGTTTTACGCTTCTTTACGTCTTTTTAAGAATATAAATCGCATATCAAACGAATAATTTATAATACTCATAGCTACTAGTAGGACTCTAAAATACCTAAAATATTAAAATAGTAACAATAATATTAAAATGTGGTTGCATTTTAAGTCCATAAAATACTGGCATATAATCAATTGAAACCCAATAAAATCCATAAAAAATCTTTCACGCGGCTAATTTTTGCTTAATTATCTTAAATCAATTGCTATCAATTAACGATTAATATAAATTTTGACATTGCATTGTTGATTATAGGGAATAAGTATATGCTTGCCGACATTGGGGTTTCGAGTTCGAATTCCGGGTAACGGCATTAAGCCTTATTAGATTTTTGTGCGGATTTGCCTAATAAAATTTTATAAGAAAAGATCAAAGTTAGGACCAATGCCCAGAAATAATAGGAATTAGAATCACCCCTTTGTTATGTGGAATTTAAACAATATTAAGAAAAACGAAGATTCCTCCTTCTAATTCCGTCCAAGCTGAGATCGCGATTGGACGGATCGGTGGTAGTCCACGATCGACTGTGGGACCCATCGTGTCGATGCAACGTCTTGCAATTCACCGAAACGTCGCTCAGCCCTGGTTGCCTACCTACTACCCAGTCAGGTAGGTCATTAAAATTAAATCCAGAAAAGGATATTTCAGCATTGGTTCATGTCTTATTTTTTTATTCAGACTGGCTGTGTCATACCGCCTAACCGATTGAGGCAATGAAAGGGCTATGTGGGGCCCTATAGCCCATATGCCTTCTCCATCTAATGCGAACGCCTTTAGGACAGTTGCCTTGACTGCGGTGGAACGCTCAGCGAATTTTCGAGAACCTTTGTTTTGCCAATCAATCGCAAACAAAGTGGCAAAACATCCCCCTCGAGCGGTCGGCCGCACTCCGGATGGCAGACTAATGGATCTGTTGCTACACTAACATTATGTAGAAAGTTATCGGCAATACACCAGCTATATAGACTGGCAAATAATATCTTTTTATGGAGAAATACTGCATTCAAATTTATTGTACACTATAATGTGCCTGAGCTTCAATTATCTCTACCTACTTAATTATTGAGAGCATACTGCTTTTTACTGCTTGTGGGAATTCACCGGAACAATAATATCGGAAGCAGGTATATATGAGCATACACATAAAACATGTAATTATATGCACATGTTAGATAGAGTGAGCAATAATATAATTAAGTTTCTTAACATTTTCTTTTATAAAACCCCTTTGGAGAAATATAACAGTATTCACATTAAACATTCAGGTTATTCAATAAAATATTATTAAATTTGGAGGTAATTAATGTAGGGCAGCAAAACATAGTGTTGCCTGATTAATTAATTACGAAATTTTTACTTTATCTTGTTTTTTTATATGTTAAAAAGCTGGGAATTCAATCTCATTCTTAATCTATGAAATCGTTAATATAGTTTAATTAAATAGTACGCAATAAAGTGACCATAATATCATAATAATAGTGTGGCACTTTCCTAATTTGAACGCAATACAACAGTAATATTTTACTAAAGCCTATATTTAAATATCTGTCTTAAAAAAAGTGAAACATTTACGTTTCCTCATAATACATTATTATGTAAATGTATGTTTAATTACTTATTCCTCCTTCCTTGTCTTCGACATCATTTTACGGTATTTTTTGCATAAAAATCACTTCTAACAGTACTATGCTTTGTTTATTATCAATTTATAAGGCTATTTTCTTTATAAGAAGTAGATAATTTAATCTCTAAATATAAATTACTCTTAATCAAAACTTAAATAAATATATTCTAAATTTTATTCATCACTCTTATTATAAAACTATTTCCTTCACAAATGCCGTCGTAGCTACTTTCGCAAATGTAAATGATGCTGCTGGCGAGTAAAATTATTAAACACTTTCATTTGTGTTAAAATTTATGTAAATACCATCTAAATAATGCAGTACTTATAGTGAATTAATTAACTTTGTTTAACTATAGCTAATATCGTAGATCCATTCATAGATAATCTATTTAATTAATCTCGACACTTTTAATGAATTTATAAACATCTTACCTCAAAATTAGTTCATCGAGAAAATTGTGCGAACTCTCGAATGCAGAAACAATAGTACATTGCGATGCTTACTGCTTTTTTAATCAAATTAAAATATTTTCACATTGATAAAGTCCACTGAATATTTTTTCGCCATAGAGCACTTGCAAAAGCATTCTTTCTATGATTAAAAAAAAACTGTTTTATGCAACTATGTACCTTAAAAAAAAGGAATAAGTGATATCAAATCGAGTACGAAATATTCGCGAATACGTGTGTCCCCGGGGAGTACGCTCGCGAGGTGACTCGCCGGTACAGCGAGCGTCGGATAAATGGCGACTTGATGCCGCGAACACCTGTGCGATGCGATTCATATACAGACATTATTTTGTGATATTGCACCGAGAAGCGGTGCGGTTACACTCCGGCAAATTGTTTTACTATTTCTCTTACATTGATTGCACCGTTACAGAAAACTAATATCGTATTAATTGTTACGTATTTAGGCATCTTTTCGCCTTTTATTATTAAGAGAAGTGAACTAAATTCCATAGCTGTAATTTCATTAAGTTTAACTTAAATATTGTTTGCAGCTACCGTTTTTTTTTTTAATATTTTATATTCATGTAATTAATTTAAATTAAATTAAGGTTTATAATTAGAAAAGCTAGTTAACTAACGTTGCTCTAATGTAATTAGTTATGTTGTTTGGCATACGTGACGAGAAAGCGTGATTGTATAGCATAGTTTTTATTACGGGCCATATTATTTTTTGTCAGTTGCCATCGGTTCCGGTAAATAAAAACCGGTCAAGTGCCAGTTGGATTTGCAGGACGAGGACATCAGAGGCGTCATAATAATAACACTTACTTTGAATTGAGCTGTTCCTCAGAACTTGGTAGTAATATATTATATGTAACGAGTTATAGGTATACTAGGTGTAACTGTATTTATACCTCCATTAAATTTCCGACAACATCATATACTTCCATCGCGTTGTTATTAGACATTTTGTTGAATGTGTTGACACTTTTATGCTCCTAATTACTTAAATAAATATACACAAGTAAATCCATTTCTTTATAACAGGAGAACTGCCTGTTATACGAAAGAGCTATAAATCTGTAATTGAGGACTTGTGTTTTCCTGTTTTTCTAAATGAAATAAAATTCTAAAGTTAAGTGTTCTGGACTACACATATACGCACATAAACGGAAATAGACTTTCGAGCATGCATATAATCCGGGTAATTGCAAAGCCGCGTTTGCGAGCCCTCGGCGTTTACAAATCCTACGTCACGGCTCAGTATATGACTAATATGTGTCAAACTGACAATAATTTCAATATTAAGTGTTCTAATATGAATATTTTGGACTTTTGACGGGAATTTGAAAACGTCATGTGGTGCTCTTGTATTATATTCGATATCTTAGTGTTTTAACGTGTTATATTAGATAATTTTGATGGCATTTTATGTAATATGAAGCGATGGAACTACTGGGATGTAGTGAATATCATATAAAAATGCTTTACAACGTTTTCGTTTTCCATCAAAATTCCTACAAGATATCATTAACAGTGTGGCCATTGCACTGTTAATGGCGACAATTTGACTTAGACAATGAGTAACCTGAAAGACTAAAAACGTGAAAATATTTATAACTTGACACTGGCACCAATAGCTCGTATAAGTAGCTGATTGCCAATATATAAGAAGAAGATGAATATTTTAAAATCTATATATCAAAAATTTGCTTCGTGGCGGCTACGAATACCACCAACCCTTACCCGTGAGGTTCATAAAAGGCAACTAAGAGTTTCATATCGAACTGGGCCAATTCCATCTGATGCCGTCTGGTCAACAATTACATTCCCAAGGAGGTTTGACGTCAGGCAGGCGGTCGGTCATAAAACTTATTGCCAATAACATTTTTTTTTTAATAGACATAATCCTTGTATTGCGGGGCACTTAACAAACTTGCAATTAGCGCAGACAAATTACACCCAGACTCAGAACAATACATTGTGGATCGCACAAAGTATTGTCCCGCTTGGGGATCGAACCCACAGAACTGGCACGGAAGGTTCGTATCTTAACCATTACGCCATCTGTGCAGTCAAATTTGCAATATATATGTATGGAAGAAGAGTACATATTGCGTCGACCCCAAGTAATTGAGATAAGAGCAGGATGATGATCCGTCGTAGTATACCACGCTGACTACTATATTCCGTGTGTGATGTTATATGCGTTTTATATCCCTTAGTCGTCTCGTACGATCACCCACGGGTAAGATATGGGGTGGTGAATTGTATTCTTACTCCGTCACCACACGGATAATAATAAAACGAAATAGAAAGGTACAATTACACAATTAAAATTAAACAAATTCTAAATAAGATAATGTGGTTAATATTAAAACACTCTCTATATTACTGTAAAAATAAGAAACAAAACAGAACAATAAGTTTGAAATCATAAGTTTCAATTTTACCAATCCGCAGTAAAAAAGTTAAATTAATATTAAATTAATAGAACCATTGATGATGATTGATGCTCATCATATTTATTAAATACGTAATAAGCGCCGTTGTATGGCAGGGATTAAAGCGAATTTGATCGAGGTATGACTTATTAGTAGGCTTTGTACAGTATACTACTTCATAACGTCTAAATCAACGGCTCCCAAACTTTTAAAGCAGACGCATCTATTTACTACGCGTTCACTTCGAGATTGCCGTCGGTGACGTTTACGACGTCACAGCTGTCAACACCGTTGACAAAACAATGTCTGAGATATAGTGAATATCATATAAAAGTGTTTTACAACGTTTTCGTTTTCGATCAAAATTCCCACAAGATACCATTAACAGTGTGGCCATAGCACTGTTGATGGCAACAATTAGACTTGCTGACAGACAATGACTAACTTGAAGAGATTAGGAACATGAAGATAATTATAACTCGACTCTGGCAACAATGGTAATGTGTGGTGTCGGAGTAAGAATACAATTCACCACCTATCTTACCCGTGAGTGATCGTATGAGACGACACTAAGGGATATAAAACGCATATTACATCTATGCAAGAGAAGAAAAACTCGAAACAAAACCCTATACCAACACAGACGTGTTGGTATATGGTTTTGCTTACACGACCAGCGCGGTGTAGCAGGTTAATTACCTTCCCATTACGGAGGAGACCCGAACCCAACAGTGGGACATATATAGGCTGTGATGATGATAATGAAGTAGCTGATTGCCAATACATTAAAAGAAGAAAACTAAAGCGAAGAGCGTGCATCGGCATGGAGAATAGATATTAAAGCCATACACTGAGCTACTATTATTCCTGACACACTGTGATCAGACCAAGCCCGCCAACAAGAAATATATAAATCGATTGTACGGCTGTCCCGATTTTTTATAATCTTCAACAGAGGACGTATTGGTTGCTATATCTATTAATAGTACGATATACGAACATATTTCTGATACCTAGCTTTTGAAGTGTCTTGAAAATGATCAACGACTCAATGCCCACCTTGTGCCAGGCAATTATTGCAATGTAATTTCTTTTATTTTTTTTGGGAGATTATGGCTTGCTCACTTAGACATTTAAGCCAAGTCTTCATAGTTTAGACAGTTCGTGCATTATCTTCCGTATTAATTTTCTTCATATATTGTTTACCACTTCAAATTGTAATTAGTCCTTCATAGCCACTGTCCGTCAGTAAGTCAAGTCGTTACTATCAATTTGGCGCTGATAATCAAATTCATAGTTTGGTTGTGAATTTTGGGTGAACACGAAAATACACGAAAACCACTATTATACCATATTCACTACACTTCAGCACTTTAACTGTATCATATTCCATAAAATACCAGCAAAATTATTGAATATAACACTACAAAACACTAAAGAAATGAATATAATACAAGAGCGTGACATGACATTTCCATATTCGCGCCAAAAAAGACCTATTTTTTTTAACACTTCATTCTATTATAGTGATTTACTATTAACCTCTACAAATATTTTATTATCTAACATAATAAACGTGTTCCATATTTGAATTAAAAAAAAAAGTTAGATGTTTTTAAATTGTAACCATATTTATGGCCATACTAGTTATATGCGCCACGAAGGTAATTCGTTTTTGACAGTCAATGTTTTAATTACTATTACGTAAAGACTTACGTACAGATTACCCAACTAATACTAGTCACTAGTAAGTTACGTCAATTGTTAACGTAACCTTGTTAAGACGTATTCATAGCCAAATCTACGTACGGGATCTAGTGCACTCCGCACTATTACATAGTTTAGGCAATTTATAGTCAAAAAATGATAAGCTATCTAACTTATGTTAGTAATATTAGAGTATTAGGCCATTTAACTTTGCCATTTAATTCTGACTGCACAGATGTCATTATGGTTAAGATACTGACCGACCGTGATTGTGTCATGGGATCGATTCTCACGCTGGACAATACTCTGTGCAATCTACAAATTGTTATTTTGAGTCTGGGTGTAATTTGTGTCCGGTTAATTGTATATTTGTAATATGCCTCGTAATCAATGATGTTTAGTGCAAGGGTTTGAATTAAAAAAAAAATCTCTTAGAACAGATGTAAATTAATATACAGTTTAAATATAGCATTAATTTTTTTTCTTTACTGCCCATACTCATCCTCCTGTTGGACACAAGGCTCTTTGATAATAGAATGGGTATTTGATCTTCACTGTGTCAAGTATCAGACCATATCAGTAATAGGTGTGACAGATATAATTTTGAGAATGCGAACACTTTCACTGATAATATATTGTAACAATCTTAATATTTTTTACTAAACCGACAGTAAACGAAGGTTTTCGTTAGATATTTTGTTATTTTCTGTACAGTCGCTAACAGTAATTACAATACCTGCAAATAATTTATAATAATTGCAGCTACTGAGATACTCTTATATAATTCTCGAGCTTCTCAAGTTCACATCACTATTTTAAGAAGTTTTAATTCGATAATGATTACTGCTTAGCTGAACATGATTGATTTGTTAGTGGCACTGTCGAATACGATTGATAGTGTAAAGATTTTTTTTGTTTTGTCTCGCTAAGATACATTGTAAGTTTTTACATCTCTATACAGTATGAAGTAAGACTAAGTAAAAAGGAGGAGAGGGACTTTAATATTATATTGATGACTCTATTCATCATATTTTTTTTAGCGTCGGGCTACGGTGCGGTCACGCCCCGCTAAGCCGTCTAAGGTAACAAGAAAAGCCGCGCACGACCCTGTAGTCCAATCCTACAATGTACATCTCGACGCCGTGCGAGCGGTTCACGGAACGCCGTCTTTTCTTCGGCGCCCACCCAGCACTATTCACCATGCCTACATTTTGTTCTTAAACGTGATTCAAAAGTCATAAATTATTATGAACAGTTAATTTATTATCATCATCATCTTAGCTCATACACGTCCCACTGTTGGGCTCGAGCCTCCTCCATAATGGAAGGGCAATTGACCTAATATACCACGCTAGTCAGACGTGTTGGTATAGGGTTTTGTTTCGAGTTTTCCTTCTCTCGCATAGATGCTATAAGCATTTTATATCCCTTAGTCGTCTCATACGATAACCCACGGGTAAGAGAAATGGTGGTGAAGTATATTTTTACTCTGTCACCACACGGAAATACGGAACAGTTAATTAAATATTTAAAAATATATTTATATGTTATGGAAGGCCAATGATTAATTCAGTGGCTTCAAAAGGCGAATGTCAATCGTTAGTTTCAATGACTGAATATATTTACGTGAATGAATACTGTCGCAGTCAAAGAGTCACTGTGTTTTGTCGCCAAAAATGTTTTTATAAATAAGATGCATGAACTTACAGCCGTGAACTGTTTGTCTTATGGCAATGGAATTATCAGCTAATACGTGGAATTCAAAACTGCATAGCGTAATGTGGCTATTGTACTTCTCTATCAACCTCTAGAACTCATCAGCTGGTACTCAATGCTGTAATAGCAACTTTTCGCTAGCGTATTGGCCGCCGCAGCTAGGGGACTTTCCTAGGAGATTGATGCCGCAAATTTTTGTGGTGATCGTACAGCAGGTTTTATGTCTCTCACAAGATAATGAGTGGCTACATTATATTGAAACAAGAGTTACGGTGTATAATATTTTCTTAGTCACAGATTGATGTGTATTATTTGGTCACTTCAGTAGGTTATACGTACGAAAGCCAATCGTGATTTCTTTTGAAAAAAAAAATGAAAATTCTTGTGAAGTAAATAATTTGTAGCATTTAATTCTGTCTTAAAATATCGATATACCTATGATATATATTCAAAATATGTCAGAAAGGTATACAGATTCGTCGTACAGCTAACTTTTATTTTTTGTTTAGCTGCGTAAATGTTTTGTATATCATATCAACCAACCATCTATCATTAAACTTCATAATTTGTAATAAACCTGTACATGATTAAGCCACGATCTATCACGAAACGACATCATTATCTTTGATGAATACAAAATCTATTTTATACTGCTTCTATTTTGTGTTTGATACTTTCGTACCTTTCAGAGTGAGGTAAGAGCCCAGAAATATCCGATAATATACCGAGAATTATCCTCCATTACGCGGAAGGCAATCAAAACATATTTTTAGGAAATATTTTCTATTTGACAGGTTAATTGCCGCAGCGTTTTGAAACTCAAGGAGACAGTATTTTCTTGAGACTATATTTTGCTTTTTTATATTGCTTGTGGTGACAAACGAGCAAGTAACACACCTGATGTTAAATGTCACTGCCGCCCATGGACCTTTGCAATAGCTAGGCCGCTGCCTACCAATACAAATCCCAAACCCACCCAATTGGGCTACCGGCTCTCTCGCTCACCGAACGAAGCGCAATAGCACGTTGGCGTTACTCAGACGTCAATCTTCTGCGAGAGTGTGGTACTACCCCGGACGGACCGGCCCGCAGCTGTAGACAGAGACTGTCAACAGTGTAATTCTACCACAAATGTTTTGTGTTGCACTATCATCTCTAAGTATAAAGATAATGATGGGTTAGATCAAATTTTCTATGTTATATTTAAAACAATTTAATACAATAATTTAACTCAACGAACTGGAAACAAAGAAATATCCAGGAAAAGATTAAATAAAGTGAATGTTCTGTTTACAAATTCAACAATAAATTAATATTTTTCTTAACATCACTCATAAAATCTTATTTATTAGATTATTATCATTTTTTTTTCACACTTATATTAAAATAAAACTATGCAAGGAAGTTTGCTGACATTTCCTTAAATACTTGTCCTTGGTACCAGGAGTGAGCATTTTAATTGTAGATATACACGTATGAAATGTTAATTTCTACTTCTTCGATACGGAAATTGGCAGTAAAACAATATAACTAATTATTTTTACTAAATTTAAATATAAAATGTATTTAATTTTGAAAAGATTCTTATAATTTAATTTTTGTCAACGGCAAAAATATGATAACAGTGTCATTTAATTTTACATATTACGATCTCTTTTACTCAGTGCAGTAGAGTCGATATTTAAAACAGAAAAACTAGTGCACTTATATTTCCCAGGCGATTAAAGTATAACTTATTTAAATAGCAATAAAATATAAGTATATAGTAGCAAATGTGTAAGGATAAATGGAATAAATAAGTAAATAAGTGGCAAAAGCGTATGGATGGAAAAAGATCCATTTGTCCCACCATCAAATATAATTAAACGTACCATATTTTGGTACATCAGGATTTTATTACTTCTGCTGTTAACATTGAGTTACTTTTTAGTCGTATTTATAGAAGTTTAACAACAATGATAATTTTGTATATATATTGCTTTCCTTATAGCTGTGTGGTAGCGGCTACGAATACTACCAACCGTTATTTTGATCCTGGATGTCGTAAAAGACGACTAAGAGCCTTATAACGACCTGGGCCAACTCCATCTGATGCCGTTTGGTCAACAACTACATTCCCAATGAGGGTTGACATCTGGCAGGCGGCCGGTCGTAAAATTATTGCTATAAAATATAGCATGATCTCTGTGACAGTTTTCACTAGTGCCGCACGCTTACGATACAGTCACTATTTTTGTCGGTATAATTACTTATTTTTTAAAGTTATTTGCTACTGCAATTGAAAAACAATCTATGAAAATCTTACTGAATTTAAATTAATGGATTTTATTTAATTTAAACTAAAGCTGTTAATTAATTCTTTTTATTATTCGAAAAGAATATATCCAAGTTCATCGTCACTATTATCCTCATTGCTGGCGCATTCCTGTAGGTTAATGATGAGTTCTTGGTCACCGATTATTTCATGAATAATCATGTTTATTTTATAAAAAAAATGGTCTTATTAATATTATAACTGATGTCTGAATATTAAATTAACGCAATTTACTTAGAATAACCATGCGGTTTATATAGATAATGTATTGGTTTTACTTGTTTTGTAAATAATTAATAAAAATGTTATCGATTTACGTTTATCGATTGCCCCGTCTCTATCTTATTCTCAGTCCGGTATGACCTTGTGCTTGCGTAAGCATCATATTTTTATAAAATGTTTAATAGGTATTTTAAAACATATGAGGTACAAGTTTTGGTGTAAATATTCATATTTTTATATTCATAATTCAGTTGAGATATAACTGGCACGTAAAGAATGAAAATATAGGCGATACAAAATAAAATTATAAACATGACGCGTATTCATAATGACTTCATCGGTTTTGACGCTATCTGTCACAGAGATCAAGCTATGTTTTAAAGATTATAATAACGTTTACAATATGTATTATGACAGAAGAGTGCATATTGTATCGAACTCAAGTAATTGGGATAAGAGTAGGAGAATGATGAAAGATGATATTGCTTTCCTTACTAAAAATTTTAACTAAAGTAAACTAATATTTTTTCTATAAACAAATTAAAATGAAGTATGTCTTCGTAATGTAAAAAAAATAGTAAGTTACCGAATGCATTTGACAATATATGTACAAACAGAAGGAACAGAACAGAAATTAGTAGGCAAGTTAATGTCTAAAAACACTGCACTAATTTTAGTTACTTTCACTAACCAGGCAAATTTAATTTTAAAATATAATAAGTAATCTAAAAGGTTATGAAGCTGTGAATGAATCTCATTTAAATCGTGAAAGATGACATTATATTCTTTTTTAAGACCCCTTATCAAATGTTAGGTTATATTCGCCAAAAAAAAGCATAATGAAATACATATAATGGCACGTAACTGAAACATTACACATGCGATAACCCGGGCGATAATTATTAATAATATAATTAGTAAATCATCATCATCATTTCAGCCTATTGCCGTCCACTGCTGAACGTAGGCCTCCCTCATTTTACGCCACAGAGTGCGGTCCTGTGCCGCCTGTATCCAACGACGCCCAGCAACCTTCACTAAGTCGTCTGTCCACCTAGTTTGCGTCCCACACTGCGTCGTCCGGTACGTGGTCGCCACTCTAGAACCTTTCTTCCCCAGCGGTTGTCGGTTCTTCGAGCGATGTGGCCTGCCCATTGCCACTTCAGCGTGCTAATTCTTCATTAATTATTAAATGAACATTTTAATTTATTATTTTCTTTAACCACTTTTATTATAAACTTGCTGAAATAATCGTAACGTAACAATCAGACGATTCTAACGTTTCCGTGAAAACACTATTCTTTGTACATACGTAAAAAATAGGAGAAAATAGTTAATAAATATTAACTATTTATTATATTTAGACGCAATATAAATGTTTATTGTAATAATTTGCAATGCCAACTACACAACTACTGCTTATTATGAATTGTGGATATAAATTCTCAAACAAAAACAATTCTTGGCAGCGGTGGGATTCGAACCCACGCCTCCGAAGAGACTGGTGCCTTAAACCAGCGCCTTAGACCGCTCGGCCACGCTACCACTTGCATTGAATATTAAAATTAGTAATACGGTTTCCGTATTAATGTAATCTATTTCTATTTCATTCACAGCATTTAGTTAAATTATGCTTACAAATAAATATTTTTAAAGCATTGAAAATATACTCAGCAAACTCAGAAACGAGACTTATTGGCGTTATCCGTGGTTGAAAAATATATGTACTGTAGGCAATTTTCCTTGTGATGACGAAATAAAAAATACAATTTACCACCACCTTAACGAGATCTGTGGTCTTTAACGAGATCTACGGACCAGATGGTCCGTATATCTCGTTAAAGACCACTAAGTAGTACAAGCAGATAACATCACTGCGAAAGAAGGAAAACTCGAAATCCACTAAGTACCAAACTACCAACACGTTCGACCAGCGTGGTGTAGTAGAGAAATACCTCTCCTATTGTGGCAAAGGCCTAATCCCAGCAATGGGATATACATAAGGTGAGACGATAATGATATTAATCTAGATATATTTTTTTATAATACATATACAAACCATAAAATAAATAATGAAACCTATATTTGCCAATGGACAAATATGATATTCTTGCAATTAATAAAAGCTTTATGGTAGCAGGGACATTGATTGTGTCTCTGGTATAGCAGATAGGTAACTGCGGTACACTTTTTTTTTTAAAACATCACCCTGCACTAAGGAAATAATCCTTGTATGCGGGGGACTTTACAAACATGCAATTAACGCAGACAAGTTACACCCAGACTCAGAACAACACACTGTGGATCGCACAAAGTATTGTCCCGCGTGGGAATCGAACCCATGGTACTGGCACTGAAGGTCCGTATCTTAACTAGTACGCCATCTGTGTAGTCTTATTACTTATAAGTAGCAGTCACTACTTACCATCCAGCAAACTGTGTCGTAGCAAATCAATAAAAAATATAACAACATTAGGTACACAAAGATGTCTCGAAATAAATTTTATATTCTAACATAAAAGTATTTTTTGCGTAATCATGCAATTCATAATAAGTTTGTACATTGAAAATGCTGAGTTGTTACTTGAAAATATTATATAGAAAGTAATTTTAACATAAATTCTAAAGAATAAATGTTGACACAATGATTCAATATTAATTTAAAAAAAAAATCTAGCAGCATGCGAGTTCTTAGTGACGGAGTAAAAATATAATTCACCACCTACTATAACCATACTTTTTTTTTTTTTTTTTTTTTTTGCGCGAGGTGGGACCATGGATGTGGTCGCGCCCCGGCAAATCGGCCCGGGGTGACGGAAGAGGCGGCGCGAAACCCCATGGACCCACCCTGCAAACACCTCTCTTCGCCGTGCGAGCGGACCACCGGTACCCGATCTTTGTCTTCGGTGGCCCGCCCGGCGATATACCCTCTCGGGTTCCTCACTCGTCGACGCCCCGACAGCTTCGCGGTGGCCTCACGTCGGGTGACCGGACAATTCCCCGGTCCGATCACCCAAAGCCTCGGTTAGGGCGGCATCAGGCGCAGATACTCGCGCATGCGCCGCCCTGGCCGCGGGCGGCGGCCCGGGTCACGGGAATCCTCCCGGACTCGTTCCGCCGCCTCCTTCTGCGAGATGACAGCCTCACGGAAGGCGGCGACCGCATCCCAATTCCTGACGCTGTCGACCATCGCTTTCACGACAGCCGGCAGCGTCAGGTCGGCACCGATGACAGCGACGAGGTCACGGCGCTGCCCGTCCCAGCCCGAACATACCTCAAGCGTATGTTGCGCCGTGTCCTCGTCGCTACTGCAATGGTGGCAGGACGGAGTCCACTCCCTCCGCACGACCGTGTGCAGGTACTTGCCGAAGCAACCGTGCCCCGACAAGACCTGCACCAACCGGAAGGAGAGCACTCCGTGCCGCCGCTCCATCCACTCCATCAGTACGGGCCGGAGGGCCTCGACGGTAACAATACCGTGTCTAGGACTCTCCAGGGCGTAGCCCAATGGGCGATGACTTCTCGGCGGGCGTCCTCGCGCCAGGTGGCTATCTCGTTGAACGATGGGAAGCCACCCTCGTCGCGCATTGTGGTAACCCGCCGGTAGAGGTCGGAGAGCATCTCCGCCTCTAGGTCCCACGGGGGTGTCCCGGCCAATAGACATGCCGCCTCGGTAGACACCGTGCGGTACCCTCGAATGGCTCTGACCGCCATGGCTCGCTGTGGCCTCCACAGTATAGCCCTGAGCTGGGCGTTCAGAGCCCTCGTCCACACGGGTGCGCCGTACATGGCCATTGAGCGGATCACCCCTGCATACAGCCGTCGGCCCTCGAAACTGGGTCCGCCCACGTTCGGCATGAGCCGAGAAAGGGCGGACGCCGCGCCGACCAGCCGGGGAGACCATACCCATACCTACGGGTAAGAACCCGTAAGTATCTTCAACGTCAACTAAGGGATGTAACATACACAATTATAACATCTACCCAGAAAAAAAAATGGAAATAAAATCCTATAGTAACAAAGTAAGTAGTAGGTCAATTTGCCTTCTATTTTGGAGGAAGCCCGAGCCCCGAAGGTATATGAGCTGTGATGATGAGATGATATAAGTTTTCAGCAACTTACAATTAATTTTTAATATATAGGAAAAGAAATAGCTCATGATCTATAAAAGACAAAGTAAATCAATTTATGCACGGACAAGTATATAAACTTTTTTTATCTTCGTCCTCTTTTATTTACCCATATTATAGTACTCGGCAATGATTGGTAAGACACAATCGACTAATTTTGGCTTCACAGAGCATTGTCTCTATCGCCTATTACCTGTGTAACGTTCGTCAACCGTTTTACAAGTGCGAAAGAGTGCACATGTGTCCCGTCAAAGTATATATCGATGCTAGAAAGCATAAACGTAGTAACCAACATAATTAAAAAAAAAAAAAATTAAAATAAATGTAAATAGTTGTCGTTTTTTCATAACATCCAAAAATGACAAGCTTAGATTTACAAGTACGATAGTGATTTTCAATTAAAAAATATAAAAGGGTTTTTTAATCTAGAAAACAATTTTAATTTTGTGCGTTTACTGAATTTATGCTTTCTAGCGTCCGATATACAGTTTTAAAACCGAAAAATATGTTGTATTTTTTTTAAATTTAAAACATAAAATGATTATTTGAAGGGCTCCTTATCAATACCGGGTCTGTCAATGCTTCCTTTGACATCGCACAGGTAGTATATGACAGGGACAATGCTGTACGAAGCCGAAATTATTCGACTCTCTTTCTAAACACCGATGTGCAATATTTATCGCCGGGTACTGTATATCATATTATAGTATTGAGTTTGAATTGCCACAATTGAAGAGATATTGGATACCTGCACTCCACCACAATGAATTGTAATAGGATCTGTTTTCGAGGGTATCTTCTCCTGAAGTTATGGTATCTGCTTGAATTCTTTAATCCTCCTTTGTAACACACATTGGAAAATAATACGCAGTAAATTAAATATTTACTTCGTCATCACACTGAGTATCATATACGCAAAAACTAGAAATTCATTCGAAATAAAACTAGTTTAACGGATTCAGTTATAATGACTGATCATAAACAATATAAAATTGTATATACAGAATCATTTTCTTATTGTACTGGCAATAAATTTGTATTAAAAATGTGGGTCAAAAACTAATAACTAATTTAATAGCGATGAATTTATTGGACGTGAGACAACTTAGTCCTCCCGTGACCATGAAAGTTGTAAAGTGTTCGAAATGTTGGGAAATTAAAAATCAAATACAAACGCGATAGAATTCGTAAAACTAGTTTTATTTCAAATGTGTAATACTCGCGTAAACATTAGAAATGACTAGAAATTCATTCTATCAATCAAAAACTAAGTAAATATAAAAACTAAAACATATTAGCAAGATGCAGTCATGAGCTAGAAGTTACTAAATATACAATATTCAACGACCGCAACTCTTAAGAGCCTCACAAAGCTGGCTTAATCAATTTTTAACAGATCATTTTAAGTGCCTTTTAAACCTGTCTCTATAAGCATTTAAAGAATTCCTTTAAGAGATTTTAAAGCACGGAGTACAATACCTTCGAGTTTCTTAAGCTTAAGCTACACAATAGATTTATGTTTGCAGCTTGCCTCCCTAAGTAATAACGAAATTTCGTATGAAATCTTTACTTAGCTTGTCTAACACCTATTTAATTTGTATAAATAATTTGATTTACAAGTCATTATTTTTCGGTTTTATGATCATCTCAACTCATACATAATCCACTGCTGGGCTCAAGTCTCCTGCACAATAAAATTAACCTACTTTACCGTGCTGGTCAGACGGGTTGGTATAGGGTTTTATTTTGAGTTTTCTTTCTCCTTCATTGATGTTCGCTTAGTCTTCTTTTATCCACAGGCAAGATAGTGAAGGTAACCAATTTCTAGTTATTCTACCAGTATCAATACCATTATTAGACATAGGCCATGAGTACCCATGGGTAAGGATATGACCATAATCGGCTGTAATCACCAGATCACAATTTATATTATAAGGTTCCCAGATTTATCTATATATCATAGTATAGTACTATCGATATCGACCTCAACTATTTTTTTTTTTTGGGTAGGCTATGGTCGGTCCGACAGAAGGAGAGCACTACAAAAAATAAAAAAGAACTCTAGAAGTGTAAAAAACGAAATCGCAGCTCTATATAAATTGATTAGCAAATGTATTAAAAAGGACTACGCGAAATACAGGCAAAATACAATTGAAAAATACCTAGAACAGTCAGTCAGTACTAAAAAGCCTATAAGGAACTGACAGCCAATAAATCATGGATAGAAGGATTAAGCTTATCAGTAAAAACACTACAAAACCGCAGAGAGATTATAGAAGTAGCGACCGGGTTCTATAGGAATTTATACAGCGAAAAGTCTATCATGGAAACCAATATACCAAAAAGCACACTTCCATCCAACCAGAGAGAAGTAAATGAAATAACTGGAGGTAACCTATGCAATAAACAAACTAAAAAGAGACAAGAGCCCAGGTTCAGATCATATAAGTAATGAAGTTTTACAGATAGGCTAAGCGATATTGACTCTACCTTTAACAAATTTATTCAATCTCATATTAAAAACATCATATATTCCTTCTCAATGGGCTGAATCAAACATTATTCTAATTTATAAGAAAGGAGATCCAAAAGACATCTCAAACTACAGACCAATAAGCCTACTCTATTCTTTAGCCTATCAACCATTTACAAACTATTTTCATCAATTATCAATAAAAGAATAAGTCCCACTCTAGAAACAAACCAACCTGTGGAGCAAGCAGGGTTTAGGAAAGGCTTCTCGACGATTGACCACATCTACACTTTGGAACTAATTATAGAAAAATATCAAGAGAAACGCACACCACTCTATATCGCCTATATAGACTACCAGAAAGCTTTTGATACAATATCACACGTAAGCATATGGGAAACTCTTACAAACCAAGGAGTGGAACACCAGTACATAGAGTTCATCAGGATCCTATACAGAAACAGCACAGGTAGAGTAAAGCTAGAATCCACGGGCCTGAACTTTCCTATCAAAAGAGGCGTGAGACAGGGAGATCCTCTATCCCCAAAATTATTTATAGCGGTACTAGAGTCAGTTATTACACAGTTAGACTAGAAGAACTATGGTTTAAACATAGAAGGTGAACATCTAAACCACCTACGCTTCGCTGATGACCTGGTAATACTAGCAGAAACAGGCTCACAAATACAGCACATGATTGGTTCTCTAAATAGAGCAAGCGTTCAAGTGGGTCTAGAAATGAACCTAGCAAAAACTATGGTTATGACAAACAGCATAGAGAGAACAATAACAGTAGGAAATGAAGTACTAAATTACAGTGAAAAATATATATACCTAGGAAAGCAATTAAGTTTTAATAAGAAAAACAACGTGATGGAAGTTGAAAGGCGTATACAACATACCTGGAATAAGTACTGGCAGTTACAAGAAATATTTAAAAGCAACATGCCGATAAATTCAAAAACCAAGGTCATGAATTCATGCTTATTACCATGCCTGACATATGGGTGTCAGACATGGAAGTTCACAAATAGAATTAAGGAAAAAATAAGAACTTGCCAACGGGGAATGGAACGGAGCGTGCTAAGTATCAGGAAAGTACAAAAAATAAGACATACAAAGATACGAAAACTAACCAAAGCAATCGACGCTCTCTTCCATGACAAACGACTGAAATGGAAGTGGGACGGACACGTAGCACGACTTGTAGACAAGCGTTGGACTAAAAGAGTGGCGCTATGGCAATGCCCTCGGGGTAAACGAGGCAGAGGAAGACCCTTAACGAGATGGGTAGATGAAATAAAAGCTACCGCTGGCCCTAACTGGAATCATGTGGCCCAAGATCGAGAGAAATGGTCATCCTTGGAGGCCTTCACCTGTGAAGACGGGGTTCTTACAGAATAATAACAATATTAGCATAATTTTATACTACATACTAATTCACTAAAACTATCAATATGAAAATTAAATATTTTTTACTAATAACCATCTAAGTGTAAGGTAAGAAATAAAAGGCTTTTTTATTATTTTTTATTTTATTTTTATGGTCGGCACACACGCCGCCCGTTCCGTCCTGGGCGATGGCAGGGCAGTGCGTCGCTCCATAATCCATCGTATTCTCTCCCCATCGCCATGAGCCGGCCACTGCTAACGCTTCCTTGCCATCCGTGGCCAGCCCGGTGAGTTACCCTTTCGGGTACCATCCTCCATCGATGTCCTAGCTAACTGTCGAGGCGTCGCCTTCACGCGTTCAGCCTCTCTGCTGGTGACGGGCTATTTCCCGGTCCAGTCACCCGACATCGACTCACCTAATGTTTCCTTAGCACATTTTTACTATTCCCGAAATAAAGCGTAGTCGTATTCTTAGTCTGTCAAAGGGGTTTAAACATGTCATCTGATAATTATCGTTAGCGATTTTTTATAGCGATTATATCTCTATTAAGCGGGAAATTCTGAATGCGATATTTATTATCTCGCTAATTTAATTCAAGTTTGATGACTTGAATTACTTCGTAAAAACCACTATATTTTACTTCACAGTTTTTTTTTTTGTTCTTGGTGGCAAACGTGGAAACAGCACACCTGATGGGAAGTGTTACTGTAAGTCATGGATCTTTGCTATACCAGGGGTACAGCTAGGCCGGGGCCTACCAATGAAAACCCAAAACCACTCAAAAAGTTGGGCTTCCGGCTCTCTCGCTTACTGAACGGAGCCACTGTTCAAACATCGATTTTCTGTGAGAGCATGGTACTACGCGGGATGAACCGGTGGCCCGCGGCTGTAGACAAAAAACTGTCAACTCTATGGCCCCATCACTATGAGTATAGTCCTACCACTGTTAAATCAAGTAAAGGTGAAAATTTTAAATATACTTAACTAAATCCCATAACTCATGTAACTGCCTATGCTCTCCTAATCTAAATATATTTACTACAAAAGTATTAGTTATAAAAGAATAACTATCATCATCATCATTATCCATATCTTGTTCTTATCCCCATCATTTAGGAACAACACAATTGTACTTTTCTCATCGTACTTATATTACATAATCTTTTGCATTAGTTTTATGACCAGCCGCTTGCCTGACATTGACCGTCCTTGGGAATGTAATTGTTGATCAGACTGCATTATATGGACGAAGTTAATTTAGGTCGCTATAAAGCCCTTAGTCGTCTTTTACGACACCCATCAGCAAAGGTCGTTAGTATTTGTTGTCGCCACCACAGTGCAATATATGCATATATTAAAGACATTTTTTTTTGCGGTCGGCCATGGATGCGTCTCACCCCGCCAAATTGGTCCGGGGTGACGGAAGAGGCGGCGCGGCGGGTGACCTTATAGACCCACCGTGCAAACTCCTCTCTTCGCCGTCCGAGCGGGCCACCGGTACCCGATCGTTGTCTTCGGTGACCATATATAATAGACATAGGAATAAACATATACAATACATGTTTTTGAAATAAAATTATTTTCAAGGATTCTATCGCTTTTGTGTTTGATTTTTAATTTGCCGACTTTTCGAGCACTTTGCAGCGTTCATGGCCACGAGAGTACTAAGGTGTCTCACGTCCAATGAGTCATCGTTATTACAGAGATTGCGTGTAGATATAAATCAGTTATAGTTTTATTTCAAATGTCTAATACTCGCATAAACATCAGAAATAATTACATTACATGTTTATTCTTCTTCTCGTCCAACATACCTCAGTGTCTGAAAACACAGGTCTACGACCAGTGTGTGTTACCAGTGATAACTTACGGCACGGAAACGTGGTCCCTAAATATAGGCCTCATAACCAAGTTCAAAGTCGCTCAGCGTGCTATAGGAGCGAGCTATGCTCGGGATTTCTCTGCGTGATAGAATCCGTAATACGAAAAGCCGCAGAAACGGGTGTAACTGACATAGCATGAAGAATTAGCATGCTAAAGTGGCAATGGGCAGGCCACATCACTCGAATAACTGACAACCGCTGCGGAAAAAAGGTTTTAGAGTGGCGACCACGTACCGGATGATGCAGTGTAGGACGCCCCCCCACTAGGTGGACAGACGTCCTGGTGAATGTTGCTGGGCGTCGATGGATGCATGCGGCACAGGACTGCACTCTGTGGCGTATCATGAGGGAGGCCTACGTCTAGCAGTGGACGGCGATGGGCTGAAATGATGATGATGACATGTTTATTTGCTAAGATTTATTTGCTCTAACCAGTATACATTCCTTCAAGAAATTAAATAAAAATTACAATATTATGGCATCTACAATAGTAGAAATTTTATATGTAATCAACATTGGTAACATTTTGAAAGCTACTACTTAAAGTAATATTTAACAATGTAAGTAATCCGAATACCAGTTATAAGCAAGTATCCGTTTTACGAAGTGAATATAATATTATTAATAGGTATATCGAGCTGTTAAAGTTGATAGTACCAGTGTAAATAACAATTGATTATCAGCTAAATGCAGATAGAAGTCTCCTAAACGTGCGTAATTTACGAGATTTATTCAATAAAATTATGTATATTTACAGTTTATATACAAATCCACAGGATTTGTTTGTTTTTAAATAATAGTGGTCTACGCGTGAATGTGAGCAAAACCAAAATAATGGTCTTTGAAAGAGATAAAACCAGAACAGATGTAAGAGTAACAATAGGTAATGATGTACTAGAGCAAGTGGATGAATTTGTATATCTTGGATGTGGATTTAGCCGAGATGGAAGGTACACCACTGATATAGAGCGAAGAGTGAATGCGGGAAATAGAGTGAACGGAGCGTTGGGGCAACTTTTCGGCAGCCACCACCTCAGCCAGAAGGCACGTGTAGCAATACATAACGCAGTGCTTGTCCCAACATTACTGTATGGAAGCGAGAGTTGGGTATGCAGAAAAGAGTATGATAGTAAAATTAATGCGGTCGAAATGCGATCTCTGCGGAAAATCTGTGGAGTTAGGCTGACCGACCGCATTCGTAACGACGACGTAAGAGAGCGAGTAGGTATGAAAGAGAGTATTGGTGTAAAGATGCGAAAGGGAATGCTCCGATGGTTCGGACATGTGGAAAGAATGCCGAACGAACGCCTGGTTAAGAAGATATACAATGCGAAAGTGGAAGGATGTAGGTACCGAGGGAGACCGAGACTAACCTACCTAGACCAGATCGGTCATGTACTGAAGGAAGGTGGAGTCAAGAGTCTCCGAAACCGGCGAGCGTGTATGAAGAGAATTATGAATGTTGAGGAAGCGAGTGAAGTATGCAGAGATAGAGTTCTCTGGCACTCTGTTCTCTCTGCCTACCCTGCAAGGGATATGGCGTGATGATATGTATGTATGTATGTAAATAATAGTTATACCTATTACATATGTATGTATGTAGAAAATGGTTGACGGACTCATCAACGCTGAGCCGAAACTGGCACTAGGAATATAAAATATTGAAAGTAGTTTTATTTTTGTAGAGATACAATAAAGGATTATATGAAATTCAACCCCAAAGGGGTAGGAAATAAAAGAAAAATGCAGTACGATAAAAAAATATGGCAAAACCTTTATTCATTATTTTGAAGTTACAATCTTGAAGAAAAGAAGAAAAGTTAAGCAAAAATACTCGTTAGTAAAAATAAACAAATACGTTAAAAGGGGGTTAAATTGTGTGATGATACTTTTAAATTAATTAAAAATTACCAAAAATTGTTACTAGAAATAATTACATTTGTTTCAATTCATAGTTTAAATATTTTCTGTCTTATAAATACCCGATACGAAACGAAAAATGATGTCACAAGCGGGGTTCGAACCCGCACCTATTGGGAATCCGGCCCAACCGTGCTGCCACACTTACACCATCGTGAACTATTTTGGGACATGCAAATTTTCGAATCATATTATATCTCACGTCCCGCTTGTGACATCATTTTTCGTTTCGTATCGGGTATTTATAAATAATTAAGCATATTAAATGCTAAAAATTTCAGTAATTTGAATAACAAGGTTGTGTCATCGTTTAATACAATTCTAACTGTAAAGTTTGAAGTATTAAGTCTATACAATGTGTAAACATTGTCCGATAGATGGCATACGTCACCTTGAAGACGTAAGATATAATATGATTCGAAAATTTGCATGTCCCAAAATAGTTCACGATGGTGTAAGTGGCAGCACGGTTGGGCCGGATTCCCAATAGGTGCGGGTTCGAACCCCGCTTGTGACATCATTTTTCGTTTCGTATCGGGTATTTATAAATAATTAAGCATATTAAATGCTAAAAATTTCAGTAATTTGAATAACAAGGTTGTGTCATCGTTTAATACAATTCTAACTGTAAAGTTTGAAGTATTAAGTCTATACAATGTGTAAACATTGTCCGATAGATGGCATACGTCACCTTGAAGACGTAAGATATAATATGATTCGAAAATTTGCATGTCCCAAAATAGTTCACGATGGTGTAAGTGGCAGCACGGTTGGGCCGGATTCCCAATAGGTGCGGGTTCGAACCCCGCTTGTGACATCATTTTTCGTTTCGTATCGGGTATTTATAAATAATTAAGCATATTAAATGCTAAAAATTTCAGTAATTTGAATAACAAGGTTGTGTCATCGTTTAATACAATTCTAACTGTATAGTTTGAAGTATTAAGTCTATACAATGTGTAAACATTGTCCGATAGATGGCATACGTCACCTTGAAGACGTAAGATATAATATGATTCGAAAATTTGCATGTCCCAAAATAGTTCATGATGGTGTAAGTGGCAGCACGGTTGGGCCGGATTCCCAATAGGTGCGGGTTCGAACCCCGCTTGTGACATCATTTTTCGTTTCGTATCGGGTATTTATAAATAATTAAGCATATTAAATGCTAAAAATTTCAGTAATTTGAATAACAAGGTTGTGTCATCGTTTAATACAATTCTAACTGTAAAGTTTGAAGTATTAAGTCTATACAATGTGTAAACATTGTCCGATAGATGGCATACGTCACCTTGAAGACGTAAGATATAATATGATTCGAAAATTTGCATGTCCCAAAATAGTTCACGATGGTGTAAGTGGCAGCACGGTTGGGCCGGATTCCCAATAGGTGCGGGTTCGAACCCCGCTTGTGACATCATTTTTCGTTTCGTATCGGGTATTTATAAATAATTAAGCATATTAAATGCTAAAAATTTCAGTAATTTGAATTTTCTGTCTTTTTCTATAGTATAAAAATACTAATATTTTTTATCAGATGGCTCTGTGTGGTGACATAGTAAAGTCAAATTTAACACTTTTTTTTTGGCGGCGGGCTACGGTACGTCACGCTCCGCTAATTCGTCTGGGGCAACAGGAAAAGCGGCGCACGACCCCGTAGACCCGCCCTACAACAAACCTCTTGACGCCGTGCGGGTGGGTCACTGGAATGTAATCTTAAATGTAACACTACACTTAGTTTTAGCAAAATATATAACATGACCGGACCCTATTCAACCGTTGAAGTTAAGAGAAAATTTATATGTACCCGCAATACTCTGTCTTATAATTTCTTTCAGTCCTTGTAAGGATTATTGATACCGTGGTGTAGATTTTGCCGAGACTCGTCGTTACGTGTTTTCTTTTATTATTGTTGTGAGTTACGGGGATTCTTCAAGGATACAAAAATAAATTATAAGAAAGACCATTTAAGTTATTTTGTTCTATGTAATATACATACATAGCCTCACGCCTGTTTCCCAGAGGGGTAGGCAGAGACTACGGATTGCCACAAACCACGATCCTGGCATACTTCCATCGCTTCATTCACACTCATAATAGTCTTCATGCATGCTCTACGATTACGCATACTCTTAATAAGACCTCTCGTCAACACATCTCCAACTTGGTGCAGAAAAGTATGACGTGGTCTTCCCCTTGTATTCGTCCCATTCACGCTTGCTTTATATATTTGCTTCGTCAACCTCTCGTCACTCATTCTTTCTAAATGTCCAAACCACCTCAGCATACTCTTTTTGATCTTTGTCACTACTTCTTCATTCACACCACAGCGCTCTCTTATAACATTATTCCTAATTTTATCTTTCATACTTACATCACACATACTACGAAGAGCTCTCATCTCTACAGCATTTATTCTACTTTCATGTCTTCCCTGCCAAATCCAACTTTCACTACCATACATGAGAGTAGGTACTAATACTCCCTTATGTACAGCTAAACGTGCCTTTTTGGACACGTTTCTGCTTTTCATAAAGGTGTATAGTGCCCCATTCACTCTATTACCAGCATTTACTCTTCTTTCAACATTATCATCATTTTTACCATCTCTAGTAAACAAAACACCCAAATACAAAAATTCATTCACCTGTTCCAGTTCCTCACCATTTATAAAAATGTTACATTCCGTCATACATGTATCCTTTTCAAAAACCATAATTTTCGTCTTACTTACATTTACTTTCATACCTTTTCTTTCAAAAGCTTCATGCATAGTAGTTACCATCGCCTGCAAATCTTCTGCCGATGATGCAAGTAATACCTGATCATCGGCATAAAGAAGACATTTGATAAGTAACTCATTCATTCGTAAACCACAATCATTATTTTTCAGATCTTTCAAACAGCTATCCATGAATAGGTTAAACAACCACGGGGACGCTACACATCCCTGTCTAACACCTTTATCAATATTAAACCATTCCGTGTAGGCTCCGTTTATTCTTACGCATGCCCTGGAATCCTTATAGATGGATTTCAGCGCGTGAATAAGATGGCTGTCCACCCCATACATAGACAGTACCGACCACAGTTCATTCCTCCTCACTTTGTCATAAGCTTTCTCCAAATCAATGAATGCACAAAAGATTTTCTGACCTTTAGCCAAAAACTTCTGCGCCATGCATTGTAAGGAGAAGACTTGATCCGTACAACCCATACCTTTTCGAAAACCTGCTTGTGCGTCCCATATTTTCTTGTCGGTTACTTTCACTACTCTTTCAATCAATACTTTCGCATACAGCTTGCCAACTATGCTAAGGAGGCTTATGCCCCTGTAGTTCCTACAATCTTGCTCCGAACCTTTCCTTTGGTACAAAGGTACAATTACAGCCTTACACCAGTCATCAGGTACTTGGCCATTAGTCCAGCAGAGATTGAAGAGCTGGTATAGCATGTTAGCTATGATATCCTGTCCAGCTGTCAGCATCTCAACTGTAATCCTGTCGTATCCTGCAGATTTACCCGCTTTCATACCTTTCAGTGCGTTCATAATTTCCACCATAGTAACACATTCTCCATCCTCAAGATCTCTTTCACTCTCCAATGATAGATCTTGTGGCTCTTCTCTTTCAAATAAGCTTTCAAAATACTCCTTCCATCTCTCTAGTACACATTCTTCTCTATTCACTATCCTTCCATACTTATCCCTGATCGAGGCAAGCTCTGTACTTTGAACTTTACCTCGAGCTGATCTTATGGATTTCCAGAAAATCTTTAAATTAGATTGGTAATCCTGCGATAATCTTCTATCGTACTCGTCTTTCTGATCCTCTTTCTTTTTTCTGACAATTTCTTTCACTTCTCTTTTTCTTCTCTTGTACTCTTCTTTGGCTATGTCTATATCATGAATCGTTGCTTTCTCTATTCTCTCAGTGGCTCTGATAGCAAGCCAATCTATCCAGGCTTTCTTCTTCTCACAAACTGCACTCTGCACATCTTTATCCCACCATATATTCTTCATCTTATTTACTTTCCTTCTTCTGGTCACGCCACATGTTTCTGTAGCAACATTTACCACATTTTCTTTAAAAGTCTTCCATAATTCTTCCATATCACTAATATCAGCCGAATCATACAATTTTTCTGTCAGTTTACTTTTATACTTCTCTCTAACAATGTCATCTTGCAAATTCTCTACTTTTATCCTTTCTAGTACACTTGTCGGGTTATGTATCCGGTTTCGCCACGTTTTTATGAGACCACTTATTCTAGTCATTACTAGAAAGTGGTCTGTATGGATACCAACACCGCGATACACCCTGGTGTCTAGAACTTTGTTTCTGAGTCTTTTGTCTACTATTATAAAATCAATCATACTCTTTCTTACATTCTTTGCTTCGCGTGTATACATATGGATCTTTTTGTGTTCAAACATAGTGTTTGTAACACAAAGGTTCCATTCCAAGCACACCTCTAGCAGACTTTGACCATTTTCATTCACACTTTCATCACCAAACCTTCCTAAAACGTTTTCGAATACTTTTCGGCCTACTCCTACCCATCCATTAAAATCACCTAGCAAAATCAACCTTTCATTTAACTGACATAATCTTAAAACATCTCTTAGTTCCTCCCAAAACTTTTCTCTTCCATCCTGCTCACATTTATTTTTTGTCAAACCCGTGTTTACAGGAGCATATACTCCTACAACAAAAATACGGGTCAGACCCACTTTCATTCTTAACCATACTAATCTAGCATTCACACAATCATACTCTTTCACACATTGAGCCATTCGAGCAGAAAGAAAGAGACCAACTCCCTGACAGGCTCTACTAGTCATTGGTACCCCGGACCAGTATGCCGTATAAGGTCCATGACTAGTTATCTCACATCCCTTTCGCTTCGTTTCATTCACACAAAGAATATCAATCTTTTTATCATCCATCATTTGACATACCTCGTTTAATTTCTCTTTCATTCCTCCTCCTACATTCAACGTAGCAAAACGGCACTCCGTAGACCGCTTTTCGCCCTCATTGGGATCGAGACGTGAAGGGTTGCGAACCGCATCGCCGTCATTTGGACTTTTAAAATTTTTCATACAATCCATAGCGTTCCCACGAGTAGTAGGGTATTAAACGATCCACCCCCACAGAGCCCTTGTGTGGAGGCAAGGTGGAATCACCGCTGTGCCCTGTGACCACCAACACATGCACCCTCCGTTTTTGACCAGCTTACCCTCTGGCCGCGAATCCCTCAGCACGGGTCGGTTTACACCTTGGATCGGGGGTTATATTTCGGAGTTTTCCTTCTCCTAGATGAGTTGCAGCGCAATGCTTATGAGGCTCATCTCCCCAGGTTATATTTCGGAGTTTTCCTTCTCCTAGATAGGTTGCAGCCCAATGCTAACGAGGCCTATCTCCTCGGGTTATATTTCGGAGTTTTCCTTCTCCTAGATAGGTTGCAGCCCAATGCTAACGAGGCCTATCTCCTCGGGTTATATTTTGGAGTTTTCCTTCTCCTAGATAGGTTGCAGACCAATGCTAACGAGGCCTATCTCCCCGACTGTAATAAATATGTAATATATAATGAATTTAAACGAAGTATGTAGTTATAATAATATAGAAGCAGAGTTTACTCTCAATAATTAATACTTACCTCGTATCTGTATTTAAATAAGTATTTCTCAAAACAGTGTCAGACTATAAAGTCAGTCAACTTGAAGAGTAAATTCCGTCTGATATTTATTTAAATACTGTTAAAACACTGTTTTAGTTGTAGGTATAGAAAATACTGTAGTTGATGTACAAATATTAACCGGCGCAGACGTATGTATGTGCCGCTAATCCATAACGGCATATGGCACACTCGATTTCGGAACTCACTGCATTTCGGTAGAGCTTAAAAAAAAAGAATAAAGGTTCTTAAACAGGTGCGTTAATATCCGATATCATTCGAGGCATTAAGATTTTATAACTTTTCATTTGCTTACTACTGTAATAACGACGACGCGATAGAAACGATGTCTTCTTTTTCCTTTTTGATAGATGCACACCCTGCTCTATCCGTCCGGAGCCATCTAGCCTGCCGTATTACTCTTTGCGTCTATTAGGGGCGCAACAGAAACAGAAAGAAACTTTGAATTCGAAGAAATAAAGACCTCTTTTTTTGATAGTTTATGATCTGGCCATACCCTCCCCAAGCCATTTTGAGTGACGGATGAGAGGCGTACTGCCTACCATAAGATGGATGATGATTGATGGCATGACCTATTCTTGCAGATTCTTATAGTCTTTTAGTTTTATAAAGTAGAATTATATTGTGGTTGAATAGGACTGGGGAAATGACTAAATGTTGTTGATAACAAATTTTTTTTAACATGATATACAGCATTTTTTGGGTATGCTATAATTCATTCTTCAGGCACGGTATTTCTCTACGTGATAAAAGCCGGAATACGGAAATCCGTAAAAGAACGGATGTAACCGACATAGCCCGTACAATTAACATGTTGAAGTGGCAATGGGTAGGCCATATTGTTCGTCGAACTGACAACTATTGGGAAACAAAGGTTCTCGAATACCAACCACGCATCGAACGACGCACCACTAAGTGAACTGATGGCATTAAAAAAATCGTAGGAAACCGTTGGATGCAGGTGGCACAGGATCGATCTGAGTGGTATTCTTGCGGCGTATATCCAACAGTGAACGTCTACGAGCTGATAGATAAATAGCATACCGCTAAGCATAATATTTTCATTATAATAATAGAAAATTAATCCGTGTGGTGACAGAATAAGAATACAATTCACCACCCCCTATCTTACCAGTGGGTGATCGTAAGAGACGACTAAGGGATATAAAACGCATATAACATATATGCAAGAGAAGGAAAACTCGAAACAAAACCGCATACTAACACGTCTGACCAGCGCGGTATAGTAGCTTAAATTCCCTCCCACTACGAAGAAGGCCCGAGTTCAACAGTAAGACATATATGGTCTGGTATGATGATGATGATGAATAGAAAATTGGAATGAACACTGGTCTGATATGTTAGCATTCACTTTTATTACGAGTTTGTCGCCCACGCAACGATTTTATTTTATTTTCATTCAGTTACTATATGTTATATGGCAATACCCTATGTATTGACATATAGTACATTTAATACGATATTATCATCATCTCAGCTTATACACATCCCACTGCTTCACCTACGAGTGAGATAGGCAGTGCTGATTTGTATGTTTTACTCCGTCACAGCACAGAATTGTAGAAAGTCATCAAGTGGAGAACATACAAGGGGAGGTAAATAAGTTCGCGGAATGGGGGCTAAAAAAGACAAAGTACAAGTCAAAATTATTTTTCTTTCTCAATATATTCTCCCTTAACCCTAATACATGTCTCAGATTTGAAATAAAACTACTTTTACGAATTCTATCGCGTTTATATTGTTTTTTAATTTCCCGACGTTTCGAACACTTTTCAGTGATCATGGTCACGGGAGGATCACGGTGTTCGAAACGTCGGGAAATTAAAAAACAATATAAACGCGATAGAATCCGTAAAAGTAGTTTTATTTCAAATGTGTAATACTCGCGTAAACATTAGAAGTCATTATGTCTCAGATTGTTCAATTAATTTATTTATACCATCAAAAAAAATGATTTCTCTTTGTCGTCAAAATAGGCTGAAATTGCGTTCTTCACCTCATCATCAGACAAAAATTTCTTCCCACGGAGTTCTTTTTTTATTTTTAGGAATAAATAATAATCGCTGAGGCCTAAGCCTGGACTGTAGGCAGGATGTTCCAACATTTGGAAACTCACTTTTTGTATGAGAGCCATTGCAACTTGCGCCTTGTGCACAGGTGCATTGTCGTGTAAAAGCAGCACCGTTTTGGTCAATTTGCCCCGCCTCTTCTTTCACAACATCTCGCAAGCATTCTAGCAGTGCAGCGTAGAACTCTCCGGTTATATTGACACCTTTTTCCCTATAATCTAATAGCAAAATTCCTTCTGTATCCCAGAAAATCGTCGCTATAAGCTTTGCAGCCGATTGGGACACCTTAAATTTCTTGGCAGGTAGTGTACCCTTTTTGTACCACTGCATGAACTCCTGCTTTGACATGCTCATAAAGGTGAACCGAAGTTTCATCCCCAGTCACAATACGGCCCAAAATGGCTTCTTTGTCCTCAGCACAGAGGTCCAAAAACTTTCGACAACACGCAACTCGTCGCTGCTTCTGCGTAGTGTTATAGTTTTCTTCCGGATTGACTTGTTTGACTTATGATAACTCAATGAATAATGACCGGATGCACAGACATATATTGCAACAAAAATCCCTAATACAATCTGAGAGATCAATCTAGAAGAGATACTACAACCAGTGGGGATTTCTGGCAACGATATCGGGCCTAGGGCCCCTATTCGGGTAGCTGTCGGCACCACCAAAGCATAGGTGGGTACGTCTTCGGGTTGTCCATTTTCATGGTGACCTGTTGGTGGTCGGGGTACAGTTGGCTTAGTTTTTCATAGGCGTCGTACAGCGCTCGCGTCGCGTTTCATCGGCACGTTCGACATACTTATTAAAGTATGCGAGGTGAGCGGCGTCGCTCCGCGTTATAAGCACCGCGACGCTGCTATGAGCGCCAGCGCCTCTAGCGGACAACGGAGGAAGGTTCGGCATCGACGCTCGGTGATAACACGGCGATCCCGTCGATGACAATTTTTATTTGGTCCTCGCGTGGGCTATCGGCGACGATCGCCACCAATAGTGTTTGTAAAATCGATAGAAATTTGGAAATCAGGGTGGTCCCCGTTGCGGGGGTGGACGAGTAATTTTTATTGAGAATCTCTTTATTTGTTGCAGAGGGCGCTGCTGTTGCTTTTGCGATGTCGGGGTCGGCTGCCGTATCGATGTCCCGAGGTTGCGTAGGCGGTGCGTGGGCGGTTGCGGTGGTGGACTTCTTCTTCTTCTTACCACGCCGATGTTTTTTCTTGTTGCTTGGGGGAGGCGCGTCCCGCTGTGTGGCGGGGTTAGCCCTCGCCATTAGGGTAGCAGATGTTGCGTCAACCGCGACATGCGACTTGTGTTGCTTCGCTGAGGGGCCGCCTTTGAGTCTTGTGATTGAGGCCATAGTGCCGGCCTGCCGGTGGCGAGCCTCACGTCGCAGAGTAGGACAGCCGGTGAAGTTTGCGGGGTGCGGTCCGCCGCAGTTGGCGCACGTCGCAGGCGTCTTGCGAGGGCGCGGACAATCGCGCGCTGCGTGGGCGTCGCCACATCGCACACAAGCGAGCGGTCGGTGACAATGTTGGGAGCTATGCCGGAATTGCTGGCATCGATGGCATTGGGCGGGCCGCCGTTTCCCACGCCATCCCTCGATAATGACGCCAGGGACGTTCAGCAGTTCCGACACGCTGTAGATGTCGAACACGTTGCTCGTACGCTTTAGTTCTGCGAACAGAATACAACTGGGACGGTCTCCGCGGGCTCGGATGGTCCGTATATATACGGGCTCGAATCCGCGGTCGACGAGCTCTTCTGTTAGGGCGTCGATGGGTGTGTCTAAAGGTAGGCCTCGCACGGCCACCTTTAGGTTGAACTGCGACGACATTTCGTATGAGAACCAGGATATCTTCTCTGTGTGCTCCAGTTCGGTGAGGTATCTTTGTACGACTCGGTACTCGTCGGTATCAGCCGGTGACAACCGAATGCCGCGGCCGAACGGCCGAGCATTCGCGACGCGACCGAGTCGTTTCTTGATTTCCTCTAAGTGGCGAGGCCAGTTTGGGAGGCGC
Organism: Lymantria monacha; assembly: GCA_905163515.2. NCBI lineage: Eukaryota > Metazoa > Arthropoda > Insecta > Lepidoptera > Erebidae > Lymantria > Lymantria monacha. The sequence goes on along the minus strand of LR991098.1, from coordinate 13,956,092 downwards.
TCAACCACCAGAGGGGGCATTCGAGTCTTCCTAGCTGCGGCTGCTGTTGGTGGCGGCGTCGGCTGCGGCATCGCAGAGCCCGCGGCAACGTTCGCGAACGAACGTTCCGCGTCGGCGCTCGCGAGCGTGCACAGGGACGCCTCGTCTGTGTCGTCGTCCGACGCTTCGGCGCAGACGCGCTTAGCGGCGTCGTCTGCGTCGTCTCCCGGGCTGCGGCGGCGCCTAACACCAAGCTCAAGCTCGGGTCCGGGCGCATGCCGCTGCGGCGGCGGCGTGGGCGTAGGCTGATTTTCCGTGACGGCTGGCTGCTGTTGCTGTTTCGGTGGCGGCGATTGCTTCAGGCTGGTCACGTTGCTATAGTTGTGGGTATTACTGCCGCAGAGGCCACGGAGGCGGCGTCCCATGAAGCCTGCCATAAATTTTCGGGGCTCCTGGTGTATGTGGCTGTGTGATTTGAGCGCTGGGATTGATCCCGCGCCCACTCGGCAGTCCTGTGTGTTCTTCCTTCCTGTTAAGAAGGTGCTGCGGGCGGGTGTGGATAGTAAGGGTAGGGCATCGCGAACTCCATGGCCCTCGCCGCGCGTGGCGCTGGCGTCGCGTCGGATACGCATTCGCGTTCGAGTTCGCGAACGCGATGCGAATATTCGCGGTGCGAATGCTGGCGAGGCTGCGTCGGCGGCGGATGCCCTGATGACGGCGGCTGCTAGCGCTGGCTGCGTAGGCTGGCCATGCGGTGATCACGCGGCTGAGGCTCGGAGACGATCGACGACTGCGATGTCGATGGCTGCGGTTGCCGTGTGTATAGCGGCGGCGTGGGGGTGCGCGGTGCAGAGCACACGTTAGCACTCAACGGCTCGGACGACGGAAGCGGTCTGCGCAGTGGTGGCCGCCCCCAATGCCCACGACGACATGAGACGTCAACGCACCGAATGCGGCGTTCGTTGGCAGAGCGAGCAGGTCCGAGCGACTACGAACAAACAGGCAGAGGTTAGTGCCGTGGAGTACCGAGGCGATCCATGACCCGATTTTTATAAAATTCCGTATTTATACTGATAAGTAGTCCTGCAATTAGTGCAGGTAAAAAAATAATGACACCCCCCACCCCGCCAACACTCCGTTTCCGCGAACTTACTTACCTCCCCTCGTATGTAAAATTTTAGTCTAACAAAATTCATTTTGCTAGAATTTTAAATTGCCAAAAAGTATAGGCCTGGCCCATGAGGGGATCGAACCCGCGACCTTCGCGTTATTAGCACGACGCTCTAACCAACTGAGCTAATGGGCCGATGTTGCTTATGATGCCAAATATTCATTCTAAAAGAAAATATATATATATATGTTTACGTTTTATTTCGTGTAATTATTAGATTTATTAGAATCAATCAAGTATCATACTTGTGTTGCTTTCTTGTCACTTGTCAACACAACAACATACATTTGCACGTATCTAATTTAAATACATACCTAAAGATTGATTTAAATTCAATTGTAAGAAAGAAAGAAAGAAAAATAATAAAATATTGATAAATTCATTTAACTAAGTACAAAATTATATAAATATAACAATAGAATATGTGTATTTGAAATGTATCAACCAGGATTCCATTTCAGCATGTGCCAGGTTACAAAGCCCTGGCGCTGATTTTCAAATGGAACCTGTGAGTGATGTCACGGACGCCTATAGGAACCATATAGCATACATGTTGCAAAAACAAAACCTTCAAATTAACAACTAATTTAAATAATAAATATAATAATAATAAAAAGATGAGCGTAAATTATTATATATATTACATTTAATTTATTTTCCATAATGTATAATATTGTTAATGTATTACATATTTTTTTTTTGTTATGTACTTATGTAATACGTATATTTGCTATAACAGGAGAACATAAACATCTAACATATTACCATTACTGTTATAATTTGTTTATATTTAATTTGATTGTAGAGTATCTTAACTCATTTTTACCCACATATGTCCACTGTTGGCCTCGAACGTCTTCAACAATGTAGGGGAAATTGACCTAATATGCTGGTCAGACGTGTTAGTATATGGTTTTATTTTGAGTTTTCCTTCTCTTGCACAAATACCATATGTATATTTTATCCCTTAATCGTCTTTTACGATACTCACGCGTAAGACTGGGGTGTGAATTGTATTCTTATTCCGTTACCACACGAAAAATTGTACAGTATCATGATAATATATATCAGATGTCAGATCTATATACATAGATAGGAAAATATCATTCGGTCATTGTAACTTGAGATTATTATCGTGTATTCAACTCGTTGGATAAACCTAGACAAAATAAAAATGTTAAAAAATCGATCGCATTTTATAATTGATATTATTCTGGTATTTGATCAATTCCATTATCAAAAAAATATTCGACACGTTGAAGGCTGAAAACTAAATTCAATGGAGACAATAAAAAAATATTTTAATGAAGAGAAATTATGTTCTCGCATTTTAAATACATAACATAAATACCTTTAATTCATTATAAAGTAACTGAATTAAATTATTTCTACTTTTTTTTTAATAGCATTCTCGTATTAAAAATTGCATGTAATTCTGAAATAAAGTTCATAAACTTTATAAAGAATTACAGGAAATAAATTACATTCAAACAGAGAATAAATCTTTGTGGATCGTAGAAAGATTTGTCTTTCATGTGATTTGTATTCACAATATTTATACATAACTTCCGTGTGGTGACGGAGTAAGAATACAATTCATCACCCCCTATCTTACCCGTGGGTGATTGTACGAGACGACTAAGGGATATACAACGCACATAACATCTATAAGAGAGAAGGAAAACTCGAAATAAAACCCTATACCAACACGTCTGACCAGCGTCGTATAATAGGTCAACTACCCTCCCATTATGGAGGAGGCTCGAGCCCAACAGTGAGACATATATGAGCTGAGATGATGATACAGGACTTCAACTATAAAGCCATACATGTAATAAAACTTCAGTAAATAAAAGTGTAATAAAAGTTCAGTGAGTGAGAGAGCCGGTAACCCAACTGGGGTGGATTTGTATTGGTAGGCAGCGGCCTAGTCGTACCTTTAGTATCGCAAAGGTCTATGGGCGACAGTGACACTTACCATCAGGTGTGCTGCTGGCTCGTTTGCCACCATAAGTAATAAAAAAAAGAGAACATCTGTACAAGAGAACTTGGATTAAACTCTGTACATTTGATCAGCGTGGTATAGTAGGTCAAGTTCTCTCCTATTTTTAAGGAGGCACAAACCCTGTAGTCCGTTATATATCAACTGAGATCATACTATATAATATTTATAATTAAATCTAACTAGCCATATAGTAAGTACGTTACAAAGGCACGTAACGTTTATACAATAGTATTTTATCACAAATGACAACATCGGCCCATTAGCTCAGTTGGTTAGAGCGTCGTGCTAACAGCGCGAAGGTCGCGGGTTCGATCCCCTCATGGGCCATAATAAACTTTTATCCCGGTTTAGAAGTTAATAAAAAACATAACCCATTGAAAAAATTTAAAATTTTGGGAATAAAATAAATACATTTTTTACTTTGTTTATTAATAATTTATTAGAACTCCTGGAAATTGCGATAACTTTAAAGATTGATCCAATAATAAAGTTAATCCCTTCTTTTATTATGTGGTATTAACTTAATATACCTACAAGCTAACTATAAAAAGATGTGTTAAATGATTTTTGTTTCTCAATTTAACTTTTTTCGTTATCTATGGTTGAAACGTTTAATACTGAAATTCAACATCGCGCCATCAATCTTCATTCACTTTTGAACTTTGATCATCTTTAAGCAGCTAAGGCCATAAACACTTTGTGCGGCAGGCAGAATATCTACCAGTCGACTCAATGGACTGTGGGTGAGCACTGAGGGCTCTCAACCCGAAGGGTGACGGGGAGAGACACAGTGCATTATATGGCCGCATGCCGTCCTTCCTTCGCCCCGAATGGAACGGGAGGAGTAATTCCAGACCTGATCAGGCCCATGAAAGGGAAATAATGCATTATTTAGACATGTGGATCGACTTTCCCAGTTGGTTTTATAAATTCCTCATTGAAATGTCCTGCCCACTTCACAGTGCTGCCTTAGATATTATAGTATATATATATGGAAAAGTATAGGTTAGCGAGCCAAAAGACGTACAAAAGAAAGACGTAGAAATAGACGTAGTTAAATAAATTACTAGAAATCAAATACTATATCTAATCTGAACCTTCTAGGGACTTATTCAAAAACAAAAAAAAAACAATACATTTTGTTTCGATTATAATAAATATGTATTCCACAATAACTAAAAAGCATTTGCTATAAAAAAAATTAACATGGCCCATGAGGGGATCGAACCCGCGACCTTCGCGTTATTAGCACGACGCTCTAACCAACTGAGCTAATGGGCCGATGGTCAATGACTTTAAAAGTTTCAATAGTATTAAGATCATTATCTATATTCGATTACTATCTTCGTACTAGAATTTATAGTGCGTGAGATAAGAAAGTTGATTAATAAAATTATATACATTAATTATATTTAACAAAAATATCTCATTTAACATGTATATATTTAGCAGATCGAATGACTTGATTTAAAACTGTTTATATGCTTTTAAAGAGATCTTAACATTTAAATTTCACTCACAGATTTCTACTTTGATTAGTTAATATTCTTACATCTTGCGGCCATCAATCACTATAGGAATTTGTGGAGTATGTCTTATTCAAAGACGGATGCCGTATATCCTGATAAGGTGATTATAATATTATACCTGATTTTGGACTAACTTTAATCACAGTGTCTAGTTGATTTTCGAGTTTCTTGAAACTCTTTTCTCTGAACATCTCAGAGATACTTCACGGTTACGAGGTCTCGGGCGCTCGTTTTTATATTTTGTTTTATGTTGTAATGTTTTGTACATTTTTATATGTTACGCTACTTCTATAATGCTCCTATGACTGCTGATGGTTTGTGATGCGGCCAGAATGAGTCGTTATACACAAGTTACGTATCGGAGTGCATTGGGACTTCGCTCAGATCATAGGTCAACAAGAAGGTAGCCCATTGGCTGAAGTATTTAAATCTCCACAGTGACAGTAAAAAAAAGAGAACAGCACATAGCTATTTAATTATAATTTACTTAGGTGCACTAATAAATTGCTATTCATAATACAAATACCGGAAGCCTGCGTACATAGTATGATAGGTTATGGATCGTCGCCCTGAAGGGATGGGGCGGGGTGTAACCATACACTAAGAAGGGTACACTAAGAACTAATTATTGCATTGTGATGGGTTAAGAATAAAATCACCATTTCTTACAAATGAAAGTCCTAATAAGCACAAGACGATAGGACAGCAGTGTTCTCTCGGGATTTCAATAACATACAGAATTTGGAGGTCGCAAAGGCAAACATAATTTATACGGGATTGCCCCCTTTCGTGGCTAAAAGATGATTGAAAAAAATCATTATCTTATAATATGTATAAAAAAGCTGGTTGACTTACTCATAAACGTTGAGCTGAAATTACTGAAATTAGAAATATGGCATTTTGACAGTAGTTTTTTATTGGTTGTTTAATGTAGAAACTGACGTGAAATTATCGAAACTATAGTTCATCTAATCTAAGAAGTGCATTTTGACGTTTTGCATTTTTTAATACACAATACCTTGATGAAACGTGATTGCAAACAATAAATCAGAAATTTTAAAGAACTATTAAGTTATTTACATAATTAACGTTGCGGGTGACTTTTTTGTACAATAATCTAATGTTGAAACTCGTAAAACTAATCGTATAAACTAATTAAAATTGAAATAACATGGTAAATAGTAATTGTTATTGACGATATAACAATGTCACGTCACCACGTTCTATACAGTAGTGCTTGACAACTTCCAATTCACGCATATCCAAATAATCGGTAAAAATATTAGAATAATATAAATTATCGAATAGAGATTTTGACAGAGATGTATATCTCGACAAATTTATTGACAAAGAAATACTTATTAATGTTCGCGACGATGATAATTCAAGTAATAGTAGTGATTCTTAATAAATAGCTATTTTCAAACCCAGTTTTTGTTTTTACTTAACCTAATCCTACTAAATATGATGAATAGATTTTACGCTGAAATAATTAAATTTATTTAGTATTAATTTAGCACTTAATTTATTTATCACCTCTTTGAAAAATAAAAAATAAACCAATCATAAAGAATCAATATCGATTTCTCATTAAAATCGGATATTTTCGAGTACCCCTTAAATTAAAGGGCCAAATATATAAAACCCTAATAAGACCTGCTGTACTGTATGGATCAGCATGTTGGGCGATAAAAGCGACGGATGAGAGACGACTGCATGCAGCGGAGATGCGAATGTTGAGATGGATGTGTGGTGTGACAAGAATGGATAAAATAAGGAATGAACATATAAGAGGAAGTTTGAAAGTTGCGCCAGTGACGGAAAAATTAAGGAGTGAAAGATTGACATGGTATGGACATGTGATGAGAAGGGATGAAAGTAATGTTGTGAGGAAAGCTTTAAGCATGAATGTTGAAGGCTTAAGGGGTAAGGGAAGACCGAAGAAAAGATGGATGAACTGCGTGAAACATGACATGGATAGACAAGGAGTGACCACAGAGATGACGTCTGATAGAGTTGTATGGAAGGAGAAGACATATTGCGTCGACCCCAAATAAATTGGGATAAGAGCAGGTTGATGATGATTTTCGATAGCGATTATTTGGTTCACATACCTAGACAATTTACTCCGACAGCTGTCAAAGTGCACTTCTTAGATTAGATAGACTATAGTAACATGAAATTTTGACAGTAGTTTCTTTTGTTTGTTTAATATTTAAACTGAAGATTTTACGAGACAAGAGTGGAAAACGTAGTGGCAAAATTAGTATTCAACAAAATTACTTTATGCATTGTAAAATTATGCACAACTACTCTTCATTAAAATATATAATAATAACTACTAGATAGCCTTAACTTTTGTGATGTAGAGCCTCGTTTAAACTGAATATTTTATGAGACTGGAAACTGAATATACAGATAATACCATAATAATTACCGAAACTAGAAACATGAATGAAATTTTGATTGTAGTTTCTTTTTGTTTGTTTAATGTAGAGACTGCAGATTTTACTAGATTATACCTCATAAGAGAGGAGACACAGTAGCAAAGCTGATATTGAACAAAATACTTTATTCATTATTAAATTAAGCACAAATACTCACAGTAAGTAGATGTAGAGCCGCGCTAAAACTGAATATTTTGAGCTCAACTCCTTTATTTTAGGATAATCTAAAATATAGTCACACCTGAGATCAGCATCTCAGAGAATATATTCCTCCCTATGGGTATATTTTCAAGATGTGGGTGAATTTTGTTTTGATATGTCTTTTATTCTGTTACATAAATAATGAAAATCATAACTGGGACGTCAAATATAATTACTACGCAGACAAAACAGCGAGCAAAATCTAGTTAAATGTATACCAAAATATGTTATTAAACAAACACGCGTAAATAGTTAATTAGAAAAATCATCTAAAACCATAGGTGGAATATAATTCAGAAGTGGATCATACAATTATCCGACATTTTATAGTTAGCTTTAGTATGCGATCATAATAGCAAGACTGCTTTCTTGCTGATAATTATTTTTATATTACACACATAAATTGCTTACACCGAAACGTAATGTTAATTATAAGTTTATAACGCTATCTTTTTTTTTGCTGCCAATACACAATTCATTTGGCATAAGCCTTCACCAGTATGACAGGGGCTTCGGTCAAATATCACGGTAGGCAAATGACTTTTATACCATTTTTTTTTCAGCACAAAAAAAAGATATTATCTACTTAAAATAAGTGTGGTTGTTACGAATTCAAATAGATTTTTATTATTTGAACAAGAATATCAATGTGTTAAACTAGCAAATGTCCATGGTTTTATCCGCATAGTTCCTGCTTCCGTGGGAATACGTAGATAATATAGCCCATGTTACTCGTTGATAATGTAGCTTGCCGTTGGTGAAAGAGTTTTTAATATCGTTTTAGTTGTTTAGCCGTGAAAATTTTTTTTTTTAATTGCTTATAGTGATAAAAGAGTAAGTAGCACACCTGATGGTGGTAAGTATTACTGCCACACATGAACTTTTGCAATACCAGAGGTACAGCTAAGCCGCTGCCTACCAACACAAACCCCAAATCCACTCAGTTGGGCTTCCGGCTCTATCGCTCATCGAACAAAGCGCAAGAGCACATTGCTGTTACTGAGACGGCGATCTTCTGCGAGAGTGTGGTACTACCCCGGACAGCCCGGCGCGTGGCTGTAGACGCGTGTGTAGAAAACTGTCAACAGCGTGGTCCTACCACTAAAAAATACAAATCATATACAAACAAATAATTTTACATCTACATTTATAATATTATTTAGAATATAACAGCTTTTATTTTATTTTCAAGTCTTAGCCAATACTATACTTGATTACGGATCAGCTAAATAATATTTTATTTCCAAAAAAATAGGATTACTTCGCAGTATTTGTATTTTTTTTATATGTTACCAGTGAATGCACGCTGTGCGCACCTGCGTAGTTCCCGTTCACATAGCAATACGGCGATAAAATATAGTCTATATTACTTGCTGATAATTAAGCTTTATATTGGTTATTATTTTTGGCGGCGGGCTACGGTACGTCAAACCCCGCTAATCCGTCCGGGGCGACACGAAAAGCGGCGCAAGACCCCGTAGACCCGCCCTACAATATACCTCTCGACGCCGTGCGGGTGGGTCACTGGTACGCGGTCTTTTACTTCAGTGGCCCACCCGGAAGCTTTATATTGGTGAAAAACAATTTGAATATCGATTTAGTGGTTTAGGCGTGAAAGCATAATAAACAAACTAACATTCATATTTATAATGTTAGTTAAAATGTTATTTGCGTAATTACATAAAAGAATAACTATTTTCAAAACGGCTAAATTATGTTGAGAATAAATACTTCGAATCATATTACGTGACGGTATAATTTATGTCACCTTATGTAGATCAAACGTAGTTCCCACACTTGCAATCACACAATGGAGATATAATACTCATCTCTTGCTTTCAGGGCACATAGGATTTACATCATAGGTGTCGGCTACTGTCTTATTTAGAGGGTGTTAACTTTATTTATTGTTTGTTTATTTAAAATCAAACCGTAAAATACAAAGAATATCCACGGTTGTGATTTGTACCTACGACCTTACAGGTATTTTTACCAACAGAATTTTTTCTTGGCATCCGGCAATGGTATGATTACAGTCGTTGCCTCGAGTAGGGTGGTATCGAACGCAGATACTCGCGCCTGCTCCGCCTAACTGCTTTCGTCATGGAGCTACCGTGTCGTAATATACGAACACATTTGCTTGGCTATAAATGATTTCAATACATTTGCTATGAGCATATATTTCTACATATATAGTAAAACTTACCCATTATGTTTTACATCATTGAAACAAAACTTCTGGACGATTATTGAAGGACGATTGCTGAGATATATCTCAGCAAGAGTTTCTATTACCGTATAAGTTATAGTTTAAGGCTTGTGGTAAAATCATTCATCATTCTCCTGCTCTTATCCCAATTACTTAATATTAAAACAATATTACCAGTGGCCGGCCCAATGGCTATGGGGAGGGAATACGGTGGGTAATGGGGCCACGCGCTGCCCTTCCATCGTCCCGTACGGAACGGGCGACGTGTGTCCGAGCCATAGCCTACACAAAAAAAAGGTTAAAATAAAACGCTCTTGATATATCAATATATTATAATATCATCTTTCTCCTACTCTTATCCCAATTACTTGGGGTCGATACAATATGTACTCTTCTTTCATAGTACATATTGTAAAAGTTATTGGCAATAGTTTTATAACCGGCCGCCTTCCAGACGTCAACCCTCCTTGGGAATGTAATTGTTGACAAAACAGCATCAGATGGAGTTGACCCAGGTCGTTATGAGGCTCTTAGTCATCTTTTACGATATCCACGAGCAAAGTAAGGGTTGGTAGTATTCGTAGCCGCTACCACACAGCTCTTGATATAATATAATTTTCTAAAAGTTGGTTGGTTAGGTCTGATGGTCTTTGTTAATTAGAATGCAGTATATATGAGCAGACTCGGTGCTACGCAAATTTCAGTTGCGATCAATATATATGAATGAAATTTGTAGCGAAATTTATGATAGACAGACTAAGAAATGTATTAATTTTAGCACCAAAAAAAAAATATAACTGTTATTCCTGTTAGACACTAAACTTACTGTTCTTCATTTCACGCTAACGATGCTACAGTTGCAACTAGTTGTTTATAATGATGTTTAATATAAACGGTTATTTAATCAAGATATTCGATCAATCAATGCATAATATAATTCATTAACATAAATAATTTAGTTATTATACTATTAAGAGATATTACAGCGGTCATCTTCTCAGAATATGAGTTTCAAGTTAATAAATTCGGATTAATATGACAAACCGTTATACCATATTTTATTTCACCATATATAGTAAATTATATAATTTATGATTAAATATAATTAAATATACGTATATTTTCCGTGTGGTGACGGAGTAAGAATACATTTCATCACCACATTCACCATCATCCCGTGGGTAATCGTAAAAGACTACTAAGGGATATAAAATGCATATAACATCTATGCAAGAGAAGGAAAACTCGAAACAAAACCCAATACCAATACGTCTGACCAGAGTGGGATAGCAGGTCGATTGCCCTCCCTTTATGGAGGAGGCTCGAACCCAGCAGTGGGACATATACGAGCTGAGATGATGATGGTGATAATTTCGAAAGATCAGAGATCTTGAATTAAGTGATTAAAATAATTCAGAAATTAGATTCGAAAACTTAATCTTAGTAATTCTAAATTAGGTTACCGTTGTAATGGAGATAGAAATCTTATCAGATCATGAATGTGATAATGCCAAGTTCAATGTTATAATAATTATTGTGTGGTTGTCGACTTTATGAACAAACGATTAGAGATCTAAATGGGTGCCAAGTTCTACAGACAATCCTAATATTTATTTATTAGAAGAACGCCTAACATGCTTAAGTAATTTCAAAATATAATTTCATGTTTATTTTTCTACTAGAACAATGTTTTGTCCATTGTAATTTTTTATATTCTCATAATCGAATTATTTACATAAAACTAAAAACTTAATATATTGAAGCTCTATACGTGACGATTACCCGTGTGGCGACGGGAATAGAATACAAAGGTCGTCACCCCTTACTTGCCCGTGGGAGTCGTAAAAATCGGCTAAGGGTCTCACCGGGAGATTGGGCAGCGGCTATCTCCCGGGAAACTTAATAACATCTACCGCGATCGCCAATCCGCTCGCCAAGCGTGGCGATTATGGCATTATTACCCCCCCAAAATAAATATGGATGCACAAAAAGTCACGGCCCCCAGTCAAGGCAGTTCCGCTGTTCCACGGGCTCATTTTGGTAGCGGGCCTGTTGGTGGCGGGGCAGGGGGTGCTAGGAATCTCCGGCCGCGATCCGGCTACCAAAAAAATCGACCCTTGGCCCTGGTAACACACAACGTTCGGACGATTAGGACCGACGAGAGGGTCATCGAACTGGAAGAGGAATTGAGCAAAATCCGATGGGACATTGTAGGATTATCAGAAGTGCGAAGAGAGGGGGAGGGCACGATAATCCTCCGGTCTGGAAATTTGCTCTTCTACCGGGAGGGAGATCACCCATCCCAAGGCGGTGTAGGGTTTATCGTTCGTAAGTCTCTCGTAGAGAACGTGGAGAGGATCGAAAGTGTGTCAACAAGGGTAGCGTACCTTATACTCAGAATTACCAAACGGTATTCGTTGAAGGTCATACAGGTTTACGCACCGACTTCGACATACTCCGACGACGTAGTGGAGGCCTTATACGAGGATATCTCGAAAGCCATCCACACGTCCAAAACCCACTTCACGGTAGTTATGGAAGACTTCAACGCAAAACTAGGCAAAAGGACAGACGATGAGTTGATAGTGGGGCAATATGGATTTGGACAGAGAAACCAAAGGGGCCAAAAACTGGCCGACTTCTTGGAGAAGGAAGGCCTCTTCATGATGAATTCCTTCTTCAAGAAACGGCCACAAAGGAAGTGGACCTGGATTAGCCCTGATGGATCCACTAAAAATGAGATAGACTTCATCTTGACGGACAAACGACAAATATTCAATGATGTCTCTGTGATCAGCAGGATTAAAACTGGGAGTGATCACCGCATGGTTCGAGGCACATTGAATCTTCGTACGAAAGTCGAGCGGTCCCGCTTGATGAAGTCTACACTCCGACCTACACCTGTCCAATACCAGAACCCCGATAGCTTTCAACTCGAATTACATAATCGCTTCCAATGCCTGGAAGAGTGCGAATCTTCGAACGATATGAACAACAGGTTCGTGGAAACTGTCCACGCGGTCGGGTCAAAATTCTTTAAGGCCCATCGCGCTACTAGAACAAAAAAGCTTTCTGACCAGGCTCTTCAACTCATGGAGAGGAGAAAGGAAATGACGGTACAGTCTTCAGCCGATTGGTCCGAACTCAGGCAGCTTAATAGACAAATCTCTAAATCTATGCGACGCGATGTTCGCCGATTCAATACACTGCGTATTGAAGAGGCGATAGAGCGAAATCGAGGCTCCAAAGTGTTCGCACGAGATTTGTCTATTGGGCAGAGCCAAATGACTAAGCTGAAGACCGATGACGGTACTGTCATTTCATCCCAGAGTGAGATCTTGGGAGAGGTCGAAAGGTTCTATGGGCAGTTGTACAAATCATCCCTGAATCCTGTTGTCAGCTTGGTCCAAGACCCCAGATCCAAGCTAACTCGGCACTATACTGAAGAAATCCCGGACGTCAGCTTGTACGAGATCAGAATGGCTCTAAAACAATTAAAGAACGGAAAGGCACCGGGAGATGACGGAATTACCACAGAGCTCCTGAGGGCAGGCGGCAAGCCAGTTTTAAAAGCCCTACAGAAGCTGTTTAATTCTGTCATTCTCGGGGGCGACGTTCCAGAGTCGTGGACCAGGAGTGTGGTGGTGCTGTTTTTCAAGAAGGGCGATAAAACGCTCTTAAAGAATTACAGACCCATCTCACTCCTGAGCCACGTGTACAAATTGTTTTCAAGAGTCATTACGAACCGACTCGCGCGCAAGCTAGACGACTTCCAGCCGCCCGAACAAGCCGGTTTCCGAAAAGGTTATAGTACCATAGACCACATCCACACGCTACGCCAGATTATACAGAAGACCGAGGAGTATAATCGGCCTCTGTGTCTAGCGTTTGTGGACTATGAGAAAGCCTTTGATTCTGTCGAAACTTGGGCAGTGCTGCAGTCCCTTCAGAGGTGCCAAATTGACTATCGATATATCGAAGTGCTGAAGTGTTTGTATAAAGACGCTACTATGTCAGTCCGCATCCAGGATAAGAGTACGAAACCGATCCAGCTGCAGAAAGGCGTGAGACAGGGAGACGTTATCTCTCCGAAACTGTTCACCACTGCGCTGGAAGATGTCTTCAAGCTCTTAGACTGGACCGGACTCGGCATCAACATCAATGGCGAATACATCACTCACCTTCGATTCGCAGATGATATCGTAGTCATGGCAGAATCCCTGGAGGACCTTAGCACCATGCTCAATGACCTCAGCAAGGTCTCCCAACTAGTAGGGCTGCAAATGAACATGGACAAGACGAAAATCATGTCTAATGCCCATGTCATTTCTGTACCGGTCCTGGTTGGGAATGCGATTCTCGAAGTTGTCGATCACTATGTTTACCTAGGACAAACAGTTCAATTAGGTAGATCCAATTTCGAGAAAGAGGTCAGCCGACGAATCCAACTCGGCTGGGCAGCGTTCGGGAAACTTAGGAGGATCTTCTCGTCTAATATTCCGCAGTGTCTGAAAACAAAGGTTTATAACCAGTGTGTGTTACCAGCGATGACTTACGGCACTGAAACGTGGTCTCTAAATGTCGGCCTCATAACAAGGCTCAAAGTCGCTCAGCGTGCTATGGAGAGGGCTATGCTCGGTATTTCTCTACGTGATAAAATCCGAAATACGGAAATCCGTAGAAGAACGGGTGTAACCGACATAGCCCTAAGGATTAGCACGTTGAAGTGGCAATGGGCAGGCCACATCGCTCGACGAACCGACAACCGTTGGGGAAAAAAGGTTCTCGAGTGGCGACCACGAATCGGACGACGCAGCGTAGGACGACCCCCCACTCGGTGGACTGATGACCTCATCAAGGTCGCAGGAAACCGCTGGATGCAGGTGGCACAGGACCGTTATAGATGGCATTCTCGTGGGGAGGCCTATGTCCAACAGTGGACGTTTACAGGCTGATGGATGGATGGATACGTGACGATATTGAACGTAAATCTATTTACCATCATATTTACTATTTATGATATTTTTTATATGCAAGTTAAAGTTTTTGTATTATTAGGTTTTATTCTTATAGCTTTATAGGCCTTAATATACTTAGTCTGGCCATAAATATTGTTACATTTAAAACTAAATAAAATATGACATTTGAATTTGGAATCTGTCATTTATATTATGTCATTTTATACGGTTGTTCATTGTGTTTTCTTATTTTGGCGCCAATATATTATACAATATTTTGCGATATTAAAATCGAGTGGGATGATAAAGAGAACCGAATCGCTGTGATTGCATTGCACTAAGTATGGAGCGAAATGCAATTTTTAAAACTCTCCATACTCTTGGTATTAGTAAAATGTTAGTTTACCGGACTATTATACATGCAATATACTATATGTACAATGAGACCTCTATTTGTGACAGAAAAATCTGGCCGTCCACGTAGTGTTCGTACGAAAAAAGTGGTCAAAGCAGTAAATGAAAGAATTCGAAGAAATCCTGTCCAAAAGCAAAAGATTTTATCTCGGGAGATGAAGATAGCACCTCGAACTATGTCGCGTATTTTAAAAGATGACTTAGGACTTGCAACCTATAAGAGACGTACTGATTATTTCTTCATTGATAATTTTAAAAATAATAGAATGATAAAATCGAAACAACTACTGAAGCGGTGCGCAAAGGAAGGTCATAGAAAAAATTTGTTCACCGTATCATCCTTGAGAAGATAGTGAAGCCCCTTAACAACACCATGTTCAATAACCAAGAATGGTCCTTCCAGTAAGACTTGCCACCGGGTCATAAAGCTCGGTCTACGCAGTCTTGGTTGGAAACATACGTTTGGGACTTCATCAGAACTGAAGACTGGCCGTTGTCTAGTCCCGATCTTAATCCGCTGGATTATGATTTATAGTCAGTTTTAGACAGTACGGCTAAACGCTATAATAATTTGGAGTCCCTAAATCAATCCATACGATTGGTAGTAAAGAATTTTCCCATAGAAAGAGTGCGTGCTTCTATTGACAACTGGCCTCAGCGTTTAATGGAGTGTATTGCAGGCAAAGGAGACCACTTAGAATAAGTTATATATATATATTTTAAATTGTTTTATATTTTTGTATTAAACTAAAAAAACTGTAAAAGTAATAAATGTTATTTGCAATAGAAAAAGTTTTCTTTGTTACAGTATTTATGGTAAGACTAGGTATATTTCAAAGTGGCTCAATATGATTATAGAGATGTATAATATATGAGATTGATATGAGAGACGACTACGGAATATGAAATACATATAACATCGAACACAAACGAACATCATATGAACACAAAGAAAACTTGCATCAAAACCCTATACCAACCCGTCTGACCAGCGTGGTATAGTAGGTTAATTACCTTCCCGGAGGAGGCTCAAGCCCAACAATGGAACATATATGAGTTGAGATGATGATGATGATGATACAGACGATACGCGACACATAAATTCTTTTTTTCGAACTTGGCTTGACGCACTATCGCGTGTTTAGATAAATTGCAGTAGTTATTTTTTAAATAAAAGTAAAAAAAAAATACATATATTTCTTACAATATATTTCAAGCTAATTATAAGATGGTACAGTGCTAGTACTTATTAATTATGATCAATACAAAATTATATTGTGTCGGCCATAAATTGTTTATATTTAAAAATTGTCTTAATCTTAAACTATTCGCATAAGCGATTTATAAGGGCAATTAATACCGTATATGATTAGATAAATAAGGGCTAGCTGAAAAGATAATTATTCTTTGTCAAGTTATCAACTATTTATCTGTCATTTATTACTGATTGTATTATTGTAAAATTAATAAAAATAGATACTTCATTTCTTACGTGTAATAGGGAAGCCAACGCACTAGTTTTTATATATTATTTTATTGTTAAATTCTTATCATATATTTTGTAAAGATTGGCAATTTATAAGATTTAGTTTCATACTGTAATTTCCACAAATTCAAAGGTTTATTGTTAGTAAATACCGTTTGACATTAAGTTTACCATCATTGTAAATTAAATTGTAAATCCTTAGTAATATTATAAGTATACAAATCTGTATAATTGTATATATTTTGTTATTCACTCACATAAAAAGGGCTGAATGGATTTGAATGAAAATGAGACACAAAAATATATTATAACTTGTATGTAAGTTACTTATAATCCAGATAAATGAGGTTTCACTAAATACACAAATATTAAAATGAGAACCATGTTCAATATAACATAAATTTTGATATATTCTTCACCGACAAAATACTTAAGGTCTAAATCGGTGCCAGCTGTAGACAATGCTCACCGAAGACAATAACCGGGTTCTGGTGGTCCGCTCACTCGGCGAAGAGAGGTTCATCGCAGGACGGGTATATGGGGTCACATGCCGCTTCTTCTGTCTCGGCCCAGATGGAATTAGCGGGGCGTGAACATTCTATAGCCTGCCGCAAAAAAAAAGATGTAGACAATGCTAAAATATATAAATTAGAGGAACGTATAACATTTTTAATTAAATATAAAACACAATTTATTACC
The DNA here is from genome assembly GCA_905163515.2 of Lymantria monacha. Classification (NCBI taxonomy): domain Eukaryota; kingdom Metazoa; phylum Arthropoda; class Insecta; order Lepidoptera; family Erebidae; genus Lymantria; species Lymantria monacha. Next base: position 13,938,994 of record LR991098.1, on the reverse strand, counting down.
TTTTCCTACTAAAAATATTTGCAATATACAGGGTGGAAGTGGACCGCTCCCGAAAACAAAAACAGGTGACCCTACAGGTCCTACTTGAAATGATAGGCTAGAAAAAAAATCGATTCGGATGAAAAATTTTTTTTTTTCACAACAAATTTTAAGTTTTTTGCACATTCCGTCGTATTAGGACAGTGCCATGTAACGATAATAACATAAAAAATACGCAACTTTACTCAGATGAGAAAAGACGCAATCTATTCATATCTCACGATCATATGTTCAAGAGTGCAACGTCCTCGGGTGGTGAAAAAAAAAATTTTTTTCCATCCGAATCGAATTTTTTCTAGCCTATCATTACAAGTAGGACTAGTAGGGTTACCTGTCTTTGTTTTCGGGAGCAGTCCCACCTTATATATTAATGACTTTTAAATTCCAATATTCAAATTATTTACGATTGAACTATTGAAACTCTTTTTTTTCTGCAAAGTGGACCATGGATATGGTCGCGCCCTGACAAATCGGTCCAAGGCAACAAGAAGAGGCGGCGCGCAACCCCATGGGCCCACCCTGCAAGCACCTCTATTCGCCGTGCGAGCGGGCCACCGGTACCCGGTCTTTGTCTTCGGTGGCCCGCCCGGCGGTTTACCCTTACGGGTTCCTCTCGTGTCGACGCCCCGACAGCTTTCGCCGTCGAGGCGTCGCCCTCACACGGTGGCCTCACGTCGGGTGACCGGACAATTCCCCAGTCCGATCACCCGAAGCCTCGGTTAGGGCGGCATCAGGCGCAGATATTCGCGCCTGCACCGCCGCGGCCGCTGACGGCGGCCCGGGTCACGGGAATCCTCCCGGACTCGTTCCGCCGCCTCCTTCTGCGAGATGACAGCCTCGCAGAAGGCGGCGAACGCGTCCCAATTCTTGACGCTGTCGACCATCGCTTTCGCGACAGCCGGCAGCGTCAGGTCGGCACCGATGACAGCGACGAGGTCACGGCGCTGCCCGTCCCAGCTCGGACATACCTCGAGCGTATGCTGCGCCGTGTCCTCGTCACTACTGTAATGGTGGCAGGACGGAGTCCACTCCCTATACGCGACCGTGTGCAGGTGCAAGCCGAAGCAACCGTGCCCCGACAATACCTGCACTAGCCGAAAGGAGAGGACTCCGTGCCGCCGCTCCATCCACTCCATCAGTACGGGCCGGAGGGCCTCAACGGTAACAACACCGTGTATAGGCCTCTCCAGCCGCGTAACCCAACGGGCGATGACGTCTCCGCGGGCATCCTCGCGCCAGGTGGCTATCTCGCTAGATGAACTAATGAACCTTGACAATTGACTACTGATTGATTGAGCCTCAGTATATTAACAATTAGCTGTCCCCCGTCCGCTTTCCTCCTTTTTGGATAAGTAACCACCAATATATCATATAATAAAACCTTCTCCGAAACACGCTGCATCTTCCAGTATAAATATTATTCCTATTGGTTCAGTATAACCGAACAAAAATCCACAGCGGATGATTTGTACAACTGCCCATAAAACCTTTCGACCACTACTAAGATAAGGTAAATTAACGATCATTATATGTGTGTTAAAATAACAAAATACTATACAATATTACTTCAATCTTAATTATAATATGAATATACAAATTTTATATCTATTAAATAAACTACGATGTTTCGTAACAAACATCCTGTATAAGAGAGATGTAATAAAAATCACAAATTAATGTAGAGCATTTGTAAAGCGCTACACGCATCATCAAATATAGTGAATACACGTGTATCTAATGCACACACATTATATATAAATTATTTAATACTAAAATAAAAAAAAACTATTCAACGAGCAATATTTTTGCATTGTGAATTTATTTTTGTATTGAAAAGTAAGATAATATTATCTGGATTTATTTTTTATAGATTGACCGTTATTTTATTGAGCATTGAAAGGGTTTAAATAAAAATATATATGCACTACATTTAAATGCTATTTAACGGCATGAGTCATTAACCAATTTGAGCGGTTTATATGTTTTAGTTACATGACAAGTACTATGCTGTACGGCGGCTACGAATACTACCAACCCTTACTTTGCTCGTCCATATCGTAAAAGACGACTAAGAGTTTTATATCGACCTGGGTCAACATCACCTGATGCTGTTTGGTCAACAATTACATTCCCAAGGAGAGTTGACGTCAGGCAGGCGCCGGTCATAAAACTAGTGCCAATAACTTTTGCAATATGCAGGCAAAGGAGTACTTATTCGACCCCAAGTAATTAGGATAAGAGCAGGATAATGATGATAATGTTGACAAGTATTGCCACTACTGTATTTATAATCACACAAAAAAATGCGGAGAAAGAATAAAAAATTTCTATTCGTAGCGAAAAATCCTATTTTATTTAAACTTAAAACTCAGAGTAGCTGCTCAGATCGAACTATTAAGGTACTTTTCATGAAAATACCAACATACCTGTTTTATATGGCTACAATTTATTGTACTTATATAAAAAAATTGTGACAATAATCATGACTCAAGTGGAAGAACGAATACTTTAATCGTGCATTAAAATAGTAAAAAAAAAGTGTGTGTGTCAGCTCCGACGCACGACTGGAGTTTACTCCTTAAGCACGATTATCAAAACAGGCGCAAAAAAAGCTCATTTGACTAAAAATAATATATATATATTTTTATTTACATTTATTAAAACTGTTCAGTGAAGTATTATCTCACGTCTGAAAGTGAAAGGTGCGCAGAATAGGTTACGCACCAAAAGCGTAACGAGGTCATTCGATCACTAGATTTTACTCCTCAATTTTTTCTTATACCGGGCGCCTTATATGAAAATCGATTCTTAAGGAAACGCCAAAAAAAATATAAATAATAATTCTGTAGTATAAAAGAATAGTTCAGCATAGCAGGCTAGTTCCATATGCTCCGATCTGACAAGAATGGGTTACGTGGCATCTGTCCTTTTGTCGCCCCGAAAGGATCAGGTGAAGTGTGACCATATAACATCCTGCTTAAAAAAAAGGCTGGTGCCATATATAACAAAGAAAAGAATTAAACCTATTTTTATTTATTTTATCGATTTAGTTTTTAATATCCCGAAGCTTCGAACATTTAACATCGCTCACGGTCACGGAAGAACTAAAAGATGTCTCACGTCAAATAAGTCATTATTATAATAGAGATTTACATCTACAGTAAGTTATTAAATTTTGACCTACATTTTATATAAATTCATTGCAATTTTTTATAAAGTATCGTTTTTTTTTGTACGACAAATAGAAAATGATTTTACATAAAAATATATACCTATTGTTTTCAATCAGTTATTACAATACATTGAATTTACAGTAAATAATATATAACGAAAATTTATTAATTTAAATCAAATAAATCTAATAAACTATCACTGGATAGGACCGCGACCACACTGGAAAAAATTTGACAAGAAAGTTCAGAGAAATAATATTAATTGTGGACTTTTAAAAGGCGGTTTATTTTATCTTACTACATACATACATATCATCACGCCATATCCCTTGCAGGGTAGGCAGAGAGAACAGAGTGTCAGAGAACTCTATCCTTGCATACTTCACTCGCTTCCTCAACATTCATAATTCTCTTCGTACACGCTCGCCGGTTTCGGAGACTCTTGACTCCACCTTCCTTCAGTACGTGACCAATCTGGTCTAGGTAGGTGAGTCTCGGTCTCCCTCGGTACCTACATCCTTCCACTTTCGCATTTTTTATTTTACTAAATTGAATAAAATAATTTTAATTATTATTGTAGCTCAAATCTATACAATAAGTGTTCACAGTGTCTTGAAAACTTATATATTTTTAGTTAGGTTTACAGGAATATTGGCAAGGTAAGACTGGCAGTATATAAATTTTATTTTGTGGGACTAAAAATTACATGATAAACAGATAACATCAAATTTTTTATAGTGATAGGACCACGCTGTTGACAGTTTTCTGCATACAGCCGCGCACCGGTCCGACCGGAATAGTACCATACTCTCGCAGAATATCAACGTCTGAGTAATGGCAATGTGCTATTGTGCTTCGTTCGGTAAGAGAGAGAGCCGAAAGCCCAACTGGGTGGGTTTAGAGTTTGTATTGGTAGGCAGTGGCCTAGCTATACCCCTGGTATAAGGGTCCATGGGTGGCAGTAACGCTTAACATCACGTGTGCTGCTTGCTTGTTTGTTACCGTATGTAATAAAAAAAAAGATTACAGTTCGGGGATGAGGGAATCTGTATACAAAATAAAAATAAACAAAATCTAAAATCCAGTAATAGCGATGTAATAGTGCTCTACTTCGACGAATATATTTAACTCTTGAGTCATTGCCAACTATACTAAATTGTTTCGGTGAGTATTAAGCATTAGCTTGTAGGAAAGATATTAGTAACCATTTTATAAATTTTCAAATTGAATAATATTTGTGCTATGTGGTTATGAATATTACCAACCTTTATATTGCTTGTGGGTAGCTGTGTGGTAGCGGCTACAAATACTACCAACCCTTACTTTGCTCGTGGATGTCGTAAAAGATGACTAAGATGCCTTATGATGACCTGGGCCAACTCCATCTAATGCCGCTTGGTCAACGATTACATTCTCAAGGAGGGTTGACGTCTGGCAGGCGACCGGTCATAAAACTATTGCCAATAACTATTACAATATTTACTATGAAGCAAGAGTACATATTGTATCGACCCCAAGTAATTGAGATAAGAGTAGGAGAGTGATGATGATATTGCTTGTGAGATTTTTTAAAGTCGTAAAAGACGACTAAGACTTTTATATTTGAGTCAATTCTATCTGATACCGTCTGGTCAAAAATTACGTACCTAAGAAGGGTTGACGTCAGGCGGGTGAACGGTCATTGAACTATGGTCAAAACTTTTTGCAATATTTACGATATCATAAGATTTTTAAAGATTACGTCGGCTCCAAATATTGAGCAAGTTGATGATGTAGATAGAATAATATTCGAAATAGTTGACAATCCTTAAAAGATACAACAACATAGAATTAAAAAACTGAATCTGTTAAGAAAATAGTGCCCAAATTTTGCCAACGACTCCTAAATTATGTAATATCTAATTTAATATTGAATGACATAATATTAAGGAAAACTAAATTATTAAATAACAATTGATAAAAAAAATAATAGGAATGTAACACTTTGGGTGATATATGATACTCGTATATAACTGCAATATTAAACTAAACCCTTCAAGATTTTTACTAACACTACCAATCCTTCAAACTGTGTTCTATATACATAAATAGTATTTTGTAGCTGTTCTTGACTGCAGTTCTTCAATACGTAGATCTTGCTTCACTTTGGCAGTTATTTGTTAAAATCAGAATCTATTGTAGATTAATATTTGAAATAGCACTATTCAACGCAATATTTTACATATAGTATATATATTATTTATCCTCAAACACTAGCGTTGTAGGTTAAAAATTATCATAAGTCTGCTGTGATCGGGATTCGTAATTATCACATAACTGTTTCATTAAAAAGTGAACTAAATTTATATTAATTCCGTTCATTGCAAGAGAATTTTATGTTTTTAAATCAGTAAAAAAGATTCTCAACATAGTAAGTTAATCTGAATTTAAATATTTAATGTTTTATTTAATTATATAATTCGAGAATATCACTAGTGTTAATTCAATACTTATTCAATGTTTTCTGGTAATAATATCCGAATAATTTTGGATGAGTGGAAAATTATATTAAGGTAAACTTGTTGATCTCGAAAAAAATATTTGAGGTAAACAGTTTTCATTACAGTTGAAGCTTAACAAGCTTCTTTATTAATCTGATTAAAATTGATACAATTTAAATTCACTGTTATAAATACTGAAGTTATTGACTCTTGAAGTAAATGACTTTTGCCTATAGATTCAGCAACAATTAATTGACTGCACAAGCGATATGGTTACACTGTTGATAGGTTTTCTGTCTACAGCCGCGGGCAGGTCGGTCGGGGGTAGTACCACATTCTCGTAAAAAATCGACATCTGAGCAGTGACAATTTGCTGTTGCGCTTCGTTCGGTGACCGAGAGAACCGGTAGCCCATCTTTCTGGATGGGTTTGAGGTTTTCGTTGGTAGGCAGCGGCCTATATGTACATCTGGTATTGTCAAAGCTTTTTTTTTATTGGTATTGCTTGCTCGTTTGCTACCATCAGCAATAAAAAAAAAACAAATGATAGCATGGACTAACTACCTCTGGTACTGAGTAGAATACGTTGGTTACCCACGTATGAAAAATATTGGTAATATAATAAAATAGTTCCACCTATAATTGTTAGAGATCGATAAATAATATTTAGCAATTTTTTGTTTCTTAAAATAGAGCTGGCTGCAACATAAAGTTATTGCCTTCAAAAACACTTATAGTGTGTAAGTATAGAAGACTACTTTATTTTTTACCAAGGCGTCTATTTTAATTCTGCTATCACCGTCATACAATTTAGGTACTTTTTAAAAACTCTTTTCCGTGTGGTGACGGAGTAAGTATACAATTCACCATCCCCTATCTTACCCGTGGGTGATTGTACAAGACGACTAAGGGATACAAAACGCATATAACATCTATGCGAGAGAAGGAAAACTCGAAACAAAACCCTATACCAACACGTCAGACCAGCGTGGTACAATAGGTCAATTACCCTTCCATTACGGAGGAGTCCCGAGCCCAACAATGGGACATATATGGGTTGAGATGATGATGAAGATGACTCTTTAAAAATATTTTTAATGCACATAAGTGCTTAGTTAATTGACTTGGTATAATAATACTATTTTTGTATTCTGTGGACTGATTTTGCTTTGTCTGCACTTTGAATATCGGTATTCATTAGCAATAAATTTTTCATTTGGGTAATTTACAGGTTACCCATTTTATATTTTAGTAAACACTATCACAAATTCTTGTTATCGTTAATTTTGAACATGTCGCTATCGGCCCATTAGCTCAGTTGGTTAGAGCGTCGTGCTAATAACGCGAAGGTCGCGGGTTCGATCCCCTCATGGGCCACATTATTACTTTTTGTATAAAAAAATAGATATAATATGAATTTATTAAATTTTGATAATAATATAGATTGTTTGTTAAAGATAGCATATTATTTTATACTGGTGCTGTTGAAATAAGTTAACATTTATTTTACTATCTTTCAAATATGAAGTGTTTATTTGAACAGAATACAAAATATATTAAAACTATGATAGCATCAAATCAAATTCGTAGGTTTTAGAGGAATTCTATCTCAAATACTATATTTTTAATATGTTTAACGCTTTTACTGTCAATTTCTAAAGTTTATATTATTAGAGCTGTATCTCGTACTTATTGGTATTTAATATCACTGCCCTAAAAACTCACAATCTATTTTTATTATGAAAGAGAATTGTAATCTTCATCCCTTATTCCCTTAATATTATATAGATCACCCGTGTAGCTGTGTGTATGGATTCATAGAAATTAACATAAAAATACATCGATATATCAACGACACCGACATATGTACATAAATAACATTGTTTCTGCAGTTAATTATAGATGAACATAGAAGTTAAGAATAATGAATAACAATAAATTAAATTTGAATTTGCTAACAGAGACTCCTTTTATAAATTTACAAAAAAAAATAGCTATATTTTAAATAAAACCATGGTTATCTTTTTTTTTTTTTTTTTTTTTTTGAAGCCGGGACGAGGGCGGCAATGCCGCAGAGCCGTCCAGTATGGAGGAGAGCAGCTTGGCTGCCGAGGCCGCCGAGGAGTCTGAGCCGCACCGCGCGGGGAAGACTCTGACGGCGGCCTTAAATGCCAGGGAGAGGGAGGAGGCCCTCCCCCCGAGTGTACGGAAGCGCCCCCTGCATAAGGGCGGCAGCTCCGACTCAGAGGGGAGTGTCATCATGCCTCCTCCCAAGGTCCCGACCGCACGCCGTGGGCGTAGGGGTCGTGGATCGGCGGTGGAAGCGAGGCCGGTGACTCCGAGTCCGGCCAATAAAAGCGGTGAGGTGGCGGCCCTGCAGGGCGCGAACGCACGCCTCAATAGGGAGGTCTCCGGCCTGCGGGAGCGAAACCGGCGACTCGAGTCGGAGCTGTCGGCGGTGCGGAAGGAGAACCGCGGGTTGGCCAAGGACGTGGCCGACCTGCGGTCTCAATTCGCACTTTTAGTGCCAGCCATGCCGCCGACACTGGCCTCGCCGCAAAAGCGGGCTGCGCTGGAGAGGGCGGGCCCGTCCTCTGCGCCCATGGCGCCGCCTGCGCCTGTGACGCCGCCTGCGCCCGTGGTGCCTGCTGCGCCACCTGTGCCCGCGGCGCTGGCCGTGAGCACCGTCAGGAAGCGTGGCAGGCCCAAGAAAGGGGAGGAGCCGCTCCCTGCGGTGCACGGTGTGCCGGAGGAGGCGATGCGCGTCATCTTCGCCAGGCTGGAGTTGATGATGGATGCGCGCATCCAGGCCGTGGCGGATCGTCTTCCACCCGAGCCACCCCTCCGGCTGCCGCCCGCCACAGACAGGACGAAGCGGCCGCAAGCGTCAGCTCCCACCCCGCTGCCCTGTCAGGGTGGCCGCGTGGTGAGCTATGCTGCGGCCGTAGGTGGGCCTAAGGGGGCCAAGAAGAAGGCCGGCACGGTGCCGGCTCCCGCCAAAACCGGGCAGCGGCGGGCGCCAGCGGCTGCACCGCAGGCTCCGGCCAGCGCACCCGCGACTGCGCCTGCTGTGCCCAGCGCTGCTGCCAGGCTCGAACAGGGCTGGCAGGTGGCTGGGCGGAGCAGGAAGGAACGCGGTCAGAAACGGAGAGCGGCAGCCAAGAGTGCCGCTGTGGCTGCTGCTCCACAGGCGGGAGCCGACAAAGGGGGAAAGAGGTCGCGCAGGGGCCTCAAGTCGCCGAAGACAGCTGCGGTCATTATCACCGTGCTGCCTGAGGCGGCCGAGAGGGGCCTCAACTATGAGGCTGTCCTAAGACGCGCCCGGCGGGAGCTGGACGTCTCCGACATCGGGGGCGTCGAGGCGAGGACCCGCAAGGCCCGGACAGGGGCTCGAATTCTCGAGTTCCCTGGGGCCGAGGGCGCCAAGGCGGCTGATAGTGTGGCCTCGAAGCTGAGGGGGCTGTTCGGGCCGGAGGATGGAGTCCGAATCGCCAGGCCCGTCAAGTGCGCAGAGATGCGCCTCACGGGTCTGGACGATTCCGTGACGGTGGAGGACGTCCGGGAGGCCATTATGGTGCGCACCGGATGTGCCTCGGACACCGTCCGGATTGGCACCATCCGTCCTGGTCCGGGCGGCGTCGGTGCTGTCTGGGTGCAGTGCCCGGTGGAGTCGGTCAAGAAATTGGCCGACTCAGGCAGGCTCCTCGTGGGCTGGAGTTCGGCGCGGGTAACTGTGCTGGAGCCCCGGCCCGCGAGGTGTTACAAATGCGTGGCGGTCGGGCATACCCGACCGACGTGTCGCAACTGCTTTGACTGCAGCGGGCTATGCTTCCGCTGCGGTCAGGCTGGGCACCAGGCAGCATCGTGCTCTGCGGTGCCCCACTGCCCCGCGTGTGCGGCGGGCAATAGGCCTGCCAAGCACCGCATGGGCTCTGGGGACTGCAGACCCCCGGCATCGGCCCCAAAGGGGCGGGGCGGCTCATCGACCGGGCCCGCTCCCGCTCCGATCGCGACCCGATCGCCCGTTAGCGCGGAGGAGGAGACGATGGATACGGCCCGTTAATGGACCACGAAGCCATCCGTCTCCTCCAAGCCAATCTCAACCACTCCGCCGGTGCGCAGGACGTTTTCCTGCAAGCCATGGCGGAGTGGTTGATAGCAGTAGCCGTAGCCGCAGAGCCGTACGTGGTGCCCGACCGACCTAACTGGCTGGGTAGCACCGACGGCAGTGTGGCAATCGTCGCCTCCACGTCGTGGCCTTCGTCGTCCCTGACCCTTAGGGATAGGGGCGTCGGATACGTCGCGGCGGACTGGGGAGAGATTACGCTTTTCGGAGTCTATCTCTCCCCTAACAGGAGCGTGACTGATTTTGGGGCCTCCCTGACCATCTTAGGGGCCTCGTTACGGCGACTGGCACTGCGCCAAGTCTTCGTTCTGGGGGACTTCAACGCCAAGTCCATGGCGTGGGGGTCCCCCAGGACGGACGACCGAGGACGGGCGGTCGAGGAGTGGGCGGCGGCACTGGGCCTCTGTTTGTTGAACAGGGGCTCGGTGCATACGTGCGTGCGGCAGCGGGGCGGGTCGATAGTGGACTTGTCGTTCGCTAGCCCCATTGTCGCCGCACGCGTGAGGAGCTGGTGCGTCGCGGAGGAGGTTGAGACCCTATCGGACCACCGGTATATCCGGATGGAGGTCTCCCGGACCCTCCCGACGCCCGGCAGGGGTCATCAGGCGGACGGACGTCCCGCGTTCCCGCGATGGGCTGTGGGTCGTTTGGACCGGGACCTGCTGGCGGAGGCAGCCATCGTTCACTCGTGGCTGTCCTCTGCCCACCAGTTGGACGGGGTGGACGCCGAGGCTGGCCGCATCCGCAATGCGTTGACGCAGATCTGCGATGCGGCCATGCCCCGTGTACGGTGTCTGCCCCCGAAAAGGGCTGTCCACTGGTGGTCCCGGGAGCTGGCGGATCTTCGGGCCGCATGTATATGCGCCCGGAGGGCTTACACCCGCAGCCGGCGGCACCATCGTGATGAGGAGCGGGAGGGCCGGCTTTATGAGGGCTACCGCAATGCGCGGTCGGCCTTCAGGATGGCCGTCCGTACCGCCAAGGACGTCAGTCGGCAGGAGATGCTGGACGGTCTCGATCGAGACCCCTGGGGTCGCCCCTATCGCGCGGCGCTGAGTAAGCTCCGCGCGCGGGCCCCCCCCCCTCACCGAGACCCTCCAGCCCGGCCTCCTCACCAGGGTCATCGAGGACCTGTTCCCGCGACGGGCGGAGCACACGCCCCCGGTCATGGCTTCGCCAGACACTGACCGGGAGGCCGACGATGACAGTGTTCCGCCCATCACGGCAACCGAGATGGGGGTGGCGGTGGCGCGCATGCGCAGCAAATCCACTGCCCCCGGGCCCGACGGTGTTCCCAACCGCGTGCTGGCCCTGGTCCTCGACCACCTGTGTCCCCGCCTCAGGGGGCTGTTCGACGCGTGTTTAGCGTCCGGGCGGTTCCCTGGGTGCTGGAAGGAGGGGAGGCTGGTGCTCCTGCCGAAGCCGGGACGGTCTCCAGAGTTGGCCTCGGCCTACAGGCCTATCGTGCTGCTTGACGATGCGGGCAAGCTATTGGAGAGGGTGCTGGCTGCCCGCATCGAGCGGCACCTCGTTGGCACGGGGCCCGATCTGTCGGACGCCCAGTTTGGGTTCAGGAGGGGTCGTTCGACGATCGCGGCTCTGCTGCGCCTGAGGGCCGTGGCGACTGAGGCCGTCGCCGGCGGAGGAGTGCTGTTGGTGGTGTCCCTGGACATCGCCAACGCATTCAATAGTCTGCCATTTAGCTGCATCAGGGAGGCGCTCCGATACCACGGAGTGCCAGTTTACCTGAGGCGGCTAGTGGCAGACTATCTGGAGGGGCGCAGCGTCCTCTACACCAACCGAGTAGGGGACGTTGTGCGAACGCCCATGACGTGCGGTGTCCCACAGGGGTCGGTCCTTGGACCCACCCTGTGGAACATCGGCTACGACTGGGCGTTGAGAGGGAGCCTCCCACCCGGGCTGGGCGTGATCTGTTACGCCGACGACACGCTCGTCACAGCCCGCGGTGGGACGCTGGAGGAGGCGGCAGGCCTGGCGACTCTCGGCACCGAAGAGATCGTCAGGCGGATCGAGGCGCTGGGGTTGAGGGTGGCCCTGGACAAGACGGAGGCCCTCTTGTTCCATGGGCCCCGCATGGGCCCTCCCATCGGCGTTTCGATCACCGTCAATTCGGTTGACATCAGCATCCGGGCCCATATGAGGTATTTGGGCCTGGTGCTCGACGGGCATTGGTGGTTTCGGGAGCATTTCCGCAGGCTCGCTCCGCGGCTCGTCGGCGCGGCGTCCGCCCTTTCATGGCTAATGCCGAATGTGGGCGGACCGAGCGCTACGTGCCGACAGCTGTACACGGGGGTCGTCCGGTCGATGGCCCTGTACGGCGCACCGGTGTGGGCGGGGTCCCTGACCGTCCGACTCAGGGCTCTTCTGTGGCGACCACAGAGGGCCATGGCGGTCAGGGCTGTACGCGGGTACCGCACGGTGGCGACGGAGGCAGCGTGCCTGTTGGCCGGGAGTCCCCCGTGGGACCTGGAGGCGGAAATGCTCGCCGATTTGTATCGGCGGGTGTCGGGGGTGCGCGCGGAGGGCGGTGTGGTCTCTTTGAGGGAACTCACCGCCTGGCGCGTTGACGCCCGCCTAGATGTCATTGCCCGTTGGGCAGTCCGGCTGGAGAGGCCTCGGTTCGGTGTGCGGACCGTAGAGGCCTTCCGGCCGGTGCTGATGCAGTGGTTGGAACGGCGGCACGGGGTGCTCTCCTTCCGACTGGTGCAGGTTTTGACGGGGCATGGATGCTTCGCCAAATACCTGCACAAGGTCGTCAGGAGGGAGAGTACACCGTCCTGCCACCACTGCGATTGCGACGAAGACACGGCGCAGCATACGCTCGAGGTTTGTGCCGCTTGGGCAGAGCAGCGTCGTGAACTCGTCGCAATCATCGGTGCCGACCTGACGCTGCCGACCATCGCCAGGGCGATGCTCGACAGCGTCAGGAACTGGGACGCGGTCGCAACCTTCTGCGAGGCAGTAGTCTCGCGGAAGGAGGCGGCGGAGCGCGTGCGCGAGGAGCGTCTCCTCGACGGCGCGAGCCGCCGCCGGCGACTGGGGTGGCGCAGGCGCGATTACCTGCGCCTGATGCCGCCCTAGCCGAGGCCGCGGGTGACTGGATCGGGGAATTAGTCCGTCACCCGCCGAGAGGCCGACCGCGTGAGGAAAGACCGACATCCTACCCGAGGGGGGGATGTCGGTCGAGGAGAGGGTACTCCTCAGGGGTATTCCGTCGGGCCGACCACTGACGTCAAGTCACTCTGCTCCGGTGGTCGGCCCAACGACGAAGGCGACGTCACGGGTGTGCGCGCTTACGCCCCTCTGTCACCCCGGATGGAGTGGTGCGAGGAGTGCGCCGACCGTAGCCCACCCCCCAAAAAAAAAAAAAAAAAATGGTTATTATTTTTTTATTAGGCGTAAGCGTCGTATTAGTTACAAAAAAAAATACCTTTCGATAATACGTCGATAATTAAGAATTTCATCTAATTAATTAAACTAATTAAGAGAAGGAAAACTTAAAACGAAACCCTATACCAATACGTCTGACCAGCGTGGTGTAGTAGGTTAATTTCTCTTCCGTTTGGAGGCTCGAGCCTCCGTTTGGAGGAGAGAGTCCGAGTGGGACGAATATGAGCTGTGATGATAAATAACACTGATTTCATTTTCATATTTAAATAATAATTTCTTACTTGTGATCATCGTCATCATCATCGTTCTCCTGTTCTCATCCCATTACTTGAGGTTGACGCAATATGTAATTGTGCATATTGCAAAAGTTATTAGCTATAATAATACGACCGGCCGCCTGGCTGACTCCATTCTGAATGTAAAGTTGATCATACGGCATCAGAAGGAGTTGATTCTGGTCGATATAAAGCTCTTAGTCATCTTTCACAACAGCCTCGAGCAAAGTAATGGTTGGTAATATTCGTAGCCGCTAAAACACAGCACCTCTCATTATATAATTAGTATAATATCATAGTTATAATAACAATTAGTATTCGAATGAATTAATTGTTGACCTAACTAGAATTTTATCAGAACTTTTTATCAGAAAAAGCCTATATTTCTCCAACTAAACATTTGATGCCGATATTTCGAATTATTGAAGTTAAATACAACTATTGAAGCTGCTTCGCTTAAAAATTTCCACGTTACCAATCACAGATGGCTTCGAAGGCTGCAATCAGTCATTATTCACTAACAATAAAACAAGGGTATTTAAAGAACTCTAGCATCCTAAACCCAGTGGTAACTGGACTAAGAATACAATATTTAACAATTTCTTTACTTTGCAACAACGGAATAACGAGACGTATACATTGTTAAACTTTTTAAAAAACTTAGAATACACAAATAGCAAATTTCCGTCCCGACTGCCAAGCATGGCATGGTCAACAGTAGATGTCAATAATCTAATGGATACATGGATTGCAATCCCTATATTTATTTTTATACATAACCTTCAATTTCTGTGAGGTTAAAGCGCAGATTTACTGTAAATGCACATAAATGTCAAGGCAATAGAGATAGCTATCAAATGTGAAGTCCGATTATATCTCCAGTCGTTCACTTCTAGTATTTATTTGTACATATAATTTAATTTTATGAAGTGCGAATTTATAGAATGACCTATGTATTTATAGAACGACCTATGTTTTTTATTATTATTATAAAAGGAGAAAATATTTATCTTAATTATTCGTATCTTAGTAAAGTAAGAAGATAATATTTGACGCCTACATCATTTTACAAAATAACATAAACGTATGTTGTATGCGAATTCATGTAAAGGGAAAAATCAAACAATACCTCATAATGGAGTTGATTTATTTGATAACACATACGAGTATAAAAATTTTAATAGTCATTGAAATATTTCTATCTATCTATACATATAATAAAAAAAATATTGGTTGCCTGTAAAGTCGGTATACGGGCGAAAGTTTTACGTGACAACGACTTTGAGTGGTAAAATAATTTTAATGTGAATATTCATTCGTATAGTAGGAAGAAGGATGAAATAATAGTAACAATTTAAAACATTTATTTATACAAAGAATTATATTTAAAACATTAATTTATACAAAGAATCTCGCACTGAATTTCATATTAACAAAATTTTATTTTTACCTTTACACATACATACGTATTTATATACAAATATACATACAATAACTTGCAATACATTAACAACATAACTTTTTATGTCTGTCTCTCTCGCTCTTAGGCGGGCTAACCATGCCCGAGTGGAAGGGACGCGTGCCTCTCACTCGCTCTCATTGTGAGCGCATAACGTGAGCGGAGCGTAACGCAGTTTCTTGAAGTGTCACCCGGCAAACCAATTTATAAGACGTTGTCACGTCAAAATGTAACGGATCGCTGTCTGTACATGGAAGATATATGAGAAAAAATATTACTGGGACCTTTATCAACACAAATAGAACCCAAAACAATGATTTTTAAAATTTGTGTCTGTTTATGTGTTTGTCGGTTTGTCTGTTTGTCTGTGCGTTTGTGCACGCGCGTTGTGTGTGTGTGCGTTTGTAATCTCAGAAACGGCTTATCCGATTTAGACGCGGTTTTCACTAATATATTGTGGTAAGCTTCACTTAACATTTAGGCTTATTTATCTCAATTGGTTTATAAATAAAAAAGTTATGTCAATTTAAAAAAGGGTCGGAGAAAAATCTTCATCGATTCTTTTCAAATTACGTACAAATTATCTTCAGTAAAAATAAATAAACAAGTGTTTCAGCATTTGTTGACTTTCACCCTCTGGGGATGTAAATTAGGCCTGCAAAGCGGGTTGGACGACTCATTAAGTCATTAGCGCCAAGCCGATATTATTGAAGCTGCGACAACTTGAAATGTTGACAGTGGTTTCTTTCTATGACGTAGAGATTTACTAAGAAAGGATTATACGAAATTATACCCCTAAGAGGTGGAACAGAGTGGCAAAGTTTGTATGGGGAGAAAAAAAATCTTTATTAATTCTTTTCAAATTACGAGTCGAATCAAATATTCTAGAGTAATATCCGGTATTTGTCCATTTCCACCCTCTGGTTGTCTAAATTAGGCCTGTGAAATGGGTTGAACGACTCATTACCACTAAGCCGAAACTAAAGCTAGAAACATTAAATTTTGAAGCACGTTTCTGTTTATGACATAGAGATTCAATATGAAAGGATTTTATGAATTCCGCCCCTAAGGGGGTGTAACAAAGTGGCAAAGTGTGTATGGGAAGAAAATTTCTTTATCGATTCTTTTGAAATTATGAACAAATATTCTTTGGTAAAAATAAATAAACACGTTTTTCTCTCTCCCTCTCCATCAACCCTACACCAGTGCCGTTGTGGCGATCAGTGCCGGCGTGAGAGCTCACAAGATACACATAGTAGAGGGCAATAGGTTCTTGACTAATGGTTTAAGATACAGGTTAAGTTTAGCTTCAAAAATGCTCACTCTTTAACTCAAATAATAAATCATATCTAACGAGGTCGCAGCTATGCTGGTGAAACAAAGTCAAATAAAGGGTGGCGTTAATTATATTTTTATCCCATGGTCATACCGTAAATAGTATATTAATGCGAATATAATCTGTAGAATGAATAGAACTTTGAATCACCTTTTTACTTAGTGACCGGCTATGGTATATAGACACACGCGCGCCGTAGATCTTCGTTGTGCGGGCGGGCCACCGCAACCGGGTATCATCTCGAGTCGAAGCCCTTATCCAGTGAACCTCAATACAGGTACTCACGCTTGCGCCGCCCAAAGCATCGACGGTAGAGCGTGTCAACCTAGAGTATTTTCTTACGGACCCACCCTATTGCCTAATTTCGTTAGACAACTAACTCGCAGAAGGCGGCGACCGCATCCCAGTTTCTGACGCTGTTGATTATCGTCCTAGCGACAAACCTTCAACACCTTGCATTGCTTTTTCTATTTAACTCTGTCAGAGATGACTTCTGCGTGGACGAAGTCACGGGCAAAAGCTAGTTCAACTATAAAATATTAATAAGTGATTATAACATAACATGCTCTGTGGTAGCGGCTACGAATACTACCAACCCTTACTTTGCTCGTGGATGACGTAAAAGCCGACTAATGGCCTTATAACGACCTGGGCCAACTCCATCTGATACCGTTTGGTTAACAATTACATTCCCAGGGACGGTTGACTTCTGGCGGCCGGTGATAAAACTATTGCCAATAACTTTTAGAATATGTACTATAAAATAGTTCATATTGTATCGATCCCAAGTCGGATAAGAGTAGGTGAATGATTATTATTATGACATAGCACATGTCAATTCTAAAAAAATACTTAATTTCACTTTCTATAATTCGCTCCCTTACTAATACATTTAAAAAAAAATATTATTATAACAACCTTTCTATATTTCAATTTATTTTAAGACATTAAAAAAATTAGAAGAAACATTACGAAGGGCGCAGGAAACCGTTGGATGCAGGTGGCACAGGACCGTTTCCAATGGCATTCACGTGAAGAAGCATATGTCCAACAGTGGACGTTTACGGGCTGATGGATGGATAGATGATTTAGGCTAAAAAGAGTTAGGAAAATCCATAAACTATTCTATTGATCATGATTTCAACCCAAAAAGGCGTACGTTTAACTTTTCGAAATTGTGTTTATTGAATTATTTATTACTATTTATTTTAACGATAAAAAAAAGAAGTTAGAAGAACTATTTTTATATTTTTTTTGTTAGAAGAACTATTTTAGGTCAATTCTTTACCTGTAACTCGACTTTGGACACTGGAACCGCCACACCACCTATCATCTCGCGGTGTGAAAGCTCTCTGCCTAAAATCCGTATTACGCAGCGAGTGGTGAGGTGGGAGCTGCGACTAATAGACGTACATAAGTCGATCGGGCCGGATGGCATCCCTGCAGTGGTCCTAAAAACGTGCGCTCCCGAGTTGACCTCCGTCCTCACGCGCTTATACCGACTTTCCTATGATACTTGTAGGGTTCCATCTTCGTGGAAAATAGCCTATGTCCACCCGATCCCGAAAAAGGGAGACCGGTCGGACCCGTCGAATTACAGGCCGATTGCGATTACATCCTTGCTCTCCAAGATAATGGAGAAAATAATTAACCATCAGCTTCTGCAGTACCTTGAGGATCATCAGCTGATCAGTGACCGCTAATATGGCTTTCGTCATAGCCGGTCGACTGGTGATCTTCTTATGTACCTCACACACCGTTGGGCAGAGGCCTTGGAGGGCAAGGGTGAGGCGCTAGCGTTCAGCCTAGATATCGCGAAGGCGTTCGACTGGGTTTGGCACGGGGCCCTTCTATCGAAGCTACCATCATATGGAATCCCCGAGGGACTTTGTAATTGGATCACCAGGTTTTTGGATGGTCGGTACATAAAAGTAGTCGTCGACGGCTCCCGCTCCGAGACCATGACCATTAATGCTGGTGTACCACAAGGCTCGGTGCTCTCTCCGACGTTGTTTATTACATTGTACATATCATTGACATGCTCTCCATAGAGAGTATTCGTTGCTATGCGGATGACAGCACGGGTGACGAGCGATACACCGAGCATCAGAATGTCCCTCGGAGTATTTTACAGGAAAGACGGGCTCAACTTGTGTCTGAAGTCGAGCGCTCTCTAGGGCGGGCCTCAAAATGGGGTGAACGGAATTTAGTCCAGTTCAATCCCACTAAGACACAAGTTTGAGCGTTCACTGTGAAGAAGGAACGCTTTTCTCGTGGCGCCTCAGTTCCAAGGAGTAACTCTCCAAATCTCCGAGAGTATTGGAATCCTCGGCGTCGAACTATCTAACAAAGTCCAGTTTGGGAGTCATTTGGAGGACAAATCCAAATTGGCAAGCAAAAAGTTGGGCGTGCTGAACAGGGCTAGGCGGTACTTCACGCCGAGACAACGTCTCGTGCTATATAAAGCACAAGTTCGTCCTCACATTGAGTACTGCTCTCATCTCTGGGCAGGCGCACCTAAATATCAGCTAGACCCACTTGACTCCCTACAAAGGCGGGCAGTTCGAATCGTCGGTGATCCCAATCTCACGGACAGACACTGGAGTCACTGGAGCAGCGGAGAGACTTTGGGTCACTCTGTGTACTCTACCGGCTCTTTCACGGGGAGTGCTCTGAGGAACTGTTTGACTTGGTACCACCGTCACCGTTTTACCACTGTACCACTCGACACCGTAGCAGGGTTCATTCATTTCACTTGGAAACGATACGTCCTCGACTATACGTTTTCAGCGATCATTTCTCCCACGTACATGCAAGATCTGGAATGAACTACCTGCTGCTGTGTTTCCCGAGCGCTATGACATGTTCTTCTTCAAACGAGGTTTAAGAAGAGCTCTTTCTTCACGGTAGGCAGCGGCCTGGCTGTACCCCTGGTGTTGCTGGGTCCATGTGCAACAGCATTACTTACCAACAGGTGTGCTGTTTGCTCGTTTGTCACTGTAGACAATAAAAAAAAAACCCTTTTGGAAATTGTGCTTCAGGCGCTCTTATAAAAAAGGCAGATGAATAAATTATTACATTTATTTTGGGATTATTTCATTACTACATATTAAAGACTTCAAATACTAATAAAATATTTAGAAATATTGCAAGAAGAATTTTTTTTGGTGCCGGGCTACGGTCCGTCACGATCACGTCACGTCCGCTAATCCGTCCGAGGCGACAGGAAAAGCGGCGCACGATCCCGTAGATCCACCCTATAATATATGTCTCGACACCGTGCGAGTGGGTCAATGGAACGCGGTCTTTTTCTTCAGTGGCTCACCCGGCGGTCAATCCTCACGGGTATCCTCTCATGACGACCGCCCTCATCTCCACCCATAGGATGGATCTCGATGTCAGTGCGCCGTTCTCACATGGTGGCCTCGCTCCAAGGGCGACCAGACTATTCCCCGGTCCGATCACCCGCTGCCTCAGCTAAGGCGGCATGAGGAGCAAGTATTCGCGTCTACGCCGCTCCAGTCGCCAGCGGTGGCGCGAACCCTCGTTGAGATCCTCCCGGATTCACTCCGCCGCTTCCTTCTGCGAGATGACGTACTCGCAGAAAGAGGCGACCGCGTCCCAATTCCTCTCACTGTCGACCATCGCTTTTACGATGGCCGCCAGTGAGAGGTCGGCACTGATAGCAGCGTAAAGGCCACGGCACTGCTGAGCCCAGGTCACGCAGGCCTCGAGCGTATGCTGCTCCGTACCCCAGTCGCTGCCACACTGTTGGCAGGGCGGAGTCGTCTCCCTCCTTGCAACTGAGTACAGGTACTTGCTGAAGCAACCATGCCCCGTCAAGACCTGCGCCAGCTGAAAAGAGAGGACTCCATACCGCCTCTCCAGCCTTTCCATCAGTACAGGCCGGACGGCCTCAATGACTAGAAATCCGAATCGAGGCCGCTCCAGCCGTGTCGCCCAACGGGAAAAGACTTCCCGGCGAGCGTCCACACGCCAGGTGGCGAATTCGCTGGGTGAAACTTTGCCACCCTCCTTGCGAGTTGAAGACACTCGCTGATATATTTAGGCGAGCATTGCCGCCTCCAAGTCCCACGTTCGGCATTCCGGCCAATACGCATGCTGACTTGGTCGTAACCGTGCGGTATCCGCGGATAGCCCTGACCGCCATAGCTCTCTGCGGTCTCCGCAGAATATCCCTAAGGCGGATGGTCAGAGCTCTCGCCCACACGGATGCACCGTACAACGCCATTGACCGGATCACCCCCGCGTATAGGCGTCGACTTTCGGAACTGGGTCCGCCCATATTCGGCATCAGCCGAGAGAAGGCGAACGCTGAGCCGACTAGCCGGGTAGCAGTCTTCTGAAACGCTCTCAAAACTACCAGTTCCCGTTGAGCATCAGACCCAAATACTTCATATGGGCCTGGATACTGATGGGGATGGAGTTGACGACGATCGAGACGCCGACAGGCAGCCCATGAGGCGCTCATGTAACAGGAGCGCCTCAAGAAGACAACAGAATTCAAGTTGCATGGTAGCGGCTATGAATACTACCAACTCTTACTTTGCTCGTGTATTACGTAAAAGACGACTAAAAGCCTTATAACGACCTGGGCCAACTCTATCTGATGTCGTTGGTCAACAATTACATTCCCAAGGAGGGTTGGTGTCTGGCAGGCGGCCAGTCATAAAACTATTGCCAATAATTTTTACAATATATACCTACTATGAAAGCAGAGCACATATTGTATCGACCCTAAGTAATTAGGATAAGAGTAAGAGAATGATGATGATAGCTTAACAGAATTACTGTATCAAATTGAAATAAAAAATAAGGCTTTTTGGCGTCTTCATTTAAAAATCATCATCATTCTCGGGTTGAAATGCGTGCCTTTATATTATTAGGAACTGGTACAGTTCCTGTTGGTCGATGAAAAAATGCTACCAAACCCCATTTCATTACTTTTGGATACAACGGAATAGCTTAAAGTTTAGTATCAGGTACTAATTTAGGTTATAAATGTCAATCCATCTTTGAAGATATTCTTCAGTGCATATTACAAGTTTATTCTGTTCTTGGAGAAATCACTCAAACCATTAGGAATCTTTTAACCTGCACCCTTTCATATTATTGCCAATATCAATCCTCAACTCGCATAGCGTAACGATGAAGTTGAGATATCACTTATCACTAGCTAATGAAATAAATGAGACAGCGAAAGACAAAATAAATAAACTATTTATTTTAAGTGAAATATTACTTATTATTTTTATCAAATGATATTTGCATCTCGATTTAGGGTGGTTAAAGGAGGAGGGATAAATTTTAAACAAATAATATGAATAACACAACATAATACTTTATTTAAATATAGAAAAATAGATTCTTATATATTTTTTTACAAAATTTAAAATATTGCCCGAAAATACATTAAAAACAGGTAATTTTACTTATATTAATCATAGTAACAATAATTATAATAATATTCTAAATTGCTTTGTATATTGTTAACTTTAATTATTAACTTATCTAAATTTTCAATAAATAAATGAGCCTCTTAAACAAACCATACACCCTAATAATAACTCCAATCCATTTCGATTCTCGAAAAACTACTAAAAATTTAATTGCACAACCGGCCGGCGATAAAATTTACAAACGCATATGATATACAGCTTTATTTACATTAAAACTAAGACTTCACGATTAAATAAAAATTGAGCATAAAATGGCATTCAAAGATAACAATTAATTAAAACGAAAAATATTATGTTTAACAAAGTCATAAGTTAAAAATATGCTTTTTAGGCACGAAGCATCAATGGTGGGCTGCGCATTCATTTTAATAAATATTAACTTAAAGTACAACTATTATATTGTAAATATAGTTAATGCAAAAAACAATTTCATTTATATTGACGGTAATATTACCTAAGTACAGTGAAATAACTATAACTCGAGGTATGAGGTAAAATTCGGTGACAAATAACGTAATTTTTACACATTAGCATAATCTATAAACTTATTATCTCTTAGTGCCTCTTTATTTGATAATTGCCTGACATCCCGCAACTGCTTATTTATTACATATACATTATTAATAACTATATAAATTATAAACAACACATTTAGTTATAATAAACGTTGTACATAGCAAAAATTCTATCTCATCAATAGTAATATATTTACACACTTTATTTTAGTTTAATCTTCTACCTGTAATATACACTTAACACTCTATAGTATGCATGTATGCTAAGTCGTCTAAGTTAGACAAAGATGCTGCTGAAGCTCGTCCGTCGTGGCCAGTTGTTATCGAAATAACACTTCTATGTTCCGAATCACTATCACCACTTAAAATTATGTTGGTCTCACCTATGAAACCAGAGTCAATCTGTTCATGACTGTGCATAATTTTACTTTGAGGTTCAAAAGCACTTAACCCTAATTCCGCGAACATTTCCTTAGAATCATCGAAATTGCCAAAGAAAACGGAGTCGGTTTCAACACTTTCTCCACCAGATTCACTTCTTCCGTCACATAGAGACTCTAAATCATCAGTGTCTGATTCAACTTGCAAAACAGGAGGTTTATTAACTATCGACCTGATAGCTGGTATTGGAGCTGGTTCTGGTATTATAGTCTTCACCGGTCTTAACTGCATTAAGTATCTTGCTCTGCGTTTTGATTCATTCGAATCAGTACTCATGTATCCCGAATCCTCTGTTCTGTAGAGTTTTCTCAGATCTGTACGTCTAGATCTAGTTCGTGCAGACCTACGGCCTGACCGTCGAGCATTCAAGTTATCAAGTCTCGTATATTGTTGGAATCTTTCCCTTTCTTCAACTCCTCTTCGACGATCACCGGGAGGGCTTTCGCGATTAGAAAATTTAGGGGATAGTTCAGAACTTCTGCGTTGTTTAGGTGGTATTGGTGGCTTGGGATCTTTCTGCCCTTCAACATGTCTTATCAAATCAGGTGCTTTTATAGATCTCATAAATGCCGATAAATCTTGACCATATGTAACGCTTAAACGTCTATTATAAAACTTAATATCTTCTTGTTGAGCTTTTGCTTTAGCTTCATAAATTTGTCGAAGATTACCAATTTTTCTCGTCATAACGGCAATTGGTGACTTTCTACACGATTCGCTTTCTGAAGAGGTGGATTTATATTTAAAGCTACCAGCTGATTTAAGGAGTATTTTCTCAACACGTTTTTTAGTGTCACGTCTATCAAGAGTATCTGGATCAAAATCACATTCGTCTTTAGTTCTGTTTCGTCTAGTCTCTATTGGTGAGCCGCGTACTTGGATAGTTAAAGGTCCAGGCTTTATCAATTCATCAACGTTATCATATAATGGTTCCATTATATGGAAATTATTATTCACAAAAACTTCACCTATATTTATATTTTTACTTTCTTTTACTTGACCATCTTGTACATTTTTCCTCAAATCACGCCAACTTGTACTTGTTTGTCTATCTTTATGTGCTAATAAGTTCTTGTTGTAGTCAAACTCATCTCTTTGTGATAACTCGGGACCACACGCTACAGAGAATCGTCGTTTCTTCATCATGCTACGCTCTAAGCTATCAAAGTCCATGGCATTATCCTTTTGGCCATATTTTTCTTTTTTTCTAGAATGAGTTAGTAAGTTGTCGTCACTATAGTAATGGGAATCTGCAGCTAGTACTGGTATAACTATTTTGGGCGCAATAGGTGAAATGGTCTCCATTTTTACTTCTTCTAACTCTATGGGTTCTACTCGACGACATGTTTTAATTTCTTGAATAACAGCCTCCATTTTTACTTTTACTTCCATTGGTATTGGTGCTTCTTCCGCCTCCATCCTAGGTGGTAATTCTACAGGTTTTATAGGAGGTGGAGGTGGTGGCGGTAGTTTCTTTCTGATTCTTCGTGATTTGTGATTGGATGGTGAAGTTTTCTTCTCTAAAGACGTTACTGGCTTAGATAGTTTTTCAATTTCAATGTTATTACTAATATTATCTAACTTTATTATTTCAATTTGTCTTGGATTCGTTAATTTACTGTTTATAACTTTTGCTATAGGTTCAACCTCCTTTGAAATTTTGTCATGGTTTTCTTTCGTAATAGCTTCCGTAATTTTAGGTTTTGTTTCTATAATAACGGGGTTATTTTTAATCACTGTAGGCTTTATTTTATTTACAGGCGCTATTTCCAAATCAGCTGGCTTCATTTCAGTATTTACTGATTTTGTTATCTTATCATTTTTATCTCTAATCAATTCTGCTGATTTTGGACGTAAATCATCCTTCGTTTTCGAATCTACAATTCTTGGTGATCCATTCGTTTTAGATATAGATTTCATAGGTTTTTTGTTTAGTGTTGGCACTTCGTCCAACCATTTCCTAACAATTCTTTGCTTGTAGTCCTCACTTACACAAGACTTACATGAGTTCGATCTGGTAAGAGCAACAGCCTTTTGTGGTCGAGAATTACTATCACAACCTGGACATCCTCCACAATGTGCTACTTTTCTTGTGTTTTCTTGTTTTAGACTTATAGCGCTAAATCTTCGACCCCGCCGAGCACAGGGAATATCCCAACCGAGATCTATCGAATGATACAAATCCTCTTCAGGTATATCAGATAGTATCGGCATAAATCTCTTCGATGTCATTTTTTCCTTAGCGATGTTCATTACTTCCCGTATTTTCATTAAAAATTCAATGGCTGCCGGTGGTGGATTCTGTAAAAAAAGAAAAATTGACATGGTGAATCCTACTGTAACAAGAGTACGTAGATTTATTTAGTATTTTCATTTCTAACCTTGAGATGCTCCGTTTCAAAAAATACTGGATTGAAGTATAATTTTTTTCTATACGCCGTTTCTCCATTAGAAGACGGTAGGTGTCGACTCCCACCAAAGTTATTTTCTAAGCTGCAGTCAACTATCGAAAGTTCTGAATGTGGAGCACGTTCTAAAGCATCTGGAGATATCGATCGTTTATAGAAACGTTCATTCATCCGTTCAGGAGTAGTCGGTGTTCTAATTGAAGGTCTTATAGACTTTTTACGTCGGGAATGTACCATTGCCGATATAACATTTGCATTCAGTTTCTGGAACTAAAGAATAAAATTACTATATGTATCTGCTCCAAATATCTTGAAACTTGTGCATTGCATGAACTTATAAATACTAACCTTATGAGTATTTAAATGGCTATCGAGAGATGGTGTATCAATATTTTCGTCGGTATGATCACTTATATCATGCAAATTTGAATCATGGAAAAAATCACCACCCATCCCGTTGAGTTTTAATAGAGGATTCGTCTTCAGCATCTAGGAAAATATATTATTATTAGCTTTTTATTAATGTTTTACTGTTGGTTTGAGTATAGTTCTACTTGTTTACAGTTCTGTTGTTAGTATTACGTGAAATTATATTTGAGCTATTTATATATAAAAATTAGGCAATGTTATTACTTTTAAATTAAGACTTATTTTGCAGCATATGCTTATTTAATATTGCACATGTATTACAGTAGGAGCATATTCAAATACTTTACGAATATTGGGCCTTTTATTGTCTGTAATTATATTCAGATGCTTGTTCGTTTTTCTTGACTTAATTTCTATTAGAGATGTAACATAAATTCACATAATAACATCAGAAGACATCAGTTGTGTGAAAGCGGCTACGAATACTATCAACCCTTACTTTGCTCGTGGATGTCGTAAAAGACAACTAAGAGCTTTATACCGGCCTGGGCCAATTCCATCTGATGCCGTTTACTCAACAATTATAGTTCCAAGAAAAATTGATGTCAGGCTGCCGGTCATAAAACATTTTTTTTTTTTTTTTTAAGACCTGCACTGAGGAAATAAACCTTGTATTGCGGGGGACTTTACAAACATGCAATTAACGCAGACAAATTACACCCAGACTCAGAACAACACTTTTTGGATCGCACAAAGTATTGTCCTGCGCGGGAATCGAACCCACTCGCACTGGCACGGAAGGTCGGTATCTTAACCACTACGCCATCTGTGCAGTCGTTGCATTGCCAATAACCTTTGCAATATGTGTGATGAAAGAGGATTACCTATATATTACATCGACCGCAAGTAATTGCGATAAGAGCAGGACAATTATGAGTATGAAAGACATAAGTTTTTTGCAGATACGCTGTAGAACCGTAATATTTCCAACAATACTTTAAACGTTAAGCGCATACAACCATATGTATGAAATTAACAAATAATTCTGTTTAGTGCAGTATATTCATAGATTGCTAATGTACATGAATTGGTAATATGTGCTAAAAAACGTTTTTATACCTTTATTTTTAACATAAAACACTAAATTTAAGCATGTGAAATGCTTTAATGCGCTAACATTCACGCATATATAATATTCCTTAAGCGTAGAAAATTGTGGTATGTTTGATTTTGGGTACTTTACTCATTGTTGAATAAAGAGCTAATCTAAAGAGCTAATTAGAGAAGGAAAACTCGAAACAAAACCTTATAGGTACCAAGACGTCTGACCAGCGTGGTATAGTAGATCAATTTCCTTCCTATTATGGAAGAGGCTCGAGCCTAACAGTGGGACATACATGTACTGAGATGATGAAAAAGCTTATTATTTATTATTTTTCATAATATTATCGATATGTGTTAAAAATAAATAAACCATATTTTCAAGTCAGAAATGCTAAAATCACTCCTCGTAATGCTTACTCTTATCATTTGAATTGACGATATAAAAAAAAAATAACAAGCAATTATCAAGTAATAAATATAAATGTTTTTACCACATTGCTCATATCAATTCGTGATTCCAAGGATCCGTTGTCTGTGGACATGGTATTGGTATGATTATGTTCAGGATCCTTCTGTTTTCGTTTCTGTCGTTGTTTATAATGAACGTAGAATATAATTCCAGCCGCATAAACAAAAACTAGCAGTAGTACGCAAACTCCAATAGCCAATGATTCCAAAACGCTAAGTCCTTGATTATTTTGAGATGCCTCAGTTGAAATTATTTCACCAGCATGGAAGGGTATTGAACGTACATCTGTGGATGAATCATTCATTGTTTTTTATAAATATATTAAACGATTAGTTACATTTATTTTACACATTCTTGTTCCACTCGGAATATTGGGTGACTCACCAAGTAATCCATTTTGAGCTGCTCCAGCGATGCGAAAGGCTGCGCACGAAGCAACTAGACGAGATGACGCGGCTGCTGTACAGAGGACATGTACTGCTACAAGTTGACCCTCAAGGCGCGTATGAAGTGCAGTTGACCCACGCCACTATTAAAAGCATTATATTATTTTATTTAAGACATTTCCATCTAAAGATAAAAAAAAATGTTTTAAGCTTTATATTTTTATTTCGTTGACCCATACGCATTTTTAAGCAGATTAAATCAACAGTTATCACGGCAATACATTACAGCATTTGTCGCTAAGCAAATAATATAAGTTTTTATCACAAATCACTTGATAAATATAAAATTCAAAAGTATAAGCTGTTCGCATTGGTTAAAATTTGTTAAAACTTGTTAACATAACATCGAAACTATACGGGTGTAAGTCCAAAAAAAAATGCAAATCCATCTTGTAAGTTTATCTTTGGAAAAAGATCTAAATTCAAAATATTTGGACATATTATACGAATCGCTCCTTTGACGCCTCCGTTTTAATCTCAAACGCCATCAGTTACGACTTGCATTTCAACACGCGCCCCACAGACGCAGACATTCGTTCGATTGATGGATCCAGCAACAGTAACATTTCGTCGAGACCGCCCAAAATAAGTAAAATTGTGAGTGTGTGATAGTATCTACACAATGATATACATATATCCCGTTGTCGACCCATATAAACAGAATATTAAATAATTTTATAGTATGACGGTTAATTAAATCGATTTACAATTGTCGTTATTAAAATATTTAACGGTGACACTTTGATGGGGGGGGGGCGAACAAGTGTACCCGAGATTTCGTAAATACCGCTGTTTATAAACATTTATGTGTTTTTATTTATTCATTTTAATATTGACGTCAGTATCATAAAATTGGTACGAAGTATCTGGTTTAATTACAGGTTACATTTTAATTTGGTATCATTTGACAGTTTTAAGATTAAATTAATGGTGGGTTAGCTCGTGCCTTTATATCGATGCTTTAATATAATTGATTATTTATCCGTGTGGTGACGGAGTAACAATATAATTCACCACCCCCTATCTTACCCATGGGTGATCGTAAAAGACGACTAAGGGATGTAAAACACATTTAACATCTATGCAAGAGAAGAAAAACTCGAAACAAAACCCTATACCAACACGTCTGACCAGCGTGGTATAGTAGGTTAATCTCCCTCCCATTATGGAGGAGGCCCGAGTCGAATAGTGGGACATATACGGGCTGCGATGATGATGATGAATATATTTACATTAAATAAACAGAAACACGTTCTAGTTAATTCTAACGCCATGACGGTAATATTGTAAAAAAATATAAAGATTTTGGATATAAATCTTTTTTCATCGCCATTATGTCCTTTACAAGAATATAATACTAGGAAAGGAACAATAAATGTATCTGACAATTCTGAGTAGCCGGACAGTTCGTCAACTTCAGTGATAGCATCTTTATCATAGACTGAGACGAGATCACCCAGAACTTCGTTTATCATCCTAACTTACTAGTCACATAAAATATAAATGGAATACTTATAAAATATATAATAATTATAATAAACTTATACTATATTTTTATGAGTGTTCATTGATATCTGTTTGAATTATAGGATTAAAATGAATAATTTATATCATACAGATTACTGAGATATGGTGTCTGCCGAGATGATCAAGCTTGGTGGCTGCTGTGTCCGGGTGGCGTTCCTGTTGCTCCTCAATCTATGTTGGAGCTCGGGAATGGTTCCCGGGGACTGGGATAGCGCAGTCATCGTGCCTTTGTTTAAAGACAAGGGTTCACGTTATGACTGCGTAAATTACAGAGCCATAAGCTTG
The DNA here is from genome assembly GCA_905163515.2 of Lymantria monacha. Taxonomy (NCBI): domain Eukaryota; kingdom Metazoa; phylum Arthropoda; class Insecta; order Lepidoptera; family Erebidae; genus Lymantria; species Lymantria monacha. Next base: position 13,909,652 of record LR991098.1, on the reverse strand, counting down.
ACCAGTTTGGCAGCAAAAGTGTATGGTAAAATTATTGAAAGGAGAATGAGGATGGTGTCCGATGGTTTACTGTGTGAGACACAAGGAGGTTTCAGGAGTGGAAGGGGATGCATGGATCAAGTGTTCTCTCTGCGCAACATTGTGGAGAAGCATCTGGCCCTAGGTCAGAGGGTTTTCTGCAGTTTTGTGGATCTGGAGAGAGCATTTGACACGGTTGTACGAAAGGAACTTTGGGACATTTTACTGGAGTATGGTATTAACGGTAAACTGCTGCAGGCTGTGCAATCCAGTTACATGGGCTGTAGAGCCTGTGTGCGGCTGGATGATGGAATGTCGCCTTGGTTTGACGTCAATATCGGCGTTAAGCAGGGCTGCGTTCTATCAGCCAGGCTGTTTATAGTATATCTGGATAAATGTCTCCAAAGGTTGAACGATATGAATGTGGGAGTCCAGATGGGTGACTCAGTGGTCTCTGCTCTGCTTTATGCAGATGATGCAGTCCTGCTGGCACAGTCAGCGACTGACCTGCAGACCCTAGTCGACACAATGACAGATGATTGTAAGAAAAGGGGTCTACGCGTGAATGTGAGCAAAACCAAAATAATGGTCTTTGAAAGAGATGAAGCCAGAACAGATGTAAGAGTAACAATAGGTAATGATGTACTAGAGCAAGTGGATGAATTTGTATATCTTGGATGTGGATTTAGCCGAGATGGAAGGTACACCACTGATATAGAGCGAAGAGTGAATACGGGAAATAGAGTGAACGGAGCGTTGGGGCAACTTTCTCGGCAGCCACCACCTCAGCCAGAAGGCACGTGTAGCAATACATAACTCAGTGCTTGTCCCAACATTACTGTATGGAAGCGAGAGTATGCAGAGAAGAGTATGAAAGTAAAATTAATGCGGTCGAAATGCGATCTCTTCGGAAAATCTGTGGAGTTAGGCTGACCGACCGCATTCGTAACGACGACGTAAGAGAGCGAGTAGGTATGAAAGAGAGTATTGGTGTAAAGATGCGAAAGGGAATGCTCCGATGGTTCGGACATGTGGAAAGAATGCCGAACGAACGTCTGGTTAAGAAGATATACAATGCGAAAGTGGAAGGATGTAGGTACCGAGGCAGACCGAGACTAACCTACCCAGACCAGATCGGTCAGGTACTGAAGGAAGGTGGAGTCAAGAGTCTCCGAAACCGGCGAGCGTGTATGAAGAGAATTATGAATATTGAGGAAGCGAGTGAAGTATGCAGAGATAGAGTTCTCGAGCACTCTGTAGTCTCTGCCTACCCTGCAAGGGATATGGCGTGATGATATGTATGTATGTATGTAGATTACTGAGATTTAAAATTTAACAATTTAGTTTAAGATTTAGTGGTAGGACCATGCATGCTGTTGACAGTTTTGTCTACAGCCGCGGGCTGATCCATTCCGGTTAGTCCACACTCTCACAGCAGATTGACGTCTGAGAATTGAGTAATAGCATTGTGCTATTGCGCTTCGTTCGCTGAGCGAAAGAGTCGGCAGCTCAACTGGGAGGGTTTGGGGTTTGTATTAGTAGGCAGCGGCCTAACTATTATACCCTTGGTATTGCAAAGATCCATGGGCGGCAGTAACACTTACCATCAGGTGTGCTGTTAGTAATAAAAATAAGTTTATTCATAAATTTTTCGCTCGTAAATAAGTTTTTTATAAATGTATATTATTATTACATATGACATATTATTATTTCATTAGGTATGAAAGAGAGTATTGGTGTAAAGATGCGAAAGGGAATGCTCCGATGGTTCGGACATGTGGAAAGAATGCCGAACGAACGTCTGGTTAAGAAGATATACAATGCGAAAGTGGAAGGATGTAGGTACCGAGGGAGACCGAGACTAACCTACCTAGACCAGATCGGTCATGTACTGAAGGAAGGTGGTGTCAAGAGTCTCCGAAACCGGCGAGCGTGTATGAAGAGAATTATGAATGTTGAGGAAGCGAGTGAAGTATGCAGAGATAGAGTTCTCTGGCACTCTGTTCTCTCTGCCTACCCTGCAAGGGATATGGCGTGATGATATGTATGTATGTATATTATTATTATTTATCAAAATAAATTCCGAAGAAAAACATCATTTCATAAACAGTCTACTTTTAATTAATGAGTCAATAAAAATGCATTTAAAACCCGATAAATTTTAATTTGATTTACTTAAGAGTCAAATATTATAACAATTATTTATTCAGTCGTAATGCAGATAATAATAAGAATATCATTTTATCTATCGACTGAAATCCGGTTTTAAATCTATCAAGAACTTAAAAAAGGTTAATATCGCTTAACATCCTTTTATAATTAATCACACGTCAAATTATTTCAATATTAAAACCAATTAACGTATAAATAGATATATAGCTTATGTTAATTTGTAAATAGTGTAATTGTGGACATCCGTCAACTTATATCAATTAGTCCTTAGCTATCAAAAAGACCGGTCTTAAATCGAGTACAAGATAAACATTATATACGGCCGACGCGTGTTTATAACCGCGTTATGGATTCAGCTTGGCTGCCCCCGAATTTATCTAGATCTTCCTATGCAAGATCTGGCATGCTTTTATTTAAATTATTATAATAGTCTTGTTAAGTTGTTATTTGTTGTCATATGCTGTAAATTTTGTAACTAAAATTATTTATTCGTAACAAATTTGCTTACTCTTAATATTTCCCTCAAAATCATCTTAAATTACTCATATTACATTTAATCATAACTTTGCATTTGAAAACGGAGACCGTTTTTTAACTTGTTACTACACAACTTTAATTATTATATTTTCTAAATCACATAGCCTTTCATTTACGTGTTATGGTGGAGTTTCACCATATTTGAATACCTCAAATAAAAAAAAAATCGTAAAGTCTTTATTCATCCGTTTAACCAACACTGAAAGATATAGTAGGCCAATTTTCCTACTATTGTATCCGACGTTGTGCCCAATAGTGGGACATATTTAGGTTGAAAAAGGACGTGAATGTGTTTTGTATTCTTTATTCTTAATAAATAATACGTGTTTTATCTTAGTAGTGAGTTCGATTGTTTCGTTACTAAAACAACCACGCTTGTTAAAATTCAATTGTTTTTATAAGCTATTCAGGCGTACTAAAATTTAGTCACTTGGTTATTACTTGGTTTGTTAAAAAAAAATCCTAGGTACTAGTTAATAATGATAATTAGTTTTATAATAAAAACTTTCTTATTTTATAAATGATATGAAATTAGTGCGATTTTTAGGGTTCCGTATTCAGATACTGTCAATGGAAACGGTTGTATCTTATACAACTGCAACAGATCCACAGTCTAGTTGCCATTTTCACAGAATGATTATTTTTAATGCTACTGAAACAACAAAGAATAATTTTTTCTCACAATTTTTTTATAATGGCAATACTAAGATGTGGTCACGGCGCCGTTGTCGTCTCAGCTCATATGTCTCTCACTAGGTCATACTGGACGCAAGCCTTCTCCACAAGAGAAGGTAAATTGACTTACTATATGTACTACACTAGTTCCTCTAACTACGGTTACTCTAAGGTTGTTATATGGTTCTATATCGATTTTTTTCTTCTCTTGATGATATTTGCATTAATCTCTTAATCGTTTTCTACACACCCATAATTAAGAAATATGAATTACATTCACCCATCCATCAATTACACGGTAACCTAAGATGTCTTGAAAACTTAACTAATTTTATAAATCGTTACATATATTATAGCACTTCTCCTTTTTACGTATTTGTTGAAAAACCACATGGGATTAAATCTAGTATGATGATACATAATCCTTTGTAAGCGACTCGGACTTGCAATTGGCAGGTTTTTAAACACGAGTATCTGACGATACAATCGCCTTATCTGAATACATCTAAACTGCTCCATTTCATATTGTTTAAGTTACCGTTAATGATATTTCCAGCACACGTTGCATAAGAATTTTTTTATCTTATTTAATTTAATTAGTTACCGTTTAGGTAAGTAATTTAATTTTATATTTATAAACTTTCGAATAAAAATGTGAAAATAATTGCCTTATTTTGATTACCTTTACTGAATATTCACTGAATTTTGGAGTCGTTCTTAAATGTTGTAACATAACATTTAATTTCGATACTTTATCACTTCGAATTATAGTGCAGTTTAATTTAATATATGTACGTATTTATTACACTTACAACTACTAGCTAATAATTGTTTATTAAATAGCTAAAACCGGTTAATTGACATGATATCTAAGACTAGATTTTTTTTTGTAATAAAATACTTATCTTATATATCTGCCCTGTGGTGACGGTTTAAGAATAAGATTAAAGAGAAATGAAATCGTAGTATTTAGCAATGATTGAGGCTTTGGAATAGTATTGTCTAGAACAGGGGGCGGCAACCTGCGGCTCGCCACATGCGGCTCTTTGGATGTGAAGTTGCGACTCTTTAGTTCTATACGTAAACATTTATTTCACAAAGAAAACATTTAAAAATGTTTCTGAATTGATTTATGAGCACCAGGCACACATTATTGTGGCCAAAAAAAAATTGTGGCTCTTTAAAAACTTTAAACTTTTATAAATTCTAATTTTTGTATCTTTCAACTCAAAAGGTTGTGCCGACCCTTGGTCTAGAAGGCACGTACCAATAATGGATCTTATGGAAGCAATATAAAATTAAATATCTAAAGATATATTAATGCGAACTGATAAATTTACCAACAAGTTTTTAGAAGAATTAAGCGATATCATATCTAAGTTACTCAGGATAAATAAATCAACATCATCATCATCTTAGCCCATATATGTCCCACTGTTGGGCTCGGCCCTCCTTCATAATGAAAGGGTAATTGACCTACTATACCACGCAGGTCAGGCGTTTTGGTATAGGGTTTTGTTTCGAGTATTCCTTCTCTCGCATAGATGTTATATGCGTTTTATATCCCTTAGTTGTCTTGCACGATCGCCCACGGCCAAGATAGGGGGTGGTGAATTGTATTCTTACTCCGTCACCACACGGAAGTAGATAAATATTTATGCTTAATTTGTGCATTTTGCCTATCCACTATAATAAAATATACAGTTACATTTATGATATTTTTTTTTTTTTTTTATTTTTTTTTTTTTTTTATTTTTTTTTTTACGCTGTGGAAACGCATTTACGCGCTAACCCCTTCCCGCCGATGTCGTGACGGGAGGGAGTGTGGGACTCGCCGGCCGGCTAGTCAAACCGGAATACCCACTAAAACCACAGCGGCCCCCTTCCGCGCTTTTACGGGACGCCGGAGAGATCGTCTGCTGACATTCGATCCCCGACGCCCCAACGCTTGGCCTTCTGGCCACGCCCAGTCGGTCCTCAAGGCGGTGGGAGGAGATGCGCATAACGGCGCCTCGCCCTACCCAGCCGCCGGCGGCGGAGCGATTCAGCGGGCGCAAGCCTCTCGCGTTCCCGCTCCGCAGCCTCCTTTCTCTCCATGACGGCCTCACAGAAGGAGGCCATCGACTCCCAGCACCTGTCGCTGTCGAGCATCTTTGAGATGATGGTCGACAGCGACAGGTCTCCTCCAACGACCGACGTCAGGACGTGGCGCTGGGGCCCCCAGGCGGGGCATACTTCCAGAGTGTGACGCGCATCATCTACTGGCGCGCCACACTCGTGACATCCTGGGGCCCCTTCTCTTCCAATTTTATGCAGGTACTTACCGAAGACCCCGTGTCCGGTAAGCACCTGACATTTATGATATCCTCTTCGACTAAAATTTAAAAAAAAAAAAAAAAAAAAAAAAAAAAAAAAAATGTCTAGTAGTACTAGAAGCGTGTTCTTTTTAACCACTGGACTGCACTACACAAATTTTCGGTACGATATTCATAAGAGTAACAATTATTACCTGCAGATAAGTGTTTCCTTCATCGCGATATAATCCAAAAGGGACGTCGTTGTCCATAAGATCTCGCAAATTCACCCATCCTGATGTAGACAGGTACTGGGCGCTCGTCACAGCACAAATTGCATCTTCGACATCTAAACATTATATATTTTTTTTAATAATCTTAAACAGTAAGAAGTAATATTTTCTTCTTTCTTCTAATATATGTAGCTGTATAATGTGACGAAATTTTATTTTTAGAGGTGTGTGGTTGCGGCTTTAAGTACTCAACTACTACTACTACAACTCTTGCTTTGCTTGTGGGTGTCGTAAAAGACGACTAAGAGCCTTATAATGACCTAGGCCAACTCTATCTGATGCCGTTTGGTCAACAATTACATTCCCAAGGAGGGTTGACTTCTGGCAGGCGGCCGGTCATAAAACTATTGCCAATAACTTTTACAGTACGTACTATGAAAGAATAGTACATATTGTATCGACCCCAAGTAATTGGGATAAGAGTAGGAGAATGATTAATGAGACGAAATTTTGTCGAGTTTATTTTCCATTTCGTAGTTACAAGACGGTTAGTCAACAAGAGACAGTGCCAAATTTCCTAAAATTTACATGTCCCTATCATAAAATTCTCGTCTCAGGATTTGAACTCGGACTTTAACAGTCAGTTATTATGTGCTATTGGACCATAAAGCGGTATCTATAAGTTATAAGGAAAAATTTTTCAGTCATTTTACACGTGGTAATATGACTAATATGATATAAAAAAGACATGAACGTCTATTAATAATAGATAATATTATTAAAACTAAGATAAATGCAAATTTAAATTATTACAAGTTTTATTCTTACCAGTAAAAATAATTTCTTTTGACGGATAAATAATCTGTCCTTTGAGCGGGAGGAAGACATATGGAATTTGTGGCTTTGTCGCTCCACGGCCGAAACTTGCCATAAGACATTCTATAAAAGAAAAATAGATTAAATTATTAAAATAATAGTACATGTTTTAAAAATCTTACATCTATAACTAGGTACATAAAACTAATATAGGCCATCACATTACAGTGCAATTGTCATTCATATTAGAATTACTTTGACTGCACCGATGGCGTAGTGTTTAAGATACCGACCTTCCGTACCAGTGCCGAGGGTTCGATGCCCAGGTAGGACATTACTTTGTGCGATACACAAAGTGTTGTTCTGAGTCTGGGTGTAATTTGTCTGCGTTAATTGCATGTTTGTAAAGTCCCCCGCAATACAAGGTTTATTTACTTAAAACAGGATGGTGTCTTTTAAAAAAAAATTACAGATATACATAAAATCTGTAGTTCTCAATCATTCTTTATATCTATCTATGACAGTTGAAGATGATGGCTTCATATGCTCACCAAAGCACACATCTCTCGACTCTTTAGATGACAATCTCGTTAAGTTTTCTTTCCGCATTATTCAACGTCTCTATTCAGAGAACAATTAAATATTTAATATACACAATTATCCGTGTGGTGACGGAGTAAGAATACAATGCACCAACCCCAATCTTACACCTGTGGGTGATCGTAAGAGACGACTAAGGGATATAAAACGCATATAACATCTATGCGAGAGAAGAAAATCTCGAAACAAAACCCTATACCAACACGTCTAACCAGCGTGGTATAGTAGGTTAATTTCCCTCCCATTACAGAGGAGGCCCGAGCCCAACAGTGTGACATATATGGGTTGCGATGATGATGATGATGAAACACAATCTACTAGATTTTGTTGTTGCCAATAATAATGTCGATATAGAACCGTAAATCTCTTAGTAATAGTTTCAAACTAAACATTAACATGACTTTAGTTTAGTCTATTATTACTCTCTACCTCTATATTGTCTCAGTTAACTCTGTGCATGTCAATATTCTATTTCCTATAATTATCTCTCACCTAATATTAGCCTTAGACTGCTAACCCTTAACATTGTCTAATGGTGTCATTAAATCAAAACACTGTAATAATATTTTATCAAATGGTTATTAACCTTTTGTGACTTTTGCGTTAGTTTTTTGTCTACCTATAGGTACAGCTAATATTGCTAAGTAAATTGATTATTAACTGCGCGGATGGCGTAGTGGTTAAGATATCACGTAGCAGTTTTGTGGGTTCGATTCACATGCAGGATAATACTTTTAATTATTTTTTTCTGAGTCTGAGTGTAATTTGTGTTAATTATATAATAATTATATGTTTGTAAAGTCTCCCACAATATAAGATTTTTGTCCTAAGTGCACGGTGTTGTTTATAAAAAGATATTATTCTCAAATAGAAACTATCTGCATTTTTTTTTTTTTTTTTTTTTTGGGTGGGTTATGGTCGGCGCTCTTCTCGCACCACTCCGTCCGGGGCGACAGAGGGGCGTAAGCACGCATACCCGTAACCCACCCACGAACCTCGCCTACGTCATTGGACCGGCCATTGGAGCAGCGTGAACTTGTCGTCAGTGGCCGGCCCGATGGAATACCCCCTGAGAGGTACCCTCCCCTTGAGCGACGTCCCCCCCCCCCCCCCCCCGGAAACTATCTGCATGCCGCATTTCTATCAAATTCGTCGAAGCTTTGCAATTTGTAATCGATATAGACATAAAAGAGCTAATAAAACCTAAAATCCATATTGAGATCTGCTATAATTTCAGAAGAACATAACAATTAATCGCTTAGCTATTCATTTATGTTTTAATGTTAGCTATTTATTTTAGCATTTTACACAAATTTACTAAGATGTTACGAAGAGAATTAATAAATCTTAAAGTAATAAGAGACCCAACAAATTTTATTTGAAATTCTCGTAAAGTATATTGCTAAGAATATATTGCATTGCATATATGTATGTCTGCAAAGTTAATATAATACGATATAAACATTTTAAACCACATTGGTTCTTAGCAAGAATAAAATTGCTAAATTGTGTCATAGTATTTAAAAATTAATAATGCGATTATAATCTATTCGAATAACAAATATAATATCGATGATTAATATTCAAAATTGTCTCGCAAAATTAAGGCCAAATATATTTTCCAACGGAATATATTAATGAAATCAGTTCAACATGACCTCTTTGATAACAGAAGGGCAGAACATACGCCAAGGCCTAATATTAGCTAATTTTAAATCACTAATCCTTACTAACATTATAAATGCGAAAGTAACTATGTCTGCCTGTCACTCTTTCACGCCAAAACTACTGAACCGATCTAAATGGTTGTAAGAAGGGATAAAACGTTGTAAGGAATTATCATTTAAAACCAGAAGCTTGAAACTTATTTTTAATCAATAATTAGATATAATTTAAATTACTGAAATTTAGCATTTAATATGCTTAATTATTTATAAAACCGATTACGAAGTGAAAAATGATGTCACAAGCGGGATTCGAACCCGCGGAATTCGAATTGTCGGGTAGATAGCATACCGTCACCTTAAGACGTAAATATGATACGAAGTGAAATTTGCATGTCCTACAATTAGTCACGGTAGTGTAGTGGCAGCACGATTGGGCCGGAATCCCAATAGGCGCGGGTTCGAATCCCGCTTGTGACATTATTTTTCACTTCGTAATCGGTTTTTATAAATAATTAGATATAAATAAATATGACATTAAAATTTCGTAAAAATTACCCTTAAGGGTTAAAATAAAAATAGGAGATGAAAAACTTTAGGATATTAACCTTTTACGCGGGCAAAGCCGCGGGCAGAAGCTAGTTTATACTATATTTAAGATCTTTAATAACCACAATGTAAATGGAGCCAGTTATGTTAAGATTAACATATTGTAATTAATTAATTCGAATATAAATGCCAAAATGTTGACGATTTTACAATACCTTTGACCCAATACATTTTTATTACATTTAAATTAACATTCTTTTATGTGACCACCAAACAAAATCTTCATTAATAAAACTATGGCACAGATATCTCCAGTTCAAATTCACGATGCACAACTCAGCCTTTTTGTCGTTTAATCCATCTATCCATCAGCTCGTAGACGTCCACTGTTGGATATAGGCCTCCCCACGAGAATGCCATTCAAAATGGTCCTGCACCACCTGCATCCAACGACGTCTCTCTGTTACTTGTGAGATAACGTAAATCCACCTAGTGGTCGTCGTCCTACGCTATATCATCCAACAGCATCCTTATTCTTCGGGCTATGTCGATTATACCTGTTCTTCTACGTATTGACGTATTTCGGCTTTTATCACGTAGAGAAATATACCAAGCGCAGCCTTCTCCACAGTTCGCTAAGCGACTTTAAGCCTTTTTATGAGACTGACATTTAGAGACCATATTTCAGTGGACTAAGTCAACACTGATGATTTACTTTTTGAAGTTATGTAGATATTAAATAATAAATTGTTAGTTAGCTCTCTTTAAACGTAAAGTGTAAACATGACCAAGATATTTATACATTTGGGATAACTGTAAAAATGTATTTCACGTCGTAAAGGATTTTTTTGTATTATATGAGTTATATAAAAATGTGCCTCATGAGAGGACTTTAAAAGTAATTTTGTTTGTCATTAGCATCTTCAAAGATCGGCATCAATGACTTGACATCTGATGTAATTCTTATTATTGTTATCGCCTATTGGAAGGTGGCGATTCAAGGAGTATGCTCTGGCAACATTAGCGTTACGGTTGAGTGGTTTCGTGGCGAAAACGGGTATAAATAGCGGTTAACAGACGCGTAGACGGAATTCTGTTGTGATATCTAATCTGTGGTAGAAGTCTGTTAATAAGTTATATGTAGTAATAAATGTTTAAGTGTATATCTATGTCATTTGTTTGTTGAACTCTTATATTATTTGTTGATTAGTTTTCACTACATGCCGATCGAACATTTTGGGCGAAAATAGGGTTATGCTTATCCATATACTTATGGGGCCATCCCCATAAGGTCTTTCTTTCCTAGAAAATTTATAACACCAGCTGCTATCACCAACCCGCCTGCCAATCATGGTGATTATGTTTATTTAAAGGCCTATCTAACAATAAAAGTCGATAGGCTGATAGATGTATGGTCGCCTGACGGGTTAGACTTTGAGTAGCACAAAATTTATTTACTACTTACAGAGATATTAGACAACATTAGAATAAATCTTTTTTTGTTTTAAATTATTTAAAACAAATTTCGCAAAAATATAAAACTGATAAACACAAATTACTCTCACATTCAGAACATTCATGGATCACACAAAGAATTATAAATTATAAGGAAAGAACCCACGACACGAGAGTTTGATAATTATGATCTAGGTACCGACCTCTCATGCAGTCAAAGTAGTTATCATGAACATAAGGTTTAGTGACGTCATATATCTAATTGAGATGAGAGAATCTATTTGACATCAAACATATTCAAATTACTGAAATTTAGCATTTAACATGCTTGATTATTTATAAAAACTTGATTACGAGCGAAAAATGATTGTCACACACCGGATGTCCCATGTGTGACAATCATTTTTCGCTCGTAATTAAGTTTTCATCAAACATATTTTTAGAAACCTGACATCAAGGGATAGAGGTTATTTAAGCTTGCATTGACTACATAAAAATAGACCAAATATTTTCCAATATTTACAATAAATATGTTATCCGAGACTTCTTTCTTTTTCTTCTTTTGAATTCTTTATTGCTAGGCTGACATTAAAAGAAGAGGGAAAATAGTTTGTTGTTTACAATGATAGTTAGACGGTTTGTCAGCATAAATAGTTTCGAGGCTTAGTCCTCCTCTTGTAATATTATCATTAGTTATATTTCATATATAGTTCATAGTTATCATTAGTTATCTTTTCGTAGATTATTCTTATATTATATCTCACTAATTGTATTCTTACCCCATCCAGCCATTTGTTCATCAGCTAGAAAAAAAGGCTAGTAACAAATTGTATTTTTAGCCCTTCACCATTTACTGCTTCATCACCGAATCAAATTGGTGCTCCATCCCCGAATTGTAAAATTATATACATAGTCAATTATTTAAGATTTACCGTCAATGTGATTGACGCAACTTCCTCGGTCTTCACGGAAAGCAGGCGTGTCTTTTCTACATTGACATCTACAACCACTTTCGTCGGTACCAATAGCAGCCAACGCTGTCCCATGAGTAAGCTCCATGCAGCGGGTGGGGCCGCAATCCGATCCTAGAATTTGAAAAATATTCATTAAGAATAATATTATCATATGTTGTGGTAGGGGTCCCGAATCGGTGAATTTCGCAAAGGGCCGACTAAAAACTCTACACAAATCTGGGCTAATGTTATTTCATCATCATCAAGCTCATATACGTCCCACTGCTGACAGGGCCGGATCTACCATATAGCTTTTAAGGCTTTAGCATAGGGCCCGGGGGATTCAAAGAGACCCATCTAACAATAAATCAAAGTCAAAGATAGCTGATAATAATTTAAAAAAATTGCTAAAGGAAAGTGCAGAAAGGTTGTTTTATCATCATCATCACAGCCCATAAATGTATAGTAGTAGCCCCACAGTTGGGCTCGGGCCTCCTCCGTAATGGGAGGGAATTTAACCTACTATACCGCGCTGGTCAGGCGTGTTGGTATAGGGTTTTGTTTCGAGTTTTCCTTCTCTCAGGTTGTTTTATAATGTGTTTATTTATTTACGGTTGTATTTAACAAACACTTTAATGTATATCTATAGTTTAATATATATGTATAGTATGTATAGTATGCTTTAATACTGTATTATAATATAAATCAAATATTTTATGGTCTTATTGTTTTCCTATACTTTAAATAATTAGGTGGGCCCTAAGTAGTATTAGCCTATGGTTTCTTAAACTCACAGTCCGGCCCTGGCTGGATACTATAGTCTCCTCCACGATGTGAGAGATATTGGCCCACGCTTGTCAGACGTACTGTTAGGTACAGGGTATTATTTCCAACGAAGACAAAGATCGGGTAGATACCGGTGGCCCGCTCGTATGGCGAAGAGAGGAGTTTTGTATGGTGGGTCTATGGGGTCACGCGCCTCTTCCGTCACACCGGACCGATTTGGTCGCGTGCATAGTCCACAGCAAAAAAAAAGGTACAGGGTGCTATTTCGAGATTTCATTTTTTTTTTCAGTATTTATGATTTAAAAAATATTTTTGACATCATTTATGTATTTCAGTGCTTTTAAATTAGTTATGTTGTTTTTAAAGATGATTAGACTTACCAATAAGAGAAAAATAATCTCCTGTGGCAAATCTTGTTATATTCGCCAACGCCACCTCGCTGATGGAATTGGTAGCTCTTACTACACTGGCCATCACAATTAAAATCAGAGTTCGCGCCATCTTGAGTACAGTTACTGAACCAATTCTAAGATTAGCTTTGTTTGTCATTTTGAATCTATCCGCCAGATGGCACTACTCGACTTTAGTTTTTTCTCGCCCATTCCTTGTGAAACTATCCTCGTTACCTGTAAAAAAAAAACTTAATATTAAAGAATGTATTTATTGCTTGGAGAAAGTATCGAAATTCAGTTAATTCCATCTTTTTATGCGACCTTTTTAGATAAAATTCATAGCCAGTTACTAACAACTGATTTGATACAAGTAGGTATTATATGATTATTTTAATATAATAAATATATACATGAGAGAGAAAATACTACGACCAAATAAACGCTTTCGAAATCTTTCTATTGAAATATTAATTATTCATATTGACTCGGATGTTAAATAAACCTGTTACACGACGTTGGAATTACGGTTTTCGCTAAAAATTCACTTTTACCTACATTTAGTTGTTTAGAATAAATTGATATTTTTACAATATATGTACATAAATAACCATAATCACTTTCCATTTAACATCAACCTACTCAAACAAGAAATCCTTATAACCAGTGTGGTTGAATGAGTATTTGAGAGATTTTTCTAAATGTTGCAGAAAAATAAATTTTAAATTACCTAGCCTTATAATTAAGATCTTTTAGTTTTTAAGCCTACAAAACATTATGGATATATTAGATAGTTCGGTATTTTGGGTGTAAACTATTTATTTAATATGTTTTATTTTTTATACAATTCAAGCTTTATCTTAATTCGACATTATTTATTTTAGAACTATTTATTTGCGAAAATTAAATTGTTTGATTATTAAGTATTGAACTTAGCAGTTTATTGGCTTTGTAACTATCTCTACAAGGCTATTATAAAAATGACACTTAATTGTTTGAATCTTCTCCAATACGATTCCGGAAAAGCTAATCATTGCTCCAATTAACTCCCTTTGCATTGTGAAGTCGGTACACGAACGAAATATAAAGTAATTTCATCTTTGCATTAGCCTATCGACTTCCACCGTTAGAAGTGGGCATCGCCAAGGTAAAATAATTTCATATTCACATATTCTTAATCTCTCACCACACTTTGTTTTTTTTTTTTTTTCCTTTTTTTTCCGCAGGGTGGACCATGGATATGGTCGCGCCCTGACAAATCGTCCGGGCGACAGAAGAGGCGGCACGGAACCCTATGGACCCACCCTGCAAACACTCACTTCGCCGTGCGAGCGGGTCACCGGTACCCGATCTTTGACTTCGGTGGCCCGCCCGGCGTTATACCCTTGCGGGTTCCTCTCTTGTCGATGCCCCGACAGCTTTCGCCGTCGGGGCGTCGTCCTCACGCGGTGGCCTCACGTCGGGTGACCGGACAATTCCCCGGTCCAATCACCCGAAGCCTCGGTTAGGGCGGCATCAGGCGCAGATACTCGCGCCTGCGCCGCCCCGGCCGCTGGCGGCGGCCCGGGTCCTGGGAATCCACCCGGACCCGTTCCGCGGCCTCCTTCTGCGAGATGACACCCTCGCAGAAGGCGGCGACCGCGTCCCAGTACCTGATTCTGTCGACCATCGCTTTCGCGACGGCCGGCAGCGTCAGGTCGGCACCGATGACAGCGACGAGGTTACAGCGTTGCCGGGCCCAGGTCACGCAGACCTCCAGCGTGTGTTGCGCCGTGTCCTCGTCACTGCCGCACTGGTGGCAGGATGGAGTCGACTCCCTCCTTGCGATCTTTTGCAGGTATTTGCCGAAGCACCCGTGCCCCGACAACACCTGCACCAACCGGAAAGAGGGGACTCCGTGCCGTCGCTCCATCCACTCCGTCAATACGGGCCGGAGAGCCTCTACGGTAAGAACACCCTGCCTAGGCCTCTCCAGCCGCGTAGCCCAGCGAGCGATGACGTCTCGGCGTGCGTCCTCGCGCCAGGTGGCTATCTCGCTAAGCGATGGGGAGCCACCTGCGTCGCGCACTGAGGTCACCCGCTGGTAGAGGTCGGAAAGCATCTTCGCCTCTATGTCCCACGGGGGTGTTCCGGCCAACACGCCTGCCGCCTCGGTCGACACCGTGCGGTATCCGCGGATGGCTCTGACCGTCATGATTCTCTGAGGGCGCCACAGAAAAGCCCTCAGGCGGAGGGTCAGAGACCTCACCCACACGGGTGCGCCGTACATGGCCATCGAGCGGATCACCCCCACATACAGCCGTCGGCCCTCAAAGCTGGGTCCGCCCACGTTCGGCATGAGCCGTTGATAGGGCGGACGCCGCGCCGACCAGCCGGGGAGTAATTCGGCGGAAATGCTCTCAGAACGCCCATTGCCCATCGAGCACCAGGTCCAAGTACTTCATATGGGCCTGGATCAGTATCCACATCAGTATGTGGATGGAGTTGACGACTATCGAGGCGCCGATAGGCGGCCTTACACGGGGCCCATGGAATAAGAGGGCCTCCGTCTTGTTTAGGGCCACCCTGAGCCCCAGCGCCTCGATTCGCCTGACCATCTCCTCGATGTCGAGAGTGGCCAGGCTCGCCGCCTCTTCGAGTGTCCTGCCCCGGGCTGTGACGAGCGTATCGTCAGCATAGCATATCAAGCTCAGCCCGGGGGGGCGACTCCCTCGCAACGCCCAGTCGTACCCGATGTCCCACAGAGTCGGCCCCAGAACCGACCCCTGTGGAACACCGCACGACATGGGCGTCCGCACAATGTCCCCTGCGGGACCCACGCAGAGGACACTGCGCCCCTCCAAATAGTCCGCCACCAGCCGCCTCAGGTACAAGGGCACCCCATGAAATCGGAGCGCCTCCCTGATTATCTGTCACCACACTCATTATACAGCCTATACAGGAAATAACATAAACACACTGATATAATGAAAAATAGATATTATAATTGAGTCGCATCTATAAATTAAATAATTCATTTGTATGTATATATGTATGACATGTATGTATATATAGTATGTGTATATAGTTATATTTATTTATCTGTATATGTATATTTTATATGTTTATAGTTTTATATGTAGGAATTTATTTGTATATTATATGTATTTGTGTATATATAAGTATGAATATATTTATTGGGCATTCCGTATAGACGGTAATTTAATTAAATTCGTTTCTTTTTTTTTCATTGTTTTTTAAAATATTTTCTAGTTACATTGCACCTACCTCGCATTATTTCTACTCCACCCTTTTTTTTTTTTTTTTTTTTTTTTCGCTGTGGAAACGCGTTTACGCGCTATCCCCCGCCTGTGACAGACAGGGGGGAGTGTGGGACTCACCGGCCAACTGAACAGTCCGACCGGAATACCCACTAAAACCACAGCGGCCCCTTCCGCGCTTTTACGGGACGCCGGAGAGATCGTCTACTGACATTCGATCCCCGACGCCCCAACGCTTGGCCTTCTGGCCACGCCCTGTCACCATTCAAGGCGGCGGAAGGAGGTGCGCATACCGGCGCCTCCTTCTCCCTGGCCGCCGCCGGCGGAGCGAGTCTGCGGACGCGATTGCCTCGGGTGCCCGCTCCGCGGCCTCCTTTTTAGAGATGACCTCTTCACAGAAGGAGGCCATCGACGACCAGCATCTGTCGCTGCCAAGCATCTTCGAGATGATAGTCGGCAGCGACAGGTCTCCCCCAATGACCGCCGACAGGACGTGGCGCTGGGGCCCCCAGGCGGGGCATATCTCCAGAGTGCGACGCGCATCGTCTACTGGCGCGCCACACTCGTGACATCCTGGGGCCCCTTCTCTTCCAATTCTGTGCAGGTACTTACCGAAGACCCCGTGTCCGGTAAGCACCTGCACCATCCTAAAGCTTAGGCTGCCGTGCCTTCTATTAATCCAGCGGTGGAGATGCGGCGCAACCGCCTCCACAGTCCCACGCCCTGCTACGGGGGACTCCAGTTCTTCTCTCCACCGCCGGATGACTCCCCTTCGGGCCACTTCCAGTGCTCTGCCCAGTCCCCTTACGGAGTCTTGCTCGTCGTCGGCTCGCGCCGCGACGCGAATCCGGTAGGCCTCAGCCAGTGCCTCAGCCACAAGTGGCCAAGGCGGATCGCCCGCCAACAATATTGCCGCAGTCCACGACACCGTACGATAGCCCCTGATAACCCTCACCGCCATGGCCCTCTGCGGACGTCGCAAAAGAGCCTTGTTGCGGGTGGTGAGGGAGTCCGCCCAAATAGGGGCACCATACAGCGCCATGGACCGCACGACTCCGGCGTATAAACGCCGGCAGGACGACCCGGGACTGCCAGTGTTTGGCAGAAGCCTACCTAGCGCCGCAGCTGTTTTAACGAGCCTCGGAGCGAGCTGGGCAAAGTGTGGCCCGAAATTCCATTTCTACTCCACCCTAGGTCGACTGGTAGAAAATGCCTATGGCATTAAATTTGCACAAAATAACAATATAATATGCACAATATAACAGTTTTTTTTTAATAAATAAATAATTCTTAGCAGAGACATTGTTATCATTATCATTTCGCTGACTGTTATTTACGAAAGGTACCTACCTACCTATAACTTTTTTCTTGGGGTTAAACTTATAACCAAGCCACCCGGAGCGGCGGCAAGATCGATTTACAACCCCATAAGGTTACCTTCGTACACAACCATTTGTGCGGGCCAACGGCGTTGGATTCTTGTCGTCAGTATCCCAATCAGCGAGCTTCCCCTACCGTATATAGGTATAAGTAGCAGCAGAGTATAATTATCTTATTTTGTGCCAAATTCAATATTTAAAGAAAATCGGGGGATACCATAATTGAAAATGCTGCCTGAAAGATCGAAGGGAAACGTTTGGATTCGATTTAATATGGGTTAATGTACCTATAATTTAATCTTATATGAGCAATTTGTAATAATTTCTCCACAGACCTACTTATCTGCTGATTGCACTTTCATATTGTATTAAATTATGTTGGCCCTCTAACATCCCACGGGCAATTTTTAATTATTCATAATTGCGTTATTGTGGCATGCGAACACAAAAATGAAACGTTTAAAACAATTACGATGAAAATAATAAATCAAAATTCAACTTTAACATATTCAAATAACAAATTCCCATCACTCAATATTAACCAGACGTTAAATCTATCAAACTGTTAGCGCGTTTGAGTTGATGGAAATTGTCTCTTTATTAAATTGTTTAAAGGTCGTATAGGTTATCTGTCAGAGTTGTTAAAAATTCAAGTCGCAAGGTTTTTTTGCCCTTAGGCTGTGATACTTTGAATACAATATATTATTATGATCTTTTAACATGTTGTCTTATTATATTCAGATATCGTTATTGTTTAGTTGATGTGTCTACTTCCGTATATTTACATATCAACAAACTTGTGATTTATATAGCTTGAGGCTTTTGTTGTAATAAAGTTGTATCGTTTTACAAGAATGCATGCTAATTTTTTATTTTATTGCTTATGGTGGCAAACGAGTAAGCAGCACATCTGATGGTAAGTATCACTGCTGCCCATGGAACTTTTCAATACCAAGGGTACAATTTAGACCGCTGCCTATCAATAAAATACCCAAACCCACCCTGGGTTTCCGGCTCTCTCGCTCACCGAACGAAACGCAATAGCACATTGCCACTACTCAGACATCGATCTTCTACGAAAGTGTGGTACTACTCCGGACGAACCGGCCCGCGGCTGTAGACAGAAAATTGTCAACAGCGTGGTCCTACCATAATTAGAATAGTAAAATAATTTTCGAGAAACCGAATACAATTATATTACAATAGTATTAACTTAGATACAATACTAAATGTTAACTTATTATTGATGAATTACTTAATTAATTATTAAAAACTTTATTGATGACAGATATCCGTGTGGTGACGGAGTAAGAATACAAATCACCGTCCCCTGTCTTACCCGTGGGTTATCATAAGAGACTAAGGGATGTAAAACGCATATAACATATATGCAAGAGATGGAAAACTCGAAACAAAACCCTATACCAACACGTCTGACCAGCGTGTTATAGTAGGTCAATTGCCCTCCCATTATGGAGGATGCTCGAGCCCAACAGTGGAACATATATGAGCTGAGATGATGAGATGATAATTGATGACAGTGTTAATATTATTTCTTCTTGTAAATTAGATTAGATCATAATAAATATGTTTTTTTTTTGGACATAATAAATAAATAATATAACTCGCAAACAAAACTTGGTAAAAGATAATTACATTTGCTCTTTTATAAACGAGCAATGGGATTACTCTAGAATTCAAACTCGTATTATTATTCAAACTCATTAAATTGTAATTCTGAACGGGAATTTTATGGAGCTGAACGTATGCGATTTGTCACATCCAAAAAATTAACATACATACATACATACCATCACGCCATATTCCCTGCGGGGTAGGCAGAGAGAACTGAGTGCCAGAGAAATTACACGTATTATTTATTATTATTATTCCTTGCATACTTCACTCAACATTCATAATTCTCTTCATACACGCTCGCCGGTTTCGGAGACTCTTGACTCCACCTTCCTTCAGTACATGACCGATCTGGTCTAGGTAGGTTAGTCTCGGTCTCCCCCGGTAGGTACCGGATGTAGGTACATCCTTCCACTTTCGCATTGTATATCTTCTTAACCAGACGTTCATTCGACATTCTTTCCACATGTCCGAACCATCGGAGCATTCCCTTTCGCATCTTAAAATTACAATATATCAAAAATTGTAACTAAATCTGATATACATGTTTCGGATAGTTTAGGATATATCCGCTTATAAACACGTTACGTTGTAGTGTCTGACAAATTTTAACCCAAAAATAAAGTTAATTCGTCACTTGGTACTTTCCCATTACAATTCCCTAAAAATTAGCAACTTTGAGCCTAGTTATGAGGCCGACATTTAGAGACCATGTCTCTGTGTTATAAGTCATCACTAGTAACATACACTGGTCATAGACCTGTACGTTTCTATAAAGTAAATATATATATGCAATATCACACCCCGTCTCCTTAATT
Source organism: Lymantria monacha (assembly GCA_905163515.2). Lineage (NCBI taxonomy): Eukaryota > Metazoa > Arthropoda > Insecta > Lepidoptera > Erebidae > Lymantria > Lymantria monacha. Next base: position 13,889,419 of record LR991098.1, on the reverse strand, counting down.
TGAGCCATGACATAACATTATGTCACATACATATGTAAATATAACTCTTCATGAATTAATGTTAAAATTATTCTAATAATGATATAATCGGTTATCAGATAAATAATAATTTCAGAGTTATGTCTAGACTAAGTCTATTGACATAAATATGCTACTGTACGGTGTTAAGCTCTGGATGCTAATCCTGGCTAATTGTAAAACGTAAAAAGTATTGTAGGTAGAAATATACAAAAACTTGATTACGAACGAAAAATGATTGTAACACATGGGATTTTTCGCTCGTATTCAAGTTTTAATAAATAATCGAGCAAAAATATGTTAAATGCTAAATTTCAGTAAGGAGAAATATTCAATGGAACCAGCTCGAAGTTACGAATGGCTGGCATTGATAAGGAAAACTTGAATTTTATTAATTGGGTTACATGTTTCTAACATGGAATTGAATAAGTTAAACCTCTGCCTACCTCTTCGCTAAAACTGATGTGTTTGTTACCTTTGTTGAATCGTAGGTGCTTATTCATTATGATTTTATTCTATATTTGTGTAGTAAATATTTTATTAATGTTTAATATTTATATGAAAGAAGAGTACATATTGTATCGACCCCAAGAAATTGGGATAAAAGTAGGAGAATGATAAATAATGATAGTCGAGTAGACGAGTCTTGATGTATTCCCTCCCTGACCTGACCTACCACTTCCTTCCGTGAGACAACTGCCTCATAGAAGGCGATGACCGCGTCCCAGTTGCACTAACGCAACTAAGTATTTTTTCCTCATAACCATTTTTGTTTATCAATGAATCGTTTTAACTAAGTAGTGAGAGTTCACAAACAGATCATTAGGTAGGTCCATAATTATATACATAAAAAAGTAATTTGTTTCATCTCTGGTCAAAGGCCATACACAAGCACCGGTGTACAATCAATAACTCCGTTACATAGCCATAGATATTGACACTATACCGAGATGAGTTTCACGTAGTTAAAAATCGAGAGTCATGTAAACCGGTGTGATTTAGAAAACTTGTAAATAATTAGTGTACGGCTTGAGCCCGACCCCGGAATTCATAATGCACATCTATCACGGTCTAAAAATACTTTAACAGTGATACTTGTTTTGTAGGTTACCAATACGATTATAGATAGAATATATTTAAAAAAAAAGTCTTATAAAATGTATGTTTTTAAAATTATGTTATGTTAAATTTGCTTTACATACATACATATCATCACGCCATATCACTTGCAGGGTAAGCAGAGAGAACAGAGTGCCAAAGAACTCTATCCTTGCATACTTCACTCGCTTCCTCAACATTCATAATTCTCTTTATACATGCTCACCGGTTTCGGAGACTCTTGACTCCACCTTCCTTCAGTACGTGACCAATCTGGTCTAGGTAGGTTAGTCTCAGTCTCATTATTAAATTAATTATTCTAAAATTGTTTTGAGTTCTGTAATTAATTCTGTAATTATATGAGTTGTTTAGTTTAGTTGTAGATGCATACAGATATCGTGAATTGCTAATTTTTTTTTTTTTCTTTTTCTTTTATGGAGGGTTTCATCAGCTTAGCTCAGATACGTCCAACTGTAAGCCTTTCTCTATTAGGGAGGGAAATAGACTTACTATTATATACAAGCTGGTCAAGCGTGTTGGTGTCAATTTTCATTTTGGGTTCTCTTTTCTTATATTGATGTTATATGGATATTAAATCTCTTAGTTGTGTGATACCCAACCGCCGAGCGGGCCACCGTGGACAAAGACCGGGTTCCGGTGGCCCGCTCGCTCGGCGTGAAGAAGTACATGTAGAGCAGGTCTATGGGATTAGCGGGGCGTCGCCACAGTATAGCCCGCCGGCGCCGCCAAAAAAAGAAGTCATATAATACCCACGAGGTTGATTAATTATATTTTTATTTCTTTATAGGGAAAATATGGACAGCAACTTTAAAATTACGGTCCATTGAAATGAGACCAAATAAAAAAAAAATCCACGTGGTGACAGAGTAAGGATACTATTCACCACCATCTTACCCATGGGTGATCATACGAGACAACTATACAACGGAACGGGGATATAAAACGCATATAACATCTATCCGAGAGAAGGAAAACTCGAAACAAAACCCTATACTAACACGTTTGGCCAGCGCGGTATAGTAGGTTAATTTCCCTCCCATTGGGAGGAGACCGGGCCCAACAGTGAGACATTTATGGGCTGTGATGATGATGAAAAAAAAAACCAATATAAATTAACATTTTTATATATAAATAATTGAATGGCTAACTTTATTATAAATTTTGATATATTTCATTGTTGATTAATAATGGTTTCTTAATATTCTTATGAATACAAGTATTATACTTATGTATTATAGTTAGTATGCCGTGTGCTTGTTTATTAAGAGAGTACTATCTCATCGTAATTAGCCTAAACTTATAATTTCCAATTTCGTTTAAATATCAACAAGAAATGGATGCCATCTGACCTCCAAAGGTTAAATCTATCCTCCATTAGTGAAGGTTAAGATTAGAACTCGTTCGCTATAGGGCCTTTCATAAATGTACATAGTAGCCGGCTTAACATGTTCTGCGAGGAATAGATTTTACTCATTTTCGTAAGCAATAAATACTTAGACCTCTTAGACCTGATTCTTTATCAAATCCATTAGTGTATTCACAGTACATGCGAAAGCTTTGAGGGTCAAAATAATAAAGAGTCAAGATCGTTAATTATGTATAACAGTTATTTATATTATGACTCTACTATGTATTCCACAATTATAATAAACACCTCTCATGTCGATACATTAGCAAAGTATGCTCCTATAATGGTAGTTAGTTGATATTTCCCGTTAAACTCAGACCGTCAATTGGAAGCTTGAGGCGAAATGGACCTCGTTCGCAAACTCCTCCGAAAGAATTCGTTACTGCAGTGATATAAGCGATAGGTACGTGTAATTTCAAATACCTCTCAACACTAACCAAGCGAATTGCATTAGCTGTATTCCATTTATTAATGATATTACTACACTAGATTTATATAGAAATTATAAGGTAAATCATAAAATTTTATTGCGGTGTCGTACAACTGATCGGTATTAGTTTTTTTTTTAAATAAGAGAGAGAGAGAGAGAGAAAAATGAGTTTATATTTTTAGGATTGTGTTATTGGAATATACTTCCCTTCATTTTACTGTCTTTTGTGTAATTTTATAGTCATATTTACTCATATTTAACTAGCTGTGTGGTAGAGGCTACGAATACTACCAACCTTTACTTGGCTCGTGGATATCGTAAAAAATAACTAAGAGCCTTATAACGACCTAGACCAACTCCATCTAATGCCGTTTGGTCAACGATTACATTCCCAAGGAGGATTAACGTCTGGCAGGCGGACGGTCATAAAATTATTTCCAATAACTTTTACAATATGTACTATGAAAGAAGAGTACATATTGTATCGACCCTAAGCAATTGGGATAAGAGTAGGAGAATAATGATGATGATTTACTCATATTTAATAACGGCTAGTATTATGAATAACTTCTGTGGCAAATATAGTAATTTCACATCAACGATTTTGATGGTATCCCGTTTCTTATTGCTATCTTATATGTATTATCATCATCATCATCATCACAGCCCATAAATGTCCCAGTGTTGGGCTCAGGCCTCCTCCGTATGGGAGGGAAATTAACCTACTATACCGCGTTGGTCAGACGTGTTGGTATAGGGTTTTGTTTCGAGTTTTCCTTCTCTTTCCTTCTCATAGATGTTATATGCGTTTTATATCCCTTAGTCGTCTCGCACGATCACCCACGGGTAAGATATGGGGTGATGAATAGTATTCTTACTCCGTCACCACACTGAAAATGCATTATATTTTTATCTATGCATTAAATTCTGTTTTAATTATTCTTATATTTATAGCGCATTTTATATTATAACTATTCTTAAAAACTAATTGTGATAATTAAAAAAGTGGCTCAATGTTATTGTTTAATTGAAATGAATATTTTTCGAGGCACAACATTAAATTTTTATGATAATAAAGTGTTATATAGTATCTAGTTAATAGTTTCACACATGAAGATCTCAAACGAATTCGAATACAATATCCCTATAAAATAAACGACCCGGTGTAATAAAACACTTTATTAACTCCTCGCTACTGATATTTTTTAACACATTAATATTCATTTGAAACTTTATGAACGTCAAATGACGGGTCATCAATAATAATAGCCGTAATCCTTCGTATCAGGCTGGCAGAATATATGTTAATTCTCACCTCTGCTCCCAATCAATAACTATCATTTTAGAAAACTAATAAATAAAATACAAAATACTTTTTCTATACACTTTTTTTTTTTGTTGTGATTGTTAATTGGTTTATTGTTTTAGATAACGTGATTCTGTAATAAAACTACTAAGCAATAGAATAATATTTAAGACATTATTTTTAACTTAATTGGTAGAAATATTATTGGTATGGATATTTTTTGTTAAACGTTTATAATATTTTAACATACGCCACCGGGCAGAGATTGCATTTAATATCATGTTTTTCGTATCTCATCATCATTTTACTACTCTTATCCCGATTACTTGAAGACAATACAATATGTACCAACTCTTATTTTATGAAAGATTTGTAGAAGTACTTCTTTCATAGTACATATTGTAAAAGTTATTGGCATTAGTTTTATGACTGGTTGCCTGCCAGAAGTCAACACTCCTTGGGAATGTAATTGTTGACCAAACGGTATCAGATGGAGTTGGCCCAGGACGTTATAAAATTCTCAGTCGTCTTTTACGACATCCACGAGCAAAGTAAGGGTTCGTAGTTTTATTGTAACCGCTACTACACAGCCGCTGTTTTTCGTATCTAAAAAATAAAATTAAAGCGATATTATTCTTCGTAATATTGCTTTTTGCTTGCTCCTTCATCCTGATCTTTCCTGTAAAGTACCTACGTTTGATTCTGACCGAAGACAGTTGTTTGTGCGATTCACTAATCTTTTTTCTAAGTTCGGGTTATAACTTGTATCCGTTAATTATTACCTGTAAAGTCCCTCGGTACAAAGATTTCTAACTTAGTAGTTTGAGTTATTACTTAGTGGTAATGTCTTGGATATTTTGTATATATAATATATAAAAATATTCAATACTTTAGTTGTATACATCCAACGTATTTTAATTTCTAAAAAAAAATATTCTACTCAATTACTATAATGTATTGGAATGATTCACATTCGAACTCTCATGCTGTAAAACTATAAACAAAAAGAATAGGCAACCAAAAGGTTGGTAAGATTATAAAACCGTAATAAAAATAACTATCTACATTAATGAGAAGAACTCAGCTTAGTTTATAGATTCTTATAGTAAGTAGTAAACCATAAAAAATTCGTGCAATAACTTTTTTTGCTAACGATGAATTTGAATAAATTCCAAGTTGGAAATTTAATCTATCTCTCAGCTTTGTTAGTTTAGTATTTCATTGTAATGATTTTTAAAGTTCAAACTGTGAACTCAGTATAGACTACTCGTATTATAATTTGATATTAAATAATAGGTAACTGTATTCGCATAATCAAATGTTCTCATGACTTTTGTGCTTAAGATATAGAGGCGAGTTTATTGCTGTAGATTTCTTTTTTATTCTAATCTATTTTAGAATAGTAAAAGAAGGATGAGAAGAATAAAAATATTTACGCCTTTATGAGAGGTAATTATTTAGTCCCTCCGGCCCGTACTGATGGAGTGGATGGAGCGGCGGCACGGAGTTCTCTCCTTTCGACTGGTGCAGGTTTTGTCAGGGCACGGATGCTTCGGCTTGTACCTGCACACGGTCGCGTATAGGGAGTGGACTCCGGCCTGCCACCATTGCAGCAGTGACGAGGACACGGCGCAACATACGCTCAAGGTATGTCCGAGCTGGAACGGGCAGCGCCGTGACCTCGTCGCTGTCGACCTGACGATGCCGGCTGTCGCGAGGGCGATGGTCGTCAGCGTCAGGAACTGGGACGCGGTCGCCGCCTTCTGTGAGGCTGTCATCTCGCGGAAGGAGGCGGCGGAACGAGTCCGGGAGGATTCCCGCGACCCGGGCCGCCGTCAGCGGCCGGGGCGGCGCAGGCGCGAATATCTGCGCCTGATGCCGCCCTAACCGAGGCCTCGGGTGATCGGACCGGGGAATTGTCCGGTCACCCGATGTGAGGCCACCGCGTGAGGGCGACGCCCCGACGGCGAAATCTGTCGGGGCGTCGACGAGAGGAACCCACGAGGGTAAACCGCCGTGCGGGCCACCGAAGTTAAAAATCGAGTACCGGTGGTCCGCTCGCATGGCGAAGAGAGAGGAATTTTACGGTAGGTCTATGTGGTCACGCGCCGCCTTTCCGTCACCCCGGACCGATTCGGCGGGACGAGACGCATCCATAGTCCACCAAAAAAAAAAAAAAGAGGTAATTATTTAGTTTGTAAATAGTTTTATGATATAGGTTTGTCGGAATGATTTCTATGTTATTTTTAATACGTAATAAATGTCATGCAGTGATACAATCATGTTTTTTGTCTATAATTGGGATGAATCATCTTTCTCCTACTCATATCACAATTACTTGGGGTCGATACAATATGTACTCTTCTTTCATAGTACATATTGTAAAAGTTATTGGCAATAGTTTTATGACCAGCCGTCTGACAGACGTTGTCTTTGGGAATGTAATTGTTGATCAAACGGCATCAGGTGGAGTTGGCCCAGGTCGTTATAAGGCTCTTAGTCATCTTTTATGACACTCACGAGCAAAATAAGGGTTAGTAGTATTCGTAGCCTAGCGGCTGTAGTAGCCCACACAGCATTATAATTAGGATATTTATACATTAATATTTTATACATATTATATATATATATATATATATATATATATATATATATATATATATATATATATATATATATATATATATATATATATATATATACTTTAGTTTTCGGGTGGTGAAGGTTAAGAATGACAGACCAACATGACAGACCAGAGTAAAAGGAAAATTTTAAATGAAACTTTGCGACGAAATATCTGACCAGATTGATAAAGGCCAATTACCTTTACAATATGTAGCATGTTTGACCCAATAATGTAGCATAACATATATATTAATTGAAATAAATCAGATAGTAGAAAAGTGTTATAAACCTTTAAATCTATAAATGGGGTATAATGAATCCATAGACAACATTAATTGCCAAATTGTTTACAAGTCTCTAAAAGAAATTCAACGTATTTAATAGACTTTAGTATAACTTTCAATAAACGATAATAATATAATATCACCAATTTGATATTTACATTTTTAAACTTCTATTTTAACAACAGAAATCAATTTAACTATTTGAATGCATTATTTTAATTTTAGTTACGCTTTCACTGACTGTGACATATTATTAGTAATAGGCGATTTGTATTCATATGAAAAAAAATACAGAGTCCGTATACACCTTCGGTCATTCTATGAAATCTGAAACTTTCATTTGATTAGAAGTTACCTAAATTTTAATATACAAATAAGTGTATAAAAGACATTTCAATTAAGCAGGCTTTTTGATAGAAGTACAAGATCAGATAACCAACAGCTTCTGCAAAAAGTTGAAGAAGGTGTTGGTTGAATGCAGGCGCACAGGACCGTACTTTGTGGCCACCGAAGACAAAGATCGGGTACCGGTGTCCCGCTCGCACGGCAAAGAGTGGCACTTTGCAGGGTGGGTTTTTTTACAATAAGGAAGGAAGGGCTGTTGTCCATTATATTATTACTCCGTCACCACACGGATATGGATAGCATCAAATTAATTATACTTAATTTAAAACGAATTACTTAATATTAATATATGTATTTAAATCAAATGCGTAAGCCTATTGTATATTCTTATATTTTAACATTTTGACTACTTCATTATTTTTGCGAAATAAATGTTCAAAATAAATAATGCTCTCAGTTTTAAATCTTAAGCTATTCAAAGAATGCAAAGAACCCCCAATTTATTCAAATTTATTGGGGTATTTTTTATAGTTTCAAGGTATTTATAAAAATATGTACTGAAGACACTTCCCAAAAATAGACGATTCTATTGTCTAAAGACAGCCACATTTCATGGCAGACTTCATATTAGCTGTTGCTAATGTCTTGAGAAATCATACATAAAACAGAATACGCTATTTGTACTGGATTTGAGATGCAAAACCTGTGCTAGACGACGATGTACACTACGCTAATGAATCAATGAAGCAGTCTTATGGTATAAAGGCAATTAATAAAATGCGCTACGAAAATGAAAGTATGTCCTATGTAATATTACGCGCCACGATATTATGCATATGATAAATATTTATTGATGTTGAAATGATAATTCGTTTAACTGCTGAGAACTAGTACACAAAAATGAAATTGTTCTACACTTCATACTGAATTTGTGAGTTGAAAAATAATTAAAAGAATTTCATTTCCAATTTACTAAATATTATTTATTTATATTTTATTACCTTTCATAATCTAGTCGTAATAATGAACACAGATTTGGGTAAAAAGTAGATTAGAGCAATCTTGGATAATCTAGTATACAATTAGTGTAATATTTTATATTAATTAGATGAATAGTTTCTAAGATTACTCCGGTTAACACCTATAAACTTGCACACATTTTTCTTTATAATTAAAAGATTTAGTAAAGAAATTATAATTATATTGCAGAACGCTTAGAAAATCAATCGCATAAATTATTGTTCTACGTAGCAATCAAACTCGTAACACGATTTGTCGGTATCTTAACTACCGTAACTAAGCAGTATTTAAATATAAAATTCATATTTTTTAATGCTTCTGTGTACCTTGTAGGGCATATTAAAAAACGCAGATGTATTCTTACTCCTTCGCAAGACGGAAATGCCTACCCATCATCTTACCATAAACTGTGCAAATAAATATACAAAAGAACAAGGATTTATTCTCCTAATCGAGCTGCACAATACTCGCTGGTAATGTGTGGCAATACATTATTCGTTCGTCACCCTGCGTTTAACATAATTATAAAAATATTAAATGTGATTATTTTGTAAAATTAAAAATGGTTTACTGAAGTTACTTGGTGCTCTAATTAAAATTTAAACTGTTTTAATTATATTAACATTTCATTAAGTCATTGCCACTAACACTTTTTTGGATTACTTATAGTACATTTTGACCTGACCGACTGCATTCGCAACGACGACGTAAGAGAGCGAGTAGGTATGAAAGAGAGTATTGGTGTAAAGATGCGAAAGGGAATGCTTCGATGGTTCGGACATGTGGAAAGAATTCCGATCGAACGTCTGGTTAAGAAGATATATAATGCGAAAGTGGAGGGATGTAGGTACCGGGGGAGACCGAGACTCACCTACCTAGACCAGATTGGTCACGTACTGAAGGAAGGTGGAATCAAGAGTCTCCGAAACCGGCGAGCGTGTATGAAGAGAATTATGAATGTTGAGGAAGCGAGTGAAGTATGCAAGGATAGAGTTCTCTGGCACTCTGTTCTCTCTGCAAGGGATAAGGCGTGATGAAATGTATGTATGTATGTATAGTACATTTTCATTCCTAGATATTGACTCGGTAGCTAGACGTCAGTATATTGTAAACTAAATGACGTAATCTCATTAATAACGTAACTGTCGTTTTTAACAGTAAAACTAACATAATACTTTGTTATATACGTAATATTCATATTAAAACATTTTTAAATATAAAATACTGTTAATTATACTTGCTTAATATTTTTTTTTTGTATTTCTACATAATTTAGTTGGAGTTTTGTATCTATTAAATATCACTATTATAATTTAATGATATACTAAACATACAAATTCAATTTTAGATGATTATTGATTCATGGCAGTTGCGTCAAATGTGTTAGTGTATTATGTATATATATATATGTTCATGCATATAAAATTTATAATAATGTTTCCGCATTTGCGTTAAAATCATTTATTATGCAATATTTGATTGGTTTCTTTTGATTTTTGTAACATCATATTACATAAATATAATTATATCATAATAATACTATTGATATTTATATTATAGATAATTTAGTCTTTAAAATAATTGGCGGCTTAAAATTATAGTAATTATGATTATTGTGAAAGAGTGCTTAATATATATTTTTTTTTATTATTCTGATGCTTGAACTTCTGATGATTTTTCCGTGTGGTGACGGGGTAAGAATTCAATTAACCACCCCATATCTTACCCTTGGATGATCGTACGAGACGACTAAGGGATATAAAATGCATATAACATCTATGCGAGAGAAGGAAAACTCGAAACAAAATCCTATACCAACACGACTCACCAGCGTGGTATAGTAGGTCAATTATCCTTCCATGATAGAGAAGGCCCGAGCCCAACATTGGGACATATATGGGCTGAGATGATGATGCTTGAACTGCTGAATTCTTTTTGTTGATAAACAATCCAACGGTCAGTTACAGATTACCTACATGCCCAGATAACTGTCATCATCCTACCGGTTTTGCCCCAATTAGCTTAGCGGAATCAATATATATATAATATGACACACACACACACATTTTTTTTTCCTTTCTTGATCCTCTTTTTTAGTTCTTCATTTAGCTCTCTTTCTATATCATGTTTTACACATCCATCCACATTGTCTTATATGTTACTACATATATCTCTACCGCTAATAATTTTAATATTCATTTCTCAGTTATCATCTTTAGCTCAAACAACATTAGGTACTTTACCTCAAATACGAATTTTCAATTTTTGCCCTAGTTATTTTAACTTTATATAACACTTTTGTTGTAATTACTTTTTTAAATGTACCATTTTCTAAAAGTTTTTGAGATCAGTAACAAATAGGTTTAGTTGGTTAATTAATTACCATTGAACCTTTAGGTTGGTATTATTTAATGGGATTTAATTAACTTAAATGAAAACCATAATACGTACACTAAATGCAACGTCTTGAGGCTTGACATTGCGTGTACATTGAATTATGAGTTCCCATGGTACCCTTTTTTTGTTCAGGTTGTGGAAATGCATATACGCACTATCCTCCACCGGTAACAGACAGAGAGGTGTGTCGGACTCGCCGGCCGACTTCTCGACCGAAATACCCACTAAAACCACAGCTGTACATTGCGCGCTTTTACGGGGTACCGGAGAGATCGTCTATTGATATTCTATCCCCGATACCCTAATGCTAGGTCATCTGGCCACGTACAGTCAGTCCCACGGTACCCTGCTCTCACACCAGTCAAATAGATTACACATCACCGAAGTTAGATTATATTCCGACATAATATGTATAAAAATATAAGTCAAGTGGTCTGAATAATCACTCTAATCTAATACTTTCATTTCAGAAACGTTTAAAGGAACTTATTTATTACTTACGCTCAACACGACTGTAGGTAAAAGAACTCATTAAGTTAAAGTTACGTCAACCTTTGTAACAAGTTGATCGAGTTTTGACTACGTAAATCAAGTTAAGCCGGAGCAAGTCATGAATGATATAATAACCGATGAAAGTAGATCAATACGTATTATTATTATATGAAGGTCGTATTACAGGTCTTATATTATTTATTTATGAGTACAATGACCTCAATGTTATATAGGTAAGCATTATATGAAGTGTGAATTTATATAATACGTGTGTTTTTATATAATTTATATTATCCTGCCCTTATTTTAATTATATGAAGTAAATGCAATAATGTATTACGTCAACCCCAACCATCCTTTTTTTACGGTGATGAAACGCATTCACGCACTATCCCCCCGCCGATGACAGACAGGAGGCGTGTGAGACTCGCCGGCCGACTTCTCGACTGAAATACCCACTAAAACCACAGCGGTCACTTCCACGCTTTTATTTTTTTGGGGTGCCGGAGAGATCGTTTATTAACATTCTATCTCCGACACCCCAATGCTAGGCCATCTGGCCACGTCCAGTCGAGACTCCAATCCTCTTTGGGAAAGTAATTGTTGACCAGACTGCATGAGATGAAGTTAACCTAGATTTATATTAATGCTCTTAGTCGTCTTTTACAATCCACGAGCAAAGTAAGGGTTGGTAGTATTTTTAACCGCTAACATACGGCAAAAATACATATACCCACGTAGGGTATTTTTTTTTATTTGGGACTAATCCCACCACACATTCCCACCATTGTAACTCCTGTAAGCCAGGATCCACAATAGTCACTATAAATGACACCAAGGTTTGACCCTCAGGCAGTCCCGGGATATGATTTTAGTTGTCTTGGAACCCGCAACAAATTTAATTAGAAAAGGTTAAAGAGGAGGAGTTGGAAAGAGTGATTCCACTTCCCTCCTAGGCAAAGCGGGAGACAGGAAAACCAAATGACTAGTCAGCCAATAATTAAAGAGGTGTACGGCTACGATAAGCGCAGCCGTACGGCACCACGGATACGGAAGAGCTTAACGGGGCCTATATGTGAGCGTTAAGATCGATCGCTATAGTAGGTACCACGTAGGGTATATGTATTTTTCGAGACGTCATCGCCCGTTGGATTACGCGGCTGGAGAGGCCTAGACACGGTATCGTGACCGTCGAAGCCTTCCGGCCCGTATTGATGAAATGGATGGAGCGGCGGCACGGGGTCCTCACATTCCGACTGGTGCAGGTGTTGACGGGGCACGGGTGCTTCGGGAAATACCTGCACACGGTCGTGTACAGGGAGTGGACTCCGGGCTGCCATCATTGCAGTAGTGACGAGGACACGGCGCAACATACGCTCGAGGAATGCTCGGGCTGGAACGGGCAGCGCCGCGACCTCGTCGCTATTATCGGTGCCGACCTGGCACTGCCGGCTGTCGCGAGGGCGATGGTCGACAGCGTCAGGAATTGGGACGCGGTCGCCGCCTTCTGCGAGGCTGTCATCTCGCGGAAGGAGGCGGCGGAACGAGTCAGGGAGGACTCCCGCGACCCGGACCGCCGCCAGCGGCCGGGGCGGCGCAGGCGCGAATACCTGCGCCTGATGCCGCCCTAACCCAGGCCTCGGGTGATCGGACCGGGGAATTGTCCGGTCACCCGACGCGAGGCCACCGCGTGAGGGCGACGCCCCGACGGCGAAATCTGTCGGGGCGTCGACGAGAGGAACCCGCGAGGGTAAACCGCCGAGCGGACCACCGAAGACAAAGATCGGGTACCGGTGGTCCGCTCGCATGGCGAAGAGAGAGGATTTTACGGTGGGTCTATGGGATCACGCGCCGCCTTCTCCGTCACCCCGGACCGATTTGGCGGGGCGAGACGCACCCATAGCCCACCAATAAAAAAAAAAATAAAAAAAAGGGTATATGTATTTTTCAGTTCATATTTATATTATCCATCCACCAGGTTCATGGTCACAGGACCGTTCATGATCACAGGAGGACCCGTTCGCCAGACCGAGTCCTCGATTTTTTTGTGTGTCTTACAGCTTTACCTGGACCGTGGGTGAGCGTTGAGAGCCGATCGAGTCCTCGAATGAAATAGGATTATTTAAGAAGTATTGCTACGATTGGAGTAAGTCCTACACACTGCGGGTGGCGGACTGATGCCGGCCAACAACTTACGATCTCTACTTAAATAATATATTGCTATATTTTATAACATCCACTCTATAGAAAAGTGTATAAATAATTAATATTAGTCCATCACCACACATAATACAACAACCGCTACAAAACCCTACCCTACCCTACCCTACAACTACCGCTCTTTCCTTACATGTTTCCATCCAAAGGTTGCCTGGCAGAAATGGTTTTTAGCGATAAGGCCGCCCATTGTACTATCTCCGCTTAGAATTGTTATTATAAATGTATTAACCTCGGTGTGCAATAAAGTATAAATAAATAAATAATTCAATCCAATAAATTCATATGACAAAAAATAAATGAGGCTTGTGACTTATTTCATATAGATATTTAAAAAATCTTATAAGTACATATATAAATTATTTATAATGAATCTTAATCGGTTGTTAATCATTCATTGACACGTGTTATAGATGGTTAAATTTCGATAGGCGCGGTCAATGATAGTTACGTCAACATATTAAGACTCCTAGCGGTTTCTTGAATATATTATGTACTTAATCAAATTACAATAACTTTTATAAATAAGAATATAAATAACAAGTTGAATTAAAATAACAATGATTTTATGATATTTTTTTTTGTATAGCTGACGAGCAAACAGCCCTTTTGTTGATATATGGCAACTCAAATTCAAACCGGGTTCAAATAGGTATCAAAGGAGACCTAACCTAACTAGACCAGATTGGTCATGTACTGAAGGAAGGTGGAGTCAAGAGTCTCCGAACCGGCGAGCGTGTATGAAGAGAATTATGAATGTTGAGGAAGCGGGTGAAGTATGCAAGGATAGAGTTCTCTGGCACTATGTTCTCTCTGCCTTCTCTGCAAGGGATATAGCGTGATGATATGTATATATGTATGTCAAATTCAAATACAACTTCATTTATTAAGTATAAACTTTTCGAGGGCATTTACATATTGTTAGTTTTAACATTTTAAATTAATCGAATAAACTACCACTACTGAGAAGCAAGAAGAAGTAACCGCTATTGATAAGATCCGGCAAGTAACTCAGCGGACTTGCCTATTATTATTTCTTTACTGACTGTTTTACAAAAAAAATAGTACAACATTATTCCAATTAACTCAAGTGTGATGTCCTTCGAACCTCGATATAACGTAAAATGTATATACAATGTTAATGATTATGGCTGGACTAGTGCAAGGAACCCGATCAAGAGGTTAACTGCCACTCATAGACTTTAGCAGTACCAATGACATAGCCAAGTCGCTGTCTACCGTAAGAAAACAGCTCTTCTTAAACCTAACGATTTGCTCCCTTATTACCGTATTGCACAGAAGGAGTAGAATCAATATTTCCAAATCTTCCCGTCTAATATTAAATAATTAGAACTTTGTGGTGTGTTATCCGTGTGGTGACGGAGTAAGAATACAATTCACGACCCCTTATCTTACCCATGGGTGATCGTAAGATACGACTAAGGGATATAAAACGCATATAACATCTATGCAAGAGAAGGAGAACTCGAAACAAAACCCTATACCATCACGTCTGACCAGCGCGGTATCGTAGGTTAACTGCCCTCCCATTACGGAGGAGGCCCGAGCCCAGCAGTGAGCCATATATGGGCTGTGATGATGATGATGATAGAACTTTGTGAGAAACTATTGCTTAAAGTAGGTTTTTTTACTTTAAAAAATAATCTGTAATACAATGCACAAGGTCACTTGATATTATACATACAAATATATGGTGTCACCTGCAATGAAAGAGATTCGAACTCAAAAAATTATGAATGTTAAATGCTATGTATTCTCGACAAGCCAATATATATTACCTCGTTATTTTGTAAATTTGTATTTTATTTAAATGCTCAACACTTCCCACAGTGTAAATTATTTGTTATTTATAATTAGCTTTCTATGTTTTAGAAGCTTTCGCGTAAAATCTGTAAATGTTGCATGAGAGTTAACGAATAACTATTTCGCCAAATTTCACAACAACCGGTTTAAGCGCTAAATATACATTCTATGTAGATCTCTATGAATAGGCTACAATAAAAAAAAATAAACTTTACTTTCATAATTTTTATATACTTTTAAATAATTGGCACTGAAACTAGTTATTTTATGTGAAATAAATGTATGGGAAGGAGATTAACTAAAAACTAGCGTCATCTTGAGACTACGATTATAGGACATTCCGCTAAGTTGGCTCCTATTGCTACATTTTTATGTGCTTAATTTCCATGTAAATACATAACCCTGTAATTATTTGGTAACGATAAATTTAATTTTATTTGAATTAATTTCAGATCAATGGATAAAGATGAGAACTGTCACTGATATGCTCTTGGAATCTAGGTGAACCGAGTAATATTACCACCACAACATATTCCCATATCATACTTAAGAACAATCGCCTTTTCTATTAAAGCACACTCGAAGAGACTTGACTATCCGTCCAAGACTCCACCTTTCGTCCATATCCGTGTGGTGACGGAGTAAGAATACAATTCGCCTCTCCCTATCTTACCCGTGGGTGATCGTACGAGACGACTAAGAGATATAAAAGGCATATAACATCTATGCAAGTGAAGGAAAACTCGAAACAAAACCCTATGCCAACACGTCTGACCAGCGTGGTATAGTAGGTTAATTTCATTGGGACACATATAGGCTATGATGATGATGATGATCCGTCCATATATCTGTCACCATGAATCATGTAGGTACCTCATGAAGTTTTCACGGACGATGTATTTCTGTTGCCGTTATAATAAAAAATACTAATAATAGAATAAAATAAATGTTTAAGGGGGCTCCCATACAACACAAGTGGTTTTTTTGCTCGTTTTTGCTCAATATTGATAACAGAGTTCAAAAACTCGGCGTTTTTATAGATAATGAGTACGGAAACCATCGTAGGTAAGTTCAACTCGCACTTGGCCAGTTTTGTATTGAAAATTTTTGCGTTAATTGCACTTTAAAATATTTTACCTATAAAACATATCAAAAACATATCTTGTTATAAAGTCACTATATAAATAGTTTCTTTACAAAAACATGATGGATTAACCTGTCAGTATTTATTTGAATAACGTTCTTAATAACTAATAAACACTTTCATTACCACTGAGATATGATCTATAAACTATATTAATTACAGCTAATGTTTAAAAGGAATAAACGGTTGTTATTTGCATGTGTAGAATTTTAAAGTTAACTTAATTTACCTAGCTTTTATACTTAGATAATTTTCTTTTCTAGATATTCCTAGAGGATTGTAACGGCATACCGATAGCACGCCAGCGTGGAGCTAGAGATACACATGTACTATAGGTTATAGAAGGCTTGCACGCCGTCCCCTTCCGTCTTCCCGGGTGGATTTGACATGGGGTGTGACTATACTATAGTTAATCCCCAAAAAAGGATAATAATATCAATATAGAATCGAACCTACGACAGTAGTACTCAGCCGCTGTGTCATCTGCATAGTCAAGCTTAATAATGGGACCAGATCGCGACAGAAAGGAGCCAATGGCGAACCGAGATAAGAATCATTTACGTAGCTATAGGCACCGTTCTAGCCAAGGTAGCTAGAGAGATCGAAACTAATCCATCATCTACTATAAGATCTACCGCACATATTACTCGGATAGTAGTTACCCGAATACTTAACTTTTTTTTTAGCGGCAGCCTATGACTGGTCACACCCCGCTAAATCCCCGCGACACGCCCCGCAATGTACCTCCACGCCGTGCGAGTGGGCCAAATGGAATATGTCACATGTAGTGAAAATAAACACATAGTAATGCATTGATGGTTCACTCAAAAGGTGGCCATAGGAAACAGGGTGAGTTGTGACTCTGTTACCCTCGACGGTCAAATTGCCAGACCAAAGTCTAAAAAAAAAAAATAATTCCATCGTATCCATGCAGCCTACATACATGGTAATACTAATTATAAAAACATGGACTACATTTTAATTTATGCAATGTATATCTTGATAGCTCTTAAAATCCTTTAAGCAGAATATTAATGGAGTTTTTTAAACATCGACTAGATTTCGAAACTAGTTTCGCAAAATTTAAGTGTCAATTTATTTCCTTCCTTTCGTTATACTTAGAATATCTCATGCGTTAATATTTAAATGAATCGTAAAATCTTGTCTTTTGAATGCTATTACCGAAAAATTTATTGTATGTAGTTTTAAATATCTATCTGTTGACCTCAAAATTTATATAGTAAAATAATACAAAATAAAAGCTGATTCTTGTATTCCTTTTCGCTAATTATATAAAAGATGTTCTGATATTTTGTCCTACTTTACATTACATTTTGAATATTATCGATGGGCTTTCATGTTTTGATGTATAAAAATTTAAAAACGATCATAGTCCAATTAATATTAGTTTTTATTTTATCTTATAATTTATAGTTTATTGACAATCATGATTTCTAATGTTTACGCAAGTGTTACACATTTGAAATAAAACTACTTTTACGAATTCTATCGCATTTGTATTTGAGTTTAAATTACCCGTTTCGAACACTTTACAGTGATCATGGTCACGGGAGGTCTAAGCTGTCTTACGTCCAATATGTCATTGTTATTTCATAAAAT
Source organism: Lymantria monacha (assembly GCA_905163515.2). Lineage (NCBI taxonomy): Eukaryota > Metazoa > Arthropoda > Insecta > Lepidoptera > Erebidae > Lymantria > Lymantria monacha. The sequence continues at coordinate 13,871,170 of LR991098.1, read as the reverse complement.
TTATATCTACCCTATAAGATATTAAATTTTCACCCACAATTTTAATACAAATTAATACAAATTCATTGCTAGTACAAAAAGCAAATGATTCTATATATAAAATTTTATATTGTTTATCTTCTGTAATTATTAAAACATTTAATTTATGATAATTATTATTGTGGCAATTTACAATTTTAGTAAAACTAACAAAACTATTCAGTTACCACCAGATCGGAAAGCGGCCACACTGAGAAAGATCTGGCAAGAAAACTCAGGAGGCATAATACTTAATAAATTAATTAAATTAAAATTTAACCATTATTGTGGGTCTAATCTATACAATAAGTGCTCACAGTGTCTTGCAGTCTTGTGTTGATTTTCTTTGTTTTATTTTTAATTAAGTGTATGACAGGATCCCATATTGATGATAATAACCATCCATCTTCTCTATTGAAATTTTTGTCTTTTTTAACCGACTTCAAAAAAGGAGGAGGTTCTATGTTTCATTTAATTTCAATAGCCTCACGAACCATTCTAGGCATGTATCGGTGTTCTTTTGCAAGGATTTGTGGTTTATCAAATCTGATGTAATGGTGGGTGCCGTCTTGACCATGCTCACATACAGTGACAATACCTATAATTGGCAGAATTTTCGATGGCCTTCAATATGTGTAATAATTCTCTTTTATAATACAATTATTATTATCCAATTGAACGCCCGAAAAACCTCCCGCTTCCTTTTACTGTAGTGCGGCGACACCTGGTCTGTAACTACAGGAAAACAACAAAAGGTGTAAGCTGCACAAGCTTCTCATCTTTTTTTTCCTTTCGGTGGACTATGAATGTGGTCGCGCCCCGCCAAATCGGTCTGGGGCGACAGAAGAGGCGGCGCGCAACCCCATAGACCCACCCTGCAAGCACCTCTCTTCGCCGTGCGACAAGCTTCTCACCTGGGGATATTTATAATACAGGTCTTATGCTAATAGATACTTAGGTGAAACTATCAAAGCACATTCTATTTAGTATTTTATGAAATATTATCAGCAATAACATTTAAAAAATATACCATTAATTACTTAGAAAACATTCAAAATTAAGAAATCTTCACATATTTACATATCAATATTGGTATTTGAAAATCCTTCAATATATTTATATTCTAAATAATTTATTGCCTTATTACTGCTATTTCTACACGATATATGAATTTCTATTATAGATGATGAAATTTTCATTTTTATGCCGACATACTAAAGGCAATATAATCGGATTCTAATCTTTCTAACATCAATCTCTTCTGATTTGCTCTTCACTATCCCTTCTTTGCTCGCAGGAGTCATAAAAGATAACTAAGTATGCGAGCAAACACTGCAAGATAAAGAAAACTAACTCAAGAAAATCAAGCTATTCGTAACTATAATAATCATCAAATCAACTCATATACGTCCTACTACTAGGATCGAATCGCTTCCGCAGTAAAAAGGAAAAATATCATGCTAGAAGTCTTTCTTTTGTGTTGGTACAGTTTTGATTTGATTTTTTCTTATCTCTTGTGTTATAATCTTTTCATCATCATTACCATATATGTCCCACTGTTGGGCTCGGGCCTCCACCATAATAGAAGGGTTATTGACCTACTATACCACGCTGGTCAGACGTGTTGGTATAGGTTTTTGTTTCGACTTCTCTCGCATTGATTTTATATGCGTTTTATATCCTTTAATCGTCTCGTACGATCACCCACGGGTAAGACAGAGGGTGGTGAATTGTATTCTTACTCCGTTACCACACGGAAAATATAATCTTTTAATTGTCGTATCGCCGAGAAAAGAGGCGGTGTACTGTAATTTTACACCGTCACACGAAAAGAAATCTACATATAATAAGCATACTAAATCACAATGATTTTTTATGATCATCATCTGATAGTCAATTAGTATCTATTAACCAAATTACTAATAGAGGAAAGCTGGCAATAAAAAAAAAATAGATATGGTAGCTAAAGTTGAACACTTTCGAAGAAATTTGATTATTCACTATTCAAAAATATCAGGTCAATGATGCACTTATACGCATAAATATTATAATTTTATTTTTATTGATACATAATTCTTTAGTGAAGTGTGCCATATGAGGCTTTTAAGCGGTTACTCATTTTTGTCTATGCATTTAAAAGGGGTTTAATTTTTTTTTACCACCTTTACTTTTTTTATGCTACGAGATTAATGTGTTATAGAATTTATAGTCCAAATTTATTACATTGAGAAGCTTTATGTTTATTGCTTGAGATACACGACCGGATTCGCATATGTATGTATAATGAAATATGTTAGAATATGCAAATTGAGATATAAAATTATTGATTGTTTATGTTTCTAATTGCTATGCTATTTAATCCTTAATAAACGGTAAGTAAAACGGTACATTTGCCAAATATAAAATGATTTAAATGTGATGTGAATAGATCTCTAGCACATATATACATCTATCTAATCTATCTATCTAATATCTTTAAACGAGCAATTCTTGTATAGATATATATTTTCTGAATCTCGAAAACGGCTCCAACAATTTCCTTGAAATTTAGCATGTAGAGGATTTCGGGGACGACTAACTAGTCGTAAATCAACTGATTTAGCTAAGTTTTATTTGAAGAAAATATTGTTTTGTCAATTTTTTCAGGCAATGAAAAAATATAATTTTGTGTTGGCTGACAACTATTAAAACATGAAGGCAAATTTTGACGCTGTCATTAAGACACCTCAATTGTGTAATCAAGCAGTCTAATCGAGGTCAGTTCGGATCCTATTTCTCTTTTTTATTAGGTTTTGACTTTTTAAATTTTTTTATTATTATTTAATTATTTATTTTTATTATATTATATATATTTTCAAAACACACTAAAAGAAAATACCGAGCTAGAGCTCGGCATCCAGATATTTTTATATAAAAAAAAAGCCAATGTTTAAATGTATGCCAGCAGGTAAGTATCTATACGACCTTTCTTCTCAGCCCATAGACATCTCACTGTCGGTCACGACCCTACATCAGATAAGATAAATTAGCCTAATGCATATGCTAGTCAGATAGTTTTCAGTTCGAGTTTTAATCTTTTAATATTTGACTTTGATCTTATAATACCCAAGGGAAAAGTAATCATTATTTTATTCTTGTTCTGTCACAATAAAAGTTAATAGAATACGGAATGGAGATGTACACGAAATACTCACCAAACTACATAATATAAAGTATATGGTACTGTCACTACTACACGTATTACACCAAAATACGACATAATTTAGTGTTAGAGTTTATAATATATAATATGCAGCGATGGGGGCCGCCACCCATCACGCCTTGCCCAGTTAGGCGAGTCGAGGAGAGCAGAGTGTCGGGTGGGCACGTGGAATGTAAGAGGTTGTGTGGAAGGTAAATTGCACGAGCTGATATCCGTCATGGCGGACAAACAGAGCGTGTATGAAGAGAATTATGAATGTTGAGGAAGCGAGTGAAGTATGCAGAGATAGAGTTCTCTGGCACTCTGTTCTCTCTGCCTACCCTGCAAGGGATACGGCGTGATGATATGTATGTATGTATGTATGTATGTAGAGTTTATAAGAAGGTAATAAAAAGTCTACACAAAAAGCTTTCCACTAAATTTCTTATACAAGTGCCCTTACCGAAAGCTGATTCCTCGCTCATATATTGTAGTCTTAGCCCGGAAACACATCATCATTCTCCTACTCTTATCCCAATTACTTGGGTTCGATACAGTATGTAGTCTTGTTTCGTAGGACATATTGTAAAAGTTATTGGCAATAGTTTTATGACCGTCCGCCTGCCAGACGTCAACCCTCCTTGGGAATGTAATTGTTGACCAACGGCATCAGACGGAGTTGGCCCAGGTCGTCATAAGGCTCTTAGTCGTCTTTTACGACATCCACGAGCAAAGTAAGGGTTGGTAGTATTCGTAGCTGCTACCACACAGCCCTAGCCTGGAATCACAACAGATATATAAATACAAACTTCTTTTTTTGTAAACATATGTCGTGTGGTTACAATTTCTCAATTGTCAGACACACATTAAGCCCAGAATCAAACCTTTGTGGATTGCACAAAGTACGGTAACGTAAGGATCAAACTCGCTACACTCGATAGGGAAGGTCAGTACTAGACCACTGCGTCAAGTATGCAGTTTTTATTTTACAATATTATATTCCTTTTTTGGCGGGCAATGAGTGTCATCTCGATATTCGAGTTATAGTTACCTTTGCACCCACATATACTCTAAATAATATGAGAAAATACGGCTCGGCTACCCGTAAGCTTCTTTTTTTGTTTTGTGGGCTATGGTCCGGACACACGCCGCCCGTTCCATCCGGGGCGACGGAAGAGCAGCGCATGGCCCCATAACCCACCGTATTCCCTCCCTATCGCCATTGGGCCAGCCACTGGTACGTCTTCCTTGCCATCCATGGCACCCGTAAGCCTCCCTACGGAATGCGGATTATATTCAATTTCTCTTGAGGATATAGACGTTATTAAGAGTAAATAAATGAAATTTATAAGCAAAGTATTACTTTCATTTAATCAATCATCATATTCAAAAGGACAAGTAGATACGCTGCGTAATATCATTATAATGTGCGCTTATCATTCAACGATATTATAAATACACTTTCTATGTTCTCACGTTTAAAACAATCTTGTTAGTATCATCATTTTTTTGTTCAATACGATGAAGAATTGTACTTAATAATTCAAACATCGTAGTTTAATTATAATTTTGTTTTATTAATTCATTTTCTTTTAATAAAAATCTATGTATGTATATTTTTTACAACCTATTCGTAATTATATTTCTCAATGTCTAGCACGTTACCTTCGTAATGAAAGTGAATGCTTCACTTATTCTCCTTTTGGAATAAGAATATTTTGGCGCATGAGACATAAAAAGCGTCTAAGAAAAATTTGCTGTATCCTAGTACTCTACTAAGAAGCCAGCCTGGCCGTGACGATTATTCAGAGGAATTAATTGACTGACACATTGAAATCGATCGTAAGTAATTTAAATTAATACATTTACGTCTCTTCGATATTTTAGGGTTTTTTTTTATTTTAGGAGTATTTTTTTTTATAATTATATTTTAGAATGAAGGTGTAGTAGCTGTGTGGTAGCGGCTACGAATACTACCAACCCTTACTTTGCTCGTGGATGTCGTAAAAGACGACTAAGAGCCTTACAGCGACCTGGGCCAATTCCATCTGATGCCGTTTGATCAACAATTACATTCCCAAGGAGGGTTGACGTCTGGCAGGCGGCCGGACATAAAACTATTGCCAATAACTTTTATAATATGTACTATGAAAGAAGAGTAAATATTGTATCGACCTAAAGTAATTGGGATAACACTAGGAAAATGATGATCTTAGAATGAAGGTGTAGTAGTAGTGAAGTAATTGGCTGCGTCAGAAAGTCTGTAAATACACTCATAATAAACCTATGTATTTATATAAAAGAATTTTATATATAATTATAACGACAATGTATAAAATTTAAAAGCAATGTACATCTAATTTGTATCTTCGTGAGTATTTAAATATTATATTGGTTCCCATGGATACTGGGAACTATCTAAATTGCGATGTGATTATACTATGGATGAGAGAATGTCTTCAATTATAGTGTTACAGTCAAAAACTATGCGATATATTTTATTTATTTTCATTTTATATTATCAACAACTTTGCCTCGAAATGATTAGTCGGGGTGGAGCTGTTTGTATCCCAAAAGATAATCAGCCGGGCAGGCTTCTCATATCAATTTCAATGACCCTGCTATATAGACGGAGAGCGGCAATATTATAGATTTCGCGGCCTCGAGTAGCCCTTTTATCACCATACATATATGTTCTTCTTTTGCGCACGGGTTTCCTTAGCAGCAGAAGCACGTTGACCTTTATCTCGCCGGCTAGAACAATTCCCATAGGAGTTTGTTTCGATTATTTTACTTTTTTATTGTAGCTTTTCCTACCTTAGCCGTAAAGGATTGACAAATAAACTGGTGTTACATTATATTCTTAGTCCATCACTACGTGCGAATAAATTATTTTTGTTGATAAAAATATATCCAAGATTTTTTCGTTATCTGTAAATCTCAACTCATCAAATTCGTTTAGAGCTATAAATTTTACATAGTAATAAAAAAAACTAAAACTAACGAAACCACAACACTAACGAAGCCGTCAAGATTTTATGTGTAACTTTTTTAATTTTATTTATAAAAGACAGGCAATCACATTTCTAATCAATTCGCTTAGATCAACTATAAAAATCACATGTTTACTAAACAAAAACCGTTAGAACCATGAAAGAATTTAATTTGGATTAACTTTAAGAGTTCTTTTTTTATTATCTATGTATCAAAGTCGAGGAATTAGTGAGCATTGAATGGTTACTTCGACTATGTTACCTGATCCCCTGTGGTGAATCGAGTTATTGCTCCACCCACTGCAACTGTTTTGTAGATATTTAAAATAGTTGTACGGACAGACACGATACAAAGCTCAATAAACGCGCTAATCATGGGTCCTTGCATCTTACAAATTATAACCACAAATACAGGATAGTGATTATAACTTCCATGCCGAGTGTTATTTTCATTAACACGCAGAATATATCGTTCCACATATTTTATTTCAATAATTGTGTATGTTATAATAAGTGTGTACAAATAAATATTGTGAGTTTAAATGTAATATACACGTTAATTATGTAATATCCGAGTGATGACGTAGTTAAAATTCCATCCCCTTATTACCTGTGAGTATCGTAAAAAGGGATATAATATGCATATAACATCTATACAAGAGATGATAAACTCAAAATATAACTTTATATAGATACGTCTGACCAGCGTGGTTTAGTAGGACAATTACCATTTCATTGTGAAATAAAAGAAGCTGAAGCTTAACAAAGGTACATACATTTATATGAAATGTAATAAATTGCATAGAATAGTAATTTACAATTTCTAGTAGCCAATTAATTTGGAGTGCTTGGGATTCTCTTAAATATAAAAGCGCGTGCCCTTCACGGATTGCTATTTCAAGGACGATGGACAGTGCCGTAATTAATATCAAGAATAATAACAATACCGTTCACATATTTATCATCATCATCATCATCACAGACGATAAACGTCCCGCTCGGGCCTCCTCCGTAATGGGAGGGAAATTAATCTACTATACCGCGCTGGTCTGACGTGTTGTTTTAGGAAAGTTATATTTTAACAATAAATTACCTTATAGTTTTTAAATTGTATATTTGTAAAATTTAAATAGCTTCATTGTCACATCAAACAATAACATCTCAATTTGAAGAAATAACAATAAATACAACAATCGTACAAGCTCTTTTGATATATAACTGTATAAATAGCTATTATATTTTATACCACAATAGTGTACAGAATGTATATTTCTTTTCGGCATACGTTTGACCGACATTTTAGGCTCTGTATATCTTGACTTTGACAGCTTACCGTACCTTACCGAATATATAAAAATACAATTAACATAACTTCTGAACACGTTTCTCGATGTATGTGGTCAAATATAGAAATTGATAGCTTAACTGTAAGGTTAATTTATACTTTATGTTATCGTGCTTTTACTTCTCATAGTAGAGATATATTTCTCTATAATAGACTAAAAATACAATTCGCTATGCCTTCTTTTTCCTGGAGTCATTATAAGACGACTAAGGGATATAAACAAATAACATTACACCCAGACAAGGGAAGTCGTAACTTCAAACTCCAAAACTAATTCTATTTAGTAGACTAGTTGCTTTTATTTGAAGCAGATCTGAGCCTAATAGTATATATGCCTCTGATATCTTGATACATAACTTCTATTTAGTCCAAAATACAAATGTCGGCTCGCCCAATTTGCCTTCAGCGACGCCCACAGTGAAAGTCCGTTCTCCACAGGGGGAGCCCTTAGGTGATGTCACTTAAAGCTTTTTTCAGGTTGATAGTCCTCAGCTCTGACCCATAGTCTGGGCTAAGCTGTGAAAGCCATCTGGGGCTTATAGCTAAAAGACAGGACAAAATAACTTCCTTTAATTGATCTTTGAGTTGCACCCCAAAAGTACCTAAATGGTAATAACTTTAGGAAACTTACTCTGTCACTAAACGGAGAATCGTTCGTCTCTAACTGTCATTATATGTACATAGATTATTTACGATACAAAGTATTTATTTGACTTCTTATTTATGTCTTTACGATCATCAATAAACCAGGTAATAAAGCATGTTTGATATATGACATGATCTTATAATAAGTATAAAGATAAAATGTTTTCTTCTAACAGTAATTTGAGATTATATTAGGGAAATTATTATCTTTTTTTATTTATCAAAAATTTTAATGGCATTATTGATAGACTTGCTATCTAGCTCATTTCCAGATTTCTTTCTTTTTACCTTTTGGAAAAGACAACAGCCTGCACTAAGGAAATAATCCTTATATTGCAAGGGATTTTACAAAAATGCAATTACCGTAAACAAATTACACCCAGACTCAGAACACTTTGTGGATCGCACAAAGTATTGTCCTGCGTGGGCCATGGCACAGAATGTCGGTACCTTAACCCCCTTTTTTTTTTTTTTTTTTTTTTGCGGTGGGTTATGGACGTCGCACCCCGCCAAATCGGTCCGGGGTGACGGAAGAGGCGGCGCACAACCCCATTGACCCACCCTGCAAGCACCTCTTCTTCGCCGTGCGAGCGGGCCACCGGTACCCGATCTTTGTCTTCGGTGGCCCGCTCGGCGGTATGCCCTCTCGGGCTCCTCTCTTGTCGACGCCCCGACAGCTTTCGCCGTCGAGGCGTCGTCCTCACGCGGTGGCCTCACTTCGGGTGACCAGACAATTCCCCGGTCCGATCACCCGAAGCCTCGGTTAGGGCGGCATCAAGCGCAGGTACTCGCGCCTGCGCCGCCCCGGCCGCAGGCGGCGGCCCGGGTCACGGGCATCCTCCCGGGCCCGTTCCGCCGCCTCCTTCTGCGAGATGACAGCCTCGCAGAAGGCGGCGACCGCGTCCCAATTCCTGACGCTGTCGACCATCGCTCGCACAACAGTCGGCAGCGTCAGGTCGACACCGATGACAGCGACGAGGTCACGGCGCTGCCCGTCCCAGCCCGAACATACCTCGAGCGTATGTTGCGCCGTGTCCTCGTCGCTACTGCAATGGTGGCAGGACGGAGTCCACTCCCTCCGCACGACCGTGTGCAGGTACTTGCCGAAGCAACCATGCCCCGACGAGACCTGCACCAACCGGAAAGAGAGGACTCCGTGCCGCCGCTCCATCCACTCCATCAATACGGGCCGGAGGGCCTCAACGGTAAAAACACCGTGTCTAGGCCTCTCCAGCCGCGTAGCCCAACGGGCGATGACTTCTCGGCGGGCGTCCTCGCGCCAGGTGGCTATCTCGTTGAACGATGGGGAGCCACCCTCTTCGCGCATTGAGGTAACCCGCCGGTAGAGGTCGGAGAGCATCTCCGCCTCTAGGTCCCACGGGGGTGTCCCGGCCAATAGGCATGCCGCCTCGGTCGACACCGTGCGGTACCCGCGAATGGCTCTGACAGCCATGGCTCGCTGTGGCCTCCACAGCACCGCCCTGAGCTGGGCGTTCAGAGCCCTTGCCCACACGGGTGCGCCGTACATGGCCATTGAGCGGATCACCCCCGCATACAGCCGTCGGCCCTCGAAACTGGGTCCGCCCACGTTCGGCATGAGCCGAGAAAGGGCGGACGCCGCGCCGACCAGCCGGGGAGCAATTTGACGGAAATGCTCCCGGAACCACCATCGCCCGTCGAGCACCAGGCCCAAGTACCTCATATGGGCCTGGATACTGATGTGGATGGAGTTGACGAGTAACGAGGCGCCGATGGGCAGCCTCACACGGGGCCCATGGAATAGTAGGGCCTCCGTCTTGTTTAGGGCCACCCTGAGCCCCAGCGCCTCAATTTGCCTGACCATCTCCTCGGTGCCGAGAGTGGCCAGGCTCGCCGCCTCTTCGAGTGTCCTGCCCCGAGCTGTGACGAGCGTGTCGTCAGCATAGCAAATAACGCTCAGCCCGGGGGGGAGACTCCCTCTTAACGCCCAATCGTAACCGATGTCCCACAGAGTCGGCCCCAGAACTGACCCCTGCGGAACACCGCACGACATGGGCGTCCGCACAATGTCCCCTGCGGGGCTCGCGTAGAGGACACTGCGCCCCTCCAAATAGTCTGCCACCAGCCGCCTGAGGTACAGGGGCACTCCATGGAACCGGAGTGCCTCCCTGATGCAGCTGAATGGCAGTCGGTACCTTAACCCCTACGCAATCTTTACAAATTTTGTAAGACAAGACAATAACGCTTAAAAGAAAACTTACTATCAAGTGGATTATTACCGAGTGCTGCCTGTCGCGCGTTTGATTCCCACGCAGGCCTTATATGAACCTCAAATTTTTGTTCTGAGTCTAGATATAATTTGTGTCCGCTAAAATACATGTTTGTAAAGTCTTCCGCAATACAAGGATTAGCCTTAGTGCAGGTGTAATCTATTGTTTGACTTAGGTCTCTCCCAAGAGCCACAATGCCATATCCACCTAGCGGATTGGCCGTTGCGACTACTATTATTAGTTTCCCAAAAGAGTACTGCTACCCATTCTGTTGGTTTCTCTGAATATTATTCAGACTACTTTAACTCCCGCAGGCAAGTAACGAGTTTTTTTTTTGTATCTGTCTTTTAGCCGTTAGCCGCAGATGGCTGTCACAGCTTAACCCGGACTATGGGTGAGCGCTGAGGGCTCTCAACCCACAAGTAACGAGAGGTGACATATCGTATTTATAGCTCCTCATCACGCGGGGATTATAAAGATTTTACATAATATATAATATTTAAGAATGCGCCTGGAGTAGGGTAGTTGAGTTCAGTAACCATGATCCTGGGGCCGGAGAGCAGGAGAGATGGCGTCTAGTAGGGTGCGAGACTATCTTGTGGTCATCGTGATTCACTAGATGAGGCGCAAACTCACAAAAAATGTTTACAATCTACAGACGGTAAAAGTTAAAACTTCAGGTCCAAGCAAATCCATATATATGTACAAAACTTGCCAAATAAGAGTGCTATATTACTATATTCTCTCACGAACTAAATTATATATCTTTTTTTCTTTTATATGTGAGCAAAAAAAATAATAATGGAAAAACCGCAGAAGACCATATTAAGAAAACCATTAGTGAGATATTAAGATATTGTCAGTATAAATGATTAATAACCAGTAATGTAATATTTTACTATGTAACGGTTGAAATTGTAAGCATCCTTACTTCAATAAGAGTCAACATAAACTTGATACATTTTCGTATAGATTAAATATTCTAATTACGATAGTTTTTGTGAGATACTTAGCTATTATTTCATGAGTTGTATGGATTCAGGGATGATATTAGTTTATCCACTCAATTCATTCATTCACCAGCCCAATTACAGTCCACTGCTAATTATAGATTCTTAAACACACTTATAAACGTTTGTATTATTATAATAGTGTGACTCCAAAAAATGTCCTATTTTTATTTTTAAAGACTTAGAAGCAAATCTTAAAATTTTGAGGTGCTTTACAACATTAAAAAACGAACACTGATTACATCCAAAATCACAATAATATTTTATAAATCGCACAAATTATCGTTCTATGAGAGTAAAACCTGGAGCATTTAGCGTGTTATATCGGTATTTTAATCATTACACCATTATTGCAATCAATTCTTAATCGCCTGTCAGTCAATTCCACAAAAGTTAAAAAAAAAAACATTTTAATTTAAGAGTATGATAGATAAAAACTAGTTATTTTCTGACGCTCAGTTCTTTGTTGTTTTTGTATTATAACAATGTTGCAAATATGCCGTTAATGTTTGAGAATATCATACTGTTTACCTGCTCCTCAATCTTGTTTGACCAACAGAGATCTAGTACGGAACCAGTTATTTTTATTTCTACTTAAAATATATCTCTAGAACGTTTTGAATTATTGTAAAAGACAATTCCTTTGTTCTTTTTTATTAACAGGCCATAATCTGGCTGATCACACATCGCCCGGGAACCAGGGATTTTGCTTTTTTTATAATCTTTATTGTATTTACAATAGCAACAACATCGATGAAAGGCAAAAGGTATATTGTATTGTTAATCTGCTGCCCAATAGTCGAACTATAATTTCATCATCATCATTCTCCTACTCTTATCCCAATTACTTGGGGTTGATACAATATATACTCTTCTTTCATAGTAAATATTGTAAAAGTTATTGGCAATAGTTTTATGACCGGCCGTCTGCCCGACGTCAACCCTCCTTGGGAATGTAATTGTTGACCAAACGGCATCAGATGGAGTTGGCTCAGGTCGTTATAAGGCTCTTAGTCGTCTTTTACGACATCCACGAGCAAAGTAAGGTTTGGTAGTATTCGTAGCCGCTATCACACAGTCGAACTATAATTTGTCTGCGTTAACTATATGTTTGTAAAGTCCCCCGCAATACAAGGATTATTTCCTTAGTGCAGGGTGGATGGAGTCTTTTAAAAAAAAAAAAAAATGTGATTTTAATCTTCTATTACTTGAATTTATCATCCATGAAATTTCATTTACGTATTGTAACGGAATAAATTTATTAAACCTCGATTTAATAATGGCTTTATATATATTTTTTATTTTGACTGCACAGATTGCGTAGTGGTGATACCGACCTTCCGTGCCAGTGCCGTGGGTTCGATTCCCACGCAGGACATTACTTTGTGTGATCCACAAAGTGTTTTTCTGAGTCTGGGTGTAATTTATCTGCGTTAATTGCATGTTTGTAAAGTCCCCCGCAATACCAGGTTTATTTGCTTAATGCAGGGTGATGTCCTTTCACCGAAGACAAAGATCGGGTACCGGTGGTCCGCTCGCACAGCGAAGAGACAGGAGTTTTACGGTGGGTCTATGGGGTCACTCGCCGCCTTTCCGTCACCCCGGACCGATTTGGCGGGGCGAGACGCATCCATAGTCCACCAATAAAAAAAAAAAAAAAAAAAGGGTGGTGTCCTTTTATTAATATTATTTTATTGATTTAATTCAGAAACTATAGAATAATAATTAAATAATAGTTATTTTATATTGAACAGTATTAACATTATAAAACACTTCGTCCGGGTCAAAGGTAATCTTTAACATACGTAACGGATAGTCAAACGTTTGAAAGTAGCCTTTACATATTTATAGATTGAAGCAGTTACTTGTATATTGAAGAAAGTTAGACTAGGACTAATATAGCTTTTGTTATAGAGATACAACTTTTACGTCGAGTACCTAATAGCGGCGCTCATACATCGTGAGATTTTCTCTGGCGCTTTTCAATAGATGCTTAAGGATTGTGACCTCTGCACCTATATATGTATACAGCTTAGTACCTATAGCCCTATAGCATAGAGTTCTACTGCTAACAATTTTCTATCTACAGCCATAAATTAGTAGTTTGTTCGTATTAGTAACTACATTCTAAAAAAGTAACATTTGAGTAACTGCAATTTGCACTTTTTCGGTTAGCTAGGGAGATGATAGCCCAAATACTATTATACAATAAGCCATGATCAACCAAGCGGTGGTCAGCCTAGGCCATAATGTGGTATACCTATTTTTTTTTTGATGGGCTATTGTCTGGACACACGCCGTTCGTTCCATCCGGGATGATGAAAGCGTGTGGCCCCATAATCTACTGTATTCCCTCCCCATCGCCATTGGGGCGGCCACTCCGATTCCCAGCCCTGCATGGTGTAACTATACTATAAGACCCATTTTTTTAAATTTTAAACCTTTTCTTTCTCGTCGGTGACCACCCTTATATACGACCAAAACCCAATTTGTTTCCAGCGGAGTATATTTGAAGCTACTTTTATGAATAAGTTACCTAGTGTGGATACATTCCCTTAGGGAGCCATACGCTGGCGTTCTGTCACCCCGGTTGGTAGGGGCGACATATATCTAGCATAGATTCAGATGAGGTAATTACCACTTTGCCATTAGACTAGCTACTTGCTCACGTGCCAACATAGGCAATAAAAAAATCCGTTCTTAAATCAGCGCGCCTCCTCATAAATTTTATCTAACGTTATATGTCTAATGTCATAGTTTATAAACTAAAATACACAGAAATAATTCACAGCCAATTAAATTAGTCATAACAGGATGAAAATAAATTATCTAGATGTTTGAATGCAGTAACAGATTTGTATTCTTAATCAGTATAAAACCTGCTAGTTAATATGGTTTTGGATCGAGTTTTCGTACTCTTATTAGAGTATGATGCAGATAAATATTATTAGTTTCTTTTTTAGTCAATTCTCTAATCACATGTTGAGGGGCTTAAAATATAATCCACCACTCCCATTCACTCATTCATGCAAGAGAAGCAAAATTAAATAAAATCTCTATAGACAGATTGGTATCCACCTGTCTAGAGCTTAAAGTATGTCAATTTTCTTTACATCGTGTAGGAGGCTTAAGCACAGCAGTGGGACATACTCGTATTTGAGCTGAAAGAGTTAATTATAAATAAATTATTACTACAAAAACCTAAAAAAAGAGCATGATGATACTTTGTATAGGTATTTAATTCATAAAAACTAATCGAATAAGATTCTGTAATTATAATTATCCTCTGTGGTGATCAACTAAGAACAAAATGTTTGTTTTAATTTTCCGTTGGAGTCGTAACTATCAGTTGAAGAATGCCCAGAGAAATGACCAGCAGCACTCTTTTGGGACTTATATTACCAACTACGATTGTCAAGACGTATGCGAAATGTGCTGATTACGGCATTATACTCTGCTACTCAACTAGAATATTTACTATTCGTCAAGGCCTCCAACAGTGGACGTTGGGTTTAAAAGAATTAGAGATCTGAATACCATATTTTTTAAAGGCAACTCCTGGCACCAATCCTTGTATTGTGAGGACATACATACATACATACATATCATCACGCCATATCCCTTGCAGGGTAGGCAGAGAGAACAGAGTGCCAGAGAACTCTATCTCTGCATACTTCACTCGCTTCCTCAACATTCATAATTCTCTTCATACACGCTCGCCGGTTTCGGAGACTCTTGACTCCACCTTCCTTCAGTACATGACCGATCTGGTCTAGGTAGGTTAGTCTCGGTCTCCCTCGGTACCTACATCCTTCCACTTTCGCATTGTATATCTTCTTAACCAGACGTTCGTTCGGCATTCTTTCCACATGTCCGAACCATCGGAGCATTCCCTTTCGCATCTTTGCACCAATACTCTCTTTCATACCTACTCGCTCTCTTACGTCGTCGTTACGAATGCGGTCGGTCAGCCTAACTCCACAGATTTTCCGCAGAGATCGCATTTCGACCGCATTAATTTTACTATCATACTCTTTTCTGCATACCCAACTCTCGCTTCCATACAGTAATGTTGGGACAAGCACTGCGTTATGTATTGCTACACGTGCCTTCTGGCTGAGGTGGTGGCTGCCGAGAAGTTGCCCCAACGCTCCGTTCACTCTATTTCCCGCATTCACTCTTCGCTCTATATCAGTGGTGTACCTTCCATCTCGACTAAATCCACATCCAAGATATACAAATTCATCCACTTGCTCTAGTACATCATTACCTATTGTTACTCTTACATCTGTTCTGGTTTTATCTCTTTCAAAGATCATTATTTTGGTTTTGCTCACATTCACTTTGTGGGGAACTTTACAAATATATAATTTGACGGACACAAATTATACTCAGATTCATACAACAATTCATAGATCTCACAAAATATTATCCTGCGTGGTAATTGAACCCCCGACACTGGCATGTAGGTTGGTATCTTAACCACTGCGCTATTTGTACAATCTATTTTTATAATATATATTTTGTTGTTTGTATATTCTTTTTTTCAGTCCATATAACATTGAATAATCCTTTGTTGATTGAAATTGAGTAATGTTTTTTTTAGGTTCTTAAATAATATTTGACATTCTATATTATAAGTTCTTTGAAACTTTGTAGATTTAGAACCAATATTAATAGTGGTAGGAGCACGTTGTTGACAGTTTTCTGTCTACAGCCGTGGGTAGTGTCCATCCGGAGTACTACACTCTCGCAGAAGATCGACGTCTGAGTAATGGCAATGTGTTATTGCGCTTCGTTCGGTGAGCGAGGGAGCCGGAAGCCCAACTGGGTGGGTTTGGGGATTTTTATTGGTAGGCAGCGGGCTAAGCTATACCCTTGGAATAGCAAAGGTCCATGGGTGGCAGTGACACTTACCATCAGGTGTGCTGCTTGCTCGTGTGCCACCATAAGCAATAAAAAAAAAGAAATCTGTTTTCCAGAAACAGAAAATAAAAGTGTTGTATGAAAATCACAATACTTATTATAATAACTAATATCCGTACAAATATGAAATGTTACATACACATTGCCAAAAATCCAAAAAAGTTCTCAGTAAATACATACATACATATCATCACGCCATATCCCTTGCAGGGTAGGCAGAGAGAACAGAGTGCCAGAGAACTCTATCTCTGCATACTTCACTCGCTTCCTCAACATTCATAATTCTCTTCATACACGCTCGCCGGTTTCGGAGACTCTTGACTCCACCTTTCTTCAGTACATGACCGATCTGGTCTAGGTAGCTTAGTCTCGATCTCCCTCGGTACCTACATCCTTCAACTTTCGCATTGTATATCTTCTTAACCAGACGTTCGTTCGGCATTCTTTCCACATGTCCGAACCATCGGAGCATGCCCTTTCGCATCTTTACACCAATACTCTCTTTCATACCTACTCGCTCTCTTACGTCGTCGTTACGAATGCGGTCGGTCAGCCTAACTCCACAGATTTTCCGCAGAGATCGCATTTCGACCGCATTAATTTTAGACTACTTTTTAAATTGAAACGAACTAATGGCATAACACGTGAGCGAAAACGCAAGCCTAACTAATTTTAAATAATTACATATTATTTAAAATTGGCCTATATATTTATATATTTTTAATTCGTAACCGTTATTTATTTTTTTTTGGAATATACTTGTTAGGCTCTGAGAATTATTTTAAAAATATTGATAAAAACAATTTTAATTTTAGAATATTTTTATTTAAAAACAGCCAATAAAAAATTGTTAAGCGTATTTTTAATTTTAGAATATTTTTATTTAAATATAGGCATATTAAATTTTCATAAATTTAAATATTATCAAACGAAAAACTATTATATTAAGTGAAACATATCACACCAATTATATTATATAATTTATTATTTTATAATATATATGTATAATTTAATCTTATAAATACATCATATAAACTTTTTAAAGGAATAATTGATACATGTTAAGGACATTAAATACACTATAATCAAATTTACATAAACATGATGAATGTCAATCTTTTAAAACCAAGCGCCGCGTCCGACACTCAACGATTTGTTTAAATAGATAGCTGAATGATTGATCATAAATGTTCACTATTAATCATAGCTTTGTACTATACAGCACTTATTAATTTTAGTATAGTATTTCATAAATATAGATGTTAGGGGTTTTTTTTTTATTTCGTTGTAACAGTTTTAATCAAATTAAATCATTAGTCTTCTACAATAATTTTCTTCATAACTTATAAAATAATATTACTCTCCTTCATATTCAGTAGCTTACTTATAATCACTGTCGTTTTAAATCAAGTAGTTATGGGGTGTTGATATAATTGAGCACTGATAACCAAACTAATAATTTATCTGGGAACTTTGGCAGAACATGAAAATATATATGTATATATATATATAATATATATGTATACCACTATAGTCACATTCATTATATATTTAGTATTTTCTTTCTATTATATTCCGTAAAATACCAAACCTAATCGATTCAACACTATAAAGCACTAAAATATTGAATAACATTTAGGAGCGCCGTGAAACATTTTCACATTGCCGCCAAAACTAAGTGTATATGTTAGGTAAAGTACGCTATAGAAAAAAAAAATCCTTTGTCATCAAGTTCTTCAAGTAATGAAATAATATCCACATTAAATCACGCAGTCTTTAGTTTCGCTTAATTGTGGATGAATTACTATTTCAGATAACTTAATTTAACTTTACGTACGCTTAAAACTTTTTGTTTAAGTTTCTGAGAAAATCAAGGCAACTCCAACTATATTTGCTTGACCGATTTAGGATTTGAACGCAATATTCAAGTATATTACACTGCCTACTATAAATAGGGCTATATATAACTCAGACAAATCCACACAGGTCTAAAATGCTGCATAAATGAGGCAGTTTTATTAATTACAAATTGAATACAATATGAGTACATACTAAAAAAAAATTTCAAGAGTTGTTTGTCCATAATTACCGTAAAGCTATGAATGTTATCTATTTTTTTTTCATTATTACATTATGTTGTAACTTTACGCCTTATATTCACTGTTTAATTTATTCTTTTTATAAGAATCTCTTTATATTAAACAAAGTAGTCAATAAAGAAAACAACTAAAAATTATTTTTTTCAATTCCTTTTTAAAATATACTTACCGGTAAGTATTCAGAAGCGCATCACTCCGTATTGCTTCAAATTAAGAACAATCCACCAAATTCAGATAGTCATTCACTTTAAAAAAAAATACACATTGTTTATTTTTTTATAAACAATCCAAGGACGGCAGCGGGTTCGCGCGCTTTCAGACGCGACGTGTTGATCGGAACGGTCGGTGAACAAATGTAGCTATCTGTATTCTGCACAGATAGATTCAACTTCGCTCAACCTTACCCGCCCTCAGCGTATCGCATGATTCCGGATCGATTCTAGCGTAAATCCGAAACACGGTCAGTAGGCTTTATCGACGAAATATGAAAATTTTTGATAGTGTGGTGGGACAAATAAGGTTAATTAAATTTTTGTACGCAAGATTTTTACTCGTAAAATAAATTATTCATATTTTATATTTTCGCCACATTTTAATATTTTCCATTTTGCCGCCGAATGTAGTTTTACACCCGGAAATTGAATAGTATTATTGATATCACAAAAATATTCAACTCTATGTTAATAAAATAGTTTTATTTATAATACGTAGTACTATAATATTATTATTGAATATTTAACAAAATACTATCAGTTATAAGAATTTGGATTATTTAAATAATAAAAACAGTTAGTGTTTGATAATATTGTTTTTTTTTTTAAATTTAATAGCAACTTTCTGTAATTTAATTCTTTATTTAATAGCCTTTGGTCCTATACATAGAGTAGGCTTAGTTAAAGTTCTATATTATATCTAAGTACCACACAGACATATTATATGCATCATACATCGGTGTACCTTATTCGATAAGTAGTAGCACATCAGTGGACAAAGTCGCCCAACGTTATACAAATGGATGTGTAAGTGGAAAAAGACTTTTGGCGGGAATCTGAAGAGGTCATGTGGTGCTCTTGTATTATATTCGATATCTTAGTGTTTTAATGTGTTATATTGGATATTTTGATGGCATTTATTATAATGTGATGCGACGAAACTGCTGGGATGTAGTGAATATGATATAAAAGTGCTTTACAACGTTTTCGTTTTCCATCAAACTTCCCTTTTTTTTTAATCCAATGGTCGCCATCAACGATGTTATGGCCACACTCTTAATGTAGCACTGTTGATGGCGTTTATTTGACTTACTGACGGACAATGACTAATATGAAGATATTAAACACGTGAAGAAAGTTGTAACTCGACACTGGCGAAACTGGCTCGTAAAGTAGCTGATTGCCAATACGAAAAAAAGAAAAAGAAGAGGAAAAGAACCTCAGGACGGAAAGTAAAAAGATCAATACAAAAAGAAAGCTGCAAATAAAAACCCTGTATTAATACATCTAACTGGCAAGGTATATTTTAGGTCAAATTCTCATCTATTATAAAAGAGTCTTGAGCCCAACAGTGCGACGTATATGATCTTCGGTTGACGATAATCAAAAATAAACTAATACTTTTAATAAATTATTTACAAAAGTACTTATTTATAATACATCAGAATATATATTTTCTTGTGTATACAGTTTAAGAAAACAATGTATTCTGCCATTCCCACGAGTAACGCCAAAGATAACGTGATAGACAGATAATTTCACTGGAAGAGAATGCAAATTAGAAATAAAAGTCTCTATCAAATTGTTTTTCTAGTATGGTTTTGTAGGTCAATTTCCCTTCTATCGTGAAAGAGCCTCGTGCCTAATAGTGGGTTATATGTATATTAGAAGGAGAAGCATACATTTAAAATGTTAAATAAAATATACATATTTATATACTTTTTAAACTTTGACTGCACGGATATTGTAGTGGTTAAGATACTGACTTACAATGCTGGTGTCTTGGATTGGATTCCAATACTTTGTGCAATCAACAAATTATTGTCCTAAATCTGTTTTAATTTATGTCCATTAATTATATTTTCAGGTCAATATAAGGATTATTTTCAAACTGCAGGGTGTGTAGTCTTGCCGGGCGGGCCATCGAACACAAAGGTCGGGTACCGGTGGCCCGCTCGCACGGCGAAGAGAGGAGTTCTCACGGTGGGTCTATGAAGTCACGCGCCGTCTCTTCCGTCACCCTGGACCGATGGAGGGGAGAGACGCATCCATAGCCCAGCGCAAAAAAAAGGGTGTGTAGTCTTTATTAAAAAAAAAAATTAAACATACTGTCGCAGGCTCATAACTAATGTATTTAATATTATTGTAAATTAAGTGTATTATATATTTTAAATGATTTTCCCATGTATTGATACATTATGAATACATACCTACATATAGTTATCAGCCCTTACTTCCCTATTAGGGTAAATATCTGCTAACGGTTTATCAAGATAATTGCCAGTAGCAATCTTTCATAAATATACCTATCAAGCATGGCGGTCATGGCGTTTTAGGAAAACTATATTAGCAGTAGTCGTTAATATGCTGATAGATTAAAAAATATTAAAGAATACATCCATGTTGAAATAATAAATACACGTGTGTTATAATACAAATTTCATTACATGACATATTTAAAACAAACATTCATCATCATCACAGCCCATAAACGTCCCACTGTTGGGCTGGCGCCTCCTCCGTAATGGGAGGGAAATTAACCTCCTATACCACGCTAGTCAGTCGTGTTGGTATAGGGTTTTGTTCCGAGTTTTCCTTCTCTTGCATAGATGTTATATGCGTTTTAGATCCCTTAGTCGTCTCGTACGATCACCCACAGGTAAGATATGGGGTGGTGAATAGTATTCTTACTCCGTTACGGAAAAAACAAATAAATATTACATTTAATATAAAAACGGTGCTGTCAACAATGCATACATACATACATAGCCTCACGCCTGTTTCCCAGAGGGGTAGCCAGAGACTACGGATTTGCGACAAACCATGATCCCATACATATACATCCCAGACATACCTCCATCGCTTCATTCACGCTCATCACAGTCTTCATGCTTGCTCTACGATTACGCGTACTCTTAATCTGACCTTTCACTAACACATCTTCAATTTGATCCAGAAAAGTACGACGTGGTTTCCCCTTGTCATCGTCCCACTCACACTCGCTTTGAATACTTGTTTAGTCAACAATACGTGTAGTCATAACTAATCACTAATCAGATTCTGATTGGTAGTTTTTTCTCTGTGTGTGGTGACAAATTAAAAATACAATGTGCTTTGATAAAATATAAGGATAGATACTTTACCTTCTTATAAATATTGTACTATAGTTACGTGACATGAAGGGGTAAACAGATACTTTGCATCAAGGAATAAAACTGAGAGAATATAAAAATTTCATGTCATCATTCTGCTGCTCTTATCTCAATTAATTGGGGTCGACACAGTATCTACTCCTCTTCCTACATATTGTAACAGTTATTGGCAATAGTTTTACGACCGGCCGCCTGTCTGACATCAACTCTCCTTGGGAATGTAATTGTTGACCAAACGGCATGAAGTGGTGTTGGTCCAGGTCAATATAGGACTCTTAGTTGTCTTTGACGCCACGAGCAAAGTAAGAGTTGGTTTTTAATAATTTAGTGGTATATTGAATAAATTTGTTAATATTGTATGTAATATAATGCAAAGAAAGTGCTGAAGTGTAGTAAATAAATATGATATAATAGTAGTTTACATGTATTGTGTATTGACACTTCTAGGGGTAGAGCTAAACTATTAACAGTTTTTGTCTAAAGCCGCGGGCCGATCCATACTCTTGCAGAAAATCGACGTTTGCAGTTCTTCTGTGTTGTTGCACTTGGTTTGGTGATAAAGACGGAAGCCTAATTTTCTGAGCAGATTTGAAAATGCTGGGGTGTAGTGCTTATTATTTAAAGTGTAAAGTGTTTTCGTTTCCCACCAAAATATGCAGAAGATAACGTTAACAATATGATCATAATACTATTAAAGACTACGATTTGACTTACTTGTGGACAATGATTAATATGAAGAAACTAAATTGTGGACACTGGCAACAATGGACTCATGTTAGTAGCTGATTGCCAGTATAAAGAACAGAAGAAGAATTTGGAGAACTTCTCAATTATAATATTAAATTTAAGTCAGATATATATAATAATCAGACTTAGCACCACTATTTGTGAATTAGTTACTTGTCCAGAGTGGTCCGGTTAATTTAAGTATTGTCGTTGATGGACACTCCAGTTTTCATATCACTTAAAGACTTGTTATTTGGTTTATTGGAATCTATCAACGTTTATTTGCCCGTGTCATCTTCTATGTTGCCATGCAGAATGGACATGACAACCTTAAGCCCCAAATCATAAACAAAATAAAATAAGTAATATAAAGTAGGTGACTTCAAGCCAAGAGAAGATTTCCATGCCAATCTATCTAGAGTTACCATGATAAACAAATTTCTCTCCAAGAACATGAACATATGTGATATCACTGTGGTGACAGTTAGTCCCTTTCTTGCCCGTGGATGTTGTATAATATGAGTATGGGATATGATATCAAATGCAAGAGTAGGAAATTTCGAAGTAAAGCCCTGTACTAACCCGTTTGACCAGTCTAGTATAGTAGATCAATTTCCTTACCACTGTAGAAGAGTCTTGAGTCCAGTAGTGGCACATATATAAGCCGAAATGAATGAAAAAATATAAATAGCTTAAATAAATAGCTTATGGTGGCAAACGAGCAAGCAGCACACCTGATGGTAAGTATTACTGCCGCTCATGGACATTTGCAATTCCAAGGGTTTAGCTAGACCGCTGCCTACCAATAGAAACCCCAAACCCACCCAGTTGGACTTCCGACTCTCTCGCTCACCGAACGAAGCGCAATACCACATTGTCATTACTCAGACGACGAAGAGTGTGGTACTACCCCGAACGGACCGGCCCCCGGCTGTAGACAGAGAGCTGTCAACAGCGTGGTAGGCCACTATTGCGTCTTATTTTCATCCCAAAAGTGTATTAACAAGGATTTGAGGCTACATAGGTTGTCGGTAGAAGTATATTAATATTCTAAATTCTATTTATTTATGTCACAAAAACAATAAAATAACTTTTTAAAAATCTATGAAATATGAAGAAGACATTTTACTGATAAAGAGTTACTTTGAATTTTATTATAATTTCGAAAATCTATGTAACATAAGCCAAAGAACAGGTATTATGCGAGTATATCACTAACTTTCACTTATATATTTTATTAATACAAAATACGCCTAAGCTCATCAGCATCTTTAATTATAGAGATGCCTCTCAAGCCAATATTATTACCGTTATTTAAAAACGCAGGTAAAAATTGATTTATGGATATATAAAATTATTATTGTGAAATTTAAACGTTGTATTATTCACATGATGGAATTCGAGTAATCCGACATTAATCTTAAAGGTTGTCGTTTACTTTGTTTATAATTATAAAACATAAATATTTTGAAGTTTTGGTAACCTTATTGCTGTGTGGTAGCGGCTAAGAATACTACCAAACATTACTTTGCTCGCGGGTGTCGTAAAAAACGACTAAGAGCCTTATAACGACCTGAGCCAACTCCATCTGATGCCATTTGGTCAATAATTACATTCCCAAGGAGGGTTGACGTTTGGCAGGCGGCTAGTCATAAAACTATTGCCAATAACTTTTACAATATGTACTCCTTCGAAAGAGTACATATTGTATCGACCCCAAGTATTTGGGATAAAAGTAGGAGAATCATGAATGATGATGGTAATCTTATGCTTCAGTTCTCCAAATAAGAAAGTCATTCACACCATCTGGGTTCCGTTTACAATACATTACCGCCCTTTTTATTTCCAATACGAGTTATAAACACTGGGTGAGAGACGTTCAAGTAAATTTGCACTCTCCTCAAAAACATATACGAGTATATCTTTTTTTTTATATTGTAATGATGGCAAACGAGCAAGCAGCACACCTGATGGTAAATGTCACTGCCGCTCATGGACCTATGCAATACCAAGGATATATATAGCTAGACCACTATCTACAATACAATCGTCAAACCTACCCAGTTGGGCTGCCGGCTCTTTGGCTCACCGAAAGAAGCGCAATAGTACATTCTGCGAGAGTGTGGTACTATCCCGGACGGACCGGCCCGCGGCTACAGGTCATACATACATACATATCATCACGCCATATCCCTTGCAGGGTAGGCAGAGAGAACAGAGTGCCAGAGAACTCTATCCTTCCATACTTCACTCGCTTCCTCAACATTCATAATTCTCTTCATACACGCTCGCCGGTTTCGGAGACTCTTGACTCCACCTTCCTTTAGTACATGACCGATCTGGTCTAGGTAGGTTAGTCTCGGTCTCCCTCGGTACCTACATCCTTCCACTTTCGCATTGTATATCTTCTTAACCAGACGTTCGTTCGGCATTCTTTCCACATGTCCGAACCATCGGAGCACGCCCTTTCGCATCTTTACACCAATACTCTCTTTCATACCTACTCGCTCTCTTACGTCGTCGTTACGAATGCGGTCGGTCAGCCTAACTCCACAGATTTTCCGCAGAGATCGCATTTCGACCGCATTAATTTTACTTTCATACTCTTTTCTGCATACCCAACTCTCGCTTCCATACAGTAATGTTGGGACAAGCACTGCGTTATGTATTGCTACACGTGCCTTCTGGCTGAGGTGGTGGCTGCCGAGAAGTTGCCCCAACCCTACGTTCACTCTATTTCCCCCATTCACTCTTCGCTCTATATCAGTGGTATACCTTCCATCTCGGCTAAATCCACATCCAAGATATACAAATTCATCCACTTGCTCTAGTATATCATTACCTATTGTTACTCTTACATCTGTTCTGGCTTCGTCTCTTTCAAAGACCATTATTTTGGTTTTGCTCACATTTACGCGTAGACCCCTTTTCTTACAATCTTCTGTCATTGTGTCGACTAGGGTCTGCAGGTCAGTCGCTGACTGTGCCAGCAGGACTGCATCATCTGCCTAAAGCAGAGCAGTGACCACTGAGTCGCCCATCTGGACTCCCACATTCATATCGTTCAATCTTTGGAGACATTTATCCAGATATATGATAAACAGCCTGGCTGACAGAACGCAGCCCTGCTTAACGCCGATATTGACGTCAAACCAAGGCGACATTCCATCATCCAGCCGCACACAGGCTCTACAGCCCATGTAACTGGACTGCACAGCCTGTAGCAGTTTACCGTTATTACCATACTCCGGTAAAATGTCCCAAAGTTCCTTTCGTACAACCGTGTCAAATGCTCTCTCCAGATCCACAAAACTGCAGAAAACCCTCTGACCTAGAGCCAGATGCTTCTCCACAATGTTGCGCAGAGAGAACACTTGATCCATGCATCCCCTTCCACTCCTGAAACCTCCTTGTGTCTCACACAGTAAACCATCGGATACTATCCTCATTCTCCTTTCAATAATTTTACCATACACTTTTGCTGCCAAACTGGTCAAGCTTATGGCTCTGTAATTTGCACAGTCATAACGTGAACCCTTGTTTTTAAACAAAGGCACGATGACTGCGCTATTCCAGTCCCCGGGAACCATTCCCGAGCTCCAACATAAATTGAGGAGCAACAGGAACGCCTCCCAGACACAGGAGCGACCAAGCTTGATCATCTCGGCAGACACCATATCAATGCCCGCTGACTTACCATTTTTCAAACTTCTTATGGCCCATTCAACTTCATACATACTGATGCCATCGGAGGACGTCGCTGTCGAATGTTGTTCTACTAAACCACATGCGACACCGGCGTCAACCGTAGCATCCGCATACATATCGCCAAAATATTCACTCCATCGGCTTAACACGTCTTGTGTTTGTGTAAGAATGTCTCCACCTTTAGACTTAATTTTATTCATTCTGAAGGCTGACCAACCACCCCGAGACTTCTTCACCTCCCTCCAAAAGAGTTTGGTGTTACTCTCGAAGTTTTTACACAGCTACAGGTCCTACCACTATAATATATATATATATATATATATATATATATATATATATATATATATATATATATATATATATATATATATATATATATATATATATATAAAATAAAAAAATAAACGGTTAATTACTTTTGAATTTAATTTTAAAGTCGAATAACTTTGAAAGGAGTGAATTTGATAAAAAATGTTAAGAGACCTTTTTTGTAGAGCAAGAATAATTATTTGCTTTATAAAAATATTGATATTTATAGTGGTTAAAAAAATCCAGAATCCAAATTAAAAAATTAAAAAAATATATCAATGTTTAAGGCTTGATTACAAGGGAACGGCTCGTCCTACGTTAATTTATTAAGAGAGCTTTTTTGTAGGGATTTTAATTTCCTTCAAAGATATGAAATGGAAAAATTTTTAAAATTCATGATGTCCGAATTTTGTGTGAAAAATTCAGTAGCTGTTCAAAAATCGATAATCATAATGATGCACCTATTAATATTAAGGGCTCAAGTTTTCAGAATAATTTTCTTTTGTCATCATGAACAATATTTTCACAGTACCGTTAATAAAAAAAATTGATCGTTTTTTTGGCCCAGTCTAATATATATATATATATATATATATATATATATAGCAAGAGTGATCACGAACTCGCCCGCCAAACGTAAGGATTGTGCCACAGTTTCTCTTTGGGGATGCCTATGTGATATAATGGATATTATAGTTGCGAAACATATATTAAAATTAATTATGGATTACATATAAAACTTATCGAGTAAATTGAAAAGTAAATTCAAACTCATGGGATGTACATTTTTTTGACTACTTTTCAAAGATAATCTTTAATTTAACAATTTGATACAATTTCCATGTCGCTAAAAAACATAATATATTAGTTTCATTCTTTTGGGAGTAGTAAATATTAGCTGGGGTATAACCAGCAGGCAATCACTAAGGGAGGCCTGTATTAAATTGTGGACATAGATAGATTGATGGATTTCTGCCACTCGACATATGACTTAGTATGTATACATAAGACAAAGTAAAGTCGGCAATTCTGTTCGTCCGTTTAGATCTTTCAAACTACTGAACGGATTTTTATGTGGTTTTCGTCAATAGATAGAATGATTCGAGAGTAAGGTTTGTATGTATAATATATGCGTATTATAGCAGAAAAAAATGAGAATTTTATGTAATTATATCATTAAACTGAATATTCCATAAGTTATTAGATATTTAAAATGTGAGGACAGACCATACGAATACGAAAACGAAGCGAGGGTGGGTCGCTAATTATGTTATATAAGTTTATTTTCACAATAATCTATGTTATCTTCTGATATAATTGTGACCTGCCTTGTATGTACAATTAGGTCATATAAAACACGAGAATTATAACGGTATTTATTACCTAACATCAATTACATTAATCGTCCCTACAAATAGCAACAAGTTTAAGTGATTGAATGTTAATCGTGAGATTTTGACATCTCTTACTACTCATGGCAATTTGAACGTAATTGTAAACAATATAAAGATTATTATAGTATATGATTAGTTTATTGTCTTAAATACTGAATATCGATACATCACAGCCCATAGATTTAAACAAACTACTTTATTCAAAGAGTAAATAAAATTAAACACGTGAAAGTAGAAGTGCAAAATGATTTCAGATGTTTACGCAAGTTTTATTACACTCTCATCTCAACTCATATATATCCCACTATTGGGCTCGAGCCTCCTCCGTAATAGGAGGGAAATTGACCTACTATACCAAGCTGATCAGACGTGTTGGTATAGGGTTCTATATTGAGGTTTCCTTCTCTCGCATAGATGTTATATGCGTTTTATATCCCTTAGTCGTCTCTTACGATCACTCACTGGTCAGATAGGGGTGGTGAATTGTATTCTTACTCCGTCACCACACGGAGGAATTACACATTTATTAGAGTATTACACATTTGAAATAAAACTATTTTTACGAATTGTATCGCGTTTGTATTTGATTTTATAATTTTCTGATGTTTCGAACACTTTACAGTGATCATGGTCACGGCAGGACAGTACTTCCGAAATAGATGCCGTAAAAATAGTTTTACTTGAAATAGAAGTGCAAATATTTCGCACCATTGTAAATTGTTTTTCTTTTACTTTATTTTATTTTTAAGTATTTTCTCAGCTTATATTAACTACGTAGGTTTTATAAAAATTATGAAGTTTATTAACTGATGAAACTATTTATATTTGTGAATGTTATTATAGGCTTTGAAATTCATATCTGAAACCGTTTTCTGTAACGAAAACTCGTAAGACGGCGCTAACACATATTTAAGCGTATTTATTACACACTTGAGAAAATTGAGGCATACGTTCTTATCGCGTTCTTAATTTTATGTAAATAAATAAGTAATAAACATAATTTAAGGTATTCAAAAATTATTGATGAATAATTAAAAAAAAAAAGAAAAGTAATACGAAAGTTTTACTTCTATCGTCTTTACGGCACACCCTATCTAGTTTTTTTTTATATTACTTTTTCTTTTTTACATATACTTGAAATGTACAAAATATCGCTAAGGAACGTATAGACATCTAAGTTTCAGCGTTTTCTTTTTATTATAATTTTGACAAATTTACTTATGTTGGGTCATTAGAGGGAAAATAATCCTAAGAAATTAATTTTCATCATCATTCGACTGCCCATATCCTTCGCTAGTTGGATTCGGCACTACATATTTTTGTTTCCATAAATTTCTATCATCTGATAAAGCTGCATTCACAGCTTTCATACACACTCGTTCACACAATCCATCCATCTCTATTTGGGTCTCCCACGATTCTTACGTCCATCCACAAACATATTAATAAACCTTCTTGTCCCATGCCTATCATCCCTCCTCATTACATGTCCATACCAAGACAATCTCGCGCTCCTAATCTTTTCTATCTCATGTAGCCACTTTTATACATCCCCTAATTTCTCATGCAATATCCTTTTTTTCATTTCCGACAAGTTATTATCGGATAGCATGGCAAATTATAGTATAGTACAATTGTCTGTCAAATAATTTTCGAGAGGTTATTAGCTTAAACTTTTTGGTATTAAAATTGTAATTATTAAGGACTGCATTTTTAAAATAATTATTGCACTATCATGAAAATGAATACCTAATTTAATCAATTTGATTTTCTAAACCTACTTTGTGTTTTATACATATATTTTCCTATACATGTATTTTTTTTTGAGTAAAAAAAGGTATTAAATGCGCTAAGCATGGCGACTGTGGTACTATAGCCAACAGCTTAATAGTGAATAACTATAAGTAGATGTATGGAATGATGGATATAGTATGAGTATATTGTATCATGGCGTAATACAAATAAAATGCTGTAGCGTAAATAAAACGAGGCAACTTTTTAAGTTATGCCTATATATTAAGACATGGAAAAAGGCATAGGGGAAGAACGCAAAAAAGATGGGCAGACGATATGCCTCAAGGTTGGAGAATGACAGTACTAGACCGCAAAAAATATAGGCTACTTAAGAAAACCTATGTCGTAAGACAGTCTGAACCGATTACTGAAGAAACAATAAATATTACTTAAATTTAGTTTAGAAATACAGTTTTATTTTCCATTTTAATTATAGATATAAAAAAAGCAAATATGTATAAATCAAGGTCAAAGGCAATAAAAGCATTTTTTTTTAATTTAATTTTTATTACGTTATCAATAACAAAGATATTACTGATATCAAATAATCTGCTCTCAAGTGTAAAAATTATACTTACCATACCTTCTTCTAGTATTTCTATTGATTGCATACAAAGGATTTTAATTAAAGAATCATTTGGTTAACATGGACATTCTATTGTGCTGACAGCTTTTTTTTTTTAATAGTCATCGTAGGTAATTGTGTTTCTGTGTCAGGTCTCATCAAATTATATATATTTAATACATTGTAACTTTAACATACAATAGTTATAACACAAAAACGTCATGCATTCAAGCCTAGGTCAAGGTGACAGACAGGTAGACGTAACTATTTTTATGCCTGTCTTCGCGCATACAATAAAAAAAAAGTTAATTCACAGTACCGTCCAATCATCGTATCGTTTTCTATATTATTTAAGATCACTATTCAATACTTTAAATTCTTAGAACTAATATAACTTATTATTATAAGTATATTTGATTGAAATCCGTGTGGTGACGGAGTAAGAATACAATTCACCACTCCCTATCTTACCCATGCGTGATCGTAAGAGACGACTAAGGGATATAAAACGTATATAACATGTATGCTAGAGAAGGAAAACTCGAAACAAAACCCTACACCAACATGTCTGACCAGCGTGGTATAGTAGGTTAATTTCCCAAATTATTTTCTATATTTCTCAAATTATTACGGAGGAGGCCCGAGCCCAACAGTGCGACATATATGGGCTGTGATGATGATTTGATTGAAAAAATATATCGAATATAAAAAAAAAGAATTATATTATTTTCAAGAACCTTATTAACAGACATATTCTTATTAGCTTGTCATTTTGGACGTTTATTTCGTTTGGCTGGACATTCTTTGGAATTTTGACAAATTCATCCATTTTTTTTTAATAATTTAGCTTTCATCCCTCCATCTATCAGCCCGTAGACGTCCACACAATCTTCGTGTACTTTCGTCTGAGTAACACGCATATCGCTAATACTACTTTCATTAAATTGTACGGGTTACCTAGGGATGGGAACACGAATCGATAAAAAGTTGTCGAAATGGAGCGGTTCTTAACACGTTCCAACTCGGTCGGCAAGCGCCCACTTGAGGACCCAGTTGATACTAGTGAGTGGAAAATTCCGCGAAAAACTGTGACTGCGGCTAAACAACAACAGCCTGAACCAATTGAAATAACTAATAGATTCACATCACTTCCTAAAGAAAAACTAGACGCAATAACAAGATTCCGTGAAGCAACACAAATTAAAAAAAGCAGTCGTATACCTCCTATAATATTGGAAATACAGCCATCATGGACACATGAAAAAATTAGAACAATTATCGCGGCGTACTCGAAAACCTTCCATCTACAATACAGATCTAAGAATAGAGTAGCGATAATATGTTATTCATCCGAGAGTCATCAGGCGATCAAAGAAGGACTGCGTATTGAAAATATTTATTTCCATACATTTATGCGAAAAGATGAGAAAATGTACAAGGCAGTTATATTTGGATTACCTGCTTATGTAGAAGATATACTTTCCGATGAACTTGCTTCACTTGGTTTTGAATAATTAGTTATCCGTAAAATGAAAGTGCCTGCTGACAAGGAATTCTACTGTCCACCTTTTCTGGTTCAACTACCACCAGCCACGGATTTTTCCAAATTCAGACAAATTAAGCTATTGTGTAATAGTGTAGTACAAATTCGAAAATATCGGAACAATAACATTTACGGCACTCAATGTTATAGATGTCAAAATTTCGGCCACTCTGCCCGCAATTGCAACCTACCACCACGTTGCGTGAAATGTACTGAACTACATGCAACTGAAAACTGTCCTAAAAAATCTAGGGAACAGCCAGCCACTTGCTGCAACTGTGGTGACAACCATCCTGCAAACTACCGTCAGTGTAAGCAACGTGAGAAGTACTTGCAAAACATACGTAATAGACAAGAACAACTTAACGCGATTAATGCTATGAAACCCCAAGCCAGAAATAGTGTAATCGATGGAAGGCCTCGGAGCTCAGTTGCTGCCACCAAGCCTCATATTAAAACGAGTGTAATTGATGGAAGACCTTGGAGTTCAATTGCTGCTACCAAACCTCAAAACATTATTTCAAATGATAAGCCTGATCAAACTACGGCTGATATGCTAGCTACTACTACCAATCCTCCAAACTGCAATTCAAATGATGAGCCTGATCAAACTACGGCTGATATCCTAGCTATTCTAATGACCATCAAGTCCATCAAGAGTCAGTTCCTTGGATGTAATAATATGATGGACAAAGTTGTCCTTATCTTGACACATTTAGGCAAATATGTATAATTCAAACAATTTACGCGTTCTTTACTGGAATGCTGATGGCATTCGTATGAAGATGTCCGAGCTACTTTAATTGGTAAGTGAGTATTCGATAGATATTATTGCCTTATCTGAGACTAGAATTTCTTCTTATATTAAACTTCTCTCTCCTGGCTATACTTGTTATCGTAAAGATAAGAAGTCTGACGGAACAGGGCAAGGAGTAGCCATTTTAATTAAATCAGACATAGTTCACACTCCTATTGCTATCCCATAAACTATTAATCTTGAATGTGTAGGAATCCATATTGCCATTTCGCATTATAATACAGCTTTCATATCTGCATATCAGTCACCTAATCTGCCTTTATTACGTCACGATTTAGACACCGTATTGAATGTCAGTAATAAGTCACTTATTATGGGAGACCTTAATACTAAACATCCGTACTGGCACTGTTCAAAGTCTAATCAACACGGCAATATACTATTTAGCCACATGATAGACAGGGATTATGAAGTCATTGCCCCGCGTAACGCAACACTAATTCACTATCATAGTTCATATATTCCATCAACTCCTGACATCGTCATACTGAATAATGTTTTTCACGTTACTGAACCTCAAGTCATTCCGAGCTTGTCATCAAACCATTTACCTGTTTTCTTCTCAATAAGAGGTGAAATTGAAATAAATAACAAAATTATATATAAATACTCTAAAGCAGATTGGAAAGGCTATCGAGCTAACCTTGATCGTCATATCACTACTGCATTAACAGTTTTCAATTCTATTACAGATATTGATAATGCTATTGAAATCTTAACTAAAGCTATACTTAAATCACGAGATATGAACGTTCCTAAAATGGCTATATTACAAGCTTGTAAATTGCCTAGGCGTATTAGGAACCTCATTAAATCTAAAAATTACGTAAAAAGAATGGCTATCAAAGAGAATGATTTTTCACAACGTAGGCATCTATTTGCTCAAGTAAATTATATGCAGTCACAAATAAAGTCTGCACTAAAATACTTCAATGATCATAGCTGGGATAGTAAACTGTCGAAAATTGAAAAGCCTTCTTCAGACTTATGGCGCATAGTTAAATCAATAAATTATAGGCCTATAACTATTCCCCCACTAAAGTCACAGGACGGTCATAATACCACTAATAATATTCTTGACCAGTGTGAAATTCTTGCAGAATCTTTCGCTAGTAACATGTGTCTGACGCATGATTGGACTAGTGATTTGGATACTGAGATGACAGTTGCAATGTCAATGAATTTCCTTCATACGTATGAAACAGGTGCGGTGAATTCTCTCATCAGACCAAAAGAGGTGCGAAGCAAACTAAATAAGCTAAAACCTCGAAAAGCACCGGGCGCTGATGAGCTTCAGAATATTTTAATTAAAAATCTCTCCCAAAAAGCAGTAGTTCTTCTAACCAAAATCATGAATTGCTGCCTCCAGCAAAGTTATTTTCCCAAAAAGTGGAAACATGCTAAAGTTATAGCAATTAAAAAACCTGGCAAAAATGCAAATATTACATCCAGCTATCGTCCGATTAGTTTATTACCTTGCCTCGGTAAATTATTCGAATCACTTATTTTAGCACGTTTAGCCATAACCACTGACAAAAATTTAATGGCGGAGCAGTTTGGGTTTCGCAATGCACATTCAACGAACCAACAACTAGCTAGAGTTGCGCAGCAGGTGGCTCATGGCCTAAATTTGAGACAGTCTACAGGTATGATTCTACTAGATGTTGAAAAGGCCTTTGATACCGTATGGCACCAAGGTCTACTTCACAAGCTTCTGATCAATCATGTGCCTTTTTATCTTGTTAAAATGATCCAAAATTACTTAACTGATCGTTCTTTTGCTGTTTATGTGAAGGGCGTCTCTTCCAAACCTAAAATTATTATTGCAGGTGTGCCCCAAGGATCGGTGCTTGGTCCCTATCTTTTTATCCAATACCTTTATGATATGCCGAAACAGGCCCATACGCACTTAGCAATTTATGCTGACGATACTGCCACGTTTACAACAGATAAAGACCCAGACATAATTATTAATCGTTTACAGATGTCACTAGACCTTTTAAGTGTTTTCTTTTATAAATGGAAATTGAAACTGAATACTAACAAAACAGAGGGTATATTTTTTTCTCGAAAGCGATCTCCACCAGCTAAGTTCGTAAAACTCGATGGTTTTGAAATCCCTTGGAGCAAATCAGTAAAATATTTAGGGGCATTCCTTGATTGCAAACTTAACTGGAACATAAATACTGATGCACTTCGTAATAAAGGAGTAAAAGCATTAAATTGCTTGAAACCAGTTCTTAACAGGCAGTCAAAACTAAGCACTTCCATGAAGTTACGAATTTATACAACATTAGTTAGACCATGTCTTACCTACGCTGCACCAGTGTGGTGTAGCATATCTGATACTAACTACTTAAAGTTGCAGGTAATACAAAATAAAGCCATGAAAATAGCGTTTAATACTCCATTCAAGACTAATCTTAAAACATTACACTTACGTATTAAATATCCTTTTATTAAACAGTTTATATTAAAATTATCACGTATATTTTACTTAGAAAAAAATCCCTTACATCATAATATTCTAGTCTCAAATATAGGCAGAACACGTTTTACCACTCTGTCTTATTCACATTCATACAATCGATATCGCTTACCGCATCACTATTTCCTCGATGAACCATACACCTAACGAATGCTCACATACCCGCTGACCGGTCATATATTTGGTTCGACCGATGCTTTTTTATTACTTTACGTTGAATCTTACCCGCAAATTATAAAGTTTCTATATAATTTGTAATGTATTTATTAATATTAATACAGTGTTTAATTGTTTGTTGTTTATGTGTTCAATTTATGTTATTAGTTAGGCATACTCACTAAGTATGCTTGCAATACAGATAATATGGTAAGTAACCTTGTTACTCTTATATTTTCTTCATTACTTTATAATAATTATTCTATTCATGCCAAAAGTTCATAAAGGCGTACTTAGCCTAAGTAACATTATTTAATATATCGAAATTGTATCAATTAGAATAAGATCAATTGTATACTGCCTATGTCAACATATTTTATAAATAAAGACACTTTTAAATCAAATCAAATCATCCATTTTTTTTTAATAATTTAGCTTTCATCCCTCCATCTATCAGCCCGTAGACGTCCACTGCTGGACATAGACCTCTCCACGAGAATGACACTCAGAACGTCTCACTGTATGTCCTGTATCTGTAAGTACGTCCTGTTCCTGCATCCAACACCTTCCTGCAAATTTCAAGATGTTATCTACCTATTTCCTGGTCGCCGAAAACCTTTTTTCCCCCAATAGTTGTCGATTCAATGAGCAATGTGGCCTGGTCATGGCCCCGTTACGTGCTAATTCTTATAACTTTAGTTATTGTATATTAAATGGTACATAAAATGTAGAACAGATATTGTTTATATTGGATGCCCTCCACTCATGTAAGATTTAACTTCCATCCATCCATCAATCAGCCCGTAAACGTCCACTGTTGGACATAGGCCTCCCCACGTGAATGCCATTCAACACGGTCCCGCGCCACCTGCATCCAGCGGTTTCCTGCGACCTTGATAATTTCGTCAGTCCACCTATTGGGGGGTCGTCCTACGCAGCGCCATCTGATTTGTGGTCTCCACTCGACAAGCTTTCTTCCCCAACGGTTGTCGGTTCGTCGAGCGATGTGGCCTGCCCATTGCCACTTCAACGCGCTAATTCTTCGGGCTATATCAGTTACACCCGTTCTTCTACGGATTTCCGTATTTCGGATTCTATCACGTAGAGAAATACCGAGCATAGCCCTCTCCATAGCACGCTGAGCAACTTTGAACCTTTTGATGAGGCCAACATTTAGAGACCACGTTTCAGTTCCGTAAGTCATCGCTGGTAACACACACTGGTTATAAACCTTTGTTTTCAGACACTGCGGAATATTAGACGAGAAGATCCTACTAAGTTTCTCGAACGCTGCCCAGCCGAGTTGGATTCGTCAGCTGACCTCTTTCTCGAAATTGGATCTACCTAATTGGACTGTTTGTCCTAGGTAAACATAGTGATCGACAACTTCGAGAATCGCATTCCCAACCAGGACCGGTACAGAAATGACATGGGCATTAGACATGACTTTCGTCTTGTCCATGTTCATTTGCAGCCCTACTAGTTGGGAGGCCTTGCTGAGGTCATTAAGCATGGTGCCAAGGTCCTCCAGGGAATCTGCCATGACTACGATATCATCTGCGAATCGAAGGTGAGTGATGTATTCGCCATTGATGTTGATGCCGAGTCCGGTCCAGTCTAAGAGCTTGAAGACATCTTCCAGCGCAGTGGTGAACAGTTTCGGAGAGATAACGTCTCCCTGTCTCACGCCTTTCTGCAGCTGGATTGGTTTCGTACTCTTATCCTGGATGCAGACCGACATAGTAGCGTTTTTATACAAACACTTCAACACTTCGATATATCGATAGTCCATTTGGCACCTCTGAAGGGACTGCAGCACTGCCCAAGTTTCGACAGAATCAAAGGCTTTCTCATAGTCCACAAACGCTAGACACAGAGGCCGATTATACTCCTCAGTCTTCTGTATAATCTGGCGTAGCGTGTGTATGTGGTCTATGGTACTATAACCTTTTCGGAAACCGGCTTGTTCGGGCGGCTGGGAGTCGTCTAGCTTGCGCGCGCGTCGGTTCGTAATGACTCTTGGAAACAGTTTGTATACGTGGCTCAGGAGTGAGATGGGTCTGTAATTCTTTAAGAGCGTTTTATCGCCCTTCTTGAAAAACAGCACCACCACACTCCTGGTCCACGACTCTGGAACGTCGCCCCCGAGAATAACAGAATTAAACAGCCTGTGTAGGGCTTTTAAAACCGGCTTGCCACCTGCCCTCAGGAGCTCTGTGGTAATTCCGTCACCTCCCGGTGCCTTTTCGTTCTTTAACTGTTTCAGAGCCATTCTGATCTCGTACAAGCTGACGTCCGGGATTTCTTCAGTGTAGTGCCGAGTTAGCTTGGCTCTGGGGTCTTGGACCAAGCCGACAACAGGATTCAAGGATGATTTGTACAACTGCCCATAGAACCTTTCGACCTCTCCAAGATCTCACTCTGGGATGAAATGAAAGTACCGTTATCGGTCTTCAGCTTGGTCATTTGGCTCTGCCCGATAGACAAATCTCGTGCGAACACTTTGGAGCCTCGATTTCGCTCTATCGCCTCTTCAATACGCAGTGTATTAAATCGGCGAATGTCGCGTCGCATAGATTTGGAGATTTGTCTATTAAGCTGCCTAAGTTCGGACCAATCGGCTGGAGACTGTACCGTCATTTCCTTTCTCCTCTCCATGAGTTTGAGAGTCTGGTCAGAAAGCTTTTTTGTTCTAGTTGCGCGACGGGCCTTAAAGAATTGTGACCCGACCGCGTGGACAGTTTCCACGAACCTTTTTGTTCATATCGTTCGTCGATTCGCACTCTTCCAGGCATTGGAAGCGATTATGTAATTCGAGTTGAAAGCTATCGGGGTTCTGGTATTGGACAGGTGTGGGTCGGAGTATAGACTTCATCAAGCGAGACCGCTTGACTTTCGTACGAAGATTCAATGTGCCTCGAACCATCCGGTGATCACTCCCAGTTTTAATCCTGCTGATCACAGAGACATCATTGAATATTTGCCGTTTGTCCGTCAAGATGAAGTCTATCTCATTTTTAGTGGATCCATCAGGGCTAATCCAGGTCCACTTCCTTTGTGGCTGCTTCTTGAAGAAGGAATTCATCATAAAGAGGCCTTCCTTCTCCAAAAAGTTGGCCAGTTTTTGGCCCCTTTGGTTTCTCTGTCCAAATCCATATTGCCCCACTCTCAACTCATCGTCTGTCCTTTTGCCTAGTTTTGCGTTGAAATCTCCCATAACTACCGTGAAGTGGGTTTTGGACGTGTGGATGGCTTTCGAGATGTCCTCGTATAAGGCCTCCACTACGTCGTCGGAGTATGTCGAGGTCGGTGCGTAAACCTGTATGACCCTCAACGAATACCGTTTGGTAATTCTGAGTATAAGGTACGCTACCCTTGTCGACACGCTCTCAATCCTCTCCACGTTGTCTACGAGAGACTTACGAACGATAAACCCTACACCGCCTTGGGATGGGTGATCTCCCTCCCGGTAGAAGAGCAGGTTTCCAGACCGGAGGATTATCGTGCCCTCTCCCTCTCTTCGCACTTCTGATAATCCTACAATGTCCCATCGGATTTTGCTCAATTCCTCTTCCAGCTCGATGACCCTCTCTTCGGTCCTAAGTGTCCGAATGTTGTGTGTTACCAGGGCCAAGGGTCGATGTTTTTGGTAGCCAGTTCGCGACCGGAGATTCTTCGCACCCCCTGTCCCGCCACCATCGAGCCCGCTACCAAGATGAGCCCGTGGCACAGCGGAACTGCCGTGACTGGGGGCCGTCTCTTTCCTTCTCCGTGCATACATTTATTTTTTGGGGGGGAATAATGCCATAATCGCCACGCCTGGCAGGCGGATTGGCGATCGCGGTAGATGATATTAAGTTTCCCGGGAGATAGCCGCTGCCCACTCTCCCGGTGTGACCCTTAGCCGGTTTTTACGACTCCCCCGGGCATGCAAGGGGTGACGACATATGTATTCTCTTCCCGTCGCCACACGGGATTAACTTACTAAACACATAATCCCTGTGTAGTGACATATTAAAACTACAATGTTTCAAAGCTCTTACTTCACTGTGAGAGTTCTAAAAACTAAATGATCATTAGGAGAATGGTCACGACATAGTCCACTAAAGATGTTAGAAAATAAATTTTAATAACAACTGCGTTCGCCAATCTGCTTCGAATATTATCTATATTCGACTGCACAGATGCTGACCTTCAATGCCAGTGCCATGGGTTCAATTCCTACGCAGGATAATACTTTGTCCGACCCACAAAATGTTGTTCCGAGTCCGAGTATAATTTCTGCATTAATTGCATTTTTATAAAGTCCCCGCAATACAAGGATTACTTCGTCAATGTCTTTAGAAAAAAAATATGTGATTATTATATCAACAGTCTATGAAGTTAAACGAATGTATAATTCATATATGTGTGTAATGGTAACTGTAATATTTCCTATAGATAGCTAGTCTCCATTACCACGATAGAAATATGGTTAGGAGGACAAGATTATTAACTTGTCTTTTAAGGCGACCATATGTGATATTAGTATCTATATCACCGATGTACACATACTTGCTTTAAGTATAGTAAGTAGTAAAGTAAGTAAGTTAATAATTATATTTATAAATATATGCTGCGTGCGAATATTAACTCTTCAATTGCTTGTGAGTCTCGTATAAGATGACTATGAGTTTTTCATAGAACTAAGTCAACTCCATTTGTTACTGTCTGATCAAAAATTACATTTTCAAAATGAGTTGATATCGGCGGCCGATCATGAAACTATTGCCAAAAGAATTTGCAATTAGTATTCTTAAATTATATTAATTAGTAAATTCTATTCTCACTTCATCACTACACGGAATTAAAAATCTATAATGGATTTTTTTAAAGTAATTATGTAACTATCGACGAATACATGTGTCATTAAATAATCATAAAATATTATAATCTCAGATCGTCTAAGCTACTGAGTAGTTCGTAAATTACTTTAAGGCGTGTCATGACACCGGGGTCGATTTCTAGGTAGCACATAAAGTGTAATGCTAAATACGAAAACTACTAAGTGATAACTACTTCAGAAGTAACAACATTAAACAACAAGGTATAGAAAAGCTTGGCGCACCTAGTCTATAAAAGAGAACCCGTTTAACAATGTTACGACCCAAGAATCTCTTAGGCTTTAAACGACACATTAAAAATTAATATCAGTGATTCTCATATATTGTAATGTCAAACCACCCACCCATCCAATAGTACATCGAGGTCTATATTCATAAGCTTTCAAAGGTAAGATAACGCCATAATCGCTACGCTTCAGTGGTGGGTTGGTGCATTTGGTGTTATAAATTTCCGTGAATAATGCAGCTAACTATTCTCCTGGTCGCCTCTCAAATAGTTTTTGTGACTCTTATGAGAAGTACGAGTTGGGGACATTATATTCTTAACCCAACATATTCTTACAAGACACGGTGAAGAAGCCCAAATTACAGGCACTTAACTCTTAAAAGATATCATATTTTTAGTAGCATGTTATGATTAAATGTGAACTTTTCAGTATTTTTTTTACTTTTCCATCCATCAGCCATTAGATGTCTATTGCTAAACCTAGTCCTGCCCATGAGAATACTCAGTACAGCCGCGCTGCACTGCGTGTTTCCAACAATCCCATTATACGATGAAATCAGTCAATTTAAGATAAATCATTTGGTTGGTTAGCTTAATAAAAGAATATATAATTCACTGTCTCACCACAGCCTTTTTGTACAAATTGAAAAATAATAATAATTGACACAATTTACAGCCAGAACACAGCAATATTACAAATATATACAGATCAAGCAATATTTTTCTACTGATGACGTGAGAAGAAGAAATCGTTGTGAAAGAGTTATTTTTCTTATAAGAGTTTTAATTACCATATAATAAATTTATAGACTGCTATTAGGATCTTTCTCGTGGAAACCAAATAAACCTTAAATCGAATTAGATACCGCACTGTTAATAAATCAATAAAGTAACTGAAATGGTTACCATCTTATCTGTGTTTAAACCGTAAAGATTGAAACGATTTTAAAATGAGAATTACTGTTACTGCTATGACACCCTAGCCGAAGCTGCGGGTGGATGGACCGTGATTTGATTAGTAATCAACGGTAGACCGCAACGAGTCCAAGCTATATAGAAATTCCTACCATACCGTACAACATGCGATACTTTATCACACTTCAGAATGTCACTTAGGGGGTTAGTTACCAAAATTATTGAACTCAAATCCCCGCACTGAGGTAGATTATGGATTCCTATATTACCATGTGGTCACCTTAAATAATTGAACAGGTTGCAGTTAGACCTTAGATTGCCAAAAATAGGATGCCCAAAGGGCCCAGTATGGGTTAAAATTAGCCCATTCTTTTTTAAAAGTGTATAAAAGTATATTTGGCTTTCGGTAGGAGGGGATTTGACTATAGGTAATTTAAATGCTACTAGTCTATGTACCACCGCGATTGCGCGAGGGCGATAACCCGGCAACTAGCCGGGCATCGACGGGGGATGATACCCGAAAAGATAACCCGCCGGGCTGGCCACGGATGTCAAGCAAATGGTACCAGTAGCCGGCCGAATGGCGATGGGGAGGGAATACGGTAAGTTATAAGGCTACACACCGCCTTTCCGTCGCCCGGGACGGAACGGACGGCGTTTGTCTAGACTAGACCATTGCCTACCAAAAATTAAAAAAAAAGCCACTCAAAGTTGAGTGAATTTTTATAATTTTATTACAGTTAATAACTCGTATTATTATACGAGTAAATAATGGAACTCTTGATTACCGATTACACTTTAAAACACAATCATTGATATGGAAGCTTATTTTTCATTAAACTACAATAACGGTACAAACAATATACTTCATTTGTATTTGAAACTCAAACTCACACATTGTTAATAAAATCTTTGATAATATAAAACGGTTAGTAATCAATCGCTTCATCAAAATGATAGTCACATGAATTGCTTTTTAATATATTCACATTCAACTTATTTAAAAGAGATAGACATTCAATTATGATTGAATTGTTTCTGAAACTTTGATGAGAGTAAACGTTTAAAAATTAATATTATTTATAACTGTCTGGCTGTAATAAAATCCCAGTTGGATACTTGCTAACGATTTTTGACAAACATTATGCAACAAAAATCATTTGAAATCGATTCTTTTGCATTTAAACTTACGAGTTTGAAATAAAACTACTTTTACGCGTTTGTATTTGATTTTTAATTTCCCGACTTTTCGAACACTTTACAGTAATCATGATCACGGGAGGACTAAGGTGTGTTACGTTCAAACGTCATCGTTATTACAGAAATTTATATCTACCCACTATAGTAGCAGTTATTAAAAGCTTGACCCACATTTTAATACACATTCATTGCCAGTACAAAAAGAAGATGATTCTATATGTAAAAAAAAAATATTATTTATGATCAGTTATATTAAATATTTAATTTATGATAATTATTATATTGTTATAAAAACTATTAAGCTAACACCATGATCATTATAAAGTGTTCGAAACTTCGGGAAATTAAAAATCAATTACAAACGTAATAGAATCTGTAAAAGTAGTTTTATTTCAAATGTGTAATACTCGCATAAACTTATGAGTTCAATCATTAATGTCAATATACCGTCAACCAAATTCGATATGTGTGTAGCAAGAATTAGTATGTAGTACATTTCTTAAAAATAGGGATATAATGTATATGCCCAAATTAATCTATATCATCACGCCATATCCCTTGCAGGGTAGGCAGAGAGAACAGAGTGCCAGAGAACTCTATCTAATCTAATGCATAGATAATATTAATGAAATAAAACTCATTAAGCATAAAATTTTACGTCATAAATTAAAAATAGTGGCCTAAGATTGTTATCTTAGAGATGGAAAATACGATACGATTGTTGGAAATTTTATATCCTGGTCCCATAGAGTTTTGCATACCCATACTATATCAATAAAAGTAACTAATTAAAACCGGTTTTATTAAAGTAGCATACTTTACTATTCTATTTTGATTTTTTTTTCAAACATAGCCATGAAAATTAATTATTCAGGCATATGTTTTATTTTCCTTCATCATCATCATCATTCTACTGCTCTAATTCTAATTACTTGGGGTCGATGCATTACGTTCTTCGCCTCCATCGTACACATTGCAAAAGTTATTGGCAATAGTTTTATGACCGGCCGCCTACCTGACGTCAACCCTCCTTGGAAATGTAATTGTTGACCAAATTGCATCAGATGGAGTTGGCAAAGGTCGATATAAAGCTCTTAGTCGTCTTTACGACATCCATGAGCAAAGTAGGGATTGGTAGTATTCGTAGCCGCTACCACACTACTATCCATCCATCCATCAGCCCGTAAACGTCCACTGTTGGACATAGGCCTCCCCACGAGAATGCCATCTGTAATGGTCCTGCGCCACCTGCATCCAACGATTTCCTGCGACCTTGATGAGGTCATCAGTCCACCAAGTGGGGGCCACACTACTATATTTTATTTTATTATTTTCATTAATCATTCAGCATATTGCCGTCCACTGCTGGACGTGGAGCTCCTAGACACCTCATAACGCGGTCCTAACTTGCGCGCATCTAACAATTCCCTGCTATTTTCACTATTTCATCGTGTTACCTGATAGAGAGGCGTGACCAATTACGATAGTCAACTTGTCAGAAAAAATTGGCGATTATAGCATTATCTTCTTGGTGAAAAATATCTAAAACTGTACGTTGATGATGATGTTCGAATGACACAAATAGCGATCTAAAAACATATTGCCACCATTTTTATTTATACTTAAGAGAAGCGATCTATTAACGGTTATTTTTCCTTCTGCACGACTTATATATGTATCCTAAAGCATAAATCTCGACAATAGGGGGCATTTCTACCTGTTCGTACAACAGCACCTATGCATTTATTTTAAAATGGAGGACTTAACCATATTCCATATTTATTTCTGCTAAGATAAATAGTCTGTTCATCATCTCATCATCATCTCAGCTCATATATGTCCCGCTGTTGGGGTCAAGCCTCTTCCGCAGTGGGAGGGAAATTGACCTACTATACTACGCTGATCAAACGTTGTTTCGAGTTTTCCTTCTCTGTTCGACTTTTATCTCTCTAAGTATAGAAAGAATAATCTGTTAGGATAAATATAATAGTTTTAGGTCATCATATATCGCTTAATTCGACTAATTATTTCGAGATTTATATTACTTAGAGTCCCTTAAATATACGGGGAAGGAACGTACGGTCAGATAACATCATCTTAATACGTCACCAATCGTACCATATAGTAATTAAATATAATTTATTAGTAGAACTACGGGCTTTCACGTGTAG
This sequence comes from Lymantria monacha, assembly GCA_905163515.2. Lineage (NCBI taxonomy): Eukaryota > Metazoa > Arthropoda > Insecta > Lepidoptera > Erebidae > Lymantria > Lymantria monacha. The sequence continues at coordinate 13,826,445 of LR991098.1, read as the reverse complement.
GATGATATGATATATAAAATGAAAAACACATTTACATAAATGAATTTTATTATCAACAACACTAAGGAAATGCATAATTATGCAAATAGAACAGGCAATATATTTAATTTGATTTTGAGCTTACAAATGTTATGATCACGTGCTCAAGCCTGTTTCTAAGATACAGAAAGATGAGCCTATTAAGATAGTTACTAAACGTAAATTTTTAGTAATTACATCGCTATATTTATGTATATTGTCAAATTAATAACAAATATAAGAAAATATTCAGTTCCATAAACATGTAACTGCATTGAGACAAATAGGAATTATATACTGGACCGCACCCGACACACAGTTTTAGTTGGATTATGACTCTTGGTGATGATCATCATATATAAATATATACACATATATATATATATATATATATATATATATATATATATATATATATATATATATATATATATAATATTTATATAAGTATATATGTCTGTAATGAACTTGACATTTACGGAAGAAATTAAAATTGGACCTAGAGCACGTAGAATAAAGGGCGTATTCTGATGATGATCGCTTACTAGTTCGTGCTGTCAAGAATACAAGACTATCAGTGATAAAACAAAATGAAAATCTTGCCTGCCATGCCATTCCAAAACCTTTGAGAAATCCTAATCAAATTGCTAGAATAAAAAAGAAGATTATAAGTTTTCTAGTAATAAATAAAAATATTGGGTGGGTTCCCAATTTATATAATACCTATTGCTGAGAAGCACATTAGTTTCGGGAACAATTACATACTAGATTGCAAATCATTGAAATTCATTTATAATTTTACAAACAATAATATATCTAAGAACATAATAATAACCCTTTAGATAATCCACACCAGTGCTTTATGGAATTGGCAATTATTTTTTTACTAAGATAAAAACAAGATCTACGAACATTTTTTTTGTACAGTTAATTTAAATTTAATGGCGATCTTCATTAGAATATATTGTCTAAATCATATCGTAAGTCTAAATCAACCGTTTCAATCAATATTGTTTAATGAATTTTAAACGGAAACAGTATACTCAATCAGATAATAAATGTGATGTTGTACAAGCGCATATTTTTACATAAATAATTTCTAATCACTGGGCATCATTATCTGTGGTAATGCTATCGAATGATATATGGCAATTGTTGAAAATTAAATATTATAAACTTTTTTTATTGCTTATGATGTCAAACGAACAAGCACCACACCTGATGTGTAGAGAGAAAACTGTCAACCTGTATACAACGGAGAATATACAAAACAGTGTCTTCAATTTCGCAGTTTTTTTCTACTCCTATAAGAGCCCTTACTGGACAGGTATCCCCTCCATAGTTGTAAGAAATCTAGGAATACCATTTTAGCCAAATTACTATATGGTTTTATTCCAAGTTTTCCTTCTTATACACTGATCTTATCTATTTCGTCATCTTTTACGACACCCATGAGGAAGCATTCAGATGTGGCCACATTATATAATTGTATATTAAGAAAAAGTTTGTATGAAGAATCCTCCAGTTGTGTCTTGAATTTGTTAAAATTCGTTTGAGGCTAATTTGATGTGTCCTGCTCTTAAATCCTATCATTCTGAGATGAGATGTAATCTACAATGGCTCGAAAGGTATTGATGTATATAATTTCAACATAAGCATGGGAAATGTATGGATTTCTAAAGTCTGGCGTAAACGCGTAGTGCAAAGGTATATTACAAATGCCATTGGAGTCAAGGAAAGTGTTTTGATATTAATTAGAAAAGTACCTAACAAGAATATAAATAAATCGCTTGTCACTCCATCATTAATATTGGAAAACTATTTATACACAAATTAATTAAGTTACTGTATATATTAATTAGCTATGGCCGCACCTTCGATAACCTTAGTGTATATTTCATTAATACATTTTTTATCCCTCGAAAACAGTACTTTTGTCGAGATGAAAATTTCTGTATTTACTTAATGGAGTACATATGAAATTTGAAATTTCATATAGAGGTTGTCAGAGATGATCCGTACAACTACCAAGACGGAACGGGGATTATTCCACCACCCGTAGAGAGGCTGACCGTGTGAGGATGACGCACCGGTACTCTGATCAAGGCGTTAACAAAGAATAATAACTGAAAGAGTAACACACTGGACAAGCCATTGATTTGGTCGTCAACTCAAATAGTGACGGAGACCTAACACGATAGGTTATGGGGCCGCATACCTCGCTTGCATTATTCGGACAGTTGTGGTAGGTTGTGTCCAAACATTAGTTTATCAATAAACAGGGACAGTCGGTTGAGAATAAAAGTCGATAAAGCGAAACAAATAAAAAAAAACAAAATCTTACTCTCCTTTATAATAGATATTAATTAGAATAAATTGGTTGATACTAGATTAGTTCTGTCTCAGTATACATTTTGCAATAGAATTAATAAAGATTTTACGTCAATTCAAAAACTGTTGATTAAATAATTATTTATTCTGCAGTGAAATTAAATTGATAGCATTCGGAATGATTAATCTTTTCCTATTTACGATATAATTTTTCATTAATCCGAGAGGACAAGAAAGAAATTTCAGGTTGTGGTGTCGTTAGAGTCGAATAGGAATTTTAAGTACCTATCTAAATATCCAAGAGAAAGAAAGCTAAAAATAGAACCCTATACCAAACAATCCAGCATAACATATTAGACCATCTTTCATATGCCGTAGAAATTCATGCTCAAAAGTAGTATCTAAACTAGATACTAGTATTAATTTTTGTGCAAACAAGCAAGCTGCACATCTTTTTTTTATGATTAATGTCCGGACACAATCCGCCCGTTCTGTCCGCGGCTACGGAAGGGCAGCCTGTGGCCCCATAACCCACCGTATGGGGAGGAACCCCATCGCCATTGGACCGGCCACTGGTACCGCTTTCATGCCATCCGCGGCCAGCCCGGCGGCTTACCCTTTCGGGCATCATCCCCGTGTATGCCCCGTCTGTCTGACGGGGCGTCGCCTTCACACGGTCAGCCTCTCTGCAGGTGACAGACTATTTCCCGATCTAGGCACCCGCGGCCTCGGTTGCAAGCAGCACATCTGATGGTAAGTGTTAAACATCATGGACCTTGTAATACCAGAGGTATAACTAGGCCGCTAGCAAATAAAACCTACCCAAGTTGGGTTTTCGGCTCTGTCATTGCCACTGCTCAGACGTCGATGCGAGAGTATGGCACTACCCCAGACGGACCAGTCCGCGCGTGTAGACAGAAAACTCTCAAAAGTGTAGCCTTTCTACTTTTATATGACTTAAGACGGAGAGAAAAAGAGTGAAATCATATTATACTTGTATACATATAAATATTTGATGTGAACGAAGCTACATATACAAATAGTAGAAGCATATTCACATAATTAATTATATGCATAAGAAATTTCCTAGGAAGTGTTAGTAACAAATAATTAACATGATTCTACATGCCTATTAATAAGATTACGTATAATTTAAAGTATTTTCAAAACAAGCTTTTATTTATAAAAAAAAAGTAGGTAGTTATAAATTTTGTTGACAACAGATTTGAAAGTGGAACACATACCTATATAAAATGCAAGCTAATAAGTAAGGCGTGGCTATTCGTATTCTAATCTCTCTTAAATAACTGGTGAAAATAATAAAATAATTTGGAAAATCCAAAAGTGCACGCCTCATCATTTTTATATTATTTATCATTTACTATTAGTCAATGCCATATATGAAAATGAATGGAAAAAAATACTTTTGAAATTTCGTGCCATTCTCGACGCAGTATTAAACATAGCTGTTCGTTTACAATATGCTGTATGGGATTTGTTTCCTATGCCTGTCCGAATAGACGAACAAAAAAATGTAAACGAACCCAATTTTTATAAGGTATACATACACTAATGACTAACCAGTTTAGATTTTTATTAATTGCAATTAAATGACAAAACATTACCAAGCCATTTTCGAAAGGAAATAGCGCGTAGCGATTATGAAGGTTTTAAAAAATAAATATTTTGATACATTCATTTTACGGTCGTAATCGTGCCAGATCCAGAATAAATACCCGGACATCCTCGAATATTTTTTTTAATTAACTATTTTCTTACTTTAAATAAAATAATTGCTTTTTAAAAATATCATATAGGTACGTTTAAACTAATGTTTTTCTTGACATATGTGTTATAATATTATCCTATAAGTGCAATTTGAGTAAAATACAATCATTTTTAGGTTTCAATAGTCCTTGATTTTCATATATCGAGAGTAGAGCAGGACCTCAATGCTTCGCTTATAGGGCGTGCAATAGGGCATTTTATAACTTATATTAGAATTGTTTAAAACATAAATCGAAATTAAGATAATTATCTAAAAAATTATAGAATTAAGAAATTTCATAGTATTTTGTTGACTACTTCTACTAAGCTACTAGTTCAGTGGTGACGACATAAAAATGTAATGAACATGATTCCTTCCTTTTTCCTGGATATTCTAAAAATCTATTATGATGCGAGTACTACTAGCAGTATTATGGTAGCGGCTACGTATACAACCCTTACTTTGTTCGTGGATGTCGTAAAAGACGACTAAGTGTTTTATATCGACTTGGGCTAATTCTACCTGGGCTTGGGCTTGGGCTAATGTTACAGTCTGGCAGGCGATCGGTCATAAAACTAATGGCAGTAACAGATAATATCAATGCAAAAATAATATAAACCCGAAATAAAACTCTATATCAACCCGTAAAGGAATTCATTTGTTTACATAAATTAGTCAACTTTTCGGACACTCTTCTCCTCAACCCATATATGGAACATATTACTATTTATTATTGGCCGCCTAGTCAGTTAGTATAGAGCTCTATATCGAGGCTTATATCGCTTAATCATCTTTTACAATTCCGAAGCTAAGTATGAATTATGAATGTTGAGGAAGCGAGTGAAGTATGCAAGGATAGAGTTCTCTGGCACTCTGTTCTCTCTGCCTATTCTGCAAGGGATATGGCGTGATGACATGTATGTATGTATGTATTAGAAGATACTGTCTTACTGTGATACAGTTTTTCACTGGCACGGAAGACCGTGCGAATCTAATGTAACCAAGTGTTTTTGTATCACACAATCTATGCAAATTATGTATTATAAATAAATAAAAATGAAGATCCGTTTTTTCTATTCAGTTATACTGCTAAAACTATTGAATTGATCGGATCAACACTTATACCATAAGATGTAGCGTGTTTCGAAGAAATTTTTTTGGTATATAATATGTTGGTGATTACCTACTTTATCCGGAAAAGAGGTAAGCTGGTGGGGGACAGCTATTTAGTTCATCAATAAATCACTACCGGAACAATCTTGCTAGAGTCATAAACTAATAGTTACACTGTCATCATTCATCATTCTCATACTTTTATCCCAATTACTTGGGGTCGATACAATATGTACTCTTCTTTCATAGTACATATTGTAAAAGTTATTGGCAATAGTTTTATGAATGGCCGCCTGCCAGACGTCAACCCTCCTTGGGAATACAATAGTTTTATATTTAAAATATAATAATTCTCCTTGGGTATATAATAGTTATACTGTAACGTTGGTTAATTCGAATTTAAAAGTGTTCCTAGAAGAAAATATTGATAATTTACAACGTTTCGTCGAAGTTTTGATCACTTCTCTTCGAGAACAATGAAACATTTATATCGACTTACACAGTGATTGTCTCCGTATTTAACATGACGCACTTCCTGAATAAACAATGGTTTTTCTCGCAGCAAACCATTATTTCCTTGTTTAAATAATACAGCATAGTTCAAAACATGTCACATGAAATTTTTGCTTAAACAAAGTATACTAAAACTATAATATTTGTAGATAAATATCTTGGAAAATAAATTAGTTCTCCATGTGATAACGGAGTAAGTATACAATTACCACCCCCCTTAATTACCAGTGAGAATCGGTAAGGTAACTAAAGGATACATCCATACAACATATATGTAAGAGAAGGCAAATTCGAAATGAAATCCTATACCAAACCGTCTGACCAGTGTTTATGATTATACATTCAATTGTTCTCATCATCATCATCTTAGCTCATATATGTCCCACTGTTGGGCGTGAGCCTCCTCTATAATAGGAGTGAAATTGACCTACTATACTTCGCTGGTCAGACGTGTTGGTATAGGGTTTTGTTTCGAGTTTTCCTTCTCTTGTCTATGCATATATATAACATCTATATGTTATATGCATTTTATATCCCTTAGTCGTCATTTACGATCACCCACGGGTAAGAAGGGGGTGGTGAATTGTATTCTTGCTGCGTCACCACACAGAAAGAAAGAAAATAAATTATTCAATTTATGTTATTGTCATAATGCTGTTTTTTTTCTAGTAATAAGTAAAAGATTAGAGCAAATTTTGGAATCTTTTGTAAATTTTTTTTAGCTCATTGCGTGCCTTTTTATTTTTTTTTTATTTTTTTTATTGGTGGGCTATGGGTGCGTCTCGCCCCGCCAAATCGGTCCGGGGTGACGGAGAAGGCGGCGCGTGACCCCATAGACCCACCGTAAAATCCTCTCTCTTCGCCGTGCGAGCGGACCACCGGTACCCGATCTTTGTCTTCGGTGGTCCGCTCGGCGGTTTACCCTCGCGGGTTCCTCTCGTCGACGCCCCGACAGATTTCGCCGTCGGGAGCTCATTGCGTGCCTAGGGTCATCACTTTTTAATCCTTTTGTAGATGATAATTACGACCTGCTTCCACTCATGGGGTATCATAATTCAAATATAGATTATCCTCCCTAATTTTAGATTATCATAATCTTTGTAAAAGATACCCAGGTTGCATATCAGTTATCCTGATATTGCTATTCCATTGCCATATATTTTTCAAACTCATCAATGTCAGAATAAAACCATTGATCATATTTAGATATTACAAATACCGTTACATGTTAACATATTATAAATACCAAAATGTCTAATTAATATGAGAAAGATAAGAATGCAAATTCTAATAGTGAGTTGAGACATTCAAATTCTGAGGCGGTGAAGTGTATGATGACCTTTTGGAAATTTTTAAGGGATTTTAATAGAAAATCTAGAACTATGTCTGATTGTTAGCAGTAAGTTTGGTCATTTTGATCCTTTAAGCGACAAAGGTGTCCGACTTTAGAAGAACGATTAATATCGTAATTATCGGATATGATTACACACTAAACATAAACCGAATGAATTGAAAATGCATCCAATAGAAATTATAGATGTTAAACTAATAGAAAATAATATTAAAATACTTCTATTTGCAAATTCTTAGAATTAAGTTAAATTGAACTTTATTAAACTCTTTCGCTTTATTTTACATGCATATCTACTAATATGGGTTTGTATACGTATATACTAAGAAAAATATTACATAATATTATTTTTTATTACTTTTTTTGACTATTTAAGTGTGCCCATATGGTAAACGAATGAAAGAAATTTCTAGCCCTGGGGTATCAGCAATTTCATATCGGTTAATGGCATTTACAAGAGAAGAACTATTTATTTGACTAGCATAGGATATTTAAGTATTTCCCCTCCCAACTCGGTTACGAGCAGCCCAATAATGGTACATACATACATATATTTATATAGACTGAAGAGATTGAAGAAAACTATTTAATTACATTTTTAATTAATTAACATTTTAATTATTTTTATTGGATGGCTGCTACTGTTGCCATGACCACTGAAGTAGCATATATAATTTTCCATTGATAACCCAACTAGGGATTTGGGAATCAGTTAATATTCCATAGTTTGTTGGAAATATAAAAATATTAGAGCCAAGACATTTTTTTATTGGACCTGATATCTAATTAGCGATTTATGGAAATAAAATTAATCATCATTATCATCTCAGCTCATATATATCCCACTGTTGGGTTCGAGCCTCCTCCAAAACGAAAGGGAAATTGACCTACTATACCACGCTGGTCAGACGTGTTGGGGTGAAATAAAACCTTATGGGTTTTTTTTCGAATTTGGCTTCTCTCGAATAGATGTTATATGCGTTTTATATCCCTTAATTCTCTCTTACGATCACCCACGGGTAAGATAGGGGGTGGTGAAATGTATTTTTACTCCGTCATCATGCGGACAAATAAAATGAATAATGCTTTATATATTTTAATCACTATTCCAGGCAACGTTGGGTATATCTATTAGTTTGTTACAAGATATAACGACATGTTGAGTACACCATTCAATAAAAACTGCATTTCATCGTTTACGTTATGTAGCTGAGGTAAATGATCGCGAAACGTGAGCTCATAGTAGGTACTAATGGATTCCGCATCAACATTATAATCATATGCAAGAAATTATAATAGATTATTAATTATTTTAATGCTACATTTGATATTCTATAGCTATACAATTATATTCACAATAATGTCTTTAAATTTCACGAGCAGCATTTTCCATAATTATAATGATGCAAACGTTGCGTTTACATATCAATATAATAAACAGAAAAGTATTTATCTTTTTTATTGCTTATGGTGGTAAACGAGCAAGCAGCACACCTGATGGTAAGCGTCACTACCGCCCATTAACCATTGCAATACCAAGGGTATAGCTTAGGCCGCTGCCTACCAATAAAATCTCCAAACCCATTTGGGCTTCCGGCTCTTTCGCTCACCGAACGAAGCGCAATAGCACATTGCCATTGCTCAGACGTCGATCTTCTGCGAGAGTGTGGTACTACCCCGGACGGACCGGCCCGCGGCTGTAGACAGAAAACTGTCAACAGTGTGGTCCTACCACTATCCTAACTTTACACTATTTGAAGAGGACATTACTGCTCAGTTTTTATTGAAATATTACAATATGTGATGACTTACGGCACGGAAACGTGGTCCCTAAATGTAGGCCTCATAACCAGGCTCAAAGTCGCTCAGCGTGCTATGGAGCGGGCTATGCTCGGGATTTCTCTGCGAGATAGAATCCGAAATACGGAAATCCACAAACGAACGGGTGTAACCGACATAGCACGAAGAATTAGCACGCTGAAGTGGCAATGGGCAGGCCACATCGCTCGAAGAACCGACAAACGCTGGGGAAGAAAGGTTCTAGAGTGGCGTTCACGTACCGGACGACGCAATGTGGGACGCCCCCCCCACTAGGTGGACAGACGACCTAGTGAAGGTTGCTGGGCGTCGTTGGATACAGGCGGCACAGGACCGCACTCTGTGGCGTAAAATGAGGGAGGCCTACGTTCAGCAGTGGACGGCAATAGGCTGAAATGATGATGATGATGATTACAATATGTAGTTTTTTTTATTAGAATAATAAAAACTATATTATAAAAAAAAATCTGAACTGCTTGTTATAGTAATGGAGTTTGCAACATTTCTATAAGGATTTCATAGTAGTCTATATTTTACGTATACATTGTGCGTTCTTCTAAATAATCTGAATATTATCATAACTCATATAAAATAGTCATTGAAGTATTATTACTTATCATCATTCATCATCATTCTCTTACTCTTATCTCAATTGCTTGGGGTCGATACAATATGTACTCTTCTTTTATAGTACATATTGTAAAAGTTATTGGCAATAGTTTTATGACCGGCCGCCTGGACGACGTCAACCCTCCTTGGGAATGTAATTGTTGACCAAATGTCATCAGATGAAGTTGGCCCAGGTCGTTATACGGCTCTTAGTCGTCTTTTACGACATACATACATACATATCATCACGCCATATCCCTTGCAGGGTAGGCAGAGAGAACAGAGTGCCAGAGAACTCTATCTCTGCATACTTCACTCGCTTCCTCAACATTCATAATTCTCTTCTTACACGCTCGCCGGTTTCGGAGACTCTTGACTCCACCTTCCTTTAGTACATGACCGATCTGGTCTAGGTAGGTTAGTCTCGGTCTCCCTCGGTACCTACATCCTTCCACTTTCGCATTGCATATCTTCTTAACCAGACGTTCGTTCGGCATTCTTTCCACATGTCCGAGACTGACACACAGACTTTCCACATCCACGAGCTAAATAAGGGTTGGTAGTATTCGGAGCCGCTACCAAACAGCTAGCTGAAATATTATTATTGATATTGTTTTAAAATTCCTATATATCATCATCACATTCTACATACGTCAAATTGCTGGACTGAAGCCTTCTCCAAAATAGGAGAGAAATGAATCTTACTACATCACGCTGGTACAAACAAACTGGTTGGTAAATTTTATGTTGAATTTTGCATCAATGGGGATAGGATACATACCAATTTTTCATAATGATCAATCAAACAGTCTCTAAGTTTACCGACATCATATATACAAATTTCATCTTTTATATAGGTATATATATATATATATATATATATATATATATATATATATATAGATATTTATATCTATATATATATATATATATATATATATATATATATATATATATATATATATATATATATATATATATAGATATTTATATCTCTGTTTACAGTATTTCCTACTTCTTCGCAGATCATTTAAGATCTATTAATGTATAAATATCCTCCATAAAAGAAAAAAAATACTTACTATATCGTATTAGCCACACGAGTTGGCATAAGTCCTTTTCTTTACGTGCAGTGACGTTGTCCATTAGTCAAATACCTGTACCAAAGGAAAGTCTGATGAAACATTTTCTTTATGATAATTTATATTGCCTGCGTTATACATTTCCTCTTATCATCATCATCATGGAGGAATGAAAGTCATGTGACAAGGAGGCTTATCAATATGCTTGTGGATGGGCGTAAGAATCATGGCAGACCCAAGAAGATGATGGATTGTGTAAACGAGGATATGTGTATGAAAGTTGTGAGTACAGATATGACGGCTGATAGAAGATTGTGGAAGGCAGGAACATGTTGTGCCGATCCCACTTAGCGTGGGATAAGGGCAGGCAAATGATGATGATGATGATGATGATCATCATAATCATTCATCATTTCAGCTCATATATGTCCCACTGTTGGGCTCGCGCCTCCTCCATAATAGGAGGGAAATTGAACTAATATAACCACGCTAGTCAGACGTGTTGGTATAGCGTTTTGTTTCGAGATTTCCTTGTCTTGCATAGCTGTTATATGCGTTTTCTATCCCTTAGTCGTCTATTACGATCACCATCGGGTAAGATAGGGGGTGTTGAATTGTATTTTTACTCCATCACCACACGGAACCGTTTCATTCAGATTAATCATCATTCTTCTACTCTTATCCCAGTTACTTGGGGTCGATACAATATGTACTCTTTTTCATAGTACATATTGTAAAAGTTATTGGCAATAGTTTTATGACCAGCCTGCCAGATATCAACCCTCCTTGGGAATGTAATTGTTGACCAAACGACATCAGATGGAGTTGGCCCAGGTCGTTTATTAGTCGTCTTTTACGACATCCACGAGTAAAGTAAGGGTTGGTAGTATTCGTAGCCGCTACCACACTGCTCTATCAAATTAATATAAACTTTAATAATCTAGAACTTTCAATAGAAAAAAAAATCTAGCTCTTACCGTTAATGATATTGAAACTAATGTCTTCGTTAGACATAAAGTGTTTTAATTAGGAGTGATTGAGTACCTATTTCAAGTGTTAATTCATTCTAGTCGTTATTTTTTTTTTGTATTATAATTCAAGCTAGACTATACCTGTCAATATGATATACCGTCAACTAATCAAAAAGATTATTAGAAACACTTAAATAATTTAAATCTGTGCGGTGATTTGAATTTAATCTAAATATAACACTTGATAAAGGATTGACATTTGAAGATAATATGATGACAGTATTTAATTTTAATTATTATTTTCGTTATTAATATATATTGCTTGAAATTGAACTTCTTTAATTAATTATGATGTTGATTCTTTATTACTTATATCAGGGGTAATAAGGTATAGTTGCGGGTGAATAGAGGATTAGTTTTCCACTCGCAAAGAGGTCAATTACGTGAGGGCGACGCTCTAGAAACATTGTTGTTTATTAGCGGGATATTAACGCGTAGTCAGTCGAAATAGCAATTCGCCTGACCACTGAGGTCAAGGAGTCGGTACTAGTGGTCAAAAGCCGTCGCTTTTTACGCCCTTCCCTTTGGAAGGGCGTACGAGAGGATATGTGTGTATGGGCATGCCCCAGACGCATTGAACGTAGTAAGCTCAGATTATTGCCTACCAATAAAATATAATTAAAATAATAAAAACAAAAAATCGGTAGTGGCGATGGAGAAGGGATGTAGTATGTGGCATGAGTCCCCCTTTCGTCACCTCGGATGATAATGGAAGGATAGGTTCGGAGCATAGTCGATAAAAAAGGGATACAAAGTATTAAATAAATTATATAATAATAGTAATTTAATGAATGAAACATAGCATAGATAGCAGAATCTAGCTATTCTAAAAAAAACTAGTATCACTTTTACTAAAGAGTCTTATCATCAAGTTTATGGTGTCATATAGGAATTAGCTTACCAAAAAAAGGTACTGCTGAGGTATAAAATATATAGAATGCACTTTAATTTTGTATGATGATTTAAGATGATGATTCGAGAATGGCTGCCTCATGAGGAATCATTATCTCATCATCTTATCTCAACTCTAGTACTAAATAATGGGAGGCAAATTGACTTAGAACATCACGCTACTCAATCAGGTTAGGTTAGGATAACTTTAAATAAAAGACCCCTCTAAGGTTTTAGTTAAAAATTTTCTTCTCTTCATCATCATCATCACCTCAGCCCACACATGTCCCACTGCTGGGCTCGAGACTCATCCATAATGGGAGGGAAACGTCCTACTATACCACGCTGGTCAGACGTGTTGATACAGGGTTTTCTTTCGAGTTTTCCTTCTCTTGCATAGATGTTATATGCATTTTATGTCCCTTAGTCATCTCGTACGGTCACCCACGGGTAAGATAGGGGGTGGTGAATTGTATTCTTACTCCGACACCACACGGAAGTTTCTACTCTTGCATAGATGTTATCTGCATATAATTTCGCTTAGTCATCTTTAACCATACCCACCTAGTGACAATAAAGGAAGTAGTGAATTGTATTCTTACTCCATCACCACGCAGAAAACGAGGAGTCAAGTATAATAAAATCATAGAAATAGTTTTAGTTCAGATATCAAGTATTTTCGAATTACTGAAATATAGTTATTTATAAAAAAATGTATACGAGCGAAAAATTAATGTCACACGTGAGATTTGAACCTACATCTACTGGCAATCTGTTTCAAGAGTATAATGAAAAAAAAAATATTTTCCCGTGTTATTTAAATGGGAAAACTTCAGATTTGATGGAGGACCTCTTAAAATTAAAATTACGAACTCTCCTTTGGACAGGCCTTTTGTTTCGACATTTTCTACGATATTTTGAGCGGAGACTGAAAAAAAAAATATCCATTTTTTTGGCACACCCTAATATATATATATATATACGCGTGAATGTGAGCAAAACCAAAATAATGGTCTTTGAAAGAGATGAAGCCAGAACAGATGTAAGAGTAACAATAGGTAATGATGTACTAGAGCAAGTGGATGAATTTGTATATCTTGGATGTGGATTTAGCCGAGACGGAAGGTACACCACTGATATAGAGCGAAGAGTGAATGCGGGAAATAGAGTGAACGGAGCGTTGGGGCAACTTCTCGGCAGCCACCACCTCAGCCAGAAGGCACGTGTAGCAATACATAACACAGTGCTTGTCCCAACATTACTGTATGGAAGCGAGAGTTGGCTATGCAGAAAAGAGTATGAAAGTAAAATTAATGCGGTCGAAATACGATCTCTGCGAAAAATCTGTGGAGTTAGGCTGACCGACCGCATTCGTAACGACGACGTAAGAGAGCGAGTAGGTATGAAAGAGAGTATTGGTGTAAAGGTGCGAAAGGGAATGCTCCGATGGTTCGGACATGTGGAAAGAATGCCGAACGAACATCTGGTTAAGAAGATATACAATGCGAAAGTGGAAGGATGTAGGTACCGAGGGAGACTGAGACTAACCTACCTAGACCAGATCGGTCATGTACTGAAGGAAGGTGGAGTCAAGAGTCTCCGAAACCGGCGAGCGTGTATGAAGAGAATTATGAATGTTGAGGAAGCGAGTGATGTATGCAGAGATAGAGTTCTCTAGCACTCTGTTCTCTCTGCCTACCCTGCAAGGGATATGGCGTGATGATATGTATGTATATATATATATATATATATATAGTTAGAATTGTATTAAACGATGACACAACCCTGTTATCTAGTACATACTCTCGTAAATAACAGGAATATAATACAGTTTGAACACGTAGTTAGATGTAGTTGTAGAATTTACAATATATTTTTTTCGTTAATGGCCAAACCACAGTGTTGACAGTCCTCTGCCTACAGCCGCGGGCCAGTCTGTCCGGGGTAGTACCACACTCTCGTAGAAGATTGACGTCTGAGTAATGGCAATGTGCTATTACGCTTCGTTCGGTGAGCGAGAGAGCCGGCAGCCCAACTGGGTGGGTTTGGGGTTTGTAATGGTAAGCAGCATAGGCCGCTGCTATACCGTTGGTATTGCAAAGGTCCATGGGCGGCAGTAACACTTACTATCAGGTGTGCTGCTTGCTCGTTTGCCACCATAAGCAATAAAAAAAAATATTTTTTAAATTGTAACCGTATTTAATAATCCTGAATATAGTTGATAAGAAAAGTTTATGACATGTATTATGAATATAAATTAAGTGAGCTTAATGTAATTACCGCTATTTTAGCCTATAGTTTCTGCTAAAGTTTATACACGTAGCAAAATCTATAAATTAATTACATGTCAATTAATTAAAAATTACTTTTAGTTTTTTTTTTGCATTTTTAAATATGTCTTAATTTTTTGAATATCTATAGATAACATAAATGGATACGATGCTGATGGATGTTAAGCGACAAAAAATCTACTGAATTAGAATTACTAATAATTTAAATTAATGAATAACGAAAATAACAATCAGTGAGCGACGTTATCTATAAACAACAATAGTTAGTATTAATTAATAATTAATTAAAATATCATATGATTAGGTATTACTGTATTATATATTATTTTATGATTAATAATAAGTGTTTAAATTTTCGTGTGGTGACGGATAAAGAATACAATTTACCACCCCCAATCTTACCCGTAGGTGATCGTATGAGACGACTAAGGGATCTAAAACGCATGTAACATTTATGCAAGAGAAGGAAAACCTTGAAACAAAATCTCTATACCAACACGCTTGATCAGCGTGGTATAAGTACAGGAATCGGCAACCTGCGGCTCGCGAGCCACACGGCTCTTTGGATGTGAAGTTGCGGCTCTTTAGTTCTATATGCAAAAAAATTATAAAGAAAACCACCTTTAATAATGGTTCTGAGTTGATTAACGAGCATTAGGCACAAATTATAGTTGGCAAAAAAAAATGTGGCTCTTTAAAAACTTTAAACTTTTATAAATTCAAATTTTTGGCTCTTCCGATTCCAGAGGTGCCGACCCCCGGTATAGTTTGTATCCCGCAATACAAGAGTTTATATCCTTAGTGCAGGGTGATGTCTTAAAAAAAAATACAAATGCGATAGATACCGTAAAAATAGTTTTATTTTAAATGTATTACACATTTACTAATAATTAATCGCGTAAACATCAGAAATCATTATAATACTTGACTCGAGGACTGACCCGAGGTTCTCCCGTGATCATGATCACTGTAAAGTGTTCGAAACGTCGGGCAATTAAAAATCAAATACAAACGCGATAGAATCCGTAAAAGTAGTTTTATTTCGAATGTGTAATACTCGCGTCAATATCAGATACCATTATCATTATAATACTGTAAATTTATACCTATATACGTAAATAAGTAAAAACATATTTATTAAAACCCGATTACGAAGCGAAAAATGATGTCACAAGTGGCGTTCGAACCCAAACCTATTGGGAGTCCCTATGAGTATCTCAACAATGTTTACACATTGTATAGGCTTAATACTACAAACTTTGCAGTTAGAATTGTATTAAACGATGACACAACCCTGTTATTCAAATTACTGAAATTTAGCATTTAATACGCTTAATTATTTAAAAAACATAAACATCAGATACCATTATCATTATAATACTGTTAATTTATACGTATATACGTAAATAAGTAAAAACATATTTATTAAAACCCGATTACGAAGCGAAAAATTATGTCACAAGTGGGGTTCGAACCCACACCTATTGGCAGTCCGGCCCAATCCCCAATAGGTGTGGGTTCGAACCCCACTTGTGACATAATTTTTGGCTTCGTAATCGGCTTTTTATAAATAATTAAGCGTATTAAATGCTAATTTTCAGTAATTTGAAGTAAAAACATAATTTACAAAGTCGAGTACTTGGTAATGCAATGATTTACTACTTAGTACGATGAATTAATATTTTATGTAGTATTTGATTAATAACATGTGTTTAAATTTAATTTAGGCTCTACACGAATCTGCAATGACGTTGAGTAATCTGACCTGCCATTACACTTTATATAAGATGTTCTTCCGACAAGTTACGTTTAACACCGGAACCAGATAGATTGCGGATTTTATATAAACATTACGTAATTTTTAACATTTCAATTCAGATCAAGCCTAAAATTTATATACAAATTGCTATTATATATTGATTTATTCGTATAAAATATGTGCATTTGTGAGGTAGTGAATTGGTAATATCCTTTTTCTTTTTTTGTATAATAAAGTGTTAATCTTTTTTTTTTATTGTATATGGTATAGTCACGCCCTACCCAATTCGTTCAGGGTGAATAGAAGGGACTGCCCACGAGCCCGTAATCTACCATACATGAACCTCTCTACGCTATATGGGCAGGCTATCGGAATCTGGTCTTTATCATCAGTCCCAAAGTGTTAAGCAGAGCAACTTTTAGTTGGCTAAGGTATGAATGAAATTTTTTTTTTGGTAGGCTATGGCCCAGTCACACGTCGCTCGCACCGTCCGGGGCGACGGAAGGGGAGCGCGTGGCCCCATAACCCATCGTATTCCCTCCCCATCGCCATTGGGCCGGCCACTGGTACCGCTTCCTTGCCTTCCGTGGCCAGCCCGGCGGGTTACCCTTTCGGGTACCATCCCCCCCCGGCTAACTGCCGGGGCGTCGCCCTCACGCGGTCAGCCTCTCTGCGGGTGAAGGACTATTCCCCGGTCCGCGAGACAACTGTCTCGCAGAAGGCGGCGACCGCGTCCCAGTTCCTGGCGCTGTCGAGCATCGTCTTAACGATGGTCGGCAGCGCCAGGTCGGCACCAATGATCGCAACGAGTTCACGGCGCTGCTCTGCCCAGGCCACACAGACCTCGAGCGTGTGCTGCGCCGTGTCCTCGTCGCAATCGCAGTGGTGGCAGGACGGTGTCCTCTCCCTCTTCATGACCGTGTGCAGGTCTTGGCGAAGCAACCATGCCCCGTTAAGACCTGCACCAGTCGGAAGGAAAGGACCCCGTGCTGTCGACCCAACCACTCCATCAGCACCGGCCGGAAGGCCTCGATGGTCCGAACACCGAACCGTGGCCTTTCCAGCCGGATTGCCCAACGGGCAATAACGTCACGGTGGGCGTCGCCCCGCCAGGCGGCCATCTCACTAAGCGAGACGGTGCCGCCCCCTGCCCGCGTCACTGACACCCGCCGGTACAGTCCGGCGAGCATCTCCGCCTCCAAGTCCCACGGGGGTGTTCCGGCCAACAGGCATGCTGCCTCCGTCGCCACCGTGCGGTATCCGCGTATGGCCCTGGCCGCCATGGCCCGCTGTGGTCGCCACAGCAGAGCCCTAAGTCGGACGGTCAGGGACCCCGCCCACACGGGTGCGCCGTACAGGGCCATCGACCGGACCACCCCCACGTACAGCAGTCGGCACGTAGCGCTGGGTCCGCGCACATTCGGCATAAGCCAGGATAGGGCGGACGCCGCGCCGACAAGCCGCGGAGCAAGCCGACGGCAATGCTCCCGGAACCACCATCGCCCGTCGAGCACCATCGCCCGATGAGCATGACCACAGGGGTGACGACAGAGAGTTATAACACCCTACAATCAACCATACAACCGCTTTGGATTTAAAATGTATTGTTGGCATAAACTTTCATCCTTCTGGGTCTATACCCTGTGTATATACACTAATCTCAAAATATACACTAATCCCAAAATATACACTAATCTCAAAATTTGGAGTTGAGATTCGAAAAAGTCTTCTTCAGTACGTCACTATTACTAACCACACTCTACCAGAAAATCGAGTTATAATTAGTAGCAATTTGCTATATCGCTTCGTTCGGTGATAGAGAAAGCAGGAGGTTGAATTCCTAATTTTACGGTGGATAGTGATCTATATTTTCCATCAGAGCTGTTTACTTGTCTGACACATAGGTAATAAAAAAATAAAAGCCTTATCTTTAAGAATATAATATTTTAACTACTCGCAAAAGATAGTTATCCTTTGAAATAAAACTAGGGGGGACAGTCCTCCCGTGATCATGATCACTTTAAAGTGTTCGAAACGTCGGGCAATTAAAAATCAAATACAAACGGAATAGAATCTGTAAAAGTAGTTTTATTTCAAATGGGCGCCGGGTAACACTCGCGTACACATTAGAAATCATTATAATAGTTATCCTACTAATCCTGTCCTATTTCCTACTAATATTATAAATGTTAAAGTTTGTGAAAATATTTGGATGTTTATTACTCATCATCTTAGCTCACACACGTCCCACCGCTGGGCGCGAGATTCCTCTGCAAAGGGAAGGAAATCTACCTGCTCTACCACGCTGGTCAGACGTGTTCGTATAAGGTTTTATTTTGAGTTTTCCTTCTCTTGCATAGGATATTCGTTCATCTCAGCTCGAGCTCGAGCCTCCTCCATAATCGAAGAAAAAGTGACCTACTATACCCTGCCAGTCAAATATGTTGATATAGGGTTTTGTTTCGAGTTTTCCTCCTCTAGTATAGATGTTATATGCCTTTTGAATCCCTTAGTCGTCTCTTACGATCACCCACAGGTAAGATATGGGGTGGTGATTTGTATTCTTACTCCGTCACCAAACGGATTATATATTCGTTCGCATTCTATATTCCTTAGTCGTCTCTTACGATCACCCACGGGGAAGATAGGGGGTGGCCAATTGTATTCTTACTCCTTAAACACACGGCTAGTTTATTACTCATACATGCGTAAACCGTTGAACAGGTTTGAATGTAAATTGGCACACAGATAGATCATTTCCTGGATTAACACATAGTTTTTTTTTTATATTAGTAATGTTTCCTTATGTATGTATATACATACATATCATCACGCCATATCCCTTGCAGGGTAGGCAGAGAGAACAGAGTGCCAGAGAACTCTATCTTTGCATACTTCACTCGCTTCCTCAACATTCATAATTCTCTTCATACACGCTCGCCGGTTTCGGAGACTCTTGACTCCACCTTCCTTCAGGACATGACCGATCTGGTCTAGGTAGGTTAGTCTCGGTCTCCCCCGGTACCTACAGCCTTCCACTTTCGCATTGTATATCTTCTTAACCAGACGTTCGTTCGGCATTCTATCCACATATCCGAACCATCGAAGCATTCCCTTTCGCATCTTTACACCAATACTCTCTTTCATACCTACTCGCTCTCTTACGTCGCCGTTACGAATGCGGTCGGTCGGCCTAACTCCACAGATTTACCGTAGAGATCGCATTTCGACCGCATTAATTTTACTTTCATACTCTTTGCCGCATACCCAACTCTCGCTTCCATACTGTAATGTTGGGACAAGCACTGCGTTATGTATTGCTACACGTGCCTTCTGGCTGAGGTGGTGGCTACCGAGAAGTTGCCCCAACGCTCCGTTCACTCTATTTCCCGCATTCACTCTTCGCTCTATATCAGTGGTGTACCTTCCATCTTGGCTAAATCCACATCCAAGATATACAAATTCATCCACTTGCTCATCGTACATCATTACCTATTATTACTCTTACATCTGTTCTGGCTTCATCTCTTTCAAAGACCATTACGATAATTTAGTGATACAATTGTATACTGTTAAAGTAACTTTTTTCTTCCGTGTGGTGACGGAGTAAGAATACAATTCACCACCCAGATTTTCCTGTGGGTGATCGTACGAGACGACTACGGGATGTAAAACGCATATAACATCTATACGAGAGAAGAAAACCTCGAAACAATACCCTATATAAACACGTCTGACCAGCGTGATATAGTAGGTCAATTACCCTCCCTTTATAGAGGAGGCTCGAGCCCAACAGTGGGGCATATATAAGCTGAGATGATGAAAGTAACTTTTTGCGCGGGTGAAGCCGCGGCCAGAGCCTAGCCTAATAAATATTTTTTTTCATTCAATTTCAAAGTGGAACAAACAACGAGGAAATGGAACAATAGAGTCGATCGAGTATTCAAATCAAACACCTTTAAATATATATTATCAAGATTGTACTCCTAGAAATATTGTTAAGTCGGCTTTCTATTAAACATAGGCAACAACATCTAATTTTGAGGAAGATCGAAGCGATCTAACCGATAATCTTTAAAGATAGAAATTAGTTACGTGTTCTCAAACCATCTATTATTAGTATAGTTTACAAATTTGTATCTTTGCTTTTATCATTCTACTTTAGCCTATATTCGACCCTTTGTTAGGCACAGCATCATAATAAGATGGAAATGGATCTCTGTAAAAAATTATGATTTGTAACAAAGTAAAATTTTCCATGTGGTGACGGAGTAAGAATACAAATCACCACGCCCTCACTTACCCGTGGGTGATCGTAAGAGACGACTAAGGGATATGAAAGGCATATAACAACACAGCAAGAGAAGGAAAACTCGAAACAAAACTCTATACCAACACGTCTGACAAGCGTCGTCTGACAATATATATATATGTATATAGCATAAGACAACTAAAATGAAATGCTATAAAGTATATCTCTTTTACATACCGAGGCTAAGATAAGTGAATTTTAACAAGGTCCGTTCACTATTAGTCAATATATATTGCGGTCCAAATGTCAACGAAAGTTGCATCGTATTGCTGCAATTCAAAGCGCTAAGTATCGCGATATGGTGAAGGGAATCCGTTTAAGAATATTTCTCATAGTACTTAAAATAATTTACTTTGTGTTAAAAACATTATGTGTGTTGTAATTGAGTAATTTTATTCTTTCTTTTATTTCTCGCTAAGAAAATCTGGTAATAAAATCTTATGTTATTCATTCTGACCAGCGTAGTATAGTTTAAATATTAAGCGTATTTATATAATTAACAATATCCTATGACGATACCATGTTCAGACAGGGAGGAGAAATGTTTTTCTCCCGCCTTCTTTTATATGCCTTAGTCTTCTAAAAGTCGTCTTTTACAAGACAAATGGGTAAGAAGCTGGTGAATTTGTATTGTTACTCAGTCACTACCTTTACTACTACTTAATTATTATACTTTATTCATTACTGCCCCCGACTTCGTCCGCGTGGAATAGTTACTTTCGGCTAATGCTACCTTTAACAAACGACTTCGCATACGTAGACGATGGAAATATTATAAATAATATGTACATTAATATATCTGTTGTAGGAACCTATATGACGCTTTTATTAGTACAAATGGAACATTAAAATGTAAAGTAAAATTATTGAAAACTTTAATCGTTTACGCAGAAACCAATTTTGAAATACTTGTCATTGGTGCTCCGCTCCTATTGGTCTTAGCGTAATAATATATAACCTATAGCCTTCCTTGATAAATTCGCTATCTAACATTGAAATAATTTTTCGAATCGGACCGGTAGTTCCTGAGATTAGCGGATTCAAGCAAACAAACTCTTCAGCTTAATTAGTATAGATATAATACTTTTTTTCACGAAACTTTATACGTAGAAGAGTGATAATAGTTATTATAAATATAAGCATATAAGTGACCACTAAGATTGATTAAAATTGCATTTTTAATACATAACTAAAGGCGGTTTCTTTTAGTTGTTGTTCAAATTAGTAGTGATCGATTGCTATCAACATTTATATGATAAGTAAGCATTTATGAGTAAGTAATTAAAGCGTGCTGATACAAACAAATATGACCAGCATATCATTGATCTTAATTAGTATATCTAGAGAACTTTGAGATGATTACTTTTTATAACGCTACATTCTTCGACATTCCTTCATGATAATTATTGCTACAACATAAATTGATTCCGATGGTTCGGACATATGGAAAGAATGCCAAACGAACGTCTGGTTAAGAAGATATACAATGCGAAAATGGAAGGATGTAGGTACCGAGGGAGACCGAGACTAACCTACCTAGACCAGATCGGTCAGGTACTGAAGGAAGGTGGAGTCAAGAGTCTCCGAAACCGGCGAGCGTGTATGAAGAGAATTATGAATGTTGAGGAAGCGAGTGAAGTATGCAATAATAGAGTTCTCTGGCACTCTGTTCTCTCTGCCTAACTTGTAAAAGGACATGGCGTGATGGTATGTATGTATGTAAATTGATTCTTCATTTATTTCAACATCTTCAGTAATAGTTCTAAAACAATCAAGTACTTAAAAATATAGAAGTAAATAGCTGTAAAAGAATTTATAATAAAAATGATATGATTAATAGTTACCAAGTTTATAATAATAGTTATAAAATTAATAGTTACAAATAAGTCAAGCAGCTGCAAGCCACGGTAGCGGAGTAGGATACTATTAGATCGATGTGCAGAGGTCTCATAAATACTGCAGGATATTAGTTATAAAAAGCAAATAAAATAATATCATAACTTTGCGGATTAAGGTTTATTAGATTTTTATATTGTTTTGAAAACTCTTATGGTCACATCTGTATAAATCGTTTTGGTTCTATATCATTCTGTCCAATTTCGTCTGTATATTATCTTTTTTTATTAATTTTCATTATAATAATTTCATAATGTACATACATACATACTTTCACGCCATGTCCCTTGCAGGGTAGGCAGAGAGAACAGAGTGCCAGAGAACTCTATCCTTGCATACTTCACTCACTTCCTCAACATTCATAATTCTCTTCATACACGCTCGCCGGTTTCGGCGACTCTTGACTCCACCTTCCTTCAGTACATGACCGATCTGGTCTAGGTAGGTTAGTCTCGGTCTCCCCCGGTACCTACATCCTTTCACTTTCGCATTGTATATCTTCTTAACCAGACGTTCGTTCGGCATTCTTTCCACATGTTCGCACCATATTCATAATGTACTTATCCACATTTCACTTCCGTGTGGTGACGAAGTGAGGATACAATTCACCACGCCTTTTCTTACCCGTGGGTTATCGTAAAGACAACTAGGGGATATACTATGCATATAATATCTCTATGTAATAAAAATCTCTATAGCTACCCGTCTCATCAGCGTAGTATAGTAGATAAATTTCCTTCCTATTTTGGAGGAGGCTCGAGCCAAGTAATGTATTATTTAGTAAACGAAACGGTAATTAAATCGCTTACGGTTAAAACGGTTAGTAAATCAAAACAATCATCCTCGTCATCTTAGCTCCTATACATTCAACTGCTGGACTCGCATCTGCAGGAAATTGACCTACCATATATACCACACTGATCCAGAGTTTGGTATGGAGTTTCATTTAGAGTTTACGAATTTTACATTTGTTAGCTCATTTGAAAACATTTATTAATTTATATAATTAAGATTATAGATATATATATATATATATATATATATATATATATATATATATATATATATATATATATATATATATATATATATATATATATATATATATATATATATATATATATATATATATATATATTAAATTTAATAATTATCCAGTGAAACTGCATGTTAACACTAATTTTCCTTAAGCCTTTTACGACACTATCGAGAATCATCTACGTAACTATGCCAATAATACAAGAAGCTGACATAGATTTCGTGTTTATTGAATTTATATAAAATAAAAATCGTATATTAATATACGATCTTAGTTTTATATAACACGTTATTTTACATACGTGACTTGAATAAGCTTCAAATTAAAATTTGCATTGTAAATTATAATTTTTTTGACGGCAAGATCCTAATGTCCGCTCTGATTTATCTGATTATAGAATACACTTGATAGACTTCAATATATCCAGATGATCCATGTGTCAATGAATATCATAGTTAGATTATTTTTTAATGATATATTTATAAAAACCCGATTACGAGCGAAAAATGATTGCCACAAGTGGGATTCGAACCCAAGCCTACCACTGTAGGACATTCTCCTACAGTAGTTCACGGTGGTTTAAGTGACATCATGATTGGAACGGATTTCCAATAGGTGTTCGAATCTCACTTGTGGCAATAATTTTCCGCTCGTAATCGGAATTTTATAAATAATCAAGCATATTAAATGCTAAATTTCAGTAATTTGGCTGATATATTTTATTATTAATAATTTAAATTTTAGTCTATTTTTATCCACGAAGAAATAATCACAAATTTTCATTTCAGAGAAAAATAATTTACCGACCCGATATAAATTAGATACTATAGTTATACAATAGAAACGACAAAAACATTACTATAAATTCTCGACTTTTCATTAGTTTTATTTGTAAAAAATAATTATTAATCCATATTTTAAACAAAACTTTTTGCATTTAATTATATGAAAGTTATGAATGAATTAAAATAAAAATTAACTTTTAGTTATTTAATAATAAAATTTAAATAATACGTAATCAATAATAACAAACCATAACAAAAGTAGAAAATTATTTCAATTATTACGATTTTCAATCAAGCAATGAACAGCAAAAAGACTTTTGTATGAGACCTAGGCCACTTTTTTTTACGAAATCGTAGACAACTTAGAGTAAAATAATACAAACTAGTTGTAAAAAAGAAAATTGTAGTTACAAATATTTTCTATTTTTCACAGATAACTAATCCTATCAATTATAAATTTAATACAAAAAAAAATCTACTAAGTCATATATTTTTTTATAGACGCAACTTGACTGTCACAAAGTTATAGGTTTAGGAAGAAAGACGGTTTGATTTTATGAGCTATATTCCCTTGGCTTTCTTAATCGAACAAACTGAACTATAAAACATGTTAACAAAAAAATTAAACCGCCGAAAAAACTGAAAAGCAAAAAAATAATAAACTTTATTTTTATTGACCTTAATAACTAAGTTCTTAAACTAACTTAAGTACACCTAAGTAATGTTGAGTCGGCATCGGAGGTAATTTAGTGATCATTGTTCATTGATTGTATGGCGCCGACTCAAAATTACTTAGGTGTACTGTGTCAAACATAAAAAAATACACGCGTCGACTTGAGAACCTCCTCCATTTTTTTCATCGGTTAAAAAACAAGTGACGATGTTATGAAAACATTGCAAAAAAAATATTCAACAATTTTCCAGAATTGTGTAGTAATAGATAAATATAAAAGTCATTTGCATCAACTTATTACAAATAATACTCTTTCGGATAAATGATTTAAATTTCATTAAATAAATATATATTTAATTAACTAAATCTTTAATTATAATAAAAGAAAATGTAAAATATAAGTAGTATTTTTAACATGATCAGTTATATCTTATGACCTAAAATGACTTACGGTTGCTTTTAGTTTTGGGCATAATTCTTTCAAAATAATCCTACCTCTTGAAATTAATATAAATGATGTTTTCAACGTCAAGATTATTACCATTACATTGATAGATGCACGTAATTCTAATAAAAGTTTATTAAAAATGAACTATTTAGCATTTCACTGCAACATAATGTGAGGACTGACTTAATAGTTTGAGATAGTCTCTTCTTGATAAATGTAGCATATAATTACTGGTAAGTCATAAAAAGTACTGAATAATTAAGTTGTAACAATCGCCGACTTTCTCACAAAGCGAAGGATGCCGATAGTACAAGATTCTATAACCTCGGTGGTAAATATCATGAAAAAATATGAGAACTTTGTTTTGATTGCAAATGAGACACTTCATTTTTGTCAAAATTTATGAACGATGCCGCATTATCGGAATCATTAAGCAATAAATCCAAATTACTGAAATTTAGCATTTAATATGCTTAATTATTTATAAAAACCCGATTACGAGCGAAAATTTATGTCACATTTGTATTTTAAATATCATCTAAATAATTTAAAATGCAGTTTTATATTTGATAAAACATACAACTACGAATTTGTTATTGTTAATTAGTATATGTGTGACCTACCTAAGAGGATGTATACTAATGCCGAAATTTGTTGAATAAATATTTAAATGATAAAAGAAATATATCAACGGTGTCGCATTATTAGATTCATTAGGCACGCATGAAATTCAATAATGCCTTTTCAATATCATCTAAATAATTGAAATTGGAGCTTTATATGTGGTATTAGACAATATATATATAACATCCAACAAAGAATTTGTTTTTGCAAATTAATATACATGTGACCTATCTAAGAGAATTTATACTAATACAGATATTTATAGAATGTTTCAATAATAGAAGATATATAACAACGGTCTCGCATTATCGAATTCATTAGGCAAAAAAATCTAATTTTGTGTGTTGAATATCATTTAAATAATTTTAATTTAAGCTGTTTAGTATTTCACGATATATAAAATACAACAAAGAGTTTGCACATTAGTAGGTATACGTGTGACCTATCTAAGAAAATCTGTATTTACGATTATATTAAAAATCCGTTGTTTGAATGTTCAAATAGATTTAGCTATGGGTTTTAGATGAAAATGGTTTATTAATTCTTCACCACTGAAGTCTCGCTAAGAAAATAATACCCATTATTAAAAAAAATGGGACAAATCCAGACCCGTATAATATTCTTCTTCATCGTCATCATCATCACAGCCCATATATGTACGTCCCAATATTAGCCTCGAGCCTCCTATTAGGGAATAGAACTAAAATTGACCTACTATACCAAGCTAGTCAAAAGGATTAATGTCGGCTTTTATTTCGAATTTTCCTTCTCTTAATCTCGATGAAAATTAAAAGTGCTGTGTGGTAACGGCTACGAATACTATCAACTCTTACTTTGCTCGTGGATGTTGTAAAAGATGACTAAAAGCATTATATGGGCCAACTGGCCCAGGTCGATATAATGCACCACCGAAGACAAAGATCGGGTACCGGTGGCCCGCTCGCACGGCGAAGAAGAGGTGCTTGCAGGGTGGGTCAATGGGGTTGCGCGCCGCCTCTTCCGTCACCCCGGACCAATTTGGCGGGGTGCGACGTTCATGGCCCACCGCAAAAAAAAAAAAAAAAAAAAAAAAAAAAAAAAAAAAAAAAAAAAAAAAAAAAAAAGGTCGATATAATGCTTTTAGTCGTCTTTTAGTTGGAGTTCCAACTGATGCCGTTTAGTCAACAATTACATTTCCAAGCAGATTGTTGTTGACGTCAGGCAGGTGGCCGGTCATAAAACTATAGCCAATAACTTTTACAATTTATACGAGTACATATTCCGTCGACCCTCGAAGTAATTGGGATAAGAGCAGTAGAATGTTAAATCTCAATAATATCAATAAATCTCAATAATATTCTTACATTATAATAATAAAAAAAAAAAACAAACAACAAGCTTGTTCTCAAGTAAAACGACAAGAATCCCTAAGTTTTCATTTCATTGACATTTTAGCACAAAAATTAAGACCTGAACTAAAATATATGCAATATTCAACACAAATTATATATAATAAACAACAATAATTAATATTCACTGTCAAATCCATTATTTTATAGCTATATTCTAGATAGAAGATGTATAAGGATTTAGGACTTAACTAAATGTCTTGATATTATAGAAAGTACATTCAAAAGACAATATCAAATCTATCACACCGTTCGTTAAGTTATATCTAAGTTATTTGACCCCTAACGATGAGATAAGTAAGGTTAAAATTATCATTATACGGTAAATCAGACAACAATAAGTCCTTGTGACCTATGATAGTGGCGACTAATTAATTATTGGCAAACATTTGACGTCAACATTAATTATAAAAAAAATATTCTAAGTAACAAATCATGTATATTTTAGCCTTCTTATCTACTAATTAGACTAAACTATTATTTTTATTAGAGGGATATTAATTATATATAAAAAGAACTTGTCCCAATGTTCATCACGATAATTTTTGAATTCAATTTTGGTATTTTTTGTACTATTTTGTACACAGCGGCAATAATTAAGTTGGGTTTAGACCCACAAGTAACCCTTGTATATTGGAGATAATTTATGGGATCCATAACTATGTTATATGACCTACATTTGTGAAACCCCAATAAGAAGTAATGCCCGATCCTGCCGGGGTCGACAGAAGGGACCCTATAGTTCGCAGTACATCTACTTCTCAACGCCATGTGGGCAGACCACCGGGACCCGATTTTTGTCATCGGCGTAAAAATGAATGCCTTAAAAACTACTTTAGTCCACCGTTGTTCTAATAATAGAACAAGCGCATTCCCAAAAACTCAAAAATGAATTTATAGTGTAATGATGAATAGAAAGGTGTAATGATAATATTAATATTTATTAGTCGACGTAAATAGGCGTATTATGTCAACATTAGTAGTTTGTAACTTTAGATTATAGTTCTTTAGTTATTTTTAATTATAGTTTTCCGTGTGGTGACGAAGTAAGAATATAATTCACCACCCCCAATCTCATCCATGATCGTAAAAGACGAATAACAACTAAGGAGTAAAATATGTAGGTATATAACATCTATGCAAAAGAAGAAAACTCGAAATAAAACCCTATACCAACACGTTTGACCAGCGTGGTGCAGAAAGTCAATTTCCCTCCTTTTTTTTTTTTTTTTTTTTTTATTGGTGGGCTATGGGTGCGTCTCGCCCCGCCAAATCGGTCCGGGGTGACGGAGAAGGCGGCGCGTGACCCCATAGACCCACCGTAAAATCCTCTCTCTTCGCCGTGCGAGCGGACCACCGGTACCCGATCTTTGTCTTCGGTGGTCAAGTCAATTTCCCTCCTAGTGTGGAGGAGTCTCGAGCCCAACAGTGGGACATATATGAGCTGAGATGATCATAATAGTTATTTAGTAGTTACATAATCGTAATAAACTTTTATTACTACATTTAACTTTATATTCAAATATGGGATGAAACAATAACTAAAATGGCAGGCGTAACCAGGAGGCGTGTCTATACAAACACAGTCAATATAAAATAATAAATCTGTTAGAACCGTTATTTACATAGCGATGTAAGAAAAATATCACACGACTAGTAATCATTATGTGTTTTATATGTTACAAGACTGTATCGGATTAAATTTCGAATAAATTATAATGGCTACTTTCCCAAAAAAATGTAGGTAGATTTTAGATTTCTTTTAGTCGGTGTTTCGTGATTTGATAGCCGGAATGGATAATCAACCTCATTAATGGTGTGATGTTGATATAGCTTTGGCGGTGAACCGCTTCTTCCACTTACATGTGAAATTGAAAAAGATAAGACAGTTTTTGCGCTACACACTATTTACCAATTGACAGTTCTAGATTTAAAAATTTGAAACGGTATTTTTTTTTAGAACTAGTCTTGACTTAATTGATTAATTTTAAAGTATTTATTTTAGGCATTCAAGTATTAGATAGCACAGTATCCTTAATTAATTAGATGAACGGGTGTTTCGAAGCGGCAATCTCTTGACAAGACATATAACCCCTCAACGAACAAAAAGATATCAGTAACTGTAAAATAATAAAACCTATATTTATTATACTTAATAATAAATAATATCATATTTTTAGGAACGATAGTTTATTAATTTGTTAATGTATAGAATTTTGCCACACCTCCTTCTATGCGATGATGTAATATAATAAGAATACAATAGACATCACCGTTTATTTTCCTGTGGGTGTTGTAAAAATCTACTGATTAATTTATGCAAATAGCATCATTTCTAGGTAAGTAAGATATGACATACCAAGTTCAGCTCGTCTATCTAGAATTGTTAGACTTTAGAGTATGCTAATTTCCATGCTCTGGAAGAGTCCCATTAATTATACGTGGGAATTGTGAAAGCCAATAGGTAACACCAGGAGAATAGACGCTAGCGCTATCTTAGTGAGAAACTTACAATACCAACTGCAAGCGTCAACCCACTTGCCAAACGGGGCAACTATGGAATTATCCCACTTTGGATTTGACCAACAATGAACGTAAATAGATTAATGGCTGGATTATCTACAGTAAATAAGATAGCAGTATATATATTCTGCTACCTATTCAGGCCTTATATTTAGATACAATTTATGTTTTTATTTTAAGATAATTCCTTCAATAGTTTTATAAGCATATGAACATTTTTATTTTAATTGTGGCAGGATCACACAGTTGACATTTTTTTGTATATAGCCACGGGTCACTCCCTATGGGGTAGTGCCACGGTCTCGCAGAAAATCGACGTCTGAGCCAGAGCAAAATCCTGTTGCGCTTCATTCGGTGGGCTTTCTAGCCACCTTTTGGGTGGGTTTTGGAGTTTTTATTGATAGGCAGCGGCCTAGCTTAACCCCTGTTATTGTGTATTGCTCGCTCGTTTGCCACAACAAGCAATTAAATAAAAACGTAGTTTGATTATCGCTACAATACCTAAATAATGTTATTTTTTAATTATTCAATTTAAGATTATTTGTATCTCTTTTTTATTTTTATTATTTATATGGTTCCAAAAATGAATTTTGATAAATTTGCATCTATTATGTGCATATTAAACTCTCTATAAGTGCAGTTATTATTCAATCACAATTGAACCGGTAAAATTCCTCAGTTTCTATCTTACGCATCAACGATTTACATTAATATGCAAGTGCGAATTACTATTATCTGCCCTTTACTGCATTGGAAAACATTTCCATGAAATAAAAGGGATCCCTGGCTTCACTATCAACAATTATTTTATAACTTAATAAAGGGAAAGCTGTATTTTTATGGATATTATTATTTGTTTACTTACCTTACTAAAGTAGGTACTGTCTTGGTCATAGAAAGATATTTACAGAGCGAAAATAATAATATAGTTAACATAGATAATACACAATATAAAATAAAATATATTTTATGGATTTTAACGCTTTCTAATTTCTTCAATTAAATTAATATGTTTTTTTTTTTCACTTTATTGGGTAAACAAACAATATCACAATGAAGTTTGATTATAGTAGTTTGAAGCTATACGATATTAATAAAAAGTGATACCCACACCGTTTACCACCGATTGGACAAATATACATAATCATATAAAAGTTGTACAGGGTGAGAGAGGCATGTTTGTTTTTTTTTAGTTATAGTTAAAATATATACCCATACACACGCACGCACGTACATACATATACACATAGCAGCAAATAATTATGTAGTAAGATATACAGTAGTAGATATGTAAACATTATCTTATGTATTTACATCCGATATACAGTATTGAGTCCAGATAATATTTTAACAACCATCCTTTTATGAACAGCAGTGCTGTTCGTATAAATATCAATTTCACTACAACTATAGTTATAAGTGTGAAGTACATGACGAAGTTTTATTTATAAAATACACAGACTGTTACTTAAAAATTATAAGTTTAAGAAATAGATTAAAAATATTTTGAGAATTTATAGAAGCTTAATTGAAATTCAATTTCAGAAAGATTTGAATACTCTGTAAAATAACTACACAAATAAATAAATAAATGTCCACCTTCTTTTTTTATATTTCACAGGATTTATTTTATCTGTGGTCGGCCCAGCGGGTTATCATAATCATCGACGACTACCGGGGCGTCGACGGTGGTAAACAAATGTTGCCGGGGCGTCGTCTTCACACGGTACAAACGCCAACCTACATTTTTCTAGAATTCATCGATCTTTTTAAGTTGTTGTTGACTTGCGAGTGATCAAAGGCAATATTTTTATCTTTAGTGAAGATAATTATCTTAATGCTTAAATTTCAATGATAAAATACTCTTTTAATCTTATACTTTATGATGTTCGATTTATATGGTAGTAGATATTATTTCGTAGTCCGAGTGGAGACATTTTAAAGGAGACCGTCACGTATTTGCGACATCCGCGTTTATTTTTGTGTTATCCATCCATCCATCCATCAGCCTGTTAACGTCCACTGTTAAATGTAGGTATCCTACAAGAATGTTACTCAGAATGGAACAGATTTTCTTAATTAATCATGTCTATTTTTTTGGTACAGAATAGTTAGCCGACCTAACGGCGATGGAGAGGAAATACGGTGGGGTTATGGGGACACTCACCATCCTTTCGTCGCCCCGAATGGAATGAATGGCGTGTATTTAGACCATCATCATCATCATCATCAGAGCCCATAAACGTCCCACTGTTGGGCTCGGGCTTCCTTCGTAATGGGAGGGAAATTAACCTACTATACCGCGCTGGTCAGACGTGTTGGTATAGGGTTTTGTTTCCAGTTTTCCTTCTCTTGCATAGATGTTATATGCGTTTTATATCCCTTAGTCGTCTCGTACGATCACCCATGGGTAAGATACAGGGTGGTGAATAATGTTCTTACTCCGTCACCACACGGAAAGAACATAGTATGCCAAAAAAGGGCTATAGTACACTCCGCCCAATCCATCGGGGCGATGAACGAAACGGCGTACAGCCCCATAACCTGCCACACATGTTTAACACCCTCTTTAACACCCTGTAAGTAGGCCGCTAGTATCCAGTATAATATATATATATATATATATATATATATATATATATATATATATATATATATATATATATATATATATATATATATATACAGATATATACAGATATACAGTTATATACAGATATATAAGTGTATGGTAAAATTATTGAAAGGAGAATGAGGATGGTGTCCGATGGTTTACTGTGTGAGACACAAGGAGGTTTCAGGAGTGGAAGGGGATGCATGGATCAAGTGTTCTCTCTGCGCAACATTGTGGAGAAGCATCTGGCCCTAGGTCAGAGGGTTTTCTGCAGTTTTGTGGATCTGGAGAGAGCATTTGACATGGCTGTACGAAAGGAACTTTGGGACATTTTACCGGAGTATGGTATTAACGGTAAACTGCTGCAGGCTGTGCAATCCAGTTACATGGGCTGTAGAGCCTGTGTGCAGCTGGATGATGGAATGTCGCCTTGGTTTGACGTCAATATCGGCGTTAAGCAGGGCTGCGTTCTATCGGCCAGACTGTTTATCATATATCTGGATAAATGTCTCCAAAGGTTGAACGATATGAATGTGGGAGTCCAGATGGGTGACTCAGTGGTCTCTGCTCTGCTTTATGCAGATGATGCAGTCCTGCTGGTACAGTCAGCGACTGACCTGCAGACCCTAGTCGACACAATGACAGAAGATTGTAAGAAAAGGGGTCTACGCGTGAATGTGAGCAAAACCAAAATAATGGTCTTTGAAAGAGACGAAGCCAGAACAGATGTAAGAGTAACAATAGGTAATGATATACTAGAGCAAGTGTATGAATTTGTATATCTTGGATGTGGATTTAGCCGAGATGGAAGGTACACCACTGATATAGAGCGAAGAGTGAATGCGGGAAATAGAGTGAAAACGGAGCGTTGGGGCAACTTCTCGGCAGCCACCACCTCAGCCAGAATGCACGTGTAGCAATACTTAACGCAGTGCTTGTCCCAACATTACTGTATGGAAGCGAGAGTTGGATATGCAGAAAAGAGTATGAAAGTAAAATTAATGCGGTCGAAATGCGATCTCTGCGGAAAATCTGTGGAGTTAGGCTGACCGACCGCATTCGTAACGACGACGTAAGAGAGCGAGTAGGTATGAAAGAGAGTATTGGTGTAAAGATGCGAAAGGGAATGCTCCGATAGTTCGGACATGTGGAAAGAATGCCGAACGAACGTCTGGTTAAGAAGATACACAATGCGAAAGTGGAAGGATGTAGGTACCGAGGGAGACCGAGACTAACCTACCTAGATCAGATCGGTCATGTACTGAAGGAAGGTGGAGTCAAGAGTCTCCGAAACCGGCGAGCGTGTATGAAGAGAATTATGAATATTGAGGAAGCGAGTGAAGTATGCAAAGATGGAGTTCTCTGGCACTCTGTTCTCTCTGCCTACCCTGCAAGGGATATGGCGTGATGATATGTATGTATGTATGTGAAATTATTTTTTATTAATACTAAGTTTGACATTTGAAACTTATATTTATTCAAAGAACCTTCGAAAATTTTAAAAGCCTATACAATTTCAAAATTCCATTATAAAAAATTAAAAAAAAACTTGATTGGTGGGCGCTGTCAGTTGTTTACTAGAAACTTATGAATATGTATTAACCATTTAGTTCTACGGCCTTTCTGTTGCTGTTTCAAGTTCTCCCATTTATCTTCCAAATTGACAAATTACATATGTATATTGATTTGTGTATATTATTAATTAATTAAATTAAAATATTTAAAAGTATCTTCTTACACTTGATGATTTTGACAATTTATTTAGAGGTAATGTGTAAAAGTAACACAAGCTACCTCTCTGTGGCAAACAAATGTTACAATCAAATCTAACTCCCTAGATTTCCGTGTCATCATTCTCCTACTCTTATCCCAATTACGTGGGGTCGATACAATATGTACTCTTCTTTCATAGTACATATTGTAGAAGTTATTAGCAATAGTTTTATGACCGGCCGCTTGCCAGACGTCAACCCTCCTTGGGAATGTAATTGTTGACCAAACGGCATCAGATGGAGTCGGCCCAGGACGTTATAAGTCTCTTAGTTGTCTTTTACGACATCCACGAGCAAAGTAAGGGTTGGTAGTATTCGTAGCCGCTACCACATAGCTGAACTCCCTAGATTTCCGTATGGTGACGGAATAAGAATACAATTTATCACCCCTATCTTACGCGTGTGTAATCATAAGAGACGACTAAGGGATATAAACGTAACATCTATGCAAGAGAAGGAAAACTCGAAATAAACCAATACGTCTGACCAGCATGTTATAATAGGTAAATTTTCCTCCCATTATGGAGGAGACTCGAGCCCAGCCGTGGGATATATATGAGCTGAGATGATAATGATGAACTCCCTATATTGGCAACACTTTAATTTTTTTTAATAGTTACTTATACCTTATAAGCTCTAGACAACTGATCGTAAACCGCCCAGTCGATTTGGGGTGACAGAAGTTTTTTTTTACCAAAGCCGAAAATTAACAAACACTCGATAAATAATTGCTTAAAAATCTAAGGCTAAAATATTTGTGATACAATGCGTTTTATTTATGATGCATATTTAAACATTCAAATCTCTCTACAATTTCAGTGGACCATTAGTAGTAGTATATCATTAGTGGTGTGTATTCTGTGACCCGTCAGCCGACATTTTAAATTTAA
Organism: Lymantria monacha; assembly: GCA_905163515.2. NCBI lineage: Eukaryota > Metazoa > Arthropoda > Insecta > Lepidoptera > Erebidae > Lymantria > Lymantria monacha. The sequence continues at coordinate 13,790,906 of LR991098.1, read as the reverse complement.
ATAATTATACAATTAAATGCAAATATGCTGATTACTTGTAATTACACTCAACATATAGGAAAGATTTATTATATTTATGTCTAATACATATCCTGCCTCGATAATTGTAAATCAAACATTATAAAATACTATCTCAGTGACATTTAAGATTAAAAAAATTAACATAAATTCAAAAAGATACAATTCTTTTGATAAGTTATTTGATTGATTAAAAGATTCAATTTAAATATAATAGAAGAACTTTTAAAAATAATATACGTGCTAAAAAAATTACCTGGCTGGAAATAAAATTTGAGAAATCTATTGCACTTATTGTATGTAGTCATAATAAAAGCAAATTATAAAAAAACTATACATAAATTAAAAAAAAAACAAAACAACACTTCAACTCTAAGATATCCTTAAGTTCAACGAAAAAAGGTTCAAAGACATGGAAATTAATGCTTTAAACATATCATCATAAGACACATGAATTGATTTGAACATTCAAATACCATTGAAATACATTAAAATCACAATAATTCAATTGATAAAACAATGTCATAGCTTGTATGTATCATTATTCAAAATCAATATAGAATTTATATATTAAAAATAGTTGATTTATTGATTGCTCATTGCTTTCAAAAATAAATGTTCGTCGAACAGGAGAAAGAATTTTATCTAATGATCTCAATCAAAAATTTATATTTGATTATTATTTATTAACTTTGCAAACAACAAAGAGATGCCCGAAGCGTTTTCAAAATGCAGATAAACTACATATATTATTAATGCGAAAATATCAGTTCCATTATAAAATTTTATGCATTTCATATATTAAATATATATAGAGCTTAGAGAAACCCACTACTAACAGTTCAAGGAACTCAAAAACAAGTCCTGCGTCAACGAATATTTAGCAACTAATAAAATAACGAAACTAAAAACTATATAGAAATCATATACTAAGCTTATAATTAGTTTATTTTTTTTAAATTATAAATTTCACGTACGTCAAGGATTCAATACCAGTGGCCAGCCCAATGGCGATGGGAAAGGAATACAGTGGGTTATGAGGCTATGTGCTGCCCTTCCATCGCCCCGAGCGGAATGGATAGCGTGTGCCCAGACCAGAGCCTGCCAAAAAAATGGTGCAAAATGCCATAATCGTTAAGCTAGGCAGACGATTTGGCGATCACAGCTGATGTAGGTTTCCCAATCGAGTGCTGCAAACTATTCTCCTGATGTTTTTTTTTACGACATCAACAGGAAAGGAATGACAATGTATGACACATTGTCATTCCTTTAATAATAATCTTAATCCATTACCGCATAGGAAATACAAAACAAAAACTAATACTAAACCTGTAATTTTGTATCTCCTCGACCCAGTGCGTAATCATTCTGTCTGAACTGTCGATCGTAACTTTTTTTGATTAAAATTCTAGATCGAGCAAAAACTGAAGAAAAGTTTAGGGGTGTCTTTCAGTGATCCGCTCAATGGCCATGTACGGCGCACCCGTGTGGGCGAGGGCTCTGAACGCCCAACTCAGGGCGGTTCTGTGGAGGCCACAGAGAGTCATGGCGGTCAGAGCCATTCGCGGGTACCGCACGGTGTCGACAGAGGCGGCGTGCCTATTGGCCGGGACACCCCCGTGGGACCTAGAGGCGGAGATGCTCTCCGACCTCTACCGGCGGGTTACCTCAATGCGCGACGAAGGTGGCTCCCCATCGTTCAACGAGATAGCCACCTGGCGCGAGGACGCCCGCCGAGAAGTCATCGCCCGTTGGGCTACGCCGCTGGAGAGGCCTAGATACGGTGTTATTACCGTTGAGGCCCTCCGGCCCGTACTCATGGAGTGGATGGAGCGGCGGCACGGAGTCCTCTCTTTCCGGTTGGTGCAGGTCTTGTCGGGGCATGGTTGCTTCGGCAAGTACCTGCACACGGTCGTGCGGAGGGAGTGGACTCCGTCCTGCCACCATTGCAGTAGCGACGAGGACACGGCGCAACATACGCTCGAGGTATGTTCGGGCTGGGACGGGCAGCGCCGTGACCTCGTCGCTGTCATCGGTGCCGACCTGACGCTGCCGGCTGTTGCGCGAGCGATGGTCGACAGCGTCAGGAATTGGGACGCGGTCGTCGCCTTCTGCGAGGCTGTCATCTCGCAGAAGGAGGCGGCGGAACGGGCCCGGGAGGATTCCCGTGACCCGGGCCGCCGCCCGCGGCCGGGGCGGCGCAGGCGCGAGTACCTGCGCCTGATGCCGCCCTAACCGAGGCTTCGGGTGATCGGACCGGGGAATTGTCCGGTTACCCGACGTGAGACCACCGCGTGAGGACGACGCCTCGACGGCGAAAGCTGTCGGGGCGTCGACAGGAGAGGAGCCCAAGAGGGCATACCGCCGAGCGGGCCATCGAAGACAAAGATCGGGTACCGGTGGCCCGCTCGTACGGCGAAGAAGAGGTGCTTGCAGGGTGGGTCAATGGGGTTGCGCGCCGCCTCTTCCGTCACCCCGGACCGATTTGGCGGGGTGCGACGTCCATAGCCCACCGCAAAAAAAAAAAAAAAGGGGTGTCTTTCAGTAAAATGCCTCGATTTTTAAGGATTTCGTGAAGTTTTAATAAAAAGATTTACTATATGAGAGTAAAAACTATATATTTAGACTGCTGGTATCCCTTCGAAGAAAATAACATTATACTATAAAATAAAAAAATAATCTAAAATTATACATGTATATTAGGGAACTATTTCAAAAATATATATGTTTCAGACATGGATGTATTTGTTGAGAACGGATTGAAAGGATTAGTCCCCTTATACCCAGACACCAAAAACATTCAACTGTGACCGATTGTTTCTTTATGTAATAGCGCCATCTATGCAAATATACTATAACCTACAAACTACTTTAATGAAAAATTGTATTTCATGTGTCACAGTTGAATGTCTTGCCTGAGAACTTGTTAGATCCTTCTGAATTTACTGACTAGACTGACATATCTTTGAAATAGTCACCACCCATATGGTAACGAGATGGAAATGCAATTTTTGTCATCCTTACTTACCCATAGGTGACAGATGGGATCTCCAGACCAAGAGTAACTAATGCAATCGCTAATCCACCTGCTCGGTGTGGCGAATATAACATGACATGTCAGCCAACCTCCACATTGTCATTACCATCTGTACCCATACTTGATATCTAACCTTACCTAAGAACATTGTACTGTGCGCTATACCAATGATATCACATATGAGTACTGCAAATAAAATCTAAAACATTGCAATTAATAAAAGTTTAGGAAAATATCACGAAAAAATATACTTGAAAGTACCAGTAATACCCAAAAGCCTATTAAGGAAATAACCTACTCAAAAGTAGATTCAGCGGATAAATACATATTTTTTTTGTTATAAACATAAACATTTTAATCATTGCCTTTCTAATTTTATATTATATTTCGACCTCATTTCTATGCAAATCTCATATTTATCCTACATGCACATTCATAAAAATTTTTACGATATCTAATGACCAAAATTAACATTTATGTTGTCGAACAACTGTTTAAAATATTTACAGAAGACTTTTTCGTGAGAACTCGTAAATTGCTTCATTATTTAATAATATTTACTTTATTTCACTCAAATCCAGATTTTTTTCTATAAAAAGCTAGCTAACGCTAAACATGAAAAAATATGTAACTGTAATAACAACTACAATTGCCAACCAACTGCAAACTGAAAGTTAGTATTTATGGATCTCAGAAAAAAAATAGATTTGTAATATTTATGGGATTATATTATATTTTTTATTATTTGATTATAAAATTTTTTCACACACACAGTTTTCATTGCATTTGTACCTATTTTTTTTATTATTTTCGCAAAATTTGGATAACTTTAACAGTCGTGGTCAAAGGGATCTGAGGTGTTTCAGATCTAACATATATATTAAATTATGACCTACATTTGAAATAAATTAATTGCCAGTAGAAAATAAAAAATATTCTATAAAAAAAATGTATTATTTAATCAGAAAAGTTATTGTTAAAAATCATACTTACAACAATGTATGGTTCGAACAAAGTTATTTTTTTTTATTGTTTATGGCGACGATAAGAGACGAGCAAGACTCATGGTAAGTGTCCAAGGACTGCTGCCCATGGACATTTGCTATACCAAGGGCAAAGCAAATGTCCATGCTAGGCCGCTGCCTACCATTACAATCCCCAAGCCCACCCAGTTGGGCTTCCGGCTCCCTCGCTCACCGAATGAAGCGCAATTGCACATTGCCATTACTCAGACGTCAATCTTCTGCGCGTTTGTGGTACTACCCCGGACGGACCAGCCCGCGGCTGTAGATAAAAAAACTGTCAACAACATTGTTCTTCACTAATAAAAATGTATTGTACTGCATGGGAATCAGACCCGCTAAACTAGTAGTTTGAGTCGGTATCTTAACCACTTCGCCATCTACATATGTAGTCAAATATATTATAATGTTATTAAATTATGTTGTCTGGTTAAGAAGATATACAATGCGAAAGTGGAGGGATGTAGGTACCGGGGGAGACCGAGACTAACCTACCTAGACTAGACTGGTCACGTACTGAAGGAAGGTGGAGTCAATAGTCTCTGAAACCGGCAAGCGTGTATGAAGAGAATTATGAATGTTGAGGAAGCGAGTGAAGTATGCAAGGATAGAGTTCTCTGGCACTCTGTTCTCTCTGCCTACCCTGCAAGAGATAAGGCGAAATGATATGTATGTATGTACGTGTGTTATTAAATTATAAAATTAACAGCGGATTAAGAAACTTCTTGTGGTTTATTATATCGTATTAATATCGTATAAGGAAATAGTTGCCTATCAATTATCTTTTATGTAATAGATATTTAAATGAAGCTTCATATATGTAACACATTCCTTAATTGCCTTGACATCATCTATGATAGGTAAATTTTGATGATAGTGTTTTATAATAGTCTAGTCAATTTTGACTGTAACAGATGCACATCATCTGTTTTTAATCAATCAAGTTGCATAAACGGATATTGAACGTTCATAATTTATATTTCTTCAAATTATTGTAAATTTAATTGCTTTGGCATAGTTGTAACAGTAATATTTAGTTGCTGCACACATTGTAAATCTATTATTTTTTTTTTTTTTTTAATATAAAATATTCTCTGTCTCGCGAAAGGAAGCCCTATGTCTCCCGAAAGGAATTTCTCTTAAATAATTTACGTGTTTTTGAAATAACATTAGTTAAAAATTTTAAATTCTCTATTGTAAAAATTTGACTGTAGAGCGCTTCCATATTTTCTATTTTTTTATGGCATCTGTGCACTCTTTGTCTCTCTAAGGTGGAGATGGAGTTTTACGCTGACTTGAATCCTTAATTGGAAATAATCTATCGACAACAGTTTTAAGTAATTAGTAAATAAATCATCACAGAGTTTCGAGAAAAATACGTAACGGATAAGTGATATGAATTACTTGCGACGAGTACATATGAAAACCACTTAGAACGTCTTCTAAAAATCTATAATTAAAACAACATATCACTTAACGAAACTATTGAAATTTACTCAAAATTACCTACCTCTTCGTGATTGAATAATAAATATTTAAATATACAGTCATCTATAAAAAAATATTGCTTTTGTAATATAAAATATTCCGTTGAAACAAAATTACAATCTGAATTGTCTTAGTTACGATCGTGAGACTGATCTAACAGTTTAACCATTTCTCCCACACAGCAGACCACTCCTAATGTAGAATGTAGAATTATTGCTATATAACTTCGGAAATTTGAATACAAACGATTTCGTCTTGATCAAAAATTTTTATCTATATTACTAGCATAAATCTAAAGAACTTTTTTATTTGTTTAAACACTCTAATTTCAGAAAGTACCAGCGTCAGATGGCCTATTTATTATAAAATCGAAGCAACAATACGCAATATTGATTTCCGAAGAAGCCGAATAGTAACAATCCAAATATAGATAGATTACTTATGGTCGTTGCATCATAAAAATGTATGGCATTTACGAGTAGTTGTACGTACGTAGTTATCTAAGAGAAAATTAAAATTTTTGAGCGAAAACCAGACCGAATTCATTTGTGACATTTGAAAATATAAATTTACACGAAAACATTACACAAATTATTAGGAAGTATTAGTGTATTAATTGAGATGTAGCACGAGGCCAAAAAAAAAGTGTTTTAATTAAGATACACGTTGAGAATCAATCTCAGAATCTCCTATATAATATTTAAGTAAAAGTAGTTTTACCATTGCACAAATATTTAAGGATTAAAACTCTGGCAACACAAGTGTAGCTTCCCAGTCGATGTATTAAAAAAACAACATACTAAGGAATAAATCCTGACTCCTTCATAAACAAACAATTAACATAAACCCCAAGTAGAATCTAGAAGATATATTTGTGTACCACGAAAATAATTATCCTGCGTGTGATTAAAACCACAACATTCTGCGCAAGAGATTGATTTTTAGAACAGTTTGTCATCTTTACAGTCATTTTTTATTTAATCTTTAATCATCACATGTCATTTTTGAAATTTCATAAATTCGTTGTAAATATTTCATATAAATAGAATTACAAAGTATTAGAATACAGCGCGCTCAACCTAAAAAAATAACACGTTTCCTTCCTTCTTAATTACCATGAGTATTTATTAGCGACGCTATATTAGGGTCAATAGAATCATTATGTCACATTAAGTCGGACATCCTTTCTCATTATTTGAGGTTAATTCAACTAGTTTTAGTGTTTACATAAGATCATAGCATAGTATTTTTTTTTTGGGACTAATCCACCACACATTCCCACCATTGTAACTCCTGTAAGCCAGGATCCACAATGGTCACTATGACACCGAGGTTTGACCCTCAGGCAGTCCCGGGATATGATTTTAATTGTCTTGGAACCCACAACAAATTTAATTAGAAAAGTTAAAGAGGAGGAGTTGGAAAAGAGTGATTCCACTTCCCTCGCAGGCAAAGCGGGAGACAAAAAGCAATAATGACTAGTCAGCCAATAAGTAAAGGGTTGTACAGCTACGATAAGCGCAGCAGTAGGGGAGTCCGTAGCTACTCCGTGAGCCGGTCCTGACAGGGAGCCGGTCTAATTCCTTGTCATCAGATATGTTGAAGCGTAAGCAATCATATAATGATAAATGGCATAGTATTATGGAGAAGCACTTGAATATAAAGCAATAATAGTAAATTTATTGTAAAAAGAAAAAAAAATGAGGATAAAGATATTCACAAGTGTGATGTAATAACATCTATATATTTAAGTTGCGTTCAGATACGAGTAGGATCCATGAAATATACTTATATATACTCTTCTCACATCATTACGACCGGCCACCTCCCTGACAGTAACCCTCCTACAACCACACCCTAACATCAACATATCGCAATTGAGCGCCATTAGATCTAGTTGAGTTGACCCAGATCGTCTTAAAACTCTTAATCGTCTTTTACAACAACCTTGAGGAATGTAAGAATTGATAGTATTCGTAGCCGTAGTAAGACAGATATTTTTATATTTGAATCATTGTTTTTTTTTCTAAGGATTGTGCCTCTTGAAATCTTTCATTAACAATGGTTTGAATTCTTCATCAGATAAACCGACTAGAGATCATTCTGAATTATCATGTCAATATTCAATCTCCATACGTGAAATCGTTTTGATCTCATAATCCTAATAATCATTATGAGATATTATTTTATTGGTTATTTCATTACAGATGAATGTAATCCTCAGATAGTATTAATTGTAGTACCTTTTCTGGGGGGACAAGGCTTCGACTTCTTTATTACCGTTTGGGCAGACCACTGCTGCCGAGTAATAGTGGTGGCATAGGTGCCACCACTATTACTCATCATAAATATTGTACTATAAGTTAATTATATTGATAATTCAAATTAGTTTGTATTTTAGAAGTATTTAAGTACGTTACTACGTGTACTAGCTGTGTGGTAGCGGCTTCGAATACTACCCTTACTTTGCTCGTGAATGTCGTAAAAGACGACTAAGAGTCTTATAACGACATGGGTCAACACCATCTGATACCGTTTGGTCAACAATTACATAACCAAGGAAGGTTGACGTATGGCAGGCGGCCGGTCATAAAACTATTGCCAATAACTATGTACTATGAAAAAAATTACATATTGTATCGACCCCAAGTAATTGGAATAAGAGTAGGAGAATGATGACTACGTACATTTCTCCTTTGTAGTAACGTATTATTAACATAATGCTTACCGACTCTTTCCTATAACGATCGTAAAACGGCTGAATAATCACTAAATTAATAAAGAATAACACTCTTCTGAGAAACTTCTAATAGGAACTGCTATCATGAACACACCTGCCAATCAGAACGATTATGGTATTATTGTCCTTTAGGTAGGCTTATATCCAATAGCGGATGGTAATGCGCTATTAAATGGATGGATATACTTATGGTTTCATCGGCGTCAAACCATATACACTATACGTCCTTCCACTGCCTATTGAATGAGCTACAAGTACATTGACTTGATTTAGCGGCCCACCCTGCTGTACTATTTTATTCTATAATACACTTTTTACCAAAATCTATTGCACAGATGGCGTAGTGGTTAATATACCGATCTATCGTACTAGTATTGTGAGTTCAATACCTACGTAGAATAATAGATTTGTGCGATACACAAATTGTCTGGGTATATATATATGGTAGCGGCTACGAATACTACCAACCCTTACTTTGCTCGTTGACAAACGGCGTAAAAGACGACTAAGAACTTTACATTGACCTGGGCCAACTCTATCTGATGCCGTTTGGTCAACAATTACATTCCCAAGGAGGGTTGATGTCTTGCAGGCGGTCCGTCATAAAACTATTGCCAATAACTTTTACAATATGTACTATGAAAGAAGACTACATACTGTATCGACCATAAGTAATTGGGATAAGAGTAGGAGAATAATGATGATGAAATTGAACGTTTCAAACGTCCCCACTATACAAAGATTATTTCCTTAATACCCCGCGTATTGGCATAAAAAAATGAATAGTACTTAGTCCAACGTTGTGTATAAATACTCGTGAAAGTGTTTATATCCCGACATCCGATATTTACCTTCAAACATTAGGCGTTTAACTCACAACATCTGACAGTGGCAATTACACAGGGTCATCTTTTCGTGTTATGAAACAAAACGTAGTGAAAGTGATGATTTACCGTCGGAATGACCCGACGCACAAATTATTAGATGCCACCTAATCGCATTATAATAACACATATTTTTACGAAAGCTTGCCACATTCTAATTCATTTTTTTTTTTTCACTTATTGAAAAAAATTACGCAATTTTACATATAATATTACATCGGTAAACATATTTTGCAACTTATTTTGTCTTTTTTTTAATAATTGAAGTTAAATTATATTTTATTCTTAAAAATATTCTTATAAATTATATTCTTAAAGATTGCAATCTTACAATGCAATTAAATAAAATGATGAAAACAAAAAATATAAATATTGGTTCACAAAAAAACTGCATACAAATTCTTAGGTGTCGTTTTTGAACGTTTAATATTTTTTTCTCAATCACTCACGTAGATGTCGTAATTCGTACATAAATTCTTATAATTTTAACTTCATGTTTTACTTTAAAAAAAGCCCACACTATATTAAGTATTGCTTCTTATTTTAGTTCTGTTATATAAAATAAATTGAACGCCAAAATATCAGATTTTAACTTCTTCAGACAGTTCCGACTCGGTGTGGTAATCAATACATATCAGAACACATATATTCAAATTTAAATAATTCAATAATGACGGTTATTTATACAAAGGTTTAAAGGCATTTTTGAATTTAAATTTGGAATTCTAAAATTAAACTATATTTTGCCCTTACAATCTAAAAAAGAATATTACAAAGAACCGTGCCCCATTTCCTTTAAATGGGGCACGGTTTTGGGCCATGAGTGTGCAGAGTTAAATTGTATGTTAATATAAAGTACTAAGTTAGTACAGCGACAATCTGGTGTTTTTAAATCCTTGTGTTGAATGCGTGAGGTCATAGAGGTGGTTCAATTGTATGATTCTGAGATACTCAATATTCTGTTTTATTAAAATTATTTTTTTTTATACCTATCATTAAGACACCTTAAGTCTTCTTCCATCCAGGTCACCTCCTCGTGGTGACGGTGGTGACAGTCAGAATTATGATTTTGACCGGCTAAGCCCCTTTTTTTGCGATGACCTATGGATGCGTCTCGCCCCGCCAAATCAGTCCGGGGTGACGGAGGAGACGGCGCGCGACCCTATAGGCCCACCATGCAAACTCTTCTCTTCGCCGAGCGAGTGGGCCACCGGTACCCGATCTTTGTCTTCGGTGGCCTGCGACCTTTGAGACACTACCAGATAAAAGAAGCCGAAGCGTATTATGGCGAACACATAGCTTCTAATAGTAGATTTAGAATTGTAATATGTATCAACACCGATGCAATTGATTTTGCTTCTTATGGGTTGACAGTAATAGATCCATTATTTATTAACGGAAGAATTCAGTCCCGATATATCAATTAAACAAAATACTATGTTTATATATTAGCAGAAAAAAACTTACAATTAGTAGGTAAAGATTCAATAAAAGGTTATTACTTTAGTTGTAAAAATGGTGCACGAACCATAGGTTGTTCCATAGGTGTTCACGTAATAACTATAATCTGGTTTTTAGGGTATGTTAGATACCACAATGTACAAATAACTCCATCATCAGAATATCTAGAGAACATATTCGTAAGATTTGATAGTTCAGATAAAGAAAATTCTGAAAAATAATTTTTATTTTTGAACAACCTGTAAACTAAGGCGCATTCGTTAAACAGCACTAAAAATATTTTTTCGTTAATGCACTCCTATAAAGTAACACTGCTATGGACATTATCGCTGCACGCCATATGGCCCAAATCGGGTTTAATTTTAAAATATATTTTTGAATCAAAACAACTATATATCGACAGCGAAAAGCGAAAACGTAGTCCACAAAAACGAAAATGTTTACCAGAGCCAAAAAACTATTTCACTTTTTTAAAAAAAATCATAACTAGCGTATCTTTTAACGTAGACCCACGATTTTTGGATATTAGATTTATTGTTTTTTTCTAAATATAATTATTACTCTCAAATCTCATTCTAACAATTATTTATCAAAATTTTGTTGACTACGACATTTTGAACTATTTTTACAGAATGTTAAAACGCTGTAATTGCATTATTGAGTTGTATGGAGCGGGGTTAAATGAATTTTTTTAAGGAAAACGAAAATGTCGTAAGCAACATTATTTGAACTAAGGCTGCCCAACTGTATGTTGTAAACGTAGTTATTCCATGAAACTAATATCTTAGAATAGGTGTAAACTAAAATAATTGCTTATTTGGGGTAAGACAAGATGTATTACACGTAAAGCGATTTAAATTTGACAGAATATTAAAACGTAGATTTCAATAAATAATATGTATATAACTACAAATTATATTACAAATGTAAAAACATAATGAGCTTTAAAAAAATAAAGTTAAAAATATATGAATAAGTAATTTACTTAATTACTTTGTCTTTAACCATAACAGATGTCATATCTTCTGCTGACTAAATACCAGCACGGATAACAGGTAGTGGTTGAAGCCTGTCTTGGGTCATCTGACTATTGCTTGTCCCGTAGCAGTGCCCCTATTGCGAGGCCTTTTCGTCATGTTCGATAAGACGGCGATATTTATGTATACCTCATACATCGTCGGCCACAGGCCTTGGAGGGCAAGTGTGAGGCACTAGCGTTCAGCCTAGATATCGCAAAAGCGTTCGACAGGGTCTGGCATAGGGCCCTTCTGTCGAAGCTACCATCATATAGAATGCCCGAAGGACTTTGTAATTGGATGACCAACTTTCTGGATAGTCTGAGATAAAAGTAGTCGTCGACAGCTCCTGCTCCGACCATGATGATGCTTGTGTACCATAGGGCTCGATGCTCCTCGACGTTATTTATCCTGAATAACAATGACTTGCTCTCTATAGAGAGTATATGTTGCTATGCGGATGACAACACGGGTGACGAGCGATACACCGAGCATCAGAATCTTCCTCAGAGTATGTTACAGGAAAGACGGGCTCAATTTGGGTCTGAAAATGAGCGCTCTTTGGGGCGAGCCTCGGAACGGGGTAAACGGAACTTAGTTCAGTTCAACCCCACTAAAACACTAGTTTGCGCTTTGACTGCGAAGAAGGAACCGTTTATCATGGCGCTTTAGTTCCAAGGAGTAACTCTCTAAATTTCCGAGGATATTGGGATCCTTGACGTCGAACTATAGAGCAAAGGCCACTTTGGTAGTCATTTGGAGGGCAAAGCCAAATTGGTAAGCAAAAAGTTAGACGTGCTAATATGAAAACGAAATTTGCATGTCCTAAAATAGTTCACGATGGTGTAAGTGGCAGCACGGTTGGGCCGGATTGCCAATAGTCGCGGGTTCGAAACCCGCTTGTGACATCATTTTTCGTTTTCGTAATCGGGTATTTATAAATAATTAAGCATATTAAATGCTAAAAATTTCAGTAATTTGAATAACAAGGTTGTGTCATTGTTTAATACAATTCTAACTGTAAAGTTTGAAGTACTAAGTCTATACAATGTGTAAACATTGTCCGATAGATGGCATACGTCACCTTGAAGACGTAAGATATAATATGAAAACGAAATTTGCATATCCTAAAATAGTTCACTATGGTGTAAGTGGCAGCACAGTTGGGCCGGATTCCCAATAGGTGCGCGTTCGAACCCCGCTTGTGACATCATTTTTCGTTTTCGTAATCGGGTATTTATAAATAAGATAATCTAAATGTCATAAATTCGAGAGTGGATTGTACAGAAACCTTACCAAGTGTAGTAATAGAATAAATTCCTTGTACCACTACCCGCTAAAACGTTGTTAATGAGCAAACATCTTTTTTTACGGCAAGCGAATATGCTGTAATCGACATAGTACAAGTTATTACTACTTTTTTCTGTAACGTACAGCGTTTTTGAATGCAGGCATTTAAGTTTAAACCCGTTTTTTTTTAATGTTAATTTCATAACTATTCATCTTAGAATTATTTAACCCAGACCATTTGAATCAGTTTTTTTTCTGGTTCGAACAGTGTAATAAAAAATTATTTCATACTTTGTGGACTACGACGTTTTCGCTTTCCGCCGTCGATATAACCATTCTTAACGTAATTACAACTTTTTAATTTACAGATCTTATTTAGATATATAGATCTTATCTATAACTTTGCTAAAAATTTAATGAATAAGAAGATGTATTTACTACAAATATTGTAATAAATTATATTATATAAGGTTGATGATCCTTCAAACAATAGGCTATTTTTTTTTACACATTGAGTAGCGCGTCCTCGATTTTTCTTTTACGTAGTCTTGTGGGTCAATGTTAGTCGCTACAAAGTAATATTATTTTGTCATCTAACTGGAGCTGTGAGAAAATAATATATTTATATAGAGATACAAGTAAATGCCTTGAACAATGTATTTAAAATCTTAATGTAATTCACACACAAAAACTTAAGCCTTTTTCTCATCATCATCATCATCACAGCCCATAAATGTCCGGGTCTCCTCCGTAAGAAGAGAAATTAACCTACTATACCGCGCTGGTCAGACGTGTTGGTATAGGGTTTTGTTTCGAGTTTTCTTTCTCTCGCATAGATGTTATATGAATTTTATATCCCTTAGTCGTCTCGTACGATCACCCACGGGTAAGGATATCGGGTGGTGAATAGTATTTTTACTCCGTCACCACACGGAAAACCTTTTTCTACATTATAAATATTGAATGAACACTACGCAAATATTGTTCATAGGAAAAATGTCTCTATTTTGAAATATAATATCCAGCGTGATCTGATGGTTGAACCACAAGCTTTATTACTAACATCAAGACGGTCTAAAATAACAGGTCTCTCGATAAATAAATAAAACAAATAGATGGTTGCGACACAATACAAATTGTGCCTTCAGGAGACGAACATTGCTGGTCAGGAAGAGCTACATCCATTTATACAACAAACCGTTAGTTTTCGATAAACGTTATATAATCACAAATATAAATAATACGTTTATAAAAAATAAGGCATATTATTCAACAACCTTTGCATATTATATTAATATATATAATATTAAACACCTTTAAAAATGGCAGAAACATAACAATTGACAAATATACACAAATAAATTTTAAATCGTATAGGTACATCAATTAAAGATAGGATAGGAATACAATATCATCAACATCATCATTCTCCTACTCTTATCCCAATTACTTGGGGTCGATACAATATGTACTCCTCCTTCATAGTACATATTGTAAAAGTTATTGGCAATAATTTTATGACCGGCTGCCTGCCAGACGTCAACCCTCCTTGGAAATGTAATTGTTGACTAAACGATATCAGATGAAGTTGGCCCAGGTGCTTATAAGGCTCTTAGTCGTCTTTTACGACATCCACGAGCAAAGTAAGAGTTGGTAGTATTCGTAGCCGCTACCACACAGCGCTAGAACATTATGTCTATACGAACACAATATGTTTAAATTTCATAATTGTAAATGAAACTTTAAAAAAATCTCCTCACTAGTAACTAGTAAATATAATCGAGACATGATTTAATTTCTGTATCGTTACGGAATAAAAATACAATTCACTACCCTTTATAAATCGTATGGGTGTCGAAAGACGAAAAATTAAGATATATAATATGCATATAACATTTTTGCAAGAGAAAGAAAGATCGAAATAAAATCCTATAGCAACTCGAGTGACCAGGATGAAATACTAGGCTAATTTTCCTCCTATTCTGGAGGAAGCTCGCGCCCTGAAATGGCATGTAAATGATATAAGATGATGTTTTAATTTGTCAAAAATTAGTTAAATTGTTTTAATCGTCCCTTGTCCTTCTATAATGTAGTAATTAATTGCTACTTTTGCTAAACTTACTTTTAATAACCCTCCTCCAAAATGGATCGGTATTAGATCTTCTATACCAAACTGACTGGATGTCTGTTATGTTCTTATTTTGAATTTTCATTCCCTTGGACATCAATGCAGTAGAATGTTACTGAGCAAAAAAAAAAAAAGAAAAAAAATTGAGACCAAAATGCAACTTAACTCGCAGTATCATTATTAATATCAGTTTAAAATATTTAAAAAGCAATAATTTTCAAATAATTCTAAACTTAAATGTTACATTATAAGTGATTTAAATATCAATTTCTATATTTCTCTTGTCATCGTGACTCATAAAAAACTGTTATGCGTCATCCATCTCATTAGATACAAAATATAGAACTTATTTGTCCTTAAACTGCTCAATCACTATACAAGGGTCAATTTATATAACTGTGTAGCATATTAAATCGATGCTATAGAGATACTATAAAAAGTAACGAGTTCAATAGCTTTCGGCATCGTATAAAATTATTGTCTGCTTATATACTTTTATACGTGCGTTTCCATGTAATAACGGAGCAAGAATATAATTCACCACCCTACACATCTTACCCGTGGATGATTATTAAACATGACTAAGGGATATAAAAGGCATATAACATCTATACAAGAAAACTAGAAACAAAACCCTTTACCATCATGTCTGACCAGCGTGGTATACCGTTCAATATAGGTCAACTATTATAGGTATAAATTTTATTATATATATATATATAATTATTAATAACTACTAGAATGCCGAACGAACATCTGGTTAAGAAGATATACAATGCAAAAGTGGAAGGATGTAGGTTAGTCTCGGGCTCCTGCGAGACTAACCTACCTAGACCAGATCGGTTATGTACTGAAGGAAGGTGGAGTCAAGAGTCTCCGAAACAGGCGAGCGTGTATGAAGAGAATTATGAATGTTGAGGAAGCGAGTGAAGTATGCAAGGATAGAGTTCTCTGGCACTCTGTTCTCTCTGCCTACCCTGCAAAGGACATAGCGTGATGGTATGTATGTATGTGTGTAATAACTACTAACTTTTATTATATATATAAATATTATTATATATATATATAACTATTATAGGTCAACCTGTGGGGTAATATTGCTATATTATACTGCTGTGTAGGTATAGCAGTCCAGCGAGGTCTAGTGAATTCCATTACCCTTCTATTGAGGAAATAACTTGTACTCAACAATGCGCCATATATTAGTTGGGATTTTTTTTAAACCAAAAATTAACAAGTCTCTTGTAGACATGAACACTGCTATGCAGAAGCTCTTAGTTCAACATTACAGTACACATCTCTTAATTTTACATGCACTGCGCTGAAAATAGATACGTAGGTACATATATTCATGTCAATAACTTTTTCTTTGAAGTAAAACGAGATTTTATTTCAAAATTCAATTACAATATTCCGCAAAATCTATATGATTTTACTAACTGTTGAATTGACACAGTTGAACATAAAGAGATATTCTATATGGAAATCGAACTTTATGATAAGTTCGATTTCCATATAGAATATCTCTCAGACCATTGAGCCGTCCGAGTAATCATCATTCATTTTCGAACATCTTTCTATACAAGATTACCTCTTAAAATACCTTGCTATCTTTGCATAAATACTATCTTAGTCTTAAACATTTTGTACTCAGAGCAGCGAAACCATCATTATCGATAGTACTCAACCGTTTCACAGTTCACTTTTATTTATCATAGAAAGTATAATTTTTATCAAGTACTGTGTATTATTTGAAACCGCGACATCTCTGTTCAATCACGTGCCTGTTATTTGAGCGATGCTCTGATAACTATAAGGAACGATTGGATCTTGGTCTTGTGTAAATTGTTGACCGAATGTTGTGGTCGATTAGATATTACTATTCTTAGTGTTATATGGCTATGATCCAAAATTACCAATACAGTTTATGTTTTATTGCATTGAAATATGTAACATGTTTTACATGTAATAATTCATTGAAATAATAGAGTTAGAATACAATTCACAATTACTTTCTTTAGTAAAAGTGTCATGAAATACTCAGTCATAAAATGGAAGAGAAGGAAAATTGAAAAGCTCTACCTATTGTTAGGTATCATTTTTCAATTTTTCTTCTCAGGGACATATGTATATGAATTGTGAAAAAGCAAAAGAGACATTAGTCTCTTTTACTATCCTCTTTTTGATATTAATCAATATCACTATATCATCATCATCATCCTCTCAACTCATATACATCCCACAACTGGGCAATAGTATACAAGTCCGATCAAATGGATTGGTATAGGGTTGTACTTAGAGTTTTCCTTTTCTTACATAGATATCATATGCATATTATACCTTATCTTGGGAGCCGTAAATCGTCTTTTACTTTCACGGATAAGAAAAAGAAATTGCACTACAACGTATAGGTATTTTTCGTGTGGTGACGGAGTAAGAATACAATTTACCACACTTTATCATACCTGTGGGTGATCGTACGGGACGACTAAGGGATATAAAATGCATATAACATCTATGCAAGAGAAGGAAAACTCGAAACAAAACCCTATACTAACGCGTCTGACCATCGTGGTATAGTAGGTCAATTACCCTTCCATTATGGAAGAGGCTTGAGCCCAACAGTGGGACATGTACGGGCTTAGATGAATGAATGTGTTGTGAAATGAATGAATGTGTTAGATGAATGAATATAACCAATTAGATAAAAGAAAAGTATATACTTTGATAAAAACTTACGAACGGCCACCTGCCTTTGAACCACCAATATTTAATTACAACCATGTTTTTTTTAATTTTCTATCAATCAAAATTTAAAAGTTTTTAATTTTAAAAGTGAAAACACATCTCACGATATCGCATCAAACCTACAAAACGCCTGTGATGTCTCAATCAATCAATCAACTTAATGCAGTCCACTAATAGATATACCTCTCTGAATTTACGCCATAACATCCGGTTCTTTAATATTTTGCGAGCAAGCATAAAACGATGCAACAGCATAATTATAAACAGCACTGTGTTGCCTGCAAGCTATATATCATTTTTTTTAATTTCCAATTGTGCCATGACGAAAGGCAATCAAAGCGTTCAGCCATCTAAGCGATGTGCGCTACATTTCATATTACATGCAGTTAAACTATATTTGTTTTATCTACTTTTATAACTGCAGCTAATGGAATTATTTATACACGTGCTGTTTTGATAAGCGATATAATTTGAAATGTATCTTTGTTGTTCAACTTGTATCTTATATTGTGCTCAAGCTTTTACGGCAACGCAAAATATTTCAAAATAGCCATACAGGCTGGCATTTGGACTTTTTCAGGAATGGTTTAATGTTTAGACTGAACGAAAACTGGTACAAAATCTTTATATCTGGTACAAAATCTTTATATGTAAATATTAGCGCGTTTAAATAAATAAACATATAAACGAAGTTTCCAGCTTCATAATAATAATAATATATGTAGATAATAATACTGTGTGATACGGCATTTATAAATTCAAAACTATAAAGAAGCCGAAGTGATAGTTGAGGAAAACTTACTTTCTTGTTGGAGGCATAACAACTGGCTGATTCTCTCAGTTGCCAGAAGAAATGGCAGCAATACTGTCCTGGGAAATATATAATAACTGCGATCACCATAGCCTCAATCGTCAGATCGCGAATATGACATCTTTAGGTAGGTATAGGTAGTGTATTCAATAGCAGTCTTCGATAGATTGGTTGATAAATCGTCATCATTATGCTGCTCTTATCCCAATTACTTGGGGTCGACGCAATATGAGTTCTTCTTCCATCAAGCATATTGCAAAAGTTATGACAATAATGCCTGACATCTACCCTACTTGGGTATGGAATTGTTCACCATACGATATCAGATGGCCTTGACCCAGTAATGTGAAATTCTTAATCGTTTTTTAAGCCACTTAACAGAATTCGAAAGATTAGTAGTATTCGTAGCTGCCACCATCCATCAAAGTGACATTGATGTATGAAAAATAAACTACTCGCGGTCCTTTAGTACAAAAGACATCAACGAGTTACTTAACTAGAATTTATATTTTTAAGTGAAACAATCATTTATTTCCTCTCTTCTGTTATTAGCTCATGTGGATTCATATTTATTTTGTTAAGCACTGACATTCTCTAGTGTAGGCTAGATAAATGGTCATAGGGATTTATTTCAATCTTGGCGTTTTCTT
The DNA here is from genome assembly GCA_905163515.2 of Lymantria monacha. Taxonomy (NCBI): domain Eukaryota; kingdom Metazoa; phylum Arthropoda; class Insecta; order Lepidoptera; family Erebidae; genus Lymantria; species Lymantria monacha. Next base: position 13,771,613 of record LR991098.1, on the reverse strand, counting down.
ATAGTGGTTTCATCAGCTTAAATGCCATAACAGAAAGATCCTATTTTCATATCTACAGATGAATAAGGAACGGTGATACCTTATTCGTGTAGTGGTGAAGTAAAAATATAATTCATCAGCTCTCATTTTACTGTTAGATGTTGTAGAAGACGACTAAGAGATGTAACATCTATGCAGCCTAAGGTAAACTCGAAATAAAATTACTGTTTATTATTACCGTTATTATAGAGGTTTTTATCTACTCTTTACATATTTTTTTTAATTCAAATTATTTATGATTTTTAAAATAATTTAGGCAATAATTACGATGATAAGTATTCAACATCATCATTCTTCATTTCAGCTCATATATGTCCCACTGTTGGGCTCGAGCCTCCTCCATTGTTGGAGAGAAATTTACCTACTATACCACGCTGGTCAGACGTGTTGGTATAGGGTTTTGTTTCGAGTTTTCCTTCTCTTGCACGGATGTTATACGTATTTTATATCCCTCAGTGGTCTCTTAAGATCACCCACAAGTAAGATAGGGGGTGGTGAATTATTTTCTTACTCTGTCTGCTATAAACTTGGACAAAATATTTTTTTTGCTAAGTAACCGTAAAATACAAATATCATTGTATAAAATGACAACATCAAAAACAAACTATGTCAGTTTAATGCAACAATAGCACATCACACAACAAAAAAAAAGTAAAAATCTCATGCGATCTTACAACATTGTATAAAGCGTAAATTTAATTAAAATATTATATAAAGTTATCTAATTTAGTAAGGATTATATAAGAGTAATAAAAAACCTTAAATATTTGTCTTACAGAATAATATATATTGTATATATATTGTATGCCTTTAACTTTTTATATTTACACATTTTTTTGATGTGAGTTTCCTATAGAGTACACGACATATTTTATGTTCTATTATCTGCCTATATCCCTTTGTCTCATACCACACACTTGAAACAGAAGATGTAGTGACATTTTAAACTTTACTTCATCACCGAATGATATTTTATGTCATTTAAAAATCACACTAAGAGCAAAAACTGGAAACGTTAACTAAGTGGAAGATCAATAGACTAATCTATAGAGGTCTCGATTTCCCTAAGTCGCACACTTTAGGCTTTTTAAACTTATATACATACTAGCTTTTGCCCGCGACTTCGTCCACGCAGAAGTCATCTCTGACAGATTTAAATAGAAAAAGCAATGCAAGGTGTTAAAGGTTGTCGCTAGGACGATAATCAACAGCGTCAGAAACAGGGATGCGTTCGCCGCCTTCTGCGAGTTAGTTGTCTAACGGAATTAGGCAATAGGGTGGGTCCAAGAGAAAATATTCTAGGTTGACACATTCTACCGTCGGTGCTTTGGGCGGTGCAAGCGTAAGTACCTGTATTGAGGTTCACTGCATGAGGGCTTCGACTCGAGACGATACCCGGTTGCGGTGGCCCGCCCGCATAACGTAGATGTACGTGTACGGTGCGCGTGTGTCTATATACCATAGCCGGTCACTAAAGAAAAAGGTGGTTCAAAGTTCTATTCATTCTACAAATTATATTGCCATTAATATACTATTTAAGGTTCATACCTTATGACCATGGGATAAAAATATAATTATCGCCACCCTTTAATTGACTGTTTTGTTTCACCATAGACGGCTATAGTACCATAGACCACATCCACTGGCTACGCCAGATTATATAGAAGGCCGAGGAGTACAATTGGGCTCTGTGTTTAGCATTTGTGGACTATGAGAAAGCCTTTGATTCTATTGAAACTTGGGCAGTGCTGCAGTCCCTTCAGAGGTGCCAAATTGACCATTGATATATCGAAGTGCTGACGTATTTATATAAAAACGCTACTATGTCGGTCCGCATCCAGGATAAGAGCATATGTGCATACGGTCGCGTATAGAGAATGGACTCCGGCCTGCCACCATTGCAGCAGTGACGAGGGCACGGCGCAACCCACGCTGGAGGTGTGTCCGTGCTGGGACGGGCAGCGCCGTGACTTCGTCGCTGTTATCGGTGCCGACCTGACGCTGTCGGCTGTCGCGAGGGCGATGGTAGACAGCGTCAGGAACTGGGACGCGGTCGCCGCCTTCTGCGAGGCTGTCATCTCGCAGAAGGAGGCGGCGGAACGAGTCCAGGAGGATTCCCGCGACCCGGGCCGCCGCCAGCGGGCGGGGCGGCGCAGGCGCGAATACCTGCGCCTGATGCCGCCCTAACCGAGGCTTCAGATGATCGGACCGGGGAATTGTCGGCTCACCTGACGTGAGGCCACCGCGTGAGGGCGACGCCCCGACAATCTTCGGGGCGTCGACGAGAGGAACCCGCGAGGGTAAACCGCCGGGCGGGCCACCGAAGATAAAAATCGGGTACCGGTGGCCCGCTCGCACGGCGAAGAGAGAGGAGTTTTTACAGTGGGTCTATGGGGTCACGCGCCGCCTTTCCGTCACCCCGGACCGATTAAAAAAAAAAGGTCAAACAGCCCAATTAGGTAGATTCAATTTCGAGAAAGAGGTCAGGCGATGAATCTAACTCAGCTGGGCAGCGTTCGGGAAACTTAGGGTGATCTTCTCGTCTAATATTCCGCAGTGTCTGAAAACAAAGGTTTATGACCAGTGTGTATTACCAGTAATGACTTACAGCACTGAAACATGATCTCTAAATGTCGGCCTCGTCAAAAGGCTCAAAGTCGCTCAGCGTGCTATGGACAGGACTATTCTCGGTATTTCTCTTCGTGCTAAAATCCGGAATACGGAAATCCGTAGAAGAACGGGTGTAAACGACATAGCCGACGACGAGCTTGTCGAATCGAAAACCGTTGGGGAAGAGGGCCGAGAGGCCGTCATGATTTATTATTTGAGTTATAGAGTGAACATTTTTGAAGTTAAACTTAACCTGCATCTTAAACCATTAGGCAAGAATCTATTGCCGTCTACTATGTGTATCGTGTGAGCTGTCACGCCGGCACTGGTGCGGTGTTGATGGAGAGGGAGAGAGAAACACGTGTTTATTTATTTTTACCAATGAATATTTGTACGTAATTTGAAAAAAATCGATAAAGAAATTTTCTCCCCATACACACTTTGCCGCTTTGTTACACCCCCTTAGAGGCAGAATTCATAAAATCCTTTCATATTGAATCTCTATGTCATAAATAAAAACGTGCTTAGAAATTTAATGTTTCTAGCTTTAATAGTTTCGGCTTGGCTGTAATGAGTCGATCAACCCGTTTCACAGGCCTAATTTACACAATCAGAGGGTGAAAATTGACAAATGCCGGATATTACCCTAGAATAATTGATTCGACTCGTAATTTGAAAAGAATCAATAAAGATTTTTTTCTCTCCATACAAACTTTGCCACTCTGCTCCACCCCCTTAGGGGTATAATTTCGTAAAATCCTTTCTTAGTAAATTTCTACGTCATATAAAGAAACCACTGTCAACATTTCAAATCAGCTTCAATAATATCGGCTTGGCGCTAATGATTTAATTAGTCGTCCAACCCAATTCGCAGGCCTAATTTACACCCCCAGAGGGTGAAAATCAACAAATGCTGAAACACGTGTTTATTTATTTTTACTGAAGATAATTTTTACGTAATTTGAAAAGAATCGATAAAGATTTTTTTTTCCGAACATTTTTTAAATTGACAGAACTGTTTTATTTATAAATCAATTTACATAAAATAAAGCCTAAATGTTAAGTGAAGCTTACCATAATATATTAGTGAAAACTGCGTCTAAATCGGATAAGCCGTTTCTGAGCTTAGCGTGCACAAACTCACAGACAAACAGATAAACAGACAAAAATTTTAAAAATCATTGTTTTGGGTTCTGTTAGTGTTGATAAAGGTCCCAGTAATATTTTTCTCATATATCTTCCATGTACAGACAGCGATCCGTTACATTTTTATTATATGTATCATCTATACATGAAATGAAATGATATGAAAAATTTTTCTTTTAATATCACTTGTATTATCGTATACGCATCGTAAAAAATACCTATATTTAATATCTGCATAAATAAGTTCTCTGTCTTGTCTTGGTCTGTAACTTATACATCAGTAAGCCATTGAGGCCTGCTATCATGAACATCTAAGGCAGACTACGAAAGTAGCCAGTACCCTCAAATCATATCATGTCTTAACCTTTTTTATTTTGGCTGCGGGATATGGAGTAATCACATCCCGTTAAATTCGTCCGGGGCGACAAAAAAAACGGCGAACGACCCCATAAATCCGCCCTACAAATACCTACCAATGCCGTATGAACAGACCAGTGGTACCTCAAGCCATCAAGTTTTATCATAGACTATCGTTATCCCTTCGTATTGAAATCTTAAACATAAGTCACTCTTCGCATAAAAACATATCTGCCAAATTTGGTTAGATTTGTAAAAAGTCGATCTCAATCCTTGATCATTTGTTTAATTAGATCTGCCAGCTATCTTCTCTATTAAATATTTATAGCAATAAGTCAATATAAATGTCCTTTTGAGACGTTTTTTGTTTTTTAAATACAAAGGTTGGGCCCACAGACTTTTGTCCGTGCCTTTTTTATGTTTTGTATTTTGATTGTTATATTGATGTTATATAATTCAAGGTTTCTTGAAGTGGCTTTAATACATTTATGATGGTTTATATGTATAGCGGTGCGTGCGTATGTGTTCTTGATGTTTTGTGACTTCATATTCTTTTGGGGTTTTCTAGTTTTGAGAGGTAAAAAAAATCCTTACTATGTATTTGACATCATAAATGGATGATAATCCTCCCGTAACAGTATAATGACATTACATTAAAAACATTTCATAGGTACCCGATTACGAAACGAAAAATGATGTCACAAGCGGGGTTCGAACCCGCATCTATTGCGAATCCGGCCCAACCGTGCTGCCACTTACACCATCGTGAACTATTTTAGGACATGCAAATTTCGCTTCATATTACATCTTACGTCTTCAAGGTGACGTATGCCATGTATCGGACAATGTTTACACATTGTACGAAACGAAAAATGATGATCATTTTTCGTTTCGTAATCGGGTATTTATAAATAATTAAGCATATTAAATGCTAAAAATTACAGTAATTTGAATAACAAGGTTGTGTCATCGTTTAATACAATTCTAACTGTAAAGTTTGAAGTATTAAGTCTATACAATGTGTAAACATTGTCCGATAGATGGCATACGTCACCTTGAAGACGTAAGATATAATATGAAGCAGAATTTGCATGTCCTAAAATAGTTCACGATGGTGTAAGTGTCAGCACGGTTGGGCCGGATTCCCAATATTAATAATTAAGCATATTAAATGCTAAAAATTTCAGTAATTTGAACATTTCATAGGATTTATTTTATTTTAGATATTTAAAATTGCTAAATATTATACAATTTTTCAGTACAATAATATTGAATAGGTATTTACTATTTATATCATATTAATCCCTAAACTATAACTAAATATCCCTATTTAAATCCGTACTGGGATCATTATAGTCACATGTCGACATATACTATAAAACCACCAAGGTCGTCACATTTCAACTATACCGTCTTTATAGTACTGGTCCACATTGTAAACATTACATGCCACATAAACGCAAAAGTAATGACAAACTGGATGAGATATGTTATAAAGATATATTTAAAAGATAAATATAACTATGACACAAGGTGTTATGATGTAAGTACAGTTACTTAAAGTACATCAAATCAAACATATTATAATACATTGACTGACTTAACTTTATTTTTGGCTGCGGGCTATAGAGTAGTGACAGAAGAAACAGTGCGCGACCCCATAGATCCGCTCTACATGTACCTACGCCGTGCGAGTGGGCTACTGGTACCCGGTCCTTATCTTCGGTGGCCCACCCGACGGATTACCCTCACGGGTATCCTCTTGAGTCGATGCCCCGGCAGCTTTCGCCATCAGGACATCATCCTTACGGACTGACTTACCTTAGGGCGAAAAAGTTTTATTTTTAACTTACACTTGAAAGTATGTATTATAGTAAAACCTTACATAATTTACTAAATTATGCGTTGTTATTATTCAATCATTCGATGTTTTGTAATGTGACGAATGTTTTGTTTATAAAAAATTTCAATTGTTAATCTATAATATTCAAAATTTTCAGTTGAATAGTAAATCTATAATTTTCAAATTTTTCAATGGAAACGTAAATATAATAATTATTAATTGTTAATATATAACTAAAGATGCAAATGTTACGCAGTAACATGTTTTAACGTGGATTTTTTTTAAATCTGCAATTATTCGTCAAGCTAAACATGTTCTTAACGAAGAAAATTATCTTATCTAATCCATATATCACATTACTAGTACTAGCCCAAGCTTTTTAGTCTGGAAGTTACGAATACATTCCTATTCTTCATCTTCAGTCTTTTTTTTTTTTGGTAGGCTATGGCCTGGTCACACGTCGCCCGCACCGTCCGGGGCGACGGAAGGGGAGCGCGTGGCCCCATAACCCACCTTATTCCCTCCCCATCGCCATTGGGCCGGCCACTGGTACCGCTTCCTTGCCTTCCGTGGCCAGCCCGGCGGGTTACCCTTTCGGGTACCATACCCCGTCGACGCCCCAGCTAACTGCTGGAGCGTCGCCCTCACGCGGTCGGCCTCTCTGCGGGTGAAGGACTATTCCCCGGTCCAGTCACCCGCGGCCTCAGCTAGGGCGGCATTAGGCGCAGATACTCGCGCCTACGCCGCCCCAGGCGCCGGCGGCGGAACGTCTCACCGAAGAGGATTTCCTCTCGGAGTCGCCCCGCCGCCTCCTTCCGCGAGACAACTGTCTCATTCATCTTCAGTCTGTGCACAATTCCACATCTCACGGGTACTCTATAATAGGAGAGAAAGTAAGTTACTATACACCTTGGTATATTTTTATTTTGAATTTTCATTATCCTGCAGTAATTTTATTAGCTTACCTATCCTTGTCGTCAATACAGCACTCGTGAGAAATGGAGGATTAAAAAGTCACAGTCTTAGTTAGTACACGATAATCTAGCATATTAGAGTAATAATATCATCATGATCAATGATATTATGTTATTGGGTAAGCAGAAGTGTAATTTTATCCACATTTCGCATATAATCTATGCTCCCACGTAGTAGGAACGAAATAATATTACCGGTTAACGTTACAAAACTTGAGCTAGCTTCTAAAATTTTCCTTAGAAAATCTATACATCATCATCATCATCATCATCACAGCCTATATATGTCCCACTGTTGGGCTCGGGCCTCCTCCGTAATGGGAGGGGAAATTAACTTACTATAACTATACTATAACCACGCTGGTCAGACGTGGTTTTCTTTCGAGTTTTCCTTCTCTTGCATAGATGTTATATGAGTTTTATATCCCTTAGTCGTCTCTTACGATCACGCACGGGTAAGATAAGGGGTGGTGATTTGATCTATACATAAAATTTAATATAACTTTTTTATAGAAAATTAATAATATTTACTTATGCATCCGTTTATTCATCAGCCTATTGATGTAGTTAGAAATAGACAGTGATTTGTCATAAGGTTCTCCAACTGGCAATAACGCTACAACTACTTTGCTTGGAAGGCAAGTTCTGTTGCAAGTTTTCCAGAAGAATATTGCTGCCTGCCCTTAACCCATACATACGACTCCCGCAAGAAAGTACGGAAGAGCAGCACACCGTTTTTGTTACCCTTCCTCACTTGAAAATTCATCAGAAGTAGGTTTGGTTTTTTATTATATTATATACATGCACATGTACATGCAGCCGCTCTTATAATGCAATGCTTAATTATTATTTTATGTATAACACAATCATATTTTGGAGACTTACATAATGCCCATACCATACAATTTTGTTCAGTTTATTATTGGCTAAGAGTTACCTCAAAGTTAATTTAAAAAATATAATTTTCACAGTTTCGTGAAAGCAAAATAAGAATTTTACTTTAATTTAACTATACAGATTGTGGAATGGTCTAAGTATCGAACACTCGTATATAATATCTTCGGTTCGATCCCCACGCTCCATTTCTGCGATGAACATACGATTATTCCAAGCATGTGTGTTTTGTGTCAATAATCTTTTTTATTGTTAATGGTGGCAAACGAGCAAGCAGCACGCCTGATGGTAAGGGTTACTACCGCCTATGAACTTTTGCAATAACAGAGGTACATCTAGGCCACTGCCTACTAATGAAAAACCAGTTTGTTTTAGTTTTTCTTCTCTTGCATTGATCTTATCTGTGTGGTGACAGAGTAAGAATACCTACAATTCACCACCCCCTGTCTCTTTCCCGTGGGTGATTGTAAGATGCGTATAAGGAATATAAAATGCATATAATATCTATGTAAGAAATGGAAAACTCGAAACAAAATCCTATACCAACACTTTCCTTCCTATTATGGAGGAGGCTCGAACCCAACAGTGAGTCATATATGAGATGAGATCATTGATATTATCTGATGTCCCTTAAGTCTCTCATGCAACACCTTGAGAAATAAAGTTGTAGTAAGGTACAATAAAAAAATTGTCTATATCCCAGAGAATTAAGAATTCCTTCAATCAAATTGAATATAACATGTCTGTAAGTACCAAAAGGATAACTAGAGGTATGGCTTATACATCCACATTTTGACTACATAATAAAAGAGATCATTAAACGGGCATTTAGAACTTTTTAAAAATTTGGGACTTCGAGCTGAGAATTTTCCAAGAAAATTCTGTACCATCAAGTAAATCCGCCATACTATTTTGCCCAATCGAACTCAGCACATCACAGTAGAATTTATATTATTGGACCAAAGACGCAGTTTTTAAAATTTTAATGCAATTAACATTAAGAATTACATCAATTTTTGACATCGTATAAACACAAATGATTGCAGATTTATATTTACTGTTATTACATTATCTTCATAAAGACGAACAAACTATTATATATAAAATCATTTTAATATCATATCGAAATATATATTATTGCGGAAATCGCTCATAATACATCAATTTTCTGTTAATGTTAAAAGATTAAAACATATAATTAAAAATATGACAAAAATAACTTCCTTAATATAAAATATGTATAAGTTATTGATCAATGAGAAGATTAGTGTCCCACTTCTAATACTTTGAATAGATATCCGCGATGGATCGCTTTCTTTATGTAAATAAATGTTAATTTTTATAATTTTTAATAATTCTGTCTGTCTGTTGATAATAACTCACGTCATTTATAATGTCACACATAGAGATGTTTTAAATTTTTAAGTCCAAATAATAATTAGTATCTCATTTAATAAACATTGTTATTTTTGTAGGCAATCCCTTTAAGAAACAATAAGCCCTTGTAACGCAAAGGATGTCAATATATGCTAATTAAAGAACACAAGATTTAATAGTGTTAGGACCACGCTGTTGACAGTATTTGTCTACAGCCGCCGGCCGGTCCGTCCGGGGTACCACACTCTCGCAGAAGATCGATGTTTGAGTAATGGTAATCTGCTATTGCGCTTCGTTCGGTGAGCGAGAAAGCCGAAAGCTTAACTGGGTGAGTTTAAAGTTTATATTGGTAGGCAGCGGCCTAGCTATATCCTTGGTATTGCAAAGGTCCATGGGCGGCAGTGACACTTAACAACATGTGTGCTGCTAGCTCGTTTGCCACCACAAACAATAAAACAATAAAAAAAACACAAGTCATTTAGACTTAGAATGACATTTAAGGATCGAAAAGGATATACCTAAGTCGGCGCCTCATCTTGTTACCATTATTTAAAATTGATTAAGTAATTATCCGTGTGGTGACGAAGTAAAAATGCAATTCACCACGCTCTATATTATCCGTGGCTCGTAAGAGACGACTAAGGGATATAAAACGCATATAACATCTATGCAAGAGAAGAAAAACTCGAAACAAAACCCTATACCAACACGTCTGACCAGTGTGGTATAGTAGGTCAATTTCCCTCCTATTATGGAGGAGGCTCGAACCCAACAGTGGGACATATATGAGCTGAGATGATGATGATGATGAAACAAATGTCAGTTCTACATCCAACGACTTGCTGTGAATTTTATTGCGTTCTCAGTTAGTCTGGTGGAATGTATCTTACACTGCAGAATCTAATTGGTGATCAGCAGTTAAGAAACTTTCTTTCTTCTTTTTCTTTACGATTAATTTTGGTAAAGGATATGTTTGCTAGTAATTATTGCAGCGCAATAAATATTGAGACAATATCACTCACGTTTTCTCTTCTTTATATTATTTTTTTTATATTTTCTATTTTTTAATATAAAAAATGTATTGTGAAACTCACACTCGAACATAAACCACTAAATCCGTCTCCTTATATAATTATCAACGATTGTTTTTTTCCTAGTATTAGTATAATAAATGTATAATCATATTCACACTTCAGCTCAGACACCGATGTGTCTAAGACGATTCATTCAATATCTAACTTATGTAATTAACAGCTATTATGTTTTGTAAATGTTTTTATACTAGTGTGAATTCGAAGTACACAACTATTTATCATTACCATTCATAATTCTGTTTTTAATATATAGGCATATTAATCATGTTAATATTTTTTACATAAAACAGCTAAATGTATTACAAATATTGATAATTTTACATATCTGTTATAGTAATATAACACTGATGTTGTTAGCTATGTGGTAGCGGCTACGAATACTACAAACCCTTACTTTGCTGGTGGATGTCGTAAAAGACGACTAAGAGCCTTATATCGACCAAATTTATCTGACAAGGAGTGTTGATGTCTGGCAGGCGGCCGGTCATAAAACTTATGCCAATAACTTTTACAATATGTACTATGAAAGAAGAGTAGATATTGTATCGACCCCGAATAATTGGGATAAGAGTAGTCGAATGATGGTGAGCACTATAATGCTGATATCAGAATAAAAGATAGATAGACTGCTACGCAAAGATCTTTCCAGCCGAATTAAGATAAGTCGAAGAGGATTTGTTAATTTTTTTTTTAGGTATGTCACTATAAACTTTTCGACGAATCTTAAATTTTTAATATTTATTGCTTTAATTTTAATTAACATAAACTCTGTGAAGCTTGCTCTAACGGTGTGCATAATTCCCGATTTTTTTTTTTCTAAAATTAATAATTATGTTAATATTTATTTCTGACAAGAGTTGTATGGGTATGTTTTTACATATAAGTTACAGTTAAGTACTGCAATTGACTTATGTGATAACAATAGAGGATGTACAATATCCGTGTAGTGTAAATCATTTTCAACCATCGGATTTAGCTATCGCGGACCTTTATGACAGTCAATATGGAGAAGCACTAAACTCAAAAATTGTTACATTAAATACGCCTAATCTTAGAATATATTTTACTCTGCATTGCGGAGATAAGAGGTCCATGACAATGGCAGTGGAATAATTACATACTGTTAAAACTAGTTGCACTCAAAAAACGACACCAACATGAATAAAGGGATGGAGTATGATAAAAGTTTGATAGGGCTGTACTGTTATTTGACGCACTTTATTTTAATATGAAACAAATATAAAAGAATCTGAGCTATAGTACTTTCTTCACGTTTACTTTCCTTAGTTTAAATAATAGTTAAGTTAGATGAAAAGCAACCTTGTAATTGAATTAAAAAATTATTATTTGCAACGAACCTAAATGTACCAACAAAAGTTTTAGATAATTTTCTCTCTTCAACTCCAGCCTCAGATACATAGGCTATTATTTTAATATATTTCAATAACCCAATTATCCGTGTGATGGCGAAGTAAAAATACAGTTTACTACCCCCTATCTTGCCCGTGCGTGATCTTAAGAGACGACTAAGGGATATAAAACGCAAATAACATGTATGTATGCAAGAGATGTAAACCTCGAAATAAAACCTATACCAACTCGTCTGACGGAGTAAGAATACATTCAACACCCCCGGGATATTACCCGTGGGTGATCGTAAAAGACGACTAAGGGATATAAAACGCATATAACATCTATGTAAGAGATGAAAAACTCGAAACAAAACCCTATACAAACACGTTTGACCAGCGTGGTATAGCAGGTCAATTACCCTCCCATTACGGAGGAGGCCCAAGCCCAACAGTGGGACATATATGAGCTAAGATGAAGTAATTGAGATAAGAGTGAAATTATGGTGATGATTATTAATTTAACTTTTGTTATTTATAATAATAAGATATGAAACGACGTAAAGGTACATTACACCTTCATTAGCTTACGCTTAACTAGCGCCGTGAAGATATTGCCCTTAATGTAAAGTGGCCTTTTATAAAAAAAACATATACTTGAAAAAAAAACTTATGAGTAATTATACCTCATATACCTAATTAAAGCAAGCGTCGTCACGAAAAAGTGGTTTTAAAACTAAATTCCATTTGTTGAATCATCTTTAACCTTTGTGGGTGTGGAAGTTAACTTTTGATTACAATTTAAGCAATTAGAAGATGCTATAACTTCTTTTACTTTCTAATTTAACATCGTGATCAACAGGGACCGACAGATGGTCAGCTAATGTGTGTATACCATTACAAAAAAAACCGTGAAAGTGTTTTTTTCTGACAAAAATAAAATTTATTAATTATATATTTATACAATATTAATGTTAATTAGAAAATTGAAGATTTTTTCCTTACAATGTCTGTAGGTATTATAAAACTAAATAGCTGTATATCATAGTTCTTAAATGACGTAAAATCAAATTAATATGCCTTTAAAAATGCAAGTATTTTACGCATAATACTTTATATTTAATCAACAACTATTTTTAAGTGCTTTAAATTAGATTCCAACAACGAACAAGATTTTGTTATATATGTAATTGTTCTGAGCATAGATGTAATTTTTATTCTTTATTCCCAGATTTATTTTTCTTCGATTCCTTCTTTTCCCCCCTTAATTAATTCAAAGTCCAGGAATAATGTGCAATACAAAATCAACAGTAGCTACATACATATTCGTAGAAATTTAAATCGTTATTTTGTTGCTGTCTATGTAAAAAACCGATTTTCAAATGTGTTCTATTTTTTTTCTATTATAGTCTCATCGTTGACTTCCGATTTAAAAATTTCAACTTTATTTATCGTCGAATACCTAAATCTAATGTAATAAGTATTTAACAAGTCTAAGACTGTTTACAGTTCCAAGCAGATGCCTAGCTCTGGGTTCATATATGCGACCCAGGATTTAAGCTCAAATTCCAATTAATTGTCTTGTAGAAAATTCGTGTCGTCATTTTTAGAGGACCTTATTTAAAATAAACTTAATATACCTAATAAATAGGTTATTCTTTTCACTTCATTCACTGGTCCAGAGCGTGAAATTCAGTGAAAACATGAAAAGAAAGGCAAGTGACTTTATACAACACCTTTGATTCGAACGTAAAACGTCGCAATTGGCAGTTTCATGCTTATACCACTTAATCAATGAAGAAATTAAATAAATATTTATGTGTTAGGCATAGAATTCGATATTCGTTCCAGCACTTAAAGTATAGTGCGAGAGTAAAAATAAAATTTCATTAACCGCTACCGATAAAATTAGATAGAGAGATCTAATCTGTAATTTTCTTTAATAGAGCTTCTGAAACATCAACTCTTGTAACCTGTGGAATATTAAAAGGACTCATTTCTGTCTGACTTCAAAGAATATCTATAGTTGAGTTAGCATAAGGTTTTATTTAAAGGGCTTTCTCATTTTGCGCCTTTCGTCTCTATCTCTACCGGCAAACGCGGTTCTTAGCCCATTGCTACAGACTAATGTTTATAATCAATGACAATTAATACATTTGAATAATTATAATAGAATACCACACCCAGTTTAAAAGTAAGACGACGATTATAAAAAGTTTTTCAATTCTTTTACTGGCGCCGAATGTCAATTATTTCAATTATAGATTTCATTTAAGACATCGTTTTTTTAAGTAATTTTTTAAAATATATTACACAATATACTTTAAAAGGATTTTCACAAACTATATTAGTGTCTTGTTTCTAAAGTGATTGCAAATATACATATAATTACTACTTAACAGTTTTTGTCGAGCTACCCGACTTTCTATATGCTGCTCCTCTACAATTTAGTCCTTTCTTTCTTTTCCATAGACGTCCTTGTTGAGGTAAACAGTGAAAGAAAATTTGACATAATATTCCACTTTAACACGACAGTCTGGGATACCCTATCCCATAAATTTAACTCAAGTTCTCTTCTTCTTGTCAAGCTCTCGTCTTCTATCTTATGCAGAAGTACCGAGGTAGTGATGGAATGCATTCTTAGAGTATGGCAAATATTTTGACGCATATAAAAAATGCTGTATATAAAAATTCTGAAATACAAAGTTTATTCTTACAGTAGATACTTACCAACAAGAAATCCTGTGAGAAAAACAATAGCATTTTCATCACAACACAATTTATGATACATAGTTTAATCATTACAAATATAAAAACATTTTGTATAAGTTATCTCACAGAACTCAAGTATTAGTTTTGAGCCTGAACAATTTCGAGTAATTGCATGAATTCGCGACGTGCGCAAAGTGCGATGCGCTTAGACCGTGTGAAGTATTGCAGAGGTAACATCGCGTGCGCTTATTACTAGTACAGAGCACAATAAAACGTATTGCGTGCTTCTATTATGTACATATTAAGGTACTTGTATCAAGAAAGTTTGTATATAATAATTTTAATTTCTGAATGAGTTTTCCCTTTTGATAACGGACTCTATCTCGCCTTCGAAAGGGTAATTCGCCGGACGGGCATCAACAAGGACCGGGTAGCCGTGGCCAATATGCACGGCGTTGAGAGATATATGCAGGGCAAGTTATGTGCTCCCTCGCCTCCAAGTCTGTCGCCCAGGACAAGCAGAGGAGCGAGAGATGGTGTAACCAGAGCCTGCCACCAAAAAACAAATACTCTATATCTCGCCCGTGGGTGTAATGAGACGACTAAGAAATATAATATGCATATAATATTAATGCAAGAGAAGGTAAGCTTGAAATAAAACCCTATACCAACCCATCTGACCAGCGTGATATAGTTCGTCAATTTCCTTCCTATTGTAGACGAGGTTCTAGACTAGTAGTGGGACGTATATAAGCCGAGATGTGGATAATTATTTATATGAAAAAACGTTAGAATACCTTTTCGATTTAGTAGCTTGAGTATCGATTGCTGATTTTGTGGTCCTATTTTCGAATTCGAAGAAAGATAAAAATGTTAAATACTTTTTTGCAAGTGGCAACGAAATGTGGTGCCTATTCGACAAAAATATTATGTGCCCATATTATGTGAAACTGAAATTATTCGGAGTGTTAATGGCCGCATAACCTCGTTTACAACTTCCCGGGAGAAAAGTGTAGAACTATAAAAAATGTATATCAATATACCGCATTTATTACCTATATTCAAAGTTCAGTTTTGCAATTTCATTTGAAAAAAAAAACTACTTTTACGGATTCTATCGATATTGTTTTTGATTTTTAATTTCCCTACGTTTCGAACATTTTACGTTTATGGTCACGACAACGCAATAGAATTCGTAAAAGTAGTTTCGTTACAGATATGTAATAAACGCGTAAATATCAGAAATCATCAACAGCTTAATTTTTTTTATCAAAGATTTTATGCACTCTCTTCCAATTTATCTACTTAATATAAAGACAAAAACTTACGTAAAAACCTAATGAATAATACGTAAACCTACATCCGTAATGTCAATATATAAAAGCTGGTTAACGTAACTGCGGATGTTGACATTGCCATTACCAGTAGGAAACAGTGACTATTTTAAATACACATAAAGCATTGAATAATTATATAATACAGATATTAAAATAATGAACTGTATATTCATCATCATTCTCCTCTTATCCTAATTACTTAGGATCGACTCAATATGTAGGTATTTCTTTTGCATCGTACACAGGGCTGGCTTTACCTATAGTGCAGAGGGTGCAGTGCCCCCGAGCGCCGGGTGTTAGGAGGCGCCGAGAGCCGCTTGTAACCATCAACCTATTCCATTTTGTTCACCCACTTTGGTATAAGAGGGCGCTAGGTTATTAATTGCACCCGGGCGCTACATGTGCTTGAGCCGCGCCTGATCGTACATATTGCAAAACAAAAGTTATTGGCCATAGTTTTATGACCAGCCGCCTGCCTGAAGTCAACCCTCCCTGAGATAGTAATTGTTGACCAAACAAACGGCTTCAGGTGGAGTTGAATTAAATCGAATAAATATATGATGGTAATACTCAAATAATAAACTCCATATTAATGAAGTAAAGTGCACAGATAGCGTAGTGGATTCAGGAGCGATCTCACGTAGTGTGTGCTCATGAGTTCTTTCATGTTATTTTGAAAGAAAGAAAGAAATAATTTTAGTCCAGCAAAAGAAAGTAAAATAAGGAACTTAAAAGAACAAAAATAAAATATAATCATATTATAAATAATAAAAGATCTTGTCGGAAAAGGTCAGCTTAAGCTAGATGAAAGTCATCTAAGGCTGATTTTCAAAACCCATATGAGTCATTTGAAGATATATACATAGATTGTATATACCTAGTCTTGCCATAAATACTGTTAACAAAGAAAAAAATAATTCTATTGCAAATAACATGTATTACTTTTACACTGTGTTAGTTTAATACATAAATATAAAACAATTAAAAATATAAAAAGCTTATTCAAAGTGTTATCTATTAGCTGCTATACAGTCATTTAAACATTGAGGCCAGTTGTCAATAAAAGCACGCATTCTTTCCATGGGAAAATTCTTCACTGCCTATCGTATCGATTGTTTTAGGGACTCCAAGTTATCATGGCGTTCAGTGCAAGCCGTACTCTCTAAAACTGACCATAAATCATAATCCAGCGGATTAAGATCGGGACTAGACGAAGGCCAGTCTTCAGCTTTGATGAAATCCGAAACGTTCGTTTCTAACCAAGACTGCGTAGACCGAGCTTTATGACCCGGCGCAGAGTCTTGCTGGAAGGACCATTCTTGATTATTAAACATGGTGTTGTTAAGGGGCTTCACTAGCTTCTCCAGAACGGTATCTTGATACACTTGTGCCGATGTTTTGATGCCTTTTTTACAAAAATATGGCTCAGTCACTCCTTCGTAGCTAGTACCCCACCAAACCATCACTGAAGTCAGATAATGCCTACGTTGCACTCTGTTCACTGATTCGGAAGCTTCCTTAGAGCTTTGGGCATAAATACAGTCAGTTTGTTTGTTAAAATGTTGCTCAAGCCTCAATTGTAAAACGTTCCTAATCCGTAAAAATGTTTTTTTCTGTGACCTCCCTTTGCGTACCGCTTCAGTAGTTGTTTCGATTTTACCACCCTATTCTTTTTTAAATTATCAATTAAGAAATTAACAGTGGTAGTTTTCCAATTACAGCACTAGAGCGCATTATGCGGCATAATGCTTAACGTTGAATGTTCCAACTACAGCAACGCTTCGCACAATCGAGCACTCTTAAAAGTAGTGCTTTCGTCTGATGCGTGCAATCGATACCAACTTAGTGACTGAAAATTAACAAGTGTTTTTTCTTTAAGTTGACATATTGATCGAAATGCTTTATTTATATTATCGTTAGTAATATTATTTATTGGTGAAAAAATTTTTAAAGCTTTCGTTTGGTTGTAGTTTTTTGGAAATAATCAAAGATTGATTTAAACTCGGAGTACTCGATAAATCATCATCACTATCATCTGGGTAAGATGATTCAATTAAATGGTATTTAATTCTTTTAGAACTCATTTTAAAAAATACTCAAAACAAAAAAATGTTTATTAAATAATGAAAATCTAAATTACTTAAAATAACCGTAAATAGTTTTCAACCAATTATTATGTATACCACTTTATTTACAGATTAATTAGGTTATTGCTAACTCTGAGATTTTTTTTTTTCAACGCTGAACTTAGCGCACTCTGCTGGTGCATTTAAAAACTAATTCACGTTCCAATTAAGCATCAGCATAATTCGGCATTATGCGCCACTGAGTCGCATAATGCTCTGTAATTGGAAAACTACCAGTGTGTCTCTTATAGGCTGCAAGTCCTAAGTCCTAAGACAGTAATTATTTGTATGAGCTTGGGTTAGCGCCATCTAGTTTTAACTGTATATAACCTTTACGTGTTCAAGTTCATGAAATTATACGTTAACAGTGGTTTTGGAGATGTTGAAACAATTTCTTGAATGAAAACCTTTAGAAATCTTTTAATTCCCAAGACAACATACATATCGAATTCAAATGTAATAAGTTAAACTATCTTTCTTGATGCGTACTGTGACAAATAAGCCAGAGATCCATCTATCATCTAAGCTCATATACGTCCCACTACTGCTCGAGCATCCTCCGTAATAGGGGAGAAATTGACCTACTATACCACGCTGGTCAGACGTGTTGGTATAGTTTTACTTCGAGTTTTCCTTGTCTTGCATAGATATTATATGCATTTTGTATCCTTTAGTCGTCTCTTACCATCACCCACGGGTAAGATAGGGGGTAGTGAATTGTATTCTTACTCCATTTCCACACGGATGTACCTAATAAAGACCTCCAGTTCGCAATATACAAAAAGCTTACTACAGTAGACGGATGCATGAAAAGATTATCTGGTAAAACCTATCACTCTCCAGTTTATAACAACTATTTGAAATCTGTAGATTAATATTTAATCCAGTCACAGTGTGTTCTAGTCACATCCTGTAGAGGCACATCTGATTTTGCCAGGTTGCTGAACACACCGTCGGTTCCATTCACGGCGACGGAAGAGCGGCGTGCGGCGCCGCAACCCACCGTGTTCCTTGCCCTGTACAGATTCCTTGAAATCCATAGCCAATCGGGCGGGCTACCCTATCGAGTGTCATCCCTATGCCGTGGCATCGCCCTCTGCAGGTGGTAGACTAATACCGGTCTATCCAACCGCGATCTCAGCTATAGCGGTATCAGGCAAACGCTGAGGCACATCTAGTGAAAATATTAGCGAGATCCAACTGTTACAGCTACTGAGTGATCAGTTCTACTGTTTATAGCACAGTGTATTTGTACTTCGGTTGAGAAAGCTAACCATAATGCAAGTTTAATGAATATTGGCATTTGCAAGTGTTTCTATGCAAGAGAATTATATAAGATCATTGACCAAGAAATTATAATTATGGATGTTATGGAGATCTATAACCGAAACTATTGGATATCTGAAACCGATTTAAAAGTATAGGACCAATGTCTATAATAAATACGTTATGACAAATTTTCTATCAACTATCCGAACTGACAGCCTAAACGTAAGTCTCACCAAAGGAAAATAAAACAATAATAATCGCACTTACGTACACTTTAATAGTGGCAGGACTATGCTGTGGACAGTTCTCGATGTACAGCCACAGGCCGATCCGTCCGGGGTAGTACCACACTCTAGCAGAAGATCGACGTCTGAGCAATGGCAATGTGCTGTTTTGCTTCGTTCGGTGAGCGAGAGAACCGGAACCAAACCCACCCAGTTGGGCAACTGAGTGGGTTTAGGGTTTATATTGGTAGGCGGTAGCGGCCTAGCTATACCCTTTGTATTGCAAAGGTCCATGGGCAGCAGTGACACTTACCATCAGATGTGCTGCTTGCTAGTTTGCCACTAAAAGCAATAAAAAAAACTTAGCATTTCACTTTTACAATTCCCTAAACATTTTAAATGAAACTATGATTTGGATAAGCAGAAATAATTTTCTATATGTAACCGTAGCAGAGGCCGGTATAGCGTTATTCTAATATTCATATCCAGATCCGAAACTTCAAATCCCTATTCCCTTATCTATCCTAACCTTAGTTAAAATAATTCTATGTGATAAATTTGCCGCTATGGAATAAAACTTGATTAAAAAACGGAAAATAGAAATATTCAGCAGAATGTCATACGATCTACGATCAGAGAGGGCAGTGAATAAGACCAACTATATAATCGTACGCTCCAAACCAAAATGAGAAACTTCAAGCCTCTTTAGAACAGGCATTGATTCGATAAAGTAATGATGAATGAGTCGTGGTTCAGGATCTAAGGCACAGCAGATCACAATCGGGTGTTTGCAACTCCTGGAGACAACACACACAAGAGACACTTATAGGGTGAACGGGAGTTGTATCTATACTACACTTTTCTCCTATAAATCTGAACTATACTGCACTATTCTCCTATCGGGTTGACAAACCTCAGCGCTCACCTACAGTCCGGATAAAGTTGATATAACCATATGCGGCTAACAACTAAATCGCATAAAAAGTAAATATTCTCCTATTAATCTGTACGTGCTGATTTATCAACGATTTTCACA
Source organism: Lymantria monacha (assembly GCA_905163515.2). Taxonomy (NCBI): domain Eukaryota; kingdom Metazoa; phylum Arthropoda; class Insecta; order Lepidoptera; family Erebidae; genus Lymantria; species Lymantria monacha. Next base: position 13,751,226 of record LR991098.1, on the reverse strand, counting down.
CTGCTATTATTCTTACATACACATACATACATATCATCACGCCATATCCCTTGCAGGGTAGGCAGAGAGAACAGAGTGCCAGAGAACTCTATCTCTGCATACTTCACTCGCTTCCTCAACATTCATAATTCTCTTCATACACGCTCGCCGGTTTCGGAGACTCTTGACTCCACCTTCCTTCAGTACCTGACCGATCTGGTCTAGGTAGGTTAGTCTCGGTCTCCCTCGGTACCTACATCCTTCCACTTTCGCATTGTATATCTTCTTAACCAGACGTTCGTTCGGCATTCTTTCCACATGTCCGAACCATCGGAGCATTCCCTTTCGCATCTTTACACCAATACTCTCTTTCATACCTACTCGCTCTCTTACGTCGTCGTTACGAATGCGGTCGGTCAGCCTAACTCCACAGATTTTCCGAAGAGATCGCATTTCGACCGCATTAATTTTACTTTCATACTCTTTTCTGCATACCCAACTCTCGCTTCCATATAGTAATGTTGGGACAAGCACTGCGTTATGTATTGCTACACGTGCCTTCTGGCTGAGGTGGTGACTGCCGAGAAGTTGCCCCAACGCTCCGTTCACTCTATTTCCCGCATTCACTCTTCGCTCCATATCAGTGGTGTGCCTTCCATCTCGGCTAAATCCACATCCAAGATATACAAATTCATTCACTTGCTCTAGTACATCATTACCTATTGCTACTCTTACATCTGTTACATCTGTGCTATTATTCTTCACTAACAGAATTAACAACTATTCTTCATAACATGAGGTCGTTAACTTAAAATACACAATAATCCTGTTCTTATCAATAAACAAAACAAAATAAATAAAAAAGATTAAAATATATTTATTGGAATTGTTTTACACTAACATACTAATCTATAAGAAATATAACGTCCGGCCGTTTCAGATGATCGAATAATCTTCACCACCTGCAAAATATAAAAATATAAGTATAGCTCAACTTAGTCCTAAAAATTATTAGTTATTATAACACTATTTGACCGATCATTATGAAAATCAGTATGTACATATATGTATTTTTGCACGAAGAGGATTTATATGCTATTCTTATTAATCGACTAACTAATATCGACTTCTACAAACAAACCAACAAGCTGGGGCATAAATGGATATGTGGTTTCGTCTGTGTAGTGATGGAGTAAGAATACAATTCATCAACTCTTTTGCCCGTATTTGCCTACGGGCACACGTGAGTTATCTAAAAGACATGATATGCAGATAAGATCGATAAAAGATAAAGAAAGAGAAAAATAATTTTCACTAGCGATAGGGTCACACTTGGTTTTCTGTCTACAACCGGTTGGTCACACACTCGCGGTAAATCGACATCTGAGCAAGGTACTACACCGCGCTGGTCAGACAGGTTAATATAAGATTTTATTTCAAGTTTTCTTTCTCTTCCATAGATGTTATATACATATTATATACCTTAGTATTCTCTTACAGCACCCACGGGCAAGATAAGGCGTTGTGAATATCAGATGATGATAATTTAAAAATAACGGTCTCGCGCCTGACATCTGTCATCGCATCAGATTGGTGATGTTTGTCGCACTTCATTCAGTGAGCGAGTGAGGTAGAAAGCGAATTTCTGGGTGGGTTTTGGTTGGTAGGCAGCGGTCTAGCTGTACCACTAGTATTGCAAAGGACCATGCTCAGCAGCAGCACTTACCATCAGGTGTGCTGCTTATTAGTTTGCCACGAAAAACAATACAAAACAGAAAATTTTACGCCAACACGTCTGATTGTAGATCAATTTGCCTCCCACTGCGGAGGAAACCCAACAGTAACATGTATTTCGACTAAGAAGAAGAAATTAGAAATTAATTCACATAATTAGCTTAAATACGTCAACAAAAAATAATATTTATAATCTTATGAATAAAAATTAATACTTTGTAAACATGTTTTGATCCACACCACGAAGACGAAAGACATTCTAATATTTCACTTAAATTAACGAGCCTAAAACCTGCCGGAACAAACATTATTATTGGATAACTAATGCCAATTTTACATAATATGTGCAATTAATTTTTGCTATAATACAATATTCTGTCTTCCCATTTCACTTATCAGTTATGTCCAATAGCCAAAGTAATAAAACTATATATTTGTATTAGTTTTAAAGACCAGACAGTTTCCGCTCTCAAATAGATGAGAATGCTTTCACTTGTAACATTATTATATTCGAGATAGAAGTTCAACGTCCTTATCCAGGTCGCATACAATTTCGCTGTCCCCAAAACCGGTAGTCATTAGTAAATAATTTGCTTATATAGTCGTTTTATGGTACATAAATATGAGTCATCGTTATCACCGCGTGGTGTCCAATGATCCACCCAACGACGATGAGTATGGAACACGGTGGGATATAGGGCCGCGATCGTAGCTCACCACAAAAAGAAAGGGATCCATTGTTGGGTATAGACACCTCAAGGTGGGACAATACCATAATACGCTTGAAAGGCATTTTAATAAATGGAGTTACTTTCATTTTATTCTTCACCCATCACAAAGGAGTGTCAATGAAGTGTTTCATTACCATTGTTATTATCATCATCCTGCTTCAATCCCAAACACTTGGGGTCGACGCAATGTAATTTTCTTCTATATAATACTATCGGACGTCATCTCTGTAGTCACTTCCATACTAACCATATCATACCACCACCCCACGCAGTCCATCCGTCTTTTCTTCGGTCTTCGTATATTATTATTTTTATTGCTTATAGTGGCAAATGAGCAGACAGCACACCTGATGGTAAGTGTCACTACCGCCCATGGACCTTTGCGATACCAAGAGTATAGCTAGGCCGCTGCCTACCAATACAAACCCCAAAACCCACCCCAGTTGGGCTGGCAGCTCTCTCGCTCACCGAACGAAGCGCATTAGCACATTGCCATTACTCAGACGTCGATCTTCTGCGAGAGTATGGTACTAGCCCGGACGTACCGGTCTTCACTATAAAACGTCGTTAATCCCTAAAGCCTTCAACACCATACCATCGTTATCATCATATCAGCTCATATATGTCCCATTTTTTGGTCTCGTGCCTCCTCTACAATGGAGGGGAAATTGATCTACTACACCGCAATGGTCAGACAGGATACTATAAGATTTTATTTCGAGTTTTCCTTATTTTGCATAGATGTTATATACATATTATATCTCTTAGTAGTATCTTACACCCCGGACGGAGTGGTGCGAGGAGTGTGCCGGCCGTAACCCACCCCCAAAAAAAAAAAAAAAAAAAGTAGTATCTTACGGGCCACCCACGGGCAAGATAAGGCGTTGTGAATTGTATATGAGATGATCATGATTTAAAAATAATGGTCTTGCTCCTGACATCTATCATTGCATCAGATCGCACACAAACTTGAGCTCTATAATGTCGCGCACAGATTGCTGACCTCGATCAAGATGAACAGCTTTGTAATTAATAAGTATTACCTGTCCTCTTTTCAGTCCAAAATATCTTGCAACTGGATCACCAGCTTGTATTCTCATTAACATGTTCTCCTTTAATTTACTGTTATGGAAGTTAAGGAAAAATACACATCAACAAAACACAATAAATATAGAGATCTTATCCCAATTACTAGGGTTGACGCAATATGTACCGAGCTTCCATCACACATATTGCATAAGTTTTAGTAATTGTTTTACGACGGGTCGCCTGCCTGACGTCAACCCTTAGAGAATTGATAAATAACAATAAATAAAAATATAATTAATAAAGATATTTATGTATTTAAATGATACAAAAAAAGTGTGTGTGTCAGCTCCGACGCACGACTAGAGTTTACTCCTTAAGTACGATTATCAAAACAGGCGCAAAAAAAGCTCATTTGACTAAATAAACAAATCAATGAAAATCCTTAAATAATAAATATATATATATATAAAACTGTTCAGTAAAGTATTATCTCACGTCAGAAAATGAAAGGTGCGCAGAATAGGTTGCGCACCAAAAACGTAACGAGGTCATTCGATCATATTCATATTATCATCATAATCATATTCATATTCGATTTTACTCCTCAAATTTTTCTCATACCGGACGCCTTACATGAAAATCGATTCTTAAGGAGTAAACTCCAAAAATTTGATATTTTTTCCAAAGATGTTTTCAATTGTAATTTTAATTATATCATGTAAACACCCACGACAATTGGTTCAAGCATTACCAAATTTTATCAGTTGAGCTATAATGATAATGAATATCATTTATTGTAGGCCACGTCCATAGGTAAGTAGCAATGTTTTTAAGTTAATAAACATTTATTTATTTATTTAGATCATAACACCTCTATCACCGTTTGAGTGGTTTTTCCCCAACAGCAGACATCAATAGGTTTTTGGATGAATGGATAGTATAAAATAAGCTTCTGAAAACACTTCCTTCACACATAAAACCTACGTTCATTAACTTTCCCATTTGCCAAATTAATCAATCTTGAGAGATGCATTGGACACTGCACTTGGCAGAAAATACTTAGACATTAAATCCGAGATAGATAAATGTTGCATAAAGTTTAAATATGTCGTAGAATACGATATCGCTTAGAAATAAGTTGCTCAATTGACTAGTTTAGTACTGACAACACAGTGGGGCCACTAGATTTAGTAATGTAATGTAGTATAGGCAACACCTGCCAAACAGAGTGGCGCCATTAGGTTTAATAATGCAATTTAGTACTGGCAACACCTGGCAAACCCAGTGGTGCCACTAGGATTTATAATGGCGACCCGTGGACGGAGTCGTATTGGGAAGTGGACATTGTGTGAAATACATAATTAATCTGTGGGTCAACCGTGACAATTCTCCAAGACGAAACTGTATTTCAATTGTGTAAATAAAAGTTATTTCGGATACGAAGATATTATTTCCTTCTACCAAATATGAACTCGGTACCCATGAACAGCGACAACGAAGATTCGATCACTCAGCCCTCGCTGCCGGCTTCAAATATATAAGTTAATCCATGTATTCTCCAACATCAGATATATTGACAACACACAGAAATTGACAACCTCCTCCTTTTTTAGAAGTCAGTTAAAATATTAAAAAGGATACTATCTAGTTAAGAGTTCAGCTTTTTCATCAGGAGTCAGCACAATGTGTTCCGGCACTAATTCATGTTCAGTAATATTGATCAACAGTTCAGATTCCAAGAATTGTTCCAGGATATATTTAGGTGCCATATCTACTAATGATTGCTTGGCCGATGGTGTCATACCTATAATTCACAACAAATGTTTCATATAGATTTTAATATTATATTTCTTGATAACTAAGATTAGATTTAATAACTATGGATTACTACTATATGACTGCACAGATGGCCTAGTGGTTTAGATACCGACCTTCCGTGCCAGTGTCGTGGGTTCAATTCCCACGCAGGACAATACTTTGTGCAATCCACATAGCGTTGTTCTGAGTCTGGGTGTAATTTGTCTGCGTTAATTGCATGTTTGTAAAGTCCCCTGCAATACAAGGATTATTTCCTTAGTGCAGGGTGGTCTTTTAAAAAAAAAAAAAAACAAAAAAAAAAAGCTAAATTATTGAAAATTAGCATTTAACATGCTAGGCTCTATATAGTACATGGAATTTGAACCCACATCTATTAGAAATACCTTTCAATCATGTTACCAATTAGACGAGTTTAGGTTATGACATATGATAACCAAATTGTCGCTCACATTGTCTTTACGTTAGATGTGGATTCAAGTTACACATGTGATAATCATTTTCACTTGAAAAAAAATATGAATGACTGCTGAAAAAGATTTTTAGTGACAATAGGCTCCAGGTTTATGAGAGAAATAAATTCTCTTACTAGGTGTGTTTTCTATTCTGCTGCTTTAGTAAAAAATATTTTGTAGAAAAGAAATCAATTCACTACCCCCTCTCTCTTGCTACTGAGTCGTAAAAGAAAGTGATGGGGTAGGGAATATGTAAAAAATAGCAATTACCTAACATTTAATGTAAACAAAGCAATTAACATTAAAACTTGCAATGACTACATGCCATCTCATCTCAGACAGATTGGCAACTATTGTAATATAATCGGACTATTTACCCTCAATACAACTTTTAGGTTTAGGAATCAAGCATACATAAATAAAATCTGGATGAATTTCAGCTAAAAAGGAGTGGTTATGTACTAGTTTATAACTAGACATTTCACTGATAATTCTGCTTGGGAATACCACCATATATTTGCTACTTACAGTATATCTTGTTATATCTTTAATTCTATTCATCTTTAAGATACAAAAAATTAAAATTGATAAAAATGATTTAAACTCATTTACCTGCTTGTACCACAACTATAGCTCTGTGAATATTTTCTTCTTGCATCCTAGTACAATAAGTCTTGATAGTTTTAATACCAATTTTTGGTTCATCAGGGAAAAACACAAACATTTGATCTGTTGGATCATCATTGTGAGCCACTAGGACAATTAAATCACTCCTCGCTGGTCTTTTCTCACTGTAAAAAATAATTATGTAGTTTTTAATAAAGGATTCTCTATTGAGAAGTATTGATATGTCTGCGTTAATTATGTTTGTAAAGTCCCCTACAATACAAGGATCATTTCCTTATTGCATGTAAGACGTTTTCTAAAAAAAAAATTGATAGTCACTTGAGTAACAAATTTGAGTCCCATGAGGCCTCAATAACTTTAATGGGGACCTTGGTGTGAAGCAATTTTTTTCAAATATAGGTTCCATTTTTTAATAGGATCAGTACTTATATTATAAATAGATATGTTGAAAAGGTATAATGTGTGAGTGCATGATTCTCCACTCAGAACAATTTGCTTACATCCACACACACTATCTTACAGTACATCTGGCTTTGGAATTTTAAATCTTTTAGAGGTACAAATGGTCAGCCTAATAGCATTCAAATAATGCTCTGAATTTCTTTTTATTTGTTATTCAGCATTTCACTGTATTGTACTTCACAGTTGATTTTTCATTTCAATTTTTTTTTATAGATTGCCTTGTTATCATTGCAACCAACACTTTTTTTTATGTAATGTATAAACACTAATATGATTGAATATGTTGGGCGGAAAATTTAATGTCATGTGGTAATCTATCTTTATTGCACAAGACACAATAAGTATAACTCTTATATTATATTCAATGCCTTAATACTTTAATGTGCTATAAAATAATGTTCATGATATTATTTTTGTGTAGCGAATGTAACATAGTAGTGCTTTACATTTATTTGTTTTCCATCAAAAGTCTCGGAAGATACCATTAACAGTGCAGCCATGGTACTGTTGAAGACAAAAATCTCACATTAAGGTTGCTTTCCATTTAGTTAACACAGAGGGACTCTGCGGTACATTGTGAAACACTGCCAAACACTGTGTAAAAGTTTAAATGAAACAGCTAGTTGTCTCAAAATAACACTAGAGTGCATCAATATCGCAAAATTCTGGGCGTCGTATACCTAAATGCAAGTTCCTTGACAACGTCTTGGCTCAATAATTTATAAACATAACCATATTATCAGGGCTCACTTCAATAGTGCAATATTTACATTTGAACATTTTATTAAATTTTAATTAGCAGTAAGAGACAAGCTCAATTTAATCATCTCAAATAATACTACTAGAATATGCCGTAAATAAATTGCGAGGTTAAGTAATGATACTTAATTCAAGCAAAGTAGTACCTATATATTTAAAGTACTCTATGAAAGTAGGTAAGCATCTGTCAAACACCACTTTTACGAGTGTCGAACAGTGTACGGCTGTGTTCAACAGTGCCGTTAATGGAAAGCGCTTTATCGAACACTGCGTCACTTTTTGTATTAAATGGAAAGCACACTAAATAAAGTGATAATTTATAAATAAATACTGCATAAAGGTCTTAGTAACCATGCCATAAAATTCCTTAAAAAAAATACAATATGTTGCCAAACACCACAAAATCCATAGGAAATTATTGTCTGGCCTAACAAAAAGTATCTTACTACTAGAAAAGAGTTTGCATATATGTTATTTACATTAAGTCAAAAATAATAATAGCCAATTTTTGACAAGAATCCAAAAAAAAACTAAATTAACTATGTATATGTGTTTCTGGTAATAATTATCATTCTTGTTTATTTACTGTATTTAAAACATTTTGTGTGAGAATACACAATTTATAAGTATATTACAATATGGAAGTGATAGGTCAGAAAATTAAACCAAATTTAGTAAATCGTACACTCTCTGAGAATGCAAAACTACATATCGGTAAGATGTTTTTATACCTCGGTTTATCTCCAAACTGCTCTTTGAATTGATCCAATGTCTGGTCCAATTCATCTTGAGTAACTAGATATCCACGATCATGACATAACTGAAACAGCAAAAAAGTATTGTATTAAAGATAAGTCTAAGAAATTACTCATTTATTATAAAATGGAGGAGAGGAAGGAAAACCCACCACTTTCCCACGGTTAATCAATATACCGTACACCTCAAGAAAGGAAGGAATACGGGATGGGATCAAGGTGGAATAGGATATAAGGAAATCTTACTCCTGTGATGAGCACCGTCTCCAGAACTTCTACTTGCAATTTTCCGCAGAACTTCGAATAAAGATTCGACACGTGTTTCGCCTCTAAACGAGGCATCCTCAGGACGGTTCGGCTTCAAATTACTCATTTTCATGTTGTACCAAATTTATATGTACAATAGCTTTTTGAATGATAATGGATCACAACATAACCTCACTTACTTGCATTACAGTTTTACGAATACGCCACAACTTGTAAGTTTCTGCATCGTCGTCCATTTTGTTTAATTAACCACTTAAAATGAGCTTATTAATTTAATTAAACTATATCCTCATAGAATTCATATCAGTTGCATTACAAGAAAATCTTACCATTAGTTACCATACATAATAAATTTTTTTTTGGTTCTGTTCGTCCATTCGGACAGGCAAAGGGATCAAAGCCCATATAGCCAAGTCTTATTTAATATTTTTTATACATTGTTCATCATTTCTTCATATTATGTAGCCTTAATAGTCATTGTCTGTCAGTAAGTCAAGTCGTTACCATTAATCGGGCGCTGATAACCTAATCAATGATTTTCTTTGGGAATTTTGGACCAATATGAAAATACACGTAAACCACTATTATACCATATTCACTACACTTCAGCACTTCAACTATACCATATTGCATAAAATACCAGCAAAATTATTTAATATAACACCACAAAACACTAAAGAAATGAATATAATACAAGAGCGTGACATGACATTTCTACATTCGCGCCAAAACTCCCATACATAATAAAATAAAATAAGATACGAGCGTTGGCTAGGGATGCTAACAAAGTGTTTGAAAACACCGATCTTTCGTTCATAAAAATCGATGTTTTAACATCGATGTTGAAAACAAAGCATCGACAATACATCGTTATTCAAGAACGATGTTTTATCGTGTATAGAGAAGACGCACCATCTTGCACTCTAGCTGTGATCTACACACATTACCTGTCTCAATCACAAACGTAAATTTTTCAATTTAGTGTCTCGCGCTCTCTCAGGAATACAAACAAACGCATCTAAGGAAAAATTACCATTTGCCTTAGATGTATATTTATTTGGAGAGGGTACCCCTAAGGGGGTATTCCATCGAGCTGGCCACTGACGTCAAGTTCACGCTGCTCCGGTGGTTGGTCCAACGACGAAGGCGAGGTGTCACGGGTAGGTTACGGGTGTGCGTGCTTACACTCCTCTGTCACCCCGGATGGAGTGGTGCAAGGAGTGCGCCGACCGTAGCCCATCCAAAAAAAAAGATGTAAATTTATTTTAAATGGTTATAGAGGTTGCTTTCCATTTAGTTAACACAGAGGGACTCTGCTGTACATTGTGAAACACTGTCAAACACTGTGTAAAAGTTTAAATGAAACAGCTGGTTGTCTCAAAATAACACTAGAGTGCATCAATATCGCAAAATTCTGGGCGTCGTATACCTAAATGCAAGTTCCTTGTTTGTCAAGGAACTTGCATTTAGGTATACGACGCCCAGAATTTTTTTTTTCTTGGCTCAATAATTTATAAACATAACCACATTATCAGGGCTCACTTCAATAATACAATATTTACATTCTACATTTTTATTAAATTTTAATTAGCAGTAAGAGACAAGCTCAATTTTATAATCTCAAATAATACTACTCGAATATGCCGTAAATAAATTGCGAGGTTAAGTAATGATACTTAATCCAAGCAAAGTAGTACCTATATATTTAAAGTACTCTATGAAAGTAGGTAAGCATCTGTCAAACACCACTTTTCAAGTGTTGAACAGTGTACGGCTGTGTTCAACAGTGTCGTTGATGGTAAGCGCTTTATCGAACACTGCGTCACTTTTTTTATTAAATGGAAAGTACACAATGATGTGTTAGTGTGTACCCACGCTGTTGAATAGTAAGTACGGTAGTGAATGTTAAGTAAGGCAAAAGACATAAATATAATAAACATGATAATTAGGAGGAATGAGGGCATTGAGAAGTGATGGTAGTATTTCTTTGAAAAATAGAGTGAAAGTAGCGTAAAAATGTGATATTAGTGAAAGCAAGAATAACTAAAAGTGTACTAAGGTAGGTTGGGTAATACAACGATGTTTAAAAAGCGATGTTTCATTTGCATCGCAGGTACAAGCGTCAAAAGTTTATGTAAATGGTGATAAAAAAACGTTGACATACCGTTCATAAACATCGATATATTATACATAAGCATCGATATTTTCAATATCGATATTTCCCTTTTGATAACGTCGATATTCTAACATCAATGTTTTTTATGAGCGATGTTTCATCCCTAGTATTGCAGATCTATTATAATCTATGATACGCACAGCATAAACATTTTTGGTTCTATTCACGAAGTGTATCTATACGGGTTTTTTGGCGCGAATGTGGAAATGTCATGTCACGCTCTGTTTTATATTCATTTCTTTAATGTTTTGTGGTGTTATATTGAATAATTTTGCTGGTATTTTATGCAATATGGTACAGTTAAAGTGCTGAAGTGTAGTAAATATGGTATAATAGTGGTTTACGAGTATTTTCATATTTGCCCAAAATTCCCAAAGAAAATCATTGATTAGGTTATCAGCGCCCGATTAATGGTAACGACTTGACTTACTGACAGACAATGACTACTAAGGCTACATAATATGAAGAAATGATGAACGATATATGAAAAATTATTAAATAAGACTTGGCTGTATGGGCTTTGATCCCTTTGCCTATCCGAATGGACGAACAGAACCAAAAAAAAAGTGTATCTATACTTCGTGGTTCTATTCATCCGTTCAGACAGGCAAAAAAAATATAGCCATACAGACAAATCTAATTTATTTTCACATATTATTTATTTAACACTTCTTCACATTAAGTAGCCTATTAATAGTCATATATCAAGGCCTTACAATTAATTCGGCGCTGATAGCCAATAATGATTTCTTTGGAAATTTTAGCAATACACGTAAACCACTATTAAATCATATTCACTATATACTTAGGCACTTCAACTGTATTATATTATATAAAATACCTGCAAATTATTCAACATAACACTACAAAACATTAATGAAATGAATATAATTCAAGAGCACGATATGACATTTCCATAATATGGATATATTCCGTAATATGGATAGTGTTCATATTATGAACACTAATTCTAATGTACCTAGCGTTTTCACAAGCTGCTACATTAGAACTATGGAAGGTAGAAACCAAAGAGTAAAATTATATTAACTGAAAAAGAGTGGCAACTCGATGGTAAAATATGCATGTATGGAAAGTGCTGCTACCTAGAGCTAAGGCGGTGAACTAAAGTTGAAGTAATATACATATATACCTACGTATCTACATATTGTGTGTATGTAATTATATAGGATTTTTCTTTACTATGAAATCTACCCTGAAATATAAAAATAACATATCAGCCGTTAACGAAACGGCAATAGTATAAACTTAATAATGAAAATTGAGATAATTTCCAGAACGAATATTAATAACCGAAAATAGATTATTGACAATAAGTACATACGCTAGGAACAAAAAAATAACAATTCTCAGTTGTCAAACTTTTGACAATTACAACAAAATGGCAGCTATGTTTGTACAAACAATCTGTAGGCGGCGCGACGATCAGTAAAAATAAGTAATGTTTTAACTGTGCCCCCCCAGGTAGAAACTAAGGAATACCGTCTTGTATGGGGGATTAGTCAAAAAAGTGTCCACTTGTAAACAGCAAATTATTGTTCGAACACTCACCGAAATAGCGCTAGTGTAGCAAGTGGAAATGATATGAATGTAGCAGTAATAAGCAGAGTGAAGTGTGCTGAGTTACGTAGTCAACTGTGATTTGATAAATAATAACCTATGAACCTATGAAATTTGTGGCGCTCTTTTTAAAATGCTTCCACTTGCTACTATAACGCCACCTTGCCACCTTAATTTGCTCCCGTTCATTGGACACTTCATAATACACTGAGATGTTACTCCTTACTCTATTCTCCATGATTAGAACTGACGGACATTAGACTGAATGAGTTCATTTACATTTTTTATGAAATTATATATCATTGTTACAAGTGGACATTTTAATTTAAATAAATTAAATAGATATTAACTCGTTCACTTTGTGCAAGTTTTGTACTACTTCGATTTACTAAACTATTATAGCTTAAAATATTATAAATAATAAATAAGAACTTAAAAGTCTTTGTAACCAGGGTATTAAATTGTTTGTGTATGAAACTGACCTAAAATAGACAGTTTGATCACAGATTTATATTTTACTCTATGCTGATTGATTTGATAATTTAGCACTGAATTTCTTTTTGTTCTGGTTTATCTATCTTCCACTGTAACAATAATATTACAAAATAATAAAATGGCTGGAATTAAAGGTATGTACATCGTCAACAAATATTTCTTGGCTAATTGTAAGATCTTTTAAGTGTTTAGATCAATAAAATTCGTGTTTTACGAATGACTCATGTTTATGTACAAATATTTTTCATGATTATTATACTAGCACTCAATTAGATTTCTTTCTTTACATGTACTTTTGTTTGCTGTAATGGATCAGGGTAAGTTATTTTAATCTTGAATAATAACAAATATTGAACCAGATTGTATTTACATTTTAAGTATTGAAATTTTAATTTATATAAGGTGTTTGTAATACAAAATTTCAATTCAAGAAACCTATATGACATAGCAGTTATACTATCTACATTTACGCAATTGTTTACACATTTTGAAAATAAAATACTGGCTGATATTTTGCATTTATGTAGGACACCCACACATTATGCCAACTGGATTATTTTGTTAACTTTCGTGAAAATATGCGAATTATTGTAGTATATATTATACTACTAAGATCTATTACACACTAAAATAAAATTAATGTATAAAATTAACTAGACTAGTTACTAGGTAGTAGGTTAGTATTGAAAATGTTTTTTCTATATTTCAGCTTGGTTTCACTGGCCTTTGCTGGATCCATTGGAATGACCTTTGTCATTCTTGCTTGTGCCTTACCTGACTACCAGTAAGTATGTTTTTAGTTGATGCTGATTATCTAGGTTTCATAATATAAAATGTACAGTCTTATTACTCCATATTATATTGGGTTTGACTTTATAGTGTAATAAATTTTGGCAGAAAATCATTGTTACATGAAGTGACTGGCATCATACATCTGCAACCTTGAGGGGCATTAATATTCTAGTATTAGAGTAGATGTCAAGGTATTTGAAGGTCCCGTCTCCCCATATTGACTGTCATAGGTGTTCAAAATGACAGGGACTGACTACTGAACATATTCATGGAGGTGCTGTTTTTGTAAATATTTGATACTTTACAGATTCTTAGTTATGTTGAAGCTGACTCAATTGACCTCACTTTCATTAAGTAATTATAATTTTTGCCTCACATAGAGCCTTTGTTGTGAATTAAGCAATATTGAATACATTATACATATAACAAAATAACATGTCAGGATAAAATATGTTTTAATTTAGGTTAATAGTTTATAAATCATCATCTCAGCTCATATATGTCCTACTTTTGGGCTCGAACCTCCTCCATACTAGGACCGGAATTGACCTACTATGCCATGCTGGTCACACATGTTGGTAAAGGGTTTTATTTTGAGTTTTCCTTGTCTTGCACAGATTTTATATCCATTTTATATCCCTTAGTTATCTCTTACAATCACTTCGAGTAAGATAGGATGTGGTATACTGTATTCTTAATCCATTGCCACATGGGAAAGTTTATAAATAAATGTCATAAAAAATAAACAAACAAACATTAGTTTCCAAGTTACTTTTGTTAGTTTAAAGTATAAACTACTTTAATATTTAATACTTCTTTGAAAGTACATAAATATAGATTGTATGAATTTAATGTATGTTATTTTGTTTAAAAGTACAGTTTTATGATGATAAAATACCTACTTTGTAGAGTCACAATAAGATAAATAATGGCCAACATATTGGATGTTTAATCGGTCTTGACATAGAATAGCAATCTTAGTATCACCTAAAATGGGTGTGTTACATCTCTATGGAAGATAAGATAAGCCATTAGACTAAATATAAATATTACAGGATTGTATAATAGTTCTTGATAAATATCTGTAATTTACAGAAAATGGTGGCCATTCTTTGTGGTGGTGTTTTATGTCCTGTGTCCAATACCAACATTAATTGCACGCCGGCACAATGATGCAGCTGGAGGCACCAACTCAGCATGCATGGAGACAGCAATTTTTATCACCATGGGATTCCTTGTCAGCTCCTTTGCATTACCCATCGTCTTGGCTAGAGCTGAAATAGTAAGTATTAATTTATATGGCCAAATGTCATATTACCATAGATTATCAGGTAAGTACAGGAAATGACTATGCTAAACTTTGTTTTAAAATCCATTTATCAGCCTATCATTGGACATAAGATTTCCCGCTAAAGATGTATATTGGCAGTCACTGTGCTTGGAGTGCAAGTTGGCGATTGCAGTAAATAATTCGCCTCCTAGGCACATACGCATTTCTTCCTCATAGGAATAGAAATCTGAGGTCTTACATTGAAATTATATTGAAGATTCATAATTGAGCCGATGTTTTCAATGCACCATAGGATCACAGTCAGTATACATGAAGTATTTGTTGACCGTAATTCAATGCCGCATGATAGTAACTACCAAACCTAACATTGTCGATGGGTGTCTTAAAAGCTGACTGAGAGTTCTAAATAGACCTGGAGTTGTTTCGCTATGACCAACTGTTTCATGTTATGAAATATAGTTTAGCGGAGTCTATAGCGAAACCGAGCCTTGGATCAGGTCCCATTCAGTGTTGTTTTGGTTAACAATTGCATTTTGGAAAAGGGGGGAATGTCTGTCGGACAACCGTTCGTGAAATTTAATTAAAATTCTAGTCAACATGTTTTGCATTTCCTTCTTCTCCCATCTGTTAGAGTAAGTAGACATACTGTTCCGATACTATATTATTATATAAAACTTAAAATGGTCGTACCACCAAATTTAATTTCAAGGTTTTGGTAATAGTTATATATAGTTATATAATATCTGTTATCTTATGCTATAAATTCATCGAAAAAAAAACTGGTTAGGCAAGCATAAGGCATCCAAAATATTTTTTCGTAATGATTCTCCCTTTCGAATTTTGAACCCTGTTTTCCTTAAGGTAGTCGTTCATATTACTCATCGTAAGTAAGTAAACGGATCGTAGAATTCTTTGTACTACCAATTCTCTTGTACTTACCATACAAAACCTTTTTAATCATATCACACTTTGCACTAGTGTTATAATTTTCAAGCTCCAAATATGTTCAATAGCCTTTTAAGATTTAACGGTGTGATTATTCACGTTATTCAAGTTATAATTGAGATATGCCGTATTTTTTCAACTCTGTATGTACTTACTATCCATGTGTTTGGACAGAATACATACATATCGTCACGCCATATCACTTGCAGGGTAGACAGAGAGAATAGAGTGCCAGAGAACTCTATCCTTGCAAACTTCACTCGCTTCCTCAACATTCCTAATTCTCTTCATGCACGCTCGCCGATTTCGGAGACTCTTGACTCTATGCTTAGTGTACACATCGGCTAATATATTTTTGTTTACAAAAAACAGTACATAATAACATCTGTTATTACACATGGCGCATATTAAGCCGTGAATTCTTTACAATGGGTCACCACCCACGACACTTTAAGGACTGCCACAAAAAATTTAAGGTTTTGCAGTTTTTTTTAGAAATGTGCAGAGCAGTAACGAAATATTGAATATAAATAAAAAGAAATAGTTTGTTTAACAAAGATTGGTCTTAATAAGCATCCAGGAAGTCAATATACACTCCTAGAAATAGATCACGAAATCGAAAAAAAAAATCGAAACGTTTCACAATCAAAGTGGCAACGGAAGAGTGTAGATGATATGAGTGGTAATGAAGGGGGATGAGTTATAACGATGGGCATGAAAGAAATGAGAGGAGACCGATGGGGATGGATGAAATTGGTGGGACCGACGGAGATGGATGTGATAAATGGGATGATTGGTACGGGTGGTGTTAAATGGTGACGGATGGGATGAATGGAATAAGTAGGAACGGAAGGGTATAATTGGTTACGGATGGAGATAGATGGATGGACGGGTGAATGATGGGATAAACGGGTTGGGATGGAATATAATAAAAAAATTAAACTAAGTAAATTGAAATGCGAATAGTTCTATTTTGCCACAAGCTTTTATATCATATAAATTGTGTAATGATGTTATAAAGTATAAGTTTATTTTTTTCTGTTTAGCGCATTTATATTAAAGCTTGTTATTTACATACATACTTATCATCACGCCATATCCCTTGCAGGGTAGGCAGAGAGAACAGAGTGCCAGAGAACTCTTATCTTCGCATACCCGGTACCTACATCCTTCCAATTTCGCATTATATCATATCGTTCAACCTTTGGAGACATTTATCCAGATATATGATAAACAGCCTGGCTGACAGAACGCACCCCTGCTTAACACCGATATTGACGTCAAACCAAGGCGACATTCCATCATCCAGCCGCACACAGGCTCTACAGCCCATGTAACTGGACTGCACAGCCTGTAGCAGTTTACCGCTAATACCATACTCCGGTAAAATGTCCCAAAGTTCCTTTTGTACAACCGTGTCAAATGCTCTGTCCAGATCCACAAAACTGCAGAAAACTCTCTGACCTAGAGCCAGATGCTTCTCCACAATGTTGCGCAGAGAGAACACTTGATCCATGCATCCCCTTCCACTCCTGAAACCTCCTTGTGTCTCACACAGTAAACCATCGGACACCATCCTCATTCTCCTTTCAATAATTTTACCGTACACTTTTGCTGCCAAACTGGTCAAGCTTATGGCTCTGTAATTTGCGCAGTCATAACGTGAACCCTTGTTTTTAAACAAAGGCACGATGACTGCGCTATTCCAGTCCCCAGGAACCATTCCCGAGCTCCAACATAAATTAAGGAGCAACAGGAACGCCTCCCAGACACAGGAGCCACCAAGTTTGATCATCTCGGCAGACACCATATCAATGCCCGCTGCCTTACCATTTTTCAAACTTCTTATCGCCCATTCAACTTCATCCATACTGATGTCATCGGAGGACGCCGCCGTCGAATGTTGTTCTACTAAACCACATGCGACACCGGCGTCAACCGTAGCTTCCGCATACATATCGCCAAAATATTCACTCCATCGGCTTAACACGTCTTGTGTTTGTGTAAGAATGTCTCCACCTTTAGACCTTATTTTATTCATTCTGAAGGCTGACCAACCACACCGAGACCTCTTCACCTCCCTCCAAAAGAGTTTGGTGTTACCCTCGAAGTTTTTAGTCAGCCTATCTTCTGCACTCATACTTGCTCTATCACGTTTCTCTTTCCCTAAGGCCTTGGTGTCATTCTTACATTGCCGATATATTTCTTTCTTCTGTTCAGTCATACTGTCATTCAGATTCAAAGAAGAGACATAGTCCAGCCCCGCTTTTTCTTTTGCTCTACGGAAGCTGCCACTTCCGCATCCCACCATGCATCACCATTTGTTTTTCTATGCTTCTTTGAACTTCCACATACTTCTTTCGCTGTATTTACCATACTCTCTTTCAATACTCTCCAACATTCTTCAATGTCCGTTTGCGGCTGGCTCGCCATCGTCAGCCGTTCTCGGACACCCTCTGCATACTTTTCTCTTATACACTCTTCTTTCAACCTTTCAACCTTTATTCTTTCAAGCCCTCCGAAGTGGACACGCTCTCGCCAGTTCCTCCACTTTCTGAACAGACCACTAAATCTCGCAATAACGAGATAGTGGTCCGTATCGACTGTGGGGCCCCTGTAGGCTCTTGCGTCTAATATTTTGCTTCGGAGGCGACTGTCTACCAAAATTAAATCTATTATGCTTTTCTGTTCATTCCTTCTCCATGTATACATATGGATGTCCTTATGTTGGAAGAATGTGTTTGACACAATAAGGTTTCTCTCCATGCATACATCCGCTATGAGCCTACCTGCGTCGTTCACTGTCTTATCACCAAATGGACCAAGTACGTCCTCATAGTCGGGACGCTTGGTCCCCACCCATCCGTTCAAATCTCCGCATACAATCACGCATTCACTGGTTTCTGCCATATCCAGAACTTCCCTAACATTATCCCAAAACTTCTCTAGGTCTGATGCCACCGAGGATCCTACGGGAGCATATGCTACAACCATTAATACCTTGGTGATACCTAGTTTTATACGGACCCAAAGAAGTCTGGGATCATACATTCCGTAATCCTTCACACCTGAGGCCAAGCGAGAGGACAACAGCACTCCTACCCCCATGCTGGCTCGATCGCTCTGTGGTACACCAGACCACAGAGCCATCCCGGAAGATCGCAGGCGTCGCTGCCCCTTCGCTTGGTCTCTGTTACACAGAGCACGTCTAGCTGTTTCAGCTCGTGTGGCTTACCTTCCACACAACCTCTTACATTCCACGTGCCCACCCGGCACTCTGCTCTCCTCGACTCGCCTGACTGGGCAAGGCGTGGTGGGTGGCGGCCCCCATCGCCGCAACTGATGAAGTTCGTACCGACGGGGGCGGGTCGGTACGCGTCGCCTCCGGGGGACGCCCCAACCCGCACTGCGGTACGCATATCGAGCCAGATTAGCAGTCTAATTAGACTGGCAGGGGACGAGACGAGCACGCTCCGGACTATGCCCCCCTTGTTATTTAAATTGTCCTAAAAATAAAAAAGCTTTTTGCTTTTAATTTATTAACATATAACACTGTCGAGTTGAATTCGAGATTACTAATACTCGCATGGTCTCGATTAGTTGAGATAGGACCAGCAATCCGAAAACCAGCGTTCGTGGAATGTGGGGCACGACGTCTCTAGAATAGTACAATTTAATTTACGATTGTAAAAAACATTCACTTTACGGTCATATATAATTCATTTCGTTTTATAATAAAAATAGGTGAGTTCGAATAGAGAACTCTAATTAGTGATTGTCTTGAAAATAACGAGAATGGCTTTACATAATTCTATAATATGTTAATGAGTTTTAACCGGCTCAAATATTAGCATGTGCTCGCAACTTAATTCCTACTTAGTTGTCAATAAAAGTTTCGCGTGAAGTAAGTAGTGTGTGTGTGTGTATGTGTAGAAATGAAGTGACGGGTTTATTTTATTTTGTGCGAACACTTTACAGTGATCATGGTCACGGCAGGACTTCCTCCCGTGACCATGATCACTGTAAAGTGTTCGCAACGTCGGGAAATTATAAATCAAATACAAACGCGATAGAATCCGTAAAAGTAGTTTTATTTCAAATGTGTAATACTCGCGTAAACATTAGAAGTCATTAGGGTTTATTTTATTCTATAAAGAATTAAAAAAAAAAAACATTATTTTCTCTATGAATATTTAAATGGAGATTAGTATTTAGGAGATCAATTATGGCACTGTTATGTATATTAGTGTTACTATAAACATAGTAACACTTAAGCACACAAATTAATGAAAAGTGAATGAAGTACCTATTAAGTTTACATTCTATTGCCTGCTAGATATTAATCCTCATTGTTTATGGTTATTGTTGATGGTTAGGGTTACCGACAAGTAGTATGTCGATCTTCTAAAAGAAAACCATTCACCAGCCAGTCAATTTAAGCTTTAAAATACCTCCGTCCATCTAATCATCCATTAGTCCATATATGTCCACTGTATATACACTACCGTCCAAAAGTTTGGAAGCACACCTGTTTTCAAACAAAACAAATAAATGCCGACTAATAGCGGTAAAAATTAGCAATAATCTTAAGTTTTACAACCTTTTACGACTGTCTACACAAACACAAAAGGATTATTATCCTACATTCATCAAGTTTTATGGAATTCCTTAATATTGACGAAACACGTGTTTTATGACTTAATCCGTCGGCTACTTTATCCTATGCAATGGTGTAGTTTTATTGATAATGTTTGCTGGTTTTAACTTTTTTAGACCTTATTCAGTCGCACTTGAGCATTGGCACGTGAAAGTTGTGATATTAACATTGTCTGTATTCGAAAGATATCGGCTACTACTTTGACCGTATTTTTTCTTCTGAAAATGGCAAAACGCAAGCAAATCACGCTTGAACAGCGAAGCGCTATTTGCACTCTACGCGAGGAAGGATACAGTGAACGTCAAATCGCAGAAAGGCTCGGAATTTCTTGTAAAGGTGTCCACTATACCCTTGCTAGAAAACAAGAAACGGGGAAAAATGAAGATAGAAAGAGATCTGGTAGGCCCAAATCCACAACAAATCAAGAGGACAACTTCATTAGAGTTCTTTCTAAACGGAATCGACGCTTAACTGCACCACAGATCACTGCAGCTCTGAATGATACGCGAGAAACACCCATTTCAACAACTACTGTTAAAAGACGCTTACTGTCTGCGGGATTAAGAGGATGTGTTGCTGCTAAAAAACCCAAACTAACAAATCGACATAAGAAAAATAGACTAGAATGGGCAAAAGCGCATAAAAACTGGACTATAGAACAATGGGAAAATGTCCTTTGGAGTGACGAATCAAAATTTCAGATTTTCGGATCCAATAGACGTGTCTTTGTACGCCGGTCAAAAGAAGAGAGGGCTTCAGAGGCATGTACAGTGCCTACCATCAAACATGGTGGTGGTAATGTCATGGTTTGGGGGTGTTTTGGCAACAGTAAACCCGGCAATCTTGTGAGGATAACCGGAAAATTAAACAAGGAAGGCTATTTAAAAATTCTCCAAGATTCTGCCATACCCAGTGGACTAAGTCTCATTGGTTCTGGATTCATTTTTCAACAGGATAATGATCCTAAGCATTCGTCTAAATTGTGCCAGAACTTTTTAAACAAGAAAAAAGCTGAAAACATTTTAAACATCATGCAATGGCCATCTCAATCCCCTGATCTTTCTCCCATTGAACTTGTTTGGGATGAACTTGACAGGAGGGTGAAAAGTCGTTGTCCTACGAGCTCAGAACATTTGTGGCAGCTATTAGAGAACGAATGGAACAAATTAGATAAAGATTATTTTAAAAAATTGATTAATAGAATGCCCAGAATATGTGAGAAGATTATAAAGGAGAAAGGTGGACACTTTGATGAAGCTAAAATTTAATCTAATTTACCATTGTATATTATTTTTTTATTTTGTTTAAGTTAGTTTCTGTTTGTTCTTTATTTTTTTATCAATACATTTAAATTTAAATGACTTAGTTTGGTTTTATTCGATTTTACCTTGCTGCTTCCAAACTTTTGGACGGTAGTGTATATATGTCCATAGATGACATAGGTCATAAGTCTCTTAAAAGAAGGAAATCATAATAGCCACGCTTATACGCGGGCGGTGCTGTTGATGTTGTTGAAGTCGTGGTCACATATAATATTTGTAAGTGCATTTTGTAAACAGGCACGGCACTGTTTACAAAATGCAATGCAATATTTAGAAGAAATTTTGGTGTCTATGAAACCAACATTAATAATCCCCCATTAAGTGTCCCTCCGATTAGAATTTCCCTGTCCTATTAAAATTTAGCTGCCTTCAAAAAAGAGTGTAATGTGACTAGCGAAATTATAGGGACAGCATTTAGTATAATAGTGATGTCAATTATTATACCTAAGTCTGCGAGTACTTTGAAAATATTTGGTTATTTTAAAAATGTTCAAAATAAGTCTTGTTATAAGTCCATTACTGCAATGTATAGAAAAGTATACAAGTAGCGAATATAGCATATTAATTAAATAATGTCTGGTAATATATAAACCTATAATTAATACGGGTGCATAAGTGTGAGGAGGAATTATGTGATTACTTTATTTATAATATGTAATGAAATTATCCCGTATGGCAATAGTTTTCCTGTATATAGTTTATGAGGTCAACAGAACATTTGTATTGTACAATATATTTATTTATTTTAAATTTTTCAGATAGTGTGGGGCGCTTGTCACTTGACACTAGCAGGTAACGTCATAGTGTACCTTACCATTTTAGGATTCTTCACTATCTTTGACATGGACGATTCCGACTATACCATGTGGTGAGAGATTTAGGGTTTGTTATTTGTAAAATGGACGCTATTAAGCAAATATATTGTATCTTAAGGTCATATTGTGGTTTTGTTTATGGTTGGTTAAGTCTTATAATGATACTGATAGTATAATATATGATGATGAAAGTATATATTTCTTAAGTTAATATCCGTTATTAGATTCTAGTCTCCAATGATGGGGGCTGGTAGTAATAAATTATGAAAAATGCTACATTTACACGTTTTGGTGTTTAATATACGTATGCTTTTGTTTATAAAATTGATTCAATTAAAAAAAAATAGGTTGATGTTTTCAGGATTGAAACCTTGCATCAAATGACTTTTAATTTAATATTTTAAATTATAAATAATTCGTACAGTACAAAATTCATAACTAAATTAATGCTAGTGACATATAAGGGACCCGTTTTTTTAAAAAAAACTGTACGTTATATTTTTTTATCTATTGTATTAACGATAATGGAGCACTGAAATGTAAAATAATATAATTCTGACTATGATTTTATAGTTGAAAAATGTCTAGGAGATTAATTTTGTAACTTATTTTATTCACATTATAAATAACCATGTTTTATTTGTTATTATTGAAACTATATTTACTAAGATAAATTTAAGTGTAAGAAATGGAAATGAAACTTAATATTTTTTTATCATCAGCGAAATGAGAGAAATGTGATGCAACATCTCATTATGATTTCATTCTACTTATGTGTTAGAAGTACGATATACATGTGCTTCATGCTTGTCATCGCTGCATATATATGTATGTAATCGTGTTTATCAAAAGCTGAGGCGGAAGCCATGGTTGACATTACTTCTTAAATCAGCGTCAGATAATAACTTGTTAAGTGTATTTGGAAGATTATACTCATTAGCAAAATGTTTCACAATAAAGGACCATCCTTTTTTAAATACATACTTATGAAAAAAAAAATGTTTTCGACATGACTCATTAAATATGAGATACCTATTATAGTCTATCTAATCTAAGAAGTGCACTTTGACAGCTGTCAGAGTAAGTTGTCTAGGTATGTGAACCAAATAATCGCTATCGAAAATATCCGATTTTGATGAGAAATCGATATTAATTCTTTGTAATTATAATCGGTTTATTTTTTTATTTTTCAAAAAGGAGATTAAATATTAAGTGCTAAATTAACACTAAACAAATTTAATTATTTCATCATAAAATCTATTCATCATATTTAGTAGGATTAGGTTAAGTAAAAACAAAAACTGGATTTGAAAATAGCTATTTGTTCAGAATCATTAGTATTACTTGAATTATCACCGTCGCGAACATTAATAATTATATCCTTATCAATAAAATTGTCGAAACGTACATCTCTGTCAAAATCTATATTCGATTAAATATATAAACTAATATTTTTACCGATTATTTAAATATTCGTGAATTGGAAGTTGTCAAGCACTACTGTTTAGAACGTTATGACGTGGTATTGTAAGATCGTCCGTAATAATTACTATTTACAATGTTATTTTAATTTTAAATTAGTTTTACGAGTTTCAACATTACATTATTGTACAAGAAACTCACTCGCAACTTTAATTATGTAAATAACTTAATATTTCTTTAAAATTTCAGATTTATTGTTTGCAATCATGTGTATACGTTTGACCAAGGTTATTGTATTAAAAAATGCGAAACGTCAAAATGCACTTCTTAGATTAGATGAACTATAGATGTAATAACATCAGTTTATTTTTAAAAGCAGGAGAAATAAAAAAAATCTAGACCCACTTTAAAAAATTAAGATATAATTTCTTATTTTCGCACCTGTAGTTTAGGCCTTAGAAGGAAAGGTGAATACGAAGAACGAAGTTAGGATTTTGAAATATTTAATTACACTTGCACAGGATTCTTCAACCTTTCTATTATTTTGAAATACAGGCAAATGTGTTGAAGTGTTGATATTATTTTTAAATTTGAATAGAATATTTGAGATAAATGCCAAGTCTACTGAGATACAGAACGAAAAAAATAGAAAGTAGTCCATAGAGTTAAATCGAGGGTAAGACACGAGAAATAGAATCAAGTATTACGTAACGCAATTTTTGAAGATTTTTGTTCCTCCCTCCCCCACATGTAACGCGTCGTAACGTATGTCTGTACCTTCGGCAAACATTGCCGAGGCACTACAGCGCTACGGCAACCGCAATAGCATCCTGAACGCATTGTTGTACTGTACGCGAAGGGCGTTGTAGGCTCGGCGCGTATATGACACCCACAGGCCGTTCGAGTAAAACGACTGACAGAAGGCTTTAAAAAGCGTAATCTTAACGTCAGCCGTGCAGCGAGCGAACCTGCGGGCGAGCATATTGCTCCTCACCGCCAACGCCCTACGCTCACGTTCTATGTCACCATTGTCGTCCAGCTCACTGGTAACAATGTGACCTAAATACTTAAAACTCTGCACAACTTTGAGTGGCACACCGTTCAGGTATACTGGAGGCACATGACGAGGTTGTCGTTTATGTGCCTTAAACACCATCACTTGACTCTTTATTGAGTTGTATTTAAGGCCATGCACCTCCGCATACGACTCGCAGATCGTTATTAGTTCTCTCAGTCCACCTATCGATGGGCTGAGCAGCACCATATCGTCCGCGTAACTTATGTTATTGAGACATATACCGTCTATATGACATCCGACACGTGTGCTGCTCAGTCGTTCAATAAGCTGACCTATATAGAGATTAAATAACAAAGGAGAGCTTAACCCCCCCTATCTTACTCCACATTCCATTTTATATTCATCTGACAGAGTACAGACCCACCTCACCTGGTTTGTCTGATGAGTATACCAGTATTTTAGGAGGACTCTATACTCCGCCGGAACACCCGCGTCTCGTAACTTGTTCCATAGTACACCATAAGAGACAAGATCGAACGCCTTCGATAAATCGAGAAAACACGCATAAACCGGCGTCCGTCTCATGGTGTAATACTTGATTGTATGCTTTAGACTAAGGATGGCACTCTCTGTAGATACGCCCGATCTGAAGCCGAACTGTGCGTCATGGACTTCAATATGTTCCGAGAGGCAGCCATTCAACACACTGTCAAGCACCTTGGCGATAGTGGTAGCTAGCGAAATAGGACGATATTTACCCAAATCAGATGTGTCACCTGTCTTGTTCTTCACAATGGGGACCACTACCGTGCGCATAAGCGGTTCTGGTAAGTAAGAGTGGCCCAGGCACAAAGTAAAAAACAGTGACAACACTCTAGGCATATGTTCCCCTGCATATTTAAAATGCTCGATAATGAGACTATCGTGACCCGGCAACTTTCCGTGTTGCATCATTGAAATAATTCCAGCGACTGTTTCAACTGGTACTCTAGTATTTCGCTTTGTCACCATGACCTCAGTATCGCTCGTGTCACAAGGGAAGGAAGTCAAAGGGGAGCGCACGGAAAACTGATCACTAAAAGCTTTTTTTTGCAATATGCTTATGATCAGTAATACCACTGACACTCACTGGCATACTTGGCCTTACATTCATATTACGAGTGCCTTTCCAGAACTGTTTAAAGTTCTTATTTGAGTGATTAGAAGCTAGGATATCCATTTTAATCTGGTCCTGCCTATTTTGACACCACTTAAGTTTGGCTTTGAAATGTTTCCTTGTCGCCACCATGTCATGATATAAATCACCAATGTGACGTACAATGCTACGTAACGCGTTGTTTGAACCCCCCTCCCGACTATGTAATGCATTGTCACATTTAACAAGACCCCCTCTCCCCCCAAATTGCGTTACGTAATACTTGAACGGCCCCAAACCTAAATATTAAATACCAAATCAGAAGTGAATTCGATACTAACTTTGAAATTAATTTAAAGTATCATATCATTATCTCCATGCTTTTAAAAATATACTGTAGGTACTACTGAATTAAGTTGATATATACTAACGAGATAAGATTTCTTAAATTAATCAACGTTCTGAGCATGGCCGTTGTTCTTTGTTTACCTATTTAAAGTATTTCTAGAATCAATAAAAATACATTTCTAATGTGAGCGGAACAAATATTAAATGTTTTGCGATAAATATTGATTACCTATCAGGATTTCTTGATATTGCATTTCGTATTCATTGTATTTAGCTAGGTTGAAGTAGTATTTTTGTCTTTAAAATGCATACATAAAGCTTTTAAACACTAAATTCAAACAGCCTTATTACAAAACGTAGACTAACTAAAGTACCGGTAATAAACCAGGTATCAAAAAGAATTGTTATTACAAAACGAGATTTATCGCTAAATCGTGGATCATCTATGGTACTAAAAATAAACCACAGCCGAGCCTAGTTTAACTATGGTACTAGTGTGAGGGACACTTGTTTGTTTTCTAGCTTGAGGTTAACTTATTCGTTGTTTGATTATAATCTTTACTTTTAATTAAAGTACCCCACCCGATTTTTAGTTTATTATAAAATCAATTAAAATGGATACAGATTCTCTCGATTTATTGGACATTGAATATTTAGAATTATTAGAGACAGTCCGCCGGCCGAATAAACATCGGGCAAGGGTGGATCCATTTGAACTCGATGATGAAGATTTTCGAAATAAATATAGGTTTATGTAAATAAACCATACATACCCAACATAAAATTTATAAATAATGAAAGTTATAAATAAATATATTATTAATGATAGGTCTGAATTACAGCACACTAGGCACTTGTAATGAGACGTTGACTTGACTGAGAGTTTATTTAACTAATGTGCTGAATGTGCAGTTTTAAACAAGTTGAAGTACCGACACGTGTATAATTTGAGTATTTTTATACATCAAACTAATAATAGGTAGTTTATTGTTTGTAGAATCTCAAATTAGGCGCCTAAAATTACACATTTTAACGTGCCGATCCTCGCAGTTACGTGTTGTAGCTTATAAAAATATTGACTATAAAGTTGAGTAAAATATAATATTTGTTTATAAATTATGTAATATTTCTTAATAATTCATCAAATATAACGGGTTTGAAAGTAATAACGTTTTATTTTCGATCGGAAATACAATTTTAAATAATTATTGCAATGAAAAGGAACGACATCGTCAAAATGAACTAACAATTTTGTATAGAATCTGTGGAAATTATTTGATCCAGGGACTATCTTTGGTATCAGTTGATCCTGGATTAGTCTTTGATTTCTAATAAAGTCAAGACTAACTGCTTGTATAAACTTTAATACCGTAACAAACCTAGACTTTTTAGTCTAGGTTTAAACCATAACTTAGACCACGTTTTGTAATAAGGCGGATAGTATCTATAACGAAATGTATTATACACATATCTAATTAATATTACAAATTTATGGTACACTTTGCTTCGTTTGTGTGTCTTACTTGGATATTATTTAGATGTTCTAAATTGATCAAAAATATAAGCATATATTTCATATAAATTGGTACAATTCTAGCAAGCATGAGACATTATTGAAAATTATCAAGTAAATAATCCGTAATAATAAAATCTTCAGGATAAGTATGAAATAGTATTAACTTGGCCTGCACCATGCTTCTACCGGACATCGGAATTTCTATTAGATAAATCACTCTTTTTTCCTGATTCTGTACTCCAGCACCATATAGAGACGGACACTATCAGCCTTATTACAAAACGTAGACTAACTAAAGTACCGGTAATAAACCAGGTATCAAAAAGAATTGTTATTACAAAACGAGATTTATCGCTAAATCGTGGATCATCTATGGTACTAAAAATAAACCACAGCCGAGCCTAGTTTAACTATGGTACTAGTGTGATTGACACTTGTTTGTTTTCTAGTTTGAGGTTAACTTATTCGTTGTTTGATTATAATCTTTACTTACTTTTAATTAAAGTACCCCGCCCGATTTTTAGTTTATTGTAAAATCAATTAAAATGGATACAGATTCTCTCGATTTATTGGACATTGAAGATTTAGAATTATTAGAGACAGTCCGCCGGCCGAATAAACATCGGGTAAGGGTGGATCCATTTGAACTCGATGATGAAGATTTTCGAAATAAATATAGGTTTATGTAAATAAACCATACATACCCAACATAAATTTATAAATAATGAAAGTTATAAATAAATATATTATTAATGATAGGTCTGAATTACAGCACACTAGGCACTTGTAATGAGACGTTGACTTGACTGAGAGTTTATTTAACTAATGTGCTGAATGTGCAGTCTTAAACAAGTTGAAGTACCGACACGTGTATAATTTGAGTATGAGTATTTTTATACATCAAACTAATAATAGGTAGTTTATTGTTTGTAGAATCTCAAATTAGGCGCCTAAAATTACACATTTTAACGTGCCGATCCTCGCAGTTACGTGTTGTAGCTTATAAAAATATTGATTATAAAGTTGAGTAAAATATAATTTTTGTTTATAAATTATGTAATATTTCTTAATAATTCATCAAATATAACGGTTTTGAAAGTAATAACGTTTTATTTTCGATCGGAAATACAATTTTAAATAATTATTGCAATGAAAAGGAACGACATCGTCAAAATTAACTAACAGTTTTGTATAGAATCTGTGGAAATTATTTGATCCAGGTACTATCTTTGGCATCAGTTGATCCTGGATTAGTCTTTGATTTCTAATAAAGTCAAGACTAACTGCTTGTATAAACTTTAATACCGTAACAAACCTAGACTTTTTAGTCTAGGTTTAAACCATAACTTAGACCACGTTTTGTAATAAGGCGGAAAGGGTTTTACAAATGTTTCGGGCAAGATGTCTGATATTGAACAAAAAAAAATCGTATCTCAATTCAAAAACCTTGAAAATAGTTGTTAATGCTATGGAATGTACATTCCTGCAATGTAAATTTTGTAAATATAGCATGAGAAATCAGGTCACAATAAATATCAGCCGCTTTATACATATGTATTTTGTTTAGAATTTTATTAACATTAAAAATATTCCTGGTCATTCCCATCGTCATCCTGTTTTTATTTCAATTACTACTCCTACGGGTCTACGCGATGCGTCTTCTACTTTTGCCCAATCTTATCAAATGTTAACTCTATGTTCAGTCTTTCTATCCATGTCATGGTTCACGCAGTCCATCCATCTTTTGTTCGGTCTTCCCTTACACCTAAAGCCTTCAACGTTCCT
Source organism: Lymantria monacha (assembly GCA_905163515.2). Taxonomy (NCBI): domain Eukaryota; kingdom Metazoa; phylum Arthropoda; class Insecta; order Lepidoptera; family Erebidae; genus Lymantria; species Lymantria monacha. Next base: position 13,721,318 of record LR991098.1, on the reverse strand, counting down.
TATTGAAATTTTCCTCACAATATTAAACTTATCTCGTATCATCACATGTTCATACTATGTCAGGTGTTCACTCTGTAACCAAAAAATATTCCTGGTATAATAATAATACATATGATAGATGTATGACCATCATCATCTGGTGATAATGTTGACGGAGTAAGAATAAAATGTTAAGCTATGCTCTCCCACGGTTGACTTAACAGTTCGTGGATGAGATTGAATGCGAGGAATGAAGTTTTGTTAAGAAAGAAAAGTTACTTTATATAGATAACTTATTTCCAAGGATTACTTTAATTCAGCAACAGGTTGTAGGTTGTATTATTTACTAGCTTTCGCCCGCGACTTCGTCCACGCAGTCATCTCTGACAGAGTTAAATAGAAAAAACAATGCAAGGTGTTGAAGGTTTGTTGCTAGGATGATGATCAAACGCGTCAGAAACTGGGATGCGGTCGCCGCCTTCTGCGAGTTAGCTGTCTAACGGAATTGGGCAATAGGGTGGGTCCGAGAGAAAATACTCTACGTTGACACGCTCTACCGTCGGTGCTTTGGGCGGCGCAAGCACCTGTATTGAGGTTCACTGCATGAGGGCTTCGACTCGAGATGATACCCGGTTGCGGTGGCCCTCCCGCACAACGTGTACGGCGCGCTATGAGGTCACGCGTCACCTCGGACGGATTGGGCGCGGTGTGTCTATATATGCCATAGCCGGTCACTAAAGAAAAAGGTTGTTCAAAGTTCTATTGATGCTAAAAATTATATTGCCATTAATATACTATTTACGGTATGACCATGGGATAAAAATATAATTATTGCTACCTTTTATTTGACTGTTTTGTTTCACCAGCACAGTTACGACCTCGTTAGATATGATTTATTATTTGAGTTATAGAGTGAACATTTTTGAAGCTAAACTTAACCTGTATCTTAACCCATTAGGCAAGAACCTATTGCCGTATACTATGTGTATCGTATGAGCTCTCACGCCGGCACTGGTCGCCACGACGGCATTGGTGAGGGGTTGACGGATAGGGAGAGAGAAACACGTGTTTATTTCTTTTTTCTGAAGAATATTTGTACGTAATTTGAAAAGAATCGATAAAGATTTTTTTCTCCGAACATTTTTAAATTGACATAACTTTATTTATAAACCAATTGACATAAAATAAAGACTAAATGTTAAGTGAAGCTTACCAAAATATATTAGTGAAAACCGCGTCTAAATCGGATAAGCCGTTTCTGAGATTAGCGTGCCCAAACGCACAGACAAAAATTTTAGGTTCTATCTGTGTTGATAAAGGTCCCAGTAATATTTTTTCTCATATATCTTCCATGTACAGACAGCGATCCGTTACATTTTTATTATATGTATAGATTAGACTCTTAATTAGCGGTTTTTACATTTAATGGTTATGTCCAAAACTGGGAATATTTAAACTGCGATAATTATTTTGCTGATGACAAGGCACCCTCTACTAGGAGTATCTGCCCATCTTCATGTTTGATTTGCCTATTTATACATACATACATATCACGCCATATCCCTTGCAGGGTAGGCAGAGAGAACAGAGTGCCAGAGAACTCTATCTCTGCATACTTCACTCGCTTCCTCAACATTCATAATTCTCTTCATACACGCTCGCCGATTTCGGAGACTCTTGACTCCACCTTCCTTCAGTACATGACCGATCTGGTCTAGGTAGGTTAGTCTCGGTCTCCCTCGGTACCTACATCCTTCCAATTTCGCATTGTATATCTTCTTAATCAGACGTTCGTTCGGCATTCTTTCCAAATGTCCGAACCATCGGAGCATTCCCTTTCGCATCTTTACACCAATACTCTCTTTCATACCTACTCGCTCTCTTACGTCGTGGTTACGAATGCGGTCGGTCAGCCTAATTCCACATATTTTCCGCAGAGATCGCATTTCGACCGCATTAATTTTACTTTCATACTCTTTTCTGCATACCCAACTCTCGCTTCCATACAGTAATGTTGGGACAAGCATTGCGTTATGTATTGCTACACGTGCCTTCTGGCTGAGGTGGTGGCTGCCGAGAAGTTGCCCCAACGCTCCGTTCACTCTATTTCCCGCAATCACTCTTCGCTCTATATCAGTGGTGTACCTTCCATCTCGGCTAAATCCACATCCAAGATATACAAATTCATTATTGCCTATTTATACTGATGCCAAATGTTAGATATTCGCCAAATTTGTGGCATGAAACAAAAGAGAACCGCACACACCAACGGTGAGCACATACGCATAATGCGCATAAATACTGCTTGGATTAGTAATGTATCCAATGTTTTACGAGACTATTTTATTTATTACCTACGTAGTTTAAAAGAGGACTTTTATAAGATAAGGGAATGGGCCGCAAGCGGATAACGTACTCTAACAGAAGTTTTCATATATAAAATACCATACGAACCTGTTGTGAAATGTACCTATGTGTATTGTATATGAGCTGAAATGACGAAACTTACATAAGCAGATTAAGAGAAATTTTGGTGCGAAGTTAGCATCTACGAGTAGGTACCTATGCCTTCATTGACGAAGATGAAATTAGAAGAGTATGCTTCCTAGGAGTAAGTAAATCCAATTTTCTTTCCCATGGAGACAACCGATGCTCAGCAGTACCTACACTGAATTAGAAATTAAGTACAAATAATATTTATTACGGATGTTATGAATGCCCATAACCACTCAAGCGTCCGCGGTTACTGTAGTCACCATAAAAATTATCGCCTTACCTGTCCATGGGGACTACAGGCACCGAACGAAATCGTCCACTTTAAACGCGTACAGTGTTACATTCAGTCGTTAAAAGTTTAATAGAAAACTACTAGATGGCAGTGTATTAAATTTACCATCCATAAGAGTGAGGAAGCGAGTGTCGCTTGCGCAGGGTGGACGCTTGAGTGGAAGCATATCCGAAACTATCGAATATCTGAAATCAATAGTAAAGTGTCGAATAATTTTGAATAGGGCCAATACATATCTGCATGAGACGTTATGACAGGTTTTGATTTCAACCAGTCTAAACGTAAACCTGTCTAAAAGGGTAGGTATCTATGAAACGATAATCGCCTTTTCATTTTTCAATTCTCAAAAAATCCAATAACTGAAACTATTGGATACCTAGGTACCTAATATGAAATAATTTCATATCCGTAACCTTATCTTGAATACCTATAAGTACGGACAATATACATGATTCTGCGATAAATAAAAGCAAGGCATTTAAAGGCGTTTTCTTTTGATTACATATTAGTTTATAAAATGACTATAGTTCATCTAATCTAAGAAGTGCATTTTGACGTTTTGCATTTTTTAATACACAATAACCTCGGTCAAACGTATACACATGTCTGTAAACACTAAATCTGAAATTTTAAACAACTATTAAGTTATTTACATAATTAACATTGCGGGTGACTTTCTTGTACAATAATCTAATGTTGAAACTCGTAAAACTAATTTAAAATAGAAATAACATGATAAATAGTAATTGTTAGTGACGACCTAACAATGTCACGTCATCACGTTCTATACAGTAGTGCTTGACAACTTCCAATTCACGATTATCCAAATAATCGGTAAAAATATAAGAATAATACAATTAATCGAATAGAGATTTTGACAGAGATGTACATTTCGACACTTTGATTGATGAGGAAATAATTATTAATGTTCGCGACGCTGATAATTCAAGTAATAGTAGTAATTCTTAATAAATAGCCATTTTCAAATCCAGTTTTTATTTTTAATTAACCTAATCCTACTAAATATGATGAATAGATTCTATGCTGAAATAATTAAATTTGTTTAGTACTAATTTAGCACTTAATTTATTCATCACCTTTTTGAAAAATAAATAATAAACCGATTATTAACTATAAAGAATTAATATCCATTTCTCAGTAAAATCGGATATTTTCGATAGCGATTATCTGGTTCTCATACCTAGACAACTTACTCAGACAGCTGTCAAAGTGAACTTCTTAGATTAGACAGACTGTAGTAACTGTATTATCATCTTTTTCACCTAAACTGCGGAGTGTGGACTAGGTATAGTGCCACAAACTTATCTGACCCGGTGACAAATTGATGAACTAATGACGCCATTTTGAAATGTCATCAAACGTCAATCGTCCTCCCAATATGCTAATATTTGAGTTGTTGGTTGTTTACTCCGTGTTTATTTATTTTTTGAGGTTTTAAAATGCGAAAAGCGATGCAAAAAATGTTCTATTACAAGTTTTAAGTTATATGAAGGAATAAAAACGTCCAAAGGTATCATTAAATCCTTTTGAAAAATTGTATAAGTAGCCAGAGTTTAGTGTTGTTAGTTTTTGAAAGAAAAATAACACTATTAATAAACATTAAATGTAGTTTATGTGTTAAATATAATGAATTGATTTGTTCTTAGAGTGTCATTATATTTTGAATAGAATTATTATATATTTATATAAATAATACAATAATATTCTATTTATGTAAATTTAATTGTAATGAATGTGCTTGATTGTTTTTAACTGCAACATTCTTATCTTGTTAGTACCTAGTGAGATATGCATCTCTGTGTATATCTTTTTGTTGATGATCAGAAAATAAATATTGTATTTAATGTAAAAAAAAATTGTAGGGGTTGCAGAAGGATTTATAAGAAAAATTGTAAAGGATAAAAAGCAGGCCGATGAGAGTGGAGTAAAAGTTTGCACCAGGAAAAAGACGGAAGAGGATGAAACGTAAAACAAATCTGCATCAGCCAACAATAGTTATAATAGATTATTACAATATTTGTGTGAATAAAACAACTAATTCAAATCACAAAATAGCAGAATTACAAAATTGGTTGACAAATGATCACATTACATTTAATGAACAGCTTACAAAGCCGCAGTTTTATGAAATAATTAAAAACATAAGTCTAAGCCAATTTATGAAATTGACGAAATCCTTAAACACAATGAGCATAGCGTATTAAGATTACAAACATACCATTGTGGTTTAAATTCCATTGAAAGATTTGTAGCTGAATGAAACGAAACATAGCAGAGCAGAATATTAAAAACTCTAACTCCAAAACGCCTAATTAATTACAGAGACTAATAATAGAATAACTATAGGTGAATGGAAAATCACTGTATTCACGTGAAAAAAAATTAAAACGAATACAGAAAAAAGGATACATATTTAGATGAGCCTTTCATTGTCTTTATACGGTGACAGTGAGACTGAATGTGATGATTCATATGATGAAGTGACTGATGACTTGGGCATACTTGGAATATGTCCATTATAAAAAAAGTTCCCTACACTTTTAGATCATAATCATTGTGTTAAAATATAAGTATTTATAAAAACTATATTTTGTTTCTTCTCTATTAAGCATAATAAAATGTGTTCATAAGCATTGATGCTTGTATCACACTTACCTACTTCCCATCCGTAAGCCCACGGATGAAAATGCTATAATTCCATTTTTTATAACTTCCACGGAAAGTTCTGTAAAGGAGTGTTGAATATTGTTTTCTAAACCCGTTACCACATGGGAAAGCATTTACCGAATTTATTGCAAATAGAATCTACTGGCAACACTAAATGCGATAACAGCGACGCTAGGCTTAAAGGACTTGTATCCATAGCCGTTAATAAATTAAAAAAAAAAAATAACAGCGACGCTGTCACCGGGTCAGATAAGTTTGTGGCACTATAAGTACCTACATTATGTCAGTTCTCTGAGGACCGGTAAAAGAAGAGCAAACAATAAGACCTGGGGAGGCACACTTAAAACATTACTTATTTTTACTGACCGTCGCGCCGCCTACAGATTGGTTGTACAAACTTAACTGCTGCCATTTTGTCCTGCCTGTCAAACGTTTGACAACTGAGAATTGTTATTTTTTGTTCCTAGCGTAGGTACTTATTGTCCGCTTATTGTCATCGATCTATTTTCGGTTATTGATATTTTTCTGAAAATTATCTCTAGTTTCAATGTTAGGCTGATATTATTATTGTTTAATTATCAGCTGATATGTTTTTTTTTATATTTCAGGGTAGCTTTCATAGTAAAAGAAAATTCTATGTAATTATACATACACATGTAGATATGTATATATATTACTTCAACTTTAGTTCACCGCCTAAACTCTGGGTGGCAGCACTTTCCATACATGCATATTTTATCATCGAGTTGCCACTCTTTTTCAATTTAATAACTTTACTCTTTGAATAAGACATACGTTTTGAGTAAGTTGTGACCAAAGAGTAAAGTTATTAAACTGAAACCATTGTGACCAATCACTTTGGCTCACGTCAATTCCTTTAGTAATTTTATTTAGGTATATTAATTGGTCAAACAGCTTGTATAGCTTAGTTTCATACTGAAATCGTTTCAAGAACAATTCTTTAGTTTAGTTACCTTGGCGTTATTCTTTTTTTTAATTGCCGTTGGTGGTAGACAAAGAGTAAAGTTATTAAACTGAAAAAGAGTGGCAACTCGATGATAAAATATGCATGTATGGAAAGTGCTGCTACCCAGAGTTTAAGCGGTGAACTAAAGTTGAAGTGATATATATACATATCTACATGTGTATGTGTAATTATACAGAATATTCTTTTACTATGAGATCTACCCTGAAATATAAAAAAAAAACCATATCAGCTGATATCGAAACAATAATAATATAAATTTAACAATGAAAATTGATATAATTTTCAGAAAGTACATCAATAATCGAAAATAGATCGATGACAATAACTACCTACACTATGAACAAAAAATAATAATTCTCAGTTGTCAAACGTTTGACAGACAGGACAAAATGGCAGCAGCTAAGTTTGTACAACCAGTCTGTAGGCGGCGCGACGGTCAGTAAAAAAAGTAATGTTTTAAGTGTGTGTCCCCAGGTGGTAGATGAGCAAGCAGTCCGCCTGATTATATGTGGTAATAAACTGCCACTCATGAATCGCAACAACAGCAGTGTGCTGAGTGTGAGTTTTGTCGTTAACACGAGGCGTTCTACAGCGAGCACGTAAGCATGCCATTGTAGTATGCCACATGTAGTTTCAAAAACGCGCCGCTAGTGGCGCTGTACATTTCTTTATACAAATGGCATGCTTACGCGCTCGCTGTAGAACGCGTCATGTTAACGACAAAACTCACACTCGGCACACTGGACTACAGTCATGTAGCTGCCTACCGTAAGAAAAATGTTCTTTTTAAATCTCGTTTAAGGAAGAACATGACAGCGAAAAAGGTCTAAATTTCACAGCCAACCCGTGCATAGGATAAAGAAAGAGTATTATGCCATATACGCACCATAGTTGAGTTCAAGCTACTACTACTACCTTGAGAGTGAAATCTGAATATGTACTAACCCTATGGGATACTTAAACATGAGACAATTGTTATACAATAATTAAAATATTCTATGAAGTTTTATGTAATTATTTATTGTAATTAAGTTTTTATCATAGTTATTTAAAATTAATAAATTAGTTACTACTTTAAATAAAGGCACTGTAAAACGAAACGTAAATTAATCATCTTCCGTTTGTTTGACAGAAATGATAGTTCTCATACGTCAAAATTCGTGAATCTACCTTGTAGTGATTACACCGCACCCATTATTTTTCCTTAAAATTGTGAATTATATTTCATTTAAAACTTTTTGTAAATAAACCAGAATAATGGGTGACCATTTACCTGCATGTGTTATCGATGTTGGCACTGGATATACAAAACTGGGCTTTGCCGGTAATAAGGAACCACAGTTTATCATTCCGTCAGCCATAGCGATAAAAGAAACTGCAAAAGTTGGCGACCAATCTACTCGTCGTATGACTAAGGCCGTAGAAGATCTAGATTTCTTCATTGGTGATGAAGCTTTTGACGCCACGGGGTACTCCGTTAAATATCCTGTACGACATGGTCTTGTTGAAGATTGGGATCTAATGGAGCGGTATATAGAGCAATGTATCTTCAAATACTTAAGGGCGGAGCCAGAAGATCATCATTTCCTGCTTACTGAGCCACCGCTAAACACGCCTGAGAATAGGGAATATTTAGCCGAAATAATGTTTGAGTCATTCAATGTGCCAGGCCTATATATTGCTGTTCAAGCCGTCCTGGCGCTTGCTGCGTCATGGAAATCACGTACATCCGCTGAACGTACGTTCACAGGTATTGTTGTTGACAGTGGTGATGGAGTCACGCATATTGTACCAGTTGCTGAAGGATATGTCATTGGATCCTGTATCAAACATATTCCTATTGCTGGTAGAAATATAACCTCATTTATTCAGTCTTTACTGCGAGAACGCGAGGTTGGTATCCCACCTGAACAAAGTTTAGAGACTGCTAAAGCAATTAAAGAAAGATACAGCTATATTTGTCCAGATATAGCTAAAGAGTTTGCGAAATATGATGCTGACCCAGGCAAGTGGATGAAAAACTATACAGGTATCAATGCCATCACTAAAAATCCATTTTCAGTAGATGTTGGATATGAAAGATTTTTGGGACCAGAAATATTTTTCCATCCTGAATTTTCCAATGCTGATTTTACTGTACCTCTCAATGAAATGGTTGATGAAGTAATACAATCTTGCCCTATTGATGTCAGGAGAGGATTATATGGAAATATTGTATTGTCTGGGGGCTCTACAATGTTTCGTGACTTTGGAAGAAGACTTCAGCGTGACATTAAAAGGACTGTAGATGCAAGATTGAAATTGTCGACTACTTTATCTGAAGGTCGTATTACACCAAAGCCTGTTGATGTTCAAGTGATTTCACATAACATGCAACGTTATGCCGTTTGGTTTGGTGGTAGCATGTTAGGCTCAACGCCAGAGTTTTACCAAGTGTGCCACACCAAACAAGCTTATATGGAGTATGGACCCAGCATTTGCAGGCACAATCCTGTATTTGGCACCATGACATAATATTATAATTCATTGTTAGCATACAGTCAATACAGTATTGACTATTTTTAAGCAATTATGAATTTATAATTTTAAGATTTATTTTACTTAAATGATTTACTTTTTAAGTATAAATATTTTTAAAGTATTATAATAAAAACTGTTTATATTTAAATAATTGAGATTATTTGTGAGAAAGTTTTTATACTTGAGTATCTTGATATGTATTTACTGTGTTAGATCTTTGATAAATGACTATAAAACAATTTGAGGGTGGTGTCTAAGAGCTCATGGTCACTACTGGCAGGTGGTTTTTGCTTTTCAAAAAGAGGATAAGCATCAAATAAACACTGAGTCCCGAGTAAATGATATTACCAATGGTTATGTATCAAATATTGATAAAATATATATCAAACTCAATAATTTCAATGCCAAATTGTGTTATAATATTAAAATATGTAAGATTTATTTTCTGGCTGGGTGTTTTTGTCTATTAAAGCATTTAATTTTAATGTTGCATTCCAGCTTTTTATCCAATTAAATGAAATTAATAAAATGTTTGGTTTATTTAATGAAGGTTAACTTATCTAACACTGTTAAGGTTATAATAATAATTAACTCTCCATCTAACATGCCCCTTATGATAAAATAAGTGTACCCTTTAATACTCCCTTTCCCATGAGTGTTTAATAGGCGACTCGGGGAGTGAATCTTCAATTCAGAGACCAATGCAAGAGAAGATAAAGTTGAGATAATGACTAACATCCTATATTGTAAGTTAGTTACCCAATTAACTTCTGCTGTGAAAATCATGATACCTATATTCTACCGAGCTAGTTTGAAAATCGGTATTTAAACCTATTTATATTTAAGTAGAATGGGGAACACTGCTGCTCTAACGATTTTATTTTTCTGGTAGAAAGTAATACGAGAAATGGTTCTTATGTATACATCTTCGTAAGAAAATATTGGTATATAGAACGAGTTTCTTTTATCCTAGGCGAAAGGTTAACATCTAAATTTTGTTGCCTTTTTGCTCCTGACTGATTATGGTCTGGACAAGTCGTGCCCAATCCATATGAGGCGGTGGAAACGCGGTGTTTGGACCCATAGTTTATGGTGTTACCTTTCCATCGCCTTAGAGCTAACCACCCTTTACTTGACGTAGGTGACCCGCCCGCCGCGACGTTACGCCATCTGCAATATAAAATTTCGGTAAGTGCCATCTGTGTTTGCGTGTAATTTTTATTTGATAACTTTTGCAAAAATGATTTAGATAAATTTTTTTTAAATGCATATGGTGGCATACTTGCATGCAGTATACCTGGTGGTAAGTATCACTGCCGCGCCTGGACCTTTGTAATACCAAGGCTATAGCTAGGCAGCTGCCTACCAATACAAAACCCAAACCCCCCACCTAGTTGGGCTTACGGCTCTGTCTTTCACCGGACGAAGCGCAATAGCATATTGCCATTACTCAGACGTCGATCTTTTGCCAGAGTATGGTACTACACCGGAAGGACCGGCCCGCGGATGTAGACAAAGAACTTTCAACAGCGTGGTTCTACCACTAGAAGCTACGACGTTAAACTTATAGCACTTAATTTTTCTTCATCTTCTGACTTCAATATATGACGCTAGATAGCGCCGAATGTTAATTCTAATTCCATTCTAATTACCACACAACATATAGTATATACAGTGGATTTCGGTTATTAAGACGGCGGAGGGACCACTTTAATGGCATCACTATATCCGAAGAATATCTCTATCCGAAATAATAAAAAATCACGTAGGTACATATATACTATTTACATTTATTTACTTATCACTTATTTATGTTATACAAAGGTGTAGAAAAATGTGTAATATTGCACTGCTTCAGTTTAGATTTTTCTGCACGCTGTAAGGTATATTCCATTTTTACAATTCCTTCTGTAAATTATTTTTGCCTTCACCAAATAAACAACACTTTTTGAGCGTTGTAATAGCACATAATGCATCTCGAAATGATGTCTACTTTTTCTTTATTAGTAAATGTACGTCTAGAAGCCATATTAACAAGTTTAAGAAACACTGTTCACTCACTAGAAATTGCTACGTAACTAATTCATAATTTGAACTTCGTGCACATGCTAAGTAACCCTATACACAAACAATGCATTTGACCATATGCAATGCAAACAAAGGATAAGAAAGCTTAATAGTTAAAGAGTCTTTGTGTCTTTGACTCAGTCTCAATATCCGAAAAGAATTTCTAGGAATCTGTCCCAAATAGTACATAAAAATAAGTCGGTTTAACCGAATTAGGCGTTATATCCGGCGTCGCTATTGCCGAATGAATTACTTACGAAAGTATGCTTTAAATTCCAGGGACCTAAGTTCGATGTCGTTATAAACGGAAAGACGAGGTCATTATTAATGAAATGCACTGTATTATGCGTATTCGTATTAGATGTGTGGTAGCGGCTACGATTACCACTCACAGTTGATACCAGCCGATTAAGAACTGGTCAGGCGTGTAGTTAAAAAAGTTATATAAGTTACCTGAAAATGGATGCCACAGTACCTACTTCTTATCTTTTGTGGTTTGTCCATTTGCTGATAATACTGTAAAGTGATTTCGATAATGGGTATCACACGGCTATATAGCGGCAGAAAAATTTTTGCAATTTTTAGAAACAGGTGGACATTAAGATAATCAATCAAATATATATGATCACTGCAGTGTTTTATCTCATGGGATGCCATTGCGGTGATGTCGAGTAAAATTTTAGTTGTTAGTTATGTATTTTCTTTTATTTTATTAGTAATGTATTGTAACATAGTTTTAAGTATACTAACACAATGAGTCTTGGTTACTCGAATAAATGAATTATATTATTATTATATATCTCGTATTTTTCGTATTAAGTTACGGATACGAGCATATCACGCACCAAATAAAAAGGTTGTGACAAGTCTCTTTCAATAAAAATATTTGTCTTTGATTTATTATCAATTCAGTAGAATAAAATAATATTTTACCAACTATTAGTGCCCCATGTGAGTTACAAACATCGTCTGCAAGATTATCAGGAATGGGCAGCAACACAATCTTGGGAAAATTAGAATATCAACTAAATCACCAACTAGCCTGCCGAGCGTTGCTACTACGAGTTTGTAAGTGTCTCGCCGCTGTAGACCTATCTCCAACGTCAGTAGCTTGACGGATGGATGTATATTAGTTATAGGGACTAACACTAGTTAGTGACTACTAGGGACTACCCTATAACTAACATCTTTATAACTAAATTCTCCGTTAGTATTGTTAATAGTAGTACGGCCACTGTTGGCAAGTTTCTGTGCACAGTTACAGGTTGATCCGTCCGGGGTAGTACCACACTCTCGCAAAGAATCATGGTCTGAGCACTACTGGCAATGTGCTACTGCGCTTCGTTTAGTGAGCGAGAGAGCTGAAAATCCAACTTTCTGAGTGGGTTTGGGTTGGTAGGCAACAGCCTAGCTATACCGTTGGTATTGAAAAGGTCCGTAAGCCACAGTAACACTTACTATTATGTGTATACTTGCTCGTTGCCACCATAAGCAATAAAAAACACATAATCGAAACTACTGGATATCCGGAATCATAATATATCTGACATCGTAACTTAAACCAATATAAAAGTTTCAAATTATTCCGGTGTCCGTATGAGACAAGGTTTTCTATCAATCAGCCCACCTGACATTTAAACGTAAGCGTCTCCCAAGGAGAATAATAAGACAATCACCTTAAATATATTTTTCTTTTACGTATCCAATAATCCAATTGGAATTCGTAACTGAAACTCCCCGAATTTGTCAGATAATCTATACTTCATATTATAAAGTTGAAGAGTTTGGTTGGTTGAATGCACTAATCTCAAGAACTACTGGTTCAAACTGAAAAAATCTTTTAGTACCTAGAGCATCTTTATCGTGGAAGGTTATAAACTATATAATATTACGTTTCGATCAATAGACACGCAGCATCAACAAAAAATGTAGCAGAAACGGGGAAAATTTTATTCTTTTAAGAGTTTTCGTTATGTATGCTGCACGTTATAGGTGCCTATGGTCCCCTTTGTCTAAAACCCTCTCTCTCCTTCTCACTTTCTCTTTTATATGGAGTAGATGAAGTTGTACGGATCAGCTACTAAATAATAAACCACTGTGCCAACCAAACTATTTAAACCTATCAGTTTCTATTCTTCGGAAGTACACGAATTCTTATACTTACATACACATCTCTAAGTGCAATATATTAAAGTTCTAATTGAATTCACTAAACAACGTTTACTAAACCCGTCCTAAGTGATATAAACAAGTTTAGGGGCACGAACGCAGATGGCACAAGTAAGTAAATCTTTGTGTACCGTCGCGGCAACTCCTGATGCCAAATTGTTTTGAAGATCCTCTTTGTTCTGGAATCTCAAGTTGATGTACAGTGTTTTCCACTCTGCGAGATTCCGTTGTGAAACTATTTATTAGAACTCTCAAATTATGATCTGAAGTTAGATATTAAACTGAGTTGTATTGTTAGATAGAAGATGTCTAGAATTAAATTCAGGGTACCCATAAACTTTCATTAACGTAATTTAAACGTATTAATTTCGTGTAGTGAGAGAACAAGAATACCTAGTCTTGCCATAAATACTGTAACAAAGAAATTTCTATTGCATAACATAATATTTATTACTTTTATTATGTGTTAGTATAATACATAAATATAAAAGAATTTAAAATATATAAAGCTTATTCGAAGTGGTCTACATTACCTGCAATAATGCCTTTAAACATTAAGGCCAGTTGTCAATAGAAGCACGCATTTTTTATATGGGAAAATTCTTAACTGCCAATCGTATGGATTGATTTAGGGACTCCAAATTATCATGGTGTTCAGTGACCCTAAATTATAATCCAGCGGATTAAGATCAGGACTAGACGACGGCCAGTCTTCAGCTCTGATGAAGTCTGAAACGTTCGTTTCCAACCAAGACTGCGTCGACCGAGATTTATGATCTGGCACCGAGTCTTGGTGGAAGGACCATTCTTGGTTATTGAACATGGTGTTTTTAAGGGGCTTCACTACCTTCTCAAGAATGGTACCTTGATACACTTGTAACGATGTTTTGATACCTTTTTCACAAAAGTATGGCTCAGTCCCTCCTTCATAGCTAGTACGCCACCAAACCATCACTGAAGTCGGATAATGCCCATGTTGCACTCTGTCGAATAATTGGGAAGCTTCCTTAGAGCTTTGGGCATAAACACGGTCATTTCGTTTGTTAAAATGTTGCTCAATTGTAGAATTTTTCTGTGACCTGCCTTTGCGTACCCCTTCATTAGTTGTTTCGATTTTACCATTTTTTAAATTATCAGTTTAGAAATGACCAGTGTGCTGAGTGTGAGTTTTGTCGTTAACATTACGCGCTCGACGACGTGCGCGTAAGCATGCCATTTGTATGAAGAAATGTACAGCGCCACTAGCGGCGCGTTTTTGAAACTACATTTCTTCATACAAATGGCATGCTTACGCGCACGCTGTAGAGCGCGTCATGTTAAGGTCAAAACTCACACTCAGCACACAGTACGTCTCTTATGAGCTGCAAGTCCTAAGTCATCTTTTAAAAGACGCGACATGGTTCTAGGTGCCATCTTTGTTTCCCGAGATAAAATCTTTTGCTTTCGGACAGTATTTCTTCGAATTATTTCCCTTACTGCTTGACCACTTGCATACACATTTTGTTTATTTTTAATTGTAACAGTATTTATGTACAGACTAAGTATATGATGTCGTCACCACTTCTTGCTATTTCGCGGCAAACATGTCAAGTATATGTTTCAAAAAATTTTTGAATTGAAATATAATGATTATGACGTCTGATGTTTACGCGAGTATTACACATTTGAAATAAAACTATTTTTACGGATTCTATCGCGTTTGTATTTGATTTTTAATTTCCCGCCGTTTCGAACAGTTTACACCATCATTCCGTGACTATGAATGTAATAAACTGTTCGAAACGTTGGAAAATTAAAAATTAAATACAAACCTGATAGAATCCGTAAACATAGTTTATATCAAAAATAAAATCATTTTAAAAAAATAACCATAGACATATTTTTTATATGTTTTTATGCATCGAATAGCCAATTTACTTTTGTCTTTATGACAAAATGAACTGTTGTTTGCGAACTCAGAAAAGATATTTAGTTAAACTGTGATCCTGTCCTATTATGGTTACGTATATATTTATTGCCCATTTGAGGTCATTATGGAATGAAAGAACTTTAGTTTACGTGACGCATCACGGAATGCATTTTTTAAACTGATTTCCTGATGATATATCTACATCATACATAACAAAAAAACCGAACAGTGACCATAAAAAAAAACAATTTCGACACTACTGTTTCTATATAAAATAAGAACTGGGTCATGAAAGAGCGAGAGAACGTGAACCTTCAATTTATATTTTGTACATGAAAAGAATAATAAACGAAGAAGTTTTTATAACAAGTATGGTTTTATAAGCCATAGGTGATTTAAAGATTCTGACTTGCTTTAAAATATCGTTATCCCTGGGACACTTAAAAGATTTCAAATAAAATTTTGAATTGGGTAGCCTTGATCATTAAGGTCGGCATAATTATGGTCTAAGTATCGTACTTCTGTGCTGATTCGCTCACAAATCCTACGCAAAACAATATTACATTTTTGCTGTCCATCAAAAAATGTTATGGATATAATAATTATTATAATACCTCTGTAAAGTTAATCTTAATGCATAGTGTGTCAAGAAGGAGAGTTCTCGTTGCGTTGTCGAATTCTTACCTTCCCGTAAAAATACGCAGTAAGCATGAACTATTGTAATAACTTCTCAGTTCAATTTTTATGGTCGAATCGTTGTTCGCCAAGCTAAATATGAAACCTTTGTGTTGAAGTTTATGCAAAACGTGACAAGGAAAGTGCTAAGGCCCTTTGGCTTCGTAGGTACCACATTACACACGTTTACGTTTTATTATCGACACGTGAGTTTTCTTGAAAAGTATTATTATCATAAATCATTTTTGAGGAACGAATACTTAAGCTATATGGTACCTGATGGTAAGTCAGAGCCGTCCATGGACCTTTGCAATACCAAGGGCATAGCTAGGACACTGACTACTAATACAAACCCCAAACCCACCCAGTTGGGCTTCCCGTTCTCTCGGTCAGTACCAATCTGCATTTTTAGAAGTAGGTTAAGTGCATAAATTATTTAATTCGCTTAATATTTAAATTATTAAAGCAATTTGCCGAAAGTTGAACTATTAGATATCCTAAAGAAACACACAGGATAAAATAATATAAAAGTACCTTGTGTGTTCATGCAGGATATTGTCCATGTGCCAGTTTGCACCCAAATCTATAGTTTACGCGTAATGGACTAACAAATATCCAAGTTAAACATCTTTATCAATTTCAGATTTATAATATTAGTAGGAATAATCTATAATTATTACAGTTGGTACTATGTTGACATTAAATTATGTTTAATGATTGTGTTACATTCTAATTTTGTTTTCTTATCTTGATATTCCCAATACCTAATTTCAGTATCTGTGATCATGTACGATCATGGGAAGATAATTAAAATTTGATATAATTAAAAAAAGGAACATTGAGTGGATGTGCAAGGAAGTGGCCATAGCATAAAGAGGGTGGCCCATACAGCTTTAATCTGATCGAGATAGAAGCTACGTAGCAGGGCGAGGAACCGTAGCTGCTGTGGGCCCTCAACCGTACTGCTGGATAAGTAGAAAGTACGGATAACCTATGGTTAAAAATAACACTCCGGGAGCATTTTCGCCGAATTGCTCCCCGGCTGGTCGGCGCGGCGTCCGCCCTTTCGCGGCTCATGCCGAACGTGGGCGGACCCAGCTTCGAGGGCCGACGGCTGTATGCGGGGGTGATCCGTTCTATGGCCATGTACGGCGCACCCGTGTGGGCGAGGGCTCTGAACGTCCAGCTCAGGGCTGTTCTGTGGAGACCCCAGAGAGTCATGGCGGTCAGAGCCATTCGCGGGTACCGCACGGTATCGACCGAGGCGGCATGCCTACTGGCCGGGACACCCCCGTGGGACCTAGAGGCGGAGATGCTCTCCGACCTCTACCGGCGGGTGACCTCACTGCGCGACGAAGGTGGCTCCCCATCGCTGAGCGAGATAGCCACCTGGCGCGAGGACGCCCGCCGAGACGTCATCGCCCGTTGGGCTACGCGGCTGGAGAGGCCTAGACACGGTGTCGTCACCGTCGAGGCTCTCCGGCCCGTATTGATGGAGTGGATGGAGCGGCGGCACGGAGTCCTCTCCTTTCGACTGGTGCAGGTGTTGTCGGGGCACGGATGCTTCGGCTTTTACCTGCACACGGTCGCGTGTAAGGAGTGGACTTCGTTCTGCCACCATTGCAGCAGTGACGAGGACACGGCGCAACACACGCTGGAGGCGTGTCCGGGCTTTGACCGGCAGCGCCGTGACCTCGTCGCTGTTATCGGTGCCGACCTGACGCTGCCGGCTGTCGCGAGAGCGATGGTCGACAGCGTCAGGAACTGGGACGCGGTCGCCGCCTTCTGCGAGGCTGTCATCTCGCAGAAGGAGGCGGCGGAACGAGTCCGGGAGGAATCCCGCGACCCGGGCCGCCGTCAGCGGCCGGGGCGGCGCAGGCGCGAATACCTGCGCCTGATGCCGCCCTAACCGAGGCCTCGGGTGATCGGACCGGGGAATTGTCTGGTCACCCGACGTGAGGCCACCGCGTGAGGGCGACGCCCCGACGGCGAAATCTGTCGGGGCGTCGACGAGAGGAACCCGCGAGGGTAAACCGCCGGGCGGGCCACCGAAGTTAAAATCGAGTACCGGTGGTCCGCTCGCACGGCGAAGAGAGAAGGTTTTACGGTGGGTTTATGGGGTCACGCGCCGCCTTTCCGTCACCCCGGACCGATTCAGCGGGGCGAGACGCACCCATAGCCCACCAATAAAAAAAAATAAAAAAAAAAAAATGGTTAAAAATAACACAGATGTTTACTGGACACGGGTGCTTCGGTAAGTACCTGTATCAGACTGTAAGAAGAGAAAGGTTCCTCGGGTGTTGTGATTGGGGTGCATCCATTGATAATATGGATATCCTAGGATGCCCTGGAATACTCTGCTTGCAGTCCGCAGCAGCAGGGGCTATTATTAAATGAGACTTGTCTTCACCCAGTTGTGCTTCCGGCTCTCTCGCTCACCGAACGAAGCACAACAGCACCTTGCCATTGCTCAGACGTCGATCTTCTGCGAAAGTGTGGTACCACCCCGGACCGACCGGCCCACGGCTGTAGACAGAAAACTATCAACAGCGTGGTCCTGCCACTACTAAATCTGGGATATGGCTAACAGGCCGACTGCTGGGACGCCAAATTCGCAGGCCCAAAAGGAAACCCTTTAGCAACCCACAGTACATGTTATTGGTTTTTAGTTGGTATTCTCATGCCATTCTGCGTTGGCGACTCGTACATATACCCTTGCTGTAACGTACTGGTGGAATGCATTGAAGCATTTTTTTTAGGATGAAAAAAGTAAAAATATTTGTCGAAAGGAATGGCGGAAGTTTTTAAAATAACTGCAAAAAAGTTGCATTAACTCAAAATTAAATCATCTTTACGAAATAATATTACGTTATTGTTTAGCTTTCGGTTCCACTTCAAAGAGCCTACGTAAGATGAAAAGAAAAGAAAGAAGTTGGAAAATAAATCCACCATAAACTTATAAACAAAATATGTAAACAGAAATCAGGCAAAGAGCAGACTTTAAGTAAATATTTCCATCGTTCATTACAATGCAAAGACTTCGTCTCGCAGAATAATTAAAACAGTCATGGTGGAGGTTTCCCCGCGGCACAGAGGGCATGGAAAAACAATGGTTGCACTTTGCAATTAGCTCTAACCCCCTGCTACTCCGTCTACAAGATATGTAAATACATACATATATACATAACATAATAACATTGTTTAAAGAAATATTGTTGTTTTTAATTATATTATTTTTAATACTTCACAGACTACAAAAATGGCGCAATGGTTAAGATACGGATCTAATCATGCCTTGACAATACTTTTGCGATCAACAAATAGTTGTCCTGAGCCTGAGTGTAATTTGTGTCCATTTATTTGTAAAGTCTCTCACGATATAAGGAGTAGTTCCTTAGTGCAGGTGTTTAAAAAAATAACAATTATTTTACGATATCTACGCCTGTGGAGAGCTTGAAAGACGACTAAGGGATATGATATTCAAATAACGTCAATGCAATACAAGAAAAAACTAGAAATAAAACCTATAGGTATAAGGTCCTCCCGTGACCATGATCACTGTAAAGTGTTCGAAACGTGGAGAAATTATAAATCAAATACAAACGCGATAAAATCCGTAAAAGTAGTTTTATTTCAAATGTGTAATACTCGCGTAAACATTAGAAGTCATTATGTAGGTATAAGGTTTTATTTCTAGTTTTTCTTTGTCCTGATCAGTGTGGTATAGTAGATGAAGTGTGGTATATTAGGTCAATTTCCCTCCCACTGTGAAGGAGGCCCGAGCCCAGTAGTAGGACATACAGGGTGGAAGCAGACCGCTCCCGAAAACAAAGACAGGTAACCCTACTAGTCCTACTTGTAATGATAGGCTAGAAAAAAAATCGATTCGGAAGAAAAATTTTTTTTTTTTTCACAACGAATTTTAAGTTTTTTTTCACATTCCTTCGTATTAGGACAGTGCCATATAACGATAATGCCATAAAAATACTTAACTTTACTCAGATGAGAAAAGACGCAATTTATTCAAAACTCACGATCATATATTCAAGAGTTCAACGACCTCGCGTGGTGGAAAAATTTTTTTTTCATCCGAATCGATTTTTTTTCTGGCCTATCTTTACAAGTAGGACTAGTAGGGTTACCTGTCTTTGTTTTCGGGAGCGGTCCCCTTCCACCCTATATATGAAATTATGATGATGAAAAATTTATACGAATTTCATTTAGCTTGTTTTGTAATTCACTACAATATACAAACACATTTATTCATCTACCTCAAATAAAGTGCTTACTATTTATTAGTTACTATTGTGCAGACAGTCTCAATAATGAGCGAGCAGTAAATTCTTAGTGAGATTTCAGTGATACTTTCAATTGTTAACTGATATAGGTAACTATTTAAGGTTTAATCGCTTAATGTCTAAATTTATCTAATATTTATTTATTTTTTGGAAGCTTCTAGAATACCCAAGCTCCATAACAATTAATTAATTAAAAGAGATCTTATCTTGTTTATTTGTCGCACTGATTTTATAAGTCATTAATTATTTTATAGTAATTAATGCGAAACATAGAATTAGTTGATCAAAACGCTGTTCTTCATTAACAAAGTCAGTGTTTTTGCGTAACGATAATTAACGTTAAGTGTCTTATTTTTAGAACGAATAAGTACTTTGTTCTTCTTACAATATTAAATATTAATAATTTATTTTCCATGACAATTTTAAATATGTTTTGAGAAATGAACTAGCTTTGAAATCTAAAAGTGTAGGAGGTACTCGGTCGACGACATAGGCTCGCCTCCTTTTGCGCCGTATTAAAAATTGTGATAGCTAAATATAGTTGTTACAGTATTGCATGCCCTTTCGATTTACTAATAATATATACTTATAGAATAAAAATGGCTTCATGCAATAACAAAAATCAAATAAATTATCTATAAAATTTATTTCGTTACTTTGTTGCACATTGCAGTGTTCGCGATTATACCAGTACTTGAGATTCATTTTATTGTTACTGAAATCATTGTTTGAGATTCTGAAATATTTGTGCCAAATCATAATTTTGTAAGAAGTAAGAGGGATTCTGTTAACTACGTGAGTCATTTTTGAGGATTTTTTGAACCTCCCTCCCCCTTGGTAAGATATCGTAAGATTTTTCTCGATCAACTACCCCCTTCTCACTTGAGATTTTTCAACACTTGTACTTGGGTATAAAGCTTTTCACTTTCATTTAACTTTAATTTTACTTAACTTTCACGCAGTTTTACACCATTTTCTGATAAAAAAATACGTGATATTTGCTAAAACCCCCTCTCTCCCCCAAGTGAAATTTAATAAGATTCGGCACGACCCTCTCCTCCTGAATACCTCACGTAATTAATACATACATACATATCATCACGCCATATCCGTTGCAGGGTAGGCAGAGAGAACAGAGTGCCAGAGAACTCTATCTCTGCATACTTCACTCGCTTCCTCAACATTCATAATTCTCTTCATACACGCTCGCCGGTTTCGGAGACTCTTGACTCCACCTTCCGCCAACGCATGGACACCCTCTAATTACTTTACTATATAAAGCATTTTTTTAATGATTTGAAACAAATAGCCCACGGATAACGGAGACCAGGCACCTGCTCACTTGATGTTACTATTATTGCCACTGGTTAACACCGTCCATGTCTTAGCAAAGCAAGTCCTGGCTCCATCCTCAATCGATATAACTAGGATCGATTATACTACTCTACAGATATAATCACATGTAGAAACTTCAGTGCAGGTTAAAAGCTACTAGCACCAAGATACTCGTACCTTAACTTGCGAATTCAGCAGAACTTTGAGTTAGCACGAAACCTCATCAGTGCGGTTTTATTTCAAGTTTTCTTCCTATACTCTCGTTAGTTCATTGCATGCGACTCCTGATCACAACGTTTAATGTTTGAATCTAAGCTATATTTTTTAAATAAATTTAAATAAATATTACTTATTATTACATTTCCATTCACACTTTTCAATCTTAATGATATAGGGTAAATATAAATATAAAAATGTAATTCATGACTTCTTCTTATCATGTCATACATTTTGTTCTAATGGACACGAGGCTTTTCAGTAATTAAAAAAGAGTTTGATGTATCACCTTAGCAGACAGCTTTTAATCAGGTTAGTATTTATTTCGACTTTCTTTTCCAGGGCTTTCATTTGCCTACGTTTCTTACGTATTTATTTTGACTTTCTTTTCCAGTGCTTTCATTTGCCGACGTCTCTTACTCATCCTTAATAACAGCGTGGCAAATGCAGGAGTTGGCTCGTTTAACAAGAAGGAATATCATCTCAGCTCATAAAAATTTTACTGCTGGGACAGAATTCGGAGTGAAAAAGGGTTTACTACTATATCACACTGGCTAGACGTGTTGATATAGGCTTTTATTTGGAGTTTGTGTACACTTACTTAGACCTTATCTGTATATTATATTCCTTAGTCATCTTTTAGGACAGCCATTGACGAGAAGAAGGGGGTGGTGAATTTTTATTCTTACTCCGTCATCACACGGGAAATATATTCTATACATAAAATTAATTTATTGTAAAGTTAAAATAGGATATGTAACTACAAAAAACAACTACCATATTTTTTTTAATACAATTTAAGGAATAAATCCTTATATTGCGAGGGACTTAACAAATATAAAATTAATAAACACATCTTAAAGCCAGACTCAGAATAATCTATCTGTGGATAAAAAATTGTCCTCCGTAGGGATCGAGAGTACGAGTATGATGCTCGCGCGGTTTAAGACTATGCTTTCATAGTCTTAAACCTCGCCACGTATCGCCAAGAGGGAGCGGGTTAAAATGCTAAAAAATAAGATCACGTGATTAATGGACGTCCCCTTATATGTATTAATATTATTAGTGTCAAATTAAACACCTTAGATGCGGCAAGTACCTAGATAGCGCTAGATTAAAATACTTCCTCTACGACGCCACGCTGGCAGTCTATTTTTCCTTCGTCTTACGCATTTTCGATCAGGGTCACGTGTCCTGGCGCAAGTTTAACATTTTTACCCATCACAAAAAGTGCACAACGCCGAAGTTTTCACTTCAAAAAAGGATGGGGCATACTTGAGAATTTAAATAAATACTTAAGCACTACTTTTATATCGATTTTTTTGGATAGTGTCAAATGACATCATTCCTCTGGTCCTAGTAGATAATTGTAAGCGGTTGGAAAACATCTTATTTATCTTACACAGGTGGATGAAAGAACGCTGTATGATAACGGCTACGAATACTACCAACCCTTACTTTGCTCGTGGATGTCGTAAAAGACGACTAAGAGCCTTATAACGACCTGGGCCAACTCCATCTGATGCCGTTTAGTCAACAATTACATTCCCTAGATCCCTAGAAGGGTTGACGTCTGGCAGGCGGCCGGTCATAAATCTATTGCCAATAACTTTTACAATATGTACTATGAAAGAAGAGTACATATTGTATCGACCCCAAGTAATTGGGATAAGAGTAGGCAAATGATGAGGTGGAGGAAAGAAAAAAAATGTGCGTTTGGATTTTCTATTGGCTATTGGCCGTCTGCGTTACATTAACTTGCATTGGGTAAGCAGTCTATTTAGCATTCATAGGATTTTAAAACACCTACGAATATTGTTGATGAGTTAGTAGTATTATTCTACTAACACATGGTAAGAATTTATTAGACAACAAGTTACAATAACACTGTAAGTTTCATAAAGCAGGTGGCGCCATCTGTAACTGTTATGGAATTTATTATTCAGGTAAAAGTTTCACATTGTTTCCCTGCATAGCATATATGATTTTGTGTGAAACTTTTACCCGCATACCTTGAATATTTCATTCTGTTTGTCAAAAGAGATGGTGAAAATTAGATATTAAGGTAAACATGGAAATATGAGATAAGGAGATATAAATTTTCATTTTCGTTACTTATGCTTATTTAAAGACTATGTGTTCATAAGTTCAAGTAGCCTAATGATTTCTGATCTTTACGCGAATATTACACATTTGAAATAAAACTACTTTTACGGATTCTTTAATGTTGGTATTTGATTAAGATACCAGGTGGACTAACCTCCCGTGACCATGAACGATCTAAAAGGTACGAAACGTCAGGAAATTAAAAATCAAATACAAATGCGATAGAAGCCGTAAAAATTGTTTTAACTAGCCTATAGTCATTACAAAATCAAGCCGATTCTTATAAATAAATCTTACTTTTAATAAAACTTCTAAACTTTCTATTGATAAATTGAAACTCCTTAGTAAAATAATATTTATTCATAGAGTAATTCAAATATTGAATTTAAACATACTAGTAAACGGAGACGCATTTAGACAATCCATTGTTGTAGTCTGACTGAGCTTGCATCGGCTGAGCCTGAACAGAAATATCTCACAAAATCGATAAATCCTCGTTTCTCTCCTACTATTGTGCTGTTAATATGTCTTTAAATATCTGTATTTATAACTCCAAAGACGCTCACATATTTATGGCTCTGGTATAAATTATTATAATGAATATAAACATTTCCATCTTTAATAACTATTGACCAATAAGTCTCGAGTATTATTCCTCGGTATTTGCAACATGGAATTTGAAATTATGCCTGGTAGATGCACTTTGCTCTATATTGGACTAAACTCTGGTTACACATCGAAATATGATCAAGTCCATTTACTAGGATATAAAAGCATAAGGTTAAAGTAAGTTGACTTTGGTAAATTTCTAAATAAAATGTTTTAAATAATATTAGGCATTTTATTTTAAAGAGTTACTTGATATTAGAATATTACTACGAAATATGTAATAGTGGATATTATGATCCTTAAAATATGTTTTCTCATGTGCTGACAGTTTAAGAGTACATGCTGCTGCTTCTCTTACTATACTGTGGAAGTTGTGCTGACTAATGGAGTACCAGAGGATGGATCAGCATTGTTCTCCTGAGAAACTCGTTACAACAACATCCATCCCACCTGCCCAGAGCGTTTATGGTATTCTCCTCTCTTCGTCGGGAGACCTATATCTAATAGAGAACATCGTAAGAATGCTGGATGGATAGATTGATGGATAAAATATATTAACTTTTTTACATTTGTATTAAATCAATAATCAAAATTAGCAGACAATATATTTTTTATTTTTTTATATAACCCGATTACGAAGTGAAAAATGATGTCACAAGCGGGATTCGAACACGCGCCTATTGGGATTCCGGCCCAATCATGCTGCCACTACACCACCGTGACTTATTGTAGGACATGCAAATTTCACTTTCGTATCATATTTACGTCTTAAGGTGACGGTATGCTATCTACCCGACAATGTTTACACATTGTTATAGGCTTAATACTTCAAACTTTACAGTTAGAATTGTATTAAACGATGACACAATTTTCAATTCAATTCGTAATCGGGTGTTATAAATAATTAAGCATATTAAATGCTAAATTTCAGTAATTTAAATAAAAAGGGTGGGTTAGGCTAGGTTGTGTAGGAGGGTCTCGGTGATCGCGCGCGGAGCTTACTCAGCGCCGCGCGATAGGGGCGACCCCAGGGGTCTCGATCGAGATCGTCCAGCATCTCCTGCCCAAGATGGTGAGGGAGGCCCCAAAATCAGTCACGCTCCTGTTAGGGGAGAGATAGACTCCGAAAAGCGTAATCTCTCCCCAGTCCGCCGCGACGTATCCGACGCCCCTATCCCTAAGGGTCAGGGACGACGAAGGCCACGACGTGGAGGCGACGATTGCCACAGTGCCGTCGGTGCTACCCAGCCAGTTAGGTCGGTCGGGCACCACGTACGGCTCTGCGGCTACGGCTACTGCTATCAACCACTCCGCCATGGCTTGCAGGAAAACGTCCTGCGCACCGGCGGAGTGGTTGAGATTGGCTTGGAGGAGACGGATGGCTTCGTGGTCCATTAACGGGCCGTATCCATCGTCTCCTCCTCCGCGCTAACAGGCGATCGGGTCGCGATCGGAGCGGGAGCGGGCCCGGTCGATGAGCCGCCCCGCCCCTTTGGGGCATTGTCGGGTAGATAGCATACCGTCACTTTAAGACGTAAATATGATACAAAAGTGAAATTTGCATGTCCTACAATAAGTCACGGTGGTGTAGTGGCACCACGATTGGGCCGGCATCCCAATAGGCGCGGGTTCGAATCCCGCTTGTGACATCATTTTTCACTTCGTAATCGGGTTTTATAAATTTCCTGATCTCATGAAAATTAGTAGAGTGATTCCTTTGTTTAAAGCGGGTAGTATGTCAGATCTTAATAATTATCGACCGATTTCCATACTGCCCACACTTAGTAAAGTTTTTGAAAAACTGATGCTTAGTCAAATGTTAAATCATTTTAATAGACATAATATCTTTCACAAAAATCAATTTGGATTCACTAAGAATTGCTCTACTACTGATGCGGGTGTGGAATTATTAAAAAATATCTTTGGAGCTTGGGAGGAATCGCATGATGCTTTGAGTATATTTTGCGATTTATCCAAAGCGTTCGATTGCCTACACCACGAAACTCTCATCAAGAAATTATACCATTATGGGATCAGAAATAAGGCTCTCGAACTTTTAACATCGTATTTAGGCAACAGAATTCAGAAGGTCGATGTTAATGGTGTACGATCACCTGGTTCTGTTGCAAGAATGGGCGTTCCACAAGGATCTATTCTGGGGCCAATTCTGTTCCTTGTATATATTAATGACTTACCTTATCATATAGGGGATAACCAAAACATAGTGTTGTTCGCAGATGATACCTCTTTATTGTTCAAAATTAAAAGACAAATGCTTAATTATGACGATGTGAACAATGCTCTGTCAAATGTTGTTCATTGGTTCAGTACAAATAACTTGGTTCTTAATGAAAAGAAAACCAAATGTATTAAATTTACCACACCTAATGTGAGACTAGTGGAAACCAATGTTCAAATGAATGGTGTGGCCCTAGAAATTGTGGAGTCCACTACATTCTTAGGTATTACTATTGATGCTAAACTCCATTGGGGCCCTCATATTGAGAAATTATCAAGTAGGCTAAGCTCAGCGGCTTATGCGGTAAAAAAAATTCGAATGTTAACCGATATTGAAACGGCTAGAATTGTTTATTTCGCTTACTTCCACAGTCTTATGTCTTATGGCATACTACTTTGGGGATGCTCTGTAGATTTGAATAATATCTTTGTTCTCCAAAAACGGGCTGTCCGCGCGATTTATAATTTAGGCCCAAGAGCATCACTGCGCGAAAAATTTAGGGAAATAAACATTCTAACTGTTGTATCACAATTTATATTTGAAAACATATTATATGTAAAAAAAAATATTGATAAATTTGATAAATATAGTGACATTCATCACGTGAATACTAGGAATAAGGATAATCTAGTTATACATCATACTCGCCTACAAAAAATTAGTAGGTCTTTCATGGGGCAATGTATACGCTTTTACAATAAACTACCTAAAGATATCCGAGATATGCCCATAAATAAGTTTAAAAAGGCTATCAAAACTAGACTTTGTAAAAAAGGATATTACAACATTTCGGATTATCTAAATGATAATACGGAATGGTTATGAGTTGCTCCTCTCTCAGCAATTACTTTATATAATTTTAACTTTTACGTTGTTTTAGTGCTGATCCTCACTGTTGTCTGAACTCTGTATATTTATCATTGTCAGAAATTGTACAGTGTAGCGTGTTTTGCCTAACGAGTTATTCATTGATTTAATTGAGCGATTTGATTGTAATTTATAGATCTTG
Organism: Lymantria monacha; assembly: GCA_905163515.2. Classification (NCBI taxonomy): domain Eukaryota; kingdom Metazoa; phylum Arthropoda; class Insecta; order Lepidoptera; family Erebidae; genus Lymantria; species Lymantria monacha. The sequence continues at coordinate 13,693,723 of LR991098.1, read as the reverse complement.
GTGTGGTCATGCTTACTAAAAAGGTCTCTGCCTGCGGTAGCTACGTGAGCGGGTCTCTCCCTTCCCTCGAATGTGGTTGAGGGGCGTGATGGCTGCTTTAGTAGTTAACTCGTGATCGAGTGCCGCTTGTGGAATCTGGTCCAACCATTTCTGTTCTTTTTTGTGTTTTTTGTTAATGGTGTATTTAACTTTTAAAAAATAAATCTTTACTCGAAGGGCATCTCACTGGAGCTAATGGGGATTAAACATGTATCCAATAATATTAGAAAACATACAATTTAAAAAAAAATGACGAGCCCACTGAGTTTCTTGCCGGATCTTCTCAGTTTGTGGCGGCTTTCCGATCCGGTGGTAGATTAATTTAAAAAAAAAAAATGTAATATTGACAATATGTAAGTGCCCTTTTAGAGCTTATGCATAAAAAAATAAAAAAAAAAAATAACTAGCGGACCCGGCACACTTCGTTCCGCCTAACAGTTAATTAATGAGATAAGCAGATTTCGATTAATTTAAAATTATTAAGTTATTTTTAGCTGTGTATTAGCGCAGCTCGTCCCGAGGCTCATCAAGACAGCCGCTGCACTAGGTTGGTTTCTGCCAAATACTGGCACTCCTGGGTCATCCTGCCGACGATTATACGCTGGAGTGGTGCGCTCTATGGCGCTGTATGGTGTCCCCATTTGGGCGGAGTCCCTCACCGCCCGCAACAGGGCGCTTTTGCGAAGACCACAGAGGGTAATGGCGGTGAGGGCTATTAGGGGCTATCGTACGGTGTCATGGACTGCGGCGACGCTGTTGGCGGGCGACCCACCTTGGCCGTTAGTGGCAGAAGCTTTGGCGGAGGCCTACCAGATTCGCGTAGCAGCGCGGGCTGACAGCGAGCAAGTCTCCATAAGGGGATTGGGTAGAGCATTGGAATTGGCCCGAAGGGGAGTCATCCGGCGGTGGAGGGAAGAACTGGAGTACCCGTAGCAGGGCGGGGAACTGTGGAGGCGGTTGCGCCGTATCTCCACCGCTGGATCAACAGAAGGCACGGCAGCCTAAGCTTCAGGTTGGTGCAGGTGCTTACCGGACACGGGGTCTTCGGTAAGTTCCTGCACAGAATTGGCAGAGAAGAGGCCTCAGGGTGCCATGAGTGTGGCGCGTCGCTAGACGATGCGTGACACACACTGGAGGTATGCCCCGCCTGGGGGCCCCAGCGCCTCGTCCTGTCGGCAGTCATTGGGCGGGATCTGTCACTGTCGACTATCATCTCGAAGATGCTCGACGGTGACAGGTACTGGTCGTCGATGGCCTCCTTCTGCGAGGAGGTTATCTTTAAAAAGGAGGCCTTGGAGCGGGAACGCGAGGCAATTGCGTCCGCAGACTCACTCCGCTGGCGGCGGCCAGGGAGGAGGAAGCGCCGATATGAGCACCTTCTTCCACCGCCCTGAATAACGATAGGACGTGGCCAGACGGCCAAGCCTTGGGTGTTGGGGATCGAATGTCAGTAGACGATCTCTCCGGCACCCCGTATAAGCGCGGAAGGGGCCGCTGTGGTTTTAGTGGGTATTCCGGTCGGTCATCTGTCCGGCGAGTCCCGCACGCCCTCCCGTCTATCACATGCGGGGAAAGTGCGTAAATGCGTTTCCACAGCGTGAAAGAAAAAAAAAAGCTGTGTGTTAGCGGCTACAAATACTACCAACCCTTACTTTGGCCGTGGATGTCGTATAAGACGACTAAGAGCCTTATAACGACCTCGGCCAACTCCATCTGATGCCCTTTGGTCAACAATTACATTCCCAAGGAGGGTTGACGTCTGGTAGGCGGCCGGTCATAAAACTATTGCCAATAACTTTTACAATATGTACTATGAAAGAAGAGTACATATTGTATCGACCCCAAGTAATTGGGTTAAGAGTAGGAGAATCAAGAATAAATATGAATAATATATAAATTCAAATAATTAAGTACTTGTTCGACGATTTCGCATTGTCAACAGCACGGCCTGCCTCGCTTTACTCTTGTGATTAAGAAGCACGGAGCTGGTCCATATTAACGCGGCGGTCTTCCCGTGCAATAAATTGTTCTTCTGCAGTGGTTATGTTCGTTATGTTTCGAAATCTAACTGCGTTACGGTTTTGTTAGGAAAGATTTGATTTTATTGGTCGCGGCATTGTTGATGACAATATAGACATAATATGTTTTATTATAACAATATTCGTAAAAATTCGTAACACTCGCACAAAAACGAACTCTGACCGGTCAAATTTTGCACGCCTCATAAGCGAAGCGTTGAGGTCTTGCTCTACTCTCGATATATGAAAATCAAGCACTATTCGAACCTAAAGCTGATTGTATTTTTCTCACGATGCACTTATAGGATAATATTATCATACATATGTCAAGAAAAACATTCGTTTAAACGTATTTGGTATTTTTAAAAAGCAATTATTTTGTTTAAAATAAGAAAATAGTTGATTAAAAAAAATATTCGAAGACGTCGGATAAAATATTCCGTATCTGGCAATATTACGACCGTAAAAATTAATGTATCAAAATATTTCTTTTTTTAAAAGCTTCATAATCGCAACGCGCGGCTTCCTTTCGAAAATGGCTTGGTAATTCTTTGTCGTTTAATTGCAATTATTTAAGGGAGAGAAGGAGAGAGCGAGAGAGAGAGAGAGCGAGGGAGAGAGAGAGAGAGAGAGAGAGAGAGAGAGAGAGGCAGGGAGAGCGGGAGAGAGAGAGAGAGAGAGGGAGAGAGGGGGAGAGAGAGAGAGAGAGAGGGAGAGGGAGAGAGATAGGGAGAGATAAGGAGAGAGAGAGAGGGAGAGATAATGAGAGAGAGAGAGAGTTGTTAGCCAAAGTGTCACTTCTGTTATGTGTACGTACTTTATACGCACGCACAATTTTTTGTTTTTTTTTAAAGTGCAATTTTATTTAATATTACTACCAGATCTTACTCAATGAAATAATTAAGGCGCTTTATTTATCATGCATATTATATATTGTATATATATATATATATATATATATATATATATATATATATATATATATATATAAATATATATATATATATATATATATATGCAATATATATATATATATATATATATTGCATTGACTAACAGTAAATGCTATATAATATAAAAATTATGAGGCGTGCACTATTGGATTTTCCAAATTATAATTTTAACTTTTCGCGGTATTTTCCAAACAAACCATTAGACCACGTAATGACGTGAGTTGTCAGTTGCCATTGGTTACGTCATCAACAAATGGACGCTTAGAATTGATGTGTTTTTAAATTTCTTATCTTCAATTATTTTTTGTTTTGTTTATTAATATCATATTTTAATATCCTATATCCTATTCCCGACGAAGACAAACTCAAAAACATAAAAATTATAAAAATTGGTCCAGCCGTTCTCGAGTTATAAGTGTTATAACTAACACAACTTTCTTTTATATATATAGATTAATCATATTAAATGCTAAATTTCAGTAATTTAAATATATTTTTTTTTTATAAATTAGATTAATGATAAATTCGGTTCGAACCGGGATATTTATATCAAAATATAATACAAAAACATGATAGCTGGATCAGGTTCCGCAAATGGCACACGATCACGAGTTGTTAGTGCGTCTATTACTCCCTTTGTTGGAAGTAAGAGAGACACTCGCTACAAGTAGCTGTCGTAAGCAGTGCACCTTTAATAACTAAATTGAAATTTTATAATTACTGTATATTTTATTTTTAATCTGTTTTATTTTGAATCATGTTACGCCGACATAGTCAGAAACTTCGCTAGTTTATCGCGTTGCTTATCAGTAATACCAGTTGAAAACTCAACACAGGTGGATACAGAACAAGAACACTTGCCGAAGACGACAGCAATTGACGAATTTTCATGTAAAAGCTGGTCACTTTTTAGTCTATCACTGACGTAATCAGACTCCTTAGTAATAAATTATAATAAGTAACATCTTAATTTTGTAACTTTAAATTAATGTTAAATTCTTCATTCTATATCAGCTTTTTTTTGTATAATATGCTGCTACTGCTCTTAAATACCATTCTGTATTAATAATTAGCAAATAAACCCTTTGAAATCACAACAATAACACAATATACAATACGCAGGCATGATATCATTTGTTGTACTAATCATTCACGACTAGGAGGGCGTTCGGTTGATGGATTGCCTATTGCCATGACCGGACGTACACAGTGTTCTGTTCACATCGCTCATTGTGAAATAAACAATGAAAATAACAGCTGTTTATTGCTTTTAATGACACGGTTATAACATGTCATTTATGTGGATTAGTTTACTTAAAATATTAATAAATGATCGTATAATTGGAAATAAAACTATTTTTACGGATTCTATAGCATTTGTATTTGAATTTCCCGACGTTTCGAATACTTTACAGCGTTTATGGTCACGGGAGGACTCAGTCCTCCGTAATTCATGAATCCGTAGAAATAGTTTTATTTCAAATGTGTAATACTCGCGTAAAAATCCGAGATCATTATTATCGTATAATAGTATACGTATTTTTTTTGTAATCGTAGGTTCCGAGCGAGTCGGGTTAGATAGTGGATTTTATAATTTGGTTATTGTCTATGACAGCACGGGATATCGAACTGTACCTCATGCAACAAACAGTCGACTTCTGTTACGTATAACAACCGGGTTGACCGAGTTTCCTTCACTAGTTTTTCTATTTTGGAACATCGTGTTTTATGGGGCCACTCGCTGACCTTTCGTCACTCTGTACCGAATGGACGGCATGTATCCAGACCATCGCCTGCCAAAAAGAAAAGTAGTTTTTTATTCTGCAAAATCGTGTTTCTTGGAAGAATATAAATTTTAAATCTCTTTTATCGTTTATATTACAAAAGTTATTGGCAAAAATTGGTGACTAGTCTGCCTGACGTCAACCCTCCTTGGGAATGTAATTGTTGACTAAACAGCATCAGGTGTACTTGGCCCAGGTCGATACAAACCTCTTAATGGTCTTTTACGAAATCCACGAGCAAAGTAAGGGTTGGTAATCTTTGCCGCTACCACACATCAACTCCTCTATCTAGAGGAGTTAGTCGTCATTTACAATGTGAGATATGATGCATAAAGAATCATTGAAAGAAACGGAAAACTCGACATAAAGTGCTATATCAAACTGTTTAACCACCATGGTATAGTAGATCATTTCTCTCGAATAATAGATAGAATAAATAGATCGAGAAGTAGAATCATAGATAGTTATCAATCTTAAAGTAAACCTATTGAATATTACGATTTGTTTTCATCATAATAATGTATGGATAAATATTCCATTGCTGTTTGAATTGCGAGGGGAAGGTTATTAGCTTAGAAATAGAGCAAATAATGCTTATTGGCTTTATGGTATTAGCATGCATCCAATGCTCACGAATGAATGTTTGATATGTGGATCATGAAATTATTAGCAGTTTTTTTTTCGCCCTGGATGCATAGAATAAGGTTTGGGATTTTGTATGATATAACTATGATGTCATCTTCTATTAGGTGATACACTTGATATACAGTCAAATATGGGTGTATCGAAATGCTATTGCAGTTATAAAAGCGTGGCTTTATAATAATAAAGAGGTTAGATATTCGTTTGTTTAAATCATATAAGCATTTAATAAGCAAACATAATATTTTTTTTTATTTTCTCATATTTAAATTTAAAATTCGAACGTTTGTACACGTAAAGTACCTGCATGTATGTATTTTGATGTTCCCAACGTAGAGACGATTATTTCCGTTTAGCTAAATAGATATATTGCGCGGGTAATAAAGATAAATATTATTTAAAGCTAACAAAGCTCTATGAGTTATAATATTTGCTGCGTGACGGATTTCTCAAACTCTGGTGGTAAAACAAAGAAAATCTAATAACCAAATTAGAATAAAACATGCCTTAAAGATGCATTTTAAGAGAACTTAAATCTAAAATGCTAAAATACATTTGTTATTAAATAATACTAATATGCACAAAAATATATTTAAAAAAAAAAATTAAATAAAATTTATTTTCTTTATAGACTGCGTTCACATGCTTTCTTGCTTCGCGTATATTCCTAATTTGCATCATTTTTAAAAGAAAAACAACTATGCATTTATACAAGAAGGGATAACCAGTATTCCTTTTTAAAAATAATTTAATAGATGCTAAAACTATATATCATTCGCTAGTTGCTATATTTGTAATTTGTGAGAACAAAATAAATGGTTTTTCTTTCTTTCTTTCTTTAGTTTAGCTATAATGGCTTTCACATAAAAGTTAGATAGAATTTAAATTTATCGTACTAGATTTTTACCCGTAACAATTTTTATGTATATTCAAATAATGCGCACCAACATTGCACTCAGATTATAAAGATTTTACTCATTGTTTTGTCTTTGATTCATTAGAGCATCAATTTGCATAATATACATACATATATAGCCTCACGCCTGTTTCACAGAGGGGTAGGCAGAGCCTACGGATTGCCGCAAACCACGATCCTGACATACTTCCATCGCTTCATTCACACTGATCACAGTCTTCATGCATGCTCTACGGTTACGCGTACTCTTAATCTGACCTTTTTTTTTGCATAATATATTTATCATTAATAAACTATCTATTAGTATATGTTCTTTGGACCTCTAATTTTTTTTTATGGAAGTAAGATGTCATTAATACGTATGGTATAATAATTAAATGGAAAAGAACTCACTGATAATGTTCTCTTAGCGTATATTGACGTAGATATCGCGTCAGACTTGGTTAATGATTTACTCGTTCATAGCAAATACGGGCCCTCATGTATACTCTGTATTACAGTAAAGTTTGTGAAAGAGTTACACTCAAACATTGCTCATAAAGTTCCTGATTTCTAATATTATTATAAATTTATATAATTAATTCTAAATATTTACATGTGAAATAAAATTTATTGTTATGGATTTTATTTCATTTTAATTTAATTGTTCGATCATGAGGTTTTTGAAGTAAAACTTTTTTATCATCGTAAGGGAGAAATTTTATATTTTAAAATTACTGAAATTTAGCATTGAATATGCTTGGTTATTTATAAAAACTTGATTACGAGCGAAAAATGATTGTCACACATGGGATTCGAACCAACGCCTATTGAAAATCCGTTTCAATCGTACTATCACTTACACCAGCGTGACCTGTTGTATGACAATCAATTTTCGCTTCGTATTGTATATTCGTCTTTAAAGGAGACGTGTGCCATCTACCCGCCAATGTTTACATATTATACAGATTTAAGACTCTCTGTTCTCTCTGCCTACCCTGCAAGGGATATGGCGTGATGATATGTATGTATGTAATACTCTAACTTTGCAGTAAGAATAGTATTAACGACGATCTGTATGTGTAAACATTGCCGGGTAGATGGCACACATCTCCTTTAAAGACGGAAATATAATACGAAGCGAAAATTGAATATCATAGTAACAGTTCACGCTGGTGTAAGTGGTAGCACGATTGGAACGGATTTCCAATAGGCGTGGATTCGAATCCCATGTGTGACAATTATTTTTCGTTCGTAATCAAATATTTTTATTGTATCGTCATCGTTGTCTCATAAATGTTTTAATGGTTGAAATCCTACTTACGCTAGTAACATGGCTATAAAACCATTTGATATAAAACTATTTTTACGGATACTATCGCATCGGTACTCCTGTGACCACGAACGCTGTAAAGTGTTCGAAACAACGGAAATTAAAAATTACATAGAAACGCGATAGAAGATAGATCCGTAAAAATTGTATTATTTCTTATGTTTAATATTTGCGTAAACATCAAAAGTCATTGGGTAGAAAATCATATATCAATATTGTTTTATAGGGGTTGATAGATGAGTTTTCCTTCTTCGGCAGTGATATTATTTGGTTGCATTCCCTAGTCGTCTCTTACGATCACACATGGATAAGAAAACTGGTGGTAAATTGTATTCTTACTCTGTCACCATACAGATCACCTTTTATTGTATGATGGATTAAAAATATAATAAGTCACCAATATTGCCATGCTTGTTGATGTTGTACAAGATGACTAGGAGATGGAAATATATAACATCGCTACAAGAAACGAAAACTAAATTTAAAAAGCCTATGATTAAACTATCTGTACAAACTGGCATAAGAAACCACTATTCCATCTATTGCGTACTCAATTATGAAATGTATATGACCTGAAAAAAAAAAGGGGCATAATTTTTATATTTTAAATGGTTAATAAGTTGGTAAAGGTTAAGAGCCGCTGTCCTAGATCCTATTAATACTTGAGTCACGGAGTCACCAAAGTGACTTTCTTTACGTGCTCGTTTCTGTACTCGTTTGCTTCGTCATCTTTATATCCGGCTCAGTGGAGCTTTTTCATATTTCATTTAATATTTTGCACTGAAATATCATTCTTAAAAAGAGCTTTAAAATTTGTTTGCATGATTTTTACGATGCAGGTGTCGAATCAGGCGATGCAGAACTCAAATCATTAATTACAATATTTAACCCGGACAGACATTTAAGAGTTAATAAAAATATGGCAATAAAATAACATGGTAATAATAACATGGTAACATAGTAATAGAATAAAAAGTTTGTTGTGTGTTAGCGGCTACGAATACTACCAACCCTTACTTTGCTCGCGGATGTTGTAAAAGACGACTAAGAGCCTTATAACGACCTAGGCCAACTCCATCCGATGCCGTTTGGTCAGCAGTTGCATTGCCGACGAGGGTTGACGTCTGGCAAGCGGCTGGTCATAAAACTATTGCCAATAACTTTTACATATATATATATGAAAGAAGAGTACATATTGTATCGACCCCAAGTAATTGGGATAAGAGTAGGAGAATGATGATAGTAATAGAATAAAAAAAAAACAAACTTAGATTGGAATGTTTTCGATGCATAGATTTTTTCAATACAAACTTACAATGAAAGTGTAGACGAGAACTAATGACTAACTGCATGAATAATTGTTTGACTAAATCCTGACAGTGCCTGAGCAGTGGCAGTGTACTGCTGTGCTTCGTTTGGTAAGTGAGATAGCCGGAAGCCCAACTTTCTGGGTGAGTTTGGAATTATTATTGGTAGGCGGCCACCTAGCTATACCCCTGATATTTCAAAGGTCCATATGCGGCAGTAACACTTACCATCAGGTGTGTTGCTTGCTCGTTTGCCACCAAGAGCAATAAAAAAAAAGAAACCTTAGAATTACCGTTTACGTGAAGAGCTTAAAACGATGATACATAAAAAAATTAAATGAATGTTATTATATCCTTATCTAACAACATAAATTAGAATTAAACCAATGTTTGTCAACCGCGATGAAGTAAAGCACGCAAACATAGCCATTAAATTTTAGCTTTATTACAAACTCAAAACCCTCAGCTTGTTGTGAAGAGGGTTATGCTCGGGATTAGACGTAACTCGAAAAAATACTACGATAAAGTGATAATGGGTATACTAATCCGGTCAATAAACTGATAATCCCTGGAGAAAGGAAGTTTACCAAGTAGCAGTGGCATAGCAGATAGTCCCGTCAGTTAGCGTGACGACTTAGTCAAAGGTACACGCTGTGTGTTTGTATCTGTGGGAGGCATATGTCCAACAATGAATGGCGAAAGACTGTCAGATTGTTAAACATATAGAATAAAACAATTTTTATAAATTTTATCGCATTTTTCAATATTCTAGCGATTCGAATATAACTCATTATATTAAAAATCGAAACGACGATAATAGTATTATAAATATTATGTTATTCAAAAAATAATTCATTGAAAATTTATACGTTTCAACAGTAAACTTTTCAAAGTCATTTGAATTTTAAAAGCCAGCAAAACTTGACCTCGTAGAAATAGATCATTATAAAATTTCAGCTAACCAATTCTTTTTTTATTTATTTTTTTAAAATAATTAAAAGACATCACACGGCACTAAGGAAATAATCCTTATATTGTGGGGGACTTTACAAATATGCAATTAACGTAGACAGATTCCACCCAGGCTTAGAATAACGCTTTGTACTACACAAAGCATTGTCCTGTCCGTGCTAATCGAACCCACGGTATTGGCACGTCATATCGGTATCTTAACCACTATGTCATCTGTGCAATCGATCCTCATTTGCAATTAGAATTGCATATGAAAGTTCTTTCTTCAACAAATTAAAGTTGTTATTACTGATCATATCATAAATTACGACAAAGATAAATAAATTACAACAGATAATACCACTTAGATTCGATGAAAGCTGCGTTCAGATCTAAGAACAAATTATAAAATAATTTTAAAAATCCAAAAGTGCACACCTCATAATTTTTATATTATCTATCATCTCGAAATGCGTACCGCCATGCGGGTTAGGGCGTCCCCCGGAGGCGACGCGTACCGACCCGCCCCCGTCGGTACGAACTTCGGCAGTTGCGGCGATGGGGGCCGCCACCCATCACGCCTTGCCCAGTCAGGCGAGTCGAGGAGAGCAGAGTGCCGGGTGGGCACGTGGAATGTAAGAGGTTGTGTGGAAGGTAAGTTGCACGAGCTGACATCCGTCATGGCGGACAAACAGCTAGACGTGCTCTGTGTAACAGAGACCAAGCGAAGGGGCAGCGACGCCTGCGATCTTCCTGGTGGCGGGATGGCTCTGTGGTCTGGTGTACCACAGAGCGATCGAGCCAGCATGGGGGTAGGAGTACTGCTGTCCTCTCGCTTGGCCTCAGGTGTGAAGGATTACGGAATGTATGATCCCAGACTTCTTTGAGTCCGTATAAAACTTGGTGTCACCAAGGTATTTATGCTTGTAGCATATGCTCCCGTAGGATCCTCGGTGGCATCAGACCTAGAGAAGTTTTGGGATAATGTTAGGAAAGTTCTAGATATGGCAGAAACCAGTGAAAGCGTGATTGTGTGCGGAGATTTGAACGGATGGGTGGGGACCAAGCTATGAGGACGTACTTGGTCCATTTGGTGATAAGAGAGTGAACGACGCAGGTAGGCTCATAGCTGATGTATGCATGGAGAGAAACCTTATTGTGTCAAACACATTTTTCCAACATAAGGACATCCATATGTATACATGGAGAAGGAATGAACAGAAAAGTATAATAGATTTAATTTTGGTAGACAGTCGCCTCCGAAGCAAAATATTGGACGCAAGAGCCTACAGGGGCCCCACAGTCGATACGGACCACTATCTCGTTATTGCGAGATTTAGTGGTCTGTTCAGAAAGTGGAGGCACTGGCGAGAGCGTGTCCACTTCGGAGGGCTTGAAAGAATAAAGGTTGAAAGGTTGCAAGAAGAGTGTGTAAGAGAAAAGTATGCAGAGGGTGTCCGAGAACGGCTGACGATGGCAAGCCAGCCGCAATCGGACATTGAAGAATGCTGGAGAGTATTGAAAGAGAGTATGGTAGGCACAGCGAAAGAAGTATGTGGAAGTTCAAAGAAGCATAGAAACACAAATGGTGATGCATGGTGGGATGCGAAAGTGGCAGCTTCCGTAGAGCAAAAGAAGAAAGCGTGGCTGGACTATGTCTCTTCTTTGAATCTGAATGACAGTATGACTGAACAGAAGAAAGAAATATATCGGCAATGTAAGAATGACACCAAGGCCTTAGTGAAAGAGAAACGTGATAGATAGAGCAAGTATGAGTGCAGAAGATAGGCTGACTAAAAACTTCGAGGGTAACACCAAACTCTTTTGGAGGGAGGTGAAGAAGTCTCGGGGTGGTTGGTCAGCCTTCAGAATGAATAAAATAAGGTCTAAAGGTGGAGACATTCTTACACAAACACAAGACGTGTTAAGCCGATGGAGTGAATATTTTGGCGATATGTATGCAGATGCTACGGTTGGCGCCGGTGTCGCATGTGGTCTAGTAGATCAGCATTCGGCGACGGCGTCCTTCGATGGCATCAGTATGGATGAAGTTGAATGGGTGATATTGTTTAAAAACAAGGGTTCACGTTATGACTGCGCATATTACAGAGCCATAAGCTTGACCAGTTTGGCAGCAAAAGTGTATGGTAAAATTATTGAAAGGAGAATGAGGATGGTGTCCGATGGTTTACTGTGTGAGACACAAGGAGGTTTCAGGAGTGGAAGGGGATGCATGGATCAAGTGTTCTCTCTGCGCAACATTGTGGAGAAGCATCTGGCCCTAGGTCAGAGGGTTTTCTGCAGTTTTGTGGATCTGGAGAGAGCATTTGACACGGTTGTACGAAAGGAACTTTGGGACATTTTACCGGAGTATGGTATTAACGGTAAACTGCTGCAGGCTGTGCAATCCAGTTACATGGGCTGTAGAGCCTGTGTGCGGCTGGATGGTGGAATGTCGCCTTGGTTTGACGTCAATATCGGCGTTAAGCAGGGCTGCGTTCTATCAGCCAGGCTGTTTATCATATATCTGGATAAATGTCTCCAAAGGTTGAACGATATGAATGTGGGAGTCCAGATGGGTGACTCAGTGGTCTCTGCTCTGCTTTATGCAGATGATGCAGTCCTGCTGGCACAGTCAGCGACTGACCTGCAGACCCTAGTCGACACAATGACAGAAGATTGTAAGAAAAGTGGTCTACGCGTGAATGTGAGCAAAACCAAAATAATGGTCTTTGAAAGAGATGAAGCCAGAACAGATGTAAGAGTAACAATGGGTAATGATGTACTAGAGCAAGTGGATGAATTTGTATATCTTGGATGTGGATTTAGCCGAGATGGACGGTACACCACTGATATAGAGCGAAGAGTGAATGCGGGAAATAGAGTGAACGGAGCGTTGGGGCAACTTCTCGGCAGCCACCACCTCAGACAGAAGGCACGTGTAGCAATACATAACGCAGTGCTTGTCCCAACATTACTGTATGGAAGCGAGAGTTGGGTATGCAGAAAAGAGTATGAAAGTAAAATTAGTGCGGTCGAAATGCGATCTCTTCGGAAAATCTGTGGAGTTAGGCTGACCGACCGCATTCGTAACGACGACGTAAGAGAGCGAGTAGGTATGAAAGAGAGTATTGGTGTAAAGATGCGAAAGGGAATGCTCCGATGGTTCGGACATGTGGAAAGAATGCCGAACGAACGTCTGGTTAAGAAGATATACAATGCGAAAGTGGAAGGATGTAGGTACCGAGGGAGACCAAGACTAACCTACCTAGACCAGATCGGTCAAGTACTGAAGGAAGGTGGAGTCAAGAGTCTCCGAAACCGGCGAGCGTGTATGAAGAGAATTATGAATGTTGAGGAAGCGAGTGAAGTATGCAGAGATAGAGTTCTTTGGCACTCTGTTCTCTCTGCCTACCCTGCAAGGGATATGGCGTGATGATATGTATGTATGTATGTATCTATCATCTACTAATAGTCAATGCCATAAATGAAAATGAAAGAAAAAAAATACTTTTGAAATTTCGAGCCCTTCTCGACCTAGTGCTAAACATAGCTGTTCGTTTACAATAGGCTGTATGGGATTTGTTTCCTTTGCATGTCCGAATGGACGAACAAAAAAATGTAAACGAACCCAATTTTCATAAGGTATACATACACTAACGACTAAGCAGCCAAGCTTTTTTAATTAATAATTGCAATTAAACGACAAAGAATTACGATTATGAAGCTTTTAAAAAAGAAATATTTTTAAACATTAATTTTTACGGTCGTGATCGTGCCAGATCCAGAATATTTAATCTGGGCGTCCTCGAATATTTTTTTTAATCAACTGCTTTCTTACTTTAAACAAAATAATTGCTTTTTAAAAATATCAAATACGTTTAAATGAATATTTTTCTTGACATATGTATGATAATATTATCCTATAAGTGCAATGTGAGAAAAATACAATCATTTTTAGGTTTGAAAAGTTCTTGATTTTCAAATATCGAGAGTAAAGTAAGACCTCCCTAAGAGCAAGAGGCGTGCAATTGATATTATGTAAAATTAACAATATATCACTTTATAGCATAGTAATAGTAACCTATAGTGCTCTCAGTCCTCTCCATACCATGAACGCTGTGAAGTGTTCGAAACGTCGGGCAATTATAAACCAAATACAAACGCGATAGAATCCGTAAAAATAGTTTTATTTTAAATATGTAATAATACTTGGGTAAACATTTGAAATCATAACCTAAAATGTATTTTATTATTTGGGTTCAAAAGTTTTTATAGTTAAAGAGTTCTGTGGCTTTTTGTGCGAAATAGTTTTCAAACTTTAGTAGTTATTTAGACGAATTTAGGTTTGCTCACCAACACAAACACTCAAACCTATTATATCGTAAATTTTGTACTATACCTTCTCTAAATACAAAATAAAATAAAATGCATTACTTGATAGGGGACAAATATATCTATTCCCCAATTTTATTTAACAGTTTCATCATAAACCACAGGCGTGGCTATGTGATTCTAATGAAAACCAAGGGCTAAACTGGTGAATTCGGAATGAAATTATAGTATCTATATACCACAAAGTATGACCACAGAATTATTATGAAGTTGGTTGGTGGTTGGTATGAAGTGGTCGTAGTTTGCGTCTGTGTAGTTTGAAGTTACTAAGGCCCTCACGATAAGATTTTCACACGGCAAATAATAATTTATATAAAATAAATTATCTTAACATACAATTCTTTTGTAAGTATGTTTGTGACAAATCTTTGTCTGATTTGTTTTTGTAGAAACTTTTGTGTGAATCTGAGTGAGGTACTGGATGATTTAGCTTTACTAATTAAACTTCATAGGTGATGCTACGATAAAAAAATGATTTTTATAATAAAGTTCGAAGTGATATGAAATCATTTGATTGGATATAAAATTAATGACTATATGAATATTTAATTTAAATCTAAAAAAAAAAAGAAAGAAATTTTGCAGTAAATTTTCTTCTTTTGTAAATTGCGGTATGTTTTTTTTTGGCGGCGGGCTATGGATTGATCACCCCTTGCTAAATCCATCCGGGGCGGCAGAAGAAGCGGCGCTCGACCCCATACATCTACCTACCTCTTATCACCGAGCGAGCGGGCCACCGAAACCCGGTCCTTGTCTTCGGCGGCCCGCCCAGCGGTTTAAACTCACTGCGGTAGGTATGTTATCTTATAGAAATTATACTATATTTAGCCATTTTAAAATATTTCTATAAGCAAAAGGTGTTGAAATATTACGTCGACATTTGTGTTTAGCAAATAAATAAAAGTTATAAGTAGTAGTCAGTAAACTTTATATTCTCAATAAAAACAATTTCATTCATTCATCGTCGAGTTGTGATGACAGAATTATCCTTATACTTGAACAAAGTTTTCTGGTAAACATCGAAAGAGCACAAGTACGTAATATAAGAAGTTGTTTGGCCCTATCGATGTTTACTTTCGATTTCGTTTTGTATAGGACACAGTGATTGATGAGTTTTGCCGACTTAGATGTTTGCAAAACAAAGTTGGTCCTCTAACGATTACTAATGATTTCATCCGGTTCTGTCAGAAACCATTCAGAGTATGTCTTCATTTTTAGATCAATAGCTATTGATTATACTCAAGTTTACTTACATTTAACTTATTAAGAGTTATAAGGATATGTAAATATAATTATATGCTTATAGAAATTGTAATGTTATTTATTTCTAAAACTGCACAGATGGCGAAGTGGTTAAGATACGGATTTTCCATGTCAGTGCCGGGGGTTAGCTTCCTACGGAGGACAATAATTTGTGCTATCCACAAACTGTTGTTTTGAGTCTGAGTGCAATTTGTCTGCGTTAATTATATTTTTGTAAAGTCCCCCGCAATACAAGGATCATTTCCTTACTGCGGGATGGGCTTAAAAAAAATAAAAAATATATTGATTTAATTTTTGAAAAGTAAATATTTTCTAAAGTTTAATAAAATTTTCTCTCCACGTATTTGTCTAAGTATGAGCTTCTGAAATTTTTGTTTTGAGTCCAGGTGTAATTTATGTTCCTTAATTGCATATAAGTCTGAGATCTCGTACGATACACGTATTTGTTCCTATGTACCAAAAGATATCTAAAAAATAAAAAAAACGATTTCCTAAAACCTGATTTTGTCTAATTATTTACTTCAATTATGAGCAAAATTGTAAGGTCGATATTATTTACTATGTCTATATATTGTATTTAAATTAAAGAATGCTCCAATAGCGTAGTGTTTTACATATCGAACTACTATGCTAAGTGTAACGGGTTTGATTTCCAAGTAAGACAATACTTTTAAAGAAAAAAATATATAATGCCTTAATTTCGAATATGCAAACACACGTGAAACATATTTTCCTTAGTTTAAAATCATAGTTAATAAGTTGTATCTTTGGATTACTATCATGTGTGGTTTAAGAATACAATGGGTATAACTTCTTACTTTCCTATGAGAATACAGGCTGAGGGATCATCAGAGCAGTGCGTAGCATCATTCTCCTGAGACTACGATTCCAATTTTGCCAAGCGTGCTGAGTAGGTTTCCCAAAGAGGAACCTTATGTGCAATAATGGATGTCGATAAAGTAATCATATGCATCAGCGTGAATGGATTATATAATATTAACTTAGAAGAAACATTTTTTTTCTCGTTGAAATAGAGACCAATTTTTCTAAAATAAATTTTAAATATAGGTTAAAAGCTATATTTATAAAATTTCAATAGCTTTATATGTTATTAATATTCCTAATGTTCGTGAACCCTTGCGCGGATGTCCTCCGACCGCGACCTAGCTGCAGTCACCTGTGACAAAACAATAGCTACCTCACACGGTGCGTGAGGGGGAAGTATGGGCGAGGGTGTGAAGCCTCTGTTGGCATCCACCACCCTCGAGAGGGTACAAATTTTAGATCTGAAATTTTGTTATTACATCAAACGATTTTTTGTCATGTCTCTATCTAATATTAGTCTTGGTTAGATATAAATATACTTGATAGGGTTAAAAATATCATTGGTTACTGTTTACCTGAAAAGGTTTCTCATTCAAAAAATGTTATTAATAATAAATTACATGAATTATTTTTTATGCTAACGCAAATAGTATGTTCTTAAATATAGTTTTCAAATGTTAATATAAAGTACAAGTTTACCATATAGATACTCGTTATTCCACGCCTCATAAGCGAAGCGTTGATGCTCTACTCTCGGTATATGAAAATCAAGGACTTTTCAAAACTAAAAACAACTGTATTTTTCTCACCCTGCACTTATAGGATAATATTATCATACATATATCAAGAAAAACATTCGTTTAAACGTATTTGATATTTTTAAAAGTAATTATTTTGTTTAAAGTAAGGAAAAAGTTGTCCGAGTGGTGACGGAGTAAGAATACTATTACACCACCCCATATCTTGCCCGTGGGTGATCGTACGAGACGACTAAGGGATATAAAACGCATATAACATCTATTTTTTTTTTGCGCTGGTCTGGACATGGTCGCACCCCGCCAAATCGGCCCGGGGCGACGGAAGAGGCGGCGCGAAACCCCATAGACCCACCCTGCAAACACCTCTCTTCGCCGTGCAAGCGGGCCACCGGTACCCGATCTTTGTCTTCGGTGGCCAACATATAACATCTATGCGAGAAAAGTATAACTCGAAACAAAACCCTATACCAACACGTCTGACCAGCACGGTATAGTAGGTTAATTTCCCTCCCATTATGGAGGAGGCCCGAGCCCAACAGTGGGACGTTTATGGGCTGTGATGATGATGATATACAATAATTACACAAATGAAAATTACTGTTAATAAATCAATATTGAAAAGGGGTTCTTTATTCTTTTTTTTAAAAGACATCACCTTGCGCTGAGGAAATAATTCTTGTATTGCAAGGAATTTTACAAAAATGCATTTAATGCAGAAAAATTACATCTAGACTCGGAAAAACACTTTATGTATCGCGCAAAGTATTGTGCTTGAACCCACAGCACTGGCACGGAAGATCTGCATCTTAACCAATATGTCATATATGCAGTTTTTTTATATAGAAGATAAGTGAAAACGATGATACGGGATCAACATCCAAAATCAACATACTTACAAAAAGAACTTTGAAAATTATTTACAATATTATACAAGGAAGTTAAACTTTAAGTTCTAAGTGTTATAGGTGAGTATTGCAAAAGTAAGTTTCGATCAGTTTCAAGTTAAGCTCAATTTGAATGTCCAGATTGCAGAAGCACATTGAGTGGTTGCATTTTAAAGGATGTGCGAACTAAGAATGCCTCTTGGTAACAAGTCATTGCGCAGGCGCGTCATCTAGGGTCGCGACAAGGAAACTGTCATATTTCTGTAATATAAAACGCCCGTTTAATCATTATATTTTCGAATGACATCTTTATCTAAGTTATAATGTGAGACCATAGGTGATAATCTGGAATTAGAAGAAAGAAAAAAGAAGAAAGTAAAACATTTATTATATTCTCGTTAAGAACTACACTACAACAGAACTAAAGAAAGTAACTTCTGGTTTAAAATAATAAACGAGAAACAAAAAAGGCTACCTATTGGCTCAGCTTTAGCTATTTTTTTTCATAAAATAACGCGTCGATAGTCTAAACATAAAAATTTGTCTATTTTTCTCTTTGCCATATATGTCTAGAGGAAAAAACACAGCAAGCTTCAAATAGAAGCAGAAGGATGACGACAGCAGCCATTATAAACAAACAAAATTATACAGTGATCAAAATATTGATGATGGTAATCAATGGTGAAATATTAAGTTTATTTTTATTAACCGTATGATCTGGCATTAAAAGTACAATATATCACCATATCTTGCTTTACCAAGTGAATCATTAGTAGAATAGATATTAGCGTACTAATGGGAAACTTATAAGATCAATTGTGTTCGTCAACTTGCCTACCTAGCATATTGATTATGCCATTATACTCCCTTGAAGAGTTTGCTATGCCCAACAGGTCACGTAGATATGCTTATAAATTAATGAATCATGTATTACGTAACACACTGTCACCAACCATTTCTTTTCTTGCCTAAAGGATTTATTAACTGATGAAATACTTTTTTTGGGAAGAGGATTTGGTATGGTCACACTAGTCTGATACGTCCGCGGCGACTGTAGGTACGCTGTGCAACGTTAGATCCTGCCTTACATTTCTACGCCATATGGACAGGCCACCGGAATCAGCTCTTTAAACTGATGAAATAACTGTAAGAAAAGTAAAATTTGAAACAAAACTCTATGCTATATGAATAGCGTGGATTACTACTTTTATAAGGAAGTTCTTTACAATATTTACTGCAAAAGAGTATAAGCTGAGAATAAGAAACCTTTTCCGTGTGGTGACGGAGTAAGAATACAATTTGCCACCCCTTTCTTACCCGTGGATGAATGTAAAAGCCGACCAAGGAACACAAGCATGTAACTCAGTGCAAGAGAAGGAAAACTTGAAATAAAATCCTATACCAACACGTCTGTTCAGCGTGGTATAGTAGATCTATTCCCCTCCCAATAAGAAGGAGGCTCGTAGCAGTAGGATGCCGCATGTATATGCGCCCGGAGGGCTTACACCCGCAGCCGGCGGCACCATCGTGATGAGGAGCGGGAGGGCCGGCTTTATGAGGGCTACCGCAATGCGCGGTCGGCCTTCAGGCTGGCCGTCCGTACCGCCAAGGACGTCAGTCGGCAGGAGATGCTGGACGGTCTCGATCGAGACCCCTGGGGTCGCCCCTATCGCGCAGCGCTGAGTAAGCTCCGCGCGCGGCCCCCCCCCCCCCTCACCGAGACCCTCCAGCCCGGCCTCCTCACCAGGGTCGTCGAGGACCTGTTCCCGCGACGGGCGGAGCACACGCCCCCGGTCATGGCTTCGCCAGACACTGACCGGGAGGCCGACGATGACAGTGTTCCGCCCATCGCGGCAACCGAGATGGGGGTGGCGGTGGCGCGCATGCGCAGCAAATCCACTGCCCCCGGGCCCGACGGTGTTCCCAACCGCGTGCTGGCCCTGGTCCTCGACCACCTGTGTCCCCGCCTCAGGGGGCTGTTCGACGCGTGTTTAGCGTCCGGGCGGTTCCCTGGGTGCTGGAAGGAGGGGAGGCTGGTGCTCCTGCCGAAGCCGGGACGGTCTCCAGAGTTGGCCTCGGCCTACAGGCCTATCGTGCTGCTCGACGATGCGGGCAAGCTATTGGAGAGGGTGCTGGCTGCCCGCATCGAGCGGCACCTCGTTGGCACGGGGCCCGATCTGTCGGACGCCCAGTTTGGGTTCAGGAGGGGTCGTTCGACGATCGCGGCTCTGCTGCGCCTGAGGGCCGTGGCGACTGAGGCCGTCGCCGGCGGAGGAGTGCTGTTGGTGGTGTCCCTGGACATCGCCAACGCATTCAATAGTCTGCCATTTAGCTGCATCAGGGAGGCGCTCCGATACCACGGAGTGCCAGTTTACCTGAGGCGGCTAGTGGCAGACTATCTGGAGGGGCGCAGCGTCCTCTACACCAACCGAGTAGGGGACGTTGTGCGAACGCCCATGACGTGCGGTGTCCCACAGGGGTCGGTCCTTGGACCCACCCTGTGGAACATCGGCTACGACTGGGCGTTGAGAGGGAGCCTCCCACCCGGGCTGGGCGTGATCTGTTACGCCGACGACACGCTCGTCACAGCCCGCGGTGGGACGCTGGAGGAGGCGGCAGGCCTGGCGACTCTCGGCACCGAAGAGATCGTCAGGCGGATCGAGGCGCTGGGGTTGAGGGTGGCCCTGGACAAGACGGAGGCCCTCTTGTTCCATGGGCCCCGCATGGGCCCTCCCATCGGCGTTTCGATCACCGTCAATTCGGTTGACATCAGCATCCGGGCCCATATGAGGTATTTGGGCCTGGTGCTCGACGGGCATTGGTGGTTTCGGAAGCATTTCCGCAGGCTCGCTCCGCGGCTCGTCGGCGCGGCGTCCGCCCTTTCATGGCTAATGCCGAATGTGGGCGGACCGAGCGCTACGTGCCGACAGCTGTACACGGGGGTCGTCCGGTCGATGGCCCTGTACGGCGCACCGGTGTGGGCGGGGTCCCTGACCGTCCGACTCAGGGCTCTTCTGTGGCGACCACAGAGGGCCATGGCGGTCAGGGCTGTACGCGGGTACCACACGGTGGCGACGGAGGCAGCGTGCCTGTTGGCCGGGAGTCCCCCGTGGGACCTGGAGGCGGAAATGCTCGCCGATTTGTATCGGCGGGTGTCGGGGGTGCGCGCGGAGGGCGGTGTGGTCTCTTTGAGGGAACTCACCGCCTGGCGCGTTGACGCCCGCCTAGATGTCATTGCCCGTTGGGCAGTCCGGCTGGAGAGGCCTCGGTTCGGTGTGCGGACCGTAGAGGCCTTCCGGCCGGTGCTGATGCAGTGGTTGGAACGGTGGCACGGGGTGCTCTCCTTCCGACTGGTGCAGGTTTTGACGGGGCATGGATGCTTCGCCAAATACCTGCACAAGGTCGTCAGGAGGGAGAGTACACCGTCCTGCCACCACTGCGATCGCGACGAAGACACGGCGCAGCATACGCTCGTGGTTTGTGCCGCTTGGGCAGAGCAGCGTCGTGAACTCGTCGCAATCATCGGTGCCGACCTGACGCTGCCGACCATCGCCAGGGCGATGCTCGACAGCGTCAGGAACTGGGACGCGGTCGCAACCTACTGCGAGGCAGTAGTCTCGCGGAAGGAGGCGGCGGAGCGCGTGCGCGAGGAGCGTCTCCTCGACGGCGCGAGCCGCCGCCGGCGACTGGGGCGGCGCAGGCGCGATTACCTGCGCCTGATGCCGCCCTAGCCAAGGCCGCGGGTGACTGGATCGGGGAATTAGTCCGTCACCCGCCGAGAGGCCAACCGCGTGAGGAAAGACCGACATCCTACCCGAGGGGGGGATGTCGGTCGAGGAGAGGGTACTCCTCAGGGGTATTCCGTCGGGCCGACCACTGACGTCAAGTCACTCTGCTCCGGTGGTCGGCCCAACGACGAAGGCGACGTCACGGGTGGGTTACGGGTGTGCGCGCTTACGCCCCTCTGTCACCCCGGGTGGAGTGGTGCGAGGAGTGCGCCGACCGTAGCCCACCCCCCGAAAAAAAAAAAAAAAAAAAAGCAGTAGGATATTTATGAACTGAAATTATAATGAATCAAAATGATAATTTTGCTTATAAAACAATGGTTGTAATTACATCTAATTGTAAATATAAATTATGAAGTTATTCAATGATTACTGATGTTTAAGCGTGTACAAAATATTTACAATTAATTTTATGAACTTTATTATGTTTAACTTTGTTAGTAATTGAAGATGTTTCGTATATTTTACAATATCCTTGATTACTGAGCTGAATTATTCGACATACTGTATTCATTATTTTTTTTTATTGCTTATGGTGACAAACGAGCAGACAGCACACCTGATGGTAAGAGTTACTGCTGCCAATAGACCTTAGCAATACCAATAGCTACCATCACTACCGCTGCTTACCAATATAAAACCCAAACCCACTCCAATTGGGCTTTTGGCTCTCTCGCTCACCGAACGAAGCACACTAGCATATTGCCATTACTCAGACGTCGATCGTCTGTGTGTGTGTTTGGCCCGCGACTATACACAGATAAGTCCTACCACTAATATTAGAGAGGTTGTAGTTGCCCAGAAGTGTTTAAATAATTTATTTGTACAATATTCTTGTTACAATATTAATGTGCATAAAATTATTTATTATTAATCTATCTGGTAATGAAAAATGAAAAAAAGAAGATGTTTCTAAGTTGCTTTTTAGAATTAATTTAAATAAAACTTTTATAATATTTATTGTAATCATTTACGTAACCGATTTCATTTAGAAAATCTAACTTTCTAGCTTATTCTAAATTCAAATTCTTTATTTAAATTCAATAATTTCCATTCAGTTAATTCTTTTTAAGTATAGTATTTAAAGATTTGTTTGTTTTTTATTCCCTGTGGTAAGGGACTACGGAATAATTTCACTGTCTTTCTCAACCGTGGGTGTTATAAAAGACGACTAGGGAACATTTTATGTACACAATATAAAACTATGCAATAGAAGAATACTCGAAATAAAACTATAACAAAACGTCTGACCGGCGTCGTATAGATGGTTAATTTCCCTCTTATTTTGGAGGCAGTATGAGCCCAGCAGTGGGACATATTTGAGATGAGATAATTGTTTTAAAAGATATATATGATAGGGAGTTTCTATTAGCCTCATTGGGTAGTTATTATTAACATATAGAACATTTACTATTTTTTTGGGTTAATAGGGGCGATAAAAGGTTTTTTCACTGTCACAGCGCCTTGTCCTTCTTAATACTTTTTTAAAAAACTCCCTTTACCATAATACAATAGTAATATTTATATAATAAAAGTAACAAAACACAATCTTAAATTAAAAAAAAAATATACTGCGAGAAATTTGAAATTTAATCCCAGTTAAAATACATGTCAAATGTCAATATATAAAAATTCTAAGTTACAAAAAAAATGTCTCGTATTTTTGTTCACGTTCTTCATATCGGTCTAGTGGGTAAAGGTTTCATTAGACCTGCTATGTAATATTTACCGGAATGTGGATGCGTAGAGTCAATTTATGTCTTGTATGATCGTGGTTGGTTTATACTATGTACACACCGCAAGTGTCAATCTCGTTTAAGCCTTATCGCCTCTTGAGGCGCCCTGTTATCTCAGAATTCACTAATTTACAATCCACGAATGAATATTTAATGGCAGTGTGTCACCCCTGAAAATTTGGCTACCGTAGTAATAGATTATGTAAAAAGTGTAGATATTACAAAACTCTGATTTAATTTTCACATAGTATTTATACGCTATTCATTATTAAATAGAGGAAAGGAATCAATTCCTAATGATTAAGTATGTTGGTACAGTTATTTTACAGCAGCTATTGATGCAGTGTTATTAATAATATTGTACAACTAGAGGGGAAAACATAATATCACATCGATGTAGATATATCCGTAGAATAAAAAACTAAGAATGTAATGTTTCAATTAGGTTTCCGTTCTTAAGAATGTCGTAAGCGCTGACTAAAATACGCCGATAATATATATATATATATATATATATATATATATATATATATATATATATATATATATATATATATATATATATATATATATATATGAGAAGAAAATATTTTATCAATTCACTGGTTGGGTTGTAATTTTCTTGTAGATATAGAGAGAGGAGGCTCTGCTTAATTGAAATGTATATGAACTGAAGAACAACGAAATAGAAACGTGATATAACACTACATTTCTTGATAGGAGTAGAATTTTGATATTGAAATTGAATTATTTATATTTTCAAAGAGATAACTATGAATTACAATTGCTACATGATATCTGCAGTGTTTTATGTGATGTGTGCTAGCGGCTACGAATACTACCGACTTTTATTTTGCTCGAGGATTTTGTAAAAGATGACTAAAATCTTCATATCGACCTACGCCAACTTCACCCAGTGCCTTTTGGTCAACAGTTACATTCCCAAGGAGGGTTGACATCAAGTAGGCGGCTGATCATAAAACTATTGCCAATATAGATTGTGTCGAACTTAAGTAATTCGGATAAGAGCAGGAGTTTTTTTTTGCAATAATTTACATATAATATATTATATAATTATTTAAAAAATAGCATATTGTAACAATATATATATATTTTTAATAATTATACAATCTTTTACTTTAAAATAAGCTCTAAAATTATAACATATAGAAATATAAGACAAATCTGTATATATGCAATACGAGTAAGAAGGGGCAATAAATTCAAGACTACAAGTTAAATCAATAAAAATTACATTGAAGTTAAATATTCACATAACGAATGTTAACAAGGTAAATTTATAGATATTACCCCAATTATAAATTATTTTCTTAAATAGCATGCAAGCAAGATTTTTATGTTTACTATAAATAGAGTATTGTACCTAATCTCCCGTCTTCCGATTCTAGTCGGATGTAGTAAGCTACGCGCGGGGGCCTGTGTGAGGCAGCGGGGTTTCACGGGGCGGGGGCCAGGGCGAGAGCGACGCAGCCTCCCTTCCCAGCAACGATTACTGATTAGTGTGGCGGCGTGTGCGGCGGGGCCGCCCGCTTGGAAGTTGAGACATGCCGCCGCCGATTCGTACTATAGCCTTTGCAAGTGCTTTGAATGGAGACCGGCTCCTACTACTGTCACTGTGGAAGCCGCGAGCTGCGGCAGCCCCACGTTCGTGTATCAGCGGTTGATTTCTTGTTCTTCAACGATCAGCTGATCGAGTGTGTCCGCGTGCACCGGCGAACTATGGAAACGCCTTTACATGTGCTATTACTACTACACACTTACTACGTTTTGTGTCATGATAATATATGAATGTATTCAGTGATTAATGGATATTTTTGAGTGTTTACGATTGTATCCTGTCTCGATTTCTATCAAGTAAGTAATTACGATGTTTATCTTTGATCGTCTACGTCTAAATTGAAAGCTAACCCTACTTTTGAAGATTTTATACGATTCTGTGATGTTTTCCACGCGGAAAATTGCCTTTCACTTACTTATAATTTCATGCATGAATATTCTCAAGGAAGTTATTTGTAAAATTCAGCGTCTAGTAATCACTCAAAACGTTTTTATCAACGAGTGTTGATGAGTTGCCTTATATGATGTGTATATATATCTACACATTTATATGATGAGGCTTTTATGATGGTGTGTAAATAAAAATAATTGAAATAAGACTTATTGTATGAAAATTAAATGATTGGCCTCCCACTGCACCTTGTATTTATAATGGAATCTGTAGTTGTGTTTCTATATTTCCGGGTCAAATTTTATTGTTTATCAATAAAATTTGCATAATTTTGAATGGAAAAAACGAACTAAATAATGTCTTTTTGAAAACGATGGCAAAGGATAGTTATTATATAAATTTTGTCTTTAGTTATTTTGAGTATCTCTATCAGCCTATTAATGTTTATTATTGAATATAGGCTCCCCACAGCGTGGAATAATGTTGTAAACACCGCACTTGGCGGTTGTATTGGCGATCGTAGTTGGTATTATAGTTTCTTAGGAGAGTGTTGTTATTCATTTTTCTCGTAATTTCTTAGGCCTTCTTAATAACTCTCAATAACTCTCATAATAAATAAGGCATGATAATACATTGCATTTTTAACCCATAGACAATCATATTATTTTTTTAATATGTAATATTTAAGAAGTAATATTTCTGCTGTGTGGTAGCGGTTACGAAAACTAACCTACTAACCAACTCTTACTCATAAATGGTATATAAGACGACTAAAAGCTTCATCTGATGCTGTTTGTTTAATAATTAGATTTCCAAAGAAGACTAACCTTTGCAATATGTAAAAAAGAAGAGTACATATTGTATTGACTCCAAGTAAGTGGGATAAGAGCAGGATGACAATAATGATTTAAGAAATAAAATATCATTTTGATTAGATAGACTTTTATTTGTATGATGATGGAGTAAGAATATACTGTGTCACTGTCCTTTTCCTGTACACACGTGTTGTAATGACATTCAAGGCGTCTTAGCAGATAACAATGCAGTAAGGCAAGGTAAACTGAAAACATCTTATTATTATTTGTCCAACACATTAGACTAATTGCTTTATGTGAAGGAAACTGCTGCAAATTCATCACATTTTTAATAAAAATTTTTACTATGTAATAATTTTCATAAAATTAAAAATAATTTTACTGTCAATTTTTTCAAAGACAACCGAAGCAATTAAGCAATTAATATTTATGTCTTGGTTAATATAAATTACATGTAGACATAAAACAAACAACAAAATTTGGCAAACAGCATTTTCTGCATGTTAAACTTAACACCTAAACCTATGTACCACTTGGTATATGAGTTCACTACATTGATCATTAATGTAGTCAAATATTCTTTCTAGTTGTACAGGTGCTGATGCTGCGATTGATGCGGTTTAAAATGTATTGAAGCCATAGGCCTGCAATAAGACAAACAATTTCATTAGACCAGCGGCATAAGATACTTCAACCTATTTATTGTTACATCATTTCATCATCATCATCTTAGCTCACAAATGCCCCTGCGCTAGGCTCGTGTCTCCTCCACAATGAGAGGGTCTGCACCTGATGCCGCTCCACCTGATGTCACCACACGGACAATTTGTAAAATTTTGATATGTTTCGTCGAGTTTGAATTTTATAAAAGTGTTATTAAAATGTATTACCAAAAAAAAAACATAAAAATAATAATCTATAAATGGCAGACCAAAATTCAGTCTTCAACTATAAATAGCAGACCATAACATAGATTTCAATATACATTACTATAATAAATATATGAGATAAAGCTCTGAAACTATAAGAAGATTATAAAACCGTTAATTTAGTTAATTTAGCTAAGTAAAATATAATATGGTTACGTAAACTTAATACAGCATATAAGTAATTTAATTACGGCGATACTGACGTAAAATATTTCAAACGTTCCTTAATTAATTGTACTTATAAAATGTAAGGAATATAAGTATGAGACTCAAAAGCAAGATCATAAGTGGTACTAAAGGTATTTTTGTCTGAAATTGAATATTCTATTATTCAGAGCTCCTGTAGTAACTACGTATAAGACTAGGTAGCTTTATAATAAATAGATAGTTTTTTTGGAGTTTATTCCTTAAGAGTCGATTTTCATATAAGGCGCCCGGTATGAGAAAAATGTGAGGAGTAAAATCTAGTGATATTCGATCACTAGATTTTACTCCTCAAATTTTCCACCTCGTTACGTTTTTGGTGCGCAACCTATTCTGCGCACCTTTCACTTTCTGACGTGATATAATACTTCACTGAACAGTTTTAATAAATGTAAATAAAAATATATATATATATCATTTTTAGTCAAATGAGCTTTTTTGCGCCTGTTTTGATAATCGTACTTAAGGAGTAAACTCCAGTCGTGCGTCGGAGCTGACACACACACTTTTTTTTTATAGATAGATTTCTGTGTTTGTTTCAACGACATATAAATATAATAAGTATTTTTATTATTTAATAGTGGTAGGAACACGGTGCTGACAACTCTCTGTGTACAGCCGTGAGCTGGTCCGTCTGGGGTAGTACCACACTCTCGCAGAAGATCGACGTCTGAGTAATGGCAATGTGCTATTGCGCTTTGTTCGGTGAAGCCGCTTAGCCATACTCTTAGTATTGCAAAGGTCCATGGGCGGCTGTAACACTTACCATCAGGTGTAATGCTTGTTCGTTTGCTACTATAACAAAAAAAAAACGATTTATGTGACGTTAAAATTCTCGCATTTTTTAGTCATTATAAGTCCTATAGTTGGGTATTAGCTTCCTGTAAAAATAGATTTAAAATTAATCAATTATACCACGCAGTCCAAATAAGTTGCTATGCCTTCTTTCGATTGATTTTATTTTCGATTCATCTTATATTAAATTCACCGGAATATGAGGTGACACGTTGTATTCTTGTTAAAAATACCGAAACATGCAATGTTTTGACAACAATAAAATTTCTTCTGTACTTAATTAAATGAAAGCGGATATTGAAAAGAAAGTAAAAGTTTTGGATAAGTCTTCTAATTAAGTATGTGCATAATGTCATCTCTTCATAGCAATATTATTGCAATATTAAGATAATACGCAAAGATAGTAGTTTTTATGTGGAAATTGCCAGTATCAACACAGATTTAACCAGCTCTTAGGACAGCTAGTATTTTTTGTGATGTTAGAGATAATATAAATAATAGGAATATTTTAAAGTTTTGAAAGAACGAAATCTTGATTGCCTAGGGTTTAAGAGAAACAGCTATCATGCCAATTTTCAAGGTTCAGTTTTCAACGCAATGCAATACTTTTAGGGATACACAAATTGTTGGTCCTAATCTGGGTGTAATTTGTGTCTATTAATTATATTTTTGTATAATACTCTGCAATACTATGATTATTATTTTAGTGTATATAGTGTCAATAAAAAAAAATCCGAATCCTTTACGTCGACACCTCTAACGGAAATTACACCTCCGGGTACGACCCCGGTTCTAATAAAGCAAAAGGGTGGTATGTATGGCAATGACATTTTCTATTATAATTTAGACTACATAATCAAATAGTAAACCAAATAAGGATATATATATATATATATATGATGTCTAATACACAATATCACTAAATCTTTTTTATTTAGTAATTATTTGTGTAGATTTTAAAAAGACACTACCCTTTCTTTTTTTTTTTTTTTTTTTTTTCGCAAGGTTGGACCATGGATGTGGTCGCGCCCCGGCAAATCGGCCCGGGGCGACGGAAGAGGCGGCGCGCAACCCCATGGACCCACCCTGCAAACACCTCTCTTCGCCGTGCGAGCGGACCAACGGTACCCGATCTTTGTCTTCGGTGGCCCGCCCGGCAAGAAGAAAAGACACCACCCTGCACCAAGGAAATAATCTTTGTATTGCGGGGGACTTTACAAACATACAATTAGCGCAAACAAATTACACCCAGACTTAGAACAACACTTTGTGGATACCAATTGCAACTGGAAGCGCAACTGGGGTGGGTTTCGGGTTTGTATTGGCCTAGCTGTACCTTTGGTATTACAAAGGTCCATGGGCGGCAGTAACACTTACCATCAGGTGCGCTGTTTACTCGTTTGCCACCAGCAATAATAAAAAAAAGAAAAAAAAAGTAGGTACACTAAGTGTTGGGCCACCGAAGACAAAGATCGGGTACCGGTGGCCCGCTCGTACGGCGAAGAAGAGGTGCTTGCAGGGTGGGTCAATGGGGTTGCGCGCCGCGTCTTCCGTCACCCCGGACCGATTTGGCAGGGTGCGACGTCCATAGCCCACCGCAAAAAAAAAAAAAAAAAAAAAAAAAAAAAAAAAAAAAAAATAAAAAAAAAAAAAAAAAAAAGGTACACTAAGTGTGGACCTGCCTAAGAATCGAATCCATGCTACTGGCACGAAAGGTCGGTATCTTAACCACTACACCAACTTTGCAGTCATTTATTAATTAACTGATTATTTTTTTTAGCTCATGTATTATTCGCAATTTGTTTATAGATTCTTATTTCGCAATATTATAAGTATCTATATTCGCCAATTTAACAGACGTTGTATATAAGCTAAAAATAACTTTAAATCGATCGCAATATCCCCTATTAAGTTCAACAGTCAAATTGAATAAAAATAAAATATTTCCTTGTGGTGACAGAGTAACAATACTATTCACTACTTCCTAGCTTGCCCGTGGGTATTATAAAAGACAACTAAGGGATTGAATAATGCATATAACCTTTATGTAAAGAGAAGGAAAACTCGAAATAAAATCCTAAACCGATTCCACGTTGAAAGGCCTAGTGTTACTCATCTTCAATGGATCTGTAAAACTTATTGGCAATAGTTTTATGATTGGCTGCCTGCCTGACGTCAACCCTCCTTGGGAATGTAATTGTTGACTCAACGGCATCAGATGGAGTTGGCCCAGGTCGTTATAAGGCTTTTAGTAGTCTTTTACGATATCCACGAGCAAAGTAAGGGTTGGTAGTATTCTTAGCCGCTATCACACAGCACGTACACAATGTAGTATAGTGGATATTTAAATATATACAAATATACTGTGTATTAATTCGCAGATTAGTTATTTATACAAATCAGGTAGAAATACATGCAATCAACAATTCCACAAATAATGTTATAAGTGGAATTTATCGGCAAAATTCTCTACTATTAACACAATCAATATTGCAGGCCTCTCCACAATTTCCATGAAAAATCTCGTTTAAAATTCACATAAATTTTCCTTAAAACCTTTTTTATACAAGGGTTGATATTAAACAAGGCTCGTTGTGTTAAAAACAGCCGTTGCTATATACAAAAAAATGATGACTTGCTGAGCTCGCGCTGAATCGCTGAGTCGGTACGGCCCTTCAGTAAGTCAATGCCCGGAGCAGGCGGGAAGATGGCTTAATGCGAACCAATTATCCACCCGAGCCCTTTACATACAACTATCGCGGCGATCAACAATTACAACGAATGAGCGTAATCGAAGTTAAGGGTTGGATCTTTGTTCCCTAAGGGAAATCTAGGTTATTAATTACGAAAGGCGCTTTTTGTTATACGCTCCGTAGTTTTTTTTCTTAAGGAAAACGAAGTCATAAAGAGTTAGAAGGATAAATATATAGATTGAACTAATTTAGAAATGGTGGTAAACATAGACTGAAAGAAATATGATGATATAATATGTTTTTGATGGCGAATTATATATTTAAGTTTTATAAGATCTGACTTTGGTTTGTCTACGCAGATAACGTGGAAGTTTAAGTATAGATTTCACATGTTAAGTGACATGGACTTTATCTCGAAATAGGACAGTTTTTTGTGCTATTTACGAATAAACGTTCTAAGTCTAGATGTTAATTGAGTCCGTTAATTGAATGTTTATAAAGTCGTTGTGGCACAATGATTTATTCCTTTGTATGGTGTGTTGTTTTATAAAAAAAAAAACATAATATACCTTATCATTATTTTGTAAAATAATAGTAAGATATTTATATATTTTTATGAAAAGTAATAGTAAGATAATGTATCTTCCACGGACGGGCGACTCCCCACTCGGTGGACTGATGACCTCATCAAGGTCGCAGGCAACCGTTGGATGCAGGTGGCACAGGACCGTTACAGATGGCATTCTTGTGGGGAGGCCTATGTCCAACAGTGGACGTTTATGGGCTGATGGATGGATGAATGGATGGATGGTATCTTCCACTAAATTTCCATGAGATACCATTAACAGTATGGTCATAGCACTTTTGATAACGACGATTTGACTTACTGACGGACAATGACTAAAATGAAAAGACAAAAGGCGTAAAGAAAATAATAACTCGACACTGACAAAAATAGCTCGTAAAAGTAATTGATTGTCAATATAAAAATAGAAAAAGAACACATCTTAGATAGCATTATTTATAGAAATCATAATACACATTCGCTTATCCTCACGACATTCTCTTTCATCTATAATAATAACGATAATTAACATTGTCGCTTCTTATAAAATCTATATAAATGATTTCTCAAATATTTTTGTCAGTATGAAATATTTGCCATGATATTGCATAAATTTCAATGTTTTAAATTTGAAAATACTTACTCCTTTCATCTTCAATGACGATATCTTTAAGGAGTATTAATACATTATAAAATTAACGTTTTCCATTCAATTAATCAGTGCATATTTATGTTATAGTGTTATAGTTATTTAGATAATAAATCTTCTACTAATAGTTATAATATAATATTACTAATATATATATATATATATACATACATATCATCACGCCATATCCCTTGCAGGGTAGGCAGAGAGAGCAGAGTGCCAGAGAACTCTATCTTTGCATACTTCACTCGCTTCCTCAACATTCATAATTGTCTTCATACACGCTCGCCGGTTTCGGAGACTCTTGACTCCACCTTCCTTCAGTACATGACCAATCTGTAGGTTAGTCTCGGTCTCCTCCGGTACCTACATCCTTCCACTTTCGTATTGTATGTCTTCTTAACCAGACGTTCGTTCGGCATTCTTGCCACATGTACGAACCATCGGAGCATTCACTTTCGCATCTTTACACAAATACTCTCTTTCATACCTACTCGCTCTCTTACGTCGTCGTTACGAATGCGGTCGGTCAGCCTTACTCCACAGATTTTCCGCAGAGATCGCATTTCGACCGCATTAATTTTACTTTCTTACTCTTTTTTGCATACCCAACTCTCGCTTCCATACAGTAATGTTGGGACAAGCACTGCGTTATGTATTGCTACACGTGCCTTCTGGCCGAGGTGGTGGCTACCGAGAAGTTGCCCCAACGCTCCGTTCACTCTATTTCCCGCATTCACTTTTCGCTCTATATCAGTGGTGTACCTTCCATCTCGGCTAAATCCACATCCAAGATATACAAATTCATCCACTTGCTCTAGTACATCATTATCTATTGTTACTCTTACATCTGTTCTGGCTTCATCTCTTTCAAAGACCATTATTTTGGTTTTGTTCACATTCACGCGTAGACCCCTTTTCTTACAATCTTCTGTCATTGTGTCGACTAGGGTCTGCAGGTCAGTCGCTGACTGTGCCAGCAAGACTGCATCATCTGCATAAAGCAGAGCAGTGACCACTGAGTCGTCCATCTGGACTCCCACATTCATATTGTTCAACCTTTGGAGACATTTATCCAGATATCTGATAAAGAGCCTGGCTGACAGAACGCACCCCTGCTTAACGCTGATATTGACGTCAAACCAAGGCGACATTCCATCATCCAGCCGCACACAGGCTCTACAGCCCATGTCACTGGACTGCACAGCCTGCAGCAGTTTACCCCCAAAAGTTTACTCCCAAAGTTCCTTTCGTACAACCGTGTCAAATACTCTCTCCAGATCCACAAAACTGCAGAAAACCCTCTGACCTAGAGCCAGATGCTTCTCCACAATGTTGCGCAGAGAGAACACTTGATCCATGCATCCCCTTCCACTCCTGAAACCTCCTTGTATCTCACACAGTAAACCATCGGACACCATCCTCATTCTCCTTTCAATAATTTTACCGTACACTTTTGCTGCCAAACTGGTCAAGCTTATGGCTCTGTATTTTGCGCAGTCATAACGTGAACCCTTGTTTTTAAATAAAGGCACAATGACTGCGCTATTCCAGTCCCCGGGAACCATTCCCGAGCTCCAACATAAATTGAGGAGCAACAGGAACGCCTCCCAGACACAGAAGCCACCAAGCTTGATCATCTCGGCAGACACCATATCAATGCCCGCTGCCTTACCATTTTTCAAACTTCTTATCGCCCATTCAACTTCATCCATACAGATGTCATCGGAGGACGCTGCTGTCGAATGTTGTTCTACTAAACCACATGCGACACCGGCGTCAACCATAGCATCCGCATACATATCGCCAAAATATTCACTCCATCGGCTTAACACGTCTTGTGTTTGTGTAAGAATGTCTCCACCTTTAGACTTTATTTTATTCATTCTGAAGGCTGATCAACCACACCGAGACTTCTTCACCTCCGTCCAAAAGAGTTTGGTGTTACCCTCGAAGTTTTTAGTCAGCCTATCTTCTGCACTCATACTTGCTCTATCGCGTTTCTCTTTCACTAAGGCCTTGGTGTCATTCTTACATTGCCGATATATTTCTTTCTTCTGTTCAGTCATACTGTCATTCAGATTCAAATAAGAGACATAGTCCAGCCACGCTTTCTTCTTTTGCTCTACGGAAGCTGCTACTTTCGCATCCCACCATGCATCACCATTTGTTTTTCTATGCTTCTTTGAACTTCCACATACTTCTTTCGCTGCATCTACTATACTCTTTTTCAATACTCTCCAGCATTCTTCAATGTCCGTTTGCGGCTGGCTTGCCATAGTCAGCCGTTCTCGGACGTCCTCTGCATACTTTTCTCTTACACACTCTTCTTGCAACCTTTCAACCTTTATTCTTTCAAGCCCTCTGAAGTGGACACACTCTCGCTAGTACCTCCACTTTCTGAACAGACCACTAAATCTCGCAATAACGAGATAGTGGGCCGTATCGACTGTGGGGGCCCCTGTAGGCTCTTGCGTCCAATATTTTGCTTCGGAGGCGACTGTCTACCAGAATTAAATCTATTATACTTTTCTGTTCATTCCTTCTCCATGTATACATATGGATGTCCTTATGTTGGAAAAATGTGTTTGACACAATAAGGTTTCTCTCCATACATACATTCGCTATGAGCCTACCTGCGTTGTTCACTCTCTTATCACCAAATGGACCAAGTAGGTCCTCATAGTCGGGACGCTTGGTCCTCACCCATCCGTTCATATTTCCGCACACAATCACACGTTCACTGGTTTCTGCCATATCCAGAACTTCCCTAACATTATCCCAAAACTTCTCCAGGTCTAATGCCACCGAGGATCCTACGGGAGCATATGCTACAACCATGAATACCTTGGTGGCACCTAGTTTTATACGGACCCAAAGAAGTCTGGGATCATACATTCCGTAATCCTTCACACCTGAGGCCAAGCGAGAGAACAACAGCACTCCTACCCCCATGCTGGCTCGATCGCTCTGTGGTACACCAGACTACAGAGCCATCCCGCCACCAGGATCACAGGCGTCGCTGCCCCTTCGCTTGGTCTCTGTTACACAGAGCACGTCTAGCTGTTTGTCCGCCATGACGGATATCAGCTCCTGTAACTTACCTTCCACACAACCTCTTACATTCCACGTGCCCACCCGGCACTCAGCTCTCCTCGACTCGCCTGACTGGGCAAGGCGTGATGGGTGGCGACCCCCATCACCGCAACTGCCGAAGTTCAGTCCCGCCGACCGACCCGCTTTCGTCGGTACGGTACGCGTCGCCTGCCTCCGGGGACGCCCTAACCCGCACTGCGGTACGCATATCGAGCCGGATTAGCAGTCTAATTAGACTGGCAGGGGACGCGACGAGCACGCTCCGGACTATGCCCCCCTAATAATTATATATATATATATATATAATATTATGTATAAATAATTATATATTCTCTCTGCCTACCCTGCAAGGGATATGGCGTAATGATATGTATGTATGTAAATAATTACCCTTACTTTGCTCGTGGATGTCGTAAAAGACGACTAAGAGCCTTATAACGACCTGGGTCAACTCTATCTGATGCCGTTTGGTCAACAATTACATTCCCAAGTCGTCCCAAGTTGACGTCTGGTAGGCTGTCGGTCATAAAACTATAGCCAACAACTTTTGCAATATGTACTATGAAAGAAGAGTACATATTGTATCGACCCCAAGTAATTGGGATAAGAGTAGGTGAATGATGTAATAGTTAAATAAATATGCATGGTTCTTCCAGAAGTCGGCTTGGGGATTGCTAAGGGCCATGTGGGAGTTCTCACGTTAGTTGCATTTATTATTAGGAGATATGGTTTCCCACCTCGATGGTGGAACGGAAACGTAATTTTTTATTTGTTATATCATCTCGGGCCGTGTATGCTGTAGTGACTTCGTCGTTGTGCTTAAGTCGTTGTGTTCTGAGGGCCCTATGCCACAACACACCCAACCTCTGGGAGGTTGGGTGTGTTGTGGCAGAATTAAAATAGCTATCGGTACACTGATTCATCTACTGCCTGATGGTCGGCAAGAGTATGTTGATGTGTAGATCGGCATTGCGTGTGTATCGCCTACAACTTTAGGCATGAACGTATTCTGAAGTGTTTGTAGCATAGAATTGACGTTGTTGGAGAAAAAGACATGGTGTGCTTGAACACCACTGGACCTTTAGGTCCAGTGGTATGATGCATATAGGTATATCAAACCAATTCACATTACTTAGTAGATAGAGACGCAACAAAATAAAATATTATATGCTAAAATATTGATTTATAACAATATATACTATGATGCGTACCGCAACTCGAAATGCGTACCGCAATGCGGGTTAGGGCGTCCCCCGGAGGCGACGCGTACCGACCCGCCCCCGTCGGTACGAACTTCGGCAGTTGCGGCGATGGGGGCCGCCACCCATCACGCCTTGCCCAGTCAGGCGAGTCGAGGAGAGCAGAGTGCCGGGTGGGCACGTGGAATGTAAGAGGTTGTGTGGAAGGTAAGTTGCACGAGCTGATATCCGTCATGGCGGACAAACAGCTAGACGTGCTCTATGTAACAGAGACCAAGCGAAGGGGCAGCGACGCCTGCGATCTTCCTGGTGGCGGGATGGCTCTGTGGTCTGGTGTACCACAGAGCGATCGAGCCAGCATGGGGGTAGGAGTACTGCTGTCCTCTCGCTTGGCCTCAGGTGTGAAGGATTACGGAATGTATGATCCCAGACTTCTTTGGGTCCGTATAAAACTCGGTGTCACCAAGGTATTCATGGTTGTAGCATATGCTCCCGTAGAATCCTCGGTGGCATCAGACCTAGAGAAGTTTTGTCATAGCGGATGTATGCATGGAGAGAAACCTTATTGTGTCAAACACATTTTTCCAACATAAGGACATCCATATGTATACATGGAGAAGGAATGAACAGAAAAGTATAATAGATTTAATTTTGGTAGACAGTCGCCTCCGAAGCAAAATATTGGACGCAAGAGCCTGCAGGGGCCCCACAGTCGATACGGACCACTATCTCGTTATTGCGAGATTTAGTGGTCTGTTCAGAAAGTGGAGGCACTGGCGAGAGCGTGTCCACTTCGGAGGGCTTGAAAGAATAAAGGTTGAAAGGTTGCAAGAAGAGTGTGTAAGAGAAAAGTATGCAGAGGGTGTCCGAGAACGGCTGACGATGGCAAGCCAGCCGCAATCGGACATTGAAGAATGCTGGAGAGTATTGAAAGAGAGTATGGTAGACACAGCGAAAGAAGTATGTGGAAGTTCAAAGAAGCATAGAAACACAAATGGTGATGCATG
Source organism: Lymantria monacha (assembly GCA_905163515.2). NCBI lineage: Eukaryota > Metazoa > Arthropoda > Insecta > Lepidoptera > Erebidae > Lymantria > Lymantria monacha. The sequence continues at coordinate 13,656,234 of LR991098.1, read as the reverse complement.
GTGGGATGCGAAAGTGGCAGCTTCCGTAGAGCAAAAGAAGAAAGCGTGGCTGGACTATGTCTCTTCTTTGAATCTGAATGACAGTATGACTGAACAGAAGAAAGAAATATATCGGCAATGTAAGAATGACACCAAGGCCTTAGTGAAAGAGAAACGTGATAGAGCAAATATGAGTGCAGAAGATAGGCTGACCAAAAACTTCGAGGGTAACACCAAACTCTTTTGGAGGGAGGTGAAGAAGTCTCGGGGTGGTTGGTCAGCCTTCAGATTGAATAAAATAAGGTCTAAAGGTGGAGACATTCTTATACAAACACAAGACGTGTTAAGACGATGGAGTGAATATTTTGGCGATATGTATGCGGATGCTACGGTTGGCGCCGGTGTCGCATGTGGTCTAGTAGATCAACATTCGGCGACGGCCTCCTCCGATGGCATCAGTATGGATGAGGTTGAATGGGCGATAAGAAGTTTGAGAAATGGTAAGGCAGCGGGCATTGATATGGTGTCTGCCGAGATGGTCAAGCTTGGTGGCTCCTGTGTCCGGGAAGCGTTCCTGTTGCTCCTCAATTTATGTTGGAGCTCAGGAATGGTTCCCGGGGACTGGAATAGCGCAGTCATCGTGCCTTTGTTTAAAAACAAGGGTTCACGTTATGACTGCGCAAATTACAGAGCCATACAGGGCTTTACAGAGCCAGCTTGACCAGTTTGGCAGCAAAAGTGTATGGTAAAATTATTGAAAGGAGAATGAGGATGGTGTCCGATGGTTTACTGTGTGAGACACAAGGAGGTTTCAGGAGTGGAAGGGGATGCATGGATCAAGTGTTCTCTCTGCGCAACATTGTGGAGAAGCATCTGGCCCTAGGTCAGAGGGTTTTCTGCAGTTTTGTGGATCTGGAGAGAGCATTTGACACGGTTGTACGAAAGGAACTTTGGGACATTTTACCGGAGTATGGTATTAACGGTAAACTGCTGCAGGCTGTGCAATCCAGTTACATGGGCTGTAGAGCCTGTGTGCGGCTGGATGATGGAATGTCGCCTTGGTTTGACGTCAATATCGGCGTTAAGCAGGGCTGCGTTCTATCAGCCAGGCTGTTTATCATATATCTGGATAAATGTCTCCAAAGGTTGAACGATATGAATGTGGGAGTCCAGATGGGTGACTCAGTGGTCTCTGCTCTGCTTTATGCAGATGATGCAGTCCTGCTGGCACAGTCAGCGACTGACCTGCAGACCCTAGTCGACACAATGACAGAAGATTGTAAGAAAAGGGGTCTACGCGTGAATGTGAGCAAAACCAAAATAATGGTCTTTGAAAGAGATGAAGCCAGAACAGATGTAAGAGTAACAATAGGTAATGATGTACTAGAGCAAGTGGATGAATTTGTATATCTTGGATGTGGATTTAGCCGAGATGGACGGTACACCACTGATATAGAGCGAAGAGTGAATGCGGGAAATAGAGTGAACGGAGCGTTGGGGCAACTTCTCGGCAGCCACCACCTCAGCCAGAAGGCACGTGTAGCAATACATAACGCAGTGCTTGTCCCAACATTACTGTATGGAAGCGAGAGTTGGGTATGCAGAAAAGAGTATGAAAGTAAAATTAATGCGGTCGAAATGCGATCTCTTCGGAAAATCTGTGGAGTTAGGCTGACCGACCGCATTCGTAACTACGACGTAAGAGAGCGAGTAGGTATGAAAGAGAGTATTGGTGTAAAGATGCGAAAGGGAATGCTCCGATGGTTCGGACATGTGGAAAGAATGCCGAACGAACGTCTGGTTAAGAAGATATACAATGCGAAAGTGGAAGGATGTAGGTACCGAGGGAGACCGAGACTAACCTACCTAGACTAGATCGGTCAGGTACTGAAGGAAGGTGGAGTCAAGAGTCTCCGAAACCGGCGAGCGTGTATGAAGAGAATTATGAATGTTGAGGAAGCGAGTGAAGTATGCAGAGATAGAGTTCTCTGGCACTCTGTTCTCTCTGCCTACCCTGCAAGGGATATGGCGTGATGATATGTGTGTATGTATGTATGTATACTATGATTTAACAAAACAAGATGTTTTCCTTATAAAATCAGTTATAGATTTATTATAGGATCTGGTATTTTGTGTATTGTTTGCAGTAAACTAGGTCAAGTGTATCCCTAGCCTGTGGGTAAGGGTCCGCACAAATTACGAAATAATGATCTGAGCGATATCTATAGAATATTTTTAGCACGGTGAATTTCGGCTAAAATTGAATTATAATTATTTCTATTTAAAAAAACCTTTTATATTTTAAGAGTCTATTAATTAATTCTATTCATACTGAGCGATTTCACTTAATATTAAAGAACAGCTTTATTTCGGCCATATAATCGATGATATTATCAGAATAATAATTTTTAGTTGTTCTTTTATATTCAACTATTATTATAATTATAAATAATAACGCTTGATTAAACGATGGCCTTTTCTTTTTTAAATACCTTAAAACATATATAGGACCCACTATGGGGTTTGAAGAAAAGTAAATGGCCTTCTTATATCCTCGCTAGACTTTTCCCTTAGTGGCTAACGCCATGATCACCATGCTTATTTTATCTTCCATAATTGTGCCAAGAATTTCATAAGTGAACTAAAAACCGGCGATGCAATCTTCGTTATGTTTTCAATGAAAGTATTTGTAACTTAATACTAAATTATTTAAGTATAATAGAAATTAATTTATAGAACATTTATTAAACTGGTTCTAATTAGAGATGATTTAAGCCTTTTTTATTAGGCCTTTGAGATTTATGAAGAGCAGAAGTAACAGCTTTTCATAATAAATTTTAGACAAATGAAAACGATTTTGTTTTAAAAAAGAGGCCACCCTGCACTAAGTAAATAATCCTTGTATTGCGGGAAACTTTACAAACATACATGCATTAATACATACAAATAAATTACACCCAGACTCAAAACAATTACACCCAGACTCAGAACAATTAAATTACAACAACAAAGCAATTAAATTACACCCAGACAGAACTTTGTGGATCGCACAAAGTGTTGTCCTGCGTAGGACTCGAACCTAGGACACTGGCATGGAAGTTCGGTATCTTAACCATTACGCCATCTGTGCAGTTAGTTGCTTCATTATATTGGATAATCCTATTAAATCTATCATTATCCTGCTCATATCCCAATTACTTAGAGCATACGAAATATGTAGAATGCGTATTGCAAAAGTTTCTCGAGCATTTTGAGACCTATCTAACCTCTATTGGGAATGTAATTATTAATTACCAAACATCATCAAATGGAAACTTCACTTGGTCAAAGGCCCAGTTCGACGTAAATCTTTTAGCCGTTTTTACGAGCAATATAAGAGTTGATAATATATCGTAATCGCTATCACACAACAAGATAATCACGGTAAGCTATAACCTATACTTGGGCCGACGGCTTGGCTCGACGGGCGATGGTGGTTCCGGGAGCATTTCCGTCAGCTTGTCCCACAGCTTGTCGGCGCGGCGTCCGCTCTATCCTGGCTTATGCGGAATGTGGGTGGACCCAGCGCTATGTGCTGACTGCTGTAAGCGGGGGCGGTCCGGTCGATGGCCCTGTACGGCGCACCAGTGAGGGCAGGGTCCTTGACCGTCCGACTTAGGGCTCTGCTGTGGCGACCACAGCGGGCCATGGCAGTCAGGGCTATACGCGGATACCGCACGGTGGCAGCATGCCTGTTGGCCGGAACACCCCTGTGGGACTTAGAGGCGGAAATGCTCGCCGGACTGTACCGGCGGGTGTCAGTGATGCAAGTAAGGGGCGGCACCGTCTTGCTTAGTGAGTTGGCCGCCTGGCGGGGCGACGCCCGCCGTAACGTTATTGCCCGTTGGACAATCCGGCTGGAAAGGCCTCGGTTGGGTGTTCGGACCATCGAGGCCTTCCGGCCGGTGCTGATGGAGTGGTTGGGTCGACAGCACGGGGTCCTTTCCTTCCGACTGGTGCAGGTCTTGACGGGGCATGGTTGCTTCGGCAAGTACCTGCACACGGTCATGAGGAGGGAGAGGACACCGTCCTGCCACCACTGCGATTGCGACGAGGACACGGCGCAGCACACGCTCGAGGTCTGTGTGGCCTGGGCAGAGCAGCGCCGTGAACTCGTCGCGATCATCGGTGCCGACCTGGCGGTGCCGACCATTGCTAAGGCAATGCTCGATAGCGTCAGGAACTGGGACGCGGTCGCTGCCTTCTGCGAGACAGTTGTCTCGCGGAAGGAGGCGGCGTGGCGACTCTGAGAGGAAATCCTCTTCGGTGAGACGCTGCGCCACCGGCGCCTGGGGCGGTGTAGGCGCGAGTATCTGCGCCTAATGCCGACCTAGGCGAGGCCGCGGGTGACTGGACCGGGGAATAGTCCTTCACCCGCAGAGAGGCTGACCGCGTGATGGCGACGCCCCGGCAGTCAGCCGGGGCATCGAAGGGGGATGGTACCCGAAAGGGTAACCCGCCGGGCTGGCCACGGAAGGCAAGGAAGCGGTACCAGTGGCCGGCCCAATGGCAATGGGGAGCGCGCCCTTCCGTCGCCCCGGACGGTGCGGGCGACGTGTGACCGGGCCATAGCCTACCAAAAAAAAAAAAAGCTATAACCTAAAATAAGAACATTTGCTAAAAAAAAGCTTATGTCCAACTATAGAATAGAATTATTTTTGGTGTAGTAATACTTTGTAAATATTTTGTCTAGGTTTTTTTTGTGGTTTTTAAATCTGTCTAACACAAATTAATTGACCTAAGCGACCTAGTATTTTTATAAAAAAAAATGAAACAGTAATTAAGGAATTCCTCTTTGTGTCCATAGTACGAGGGGAATTCAATTTCTAAATCAAACAAAAGCATTGTGTGACAGAATGTTTGTTTCAAATGATTGTTCCCTTTATTTATCTACCCGTAAAGTTCTTGTCACATCAATAAAGAGTATAAGGGAAAAAAATATAGGGCTTAGATTCAAGTGGGTCGGGTAACAAAATAATACTTACGTGATGGTATCAATTTTCCATATAGAGTAAGAATGGCATTCATCACCCTTTCTCTAGCCCATGGGTGTCATAAAAGACGATAAAGGGATATGATATGCACTTAAAATTTATGCAAGGAAACGAAAAGTTTAAATTAAACTCTATACCAACCTATCTGATTAGTGCGGTGTAGTAGATTAATTACCTACTCACTGTGGAGGAGGCTTGAGTCCAGCAGTGGGATATCCCACTGCTATATGAACTGTGATAATGTGATAATTACGGTATAAATTTTAGAATTAATGGTATTTATAACGTAAGCTATTTATAATTTCCGATGTTGATGCAAATATTACACATTTGAAATAAAACTATTTTTACGTATTTTATTGCGTTTATATTGAAGTTTTAATTTTCCAACGTTTCGAACACTTTACAGCGTTCATGGTCACGGGAGGGCTAAGGTATTTCACGTACAACAAGTCATCTTTATTACAAATATTTGTACTTATCCGCTGCAGTATTAGTTTATTAAATTTTGACCCAAATTTTAATACAAATTTATTGCCAGAACAAAATGAAAATGATTCTGTATTAAAGAAGCATATTGTTTTTTATGTTTGCGAATAAAAAAATAACTAAGAAAGCCAAAGAGTTATTTGACTCCAGTTCCATAGTGAATATTTTTTTTGGAAAATGATTTCTGATGATTTAACAGAGTTTAACACATTTGAAATAAAACTATTTAGACGATTTCTATCGCATTTTTTAATTTCCTGACGTTTCGAATACTTTACAGCGTTCATCACCACAGGAGGATCTCTCGAATCTTTTCGTAGACCACACTGTTCTTTCTCGCAGTGAAGGAAAAGGGATGCAGAACGATAACATCACTGCAAAAGAAGAAATTTTATTTAAAAATTTTATTTTCGTGTCGACGATTAGACTTTGTAATTGTGGTAGGACCACGCTGTTGACAGTTCTCTGTCTGCAGCCGCGGACCGGTCCGTCCGGGGTAGTATCACATTATCGTAGAAGATCGACGTATGAGTAATAGCAATGTGCATATATTGCACTTCGTTCAATGAGCGAGAGAGCCAGAAGCCCAATTGGGTGGGTTTGGGGTTTATATTGGTAAGCAGCGGCCTAGTTATACCCTTGGTATTGCAAAATTGAACTGTTATACCATGGTGATGAAACGGTTTGGTTACAGTTATAGGGTTTTATTTCAAGCTTTCTTTCTTTTGAAAGAGCTTTCCTAGTCTTGAATCAAGGTTTTAAAAAAATATTTGACACTGTATTGAGTATTACATTATTTAAAAAACTAATTAGTAACAAAATTTTAGTTTTGAATCTAAGTCTTTCATTTTAAATGAAGATCATATTATTTCATTTACGTAGTACCTTCATTAGTATCTGCGAAATACACATTTCAGAATATATAAAACCTCTGAGTGAAAGAAAAAATAAATTTGTGTTTCACAATTTGCTAGTAAATTGTAACAAATAATTTCAATGCAAAATAACGTTGGAGTATTTCATTTCTTTCGCACTTGAAATGTGAACTTTTACCTCTGTTTAATCAGTCGGAGTAGAACATCGCATACTATGAAAAATGAAGGCGAATATACTTTCTTTTTCATGACACATACTGCATTAAGAAGTAAATCTTTGTAGGACTCGCAAAAGACTTTATAAACATACAAGTAACAGATATAAATAGCGACGACTAGGTGCGTAGGTACTGAAACCACGACACTCGGAATGGCAAATCACTATTCAGATCACTACGCTATCTCATCATCATCGTTATTATCACCTTGCTTTTAACCCAGTTACTTGGGTTGCTATGTCCTTATTTTCCACACAACTCTATCATGCTTCATGCAGTCTATCCATATTGCCCTGGTGGGCAAAGGCAAAGCAAAAACTTTCCTGTCAATATTACTTTCATCCTATATCATCGCAAGTCCACATGACTTTGCTACCTGTACAGTGGTTAGTCAATTTGCCTAAAAGTTGTAATACAATCTACTAATATAGCATGCTATAGCAGCCTGATTTGAAATATAATTTTGCTTGGCCTATTTATTACAAATAATAGTGTCAGTGTGTGTGTGTGTGTGTGTTTGTTGTTAGAAGTATTAGTGTAATATCTATACATAAAAATAATAATAATAAATTCTCATTATTATTCAACCTTTTGTCATTGGCCCAATCCTTACTAATATTATAAATGCGAAAGTAACTCTGTCTGTCTCTCTGTCGGTCTTTCACGCCAAAACTACTGAACCGATCTAAATGAAATTTGGGACACAGATAGTCTAAAGCCATAGGCTACTTTTTAATGCAAAAAAGGTTCGTAAAGGGGAATGAAAAGTTGTAAGGAATTATCGCCATTTTTAAAGCCAGAAGCTTGAAACTTATTTCTAGGCTATCGATTAAATAAATATGACATTGAAATTTCGTAAAAAAATTACCGTTAAGGGGAAAATAAAGATAGGCGATGAAAAACTTTAGGAAAGTAACCTTTTACGCGGGCGAAGCCGCGGGCAGAAGTTAGTAATAAATATAAAAACAAAAATAATGAGAAATAGAACAAATCTAGAATAATGTAGGAAAGTTAATAAGTCGACTGTGAGTATCATCAAATTAAAAAAAAAATATGTAGAAAACATGAGATAAGCAATCGTAAATTAAATATTAAAATAACGAATTCGTATAGAATTCGATTCGATCGAATGTAATGTGTGAAAATTTTTTCAAACTCACTCACATAAATGCACTTATAGCCCATACAGAGTAAGACAAAAGCATCCATTATAACGGCCAACAAAAGTTCCATAATAAATTAGATTCCCTATATTATGTTAAAATGAAATAGGTGGCGAATAAAAGAAGCGCGATATTTAAATAGGGAAGTGTCAACGGGCGCGCTCGTCAACGTCACGTTTCAAGATGGCGGCTCCCACCACTTTAGTCGTGCAAACGTGACATGAGTTTGCGTTCGAAATCAAAATTATGTCTGCTGTGAAGACTTTGTTATTCAAATATGTGTACGTCTTTATAATAAGTTATTACTGAAACATATTGCTGGAAGGTTTAAGGAATACACAAATCGACGTGTCTATTATATAAATACAAGTTATATTTATAAGCCACGTTTCGTTATTTGTGTATATACTTAACTTATTTATTTTTCAAAGTATCTAAAATAAAATATGAATGTAATGCCTACAAGGTTCTGCGTCAATATAATATCAAATTTAATTTAATATAATATCACAGTGTATTCATTTGGATAAACAAATAGAGATATTCCAGACAATCTATGCGCTAATATTTATCTGAACATAAATATACACTCATTTGCAAAAAAAACGGGCACCTAAGCAATGAACCATTTCAAATGTTAATATTTCTTTGTTTGATAATTATAGGTAGTTTTATCCACACAATTTGGTAAATTAATAAGAAAATAATCGTTTTCATCAGTATTTCATAAAATTTAGATACAATTTATGGGAAATAATGCTAAACCTCGCTAGTAGTGTATATTCGCTAGTAGTGCATATGCTCATGAAGTAAAAATAAAAAAGTTTTTTTGTTTGTTTTTCTTTAATAAAGTAAAAGCAGATAAATGTTTAGTATCGAGTGTGACCCCCTCTAGCTAAAATCACAGCTTGAATTCGTCTGGGCATGCTAGCGAGTATATCCCGGATACTTGCTTGCGGAATACGTTCCCACTCCGCAGTAATCACATTCTTCAGCTCTCTGATGGTCTGCGGAGCCGGGTGTACTGATCTCACACGCCGTTTCAGAACGTCCCAGACATGCTCTATGGGATTGAGGTCGGGACTTCGAGCTGGCCAATCCAAACGACGAATGCCGACCTCTTGCACATACGCATTAACATCGCGGGATCGGTGGGCGCGAGCATTGTCGTCCATAAAAATCGAGTCTTCACCTAGAGCGGCCAATGCGGGTTGTGCATGAGAAATTAGAACTTCCGTTATGTATCGATGCCCAGTCAGTGAGCCGTTTTCAATGAAGACTAACTCTGTACGATCCATTGAATTTATTCCTGCCCAAAACATAACAGAGCCCCCACCATAAGGTGTGATTTCTTCGAAACATGCCTCTGCAAAGCGTTCTCCTTGTCTTCTTAGCACTCGCCGACGTCGATCTTCACCGAACAGAGATATCCTGGCTTCATCAGAGAACAAAACCCTATTCCAATCGTCTTGAGTCCATGATTCACAATTTCTAGCGAACCTAAGCCTGTGAACTCTGTGCTCACGGAGTAATTTGGGGCCGCGGGCCGGGCGGTGACTGCGTATATTGGCAGCGAGAAACCTCCTCCTGACCGTCCATAGACTAATATGCACATTTCTTACTTCTTGGAGGTTGTTCTTAAGATCCACATACGAAGATTTGCGATTTCTCAATGCGCGACTCACAAGAAAACGATCATCCCGTGGTTGGGTACATGGTTTTCTTCCAGAACCAGGCCTTCTCTCGACGGAACCAGTCTCCTGATATCGCTGCCAGGTCCTTTGGACTGTCGAGCGACTAACATTTAGCCTCCTAGCCACGAAACATTGGCTGCAACCCTCTTCAAGCAGCGCGATAATTTTGGTAGCTTTTACCACTTTATCTACCATTTTTGATACAGCCAAACAGCATTAAATAAAGCTTTGACAGTCAAGGATATGAAATTAATCGATAAAAATTGAATAAAAGTTATGAAAGTCGATGTTAACTTCTGGAACTTCGCGCCAAAAATGTAGGATAAAAAGGGGTTTTCTGTAAAAATGAACATCAAATGAAAAATTGAATTTAGAACGTACTTTTTTAAATACCACAGCATTTTTAAAACCGGCCAGTAACGTGTACAAACGATTGAAACCTTTTTGGTATTGTATCTTTTTAAATATGAATGAAAATCAAAACCGCCCGTTTTTTTTGCAAATGAGTTTATAAATAACTTTTGTAATATTAATTACTTTTTGTTGATTTAGCGTTTGCTAGACTTTTTATAAGAATTCATTTATGAAGAGAAAAATGATTATAACATACAAAGCTTGGGAGAAAATTCTCGTTCATTGAACCTCACATCTATTGGTAATCTGTCCCAATTACTTTACTAATTGAGCTCATTTGGCACCTACGTGTAGTACATAACAGTGAATTACTGTTCACATTATAGTCTTTTTGAGGTACATTTTACCATGCATCTATTGGTAATGCTTACGCATTGTTTCCGTTTAATAGTATAACTTTCTGGCTAGAGTTGCAATAAACCACGATACGACCACGACACATTCCGAATTATTAATGCTTTTTTCATTGATTTGAGAATTACATGCTAAGACTTTAAAAGTAATAATAAATTTTAAATATGAAGCCATTAAATATTTGATGAAATTTTATTTATAAGAATATTTGGAAAACATGAACGGTGAATAAGTTACTACACGTTGTTGTCAAGATAATTGTGCTATTACAAATACTTAAGTTCTTTGGCCACATATCTCGGGAGCTTTATTCAAAATCTATTGGTACAAGACAAAATGTAAGAAAATTAAAACTATAGAAGGGGATTTTTTTAAGACTAATCCCATCACATTTCAGTCATTGTAACTTCTTTAACCCAGGATCCACAATGGTCTCCATAAATGACACCGAGGTTTGAACCTTGGGCAATCCCGGGAGATGATTTTAATTGTCTTGGAACCCGCAACAAATTTAATTAGAAAAGTTGAACAGGAGGAGTTGAAAAAGAGTGCATCTACTTACCTCCTAGAAAATAAGAGAGACAGGAAGCAAAATTGACTAGCCAGTCAATAAGTAAAGGGGTGTACAGCTACGATAAGTGCAGCACCATGGATACGGGATAACTTAACGAGGCCTGTATGTGAGCCTTAAATTTGATTGCAGTAGTAGGTATGACAAAAACGCACGGCGAAAGTGATTACTTATAATAATGGTCAAATCGAATATACAATACGAAAGTGGAAGGATGTAGGTACCGGCGGAGACCGAGACTAACCTACCTAGATTGATTGTGATTGACACGTACTGAAGGAAGGTGGAGTCAAGAGTCTCCGAAACCGGCGAGCGTGTATGAAGAGAATTATGAATGTTGAGGAAGCGAGTGAAGTATGCAAGGATAGAGTTTTCTGGCACTCTGTTCTCTCTGCCTACACTGCAAGGGATATGGCGTGATGATATGTATGTATGTATGTCTATAAAATTAGTGGGCCAAACATCTATATAGGTAACACCACATCGTACACATTTATTTCATACAAAATGGTGGAATATTGTAGAAGAAGCAGTATGAACTAGAAATAACAGTCAACAAGGACTAATCTATGACTATGATAATTTGGTTATATTATTTTATAGCGAAAATTATGAGATTTGCTCTTGCAATATGCGTTGTTAGGGTCATCGTCTCAGCTTATATATATCCCATTGCTGAGCTCAAGCTTCTTTCATAATGGGAGGGTAATTTAACCTACTTATACTACGCTGGTTCAACGTGTTGTAATAGGGATTTGTTTCGAGTTTTCCTTCTCCTGCATAGATGTTATATGCATTTTAAATCCCTTAGCCGTTTCTTACGATCACCCACGGATAAGAGAGTGGGTGGTGAATTGTATTCTTACTCCGTCATCTCACTGAAAACTGCTGTTACGGTATTTTATCTAAATAGAAGTGAGTCAACACTTCTGCTTAATATAATACCGCTAGAAGTACATAGAACACAGTAGATAGTCAATCTTGACCTCTCAGATCGGTAAAGCTATCCGACCATAAGGATTGGATTGTGCGCCCACAGACGAATAGTCCGACATAATAAAATAATGACAATATATTAAACATTCATCAGATTAAATTCGAAGTGCTTGTAAAATAATTAAAACAAAACCTTTCACCCCTTTAGGTTAGTCAGTATATTTTTTTTTATATAGCTATGGATTAATGTGTCAATAATGTTTTACAGAGATAACATGCGAATATATATTTCTTTGGAACGGACAATTCGTGACGAATGAGAGGGTCTGAACCTTACGTTGGGTTGTTGAAGAAAATTCGTTTAGATGCAGGCTCTCCAAAATGGAGAGGATTTAGTTTAGCCTATAAGCTTGGATTTGATGCGCCGTATTGAAATTGGGGACTGTGTGGAAAATAATAAAAAACTAAAATATGTAATTGTTTACATATGAAGTTTATATGAGATGAATGAGTGACGGTAGAACGGTTCTACTTATGGTTATAGTTTAAGAATAGAAAGTTCTACTACACATCTTTTCTCATTGAGGTTGTAAAAACGGACGAGCTCGATCTCATATATTAGATGGCTTGCAAGTCAGGTTTGGGGCAGTATACTATACGGATCATGTAGCAACTCGAGAAATTTTCCGTGCGTCCAAGTGCTTCTACCATACATACTATTGTAATCCATGTTAAGGCTCACAAGTAGGTCCCACAAGCTCTGTCATATCCGTGGTGTTGTACTGCTGCGCTTCACGTATCAGTAGGTACATCCTTTAATCTATTGGCCTATTCGCAATTTTTGTTTTGTCTCCCGTTTTGCATAGTAGGGAAGTGTATTTATCCAACTCCTGTTCTATTTAATTAAATTTGTTGCAAGTCCCAAGTCAATAAAAAGTATTTTCCGAGACTATCTAAGGATCACTATTGGGGATCCTAGCTTACATGAGTTATTGGGAATGTGTGCTGGGAATGGTCCCAATAAAAAAAATTGTTTAAAGTGCTGAGGCATTATGATGCGAAAATTTTAAATGTTACAGAATATGAAACTGCAACAAAGACATTAAATTTCTTCAAATTGTAGAGCTCTAAGGAACACTAAGACACACGGATATTAACGTTATTCTTATATGCATAAGGTTCAATAATAATTAACCATTATTATTTATAGAAGGCAACCTTATATTTTATTACTTTTTTAGGGTTCCGTACCTCAAAAGGAAAAAACGGAACCCTTATAGGATCACTTTGCTGTCCGTCCGTCCGTCTGTCCGTCCGTCCGTCTGTCCGTCCGTCTATCCGTCCGCTTGTCCATCTGTCCGTCTGTCTGTCTGTATGTCAAGACCCTTTTTCTCAGGAACGCGTGGAGGTATCAAGCTGAAATTTATATCAAATACTCAAGTCTACTGACAAGAGCGAATTTCGTTAAACAATAATCAACACTCTGCTCTACTTACTTAAAGATATACTAATTTTAACGCGATATGTATCCTTTTCTCACCGTGCACTAAGCAAAAGTGTTGGCAATATAATGATTTCTTGTTTTTACGCGAATATTACACATTTGAAATAAAACTATTTTTACATATTTCATCAAGTTTGTATTTGATTTTAATTTTCTGATGTTTCGAACATTTTACAGCGTTTATGGCCTAAGGTATCCTACGTCCAACAAATCGTAATAACGATAACTTGTTGGACGTGAGACCCTGTGACCATAAACGCTGTAAAGTTTTGACAATAGTTTTATGACCGGCCGCCTGCCTGACGTCAACCCTCCTTTGGAATATAATCGTTAACCAGACCACTTTAGGTGGTGTTGGCTCAAATTAATATAAAGTTCCTAATCATCATTTATAACACTCACTAGTAATTTGAGGGTTGGCAGTGTTTGTATATTGTTTACTTTGATCAACAAAACAGAAATATATGTATATAAAGTAATAATAGGTATTTTTCTCTTTAGTTCAAATAATTTACCGTGTGGTGACGGAATAAGAATATAATTCACGACCCTCTATCTATATATTATCCTGTTAGTTATCGCACGAGACGACTAAGGGATATAAACTACATATAACATCTATGCGAGAGATGGAAAACTCGAAACAAAATCCTATACCAACACGCCTGACGAGCGTGGTCATATTCCCTCCCATTATGGAGGAGGCTCGAGCCCAACAGTGCGACATATATGAGTCGAGATGATGATGATGAAACAATGTACCTATGAGTATGGTATATAGACGTTCCAAACCAATAATAAAATACACATTGACGAATATATTTCTTGCAACAAAAGATTGAAATAATTCTGGGTAACCGAATGATAATGAACATGTATATAGTTTTTGAGTCTACCACGATCATATATACAGAGAGATGCGACAGAAGACTTTAATAATATGTATATAGATTTAATTTTCTAACGTAAGGCAAACTTATTTTAAACCAATAATTTCACTTTAGTATTACTCTAAATCCTCATTAACAAGTACACAGCTGATTCTGTTCACGTGTCGTTCGTATTACATTGAGATTTCAAGTACAATACAGTAAGGTATTAACATCTATTGTGAACAATATCCCGAGGCGGGTGCTGCCTTATCTAAACTCATTATGTTACATGGTAATTGGAAGATTTTGTTACATTTTGATATATGACATTATAATTTAGTTTTATGGTTGTATTTGTAAGTATAATTTTGGTAAATAAATTGCTGGTATAATATTCGTCCTATCCGTGTGGTGACGGAGTAAGAATACAATTCACCACCCCCTAGCTTACCCGTGGGTGATAGTAAGAGACGACTAAGAGATATAAAATGCATATAACATCTATGCAAGAAAGGGAAAACTCGTAACAATATCCTATACTAACACGTCTGACCAGCGTGGTATAGTAGGCCAATTTCTCTCCCATTATGGAAGGGGCTCGAGACCGAACAGTGGGACATATATGAGCTGAGATGGATGGATGGTATAATAATCATCATTCTCCTACTATAAGAGTACCAATTACTTCGGGGTCGATACAGTATGTATTCTTCTTTCATAGTACATATTGTAAAAGTTATTAGCAATAGTTTTATGACAAGCCGCCTGCTACTGCATACACGTCATCCTTCCTTGGGAATGTAATTGGTGACCAAACAGTATCAGATGGAGTTGGCCCAGGTTGTTATAAGGCTCTTAGTTGTCTTTTACGACATCCACGAGCAAAATAAGGGTTGGTAGTATTCGTAGCCGCTACCACATAGCAGAAAATTACTGGTACTATATTATTTTAATTTATTCATTTAAAAATATCATTTATATTACTTATGGAACTATCCGCCGATCTCGCTCCAAATGAGTTTTGTGGGGCGAAACTCATTAAGGTTCAAAAAAAAATTAGCCATGTATAGTATGATTTTTATCATATTATACTATATAACTTAACCTGATAAATCATTTTATACGCTAGTAATAAAATTTTCAAGAGGCTGGATGTCAGGCAGGCGTCTGGCTATAAAGCTTATTCAAAATTATAGTAGTGTACATATCTCTTACATCTACTTATAGGAAAAGGACTGCGCTGTATCTAAATATATTGGCGATAAAGTCAAGCAGATGTTTTACGAATATTAGATTAGTGTTATTTTCATATTCGATTGGTTGCCTCTTGTGATAACTACATCAAAATTAATTCATCATCATCATCATCACAGCCCATAAACGTCCCACTGTTGGGCTCAGGCCTCCTCCACAATGAGAGGGAAATTAACCTACTATACCGCGCTCGTCAGACGTGTTGGTATAGGGTTTTGTTTCGAGTTTTCCTTCTCTCGCATAGATGTTATATGCGTTTTATATCCCTTAGTCGTCTCGTACGATCACCCACGGGATTAGGGGTGGTGAATAGTATTCTTACTCCGTCACCACACGGAAAAAAGTAATTAGTAATTACATATTACATTTTAAATCTAAAACACAAACAAAACCTATTTAATAAATTATAAAATAATAAACAAGTAACTGAAGTTATGATGAAACGTGAATCTCCAAAGTGTTATCTTTTTATTAAGGTTGTTGAAAGAATGAAGCCGCTTAATTCTTTTTGGGAAGATATCAAGGAACCGTAGTATCGTTATAGATCATCGTTTGGATAAGTCACAAAGATGAAAATGTATGTCAGGCCGGGACCAACATTAGGTTTTATGTCCGAAAAACGTGTAAGTAGTGATAAATGTCGTTCTAGCATGGTACCAACCTTGAATTTTATTATTACGATACATTACACATAAAATAAATACCACGTCGAACTGTTACTAGAAATTATTATTAGGAATGTACATAGAAAATAAATTTAACACGTATGCGAGTGTGAGTGGGACAATTACAAAGACCACGTCGTACTTTTCTGGGTCAAATTGAAGATGTGTTAGTGAAAGGTCAGGTTAAGAGTATGCGTAACCGTAGAGCATGCATGAAGACTGTGATGAGTGTGAATGAAGCGATGGAGGTATGTCAGGATCGTGGTTTGTGGCAATCCGTAGTCCCTGCCTACCCCTCTGGAAAACAGGCGTGAGGCTATATATTAGGGTGTCCGTTATTTCCCAAATTGGGTTTTGTTCTGCAAACGCCCGTCAAATTTTTAGGTTATGACCTAAAAAAAAATATCAAACCCAAATCAGCCCTTAATATTTACATTAACCCGTGCCTAAATCATAATACATTTCCCATTTAAATAACATGGGATTTTCGCACTTTATGCAGCTATTTTTTTTCCACTGAAACAAATGTAGCTAAAAATACACAAACAGTTATTTCTTGTAGAAAATTTAACGTTCTACAAAAAAGATCTGAATGCTTTTTTCGATAAAATTTACCGTTTAAAAGTTATTCAACCATAAACTTGTATTCATATTTTAATTAATCGTTTTTTTTTAATTTTCACCATAATTTTTATTTATATCAAACTAAATGCATACAGATAGATAATAAAACAAATAAATTCAAGATTTAGATCTAAAATAAATTATATTATTGCTTTTAAATAATATCGATACTTACTATACAGTTTTCAACTTTTTTCACACATCTTGAAACAATTTGTATTTCAATTCCAGCTCTATACCAGAATTTAGTCACTTCTCCTATAATGAATTGACAACTTGCTGGAAGTGTTTTTTTTTTGCTTCTCTTGTTTGATAAAATAACAATTGTAGTACTTGTTTGTTAGTTGGTAATTTATTACCACTGATTGTTTAAGTTGGTTCTCCCAAAAGAAACATTGGATTTCTCAGGCTCACAGAAGTATTTTTTTTTTTTTGGAAATATATATTAAATAGTATTTCTGCTGAATGAGTTCGCAATAATAAAATTTATTAAATAAACACTTCACCGAGAAGTTATAGACTCAAATGACATGAAGTTCTCTCAGGTTGCTAACAGATGTTGTTAGATTATAAGACGAATAAATTTAAAACGTGATTACGTTTAGCTTTTTGCTTAATTGCCTTAAATTCAAAAATTTTAAAAAAGAAAATTATTTAAACTCTTAAATTTATGTAAAAGTACGTTAATATACGGCCTCTTAGAGTGACTCCATAATTTTATAACAAACAAAAAGCGATAGTAAATAAAAAATAGAAAATGATGAATTAAAATATGAATAAAAGTTTATTGTTGAATAACTTTTAAACGGTAAATTTTATCGAAAAAAGCATTCAGATCTTTTTTGTAGAGCGTTAAATTTCCTACAAGAAATAGCTATTTAAGTATTTTTAGCTACATTTGTTTCAATGGAAAAAAATTAACTGCAAAAAGTGCGAAAATCCCATGTTATTTAAATGGGAAATGTATTATGATTTAGGCACGGGTTAATGTAAATATTAAGGGCTGCTTTGGGTCTGATATTTTTTTTTAGGTCATAACCTAAATTTGACGGGCGTTTGCAGAACAAAACTCAATTTGGGAAATAACGGACACCCTACTATATATGTATCATACATACATAAATAGATGTAGTATAAATAGTGTAGTCGTGCTGTGTGGTAGCGGCTACGAATACTACCAAACCTTACTTTGCACGGGGCTGTCGTAAAAGACGACTTAGAGCTCTATATTGACTTGAACCAACTCCACCTGATGCCGTTTGGTTAACAATTACACTCCCTAGGAGGGTTGATGTCAGGCAACTAGCAGGAATAATGATGGTGTAAATAAATAAAGAAAAAGAACAAAACAAAACAAAAGTTTATACAAACTAAGGCAAAATGACGCGTGCTAGGTTATTAATAAAGTATCACGCCCTTGTCGACTTTACTATATGTCCAGCGAAATAGCTTTTCACATTTGGTACTACATTTATATTATTTTCATCGATCAATTCATAAGCCTTATACCATAGCTGACGTAAAGTTGTAATGACATAGGCTCTCCTTAGATGGGTGTCCTTCTATCATCGTTTGGCAGATGGTTTAACAAATGTAGTTGATGATACAGATTTCCCAAAAAGTTCTACTGTAGATTCCCTTAGTTATTCAACTGGTTCAATATTCTTAAGGGCAAATAAAAGTTTCACCACTTTTTACTATACTTATTAAATTTTATTCTTAACATATAATATATATATTAATATATATATATATATATATATATATATATATATATATATATATATATATATATATATATATATATTATATTATATATATATATATATATATATATATATATATATATATTATTTGCACGCTACTAATGTAGCGTGCAAAAAATCATAGGTTTATGTGTGTGTAAGTAGTGCACGCATGTAAGTGCTGCGTACTACGTACTAAGTGCTGTGTAGAGGCTTCGAATACTACCAACCCTTATATTGCTCGAGGGTGGCGTAAATGAGGACTAATAGTTTTACAATGATTGGTTTGCAATTTGTACGATGGAAGAAGAGAGAATATTGCGTCTATCCCAAGTAATTGGGATAAGAATAGGATTATGATGTGTATACTATTTAAAACATAGGATAAGGTAACAAGAAAGTTCGGATGTATAAATTATCTAACTTTTAAAAGTGATATAATAATTAGTTCTCGATTATAGTTGATCTGAGAAATGAAGTTCGAAAATATATTTCTCTTTTTTTTTTCTGGGTAGGCTATGGTCTGGATACACGCCGCCCGTTCCGTCCGGGGCGACGGAAGGGCAGCGCGTGGCCCCATAACCCATCAATACGATGGGTTATGGGGCCAGGGCCGTTTCCCATCACCCTTAGCCTGGCCACTGGTACCGCTTCCTTGCCATCCTTGGTAAAAATATTGTTCTCTTACTTTGTTTCTGTGCAAGTAAAAAAAGATTTCTGCTCGTAATCAAGTTTTTATAAATAGCCTAGCATGTTAAATGCTAAATTGCTGTAATTTTTGAATAATAGGTTCCTGTCATCGTTTAATAAAATTCTAACTGCAAAGTTAGAGTATTAAAATCTGTTTAATGTGTAAACATTGTCGCATAGATGGCACATGTCTCCTTTAAAGGCGAAAATATAATACGAGCCGCAAATTGAATATCGTACGACATCTCACACTTGTCTAAGTAGTAGGACGATTAGAACGGATTTTCAATAGGTATGGGTTCGAGTCCCACGTGTGACATTAATTTTTTCGGTCGTAATCAAGTTTTTATAATTAACCTAGCATGTTAAATGCTGAATTTCAGTAATCTGTGCAAGTAGATTAAGTCATGTACAAGTAAAAGGGTTACCTATAACTACTTGGGCAGATGACCTCATGGTCTAAGTATCAATCTCCAGTATCGAGTATTCTGAATTCGATTGCAATGCAAAACTTTCTGCGGTCCATAGGCATATTTGCGGCATAATTTTGTTGATTATGGGTGTAGTTTACGTGTGTTAATTTGATGTTTTCGAAGATTTTCACAACTCTATTGAAATTAAAGAACTGTCGTCAGCCCAAATAGTGATGGGGTGGGATAACACAGTAGTTTATGGGGCGCAGGTCGCCCTTCCATTACCGCGAACGGTTCAGGCAGGGTCTGTTCGACTATAGCCTAACAAAAAGGGCCTTATAATACCAAAATTTGTATTTAGGATTTCATTGCCGTTAGTTGCATCCTTATTGCCAATCAATAAAGAAAATAGTGAATAAATTTATGCACGTAAAGTTATTAAAATAAACCTAGTAAATTGAAATTTGAAGCGTCTTTCTATGATGCCTACCCTTACTTATAGTAAAAGATGAGGTGATCATAAAAGCTGAATAAAGGACGCAAGTAACAGCACTTCAAAATAATGAAAACTCGAAAAACTCTATACTATCCTGTTTGATCAACATAGTTTTGTAGGTCAATTTCCCTCTCGTTGTGAAGTCTAGAGTCTAGCTATATATATGATCTGGGATGACGATGGTGAATGAACAAAAATTTACAACAATTTTTTTATTAATGTAAGGGCTGTTCCTCAAGAGAAAATAAGTATTTTATGAAGGTATTAAATAGATCAACCAAAATATGTTTCAGGAAATATTGGAATCAATCTACATCAGCGATTTTTGATCGGTATTCAAGTTAAGAGGCGCGGCAAAGTTGGGTAACGTTGGATAATCATTGTTAGGCCATCCTTCCCGACCCTTACCATATTTCATTTTGTTTGCTAAACCTTTTTAGGATAGAAGTTTAATTTTACCTCGCACCTGAAACCTAACATAGTTATACATGGAGTAAAACTATTAACTTGTTAATTTGATAACGTAACAACGGTGACGAGTAAACAAGTTGACGGTGGATAGGTTAAATAACGGTGGGTGTGTGTTGTTGTTGTCTCGATATTTGTGTAATGACTTATGGTGGTAAAGGAGTAACCAGCACACCTGATGGTAAGTGTTACTGCCGCTCATGGACCTTTGCAATATCAGGTATATAGCTTGGTCTATCAACCAAAGCCCACCGAGAAATATGAGCTGCCGATCCTTTCTTTCATCAAACGAAGCGCAACAACACATTGCCATTGCTCAGGCGTCGACTTTCTGCGAAAGGATACGACCGCGGAGGAACCGGCCCGCGGCTGTTGTTAGAAAGCTGTCTACAATCTGGCTCTATTATTATTCAAAAATATGTATAATTATGTATGTAATTGCTTTTCAATCTATGGAGACAATTTTTCTCATGGGAATAGCTGACAAAATAGGGAAAATTTTTGCAATCTATCTATATCTCTATATACAAAATGCTTTGTCATTAATAAACTTGTATAGGGCCCAATTCTTTGGGCGATTTTCTAATTGCAGTTCCTAGTCCAAACTTCTCTTTATTCCAACTCTGCAATGATTTTCCTGAACATATATCCTGACCATAAATCGAAACAAATTTGAAAAATAATCTCGACTTAAAGAAGTAAATTGTTGGAATTATAGAGGAATTGAAATCAGATCACCTCATTCCACGCATTGAATAATTTTAAAATCATTAGTTATAATAACTACCGTGATCAAAAAGCATATTAAAAAGAAGCATAGAGTTCATATTTTTCTTTCTTTCACAACAAAGACATTTTATTAGGTCAAATTCTTATGTATTGCAGGTAATAGGAATTTGTCACTTATTTTTATATTCTTGTAATTAAATTTATTCGACAATAACTACAATGTATGGTAACTTTTATCTTCTTGTTCCAAGCAGTTGTAGCAACATGATAGCCTGCATTAATAAAATGTAGGGCTCGACCTCTCCGGAATAGCATAATTTGATTTACGATTCTATAATGTCGAATTTAACTTGTTGCTCCAAAATGTTGCTTATTTTTCTGTTTTACGAATAGTAGTGTAGTGGTAAGGCCACACTTTTGACAGTTTTCTGTCTACAGTCGCGGGTCGGTCCGTCTGGGGTTATTTTCGGTGAACGTGAGAGTCGCACGCCCAGCTATCTGGATGGGTATTGGGGTTCATGGACGGCAGTAAGACTTGCAATCAAGTGTGCTGCTTGCTCGTTTACCACCATAAGCAATAAAAAAATAATAACAATAGTAGATTCCTCTACATTAGACCTTTAGAATCATAAAAAAATAAAGTTTTTGTATAATAATGGTGACAAACGAATGGTAACTAAATAACAGGTGGCTATTAATAAGTTGTCATTGGATTTACCAGTAAATGGGGCTCCAGAAAAGCACTGAACATGTCCTATTATAAATTAAAACATATCAAGAGTTACCTAACTGGTTAAAATGAGCAGGATGATGATATTGCCTGCTCAGTCGCTGGAACAATGGAGAGAACTCTCACGCAGTACCCATTAGTGCAAAAACATATACTAGCAATAACATTTTTAGTCGTGTATCATCCTATACTCCCAAAGGATAAACACTTCCACACGTTTATATAAATCAAAATAATTGTATGGTATTAGTTTACTAGACAGATGTTGGTTTATTCTAATTTTAATGTATCACCATTCTTGGCCACCGAAGACAAAGATCGCGTACCGGTGGCCTGCTCGCACGGCGAAGAGAGCTTTGCATGGTAGATCTATGGGGTCACGCGCCGCCTCTTCCGTTGCCCCGGACCGATTTGGCGGGGTGAGACCACATCCATAGACCACTGCAAAAAAAAATGTATCGCCATTCTTTAGTTCCCCCTTTTTTTGGCAGGCTCTGGTCCGGACACACGCCGTTCGCTCCGTCCGGAGCGACGGAATTGCTCTAAGCCTGAATGAAATTTACATTAACTTTTATCATATATAGTTTGTAAGGTCTCTTTTTATATTTATATTCCCCTGTTCTTATATTTTTATCCCCTGACTCTCTTTATATTCCCCCGGGAGTTATTTAAAATGGTAAAAATCATTAACGGAGTGGACAGTATCGTTCTTTAAGATTGGAGTAGAAGAATTAATAACAACCAAATACATAAATTATACATAGAAAGATGTAATTGTTTTCTTTTTAAAATTATTACCATGATTTCATCATCATCATCACAGCCCATGAATGTCCCACTGTTGGGCTCGGGCCTCCTCCGTAATGGGAGGGAAATTAACCTACTATACCGCGCTGGTCAGACGTGTTGGTATAGGGTTTTGTTTCGAGTTTTCCTTCTCTCGCATAGATGTTATATGCGTTTTATATCCCTTAGTCGTCTCGTACGATCACCCACGGGTAAGATATGGGGTGGTGAATATTATTCTTACTCCGTCACCACACAGACAGATTTACTTTATATATTTAATATCGCCTTTAATGTTTGTGTATTTAATTAAAATAGAAAATTGCTTATAACAGTTTCTAGAAGCTATAAACTGAGAACATAAATTTCTAAGAAAACTAATACTATGTTTTGCTTTCAACTTTTATTTGAATATTTATAACATGACATATAAATACGGTTGATTATACCTGGAACTTCTTTTAATTCGATTGCTGTTACTCTTGTTATTGTGTAAGAAATAGTTGTTTAAAAATGCGAGTTTGTATTAGGTAAATTTTGTTATACTATGACGGTTATCAGCAACGGTTTTTAAAAAAGTAAGCAAGCTATTATTTCGTGCGCAATATTTGACTGTGTGCCGTTTAGAGGCACCGACCTAGTATAACACTCATTTCGATTATTTGAATAATATTATTTATAGCAAACTGTAGAAATAATTAAAATTTCATCATCATCATCATCTCAGCTCATATATGTATGTCCCACCGTTGGGCTCAAGCCTCCTCCGTAATGGGAGGCAAATTGCCCTACTATACCACGCTGGTAAGACGTGTTGGTATAGGGTTTTGTTTCGAGTTTTCCTTCTCTTGCATAGATGTTATATGCCTTTTATATCCCTTAGTCGTCTCTTACGATCACCCACGGGTAAGATATGGGGTGGTGAATTGTATTCTTACTCCGTCACTATACGGGAGAATTACAATTTAGTTGGAGAAAATCTCTATGTACATATATGTAGAAAATATGAATGAAAATATATTAGTGAAGCACTTATAACAAAAAAAAGAGATAAAATATTTGAAATAAAACTACTTTTACAGATTCTCTTGCGTTTATTTCTGATTTATAATTTGCCGACGTTTTGAACACTTTACAGCGTTTATGGTCAGGGGAAGACTAGGGTGCATCACATCCAATAAGTCGTCGTTATTACAGACCTTTATGTCTAACCGCTACATTACCAATTATTAAAGTTTGACCCACATTTTTGATACAAATTCATTGCCAATACAAAAAAAAAACATCAGGCAGTCATGGGTACTGCCGATAGAAGTGAAAACTATTAACTTAAGACTGATTGAAATAATAATAATTTTCTAATTTTTATATAAAAACAAAAAATATTATCGAACATCTAGGAATCGGTTTTACCACGCTAGTATAAACCACAATGATACTCATTTCATGACATAAAGGTTAAATATTAAAAATACAATTAAAAATAAATAATGCCATACTTTTAAATGCAAATATTGATATGAATATTGAAAAACAATAAAAATAAAACGCTCAACGCGCCTAAAGAAGTTTTCACATAGCTATAGATATACTATTAGCATTAGCATGTCAGTGACGCGAACCTATAAGTTTTTCCCCTCCAAAAACGCTCAACGCGCCTAAAGAAGTTTTCACTTCAAAAAAATAATATAAATTTTTATTAAACATTTACTCGTATGTGTTCAAAACGTCACGTCGGGTAATTAAAAAAAAATCAAATATAAACGCGATAGAAAATGTAACAATAGTTTTATTTCAAATGTGTAATAATCGTGTAAACATCGCGAATCACTAGAGATAAAATAGTTTAAATTGAAGTACTATTTATAAAAATTAGTAATAATATTTCACATCATTTTAGATGTAATTGTATTTTATAATACTCTGTTGTTGTCAGTTGGACATATTTTAAGTCACTATTCCATTTGTGGTGACAAGGTAAGAATACAATGTATAACCCCTAACTTTTACATTAGAGTCATAAAAATCGATTAGGGTATCCCCCAGAATAATGATCAGTAGTATTTTTAAGAACGCATAAGTATGGTGATTATGTTATAGTCTCTATTGACTATATGTGTGTCAATCGCTGGATGTCAATAGCAATCAATGTAGACGAGGACTTTTGACGGGAATTTGAAAACGTCATGTGGTGCTCTTGTATTATATTCGATATCTTAGTGTTTTAATGTGTTATATTAGATAATTTTAATGGCATTTTATGTAATATAAAGCGGCGGAACTACTGGAATGTAGTGAATATCATATAAAAGTGCTTTACAACGTTTTCGTTTTCCATCAAAATTTCCACAAAATACCATTAACAGTGTGGTCATTGCACTGTTAATGGCGACAATTTGACTTAGACAATGACAAACTTGAAAGACTAAAAACGTGAAAATATTTATAACTTGACACTGGCACCAATAGCTCGTATATGTAGCTGATTGTCAATATATAAGAAGAAGAAGAATCAATGTAGACAGATAGATTATAGCAAATATTTAAGTCAAAGTTTTGTCGTACAAACGAATTATTTAAGAGTAAGTTTACTTTTTAGAGTTTCGTACCCAAAGGGTAAAAATGGGACCCTATTACTGAGACTTCGCTGTCCGTCCGTCCGTCTGTCACCAGGCTGTATCTTAAGAACGGTGATAGCTACACAGTTGAAATTTTCACAGGCGATGTATTTCTATTGCCGCTATAACAAAAAATACTAAAAATAAAATAAAATAAATAGTAAAAGGGGGCTCCCATACAACAAACTTGTTTTTTTTTTTTAGTTTTACGGAACCCTTCGTACGCGAGTACAACTCGCACTTGGGCGTTTTTTTTAAATTATAGTTCAAAAGTATAATAAAATAATATAAGATTAATATTGTAGTGATGAACTAAGATATCCGTGTAATGATAGAAGTAAAAATACAACTCACCACTCCTTTTCTTATCCGTAGATGTTGTAAAAGATGACTAACGGCTAAAATACGAAATAAAATCTACGCAACACAAGAAAATCTTGAAATACAACCTTGTATCAATCCGTCAAAGCATGGTATAATAGATTAATTTCACTCACATAGCAGACTCTTACCCAGCAGTTGGACGTATATGAGCTGAAATTTTGAAGTATTGAGAATGAATTGTGTCGTTTAAGAATTCCTTTGTCCCTTCTTTTCCACGGGTACCGTAAGAGATAATATATGACGACCTATACTAAACTGCTTGCATTTCTTTCCACACATTGTGAATAAGTTTATGCCTAACATGCCTATGAGCAGGCAAAAACAAGATGTTTATTTTTCTAAATTGTATTGTATTGGTTTTTCTTGGTTGCTTATAATATGGAATATAATCAAACTTGAGAGGCTATCAATCATGTCAGAATATTTTTCGGCTAAATCAGTTCCGGTGGCTTTAAGATTACCAAAGTTTGCCTCCATTATCTTAGTGAAGTATTACATGCTTTTGATGTAAATTTGATGGATAACGTTAATTTTCTCCTGATTTTTTTTTTTTTTGTATTAGGCAGAAATTACGATAATGTGACGAGTAATGAAATTAATAGAACGATATGGTTAGGTTAGTATCAAAATTATCAACATAATTGCATTAATAATTACTATATATGTTATACTAGAAAGATATATGCTGTGTGGTAACGGTTACGAATACGTAATAGATTCGGTAATTTGACCACGTCATACTTTTCTGCACCAAATTGGCGATGTGTTGACGAGAGGTCTTGTTAAGAGTATGCGTAATCTCAGAGCGTGCATGAAGACTATTATGAGTGTGAATGAAGCGATGGAAGTATGCCGGGATCATGGTTAGTGGCAATCCGTAGTCTCTGCCTACCCCTCTAGGAAACAGGCGTGAGGCTATATATGTATGTATGTACTTTGTAATTAATACTAACTCTTTATTTATTTGTGGATGTCGTAAAAGACGACTAAGAGCTTTATATCGATTTGGGCTAACTCCACCTGATGCCTTCTGGTCAACAATTATCATTATAATCCCAAGGAGGGTCGACGTCAGGCAGGCGGCCGATCATAAAACTAATACAAGTAACTTTTGCAATATGTATGATGGAAAAGGAGTACATATTGTATCAACCCCAAGTAATTGGGATAAGAGTAAGATAATTATGATATATTTGAAAGAATAGTAAAGGCTAACAAGGCTATATACAGCTATGTTCGAATTTATTCTCATAATGAAAGGTTTTTTTAACATCAATTAATACATTTTGAATTTTGAATGACATGAATATCATTCAAAATTCAAAATATTCTAAATTCAAAGTGTATGTGGTGCTATATAGATAATACTAGCAGACTCGGCCACGCGTTGCTGTGACTAAGGTAGTCTCAGTAACACGTGGTGGTTATGCTAATAAATTGTAGCTTATATGAAACGTTTCTACGTTTAACACAGCGCCATCTATTAAATACTTACTCAATGCAGTCAACAGATACCACCATCTATTAGAATCGTTTGGAGATAACAGATAATTGTGACTGTCAAATAACAAAAAAATAATTTGCAATAAAATAATATTGTGACTATAAATTGAGATGGAAGCTATCCTATCTTTTAAGTTGGATCAAACTACACATACTACGCAAATTTGATTAAAATCGGTTCAGTACTTTAAGAGTGCATGGATGATATATGGGCTGTGATGATGATGCAGCGGAACTACTGGAATGTAATGAATACATATAAAAGTGCTTTACAACATTTTCGTTTTCCATCAAAATTCCCACAAGATACCATTAACAGTGTAGCTATAGCACTGTTGATGGTGACATTTTGACTTAGACAATGATGAAATAATTATAACTTGACACTGGCACCAATAGCTCGTATAAGTAGGTGATTGCCAATACACAAAGAGAAGAAGAAGAACGTTTATGTGACATCAACCTTTTCAGAGTTCCATACCCAAAAGATAAAACAGGACCCTATTACTAAGACTCTGCTGTCCATCCGTTGCTTCGCCTGTTTGTCACCAGGTTGTTCTCATGAACCGTGATAGTTGGACAGTTAAAATTTTCACAGATGATGAATTTCTTTTGCCACTACAACGACAAACAAATACTAAAAACAATAAAATAAATATTTAAGAGGGCTCCCACACAACAAAGGTAATCTTTTTGCTCGTTTTTGCTCAATATTGATAACAAAAATAGGTAGACGTTTGAAATATTCACAGAATATTTAGTAATACATTCCCTTTAGAAATAAATAATTAAATTAAAATAAAACAAATAGAGAATTTAAGCTCCCATACAACAAACATGATTATTTTGCCATTTATAGATAATGGTACGGAACCCTTCGTGCGCGACTCCGAGTCGCTCTTAGCCGGTTTTTTGAATATAATCGAATTGAGTTTTCAAACATGTGTCAAAATCTTTTAAATAAAAATCACTAAGAAGTATTGATATCAACTTTAAAGCAAATCACCCCTAAAATAACTTTCCACCCCTTTTTAACCCAGTTAGGAGATAAATCTCAATAAAATATGAATCACATCTTTCATCAATTCTGTTAAAGAATGTTTATGCAAAATTTGAAATAGATTGGACCAAGGAATCACGTTGTCCCATACAAACTTTGCCCTGCTTTTGCACCCTCTTAGGGATATAATTTCGTAAAATCCGTTCTTAGCTGACCTCTACTCGGCAAAAGAAATATTCCTACCAAATTTGAGGTTTGTAGGCCTTATGGTTCCAGAGATATCGTGATGAGTCAATACATGCGTGGAAATCTCTTATATAAATATAGATTAACATAATTTAACGGTGAAACAAAATTGTGAATCAATTTAATTTTATATATATATGTATGTGCAATATCTAAATTGTATGTGAAAAACCTCTTCTTCTAAAAGAAAACCGTATTAATACTTAAGTGGGTGTAAAAAAGGGTTAGTGGAGATTAGTAGATTTAGGGATAGTACTCTCGTAATTCGTCTTAGCAATTTACTACAAAATCGAATAATCGAGTAATCGATATCTACAATGATAAAATGATCGTCAATAAGAAACCTCTAACGACCAATAAATCAACTATATTCAGATCGGCTCATTGAAGGATCGTTTGCCATAAAATTTGTCCCTCCGTGCGGAAATTGTTTAACCGCCTTGATAGACCAATTTGTAATAATGACTCGAAGTAACTACCACGAAAACTGTGTAATAAATCATAAACGGTTCGTAGTTTCGAAAACTAAGTTTAAAACGTATTTATCTGTGTAACTTTTACCGGTTAGAGGAAAATTTATAGTGTCGCATTCAAATCAAATTTAATCGCTTGTGTTGAAAGCAAGAATTTTGACAAGACAAGATGGGTTTCCAAAATGCTTGTTGTCTAAATGAATAAACTTTAAAACAAAATTAATGTTTACTGAACGTTAAATTACGTGTTGTCTTTCATCTTTTACTAATATTTAGTTCATAAGTATTGTGATATTAATTTGTTTACTTTTAATATCTAATAGTAGTTCTTTTTAAATTCAATTTCATCATCTCAGCTGATATATGTCCCATTGTTGAGGTCGAGTTGGGGCCTCCTGCATAATTGGAGGGAAATTAACCTATAGTAGGTTACGCTGGTCAGGCGTGTTGGTATAGGGTTTTGTTTCGAGTTTTTCTTCTCTTGCATAGATGTTATATGCGTTTTGTATCCCTTAGCCGTCTCGTACGATCACCCACGGGTAAGATATGGGGTGGTGAATTGTATTTTTACTCCGTCACCACATGAAAAAAAAAATACATTTAATTGAAAGAATTTTCTTTTGCTTAATATTTTCTTATGTATCAAATTCTGTAACAGATATTTTAAAACAGCATTTGTTCGCAATAAACTATAATATCAATAAAAACTCTATGATTAATACTCCTTGAGGTTCCATCAATGAGTGTTATCAACTATAATATTATATACTATATATATCTATCTATAATTTATTATCTAATAAATTTATCAACATTATAAGCTTGTCACGATAGGCTGGACAAGGGTTATCCCGATGGAGGAAATTTTCTTTTATTTAGAAAATACAGGTGTTCGTCGTTCGAGGTCTCTTGGGTAATTTTTTAGGTGAACTGTACGGTAAAGAGACAGTTGAACGAAAAAAGTGTCATTATTTTATATTTATGTATGCCAAAAATAAAAAATAAAATAGAAAATAAATCTATACATATAATGAAAATATAACGGATCGCTGTCTGTACTTGGAAGATAAATGAGAAAAAATATTACTTGGACCTTTATCAACACTAATAGAACCCAAAACAATGATTTTTTAAATTTTTGTCTGTTTATCTGTTTGTCTGTGCGTTTATGCACGCTAATCTAAGAAACGGCTTATCCGATTTAGACGCGGTTTTCACTAATATATTGCGGTAAGCTTCACTTAACATTTAGGCTTTATTTTATGTCAATTGGTTTATAAATAAAAAAGTTATGTCAATTTAAAAAATGTTCGGCGAAAAATATCTTTATCGATTCTTTTCAAATTACGTACAAATTATTTTCAGTAAAAATAAATAAACACGTGTTTCAGCATTTGTTGATTTTCACCCTCTGAGGGTGTAAATTAGGCCTGCAAAGCGGGTTGCATGACACATTAAATCATTAGCGCCAAGCCGATATTATCGAAGCTGGCAACTTGAAATGTTGACAGTGGTTTCTTTATATGACGTAGAGATTTAGCAAGAAAGGATTTTACGAAATTATACCCCTAAGGGGGTGGAGCACAGTGGCAAAGTTTGTATGGAGAGAAAAAATCTGATTGATTGATGAAAATTGGTTCTTTTCAAATTACGAGTCGAATCAAATATTGTAGTGTAATATCCGGCATTTGTCAATTTTCACCCTCTGGTTGTGCAAATTAGGCCTGTGAAACGGGTTGATCGACTCATTACCGTCAAGCCAAAACTATTAAAGCTAGAAACATTAAATTTTGAAACACGTTTTATTTATGACATAGAGATTCAATATGAAAGAATTTTATGAATTCCGCCCCTTTTTTTTTTTTTTTTTTTTGCGGTGGGCTATGGACGTCGCACCCCGCCAAATCGGTCCGGGGTGACAGAAGAGGCGGCGCGCAACCCCATTGACCCACCCTGCAAGCACCTCTTCTTCGCCGTGCGAGCGGGCCACCGATACCCGATCTTTGTCTTCGGTGGCCAGCTCGGCGGTATGCCCTCTCGGGCTCCTCTCCTGTCGACGCCCCGACAGCTTTCGCCGTCGAGGCGTCGTTCTCACGCGGTGGACTCACGTCGGGTGACCGGACAATTCCCCGGTCCGATCACCCGAAGCCTCGGTTAGGGCGGCATCAGGCGCAGGTACTCGCGCCTGCGCCGCCCCGGCCGCGGGCGGCGGCCCGGGTCACGGGAATCCTCCCGGGCCCGTTCCGCCACCTCCTTCTGCGAGATGACAGCCTCGCAGAAGGCGGCGACCGCGTCCCAATTCCTGACGCTGTCGACCATCGCTCGCGCAACAGCCGGCAGCGTCAGGTCGGCACCGATGACAGCGACGAGGTCACGGCGCTGCCCGTCCCAGCCCGAACATACCTCGAGCGTATGTTGCGCCGTGTCCTCGTCGCTACTGCAATGGTGGCAGGACGGAGTCCACTCCCTTCGCACGACCGTGTGCAGGTACTTGCCGAAGCAACCATGCCCCGACAAGACCTGCACCAACCGGAAAGAGAGGACTCCGTGCCGCCGCTCCATCCACTCCATCAG
The DNA here is from genome assembly GCA_905163515.2 of Lymantria monacha. Lineage (NCBI taxonomy): Eukaryota > Metazoa > Arthropoda > Insecta > Lepidoptera > Erebidae > Lymantria > Lymantria monacha. The sequence continues at coordinate 13,624,734 of LR991098.1, read as the reverse complement.
TACGGGCCGGAAGGCCTCAACGGTAATAACACCGTGTCTAGGCCTCTCCAGCCGCGTAGCCCAACGGGCGATGACTTCTCGGCGGGCGTCCTCGCGCCAGGTGGCTATCTCGTTGAACGATGGGGAGCCAACCTCTTCGCGCATTGAGATAACCCGCCGGTAGAGGTCGGAGAGCATCTCCGCCTCTAGGTCCCACGGGGGTGTCCCGGCCAATAGGCATGCCGCCTCGGTAGACACCGTGCGGTACCCGCGAATGGCTCTGACCGCCATGGCTCGCTGTGGCCTCCACAGCACCGCCCTGAGCTGGGCGTTCAGAGCCCTCGCCCACACGGGTGCGCCGTACATGGCCATTGAGCGGATCACCCCCGCATACAGCCGTCGGCCCTCGAAACTGGGTCCGCCCACGTTCGGCATGAGCCGAGAAAGGGCGGACGCCGCGCCGACCAGCCGGGGAGCAATTTGACGAAAATGCTCCCGGAACCACCATCGCCCGTCGAGCACCAGACCCAAGTACCTCATATGGGCCTGGATACTGATGTGGATGGAGTGGACGACTAACGAGGCGCCGATGGGCAGCCTCACACGGGGCCCATGGAATAGTAGGGCCTCCGTCTTGTTTAGGGCTACCCTGAGCCCCAGCGCCTCAATTCGCCTGACCATCTCCTCGGTGCCGAGAGTGGCCAGGCTCGCCGCCTCTTCGAGTGTCCTGCCCCGGGCTGTGACGAGCGTGTCGTCAGCATAGCAAATAACGCTCAGCCCGGGGGGGAGACTCCCTCTCAACGCCCAGTCGTAACCGATGTCCCACAGAGTCGGCCCCAGAACCGACCCCTGCGGAACACCGCACGACATGGGCGTCCGCACAATGTCCCCTGCGGGGCTCGCGTAGAGGACACTGCGCCCCTCCAAATAGTCTGCCACCAGCCGCCTGAGGTACAGGGGCACTCCATGGAACCGGAGCGCCTCCCTGATGCAGCTGAATGGCAGACTATTGAAGGCGTTGGCGATGTCCAACGACACCGCCAACAGCACTCCTTTGCCGGCGACAGCCTCCGCGGCCGTCTGCCTCAGGCGTAGTAGGGCCCCGATGGTCGAACGCCCCCTCCGAAACCCAAATTGAGCGTCCGACAGATCGGGCCCCACCTCCTCCAGGTGCTGGACGATGCGGGCAGCGAGGACACGCTCCAGCAGCTTACCGACATCGTCCAGAAGCACAATGGGCCTGTAGGCCGACGGCGAATCCGGGGGCCGTCCCGGCTTTGGCAGGAGAACCAACCTCCCTTCCTTCCAGCACTCAGGGAACTGTCCAGACGTCAGACAGGCGTTGAACAGTCGCCTGAGGCGAGGTTCAAGATGCTCGAGGAGCAACGTCAACACCCGGACTGGGACTCCGTCCGGGCCGGGGGCCGTGGTGGCGGAACGAATCTTCGCCACGGCTGCCCCCACTTCCGACTCCGTCACGGGCGGAACACTCTCGACGGCCTCCCGGTCGTGATCTGGCGAAGCCATGACCGGGGGCGTGTGCTCCGACTGCCGCGGGAACAGCTCCTCGACCACTCTACGAAGGAAGTCGGGCTGGAGGGTCTCGGTGAGGGGGGGGCCCTGCGCGCGAAGCTTGTTCAGCGACGCCCGATAGGGGCGACCCCAGGGGTCACGGTCGAGACCGTCCAGCATCTCCTGCCAACTTGCGTCCTTGGCGGACCGGATGGCCAGCCGAAAGGCGGTACGCGCACTGCGGTACGCCTCGTACAGCTGGCCCTCCCGCTCAACATCGCGGCGACGCCGCTGACTGCGGGTGTAGGACCTTCGGGCACTAATGCACGCCGCACGAAGGTCCGCCAGTCTTGGGGACCACCAGTAGGCCCCCTGCCTCGGAGGTAGACGCCGCACCCTGGGCATGGCCGCATCGCAGACCTGCGTTAACGCACTGCGGATGCGGACAGCCTCAACGTCCACTCCGTCCGCTGGGGGTGGTGAGGACAGCCACGTATTCACGATGGCCGCCTCCGCCAGTAGGTCCCTATCCAGACGCCCCACAGCCCACCGCGGAAATGTGGGAGCTCGGTCCGCCCTGTGACCCCTACTGGGGTCCCGGAGAGGGGAGACCTCCATCCGGATGTAACGGTGATCCGACAGGGTCTCCGCCTCCTCCAGGACACGCCAGTTCCTCACTCGTGGTGCGACAGCGGGGCTAGCGAACGACAAGTCCACTATCGACCCACCCTGCTGTCGCACACACGTGTTCACTGAGCCTCTGTTTAGGACACAGAGGCCCAGTGACGCCACCCACTCCACGATCGCCCGCCCGCGATCGTCCGTCATCGGGGACCCCCACGCCGTGGATTTGGCGTTGAAGTCCCCCAGGACCAGGACGAGGCCCGGTGCCAGTCGCCGTATCGAAGCCTCCAAGGTGGTGAGGGAGGCCCCGAAATCGTCCATTCTCCTGTTAGGGGAGAGGTAAACGCTGTAGAGTGTGACCCCTCCCCATTCCGCAGCGACAAATTCCTCGCCCCTATCCAAGAGGGATAAGGACGGGAAGTGCCGCCGCGTGGAGACGACGATTGCCGCGGTTCCGTTCCGGCTGACCACCCAATTGGGGCGATCAGGCACACAGTACGGTTCCGCGACTACGGCTGCACCGATCGACCACTCCGCCATGGATTGCAGGAGGAGATCCTGCGCACCGGCGGAGTGGTTGGTGTTGGCCTGCAGGAGGTGAGTGGACTGGGCAGCCATTAATGGGCCGTGTCCATTATCACCTCCTGGCTTGTGGCGGGCGATCGGGCCGCGCTAGGAGCGGGAGTGGCCGTGGTCGAAAGGCCGCTCCGCCCCTTTGGAGCCGAAGCTGGAGGTCTACACGCCCCAGAGCCCATGCGGTGCTTGGCAGGCTTATTGCCCGCCGCACACGCGGGGCATTGGGGCGGGGCGGCGCAAGATGCCGCCATGTGCCCAGTCTGACCGCAGCGGAAACAGAGTCCGCCGCAGTCAAAGCAATTAGTGCATGTTGGCCGGGTATGCCCGACCGCCATGCACTTGAAACACCTCGCAGGCCGGTGCTCCAGCACGGTGACTCGCGCTGAGCTCCAGCCCACGAGGAGCCTGCCTGAGTCGGCCAGTTGCCTGACCGACTCCACTGGGCACTGCACCCAGGCGGCACCTACGCCGCCCGGACCGGGCCGGATGACGCCAACCCGGACGGTGTCCAGGGGACACCCGGTTTTCGAGGCAATGGCCTCCCGGATGTCTTCCACCGTCACGGAGTCGTCCAGACCCGAAATGCGCATTTCGGCGCACTTCACGGGTCTGGCGATTCTAACGCCACCCTCCTCGGCGAACAGACCTCTCAACTTCGACGCCACGCTATCGGCCGTCCTGGTGCCCTCGGCCCCAGGGAACTCTAAAATCCGAGCCCCTGTCCGGGCCTTGCGGGTCCTGGCTTCAACGCCTCCTATGTCGGAGACGTCGAGCTCCCGCCGGGCTTTCCGCAGAACGGCCTCATAGCTGAGGCCCCTTTCTGCCGCCTCAGGCAGCACAGTGATCACCATTGCGGCTGTCTTCGGCGGCCGGAGCCCCTTGCGCGGCCTCTTCTTTTTTGTGCCGCCTCCTCCGGCTCCTGCCTGAGGAGCGGCGACCTCAGCGGCGCGCTTTGTCGCTGCTCTCCTTCTCTGCCCGCGACTCTTTCTGCCGCGCTCGGCAACTTGCCAACCCTGTTCGGGCACAGCGGGCGTGCCAGGCGCGGAAGGCGCGGTCGCGGGTGCGCTAGTCGTCGCCGGCGGTGTCGGTGCGGGCGACGACTGCGGTCCGGCAGGAGCCGGTGCCGTCTTCCTTTTCGGAGCGGGCCCCTTCTTCTTTTGCCCAGCCGCGGCCGCGGCGTAGCCTACACGGCCACCCTGACAGGGTAGCGGGGCTGGGGCTGGTGCCGCATATGGCCGCTTGTCCGCGGCGAGAGGCGGCCGAACACGTGGTTCTGGAGGCAGCCTTGCCTCCAGAACGGCCAAGCGCGCATTGACCATGTTGCCTACGGCGTCTATTATGGCGCGCAAGGCCTCGTCTGGCACGCCCCCCACCGCAGGCAGTGGGGTCGGAGCTATCGGCTGGGCCGCTGTTGGGGCCTGCTCCACGGCATTGGGTGGGCTGGCGCTGGTCGGCGGCGCGCGCTCCGCTGTTGGAGCCGTCTTCGATGCGGGGGCAGCCACTGGACGGCCATGAATTCCGCCCCTAAGGGGGTGTAACAAAGCGGCAAAGTGTGTATGGGGAGAAAATTTCTTTATCGATTCTTTTCAAATTACGTACAAATATTCTTCGGTAAAAATAAATAAACACGTGTTTCTTTCTCCCTTCCCATCAACCCCGCACCAGTGCCGTTGTGGCGACCAGTGCCGGCGTGAGAGCTCACACGATACACATAGTAGACGGTAATAGGTTCTCGCCTAATGGTTTAAGATACAGGTTAAGTTTAGCTTCAAAAATGTTCACTCTATAACTCAAATAATAAATCATATCTAACGAGGTCGCAACTCTGCTAGTGAAACAAAACAGTCAAATAAAGGGTGGCGATAATTATATTTTTATCCCATGGTCATACCGTAAATAGTATATTAATGGCAATATAATTTGTAGAATGAATAGAACTTTGAACCACCTTTTTCTTTAGTGACCAGCTTTGGTATATAGACACACGCGCGCCGTACATGTACATATACGTTGTGCGGGCGAGCCACCGCAACCGGGTATCATCTCAAGTCGAAGCCCTCATGCAGTGAACCTCAATACGCTTGCGCCGCCCAAAGCACCGACGGCAGTGTGTCAACCTTTTTTTTTTTTTTTTTTTTTTTTATTGGTGGGCTATGGGTGCGTCTCGCCCCGCCAAATCGGTCCGGGGTGACGGAGAAGGCGGCGCGTGATCCCATAGACCCACCGTAAAATCCTCTCTCTTCGCCGTGCGAGCGGACCACCGGTACCCAATCTTTGTCTTCGGTGAGAGTGTGTCAACCTAGAGTATTTTCTCTCGGACCCATCCTATTGCCTAATTCCGTTAGACAACTAACTCGCAGAAGGCGGCGACCGCATCCCAGTTTCCGACGCTGTTGATTATCGTCCTAGCGACAAACCTTCAACACCTTGCATTGCTTTTTCTATTTAACTCTGTCAGAGATGACTTCTGCGTGGACGAAGTCGCGGGCAAAAGCTAGTATTTAATAAGTTTTGTGTCTTATATGAAATACTTATTTAAATATGAAAATTAACGTTCCATATTTAAATAAGTAATGGCTAAATGACTACTAGGCGGCCGGTAATAAAACTATTGCCAATAACTTTGCAATATGTACGAGTACATATTGTGTCGATCCCAAGTATTTGGGTTAAGAGCAGGTGAATGATGATACCATGCTGATTAAGTTATATTTATTCCTCGCAATTTTATTTCCTCGCGCTCTGTTTTTTACGCTTTTCCGTGTGGTGACGGTGTAAGAATACTATTCACCACCCCGTATCTTACCCGTGGGTGATCGTACGAGACGACTAAGGGATATAAAATGCATACAATATCTATGCGAGAGAAGGAAAACTCGAAACAAAACTCTATACCAACACGTCTGACCAGCGCAGTATAGTAGGTTAATTTCCCTCCCATTACGGAGGAGGCCCAAGCCCAACAGTGGGATATTTATGGGCTGTGATGATGATGATGATTCCTCGCAAAACGTTTGTGTTGGTATTGACACAGATTGCAGCTGCCACAATATCATATTTCCTTTTTTTTAAAAAAACCCTGCTCTGTGGAAGTGTTCCTCGTTTAGTGGGTGACTTTATAAACATATAATTCATTATCATCATCATCTCATATATGTCCCATTGTTGACTTGAGTCTCCTTCGTAATGGTTGGAAAATTGTTGGTATAGGATTTTGTTTCGAGATTTCCTCCTCTAACATTGCTATGCTACGCATATAACATCAATAATGTTATATACCTTTTTATATTCTCTAGTCATTTCTTACGATCACCCACGGGTGAGATAGGGGATGGTAAATTGTATTCTTCCTTGGTCACCACACGGTTCACCGAAGTCAAAAATCGGGTACCGGTGGCCCACTCGCACGGCGAAGAGAGAGGATTTTACGGTGGGTCTATGGGGTCACGCGCCGCCTTTCCGTCACCCCGGACCGATTCGGCGGGGCGAGACGCATCCATAGCCCACCAATAAATTAAAAAAAATGGTCACCACACGGTTAATCCTTGTGGTGATGGAGGAAGAATATAGGTAATTAATTAATGGACACAAATTACACCCAGACTCTAGCAAACAATTTATGTATCGCACAAATTATTGTCCTGTGTGGGGATCGAACCGGTTGATATCTTAAACGCTACAACCGTTTTGTGCAGTCTGTATTTAAGCAAAGGTTACGCAACTGAATAAAGTTCAAAAGGCAACTAATGAAATGAGTAATATAATTTTACGCCATCCGATACAGGGAACTTATTACATATTCGGTATGAATGTTTAATTAATTTTGCAACACTCAAAACGGTTTCAGATGCTTAGATTGATACAGAATTCAACGATTTCATGTTTCATTATCAATACAATGTAATCCTATATAGCCTTTTCCAGTTAGATGAATTCTGAATATAGTAAATCGTTTGAAATAAAACAATTTTTACGGATTCTATCGCGTTTGTATTTGATTTTTAATTGCTCGACGTTTCGAACACTTTACAATGTCCATAGTCACGGGAGGACTTAGGTGTTTCACGTCCAATAAGTCATCGTTATAACAAAGATTTATATCTACCCGCTACAGTATCAGTTATTTAATTTTTAATTCACATTTTTTGTAACCACATCGAAACGCTGCCACACTTATAAAGATCCGGAAGAACTCAATAGGCATACATACATACATACATACATATCATCACGCCATATCCCTTGCAGGGTAGGCAGAGTGAACAGAGTGCCAGAGAACTCTATCCTTGCATACTTCACTCGCTTCCTCAACATTCATAATTCTCTTCATATAATCTCATCACCAATATAATAATTATCGTAAATTAAAGTTTAGTACAGATTATAAACAATATAAAATTTTATATATAGAATCATTTTCTTTTTGTACTGGCAATGAATTTATATTATAAAATACAAAACATATCTAAATTTATTAATATATAATTGAATAACAAATAACAACTTATGGTAACTCCTAGTGGTAGGGCTCCATTGTTGACAAGTTTCTGTGTACAGCCAAAGGCCGTTCCGCTTGGCGTAGTACCGACGACGTCAAAATCAACGTCTGAGCTTTGGCAATGTGCTATCGCACTTCGATGAACAAGAAAACCAGAAGCCTAATCTTCTGAGTTTAGGTCGGTAGGCAGCGGTCTAGTACCTATGTTATTGCATTAGGTCCTTGAGCGTCATTAATATGTACCTACCATTTCATCATCATTATCCTACTCTTATCCCAATTACTTGGGGTCGATACAATATGTACTCTTCTTTCATAGTACATATTGTAAAAGTTATTGGCAATAGTTTTATGACCGGCCGCCTGCCAGACGTCAACTCTTCTTGGGAATGTAATTATTGACCAAACGGCATCAGATGGAGTTGGCCCAAGTCGTTATAAGGCTTTTAATCGTCTTTTACGACATCCACGAGTAAAGTAAGGGTTGGTAGTATTCGTAGCCGCTACCACACAGCTAATATGTACCTACCATCAGGTAATTATTGCTCGTTTGCCACCAAAAGCTATAAAAAAAGGTAATAATTGTGGTAAAACGTAATAAACATGACTGTGTTACAAAAAATACCTTAAGAATAAAATAATAATAACGTTCAAGGTGTCGAGTTAGCAATCTCGGATTACAATTTCATTCTGGAAATTCAAGGCCAAGACTTATATTGTTGAACGTGTTGACATCTGTGCTCAGGTGGACCTTTATAAAAAGGACAGCCTTAATCAAATTATTTGACAACAGGAATAGGCAGTTGGCGTTTCTTGTTTTTTTTTTTGATAATTTGACAATAATACTATAATTTTATTAGAATTTTTGTGTTGATGAAAGAAAAAACCATAATAGAAGCAGGAGTCATTTTAATTTAGCCTGCGGAAGTAAACAGGAAATTATCAAGTGTGGGCCACTATAGAATGCGGGTGCTGACGGATCATGAATATAGTGCTTTATCGGGAGCGTAAATATTGGTTTAAGCAGCAGAAATAGACAACAGCATTTTTCTATTAAACTCATGCCATCAAATATGTAAGAATAATCTGAATATAATATGGCGGTTCTTAATCTCTATATGTGGAAGTCTATGCCTAACATTTGAATGAAATGGAGGATTAATTTATTCAGTATTAAAAAATATAACAGGCATTTATGTAATATGTTACTATGAAATCATCATCATCATCATCTTATCATCATCATCATCCCTGCTCACACCTCCTCCACAATTGGAGGGAAATTAGCTTACTACACCACGCTAGTCAAACGGATGGTATAGGGTTGTATTTCGTGTTCTTACATAAACGTTATATGATATTATATCCCTTAATCGTCTCCTATGACACCCACGGGCAAGAGAGAAGGTGATGAATTGTATTCTTACACATGGAAAAATATGAAAATAAGGGGTGAAATAGTAATACATTATAATCCGTAACGATAACTTTAACTTACAAAACCTAATCCTAACAAACAAGTTTTCTAATAATTAACAAATTAAATACTGACAAAAGTTTCAAAAATAATATCATAAATTATCTGTGGTTATATGAAAATACATTATAATATTTAATTATCTTAGACAATAATTTACGTTTACCCACCAAAATTTACCGCAAGCTACCCACATTTATCTTCATCCTAAACTATCTAATTCGTCAGGACGTTTCTAATCAAATTAGTTGTGTGTATTAGATCCCTTTTCGTATTGGTGGGGCTTGTCAACTGGTTTAGCCAGCGTGATGTGGGTCATGCATAACGTCCAACTTAGCGGATAAAATGCCATCCTGTTGTCCCTATAATTATTTAGTATAATATTGGAAGTTCTATACACTCGCATAAATTGTGCGTTAGTATTTATGCAGGTACATTTCTTTTATAGTGGGCTGCATATGATACGTTATGGTCACACATTGCCTAAGCCATCCGGGGTGATAGAAAGGGTCTGCCGTCATCATCATAATCATAATCACAGCCCATAAATGTCCCACTATCGGGCTCGGGTCTCCTCCGTAATTGGAGGGAAATTAACCTACTATACCGCGCTGGTCAGACGTGTTGGTATAGGGTTTTGTTTCGAGTTTTGCGTCTCTCGCATAGATGTTATATGCGTTTTATATCCCTTAGTCGTCTCGTACGATCACCCACAGGTAGGATATGGGATGGTGAATAGTATTCTTACTCCGTCACCCCACGGAAAGTCTGCCGTACTGTAGTTTTAATGTTAAAAAAAAACGTTTAAAAATCATTTGCTTTTACTTTAATTTAAAATTTTGGTTTCATAATTTGCCTTATAAGATGCTCAAGGGAAATATAAGATTCTTTATATGATGTTGCTGCCCGTTTTTAACAAAGGCCTAATTTTCAGGTATCACTTAAGGCAATTCAATATCAATCAATCATTGATGTTAAGTGTTATATAAATTGACTCAGTTATTATCTAAAATTTGGATGTCGTTGGTGAAAATTAGGTTATCATGCAATCAACTCGAAAGCTGTGTTATTATGATTACCAATCAATCCATTGTCCATAAATATTATAATTTACAGAAGCTATACTCTCTATTATCTCTTCTCTTTACAATCCATGCGGCGACGGAGTAAGAATACAATTCACCACCCTCTATCTTACTCGTGAGTGATCGTAAGAGACGACTCAGGAATATAAAACGCTTAACATCTATGCTAGAGAAGGAAAACTCGAATCAAAACCCTATACCAACACGTCTGACCAGCGTGGTATAGTAGGTTAATTGCCTTCCCATTACGGAGGAGGTCCGAGGCCAACAGTGGGACATATATTGGCTGTGATGATGATGATACTCTCTATTTACATTCTGAAAATAAGAGAGGAATTTTGACCTAAGGTTTAACTCTTAACCAAATTACAGAAACATACCTCTGCCATAGAATTTTCATTGCTTTAAAAGGTTTTGGCAAAAAACCTTCCATTAACTATCCAAAACGCTGTAGAATCATATTACTTATTGTCACACCAAAAAGACGTGTATCTAAACACCTACTACTTATAATAGTACACATTGGTTTATAAATAAAGTCACATTATTTCCAACCATCACAGTTAGTTAGACTTAATTATGATGTTACTATAAATAAACCATCATTAACCCAATCTTCTGTTGAGCGTAGGCGTTCTACACATAGTGCGGTAGTCGCTAAGTTTGGTAGGCGTGTTGATGATAGTAGTGACATCTTTACGTTGCCCAGGTGAAAATTGCTGTTGATTCTTCTAGTGAGAGTCATGATCTATTCTTACGACTCCTAAGGTCAAGTAAGGATTGAGCCGGGCGGGCCATCAAAGACAAAGATCGGGTACCGGTGGTCCGTTCACACGGCGAAGAGAGGAGTTGCATGGTCTATAAGGTCACGCGCTGCCTCTTTCGTCACCCCGGACCGATTTGGCGGGGCGAGACGCATTAGTCCACTGCAAAAAAAAAGTGTCAAGTTAGGGTGCAGATAACTGTATTCTTAATCTGCGTGTCATTACAAGGGACGTTATAAATACCTATTCTTTTTAAATAATAATATGTTATATCATAAGATCCCTAATGTATTTCTCTTTGATTATTCAGACTATTTTTCCGTGTGGTGACAGAGTAAAAATACAATTTACCTTCAATCTTACCCGTAGGTGATCGTAAGAGACGACTAAGGGATCTAAAACGCATATAATATCTATGCAAGAGAAGGAAAACTCGAAACAAAACCTAATATCAACACGCCTGACCACGCGTGATATAGTAGGTCAATTTCCCTTCCATTATGTAGGAGGCTCGAGCCCAATAGTGGAAGATATATGAAATAATACAGACTGTTTCATAAATTGGTATAAAATTTTCAATAAAGTTATCTTAAGTTTAAATTTGTTGTTTCAGTTTATTTTTAATATTCATTATTTACATTTAATTTTATTAGTAATAAATGAAATAGAGTATTAAATAAATAGAATTACGCTAAGAATATATAATATAAATATTACAATTTATTATATCGCCGTCAAAGTAAACACTCCAGGGATTTTGATATTTGAATATTTAAGTGCAATATCAATAATATTCAAGTATTGGCACAAACATTCCATTTCTGAGATGCGAACGCCATTGAAAAGTGAGCTTCACTCGTTCGCTAAGTTATATTAGTGCGTGCGGTGTGGAGGATGCTTGTGAGCTTATTGGGAGATCTTTCTTAAATGGTCGGTCGCTGGTCGTGCCCTCAAATGGGTTAATCGCTCGGAGTCGTTGGCGGCATCTGCACCTGACGTACTGAATTACGGTATCAGGCCTGTAATACGCCGGCTCACGAAAAGCACTCGGCATAATATATTTACTCACATTTAGTTTCTATTTCGTAATGGCGAAAATATGAATTATTGCGACAGTAGCGAAACATTTTGTATTATGTTTATTATTAAATTAATAATTTATTAATTATTTCACAGTTAATATGTGTATTATAATATATACAGGTATATATAACGTAGTAGCAAAAGCGGATATCAATCTCCCAAGATGAGTGTCATGGCTTCGATTTTCACACAATGCACTTTTTTACTTCGGTTAATTTTAAGTTTGTTAAACTGTTCGCGATACAATTTGGTTAGTGTCGATACGGGTAAGTTTCAGACTTATAAGTATACAAATTTGAGAGTGAAATTACATAGGGCTTTTGAATTATACTGTAGAAATGTCTAAAGTAAGTTTCAATAGAATAATCAAGTTTGCAAGCAGCATAATACCTATAAAGCTAAAATGAAATATATAAGTGTGGTGTGTTTATAAAAACAAGATTATGAATAGTATTTTAGAAATGTATTATGGCGGCAACTAATACTACCATTTCTTACATTGCTCGTAAGTATCGTAAAAGACTATTAAAAGCTTTATATAGACATGGTATAACTTCATGTTATGTCATCTGGTTAACAATTGCAATTTCAAAGAGGGTTGATATTAGCCAAGCGGACATTCGTAAAAGCAATATCAAAAAGTTTGCAATATCTACATTAGTAGAGGAGTATATATTGCGTCCACTGCAAATAAGATTGTGGTAGGACCACGCTGTTGACAGTTCTCTGTCTACAGCCGCGGGCCGGTCCGTCTGGGGTAGTACCACGCTCTCGCAGAAGATCGACGTCTGAGTAATGGCAATGTGCTACTGCGCGTCATTCGGTGAGCGAGAGAGCCGGAAGCCTAACTAGGTGGATTTGAGGATTGTAATGGTAGGCAGCGGCCTAGATATAACTTTGCTTATAGCAAAGGTCCATGGGCGCCAGTGACACTTACCATCAGGTGTGCTGCCAGCTTGTTTGCCACCATAAACAAAAAAGAAAATGTAAATCTGTTAAAAGCAGCATGATTATAGAAATGTATATATTATTGAAGTTAATAACATAATTTAATCAGATTTAATGTTGAAGTTTTATCAATACAATGTACAATTCATCATTTCCCAATGGGTCGTCTTTAAACCAACTGTGGAATCAGGAGATTGGGCATCAGCAATTTTCAAATCAACAACACCAATCATCACCATGAACTAGATACCTTATAATACTAACTTTACTGCACAAATGGTATATTAGTTAAAATGCAAGTGTCCAGAGTTCCTCCGGGTTGAGAGCCCTTGAGCTATAAAAGCTATCTGCGGCTAAGAGCTAAAAGACACACAAAAAGAGTCCTGGGTTCGATTCTTTTCGATAATATTTAGTGCGACCCACAAATTATTGTATTGAACCTGGTTGTAATTTGTGTCTGTTAATTATATTTTGACAAGAGTCTCCGAAACCGGCGAGCATGTATGAAAAGAATTATGAATGTTGAGGAAGCGAGTGAAGTATGCAAGGATAGAGTTCTCTGGCACTCTGTTCTCTCTGCCTACCCTACAAGAGATATGGCGTGATGATATATATGTATGTATGTAATTATATTTGTAAAGTCCTCTACAATACAAAGATTATTACCTTACTACCGATTGTTGTTTTTAATTAAAAAGAGAGATAACGGATTATGACCATCAAATCGCTTATGAAATCATCACCTCTTACGGAGATCTATGTACGATAATAAACGTTAATAGGCTTACAAAGCGAAGACTATATCGTACATTCTTAAATTAAATTGCTGATATTGCGAAAGTCTAGAAAAAGAATATCTGTAACCAAAAATCACGTCTTAAGACTAACTGCTGTAATTCAGACTCGAAATCATTGTGTGGAAATTCATATTCTGCCTACCCATCTGGGAGATATTCCTATGTAATTAACAGGGAAAACAAACTAACTACAACATTATTTCCAACAACAACTAACAGGGCTATAACCATTGCAAACATGTCAAAACTTTAATGTATATTACGAAGCTAGTTCTCGAAATGTAGCTCTAACAAACTTCACGTACGTCTATCTCAATAAATGCAGTAAAAGGGTGAAAGATGTCTCAGCTCAGTGCATCTGAAAGGACATTAAGCTGAAGTGGGACGGACTTTGACCGGTATGAACAAAGGTACAAGTCCAAGATATTGCGACGCTATTACGCTTCGATGACGGACAGTTTCGGGACATTAAAAACTAAAAGACTAGAAACAGAGTGAGTGATGAGTCGTGTCATTGTTAAGAAACTTTTGACCAAAATATCTTTGAAGTAATGTTTTTTATCTAGATATATTTGTTTTCCAAATAAAAAATAATTTGTTCCTTAATAATGGGAGGAATATGTAACATATGAACGTTTGAATAAGTTGAATGATTACGTTAGACTGGATAATTATCTGTTTTGTTGCTGTTCGTTTTATTTAATATATATGTTCTTATTGTCTTGACAAATGGTTTGGAGTCAGTTGAATTACAGTAATAATTATTTCTATGAGTATTATATAATCGATTAAGCATTAATATTATGAATCACTCTGTTATTTTCAGAATAGTGGCAGTTATAGATTACGATAAATTTACGGAGTATATGAATAAATTGATTTTGTTTCTTTTTTTAAGTTCTTGTTTAAAATATGTGGCTGTTTTCTTTGTGAATTAATTATTATAGGTTTAGTATGAACAGTAATATATATAACAGTTTTTTTTTCTAAAAAGCTAATATTCATACAGTTTCAGAATTCATGCATTCTATGCCCAAAAATTAAAATAAACTTCCAAATTCGATTATTCATTACATTTATTTAACTATTAATCTACTATTGAAATTGGTTTCTGTTAATAAAATAAATTATTATTAATATGGTAAACCTTATTGTTTTCGAAATAAAACTAATTTTACGGATTCTATCACGTTTGTATTTGATTTTCAATTTGCCGACGTTTCGAACATTTAACAGTGATCATGGTCACGGGTGAACTGAGGTCCTCGTAAAACTAGTTTTATTTCAAATGTGTAATACTCGCGTAAACATTTGAAAACTTATTATTTTCGTAAATACATTGTGTTGTTTAATGTTTTAAAAACCATTTAAATTAGTGGTGTATATAGTACGGCCATAATATATACCCACGGTTATATATAGCCCTTATTTCATTTAGTAATTTTAAACTGTCAAATATGTCACATCTGTACAGCGGTAGGTCGGCCGCTCTATTTGGATCAAATATTTACATTACCTACAACACGGGTCTGACATTTTTCTCTTCCATTCAAATTGTCAATAATGGATATTGAACAACGAAGCTGACAGCAGCCCCGGGCTACCCCGCACTCGCGTTGTCACACAATCTCTCGAATAAACGTTAAATTTTATCGAACGCGAGCGTTGATAAAATTCGCATCTAAACAATGTGCATTATATTTTATGTGACATGAAAAAACACGACCACTCTCGAAGGGAGTATGATAATTTTGTTGGGACTAAAGCTTATTATTCTTATCCAACTGTGACGGAACCAAAAGGAGGTTTATGAGTGGGACCAGTCTTTATGTTTGTGTTGTCTCATAGGCATTAAAATACTATTATCTTAATATGACATATGAGGTTTCGTTAACGTGTTGATCGTTAGCTGATTATAGGTAACGTACATCGCACTTAATTTGATATGCCGTTCTCTCTATAGAGAAAAATAAAATCCAAAATTAAAAAAAGAAACTTTTTAAATAATGACATCATCATTCTCCTACTCTTATCCCAATTACTTGGTCGATACAATATGTACCTACTCTTCTATCATAGTACATATTGTAAAAGTTATTGGCAATAGTTTTATGACCGGCCGCCTGCCGGAACTCCTTGGGAATGTAATTGTTGACCAAACGGCAACAGATAAAGCTGACCCAGGTCGTTATAAGGCTCATAGTCGACTTTTACGACATCCACTAACAAAGTAAGGGTTGGTAGTATTCGTAGCCGCTACCACACAGTATTTATTTAAATAATGCCATATGGAATATTAAAGCATAAGGCTTAAGTAGAAATTTAAAAACTAAACATAGATAAAATGATCTTTTTTCATTCAAATACCGATATCTCAGTGAGAAATGCTCGTATTGAGATTTATAAAAATCCAAATTAAAGCTGAATAACTAAGCTATCCAGTCCATATGGAAGTTAAGTAAAAAAAAAATTTCCACGTCCGTAGATTAAAAAAAAACCAAAAAAATTTCGAAAATTTTTTTTTAGTTGATTTTCTTAAGATTACTCGTAAACAATTTTCAAAAAAAAAAAATCAATCTTAGATCCGAAAACTAGACACTTAGAGCTACAATTTACGACCATTTTTGTATAAGTTACAGCCTGTTGAAAATCCCTCAAAAATTTTTTAAATTTTTTTTATATATATATATATATATATATATATATACATATATGACATAAACCAAATGTCTCGCTATCAAATAAATTGTTAAATTGATAATCTAGTTTATCTTTGATAATTGTACTTACCCTTTAAAAATACTAACAGTGCAATAAAACCTCAAAACAGTTTAAATGTTTTACTTATAATTTGACATATAATACGCTGTAAATATCGTCATGTTCAATGTCTTCTTATTTCATACATGCGCCATTTTTTTGAAGTAAGTTTTAGTTTTTAAAGTTATATTAACGTAAAATAATATTCTCTTCATCTATCCTTTTTCTGAGCGTGACATAAGAGATGATAGCAGCAAGATTCACTACCAAAACAAGTAAGTCCACTTAATACAAAAAGTTATACCTGATATATCTTATTTAGTATTGAAGTGGTCCGCGACCAACTCTGAGATGTTTATGTTCTACAAAAAAAAAGAAAGTTCCAGGTACTTAATTTTTCTTCGCGGTTACAGTGAATAGCTTAATTAAATAGATATAATAAAGTTTTGCCAGACTCTAACATCAATATTCAGTACATATACTTTTTCCAATTGACCTTCATGGCATATATATACAAAAATATGCCTTTATAAGATTAATTTATCTACTAATATTCAATATGAACAAAATTCTGTGGCGGAATTTTAATGTAAATTCCTATAGACTGTACAGCTTTAATCTATTAGATATTTATCTTCATTAAGTTTGACTGATGGAATTTCAGATATTCCATTTCTTTGTTCAATAAATATGTATGTCGTTAAATTTTTACGTCGATGATTTTTGTTTTGATGGAATATATTATTGAATACATGAAGGCTAGAGGAATTGATATATTAACAAGATCTTAAGGAAAATACTGTATTTAAATTTAATAATCTAAGAGATATATGTTATAGAAACAGTCATCAACTACAATCTTACATAGCCTTATTAGTATTAAATTTAATAATAATTTATAAAAGTCGCTTCTTAAGCGTAAAAAAAAGAAGGCATCCCCCAGCTTCCGTCTCTTTATTCTTTAAATATAATTTGTTCAATAATATCATCGTTAATAATTTTGAACTAATGTTTTTTTTATATAATATTATCCATGATTATTATTCCAGAAAAATATTGAAAATATCATTAACGAGGCTTTGTATTCTTCAGCCATCATTCGATCGATACCTCATATTGGTTATGGAATTCCCATGTCGAAATACTGACCCATAATCACTATACTTTACAAGCGAATGGACGATCGTAATTGATGTTATGAGTTGCCCAGAAAAGCGCTGCTACTCACTCCCCTGGTGCTACTTTGGTCCGTTTTTATGTTTTCTATGGGTAAGCAACAGGTGCATTCGTCACCTAGCCCCATATGGGTAATTATATGCTTACTAAAATATATTATGAAAATTCCATTAACCAGAATTCTGTATGTGGTATTAGTATATATAATGCTTACTCTAATTTCACCGTATTCAAAACTATATACTGTATGATCTCAAAAGCATAATACTGCATAAAATAATAAGTCAAACATAATACAGTACAGAGTGAAGTGGTACGGGGACTGAAAAATGCTGGTAATAAAACGACCTGATGCAACGGCACGTAGCTTGTTAAGAACAGATGCACTTCTGTAGGTATGCATGACGTTGTCGTATGCGCTACTACTTATAGAACGAATGATGGAATATTTGTTCCACTTTTATTCGTTATATACGAACGTTTTATTTTTTTTTTATATAAAACTGATGATGTAGCATACATGATTTAGTTTTTTGATTATAAATAATATCGCCCGTAATACAAGGATTATTACTTCTGTTAATGGTGCTGTTTAAAAAAAAAAATAGTGCTGACTTTTTGACACCTTAAATTTAAAGTATCGAGTGTTGACTGTTATCGAGTATACTGTAGCTGTGTGTGTATCAGGGTTATTCTGTGGCGACCACAGAGGGCCATGGCGGTCAGGGCTGTACGCGGGTACCGCACGGTGGCGACGGAGGCAGCGTGCCTGTTGGCCGGGAGTCCCTCGAGGGACCTGGAGGCGGAAATGCTCGCCGATTTGTATCGGCGGGTGTCGGGGGTGCGCGCGGAGGGCGGTGTAGTCTCTTTGAGGGAACTCACCGCCTGGCGCGTCGACGCCCGCCTAGATGTCATTGCCCGTTGGGCAGTCCGGCTGGAGAGGCCTCGGTTCGGTGTGCGGACCGTAGAGGCCTTCCGGCCGGTGCTGATGCAGTGGTTGGAACGGCGGCACGGGGTGCTCTCCTTCCGACCGGTGCAGGTTTTGACGGGGCATGGATGCTTCGCCAAATACCTGCACAAGGTCGTCAGGAGGGAGAGTACACCGTCCTGCCACCACTGCGATTTCGACGAAGACACGGCGCAGCATACGCTCGAGGTTTGTGCCACTTGGGCAGAGCAGCGTCGTGAACTCGTCACAATCATCGGTGCCAACCTGACGCTGCCGACCATCGCCAGGGCGATGCTCGACAGCGTCAGGAATTGGGACGCGGTCGCAACCTTTTGCGAGGCAGTAGTCTCGCGGAAGGAGGCGGCGGAGCGCGTGCGCGAGGAGCGTCTCCTCGACGGCGCGAGCCGCCGCCGGCGACTGGGGCGGCGCAGGCGCGATTACCTGCGCCTGATGCCGCCCTAGCCGAGGCCGCGGGTGACTGGATCGGAGAATTAGTCCGTCACCCGCCGAGAGGCCGACCGCGTGAGGAAAGACCGACATCCTACCCGAGGGGGGGATGTCGGTCGAGGAGAGGGTACTCCTCAGGGGTATTCCGTCGGACCGACCACTGACGTCAAGTCACTCTGCTCCGGTGGTCGGCCCAACGACGAAGGCGATGTCATGGGTGGGTTACGGGTGTGCGTGCTTCCGCCCCTCTGTCACCCCGGATGGAGTAGTGCGAGGAGTGTGCCGACCGTAGCCCACCCCCCAAAAAAAAAAGCTGTGTGTGTATTTCATAATGCAATTTGTATTTCATAAAGTAATTTCTCAACCTATATAAGTCCCACTAGTGGCCACAAGTTTCCACTGAAACGATACAGCTAGTATAGTATAGTACAAAACTATAAATTACACTGGTCAGGTATAGCTCTATTTCATATTGTTCTCGTACTCTTCTAGTGATTTTATATATTTATATCTGTTAGTCGTCTATATGGTGCTGGCTTCTTGTAGTGGTCTCGTTTTAATTTAATTGAATATATATTTTTTTTTATTGAAAAAGTTAGATCTAATACTTTTGTAAAGTAAATAATTTCAAGTCTTTTATTGAGAAGAGAAATCGCTAAGTCGCTTACGATAGCTTAAGCTACTGTGTGGTGGCAACGGCAAATAATCTGCTCAGTCAATATCGCTTATCGGCAATAAGATTATATAGGTATAATATTTCCAAAGTGCCAAAATGTTAATCAAGCACTAAGTGCTTTACAGAGCGTATGCCGAAGTAGTCGTCACTAAAGTTAAATACACACGGTGCTAATGTTCCACCATAAAGGAGAGAATACTTATATATCCTGATGTACCCCATTACCAGTAATGCTTCTCCATGCAAACCGTGCAATCAAATCATTACCCGTATATGAAAAAGAAAATTGAAAAGAGTGGCTCGAAAATGACTGAGTGACTTTGTGTACAATTGAAGTTATAGCAGTTTCGATTTAGAGCACTAATCACACACACACACAAATATATATATATATATATATATATATATATATATATATATATATATATATATATATTAGGGTGTGCCAAAAAAATGGATATATTTTTTTTTCACTCTCCGCTCAAAATATCGTAGAAGATGTCGAAACAAAAGGCCTGTCCAAAGGAGAGTTCGTAATTTTAATTTTAAGAGGTCCTCCATCAAATCTGAAGTTTTCCCATTTAAATAACACGGGAAAATTTTTTTTTTCATTATGCACTGCCGCAACATGTGAAGATTCCATTATTTCATAAAATAAAATACTATATATATATATATATTCATATATGTGTGTGTGTGTATATTTGTTTGAAGCTAAAACTATCACGTAAAAATAAAATTTAATGTTGAAAGGCTGTAGTCGACAGCCTTTGTCGTCTTGTCAATTATATTTGATAGAAATATCTAATCCCTCAGGTGTTACGAATCTTGTCTCATCTCATTGTGACAACGTTAAAGTGGCTTGGTACATTTTTCTATTAAAAGTTTTCTATAGCCGCTGGTTAAGGGTTGTTTCAAAATTGTATGGCATTTATAATACTTATGAACGGCTGTAAATATCTCTGGTAATCAATTTCATAATATTTTGTTTAAACATTTAGTGTAATATTAAATCTATGAGAGGCTGTTACTGATTACTAACAATGCAGCCAAGTTGGTTGGCTAGGATTTGCAATAAATAATTATGGGTAACACTCTCTTTAGCAAAAGAAAATGAGGCTGTAAAAATATTTTATGTTCGCTTTCATGTAAGCAAGTACGAGTAAGTATAAGTATGAAAAAATAATATAATACTGTAAACGTAGGCTTAAAAAGTAATAATAACGAGCTACTAAAACTTGAAAGTGAAAGTGGAAGGATGTAGGATGTAGGTACCGGGGGAGACCGAGACTAATCTACCTAGACCAGATTGGTCACGTATTAAAGAAAGGTGGAGACAAAAGTCTCCGAAACCGGCAAGCGTGTATGAAGAGAATTATGAATGTTGAGGAAGCGAGTGAAGAATGCAAGGATAGAGTTCTTTGACACTCTGTTCTCTCTGCCTACCCAGCAAGGGATATGTCGTGATGATATGTATAAATGTATCTATGTACTAAAATTTGAATTTGAACTTTGTGATCAAACCCTACCTTATAGTATATTAAGAGAAAAGAAAAATACGTGTGCTAGATATCCTGTCATGTACCTACTTCTCTATTAAGACTATGAAACATGAAACGTTATATGTAATAGGCAAACCCTTGTTCGCCAACATCAAGTACATTAGATACCCAAATATTGTTGACCCGTATAATCAATTACTCAAGCTTAATTTAACATGTTGCAAATTAAGGTTTTGGCAATAGATGAATTTCAATTTAGCGGTGTTTAAGTAAACTATATATCTTTTCAGTAGCTTCGGCAATTTCTCCATGCTTGGCATAGCTAAGCACATGAACGGAAATTACCATTTATCTTGTTTGCCTTCTTTCGGAATAAAAATATAGCAATTTAACTGTGTATTCAAGTGATATTTAAATCTTCGAAGAACAAGCAATATAAGACAACATAAAATTTATAGATAACTTGATAATAGACGCGGATATATCTATATTTAAGATGAATTTGTCAATCAAATCGTATCTCACAAGGAGCATATATAGGCTTCCTGTATTGGAATATATATTCCAATATAGAAATAGTCTATATCCTATGTAATAGTGTACACTATATGTCTACTATACCAAACTATAAGTTAGTCTGTGCTATGTATCAAGTAAATTATTTAATTTATTTATTGAACAATAAAGATCTGAACTCTACATTAATAATGTTATAAAGTTTTAAAAATATGTCTCATTGGCTCAGTGCATACTCGTGCAAATATCAATTTTGAGCGCCGGAGTCATGAAACCTTTGAAAAAAGTATCGTTAGTTATTTATATTTCTTATAAATTGCTTATTTATAACTTAGATTTTGAATCAGAGATATAAATAACCCTAGCGAGCGCTCGGTTAAGGACAGTGGGTTAATGATTCTATTATATAATAAAATCATTTCATGTTTTTTTTTTTTTTTTTTAGATTAATTGTTGGTCCACAGACTTTTGTCCGTGCTTTTTTTATGTTGTATATTTTAGTCATTATGTTGAAGTTGAAGTTATATAATTCAATTTTTCTTGAAGTGGCTATGATATTATACATTTATGATGGTTTATATGTATTTTAAAGAGATTCTGCGTTATTAGTTTATTGTGAACTTGTGATGATGTCTTTTTATACTTCATGTATGAATTGTTGGTCTTTATTGTGATGTCAATCCGAGCTCTTGTAATTACCCTTTGATCTCTATGTTTTATTACCATCTTTTTAATGTATTCCAGTATAGTACTTGGGTCCTGATCTATAGACTTCCTCATGAGTTTCCAGATGGCATCTTCACGGGTGTCTGTGTAGTAGGTGCAGGGTCTAGTATGCCTGGAGATAGCAACCACGGCATTCATTTCATGTTAGATAAAATTATTAATTAAAACTAGGATATTTAAACCTTTGCTTACTACTTCAGGTAAAAAGCGTGAGACTATAACATAAATTGTACTGAAGCTAAAATGATCTGAATTTATATCCAAAGTTCTATGAAAACTTTTGATTTACCCAAGAGCTTGTAAACTCGGCCAGTTAATTAGAACTTTCTAAAGGGCTCTTTGAACTAACAAGTACTTCAGTAACCGACTTTTTAAGAATTTAGAGGCAACCCAATATTTGTCTATTACTACAATCGTTCAATCAAGTAGTTTTAAAAGTTGTTAACTTATTTTTTTCTTTGCTTTTGGCGGTAAACGAGCAAGTAGCACACATGATGATAACTGTTACTTTACTGTCGCCCATAGACCTTTGCAATACCAGCGGTATAATAGCAAGGCCGCTGCCTACCAATACAAACCTCAAACCCACCCAGTTTGGCTTCCAGCTCTCTTGCTCACCGGACGAAGCACAACAGCACATTGCCATTGCTCAGACGTCGATCTTCTGCGAAAGTGTGGTACTACCCCGGACGGACCGGCCCGCGGCTGAAGACAGAAAACTGTTAACAGCGTGGTCCTACCACTAATGAATTATATTTGTATTATCTAGGTATAATTTAGAAAGGGGAATTACATACATATATACATACATATATACATACATATCATCACGCCATATCCCTTGCAGGGTAAGCAGAGAGAACAGAGTGCCAGAGAACTCTATCCTTGCGTACTTCACTCGCTTCCTAAACATTCATAATTCTCTTCATACACGCTCGCCGGTTTCGGTGACTCTTGACTCCACCTTCCTTCAGTACGTGACCAATCTGGTCTAGATAGGTGAGTCTAGGTCTCCCCCGGTAACTACATCCTTCCACTTTCGCATTGTATATCTTCTTAACCAGACGTTCGTCCGGCATTCTTTCCACATGAAAGGGGAATTCGTTTATATAATGTTTAATGACGTACATTTGACCTTTATTTATGAGTGCGGGATGAGACGATGGACAAATTGGGATCAGTATAGGAGAATATTGAGTCCTTTATAACTTATTTTCGCCGTTATGACCTTTCCTGTTTGGTCTTCAATAGACTCACCATTATTAAAATCATATTATTATATTTTTATGAATATGTAGTAAACGGCCTCGTTCATTGAATAGCGTTAATATGATACTGCGCGCTTGGATTAAAATCTTAAGTTGGCTGTGAACAATATATTTTTGGCGCTTTTAAAATCTTACCTTTGGAACTATGTTCAGTTAACAATAAGACGCTTGGCTTTTATTCATACATACATATCATCGCGCCATATCCCTTGCAGGGTAGGCAGAGCGAAAAGATTGCCAGAGAACCCTATAAGAGAGAGAGAGAGAAAGAGAACAGAGAAAAGAACTCCGGAGAACTCTCTATCTCTAACTCTTGCTTTTATTCATTCATTCATTTATTTTAGCTCATATGTGTACCTACGCTTTACTGTTGTGCTAGACCTTCCTCCATAATAGGAGGGAAATTGACGTACTGTGACCACGCTAGTTAGACCTGTTGCTATAGGTTTTATATCAGTTTTCCATTTTCTGCATAAATGTTATATGCATATTATATTACTTAGTCATCTTTTATGAGATCCGCAGACAAAATAGAGGGTAAAGAACAATTCTTCCAATTCTTACTCCATCACTACACGAATATACGCTCTTTATTACGTGTAACTAATAATCATATTGTTATATGAAAATCCTTTTTTTTTTATACACCCTGCACAAAGGAAAATCCTTGTATTGTGGGGGACTTTACAAACATGAAATTATTGCAGCCAAATTACACACAGACTCAGAATAATACTTTATGCATCACACAAAATATTGTCCT
The DNA here is from genome assembly GCA_905163515.2 of Lymantria monacha. NCBI lineage: Eukaryota > Metazoa > Arthropoda > Insecta > Lepidoptera > Erebidae > Lymantria > Lymantria monacha. Next base: position 13,600,608 of record LR991098.1, on the reverse strand, counting down.
GCGTGAAAATCGGACCGCGTGGGTCCGATTTCCACGCGTAAAAGTATACATTACCTCGAGCCTCAAATAATTGGGAGAAGAGCAGGATGATGATACTATATAATATTATGATGATGAACCTTCTCTCTACATAATCGGCATACTGTACGACATTGAGCTTACGAAACAGTACAAGTTTTATTTAAAAATATCCTTCTCCTGCGGTGCTATATATTTTACAGCTCTTTAGTCATCTTTTACGATTCCTGCGGACTGTAAAAGTGTGGCGACATGAAATTATATTCCTATTATAACATGATATTTTAATCCTTGTCTATCACCACGCTGAAATCATTGAAAATATTTCTTTAATAAAATAGTTTCTCTAAATAACATAAATTTTAATTATAATTAATTCATAAAAATGGGAGCGAAATTTTATTAAAATGCTCGAATCTTAACAACATCATGATACATAAATAAAACTTTTTGGTAAAGTCTCAACCTTGTACAGAATTTTATTTTATAATCTCCGTGGAAAATTTATCTTAAATATTACAGTAAACTTGGTTTGTGTTGGAATCTAGGTGACCTACATTTTAACGAGTACAGAATTAATTACAAGGAAAAAAATATTAACGCTTAAATAAAAATTATCAAGGAGTTTTTTTTTTAATATTATAAACAGCGATGGCCTAATTTTGAACAATAAATACATCTGCAACGAATCACAGAAAAACACTTCAGAAATAATTTGAAAGAATGTTTGAGAGCCTTTAAGGAGGGCTTCTGTAGTACTTAGAAATAAAATGACAAAGAAATGCTTTGATCTTTTCTGCGTTTGGGAAGCTATTACGAGTGCGTAGTATGTGATGTGAATATTGTGAGTTATAATATATTCTTCACTACTATGGAAGATAAAGCTTATCGCTCCGTTTAATAATACCATTATCTTATTTATTTTTTGTGCTATATATTATTGCTTTAAATACTCAGAGATCCATATTCTTTTATTCAAAGTCTACATACACACTTTACTAAGAAAATAATCCTTGCATTACGGAGGACAAATTACACCAAAATTTTTTTTTTTTTTTTTGCGGTGGGCTATGGACGTCGCACCCCGCCAAATCGGTCCGGGGTGACGGAAGAGGCGGCACGCAACCCCATTGACCCACCCTGCAAGCACCTCTTCTTCGCCGTACGAGCGGGCCACCGGTACCCGATCTTTGTCTTCGGTGGCTCGCTCGGCGGTATGCCCTCTTGAGCTCCTCTCCTGTCGACGCCCCGACAGCTTTCGCCGTCGAGGCGTCGTCCTCACGCGGTGGCCTCACGTCGGGTAACCGGACAATTCCCCGGTCAGATCACCCGAAGCCTCGGTTAGGGCGGCATCAGGCGCAGGTACTCGCGCCTGCGCCGCCCTGGCCGCGGGCGGCGGCCCGGGTCACGGGAATCCTCCCGGGCCCGTTCCGCCGCCTCCCTCTGCGAGATTACAGCCTCGCAGATGGCGGCGACCGCGTCCCAATTCCTGACGCTGTCGACCATCGCTCGCGCAACAGCCGGCAGCGTCAGGTCGGCACCGATGACAGCGACGAGGTCACGGCGCTGCCCGTCCCAGCCCGAACATACCTCGAGCGTATGTTGCGCCGTGTCCTCGTCGCTACTGTAATGGTGGCAGGACGGAGTCCACTCCCTCCGCACGACCGTGTGCAGGTACTTGCCGAAGCAACCATGCCCCGACAAGACCTGCACCAACCGGAAAGAGAGGACTCCGTGCCGCCGCTCCATCCACTCCATCAGTAAGGGCCGGAGGGCCTCAACGGTAATAACACCGTATCTAGGCCTCTCCAGCCGCGTAGCCCAACGGGCGATGACTCCTCGGCGGGCGTCCTCGCGCCAGGTGGCTATCTCGTTGAACGATGGGGAGCCACCCTCTTCGCGCATTGAGGTAACCCGCCGGTAGAGGTCAGAGAGCATCTCCGCCTCTAGGTCCCACGGGGGTGTCCCGGCCAATAGGCACGCCGCCTCTGTCGACACCGTGCGGTACCCGCGAATGGCTCTGACCGCCATGACTCTCTGTGGCCTCCACAGAACCGCCCTGAGTTGGGCGTTCAGAGCCCTCGCCCACACGGGTGCGCCGTACATGGCCATTGAGCGGATCACCCCCGCATACAGCCGTCGGCCCTGAAAACTGGGTCCGCCCACGTTCGGCATGAGCCGAGAAAGGGCGGACGCCGCGCCTCCGTCTTGTTTAGGGCCACCCTGAGCCCCAGCGCCTCGATTCACCTGACCATCTCCTCGGTCAACACCCGGACTGGGATTCCGTCCGGGCCGGGGGCCGTGGTGGCGGAACGAATCTTCGCCACGGCTGCCCCCACTTCCGACTCCGTCACGGGCGGAACACTCTCGACGACCTCCAGGTCGTGATCTGGCGAAGCCATGACCGGGGGCGTGTGCTCCGACTGCCGCGGGACCAGCTCCTCGACCACTTTACGAAGGAAATCGGGCTGGAGGGTCTCGGTGAGGGGGGGGCCCTGCGCGAAGCTTATTCAGCGACGCGCGATACAGGCGACCCCAGGGGTCACGGTCAAGACCGTCCAGCATCTCCTGCCAACTTGCGTCCTTGGCGGACCGGATGGCCAGCCGAAAGGCGGTACGCGCACTGCGGTACGCCTCGTACAGCTGGCCCTCCCGCTCAACATCGCGGCGACGCCGCCGACTGCGGGTGTAGGACCTTCGGGCACTAATGCATGCCGCACGAAGGTCCGCCAGTCGTGTCCATCATCACCTCCTGGCTTGCGGCGGGCGATAGGGCCGCGCTAGGAGCGGGAGCGGCCGGAGTCGAAGGGCCACTCCGCCCCTTTGGAGCCGAAGCCGGAGGTCTGCACGCCCCAGAGCCCATGCGGTGCTTGGCAGGCTTATTGCCCGCCGCACACGCGGGGCAGTGGGGCGGGGCGGCGCAAGATGCCGCCATATGCCCAGTCTGACCGCAGCGGAAACAGAGTCCGCCGCAGTCAAAGCAATTAGTGCATGTTGGCTGGGTGTGCCCGACCGCCATGCACTTGAAACACCTCGCAGGCCGGTGCTCCAGCACGGTGACTCGCGCTGAGCTCCAGCCCACGAGGAGCCTGCTTGAGTCGGCCAGTTGCCTGACCGACTCCACTGGGCACTGCACCCAGGCGGCACCTACGCCGCCCGGACCGGGCCAGATGGCGCCAACCCGGACGGTGTCCATGGGACACCCGGTTTTCGAGGCAATGGCCTCCCGGATGTCTTCCACCGTCACGGAGTCATCCAAACCCGCGATGCGCATTTCGGCGCACTTTACGGGTCTGGCGATTTTGACGCCACCCTCCTCGGCGAACAGACCTCGCAGCTTCGACGCCACGCTATCGGCCGTTCTGGTGCCCTCGGCCCCAGGGAACTCCAAAATCCGAGCCCCTGTCCGGGCCTTGCGGGTCCGGGCTTCGACGCCTCCTATGTCGGAGACGTCGAGCTCCTGCCGGGCTTTCCTCAGAACGGCCTCATAGCTGATGCCCCTTTCTGCCGCCTCAGGCAGCACAGTGATCACCACTGCGGCTGTCTTCGGCGGCCGGAGCCCCTTGCGCGGCCTCTTCCTCTTCGAGCTGCTGCTGCCTCCTCCGGCTCCTGCCTGGGGGGCGACGACCTCAGCGGCGCGCTTGGCCGCCGCTCTCCTCCTCTGCCCGCGACTCTTTCTGCCGCGCTCGGCCACCTGCCAACCCTGTTCGGGCGCAGCGGGCGTGCCAGGCGCGGAAGGCACAGTCGCGGGTGCACGGGTCGTCGCCGGCGGTGTCGGTGCGGGCGACGACTGCGGTCCGGCAGGAGCCGGTGCCTTCTTCCTCTTTGGAGCGGGCCCTTTGGGCTTGGGCCCAGCCGCGGCTGCGGCGTAGCTCCCCCCCACGCGGCCACCCTGACAGGGTAGCGGGGCGGGGGTTGGTGCCGCATATGGCCGCTTGTCCGCGACAAGAGGCGGCCGAACACGTGGTTCCGGCAGCCTTGCATCCAGAACGGCCAAGCGCGCATTGACCATATTACCGACGGTGTCGATAATGGCGCGCAAGGCCTCGTCCGACACGCCCCCCGCCGCAGGCAGTGGGATCGGTGTTGCCGGGGCCTGCTCCACGACGGCGACATTTGGCGTGCTGGCACTGGTGTTGGTCGGCGGCGCACGCTCCGCGCTCGGAGGCTTCTTCGGCGCGGTGGGAACCACTGGCCTGCCAGCTCCTCGGGGCGGCTTGGCTGCGGCGACGTCTCGGCGGCCGGCATTGGCCGGCGACGCAGGTGGCGCAGGCGGCATGAGCCGCGCCATTTGCGCCTTTAGTTCGGCCACGTCCTTGGTGAGGATCCGGTTTTCCCTCCTCACCGCGCCCAGCTCCGATTCTAGGCGGCGGTTCTGGGCCCGCAGGTCTGACACCTCGCCACCTAGGCGGGCGTTTTCGGCCTGCAGGGCCTCCATGTCCAGGGCGTCACTGCTCGCGCGGGCACCAGCGGCCGCCACTTCTGTGGGAGGGATGCCGGACAACACCTCCAGCACCCTCCCGGCGGCCGCCTCGTCGTCGGCCCGCTTACGAGCCTCCGCCCCTCCACTTGCTCCGCCGGCTGGGGAGTGGGTCGCCCGACCTGACGCTGCGGCCCCTCGCCCTCTGCGAGAGGCCGGAACCTTGGGAGGAGGCATGATGACAACACTCCCCTCGGAATCGGCGCCCGAGCTGCCATCCCTATTCAGGGGGCGCTTTCGCACCTTCGAGGGGAGGGCCTCCTCCCTTACCGTCAGTATCTCACCGACCTCCTTGGACGGCTCCGCGGAACTACCGCACTCGTCCATTTTATCGGCAGATCCACTGCCCTCATCTTTGGACGGCTCTGCGACACTACTGTCGCCCTCGTCCATTGACGGCTCTGCAGTGGATCTGCCGCCGTCTTCCTTCAGTTTGGCGGCAGCGGCCTCCTTCTGCGCCTTCCGCTCCGCCGTACGCTTCCTTTCAGTCGGGGAAGCCTTTCCCGTCAACCAATTTGACCGTTTCCGGTGCTTCCTCGGCTTCTTCTTTTGGGCCTCCGTGGTTTGTGCCGGGCCCTCGGCAGACGCCTCCAGTCCTGAGGACGAGGCGTCGTTTTGGTCAGTTTTGCATTGGCTTGACGAGGCCGTGATGTGGGAATCCTCTGGATTCCCGTCTTGTGTTGGTGGTTGAGATTTATTGAAGAAATCCATGATAATTCCCACGATTACGGGAGAAATAGACGGTCGACCCGGGCAGAGATCCCTGTACCCGGGCAAGCCTACATTTACCAACCAGGGGGTCGGCCGGTACCCTGGCTGGAGCGTGCTAAGAACAGAACAGCCCATCTGCCATGCATCTTCTCGCCGCACGCCAGAACTTAAGATTCTGGGTGATTTCCGAATTCGAACGTCGAATTCTTTATAGAGGTTGTCTTCCTCGCGGTCCGGGCGGTTAAGCCAAGACCCTCGTTCCTGAAACTACGCCTCACGACAACTTGTCTTGAAGCAAGATATCAGGTTTACGATATGTCGGCGGTGGCATAAGCCTGCCCAGCCCTCAAGTTAATGAGTGACCGGGCCCGTCCGAAATTTCGCGTCCTGTACCGTCTACAACTAGAGGGTCAGGAGCGAATTGGGGCTCTACCCATCGCTGGTGAACCCCCCCTCGCGCCAGAGATTCACTACGGGCGACAATTCGACAGAGGGATCTGGGGGACTGTCGCCCGCACCCAGGGTACACCACGCGGAGGTTTCTGGCGTCGTACCCCAAATTACACCCAAATCTAGAATAACAATTAATGGAGCGCGTAAAGTAAAGGGGAATCGACAACGCCACTTTACAGTAGATCGATATCTTAACCACTACTGTATATGTGCTGTTTAATATAAGACTGTTGCTCTTAAAGTGTTAAATTTACGGCCTGCAACAGATATTATATGAGTTTTGCCGCCAATAAACTCTTATTAAGAAGTATGAAGTCTAGAATTGTTTCCTACAAACAATGCCACGTTTTTGGGAAGATTATTACTATAATCGCCAATCTTAGAAAATTAGATAGTGACCGAAATAAGGTATTATTGCATTTTTCCAGAGGAGAACTTTTACACATTCTTCTTGTGATCCCTAAGCCGATTTTACTTAGCTTTAAATCCTAGGGACAAGTAAGTGGTGGTGATAGCTGTATTCTTATCCCGTCGCCACGCTGGTAAGAGTAACTCTCACTTAACCCCACCCATACATATAATATAAAAAAATAATACCATAAATTGTGAGTGAACCTTTTATTTATTACTTATTTGTAAAAAATGCTTCAATTGCTAACTGAATACAATTCACCACCATCTTGCCCGTGAATGTAGTAAAAGTCGACTAATGAATATAATATGCAAGAAAAAGAAAATGCGAAATAAACCCTATATCAACCCATCTGATCAGCGGGGTATAGTAGGTCAATTTCCCTTCTATCGCAGAGAAGGCGCGAACCCAGCAATAGGACATAAATGAGCTAAGATGATGACTGAAGCATACAATATAAAACTATATTTTAGACCCTCTTAACAGTAATTTATATACTTGTTAAATGTGTATTGATAAAATGAAGGTGGCAATTATCACTAGCAATAGAAATCTTAATGTAGGGCAAACAATCAAAGGTAATGTTTAACAAAACGATTTTTTATTGACTGGTTACGATCTGATCAAATCCTGTTCAATTGGGGCGACGAAACATGCAGTGGTACTTAATAACCTGTCATATTTGTCTTATCTACCTATTGATCAGACTATTGGGATCATATTTTGAAATGGGAATCCCGTTTTCTAGATTATTCTATCGAGCTTTCAACATCATTTGGGCAATAATGCGCTAGGACATCACCTTAAACTTACCCAAAACTTTTGCAGTATGTTTTCCTCTTTTTACAAGCAAGCTTGCAACGTCAATTTCAAAGGGAAAGAAGAAGATAACTTATAGCTGAATAAAAACTAAATTATTTTTTTAATAGCTATAATTTTGCAATAATAAGTAGTAGTACTTGTTGTTAATGACAAAACGAAATTATTAATATTTTTATTGTGAAATAAATACGGCCATTATGAAATAACTGCAAATATCAAGTCATCTCTTTACACTAATGATGATAAATATGTTTAATAAGCTTTCGGAATGCGGTAGAACGGCTGCCTCTAGCCACAATGCATTGCATTGAGAAATAGCTAGCAATTTAGGCATATTACAACAATTACAGCTTTATTATGCCATTTTACAGCTAATAAATTACAGATATGGACCCTTTCTTTTTTGTTTTATTGTCTGTGGTGGCATACACGAAATTGGTATGACTGAGACGTCAATTTAATGCGAGAGCGTAGCACTGCCCTTGAGGAACTGACCCAATCATGGCTGTATGCAGAAAACTGTTATTAGTCAGTTTTTAAAACTCTCACGTGAAAATACGGGCGATGATACATTGTCCTAACCCATCAATCAGACTGTTAAGGGAGGTTTGTAGTATTATATTTTGATGCACCGACACCTATTATACCTTACCACCTTTTTGGTCTACTACACTATGCTTAAATATGATATTTTTTACTTTTTTTTTCAAAATTATCCCTGTCAGTATTTTTATAATAGGCATGCTGTAGAATCCAAATAAATATTTTTTTCTTTCTTTCTTATATTTAACTGAATCGTGCAACTTCGTCTCCGTTTCTACAACTCAATATAATAATAATTTCAATTTTCTTTCGTAATTAAATTCAATTCCATAATCGAATTAATTTCAATCATAATAGTAATTAACTCTTGATCGAGTGCCACTAGTGGGATCTGGTTCAGCCAATCTTTTGCATTGCATTTGAATTTTAAATTATATCATGTTTTGAAGGATATCACACCGGAGCTAATTCTTAGTAAATATGTTGTAATATTTTTTATAAAATAGCCAGTAAAAAAAAATAATAATAGATAAATCCGTTGAGTTCTGATCCGGTGGTAGTTTATTTTTATAATTTAAAATGTTAGAATTGACAATAGTTAAGTGAACTCGCATGGTTTAAATGAATTTGGCCACCGAAGACAAAGATCGGGTACCGGTGGCCCGCTCGCACGATGCACGTTTGCAGCCTAGCAAGTGGGTCTATGGGATTGCGCGCCGCCCTTTCCGTCGCCTCGGACCATTTTGGCAAGACATGATCATTCCATGGCTCACCGCAAAAAAAAAAAAAACAATAATAAAATTCAATCAAAATCCTGTCAATATTTTTGAAGTTATCAAGTATTGGCTCATTTACTGATACGTCAAACAATCAATGTTTTGTCAATATATTGAAGATCTCTCACATCCACATTCACTCACTCTTCAAATTATGAGATATTCTAAAATGCCGTTAGCCTTTTTAAAATTTTCCTTTATACAAAACTTGTCCTGACAAGAATGGATTTAAAAAAAAATATCCAATTTGTTGGGTCGTTCAGAATTTACACGTGTACATACATTTAAGCTATTTATTTTTATTTATATAGATTTAAAAAGATACATATGCGGAGTATGAATGGCAATAAAGATATATGTGTACAATGTGTAAACAATATCGGGTAGATGGCACGCGTCTCCTTTATACACGGAAATATAATATGAAGTGAAATTTGATTGTCATACAACAGGTCATGCTGGTGTAAGTGGTAGCACGATTGGAACGCATTTCCAATAGGCGTGGGTTCGAATCCCATGTGTGACAAACATATTTCACTCGTAATCAAGTTTTTATAAATATTCAAGCATGTTGAATGACAAATTTCAGTAATTTGAATTGAATAAAGATATAGGTAAAACATTATAAAAAGTTAGAGGTGAGAACAAATTTAAAAAGCTTATTTATCTACTATAAATAAAATATGAAATTGTAAGGAATCAAAGTCTGTAACTAGATTTGGTGCCGCTTCGATGTCGGCAGCAGGAAGTCGATACAGCAACTACAACTAACTTTAACGCCCAAAGTTTGACCCACGTACATCTTTGAAAGATGTTCAGTAAATAGAGTTTTGCTTCCAGTAAATTTCATTTAATATTTTTTTACTACCTTTTTAGTATCATATAAAGTTTATAAATAGTATTTATTTTGTTGTAGAATTTAGTGGGCTAAGATCAGTGGCATTGAGGTTTTTTGAAGGAATTCTCAACGGCAGAGTCTGGCACTGAAATTTATATTTGGCAATAGGCCTGTCAACCATCTATTATTACCTGGAATTGAAGTTATATACCAAAAAGTTATTATTTCGGTTTATCCTTTGAAGGAAAAGAAGTAGGTATGAACGGACTTTTGGCGGGAATCTAAAACGTCATGTTGTGCTCTTGTATTATATTCGATATCTTAGTGTTTTAACGTGTTATATTAGATAATTTTTATGGTATTTTATGTAATATGATGTGACAGAACAGCTGGGATGTAGTGAATATCATATAAAAGTGCTTTACAACGTTTTCGTTTTCCATCAAAATTCCTACAACATACCATTAACAGTGTCACCATAGCACTGTTGATGGCGACAATTCGACTGACTGACAGACAATGACTAACCTGAAGAGATTAAGAACGTGAAGATAATTATAACTCGACACTGGCAAAAATGGCTCGTATAAGTAGCTGATTGCCAATACATAAAAAGAAGAAGAAGTAGGTATGAACGTAATGTAAAAAAAGGAAAAAATATCAACTTGTTTAAGAATACATACATACATATCATCACGCCATATCCCTTGCAGGGTAGGCAGAGAGAACAAGTTTATAGTATATGTTTAAGAATAATAAAAGAAAAGGAAGATAAAAACATAACAGCAATCTTTCTTTTTCTACTTAGCTTGCAGGTGGGAAAGAGAAGAATGCTGATAAGAATATTAACCTCCCACACCACGCTAATCAAAAATATTCTCATGTGTTTATATATGGATATTTTTCTTTCTCACATTAATAGTACACTTATCCTATAAAAAAACACAAAGCAGTCACGAAGAACTGCTGACATTTATTTTTCTTTATTGCTTTTGGTGGCATACGACCAAACAGCACACCATTTGGTAAGTGTGACACACACAGCCGCCCATGGACCTTTGCAATACCAAAGGTATAGCTAGGCCGCTGCCTACCAATGCAAATCCACCCCAGTTGGGCTTTCGGCTCTTTCGCTCACCGAACGAAGCGCAATAGCATATTGCCATTACTCAGACGTTGATCTTTTGCGAGAGTGTGATACTACCCCGGACGGACCGGCCTGCGGCTGGAGACAGAGAACTGTCCACAGCGTGGTCCTACCACTTATAAAAAAAAGGGCAAACTTAAACTTATTAAAAAACAAATACAGAAAAATAAAAATCGTGCCCCAGGGAGTATGTATGAGTGTGACCATACCATAGCAAGCCGTCAAAAAATAACTATTAAAAACTATTGAATAATTGATAATAATAACAATTATTACTTATAAATCGAATATAGTAAACACAGCGACAGCAGTGAACAGCAGCTGACTGTATTTTTCTTGCTCGGGTACACTCGGTGGTTCCGAGTTCACCCGATCAATCCTTTCACCTCAGAGCGTGATGGATCAGCCTCACTTACAGTCTACGAAAAAATCTGTGTGCGATACGCCGAAAGAAATTTCAACAAAAGTACAAGTAACGCAATTTTTAATACAAATAACGCAATCTTTATTAGATGCTAATTAAAATAGATCTAGCCATTATGCTATGCCAAATATATCGTTTGTGTACCCAGATACGATTTTAAAGTAATCAATACTAGTGTAGGACTAATCGTGAATTTTTCAACTGTAAACTTTTAATATACTAAAACAAATCGATTGATTTAAAACGTCACAGTTATTGATTCTTAATGAGAGGTGAATCTAGGCCAAGCAACGGAGAAAGCTTCATACTAAGCAATTAAATGTTTTAATTTTAGCCAAAATAAAAATATTTAAAGGCTAATTACGTACGTAATTCAATTTTAACTATGACTTGAGTATTATAACTTCAATTTCTAGAGTCTCCACCGTCTCACTGTTAGGTAAGAGCCTCCTCCAGTACAACTGAGATAGAGCTGGTGAATTAGAGGACCGGGTTGGCCACTCGTGTCGTTATAGGGTTTTGTTACGAAATTAACATTTGTGTAGATATATCGTAGGTAGTAAGTATATACTCGTAGTCGGACTGGCCACTGAGGTGAAGGAATTGGTACCAATGGTCAGTATAATGATGATGGGCAATGCTCAGTATAATGGCATATGGTGGGTTATGGTGCTATCCTTCACTAAGAAATAAAACCTTGAAAGAATGACATTAAACTACTTTAACAGTTACAAAAAACACTCCCAGACTTTTAGGTATTTACCACCTGTGGGATCACAAAAATGTTCTGTATAAAATTGTATTACTATTAATAAAATATGAATAAGCAATCAACAGCTTAGTCACTGAATCAATACCTGTATGGTTCATGACAATGTCAATAGTAATCAAACCGTCCAATCGCATATTCAGAACGCATTATGGTAATTTGGACTCATACTATAATCAATACTAAATAACTAACAGCATTGATGCTCGTTTGGAAAACATGACTCATATTATTAAGTCGCGATGAATGCTTTTCGATCGTGCTATCGGTATTAATGATCATAATTATGATACAATCATCTTATTCAGACTTGGTTTCTTCGTTCTTGGTTCGCTTTGGTCTAGCTTGAATGTGATAATTTTTCATACTGTGTGCTGATAGAATAGAGTTCGCCACCCTTTCTTGCATGTAGTTGTAGTAAAATACACTAAGGTATATAATATAATATGGCAAGATATTTTTTGTTTTGGTTTTGTATTTCATTTTTAAAATATCTATGCTCAATGGAGCTAATGCTTACTAAACATATTACAATTTTATTTAAACGTGTAACCTATAAATGGCAAGCCTGCTGAGTTTCCCGCATCTTCTCAGATTGTGGCCGTGTTCTGTTCCGGTGGTAGATTATATTGAATTAATTTCGAACAAAATATACAATTGATAATATGCGAGTGTGCCTTTATCTCACTATATCTTTAAACGAGCAATTCTTGTATATATATATATATATATATATATATATATATATATATATATATGTAATCTGAATCTCGGAAACGGCTCCAACGATTTTCTTGAAATTTAGCATACAAGCTGTTCCGGGGGCGATTAATCGATCTAGCTAGGTTTCATTTATAGAAAATATTATTTTGTCAGTATATTTCGGCAACAAAAATATAATTTTTCGTTGTACTAAAACTATTAGAATATGAAGGTTTTCAAATTTTGACGCTGTCATTAAGAATAGACATTTAGCTCAGTTGGAAAATCAAGTGGTCTAATCCAAACAAACCGGAGCTCGGTTCGGATCCTTACTTTTTCTTATTTACTTTTTGGCATTATTTTTTATTATTTTATTAATTATGATCATTTGCCCGCGTTTTTGTGTGCGTAGAAATCGATAATGTTTTGATAGGATTTTTGTTTGTTTTTTACGTTATTATTTATATTGTTATTTATAGATAATTATGTATAAATGTGTGTATTCTTATATAGTATAATAATCTTAACCCTGTGGTGACGGAGTAAGAATACAATTCACCACCCCCTATCTTACCCGTGGGTGATCGTAAGAGACAACTAAGGGATATAAAATGCATATAATACTGCAAGAGAAGGAAAACTCAAAACAAAACCCTATACCAACACGTCTAACCAGCACGGTATAGTAGGTTAACTTCCCTCCTATTATGGAGGAGGCCTGAGCCCAACAGTGAGACGTATATGGGCTGTGATGATGATCATGATGATAACAGTCTTTGTTATAGTGTAGGGAAGGTGTAATAAACATAAAAATCAAATGAAATTTTGTTAGTTTTTTGTTGCCAAGGCCGCGGGTGACTGGATCGGGGAATTAGTCCGTCACCCGCCGAGAGGCCGACCGCGTGAGGAAAGACCGACATCCTACCCGAGGGGGGGATGTCGGTCGAGGAGAGGGTACTCCTCAGGGGTATTCCGTCGGGCCGACCACTGACGTCAAGTCACTCTGCTCCGGTGGTCGGCCCAACGACGAAGGCGACGTCACGGGTGGGTTACGGGTGTGCGCGCTTACGCCCCTCTGTCACCCCGGATGGAGTGGTGCGAGGAGTGCGCCGACCGTAGCCCACCCCAAAAAAAAAAAAAAAAAAAAAAACTGGTGGCTTTGTATAATTTTGGCGCGCCAGCTCTCAATTTTAAGATGTGAGTTGGGAGACCGGGAGCCTTCAGAGTATTCAGGAACTTGACCGGTTGTCGGACTTGGGGTTTATAACTTATTCGAAAGATTTATTCTAATATTCGGCCCCTTCGAATTATTTAAAATATTAGCGCACGACATAGTAGCGCACATAGGTAGGTCATGTTGTCATGCGACCAATCTGATCAGCATTAACATCCTGTCTCCTTATCGTATATTACTGATTGTTCCTAATATAACTCGGCCTTTCCGTCTCAATTTTTACAAATATGTTGATTAAACCCTGACTAAACAGCGAAAAAAAAATAGAAAATGACTATCTCTCTTTACTAATCATTATGCGGTAAAAATACCCTCGCCAGAGTAAAATTAAAATGGGTAATATATCTTATGAGTGATGGATTTCAGTTATACGAAGCAATGTGTTGTCATGGCTCTCAATTACAATATTCGACTTAGAAAATTGCTGTCCAACAATTTATAATTTCAAACTCTACGTTCCTATGACGCCGTGACCTAAAAGTGACCTCTTTATAGCTTAGAAACTTTCAAATGCCGTGTTAATACAGTATTGTGACTTTTGAGACATTCCAATTGTAAAGAGTATTAAAAAGCGTAAAACGGCACCCTATAAATAAGACTTCGCCGTCCGTCCGTCCGTCCATCTGTCTATCACCAAGCTGTATCTCATGAACCATGATAGTTAGACAGCAGTCAGACAGAAATTTTCACAGATGATGTGTTTCTGTTGCCGCTATAACGTCAAATACTAAAAAACAAAATAAAATAAATATTTAAGGAGTGCTCCCATACGACAAACGTGATTTTGGCTCCTTTTTGCTCGATACATTTTTTATTTTCTATTTTTGTACTTTTGCCTTTTTAATTTATTTTTTCATATTTTAATTATATTTAAATATATCTTCCAAAACACACTAATAAGAAAATACCGAGCAAGGCTCGGTCCTCCAGATATTGGAGTTTATGCATAATAAATGATATGAATTGATTTGATAAGAAAAGCAAGAGAAAGAAATCTCCAAATGCAACTTTATACCAGCAAAGTGCAAGCAGGTTAATTGTTCTTCTATTTTAGAGGTAGCTTAAACCCAATATTGATGCATATTTCATATATAGATGAATAAAATTGACAAAGAAACACTTTGCTATTTCACAATATTTTACTCTATCATCTAAATAAAAGCCTCGTGATTTTGTCTCTGAAAAGTGAATTAATTGTTACATACCCACGTTTTTTCATATAATTTGTCATCAGATATTATTATATCTGTTGATATGAAAAAACATGGGTATGTAACAATTAATTGGTATCCCAAACTGTGCACACTTTACGAAATATCTTTTCTACCTATTGGTAGAAAAGATATTTCGTAAAGTGTGCGTCAGTTCGGGATTATGATGGAAGTTTGAAGAAAATGGATATCAGATTAGTCTATATTAATATGTACGCATTATACCTCTAATATAATCCGAAGAATTAGTACATTGAAGTTGCAATGAACAGGCCACATTACTTGTTGAATAAACAACCGCTGCGAAAAAACGGTCTAGAGTAGTAACCACGTATCATGACCCCCACTAGGTGGACTGACGACATTTCAAAGGTCACAGGAAGTTCTTGGACGCTAATGGATAGATTTGTCAAATAATAATTGTTTTAACTTATATCTAACTACCACTGTTTCAAATATCTCATAAATCCGTTGAAGCGTTAATAGTAAATTTGAAACGCTAAAGAGTCTCATTTTCTACTTCCTGACTCTAAGTTCATTCACGGATAGAACTCAATACTTCATTATTGGTATTATTTATACAATTGCCTCAAATCGGCTTGTAAAATGTAATTCGATTATTTATTGATAAGAAAATTTCATTAGATATACAACTCTTGTAGCTCGCATGGTTTTGAAACTTATATAGGTAATTAGTGAAATTTATCTAGTCATGACCAAATTAATATAGAAGGAACGAGACTAAAATGGAATTTAATTTTGAATTTAGTACGATACGATGGTACGATATTTATCTTTTTATATAAGACAGTACATGCAGTGAGGATATATACATAAATAAGTCTTTGTGTGTTTAGGAACTTAAAAACATAGAATTAACGAATACAAATTTCATTCAGACTCCGAACAATAATTTGGGGATCGCATAAAGAAGTCATGCGTGATGATTGTGAACCTATGAGACATGATGAGAGATCGATACTTAGACCAATCCACCATGTGTGTTGTCGCTAATCGAGCAATCCAGTTCTATATTAATATTCATATGTTTGTGTTTCAATTAATTAATTTCACAGAATTTCGGTTTTGATTACATGAAATTAATTATTGTAGAATTTTGCACACCACAATATTGTAATATAACCAACCTCATTACGATAACATTAATCTATTAATCAAATTTACTGGCATATAAAATTGTATGTTGTGATTTCTACACGTACGTATCGAACACCATAAAAGTTAATACCCATCGAAGTTATGGTTATAATGGATGAGCGATTTGGTCCCTAATGTGAGCGGGTTCCGGTGGGTTCGAAGCGTCGATTGCCTCATTAATATCCGGCCATATATGTATATATTGGGCTATATTGGTGACTGTCACGCCCTTTCCGATAATTATTAGTGATTCCTGCCATCTATTTAGGATGGGGAAGGTTTAAAATCAATATATGATTGTCGCCTATACGGCGGGAAAATGTGATTAAAGATGTCTATTGCTGATTTTATTATTAAAAATTGCTTTATTTGAGGTTGCTAGTAAGCTACTTAAATATTTATAAACTCTTGAGATACAGACATGTGCGTAATTTAAGAGGCAGAGACACCCATTTAAAAGTATTAAATGTATTTGGTTCTTAATAAAGTATATAATTATTATTTATAACATATACAGGGGATATTTACTTTACCTGGATGAATCTACTACTTATTTATTACGTAGAAGCCCAACTGGGTGGGTTTGGGGTTTATATTGGTAGGCAGCGGCCTAGCTGTACTCCTGGTATCCTGGCAAAGCTCCATGGGCGGCTGTAACACTTATCATCAGGTGTGCTGCTTGCACGTTTGCCACCAAAAGCTAATAAAATAAAGATATCTATGATACTAGAGTGATTTAAGCTTATTATATATCTAAAGTGCTACGTTCGACCATTTTTAATGTCTTATCGAACTAGTTTTTTCCCTAACAACTTATTCAGTTTGTAGTATGTTATTTAATTTATTATTGAAATAGTAATACCAATAATTATTTATTAAAAAAGGGGTTTGAATTATAAATTAAAGAACTGAAATGATGAGACTTAAAAGTAAGTTTTCCTGATATTATAAAAAGAAAGGAGTGATTATACATACTTGCATACATATCATCACGCCATATCCCTTGACTCTTGACTCCACCTTCCTTCAGTATATGACCGATCTGGTCTAGGTAGGTTAGTCTCCGTCTCCCTCGGTACCTACATCCTTCAACTTTCGCATTGTATATGTTATTAACAGAGCATTCCCTTTCGCATCTTTACACCAATACTCTCTTTCATAACTTTTTTTGGATTTTTTTTTTGTTCACTCTCTTATCACCAAATGGACCAAGTACGTCCTCATAGTAGGGCCGCTTGGTCCCCATCCATCCGTTCAAATCTCCGCATACAATCACGCGTTCACTGGTTTCTGCCATATCCAGAACTTCCCTAACATTATCCCAAAACTTCTCTAGGTCTGATGCCACCGAGGATCCTACGGGAGCATATGCTATAACCATGAATACCTTGGTGACACCTAGTTTTATACGGACCCAAAGAAGTCTGGGATCATACATTCCGTAATCCTTCACACCTGAGGCCAAGCGAGAGGACAACAGCACTCCTACCCCCATGCTGGCTCGATCGCTCTGTGGTACACCAGACCACAGAGCGATCCCGCCACCAGGAAGATCGCAGGCGTCGCTGCCCCTTCGCTTGGTCTCTGTTACACAGAGCACGTCTAGCTATTTGTCCGCCATGACGGATATCAGCTCGTGCAACTTACCTTCCACACAACCTCTTACATTCCACGTGCCCAACCGGCACTCTGCTCTCCTCGACTCGCCTGACTGGGCAATGCGTGATGGGTGGCGGCCCCCATCGCCGCAACTGCCGAAGTTCGTACCGACGGGGGCGGGTTGGTACGCGTCGCCTCCGTGGGACGCCCTAACCCGCATTGCGGTACGCATATCGGGCCGGATTAGCAGTCTAATTAGACTGGCAGGGGACGCGAACGAGCACGCTCCGGACTATGCTCCACATTGGGAGGAGTGATTATACACTGCTTTAATTGTTTACTATAATTTATATTTATTTTTTATCTACTTGAAGTTGATGTTGATTTGGTCTATAGCAAAAACCAAAATCATTATTTTTAGACTTAAATAAGAAGGCAATATAAATGAGAGATCATTATAAATTTTTCGACATAGCATCAAAATAAATTAGGTTATGACTGAATCCAGTTAAATTGTGTAATAGTATTTTTTTATTATGTTTACCTTACCTTAACAAAAAAAGACAATGTGCATTAAAAATAACTTCCAGTCCCATTTTCTGCATGGTTTTTTGGTTCATAGGAAGCCCAGCTGTACCTCAGGTACACTCATTTGTCACCTAAGCAATAAAAAAAGTAAAACAAAAGTCAAATAATGTAATGTTATAATCTAGTTTTTGATAATGTTTTAAGTGAAGTTGTTTTGAAATAACTCACAACGTAATGAGCTCCTTCAGCAGCCTATAACTTTGGTCGTGGAGTAACAAGCGTAGCTGACTACTTACCGTACTCTCAGCTAAGAGCGGTTACATAAACCATGGGCATGCATGTGGATAATAATTTCTTTAAAAAATATACTTTAAATTTAAGATATATGATGAAAGATTATTATTGATATTAATATATGATTGGTACCTATATAGATATATAGTTTGGAGGCATTACACTCACTTAGCTCCATTTATGTATAATAAAATTAACAAATTATTAAAAATAAAAGAGTTCATTTTATAATACATAAATTAAAATCTAAAATTGTACAATGGCTTCAAGAACAAGATTATTATGTTATAGAGAATTTACTTGAGAGTGTCGCCTAAAATTTACACGTTCTCAATACATATGAATACGTACTTACATACACACACGCACGCAAGTGCGCACAAATGCACTCACGCATGCACATACACACACACACATACACACACACACACATACACATACATACACACACACACACACACACATACACACACACACACACACACACACACACACACACACACACACACACACACACACACACACACGTACCCCCTCACAAATGCATACATGCACGCACAAACTCATACACTGTTGTTTGTAATCTAGATTATATTTAAAACTTGCATTTGTAAAATTATAAACTTTTTTATTAATCCTTATATTAGGAGATAGCTCACATTTAATAGGAAGATGCCTGTCTCTTGTAACACAGTTCTTAACTAACACAATTGACAGTGTAATAACTGATATTTTGTACTTATTTTTACTTTTTAAAATAAAGATTTGTATTTATATATAACGTCCGCTATATGAATAAATGATTCATGTATTCGTCTCACCTCATAAACCTTCAACTGCTTGGCTTGCCTTCTTCACAGTGAGACTGAAATAATATGGAACTGCTTTACCACGCTAATTAAACGGATTGGTATAAGGTTTTATAGAGAGTTTTCTTGTTGGTTATTTGATTATCCGTCCCTCAGTTGTCTCTTATTATCATTCACAGGCTAGAAAGAGGTTTAGACCAGGGTAGAAGCCTTTAAAAATAATAAAAAGTGAAATAAAATAATAGTAGGATGAAACCCATTAGAAAAGGAGGAGAATATTATAAAAATGAAAGGAAAAATAATTTACGGGCGATCTGAGGTCGGGAAGGGGATGGGGGTGAGTTTTTAAGGGTAAAAACGGTTTTTCTCGATTTCCGGCAAAACTAAAAGTCCTATCGAAAAAAGTCAAATGGCAAAGTTATAGGTAATAAAAAGATCTAAAACTTTTGTATTTACACTTTTTTCACATAACCTCAAAATTTATGTGAAAAATTCAAAAAACCAAGTTTTTGGTTTTTTATTTTTATCTTTTACAAAAATTTTTTTTTTTAACGAAATTTGGTGAAAACTTACCTTTTTATGTCCCAAATACGCTGTTATTTATTTGATAAAAAATATTTATTTTTTCACCTTATTTTGAATTAATATCGAAAAAGCACTCTAATTTTCAATCGAAAATTCACCCGTCAAAATACCAGCTTTTTTCAAAAAGTTGGTATGTTTTCTGTTCGTTGAAATCTCTACTTTCCGATGGTGAAAAAAAAATATGTTACTATAGTAAATCTTCTCAGAAAATCCAAAAAATCGAAAAAAACTCGAATTCGAAAATTTTTTTTTAATTAATATAAATAATTTTGAGCTATTTATTAAAATTTACACTTTAATTACTCGAAAAACGTTAGATTACATGTTTCATTGATAAAAAAAAAATTGCAAATCAAAATATACTACTATAATTAACAAACAAATAAGTTAATAAAATTAATATTTAATAAGACATCTACAATATTTGGAGAAAGTTGTCGAATCTTCTTTAAATTATATGCGTAGATGCCTATTTATAACTATTTTAAGATAAATTATATACCTGAGTGACCTACGAAAAATTGTAGTCCATCAGAAGGTATTTCATGGAGAAGTGGAAAAGGGGCTAGGCGGGTCTGGGTCTTACTACATACATACCTACTATTTCGTAGCAGCTGTTACAATCGTTAGCCTAGCCAGTATTCGAAATACAGTACAGTATACAACATCGTTTATAAAAATACACGTGCACGCTGAGTTTCTTGATGATAATTGTGACAAGTTTACTTAAAAAAAAACTTTTCGAATCTGCATAGGAATGTAAATACTATCTCTATTTTTATCTGTATCAATCAACTCAAACATAAAAATAGTAATATTTTCTTTAAAAAATAGTATGCTTAACGTAACATAACCTAAAGATTAAAATTAAATGATATTTTAGTATAAGATTAAAAAATAATAATCTCCTTAATTTTGCACAAACAAATTTAGTTAATCCCATGAAAAAAAAATTATTTCAAAATACATAAAAAATATATTAAAAATCTATAAAAATATATAAAATATATATCGTAAATATATTTTTAATAACAAACTTTTGGCCGATTTTCATATATATTTTATACATTTCAAATATATTTCAGATATATTGAAAATATTTTTTTTTTATATTTTTAGCTATGTTTTTTATGTATTTTAAGATATATTTTGAATGTATCTAAAACATATTTAAAATATATGAAATATACATGAAAATCGGCCAAAAGTTAGTTATTAAAAATATATTTACTATACATATTTTTTATATATTTATACATTTGTTATAGATTTTGAATATATTTATAATATATTTTTTATACATTTTGACATTTATTTCTTTAATATTTTTTTTTCATGGGGTTATACTCATGATAAAATAGTGAAGGCATTATTAATTCGATTTTGTCTTTTCAGATTTTCGAATTCGAGTTTTTTTTGGATTTTTTGCATTTTCTGAGAAGATTTACTATAGTAACATATATTTTTTTTTCACCATCGGAAACTAGAGATTTCAACGAACAGAAAACATACCAACTTTTTGAAAAAAACTGGTATTTTGACGGGTGAATTTTCGATTGAAAATTAGGGTGCTTTTTCGATATTAATTCAAAATATGGTGAAAAAATAAATATTTTTAATCAAATAAATTACAGCGTATTTGGGACATAAAAAGGTAAGTTTTCACCAAATTTCGTTAAAAAATATTTTTTTTTGTAAAAGATAAAAATAAAAAACCAAAAACTTGGTTTTTTGAATTTTTCATATAAATTTTGAGGTTATGTGAAAAAAGTGTAAATACAAAAGTTTTAGATCTTTTTATGACCTACAACTTTGCCATTTGACTTTTTTCGATAGGACTTTTAGTTTTGCCGGAAATCGAGAAAAACCGTTTTTTACCCTTAAAACCTCCCCCCCATCCCCTTCCTGACCTCAGATCGCCCGTAAATTATTTTTCCTTTTATTTTTATAATATTCCCCTACTTTTCTAATGGGTTTCATCCTACTATTATTTCTTTTGGTTTTATAAATTATCGACCCTGGTCTAGTTGGTGAATTGTATTCTTATTCCGTCACCACACGGATATAACGTAATATTAAACATAAAAGTTACTTATTTTTGGCTCTGTGGCTTATTAAAACAGCACTAGAGTAAAAATAGTAATTTCAATTATTTCAACCTAAAACTTTAACGTACGTCGTGAAAATACATATTAATAATGAATTTACAAATTTATTTACAAAATAAAAGTAAAAGAACAACCGGTCGCATAACTTCGTTGCATAAAACTTGCTGAATATGAAAACCTACAGGCGTTTCAATATTGCATACGAGACATACGTAATTTCGTATACGGGTTCCTTTATATACATTTCTCGCACAACTTTGTAATACAAATTAAATAATATACGTACTTAGAGGCAGGCAAAGTACATTTTGTAACTCTTTTAATGGTAGTAAAATTATAATCCTAAAGAGAGATTTCTTTCCAGTTTTATAATACCAAAAATAATGCATTGTAAGCATAATGTCGTTAATATAATTCTGGAAACTAAAATAATATTCATGAATATTGTTTGCTATATGGAGCAGGTCCCTTCCCTTCAACATTAAGGGGAGCGATGGCTGGTCTAGTAGTTAATTTGTGATCAGGTGCCTTTTATAGGATTTAGTCCAGTCATTATGTTTTGCATTCATCATTCATGTTCCTACTCTTACCAATCTCTTATCAATTACTTGGGGTCGATACAATATGTACTCTTCTTTCATAGTATTATACATATTGTAAAAGTTATTGGCAATCATTTTATGACCGGCCGCCTGCCAGACGTCAACCCTCCTTGGGAATGTAATTGTTGACCAAAGGTCATCAGGTGGAGTTGGCCCAGGTCTTTATAAGGCTCTTAGTCGTCTTTTACGACATCCATGAGCAAAGTAAGGGTTGGTAGTATTCTTAGCCGCTACCACACAGCTTTTGCATTATACTTTACAATTATATTTTATCATTGTACGAAGAGCATCACACCGAAGCTAACACTTACTAAACATATTGCATTGAAAAAAAGTTTGGATATTTAGAATATTCTATCGGGGATCGAAAATAGAAACTGCTAAAAGAGCACTGCTTTTAGCAGTGGTCACTACACTAAACAAAGTTAAAGTTTTTGTTGATATTTGAAATAAAACTATTTTTAAGGATTTTATCGGTTTATTTCTTGTTGTGTGTGTGTGTGTGCGAAAGTGGAAGGATGTAGGTACCGGGGGAGACCGAGACTAACTTACCTATATCAGATTGGTCACGTACTGAAGGAAGGTGGAGTCAAGAGTCCCCGAAACCGGCGAGCGTGTATGAAGAGAATTATGAATGTTGAGGAAGCGAGTGAAGTATGCAAGGATAGAGTTCTTTGGTACTCTGTTCTCTCTACCTACCCTGCAAGGGATATGGCGTGATGATATATATGTGTGTATTTTTTGTTTTGAAATTTCTCGTTCTCATAAATTTCTATTAAAAATATGGGTCAAAATTTTACAAATAATCTTGTAGCGAGTAGATAAAAATCTTGACCTGATAGATAATGAGTAGTTGGACGTGAAATACCTTTGTTATTTCATGGCCATGAATACTGTAATTTGATCGAAACATTGAGCAATTAAAAATCAAATATGAACGCGATAAAATTCAGAAAAATAATTTCATTCTCTTCAATATTGCATCATCTTTAAAAAAAATGTGACAAGCATGCTAATTTTTTTATTTCTGAATCTAAGTACATGCAGCATCTAACCTGCGTGCCAGTTAATTATAGGTTCATGTTAACAACGCAGCCACTTCGAACTTGCCAACTTTAAGCGTTGCTTTAGTTACGTATGTATACTCGGTGCAGCTGTGAATTTACTGCTGTTTATTATGAGTCACCTTATTTGTCTTTATTATGAAAATATTTCAGCACTGTGTTGAATTTTGTTTCATTATAAAGTTCTAAATATTTACTGTTTGCATAAAAACTTTGAAATATACACTTCAAAATACATAAAAAATATAATTTTAGTTAAATGAACAATAGTCGTAGTATATAGCGTATATTTCCGTGTAGTGACGGAGTAAGAATACAATTCACCATCCCATATCTTGCCCGTGGGTGATCGTACGAGACGACTAAGGGATATAAAACGCATATAACATCTATGCAAGAGAAGGAAAAACCCTATACCAACACGTCTGACCAGCGTGGTATAGTAGGTCAATTTCCCTCCAATTATGGAGATAGCTCGAGCCCAACAGTGGGAAATATATGAGCTGAAATGATGATAGCATATATGGGAATGTATGTTCCTACTAATCTATACACAAATCCTCGCAAAAGAACACCTATAGCTACCTAGAATGGTTCGTTAGGGTATTGAGATTATGAAACACCAAAATTCCAATAGAGTAGAGGGCTGGTTAGTATTGTCAAGCTGGGATTCTGTTCTTCACCTTATTAATCAATAGCTTTTGTATTTTAAGTAAAAGCAAAATTAAATTATGAAAGAACGGTTTACACAACATTGTACAGCGGTATTCGCGCGTTTGAACTAGCTCTCCATATTATAAAATTACTTAGTATTATTTGATTAAAACTATATTTTCACTTTATAACTTTAATGCTCTTTTACTATTACTAAAAATATTTTATCTGTGTGGTGACGGAGTAAGAATACAATTCACCACTCCCTATCTTACCCGTGGGTGATCGTAAGAGATTACTAAGAGATACGAAACACATATAATATCCATGTAAGAGAAGGAATACTCGAAACAAAACCCTATACCAACACATCTGACTAGCGTGATATAGTAGGTTAATTTCCCTCCCATTACGGAGGAGGCCCGAGCCCAACAGTGGGACATTTATGGGCTGTGACGATGATGATGACGTTGATGTGTTATTATTATTAGTGTTGGGTTGAACTAAGAACAATCGCCTCTTCTTTCGTTTCTTGTGGATGAATATTCAATTAAGACAATTATCCTCTTACAATTATGGGTCGCTTATGGAATGCAAAAACATCACTGTGAAAGAAAGGAACTCGGAACAAAGTTAATCTTTATAATCATCGCTGTATAGTTTAGTAATATCCTATCTATAAGTGAAATCCTTTTGTAGTTTAACAAAAAGAGCAAGTCGAAGTTAAAGGTTTAATAATATCCTGTTAAATCAATCGGAAATTAATGAAAGCGAAAAGAAATAATATAAATATTTTTATAGTCTTGCTCTCTCAGTCTCGAAATAAATATTTTTAAAGTCTCAGTAGTAGAGCTAAGGTTAGGTGTAATTCTAATTTTCATATGACCTTATATCTTCAAGCTAAGTGACCTTATATATTTATAAAATTTCATTAAAATTGGTTAGACTATTTTGGAGAAAAGCCAACATTATTTTGTGATACATTATTAACAAAAATAAGACTTTTATACTTTGAACTTGCTTTTTAAATAACATTACATTTTATTATTGAAACTAAGTAAACTATATAGTGTTCGGAATAGCGCTATCAACGAAGGTTGCTAAATTCAATATCAATTGTGTGAAACATTAACTACATTTAATGTGAGTTATATACTAACATTATTACTTCAGCAAGTTACCTGGCTAATGCTGTAATGGATTATGACGAAACTTAAGGTAATTGACCTCTTTATTTACAAACATATCGGCAATCTAGAAATAAATTATTCAATTAATATATTTGAAGAGGTGATATTGCTATTCATCATCATCTCAGTTCATATACGTCCCAATACTGGGCTAAAAATTCAATTTCATAATAGAAAGGTAATTGACCTACCCCGCTCGTCAGCTGAGCTGATATAGAATTTTATTTCGATTTTTTCGTCTCTTGCGTAATATGCATTTTGTATCTGTTATTCATTTTATACCACGAGCAAGATAATGAGTGGTGAATATCATCACCATAGGGAGTGATAATATTATTATAACATGCATATAATTATGACTTTAGTGAAACTCGTCGAAGATTTATTCTAATAATTATTAGAAGTGGTTTTCAGACTTATACCTAGTCAAAAATTTAACTTGTATTACGGCGATAACTCTTTTTTTTGCGAAGTGTTACGGTACTTTACGTCCCGCTAATCCATCCGGGGCGACAAAAGAAGCGGCGCACGACCCCGTAGACACGCCCTACAACATACCTCTCGACGGCGTGCGGGTGGGTCACTGCACCGCGGTCGTTTTCTTCAGTGGCCCACCGGGTGGTCTACCTTCATGTGTATCCTCTCAAGTCGACGCTCCGTCATCTCGACCAATAAGTCTCGATGTCAGGGCGTCGTCCTCACGCGGTAGCCTCGCTTCAAGAGCGAACGGCGATAACTTTAAAAAGAACTTCAAGACATTGCTTTATTACTAACTAGCTTCTGCCCGCGGCTTCGCCCGCGTAAAAGGTTACTTTCCTAAAGTTTTTGATCCCCTATTTTTATTTCTGACCGTAGGTAATACAGTGCAACGGTATTACAATACTCAGGGTTGGAACTTCATTACTGGACTGCTAGATGGCGTTGAAGAAGCTAGATTTTGAGATTTTTTGACAAACAATTTTTTTATTTTTCATATAAAAATTTTGATTTTTTTTTAATAAAAAGTATCCTATGTTACTTTTAATACCGCCAAGAATATGTGTACAATGTTTCATGATGATCGGTTGAGTAGTTTTAGCGTGAAAGCGTAACAAACAAACTTACATTCACATTTATATATTAGCAGGGAAGAACTTTTGGTATTGGTAATATCTATTATATAGTAATCATCACCATCCATTAAGCCAGTTGTTAGCTTGTATACGTAATCAAAATCTTAGCTAAGATTAGTTAATACTGTGAAAGTAATACTATAAATGTGAAAGTTGTTGAAGATGTTTGGATGTTGGTTACTTAATTACGCGGACACCATTGAATAGATTTAAATAAAAAATAGCACACAGATAAATCTTTCTGGATTAAGATATAGTATACTTTTCTTCCCGGTAATTTGTTTCCTTGAGATAATTTAGTGAAACAATTTTATATTGTTCACCACACGAATAAAAGCAACTTTTTCTTTTATCCGTGTGGTGACGGAGAAAAAGTACAATTCACCACCCCCTATCTTACCCGTGGGTGATCGTAATGGACGACTAAGGGATATAAAATGCATATAACATCTATGCAAGAGAAGAAAAACTCGAAATGAAACCCTATACCAACACGTCTGACCTGCGCGGTATAGTAGGTTAATTTCCCTCCCATTACGAAGGAGGTCCGAGCCCAACAGTGGGACATATATGGGCTGTGATGACGATGATGATGAAGGTTGCTTTTTACGCGCCCTAGTTTTATAAATGCAAGTGCGATTATATTTGTTTGTTAAGCTTTCACGCGTAAAACACTAAATTGATTTTAATAATTCTTTCACCAATGCATGGCTACATTATCAGCCAGTAACATAAGCTATATTTTATTCTCATATTCCTGTGGATACTAGAGCTATGCTAGTGAAAAATTGGGAATTTGCTAGTAACTGATAAAAGTGAAACCGAAGAACATTATAAGTATGGATGGATACTGAATAGTGGGTTCGATAGTATAAACATGTGACTACTGATTACGATATTCAATGTTTGAATCATAGGTTCCATAAAACGTTTTTTTTTGTGTTTTTTCGCTATGAAATTCATAGTTTATAATAAAAAGTCTTGAAATTCCATGTTCTGTGGAGTTATTGAGAATGTTTTGTTAAAAATTTGAACGAAAGCCAAACCAACGTTTCAAACCCTACACGAAATATTTTTGATATAATAATAAAATCATCATCAATCTCCTACTCTTATCCCAATTATTTGAGGTCGATACAATATGCACTCTTCTTTCATAGTATATATTGTAAATGTTACCGGCAATAGTTTAATGACCGACCGCCTGCCAGATGTCAACCCTCCTTGGGAATGTAATTATTGACCAAACGGCATCAGATGGAGTTGGCCCAGGTCGTTATAAGGCTCTTAGTCGTCTTTTACGACATCCACGAGCAAAGTAAGGGGTTGGTAGTATTTGTAGCCGCTACCACACAGCTTTATCCATCTAATAATAGAATATAGTGAGTAAATATAAAAGCACTACACCAGATCTAGTTACTATCTATATACCTGTTACTAAACTACACGAGATCCTGTTACTATATTCCAACGTTACACACTCGATGAAATACAATATTCTTTATTGTAAATCCTTAAATCACCGTAACATTGATTAAAAGGAGCTCGGCCGGTCGGCACACGTGAGAAATGCAAGTAATAATCTATGGATTACGGCTGCTAGCTAGTTCCTCAATCTCGCTCATATGGCTGGAAAGATAACATGTTGACTCGTCATTATTATTATATACGTGTTTTGTTTTTATATTTATATTATTATGTAGAGAGTTTATTTAATTATTTGTTTCTTATTATTAGGAATGTACTTTGAGAATTCAAAACAACGTTTATTTCACTATAGCTTCTGCCCGCGACTTCGTCCGCGTGGATTGGTTACTTTGGGCTAACGTTAACTTCAACTCGCGAATTCGTTTACGTAAAAGGTGGAAATATTTTTAAATGATACATACGTTAAAGCTGTTTTAGGTACCTACATGACCCTTTTATTAGTAAGAGTAGAACATTTAACCTTAAGTAAAATAATAATAATAATAATAATCTTTATTGAAAACTAAATACATATGACAGTTGACATAGATGTCTTTGCCTCTTGAATTAGGTAATACCTGTGTTTCAAGAGACAGTTCCTTCCCGAAATACATAAATCTTGAACATCAAATTATTTTACAGTAACATACATACATACATACATATCATCACGCCATATCCCTTGCAGGGTAGGCAGAGAGAACAGAGTGCCAGAGAACTCCATCTCTGCATACTTCACACGCTTCCTCAACATTCATAATTCTCTTCATACACGCTCGCCGGTTTCGGAGACTCTTGACTCCACCTTCCTTCAGTACATGACCGATCTGGTCTAGGTAGGTAAATCTACAGTAACATACATTATAAATAATGAATATATATATCTTACGTAATAAAGACTAATGATAAAGAAATCTATAATAAATGAATGAGTGAGAATTAACGTGTTAGTGAGTGCGCTCACACGTTGTGTGTGTGTGTGCATGTGTGTGTTGTGCGTTTGTTTGTTTGTGTGTGTGTGTGTGTGGTGTGCGTGTGTTTGTGTGTGTGTGTGTGTGTTTGTGTGCGTGTGTGTGTGTGTGTGGTGTGTGCGTGTGTGGTGTGCGTGTGTTTGTGATGTAGTGTGCGTGCATGTATGTGTTTCTTTTTTTTTGTGTGTATTTGTAGTTACGCGAAATAAGTATTTAAAAGTGATTCAAGTTTGACGTAATCCATATAATGCAATGTAGTACCATATAAAGTAATGCAAGTAAAAAAGTATTGGGTCTTATCTATACTTTCTATAGATATATACAATGTATGTATATTATACATACATACATACAATTACGCCTATTTACGATTACACATACTTTTAATGTGTATGAAATCGCTGTGTGGTAGCGGCTATGAATACTACCAATCCTCACTTTGCTTGTGGATGTCGTAAAAGACGACTAAGAGCCTTATAACGACTTGGGCCAACTCCATCTGATGCCGTTTGGTCAACAATTACATTCCCAATTAGGGTTGACGTCTGGCATGCGGCCGGTCATAAAACTATTGCCAATAACTTTTATAATATGTACTATGAATGAAGAGTACTTATTGTATCGACCCCAAGTAATTGGGATAAGAGTAGGAGAATGATGATGATGATGACCTCTCGTGAACAAATCGCCAATTTGGTCCAGAAAAGGTCTTCCCCTTGTATTCGTCCCATTCACGATTGCTTTATATGTTTGCTTCGTCAACCTCTGCCCACTCATTATTTCTGCCACTTCGTGTCCAACCCACCTCAGCATACCAGCGCTCTTTTATAACATTATACCTAATTTTATCTTTCATACTTACATCACATACAGCTTACGAAGAGCTGTCAGCTCTACAGCATTTATTCTATTTTCATGTCTTCCCCGCCAAATCTAACTTTCACTGCCATACATGAGGGCAGGCACTAATACTTCCTATACTTATTATTATTATTTAGGATGTGTAAAGCCGACGGAAGGTCATGAGAAGAAAACAAAATTAAAAATGTAGTGTGTGCAGAAGTACTTTGAAATAACATTAGTTTGAGTTTTTTTTTAATATAAGATTATAAGATCCAGTATTTTTATCGTAAATGCGCGCCCAGTACTTGATCATTATTTTGCTGCGATGTTATTTTTAAACTGCGATATTTCCTAAGATATTCATTGAAATCAAATAATGTAAAGAGCAATTTTATTTTAAATTAAATACTTGTGATGAATAACTCATTTATTTGGATAAGGATTAATATTATGTTTATAAAAACACCTTCGAAAATATCACATTATTTTAAAACAAATTTCATTAGCATAAAAAAGGTTATAGTGAGCCAATCTTAAAAGATAGACATATGCTGTCGCGGACTTTTATTTAGAACTTTGAAAGGGGAACAATTATGTAGTACATAATTTTTGCGCAACTTTAACCGTTTACGCAGCGAAAGCTCTCAAAAGGAAACATAAACCCGATTTTTACACATTCATCATTGTTGCTCTGCTCCTATTGGTCGCAGCGTAATGTTATATAGCCTAAAGCCTTCTTCTATAAATGGACTATCCAACAAAAAAAGAATTTTTTAAATCGGACCAGTAGTTCCTGAGATTAGCGCGTTTAAACAAACAAACAAACAAACAAACTCTTCCGCTTTATAATATTAGTATAGATACCTAATTTTATCTTTCATACTTACATCACACACAGCTTACGAAGAGCTGTCAGCTCTACAGCATTTATTCTATTTTCATGTCTTCCCCGCCAAATCTAACTTTCACTGCCATACATGAGGGCAGGCACTAATACTTCCTATACTTATTATTATTATTTAGGATGTGTAAAGCCGACGGAAGGTCATGAGAAGAAAACAAAATTAAAAATGTAGTGTGTGCAGAAGTACTTTGAAATAACATTAGTTTGAGTTTTTTTTTAATATAAGATTATAAGATCCAGTATTTTTATCGTAAATGCGCGCCCAGTACTTGATCATTATTTTGCTGCGATGTTATTTTTAAACTGCGATATTTCCTAAGATATTCATTGAAATCAAATAATGTAAAGAGCAATTTTGTTTTAAATTAAATACTTGTGATGAATAACTCATTTATTTGGATAAGGATTAATATTATGTTTATAAAAACACCTTCGAAAATATCACATTATTTTAAAACAAATTTCATTAGCATAAAAAAGGTTATAGTGAGCCAATCTTAAAAGATAGACATATGCTGTCGCGGACTTTTATTTAGAACTTTGAAAGGGGAACAATTATGTAGTACATAATTTTTGCGCAACTTTAACCGTTTACGCAGCGGAAGCTCTCAAAAGGAAACATAAACCCGATTTTTACACATTCATCATTGTTGCTCTGCTCCTATTGGTCGCAGCGTAATGTTCTAACAAAAAAAGAATTTTTCAAATCGGACCAATAGTTCCTGAGATTAGCGCGTTTAAACAAACAAACTCTTCCGCTTTATAATATTATCCCAATTACTTGGGGTCGATACAAAATGTACTCTTCTTTCATTTTAAAAGTTATTGACCATAGTTTTATAACCGGCTGCCTTTTTTTTTTTTTTTTTTTTGCGGTGGGCCATGGACGTCGCACCCCGCCAAGTCGGTCCGGGGTAACGGAAGAGGCGGCGCGCAACCCCATTGACCCACCCTCCAAGCACCTCTTCTTCGCCGTGTGAGCGGGCCACCGGTACCCGATTTTTGTCTTCGGTGGCCCGCTCGGCGGTATGCCCTCTCGGGCTCCTCTCCTGTCGACCTGTCCCCGATAGCTTTCGCCGTCGAGGCGTCGTCCTCACGCGGTGGCCTCACGTCGGGTGACCGGACAATTCCCCGGTCCGATCACCCGAAGCCTCGGTTAGGGCGGCATCAGGCGCAGGTATTCGCGCCTGCGCCGCCCCGGCCGCTGACGGCGGCCCGGGTCACGGGAATCCTCCCGGACTCGTTCCGCCGTCTCCTTCTGCGAGATGACAGCCTCGCAGAAGGCGGCGACCGCGTCCCAGTTCCTGACGCTGTCGACCATCGCCCTCGCGACAGCCGGCAGCGTCAGGTCGGCACCGATAACAGCGACGAGGTCACGACGCTGCCCGTCCCAACTCGGACACACCTCCAGCGTGTGTTGCGCCGTGTCCTCGTCACTGCTGCAATGGTGGCAGGTCGGAGTCCACTCCCTATACGCCACCGTGTGCAGGTACAAACCGAAACACCCGTGCCCCGATAATACCTGCACCAGCCGAAAGAAGAGGACTCCGTGCCGCCGCTCCATCCATTCCATCAGTACGGGCCGGAGGGCCTCGACGGTAACGACACCGTGTCTTGGCCTCTCCAGCCGCGTAACCCAACGGGCGATGACGTCTCGGCGGGCGTCCTCGCGCCAGATGGCTATCTCGCTCAACGATGGGGAGCCACCTTCGTCGCGCACTGAGGTAACCCGCCGGTAGAGGTCGGAGAGCATCTCCGCCTCTAGGTCCCACGGGGGTGTCCCGGCCAATAGGCATGCCGCCTCGGTAGACACCGTGCGGTACCCGCGAATGGCTCTGACCGCCATGACTCGCTGTGGTCTCCACAGCACCGCCCTGAGCTGGGCGTTCAGAGCCCTCGCCCACACGGGTGCGCCGTACATGGCCATTGAGCGGATCACCCCCGCATACAGCCGTCGGCCCTCGAAACTGGGTCCGCCCACATTCGGCATGAGCCGAGAAAGGGCAGACGCCGCGCCGACCAGCCGGGGAGCAATTTGACGAAAATGCTCCCGGAACCACCATCGCCCGTCGAGCACCAGACCCAAATACCTCATATGGTCTTATAACCGGCTGCCTGCCAGACGTCAACCCTTCTTGGGAATGTACCTAATTGTTGACCAAATGGCATTTGATGGAGTTGGCCCAGGTCGTTATAAGGCTCTTAGTCGTCTTTTACGACATCCACAAGCAAAGTAAGGGTTGGTAGTATTCGTAGCCGCTACCATACACCAGTATGTAATAATAATAATGTGAAATTATAAAATTAATAAAATATAGAACCGGTATAGTAGGGTTACAAATATTATTATCTAAGCATTGCTTATAAATACCGCCAAAACTCCGATTTAGAGCAAATAATATATGATGAGCCCCCTTAACGTGTAACCAAATGAGCTTCGTAACGATCCGTCAAATGACCCCTATGAAATTGCTCTCGTCTGTGAAATAGTACTATTAATTAAACAAGTATGTATATATATTTATTATATTGCTATTATCATTTAACTAATTGAAGCAGATTTCACTGGTAGTTTGACAATTCACTCTGAAGTTCATTGCGCCCACGGTAAGCTCTCTGGACCAATTCCATCGCCTTAAATTTATGTCAAATAAATCTTTTTATATATAAATGCTGCATTTAGTATCACGAAAAATAAATTATTTTTGGCAAGTGAAGGCAATAAGCAGGTGAAGGAAATGGAACAACTCTTGGTAAAGTTTTCAACGATATGCATTTCAAAATGAGGAGCGGCGAATTGGTATTATCATAATCATCTTCGTCATTATTATCATCATCATATCAGCTCATAAACGTTTCATTACTGGGCTCAAACCTCCTCATCATTAGAAAGGAAATTGATCTTATTATACCACGTTGGTCAGATGCGTTGGTACAGGGTTTTATTTCAAGTTTTCTTCTCTTGCATAGATATTATATAAGTATTACATTCCCACGTCGTTATGTACGACACCCACAGTCAAGATAGAGAATGGTCGACGATACAAGGACGAATTGGTATTATTCACATTGTGTGGTCACATACTTGCCTATCTATATTTATATAATATAAATTAGATAATAAAATTATATGAACGTTATTTACATTATTTAAATAGAGTAGGTGAGCTGAGAAGATGATGTATTATTGGAAAAGAAGAATATCATGCACGTCTTTTAATTTGAAAATCTCTGAAATACGAAAGAGCCAATACTAGTAAATTCAAAGGAACATTATGATAAAAGAGTTGTAAAAGACACAGGAATTATCGTGACTTTTTCAAAAATCTCGTAACTCAAATTTGTATTCAATGAAAATATTCAGTAAAAATTTTGTTCTAATACTTTAAACCAATTTATGCTTTTCTATCTGTTATATCAAACAACGCATGGCCTTGCATCTCAGAAGTACGCAACACGAATGATATTGAGAGGGCTTAACGGTTATCTCATCCATATCAAAATATATGTTAATTAAAATAAATTGATATTTCTTTTAATAAGTGAAAATACCTTTCTTTTTTTCTGAAATGATGAAGTCTATAAAATCTTGCGTGTAACCGACGTAAACTCAAGAATTAGCACGTTGAAATAGCAAAGAGTAGGACAACGGTTGAAAAAGAAAAGTTCTAAAGTGGAGATCGCGGATCTCGCGACTATCTAATTCTAGGTGGACTGACAACATCTTAAGAGTTAAGGAATCGTTGGAGAAACGGGACAAATGGCCTTTTTGGGCGGCATTCTCATAAGGAGGCCTATATATAACAGTGGGCGTCTACGGGCTGATGTATCTACGGATGGATTACTGAATTCCTATTTATGTAATAGATTTTGCTTACGAAACACAACTACAGTATTTTATTAATTTGGTGTTTCATTATTTTCTTAGAACATTATTTCTTTGTTTTATTTTTTAAAACCTTCTGTTTATTAATTTTCCACAAAATTATTTATTGTTTTTTCTTAAATGTTAAAATATATTTATGTGAAAGTAAATTTATTTAGTTAAATAAAAGAAATTAGATATTAATAAATATATGTATTGAATGTGATCAAATTATTCTATATATTTATATTATTTAAGATAATACTATAGTATACTATATACCATGACGCTCTATGGTAGCGGCTACGAATACTGCCAACCTTTACTTTGCTCGTGGATTTCGTAAAAGAGGACTAAGAGCTTTATTATATTGACTTGTACCAATTCCACCTGATACCTGTCTGGTCAACAATTACATTCCCAATGAGGGTTGAAATCAGGCAAGCGGCCGGTCATAACACTATTGCCCATAATAATTGCAATATGTATGTTTACATATTGCGTCAACCCCAAATGATTGGGATAAGACCAAGAGAATGGTGATGATGATGACAATACTATATATATATATATATATATATATATATATATATACCATGCAAAGCGCATGCAACTAGTACATTATATTTTTAATTCATTCAGGACATTAACGGTATTGATTTATTTTATACATAAAATATTTTATATTAAAAACTCATACTACAAGTATGAGTTTTTAATCTCCTCAAATAAATATAAAAATAAGATCCTTTCGTTATTCTAACAGTTTAGCAGAAATTTTGGCTATGTCGCGAAATCGTTTACCGCGTAGATTTACGGAGCGGCGTATAAAAAGTTGGGCTGTTCAAAAGCACCTGTGCCTTACCGCTGAATTCCGGGATTCGCTTAAAATAATTACGAGCGTGTTTTATTTTAAATGAACATTATTTATTATTTTCATTTATTTTTCATTACCTTAATTTAATGATGGTTAGCAATATTTGGTGAAGTAAGAAAGAAAGATACACAATGTTACATTGAGCGAGATGGACTTACCGCAATTCTTTCTAATCTGTCACAGATCAAGGTTTGAGGCTATAATAAATATATTTTTTGTTGTATATGGACGATATATATATTAGAATATGCCTTTTTAAAAGATATATATATATATATATATATATATATATATAATAATAATAATAATAATAATAATAATTTATTTATATCAGACATCAGAGATCCATAGTATTGTTAGTAACTAAACTTAACCTATGTTAGATCATGTTACAATCTTAAAAATAAGTAATAATTAAATAATAACAACAGTATTCGAAAACTGATAGAACAGTGTCCTATGCCATCAATATCCGAACACAGTGTTTAAAAAAAGGGCTGTCCCATTTAGAGGCTAGGGTCTTTAGAATGGTGTTGGTGCTCGCACAGGTTCTGCATAGCAGCGACGCAATTTTTTTTCGCATACAGGCATGAAACCCGTCAGTGCGCGCTTCGACGAACATACCAGATGCGCTACAGAATCGCGGGAGCCTCAACAGTAACCTAAAGGCATTGTTATATTGGACGCGAAGGGTGTTGACCGATTTTTGAGTATATGTGGACCATAGACCACTCGTATAAAAAGTTTGGCAAAAAGACTTGAACAAAGTAATTTTGACTTCCCGCGAGCATCGATAAAACCTACGGACCAACATGTTAGCTCTCACGGTCAACGCCCTTCGTTCCCTCTCTATATCCAGCTCATCGCTAAGATTTTCAGAGACGACATGTCCCAAATACTTGAATTGGGTTACCCGTTTTAATGCAGTCCCACATAGCATCACTGACGGTACCTCTGCTAAGTTTTTGCCCCTAGGTACAAATACCATGAACTCACTTTTTTGCACATTATAATGTAACCCGTGGCTTTCAGCATACTTTTCACATATACTCAATAGTTTTCTAAGAGCACTAATAGATGGTGCCAGCAGCACCATATCGTCAGCATAACTAATATTATTGATACAAGTACCATCAATATAGCATCCAATCGGTTGTCTGCTGAGACCATCTATTAATTCATTGACGTAAAGGTTGAAGAGGTGGGGAGAGGTTACTCCCCCTTGCCTCACTCCACATTCCAACCCGTATGGATTAGAAAACTCCCCAGACCATTTTACAACATTAATTTGATTGGCGTACCAATACTCAAAAATAGAACATATCCCTTTGGGCAAACTTGTATCGCGGAGCTTTCGCCACAGTATGTCATAACATACTGTGTCAAAAGCCCGCGAAAGATCTAAAAAACAAGCATAAACCGGCGTCTTTCTGTCCGTGTAATATCTAGTTGTATATTTAAAGCTCATTATAGCACTCTCGGTGGACAGACCCGGTCTGAAACCGAACTGCCCATCATGTATTTGTAGGTGCTTTGAGAGGTGTTTATCAAGAAGCCGGTCCAATACTTTAGCTATAATAGTAGCTAATGATATTGGCCTATAATTATTTTTATCTGAGATATCACCCGTTCTATTTTTGAGTACTGGCACCACTATAGTTTTTATCAAGTTTTGAGGCAGATAGGAATGACCAATACATAGTGAGTAGAACGTAGCTAATACTCTAGGCAAGTGAGGACCTGCATTCTGCAGATGCTCAACGCTGAGACCGTCGTGACCCGGAGATTTACCCCTGGTCATATGTTGAACTACATCGGTAACTTCTTTGGCAGATATAAAGATATTTTCCTTGTCGCGACACTCCTCAGAATCGAACACCGGTACAGAATATTTAGTGGCAGACTTCACACAAAAGTGATTCTTAAACAAATTAGCTATACTTTTTTTTTCTGATTCACCAGCTACACTCACAGGGAGGCCCGACTTAAGGTTCAGTCTACCAACGCTCTTCCAGAATTCTACGAAATTCTTGGTAGATCTTTGACTCGCGATAATGTCCATTTTAACCTGATCTTGGTTATTTTGACACCATTTAAGTCGAGCCTTAAACTTTTTTCTACTCTCATACATATTATCATATATTTCCCCATGTACCGGTCTACCACTGGACACCCATACCTGAAACTTCAACCGAGCGTCCCTATGAGCAGAGCTTACATGTCTATTCCAACCAATTAAATTCCTACGTTTATTTACATTTTTTTTTACAAAAGTCTGAATGGCACTCTCTCTTAAAATTGAAATAATGTTGCTGTACATTTTATCTAATTCTAATTTATGTTCGGCATTATTACAATTTTTGTTCACACATTGTGAAAATACCAAAGGTAAGTTAATTAATTTAAGTCTATTATTACAGTGCACAGAATATTCGTTAATATGTGGGATCTGACGTTCGCCCCATATAACAGACCCATTAATATTATTAGTTATCGTTAAAGTCTTTTTACGGATAATTTTTAAGTCACAGTACACTTCTAATGGGTGGTGATCTGACCACATAACATCATAACGTACCTTTATGTCCATAATAGTCTCCAATGCCGATTGCGTCACTAGACAATGGTCTAGCCACCTCCGACACCCATGTGCATCACTTACAAACGTATATTCACTAGAACATAAACCAAACCTGTGTATATCTGCACATAACCACGATTGATCAACACAAAAACGCGATAATTCGATCTCAAATAACTCCGTGGGATGTGCATTAAAGTCTCCCAATATAAAAACCGATTCAGTTTCATTATTGTCTATTATAGCACTAATTTCACTTAAACATTCCGTGAACTCGGGTAGATTATCTATTGACTGCGTAGGCATATACACGCTGAATACGATAAAGAACCGGTTTGCTATCTCGAACCGCACAGCTGTGATGCGATCGTTCGTACAGTTAATTATAGATACCGAGTTAAATGCATTTTTACGCCATAATATTGCTATTCCTCCGTATGGTCTCCCTCGTAGTACATTTATTGAAGTGTCGACTGACGATTTACCCGTGTACTCGAAGTCTGTGTGAATAGTTCCTAAGAAAGGTATATCTTGCTGCAGGAGCCAGGTTTCCTGTAACGCTATGATATCAGCGGTGTCACATAGCTGATTTATACACATAGCGGATCTTTTAACGGATTTACAGTTGAAACTTATTAATTTGCACACATCCATTATAGTTTTGTACGATTGCTCGCCACACCCTCGTCTCGCCTGAAGAAGCTGACGAAGCGCCTAAATGTAATACCATCTGGCCATAATTTCACATCCATAAATACAGGAAGTTGACTTCTAGGTACCATGATTTTATAGGCATCATAGTCGCGAACGTGTTTACATTTTAACTTTTCTGGGCATACCACAATATTGGTTTTCTGTAAAATGTAATTGGATATGTCTTCAGGTGATGTGTCCCTATCAACATTGTTTACAAATAATGGGACTTTTATATCCGCCGCCTTAAACTTTACATCTGGTTCAATTATTGCTTCTCCCTTAGCAGTCTCAAGTCTATTTCTGTATCGCCTTCGCTGGACAATCTTCCAATCCTCACTAGGCTTCCCGGTATTCCATTTCCCCTCCTCACCGGCCAATAAAGCATACGATTTACGCTGTGGTGATTGTCCATGAGGGAATACGAGGCTAGAGTCTGGTTGGGTACTAAAATGGGGTGCCACTTTTTGACCTACATGTACCCCAGTAACGGAGGACATTCTATTAGTAGTAAGAGATTCTTGATGGGGACTCTCTTCCGTGGTTTGTGAAATAACGCCCCGGGATGATTTGCTCACAGCGGCAGGAGTCCCATTTAAACTGCAGTCAACGTTCTGTAACTGCAGTACTTCTTCTGGGCTAGCATCTTTAGTACCAGATGTTTGAGATCCTGGAATATGAAGTAATCCTATCGGACCACTATCGTATGTATCTAGTGTTGCATTGAAGCCACTCCGACGTAATGTATTCACATTAGTCATTTCAAAGTTGTTCACAATTGATGCTGTTTTTATGTTTTCCATATCATATTTCAATGCATTAAACTCTTCACTAGTTGCATAGTTTTGTTTTATATAGGAAACATCTTTTTGCAACACTAGTAAATCTTTTAATAATCTCGTAACGTCTATGTGATCAAAATGAATTGGGGGTAGTTTATTAATATTTCGCACAACAAAAATTGGAAATTTATTAGGATCCAACTCCCGAAACACTCCTATGATATCCTCTAGATCCTTCTGCGTCTTACCATCTCTTTTGCGCTTAGATTTTTTATTTACGGAAATCACACATTCGTATAAAAGATTTTTAGCTTCAGTAATATCGTCAGCTGAGAAGGCACTCAAACAAAGCTGTATTAAGCTTATATGATCCATAACTTCTAGTTTATTTTGAATAAAAGCCAGAACTTCACTAATTACTACATCACAACTATCACACTTTCTACTAGACATTTTTCTTCACTACAAAAAGCGCAGCGACCTTAAAAACGCGTGCGTCACCGAAGTCGCGCAAACGCAAACTGATATATATATATATAGATTTTTATAAATAGAATAAATCAGTTTCACTCGGAAGCTTTACAAACACACACTTAATGGACGTATAACGTACGTTATTATTGTGTTATAAATATAGAACTTAATATATTCCGCTACCACACAGCAAATACACATTGTAAATAAACATTGAAATTACTTTTATTTGAAAATTTTATATATTGTACTAAACAAAACCTTATCCACCCGCAGGTTATACTTAAAGATGTTTCTATTGTTAATTATAGCTAAGTTCGAATAAACTCAGCATAGAATAATAAAGTTAGTGTTTGGTTTATATTGGTTAATAATTCTCTTACGGCAGCCTTGTAGGTTATTAAATGAACGTGTTACATAATGACAGGGCAAACGGTATGCAATTTGGCTCTAGTTATTTCATGCATTTTATTCATTTAATCTTTTTTTTAGTCGAGCTATTGGCAATCTATAGATAGTTGTTACCTAAGAGAAATGAAATATTCAGAATCAATCCCAATGTAATATTGATAGGCTGTCTGATGAAGTCATTAGCATAAGGACGTGACGGTCCAGCGTAAGTTGTTTCGGGTGCAATTCTTATTCTGGAGCTATCTTATAGGTTTCTTGGATAACATCTGCCTGTTAGACAAACAAGAACTTTATTATCCGTTTCAAAAGCAGGTATTTAATTAAACAATAATATATTCAATATTCGAATGAGATCGTTGTGTCTCCTTTCTATTAAAAAAAAATGTTGCGTTTATTTAAGAATTGTTTTATTCTTTCGAACTCGTTTGTTTTTATAATGAAATAGAATACATTCCATTTTCCATTACTTAATTTAACAATTCCACAATAATACAAGGCCGAAAACAATAATAGGTACTTATTACAATTAGAGAATACGAAGACGACCGTACTAGTATTAACTTTGTTACAGCCTTCAGCGTCTTCTACTGTTTTTGTCACAGTAAATTACATTGCGGGTATGTTATGTATTTTGTGGGTGTATAAATTGAAGGGAAAAAGTAGAAAGACAAAATTAACAAAAAAGAAAACAAAAACGTCATATGTGGGTATGTGTGCGTGTACGAATAATCTGCATTTGTGTTAATATATACCTACATATTTATTTAAAAGTTGCTTTGTTTCTATTTAGTTCAATTGTAGTAGTCAGTAATGAAGCTAATTTGCATTTCCCAAAGGCATTGATATAACTGGTAGGACCGAGGTCTAGCCAGGTTCATTCTGTGGTTTACCTACCGTTGAGCATATTCTACTTATACTATTACCCTTTAGGATCTATTTAAATTCAATATTTTTATGCTTAGGGAGAATAGCAGATAAAGCAAAGAGCTGCTTAATAGTTTAAATAAAGTATACAGAATGCTACGTGACCCGCCAAGTATGATTTAAGAAGAAACAGAATACTAAGCCTTACTTATCCCATCGTAAGGAATAGTGCACCATATTTTAAACAAGGACGTAATAAAAATATAACAGAGTTGCAAAGTTTTTTTTTTATTGCTTATGCAAATGAGCAAATAACACACCTGATAGTTGTTACTGCTGCCAATGGACCTTTGCACTACCAAAGATACAGCTAGGCCGCTGCCTACCATCACAAAATCCTAATCCAACCCAGTTGGGCCACCGGCTCTCTTGCTCACCGAGCGCAATAGCATATGGCCATTACTCAGACGTCGATCTTCTGCGAGAGTGTGGTACTACCCCGGACGGACCGGCTCGCGGCTGTAGAAAGAGAACTGTCAACAGTGTAGTCCTACCACTATTTATTGTGATGGCAAACGAAAATGCAGCACGCTTGCTGGTCAATGTTACTGCCGGTAGTGGACCTTTACAATACGAGGCGTATCCATGTGCGTTTATGTCTATTTTCTAGCACAATATTTGCTCGATATCATAATGATTATATTAAATAACATTGTTACCAGATGTGTCGATCCAAAAATTTCAAATACCTTAATCCTTTTTCTTTTTTTTTGT
The DNA here is from genome assembly GCA_905163515.2 of Lymantria monacha. Classification (NCBI taxonomy): domain Eukaryota; kingdom Metazoa; phylum Arthropoda; class Insecta; order Lepidoptera; family Erebidae; genus Lymantria; species Lymantria monacha. The sequence continues at coordinate 13,558,859 of LR991098.1, read as the reverse complement.
GGTGGGCACACTCGGATACTCCGTCCGGGGCGACAGAGGGGCGTAAGCACGCACACCACGTAACCCACCCGTGAACCTCGCCTTCGTCGTTGGACCGGCCACTAGAGCAGCGTGAACTTGTCGTCAGTGGCTGGCCCGACGGAATACTCCCTGAGGGGTACCCTCTCCTACCACCGAAGTTAAAATCGAGTACCGGTGGTCCGCTCGCACGGCGAAGAGAGAAGGTTTTACGGTGGGTCTATGGGGTCACGCGCCGCCTTTCCGTCACCCCGGACCGATTCAGCGGGGCGAGACGCACCCATAGCCCACCAATAAAAAAAAAAAAAAAAAAGGGGTACCCTCTCCTTGAGCGTCCGCCCAGGGGAAGGACGGCGGTCCTTCCACGCGCAGTCAGCTTTTCGTCGGGTGACGGACTAATTCCCCGGTCCAGTCACCCGAAATACATTAATCCTAACTTATATTTACCTTATAACCTAATATTGAAAAGACAAGTGTAAAGTTTGTTATTTGTTATACTTTCATGCCTATACTACTGTTTATATGTTATTTGAAATTTCTTATAAATATTGTTAAGGATAAAAACAAAAGTTTTTGGTTGCCCATATAGAAAATTACTTGACTAAATCTAATACCTGTAACAGCGTCAACGATTATCATGAAATTTAGCATGCAGCAGGTTCCGGAGGCGATTAATCGATCTACCTAGGTTTCACTTATAGAATATATTGTATGGTCAAAATTTTCAGGCAATGAAAAATAATTTTTCATTAACTGAAAACTATTAAAATATGAAGGCAAATTTTGATGCTGTTATTAAGAAAAGATATATAGCTCAGTTGGAAAAATCGAGCAGTCCAATCCAGAAAGCTCCGGTTCAGATCGCTTTAGTTTCCCATTTTTATTATTTTTTGTCTTTTTTATTAAATATTTTTATTATATTTAAACACATCTTGTAAAACACACTAAAAAGAAAATACCAAGCTAAGCTCGGTTATACAGATATTCTACATTAACGCGAGCGAAGCCGCGAGCACAACCAGTTCATTATATTCGTGCGTCTTGGTGAAATCTATTTACTTAAGTGGTGCTATAATGGCACTTATCTTAATGAACTAACGAGTTAATGTAATTATGCAAGCGTATGCAAGCTTTTGAACTCAATTAATTACCATGAACCAAAGATAAGCATATATACAGTGTTATTGCTTTTTTATTGCTTATAGCGGCAAACGAGCAAGTAGCACATAAGATGGTAAGTGTAACTGCCGCCCATGGATCTTTGCTATACCAAGGGTATAACTAGGCCGCTGCCGCTCCCAATATAAACCCACTCAGCTGGACTTCCGGCTCTCGCACTCACCGAACCGCGGTCGCCGCTTACTGCCGCTTATAGACCTTTCCAATCTGGTCATACCCGGGTTGGGTATGACCAGATTGCTGTCTACTAAACAAAACTGTTCCACAAAAGTTGGACTGCCGGCTCTCTCACTCATCAAACAAAGCGCAACAGCAAATTGCCACTGCTTAAACGTCGATATTCTGCGAAAGTATTATAAGTACTGTTACCCTGGACAGACCGCCAACGCCCGCAGCTGTAAATAAAAAACTGCCAACAGTGTGACCCTTATTTTTCTTTTTTTTTGCGGTGGACTATGGATGTGGTCTTGACCTGCCAAATCGGTCCGGAGTGAAGGAAGAGGCGGCGCGTGACCCTATAGACCCACCATGAAAAACTCCTTTCTTCACCATGCGAGCGGGGCACCGGTACCCGATCTTTGTCTTCAACAGTGTGGGCCTACCACTACTAGAATGTTATTAAGTAATATATCTACTTATACTTTTTTAATTTGCATTTTTTATTACTGCGACAGAAATGAATATTTGTATCACTTGTTGAAAACAGATTTTTTTTTGCATTGTAATTTACTTTATTTCAAATGCAATTTTTATTCAGTAATGTCGTTTATAATTTGTAAAACATAAAAAGATATTTAGACTTTCAAGTCATTAGCCGCTCCAATATACTCATCAATTGAGTTTCTCTTTGTACTCGTCGGTTGTGTGATATTACATTTTTTTCTTTTATTTACAAGCAAAAATATATGTAAGAAATTACAAAAAAAAAGAAATGAAACAATATTACTTTATCACAAAGGGTTCATGTAACCCCATTGTCACTGTCAATTAGATAGAAATAAGGTCTGTCCAGCGGGTCATGATTCGCTATGGCATTCGTAATACTCTTAAATGCAAGAAGAAATATGTAAAAATGTTATCATATTCTACACGTCTACAGAAATTCCATGCAGATATCATAGCGTGGTCACGTTAGATGTTTATGGGGTAATAGCGAATAAGGCCCTCTATTAATTCGTTATATGACTTTAATAAGCCATGTAGTAAATATCAGTTCAAAAGCTACATTGTTACGGTGCAAACGCCACGCTATATTTAAATTAACATTAATGATAATGAATGCGGGTCTCGTATTGATCCCATATTAAACCAGCTACAGGATCTAAGTTTCCCATTCGAGAGTAAACAGATAAATTATTGCTATATTTGGCTACGTTACGTACAAAATTTATGCTTTATTTCGAGTTTATCCAATATTTTTGCAAAAAAAAAATCCAATGAAAATATAGAATTGTAATTTACGAGAAATATCAATAATGTTATTTATTAGTTTATTATTTGTGTTTGGAGAAGCAGAAAACTTTAGATCAGCAAAGCAATGTATCAGCTTTTAGTATGCAAATCTGACAACAAAAGGCAAACAAAACTGGGGAAATATAAGAGCGTTGTATTTGAATTTTCGTTTCCTCGTACATATTTCAATGACGTAAATAACAAACATGGAAAACCTTCTATCTACATACTTTTATACTACAATAATGTATATTTATATTAATAAATTTTCTGCAGAATGTGGAACGGATTGATATTTCATTCACTTTATTTCTAATATGATGCATTCTTTATTCATCTTTTCAGCTTATATACGTCCCACTGTTGGGCTCGAGCCACCTCCATAATGGGTGGGAAATTGACTTACTACACCACGCTGGTCAGACGTGTTGGTATAGGGTTTCGTTTCGAGTTTTCCTTCTCTTGCATACATGTTATATGCGTTTTATATCCCTTAGTTGTCTCTTACGATCACTCACGGGTAAGATAAGGGGTGGTGAATTGTATTCTTACTCCGCTACCACACGGAAAACTCTTTATTATGATGCATATATTATAATGATCTCAATTTTCAAATTATTTAAACGAGGTTTAAGAAGAGCACTTTCATCGAGGTAGGCAACGTCCTGGCTGTCCCCTGGTGTTGCTAAGGTCCATGTGCAGCAGTAACACTTACTATCAGGTGTGATCTTGGTACTTGGAGGCGGAAATGTTCACTGGACTGTACCGGCGAGTGTTTGCGACGCGGGCGGGGGGCGGCACCGTCTTGCCTAACGAGATAGCCACCTAGCGGGACGATGTCCGTCCAAACGTCACAGTCCGTTAGGCAATTCAGCTGGAGAGGCCTTGGTTCGGTGTTCGGACCGCCGAGGCCTTCCGGCCGGTACTGATGGATGGGTACTGATGGTTGGGTCGGCATCACAGGGTCTTTTCCTTCCGACTAGTGCAGGTCTTGACAGGGTATGGTTGCTTCGGCAAGTAACTGCACACAGCCGTGAGGAGGGAGAGGACACCGCCCTGCCACCACTGCGACTGCGACGAGGATACGGGGCAGCACACGCTCGAAGTCTGTGTGGCCTGGGCAGAGCAGCGCCGTGGACTTGCTGCAGTCATCGGTACTGACCTGACGCTGCCAAACATCGCCTTAGCGATGGTCGGCAGCGCAGTCAGAAACTGGGACGTGGTCGCCACCTTCTGTGAGATAGTCGTCTCACGGAATGACGCGGCGGAGCAGCTTCGAGAGGAAATCCTCTTCGGTGACACATTCCACTGTTGATGTCTGGGGCGGCGCAGGAGCGAATACCTGCGCCTCATGCCGCCCTAGCCGAGGCCGCGGGTGACTGGACCGGGGAATCGTCCATTACCCGCAGAGAGGCTGACCGCATTCGCCGCCCCGACAGACAGCCGGAGCGTCGACGGAGGATGTTACCCGAAAGTAACCCGCCGGGCTGGCCATGGATGGTAAGGAAGCGGTACCAGCGGCGGGTCCAATGGCGATTAGGAGGGGATACGGTGGGTTATAGGGCCACGCGCTACTCTTCCGTCGCCCCACATGGAGCAAGCGGCGTGTGTCCAGACCATAGCCGACCAAAAAAAAAGAGAACTCTGTGAGTGTGAATGATTGAATTACATTCAAATATTTAATTGAAATTTGAAACGAAGCCATTTTATTCTCAGTTCATAAATGTCTCACGGCTCAGCCAGTAGTTAACTAAATGACAGATTGACAGGTATACCGTATGATTAATTAACAGACACATCATCTTATGTATGTGATATAATATATGAATTTCCCTTTTCTTTGGTGATATTATTTTCTCTCACGATATTTAAAATGTGGGAGTAACACATTGTATTTTTATTTGTTCATCACACGGATATAAATCTTCTGGTTTAAATTCTGGATTAATATGTTGACTACTCATACTCGAACAGAGCTTCAATCACCAACTATTACTAAATAGTAAAACTATTTTTAAAATCTCATGAGTAAGTATAAAATACATTAACACACGCAGAACTTGAACCCAAACATTTTCCAAGAATAACACTATAAAATCTCTTTTATAATGACAAGAAGTCGGTTAAAAATGTGAAAGATCAAAAATAAATTGATCGCAAAATTTTTAATATTACTGTTCGCTTTTTTTTTTTTTATTTTTTTTTTTTTATTGCTTATGGCGGCAAACGAGCAGACAGCACACCTGATGGTAAGTGTCACTGCCGCCCATGGACCTTTGCCAATGGTATAGCTAGGCCGCTGCCTACCAATACAACCCTGAACCCACCCCAGTTAGGCTTCCGGCTCTCTCACTTCTATATATGCTAAGATATTTTCGAGCTTAATTCACGGCATTTCTTTTTATACATTTTTTTTGGTATGTATTGCGTAACATTTAATTTGGCCAAAACTAATGCATCATCTCAGATCATATATGTCCCAATATTGGGCTCCAGCCTCCTTCGTAATTGAAGGGAAATTGACCTACTATACCACGCACATGTTGGTATAAAGTTTCATTTTGAATTTACTTTCTCTTACATAGATGTTATATGCGTTTTATATCTTTTAGTCGTCTCTTAGGATCACCTACGGGTAAGATAGGGGTGGTGAATTGTATTCTTACTCCGACCGTCATTTTTATACCATACGGATAGTGCATCTGTGTAACAAAAATAAGTATTTATATAGATCATAAGTGAAGTCGAGGGTAAAACTTAGTAATTGTATGAAGATAAATTATTTATTTTTTATTAGTTTATTATTTTAGGAAATATGCTCTTTATGTTTTATTCCAGTAAAACTATTCAAAATATATACGTTGACATCATCACGTATTTACATCCCGTATTAGAATTTAGATATTTATCTTTATTAATTTAGGATTTATTCCATCCATCCATCCATTAGCCTGTAAACGTCCACTGTTTGACATAGGCCTCCCCACGAGAATACCATTTGCAATGGTCCGTATATTAGAATTTGTTTACAAGCTATAATCACCAGAGTTAATAAAAATAGATTTATTGGTTAAAGCCGGATTTTTGTGTATTTTACCCTTTATAATTTAATTATCTCTTAACACCACACCTATATTATGTTTAAAATGTTTAGATCCAATTTCCAAGAGGCATAAATAGTGCTGTTATAAATACTTTTTCGATCTACGATTTTAACTTCAGGTTCAGAATTTGGCATATGAATATTGTATTCTAATTTCATTAGGCTTTAGATATAAAAAAATAAAATAATTATTCTTTTACAGGAAACGCGAGAAGATGAAGATCTGCACGTATTTGTTGTTGAGTTTTTTAGGTAAGTTACTTTAATTGCTATCGCATATCTATATCTTAATATATACAAATTACGCGTCACGTTGTTTGTCCGTGATGGACTCCTAAAGTACTTAACCGATTTTCATAAAATTTGCACAGCATGTTTAGTTTGATCCAACTTAAAAGATATGATAGCTTTCATCTCAATTTATAGTCGCAATATTATTTTATTGCAAATTATTTGTTTTTTATTTGACAGTAACAATTATCTGTTATTGCCAAACGATTCTAACAGATGGTGGTATCTGTTGACTGGATTAAATAAGTAAGGTACCTGGGTCGAATATGGCCACCTTAAGGTTTGTTATATTTTTTTTTAAATAATAAAGCTAAAACAAAAAAGATTTAGCACTTATTCGTGAAGAGTGACTATTTATCTATACAAAAAAAGTAAAAAATACAAAGATATTAAATAGTAAATAGTATTTTCAACAGTTTTAAAAAAAAATAGAAATTGGCCATATTTCCGACGGGGGTGGTAAATACGGCCATACGTGTGGCCATATTTACTGTATTAAATTACTATTTTAAAATACTTCGGCATGAACTGAAATAAAAATGGATATTGTGTTTTAATAGAACATTTATTTAAAAGATATTCTTTGAGCGACAATTTGTACAAATAAAGAACTATCTTTACAAGTAATATAAATTTAAAGATATCAACCTGACCCTGAAATGTTATTTCGATCACAGAATGTCTTTACGCATCTATGTAGTACACGCTGTGTTAATGGGTATCCCACATTACACAGGCGAATAACACGGGATGCCAAAATTTTCTCTTGCTCAGGGTTAAGAAGTGGTTACTGGCCCAAAGGAGATTTAGTCTCCTTTTTCTCTTGTAAATAACGCCTTAGAGTTCGTCTTGGTACATTATAATGCTTTGCAGCCGTATATACCTCCATCTTACCGCTTTTGACTTCAGTTAAAGCTAGTTGCAAGCTTTTTTTTATTGATGGTTCTGACCAATTACCTTGAAGCCCTTTAGCTTTATAGCGTTCCATGGTCTAAAACAAAAAAATAATCAGTAATTTAGTACCGTAAATATGGCCAAACGGTGGCCATATTTGCAGTTACGCATTTTTTGTTTTCATATACACAAATGAAAAAGACTCTATTACTTTGATAATTAAACAAAGAAATATCAAATTACGATCGTCACACAACATCTTAATGTGATAAACAAAGATTCTTATTTGACAAATAATAAAATACAGGAGAATACTTACTTAATGTTTTTATAACCTCAGCAGCATGTTTCACTTTAATGGACCCTGGGCGACGGCTGTGCGCGTGGGAAAGGTGACAGGTACGCCGTTCGAATACATGCGACACTAGCGACAATTAATTGTCGCGTTCAGGTCGTTACAAATTTTCGTGTTAGTAATAATGGTATATGGCCATATTTTCCGCCTGGCCATATTCGACCCAGGTACCTTATTTGAAGATGGCGCTATGTTAAACGTACAAACTTTTCAAATAAGCTACAATTTATTGGCATAACCATCACGTGTTACTGAGGCTACCTAAGCCACAGCAACGCGTGGCCGGGTCTGCTAGTATTATAATATATTTTAACGATATTTTACAAATAAAAAAAATTAATGAAAGGAAGGGAAGGGAAGAATATCCACCATTTTCCTACAATTAATCAATATTAATTGGACATATATTGCGCTTCTAAACGTGGCATTCTCAGAGCAGTTCGATATCAAATACTTTTGATACCGATCCGATATTCAAAAGTTCTGCAGGCAATTGAAAGTTAAAATTCTGGAGAAAGTAAATTTCTTTATATCCAATTTCACCTTGATCCTATACCGGCATCCTTCCTTTCTTGAGGCGTACGGTATATTGATTAACCATTGTAAAGTGGTGGGTCTCCCTACTTTTTCTTCACTTTAATATAATAATGGATTTCTGCCATTTATCGCCTAATTCAATCGCCTAATATAGGTAAAAATGCTTAATATAATTTTATTCGCAGCATAAAATTCTAATTGTGACCAAGCTATCAACGTTCATTAATGGACATGCGCCTGCTCATAAGAGAGATGTGAATGTCATAATCGCCATACTGAGCAGACGGATTGGCGTTCGTAGTTATTATCTCCCAGGAGAGCGCTACTGCTCAATCCTTTAGGGCAAAAAAAAAAAGAAATATTTTCATACTAGTATATATTTTATAGAAGTGAATATCTGAGTGAATTTTTCAAGAAACAGAACGAAGTCCTTTGAGATCGGTAAATCTACGAGGAAGACTATCCTTTCGTTTTAACATATATCTCTCTATTGTTATTTTGACAGGTTGATGATATACGATACCTAAGCAGCCGACAAATTTAGATGTATTACTTTTAATCTTTTTGATGTAGGCAAAGGCTGTATATTATGAGATTTTCTGTTGTGATTTTAATTTTTTTTTGACAGTGACTGAAGACTCAATTTTGCGAATCTGTTTAAAATACGGATATATATATACGGATATATATTATGGAAACGAATGCAATATGATTTTAAAAGTGATTTTAAAGTTCTTGTTTGCATTTTCCTATACAAATAACACGTCTCTTGATCTTCATTTTTATTTTAAGCTATTGCATAGCTTTCATCGTGGGCTTTGAGCGCGGCGACCGAATCAAGAAATTCCGTAACGATAATAAAACCTAAGATTGTATGGTTGAAAAGCAACCGTTAGTTTTGCAGTATCTTTAGGCAGGGAGCGTGGCCGAGTGGTCTAAGGCGCTGGCTTTAGGCACAGATCGAAAAGACGTGGGTTCGAATCCCACCGCTAACAAACTCGTTTTGCAATTTATCTTTGCAACATTTATTTATAATAATTTAAAATTTATTTTTTTACGGATTTTCTTGATTTTATACTGCATAAATAAAAAATAAATAAATAATTATTATTGCGTAAGTTGATTAAAAATACTAGGCAATAGCTTTACCGCGGCAGTCCCCGAGTGCCATTCTTTTTATTTTGACTTATTATAGAATTTTAGAATAGAATTTTTAACCTATGTATATTTTTGACCAATAAACGATGTATATTGTATATTTAGATTATTTACGTAATTATATGTTGATATTAACTCATATTTTATCACATGTTTATGTTGATTTACACTACTGCATTGGGAAACATGTAATAATAGATGTGATTGCTAATTAAAGAAATAAATAACCCATCTTTATGTTGTCCCATTAATTATATTAAATAATTATGTTATTTGACGGCGATGATTGCATGTATTCTTCTTCCAACGTACTGACTACACAAGATTAGGCAATAGTTATTGTGACCGACCTTCTGCCTGACATAATCCCGCCTTGGGAATGTAATTGTTATCCAGACGGCATCAGAGAGAGCTGGCCTAAGTCGGTATAAAGCTTTTAGACATATTTTACAACTCCCCCAAGCAGTGTAAGGGTTCGCAGTATTCGCACCTGTCACCATACAATATTTTTAGATGTGATATACTTTTAGATTTGAAATATTTTTAGATGTAAAATTAAATTTAAAAAGAAATATTTTTAGTTGTGAAATTAAATTTAAAAAAAAATATTTTTAGATGTGAAATTAAAATAAGTACTTAGATTAATTTCATATTTTAAATATAGCCCTATATTTTATATAGGTATCTATATAATTAATAGAAATATTAAAATAATACAAGCATATTTAAAAAAAAATGCTTATGGTGGCAAGCGAGCAACCAGCACACCTGATTGTAAGTGTTACTGCCGCTCAAGGACCTTTGCAATATCAGGGAAATAGCTAAGTCACTGCCTACCAACCCAAAGTCATTCAGAAAGTAAGGCTTTCAGCTCTCTCGCTCGTTGAAGGAACTGCAACAGAACATTGCTATTGCTCTGACGTCGAACTTCTGCAAGAATGTGGTACTACCCCGGTCGGACTGGCCCGCGGCTGTAGGCAGAAAATGGTCAACACTGTGGTCCTACTACTACTACTCGAATATTTTAAATATATATATATATATATATATATATATATATATATATATATATATATATGTATACGTTTTTATAAGCTGTGTGGTAGTGGGTACGAATACTACCAACCCTTACTTTGCTAGTTTTTATAAGCTGTGTGGTAGTGGGTACGAATACTACCAACCCTTACTTTGCTAGTTTTTATAAGCTGTGTGGTAGCGGCTACGAATACTACCAACTCTTACTTTGCTCATGGATGTCGTTAAAGACGACTAAGAGCTCTATATCGATCTAGGCCAACTCCATCTGATGCCGTTTAGTCAACAATTATATTCCCAAGGAGGTGTAGTGAAATAATATGTCACCGCATATTATTATCATACTTGCATTCAAAAACCGTTTAACAACATCTGTTATAGATTTATATTATTAGGATTCCATAGTGAACCGATAGATGGTACTAGGTCATACGGTTACAACCAATATTAGTAATAATAGTTTCACATTCAAACCACTAGGTGGCATCAGCTAACCTTATGCCATAAATCAATAGGGAATATGCACGTGACTCCAAAATGAACAAAATATTTTTTTTGTAATCTTTATTGCTTAAAAAACATACCTATATAATTATTTTTGAAATTCATCATTATTTAATAGTGAAATTTAATTATCAAAAATCGGCTTTTTTGAAATTCGCTCGGAAATTTCTAAAACTCGACGCGATTGGTTGTTCAAAACGTGACATCATCGTGCACTCGAGTCTTCTGGTATCAAGGTATTTCTATTTCTAGTGATTATTTTGTAGCGTTACCCAGTTATTTCATGAGTTATTAGTTTTCTGTGTTCAAGTATTAATCCTTGTGAATGAGAGACTTAACAAACGTCACTTTTTGTCCCTGTTCTAATGCCATTATTTTGTATTGCATATAATTCTTTGTATCTGGAACCCTATAGAAAGATAAATGATAAATAATTTCGAACTTTTCTCTTACTCTAATAAGTTACATGTTTTCATTCATAGGTATAATAGATGACTAAACATATATTACTTTTATGGATAAAGACCCATGTACCTACCTATTAGATATTGAGAATATATCTTTAAGAACTTTCCGTAAACTAGGTAGGTATGTGTACGTCGAAGTTTGTTAACAAAACAAGTATGTGCATGTAATTAAGGAAAAATGATTCTTTTATGTACTTCATCACTTCTCTAATGTGTTTACTTACGTTAAAATGATCTTCACAACACAACAGTATAAACTGCTCAAACACGACACATTGTCTTTTCTCATCGCCTTGCATAATTTTTTTCTTATTTATTACATTTCTCGGCATACGGAAATATACTTTGTTAGGTACAGTTTTGATAATATTTTGGCATATAGGAACGACACAATATTTATAATACGGTTTTCTGTTCTTTTCCATGGTAATAAGTTGACTTTACACTCACTTTTTTAATTTTCAATAACTTCGTGAACCAAACATTTCGTTGTTGACATCCAACTTGTGTGTGCATTCTGACGTCCCAGCAGCGCGCCATAGTAGGCGCGTTTAAGTTGCCCAAAAATGATAGTGATTTTAATAAATTTTTTTAGGTCAATGGTATATATTTTGGATGTTTTATATTTACTTTTGCTAATGTAATAACTAGTAGAAACGTATAAAAAAAAAATCATGCATATTCCCCATTATTCAATTCAATTAGTATTCGTATAAATATTTATGTGTAGAAAACGAACCGAATAGTACACAATGTCTTTATCATGTTGTTGTTTTATAAAGTACAGAGTTCCATCGCCAAGTGAAAATCATGGTAACATTTGTTTATGGTTCGGTGTTATCTATGCTTGGTGGATCATTGGTCAATAGGAGCCTTTCATTTTAAAATAACTTCGGCCATTTTGGACGCCATGAGACTCGGCGCGTTATAGCATAAACTCAGCCTTTTTTCGACACCCGACAGCCAGCGAGACCGGACCTACGAGGTAGAACTACGGGGGAGCCCGCGTGCCAGGCGGGTGTGAATGATGATATGTCTACGTTTTCATATTCATATTTATTGCATGCAGTCTGTGGTTGAGCATTAGAGGTCATTAATTACACTTAAGTATATAGATAAATTAAATTCAAAAGTAATCACAAAAACGACGGTGTGGCTAATTTATTCGGTCCCTAGCTTTGCCACCGAAATGTTCAGAGGTTTTTTAAGCATAAATCGTTAATTACTTAATACTTAGATAAGGCGGCAATATAATTTACTGCTTATGTTATTTAACAGGATATAAATATGATAATTTATCTTTCTATTACAAATTGAATTGAAAATGGTAGCTATTTTATCATCTTTCGATTAGTGGTAGGACCACGCTGTTGACTGTTCTCTGTCTACAGCCGCGGGCCGTTCCGTCCGTGGTAGTAACTCTTGCAGAAGATCGACGTCTGAGTAATCGCAATGTGCTATTGCTCTTCGTTCGGTGAGCAAGAGAGCCGGAAGCCCAACTGGGTGGGTTTGGGTATTGTAATGGTAGGCAGCGATCTAGCTATAGCAAAGATGGGCGGCAGTGACACTTACCATCAGGTGTGCTGCTTGCTCGTTTGCCACGGATCGCATAAATTATTTTACTACGTGGAAATTAAACCCACGACATAGGCATGGTAAGTAAGCCATCTGTGGAGACTTTATATGTTAGATTTATATTAGGTCCTTACATATGAAATTGGCGTTTTGTACGGGAGAAATATAAAGTCATTTTTTTTTTGTAAAATATATATAATTAATCAAAGTATGCACCGTTGTTATCTATGCACTTTTGCCATCTTATAGGTAGTTCATTGATCCCTTTACTAAAAAAACCATGGAGTCGAGAATCAATAAACTCTTTGAAGGCGGTTTGGACTGCTGCATCGCAGTTAATTTTTTTTCCTTATAAGAAGTTGTACAAATACCGAAAAAATGGTAATCTGTTGGAGCAAGGTCCGGGGAGTACGGTGGATGTCGCAGACATTCCAATTGTGCTGTGTGGTTATCTGTTATGCAGTGTATGGTCTTGCGTTGTCGTGAAGCAGCAGTGGCCTAGGAGCGATTGACCAATCTCGGTTGTTTAGCAGCTAGTTCTTCCTTCACGGTTTGTAGTTGTTGACAATAGATATCTGCCGTAATCGTTTGGCCAGATTTTAGAAAGCTGTAGGGAATAACACTAGTGCTAGTCCACCGAACACTCACAAGTAACTTTTTCTGTCAATTTTTGTTTAGGGCAGGTTTTGGCTAGGTCTCCAGGGTTCAGCCATTGCGAAGAGCGCTTCCGATTATCGTACAGTATCAACTTTTTATCACAAGTAATGATTCGATTTAAAATCCCTTCATTATTGTGTCGGTTGAGCAAAGTAACACAGAAGTCAACACGTGTTCGCAAGTTCGATTCACTCAATTGATGAGGTACCCATCGTTCAAGTTTTTTATTTTTCCGATTTGCTTCAAGTGGATTAATACAGTTCTGTTACTTACCTCGAAGCCTGTAACTATCTCTGAAGTGCTTTGTGATGGATTCGCTTCTACAACAGCCTTTAATTCTTCATTTTCCACTTTGGTCTCCGGCCGTCCACGGGGTTGGTTCTGAAGGTCGAAATTTCCAGAACGAAAACGTTGAAACCAAAATCGTACCGTGCTTTCTTGTGCGACACCAGCGCCGTTCTGCAGCACTGGTGCCACGGTAGAACTCGTACTCGTAAATATACCGATATTTCATATTTTCCATTGTGCGGTAATAAGCGACGCCAAAGAAAAAAACAATGAGGGAAAAACAAATGAATAACTGTTTTCAAAACTCAAATGTACCAGCTAAATGAATTTATAAATTTGAATTTGGAATTCTTAACCAAAGAGGAGATATTTCAGATCAAAGTGATGAGTACGACAAAACGCTAATTTCATATATAAGGACCTAATATTATTACTTAACATTTGTATAACCGCTTCAATAATACTTTGGTTATTAAACTTAGCCAGCATACATAATAAAGTATCACATTTATCCTCCCTTTAAAAGAATAAGAGATATCATCCTTTTTAGGCTTGATTTCTGTTACATTAATAGTAAATCTGGAGATATGCCTTTGTCCGGCAGAAATAAAAATAAATTTACGTATTATGATTATTTCTCTAAAGCAATGAAGTAAAAATACAATTCAACCCAAGCTATTTTACCGTGAGTGTTGTAATAACGAGTAGAGAATATGCATATATCATCTATGCAAAAGAACGAAAACTCTAATTAAAATTCTATAACAACCCGTTTGACTGTCTGAAATCTGCGCGTAATAGTCAATTGGTTGCCTCCGTTTTTGGCAGTCTATAGCTTGGCCTACACCGCCCAAATCGTTCGAGGCCATGGAAGGGCGGCGTATTTTCTAATAACATTTAGTATTAAAACTCAATTATTAGTCTCCGTATTTATTTGGCACTCCACACTTATATATTTTCATAGTTATAGTTTTTTTTTAAAGTACATTATATAAATATGATATAAGTGTATCAAGCCTTTTTTAAAATAATCAACTCTGTTTTTACTTGTTTCAGCTCATATATGTATGTGCTATCATTAGAAAAGGGCAACTGTTACAATGACAAGAAAATTAAAACGCACTTTATCGCGCTTGTCAGATCATTCACATTGATTTCTTTCGAGTTTTCATACTTTTGAAATAACGTTATTCAATCTTAAGTCGTCTTCTAGGATATCCATAGGAAAGTTAAACATTATTGAATTATATTTTCACCAGTTACCAGATAAAAAATATTTTAGAAATAACGAATAAGTTGTAACTATCACTATGTGCCTCTACTCGCGAATTCGCCAGAAGGTAACTCAATTATAAAATTAAATAATCACTGCTAGAGGAGGAAAACTAAAAACTACATGTTATAAAAATCTGAATGATCTTCGAGTTCTTGAGATTAAGATCCTTAAGAACACACAGACCCTTCCCCTTTTTGGAGCAGGCTCATGCTCAGCATATATAAAATAATAACTCTGTTGAGTTGCGTTGCTGTGTGGTAGCGGCTACGAATACTACCAACCCTTACTTTGCTCGCGGATGTCGTAAAAGACGACTAAGAGCCATATAACGACCTGGGTCAACTCCATCTGATGCCGTTTGGTCATCAATTATATTCCCAAGGAGGTTTGACGTCTGGTAGGCGGCCGGTCATAAAACTATTGCCAATAACTTTTACAATATGTACTACGAAAGAAGAGTACATATTGTATCGACACCGAGTAGTTAGGATAAGAGTAGGGGAATGATAATGAACTCTGTATCGCACTCCAATTGTAAGTACAGCAATAATAATAAAAACATTTGAGGTTGGTACAATTAGGTGATCTTATTACAGTAATTTCTTCCACACAATCTTTGTATGAATTTTTTATATTTTTGTGAGCAAGAATACTAGAGTACTAACACAAATGGAAGAGGGGAAAATGTACCCGCTATATAATTCGATATCATATATAGTAGTAAACTACCTACTATCAAATTGACAGCTTATTTGGAGTAGGTATATAGTATTAAAAATTCACTTAATTCTCCATTCTCAGTCTATTACATCCATTTTTAGACATTAGTCTCCAATGTAGAACAGTTCCACAATCTTCACGTTTGGCTGGAGTATTGATCGGCGAGTGCAGCTCTATTTTAGTAATTCTTTATTCAGGTTTAGCCAAACAAAAAAAAAAAAACGGTAAAATAAACCCTTTAAGTAAAAAATATGAGTAATGTTAGAGTCACTAACAAATCTAATAACAAAAGATCTATTAATTTGAAAACTAATTTTGTTTTAAAAGTGAAAATTAATTTCCGAAAATATTTGCCAAACATTATAGTCGAAATGCTAATGTTTTACTTTCAAAAGCAATAAAATTATTCAGAAACCAAATATTAACTGTTGAAACTTTATTATTTTAATATTAAATACTGTAATATTGGAATTCTTATGAATGTATATTTTGTTATTTGAACCCCTTATCCCTATAATAATAAAGTGAAAATACAACGTATTACTTACCACACCTTATTTCCTCGATGGTGTCAAAAAAGAAACTGAATAATACATTAGTGAATTTCTGTTACAAATATTTGTGTTATAACACAAAGAGACTAGGTATCTGTAGAGAAATTAAAACATTTTTCATATATACTATAATTTTATTATACAGTCATTACGCAAATAGATGCGAAAGGGAATGCGCCGATGGTTCGGACATGTGGAAAGAATGCCGAACGAACGTCTGGTTAAGAAGATATACAATGCGAAAGTGGAAGGATGTAGGTACCGGGGAAGATCGAGACTCACCTACCTAGACCAGATTGGTCACGTACTGAAGGAAGGTGGAGTCAAGAGTCTCCGAAACCGGCGAGCGTGTATGAAGAGAATTATGAATGTTAAGGAAGCGAGTGAAGTATGCAAAGATAGAGTTCTCTGGCACTCTGTTCTCTCTGCCTACCCTGCAAGGGACATGGCGGGATGGTATGTATGTATGTATGTACGCAAATAAACAACTGAATCGTAATTACCGGAGCATGTTTACAAATTTTAATAAAGTTACTTTCAGTAAAAGCTTTCCATGTGGGACGGAGTAAGAATACAATTCACTACCCTCTCTCTTGGCCGTAGGTGGAGTAAAAACAACTAAGGGATACGATATGAAGATAAAATCAATGTAAGAGATGGAAACATTAAAATAAAACCCTATGAAAACACTTTTGATCAGCCTGTTATAGTAATTCAACGTGGTATATAGGCCCTATATTTTCCGTATGGTGACGGAGTAAGAATACAATTCACCACCTGCTATCATACCCGTGGGTGATCGTACGAGACGACAAAGGGATATAAAACACATTAATATCTATGTGAGAGAAGGAACACTCGAAACAAAACCCTATACCAGCACGTCTGACCAGCGTGGTATAGTAGGTCAATTTCCCTCCCATTAGGGAGGAGGCTCGAGCCCAAAAGTGGGACATATATGAGCTGCGATGATGATGATGATGATGATGATGATATAGGCCTAATTCCAACAGTGGGACATATATGGTCGATGATGACTAGGAATTAGGTTAAACAAATGTTATTGTCTATACTCAAATTATTGTAAAAAATAAATAATTAATTAGATCTATGTTCTCATTGTATAACATCCACAAAGATAATTACTTTATAAGTATTTTTGATATGAAAATTTACCTTGTACCGCACGGTTTCCCTGAAGCATATTTAAATATACGAAATCCACTAGAGAATGACGTTACCGTTGGTCGGACACGAAATTGACTTAAAATTTAAGGCACTTAGCTAAAAGTTGGAGCAAGTTTGTACAAGTAACTTACTGAACATTGGATCCCGAGGGATCGTGACGTCCATGGCTATACGTTTTCCTGTCAGTGACGTCACTAACATGGCCGTTGTTATAAAATGGGAAACAAGTTTTAATATTTTACGATGATAGGCGTTTAATGATTCGATGAAGTTTTAATGATTTTAGTAATTAACTGAACTCTGTGAGGTTATAAAATAATCTGAAGTATGTAATTGCGTTTTTGGCGGGTTACGGTCTATTCTTACTTCGAAATTCAAATAATAATTTCTCGAAATTTTATCTTTGCACTATTGTACTTCAGCTTCACTTAGATATCATAACTGTGTTATAAACATTTGCTGGTCTAGATTGAGAATAAAATATCTTGACATAGTAACAGATTTCTTTTCTTTTTTTTGCTTATGGTGGCAAACAAGCAAACAGCGCACCTGATGGTAAGTTTTACTTGCTCTTGGACCTTTGCAATACTAACGGTAAAGATAGGCCATTGCCTACCAACCCAAACCCATCTATGAGCTTCCAGCTCTCTGTACCTATCTTACTTACGATGCTATTAACACTTTTTCTTCTTTTATTTTATTATTATTTTTCTGCCAACATTCCTTAATTGATTTTTATGAAACCCACAAGAAACAAAGGAATGGTTACCTTTGTACCCTTATTAAACCATACAGAATGTACATACTTCAACAAAGTGATACAAAGCAGATATGATACAAAGCAGGTATCCTTTTAAAAATACAATAACATTTATAAATACGTTTGTATATCTGGCTCACATGATACCTACACAAACATTACAAACAAAGATATCCATTTACATAAGCCTCGAACATTTTCACGACACAACGTGATATTAGCGCTCGAGTGCAACAGGCCACAGTTTGTGACATCTCCATATTCTCACTTGAGAATTCACTTGCGAATTGTGTATATAATATGTAACGTAAGCTGTGCCAAGAATGTAATTAACTTTGTAAATAATATTTGAGGCTACGGGAGAATATAAGCAAATGTTTATTTTTAAATTTGGAGCAAATATTATACTAGAAGAGGTTGGTTTATCATTTGAATTATAAAGAAAAAATGAAATATTAAAGTATTATTAAATACTGATAATAATAGCCTTGTCATGTATTTTTTTATTGCTTATGATGGCAAACGAACGAGCACACACACCTGATGGTAAGTGTTGTTGCCGCCCATGGACCTTTACAATAGCAAGGGTAGAGTCAGGCCGCTGCCTACCAATACATACCCCAAACCCACCCAGTTGGGCTTCCGGCTCCTTGGCTCACCGAACGAAGTGCAATAGCAATTGTCATTACTCGGATGTCGATCTTCTGCGAGATTGTAGTATTACCCCCGACGGACCGGCTTGCGGCTGTAGACAGAGAGCTGTCAGCAGTGTGGTCCTACCACTATTAAATGTAATGTCAGCGTATCAATGTTCAGTCCATTCTTTTACTCGAAGCGATTCCGCATCACTTTTCATTACATGCTATAGAGGAAAACTTTAATAAATTTATCATTTACCAACTTTTACAAGGAACTAATCTGTAACGAATGATAATTTCAGTTGGAATGAGCATACTGGATTAAATTTGAAACATCATTGTTTCTCTTTACACATTTAACAGACGAAATTTGAATTTAGTATTGTCCATTCAATTGATGACTAAAGCAAGTGAACAGTTACCAATGCAAGAGGAACAAATTTATAAACAACTGCCGACTTGTCAATTGCTACATTGATAACGATTGTTAAATAAGCAATGTGATCTATAGTTTAGAAGTATCTAGTCTAGTAGCTGTGAATAGTTGCTATATTAGCGTAGAAAAGTATTCAAATCTCGCAAGCTCGCAAGTTTTCAGTAGCATAATTTTATTATTAAGGGAACATGATCAGTCCGTGTTCATATGTTGAGGTTCAAAGAATACTATATGTCATCAACCTTTATCTTCTCGATGGTGTCGTAAAAAGAAAGTACGTAACGCAATAATGTATAACATCATTGTGAGAGAAGAAGAACTTGAAATAACTAAATAACTCTATAAGAATCACTCCATAGTAAGCTATAATTCTTTTTATAAACATAAAACCTGTGTCCACGTGAGACATTTAACCCTGACGCTTCTCAGAGAAGAAAGGTAAATAATATCGTTATTAATCTCTGAATTGGCGCCATTAAGTCTTGATTTTGAATTATAATTATTAATCGTTTCTATATAAAAAAATTTATTGGTAACATCATCGTAAACTTTTTACATATGTTTGAAGAGACTATTGAATCAAGCTACAGGGTAGTAGTTAGTAGTCCGCGCTCCTTTTCTGAGTGTGCTCAGTTCAAGCATTTATTATTAACTGGATATACCCTATTACAATTAACAATATAGTGTTGAATTTCTTTTTGCATTTGAGTTACAAGTGTGTTATGACGTCACGCGTTATGACGTCAAGTGTGAAATCTCTAGTGACGACTGTGTTATGACGTCAAGTGTGAAATCTCTAGTGACATAGCGAATAAAGCGTATTAAATTTATTCTGTAAATATTACGGAAATATTAAAGGGACATTTAATATTTTTAAGCAACCACGAATCTTACACTATTTGTGATAATGCAACCTAATACGTGTTCTATAGAAAATAAAATAATCTTTCATTTAAAAGAAATTAAATAACTGGTATTAACAATTTCTATTTGCCTGTTAATAGTAGTAGTACCTGTCAATTCCATATTAATACCAAAGGGCAACCACTATTTTTCTCTACATTTTGCTTGTTTTATTGTTTCGAGTAATGCTCGAGTTTTGCAAATAATAACTAGGGGAATATTATTCAAAAAAATCATAATAGAAGTCATCACGATTTAACAGTCTGTGTTCGAGATGTAGAAATATAATCATTGTGCAATTTACATACATACATACATACACACATATCATCACGCCATATCCCTTGCAGGGTAGGCAGAGAGAACAGAGTGCCAGAGAACTCTATCCTTGCATACTTCACTCGCTTCCTCAACATTCATAATTCTCTTCATACATACTCGCCGGTTTCGGAGACTCTTGACTCCACCTTCCTTCAGTACGTGACCAATCTGGTCTAGGTAGGTTAGTCTTGGTCTCCCCCAGTACCTACATCCTTCCACTTTCGCATTGTATATCTTCTTAACCAGACGTTCGTTCAGCATTCTTTCCACATGTCCGAACCATCGCAGCATTCCCTTTTGCATCTTTACTCCAATACTCTCTTTCAATTGCGCAATTTATTTATTTAAATATAAAAATAAATATAAAGAGGATGTGTAATGTATTATCACATCTCGAATGAATAGTTTCTTTTTATCAATTAAACTTCCTAACGAATCAGTCTAACTATCCGGACGTGAATTTAGCAACTGTGAAACTTTTGAAAGCCATTAGAGATATACTAAGTTCTATTGAACTTTGATTTCTGAATCCAATGATAAGACAAGTTTTACTTTTTATTTAATTGACTGATTTTCGTATTTTATTTTATGATGTGAAAGACGGTAGTTAGCATCAGAGCGATATTTTATCTTTTTATAAATAAGTGGTAAGTGTAGAAGGTTTTCATATCAAGAGAATTTAGACTAAATCCCTATGGTGTCCCTCGGTTTTTGGTGTTGCTTGTGGTATAGTGGTATTAGTAATATAAATTATTCATAGCTTTTACGCAACAAAGTTTGCAAAACTTGGCGCCTCCGGATAACTGAACTGTAATAACCTCTTTGTATTAGTTTCGCAAGCTGTGTAGATTCTGTTTTGCTAACATAGGAGATAACATAAAAATAAAAACAGTTCTTTACTTGCCGGTTATAATTTTTTTCGTCATCATAAATGAAAATTAATTATTCTTAAAAATAAAATATAATTACGAGTCAGTTTTTTTTTACAACGATGAAAAGTAATCACCTTTTTTTTGAACACATAATTCTTGTATTCCGGGGAACTTTACAAACATACAATTAACGCAAAAAATTACACTCAGACTCCAGGATAACAGTCTGTGAATCGCACAAAGTATTATTCTGAGTCAGAATCGAACCCACGACATTGGCAAGTAAGGGCGGTATCATAAACACTACGCCATGCAGTTGACATAGTTATAGATTAAGTAATTATACAAGCATTTTTGTCATAAAATATTTTCAATATTTCCCTATTCAGTCATTTACGTTTAACGTTGTGGTATTACTTAAAATACAAGATTTATACATAATATTAATTAATACATAAAACCAACTCTATTACGAAGCGAAAAATGATGTCACAAGTGGGATTCGAACCCATACCTATTGGCAATCCATCCCAATTTTGCTGCCATTTACACCACCGTAAACTATTGTAGGAGATTTAAATCTCGCTTCGTGTTATATTTACGTCTTTTGAGGAGACGTGCTCCATCTACCCGACATTATTTACACATTGTATGAGCTTAATATTTCAAACTTTGCACTTAAAATTGTATTAAACGATGACACAATCTTAGTATTAAGCATATTAAAAGCTAAATTTCAGTAATTTGAATATAAAACCAAGTTAAAGTAATACTAAAATCAATTTAATAGTGAGTCACAGTTTCATAATGATTCTTAATATTTACGCAAGTGTTACACGTTTGAAATAAAACTACTTTTACGGATTCTATCTCGTTTGTATTTGATTTTTAATTTTGCCGACGTTTCGAACACTTTATAGTGATCATGGTCACGGGAGGACTAAGGTGTCTTACGTCCAATATGTCATTGTTATTACAGAAATTTATATCTACCCTATAATATATTAAATTTTGACCCACATAAATGTAATAACGTTGATTTATTGGACGTTAGACACCATAGTTCTGCCGTGACCATGAACGCTATAAAATGTTCGAAACATAGAGAAAATAAAAATCAAATACAACCACGATAAAATCTGTAAAAATAGTTTTATTTATCTAGTAGAAACTAATATTGATTAATGAGGTACTTGTACCACACCTACGTAATATATACTTATAAGTCTACTTACAGTTTGATCTATTTATATACCTTTGACATTTAGAAGTTTGATATACTATATATTACTTTTATATAAAATCAATTAGAAATTCGAAACCGTCCTTAACTACAAGAGGGTAATTGATCTACTGTACTATACTGGTCAGACGGATTAGTCGTAGTTAAGGGTTATATTTCGAGATTTTGTTCTCTTTTACAGAGAGTATTTCTAGTAGGACCATGCTCTGTAGACAGTTCTCTGTGTACAGCCGCGGGCTGGTTCGTCCGGTTTAGTACCACACTCTCGCAGAAGATCGACGTGTGAGTAATAGCAATGTGCTACTGCGCTATGTTCAATGAGCGATAGATCTGGAAGACCAATTGAGTGAGTTTGGGGATTGTAATGGTAGGCAGCGGCCTAGCTATAGCCTTGATTACAGCAATGGCGGCAGTGACACTTACCATGAGGATGATGTACTTCTTGCTCGTTTGCCACCATAAGCAATAAATAAATTAAAAAAAAATGTTATATGCGCATAATAATGCAGTCATCTTTTACGATATCCACGGGCAGATAGGGGATGGTGAATTGTATTCTCAGTTATCATTGTTCTGAGTCTGGGTGTAATTGGTTTGTGTTAATTATAGGTTTGTAGAGGCCCCCGCAATACAAGGATTAGTATTTCCATAGTGCAGGGAGATGTAAAGAGAAATCAATCCAGCTTAATTTTATCTTATAATTCAACACAGAGTAATGACGATGGTGAAACTTAAAGTCTAATGAGTTGACAAGGACAAGTAAAAATAAATAACTAATTTGGGATATTATTGGATATAATTTTAATGTTATTACAATTTTCGATATTATCTAAATACAATAAGGAAATACGATATTTGTTGTATGAATTGCATTCTTTTCCATGTGTGTTTTCACTTAAATGTGAGAGCAATTGGCTTACTATACCTAAATTGGAGAGTCTTCCAGTATTATTATCTGTTTACATTATTTAGTAGTTTCCTCGCAGTTGTAGAAAAAGAAGGTATAGTGACACGTACCTATTAAAGCTATTATATCTACAATTCTTGATAATAATACCTGTAACAAAGCAAAAGAATGTTGTAGGTACAAGGAAGGCATCGTAATATTATTTGAAACAACCAAAAGTAATATCAAATAGCAAAGGATTTCGAGGATCTTCTTTTTATTTTAGTCAATATTTAGTAAGTTAAATTAAGCCACCTTATAAAAGTCAATAATCAAGTATTATGTGTTTGAGTTTTCTTGCCGACTTTCTCAATATGGCCGTATTACGATCAGCTGTTAGCATGTTAGATGTGTTAGGTTTAAATTAATAAATTATCTTGGTAAATTATTGCATTATCATCATTAATGTGAGCAAAACCAAAATAATGGTAAAGAGATGAAGTCAGAACAGATGTAAGAGTAAAAATAGGTAATGATGTACTAGAGCAAGTGGATGAATTTATATATCTTGGATGTGGATTTAGCCGAGATGGAAGGTACACCACTGATATAGAGCGAAGAGTAAATGCGGGGAATAGAGTGAACGGAGCGTCGTTGGGACAACTTCTCGGTAGCCACCACTTCAGCCAGAAGGCACGTGTAGCAATACATAACGCAGTGCTTGTCCCAACATTACTATATGGAAGCGAGAGTTGGGTATGCAGAAAAGAATATGAAAGTAAAATTAATGCCGTCGAAATGCGATCTCTACGGAAAATCTGTGGAGTTAGGCTGACCGACCGCATACGCAACGACGACGTAAGAGAGCGAGTAGATATGAAAGAGAGTATTGGTGTAAAGATGCGAAAGGGAATGCTCCGATGGTTCAGACATGTGGAAAGAATGTGGAGTCAAGAGTCTCCGAAACCGGCGAGCGTGTATGAAGAGAATTATGAATGTTGAGGAAGCGAGTGAAGTATGCAAAGTAGAGTTCTCTGGCACTCTGTTCTCTCTGCCTACCCTGCAAGGGATATGGCGTGATGATATGTATGTATGTATCATATATGAAATAATTACAAAACAATAGTGTTAAATAATAACTGACCAAAATTTCATTTAGTATAGAATTATTGTCTTTTTCTATTGTCAATTAAATTATATCAATAAGGTCAAAATATAGAAAAAAATATACAAATACTAGAATTTTATTTAAACACTCCATGGTTAAATAAAAAAATGTCTGTAATTAAAATAACTTTCCAGACATGAACAGTATTAATCCTTTAATAGCCTTAATTCGGGAAAAAATACTTTCATAGAAGTTTTTATTTTTGAATCTTTGGCGCATACCACACCACGTATTTATAATTTGTAGTATTAATATAATTCTAATATTAACAGAGTTTTAGCAGGAAAGGAAAAGTGTCATGTGGTGGTCTTGTATTATATTTAATATCTTCGTGTTTTAACATATTATGTTAAATAACTTTGATACCATTTTATGTATTGATGTTTTTATGTCTTGATGCGCAAGAAGTACTGAGGTGTAGTAAATATGATATAACAGTGCCTTACATACGTTTTAATTTTCCACCAAAATTCCCAAAAGACATCTTTAATACTGTGGCTATAGTACTGTTGAAGGTGACGATTTAACTTACTGACGGAAGAGGTTTTTAAGTTAATTTATAAACCAAGATTTGGCTTAAAGGGCCTTAGTAACCCAGTCAACTTCAAGCAAAACTCCAAAAAAAATCTTATGTTAGCAATTGTGAACGCCAATTAACTTACGTTTAGTATTGATTAAATAGATTTGGGTTTTGAGAAAATCTAATGCCATTGTGAAGACTGCGCAACCGTGTCTACGAGCACCCCGCGTTCACTGGTACGATATTTAGCAATAACTCCCGGTGCAGATGCCCAGATTAATTATGGGAGCACAATATATTTCAAGCTTAATAACTTTCTTTGAGTTTGCCTTCGTCAGTTTGAACTCTACTAAGTTTGTTTGTAGATTGTTAGCGTATTTTCTGCGCGGTGGACGCTGAAACTACAGCATACAATTGAAATGATCGTGCTTCCGAAATTAATCTCAAGCTATATTGCTCACAGTCGAATTCATTTCTTATTGCTGAGTTTGAACTTGAGTTCATAGTGTTTAATTCCTTCAATCCAATTGTGGCTTCTTAACTAGTCATCAGTGGTTATAGGCAGGTGAAAAGATGTATAATCGAACATCCAAAGGTCTTGATTTCTATTGTAATGGTGGAAGCGTTTGACATTTTCTTGATTTCTAAAATCTAAAATTGTTAAGATTACACTATTTATATTATTGTTAATTATCTCTTGCTTTAACCATGAAGAATACGTCGTGAGGTAAAGATTTTCACAAGGATGTACGAAATTTATTATTTTGCATTGATCGCTATGAATTGGGGTCTAAAATCCTTTTTTTTTTTATAATAGAAAACAAGCCCATTTTTAGTTATACTTCATGAGCAATGTTTCTTATTAATGTTCTTATGTTCTATAATAAAAGTTTTTGTACCTTTTTTATTCACCTCATATGATGCCGTCACAGGAAAAGAAGAGACAGTAACAAATCGTTTAGTTAAAAAAAAACCAACCCGAGCAACATATAAAATATTAATTTAAAATTTTGTTAGTTACCTCAACATATGAAAATTATGGTGAAACCGTAAAGCAAAAACATATAAGAAGATACATATATGTACATACATACATTGGGCCTGTATCAGTAGATACATTATATAACTACATAGTTATATAATGTATCTACTGATACAGCCCCAATGTAATATGGCGATACATATTCTTTAGAGCTACCATGATATAGTGTAATATTTAGATATGATTTATTGGTCTACGCACCCTCGGTAGATAACGGCTTTACGGTAAAAGATTAAGGATCTCTAGAGGCTTGCAATGCCTTCATTATCCGCTTATGAGTATTTAAACAGATTTTTATCACTACTTCCAATATATATATATTATATTTCTATAAGAAAAGAAGACTTCTTCCTTTATAAAAAAATACATATTTTCATGTACATATATATATATATATATATATATATGTATGTATGGATATGTTATTTGTAAGTAACTGTGTAGTTCATCGAGTAACATGATTTTGCTAGTAACTATGTACTTGGTTGAGTAGCATATGTTTGCTACTATGATTGTGGGGTTTTGAAGTCAAATCGAAGGTTGGAAAAAATGAGCTAATGGTATTTTCTACAGACAAACCAGAAGTTTGATATTTTATCTGATTAAGGCTTATATTAAAGGTACTTACGACGACTAACGAAATATTGATATGGAATACATAATACATTTTTTCCGTGTAGTCACGGAGTAAGAATACAATTCATCATTCCCTATCTTGCCCGTGGGTGATCGTACGAGACGACTAAGGGATACAAAACGCTGATTCTGATTAAGGCTTATATTAAAGGTACTTACGACGACTAACGAAATATTGATATGGAATACATAATACATTTTTCCGTGTAGTCACGGAGTAAGAATACAATTCATCATTCCCTATCTTGCCCGTGGGTGATCGTACGAGACGACTAAGGGATATAAAACGCATATAACATCTATGCAAGGGAAGGAAACCTCGAATTAAAACCCTATACCAACACGTCTGACCAGCGTGGTAGGTAGGTATAGTAGGTTAATTACCCTCTCATTATGGAGGAGGCTCGAGCCCAACAGTGGGACATATATGAGCTGAGCTGATGATGAATACATCTTTACTTGTAGACGATAAAGAGAAACTCGATGTAAATATACTACTTCTACGCGAGGTCTAAATACATTAATCCCGATACATATTTTTAAGAAGTTATGAGATGACTAAATTTTCAATCACCGTACGGACGTTGAAAGAAAACTCCGTGTTAGAATTTGATCAAGAGTATGTGTAGGCACCTAACACGATCAAGTATTATTGTGAAAAAGATATCGATTTGAATCAATAAATCGTTTCTTATTGTATTTATAAAGTAAACTAAAAACTACAACAAAATATGAAAACAATATATCATTTATTTCATTAAATTTTATTAATTAGACAGAGAGAGCAATACAAATAATGTGACGTCAAAATCCCAATCTCCATATTAATTTGCATCAAACCTAAACAAATATCATTGTGCGCGAAAGGGATAGTATATGCCCACCTAATAATTTCAAACACCCCAATTAATAGATCGTGTGGGGACGGGATGAAAATTTAGTGGTCGTTATCCCTTGCTTGCTTATGTTAGTCATAAAAATCGACCGAGGGATCATCGTGGAACTGAGCTGCAGCAATCTTCTAGAAAAAGTATGACATTTTATTACGATGGCACAACGATATATGATATAACTCACTTGCCAAGCGTGTCGATTCGAATAACAACCTCTAAAATAAATGACCAAGCCATGTGGCCTTCCCGTGACCATGAATGCTGAAAAAGTGTTCAAAACGTCAGGGAATTAAAAATCAAATACAAACGCGATAGAACCGTAAAAATACTTTTATTTCAAATGTAATTTGAAACAATTGTAAAACTCGCGTAAAGATCAGAAATCATTATAAGAGGATGATATTTATTATCAAACATTATATGTAGTGCAATTTCAAAAGTTTGAACAAGTCTACAACTATGTACCTCTATATTTCTATATATTTTTTTGCTATCTGAACAAGTTTATTTCAATCGCGCTGGTTGGTCGCATATTTCTAACCTACATAGATATCATCACGCCATATCCCTTGCAGGGTAGGCAGAGAGAACAGAGTGCCAGAGAACTCTATCTCTGCATACTTCACTCGCTTCCTCAACATTCATAATTCTCTTCATACACGCTCGCCGGTTTCGGAGACTCTTGACTCCACCTTCTTTCAGTACATGACCGATCTGGTCTAGGTAGGTTAGTCTCGGTCTCCCTCGGTACCTACATCCTTCCACTTTCGCATTGTATATCTTCTTAACCAGACGCTCGTTCGGCATTCTTTCCACATGTCCGAACCATCGGAGCATTCCCTTTCGCATCTTTACACCAATACTCTCTTTCATACCTACTCGCTCTCTTACGTCGTCATTACGAATGCAATATTTCTAACCTTTTTGAAAATATCTGCCTTTAGAGATATGATCGCAATAAAGGGAATATTGACCTGCTCCTGCCATTAATACATTCCCAGCAATACACTGACAAGCATACAAAATCAATCTGCAATCAATCTTAAGGCTCACATATAGGCGCTGTACAGTTATCCCGTATCCGTGATGCCTTACTGCTATGCTTATAGTAGCTGTAGAACTCTTTACTTATTGGCTGACTAGGCAATATTGCTTTCTGTATCCCACTTTGCCTGGGAGGGAAGTAGAATCACTCTTTGCCAACTCCTTCTCTTTAACTTTTCTAATAAAATTAGTTGCAGGTTCCAAGACAATTAAAATCATCTCCCGAGACTGCCTGAGGGTCAAATCTCGGTGTCATTTATGGTGACCATTGTGGATTCTAGCTTACAGGAGTTACAATGGTGGGAATGTGTGCTGTGATTAGTTCCATAAAAAAAGCATTCAAACTCTTTATTATCTAAAGAGTAAATAATAGTTTTCTATATTGAACTTTATTGACGATCAATATACAATAATATACTAAACTTAGCTCCACAATTTCATGGTAATCTTCAGTAACAATGTCGCAGTAACAATAATGGTGTATCCAAAAGCAATTTACTCTGATAACACTTATTCGAGTTCACATTTTAACGATTCCCTCTTTATTCTTCACTTTTTCAAACGTCGAAACCAAGTAAGGTACTAAATATAGATTCTTTTGATGTTCTTCAATAGATTTCGATTAAATTAAAATTGTTCTGTGTTATTTTAATTATAACTGAAATATTCTAATCATTAAATATTTTACAAAAAATATTGCCATTTTTTTTATAAATTTCGATGTAATGAATATTCTGAGGAAGTTATTTATGAAAATTGATATATAACATAAATGAAATTATTGATAATTAGTTGACAAGTGCCAAACATTTTTGTAAAATATTTTTCATCATCAGCATCTGAGCTCATATATGGGAAATGCGCCTGCTGGGCTCGAATCTCCTCCACACTAGGAGGGCAATTGACCTACACCACGCTAGTCAGACGTGTTGGTATAGGATTTTATGTCGAGTTTTTTTTTCTTGCATAATTGTTATATGCATATTTTATTATTTAGTCGACTTTTACGATCAGCCACTGGTAAGAAAAGGCATTGTGAATTATATTGTTATTTCGTCACCACATAAAAATTTTTAGTAGCTAATAATTCTTATTATTTTAATTTCAATTTACAAGTCTTTGAAAATCTCTTTAGTTTTATTTAATTATGCTTTGAATTAAAATCAAATATACATATTTTGATAATTTATTTCTTATGTAGATAAAACAAGGTATATTAATCAACCTTTATAATTTCAACAACATCATATTTATCTATAAAATAAAGACAAAGTATTGCGAAGGTTATATATAAAAAACTCCTTTTATATCCACTCTTATAATTATTTTCAAACAACTTAATTTTAACGTTTCAAAACAAACTCAAGTTTGTTTATATTAATGTAAGCACAAGTTGGATCAAAGTACTGAAAATAAAATTCTCTTAAGTATTTAAATCTTTAGCAATTTTCTCTGAAGTATTTTTATCTTCGCTGTGAGGTAGCAGCTACGAATACTACCAACCCTTACTTTGCTCGTGGATGTCGTAAAACACAACTAAGAGCCTTATATCGACCTAGGTCAACACTACCTGATGCCATTTGGTCAGCAATTGTATTCCCAAGGAGGGTTAATGTCAGGCAGGCGGCCGGTCATAAAACCATTGTCAATAACCTTTGCAATATGTAGAAAGAGGGGTACATATTACGTCGACCTCAAGTAATTGGGACAAGAGTAGGAGAATGATGATATTTAAATCTTTAGCGATAATAAGTCTAAAAGATCTCAATAGCATAAAATTGTTTTATTAAATTTTCTATTGTAAATTAGGTATCCAGATTATTTTCTATGCTTTTTTATAAATTATTTTCATATGTCAGTCGTCATAATTTTTTCAACATTTGGATGTGGATTTAGCCGAGATGGAAGGTACACCACTGAAGGTACACCACTGATATAGAGCGAAGAGTGAATGCGGGAAATAGAGTGAACGGAGCGTTGGGGCAACTTCTCGGCAGCCACCACCTCAGCCACAAGGCACGTGTAGCAATACATTACGCAGTGCTTGTCCCAACATTACTGTATGGAAGCGAGAGTTGGGTATGCAGAAAAGAGTATGATAGTAAAATTAATGCGGTCGAAATGCGATCTCTGCGGAAAATCTGTGGAGTTAGGCTGACCGACCGCATTCGTAACGACGACGTAAGAGAGCGAGTAGGTATGAAAGAGAGTATTGGTGTAAAGATGCGAAAGGGAATGCTCCGATAGTTCGGACATGTGGAAAGAATGCCGAACGAACGCCTGGTTAAGAAGATATACAATGCGAAAGTGGAAGGATGTAGGTACCGAGGGAGACCGAGACTAACCTACCTAGACCAGATCGGTCATGTACTGAAGGAAGGTGGAGTCAAGAGTCTCCGAAACCGGCGAGCGTGTATGAAGAGAATTATGAATGTTGAGGAAGCGAGTGAAGTATGCAGAGATAGAGTTCTCTGGCACTCTGTTCTCTCTGCCTACCCTGCAAGGGATATGGCGTGATGATATGTATGTATGTATGTATAATTTTTTCGCTATCATGATTTAATGACGATACATACATATAATTAATCTTATATTATACGAGAGATTTGTCAGTGTCTAATGTCCAATATATAAGTCAATTCCTGTCTAATGATGAGTTAAGATTAAAATTTGTTACTATGCATTACTATCCCACATGGTTCGTAAAACCTGCTCATTGATTACCTCTAGAATAGACAAAAGCACTATCCTGGATAAATGGCAAACGTAATGTTTTTAGCATTAGGCCCAGCAATTGGGAACCAGAATTTTTTTTTTTTTAACTTTTTTAGTAATTATATTGA
The DNA here is from genome assembly GCA_905163515.2 of Lymantria monacha. NCBI lineage: Eukaryota > Metazoa > Arthropoda > Insecta > Lepidoptera > Erebidae > Lymantria > Lymantria monacha. Next base: position 13,527,403 of record LR991098.1, on the reverse strand, counting down.
TTTTGAATGCGAAATATTAAAAAAAAAACCAATTAATTATAAACAATTAAACATTGATATTATTGATTATCTGTGCGGTGATGGAGTAAGAATAAAATTCACCACCCCCTATCTTATCCGTGGGTGATCGTAAAAGACGACTAAGGGATATAAAACGCTTATAACATCTATGCAAGAGAAGGAAAACTCGAAATAAAACCAACGCGTCTGACCAGCGTACCTAATTGCTCTCCCATTACGGAGGAGGCCCGAGACCAACAGTGGGACATATGTGGGCTGTGAATATGATGATGATGATGAAACATTGATAAAATTTGAACAAAAATCACGTGACTGTGAACGCGCCGTGATTCGTCACCATACTTGTGTCGTCATAATGTTAAAGCAATTCAAAATTCAAAACATTGTGCTTAATATCTCTGTATGCTACAATGGGTGAAAACTAACATTATGACGTCACACGCGCTCGGGTTCGTTCGGGAGGTGTCGGCAGGTCTTCGGTACTAGATTCCAAAATTTGTTTTTATTTTGATATAACTTTTTTAATTATGGCGGGAAAAAAATTGATTTGTTATAAAATTATATAAGATCTTTCCATTTACCACAAAAAAAATAATTTTAAAATCCAATTGACGTCATTTGGCTGATAGATAGACGGGTGGACATTTATAAGATAGGAGAAGCCAGTGACAAAATGCGTTTTTAATTTAATATTATACATGTAATGGTATTATCATACGAATCCTACTATAATGAAGGGTGTTTCACAATAGAAGGGTTATGCCTATTTAAAAATCACAATAATTGAGATAGCGAAACTGCTATCTACCACTAAGATACTTTTACGTATTTCCCTTAAGTAATAAATATATAATTAAGTACTGATAAAATACGGTTCACGATCTTAATAGTAATCCAATTGCTCGAGGAAAATCCCCCAATCGACTTGTGCAAGGGAATAAGAAAGAGATTTGTACAAATTGGATCAATTTCCTTTTGACGCTACGATAAAAATATAAATATAGGTATATCATTTATTTATTTATAGTGTTACGATATTCATCAAGCTGTGTGGTAACGGCTACGTATACTACCAGCCCTTACTTTGCTCGTGGATGTCGTAAAAGACGATTAAGAGCCTTATTTCGACCTGGGCCAACACTACCTGATGTCGTTTGGTCAATAATTACAATCCCAAGGTCGGTCGTAAAATTAATGCCAATAACTTTTGCAATATGTAGGAAGAGGAGTACATATTGTGTTGACCCCAGGTAATTGGAATAACAGCAGGAGAATGATGTTGATGAGTGTTACGATATTCATCATCATCCTCATCATCATCACACCCCATATATGTCCCACTGTTGGGCTCGTGCCTCCTCCGTAATAGGAGGCAACCTACTATACCGCGCTGGTCGTCTGACTAACACGTCTGTATTGGTATAGGGTTTTGTTTCTTGTTTTCCTTCTCTTGCATATATGTTACATGCGTTTTATATCCCTTAGTCGTCTCTTACGATTACCCACGGGTAAGATAGAGGGTGGTGAATTGTATTCTTACTCCGTCACCACACGGAAACACAGTTATAATATTATGATGTGTAAATTAATACTAAAAGAAAGGAAAAACTCAATATAAAATGTATGATTAACGTAGTTATAATAGTTTAATTTGTCTCCTGTTCAGCAGGTAACCGAAGGCTAATAGTGTGACATTTATAAGCTAGAAAAGTGAAGAATTTAGCAACTACAGTTGGTAGACGGCGATATGAATGAATAAGAATTCTATGACATGGCAATTAGAATTTATATAGGAATGTGCATAACTTTATGACTCCCCCAAAAAAATAAGTAGGGGTGACATATTGTCATCTTAGCTTCTCATCATAGGAAAGATTCTTTACATTTTTGATCTATTTTAGACAAAGTGTAACCTTTTTTTTAGCCTTCACGTCTATAACACTCAAAGAGTAAACAGAATCGTAGATACTCACATCAAGTTTAGTGCAGACACACACAGCCTATTGTCATCAATCGGATATAGTCTTAAATTTTGAACTTTAAAATGAGATATCACCGAGAAAGACCCTGTAAACCGATAGAATCTTGAAAAATTCTGAAAAACAATTTTAGTGTTCTGTTTGTCTGATCCAGCTTAAGCCGTAGCACTTCGTAGCACTTCACTATTTCAGTAGCTTACGTCTGCTATTGTCCCAACGATTTAAAATATAACTAAGTATCGTGTAGTGACGAAGTAAGAATACTATTCACCACCCCATATCTTACCTGTGAGTGATCGTACGAGACAACTAAGGAATATAAAACACATATAACATCTATGTTAGAGAAGGAAAACTCGAAACAAAACCCTATACCAACATGTCTGACCAGCGCGGTATAGTAGATTAATTTCCCTCCCTTTATGGAGGAGGCCCGAGCCCAACAGTGGGACATTTACAGGCTGATGATGATGATGAAGTATTTATAGATTATTTACTCCATAATTATATTACATTCAATATTTACCCCATAAATAACTTAACATTCGTCCTCTGATATAGTAGATAAATAATGCCACTTCATTTAATTCCATACTAAAATCATAGGAAACGCAAATCCGACTAACTGTGCTTTTAAGGGGTATATAATCTAGGAAAATCGGTATCCAGCGACACCACTCGGGTTTATGTGGTCGTGAAATACAGCTATTATCATAAACAGGACGTTTTCGTCATTCAACGAGCACCATTAGAGCGGGCTGGCAGAGTTTGCGAAATAGCAGGCTTTGTCATATACGTGTTTATCCATCTACACATAATGTATTATATATGTGTATATTTTTTTAATCCCATCTATGTGAGATCAGGATAAAATAAAATATTATACTATACCATTCTATTATACTATAACATTATATATGAGCTGTGTGGTAGCAGTTACGAGTACAACCAACCCTTACTTTGCTCGTAGATGTCGTAAAAGACGACTAAGAGCTCTATATCGACCTGGATCAACTTCACCTAATGCCGTTTGGGCAACAATTATATTCCTAAAGAGTGTTGACGTCAGGCAGCTGGCCGATCATAAAAATAGTCCATCGATATTGATCAATATTTCATTAAATAGATATTTGAATTGTTTTAATTTGGACATGTCTAAAACATCGTATTATACACAGTTGGTAAATTAACATATAGAGTATTTTTATTTTAAATATAATCCTTACACAATGATTGCAGATCTGAAGGCAGATATTATGCTGATTCTGTTAAGGTAATCCTCTATAGTACCTAAGCCTAAAATTATTAGCCTCAATAGATAACCATACTTGCTATAGTACCTATAGCTAAAATTATATTGTGAATTTGGAATGTATTGTTCTTCTATTAACATTAGCATCAAATACTTTTAATAAAAAGTGAGCGCTTTTATGTCTTTATTACGTAACTAAAGTTATTTTTAACATACATTCAGCCGGTGTAAAATGAACGCACTGCCATTGAATTATTACATGATTAAACCCTTAATTATGAAATGTGATGTTATCCTTTGTAAATTATGTCGCTTGAGCTACAAAGCGTATTGTTTTACCCCCAAATTTTTGCTATTATTCCAGCAGCATTTAATATTTGCAATTAGACATTGTCAAGTTGGGCTCAAGCCTACGCTATAATGGCAGGCAAATAATTGATCTTCTATACCACGCTGGTCAGACGTGTTGGTATAAGGTTTTGTTTTGAGTTTTGCTTCTCATGCATAAATGTTATATGCGTTTTTTATCCCTTAGTCGTCTCTACGATCACCTACGTTTAAGATATAGGGGTGGTGAATTGTATTCTTACTACGTCACCACACGGAAAGCTTATAATCATCATAATCATTCTTCTGCTCTTATCCCTAGTACTTGGGTTCGACGTGATATGTACTCATAAATATTGCAAAGTTATTGGCAATAGTTTTATCACCGACCATCTGTCTCACGACAACTTATGGGAATGTAATTATTTACCAAACGGCATCAGATGAAATTAGCCCAGGTCTATATAAAGCTCTTAGTTGTCTTTTACGACAGCCACGATCAAAATAAGAGTTAGTAGTATTCGTAGCTAATACCACACAGCCATATCGTATAGTCATATTAAGTCTAATATTAGTAGAATATGATAAAGAAATATTAAGTTACGAGCGCCATATCTAAAGACTATAGAATGTTAATAGGTATGGAACATTAGTCAAATAAAAGAGCGCCTCAATTTTATTGTCATTAGGGATAGATCATTTGTGTGTATCCCACGGGTGTCGTAAAACGTTTGCGGTATTAAAGTCGGTGGAAGAATGGCGTTCACCTACGCGAAATGTTACTGGCTATCATAAATCAAGTATAATACTGTGCTTATGGCTATATAATATGCGAACAAGTAACGTTAGCTTACTTATTATATTTGAACATAACTATTTATAACAGCAAGCAGGGCACAATGTATTAAAACTACTTGAGACTTTATTATTTTCTATTCTATTTTTATTATATGTTCTTTTTTCTCTATTTTCTTGTTTGTTATTATCTATTTTTAGACTACTAATGCTACGGCTACGTGGTATATTTGGAAAGAAGATGCTTCTATATCTGAAGTAGTTGTCCAATTATCTCATGTCATAACATGCATAGATCATTACGAGTAGATTTCAAGTTCAAGTTCGTCATCGTTCAAGTTTGCCGTATTTTATTATCTATGATATTTGAAATAGAAATTCAATAGTTATACTGGTTTTTGTCACATAAATTTATATATGAAATAAAAAAAAAAGACATTTTATCGTAAATGTTGAGTTAATAGAGAAAAAGCCATAAAATAGCTACCCATTAGATGAAAATAGGTTCTAGATATATGGTTCTAGATATTAAGAACTTCTTTGTGGAAAACGTAACGACGCTCAAAACAAACAGTCGTACTGTTTTTTCACTGTTTCTTTGGCAATATTTTGTTTGAATTTGTTCAGACACTAGCTAATGAGATTTAACCACTGAAGGTGACAGTATCTGTGATCCACCGCAAAAGATTTCATTAAAATAGAATATTACTTCATACTCAAGCGTATTCTTCTGCTCAATCCTTATACTGATAAAATTTAACAAAAAAAATCGACTTTCAGAAAAGAATATTCTAAAATTAAATGTTCTAAAAAGTAAAAAAAAAAAATCCATCGACAAGTAATATAAAAAACATCATGAATGCAGTCGACGTCATTCAAATACGTATTACTGAGGATAACTCTAAAACTACTATTGAGATCTTAAGTAATTTTAAATATGACGACACAGAAGTTATCAGTTTTAAAATAAAGAACGAATCATAAAAATTATTTCAACTAAAAAAGAAATTTGAGTGGTTTCTTCTTTTTTTAAATAATTTAAAAATTAATCTATATATATTATCTAATTAATATAATATCTAATTATCCGTGTGGTGACGGAGTAAGAATACAATTCATCACCCCCTATCTTACCCGTGGGTGATCGTAAGAGACAACTAAGGGATATAAAACGCATATAACATCTGTGCAAGTGAAGGAAAACTCGAAACGGAACCCTATACCAACACGTCTGACCAGCGCAGTATAGTAGGTTAACTTCACTCCCATTATGGAGGAGACCCGAGCCCAATAGTGGGACATATATGGGCTATGATGACGAAAAATTAATCTACTACATCAAACTAATCAAAGGATGTTATGTGATAGATAATATGGGTTGCTGTCTGTTTAGTTGATTTTTACTCACGGGGAAGGAATGTGTGATCAACATTGTGTTCGTAGTCCATCAAGACACGAATAACTTTGCCATATATAGAAACAGATAATTGAATGAAAAATAATTAAAACGATAATAGTAATTTATTTAAAAAAGTATTTATTTACGTTACTGTTATATTGCACGCCTCATAAGCGAAGCGTTGAGGTCTTGCTCTACTCTCGATATATGAAAATCAAGCACTTTTCAAACCTAAAAATGATTGTATTTTTCTCACATTGCACTTATAGGATAATATTATTATACACATATCAAGAAAAAACATTCGTCTAAACGTATTTGATATTTTTAAAACGCAATTATTTTGTTTAAAGTAAGAAAAAATTTGATTAAAAAAAATATTCGAGGCCGTCCGGATGTTACCGTAAGTATCTGGCATTATCACGACCGTAAAAATGAATGTATCGATGTTTTTCTTTTATTAAAAGCTTCATAATCGCAACGCGCTGTTTCCTTTCGAAAATGGCTTGGTAATTCTTTGTCGTTTAATTGCAATTAATAAAAAACTAAACTGCTTAGTCATTAGTGTATGTATACTTTATGAAAATTGGGTTGGTTTACATTTTTTGTTCGTCAGTTCATTCAGACAGGCAAAGGAAATAAATCCAATTCAGCCTATACAGCTATGTTTAGCTCTACGTCGAGAATGGCACGAAATTTCAAAAGTAGTTTCTTTTCTTTCATTACGAGTTCGTACAAGCTTTTATTTAGTTTCACCTGTCCCGTTGTCTGTAATCTTGCAAGTTAAATTTGATCCCTTTCCCGGTTTCCGATTGAGCTGAAATTTTTTATGCATGTACAAATTAGATGACAATGCAATATTATTGTGACATAGAGCTGACCTGATGATGGACCTGGAAGCTGGCCATAAGAACTCTATAATTAAACGACGCAACCCCATCGAAATTGGGCTTATTTGATTCGTCATGACAAGTACTTTGAAACTAAATGGAAACCAGGGTCTGATCATGGACCTGGAAGCTCTCCACAGGAACTCCGTAATTAAGCGACGCAATCCCATCGAGTTTAGGCTCGTTTGATTTGTCTTGACAAGTACTTTGATACTATATGGAAACCAGGGTCTGATCATGAACCTGGAAGCTATCCATAGAAACTCCGTAATTAAGCGACGCAACCCCATCGAGTTTGGGCTCGTTTGATTCGTCTTGACGAGTACTTTGAGACTATATGGTAACCAGGGTCTGACGATGGACTTAGAATCTGGCCATAGGAACTCCGTAATTAAACAACGAAACCCCATCGAGTTTAGGCTCGCTTGATTCGTCTTGAAGAGTACTTTGATACTATATGGTAACTAGATTCTGATGATGGACCTGGAAGCTGGCTATAGGAACTCCGTAATTAAAAGACGCAACCCCACCGAGTTTGGGCTCGTTTGATTTGTCTTGACGAGTATCTTGGTTGGCGTGAATATGCAACTCCAACAAATTGGGGGAAAAAGTTCGTTCCGCTTATTATGAATGTGGATTATGTCTGATTGATTAGATGAATGACCCAATGCCAAAATAAGCACGTGCCGAGAGCTGAATGGTATGAGGGTGTATAAACATTTCAAATCGCTTACGTTGCACCTCAGAGTACCAGGGCGAGCCCTGTTATACTGAAGCCCTTCTTCCTCTACAATGGACCACTGTGGTGATGAACCGTTTTTGTTCTATATTTGTAGGAACAACCCGAATAATAAAAATACTAAATAAATAGTAAAAATAAAATTAAAGAAAAACATTTATTTTAAAAACAAGCTTTTATTGCTAATAAAATAAACTAAAAAGTTAAAAATAAATTAACTCTAATCAGACATATAACACTTATAACGTTATACGTTATAAGTTCATTGTAACCTTTAACGATAATTAAGCTTATTCGTCTACAACAAAATAATTCCATATCGTACATAGGTAATTATATATTTTTAACACCATAATTATTAAATCTTCCCGTTTTTATCACAGTCCCAATTTTATAAATAAAAGTGTGTTGCATTTTTAGCAATTAATAAACAGCTTGCTTTTAAAAAAGGATTTTTTTCTTTAATTTCATTTTCATTTCTGGCATTGACTAATAGTAAATGATAAATAATATAAAAATTATGAGGGGTGGTGCACTTTTGGATTTTCCAAATTATTTTAAACTAATCTTAATATATATAAATTACGTGTCACGTTGTTTGTCTGCGATGGACTCATAAAGTACTTAACCGATATTAATCAAATTTGCACAGCATGTGTAGTTTGATCCAACTTAAAAGATAGGATAGCTTCCATGTCAAATTTAAAGTTGCAATATTATTTTATTGCAAATGATTTGTCTATTATTTGACAGCCGAAATTATCTGTTAAATATATATAAATTACGTGTCACGTTGTTTGTCCGCGATGGACTCATAAAGTACTTAACCGATATTAATCATATTTTCACAGCATGTGTAGTTTGATCCAACTTAAAAGATAGGATAGCTTTCATGTCAAATTTAAAGTCGCAATATTATTTTATTGCAAATGATTTGTCTATTATTTGACAGTCAAAATTATCTGTTATCTACAAACGATTCTAACAGATGGCGGTATCTGTTGACTGGATTGAGTAAGTATTTAATTGATGGCACTATAGTAAACGTACAAATGTTTCATATAAGCTACAATTTATTAGCATAATCACTGGAGGGTCTGCTAGTTGGTATTTATAAATAATCAAACCCGGTTACGCGTATCAAAAACGTAATTGGCTATTGTTGTGTTTTTTATTGTCTCTATTAAATATTAAATTTGAGTAAATAATGTTTTTGTACGTGACCTTGATTTAATTTTGGGACATAAAAAGACAATTTGATGGTCTTGTCAATATTGTCTTAATATTGACTGCACAAATAATAGAATAGTTTGAGTCGAGTCGCCCGATTATGATATATGTTATAATATGTATATAGAACGATTCCCATGCTCTTTGCGAGATCCACTAATAATTGTTCCGAGTCTGGATTGTAAATTGTGTTTGTTTATTGTACGTTTATATAGTCCTCCGCAATACAAGGATTTTATCCTTAGCGCATATATCTTTAAACATAAATCTATTGCTGTTTTAAACTTCGAGGGTAACACCAAACTCTTTTGGAGGGAGGTGAAGAAGTCTCGGGGTGGTTGGTCAGCCTTCAGAATGAATAAAATAAGGTCTAAAGGTGGAGACATTCTTACACAAACACAAGACGTGTTAAGCCGATGGAGTGAATATTTTGGCGATATGTATGCGGATGCTACGGTTGGCGCCGGTGTTGGATGTGGTTTAGTAGATCAACATTCGACAACGGCGTCCTCCGATGGCATCAGTATGGATGAAGTTGAATGGGCGATAAGAAGTTTGAAAAATGGTATGGCAGCGGGCATTGATATGGTGTCTGCCGAGATGATCAAGCTCGGTGGCTCTTGTGTCTGGGAGGCGTTCCTGTTGCTCCTCAATTTATGTTGGAGCTCGGGAATGGTTCCCAGGGACTGGAATAGCGCAGTCATCGTGCCTTTGTTTAAAAACAAGGGTTCACGTTATGACTGCGCAAATTACAGAGCCATAAGCTTGACCAGTTTGGCAGCAAAAGTGTATGGAAAAGTTATTGAAAGGAGAATGAGGATGGTGTCCGATGGTTTACTGTGTGAGACACAAGGAGGTTTCAGGAGTGGAAGGGGATGCATGGATCAAGTGTTCTCTCTGCGCAACATTGTGGAGAAGCATCTGGCTCTAGGTCAGAGGGTTTTCTGCAGTTTTGTGGATCTGGAGAGAGCATTTGACACGGTTGTACGAAAGGAACTTTGGGACATTTTACCGGAGTATGGTATTAACGGTAAACTGCTACAGGCTGTGCAGTCCAGTTACATGGGCTGTAGAGCCTGTGTGCGGCTGGATGATGGAATGTCGCCTTGGTTTGACGTCAATATCGGCGTTAAGCAGGGGTGCGTTCTGTCAGCCAGGCTGTTTATCATATATCTGGATAAATGTCTTCAAAGGTTGAACGATATGAATGTGGGAGTCCAGATGGGCGACTCAGTGGTCACTGCTCTGCTTTATGCAGATGATGCAGTCCTGCTGGCACAGTCAGCGACTGACCTGCAGACCCTAGTCGACACAATGACAGAATATTGTAAGAAAAGGGGTCTACGCGTGAATGTGAGCAAAACCAAAATAATGGTCTTTGAAAGAGATAAAACCAGAACAGATGTAAGAGTAACAATAGGTAATGATGTACTAGAGCAAGTGGATGAATTTGTATATCTTGGATGTGGATTTAGCCGAGATGGAAGGTACACCACTGATATAGAGCGAAGAGTGAATGCGGGAAATAGAGTGAACGGAGCGTTGGGGCAACTTTTCGGCAGCCACCACCTCAGCCAGAAGGCACGTGTAGCAATACATAACGCAGTGCTTGTCCCAACATTACTGTATGGAAGCGAGAGTTGGGTATGCAGAAAAGAGTATGATAGTAAAATTAATGCGGTCGAAATGCGATCTCTGCGGAAAATCTGTGGAGTTAGGCTGACCGACCGCATTCGTAACGACGACGTAAGAGAGCGAGTAGGTATGAAAGAGAGTATTGGTGTAAAGATGCGAAAGGGAATGCTCCGATGGTTCGGACATGTGGAAAGAATGCCGAACGAACGCCTGGTTAAGAAGATATACAATGCGAAAGTGGAAGGATGTAGGTATCGAGGGAGACCGAGACTAACCTACCTAGACCAGATCGGTCATGTACTGAAGGAAGGTGAAGTCAAGAGTCTCCGAAACCGGCGAGCGTGTATGAAGAGAATTATGAATGTTGAGGAAGCGAGTGAAGTATGCAGAGATAGAGTTCTCTGGCACTCTGTTATCTCTGCCTACCCTGCAAGGGATATGGCGTGATGATATGTATGTGTGTATGTATGAGTGAATTGCTGTTTTCTTGTAATACTAAAAAATCTATTGTTATTTTGATAAAAATCCAACGAGTACTATATTTATTACTATTTTCTTGTCTTATGATATATAGAAAGCAATTTTTTGTAGTCTCGTTTTAGTTTTTGAATTTATTTTTAATATATGCGTTATAAAAAGACTATAGTATGACTTATTGTTCAGAAAATAATAAAACCTATATATTTTTCCTTCTTCTATTATGAGATATCACATCGACAATGAGTTTTCTACTCATTCAATACATCTCTTAGTAATTAGTTTGTACTTCATAGTAGTGGACTTAACTAGTTACACAAGTTTTAATAACATGAAATTAAACTCAAATATACTGGGCCTCTTAACTTTCGAGAATAGCTTTACTCCTAAGTTAAATTGAGATGGCTGTTAGGGCATCCCAAAGGATTTAAAAACTAAATAACGAAGTATACTAACTTGAACTAAAGTATTTAAGTAAGTGTACATAGAGTATATAATAGGAAATTTTCCGTATGGTGACGGAGTAAGAATACAATTTTTCACCACCTATCTTAACCGTGAATGTCGTAAATGTTGACTAAGGGATATTTTCATAATTTTCATGCCAGCTCATATATGTCCCACTGTTGGGCTCGAGCCTCCTCCGTAATGGGAGAGAAATTGATCTACTTCACTACCCACGCTGGTCAGACGTGTTAGTATAGGGTTTTGTTTCGAGTTTTCCTTCTCTTGCATGGATATTGTATGCGTTTTATATCCCTTAGTCGGCTCTTACGATCACCCACGGGTAAGATAGGGGGTGGTGAATTGTATTCTTACTCCGTCACCACGCGGAAAGAGTATAATTTGTACTAAGATTAATATTGACTTGCCGTTTATTGTACGCGGCAACCAGAAAGAGTAATAACATAGCTTTATAAGAAATAGATTAATTCATCAATATCGCTTTCCTCATAAATAGTTTGGCTATTTTCACAATTATAAATTTGATAATAATATTCACTAATTTAGTCTGTAGTAGTGCTGTGTGGTAGCGGCTACGAATACTACCAACCCTTACTTTGCTTGTGGATGTGGTAAAAAACGACTAAGAGTCTTATATCGACCTAGGCCAACACAACCTGATGCCATTTGGTCAGCAATTGCATTCCCAAGGAGGGTTGATGTCAGGCGGGCGGCCGGTCATAAAACTATTGTCGATAACCTTTGCAATATGTAGGGAGAGAGGTACATATTACGTCGACCCCAAGTAATTGGGACAAGAGCAGGAGAAAGAAGAAGAAGAAGATTCATTAATTTAGTCTGCTCATGTTACTAAGTATCAAACATTATATCTCTAATTGCGTTTACAGGAGTTTTACGATAACTTAAGAGTACTTGTAACTAGCAAAAATAATTTTCAACACCTTCTCTCTTCTTTATGACTAGGGATATTCAAAGACATCGACACACATTTTTATTTTTGTAAGTCATCTCCTAAAGGATTATGTATATTTATTTTAAATCCATTTACCTGAGTAAATAGATTTAGTTGCTGCATAATTATATTATATGGCTGTTCTAATTAAACGTTTCAGTTTTAGAATAATTTATACCTACTAAACAATATTAATTGTAAGCGAATACACAACAATTAAATAATTATATTAACTTAAACAATGAAACAATGATATTCTCTGTTACCCCTCAACAGACATCATGAAACACGATACTAAGCTTAATGACATAGAAAGTGATAAATGATACCATTATTTACCAGTTTTCCGTTAGGGTATTATGTTATCTATCAATCGAAGTACATATTATTTTCTATGGGAAAATAAATGTAATCCTATATGGACTTTTTTTTTGTAAAATGAACACCCTTTTTTTGGCGGGCTACGGAGTAGTTACACTCCGTTAGATCCGTCCGGGGGGACAGAAGAAACGGCGCGCGAACCCATAGACCTGCCTTATATGTACCTCTCTCCTCCGTGCGATTGAACACCTTGAACTAAAGAAATAATCCGTGCATTGTGGGGGAATTTATATGTATACGCTATATTTATATCGGCATACAATATATAGTATTAGTAGCGGTAGGAACACGTTGTGGACAGTTCTCTGTCTACAGCCGTGGGCCGGTCCGTCCGGGGATACTATACTCTTGCAGAACATCCACGTCTGAGTAATGGCAATGTGCTATTGCACTTCGTTCGGTGAGCGAGAGAGCCGGAAGCCCAACTGGGTGGGTTTGGGGATTGTAGTGGTAGGCAGCGGCCTAGCTATATATACCGTCAGGTGTGCTGCTTGCTCGTTTGTCATCTTAAGCAATAAAAAAAAATATACATAAATATACAACATAATTGTAAGTATCTGGATGACCAATCTTCACTCGAAATTTTTTAGGTAGTAGTGTAGGACGAGCCTCCATTAGGGGGACTGACGACACCTTCAGAGTCGTAGAAAGCTATTGGATGCGGGTGGCACAGGCCCGTTTCGAATGGCATTCTTGTGCGGAGACCTATGTTTAATAACTACAGCCTTATGGATGGATGGATTCTTTTAATATGAAATATATTTCAATATAAAAGAGTAGTTACGGAGTCTTAGAGTATATTTTAAAACAAATTATACACTGATAATTATGTCTTTTTTATATTTTATGTTCATAATAAGGAATTTAACTGGTTTTTTAAGTAAAAAAAGAGTAAAATAGGGTAAACCTAGAATCGAACTTGGGTTTGGATTAACAGCTCGATTGTCCAGCTGAAAGATTTTATTCTTGATGGCATCGGCTAACTTTACCTTCACAATCTTATTATATTTTTTTATTGCCTGAAATTACTTATAAAACGAAATTTTCTATGAAAGAAACCTAACTAGATCTATTTATCGCCCCCGAAATCTCTTGCATAATAAATTTTATATAAATCGTTGAAGCCGTTTCAAAGAATTGGAATATATAGAAACATGCATAAATTTCTTGTTTAAAGGTATTAGAGGCTGTTTAAAGGTATTAAGGGCCACAAATTTAAAAACAAATACACCCAGACTCAGAAAATTTAAATATGTATATGCAAAAAATATTATCCTGTGAAGGAATTGATTCCACAGTACTTGGCAGGGAAGGTTGGACTCTTAACCACCACATCTTTGTGCAAAATAATAGTCAATTAATAGTTCAAAAGTAATCCATCTAAGATTTAAATTTATATTTTAAAACCTAATTCATTACGATATTTGATAGTAAAGGGTAATGCGAATTTAAGTGGTAAATACAATTATAAACTTTCTATATGTCATCACTCCACTGTCTTTCGTGTGTATAAAGCTTCTAAACAAATGGGTATTTGATAGCGTACATGGTACGGTATGAACTGAAATATCGAACGTGTTTGTTATTTGTAGAACAGTAATTACTTAACCAAGTTGTAGTCTGATGACTTAAACAACAAATTGGTCTATAATAATACGATAACAAGAACAAAACGTTAATATTTTTCTAGATTGAACTTGCTTCCTTATTATTTTGATCCGAGCATTCTAACCCTAAAACATAAAACAAAATTTGCCATTACATTATTTTATATGAGCATTCGTAGTGTCAAAATTACATGACTGTGTTGATAAACTCGGTTGAAAATACTGTAGAGTTGGCAATAGGTTTTCATATAACTCCATATAAAGCAGAAATAACATAATATAATAAGTAAATAAAGCGGCTCACGTCGGCTCATATAATAAAACGTGAGCATTTCAAGCTGTGTACCAAATATTCAGTTAAGGTTGGATATACTGAGGCCGATATATCCTTACGTGACCGGCATGGCGCTGTAATGTGGACAACTACTTAACAGATATAACTAACGATAAAGGATTTTATTAAGGAAACTTATCTTCGTGTAAACGTAGTTTTGTAAATAATATTTATTGAAATTTGTGTTTATTTTATTTGTAATATTACTTTAGTTGTCTTTTTTTAATGCTTTAAACGAGCAAGCAGCACACCTGATGGTAAGTGTCACTGCCTCCCATGCACCTTTGTTATAGATAGGCCGCTGCTTTTCTACTAAAAACCGGCAAATAAAAAAATGTTTTTAAACAAAATAAAAATCGACTTCAAAACTATACCTACGATAAACGATATACAACAAACTTACACTAAAAAGTAGAAAATAATTATTTTAATTAGTTTAATCTAAAAAGAATAACAGAACAATTTACGAAATTATATTATAGTATACCTACCTATTTACAGGTAGGTATGTAAAAACTTATACTATGTCAAGAAAAATGGATAATAATATTATTTTTTGTATTTCAAAGCAAGGAGCATTGAAACATAATAAACGAAATTATTAATATTTATTTACAAGTACTAAGTTTTGGAGTCGGTGCGGCCTAAATCAAAATTAAATTCCCTTGCATAAATCTTTTAAGCGCATTAAATCATCAACGAAATCTGCCCGCGTTTGGGTAGTTCACTCAGTGACATCGCCTCTCCTTTCTCGCACCTGCCTCGCTCTGGCTATCGCCCTATTCGCAGTGATCGTCCATCTTTTCGTAGGTCAGGTAGGTACTGCGTGAGCTGCGTGATGTTCGCAAAGTAGAAAAACTGTCCTTGGCTGGCACTGACTCCAAAAAAATAGTACTTGTAAATAAATATTAATAATTTCGTTTATTATATTTCAATGCTCCTTGCTTTGAAATACAAAATATAATATTATTATCCATTTTTCTTGACATAGTATAAGTTTTTACATACCTACCTGTAAATAAGAAGGTATACTATAATTTCGTAATTTGTTCTGTTATTCTTTTGAGATAAAACTAATTAAAAGAATTATTTTCTAGTTTTTAGTCTAAGTTTATTGTATATCGTTTATCGTAGGTATAGTTTTGAAGTCGGTTTTTATTTTTGTTTAAAAATATTTTTTTATTAATTATATTTTTTATCTGGTAGAAAGTAAGGCTTAAATTGAAACAAGAGATTCTTTGTCTTTTTAGTTTACTTTAAAGTTAAAATAATAATAAAATAAATACGTTAGATATCTATATTATTCTTATGGCGACGGAGAAAGAATTCAATTCACCACCCTTTTTTTAGAAAAGAAAAACTCGATAAAACAAATCCTTTACCAGCGTGGTATTGTGGGTCACCCACTGTAGAGGAGGTTTAAGCTCAACAGTGGGATTTTGAAGTTATACTTCTTTTGACGCGTTAAAATGATGATAGTAAATTATTACGATGCGCGCGCACACCGTCACGAAAAACCGATACCCTGAAGTTAGCTATAGTCAACATTTTAGTTTTTTTGTGATATTTAAATGAACTTTATTTAACTAGATAATGCGTTATAATAAAACTTTCAATGTATTAAATACCTTTTTTCTATTGTTAGTCTCGTTTTTTCTACAGACGTAGAATAAGGCGAAAGATAAAATTTTTGAAAAGATTTTTATCTTGTTACGCCAAAGAAGTATGACTTCTAACGCGTGTATATAAGTATACACACACTTCTTGTATTGCTATTGGTGGCAAACGAGCAGACAGTACACCTGATGGTAAGTGTCACTGTCGCTCATAGACCTTTGGAATACTAAGCCGCTGTATACCAATATTTTTGGGGGGGTGGGCTACGGTCTCCTCGCACCACTTCGTCCCTGGCGACAGAGGGGCGCGTAAGCGCGCACACCCGTAACCCATCCGTGAACCTGCCTTCCGGCTCTCTTGCTCACCAAGCGAATCGCAATAGCACGTTGCCATTATTCAGACGTCGATCTTCTGCGAGAGTGTGGTACTACCCCGGACGGACCGGCTCACGGCTGTATACAGAAAACTATCCACAGCGTGGTCCTACCACAAGTGGATAAATATATATCCTATACAAAATAAGATGATGATGGTATAAAATTAAACTAGAACTGTCAACGTCATTAGGTAAAGTAATTACCAAATGGCACCATAGATACATATGATAGAACTGCAATACATTAAAAATAAAACATTGACAGAGGCCCCTATCCAATACATTAAGCAAAGTCAAATGAAGTCGGGTAAAGCGTTATTGGATCAAAAAGTTGTCACGCTAATTGGTACTGAGTTTGAAACTGTGTTCACTAAGCAGCATCGGGTTAATTTTATTATGTAAGACTCGAAAAGTTACATAGCTTAACATGAATGGCCACTGAAGAAAAAGACCGCGTACCAGTGACCCACCCGCACGGCGTCGAGAGGTATATTGTAGGGCGGGTCTACGGGGTCTTGCGCCGTTCTTCCTGTCGCTCCGGACGGATTAGCGGGGTTTGAGGTACCGTAGCCCGCCGCCAAAAAAAAAAAAAGCTTAACATGAATGGGTTACAGTTTTAGCTATGCTGAGATTATCGCTACGATTCCTTTGTTTTACGCTTATAATGACCTGGGCTCCATCTGATGCCGTTTGATTAACAATTATATTCCCAAGGAGGGTTGACGTCTGGCAGGCGGCCAGTCATAAAACTATTGCCAATAACTTTTACAATATTTATTATGAAAAAAGAGTACATATTGTATCGACCCCAAGTAATTGGGATAAGAATAGGAGAATGATGATAATTCCTTGCTTTTAACGCATCATTATATCACTGTTTGAAGTGACAATGGGTAGGACTATGACATTGTATATTATTTAATTCTTTGAGTTTGAAACTGTGTTCACTAAGAAGCATCGGGTTCATTCTATTACGTTAGACACAAAAAGTTACATAGCTTAACATGAATGGGTTACAATTTTATCTATGCTGAGATTATCGCTACGATTTTTTTTTGTCGGGTCATTACATCACTGGTGACAATGTGTCAAACTATGACATTATATAATAATTAATTCCATTGCCTCATTATTACCATCTCTTAAACCTATCTATATCCAGCGTTGGACGTAGACATACCAACAAAGAGCGGGTGATGCCACAGTTGTCACGTTTATTAGGTTGTTTGAATCACAATTGATGTTGTGAATTTGCCATGAGAGCGCTGTTGCCTACTCTATATAAATAACCTCTAATAAAGGAGGGAATGTTGATATATTGTGTACCTGTTTTTTTATTTTTTTTGACGCTGTGGAGACGCGTTTACGCCCTAAAGCAAGCAAGCTAAGCCCACCTCCCCCCCGACCCGCTGATGTCAAGACGGGAGGGAGTATGGGAGTCGACGGTTGGCTGTTCCGCCGGAATAACCACTAAAACCACAGCGGCCCCCTTCCGCGCTTTTACGGGACGCCGGAGAGATCGTCTACTGACATTCGATCCCCGACGCCCCAAATATTGTGTACCCTATTATATAGCCCATCACTACATGGAAAATATATAAACTTAATTATGTATGTTATTATCATCATTATCTCAGCTCATATGTATCAAATTGCTGGGCTTGAGCCTCCTCCATAGTAGGAGAAAGATTGTTCATCTAATTCACGCTGGTTAGACATGATACGAGTAGCATAGGATTTAATTTCAATATTTCCTTCTCTTGTATAAATTTTATATGAATATTATATCATTTAGATGCCTTGCAATGCGAAAGTAGAAGGATAGGTACCGGGGGAGACCGAGACTAACCTACCTAGACCAGATTGGTCACGTACTGAAGGAATGTGGAGTCAAGAGTCTCCAAAACCGGCGAGCGTGTATGAAGAGAATTATGAATGTTGAGGAAGCGAGTGAAGTATGCAAGGATAGAGTTCTCTGGCACTCTGTTCTCTCTGCCTACCCTGCAAGGAATATGGCGTGATGATATGTATGTATGTATGTATTAGATGTCTTTTACGACACCCACGGCGAAGACAGAGTATGGTGAATTGAATTCTTACTACGTTACTGTACAGAAAGTAATTTATGATAATACTAGTTTCAGCTCGCAGTTTCTACTGCGTAAGAGTAACTTTACCAAAGTACTATTATCTCAAGAGATCACCGAGATAAAAAGTATCCTATGTATTAATCCAGAAAATGGTCTATGTATGTGCTAATTTTCATTCGAATCCGGTCAACGGTTTATATATAATTGAGAAACAAGCATTCAAACATCAACAAATATCTTTGCAAACTTTTACATTTATAATATCAGTAGGTAGTTCTTATATCTTAGTAGAATTCTTAATAACTAAAACAGTAAATTTCTCTTGTTGTTTCTCTGTTGTAAACGTAAAATCTAGAGAGGAACAGCTTATTTTCCCGCGAGTTATACAAATGTGAGTTTCACAAGTAATATTGTGTTGCGAGCAGAGGTCAATTGTCAGAAAGTAACAACATGAAGCCACTGAGATGCTCTTTGAGATTAATTTTGGTGTTCCTCCGAGAATATAAGATGGCGTTGAATGCATCTGCTGTCTTACGTTTATTTGTAAATTTCAAAATGTACATTATATTATAAACGAATATGAATTTGATTGTCGTGTACAAAATTTCTTGTTGTTTATATTTTAAAACTAGCTGCCTGGCTTAGTTTTAATGAGTAATTATGACTAGAAAGACAGTGCTTGATGTTTTGGATCAGTTTTTCTTAATGATTCTGTTTCACATAAACCTTTATTTTTTAAAATACGTAATACAAAAAATAAAAACATCTATATACCCGATGATACAATATTTAGTATACTGATTATAATAATTGTTATAGATATTCATGACAGGGTGAACTGTCCAAGGCCTCAGAAGGATAGCTTAAGATCTCATAATTTGCCGTATTATCTTTCTTCACGCATCCATTCCCACTGTCGGTGGTACTGTTCCCCTATCCGTCTATCTGCTACCATATTATGGACTCCGTTAAATGCTCTGTTCAAATCGTGATTACAATATTACTTTAACTTTTATATAGTCAGCATAGTCTGTCTTATTCTTCTACGACAATTTACCAAAAGGAATTCCTCTATGGTGAATTGTATTCGAGATTCTAGACTCCAGATTATTCTAAATCTCATATTAGCTTTTTACAACTCTAACGTTATTAGAGGTATTAATTACGCCTGAGTAGTCAGATAAGCGCATTGGTAGGTGTAGTATGGTAGGTTAAAGAGATTCACGCCGCTCGGTGGTCAATGCTTCGTAAATATTCGTAAATATCTATATTATATCGAATAAGGAGGTATGTAAACTGTATGTGGATATGTGTATTGGTGTATATATGTGTGTATAAGTGTGCGTATATGTGTGTGTGTGTGTATATGTGTTTGTAGATGATGTGTCATGGAGAGTAATTGTGGAGAACAATTGGCCCAGGCTGTCATGTAAACTAATCAAAATTTGTAGATAAATACTTCGTATGCTAGGAATACATATAGTGGCCCGCTCGCACGGTGAAGAGAGGAGTTGCACGGTGGGTCTATGGGGTGACGCGCCGCCTCTTCCGTCACCCCGGACCCGGCGAGACGCATCCATAACCCACCGTAAAAAAAAAGGTATACATATAATAATATTATTATGGATTCTATTTTAAATTATAATACTATTATGGACTCTATTTTATTTACGCAATCACCTTTTTTAAATCTAAAAACATAAAATAAGACGCAACCTAATTAAATAGACAATGACTTGGATTTAAAACAATTAATTATCAGTTAATTTGATTAATAAAAGAACTAATTAAATTGTTAATCAAAAATACGCAATACAAAAACTATTTCTTTGTTAAACTTAACGTCTAACATTAATTTATAGTACTCTTGAGCTTACCAGAGCTTTAGTTTGAAGATAAGCATAGGAGTCTTACACAGTCTGTTCAGAGTAGATTAAGTACAGAAATATAATATGCTTACAAAATATCTCACATATATTTTATAAGGTGAATAACCTTTAAGAAAACATTTATAAAGAGTTTGATAGAAATAGTGTGGTTTTCACTTTTGTTTGAGGTTTTTTTTTATTGCTGATGGTGGCAAACGAGCAAGCAGCACACCTGTTGGTAAGTCTCACTACCGCCCATGGACCTTTGCTATACCAAAGATATTGCTAGGCCGCTGCCTACCAATACAAACTCCAAACCCACCCAGTTAGGCTGCCGGCTCTCTCGCTCATCTAACAAAGTGCAACAGCATATTGCCATTGCTTAGACGTCGATCTTCTGCGAGAGTGTGGTATTACCCCGGACGGACCGGCCCGCGGCTGTAGACAGAAAACTGTCAATAGCGTGGTCCTACCACTAACGAACGAACTTATGTGTATTGAATTGAATGAATTTTACAACTGATTTTAGCTGCAATCTTCTCATTAATTATTATTAATAATTTATTTTTATTTGAAGGTACACATTATGGTACGTATGAAATTTAATTTCAATTGTCAGTATGGATAGCATTTTAATTATCATAACGACTCTTAATATTTAGACAAAAATCTTAAGTATTATTCGTGTCCGTTAATTGTATGTTTGTAAATACTCCCGTAATACACGGCATATTCTCTTAGCAAAGGTGTTTTATTTAAAAAAAATGTAATTTCGATTTTCACTTTATATTTTTCACCTCAGTTATTAATCAATTATTATGAAATCTTGTTATCACTTCAAAGAACATTGCTGTGTGGTAGCAGTTACGAATACTACCAACCCTTACTTTGCTTCTGGATGTCGTAAAAGACGACTAAGAGCTTTATAACGACCTGAGCCAACTCTATCTGATGCTATTTGGTCAACAGTCATATTCCCAAGGAGGGTTGACGTCTGCCCACCGAAGACAAAGATCGGGTACCGGTGGCACGCCCGCACGACGACGACAGGTGATTGCAGGGTGGGTCTATGAGATTGCGCGCAGCCTCATCCGTCGCCCCGGACCGATTTGGCAGAGCGCGACCACCTCCATAGTCCACCGCAAGAAAAAAAAAAGGATGGTTGACGTCTGGCAGGTGGCCGATCATAAAACTATTGAATTCAAAAGACATTGGGTACTTAGGTATATAAAAATTATTACCGAGGAATAGAAAAATAACTTGAAAAAATCGTTCAGTACAAAATGCGAATGCAATTATGAGCATGAATAATAATAATATAAACTTAATTGCGGCAATTAAAATTGAATGTTCATTATAATCAATTTTAATTATCGGCGAACACTATAGATGTGCTAACCAATATTGCGCACAGCGCTAATACCCGCGCGGTCATAGGGGACCTGTTAAAGTGACGGTAACGGTCGATCTATTTCAAAATTGTTCAGTCATTGCTCAGAATAGTATCTGTATACAATGTAGTACTAAAATATTTAAGTATATAGGTAGATAAAAGTGTATCTTGTGTGGCAGTGGCAGGAGTAAAAATATAATTCCTACCTAACCTATCTTTTGCGAGATTATTATCTTAGAGAAGGTGACCGGACCGCCATACGAATATCACTTGCGTTAATTTGGTCTGTTAACGAAGATACAGGCACGGAGTGAGGCAGATAGATACCTAAAAGTTATAATTCATCTGGGAACCACCAAATATAAGGTGCGTTCGGTGGGCTTCGTGATGAACAAAGTACTGTACTTTTCCCCATGAAATTCTTTCGTTATCTCTAATGATTAAGGGAGCAATACAATATGTAAATATTTATTTCCGACTCTGTTGTGTTTTAACCTTGGTAAATGAAATATATTCATGTAAATTTCTTAAGGAAAATATCATTAAAATATATACACAATTTATATTCAAACTTCAGAGTGGGTTCAAATGTATTTTCTAAATTCTTGACTTTTACTAACACGAGACGGGCACAAACATAACAAGTTACATTTAACATTTTGACGGGCAATTTGGCACCGACTCGTACCACGCTCGCAATATATAGTCGACGTCGCGATATATTTCCTCCATATACATATATCTACATTTAGAAGTTAAAAGCTTATTATATCTATGGCATGTAATTTCAATAATATTTTTAAAAATTGAATTAACGCAGACAAATTACACCCAGACACAGAACAACACTTTTTGGATGGCCCAATGCTTGTTGCACCATTGTCCTGCGTAGAAATCCAGCCCACGGCACTGGTACGGAAGGTCGGTTTCTTAACCACTACGCCATCTGTGCAGTCCAGTTATCATCAGTCAACTATGGAAGTAAGATACATTAGTCCTGCTGTATCCATGAACGTTGTAAAGTTTTCGAAACGTCGGCAAATTAATAATCAAATAAACTCAATAAAATCTGTAAAAATAGTTTTATTTCAATCTGACGACCCATCCTTGCTTCAGTAATCAGTTGCTCTGTCTCCACATTTAAAATCTTCAATAACTTCTATAATGTTTAGTCACACGCTGTAGAGGTAAAGTTTAATGTACATTAAAAGTTAGACGTATTCAATGTATTTAATTGGATAAGGTGTAAAACAATATTGTTAAATATAGCTTCGTAATTAACCATTATTTTTTAGTACTAGGTATAAACATGGTTATTGTGGGTTATCCTTAAGAGATAGATCTATACCATTGCAGACTTTCTGTAGATCTTTTTAGTATGTACAATTTCGTACTATATTATTTTGATATACCTTACCAGGTTTAGCCAGCGTTTCAAAGGTAAGTACGTAAAAATATGTTTTTAAGACATCATTATGCAAATATTTTATATTCTTGTTTTTTCGAAGTGAAAACTTCTTTTGGCGCACCGCACACAGAGATTTTCGTAGGCTGTAAGTGAAGCTAATCCGTCACGCTCTGAGGTGAAAGGCTCGATCGGGTGAACTTGGGACCGCCGAGTGTACCCGAGCAAGAAAGATACAGTCATCTGCTCTTCACTGCTGTGTTACTATGTTTACTATATCCAATTTAAATGTAATAATTATTGTTATTAATTATTATTAATTATTCAATAGTTTTTAATAGTTATTTTTTGATGGCTGGCTATGGTATGGTCACACCCATACATACCCCCATTTTTTTTTTCTTAGCAGGGTCGACCGTGGATGAGGTCGCGCCCCGACAAATCGATCCGGGGTGACAAAAGAGGCGGCGCGCAACCCCATGGATCCACCCTGAAAGCACCTCTCCTCGCCGTATGAGCGGGCCACCGGTACCCGATCTTTCCCAGATACTTCATATGGGCCTGGATACTGATCCCATACATACCCCCTGGGGCACACCTATTTTTTTTTGTATTTGTTTTACATAAGAATATGTGTTGTGTTGTCATGTTTTACATAAAAAATTAAAATTTTTTACTTTTGTCGGCAGTCCTCATGACTGTATTGTATTTTTATTATAATAGTATGTATTATACATCATATAAATATCCCTTTTGAATCACTCTGTCTAGTGATGAATACCACATTAAAATCCGTTGCGAAGTTTTTCTTTTATTTTCTTTTTATTGCTTATGGTGAAAAACGTGCAAGCAGCAGACCTGAAGGAAAGTGTCACTGCCGCCTATGGATCTTTGCTATAACCAAGACTATAGATAAGTCGCTGCCTACCATTACAATCCCCAAACCTACCCAGTTGGGCTTCCGTCTATTTCTCTCTCTCTCTCAGAAGTTCAAAAAAGTGTACGGACAAGAACAGTGACTTTCACTTTTTCTTTTTTGTACTACATATGTGTAATATTCGCGTAAGTATCAGAAATAAATTTTGTGAGATTAAAAACAAACATTCCCAACATTATTACTATTTAAGTTAAATGCCATATTAATAAGGACATAATAATAATTTCGACTGGTGTAGGGTAAGAGAAGAAACCCTATGGGTTTGTGATTACGAGATATCATCGCCCGTTGGGCTACGCGGCTGGAGAGGCCTAGACACGGTGTTTTTACCGTTGAGGCCCTCCGGCCCGTACTGATGGAGTGGATGGAGCGGCGGCACGGAGTCCTCTCTTTCCGGTTGGTGCAGGTCTTGTCGGGGCATGGTTGCTTTGGCAAGTACCTGCACACGGTCGTGCGGAGGGAGTGGACTCCGTCCTGCCACCATTGCAGTAGCGACGAGGACACGGCGCAACATACGCTCGAGGTATGTTTGGGCTGGGACGGGCAGTGCCGTGACCTCGTCGCTGTCATCGGTGCCGACCTGACGCTGCCGGCTGTTGCGCGAGCGATGGTCGACAGCGTCAGGAATGGGACGCGGTCGCCGCCTTCTGCGAGGCTGTCATCTCGCAGAAGGAGGCGGTGGAACGGGCCCGGGAGGATTCCCGTGACTCGGGCCGCCGCCCGCGGCCGGGGCGGCGCAGGCGCGAGTACCTGCGCCTGATGCCGCCCTAACTGAGGCTTCGGGTGATCGGACTGGGGAATTGTCCGGTCACCCGACGTGAGGCCACCGCGTGAGGACGACGCCTCGACGGCGAAAGCTGTCGGGGCGTCGACAGGAGAGGAGCCCGAGAGGGCATACCGCTGAGCGGGCCACCGAAGACAAAGATCGGGTACCGGTGGCCCGCTCGCACGGCAAAGAAGAGGTGCTTGCAGGGTGGGTCAATGGGGTTGCGCGCCGCCTCTTCCGTCACCCCGGACCGATTTGGCGGGGTGCGACGTCCATAGCCCACCGCAAACAAAAAAAAAAAAATGGGTTTGTGATTAGCGTGGTACAGTAGGTCGATAACCCTCTTATTGTGGAGAAGGCTCGAGCCCAGCAGGAAGACTTATATAAACCAAGAAATGAAAGTGAGACAGTGGTCTGAGTAACAATTCATGCTGAGAGTCATAGGTTCTATTGTAGACATGTTCTACACTCTTCATCGTACACTACTTTTACAAGTTACAGCTACGCAAATTTTAGCTTATATGAGGCGTTTGTTCTTTTAACATAGCGCCATCTATTAAATACTTACTGAATCCAGTCAACAGATGCCGCCATTTTTTAAAATCCTTTTGATATAACATATGATTTTGACTGTCAAATATTAGACAAATAATTTGCAATGAAATAATATTACTATAAATTGAGATTTAAGCTATCCTATCTTTTAAGTTGGATCAAACTACACATGCTGTGAAAATTTGGTTAAAATCGGTTAAGAACTTTATGAGTCCATCGCGGACAAACAACGTGACACGTAATTTATATATATTAAGATATTCTAAAAGCCTATTCTTTTTGAGGCCCGTAACTATTCAATCCCCACGCAGAACGGCTCTTTATGCAGTTAATAAATGAACTTTTCTTACTTGTTGTGTTATTTATGTATAATTAATTAAAGTCCCCCACAATACAAGGATTTATTTCTTAGCTCGGGGTATAGTTAAAAAAAAAGCGGACTATAAATGCCTTCTGTTTTTTTATTCCTTTTCATCATAGTAATGTGGGAGTAAGATTTTTATTACAATGTGGTCAATCTTTTCAAGCAATCACGAATCAATGAAAAGAACAAATAGGGGTGGTGGCCCTTCGGTGAAGAATCTCATTTTTCATGCCATTCTATCGGTCGCTTGTCGATTAATCAATCATTCTATTGCAGTCTGTTGCTGTACATATGCCTCGAATATTAAAGTAGCTCACCGGCACATCCAATTATTTATACCTGTCGAATCGCGTTCTTTATTTCAAATCATGTGTAACTAATTGTCAAAAACGACAAAAAACATAGAGATATTCATTTGAAATAAAACTATTTTTAATGATTTTATCGCGTTTGTAATTGATTGTTTAATTTACGAAAGTTTTAAAATTCTTTTTAGCGTTCTCTCTCTCTCGCTCACCGAAGCATATAATAAATAGCACATTGCCATTACTCAGACGGCGATCTTCTATGAGAGTGTGGTACTAACCCGGACAGACTGGCCCCCGGCTGTTGCCAGAGAACTGTCCACAGCGTGGTACTACCACTATTAAACCTGTATTATGTACGTTCATTGACCGGGTATGGTATTAATTTGACGTTTTGCAAATATTTATTTACTTCCAAGCTTACAACAATAAAAAATACTAGGCTAGAATGGGGAGGATAGATCGCGCGCCAGCAATGTGTCTGCGGTCCATAACACCGTACAGTAGTAGCCTTTTATAGTCTTCACCGCCATGGTTCCCTGTGCTTTCCATAGCCTCATCATCTTGTTCTTATTCCTATCACTTACAGTTGACGCAATATGTACTCTTCTATCGTCGTATTATACATATTGTAAACAGTTTTGGCCAGCCACAACTGCCTTACGTCAACTTTCCTTGGGAATGAAGTTGGCTCATATCTATGGTAAAATTTTAGTCATAGTTTACAACACCCACAAGCAATGTTGATAACATTTGTAGCCACCATACAACAAATTTAGGGATTTATGGAGGTACTAGCTTCTGCCCGCGGCTTCGCCCGCGTAAAAGGTTACTTTCCTAAAGTTTTTCATCCCCTATTTTTATTTTACCCCTTAAGGGCATAATTTTATAACATGTTAATGTCATATTTATTTATATCTAATCAATAGCCTAAAAATAAGTTTCAAGCTTCTGGCTTTTAAAAATGACGATACTTCCTTACAACTTTTCATCTGCCTTTACAGGGTTGTTGTTTTTGCAATAAAAAAGTAGCCTATGTCCTTTACCAGGCTTTAGACTATATGTGTACCAAATTTCATTTAGATCGGTTCAGTATTATTGGCGTGAAAGAGCGACAGACAGACAGACAGACAGACAGACAGAGCTACTTTCGCATTTATAATATTACTAAGATTTGACGTATAAAATTAAACTTTTTATTTGATACCTTATTAACAAAAAAAAAAAAATGGTTATCAAATCTCTTTAGGTATTAAATTTGTTTGAACCTATTCCGTAATAGGAGTGCAATTGATATACCATTTTGGTTAGGCGCGTTGGTATAGTATTTTATTTAGAATTTTCTCTTTCGTACTGATATAAGGCTTATTATTTTTCTCAGTTTTATAGTTCTTTTACAATATTCACAGAGAAAAAGGGTGTGATGAATTAACTAGGATTTGTTTTTTTTTAAAGGCATTAGGAAATAATCATTGTATTGCGGTAGATTTTACAAACATAATTAAGGGGCTTACAATCAAATTACATTCAGACCTGGAACAATAATTCATGGTTAGCACAAACAACTCGCATGGTATTGATCTATGCAGTCGAAAAATCGTTTTTAAAAATTACGTTAATTTTTAACCAATTCCATTTTCCAAATTACTGAAATTTAGCATTTAATATGCTCGATTATTTATAAAAACCCTATTACGAGTGAGAAATGATTGTCACAAGTGAGATTCGAACCCACATCTATTGGAAATCCGAGCACGATTGGGACAGATTTCCAATAGGTGTGAGTTCGAATCTCACTTGTGACAATAATGTTTCGCTCGTAATCAGGTTTTTATCATTGCATTGTCGTTACATATATCTATCTATATATTATTAGCTATCCATCTATCTATATATTAGTGGCGATGTTAGCAAGTATTACTGTTCCAAGAGAATTTTACGACCTCCATAGTATAGTAAAAGACATATTGTATTCTTAACATGTCACCACACAAAAATCGTGTTTATTAAATATTTAATAATATTTAAATTACACATACATACATATATATCATCACGCCATATCCCTTACAGGGTAGGCAGAGAGAACAGAGTGCCAGAGAACTCTATCCTTGCATACTTCACTCGCTTCCTCAACATTCATAATTCTCTTCATACACGCTCGCCGATTTCGGAGACTCTTTTGACTCCACCTTCCTTCAGTACTTGACCAATCTGGCCTAGGTAGGTTAGTCTCGGTCTCCCCCGGTACTTACATCCTTCCACTTTCGCATTGTATATCTTCTTAACCAGGTATTCGTTCGTATATTCAAAGTTATTTCAGTAACAAATGAATAGAATGATAAAGCTTAAACGTAACTCACATATATTTTAACAACACAAGAATAATAACGGCTTTGCTATATTTAGACCACTTACACGGGAAAAAGGGTTTTTACATAATTTAGTATTGACAAGCTAAAACCCCAAGCATTACTGTCGAAAGTATTAACGCGTTCGGCTCTTCAAATACGGCAGCACTTACATTTGAGTCCCGTAGGAATACATTTACGTCATTTAACACTGGGAGCGGGTCGTGCCGTAGCATAAAACTCGTATTTACATAGAAAGTGATGCGTGAGAATGATTGATATGAATTTAGTACGCGACGGAAAACCCTATTCCTTGCGGCTGATGAGCACATTCATCAACTGGTGACAACCAACGCTATTACGTTTACGAATTTAATAAATATAATTTATGTGTAGCCTATTTATCACCGGGAAAGGGTAGACGTAGATTATTGGATACCGAACGTTCGGATTTCAAAACAAGCGGATAAGAGTGTTTTTTTTTTACATGTTCGTGTTTTGTTTCTGTCATGTCATATTATATTCGGCATTTGCGTTTATTTAACGCTCATTTTAGGTTTGTTAAATCCAAATAATTTTTGATATAAATAAAATTATTTAAACTGCAGAGCACATTAGCAGTATAATTAATTTAATTGTACAGATGACATAGTGGCTAAGATACTGTCTTACTGTGCCAATGCTGTGCGTTTAATGTCCATACAAGACAATGCTTTGTATAATTCACAAGATGTTCTTGTGAGTCTGGGTACCGTTTTTGTCCCTTAACTATGTATTTATAAAGTCTGGTGCAATACAAGGCTTAGTTCCTTAGTCCAGGGTGTTGTATTTAAAAGAAAGATGTAGGCATATATGAAATTAAGGAACTTGAGACTGGATAGAGAGAAAGAGAGGAGACCGCCTATTACATTGCATGCTAATTATTCATTTATTATGAAGTCAAAATTTTGTGTCCATTAAATTCACTGCTGTTTATTTAATAGTGTAAGGAGAAAGCGTGAATTAAATTATAAGCATAATCAGTATACTGTTTACTCGTTTGCCGCTATAGACAAAAAAAAGTTTATATATCGTACAAAATGATCATTCTCCTACTCTTATCTCAATTCCTTGGGGTCGACGCAATATGTACTCGTACATATTGTAAAAGTTATTGGCAATAGTTTTATGAGAGCCCGCCTGCCTGACATCAACCCTCCTTCGGTTCGTACAAAATACTGAATCGTATATTAGACTTTTGGCGGGAATCTGAAAACGTCATGTGGTACTCTTGTATTATATTCGATATCTTAGTGTTTTAACGTGTTATATTAGATAATTGTGATGGCATTTTATGTAATGTGATGCGACGGAAGTGCTAGGACGTAGTGAATATCATATAAAAGTGCTTTACAACGTTTTCGTTTTCCATCAAAATTCCCACAAGAGACTGGAGGAGGCCTTCACCCGAGGAGGTGTCCATATCCAACAAATGAACCAACCCGTACTAACACTTAATTAAAAACATATCTTTATGCAACAATTAAATAGGAAATATAAATTACTGAAATTTAGCATTTAATATACATGATTATTTATAAATATCGTAATAGAATTTTTATAAATAATCAAGCATATTAAATGCTAAATTTCAGTAATTTGAATAACAGGGTTGTGTCATCGTTTAATACAATTCTAACTGAAAAGTTTGAAGTATTAAGTGTGTACAATGTGTAAATAATGTCGGGTAGATGGCACACGTCTCCTTAAAGACGAAAATATAATACGATGCGAGAATTGAATGTCCTACAATAGTTCACGGTGGTGTAAGTGGCAGCACGATTGGAACGGATTTCCAAAAGGTGTGGGTTCGTATCCCACGTGTGACAATCATTTTTCGCTCGTAATCATGTTTTTATAAGCAAATATTTATAAACTGGAATATGTATGACGGTACTTCCGTTTATCATACGTGCTAAGCGGAAACATGTTAATGAAGTATTCACTAATCGCGCCACCTAGCACAAACTTGTTTAAGAGACGAATTAAACTAAACGAGCGATCTCCGTTCGGTAGTCTGAGCCCGAGTGGCACGGTGCACTGGTCGCCTATCATATACTCACTTACGTTAGTTTTGTGGACCTCTCTCATGTTGTCACTTGTGAGAGAGTAGCGTCATGGTTGCTGCGCTTGGCAGGTGGGCTGGCGATAGCGGTGGATGCTGTACGTTCTCCGGAGAAGAGCTGTTGCTCGTTCTCTTAATGAACCCTTGGGTGATTTGGCAGAGGAATCCACGGCCAGGTATTTACCTGCCACTGCCACCCATTTGGGTGGCGCTGGTTGTGGTCTTGTCCCGTAGTCGCACGGGCAAGACTATCCTGTGTTATCCATCCATACCATATAGTTGTTTGTACAAACCGAATGCCTGGGTCTGTCCTGTGAGTTCACTTAAGGTGTGAGTTGTGATTGGTGTATAAGTGTGAAGGTAATCGTGATTACTTGCAGTACGGTCAATTGCAACTTTATATCCGCATTTATATTCCTCGTGTCTGATTTCTTCTTCTACATGTATTTCATTTATTTATGTTACTATAAATATCAACAAGAGCTTTAGAAAGTCACTGTATATAAATAAATATTAAATTTTTGCATCAATAAATCAAAATTCTAAATTAAACAACAATATCACGAACGTTTAATAAATTTTGAACGAGTGTATTTCTGACTAACACTTGTCGCAATTTTAATTAAGCATCCAACTTCAAATTGAGAACAAATATCTTTGAAAACAAATGTAAATTTTAAAGGCGTTTTATTCTCTCATAAACTCCCTTAAAATTTCAAGCATATTTAATTGAATATTAAACAATTTATCTACATTATTAATTGGTTCTGCCACTTCTTGTGTTTTTAATTTATTTTATATGTATCTGCATCGTTTATGTTATGCTAGATTCCGTATGCGAATTCATCTGCGTAAAATCATACGTGACTTTCCCGTTAAATATTATTTGAATTACAAGACTACACAGATGGAGCAGTAGTTAAGATTTCGTGCCAGTGCCGTGGGTTCAATTCCCACGCAGGAGAATATCTACTCTGTGTGATCCGTAAAGTGTTGTGTAGTCTGGGTGTAATTTGTCTGCTCTAAATGCATGTGTTGTAAAATCCCCCGCAATACAAGGATTGTTTCCTTAGTGCAGGGTACTAAAAACATCTAATATCCTTTAATCTGTATATTTATCATCTGATAATAATCAATCATAAATACATTCATAGTTATCGTCATCCTCGACTGCAAATAATTAGGATGGAAAAGGAGTACATATACTCCTTTTCCATCGTACGTATTGCAAATGTTATTACCAATAATTTTATGATCGGCCGCCTGCCTATCGTCAACTCTTCTTGGAAATATAATTTTAAACTAAACGGCATCAGGTGGAGTTGACTTAGGTTGATATTTTTTTTCTTTTTTTTTGCGGTGGGCTATGGTGTAGTCATGCCCCATCAAATCGGTCCGAGGAGACGGAACAGGCGGAGCGCGACCCCATAGACCCACCCTGCAATGCCTGATTGTAAGAGAGGCCTCTTCGGCGTGCGAGCGGGCCACCGGAACCCGATTTTTGTCTTCGGTGGCGACTTAGGTTGATATAAAACCATTAATGGTCTTTCCCAAAATCCACGAGAAAAATAAGGATTGGTAGTATTCGTAGCCCCCAGCACACAACACTTAATATTATTGTCATTATATAAAATTCATCTCTTATTTTACACCCTTTTTTTGGTAGGCTATGGTCTGTTCACACGCCGCCCATAACCCACCATATTCCGTCCCCATCGCCATTGGGTTGGCCACTGGTACCACTTCCTTGACATCCGTGGCCAGCCCAACGGGGAGCCATTTTACACCCTTAGAGAGAAAATAATCCTTTGTGGGTTAATTTTCAGAAAATAATCTTTTTAGGGTTTGTTTACTTTTAATTATTCCTGCTAATTTTTGATTCAAGTAAAGTTACTAGTAGTAAAGTTACATTTAATTCCCTTTTTTACACCCTTCGAGGATGATATTGACAAATGCTGAAGTTAAATTAAAGCTAAGTATTTATATATTTGTACTGAAGAATGTTTGTGTTTCATTTGAATACATTGACTGAGGATTTTTGTCCTTTTTTTACAAACTTGGTCACCTTTTTTGTTGGGTTTGCATTTCATAAAGTTCTTGAATGAGTCTCTATGTAACAAAAAAAAATATTGTCAAAATAGCATGTTTTTTAATTTCAATAGTTTCAGATCGGTAGTAATGAGTCAGTCAACTAGTCTTTTATAAATATTTGGTATATGTATCACTTTAAATCTATTATAAATTCACAGTGATACATTTGGTGCGATAATGCATTTGATTCGATAATAGAAATGGGTTAATCTGTAACAGAATATGATTAAGATCGTAAATTGAATGACAGATGACAAGGCGGGAGGGACAATCGGGCGGTGTAACTGTTTTTGAAGGCAACAGTCACAAGTCTCTAAAATATAATTACCTTAGTGCCCAGAAACAAAACATTCACTGGAATTATACAATTTATATATATATATATATATATATATATATATATATATATATATATATATATATATATATATATATATATATATCTTCTTCTTAATATATGTATATAAATTACGTGTCACGTTGTTTGTCCGCGATGGACTCATAAAGTACTTAACTGATTTTAACCAAATTTGCACAGCGTGTGTAGTTTGATCCAACTTAAAAGATAGGATAGCTTAAATCTCAATTTATAGTAATATTATTTTATTGCAAATTATTTGTCTAATATTTGACGGTCAAAATCATAACATATGATTTTGACTGTCAAATAATGTCAAATATCAAAAGGATTTTAAAAGATGGCGGGATCTGTTGACTGGATTCAGTAAGTATTTAATAGATGGCGCTATGTTAAATGTACAAACGCTTCATATAAGCTAAAATTTGTTAGAATAAACAAAAAGTGTTACTGAGGCTAACCTAAGCCACGGCAACGCATGGCCCGGTCTGCTAGTATATATATATAACAATGAAATGAAATGATGATTTACATACAAAATTTGGCTAACAGACAAGAAAGACAAACTAAATGAAAATTTCGTCACATAAAAATGGATATAATTACTTTATTGTCATCATTACAACAGTATAAAAATATTGTTGTAGTAATTGACAACGTGTAGTGCCAGCTAATATAAGCAGGTCATCATATCAAAAGAAGGAAAGCTTGAAATCTCCCGGCCTCACTATGATTGTATAGTTGATCAATCGGACCATCCGGGGTAGTACCACACTCTTGCAGAAGATTGACGTCTGAGTAATGGCAATGTACGCGCTTCGTTCGGTGAGCGAGAGAGCCGGAGGCCCAAGTGGGTGTGTTTGGGTTTTGTATTTGTAGGCAGCGGCCTAGCTACTGCAAAGGTCAATGGGCGGCGGTAACACTTATCATCAGGTGTGCTGCTTGCTTGTTTGTTAGCATTAGCATAAAATAAAAGAAAAAGAATCACCAATGATGTTAAGGTCCACGTACATTAGTGGGATATGTGACCTAATAATAAGATGTTTAGTTATACTAAGTAGGTGCCGGGCCTTCTGATCTACTTCTATATTTGCACGAATTGGTAATAGTAAGAATACAATTCACCATCCGCACGGCGTAGATAGGTACGTGTAAGGCACGTTATGAGATCGTGGCGCTGCCTCTCCCGTCACCCAGGACTGATTGGGCGGGATATGACTATATCACATTGTGTCACCAAAAAAAAAAGAATACAATTCATCATACCCTATATAGCCCGTGGGTGATTATAAAAGATGACTAAAATGGTAACATCTATGTACCTAAGAATAGAAGAACTCGTAATAAAACCCTATACATCGAATCCATTTGACCAGCGTGGAATAGTGAGTCAATATCTCTACTATTGTGGAGGAAGCTCGAGCCCAGTAATGGGATGAAAATGAGCTGAAATAGTGATTAAGATCTTTTTGTGCATGATTTACATACTTTTAGACCGTTTGATATCTCATTTAAAACTTTTCTTCAAGAACTTTGATAAAGTTTAATATACAGGTCTTTTGAGTGAGCTTTCATCTTATAGCGTTAAATAGCTTGATTGGCCTAGGTCAGCGGTCGGCAACCTGCAGCTCGCCAGCCACATGCGGCTCTTTGGAAGTGAAGTTGCGGCTCTTTAGCTCTATACGCAAAAAAAATATTTTATAAAGAAAACTTTAAAAATTGTTTTGAATTGATTAATGAGGATTAAGCACAAATTATTGATTGCAAAAAAAATGTGGCTCTTTAAAAACTTTAAACCTTTATAAATTCTAATTTTTGGCTCTTCCGACTGAAAAGGTTGCCTACCCCTGACCTAGGTAAGAGATTTATTAAGTTATCTGTTTCTATCATTGTTAATGGTTAGCTTATTAGAAACTTTGTCAATAACTATTGCTGGCATAAAGCTATTAAATATCGTTTGTTAATCCGAAGTCAAAAAAGTAAACGTGTTAAATGGAATTTTTTAATGTAATTCATCTATTAATGTTTTACATCTATTAATCTTTTTTATCTGGTTCTATACCAGATAAAAAAGTAGATTTTCATATACAAAATAGAGATGACAATGCGACAATAAATGAAAACACCAGCAATAGTAGTGTATAGTAGTATTTTGAATGTATCTAAAAGTCCTCACATGGAAATTTAAAAAAAATATTATCAAACAAACTTTTTATCATAAATATGGAAACAAAATACACCGTTTGTAAATATTATTTCACTAACCTGTGATCCGACCGAGTAGGTATCCTTTCATTATGTCGCATGCATTAGGTACTTTTAATTTGTTTATCTAAGTCTGATGACACAGTTTATTTGGATCTTATGTCTCAGAAATAAGGTATAATATGCATTAATTTGTATTGCGTTTGACGAAGACTTGAAGTGGTAAACTGAAGAAATGTAGGTACCTTTCTTCATATTAGTTTATATCGATGCGGTGCAGGAGGTCTTTGATCTCTTAGTGATAGCCTAATCATTTTAATTTTTAATACAGTGTATGGAAAATGTTAATAATACAAAGTAATGGGCTGTGGATAACTATACGACATATTATATTCAAAGTTTCTATATAGGCTGGGCAAGTCATCAGATACACTTAATTAAAATTATTGTCGCATGGTAATCTCCACCCAAGAGAATTGAATTCACCCATTTGATCATAGACGTCCACTGTTATACATTGCCCACCTATGGGGCACAATAACACTTTAATAGCCAAGCAGGCAGACAGAATAGCGATTGTGGTTAATGTTAGATGTTATTCAGTTACGTTCTATCTTCCATTTCTTTTCTGAGCTAATTTTTAAACTTACAAGAAAATGCAAGGTATGTTAATACAATGTGTATTATTCCTTGCTCTCATCGGGACGAGGAAAAAAACATAATTTTACCGAATTGGGTTTCAAAGCAAGGTCAAAGACTTTTTTAATTTACAGCTAGTGTGCCTTAAAAATCCAAGATTATATTAATATTTTGTGATTAAAGTTACCTTAAAATATTTTGCAGTTTTCATCTAGGGACACAAAGGTCTGTAATTAGGCTTTCTCTGACACAAACCAGGCTTTCTCGCAATATCAGTGTCTTTTCATCAACGTCCTGATGTCATACGAAGTAGCTACGTCGCTATTTACTATTAGAACTTTTTATACTACTAGCAGTTTAAATTCAAATGCAGATACTGAACGTTAGAATGTTTTTTACCCTGTAAGTTATATTTGGCAATATAATTATTTCATTTTAGTTTATATAAATGCCTGACGGAATCATAATCGAATTTGAAACAATTGCATATTTCGACATAAAACTTAAATATTTATAAAATAAACTTTAAGATATATTTTAAATTAAATCTAACTAGGGTTAAACCCTGGGTCATGTACCTGTCATATTTACAAAATTTCAATCGTACTATTAGAAATTTGTTGATGACACACTTTTTACTGACAAATCCGACTGGGGATCTATCGGTCATAACAAATACGTCATATAAAAATATAAATATTCACAATCGGCACTTGAATATTGATTAACATTGGAATAATGGTAGATTAATTTGATTGATATAAAAATTAATTATACAATTAATATTTCTTATTTGTGAAATATGTTTGTGCCCATTCAGGGCGTAAGAATCGTGGGGGTCCAAAAAGAAATGAATGGATTGTGTGAACGTAGAGATGTGTATGAAAGTTGTGAATGCAGATACGACGGTTGATAGAAGTTTGTGGAGGGAAAGAACGTGTTGTGCCAACCTCATTTAGTGTGGGATGAGGGCAGGTAAATGAATCATTTGTGAAATAGAAATAGTATTGCTGCAAGTCTAAGTCATATAAATGACTTAGAGAAGGAAAACTCGAAACAAAACCCTATACCAACTCGTCTGACTAGTGTGTTAATATTAATTAATAGTTAATATGTAAGTCAATTTCCCTCCCATTGAGGAGGAGGCTCGAGTCCAATAGTATGACATATATGAGCTGAGATGATGAGATGATAATTATATGACTTATTTATTACATTTCTTTATAATAATTATTATTCTTATTGTAGAATATTTGTCATGAATAAATTTTATATATTTTTAATTATAAGAATAATGTATTATATATAATTTATTATATCCTACTCCATTTATTCTGTATAAGTAAATATATTCATCTAGTTCAAATATTTTTGTTATTCTGTACGTGACAAAAAAGATAGTCCATAGTACATGTAAAAGTTTTTATGTTATTTCAAAGTCTGTCTATATTATAAGTGAGATTAAATTACTTGGCTTAATAACAATATGATTTATTGTTATTAAAGAATATAATATAATCTTATTAATAATATACTAGCTAGAAATATTTATATAAAAATTTCTAGACAAGGTTTTCCACTAACATTAATTGGAATTTTTCGTAGTGTAGTCTGTGTTCGACGTAGAGTTAAATGGTGAAGTTATTACATTTTTATCTACAGAAAGTCAATAGAAAATTGCAATTATTTTTCTTAACTGTACCATTGGCAATTAAAAGGTTTACGTAACTTTTTAATTATTTACAATTTACATTTAATAATAAAGTATTTATTCAACTTTAAGAACGTTTTCTCCGTGTAGTTTCATATTAATTATTAACAATATAATTTTTTATTCAATTCTCACTAATTTATTGCTGAAAATTTTTAATATTTTTTCATGCAATATATGGCAAATGCTTAAGTAAAATATCACAAACTACCAGAATAGATAACTTAGATTATTTAATTTCCTTAGTTTACGGACTTTCAATAGAACATCACTATTCATTAATTTTATAGAAAGACGTTTCAAACTTTTAAAAAATAACGTAGACTAAGATTATTGTTACTAAATATAATGTGTAAGTTTTATTTATTTAGACAATCAATAATTATTACAATCTCACAAGTTTAAAAATAAAATATCATTTAAAAAAAAGACTAGAGGTACCTTTTCTAAAGTATAATAACTTACTCTCTTGTGACGGGATAAAAACTTAATTCACAATTCCCTTTCTTGCCCGTAGGTGGTGAAAAAGGCGGTGAAGGAATTATAATATTCAGAAAACATCTATGCAAAAGAAGGAATATTCAGTATAAAATCCTATACCAAACCATCTAACCAGCGTGAGATTAACGTGGTACAGTAGGTCAATTTCCCTTCCATTGTAGAGGAGGTTCGAGTCTCAGCAGTGGGACGTATATCACCTATGATCATGAACACTTTTATGTATATAAGACAAAAAACTAAAGATAAATATTATATTAATTGTTTTTATGTTAATAAATATTAATAATAACTATTAATTATTTTTATATTATTATATTAATAAATATTATGATAGTTCATACAATCAATCAACTATAATAATAAGAAAACGGTAAAGAAGGCCGTAGTACTAGACATGACACGTTCCTTTATAAGATAGGAACTTTCTCTTTAAATGAAAATGGACGTTCTTCCTTTGAATCTTTAAATACCGACAGCTAAATCTTTCTATTCACTGTCGGTAGCTCAATATACTTTTTAATTTTTTATATATAAATTTAAAAATATATTTAGTAGTCAAAAGTTTAAATAAAGATAATAAGGCATATAGAATGATCAATATAATAATAATAATAACAATAGATCGACGTCTGAATAATGGCAATATGCTATTGTGCTTCGTTTGGTGAGCGAGAGAGCCGGCAGCCCAATTGAGTGGGTTTGGCGTTTGTATTGGTAGGCAGTGCCGAGCTATACCCATGGCATTGAAAAGGTCCATGGGCGATAGTAGCACTTACCACCAGATGTGCTGCTTGCTCGTTTGCCACAATAAGCGATAAAAAATTCTTATTTTTGTCTTTTCAATCTTCACCGATACAACAACAATTGTTTGGTAATTTGACTGCTTTTTTTTTTGTTTCACGTGAGATTAGGGTTGGCCAATAATATTTAGATTTTATAATAATAAATGTACTTAATAATTTTAATGTATAATGAAAATATATTATTTGTCTGAACAAAAACGAATGCAACAAACTGTATTTTTTTTATAGCGATTGTGTTCTTTTTATAAAGAGTACATTATGGCGAGCTTGACCGCTGCTGCAGAGGTTATTTGCTTGATAACGCTTTTGTGCATTGCGTGAACACTAACAGCTATTATATATTCAGGTATTTGGATATTAAATTAAGGATGGTGAATAAATGTGATGATGGTGTAAGAATAAAATGATCCCTTTCCTTATGGGTGTTTACCCATAAGGAAAGGGATCATTCACTGTCAGCCGGACCACCGGACTCAAGATTCGGTTTCTATATTACCAGAGTGTAGCTAAGAAGAAAAATCAAGACGGATGGTATTCTCAAATACATTATATGCTACCTTTTTTTGTCGGTATCATTAGGGATAAAAACAAATTAGGACGTCGATTAATTTAACTAGGTCCATGGGCGGCAGTGACACCGCTAGGTACCATTAGGTATGCTGTCTGCTCATTTGCCACCATAAGCAATAAAAAAAAATTACCTTAAAAGGAGGTAAATTTTAAATTCTCATTTGTCTGGCTTAGTACGTTAGGCCAACTTCTTGCCTTTATAGATGTGTTTTTTGACTATCATTGGGCATATAAGAAAAAAAGGAAATAATACTACATTCATCATAAAAATAAGTTCTAATTATGTAGTTAATGTTAGCTAATAGCAAAAAAAAATACAAGTTTTTATTCAATTTAATCATTCTTAAATTGTCTGAGCTCGCCAGATAAACTCTATTAACTGGATTGCTAGTAATTTCACTGGCTTTCTCGTCCGCACAGCCTAAGTTTTCTCGTCGAAAGGAAATTTTCATATCCTTTAAGATGAATTATAAAATAAAATGCCTTTTTAGTGCTGCGTTTACTTTCCTTTTGATTATTTTATTTTATATTACATGTAAATGAGAACTGGAGGAGGCTCGAGCCCAATAGTGGCACATATATGAGCTGAGATGATAAAATGAGAACCACTTATATTCTTTATAAGATTTTCGAAAGTCTTTTTTTTTTAATCCCTGACGTAAACAGAAAAGGGGACCGATTACGATGCAGTTTTTTGTTAGCAAGCTGACGTTCATTGAAATGATTCTTAGCAATTATTTATGAATGTATTCAGGAGGATATAAGTCTTTAATGTTTTTGTTAGTCGTAGTTTTTCCGTTGGTGACGGAGTAAGAATACAATTCACCACCCCGTATCTTACCCGTGGGTAATCGTACGAGACGACTAAGAGATATAAAATGCATATAACATCTATGCGAGTGAAGGAAAACTCGAAGCAAAATTCTATACCTACACGTCTGACCAGCGTGGTATAGTAGGTTAATTGTCCTCCCATTGTGGAAGACGCTCGAACCGAACAGTGGAACGTGTATGAGCTGAGAAGAAGAGGAAGTCATAGTTTGGAAACTTAGATGCACATCTACTTTACAAACACACTTTTGAGATTTTTTTTGTGTCGGGGGTTACTTGTAAAATTTTAATTTAATGGAATGGTTATTTAACATATCCATATTATAAAACACACTAAGAAAGAAATAGTAATCATAATACTGAATCAAAAAACTATATAGTTAGCAATGAAATAAAATAAAAAAAAAAATAGGCATAGGAGCTCTATATTAATATTCGACCGCACAGTTAGCGCAGTGTTTTAGATACATTATCATAGCGACATTAGCATAGAAGGTATTCTATGCTAATGTCGCGGGGTTCGATTCCTACGCAGAACAATACCTTGTACAATCCACAAACTGTTGATCTGAGTCTGGATGTAATTTTTTTGCGTTTATTATATGTTTGTAACGTCCTTACTTAGCAATACAAGGATTATTTTCTTAGTGCAGGGTGGTGTCTGAGAAATAATTACTGAAAGTTAATATTATAACTAAATTTTTTTCAGTTGAGATGTATGGATTAACCTCAGCAACTTCAAATTCAATTTTAATTTTTTTTCATTAGTAGCAAGCTACGTTATCTCCGAAGTTTGTCTTCGGTATATT
Source organism: Lymantria monacha (assembly GCA_905163515.2). Classification (NCBI taxonomy): domain Eukaryota; kingdom Metazoa; phylum Arthropoda; class Insecta; order Lepidoptera; family Erebidae; genus Lymantria; species Lymantria monacha. The sequence goes on along the minus strand of LR991098.1, from coordinate 13,486,271 downwards.
CCGAAAATATATTTCATTCTCACAGCGTAAAAGAAATTATATCTTTGAAACCATCAACAAAACTTAGTCATCAATAAATGTGCCGGGCCGGCCACCGAAGGCAAAGATCGGGTACCGGTGGCCCGCTCGCACGGCGAAGAGAGGTGTTTGCAGGGTGGGTCCATGGGGTTGCGTGCCGCCTCTTCTGTCGCCCCGGATGATATGTCAGGGCGCGACCACGTCCATGGTCCACCTTGCGGGAAAAAAAAAGTCATCAATAAATGTAATTTTCGTTATAAAATTGTTGAAGACTAGAACTATGTCACATTGATGACAATATATTCTTTTCCTATTTTATAGAAATATAAAAAGCTATAATAGGTTTTCTTTTTAATACGACAGCCTCAACTAAGGAAATAATCGTTGTATGCGGGGCTGTCTATTGTTCCTTTGCGTATGCAACCCTTTTTTTTTTTTGGTGGACTATGGATGCGTCTCGCCCCCCCAAATCGGTCCGGGGTGACGGAGAAGGCGGCGCGTGACCCCATAGACCCACCGTAAAAACTCCTCTCTCTTCGCCGTGCGAGCAGGTCACCGGGACCCGATTTTTAACTTCGGTGGCTGCCCATGCAACCCTCAAGGGACTGAAATTAAACCCAGATTAATTACAACAATCTGTGGATCGCACAAAGTATTCGCCCACATGAGAATCGAATGCACGACACTTGACATGGTGAGTCTGTGCAATCAATTGAAAAATCTACCAAGACGAAATGTTGGTAGTACATCTTAGTTTACATCTTAGCTTAGGGATGTTACCTCATTATTTTATAAGATACTATACTATATTCTTAGCTATCATTCATCATTCTCCTACTCTTATCCCAATTACTTGGGGTCGATTCAATATATACTCTTCTTTTATGCTACATATTGTAAAAGTTATTAGCAATAGTTTTATGACCGGCCGCCTGCCAGACGTCAACCCTCCTTGGGAACGTAATTATTGACCAAATGGCATCAGATGGAGTTAGGCCAGGTCACTATAAGGCTTAGGAGTGTCAGGGATAGAATGTCATTAGACGATCTTTCCGGCATCCCGTAAAAGAGCGGAAGGGACCGCTGTTGGTTTTAGTGGGTATTCCGGCCGACAACATCTATGGCCGGCGAGTCCCACACACCCCCCCGTGTGTCACTGGCGGGGAATAGTACGTAAAAGCATTTCCATATCGTTAACAAAAAAAAGGTCACTATAAGGCTCTTAGTCGTCTTTTACGACATCCACGAGCAAAGTAAGGGTTGGGGTAGTATTCGTAGCCGCTACCACACAGAACTACACACTACACACTTTTTCTTCTATCTATATCTCTATTTAATATCTTTAAACGAGTAATTCTTGTATATTTCAATAAAAATTCTGTAAATCTCTACAATTTAGCGCGTACTTTCATCTTTTAATTTTATATAATATAGGTCAACTTTTTAATTAAAGTGTAATAATAAATACATGAACTAGAACTCGACCCAAATTATCGTCGAAGTATTTAGAATTCAGCACATATTTTATTTTAGAAAGTTTTTATTGATTCGATGTGTTGGAAGGCAACATTTTCATCATTCCAAGTATTTTAATAAATTACGAATACTTTAATTAGAATATTATTATTAAATTGATAAATAACTTTACTGTATATTTTAAATTTGATTAAGTTAGCTTGTGCAAGAGAATGATAATTTAAAAATTCTATACCAAGCTCGCAGATAAATATGGTCTAGTGGGGTTAGTTAAGGAGTAATCTCCTTGCAGGTTAATGGACCAAGAATTAGTCCGCCACCCACAGAGAGACAGACCGCGCGAAGGCGACGCCCCGGCAACGCAACACAGCTTGTGCTTGCTGCCAGGGTGTCGATGCAGTCGATACCCAAGAAGATAATCTGTCGGGCCGGCCACGGATGTCTAGGAAGTAGTACCAGTGTTTGATTCAATGCCGATAGGGAAGGAGAACGGTGAGTAATGAGGCCGTACGCCGCCTTTCCATCGCTTCGGACCGTATTCACGGGGTGTGTCCAGATCATAGCCTACAAAAAAGGGGTAGTTTCCTTATGTAAGGGGTAATCTCCTTCATAAGAAAAGTAACGAATAATGTGCTGTATATAAAAATAACCATTCTGATATATTTATAGATTATTTCTTTAATATTTTTATGTAAAATAGGCGACGATATACGTATACACGCATCTGGAGAAGCCAATCAAATATTGTCGACACAATGTTCATAATACAGTTAAAAGCCCAACGCTAAACTTCTATATGATTAATTTTGTACATTATTGAAACAAACTTTAAAATTACCAAACAAAAGGCTTCACAACTCTAGTGAACTAATAAAACATTGTAACTTATTACTGCGGTATGTTCAACTAAATTAATTGTGGGAATGGTTTGTAACTCGCCAGCGAAGTCAAACAACGTTAGGTGTGAAGGGTTCAAAAACCAATTTTCAATTAAAATTTACCGTCGAATGTTTCAACAGACATTTCATTAACCTGATTTCATTTATGCCGACTGAAGTTTCCGGTCTACAGTTGCCAATAGTAGGTACAAATATTGTAATATAAACGTGAAAATGTTTATGTAAAATTACACCTATTTACCTAGTTCACTATGTATTTATTTAATAGGTCTTTTATTTTCACAGCAATTTTTATTATAGACAAGAAAAGCATTTATATCATGCTTAAGAATATATTCGAGTAATCAGCGTACATTCTTTTTCCAAATCCATTCATCCATCAGCCCAGTGAAGGTCACTAAAAGGTGGGTTGGCATTTGTAAATCGTAGTTCCTGTTATGATTTTCTTAAGCGAACAAGAATACAACATGGGTAGTAGACTCATTCTCATTGTGATTCCATATCCGAGTTTTACGACGAGAATGTAAGGACTTGTGACAAAATTTTTGATACAAAAATCATCGTTTTAATTCTTTTTTTCGATAAGCCGATTTATTATTTGCCATAAAATGTATACAAGCTATTTGGGTTTATTATAAATTAATATTAATTAGTCATTCTAATCGAATACCGAACAGCTATTGAATAATCTAATACCATAGAATTATGGGGCTAGTAAGCAAGTCCAATTTTTTTTTTTTTTTTTTAATTTAATAGTAACATAATGGAGGCATTCTTATTTTAAGAAAAGTGTTGTTTGAGTATACAAGATATAGCAAGAAATAGCAATATATACCTAAAATCTAATAAAACAGAGCAATTAAATCATAATTGGCCAAAAAAAAAAAAATACATAAAGTACGAGCGTAAAATTAAAATTAAAAGTTTAAATAATTTCTCTTGAGAAACAATTGTAGAATTATGAATATGTATATAATAAATGTTTAAATACTCTCAACTAATGAACCTTCCGGACAAAAGTCATCACTCATACAATGGACCTGTAGGTAGCTAATTGGTACAATTATGGACCTTCTAACAATCGGTTCAACTTACAGTAGAGAGCGCTTCTGGTAAAAGATAATACGCACTCGGTTAATGGTTGTTATAAGCTTAAGATTTTGATATCATTGTACCCTTGTTACATTTTGGAAACAACTGCTATTATAATGTTAATCACATCAGTATTATGAATATAAAAGATTGTGAGTAGAATACTGATTATATCGAGATCGGTTATCCAAGCACTCGATGGTCAGGATTCAAATGTCTCACCTCTAAATGTTATGTGGATTTTCGATATTTAAAACCTTATTTTAAAAAAAAGATAATGCGACACTATTACGTAACCCATATCTTTCTTGCTCATAATTTAAACTTTTAATATCCCAGTGGGAAGTAAATGAGACGTGATAATAATAAATCATCAAATAAATAATTATGTTAATTTACTGCGTATCGTATTAAGCATGTAGTTGTAATATTTGATCAATTATACTATGACACGTGTATTTCGTATGTTAATAAATACAGTAAAACGTAAATCTCTACGGAAACTCTGTGGAGTTAGGCTAACCGATCGCATTCGTAAAGACGACGTAAGAGAGCGAGTAGGTATGAAAGAGAGTATTGCGAAAGGGAATGCTCCAATGGTTCGGACATGTGCAAAGAATGCCGAACAAACGTCTGCTTAAGAAGATATACAATGCAAAAGTGGAAGGATTTAGGTACCGGGGGAGACCGAGACTAACTTACCTAGACCAGATTGGTTACGTACTGAAGGAAGGTGGAGTCAAGAGTCTCCGAAACCGGCGAGCGTGTATGAAGAGAATTATGAATGTTGAGGAAGCGAGTGAAGTATCCAAGGATTGAGTTCTCTGGCACTCTGTTCTCTCTGCCTATCCTGCAAGGGATATGGCATGATGTATGTATGTATAAATACAATATATTACTGTCCTTACTTCTTCGTAGATGTTGTTAAAGGGAAGAGCGATGAAGGGAGTTAAGTTGACACAACCATTGCAACTAAAACAGCTTGTAATAAATTTCTATACATCAACGCAGTATAGGTATTCGGCGTGGTGTAGAAGGTTAATTTCCTTCTCAATATGGAGTGTTCATATCCAATAAGGTCACATATTTCAATTAATATTAAAAGAAATAACTAGTACTATCAGCTAGTTACTACTATATTTGTATTTATATTGTGTATAACGTATAATAATGAAACGCACAAAATAATAGAAGCAGACATATTTTATACACAGAGCAACAACTGTTGGAATACATTATCTTTGATATAGGTTGCGCGGAAGTGTTTCGCGATGCAAATAAGAATATTTTTATATTTGCACTTACAGCTCGCTGTTATACAGTTATATACAGAGTAGCTTTGTTATATGGTTTTATTATGCCGGGTTAAGACGGTTAAGTCTTGAGGAAGGCTTTTGATACCTCATAAAATGGATTTGTAGGTAATTTTGTAAGATTATCAAAAGATTAACTTCTATATTGACTTCACAAATAATATTGTGAATTAACAAGTAACACGCGGTGCTTAATTTTCAAGGGTAATCTATACTGGAAATATATTTGTATTATCCAGAAAATGTATAAAAAACGCGTGATTGCGGTTCAATACTTTATCTGCCCGATCCGTTATGAATTGTAGAGGCTATAGAGAAATATTTTCTTAAAAATAATTTTACAAAGTAACACTTAAATCAAATCTCAATTACGAGCCCTAACAGTAATAGTCCTGTATTTATTTTGCTCGATATTGATACAAGACAGTCTTAGAGGAATATAAGCTGATTTTTTTTTACAGTTAAGTTCAAAATATGTTACGGCAGCTACAAAGTAACAGTAATAAAATTTCAATCGTTTGTGTTTGTTAAGATTTAATACATTGTCGTTTATGTGTTACCAGCCAGCTAAAACTACCAAGTTGCTGTTGAAAATCTTCATAATTTAATATGAAAGGAATATACTAGGCATGTAAAATTTATTTGTCGATATTGTATGTACATACGTAAAACTTAGTTATTAATAATATAAATTTGAATTCTATGGTGATGTCATAAATTTACGCAAATATTACACATAAAACTACTTATAGCAATTTTATAGTTTTAGTTAGCATTTGATTTTTACTTTCCTGACGTTTGGAACACTTTTAGCGTGAATAAGGCCACAAGAGGATTGTCCTCTTGTAGCCATGAATGTACATAGAGAAGATCGTATTTTATAATTGATTTGTGCGTTTTGTTTCGTTTCACTTATTTACATTTCGTTTCATTTCATTTTGTTTTATTTTTCAAAAGGAGTATAAATTCGAAATAAAAGTTGATATCAAATTTTGTCTTGTAAGTCTATTATTACTCACTCAATATGAGAAGGAGTTTATTACCGTCTCCTAATATTTTGGTAATAATAATGTAGTTATGAGAAATTTGTATTGTTATAATACAACACGCGCAGGCGCTCACACAAGCAAATTTCATGTAATGGCACACACCCACATTATAATTTAATTCTTTATCTATCTATTCATTTTCTTTGTCCTTTACTTCATGTTATTTTTATTATTACTACTCTTACTTTAATTATTTTATTGTTTTTTTTTACTCTCTATGGGTTTGCTAAAAACCAGCCGTGCATAAATACTATTCCATACAGCGCTGAGCATTACCTTGTTGACAATATGATATCTAAATAGTTAATAAAAGTGATACATATATTGTAACAGTTATCTATTCCTCATTGTTGTTATATTGCCAAATCTCATTCTATTCTATTCTACTCTATTGTATAATGAGATAATAACTAATCATAATTCAAGTTATTAGGAGTCCAATAAAATTCAGATCCTACATATTTTCAGCTCTATACACAAACATAGTGAAAACGTATTTAATTAAAAAATATCCGTAGTAGATATATTGACAAAGGCTTGCCTTTATCCAGGCTAATAGATGATTAAAGGGCAGTTTAGGGTCAGTGATACGGATTGTGGCGACGCGTTTGGATCAAAACAAATTGACACACGTCCCTTTTAAACAAACAAATTAGGATAAGCGTGACTGCGCTTTTTTATCCTTTCACTGCTAAAATTGTGATAATGAAACACTATTTGGGCCAAGTTGAATATTATCGGACAGTTTGCATGATAATAACAATTTTTTACAACTTGTAATTCCTAGTAGAAATATTTTATACCTCATCATCATCACCATCATCTTGCTCTTATCCCAATTACTTGGGGTCGCCGCAATATATCATCCTCCTCCATACAGTTCTATCAGACGTCATCTCTGCAGTCACTGCCTGTCCATCCATGTCATCTTTCACGCAGTCCATCCATCTTTTCTTTGGTCTCCCTTTAACCCTAAAGCCTTCAACATTCATATTTAAAACTTTCCTCACAACATTACTTTCATCCCGTCTCATCACATGTTCATACCATGTTAACCTTTCACTCCTTAACTTTTCCGTCACTGGCGTAACTTTCAAACTTCCTCTTATATGTTCATTTCTTATTTTATCCAATCTCGTCACACCACACATCCATCTCAACATGCGCATCTCCGCTAAATGTTTTATACCTATAGCAAAATAAATAACTAAACCATAACGGTCGCTTTGAAACTACAATAAAATTATTAAGAACATATTTTATGCTTAGAAGAATTTTCTCTTTGGTCGTTACTCACTTATACGAGGTAAAAGTCGTTTTTAAGAGAGTTAAAACTCGCACGCAATCTCGGAACGTAAAAACGTTCCAGCATTATTTATATGGTAGAAAGACGAGAATTCATATCAGTTCCTCTATATTTTAAGAACTGTTTTATAAAGTTTATCCGAATATAATTCATAGTAGTATCCGTTTAAAATAGCCGCAGTATTATATAATGCTGCAGTCAGCCATTTTATTAAGATAAGTTGAGAGGACATACTCTATAAAAACAGGACAATATTTTTCAGTTTCGCACAATATACAATTTATCTTTCTTTGTTGCTTATAATTAATATAATGGACGTAAAATGCAAATGGTGCAGACAGCTTTTATATAATTCATTTTAACAATATGGAAATAGCAAGTTTAATTAAAATATTACAAGAACTGTATTGAATTTCTAATATAATAATACAGATGCACATTTTAATTAATTTTAACCCAGTACTTACTAAACAGATTGTTAAAACTGAATATGAATCGAGTTGTAGTTATTTCTAGAGAGTAAAATTTGAAAACAATCCCTACTAATATTATAAGTGGGAATGTAAGTTTGTTTGTTACGCTTTCACGCCAAAACGTCAACATACAAACACGTCTAAGGACCGTGATTTAGTAGGTCAATTTCCCACCTATTATGGAGGAGGCTCGAGCCCAACAGTGGGACGTAAATGAGCTGAGGTGATGATATGATAATAATATTTGTAACGTGAAAATTCCTAATATAATTTTCATAGATATATCAAAGTACAAAAATTCAATATTAGCTGTGTGGTAGCGGCTTCGAATACTACCAACCCTTACTTTGCTCAAGGATGTCGTAAAAGACAACTAAGAGCCTTATAACGACCTAAGCCAACACTAACTGATGCTGTTTGGTCAACAATTACATTCCCAGGGAGGGTTAACGTCTAGCAGGCGGCCGGTCATAAAACTATTGGCAATAACTTTTACAATATGTACTATGAAAGAAGAGTACATATTGTATCGACCCTAAGTAATGGGGATAAGAGTAGGAGAATGATGATGTCAAGATACAAAAAAAAATATATTTTGTGCAGGAAAATTTCTAAAGTAATAATATTTTTTTATGTAATTTAACGCTGAATTTTATAACAAAACTTTTGTATAATAGATTATTCGAGAAAAAAAACGTTCTTTGTTATCGCTGTCAAATTTTAATAACAATAACAACGATGCTTTCACAGACGTCATTTCTAAAATGTTAATCAGTTATTTACATTATGTACCAAATATTTATAAGTAAACAAAGCAAAACTTTCATGTCTGTAAAATGTTTTAACGAACTAAAGCCGAATTTAAAGGGTAGATTTAAATTTTATTCAGTTAAGCATTACTCTGTGAACTTTCGGCAGGCAAATATTTTGTTGAACTAACTTATTTATTATCCTTTAGTAATTTAACGTGAAAGACAATTAATTAATTTTGAGTATAGGTTAATTATTCATTGTTTTCACTAACTAAAATTAATTTAATATTATTTTAAATATTACCTAATAACATCTTCATTCTCCTACTCTAATCCCAATCATTTGGGGCCGATACAATATGTACTCTTCTTTCATAGTACATATTGTAAAAGTTATTGGCAATAGTTTTATGACTGCCAGACGTCAACCCTCCTTGGGAATGTAATTGTTGACCAAACGGCATCAGATGGAGTTGGCCTAGGTCATTATAAGTCTCTTTAGTTGTCTTTTACGACATCCACGAGTAAAGCAAGGGTTGGTAGTATTCGAAGCCGCTACCACACAGCTTAAAACATTATTATATAATAGATAACAATTATAATTGTAATTAATAACGAAATATGTTTACACATAAAACAAATAGTTGTTTCTTAATTTATTACAATACAAATGCAATCTATATGATGGCGGTTAAAAACACGTTAATTTTTTATTGGAGCCGCAATTACCGTCTAAAGGAACAACAAAGGAGTGGTCAGCAGAAGTTTTCTTGGGAACTTATAGTTTATGATTAATGGCGGCCATATCGTAAAAGGCAACTAAAGGATATGCATGTTGCATATAAGAAGCAAGAGAAGGAAATGAATTAAAACCACTATATAACGACTACTATTCGATTGAACTAGAATTACCATTACATTTTCCTTAAACTAGAAGTAGCACTTTTGCGCTTATATTTTTAACAAAAATGCCAACATATTGAATTAAAAACGTTCAAAATTTATTGACAAAGAAAAAACGATCACTATGGGCAATTATGTTTATGGGCTGATCGTTTAAAAACCTAATATTAATTCAGAGCGCGAGGGTCTACGGAGAGACTCGGGCGTGAAATTCAATAAGTGTTGTGTAACGAACGAATAAGAACGTCTTCGAGCGAATAGCGACGAATGTATTGGACTCGAATAAGCGGCAACGCGCCAAGCAGTCGACAAGACTTGTTGAGCTACTCACACTCTATTTGAGAATAGTCTGCGAACTTTCCTAATGAAATATTAGACGGTTTGTGAAGTTTAAGAACCTCTTTTGTGGCTTATTGGTGTACTTTTACGCTATTTAGTAAGAGATAATAGAAAATAAACTTCGGACAACTTGTATTTAGGTGTTCTTTTGGAATTTTATTACGTTTTTATTATATGAATTTCCCGCGTTTCAATTTTCGGTCCTCCCGTAACCAGAGCGTTCAGCTCTCAAGTGTTCGAAACGTCGGGCAATCGAGAACAAACGCGATGAAATCCGTTAAAAATAGGTTTATTTCAAATTTTCTATTTAATTTTAATATACTATTTAAATTTAGAATGATTCCAGAGATTATTCTCTACCTAACAAAACCTTATACCAATATAATATTAATTTTTTGTTATTTTTATTTTATTATTCTGATAAATCGAAATTATAACCTGTATTTAGTTTATGGAGCTGACAGGTGTAGGTTTCTTCTCTTTTTCTTCTATTACTCAGCCTATGTTGGCTATAATGTTGAGTTGTGTCTTCCTTAGTGGAAGGAATTTGACTTACTATACCATACTTTTCTTCTCTTTTGTATCACTATTATCTGCGTCATCATTCATCATTCTCCTACTCTTATCCCAATTACTTGAGGTTGATACAATATGTACTTTTCTTTCATAGTACATATTGTAAAAGTTATTGGCAATATATATAATTGGAGTGAATATTTTAGAGATATGTATGCGGATGCTACGGTTGGCGCCGGTGTCGCATGTGGTTTAGTAGATCAACATTCGACAACGGCGTCCTCCGATGGCATCAGTATGGATGAAGTTGAATGGGCGATAAGAAGTTTGAAAAATGGTAAGGCAGCGGGCATTGATATGGTGTCTGCCGAGATGATCAAGCTTGGTGGCTCCTGTGTCTGGGAGGCGTTCCTGTTGCTCCTCAATTTATGTTGGAGCTCGGGAATGGTTCCCGGGGACTGGAATAGCGAAGTCATCGTACCTTTGTTTAAAAACAAGGGTTCACGTTATGACTGTGCAAATTACAGAGCCATAAGCTTGACCAGTTTGGCAGCAAAAGTGTATGGTAAAATTATTGAAAGGAGAATGAGGATGGTGTCCGATGGTTTACTGTGTAAGATACAAGGAGGTTTCAGGAGTGGAAGGGGATGCATGGATCAAGTGTTCTCTCTGCGCAACATTGTGGAGAAGCATCTGGCTCTAGGTCAGAGGGTTTTCTGCAGTTTTGTGGATCTGGAGAGAGCATTTGACACAGTTGTACGAAAGGAACTTTGGGACATTTTACCGGAGTATGGTATTAACGGTAAACTGCTGCAGGTTGTGCAGTCCAGTTACATGGGCTGTAGAGCCTGTGTGCGGCTGGATGATGGAATGTTGCCCTGGTTTGACGTCAATACCGGCGTTAAGTAGGGGTGCGTTCTGTCAGCCAGGCATCATATCTCTCTCTATCCATCATATATCTGGATAAATGTCTCCAAAGGTTGAACGATATGAATGTGGGAGTCCAGATAGGTGACTCAGTGGTCACTGCTCTGCTATATGCAGATGATGCAGTTCTTCTGGCACAGTCAGCGACTGACCTGCAGACCCTAGTTGACAGAATGACAGAAGATTGTAAGAAAAGGGGTCTACGCGTGAATGTGAGCAAAACCAAAATAATGGTCTTTGAAAGAGACGAAGCCAGAACAGATGTAAGAGTAACAATAGGTAATGATATACTAGAGCAAGTGGATGAATTTGTATATCTTGGATGTGGATTTAGCCGAGATGGAAGGTACACCACTGATATAGAGCGAAGAGTGAATGCGGAAAATAGAGTGAACGGAGCATTGGGGCAACTTCTCGGCAGCCACCACCTCAGCCAGAAGGCACGTGTAGCAATACATAACGCAGTGCTCGTCCCAACATTACTGTATGGAAGCGAGAGTTGGGTATGCAGAAAAGAGTATGAAAGTAAAATTAATGCGGTCGAAATGCAATCTCTGCGGAAAATCTGTGGAGTTAGGCTGACCGACCGCATTCGTAACGACGACGTAAGAGAGCGAGTAGGTATGAAAGAGAGTATTGGTGTAAAGATGCGAAAGGGAATGCTCCGATGGTTCGGACATGTGGCAAGAATGCCGAACGAACGTCTGGTTAAGAAGATATACAATGCGAAAGTGGAAGGACGTAGGTACCGAGGGAGACCGAGACTAACCTACCTAGACCAGATCGGTCAGGTACTGAAGGAAGGTGGAGTCAAGAGTCTCCGAAACCGGCGAGCATGTATGAAGAGAATTATGAATGTTGAGGAAGCGAGTGAAGTATGCAGAGATAGAGTTATCTGGCACTCTGTTCTCTCTGCCTACCCTGCAAGGGATATGGCGTGATGATATGTATGTATTGGTATTGGGTATAGTTTTATGACCGGCCGCTTGCCAGACGTCAACCCTCCTTGGGAATATAATTATTGACCAAACGGCTTCAGATGAAATTTGCCCAGGTCGTTATAAGGCTCTTAGTCGTCTTTTACGAAATCCACGGGCAAAGTAAGGGTTGGTAGTATTTTTAGCCGCTACCACACAGCTTATATCTATCTGAGTTATGTAACATTCTTAATTGGATTTTTTTTTTATAATATGTCCATCGTTTAAATGTTCATACAAGCTGTGTGTAGTATCAGTTACATGGTAAATCAAAACACTTTTGTGAGGTAAATAAATTCAATGAACAGATTTTTCAAAACTAATTTTATTAATGACGTAATTATTAGCCCGCGGCTGAAGATTTCCACCAATTACTAGGCAGATCGATGAAAATAAGGTCAAAAATCTGTTATTCTCATTATACGTTGTCCATATATAGTTTGTATTTTTTTTAACGTGGCGAACGTCGAGCAGCCAATGGTGATTACTTCAAATTTTATGCACTGCAATAGTGAAATTTTTGTCTAGTTTTATATGTATTTAAATATATATTATTCTTAGGTTGCAGTTTTAGCTAGCTATAAAAACCTAGATAGTAAAGAAAATTGTGTAATAAAATACACATAGCTGGTCATGGTTATTATCTTTAAGTCATCAAAGTCGAACTCATCACATTTAATTACTTAATAGAGCTTCATTTCAAAAAAAATCCATTTAGTTTACTATAATCACCATAGAAACTTGTGCTTGGCAGTATCATAAAATATTTAACACTTATTGGTCCCTTCAATATATCACATTTTAAACCAGAAATTAATTATAGCTATTGGCTACAGACAATTGAAATTGGGTCGTACAAGAATCAAGCTCGAGGCTGAACATGGCACCTGAGTTGTCGCTTATATAACGTGTGTTAGCTTAATGCTTCCCGCATCCAAGTAATGCTAACTAATGACTTTCAATTTAGCTGTTATACCCCACAATATATTGCTTGTTCTTGGAATTATTGTTTTTAGTGAAATTTCTAAATTATTACGTTTAATTTGTTTATCCACTCATCTATTTATTAGTTTATCGACATCCAATGTTGGAGACAGACCTCCCTACGAAAGTGGGATTATGATATAATCACGCCAACTATAGAACACGGGATTCTCTACTACCCGTATCTCTTCTCACACATTGAGCACGCCATTGCCACCACTGCTGCTTTGATTTTGGTATTATAAGCTATCCACAAGAGCGCTGCTGCCTATTTACCTGATGTTACCTCACCTGATTATTACAATCTCACAAGAGGTAAACTCTGATTTTTTTATATAGATTTTTTATAATGTATTTTTAAATTAAAGTTAAGTTACGGTTATAATATACGAGAGGTCTGTTCAAAAAATATCGCGAATTTTGAATTACCTTAGGCTACGTGTAATAGATTATAAACTTTTTTGTAGCGTTATGCTGGTACTCATGTATCTTACTTATACTGATAAGGTCGGGCGTTTTGAATGTTTAGTTAATTTTTGACAGCTATTGTACTTAGATGTGTTTCGACTCGTCTGTGATTTTTACCTATTCTAAAAAATGGATCAAAGAATCTGTATCAAATTTAAATTGGTTGCGGGTTCCAAGACATTCAAAATCATCGCCCGGAACTGCCTGAGGGTAAAACCTCGGTGTCATTTATGGTGACCATTGGGAATCCTGGCTTACAGGAGTTACATTGCTAGGAAAGTGTGGTGGAATTAGTCGCAAAAAAAATTCAAATCTCAAGTTGGTGTTCTATATCTGCTTTGCTAATTTGGACAATTAAATTCACCAACAGGAATTTCATTCAGTCGCTAAAGTTATATTTTCAATCTACAAATAATGTTAACAGACATGTATTTCACCAGCGGCCTAGCTATACCCTGGTATTGCAAAGATCCATGAGCGGCAGTATCACTTACCATCAGGTGTGCTGCTGGCTCGTTTGCCACCATCGGCAACAAAAAAAAACTAAAAATCTTCAATTTACACGTAACACAGTTCTAGTATATAGAAGTATAGTTCTAAATTTTGACTTGTTCCTAAAGATTGGCCGAAAAGCGCCAAAAATCAAGGAAATCTGCAGCAAAATCCAACGACATTGTATTGGTTGATCAAGATTCAAACCGAGAACTCCACGATCGAGTAATAAATTTATGCTACACGATTAACGAGGCAGTTTGCAGTCTTTCATTGTTATGTGTTTAAATTCGGAATGGATTAATCGTATTTGTAAAGTTTAATCACTTTGTGTAAAACGTTCAAAGTTATTACCATATTTTATATTTCATAAAAAGAAAAAAAATTACAAGGCGAAAGTGGAAGGATGTAAGTACCAGGTGAGACCGAGACTCACCTACCTAGACCAGATTGGTCACATACTGAAGGAAGGTGAAGTCAAGAGCCTCCGAAACCGGTGAGCGTGTATGAAGAAAATTATGAATGTTGAGGAAGCGAGTGGAGTATGCAAGGACTCATTAAGGACATCTTTACATCAGCCTATCAACATCCTCCGTCGGACATAGGTGTCTCCAAATGAATATACGATAATCACCACACTTTAAAAGCCAGTTAGAGATTACATTTAGTGTTAAAAGTTACTCAGTAGAGTATAGTCATCATCAACCTACTCTAATCCTAATTAAGTTAATCGACGCTATATGTTTACAACTTTCATATTGTAAAAGTTTTTGGCCCAGTTTTAAGTGCGGTCACCTGTTTGACTTGAACTGTCCTTGGAAATATAATTATTGAATTTGGTCAACCTAGACCAGTTAGTCCAGATGGAATTAATGCTTCATGCAATGCCGCATCAGATAGAGTTGGTCCAGGTCGATGTCTTCTTTTACGACACCCATGAGCAATTTAAGAGTTAGTAGTATTCGCAACCGTAACTATACAGTAAGGTTACCAGTAGTTAGTACCAGTGTATTGCCTATTTTTCTACTCTTTGCTCAGCCGCAGTTCAGTATAAGACAGTAAAGGATGGTATTATTAACTCATCATTGCACGATGGATTCGCAAAATTAAATAACGCTGAAAGAAATAAATGGTAGAGTTAGATATCGCCATTTTCACGAACCCAAAAATAAATAATTCATTCATAAGAAATGACGTCAGGGGTAATTTAAAACCCTCTGGCTCTGGCTAATTCACTTCATCTTTTTTGAAAATCATCAAAAGTTTATTAAGGTAGGTACTCATACAAAGAGGCGACGGTAAAAGTGGAATATCGTGCGCTATCAGGCGCCATCGTCGGTCCTTGCGGCAACCCGCCCTATCGCCCGATCTGTTTTAAGGATCATTTGTATTCGCTTTACATCCCCATTATTAATGGTATATAGTGGTTTATTTTCGGATAAAGTAATAAATGTAGGGATTTGTACTACGTTTAAAATTTAAAATGCGTATATAAATGTAAATTTCACTTCTGGTTTGCCTAAACATGGTACTTACGTGTTTCTACAGTATCTTTTATCATGAGTACACACCTAATTCGAATATATTATTTTTTTCTGTACGCGTGTATCTGACTGAACTAGGTACTCATAAGCAGCTGGACCAATTTTGATGAACTTTTGTAAGAGTGTATGTGTTTAATTGAACCCGGTAAGTAACACTGATCAATTTCTAGGAATCCAATTTTTATGATTGGAACAGAACAGCTAGTAATTTATATAAAAAAAAAAATGTGCGTGTACTAGCGTACACTCGTAAGAAGTGTGAAACTTCTTTATGACGTTATTTTTCAAAAAATAATTTACTATATGCAACTTTACAGAAATTGGTTAAATAAAGTTAAATTAGATAAAGTTTAATAAAAGGCTTTTATTATCATAGACATAAATACAAATTCTACAATTACTTCATTTTAGCTTATTACTACAAAGATTATTATTGAATTTCATTAATTGTAATAGAATTATTACTATCATTGATGTCGTTATTATATATTTGTGTTATTAATGGCTTATGGTAACTGAAATACGAAATATATTGTTTACATTCCACAAAATTTAGTAACCGAGCGAAAACTCCATCAATTGTAGTGCCGGATCTCGTTGTCGACGTTTGAGGATTGTTTTTCATGGATAAATTCAGTTTATCTTTCAAAAATTCAATTAGTTTCAAAGATTTTTCTGATGCAAAATTGATATTAAAATCTCCACTTAATATCATCGGTATTTTATCATTATTGTTGCCGAGTAAAGATCTATATATCGCAATTCGCAAGTTTCTTGTTTTATGTTGTCAAAAATCAAACTCTTAAAAAAATGTGGAACGCTTCACGATTTTGCGTGTCATCCTTGCGCAGGGGCCATGCTAATCTTCTCTGTATCGTTCCAATTTTAGTATATGTACTGCCGAAGCAAGTACAATAGTTTATTATAAATTTTAATATATATAGTTAAAATTTGCAAAAATTTCTATAGCGCGATTTAGACTCTAATATATGTCCTCTTAGAATCCATTAACTTTGTTACAGCGCCATCTAGTAATAGATTATGATCCTATTTAAAAAAAGATGGCGCGTAACGGAAAAATGTGACGCGAATTTTTTTGCAACCCCGATAAAGAAGTTTCACTTCAATAAAAGGAATTAATTCTACAATTAGAGTTTAATGATTTAAATGAATAGACCTCTTCTTAATATGCCGCATGCCAAAAAAAAAGATCTTCCCAGTCTTTTTTTTGACAAACTATAGTTTGGATACACTCTATCTAAACTAACCAGAGCAGCAAAAGAGACATTGTAACTTTATAACTTACCGTATTTTATTCAATATTGCCAGCCTTCGGTAGCATCGCTGAAGAACTTTAATAAACGTTTGACGAATGATTTAACAGGACTTATTCAATTTGGGCAAAATTAAAAGAAACTAATACAGAATAATAACTTATCAATTTTGTGATTGAATATAAGTATGAAGATGGGCTAAGAATACAATGTGACTGTTTTTTTATCATGTCATAAAAACTGACTAAGGGAGCACCAAAGAAGTGAATAGCAACGCTTCCTGAGAAAATCACAACACCAATTACAATCACCAACCCTTAAATACAAATGTTGGCTTTTTATCCTATCATGGTGAGGGCATGATGATATCTATATCTAATAGAGGATATAGATAACCTAGTGGATGGATGGATGAATATTTAAATACATGCTGAAATTCGACATGATCAGTCATGCCCTCGAAAGTTATGGCATGTGTACTAATCCGAATAGGTTATTATTTTGTCAAGCTAGCATAGTTCAAACTGTAAACCGATCTATTGATCTATTGAAAATTAACACTACTGAATTTTCTTGATCTGAAAAATGATCCCTTTAGCTACAAGAAAATAATAAAATCTAGGACGATTATAATCTATCTACCTAATAACTTTAAAAGAGCCTGTATGTTTTTACATATCTAGATTTGTATATTTCTATATTTTCAAAAACCCAGCAACAGCACCAGCCATTTCCATGAAATTGAGGAGATTTTGGGGGTGATAAATTGATCGAAGTTTTTTTTTATAGAAGATATCGTTTAGTCAGTAGGTACTTTTAATAAACGAAAAAATATAATTTTTCATTGGCTGAAAATTAATAGAATGTGAAGGCAAATATAACGCTGTCATTGAGAATGGGTGTAGCTCAGTTAGAAAATTGCAGTTTAATTCTAGACAGCTCCAGCATGATTTTTATTACAAACGCGATAAAATCAGTAAAACTAGTTTTATTTCAAATCGATTTTTTTTTATTTCTAAATATGTTTTCTAAAAATCATTAAAATGTAAATATCGGAGTCGGTTATCCAGATACTAATCAATTAAATTTGAATAATCATAACTTACTCTATATAAAACTAGCTCTCAAATGTATAAAAAGCTTAAAAGTCTCTGTTCTTCATATAATTTATTGAAGTGTTTAAAAAAAAAATCGAACAATATTGATACGTAGGGAGGTTTTGTGCTTATACAAATATAGGCTATCCCATATATAAGCACAAATCTCCTTGGAATTAAGAGAAGAAAACGTTAATATACGTCGCTAGTCGTACGGATAAATTTTAAATATTCTTTAAAATCTGTTTTAAAAGCTTGAACCATATTCCACAAAGTCCTCATAGTAATGGAAAAGGTTAATCTATGTTCATTTATGTCGCACTCGTTGATTACCCAGCGTGTGCGACATAAGTGCTGGTCCAAAAATACATATAAAATGCACCCCACGTATACAGACATTAGACAACGATGAGAAATAACTGTCATATCTTCTACTTCTTAAGGTCAAATACGTCCTACTAATGGGCAGATTTCTCCATAATGGCAGGGAAATTGCCTTAATATAGAACAGTCTGGTTTCGAGTTATTTATCACTTCCAATGATTGTATGTGCTTATATTCCTTTATCATGTTTACGACGCCCGGTGGTTCATTCCATTCTTACACTGTCCCCATAGGAAATATAACTACCATATATTTGTTGAAGTAATGCAATTTTCCTTTAGTTTATTTAAAATCGGGTTTGAAAGTTACGCTCATCTCATCATTTGCTCTTTTGCATATGTGTGGTGGTGGTGGTGGTGAATTGTATTCTTATTCCGTCACCACACGGAAAGATTATTTAATATTTTAATAAACCATTAAGTAAAAGTGTTGCCAATTTGCTTAATTACAGGGAATTTTATAATATGAACTCGAGAGATCTATAAAATCTTCGTGCTATTTTTTTATTTTATTTAAGTATTTTTGCCCGCTCTACCAGTATTACGGTAGTCCCACTTTAGCAGGATTTAGTTAAGCCATTTATAGCCGAGGGCCTAAAGCTTAAATTACACTGGCTTAGAGGAGGAAAATACAACTACTTTTAGCCTAACAGACCTAAACTTCAATTTTGACTAACAATATAACATTAGTCTTTTCTTGCACTTTTCTATGTACACGATGCCTGATGTAAGGCTTATGGATTTACTATGTGATAAGGTAAAGATTAATTATGATCTTTCTAATAAGCAATGTCACCAAATGAAGTATTTCAAGTTTCCGTATTACGGGTAATATTAGCTCTAATCTAAAATGCGAAGCTCATAAGATTGACCATTCCATTGTTTTCAGCTAGAATCATTGTTTTAAGTAAAAAAAATAATGAAAATATTTTCAAGAAATTATGCCTATGGAAATATCTGGACGTTTCGTCTTTCCAGAGAGATTATAACTAGAACTATATTAGGATAAAACAAAGTCTATTTGGTGCATACTCTGTGCATGTTGGTGCAAATCTTAACATGGGTCCTTGGGCAGGTACCTGTACACGGTCATAGACAGGGAGAGTACAACAACATTGTATCACGACTACGATTGCAAGGAAGATACGGCGTAGCATACGCTCGAGATATATGCGGCCTGAGTAAAGCAGACCGTGAACTCGTCACATTTATCAGTGCCGACCTGAACTGGAACATGACTGAGGCCTTCAGTGAGCCACCAAATTTTTGACTATGTATACAAATATTGTTTTCCGTGTCATGACGGCGTAATAATACAATTTACCATCCGGTCTTGCCTGTGGGTGATCGTACGAAATGACTAAGGGATATAAAACGCATACATTTATGCAAGAGAATGAAAACTTGAAACAAAACCCTATACTAACACGTCTGACCAGCGTGGTATAGTAGGTTAATTTCCTCCTATTATGGAGGAGGCTCGAGCCCAACAATGGGACGCATATGAGCCGTGATGATGATACAAATATTTTTTTATTAAATAAAATACATATAAGATATTTAAATAAACAGCGAAAAACCTATTCACTTTTATTATAGTAATTTATATTAAATTAGAACTAAGCGTGTTTTCTCCGTGACCCTATAATTTCCTATTACATATAATTTGAGTCAATGTATTAAGTTACAAAAGCCCTCCAATTACATACAATATATGTTTTATACGTATATTGAAATACACTATGTTAAGAATGTAATGTGTAGTACACATACTTATGTTGCTTGTGTAAGTGTTCGCAATAAATATTGGCAACAGTAATTTGGTAACGTAAACAAATTGTATTTTGTTCCTTTTATTGCTCATTTGTATTTGTATTGAGACGTTTTCTATTCCGTTTATGGATTATATAGACCATACTATTTGATGAGGTGTTCTTTTTTTTTAGTTGTGTTTTGAATTCAAAATACTGAAATTTAGCATTTAACGTACTTGATTATTATGCCTATATACGCTATACGCCTATTGGATATCCATTCTAATCATGCTACAACTCACCTCACTTGTGTGAGGTGAGTTGTAGCGTGAGCTGTCTTGTGACATTCAATTTTTGGCTCATATTATATTTTCGTCTTTCGTCGTCCCATGTGTGATACTCATTTTTCGTAATCAAATGTGCTCGTAATTTTGAATTTCAAAGTGGAAAGAGTTAATTATTGACATAGATAACTGTCATCAACATCTCAGCTCATATATGTCCCACTGTTGGGCTCGAGCCTCCTTCATAATAGTAGGAAAATTTACTTACTATACCATGCTGGTCAGACGTGTTGGTATAAGGTTTTGTTTCAAGTTTTCCTTCTCTTGCATAGATGTTATATGCGTTTCATATCCCTTAGTCGTTTCTTAAGATGACCCACGGGTAAGATAGAGGGTAGTGAATTGTATTCTTACTCCGTCACAACACGGAAATAACAGTGTTCTATGAATATTTCAAAGTTAATTGGATACAATTTGCGATCTATTTTGGTATGAGTACGTTTATATCCAACAGACTGATGGATGGATGTACTAATATTAAAACAGTTCAAAGAAGATTATTACTAAGAAAACCTTAATCTTACTTCAAATAAATTAATAGTTTTCACGCAATCACATTTACAGGTTTACGCAACTGGGAATAACACAATATATAATAAACATTTTATTTTCTTATAAGTTTTAACATATAATTGTTTGTTAACAAATTAACAAAGATTTCAAATAAAATTGTTATCAAGTTGCATTTAACTTAAATATACTTATTTTCGAATATACTTGTTTTAAATTTTGTATTATGATCATCCTGCTTTTATGCCAATCACTTGGGGTCGACCCAATATGTACCTACTCTTCTTCAATCGCACATATTGCAAAAGTTTTGGTGATAGGTCTATGGTCGCCTGCCTGACGTCATCACAAGAGGGAAATGTTAATTACATCAGATGAAATTAAATACATCAGATGAAATTGGCGCATATCTATATAAATCTAGTCATATTTGATGATCACAAACAACTCACGTCAGAGATGGTAATATTCGTAGCGACCACCATACAGTAAGTTTCATCATCACATCATCACAGCTCATAAATACCCGACTGTTGGGCTTGGGCCTCCTCCGCAATGGGAGGGAAATTGACCTACTATACCGCGTTGTTCAGACGTATTGGTACAGGGTTTTGTTTTGAGTTTTCCTTCTCTCGCATAGAAATTATATGCGTTTTATATCCCACAGTCGTCTCGTACGATCACCCACGGGTAAGATATACATACATACCATCACACCACGTCCTTTGCAGGGTAGGCAGAGAGAACAGAGTGCCAGAGAACTCTATCCTTGCATACTTCACTCGCTTCCTCAAGATTCATAATTCTCTTCATACACGCTCACCGGTTTCGGAGATTCTTGACTCCACCTTCCTTCAGTACATGACCGATCTGGTCTAGATAGGTTAGTCTCGGTCTCCCCCGGTACCTATGGTAAGATATGGGGTGGTGAACAGTATTCTTACTCCGTCACCACACGGAAAATATATATACAGTAAGTTTATTACAATTATAATAAAAATTATAAATAAATGAAAAATTAAAAGTATAATAACTATCAGACGTTGCGATCACTCAGACTGTGAGCTTATAGCTAGTAATATTGCTGAGTATGCTTGTCGATCAAGCTCCATCGAGAATACGTCGAGAGCTCGACAATGACGCCGATCTGTAATTAAAAATGGCGGAGCATTTTTATTAAAGTCGACCTCAACGCCTTGGCAGATCGTTAAAACTTTATTTGGCTTAATGAGAACAAAAAAAATTGAAGAATAGGTGTTTTGCAATTTAGCCATTTGGAGGCTTATAATCAATTTCGTTAGCTTTTTAGTTGGTATATTTTTAAGACCCATTTTCGTTACTTATCTACATAAGAAAATAAAACATTCCGTAATCAAATAATAAAAGAAAATATAAATAAAATAGCAATTATTTGTTCTGCATAACAAATTACCAAATACTATACAATTTTGTAATAGTTTAGTTACTTACTAGCTACTTTAGGTAGGTACTATTTTAATCGTTAAAAATCGTCATATGTTATTTAATGGCATACAGCCATATGAGAAATGATCTTTCACCTACAATTAATATTCAGGTAACATTAATAACTTTATTTTTCAATATATTGCACACTCGTAATTTTTACAGTAGATTACTGTTTCGTAAGATAGTTTCTTAACTTTTTAAACTGTGTCACACATGTTATAATCTATTTATTCTAGTTTAGGCCATTCTAGAGTGCATGTATCCGGACCTCAGCCTACCCAAAAAAAAAGTCATTCTAGAGTAATGTCTTAAATAAAACACAAGAAGACGCATATCAACTACAGCAAGCGAGAGACTGCATTTCTCGTAGGGCCTGAAAGCTGTAGTAAAGCAAAGCCGGCAAAAGAATATATTTTGAATAAAAAACATTCAGTCGAAGACGCAATCATTAAATTTAATTTTGATGAAGTATTCTGAAATATAAAAAAAATATATATACTTCTTCAATATAAATCTTTTATTTAAATTTCAATTTAATTCAATTTATCGTGAGACAATAGAGTAAGAATACAATTATCACCCCTTTTCTTGTCTCTGGGTGTCGTAAAAGACGAATAAAACATACAATATTCAGTTAACAGAAAACTCTATGAAATGAAACCCTATACCTAATCATATATAATATGGCACCTAATCATATATCATATGGTAAAATAGATTTTGGCTGTATCATTTGGTGCCCTTTTTATAAAGAGCATATTGATAGGTTAGAGAAGGTCCAGAAAAGGTTTATTAAAATTCTAAATTTTCGCGAAAATGTAACACTAGAAACATAATGAAGATTCCCTTCTTCATCATAGACATCTATCTCTTAATAATCGCCGTATATAATTTGATCTTATATTTCTCTACAAATTTTTAAATAACCTTATTGACTCTGATGTAATCCTTTCTAAGATTAACTTTAACACTAAATTCAGGATACCCGCGCGCCCCTCACGTTCATTTAATATGTTTGCACCACTGCTTCATCATAAGAACTATGATAGATAGATAGATAGATATATCATCACGCCATATCCCTTGCAGGGTAGGCAGAGAGAACAGAGTGCCAGAGAACTCTATCTCTGCATACTTCACTCGCTTCCTCAACATTCATAATTCTCTTCATACACGCTCGCCGGTTTCGGAGACTCTTGACTCCACCTTCCTTCAGTACCTCATAAGAACTATTGTCTTAATAATTTTTATTCACGTTGTCTCAATAACTATAACAATTTTTTTTCTGATTTGGATTTATTTTCTAACTCAATATATACGTTTAAAAAAATATTTTTTGAAAAACTCATATATAATAGTAATGTCTAATTTAGCCGTGTCTTGCGTTAATAAATGTATTGCTGTTTTTATGGTCACTATGGCCTTGTTTGTCAAATAGATGCTTAAGTAATATTTAGAACTATTATTAGGCACTCATTGTCTATAACTTTAAATATTGTATAAACTTGTAATATTTTTCTGTATGACTGTATGTGCCAAAATAAATGAAAAAAAAAAAAAAGAAATTGCCGTGCTGTATACCTAACTTTTCATCTTCCAGAAACGTTACACTTTTCGGTAAGAAAAACTTACACTGAAAGCGAGATTGGTTATCAAACAAATCAGTATAGGCTTTTATTTGAATCTTTTGTGTTCTTACAAAGGAAATATTAGCGTACGTCTCTCATGATCACTGGAAATTAAAGAGAAGTCTCTTAATAATCAAGACACGTCGCAAATTATAGTTTATGAAAATTATGACTTCTAATGTTTACGCGAGTATTACACATTTGAAATAAAACTACTTTTACGGATTCTATCGCGTTTGTATTTGATTTATAATTTCCCGACGTTTCGAACACTTTACAGTGATCATGGTCACGGGAGGACCTCTGAGGTCCTCCCGTGAAACGCGATAGAATCCGTAAAAGTAGTTTTATTTCAAATATGAAAATTATGTTACTTACTGTAATTTAATACAAAAATACTAGAGTAGGTACAAACGGCTTTCATAATTAATTTTCATTTCATTTCACTTGCGCCACTGTTGGGTTGGGTTGACTAAGGGATATAAAACGCTTATAACATCTATGCAAGATGTTCGGTACCAAACATTTTTATTATAGTTTAATAATTAATACCATGTAGGGTAGTTCATAATTTTTTGGTGCGCGGTTGGCTCGGAGCCGGCCAAGACTTGCGTTGGAAGTAACGGTCGCGTGTGCATATATTGTTGTAGTTGCTACGGCTTTTGCTAACTAAAGCCGTGAAATCTTGGTATTTATAATATCGCGCGCCACCTTTTGTTTTGTGTGCCGTTAATGTACGCGAGTTGATTAGAACTATATATTTGTGAACATTTAAGTTGTGTGTGCAAGTAGCAAGCCCGAAGCCCTGAGTTGGACGAGGTCGTTGTCGTCACCGCGCCTTTGGATACAAAGCTAAGTGACCCCTCAGTTAGGTTCTATTTGTCTGGCCAGACCGAACGCTGAGTTAGGTTACGTTGTAGCTGTCTCCGCGGTACCTACTTGTAAGTTTTACAATTATCGGTTCTTGTTTAGTACATTTAAGAGAACGTTAAACAGCCTTGCGTAATCGTAAGCCATTGTTATTACCCATTTGTTACCCTCACTGGCCCGGTGTTCCCTTCCACTGCGCATCGTACGTCAGTGGGGGACGGTAGTGAACACAAGTGAACGAAAACTCGAAACAAAACCCTATGCCAACACGGCTTACCAGCGTGGTGTAGTAGGTCAATTTGCCTTCTATTATGGAGGAGGCTCGAGCTCATTAGTGGGACGTATTTGAGCTGAAATGAAGATAGGTTGAATTGTATTCTTACTTCGTCATCCCATGGATAACCACGAAACACCACACGGTCTTTTATAATATGAGAGATGAATTTTCCTTTTATTTCAATGATTTGATTGTGTCCTTTAACTTGCATGAAAAAGGGCATTTTTGTAAGTAATAATACCCAAAGCTTGTAGTAAAATGTGGACAGTGATACACATTATAAATTATACACTAGTTACAGTACAAAACATGATACAATATTTTAATTATGATAATAAAATACATATAAATATTTATAATAAAAATAAACAAACCTTAAGTTTAAACATGTGATGAGCGAACGTGCATGCCAAAGGTAATCGTCAGCACACGTACCAATGTACATAAAAAGAGTTCGCACGTAAAGGAAACTCCATTATTCGCCCCCAAAATTAGATACGTGTCGGTTGAGTCTCGCATTTATTAAAAAAGTATGTATATTGCGTGTGAAAATATAATAATTTATGTTAAAAATTCAACCGGGACCAGTTATGTGGGTTCTACTTTGGTCCCTTTTTACCGAGGTAAAGCAATAATCAATCCTCGAATTTCATTTAACCTAATTGGCAACTGTAAGGTGAGGCATAAACCTTGTTAGATGGACCGACGTTTTAAAAAAAAACCTGATACGTCAATTAAGAAGCTATACCTATATGCTAAGGAAGAGATTGCAGTAGATTAATTGAATATTGCACTCTCGTATTTACTATTCTTAATATTCTTATTCTAAAAGAAATCATGAGCAGATTACTGCTTCAGATATTCAGATATTAATGATATTACTGCTACAGTGATTAATGATAAAATTACGGGAAAAGAGTTTTAATTTATCATGTAAAATAAGTCAACATCGAAAATCATTATTTATAAGGATAGTAACTGCTAATCAGGAGGATCTTCTCGTCTAATATAACCAGTGTGTGTTACCAGCAATGATTTACGGTACTGAAACGCGGTCTCTAAATGTCAGCCTCATAAAAAGTCTCAAAGTAGCATGTTATGGAGAGAGCCATGTTCGGGATTTCTCTACGTAATAAAATCTGGAATACGAAAATCCGTAGAAGAACGGGTGTAACCAACATAGCCCAAAGAATTATCATGTTGAAGTAGCAATGGGCAGGCCACATTGCTTGTCGAACCGACAACTGTTGGGGAACAAAGATTCTCGAGTGGCGACCATGAATCGGACAACGCAACGTGTGACGACCCCCACTAGGTGGACTGACGATATTATAAAGATCGTAGGAAATCGTTGGATGTGGATGGCACTGGACCATTTTGAGTAGCATTCTCGTAGGGAGGCCTATTTCTGCCGGGGATCGAATGTCAGTAGACGATCTCTCCGGCTCCCCGTAAAAGCGCGGAAGGGGCCGCTGTGGTTTTAGTGGGTATTACGGTCGGGTTCCAGCTGGCCGGTGAGTCCACACTCCCCCTCGTCTGTCACCGGCGGGGGATAGCGCGCAAATGCATTTCCACAGCGATAAAAAAAAAAGTGAGGCCTATTTCTAAAAATGGACGTCTAATGGCTGATGGATGGATGGAATTGCCAATTATAGTATTATCTTTATTCATCAAGTATATATAAGTCTGCTAGAACCAGAACGGCCTAACTACAAGAACCATGTTTTATAATATGGAGGGAACTAAATTCAATTTAACAGATTTGAACATAAGCCGATAATTTAATTCTACTGCCATCTATTGTTAAGAGCTTGTAAACAATTTTAGGCCGCTGTGGTTTTGTAGATTAATATTTTTAGATTGTGAAATTGACTATTAAACATTATTTTAAAAATATCATAATACAAATTATGTCACATGAACTTTCAAATGATGTGCCATCAAGGAACGCCTTTGATTACACCAACATATTTAATTTACGTTTAATCCTTACCAAATAAAAGTTTACTACAGTAAAGTAATAAACAGGTTGACAATATGTTGATAATATTCACTAATAGCAGTCATAAAAGAAATTTACCGTTTTATTACCACAATTTGGTCTTTTACGGGCGTCACGACTCTTAGTTCCACAAAACGTGAAACAGATACAATACAGTGCATTAACTAACGACCCATTAAATTTGCTATTTGGATAAACCTGCTATTTCAAGATCACAATGGGAAAACCTGTCTAATTAGTTTGGTGTATATAAACAATGCTTTCAGTGTCAGATATATACGTTAATATTAATTACGGTTCACCTTTACAACTAAGGTTATGTTTATATGTACATATATGTGAAATAAAGTTTAATGAACAACTTATTAGATTTTGTAGCCGGTAGTAATTTAGTTACGTGGTTTTTTGGTAACCCTAATAAAATTGATTACTGCCTGTCTCATAAAATGCCCAACGTTGCAATCCGCAATCACAGGATACTATTTCTCTTCGGAGTTTTTTTTTTTTTTTTTTTTTTTTAAAAGACACCTCCCTGCACTAAGGAAATCCTTGTATCGCGGGGGACTTTACAAACATGCAATTAACGCAAACAAATTACACCCAGACTCAGAACAATACTTTGTGGATCGCACAAAGTATTGTCCTGCGTGGGAATCGAACCCACGGCACTGGCACGGAAGGTCGGTCTCTCTCATCTTAACCACTACGCCATCTGTGCAGTCAAAAAATCCTTGCATTTTTAAAAGAAAGCAGCCCAATTGGTATACGATTGATGTATTGGCATAAAGTTTACATAATTGTGGAGTATTTCAAGCAAATAAATAATTGAGAATATAAAACTATCTCAGATGAAACTTTCAGGTTCGTTTCGACAAATATTTGTGTACCTATATTAAGCAAAAAACAAATAAAATCTATTTTGTTACTGTATTTTATTACAAGATTTTTCCATATGGTGACGGAGTAAGAATACAATTCACCACCCCCTATCTTACCCGTACGAGACGACTAAGAAGGGTATAAAACGCATATATAATCTATGCGAGAGAAGGAAAACTCGAAACAAAACCCTATACCAACACGTCTGACAAGCGTGGTATAGTAGGTCAATTACCCTCCCATTATGGAGGAGGCTCTAGGAGGAGGAGGATTGTATGTTTATTATTGATTTATATGAATCACGACTATAAAAAAAATATTTGCACCTAAATCAAGTAACGTAATTAGAAAGTATGATATGAACATAATTATGGTGTGAAGTTTGTTAACAAAATAATGATTCACACGATACGATTTTCAATGAGAATTTCTTTAAGAACTTAATGTTTAATTAATATAATAGAAGGAAAACTCAAAATAAAACGTAATGAGAATCCATCGAGTAAGCATGATATAGCTGAATAATTTGCCTTTCCTTCGTGGAAAAACTTGTATTGAACGAAAATGAAATATTATTGTAAGTTATTTTTTTTAATGGGATTCACGTACAATTTCTTATATTTTGTATAATGCCTGTCCATTTAACTATACCCAATCAAAACAGAATCCTTTGAAAATGAAATATTAATTCTCTTTAGAGAATATTTAATATCTCTAAAAACGTGCTTTTCATTATTGTTAATACCATTTAGTTAATAGAATTATTTTATAAAATTTTAACGCTACATTACGTTTTAAACCAGCCTGTTATGGTTTTTCAAAAAACGATTCTAGGTTACTGAGAATTAATGAGAATATTTATTTATTTATTTATTGCATCAAAGAAACATACAGTATTATAATTAATTTACAATAAGAAAAAAATATTAAAAATAATTAACACTGTCACCAATGAAGTTTCTAATATTAATTAAGAGATTACTAATTAAAAGTCTGTTAGATGTTATATAAAATAAAAGGATATTCTGATCTGATTCCATAATATCCATCCCAAAGTTAAAACAACATGAATTACACACCAGTGCTATATCACACATAATAACGTGTTTATAAAATAACTGTATATGAGAAAGTTTAATAATATTTACTTTAGTATTCAAATGCGATCTCTGCGGAAAATCTGTGGAGTTAGGCTGACCGACCGCATTCGTAACGACGACGTAAGAGAGCGAGTAGGTATGAAAGAGAGTATTGGTGTAAAGATGCGAAAGGGAATGCTCCGATGGTTCGGACATGTGGAAAGAATGCCGAACGAACGCCTGGTTAAGAAGATATACAATGCGAAAGTGGAAGGATGTAGGTACCGAAGGAGACCGAGACTAACCTACCTAGACCAGATCGGTCATGTACTGAAGGAAGGTGGAGTCAAGAGTCTCCGAAACCGGCGAGCGTGTATGAAGAGAATTATGAATGTTGAGGAAGCGAGTGAAGTATGCAGAGATAGAGTTCTCTGGCACTCTGTTCTCTCTGCCTACCCTGCAAGGGATATGGCGTGATGATATGTATGTATGTGTAGTATTCAAATTGCCATTGTGGTAAAATTGTGTTTATCTGGTGACAGAGTGTGCTTCCTATCTACCACCAATACCTCATGATGCATGAGATAAATTATATGTACATGGCTTAAGCTGTATTGTGTTCCATACTTCTTAATCAAATCTAGAGTATTTTCCTACATAAGATCACAAAGCCTTGCCTTCAGGTCAAATGTTGCCAAACTTTATTATAAACAGCAAAAAACAAATTTGTCTTATCAGGCTGGTTCGGTTTTTGAAACTCAAACACTATAAGATTTAAATTTGTTTGCGAATCAAAAAGATACCACATATGGTACTTAATCTGTACCAACACATGATAACTTGTCTATATACACAATACTCTTGACTTCAATATTTATTGATCTTAATTTCATTTTACTGTTTTGGGGTGCTTCTTACATATATGTTATAACAACAAAACGCCATTTTACTACTGAATCCTGCTGTTATCTCAATTACTTAGGGTCAACGCAATATTTCTTCTTCTTCCAAACAACCCTGTCAGATTTCATCTCAGTCATCACTCCCTATCTAAGTATATCATGCCTCACGCATTCCTTTTATCTTTTCTCCCTTTACCCCTAAAGCCATTCACAGAGCAACATTCATTCAACTTAAAAATTTTCTTTTTACATTATTCTCATCCCGTCTCATCATATGGCCACGTCAAGCGTTCACTTCTTAACTTCCCCGTCACTGGCGTAACTTTTAAACTTTTTTATACGTTCCTTTATGCGTTCATTTGAATTTGACTATTAAGTCTCAGGCAATAACGAGTGTCCTTTATATTCATTTAAAATAGAAACTACAAGAATTAACTGAACACAAATTGTTTTAAATGCGAATACTTCTATTCTAGATGTGTATGAATTTAAGTTACTGCTGCTTACAATGTTTTTGCTTTTGCTTGAATAAATAACACATTTACTTGAATTAAAAATTCTTTACGCCCAAATGAGAGGTTACTTAAAATATTGGGGATCTGGATTGCTGGAAAGAAGTTTCAGTAAAAAAATACCCGCAGTGAAGTGCGAACTATCACCGTCGCTCATATTTATTTATCAAGATAGTGATCGAAATTTGCATGTCCTAAAATAGTTCACGATGATGTAAGTGGCAGCACGGTTGGGCCGGATTCCCAATAGGTGCGGGTTCGAACCCCGCTTGTGACATCATTTTTCGTTTCGTATTGGGTATTTATAAAGATAGTGATAGGTAGGTAGATGGCACTTTAGATGACTATGCAGGTACTCATCCACCTCATCATGATTCCATTCTCGTCATCAATCTACTTAGACTAATGGGTTGGATGGATGAATGAGGCTGACGAATGATGAATGGCTGGACGGTTGTTGAAATAATATTTGCACCCATTTTTATATTCGATAAAATATACCTATATTCTTGTAGTATTTTCATGTATTTTGTAGAATATAAAGTCTTTATTTTTTCCAATATACTGGTATACATATATGCCAATGATAAGATAGTTCCCTTATCAAACACTGTGTGAATTTTTATGGCTAATAAAACGGTAATTTCTCACACGAGTCTATTTATATGTAAAACGCAACGTAATATAATGTCGTTTGAATGGTAAAGTGAGACTTACTATGGTGCCTGTTACGTCGCACATCAGGGATTTGCCAAATATTTTTGCCCCAGTCCAAAACGGCTATCTACCGCCAACGAATTAGCCAATAAAACCAAATTGAACCAAATAAATTTTCCATTATGTCTGTCTTTCTATTTGCGTTAATAAGAACTGAAGTTAGCTATTGTCTTCTTGCTTCTGATGACAAGTTCGAATGTTTTAATAGAATTAAAGTCTCGTTTCAAATTCAAACTGACATCACTAAATGAAACACCGAAGTACGAACTTATTAATTATAATTGAAATAAATAAGTCTACATTATGTTTTGCAAGTTCTTATTAACTTCATTAAAAAGAGAAAACGTTTTAATAGTGAATCATAAGAAGTTGGTGAACTTCGTCGGTACAAAGGAGCGTTAGTCTTTCGTACTTTTTGTACTTTATATTATATTTAAATTATATTTTATATTTGAGTCTTTACAATTTTCTAGAGAAATATTATTAGCTTTGGTGGCGTTCAAGCAATCACCTTATAGTAAGTGGCAACTGGCACTCTTGAACCTCAGTTATTCTAGAGGCAGAACAATATCATTATCAATTGAGAATATCGCATTTCTCAAATTTTGTTTAAAGAAGAACCTGCCAGAAAGCTTGCTAAGCACTGCAATTGGTAGAATATTCCAGAACCGTAGGTTTACGTGGAAGAATTGATCACAGAAAATGAAAACTAAATCCTTTTCAGGTGATATAATTGAAACCTACAGCGATGTCAACTGTTACGAAAGTAAAAATGGGAATGCTGTTTCATGGCAAACAGTTTCTGATAAAATTAGGTATGAAAGAGAGTATTGGTGTAAAGATGCGAAAGGGAATGCTCCGATGGTTCGGACATGTGGAAAGAATGCCGAACGAACGTCTGGTTAAGAAGATATACAATGCGAAAGTGGAAGGATGTAGGTACCGAGGGAGACCGAGACTAACCTACCTAGACCAGATCGGTCAGGTACTGAAGGAAGGTGGAGTCAAGAGTCTCCGAACCCGGCGAGCGTGTATGAAGAGAATTATGAATGTTGAGGAAGCGAGTGAAGTATGCAGAGATAGAGTTCTCTGGCACTCTGTTCTCTCTGCCTACCCTGCAAGGGATATGGCGTGATGATATGTTTGTTTGTCATCCGTCATTCCAACGACAATATTGACCTGAAATTGGAAACACCGATATTCCAAATGTCTTTCTGCAGTTCTTTATATATAGTTAAATGGCATAATATTTTGACCCTGTGCAAGTAGTAATTAATTCACGTGTGGATGAACTTATTCTTTATGTAACACTAGATAAATTGCTGTCAGACTCTCCTCACCAATTTGGGTTTAATTTTAAAATGAATACCGAATGGTTTTACTAGATAAATTTGACATCAACCCCCAATTTATAGAATTGTACGAGTAATAATTCAAAGAGTTCCTTTTTGATAATAAATTGCTATGATAAATATATACATTTTTATAGTCATCATTCTCCTACTCTTATCCCAATTACTTGGGGTTTATACAATATGTACTCTTTTTTCATAGTACGTACTGTAAAAGTTATTGACAATAGTTTTACGATCGTCGCCTGCCAGACGCCAACCCTCCTTAAAAATGTGATTGTTGACCAAACGGCATCAGATGGAGTTGGCCCAGGTCGTTATAAGGCTCTTAGTTGTCTTTTACGACACCCACGAGCAAAGTAAGGGTTGGTAGTATTCGTAGCCGCTATCACACAGCTAAACCTTTCTTACAATATATACATACATACATACATAGCCTCACGCCTGTTTCCCAGAGGGGTAGGCAGAGACTACGGATTGCCACAAACCACGATCCTGACATACCTCCATCGCTTCATTCACACTCATCACAGTCTTCATGCATGCTCTACGGTTACGCGTACTCTTAACCTGACCTTTCGCCAATACATCTTCAATTTGATCCAGAAAGGTACGACGTGGTCTTCCCCTTGTAAACGTCCCACTCACACTTGCATTGTATACTTGCTTAGTCAACCTTTCTTCTCTCATTCTTTCCACGTGGCCAAACCACCTCAGCATTCCCTTTTTTATCTTTGCCGCTACTTCTTCATTCACACCACAGCGCTGTCTTATAACACTATTCCTAATTCTATCTTTCAGACTTACACCACACATACTACGAAGAGCTCTTACTTTACTCTTACAATATATGCGAATATATATATATATATATATATACATAGGATTCATTTAATGAACTAAATTATATTTAATATCGTTCCAAGGCCCAGCTTAGAGAATGCTTGACTTCAAACGCATGTTGAGTTTTCTTCCTAATATGCTCCGAAATAAATGTTGATGTATCGCTTCTCACTTATGGTATCATACGAGTACATATAGTTCGTTATTAATCTTTCGGGTACCAGATCAATCAATTCTTCACAGGGCTAAGAAATTATGAATATTAATTTTATATCGTTTAAAAAGCCAATTTATCTAAAACTGTATATTACTTATAAAATAAAATCTACGAAAACGGAAAGAAATATTTATCACAAAAAAATTAATTAAACTCACCCCAAAAAAGTGGTTTAACAAGAAGAATAATGGAATAAATTTGTGTTAAGATCCCTTTATAAAAATCTAAGTGATAAAGCATGTTTTGCTATAAATTTTCATCAGTTTAATATTTTTGAAAAGAATTTATAGTGTTTACCTGCGAAACATTCAATTACGTAGAAAAACTACCGTGCCAATTTGCGAATATTAATGTTTGGAACAAACCATATATCCAATACTATTCCGACCAATTGCAAAATAGAACAACGTGCTCCAATTCTGTCGAGACTTTTGAAGACAGGGTTATTTTGGATATGTGAAATAAACTTTACATGCAAGTTTATTTTTCTAGCGACTAAATAACAGCAATATTCAAATTATTTACACCATAGTATATATATATGTATATATATACAGGTTGGAAGTGGACCGCTCCCGTAAACAAAGACAGGTGACCCTACTAGTCCTACTTGTAATGACAGGCTAGAAAAAAAATCGATACGGATTAAATATTATTTTTTCTCAACGAATTTTAAGTTTATTCCAAACTCCATCATATTAAGACAGTGCCATGTAACGATAATGCCATAAAAATAAGTAACATAAAATAAGTAATATAACCTTGGATTTGACCTTGATCTTTGTTTTCAAGGTTATTTCAAGGTCATCTTTGTTTTTTTAACCTTGGCTTTGAACTCTTAACTTCGTTTTTAAGGTTATTTCAAGGTCAACTTTGTTTTTTTAAATAGGAACCTCTATTTTTGATATCGGCAATAGAAAGAGCGAGATTACGTACAAATATGTTTCAAAGTGACCCCTGAAGGTCAAAATAAGTAAGGTCAATCTTATTCAGAGGAATAGCAATGAAAATGAATACGAGAAGAATCATTGGTTATCTCGAAAGATTAAGTGCAGATTTTTTAAGTTCAGTTTGACATATTTCAAGGTCATTTCAAGGTCATATCAAGGTCATCTGCACTTAATCTTTAGAGATAACACCAATGGTTCTTCTCGTATTCATTTTCATTGCTATTTCTCTGGATAAGATTGACATTACTTATTTTGACCTCTATTTGACCTTCAGGGGTCATCTTGATACATATTTGTACGTAATTTTTTTTCGCTATTTATAATTCCGATATCAAAAATAGAGGTTCCTATTTAAAAAACCAAAATTGACCTTGAAATAACCTTAAAAACGAAGTTTAAGGGCAAAGCCAAGGTTACCATGTCATGCGTTATTAAAAATTTCGTTTGACGTATTTTTTATATTTCGATCAAATCATCCGCCTTTGAGATAATCAGGGGTTTCCATCCTTTTGCCCCGCCACTAGTATATATATATATATATATATATATATATATATATATATATATATACTAGTGAAGGTATTGTATAGAAACTAAAGTATATCTATAAAAAAGAAATTAAATAAATAAAATATAAATATTGTTGTTATCACAAATGAAGAGTTACAATATGTCATGAACTCTTTACCATTTTCCTCTTTCTTTTCATAAGCTATTACATATTTATGTACGAGTATTTGTCAGCATCAATAGTACTGATACGATAAGACGCATAGTCATTATTCTTTACCTTCTTATTTTTCACCTTTTTAACATAAATAAATTATTACAGTTGTATTTATTATTATGTAATTTTGTAGTTTAGGTATTTATTTTAAAGTCCCAATAAAGAAATACAAAGTGGAGCCAAATAACTATTAATTAATTAAAAAATAAATGTACCAGTTGTTAATTAATGATTGACTATGTAGTGATGGAACAAGAATTTAATTTACCACCAACTATCCTGCCGTGGGTATCATAAAAGAAGACTAAGGGACATAATATGCATAAACATGTAAGCAAAAATAGAACCCTGTACCAACCCGACCAGCCTGGTATAACAAGTCTATTTCCCTTCTATTGTGGAGGAGACTCGAGTCCATCAGTGGGACTTATATGTGCTGAGATATCGATGATGAGTTGGCATCAAACCCAAAAAATTATACTCCTTCGAGGCAATCATACCTTAACGATTAATAACTGCTAATGTAGATTGAGTTAGTGATCAACTCCAAAATTAAATTCAAAAGAGGCAGTCATACCTAAACGATTAATAACTGCTAACGTAGTTGGAATTAGTGATTAACTCCAATTTACACTTAAAAGAGGCAGTCATACCTAAACGATTAATAACTGCGAATGTAGTTTGAGTTAGTGATTAACTCCAAATTACATTCAAAAAAGGCAGTCATACCTAAACGATTAATAACTGCTAATGTAGTTTGAGTTAGTGATTAACTCCAAATTACATTCAAAAAAGGCAGTCATACCTAAACGATTAATAACTGCTAATGTAGTTTGAGTTAGTGGTTAACTCCAAATTACATTCAAAAGAGGCAGTCATACCTAAACAATTAATAACTGCGAATGAAGTTTGAATTAGTGATTAACTCCAAATTACATTCAAAAAAAGCAGTCATACCTAAACGATTAATAACTGCTAATGTAGTTTGAGTTAGTGATTAACTCCAAATTACATTCAAAAGATGTAGTCATACCTAAACGATTAATAACTGCGAATGTAGTTTGAGTTAGTGATTAACTCCAAATTACATTCAAAAGATGTAGTCATACCTAAAAGATTAATAACTGCTAATGTAGATTGAGTTAGTGATCAACTCCAAATTAAATTCAAAAGAGGCAGTCATACCTAAACGGTTAATAACTGCTAACGTAGTATGAGTTAGTGATCAACTCCAAATTACATTCAAAAGAGGCAGTCATACCTAAACGATTAATAACTGCTAATGTAGTTTGAGTTAGTGATTAACTCCAATTTACACTTAAAAGAGGCAGTCATACCTAAACGATTAATAACTGCGAATGTAGTTTGAGTTAGTGATTAACTCCAAATTACATTCAAAAAAGGCAGTCATACCTAAACGATTAATAACTGCTAATGTAGTTTGAGTTAGTGATTAACTCCAAATTACATTCAAAAAAGGCAGTCATACCTAAACGATTAATAACTGCTAATGTAGTTTGAGTTAGTGGTTAACTCCAAATTACATTCAAAAGAGGCAGTCATACCTAAACAATTAATAACTGCGAATGTAGTTTGAGTTAGTGATTAACTCCAAATTACATTCAAAAGATGTAGTCATACCTAAACGATTAATAACTGCGAATGTAGTTTGAGTTAGTGATTAACTCCAAATTACATTCAAAAGATGTAGTCATACCTAAACGATTAATAACTGCGAATGTAGTTTGAGTTAGTGATTAACTCCAAATTACATTCAAAAGATGTAGTCATACCTAAACGATTAATAACTGCGAATGTAGTTTGAGTTAGTGATTAACTCCAAATTACATTCAAAAGATGTAGTCATACCTAAACGATTAATAACTGCGAATGTAGTTTGAGTTAGTGATTAACTCCAAATTACATTCAAAAGATGTAGTCATACCTAAACGATTAATAACTGCTAATGTAGTTTGAGTTAGTGATTAACTCCAAATTACATTCAAAAGATGTAGTCATACCTAAACGATTAATAACTGCGAATGTAGTTTGAGTTAGTGATTAACTCCAAATTACATTCAAAAGATGTAGTCATACCTAAACGATTAATAACTGCTAATGTAGTTTGAGTTAGTGATTAACTCCAAATTACATTCAAAAGACGTAGTCATGCCTAAACGATTAATAACTACTAATGTAGTTAAGTCGAAGTTTTATTTAATTGAACGTCTCACGTCAATAAATAATATAATTATGTAGTACTATCGCTATGTCGTCTCAATCTCAAATATTGTTTCCCCCTTCGATTACGTTTAATAAACGTTATGTTTTCATATTAACTTTATTGAGCACACTCCTATTACTGTGTAACGTTTTCTTTATCTCGTTTTTTATTGCTTGATGTTATGAATGTCACTTGATTTGGAAAAAGTATTGTTCTTTTAATATAGCCTGTTTTTTTTATCTTTTTATTGAACTATATGTATTTTATCAATATATTTAATACAATATATTTGAACGAACATTTTTTGTATATTTATTCTTTGTATATTTTTGTATATTCCTAATCTCGGTATGACTAGCAATTTTTATGATTTTTTCTATGTAGGAGGTACCGGAGGCGATAAATTAATCTAGCTAGGTTTAATTTATAGAAAATATCGTTTTATTAGTGTTTTCAAACAATGAAAATAATAAAGAGTATGAAGGTAAATTTAGCCACTGTTCAAGAATAATATCTCGGTCAAAAAATTTAACAGTCGATTTATTCAGGTCAACCACGGCAGATCCTTGATTTTCTCTTTTTTAATTTTTTATTAATTTGTTATTTCGTCAATTATTCTCACACTGTCACGGTCTTCCGATACCGTTCAGGTTCAGCAGGGTTCATCCATTTCACCTGGAAAACGATACGATCTTCGACTGTACGTTTCCAGTGATCATTTCTCCCACGTACGCGCAAGATTTGGAATTAACTACCTGTTGCTGTATTTTCCGAGAGAAAGAGCTACTGCCATTCTTTTAGTGAACCCTTGGCTGATTTGGCCGAGGATTCTGCGGGTAAATAAAGAGCTGGCGACAATTGTAACCTTGTCCCGTAGTCACACGGGAAGACTCTCCTGTGTCATTCTGTATCATGTAGTTATTTATACAAAGGAAATTGTCTGGGTCTGCTCTGTGGGTTCACTTAGTATGAATTGTAATTGCTATATAGCTGTGACAGTAATTGTGATTACTTGCAATACGAGAATTTACGACTTTGTATCCGCATTATTGTTTCTCATGTCTGACCCATTGCCTACATATATATAAGATAATGATATAAATACTTCTATCTTAAAGAATTATATATATAATAAATATAAATAATTATCTATTATCTATTGACTGGATTGAGTAAGTATTTAATAGATGGCGCTATGTTAAACGTACAAACGATTCATATAAGCTATAATTTATTGAACGTATTGTACGTGAATGTGAACAAAACCAAAATAATGGTCTTTGAAAGAGATGAAGCCAGAACAGATGTAAGAGTAACAATAGGTAATGATGTACTAGAGCAAGTGGATGAATTTGTATATCTTGGATGTGGATTTAGCCGAGATGGAAGGTACACCACTGATATAGAGCGAAGAGTGAATGCGGGAAATAGAGTGAACGGAGCGTTGGGGCAACTTCTCGGTAGCCATCACCTCAGCCAGAAGGCACGTGTATACATAACGCAGTGCTTGTCCCAACATTACTGTATGGAAGCGAGAGTTGGGTATGCAGAAAAGAGTATGAAAGTAAAATTAATGCGGTTGAAATGCGATCTCTGCGGAAAATCTGTGGAGTAAGGCTGACCGACCGCATTCGTAACGACGACGTAAGAGAGCGAGTAGGTATGAAAGAGAGTATTAGTGTAAAGATGCGAAAGGGAATGCTCCGATGGTTCGAACATGTGGAAAGAATGCCGAATGAACGTCTGGTTAAGAAGATATACAATGCGAAAGTGGAAGGATGTAGGTACCGAGGGAGACCGAGACTAACCTACCTAGACCAGATCGGTCATGTACTGAAGGAAGGTGGAGTCAAGTGTCTCCGAAACCGGCGAGCATGTATGAAGAAAATTATGAATGTTGAGGAAGCGAGTGAAGTATGCAAAGATAGAGTTCTCTGGCACTCTGTTCTCTCTGCCTACCCTGCAAGGGATATGGCGTGATGATATGTATGTATGTATGTATAATTTATTAGCATAACCACCACGTGTTACTGAGGCCACCTTAGCCACAGCAACGCGTGGCTGGGTCTGCTAGTATCTATATATAATAAATGAATGTATTATGACAAAGAACAGCACAATGAATTGAAAAACAGTAATGTAAGCAATCAAAGCAATATCAAGTAGAAACGATCAAAAGGGCTTATTAATTAGGGTTAACTAGTGCTTTTTGAAAGGCTATGGACTCCTGTCCAGTTTACTCCGCCTCGGACAGTTCGCTTGAATTGTCCGAGGCGAAATAAAGGGCGACGTGTGGACCCATAACTGCTATATTACCTTGCCATCGCCAATTAGGCTGACCATCAGTATCGGCGGGTTATAGTTATATAATGCTGCCGATTATTTTTATTTGCTTTTTTAATAATTTCACACGTCTGTATGTATATCCATGTATCCATATAATGGAATCTTTGAACGTGATTTTGCCTCACTTCAAACTGTCAGATTTTCCAAGTTGGAAGTGTCGAAACTTTGCACATATACGTGTTCAAATTTGCAAGGACCGATGACTGTATAATAATTTTTAATAACTTTAGTCCATTATCTTCACCCGTATCACCAAGATACTTTTTATATTTATTTTATTTCTTTACAGGTTCAGTAACTTTACGAGACTAACAATTAACAAACTAAATTATTATATGACAACAAAATGTTTTAATAAAGAAAAATAGTTTAATAGTAGTACTACGCTGTTGACAGTTCTCTGTCGACAGCCGCAGGCCAGTCCACCCGGAATAGTATCACACTCGTAGAAAATGGACGTCTGAGTAATGGCAATGTGCTATTGCGCTTCGTTCGTTAAGTGAGAGAGCTAGAAGTCCAACTGGGGTGGGTTTGGGGTTTGTATTGGTAGGCAGCGGCCTTTAGTATTGCAAAGGTCCATAGGCGACAGAGACACACAACATCAGGTATGCTGTCAGCTTGTTTGCCACCATAAGCAATAAAAAAAATAGTTTAAAATGATATACATTTATTTAGGCCTTTTAGTTAAATATAATAAATTAATATATGATAAATAATATTTTTAGAGGGTAATTAGAGGTGTAATATATATTGTCTACTTATTTTTTTAATTAGTCACTTCCTTATATGTTAAATATACGTATATAAGTTGTATATATTAGATAATAATGAATGGTACAACGTATCACCATAAACGTGGGAGTCGTAAGACATCTAAGATATATAAACAGATATCAGCATTGTAAAAGAAATAAAGCTAGAAATAAAAGCTTTATATAGAAATTATCTGACTAGCGTTATTATAGTAGGCAGATTTCCCTCCATTTGTGGAGGAGGCTAATGGAATATATTCAGTCCGTTCGCTGCTGTAAAATTAAATTGTGGTAAAATTCTGATCATTAGAAAACAATAAACTATGATACTAAGTACAAAGAAAACTGTAATTATATAAACATAATTCTTCCATATAATTGAGCTTCTAAACGTCTGGCCCAGTTTTGATGGTGCTCCGAGCGATTTCAAACATCTATATTTTATATTTATACAAAACAGTATTTGTAGGGTCAATTAGTATATTGTGATGACTCTTGTGGTAACGGGTTAAGAATACAATGTGACATCGCCCCTTACTTTTTTGTGGGCATCGTAAAAATTAGCTAAGGAACCAGGAGAATGGCAGAAGTACTTTTCTGGGCAACTCATACCACTAATATAAATTAGACTTGAATAGGCTGATGATAATGATAAAAAAAATACTAAATATTTTTTGTTATATTTAGTAATAAATAAACTTTCATGTGCCTGATAAGAGTTTGCGCCCTTGCGCAGTAATAGACGGCTGAAATAATAGTATTCCAGCCGTCTATGATCCGATCTCATTATTTGGTACCTTTAAGTTTTTGCAATATATGCCTGGGCCGGGTTACCGCATTATTTACAACTCTGATTATATGTATCCGAATTTCCACAGTTAGAACAATGATACGCATATGGCAATACGTGAGAATGTTTATAGCTTTTCATCATCAACCTTCTCTTATCCCAATTAATTGGAGTCTACCCTCCTTGGTAATGTAATTGTCGACCAAACAGCATCAGATGGAGTTGGTTCAGATCTATGTGAAACTTATAGTTGCTCATGACGACATCTATGAGCAAAGAATTGGTAAGTAGTATTCTTGGCCTTCATGAACAGTGTTATATTTATATGTATTATCGACACAAATGAGGTCGAGGCCTCTAATTAC
Organism: Lymantria monacha; assembly: GCA_905163515.2. Taxonomy (NCBI): domain Eukaryota; kingdom Metazoa; phylum Arthropoda; class Insecta; order Lepidoptera; family Erebidae; genus Lymantria; species Lymantria monacha. Next base: position 13,444,482 of record LR991098.1, on the reverse strand, counting down.
CTACAATTATTTCCATCAAGCGGCGGTCTGATGTTCTAAGTTAAATTGTGTTTTGTATTTATAATGCCGCAGCTTATACAATATTCGGTATCTAAAAGTTTTCTTGTAAACGCGACCCTGTTGAGTACGTAAGTAGAAAAATTTTGGCGTTTTGCGTAAGCTTAAGGCTTTGTATTTACCTTGGGAGGAATAGATTTTTACAACAATCAAGATTGCTGTTTTTATATTGTACCATTTATGTTTTTAATATCTTTTTAAGTCGTGATATCAAATAGTGCACTTAAGGTGTTTATAAATGGGTATATCATCATAATAATCTCTGTATTAATAATCCCATTGACCGGCTCGAGCCTCCTTCACATTGTATATACTTTTATTTGAGCACTTTTTCTCCTGCAGTAATGGTATCTGCTTGCGTCTCTTAGTTAGCTTTCTGGAAAAATGTGTGGGTGACCATTGTATGATTCCTTCATCAAAATACGGATAAAAAAGTAGGTATAATATATACCTACTTGTTTAACTACATTTTTAACTACTGGGAAGGTTATTTTATTTTTTATTTTCACCCCGTATACGTCACTTGGTTTAAGAATCAATCTCCAGATGAGGATCTTTAGCTGGTCAGTCCAATTTGCATAAGGTTTAATTTATAGATTTTCTTTTCTTATAGTGTTTTTTTTTCTGCTAACATCCTTTAATACACATCTCCTATGCTTTGAGTATAACTAATATAAAAAAGAGAGATGACATACGCTATATGGTAGCATGGATTTGATAGAGAGATATTAAGTAACTCGCAGCTAATTTCTTGCAAATACAACACAGATGGCGAACCCTATTTCAAGCATCCCTTATCGTATTTTCCTTATATAATACCCACAAAAGAATAGTAAATGGCAACAGATTATATATTTAAGGTATCAACCATGTATACAATTATCAGCTAATAGACGCCTATTATTTAACAGCTGGCTCTATGGGGGAAACTGTTATGAATACGCTTCGCAATCGCAGTTACTAGTATAATTTTCCTAGAAAAGTACTCCTGCCTATTTACCTGGTAATGTCTTACCCGATCTGTACAACTGTTTTTTTTTAAACGAAAGGGAATTTTTTTTTCCTTTACACCACCCTCCACTGAGGAGTAGTATTATATTATATGTATTATAGATCCTTGTATTGCGGGGATTTTTACAAACATGCAATTAACGCAGACAAATTACACCCAAACGCAGACAAATTACACCCATACGCGTAATCGTAGAGCATGCATGAAGACTGTGATGAGCGTGAATGAAGCGATGGAGGTATGTCAGGATCGTGGTTTGTGGCAATCCGTAGTCTCTGCCTACCCCTCTGGGAAACAGGCGTGAGGCTATGTATGTATGTAAATTACACCCAGACTCAGAACAACACTTTGTGGATCGCACAATGTATTGTCCTGCGTGGGAATCGAACCCACGGCACTGGCACAGAAGCCCGGTATCTTAACCACTACGCCAGCTGTGCAGTCTACTACTACTTTAATGTACGTGCTGGTAGCATATTGTACTCTTATTCCGTCACCATATGTAGCCATCAAGCACGTGATTAAAATTCACTATTATTCCCGCTCAGACATATATTATGTCCTACTGTTCGCTTCAAGCCTCTTCCACAATAGAAAGATAATTGACCTATCATACTACGCTGGTCAGATGCTTTGGCTTAGGGTTACATTTCGGGTTCTCCTTCTGTTGCATATATGTTATATGCATATTATATCTCTTAGTCGTACTATATTACATTCCAAGGTATAATACCTATGTATTGTACCTTGGAATGTAATATAGTACCTATTGTACCTATGTACATATACAGGTAAATAGTGGGTGGTAAATTATATTTTTATCTCATCACCACACGGAAAAGATCAAAATTATTAAAACATAATTTACCTTTAATGTTTCAGTGTGACCTAAATCTAAAAATTTATGTAACCATAACTAAGTTTAAATTTTTGAATGCCCCAACTCGAGGTTCCCTAATATAATTCGGAACAGAACCCAAATAAAACTGACAATTTCATGCACATTATTCTATTAAGGCCTGTGAAATTTGACCTTTTTGTGGATCGCAACATTTTGACATGGATTTTACCGTCCCTTCATCGCAGGTGAGATCAGAGTGACAAAGGTAGGCCATTTGTATCGCAAATTAATGCGGTGAGTTGGTAAGATAAATAAATGACGGGGCGGTAATGCTTTCACGTGCTTAAAGCATACGTAGACATGTTGGTTGCATTTGAAATAGTAAATGTCTGTTTAGCTACGAGATTTGTTATTACAACACAAAATTATGCTGAATAAACATATAATAATTATCGACTTATAATAATAAACGATAAATATTTATTGTTTTTTTTTTAATGTAATCATCATAATCATTCAGCCTTTTGCCTTCTTATGCTGAACGTAAGCCTCCATCGTACTTATATAAAGGGATACGCTTGATACGCGTGTTGTAGCTTGGTACAGGGGTTTTTTATTTTTTTATTTCAGGTTATTTTTTTACTTTTGCAGTGGTATTATTTACTTGTATCCCTTAACCGATTTTTATAATCACTGCCAAAGAAGACAGGATGATAACTTGTATTTTTAATTTATTACCAAACAGATACTTTTAATTATAGAATTTTTAATCATACTTCATGTTTTGTTTGATATACAAATAATGCGATAGGCGAGTGGAAATACCACAGTGTATTATATTACTGCGTAGAGGTTTTTGATTGAATCTTGACGATCTTGAGGATGATGAAACTTTTTGGTATTATATATGTATTAAAGAATGATCTATAACGTTTACGCAAGTAAAACACATTTGAAATAAAACTATTCTTACGGATTTGATTTTTAATTTCGTGACGTTTCAAAGACTTTACAGCGTTCATGATCACTCGAGCACTAAGATGTTTCACGTCCAACAAGTCATCGTTATTACAGAAATTTATATTTTACAGCTACAGAATTAATCATTAGATTTTGCCCCAAACTATGATTGGATTTTGGAAGGTAATTAAGATATAATTCGTACACTTTGCTTACTTTTATTGTAACAAGTGTAAATTTGTTTGTGTTTGATCTTATAACAACACATCATCGTTTCGTATATCGTTAATATGAGCCCCACTGATAAGTTCGGCTTACTACCATAATAATCAGACAGGTTGGTATAGTTTAATTTCGAGGTTTTTTTTTTCTTAAGACACCACTTTGCACTAAGAAAATAATACTTCTATTGATGGGGAATTTCAAACATATAATTAACGCAGACAAATTACACCCAGACTCAGCAACAACACTTTGTGGATCACACACAGTGTTGTCCTGCGTAATAATCGAACCCACGGCACTGGCACGGATGGATATCTTAAACACTACGCCATCTGTGCAGTCGGGTTATCTTTCCTTCTGTTGTATAGATGTTATTTACACATTATATCCCTTAGTTATCTTTTACGACCCCCACGGGTAAGGGAATGGGTGGCGATTTATATTTTAGTCTTTTACCATCGTCTCATCATCTCAGCTCATATATGCCCCACTATTGGGCTCAAACCTCCTCCATAATAGGAGGGTAATTGACCTACTATACCACGCTGGTCAGACGTGTTGGTATAGGGTTTTATTTCAAGTTTTCTTTCTCTCGCATAGATGTTATATGCGTTTTATATCTCTTAGTCGTCTCGTACGATCACCTACGGAAGATAGGGGGGTGGTGAATTCCATTCTTACTGCGTCACTACACGGAAAACGGTCTTTTAACATAAGAAAATCATTTAGAGATGTTATATAATTACGATAAATCAGAAAATTGAATGTCATATGCCTCTTTCCTAGTAGCTATTAAAATAGATCTTTAGACTTTATAAATGTAACTTTAGATTTTAAAAGCAATTTTGCTCTTGTTCAGCGAAGCATTATTTTTAGGAACTGTATGATGACGTAGTATGCAATTTCAGTTATGAACGGTTCAGTAAAGTTCTAAGACCTTTCTATAAGAATTTATAGTTTCTTGTATGATTTATATATATTTTTTTTGTAATTAATCCATTGTGATATTTAAATTGATATTATTTATCTATCCAGAAATTATATATCTATAGTATATAAAATCATTCAAGGGATATAGCACAATATTTTCCACATGACAAATGGGCTGGCGATTGCAGTAGTGTAATTTACCAGGACAGTGCATCCGATGATGAATTCTCCTGGTAATCTCTCATCAGATTTCTGCTAATCCTTTCGGAAGGTAAGAAGATGATGATACAATATTGTATTCTTAACTCCTTATCACGTGAGATAAAGTATTACACTGACACCAAAAATCCAAATACACAATAAAAAAATACGTAATAAAACTATTTTTATCGATTTTAACGTGTTTGTTTGATTTTTATTTGTCCGATATAAAAAGTCGTAAAATAGTTTTGTTTTATTTGTAAAATATTGGCTGTATGTTAAATATTATTATAAAATGATTTTAAAATACCTATTTAACGATACCCCACTCGATATAGTTTGTTGACTTTAATTTTTTTAATTTTCACAATATGGCGTCCAGTAGTCGCCATATTGAATTTTCAATAACGCCATATCTTTAGTAACACTCGCCGGATTAAGAGGAATCGATTGACGTGCGAATCATAAAAATCGGCCCTGGCGTTTGGTATATATAGTGCTTCAAAGGAACATACAAACATACATACATACATACATAGACTGTTAAACACAATACCACTCCTTTGCAGTCGGGTAATTAGTAAACATTCCTAACTTTTTGTCGCAAATACATAACATTATTGTTTAACTGGAAGTAAAATTGCTAGATCACCTGATATTTGTCTATTTGCGAAAGCAACTCGTGTTCAAATATTTAATATTTTTTACTTTATAAATATTTCCTCTGTACGACCAATGCTCATTATAAAATAAGTTGAACTAAGAAAAATATAATTTAATACTAATATATAATGATGTATTCGTAATGACTAGAAATATTTAACTAGCTATGATTATTATTATCAATATATGTTTATGAAATTTGCAAAAATAATCTATAAAAAATGGATAAATTCTTGCCGGAAAGACTTAATTGCCGGATATATTGGTTGTATAATTTGTATATTTAGCAAAATATATATGAATTAGCACATACATACACTCTTCTGTGTTGATGGGTAAGAAAATAATAAATCACCACTCATTATTTTTAATTATTGCAAGCGTATGCCCACTAACACTAAGTTAGTGACAATAATTTTAAAGCTAGTGTTTAGTATACATTAAACATTTTTATTTTTCACTCCCATGATAAGATTAACAAACGAATGGGCAGGAGCGCTTTTCTGGAAAACACTTATTACTAATAGTAGTCGCAACGATTTTCAATAAATAACGGGCTTATTAATAAAGGAGCATAAATATGCGAATGCTCATCGTAAAATCTTGGGATTAATTACTGGATCGAGCACTGTATTACTGAGTTTAACATCAGACTTTACTATATGTTAATAAAATTGAATGTGGATTTATTACATGTCTGCCTAACTCTTGAAGAATAAAGGCATGATTGTATAAAGGAATAATCAATAATATTTGTTACCAACCATTTAAATTCTTGATCGAGGCCAAACAAATAAAAAGATAGGTATATAAAAACGTAAAGTTAAGAAGAGTTTGACCTCATTTAAGTTATCATCTGGAAGCGTTCCAATCTTGGTCCATTGTTTTAACGCGCGCTATGAAAATGGACGTGCCCATATTTTTTGACATATCTTAAGCTTGAAATGACACCAATTTGTAAGTCTGCATAGGTTCGAGTAAAAAATCGCTATAATGACATATCTTCTTACTCTCTTTAGCCGATATACATTCTGATATTGGGCATAGACCTGCTCAAGGCAAAACAAAATTATCCTACTACACTAAGCTTGAGTTTTTTATTATAAACATGTCTAACTATCTACTTATTTCGATTTTCAGGATAAACCTATAGATTTAATTTCAGGATAGTTTTAATGTTTGATTTTGTTCTTAAAAAATTCATGAGAAAGTTTTCCAATTAGATAATTCGAGCGAAGCTAAATACTACTTTTAAAGTCTATTAAAAACTACTAAAAATATAGGTTCCCATTAACAAAGAGACCCTGAACATTTCAATATCTTCTAGAGATTATATTATAGAATTTGACATTGAAATTAGAAGTCCTATGGCACCTTCACACTTTATCATGAGACCTTGGGTACCTGGATTCATAGCACAAATACTTAGTAAGCGAGGATAAATTCAGTGAACCCAAAAATGATGAATATGTATTTATCTATACGATAAGTATAGATAGTCTATGCCTGTACTGACATCAATACAGATTTATAATAATATCTTATTAGAAAAGTTTGTGTTTATACGTGCATTCGGCATTTCAGCATTTGATTAGATAGAATTCACTTTTTAAGACTAATGCCACCACACATTATCATTATGTAATTCTTTTAAGCCTAGAACCACAATTGTTTCCACAGATGATTGAGATTTGATCTTTAAAAAAGTATGAATGCGTTTAATATGTTTGAATCCAAAATCAATTTAATTTCAAAATATAAAAAAGTTGAGTTTCAATGATTCATTTGTTCTATGTAATGAGATGTAATATTGATCAATGTTAGGTTTGGCAGAACCGCTTGAACGCGCGTAAATCTTCTAGAGTCGCTACAAATCCGTACAAAATACTTCTCTAGAAGTGTCATAGAAAATATCTTACATAAAACTTAATTGGAAAGCTAGTATGATCAATTCTTTGAATGAATATTATTCGTTCAATTAAACGTTACATAATAAAAACTAATAAAAAAAGTGATATCGCCGGTAAAATTCTAGGGTAACTATTCTGTGTTTACTCGATTTAAATAACTATCTACTGAAAATCCGTTGTAAGTGGCTTTACAATCAAACGAATCCATCTATCTATTTATCAGCCTATCGGTAGACTACTATTGGATTAATACCTCCCAACAGAAAAATGCTACGATTAGCGGATTGGCGACCATAGAAGAATTTTATGACGAATAAGAGTGCTGCTACCTAACCTTTTAGTGGTTCATCTGTCTATTCTAAGGAGCCACATGTAAAAGTAAAGTGTGATGCCATATTGTATTCTTAAGCAGCCACAGGAGGGCCATTAATCGTATATAAACTAATTTCTTTACCACTAATCGTCTTTACGAATGAATTATAAATGTTTCAAAAGTGCGGTAATTTTATTTCTTACTCCATTATCTTATCATTGTTCAATTTCCTTACAAGATTAACATTGAACTCTCTAAATATAAAGAGGTAATCAAAATTCTAATATCCGCAAATATCAGTCGTGTCATTTGCATCGATGCGAATGAAAACCGCTCAACTTCGATCGACATTAAAGGGAAATGGGTCAACAAGCTCTTAAGTAATTGTTTGATAGATTTATTGGTTTTTAACTAGTGATTTTTATTTGTATATTTTTTCCTTGCAGCTCATATATGAAAGTCGCTGACGGAAAAATATACTCTTTCACATCATCATAATCATTCTCCTACTCTTATCCCAATTACGTGGAGTCGATACAATATGTATCTTCTTTCATAGTACATATTGTAAGAATGATTGGCAATCGTTATATAACCGGCCGCCTACCAGACGTCAACCCTTTTAGGAATATAATTGTTGACCAAATGGCATCAGATGGAGTTGGCCCAGGTCGTTAAAAGGCTATTAGTGGTCTTTTACGACATCCACGAGCAAAGTAAGGGTTGGTGGTATTCGTTACCGCTACCACACAGCTCTAACAAACATACACTCTTTCACAGTGAGAGGAAAATTGGCATTCTATGCCGATAATCAGACGAATTGCCATAAGGTTTTATTCGTGATTTTGTTTTTGTTGCCGTAATTTTATGCTTCCATTAGTTAATCCGTTAGGGATTGTGCTATATTGCAATCTTTGTTCATCCTTTTTAAAAATATATACGATGTTTGTATAGAATAGGTACCTACTAAAGAGAATCATAATTCTCTTTCTTTCTTTCATATTTTTCAAAATTATTCCTTTCAGTATCTTTGTAATAGTTTTATAATAGCCATGTTGTAGAATCCAAATTAATAATTTTTTTTCTTTCTTTATATTTTTATCGATATATTGAGTTTCTTTTTACAAAATAATCATTCACTTTCTTTTACTTTCATAGTTGAATGAGAGGACATGCCACGAAGATCACAGTTAAATTAAAAGCGTGTTAAAAAAGAAATATTTACTAATTGCGATTAGAAGAGTTGAGAGAATATTATCTTTCTAGGTTCCACTTTTTTAGAATACTATCAAATCAAACATTACGCTCATTGAATTCCTGATAAAATCTAATATAATTTGCCAATTTAATAAATTTCGGCAGAATTATTTTATTATTTTCAAATGTAATTAGAAAAAACCTTTTCTTCTAAAATATATACAGATACTTTCATTTGTTTATCTGCATAAAATTCAGAAATACGTTTAAAAGATTTCCTCTTATACAAATGCCGTGTTATTATGTTTTGTAATAATGGTTTCACGCCTCGTTCTTTTCCACAAAGAGTCGAGACTTTTAACATATACTCATAATATGTAGCTTGTACGTTATTATATAATATTTTTACAAAAACTGTAGACATAATCCGAAAAACTAAATGTTCCCTGGCCTTGTACCTCTAATAAAGTAAGTCTGCTGTACTGCCAGTAAACAAGAATCTCTGACAGCAATGCACCATTAAATCCGAACGTTTGCTTTACTTATTTACAACTAAATCACTAACTTCGTTTTCGTTTATACTGGCAGTTTAAATGCTGTGATTTTACGTAAAACTACAACCAGAAAATAAATATTGGTTTTCATATATTTTTGATCTTTATTTAAAAATTACTTTTCATGCATAGCTCGCGTTACGTAAATTAAATGGAAAGTGAAATCGAGTGTTAATAAAAAGCAAAGCCGTTATGATACGCTTTTCCGGAATACATTTTCGGCATCATTATCATTTAAGCTCAGTAACATCTCAGTGTTGGGTTCGAACCTCCTCTACAATAGGAGGGCAATTGACCTATTATAGCTTGCTTATCAGACCGGTTGGTATAAAATCGTATATGCATGAGTATATTTATTTCAACCCTATTCTGGCCAGTTGGAGTATTCGATTGAAACCAGTTTCATACCCAGTTTCCGTCCTTCATTTTGCTTTAACCCACACTTTCCTTACTCTAATTTTGTCATTCTATCTTCTCCTTTTTGGTATAAATGTCATTTACAAAAAAGTTAAATATAAAATACTATTCCTTGGTGGCTAGGCAGGTTGGCATAGTTTTGTTTCGCTTACTGGTATCCCAACTACAAACATCAGCAAGAAGTAAACGGTATCATATAGTAGGTACTCTTTCTCTATATACAAAATACTCTATTATTTTATCTATGTTAAACTAATTCTTAACAAAACAGAAAATGCTATAAAAAAGGTCTGATAAAATCGGATTGTTCTAGAGACGACTAAAGAAAACTCGAAACAAAACCCTATACCAACACGTCTGACTAGCGTGGTTATAGCAGGTCAATTTCCCTCTTATTATAGAAAAGGTTCGAGCCCAATAGTGGTTCATTTATGAGCTGAGATGATATTAAGTCAAAGCCTTTTTCAAGGGAAAGATATACCTAATACAAAAAGATAAATTGTGATTGGTAATTCACGTGATTAATGCCTCTTAATAAACCTAAAAATTAGCAAATTTTGCTGCATTATAATGTAAAATAAAAATAATGTTATATACATAACAGGAAATTGTTTAACATAAAGAAAAAATGTGTCGCGAATATGTTTTTCGCGATACTTACACAATGCTTACCGGCTTAAGCCGAAAATCTCTGGTTTTATCATAAATTTGCGTATTTATTTACAAAAAAAAAAATATAGTAATAAATTCAATGTAAGAATAATTGGGCAAGTGGCAAGTTAATCTCGTCGCAAATAATATTTATAGCTAAGATTGGATGTGCTGCCAATATATTTGATAGAAGTGCGAAATATATCTCGCCGAATAATGTTAAGTAATGTAATAAATCACTGTATAAGAATATGGCTTGTTTGTAGCGTGGCAGTATGTTAGTGATTTGTTTAAATAAGCCTTCATACATATAGAAAGCCATTAGCTGTGTGGTAGCGGCTACGAATACTACCAACCCTTACTTTGCTCGTGGCTGTCTTAAAAAACGACTAAGAGCCTTATAACGATCTAGGTTAACTCCATCTGATACCGATTGGTCAATAATTACATTCCCAAGGAGGGTTGACATCTGGCAGGCGGCCGGTCATAATACTATTGCCAATAACTTTTACTATATGTACTATGAAAGAAGAGTATATATTGTAATTGGAATAAGAGTAGGAGAATGACGATTCTAAAGACTATTATTAATCACTATTGTATTACTATTGACGAATTAACTTGAAATGATAATGATGTTATGATAATTGTTAATTTAAGTAATTGTATAAATAGTGTAATTATTAATAACTGTCACAAACTATAACACAATTTAAATTGTTCCGAAATAAATAAACAAACAAACAGATAAATTATAATATATTTATACAACAATTTAATAAATCAAATGCCTATTACTTTTTAAATTAAAAAAACCCTGCGTATAAAACTATATTACACTTAGACTTTATCCGTGTGGTGACGGAGTAAGAATACTATTCACCACCCCATATCTTATCCGTGGGTGATTGTACGAGACGACTAAGTGATATAAAACGCATGTAACATCTATGCGAGTGAAGGAAAACTCGAAACAAAACCCTATACCAGCGCAGTATAGTAGGTTAATTTCCCTCCCATTATGGAGGAGGCCCGAGCCCAACAGTGGGACATTTATGATGATGATGATGACACTTAGACTTAGAATAAAAATTTGTGGATCGCACAATGTATAATCCTGCATGGGAATTGAATTCACGACACCTAGCAAGATATATTAGTATTTTAACCACTACGATATAATATGTATAGCCAAATAATTATTTGATATTAGATTAGACTAAAGATCCAATAATCAAAATCAATGTTATGATAACGTAATTAACGATAGCTGTGTTTGTGATGTATTATCCCTTTAACCAAATTCAAAGTGTATATGTATACAAACGATTTAACTTCATCGTACGTTAAACGCCTGTTGATAATAATTAAGCTACTATTAGAGCCATTTCATTGTGGTACATAAGTATACTATATGTTGATATAGTATTTTGTTATGAAGGGAATTAATACAATATCAAATTGGCGTGTTAATCTAGTTCAAATGATATAATAGCTATTATGATTATACAGATATTTTGAAGCTCAAACTGTAGGCGTTATTACAAGTGATTGTGTCTTGAAGACTTCAGGAGCGATGAGTAATGGTTTCGTTATACTAAACAAGGGTACTGGAATGATTCTAATATTGGCAATATGTTGTCGTGTTATATTGAGATTATTTTCTCATTAACATTCCCGGCCGAAAAAAATATTTATGTGATTAAATTAAAGCATTTTTTTTAAGTAAACACCTTGCAATTAGGAAAGAAGACTTGTATTGCGGGGGACTTTACAAACATATAATTAACGAAGGTAAATTACACTGAGATAACAGTATTGTTCTGCGTAGGAATCAAACCCACTGTTTATTTATTTAATCAATTAATTTTCTTACTGCTAACAGCGTAATTATACATATAACAAACGAAACCTGGGCCAACTCTATCTGATGCCGTTTAGTCTACAATTAATTACATTCCCAAGGAGGGTTGATGTCTGGCAGGCGGCTGGTCATAAAACCATTGCCAATAATTTTTACACTATATACTATGAAAGAAGAGCACAATATTGTATCGACCCCAAGTAATTGGAATAAGAGTAGGAGAATGATGAACAGCGTAATCATACGCAAAAATAGAAAATATTTGTACATATTGAGAAAAATAAAATATTATAGAAGTATTGTTATATATAATAATAATAATATTGTTATATTGTTATATGCGTTTATATCCCTTAGTCGTCTCTTACGATCACCTACCAGTAAGACAATGGGTGGTGAATTGTATTTTTACTCCGTCACCACACGAAAAAGTAATCCTTACCTACTAATATTATAAATGCAAAAGTAACTCTGTCTGTCTGTCGCTCATTCACGCCAAAACTACTGAACCGATCTAAATGAAATTTGGTACAAAGATAGTCTAGAGCCTGGTAAAAGACAGGCTACTTTTTAATGCAAAAAAAGGTTGAAAGGTGTGAAAAGTTGTAAGGAATTATCGTCATTTTTAAAGCTAGAAGCTTGAAACTTATTTTTAGGCTATTGATTAGATATAAATAAATTTAACATTAAAATTTCGTATAAAAATTTACCCTTAAGGGGTAAAATAAAATTAGGGGATAAAAACTTGAGACAAGTAACCTTTTACGCAGGCGAAGACGCAGGCAGAAGCTAGTAATAAATATTTTATATTAACTAAAATTATATAGCTCATGTAATACAAAGTACCTACTGCCATAAATAACAATGTATTCAAAATAGATGTATAATAATAATAAATACATAATTTATGAGGCTTATTCAGCGCATTATCTGTTGCTGAAGATAGAAAAATCTTGCCTTGTTGACTCCTTTACTGGTAACAATAGAATGCACACGCTTATTTGCTACCGAAAATCTTACATGGAATTGTACAGGGTAAATGTAGTTTATTTTGCGTGTGGTGACGACAGAGTGAAAATACAATCAATACCCCTTATTTTCAAGTGAGTGTTGTAAGGTACGTTCATAGATAACGTCATTGACAGGAAGGACGGGAGAAGTTAAACATAAATTAAACCATAATGCTCTATGGTTTTAGAATTTTTATGATATGGTGACAAAGTTTCTCTTATCATTAACCATTTTATTTGTAGTTATTATTAATCAATAAGTCAAATTGTTACATTCAATAATGGAATAGTCATCATCAATTTTTTTTTGGTAATTGTAGTAGATCAGGATATACGTAGCACTGTTATATCATAGATATCATATTTTAATAAAACAAACATTCATAATTCTCTTCATACACGCTCGCCGGTTTCGGAGACTCTTGACTCCACCTTCCTTCAGTACATGACCGATCTGGTCTAGGTAGGTTAGTCTCGGTCTCCCCCGGTACCTATATCCTTCCACTTTCGCATTGTATATCTTCTTAACCAGACGTTCGTTCGGCATTCTTTCCACAAGACCGAACCATCGGAGCATTCCCTTTCGCATCTTTACACTAATACTCTCTTTCATGCCTACTCGCTCTCTTACGTCGTTGTTACGAATGCGGTCGGTCAGCCTTACTCCACAGATTTTCCGCAGAGATCGCATTTCGATCGCATTAATTTTACTTTCATACTCTTTCCTGCATACCCAACTCTCGCTTCCATACAGTAATGTTTGGACAATTTTTTTTTTAGGCCATACATTATTTAAAAAAAAGGTTTAATAGGTAATGTATTTAAACACTAAAATATAGCATATACAAGGTATAAGGGGACCGCTCCCGAAAACAAAGATAGGTAACCCAACTAGTCCTACTTGTAATGATAGGCTAGAAAAAATGTCGATTCGGATGAAAAAATATTTTTTTTTCACCACGCGAGGTCGTTGAGCTCTTGAACATATGATCATAAGTTTTGAATAGATTGCATCTTTTCTCATCTGAGTATAGTTACTTATTTTTTATTGAGTTATCATTACATGGCACTGTCCTAATACGATGGAATGTGAAAAAAACTTGAAAATATTTGTAAAAAAAAAAATGTTTTTCATCCTGATCGATTTTTTTCTAGCCTATCATTACAAGTAGGACTAGTAGGGTCACCTGTCTTTGTTTTCGGGAGCGGTCCACTTCCATCCTGTATAATAAGCCCACTATAAAATACTTTTAATTGGATTGGAATTTCTACCATAAACGATAAATACGAGCAAGTACACAGATGTGCTATTTGGTTTATTTATCTCTTTATTAACTTTTTGTCAATTTATATATTACATGGATTTTATGTAATAACATTGTATTGTACTGGTATATGGCTATTAGCTGCTAGCTGTTTAATTGTCGTCAACAGCCGTCGCTATTATGACAAAATTAAGGGTAAATAAAGTGTAACAATACATAATTAATATATATATATATATATATATATATATATATATATATATATATATATATATATATATATATATATATATATATATATATATATATATATATATATATATATATATATATATAAACAAAACATTTAAAGACTATAAAATTTAAACTAAAATTTAAGCGATAACACAAAAATAGATTAAGGGATATAAGAAGACAACATCACTACAAGAGAAGAACGATTGAAAATAAAACACTAAACCAAACCGTTTGTCCCGCGTGTACAACAGTGGGATGTATATCAGAGAGCGAAGATGAATATGAGTGAGTGAGTGAGAGTGAGTTATAATGATAAATAACAAAGTAAGCTTAAGTATGATGATATTAATTAAAGCAGTACGAAATGCTGTGTGGTAGCGGTTACGAATACTACCAACCCTTACTTACATTGTTCATGAATGTCATAATAGCTGACTAAGAGCTTCTTATAGCTTTTTATAGATTTGATCTCATAACATACATTTCATTCATCTCAGCTCACATATGTCCCACTGTTAGGCTCGAGCCTCCTCAATAATGGGAGGACAAATGACGTGTTGGTATAGGATTTTGCTTTGGGTTTTCCTTCTATTGCATAGATGTTATATGCGTTTTATATCCCTTAGTCATCTTTTACGTTCACCCACGGGTAAGATGGTGGTGGTGGTGAATTGTATTCTTACTATCATCACACGAATAAGCTAAATAAATGACGAAATTCTTATATAATAAATATTTTATCTTTATTTTTATCATTAAAGTTGATCAGTAGCCATCAGTTCTATAAACTGCTACTATGACGATGAAAAGGTCTTGGCCCTAAAAGAAAATATTTCATATAATCATAAAAATAATATTTTACGACAACCCCCAATATTCATATATATTTTCAACCTTTGTCACAACAGAATGGGCTGATAAAAACATTGTAGTAAATACACAAATGTTGTTCAACAATGGTGAAATGATGTATACTTTAATTACTGAAATTTTTAGCATTTAATATGCTTAATTATTTATAAATACCCGATTGCGAAACGAAAAATGATGTCACAAGCGGGGTTCGAACCCGCACCTATTGGGAATCCGGCCCAACCGTGCTGCCACTTACACCATCGTGAACTATTTTAGGACATGCAAATTTCGATTCATATTATATCTTACGTCTTCAAGGTGACGTATGCCATCTATCGGACAATGTTTACACATTGTATAGACTTAATACTTCAAACTTTACAGTTAGAATTGTATTAAACGATGACACAACCTTGTTATTCAAATTACTGAAATTTTTAGCATTTAATATGCTTAATTATTTATAAATACCCGATTAAGAAACGAAAACTTGTAATACAATAATGATGTATACTTGTAATACAATAACGCTGGATGTAATCTGGATATGAATTTTTTTTTCATTGATTTTATAGGTCAACTAGCTTCTGCCCGCGGCTTCGCCCGCGTAAAAGGTACCTTGCCTAAAGCTTTTCATCCTCTATTTTTATTTTACCCCTTAAGGGTAAACTTTTTACGAAATTTTAATGTCATATTCATTAATATCTAATCAATAGCCTAACAATAAGTTTAAAACTTCTGGCTATAAAATGAAGATACTTCCTTACATCTTTTCATCCCCCTTTACAACCTTTTTTTGCATTAAAAAGTAGCCTATGTCCTTTATCAGGCTCTAGACTATTTTTATACCAAATTTTATTTAGATCGGTTCAGTAGTTTTGGCGTGAAAGCGCGACAGACAGACAGACAGAGTTACTTTCGCATTTATAATATTAGTAAGGATTACAACTACAAAATAAATCTAATTAGAAGTATTTCATTGAGAATTTTTTTAAAGTTATAGTTTAATGTATTATCTAATCAGTTTTATAAGACCGCATATCATTCTCAATATCTTGCGTCATCTTTTTTTTTATTGTGGTGGCAAACGAGCAAGCAGCCCACCTGATGGTCTTACCATCAGGTGGGCTGCTGCGTGACACTTTGTCACTGCCGCCTATGAAGCTTTGCAATACCAAGGGTACAGCTAAGCCGCTGTCTTCCAATACAAATCCCAATCCCACCCAGTTGAGCTTCCGGCTCTCGCGCTCACTGAACGAAACGCAATAGCAGATTGCCATTACTCAGACGTCGATCTTCCGCGAGAGTGTGGTACTACCCCGGACGGATCCAGTCCTACCACTAACAAATCTTTCTTACCGATGTATTGATAGCTATTGGATGCACGTAACAAAAAACCATTCTGAGTAATATTCTTGTGGGGAGGCCTATGTCCAACAGTGGACATCTACGGGCTGATAACAAACTAGGACTGTTTTTATTTTTAATTAATAAAAACTACATTTATTAAAGTATCTTTATAATGTAAATTATTACATAGATCATAATTATTAAATTAATTGTTTACTTATCCAATTTTTCAACGATGTACTAAAAAAAATACGATGCTGAGGATAATACTGCAAAACTCGAAATAAGCCACTGTGCCAGTCCTTTTGACCAGATCATTATACTAAATAATATGCTGTGTGGTAGCGGCTACGAATACTACCAACCCTTACTGTGCTCGTGGATGTCATAAAAGACGACTAAGAGCTTTATAGCGACCTGGGCCAACTTCACCTGATGCCGTTTCATCAACAATTACATTCCCCAAAGAGGGTTGACGTCAGGCATGCGACCGGTCTAACTAAAAACTATAGCCAATAACTTTTTGCAATATGTACGATAGAAGCAGCGTAAATATTATGTCGACTTCAATTAATTGGGATAAGAGCAGGAAAGTTATGATCTCTTTTTTTTTTTTTCACTGTGGAAAAGCATTTACGCGCTAACCCCTTCCCGCCGATGTCGTGACGGTAGGAAGTGCGGGACTCGCCGGCCGGCTAGTCCAACCGGAATACCCACTAAAAGCACAGCGGCCCCCTTTCGCGCTTTTACGGGACGCTGGCGAGATCGTCTACTGACATTCGATCCCCGACGCCCCAAAAAGTTATGATCACTATACTAAATCATTTGAGAAGCGGGCAATTTCCCGCTCACTTTAAGTATAGCTCAAGTCGAGAGAGCCGGAAGCCCAACTGTGTGGGTTTGGGGATTTTATTGGTAGACAGCGGCCTAAGCCTTATACCCTTGGTATTGCAAAGGTCCATGGGCGGCTGTGACACTTACCATCAGGTGTGCTGCTTGCTCGTTTGCCACCAAAAGCAATAAAAAATAAAGGTGATGCAAGATATTGAAAACGATATGCGGCCTTATAAAGCTGATTAGATAATATATTAAACTATAAATTTTAAAAACATTACTCAAAGACACATACATACATATCATCACGCCATATCCCTTGCAGGGTAGGCAGAGAGAACAGAGTGCCAGAGAACTCTATCTCTGCATACTTCACTCGCTTCCTCAACATTCAGAATTCTCTTCATACACGCTCGCCGGTTTCGGAGACTCTTGACTCCACCTTCCTTTAGTACCTGACCGATCTGGTCTAGGTAGGTTAGTCTCGGTCTCCCTCGGTACCTACTCAAAGAAATACTTCTAATTAGACTTATCTTATAGTTGTAATTTACCTGACTATTAGAAACAAATACAATGAAAAAATTGCATACCCAGAGTAATAAAAAAAAGCCTAAAGGTTATATAGGTCGAGGAAGAAAGAATTAAGAAAAACAATATCATTAATTACTTACAGAAACCCTTTTTTTTTAGCTAAAATTCTATCAAATTTTGAAACTGAACTATGATTATATTATCAATGTAAAAATTATTATAATGACAATAGTAAAATTTTTATAGATTTGATTAGACTTAGTATATTATTCAATATTTTAATAAATATTATTTTACAGACTGTAAAACATGATGTAGCATATAATAGTACCTTTAAAACTCACAAAGCATAGGTATCACCTTATCAGTATTACTCTGCGTAAAATACGAGTAAGACACGTTAAAACTGAGTAAGATAGGGTAAGACGCA
The DNA here is from genome assembly GCA_905163515.2 of Lymantria monacha. NCBI lineage: Eukaryota > Metazoa > Arthropoda > Insecta > Lepidoptera > Erebidae > Lymantria > Lymantria monacha. Next base: position 13,426,175 of record LR991098.1, on the reverse strand, counting down.
GTAATCTTGTATTCATCTCATGGGACGTAGAGATTAATTTCGGCCTCGGAATGTTGTTAAGATTGAGGTAGACGTGAGATATCGAGGCCGAATTTCCCTCAAAACCGCGACCTGTGTCATGAAGCACTTGAGACACGTAAAATGTCGCCTCTTGAAATGTTAATGTTCATGTCAAGGTTTATTTAGACTAGCTGTGACAGTAATTTCGACGTTGATAACAGTTGTTAAATAAATAAAATATCGTAAAGCGTCAATACTATCAACATTCAATAGTTTCGACTACTTTTTACGATCACCAACCACTATGTACTCTTATCAATTTATTATGCTACTTTTCTAACTATAAATCGTAACTGATGTAAATAGGCCTGTCTGTAGAAAGTAGTCTCAGCGTGTACTTAAAATAAGTGTATATAAGGCAACCCATAGTAAAAGCCAGTGATGTTGTCGTATTCATCATCATCATCACAGCCCATATATGTCCCACTATTGGGCTCGGGCCTCCTCCATAATGGGAGGGAAATTAACCTACTATATCGCGCTGGTCAGACGTGTTGGTATTGGGTTTTGTCTCAAGTTTTCCTTCTCTTGCATAGACGTTATATGCGTTTTATATCCCTTAGTCGTCTCTTACGATCACCCACGGGTAAGATAGGGGGTGGTGAATTGTATTCTTACTCCGTCACTACACGGATAAGGTCGTATTCATTTAACTATAATTTTTCGTCTCTTAAAAATATCTCTATCGTGATATATTGTAAGATTAAGATTCTAAATTATGATTTTAGTAGCTTTTGAGCGACATATTAAAATATTCTTTGAAATGAATTATAATACATATGTTTGAGAACCATTAAACATGATGAGTTCTTTTTGCCTACGTATAATATTAGAATATTATTCGTTATCCGTGGATTTATATAAAGCATCAAACCTTCCCAAAGAGAAAGGGCAATCGCCATGTTTGGCATACAAATTGACGATCGTACTTAGTTTTATAAGTTTCACGGGAAAACGCTGCTGGGCACTCTTGTGATGCTCCCTTAGTTGGTTTTTATGATACGATGTATATTATATCCTTGACCCGTCACCACACAGAGAATTACTTAAAGTTTAATAATTTAACAACAATAATAGGTCAAAAGAAAGTTATTTCTTCTTTTAGATATTTAATCTGATATGGTAGATGAGTAGCCATTAAAAGTGTTATATAAAAAATAAAAAATAAAAATACATTTAGAATTGTTTTAAATTGTTTTTTTTTTTATAAATTCAAATTATTATTATTATTAAAATATTATCTACTAAAACTACCTGCCTTATATAACTAAGTGTGTAATGTTCTCATAATAAATTTATTTATATACTTGTTGGGTCTGCTACATTGATTATGGTAATTACTTAGATATGTATTTTTTTTTCTTATTGGTTATGGAGGCAAAAGCAAACCTGATGGTAAATATTACTGCTGCTCATGTACCTTTACAATATCATTTTTGCAGCTATGCCACTGCTTACCATAGAAAACCCTAAATGTAACTAAAAATTTGGACTGCTGGCTCTCTCGCTCACTAAACGAAGCGTAAAAGCATATTGCCACTGCTCAGTCATCGATTTTCTGCGAGAGTGTGGTACTACCACACTACCCTGGGTAGACCGACCCCCGGCTGTAGACTAAATGTAAACAGCGTGGCCCTACCACTATTAAAAAAGCATATTGCCACTGCTCAGTCATCGATTTTCTGCGAGAGTGTGGTACTACCACACTACCCTGGGTAGACCGACCCCCGGCTGTAGACAAAATGTAAACAGCGTGGCCCTATCACTATTAAATTTTATGATTAATTGTTATTTTTTTTATCCTAGACAACAACATATTTTATAATAAAACTGTAGCAATATATCGTTGACAACTATACCCATTTCTATGCAGTAGTTTTTACATGACGCGTGTACAAAAATATAGGCAGATGGACAAAAATTCAAAAAATTACTGTTTTACCTTCTGTTGCTCTAATAAAGACTTCCATAATAGTTCTTCAATATCCATAATATACAGACATCGGTTTGTTATAATTTTATTGTGCTTTCAGTTATTGTCATATCATCATCATCTCAGCTCATATATGTCTCACTGTTGGACTCGAGCCTCCTCCATAATGGGAGGGAGAATGACCTATTATACCACGCTGGTCAGACGTGTTGGTATAGGGTTTTGTTTCGAGTGTGCCTTCTCTTGCATAGATGTTATATGCGTGTTTAGTCGTCTTTTCTTCCCTCAGTCGTCTTTTACGATACCCATGGGTAAACGACTAAGTGGAAATGCATATAATAACATCTATGCAAGAGAGAAGGAAAACTCGAACCAAAACCCTATACCAAGCTACCTAACCAACATCATATAAAAGGTCAATTTCTTTTCTATTATGAAAGAGGCAGGAGTCCATCAGTAGGACATACATAAGCTGAAATGATGATATATTATTCGCACAAGCATTGTGCTATTTACATTTGGGTGCTATGAAAGCATTTTTACGGTACTCCAGTTAAAAGTGATGACAACTGTAATTTGGAGAGTGGAAGTTAGCGCTCTACGGTTGACTGCGTTTAGGCGAGCCGATGTGTTGCAACGTGCCGCGCCAATGTGCGACCGAAGTGCAAGTTTCACCTATTGACAACTTTAGGGCGCTGATTCGAAAATGAATTTATTCTTGGACTGTTTCGACATCTTATTTCATCTTTCTCCTACTCTTATCCCAATTGGGATTCGATACAATATGTGGGGTCGATACAATATGTACTCTTCTTTCATAATACATATTTTAAAAGTTAATGGCATTAGTTTTATGACCGGCCGCCTGCCAGACGTCAATGCTCCTTGGGAATTTTCGTTTCGTTATCTTATGGTGGTGTATCTTACTGCTACTCTGCGGTGTAATCTACTGATAATCCTCTGCGAGTCTCCTTCTCGATTTTTTTTTTTCATTAAGACGGAACGCAAATAATCATTGTATTTCGAGAGAGTTTGCTTACTTTTAAAAATATAATCCCATCGTATTGGATCGTACAAACTTTTGCACCGTAACTCGATTTCTTAACCGCTATGCCATCTATGCATAACAAAAATTAGCTTAATTGTAAAGCATAAAAATAAAGTCAAAGGCTTAATTCCCGTTACTCTTTTCATTAACGGAGACGAGTAATACTGCAGATTATGGAGACTCATGTCACCGTAGTAGTAGTAGCACCACGATGTTGACGGTTTTCTTTCTACAGCCCCGGGCTGGTCCGTCCAGGGTAGTACCACACTCTCGCAGAAGATCGTCGTCTCAGCAATGGCAATGTGCTGTTGCGTTCATTCGGTGAGTATGGGAACGCCGGTTCTTGACTAAGCCCGACTGGGTGGGTTTAGGGTTTATTTTAGTAGGCAGTGGCCTAGCAATGCCCTTGGTATTGCAAAGGTCCATGGGCGGCAGTGACACTTACCATCAGGTGTGCCGCTAGTGCGTTTGCTACTAAAAACAATAAAAAAACTGTCCGTCACCGCGGACAGTTTAGACAGACCAATAAAATAATAAAAAACTATACAGATTTATTAAGAGTTATCGTACTAGCATAATCCAAACAACTAAAGTTGTCTCATTTGAGTTGAGCAGCACAAATTATGCTATAGTGCCAGCTACAAATAGTACAATATTGACGGTGTAACCAAGTCACGTGGATAACATAACCACCGCTTGTATGTACTTTTTATCTTTACATTATTTTATTCATCATATCAGGTCATATATGTTCCACTGTTGTACTCGAGCCTCCTCCATAATGGGAGGAAAATTGATCTACTATACTACACTGATCAGACGTGTTGATATAGAGTTTGCATAGATGTAATATGCGTTTTATAACCCTTAGTTGTCTCCTACGATTACCTACGTGTACGATAGGGGTTGGTGAATTGTATTCTTACTTCGTCACCAAACGGTGTATTATTTTGTTTATATTTTTATTATTTTTTTTTGTAAATAAATTCTTTCACAGCTAGTAACTATAGACTCACTACTCCCATTTAATAGTAGCACCGCGTATTAATTTCACAAGCTAAGCTCCCAACTAACCGATAGTCTATTTAAATTAGTGAAGCTTATAATATAGCGGTCTGTTATCTGTGTGAACATTACAAAAGTTAACAAACCTCGTAAATCTGTTTATTTTGAATACTGTTTACGTAAATAAACTATGATTACAACTACAGAATACGTTGTTTGCCTTCTAAAGTGGTTTCCATCTAATCTGCCAACTGTTACAGGGCTGAAAGTATAATTAACGTCATCAATTAAGTAAATTCAGGTCAAGATTTTTTATGTGCGTAATTATTTGCCATTCCGCCGTTCTCCTTAGAAAACAAATATATATATTCCTACTAATTATCCATTAAGGAAACAATTTTAAAACGAAACCGCGTAGGGTTAATTCTAAAGATGGAAGCGGTAAAATTGTTTAAATGAAAAGTTTTTAAGAAATTTTTTGTAGCAGTTTTATGAAGAATGTTATTTTTAAATACATTTGCCGCGTAGTGACGGAATGTGAATACAATTCACCTTATCTTACCCGTGGGTGATCGTAAGAGACGACTGAGTGATATAAAACGCATATCACATCTTTGCAAGAGAAAGAAAACTCGAAATAAAACCCTATACCAACACGTTTGACCTGCGTGGTATAGTAGGTCTATTTTCCTCGCATTATGGAGGAGACTCGAGCCCAATAGCGGACATATATGTTCTGAGATGTTGGGATGATATACATTTATATCTGCTAAAATTACAGTATCGTATATTAAAAATGAAAAACAATCTGAAAATATTAAAATTGCCAAGTTTTAGAAGGATATATATATATATATATATATATATATATATATATATATATATATATATATATATAAATATATATATATATATATATATATATATATATATATATATATATATAAATATATATATATATATATATATATATATATATATGCCGCATTTCATATTAATTGTCTCAGAGTATTACTGAATTTCGCTGTAATTATTAACAAAAAATAGTTAGTAGCGAGAATAGCAATATTTACCAACGTTGGAATAGATTGCCGCCAAGTATTACCAGATCCAAATAATCCAATTTTTACAAAAATATTAGTAAATGCAAGAATTTGACGATGTATTTCAATGTTTTTAACTTATAAAAGCCTAAATCAACGCCAATTCTTTTTTTAGTTTTATACTTATTATTTATTTAAAAATACTGTTACAATTTGACAGCCACGCATATAGGTATATATATATATATATTGATGTATCTAGTATCCAATAGGACGGTCGAAATCCTAATTGGCTTCGACGACACAAAGAAAATCATACATAACCTTTCATAAATATTATTTCCCGATCCTTTATATTCTATTACATACTCCAACTGTTAACATAAATGGTTAAGCTCTTTCAAGTGTAAGAATCATATTTGATACTCAGTATCAAATATATGTACTTTTATCTAAGAATCAATCTATTTTGTACATGTTATAGGAATTTGACATGAATGTATTTCTAATTTGTTTTTATAACATCATAATCTGAACATATTACGCCTAACTACTGGACTCTTGTCTCCTTTATAATAGAAGAGAATTTCATCTACCACGCTGGTCAGATGAGTATAAGGCCATATAAATACCAAGGCCTACGTAGGTATGACGCCACGGACTGGACCAAAATATTACTCAGGAGCTAAATACTCGATAATGAAAATTAAAGTAGATAGCAAACTCACTGCTGGTTATGAGTTTCCATGAATTCTTGCTGGTCATTGCAAGGTACAACCTTAGATGGCTTTGATAGACAATAACTCGAAAAATAAAGATTTTACGCTAAAATCAAAGAACTTATTATAGAACAGTTCAAATACAGAATATTCTTTAAAGAAAATCTGATCGTTGGTATTCAATTCTTTAGACCTTTTTATTTATTTCCAAAGACGGTTTAATGTACTATATTATGAAAATGAATATTTCTGCAATACTTCTATTAGTTCAAACACAGGGAATTATAAGAAGAGGCTTGTAAATAATCTTTATATAGTATTTAAATCTTTTAAGTTAAAATAAAATATTTTTTTTAATAATTTTCTTCTAATATTCTATTATATAAAGCGTCAGCTGCTGTTTCTTAATTTATTCGTATTGTACCCTATTAAAAGCATTCGCTAACTTTCTCTTAAAGGGTTTCATTTGTAAAGCAAACCTATGTATATTCATAGAGATGCTGTAGCTCAATCTATTGTACTGCTAATGAGCAATCGCTGTGACTCACTCCACACAACTCTAGTTTTCTATAGGAACACTGAAAAGGTGGTTGGTGTGACTCTTTTTTGCTACGTATTTTATGTACTTATTTGATATAGTATGGATTGTAATTAAAAATATAATGTACTTAATACATAGTTTAACTTTTATAGGTTTAATACATATTATTTTATCTGTGACGATTTTAACAATTTAACCGAGATGGAAGGTACACCACTGATATACAGCGAAGAGTGAATGCGGGAAATAGAGTGAACGGAGCGTTGGGACAACTTCTCGGTAGCCACCACCTCAGGCAGAAGGCACGTGTAGCAATACATAACGCAGTGCTTGTACCAACATTACTATATGGAAGCGAGAGTTGGGTATGCAGAAAAGAGCAAGAAAGTAAAATTAATGCGGTCGAAATGCGATCTCTACGGAAAATCTGTGGAGTTAGGCTGACCGATCGCATTCATAACGACTACGTAAGAGAGCGACTAGGTATGAAAGAGAGTATTGGTGTAAAGATGCGAAAGGGAATGCTCCGATGGTTCGGACATGTGGAAAGAATGCCGGACGAAGGTCTGGTTAAGAAGATATACAATGCGAAAGTGGAATGATGTTGGTACCGGGTGAAACTGAGACTCACCTACCTAGACCAGATCGGTCATGTACTGAAGGAAGGTGGAGTCAAGAGTCTCCGAAACCGGCGAGCGTGTATGGAGAGAATTATATATATCTAATCAATAGCATTAAAAAGTAGTAGTAACCTTTTTCCATTAATAAGTAGCCTATGTCCTTTATCAGGCTCTAGACTATCTGTGTACCAAATTTCATTTATATCGGTTCAGTAGTTTTGGCGTGAAAGAGCGACAGACAGACAGAGTTACTTTCGCATTTATAATATTAGTAAGGATTATGGATAAAATTTACAGTGTGTTAGCAGCCGCCAATCGGTAGCCACCATTACTACCAACATTGCTCGATGATGTCACAAACTACGATTAAAAGCTCGAAGTATAGATACAAGGAGTCCGAACAATATATGCTTTTCCATAGTATTCATGGATATAATAATTAACCCATGATCTTAGTTCTATTTTCTGCCACTGGCTGCGCTAGGTTTAGAACGTACCGATGCTATTATTATTATTATTACACGTAAAGACGCGTTGGCTCGCGAATGTTGAATTTAATTAATTTAAATATAAAGTTCCAGAACTGTTAAAAGCAACAAAATATTCCAGAGCTGTCAATAGCAACAAAACTTCCCGCGTAAAGATTTAAACGAGTATTTCTTGAAAAGTGGTACACTCTACTGGTAAAAATTCTGTCCCCTAAATTGAGACTATTCGTTCAACATTAAGTTCGGACTCCTTGTACCTATACTTCGTGATTAAAAGCTTCAGATTGACTTGGATCAACTTCATTTCATGCAATCTGGTCTTTCTTTTTTTTTTTTTTTTTTATTGGTGGGCTATGGGTGCGTCTCGCCCCGTCAAATCGGTGCGGGGTGACGGAGAAGGCGGCGCGTGACCCCATAAACCCACCGTAAAATCCTCTCTCTTCGCCGTGTGAGCGGACCACCGGTACCCGATCTTTGTCTTCGGTGATGCAATCTGGTATGCCCAAGCAGGGTTGAAATCAGATAGATGGACGATGTAAAAATTATTACTTACCTTTACTACTTACCTTTGCCATATATACGAGTTAAGCAGAGCACATATATTGCGTCGACTACATATAACATATACATGTGCAGAATCATAATGACAATGACTTTAATAAAATAACAAACAAGAAAGTGAATATTTGAAGTGAAAATGTTATATTTTTCAGTTAATATAAACAGTTATAAATTGACATAAAGTATGTTCTTTGATTTAATCCGTGTGGTAACGGAGTAAGAACACAATTCACCACCACACATCTGATTCATGATTATATAATATTAATAAAATATATGGAAAATAATAAGAAATGAATACCTATATTATTTTATTTCCGCGTGGTGACGGAGCAAGAATACAATTCAAAATCTTTATCGTGGGTGATCGTAAGAGACGACTAAGGGATATAAAACGCATATAACATCTATACAAGAGAAGGAAAACTCGAAACAAAACCCTATACCAACACGTCTGACCAGCGTGGCATAGTAGGTTAATTTCCACCCGAGCCCAACAGTGAGACATGACATACATGGGCTGTGATGATGATGATGATGATATTCCTTCAGAAATGAGAGAAATGTATTAATTAAATTTTTATTAAATTTTCAACTTTTTAATACCCCGGATCCGGACAGAAATACTAGTTTAACATAAAATTCAATCACCTAAAAATAAACTTTCAACTTTAAAAAAATTATCAAAGAGGAATAGTGAATTGAGCAGTTTGGTTACCATCAAAAAGCGAGCTTTAAAAGCTTAATGTCACAACAGTCCAGTGAAACGTTGAATAGAGGCAATCAGTTCTGCCACTGAACGGATGAAGTATGGCAGTGCACTCGACAGCATGTTCTCGTATATAGACATTATTTTTGAACGTTTACTCCCTAACTTAAAGACATATATTATGCGTTATTAAAATATTTTTTTTATCTTACTGCCTATTAATATTATAAATGTAAAAAAAAATCGCTTTGATGTTTGGATGCTTGTTACTCATTCACTAGTAAAACATTGAACTGATTTACATGAAAATTAGCACACAGATAGTAAACCTTCTGTATTAACACATAGGATACTTACTATCCCGATAATGTTGAGATAAAAAAATAACTTTTAACTTTAACCTTAAATTTAACAAAAATAAAGTTTTATTTTCTGAACTTTATCAGTAAATGACACTCTTGATCACAGAACGCATTATTAATCCTGTTAAAGCATTTCCGTAGTATAATTCTATTTTAAAGTTATTTTAATTGGGGTTTAATTTGGCATAATTATTGTAATTTTAGTTCTGATTTTATTTTTATTTACATTGCCTTATAGTTTCATCACGCGAGCGAAGTTGCGAAAAGTAGCTAGTTTTAGTTTACATCTTGTTAAAAGTTTTAATTCGATTACATTTTTCGTAGAATGTATATAGATTTTAAGAAATATTTATGCAGGAACAATGATAACCAAAAATAATAATAAAAAATATCAAATAAATCACTATTATTGTTTTTAATTTTATCAGCCTTATAGAATCACACACTGTATCAATCACTGGACTTGAGCTTTCTACACATTATGAAGGAAATAGTAGGTATACTATACCACGCTGGTCAGATAGCTTGTAGTAGCTGTAGTAGAGTACAATTCTACACTGATATATGAAAAAAAAATATATCTAAGTTATTTTCTTTTAGAGTCACGTTAAATTTACGTTTCTTAGCCTCCTGTCATATACACGATGAAACAGGCAATTCATTACCATTTTTAATTATTAAAACATTAATTGTAACAAACTGTAATTATATAATCAATTAATTGGACATAGTACAGATATCATTCTAATTATATGATTATATTATTAATACTTAAGCATATTTATTCTCAAAGATATCAATAAGGATAATATTCAAATCAATGTCAAATAGCGGTCATTCAGATCTATTTTGGTAACCGTGACATAAAATAGTTATATAAAGATATGTAACAAAAATTGCTGACAAGCAAGAATTGACCATGAATAATATATTAACTACTTAACCCCTTAATATTTTATTGTTCTCATATAATAAATGTTACAGCTCCGACTTATTGGGGCCAACAAATCGTAAATGCTTACGACTATTACATTTTTTATCTACCGAATAAATATTCATCATCTCATCATTAGCTTATATACGTCCCACTGTTGGGCTCGAGCCTCCTCCATAATAAGAGGGCAATTGACCTACTATGCCACGCTGGTTAACCTTAAATTTAACAAAATGAAAACTTTGTTTTCTGAACTTTATCAGTAAATAACACTTTTGATCACAGAACGCATTATAATCTTGATAAAGCATTTCCGTAGTATAATTCTATTTTAAAGTTATTTTAATTGGGGTTTAATTTGGCATAATTATTGTAACTTTAGTTCTGATTTTCTCACTAGATATCATTGGTGGTTATTTACATGGAGCTGCTATACTACACTGGTTAGACGTGTTGGTATAGTGTTTTGTATCGAGTTTAAAATCTCTTGCATAGATGTTATATGCGTTTTATATCCCTTAGTCATCCCGCACGATCACCTACGGGTAAGATATGGTGGTGAATAATATTCTTACTCCGTCACTACACGGAGAGGAAAATCCACCGCAATACAAGGATTATTTCCTTAGTGCAGGTCTTAAAAAAAAAGAAGGCAGAAAAAGTGATCGTTATAATTTGAGGATATTCTTAGATTTCTATAGGGTTGCACTCATCAGGTTTTGACTTGAAGTTAGTATAAATATATCATCATCATCTCAGCTTATATATGTCCCACTGTTTGGCTCAAGCGTTCTAGATAACGGGAGGGCAATTGAGCTATTATACCACGATGGTTGATTGAGCTATTATACCATGTTGGTATAGGGTTTTGTTTTGAGTTGTCCTTCTCTTGCATAGATGTTATATGCTTTTTAGATCCCTTACTCGTCTCTTACAATCACCCACAGGCAAGATAGGGGGTGATGATTTGTATTCTTACTCCGTCACCACACGGTAAAGTATAAATATATACCGCGAGAATATATATTGAAATAAATAACATTCAAATAAATTAAATTATTAGGAGTCTCTGTGTTATTTATGTTCATTAATTGTTGGTTTGTAAAGTGACTCAGGGACTTAGTACGGTGTTGTTTAAAAAAATTGATTTCTTTTCATGAAATATTTATTATATATTTGTTGCGTTTATATATGGTATGGGTATATGTTATGTTTTATAAAACATTCAATGTTGTTATTTGGTTATTAATGTAATCTGTTTGCTTCTGTTCGTCTGCTGCCAATATGTAGCCTCACACGTATCAATATAAAAAGTAATGTAATATTTCTCTTCGTCTAAAAGTAATCTAGGGTTCTCTATTTTACATAAATATTTGCTATTTGATTTGATTTTGAATTATACATATTTGTGTGATTCGAAAATGTATATATATATATATATATATATATATACATACATCGTCATCAAATCGTAAGAATATATGAAATACTTCAACGATTCGCTACTGCACAAAATGCAGCCACTCGGATGAAATTGGTTCGGATATTATACAGGCTGTCTGTAAAGCTTCCGGCTTTTTTGCTATTTAAATACCGCTTTGCACGTATGTCTTGCATTATAGATAAATTCCGTAACAATAACAACATTATTAATTATAAACACTCCGAAATATATTTGGTAATTAGTTGCATTTATACATTTTGAGCATAACAACGGATTTTTTTTTGGGATGGGCTATGGTCGGCGCACTCCTCGCACCACTCCATCCGAGGCGACAGAGGAGCGTAAGCACGCACACCAGTAACCCACCCGTGACACGTCGCCTTCGTCGTTGGACCGACCACCGGAGCAGAGTGACTTGACGTCAGTAGCCGGCCCGACGGAATAGCCTCTGAGGGGTTACCCTCTCCTTGACCGACGCAACTCGGGGAGGTCTGGTAATAACGGACTTACCATATAATTGACTCATCATCATCATCATCATCATCATTCTCCTGGTCTTGTCTCAATTCATTGGAGTCGACGCAATATGTACTCCTTGTCCTACATATTGCAGAAGTTATCGGTAATAGTTTTATGACCGGCGGCCTGTCTGACGTCAACTGTCTTTGGCAATGTAATTTTTGACCAGACGGCATCAAATGGAATTGGCCCAGGTCGATATAAAGTTCTTAGTCGTGTTTTACGAGATCCACGAGCAAAGTAAGGATTGGTAGTATTCTTAGCCGCTACCACACAGCATACTATACTCTATACTTACAATATAATTAACTATTATAGAATAAAACTTCTTTGCCTGTGGGTTTTGTATAAAACAATTAAAGTATGAGAAAAACAACATCATATAAATATCCCTACTATTTATAAATACCCGATACGAAACGAAAAATGATGTCAAAAGCGGGGTTCTAACCCGCACCTATTGGGAATCCGGCCCAACCGTGCTGCCACTTACACCATCGTGAACTATTTTAGGACATGGAAATTTCGATTCATATTATATCTTACGTCTTCAAGGTGACGTATGCCATCTATCGGACAATGTTTACACATTGTATAGACTTAATACTTAAAACTTTAGTTAGAATTGTATTAAACGATGACACAACCTTGTTATTCAAATTACTGAAATTTTTAGCATTTAATATGCTTCATTATTTATAAATACCCGATACGAAACGAAAAAAATATTCCTACTATATTCGAAATTATATGCTATGTACAAGAAGGCCTGTTTTCTTGTATCACGATTATTCTAAATATTGCTACTACCTATTTCAATCATTATAATACAATTAGTCGACGACGATGCGATAGATGAAAGCCTATAGCAATGCATAGAGACTGATAGCATAGTCGTCGTGGTTCCCGTGAAATTAAACGGAAATCGAAAGCTGCGGTTTGCGGCTGCCTCCGACTGCAGTATTGTTATACATGCCTTGTTCAATGCAGCAATAGCTCACTATATCTTGGTGTGATTGGAACCAAAGTGCATTGACATGCACCTCTCAGCACATTTCGACGACTTTTTAAGGAAATGTGATGAAATTTATAGAAAATATGACTGCTTTCAATAATACTTTAGCCATACACAGACGGCTTTTTAGAGTATTATCACAAATGACAAATGATCTTATTATAACAGCTCTACAAAGCAATTTTAATATGAAAAGTATGTGATGCTTTATCTCACAATGATATGACCTAGTGGTATGATAGACAATATATAATAATTCTGTATATCCTATTCTATAAAATATTCTCGATTATTATTTATTAGCGAACCATTTAACCTATCCCATGCGTGACAATCATTTTTCGCTCGTAATCGAATTTTTATAAATAATCAAGTATATTAAATACTAAATTTCAGTCATTTAACCTATGTCAATATTTTAGCCAACGATAGTGGTTAGTTAGAAGGTTTAATTAATACAAATCCAAGAGGTTGACCACCGTGTTGTCTTGTCCTTTTGGGTATCGGCATTACAATTTTCAGCCCCTCAAATTACTAGCTAGAGAATGGCACGAAAATTCATCGAGTTAATATCATCCAAGGGTCTTTATTCTATTAGGGGATAAACTCCGCCCACAGACGTGACATTGTGAACAGAACGCCTTAAGCCGCCTTTGTAAGAGCTAAGGAACTAGTCAAACTTTGCATAGATAAAATCAATAACAAAGTGCAAGTCAATTGTTTGCAAGTCTAGTAGATATTTAAATTAATTTTTAAATTAATTTCAAAAGGATTTCTTATTATTTTTTTAATTTCCTTAGATATGTATGGTATTAACAAAGACATAGCAGTAAGTTATACCGCCACTCGTGAATTTTAGGAAAAAATATAAATCGTATTAAATAAAAAATTATTGCATTGTGAGAATTTTTATTTCATTTTATAATAATGATATTTTGTTGATCGCACAAAAAATTGTCATATGCAAGAATGGAACACGGGATGGTTATTTGTCAGATCGTTATGTTATCAAAGTAGTCCCGCTTCCTGTGTAGGGACGAGTTAAAATACTTAACCCACATCTTAATTTGCCGTGACATTTGTAAAAAACCAGAAATGGTTACCAGCACAATAGACAGCAGCATACACCTGGAAAAATTTTAACACCAATCGTGGTTGCTAACCCGCCGGCAATCATAGCGATTATAGCATTATACCATTGAAACAGGTATATGTCGAATCATCATCCTCATCACAGCTCATATACATACCCATTGCTGAGTACGAGCCTCCTCCACAAGAATAAGAGAAAATAGCGTAACCCTATGGAAAGAAAGAAAGAAAAGATCTTTGTTTGTTATTGCAATTCAAGAAAAATGACATAACAAAAAGAAAAATCAATAAAAATAAAAACTAAATGGGCTCAAGTTGTGATCAAAAATACAGATGCACCCTAGCCGTTGATTTTTAGTCCAAGCCAAGCGGTAGCCATTTTTTTTTTGGCAGCTGGCTATGGAGTGGTCACGCTCCGCTAATTCGTCCGGGGCGACAGAAGAAGGGGCGCACGACCCCATAGACCCGCCCTAGAAGTACCTCTCCATGCCGTGCGAGCGGGCCACCGGAACCTGGTTTTTATCTTCGGTGGCCAAGCGGTAGCCTTAAGATTTTATTTTAAATTTTCCTTCTCTATGTTCAACAGTGAACGTTAATGGACTGATATACAGTCAAGTATTATATATATAAAATTCCATATATGATTTCAAGAATTTCCGAATTAGTAACTTTTGAGTAGCTGAGTAGTACGTACATTTGGCCGGAACGTCAGAGTCGTATGCCGAAAAGGCGAACCTTTAGCGTTCCACCACCGGCGGAGACGCGGGGCCGCTGTGGTTTTTAGTACGTATTCTGATGCAGTAAAACCATACTGTGTCAGTGAGTCCTACATACCCCTCCGCTGTAACAAGTAAAGGGGATGCAAAAATACATTTTACACAGCGCACAAAAAAGAAAAAAAAAAGGACATACATTTGACGTTGATTTTTGTATGACTCAATGTTAAATTTACGAATTCTGGGTTTAAAACACTCAAAAAGAGTTACACAATACTCTACACTAGTGAAACACATAAATACCATAACTATCTATCCATTTATCAGACTTTATTCTTGAATTGCTGGATATAGGCGCTCTTGAGATACTAAAACGAGTTATATTAGATTATGGCTGTCCTATTTAAGTCCTTTTATTTTATTTTTTTCATGATTATATAAATTAATGTTGGAAGAACATTTTTCAAGATTATTCTAATAATAATAATCTTTATATTGTATTGTTGCAGCAGTTCGAGCATCACCAGAGCCGCGTAGGGCTCCCAGCATATTAGAGCCGGTACATCACGTCGATTTCACTAACGACACAGGCACAATTCTCACTTGTGCTACCAGGGGTGATTATAAGGTCAGTTATATTAGTATTTGTACAAAATTTAAAACTCTTCGTGTCTTAAACTCTTCTAAATACATAGCTAAATTGTTAAAGTATTAATTACGTCTACGACATTGTAAATTTTCAATCTTTTTGTACATGAAAAACATCACCATTGACTAACCCTTTAATCTTTTTATATCCTTTACAACATGTATGCTAAATTTCAAGATAATTAGTACATACATACCATCACGCCATGTCCCTTGCAGGGTAGGCAGAGAGGACAGAGTGCCAGAGAACTTTATCCTTGCATACTTCACTCATTTCCTCAACATTCATGAAGGAAGGTAATTAGTGCAGTAGTTAAGTAAAAAATAATGTTATCTTTAAAAATGAACTTAAAAAATATTACATGAACCAATTATGACAATATCATATTGTCATGATTCACACACACACACATATATAATGTGTGTGTGTGTGTGTCTGTATGTGTGTGTGATGGAATATTTATTCTTGTATTTGTATGTATGTCTAAAATTAATTAAAATTTGTTTAGTTGTTACTTAGGTCTTATTATAATCATAGAGAGTCTTCGATCCCACAGTCAAACCGATAATACGATTTTGTGGGGCTATGTAATATTAACATGTAGGAATTGTTTTTATAATAAATGAATAAAAAAAAGGTAATTAAATAGCAACAACTGTACTAATCATATAAATCATATAAATGTGGTGTCGGATTAAGGATATAATATGTCTGCAGTTCTTATTAACAATAGGGTAAAAGATTACTAAAAGTATGTACAGCAGCACTCTCCTTTATTTTTTGGCACTCTATAGTCTGGACACACGCCGCCCATTCCGTCTGGGGCGACGGAAGTGCGGCAAGTGACCCTATAACCTATCGCATTTCCTCTCTATAGCCGTTGGGCCAGCTACGGGTAACCAAACCTGGAAATCCGTGAAGCAGCACTATTCTAAGAAATTTATAAATAATAATATACGTACGCCTGCCAAACGTGGCAATTGGGAGGACCCAACAGGGGATAATTTCTTAATTACCACGTTATATCCAAAAGTGAACGTCGGTAAACTAATGTGTGGACATAATGCCGAATTTCAGTGTTTAAAATTACAGAACATCCCTACTGTAGAAAAATCATAAAGTACGAATTAATCGCTTCCCATTTCGTTTAAAGCAAAATTAATGAATTACTGAAATTTAGCATTTAATATGCTTAATTATTTATAAAACCCGATTACGAAGCGAAAAATGATGTCAGAAACGGGATTCGAACCCGTGCCTCTAGGCGTGAGTTCGAATCCCGCTTGTGACATCATTTTTCGCTTCGTAATCGCGTTTTATAAAATTAATGGTTTTTAATCATGGAAATGGCTGCACTTAAAAAAATCTCTTAAAATATACATATACATATATATTTTTTAATGAGCTAAGTCAGTTTATATTAAAAAAAATTAGGATCATGAACTGAATAATAATTTCACTTTTTCCTTAAGCGAAACTCGTTTAAGAAGTAAAGAAAAGGGAGCTACCATTTTTGTTAGTCGACCGACGCTTGTCATTTTAGGTCTGATGTGATTATAATATTAAAATAGGTACCCCTTTTAAATCTTATATATTTTTTTTTGCTTTTCACCTGAACAAAGAAAAGGGTAATAGCATTTACCTACAGACATAACAATATTACCAATAAAGTATTTTATAAAACTTGACAGAATTTCTCTTTCTTTATGTATACACGAGTCTTTTTTTTTACGGTGGGCTATGGACGTACTCGCGCCCCGCCATATCAGTCCTGGGCGACGGAAGAGGCGGCGCGCAACCTCATAGACCCACCTGCAAACACCTCTCTTCGCCATGCGAGCGGGCCACCGGTACCCGATCTTTGTCATCGGTGGTAAAGAGTTTGACGGCGGTGAGCTTCGAACCCACGCCTATGGTGCCTAAAACCAGCGCCTTAGACCACTCGGTCACGCTGCCTGCATGTATACACGACCCTAAATAGAAAATGGCATTCCCCAATTGTTATTCGTGGCTCTGGAACGAGGTGAGTAAGATAAATTCATGTTCATCATAGATCATATTCAGAATGAGCTCCCACTTATCGCTGAATTCGACGGGGAACTACCGTCTGAACCATTATAACCAATCATGGAACTCGATATGTTTTAATCTAAAGGAAAAAATACACATTTTCAACCTTTCTCATTCATTGAGTAGTAATTAGAGAGATAGAAAGATGCAACTTTTTTTAACTGTTTTTTTTTTTTGTTGCGGTGGACTATGGACGTGGGGCCACCGGTACCCGTTCTTTGTTTTTGGTGGCCTGGTGGGCAGTGACCTAGCTATACTTCTGGTACAGCAAAGGTTCATGGGCGGCAGTAACACTTACCATCAGGTGTGCTGCTTGCTCGTTTACCACCAAAAGTAATAATAAAAAAAAAATAATCTATTCATAATAATAATTAAAAAAGATAAAAAAAAATTTTTTTTCGTATTTTTTAGTCCTATCATCAGACAAATTATTAAACTGTCGCAATCTTGCAATGACTTTAAATGCATATTCTTATATTATACACGATTTTACTTTAATAAACTATTTATATTATAATAATTTCATCATCATTCTCCTACTCTTATCCCAATTAATTGGAGTTGATACAGTATATACTCTTTTTCATAGTACATGTTGTAAAAGTTATTGGCAATAGTTCTATGACCGGCCAGTTGCCAGCCGTCAAACATATTTGGGAATATTGTAAAAGTTTTTGGCAATAGTTTTATGACCAGCCAGCTGCTAGACGTCAAACGTCCTTGGGAATGTAATTGTTGACCAAACGGCATCAAGTGGAGTTGGCACAGGCCGTTATAAGGCTCTTAGTTGTCTTTTACGACATCCACGAGCAAAGTAAGGGTTGGTAGTATTCGAAGCCGCTACCAAACAGATTTATTTTAATAAACTATTTGTATTATAATAATTTGTATAATAATAATTATTAAAGATAAGTTGTCATTTCATTGTGGAGGAAAGGCAACAGTGAATTAAAAGTCTAATTAGTGTACTACTCCCTTGTAGGCGTAAAAATAACAAGGTGTAATAAATATAGCTACTGAATAATGTTAATTGATGTTACTAACTAATTAAATAGATCTATAAATCTAATATTCTGGTGCTCTTTTATTACTGCTATTAATTATAATGTCAAAGAATATACTACTAGGCAATAATACTAGGTATGGTGAGGTTTTCGAACTTCCCGCCTAGACCTAGAAATGAGGACGAGAATAATATGCGTATATGCAAACTTTACTAAATTATCTACTTCAAGAAGAATATTTACTATATTTCATCTCAGCTCATATATGTCCCACTGCTGGGCTCGAGCCTCCTCTACAATAAGAGGGCAATTGACCTACTGTACCATGCTGGTCAGACATGTTGGTATAGGATTTTATTTCGAGTTTTCTGTCTCTTTCATAGATGTTATATGCATATTGTATCCCTTAGTCGTCTCCTACGATCACCCACGGGTAAGATAGGGGGTGGTGAATTGTATTCTTACTCCGTCACCACACTGACGACTTTACTATATTTACATTTGCATAATAGTTTAATAATAGGAGAGAAAATTAGTATGAGATGACTTAATGTAGCGTATTATTTCTATTTCCCCTTTCTTTGTAGTTATGTGTACACAGATAATGTACGTCTTATAAATGTGACTACACCCACCGGGCAGGCCACGGCTATCAAGGATTCGGTGCCAGTGGGTGGACTAATGGCGAAATGGAGCTACGCGCTGCCCTTCCGTCGCCCCGCACGGAACGAATGCTCTGTGTCCAGACCAGAGCTTGCCAGAAAAAAAAGAAGGTTGATACGATAATAGCGGGAATGAAAACGATAATAACGTATATATGCTTATTCTCCTTCATCTCATCAATAGGCTGGCCTCTATTTTTAGGTAGTCTTTCTTCAGGTGAGGAAATTATCGTACTACACAATAGTGAGTTTTATTTCTCTTGTAATCAGTATTATCTGCGTATATCTTACAAAATAATACATATTTTTTGTATTTAGTACATACATACATACATATCATCACGCCATATCCCTTGCAGGGTAGGCAGAGAGAACAGAGTGCCAGAGAACTCTATCTCTGCATACTTCACTCGCTTTCTCAACATTCATAATTCTCTTCATACACGCTCGCCGGTTTCAGAGACTCTTGACTCCACCTTCCTTCAATACATGACCGATCTGGTCTAGGTAGGTTAGTCTCGGTCTTCCTCGGTACCTACAACCTTCCACTTTCGCATTGTATATCTTCTTAACCAGACGTTCGTTCGGCATTCTTTCCACATGTCCGAACCATCGGAGCATTCCCTTTCGCATCTTTACACCAATACTCTTTTTCATGCCTACTTGCATGTATGCAAGGATAGAGTTCTCTGGCACTTTGTTCTCTCTGCTTACCCTGCAAGGGACATGGCGTGATGGTATGTATGTATATAGATATAATTATATATAATTATCCGTGTGGTGACGGAGTAAGAATACAATTAACCACCCCCTATCTTACCCGTGAGTGATCGTAAGAGACGACTAAGGGATATAAAACGCATATAACATCTATGTAAGAGAAGGAAAACTCGAAACAGAACCCTATACCAACACATCTGACTAGCGCGATATAGTAGGTTAATTTCCCTTCCATTACGGAGGAGGCCCGAGCCCAGCAGTGGGCTGTGATGATGATAATGATGACTATATATAACATCTTGAACAATAATACATTTTCAGTGCTAGTTTTATTTAAAAAAATTCTAAGATATTATGTTATGTCATACGCGCAAACATTCGTTAAAGCATATACATACTAAATTTCATAATGATTGTTTAAACCGTTTCTGAATTTAGCGATATCATATATACAAATATCATCATTTATAGATATAGAAAATATATAACATCAGAGATTAAGTAATAGAATTAAGCAATAAATATAAGAGATCGTAAGTTATAATTATTTATATGAACAAAACAAAATGTACATATTTATTTTAAAGATAATATAATAGTATCTAATATGATAGTAATCGTCCTCCAATAATTTTCATATACAAAAAGTATATCAGAAATAGCACAATCGGTAAAAAGATAACTTTATATTATACGATACCGTTCTTTTGTGTGCAGAACCAAACGAGAAGTGTGGAACTAATGGAGTGAGACGAATAACAAATTGGAGACAGTGGGCGGACTAAACGGAATATTTCCTAATTTGTTTCCTTTCTCGTAATTCTTTCGCAAAAGAATAAACAGAATCCTTTTTGGGGTGGATATTCTGTCGCAGTCTCGCGGTGAAATATTCGTGTCAAGTTGCTCCCACTAACTTATTATTTGTCTTTATTTTATGTGAGAATATTATTTCGCCTTCTTTTTATTTACTTATTTAATTATTTAAAGTCTGAAAGATAAAACTACATCACTATTATTCTTTATAATGGAAGTTTTCTAAGAGCTTCTGACTATATAATACAAAGTTAAAAGAATCTGTTATCAAGGGCATTACTTAAAACAATTTAAAAAGAACATTTTATTTATTAATAATATATAAATGAAGACGAGCAGCGTAGGATGACCCCCCACTCGGTGGACTGATGACCTCATCAAGGTAGCACGGCAAACCGTTGATTGCAGGTGGCACAGGACCGTTATAGATGGCATTCTCGTGGGGAGGCCTATGTCCAACAGTAGACATTTACGGTCTGATGGATGGATGGATAAATGAAGACGAGAAATACGAAAAGTGAATAGAAATATATATTGGCTAAAAATATTGTGTTTAATGACCTTCTTATTAAGCGGTTATATTAATATCATTTATAAAAATATTATTGCGACATATAAGAATAAAATAGAGATCGTTAATATTATTATAAAATGGAGGAGAGGAAGGAAAACCCACCACTTTCGCACGGTTAATCAATATACCGTACACCTCAAAAAAGGAAGGAATACGGGATGGGATCAAGGTGGAATAGGATATAAGGAAATCTTACTCCTGTGATGAGCACCGCCTCCAGAACTTCTACTTGCAATTTTCCGCAGAACTTCGAATAAAGATTCGACACGTGTTTCGCCTCTAAACGAGGCATCCTCAGGACGGTTCGGCTTCAAATGCTAATCCATCCCGTATTCCTTCCTTTTTTGAGGTGTACGGTATATTGATTAACCGTGGGAAAGTGGTGGGTTTTCCTTCCTCTCCTCTATTTTATAATAATAATGGATTTCCGCCACGTATCGCCTAATTCAATCAATTATATCGTTAATATTATAAAGTGTTATACAATATCAACATTTATGGGAGATCTAATTGTAATTTTGACATGTAGTACTTAATCATGGGGTTAGGGAATTTAAAATGCAGCATGGTTGAAATATAATATTGTTCTAGTATGTTCTATAACAAAACCCATTTCGTATTCACAAAACTGTCCTTCGAAGTCAAATATAAATCAAAGTTTTTCCATTCGACAGAGTTTAGAAGTTTACGGTTGGCAGACCCTATCGGGAAATACATATGTTCGTGCGAGGTAACTGTTTCATCTTTTAATGGATGATTACGTTTATCACGCATAACTTTGAGGATTCAATTGCCAAAGTTATCAAATAAATTAACTCTTACGATTAAATTATGAAACGATATAAATATTATTGGATCTAACTTATGAAATATTCAAATAGTATCTTATTGTTTGAACTCATAATGTTTCTGTATTGCTAAATACACAAATAAAACCTAAATTAAGTCAATAAATAGCTAATATCATTGAAGAACATTAGAACATTGGATATTTTCATCATGTTGACTGGAACACTTGAGAAAAAAAAATCATATTCATTGTCATATTGTCATTAGGTTGAGAGCTGTGTGGTAGTGGCTTCGAATACTACTAAACCTTACTTTGCTCATGGATGTTGTAAAGGCGACTAAGACCCTTATAACGACCTAGGCCAACTTCATCTGATGCCGTACGGTCAATAATTAGATTTCCAAAGAGGGTTGACGTCTGGCAGGCAGCCGTTCATAAAACTGTGGCCAATAACATTTACAATATGTACTATGAAAGAAAAGTACATATTGTATCAACCCCAAGTAATTTGGATAAGAGTAGGAGAATGATGATTATTATTAGTCTGAGATAAATGTTCAGAAATATTTTAAAATGGCGATGGGGAGGGAATACGGTGGGTCATGGGGCCACGCGCTGCTCTTTCATTGCCCCGGACGCAACGGGCGGCGTGTGTCCGGACCATAGCCTAACCAAAAAAGGATAACAACTGCTTAAATAACATATTTATTTTAGATTGTCATAATAATATTATATGCGCCGTTCAAGAAATTTACATAATTTTAAATAAAGATATTTGGTTTCGCAATAATAACGTAATTAATCGCAGATATAAACAATTCCGTTTTCTCGTGTTCAGATTAAACTGTGTCACAACCCCTTATTTGTCTTTTCTATGACTCTTTTGAGCAGGATAAATGACATCTGCATTTTTTTGGACATTCTATAAAACTAATTGTCAACAACCCGCCTACCAACATTTACTATTATAGCGATTATATCCGTTCATCATCTAATCAGCTTACATAATTCTCACTACTGGATTCGAGACTCCTTCACAATATGTGTGTGTGTTGAAATTGACCTAATATATCATGCTGGTCAGACGAGATGGTATATTTGATTGGTTTTATTTGAATTATACTCTTGCACTACTACTCTACTATTGCATCGTTATTTGCATATTACATTCTTTAATTTTCTTCTTATGTATTGGCAATCAGCTACATATACGAGCTATTGGTGCCAGTGTCAAGTTATAAATATTTTCACATTTTTAGTCTTTCAAGTCAGTCGTTGTCTAAGTCAAATTGTCACCATTAACAGTGCAATGGCCACACTGTTAATGGTATCTTGTGGGAATTTTGGTGGAAAACGAAAACGTTGTAAAGCACTTTTATATGATATTCACTACATTCCTGTATTTCCGCACATCACATTACATAAAATGCCATCAAAATTATCTAATATAACACGTTAAAACACTAAGATATCGAATATAATACAAGAGCACCACATGACGTTTTCAAATTCCCGTCAAAAGTCCTTTAATTGTCTTTTACGACATTCACAAGAATGTCTAAATATCTATTGTTTAATTTAAAAATACACAAAGCATACAATTTAGACATAGATAAATAATAGACAGATAACTTTAGAACAATTGAATTATTTCATTTATTTATTTTCACATATTATATTTACATCATTTATCTGATTGAATTCAGTCATGATTGAAGAACTGGACTTCTTGATCATGATCATATATTATGTCATAAGCATTAAATTATATGTAATTATTATTTAACAGAAACAGTCAAAATTTAACATTTTAATTTTTTTGATCGCACGTAATACACTATCCGTAAAACGGATTATCCTCATTTAAAACTGAGAAACCGATAATTTATTTTTTAATTCAAGAATTTTTTTGCCTCTCTATATAGATGAATTAAAACAAAAACACGAAAATTTCGAGTCGGACTTTCAACAAAGTTTTCACATTCAGTCGAAGTTTACCGAAATTCAACTGGAAACGCACCCTCGGGCTTTTCTCTACCTGTTTAATACGGTGCCTGGCAGAATTCCATAATTAATTTCTTAACTTTTCATTATAAATATTATTCAACGGCAATTGACTAATCATGAGTACATTTATCGATAAGAAAACCATAAAGTTAAGATTTTTCTTATTCCATTCTAAGAATCAGTAGTAGTAGTATGGGTAGCTCGTTGAGAGCCATCAGCGCTCAACTATTGTCCGCGCAAAGTTGTCAAAGCCATCTGCGGCTAACAACTTATCACACACAAAAAAAAGTGTTGTCTCTACCTATCCTGCAAAGAATATGGCGTGATGATATGTAAAAAAGGGTAGCTCTAATAATGGACTATGCTTGAATATCTTACGTGATAAAAACTGGCATATAAGCGTCGGTAGTAGTTTGAGTGTAACTGACATAACCCGAAGAATTTGAGTGATGAATAAGCCACACCGCATGTCACCAAACGTTAGGGTTTATTCCGCCGCCAAACGTCAGGGTTATGTCGGGTGATGACCACGAATCAGACAACGCAGTGTGCCCTCCCTACCAGATGGATAAACATCGTAAAATCACAGGGAACCGTTAACTGCAGGCGGCACAAGAACGTTCTGAATGTTATCATGATTAATTATCTTCAGGACCTTTTATATATATATATATATATATACATATATCATCCTACGTTCTGGAAACTTGCTCTTCAACCGGGAGGGAGATCACCCGTCCCAAGGTGGTATAGGGTTTATCGTTCGCAGGTCTCTCGTAGGCAACGTGGAGAGGATCGAGAGTGTGTCGGCAAGGGTAGCATACCTTATACTCAGAATTACCAAACGGTATTCGTTGAAGGTCATACAGGTATACGCACCGACCTCGGCATACTCCGACGACGAGGTGGAGGTCTTTTACGAGGATATCTCGAAAGCCATACACGCGTTCAAAACCCACTTCACGGTGGTTATGGGAGACTTTAACGCGAAACTAGGCAAAGGGAGTGATGATGAGTTGAGAGTGGGAAAACCTGGATATGGACAGAGAAACCAGAGGGACCAGAAACTGGCTGAATTTCTGGAAAAGGAAAGCGTCTTTATGATGAATTCCTTCTTCAGAAAGCAGCCACAAAGGAAATGGACCTGGATTAGCCCCGATGGTTCAACAAAAAACGAGATAGACTTCATCTTGTCGGACAAACGACATATATTTAATGATGTCTCAGTTATCAGCCGGATTAAAACTGGGAGCGATCACCGAATAGTACGAGGCACATTAAATATCCACACAAAAGTCGAACGGTCACGCTTGATGAAGTCTACCCTCCGACCTACACCTGTCCAATACCAGAACCTCGAAAACTTTCAACTCGAACTACACAATCGCTTCCAATGTCTAGACGAGTGCGAATCTCCGAACGATATAAACAACAGGTTCGTGGAAACTGTCCACGCGGTTGGGTCGAAATTTTTCAAGGCTCACCGCGCTAATAGACCTAAAAAGCTTTCTGACCAGACTCTCAAGCTCATGGAGCGGAGAAAAGAAATGACAGTACAGTCTTCAGCCGATTGGTCCGAACACAGGTAGCTAAATAGGCAGATCTCCAGGTCTGTGCGTCGCGATATTCGCCAATTTAATACGCTCCGTATTAAAGAAGCGATAGAGTGGAATCGAGTCTCAAAAGCCGGTCTTAAAAGCCTTTCAGAAGCTATTTAATTCCGTTATCCTCGGGGGCGACGTTCCAGAGTCGTGGACCAGGAGTGTGGTGGTGCTGTTCTTCAAGAAGGGCGACAAAGCTCTTCTAAAGAACTACAGACCCATCTCACTCTTGAGCCACGTCTACAAGTTGTTTTCGAGAGTCATTACCAATCGACTCACGTGCAAGCTTGATGACTTTCAGCCGCCCGAACAAGCTGGCTTCCGAAAAGGCTATAGCACCATAGACCATATCCTCACGCTTCGGTAGATTATCCAGAAGACTGAGGAGTACAATCGGCCTCTGTTTATAGCGTTTGTGGACTATGAGAAAGCCTTTGATTCAGTCGAAACTAGGGCGGCGCTGCGGTCCCTTCAGCGGTGCCAAATCAACCATTGTTATATCGAAGTGCTGAAGTGTTTGTATAGGAACGCCACAATGTCAGTCCATATTCGGGATAAGAGTACGAAACCGATCCAGTTGCAGAAAGGCGTGAGACAGGGAGACGTCATCTCTCCGAAACTGTTCACCACTGCACTGGATGCTTCTGAGATGTCTTCAAGCTTTTAGACTGGACCAGACTCGGCATCAACATCAATGGCGATTACATCACTCACCTTCGATTCGCAGACGATATTGTCGTCATGGCAGAATCCATGCAGGACCTGGGCACCATGCTCAACGATCTCAGCAGGGTATCCCAACTAGTGGGTTTACGAATGAACATGGACAAGACGAAAGTCATGTCAAATGCCCATGTCATTCCTGTACCGGTCCTAGTTGGCAATGCGATTCTCGAAATTGTCGATCATTATGTTTACCTTGGACAAACAGTCCAGTTAGGTAGATCTAATTTCGAGAAAGAGGTCAGCCGACGAATCCAACTCGGTTGGGCAACGTTCGGGAAACTTAAGAGGATCTTCTCATCCAACATACCTCAGTGTTTGAAAACACAGGTCTATGACCAGTGTGTGTTACCAGTGATGACTTACGGCACGGAAACGTGGTCCCTAAATGTAGGCCTCATAACCAGGCTCAAAGTCGCTCAGCGTGCTATGGAACGGGCTATGCTCGGGATTTATTTCTCTGCGAGATAGAATCCGAAATACGGAAATCCGCAGACGAACGGGTGTAACCGACATAGCACGAAGAATTAGCACGCTGAAGTGGCAATGGGCAGGCCATATCGCTCGAAGAACCGACAACCGCTGGGGAAGAAAGGTTCTAGAGTGGCGACCACGTACCGGACGACGCAATATGGGACGCCCCCCCACTAGGTGGACAGACGACCTAGTGAAGGTTGCTGGGCGTCGTTGGATGCAGGCGGCACAGGACCGCACTCTGTGGCGTAAAATGAGGGAGGCCTACGTTCAGCAGTGGACGGCAATAGGCTGAAATGATGATGAATGATGATATATATATATATATATTATATAATCATACAATATAATCATACTGAGTCTTCTTCTTCTTTTTATCTATTGGCAATGGCTTTTAGCTAGTTATACGAGCCATTTATAGGTGCCAGTATCGAGTTATAATTATCTTCACGTTTTTAGTAACTTCAAGTTAGTCATTGTCTAGAATCTAGATCGATCTGATCTAGACTCTAGATCAAATCGTCGCCATCAACAGTGCTATGACCACACTGTTAATGGTGTCTTGTGGGAATTTTGATGGAAAAGGACAACGTTATAAAGCACTTTTATATCATATTCACTACATCCCAGCACTTCCGCCGCATCACATTACATAAAATGCCATCAAAATTATCTAATATACCACATGACGTTGTCAGATTCCCGTTAAAAGTCTTCTTCTTCTCTTTGTGTATCAATTGACAATCAGCTACTTATACGAGCTATTGGTGCCAGTGCCAAGTTATAATTATTTTTGCGTTTATAATCTTTTCAGGTTAGTCATTGTCTAAGTCAAATCATCACCTTCAACAGTGCTATGGCCACACTGTTAATGGTATCTTGTGGGAATTTTAATGGAAAACGTAAACGTTGTAAAGCACTTTTATATGATATTCACTACATCCCAGCACTTCTGTTGCATCACATTACATAAAATGCCATCAAAATTATCTAATATAATACGTTAAAATACTAAGATATCGAATATATGTACTACACACTACACTATACTATAAGCACTACATGGCGTTTTCAAAAAGCCGTCAAAAGTCCAACATATTGAGTCAGACTACGTTTTAGGACTTTTGACGGGAATTTGAAAACGTCATGTGGTGCTCTTGTATTATATTCGATATGTTAGTGTTTTAACGTGTTATATTAGATAATTTTGATGCCATTTTATGTAATGTGATGTGCCGAAATACTGGGATGTAGTGAATATCATATAAAAGTGCTTTACAACGTTTTCGTTTTCCATCAAAATTCCCACAAGATACCATTAACAGTGTGGCCATTGCACTGTTAATGGTGATAATTTGACTTAGACAACGACTGACTTGAAAAACTAAAAACGTGAAAATATTTATAACCTTGAAATGCGTACCGCAATGCGGGTTAGGGCGTCCCCCGGAGGCGACGCGTACCGACCCGCCCCCGTCGGTACGAACTTCGGCAGTTGCGGCGATGGGGGCCGCCACCCATCACGCCTTGCCCAGTCAGGCGAGTCGAGGAGAGCAGAGTGCCGGGTGGGCACGTGGAATGTAAGAGGTTGTGTGGAAGGTAAGTTGCACGAGCTGATATCGGTCATGGCGGACAAACAGCTAGACGTGCTCTGTGTAACAGAGACCAAGCGAAGGGGCAGCGACGCCTGCGATCTTCCTGGTGGCGGGATGGCTCTGTGGTCTGGTGTATCACAGAGCGATCGAGCCAGCATGGGGGTAGGAGTACTGCTGTCCTCTCGCTTGGCCTCAGGTGTGAAGGATTACGGAATGTATGATCCCAGACTTCTTTGGGTCCGTATAAAACTTGGTGTCACCAAGGTATTCATGGTTGTAGCATATGCTCCCGTAGGATCCTCGGTGGCATCAGATCTAGAGAAGTTTTGGGATAATGTTAGGGAAGTTCTGGATATGGCAGAAACCAGTGAACGCGTGATTGTATGCGGAGATTTGAACGGATGGGTGGGGACCAAGCGTCCCGACTATGAGGACGTACTTGGTCCATTTGGTGATAAGAGAGTGAACGACGCAGGTAGGCTCATAGCGGATGTATGCATGGAGAGAAACCTTATTGTGTCAAACACATTTTTCCAACATATGGACATCCATATGTATACATGGAGAAGGAATGAACAGAAAAGTATAATAGATTTAATTTTGGTAGACAGTCGCCTCCGAAGCAAAATATTGGACGCAAGAGCCTACAGGGGCCCCACAGTCGATACGGACCACTATCTCGTTATTGCGAGATTTAGTGGTCTGTTCAGAAAGTGGAGGCACTGGCGAGAGCGTGTCCACCTCGGAGGGCTTGAAAGAATAAAGGTTGCAAGAAGAGTGTGTAAGAGAAAAGTATGCAGAGGGTGTCCGAGAACGGCTGACGATGACAAGCCAGCCGCAATCGGACATTGAAGAATGCTGGAGAGTATTGAAAGAGAGTATGGTAGACACAGCGAAAGAAGTATGTGGAAGTTCAAAGAAGCATAGAAACACAAATGGTGATGCATGGTGGGATGCGGAAGTGGCAGCTTCCGTAGAGCAAAAGAAGAAAGCGTGGCTGGACTATGTCTCTTCTTTGAATCTGAATGACAGTATGACTGAACAGAAGAAAGAAATATATCGGCAATGTAAGAATGACACCAAGGCCTTAGTGAAAGAGAAACGTGATAGAGCAAGTATGAGTGCAGAAGATAGGCTGACTAAAAACTTCGAGGGTAACACCAAACTCTTTTGGAGGGAGGTGAAGAAGTCTCGGGGTGGTTGGTCAGCCTTCAGAATGAATAAAATAAGGTCTAAAGGTGGAGACATTCTTACACAAACACAAGACGTGTTAAGCCGATGGAGTGAATATTTTGGCGATATGTATGCGGATGCTACGGTTGGCGCCGGTGTCGCATGTGGTCTAGTAAATCAACATTCGACGACGGTGTCCTCCGATGGCATCAGTATGGATGAAGTTGAATGGGCGATAAGAAGTTTGAGAAATGGTAAGGCAGCGGGCATTGATATGGTGTCTGCCGAGATGATCAAGCTTGGTGGCTCCTGTGTCCGGGAGGCGTTCCTGTTGCTCCTCAATTTATATTGGAGCTCGGGAATAGTTCCCGGGGACTGGAATCGCGCAGTCATCGTGCCTTTGTTTAAAAACAAGGGTTCACGTTATGACTGCGCAAATTACAGAGCCATAAGCTTGACCAGTTTGGCAGCAAAAGTGTATGGTAAAATTATTGAAAGGAGAATGAGGATGGTGTCCGATGGTTTACTGTGTGAGACACAAGGAGGTTTCAGGAATGGAAGGGGATGCATGGATCAAGTGTTCTCTCTGCGCAACATTGTGGAGAAGCATCTGGCCCTAGGTCAGAGGGTTTTCTGCAGTTTTGTGGATCTGGAGAGAGCATTTGACACGGTTGTACGAAAGGAACTTTGGGACATTTTACCGGAGTATGGTATTAACGGTAAACTGCTGCAGGCTGTGCAATCCAGTTACATGGGCTGTAGAGCCTGTGTGCGGCTAGATGATGGAATGTCGCCTTGGTTTGACGTCAATATCGGCGTTAAGCAGGGCTGCGTTCTATCAGCCAGGCTGTTTATCATATATCTGGATAAATGTCTCCAAAGGTTGAACGATATGAATGTGGGAGTCCAGATGGGTGACTCAGTGGTCTCTGCTCTGCTATATGCAGATGATGCAGTCCTGCTGGCACAGTCAGCGACTGACCTGCAGACCCTAGTCGACACAATGACAGAAGATTGTAAGAAAAGGGGTCTACGCGTGAATGTGAGCAAAACCAAAATAATGGTCTTTGAAAGAGATGAAGCCAGAACAGATGTAAGAGTAACAATAGGTAATGATGTACTAGAGCAAGTGGATGAATTTGTATATCTTGGATGTGAATTTAGCCGAGATGGACGGTACACCACTGATATAGAGCGAAGAGTGAATGCGGGAAATAGAGTGAACGGAGCGTTGGGGCAACTTCTCGGCAGCCACCACCTCAGCCAGAAGGCACGTGTAGCAATACATAACGCAGTGCTTGTCCCAACATTACTGTATGGAAGCGAGAGTTGGGTATGCAGAAAAGAGTATGAAAGTAAAATTAATGCGGTCGAAATGCGATCTCTTCGGAAAATCTGTGGAGTTAGGCTGACCGACTGCGAAATGTAACGACGACGTAAGAGAGCGAATAGGTATGAAAGAGAGTATTGGTGTAAAGATGCGAAAGGGAATGCTCCGATGGTTCGGACATGTGGAAAGAATGCCGAACGAACGTCTGGTTAAGAAGATATACAATGCGAAAGTGGAAGGATGTAGGTACCGAGGGAGACCGAGACTAACCTAGACCAGATCGGTCAGGTACTGAAGGAAGGTGGAGTCAAGAGTCTCCGAAACCGGCGAGCGTGTATGAAGAGAATTATGAATGTTGAGGAAGCGAGTGAAGTATGCAGAGATAGAGCTCTCTGGCACTCTGTTCTCTCTGCCTACCCTGCAAGGGATATGGCGTGATGATATGTATGTATGTATGTGTATTTATAACTTGACACTGGCACCAATAGCTCGTATATGTAGCTGATTGCCAATACATAAGAAGAAGACTACGTTTTAGTCAAAGTGACAACATAATATGGTTTTGCGACATAAATATAAAAAGGTTCGTATAAAACTGAAAAATAAAAGCAAAATATATTTCTTTAAGACATTTTCTTTAATGTATATAATGCAATACATACATTACATAAAATGCCACCTGAAATATGTTTTTATATCTGCTTTGTATTCGAGAACAAAAAGATGTTTTAAATTCAAGAAGGGAGGTGCCTGTAAAATCTGAATATACAGTTTTATTAATGAAGAGGGTGTAAAAGCGTGAGGCAGGTAATGCAGGCCATGAGTCGCGAGGCAAACAATCGTTGAATGCGGGTCGCAGATGCCGCAGCAAAACTAATGAACGTACAGCTATGAAGTTTTTAAGAAATTGAACGTTACCATTGAAATACGAATAGAATTTTGTATTTACATTGGAAGTAAACGTATACTTAGTATAATGATGTTTATCGTGTGATGATGAAGTCAAGAAATTAATATATTATCAACCCTTACTTTATCCTGATAGTCGTAAAAGGAGAATCGACCGTAACATTTTCCAGAGATCTTTCTCAGAGTGTAGGTAGGTGGTAGCTTAATAGTTTTTGTTAGATTTTTAAATTAGTAAATTGCCACAATATAATAATTATCATAAATTAAATGTTTAATATAACTGATCATAAACAATATATTTTTTTACAAATAGAATCATTTTCTTTTTGTACTGGCAATGAATTTGTATTAAAATGTGGGTCAACATTTTAATAACTGATACTGTAACGGGTAGATATAAATTTCTGTAATAATTATGACTTTTAAAAGTAAGACACCTTAGTCCTCCTGTAACCATGATCACTGTAAAGTGTTCGAAACGTCGGGAAATTAATAATCAAATACAAAAGCAATAGAATCCGTAAAAGCAGTTTCATTTCAAATTCTACAGAGAACTTAAATAACGTCCCTGTAAAGCCTATATTACTAAAAGTATAACCTTAAGCCAATCTGTCTCAGTTACGCAATATAATAAAACAATAAACCTTCCATTATGGAAATGATCTGTGACCATCAATGGAACATATCTCTATGATGTAGAGATATTAGTTCTGGAAAAAAAAACAATCCAGAAAAATAAATGTCTACAATGGTATGTAAGATAATGATGATATATATAAGATAATAAAAAAAAATGTTTTATTATGGCAATGGTGAATCTAGCTATGCTTTATTGGTTCTATAAAATGCCTGTTTTTTGGAGTTTACTCCTTAAGAATCGATTGTCATATAAGGCGCCCGGTATGAGAAAAATTTGAGGAGTAAAATCTAGTGATCGAATGACCTCATTACGTTGGTGCGCAACCTTATCTGCGCACCTTTCACTTTCTAACGTGAGATAATACTTCACTGAACAGTTTTAAGATTTTTTTTTTTTTTTTTTTTTATTTTCCTAACTCTAATTGTTTGGGCATACGGTTCCCCTGACATTATCAGGGACCTTCAATTAGCAGTGTTAAATAAAATTATTATTATGTACAAACTTAAAATTAGATAAAAATAATAAATAATAATACTAACTTAATGTACAAGAAGCAAAAATTTAGGTGAAGACAAGTTTTATAAATTATACTACAAGAGAGTAAATAACAATAGAGATAACAAGTTAAGAAGAGAAAAGTAACAGATTAAGGAATAGTAATTAGAAAATAGAATTGAGGAAAGCTAAGGTTAAGGAAAAATAAAGAGTTAAAGTGACATAAAAGGTAATACTAACTTAATATAGGCAACATATATTTTGCTCAATTTAAAATAATATAATAAACTATAGTCCCAAAAACATACATAGCTTATATATATTTTTTTTTTTTTCTTCTTTTTTTTTAAGTTTGTAAGTAGTAGAGCTTATGGTAATAAAAACAAAAAAAGAAGAAGTCAGTAGCAGATAGTAAAAGTAATAGAATAAAATATAGAAGTGATTGTGAGTAAATACATTGTTTACTCTGCTAATATTGATTATTAGTTACAATTGTTATTATGTTGAAATGGGAGACAAAATATAGATTCGGTAATTACTTCGTTGTTGGTAGTGCCATCTGTTAAATAGTTATATAATAAGAATATTATACAACCTGACTTAAGATGTTTAATTTTTTTGATTTTTGTTTGTTTGTTTTGTTGATGACAGTTTTAAGATTATAACTTGACACTGGTACCAATAGCTCGTATAAGTAGCTGATTGCCAATATATAAGAAGAAGAACAGTTTGAATAAATATAAATAATAGTCAAATGAGCTTTTTTGCGACTGTTTTGATAATCGTACTTAAGCAGTAAACTCCAGTCGTGCGTCGGAGCTGACACACACACTTTTTTTTAATGTTTGAATGGTTATGTATTTATTGGAAGGTTCTGCATTGCACTTTTTATATACCTACTCGGCTATCTTCGTACGATCGCTAGGTAAAAATAATTAAATAGTATTTTATTTTTCTAATTTATATGGTCGTTATTTTCGAATTAGAAGTTTTTAAAAAGAAAATATTCTTTATAGGATTGAACACGCATTCCTAATATCAGTTGGATTGATTATCCCCATATTTACATTTAACATTTTGTAATTCGCCATATACGTAGATCTTTTTTTGTTTCCCCTATAATCACCAGAATTAAACTACATTAAAAATTATAAGAAAGTCTGTTTAGAAATTTAATTTTAATTATAAGAAAGTTTTTAGAAAGGGTTATGCAAAAGTTAAAGTAAAATCTTCTAAAACATTTGCTAAGGTTATATAGAGAATATATTGTCCATTCAGAGTACATATAGTAAGCTAGAACTATCTCTTTAGTTTGCTTAGTTAGTTAACCGTTTTAATTTACGTTAATAGTTAATAAATAGAACAACCGTTACAATATTTTTAACTGGTGATGTAGTGTCAGATCTTGGCCTTAATGAACATATAATAACATGATCTCATCTCAGTTCATATACGTCATACTGCTGGACTCGGAGGAGGGGACTCTGGAGGAGGCTTTCCTCCACAAAGGGAGTGAAATTGACCTACTATACCACGCTTTTCCTTCACAGTTTTCCTTCTCTTGCATAGATTTTATATGCGTTTTATATTCTTTAATCGTCTCTTACGATCACCCACGATAAAGATTTTGAATTGTATTCTTACTCCGTCACCACGCGGAAATAAAATAATATAGGTATTCATTTCTTATTATTTTCCATATATTTGATTAATATTATATAATCATAGCGTATCAGATGTATTAAATTGATTAAAATTCTTCTTTATATTTATCTAAGAACGTTTATCAGTTTGATATACATATCAGAATAAATAAAACATAAAAATGTATAAGACAAAATTTATTTCCCTTACATATATAATGGTGATACGTGTCCTCTCTGATATTTTTATTGGAATTGTTCACACTTTTCATAGATAAATGGAGCCCGGAACCATTCGGGCG
Organism: Lymantria monacha; assembly: GCA_905163515.2. NCBI lineage: Eukaryota > Metazoa > Arthropoda > Insecta > Lepidoptera > Erebidae > Lymantria > Lymantria monacha. Next base: position 13,391,192 of record LR991098.1, on the reverse strand, counting down.
GTGGCAGCGGCCGTTTCATCCCGAAGTCACGTATATCGTAACTTATTGTTTCAAAAACTGCACACTGCATAAGTACGAGCTCGTAGTTGAAATATCAGTATAATATGTTATGTGTCGAAACAAAACAAAGCAATGATAAGATTACATATTTAAATTGAAATATTTATTTAAAGACAAATAAAAATCCTTGTATTATGGGGGACTTATTTAAATTGAAGTTTTTTTTAAGCGAAAGAAATAATTCTTATAATACGGGGAACAAATATTTAATTAACGCAGACAAATTACACCCAGACTCAGAGCAACCACACAAAGTATTGTCCTGCATAGGAATCGAAACCACGGCACTGGAATGGGAGTCGGTATCTTAACCACTACGCTAGCTGTACAGTCTTATGTTTTATTATAAAGAATAGCGGTAGGACCACGCTGTTGACATTTTTCTGTCTACAGCCGCGGGCCGGTCCGTCCGGGGTAGTACCACACTCTCGCAGAAGATCGACGTCTGAGTATTGGCAATGTGCTATTGCGCTTCGTTCGGTAAGCGGGAGAGCCGGAAGTCCAACTGGATGGGTTATGGGATTTTATTGGTAGACAGCGGCCTAAGCTATACCTTTAGTAACGCAAAGGTGCATGGGCGGCAGTCACACTCATAATCAGGTGTGTTGCTTGCCACCATAAGCAATAAAAAAAAGAATGTGGTTTTGAAAACGTATAAAAGCCATAACTCAATGAAAATATTATATGGCTACCATCCATCGTGAAGAACTCTTATAATAGATATGAGAAATCAATACTTTCAATGTAATATATATCGAATCCTAGAATAACATTATCTTTTCGTATTTCGTAGTACAGATAGCATTTGATTCGGTGAAAATCATATTCCGAATCTAGGTGAACAAGAAAATTGATAATTGAGTTATAAAGCTGAAAATATTAATGGTAGGACTACGCTGTTGACAGTTCTCTGTCCAGTCCGTCAGGGGGTAGTACCACACTCACGCAGAAGATCGACGTCTGAGTAATGGCAATGTGCTATTGGGCTTCATTCGGTGAGTGAGAGAGCCGGAAGCCCGACTAGGCGGGTCTGGAGTTTGTATTGGTAGACGGTGACCTAGCTATACCCTTGGTATTGCAAATGTACATGGACGGCAGTGACACATATCATCAGATGTGCTGCTTGCACGTTTGTCACCACAAGCTATAGAAAATGAAAAAAAAAAACAGATAAAAAGACTATAATGATAATGGTATCCAAATACATATATAACTTCTTCAAAACTAAAGGAGTTCCATTAAAGGTTAATGTAATCCAGGTTAATGTAATCTTATGTAAGTTGATACATAACTCCATCTCCACTTATATATAAGCGAATTTGGTAATTCTTTATGTATTTAAATATATAATACAAAAATATGGAGACATTTAAAAATGACGTTGATTTCGTATTATTAAAAACTTTTTAAAACGAATACACTTGTGTTTTATAAGTATTACATCTTAAAAGAGATTTAAATTTTTTGCTCTAGTCACTTGTTTTTAAGTGATTAGTTTTTAAACTTGCTATGCTCAAAGCTCAATAATTGTCACCAAGTGATAAAAAAAAACAAATTAAAGAGCTCGATAAAACTTAAGTTTAAATGTCTTAGTCAAAAAGATTTCAGTAGTCTAATCAAAGGTTAGAAATTGAGTGCATATAAGGTAATAGAAACTCATACTGCCTTAATATCACAATGGATAACACCGCGATCTGTACCTTCTTGAGAACCTTCTTCAATTGAACAGCGAAAATCTTTATTTTCCCCTCAACTATCGTCTACGTTATACCCTGTACATACTTAATCTCTATATTATGAGATATAAAGCAGTGTGTATAGTTACGTACGTACGAATTACTTACCAATATAAATATAAGTTATTATTTTCTTTAATCTTCTCAATTTTTTTTTTGTGATAATTTATTATTACAATATGGATTAAGTTATGTTAATTAACATATACAGGATGGAAGGGGACCGCTCCCGAAAACAAAGACAGGTAACCCTACTAGTCCTACTTGTAATGATAGACTAGAAAAAAATCGATACAAATGAAAAAAAAATATTTTTCACCACGCGAGGTCGTTGAACTCTTGAACATATGGTCGTGAGTTTTGAATAGATTGCGTGCTTAATAGAAGCATTTAATAGAATAAGCTTAAGCTTAAAAAAACTATTCTACAAAGAATACATTTAATATTAAATATTAAATGTATTCTTTGTAGAATAGTTTTTTTTCTTTAAATTTTATATAAAGATTTAAGATTATAATATTTTTTATATCTAATATAAGAATTGTTAACAAGGAGTAACACTACTAAATAAATTGAATTACCTTTCAAAGTGAAATAATAAATAACAAAAAAAATGTAAAATTAGTCGTTGCCATAAAAAACAATTTCTTTCAATTTTTTTTTTTTAAATTTATTTATATAATTTGCTAGGATATGAACATCAATACTAAATAAATGATAACAGACTATTTACTCACAACGACTTGACATTGCACGATCTATTAAGAAGCCAGAACAGATGTAAGAGTAACAATAGGTAATGATGTACTAGAGCAAGTGGATGAATTTGTATATCTTGGATGTGGATTTAGCCGAGATGGACGGTACACCACTGATATAGAGCGAAGAGTGAATGTGGGAAATAAAGTGAACGGAGCGTTGGGGCAACTTCTCGGCAGCCACCACCTCAGCCAGAAGGCACGTGTAGCAATACATAACGCAGTGCTTGTCCCAACATTACTGTATGGAAGCGAGAGTTGGGTATGCAGAAAAGAGTATGAAAGTAAAATTAATGCGGTCGAAATGCGATCTCTTCGGAAAATCTGTGGAGTTAGGCTGATCGACCGCATTCGTAACGACGACGTAAGAGAGCGAGTAGGTATGAAAGAGAGTATTGGTGTAAAAGATGCGAAAGGGAATGCTCCGATGGTTCGGACATGTGGAAAGAATGCCGAACGAACGTCTGGTTAAGAAGATATACAATGCGAAAGTGGAAGGATGTAGGTACCGAGGGAGACCGAGACTAACCTACCTAGACCAGATCGGTCAGGTACTGAAGGAAGGTGGAGTCAAGAGTCTCCGAAACCGGCGAGCATGTATGAAGAGAATTATGAATGTTGAGGAAGCGAGTGAAGTATGCAGAGATAGAGTTCTCTGGCACTCTGTTCTCTCTGCCTACCCTGCAACAAGGGATATGGCGTGATGATATGTATGTATGTATGTATATATATATATATATATATATATATATATATATATATATATATAAATTTTATAGTAGTAGGATCACGCTGTGGACAGTTCTAAGTCTACAGCCGCGGGCCGGTCCGTCCGGGTTAGTACTACACTCTCGAAGAAGACCGACGGCTGAGTAATGGCAATGTGCTATTGCACTTCGTTCGGTGAGCGGGAGAGCCGAAAGCCCAACTGGGGTACATATATATATATAACGATAAGCAATAAAAAAAGAGATATCTTTGCGTAAGGTCACGCGATTTTAGTACGTTTTCCTCGCCCTAAAATTAGCCAACGCGCCTAAAGAAGTTTTCAGTTCAATAATAAATGTCTTTTAACCATAAAGAACTAGCAAAGTACAGATTTATTATATAAAAGGTTAATAAACAAGCAATCTCAAATTACTACTTAGATATTCATCTATATAAACTGAGAATACAATCTTATAGCTACTGCCCGCATTCGATCTGAAGTGAAGGAGGTCGCTTATTCAGGACATCGACGGTCGAGTAGTTTTCTCAAGTCCTATTTGCGTGGGGTTGAACGCAATATCCTAATGTAAATATAGAACTATTTCAATTTTTCTACGTCAATCTGCCGAAGAATTTTTACGTAACCGCATTTTACAAGACCCTTGTTACTTTTTTGTCTAATATTAGTAGAAAAATTCAATATCGCGCTAAATTTCATTGTTGAGACAGTATAGAGAACTTTTGTTATTGTTTTATTTATACTATATTAATAGTTATTTAAAATAGATATTGTCGTGTATACTCTTTATCAGCGGGACACCAAATAATATCCACAGTACTAGAAATCCGGTCAAAAGGTAACAGGAGGTCACATGGCAATCAGTAAAAGTCTATACCGTCATACAGTGAATATTCAGGCGTGGTGCGATCAGATCACCACAAAGAAATTAAATGATGGATTAATAAAGCATATCTAGTTAATTATTTATCTATCTACATCTCAATGGTGGTCGTAGTACTCCCCAAGGGAGAATTAATATTATAATCAATATATTTGACAAACGGATTGGCGTTCGTAGGTAGTCTTACAAATTTCGCACTGTCGTCGTCACGGCCACTGTCCTGGCCGTCTTTAATGCAGTCGATTTTTATAAAAATATACTTTATCAACATTTGAACATTGTAAGAGCACTTCCTCGCTTGAATTATTAGAAATATTTTACTGGGAGGTTGGTAATAGAATACATCAAAAATATTCCTTATATCATGCAGTTCATAAATCGTCACGTTTCGATTCCTGCGAAGAGAAAAAGAAGTACTCTTACTCCGTCACGGCACATATAATATACACATGTAGTTGAGTGCACAAAAGATGTAGCGGTTAAGACACCAACCTACCATGTCAGGTGACGCGGTTCAAGTCCCACACCGGACAATACTTTGTGCGATCACATATGTTGTTTTGAGTCTGGATATAATCTGTGTTCGTTAATTATATATTTTTGGAATCTTCCGCAATATAAAAATTATTTCCTCAGTGCACAGTGTAATAATAATAATAATAATAGTGGTGTAAAAGGTTTTTTTAATCATCAAGATATTATGATTAAAATTATACATTTAAAATTATACTAAGTGTATTGTAACGATTCCTCATTTATCAAAATATGATAATTTCTTTAGAATTTGTAATGGAACAGATAAAGATAAAGAAATACATACTGGTGGAAATCAGTAGTATATTTTTTGTTTCGTGGTAGTTGGATAAAAATACGAAATAGATAACAAAGAGAGCTTTAGAGTCGAATTAAGGACGGTGATAGCATTTGCGAAAGACATTTTAAACAAGCTTATTTTTGGTTTTTTTTTGGCAGTGGCTTATGTACACTAGAGATGTATTTTACTTTACGTTTCGTTTTTTTTACTATAGATGTATTTTCTTGCTTTTTCTTTTTTTACTTTAGACAAGCTTACTTACTTACTTAGAACATTTAGAAAGAATGAAAACAATATAAGTTAGATACGTCTCAAAACATCTGCAAAACTAGCATCAGATAATTTTTTCATAGAAACATTACGTAAATTTATATATCCATAGTCAGAAAGATTATAAACGTAGAGTAGAAAGCCTAAGGCTATCACTTAATTTTTTTAAATTTATTATAAGTTTCGTTAAAAATGTACAGATAAGTTTTATTTTTGTTAAATATTTCTTTAAGAGAAAATATTTATTTTTATTTTAATCTTTAACAAAACTTATAAGATATATTCGAAGTTAAAGATATCTTAAACTCAAGAAAGAAAATATTAATATAACATTTATTATTAACTCAAACTAATTCAAACTTCTAATTTTTTTTTAAATATCGCTACGATGGTTAAGAAAAATGTACATATGTATAAAGTAAAATAAAATCAATTTAAACAAGATTGAGATTATCAGATTGATTTCTAACTGTTAATTTTAGATTTAGTTAAAGAATGAGTGATGAAAGCTAAGCAAGTATGCAAAGCGAGTGGGACGATTACAAGGGGTAGACCACGTCGTACTTTTCCGAATCAAATTGAAAATGTGTTGGCGAAAGGTCAGATTAAGAGTACACGTAACCATAGAACATGCATGAAGACTGTGATGAATGTGAATGAAGCGATGGAGCTATGTCAGGATCGTGGTTTGCGGCAATCCGTAGTCTCTGCCTACCCCTCTGGAAAACAGGCGTGAGGCTATGTATGTATGTCATTTTAGATTTAAAATTCTCGTAAAGTGAATTCTAATTAACTTTTTACTTCTAAGCGTTAAACGCTTCTAAGCTTTAACCACAGTTCCGCAGTAAGTTTCCATTTATGACTGCCGTATGGTGGCAGACTAAGAGTAAAATGTAGCCTTCTTCGTGAGTATAATCAAAATCACTTGAGAGATGTAAGCACATAACATCTCTACGAAGGAAAGAAAACTGGAAACCAAGTTTCACTTAAACGTATATGAGAAGAAGCAAACATAACTTTTATATTTATATTAGTAATAACTTAATTGCTAAGATATCTTAATATTCTAAGTACTGACCCACTATATCTAAGTACCAATATACTACGAAGTTTATTCCTTATCTGACCCATAAATAGTTATTCGAAATCTAAGTCTAATTTAGACCAGTCAATGTTTAGTGAAGGAAACTCGAAGTAAAACCCTATATCAGCCCGTCTGACTTGAGAGTTACGTACGCTACAAGTACCTTAATTTCCTTCTTAATAAAGAGGAAGCTTGAGCCCAGCAGTGGGACGTATACGAGTTTAGATGATGATAAGGTAAGTGTTTGTAAATAACTCCATGATATCAGGTTATATTCGAGGATGACTTTATTACAATAAAGGTACTATACGATTAACAACATAAATTATGAAGTATTCAACCAAGTTTCTCTACCAATTTTACATTATAATAGCTTCTGCTTGCGGTCTCGCCCGAATAAAACCCCTTCCAAAAGCTGAACTATTATCCCAAGGGAAACATTAATGGGATAAAAATTATCTTATGTGTTAAACCAGTCAATGGTCTATCTGTGTACTATTTTTCAATTTTTATATTGTTGTGGCAAACAAGCAAGCAGCACATCTGCAGGTAAGTATAGCTGCCGCCCATAGGCCTTAGTAATACCAAGGGTATAACTAAACCGCTTTCTACCAGTCAAAAGATTGTAAACAATTTAATAAACTTCTTCTTCTTCTTATGTATTGGCAATCAGCTACATATACGAGCTATTGGTGCCAGTGTCAAGTTATAAATATTTTCACGTTTTTAGTCTTTCAAGTCAGTCGTTGTCTAAGTCAAATTATCACCATTAACAGTGCAATGGCCACACTGTTAATGGTATCTTATGGGAATTTTGATGGAAAACGAAAACGTTGTAAAGCACTTTTATATGATATTCACTACATCCCAGTATTTCCGTATATCACATTACATAAAATGCCATTAAAATTATCTAATATAACACGTTAAAACACTAAGATATCGAATATAATACAAGAGCACCACATGACGTTTTCAAATTCCCGTCAAAATTCAATTTAATAAACATTAAGAGGTATTGGTATTATCTGTCATACATGTGACACTTCTATAGTAATTAATTATCTCAACAGATGGCGTATATTTCAATTATTTTACTACTACTACTAAAATTTAACCAATTTGCTTTTTTATTCTATTGCTGTTCTCGATCAACAGGATATTTAACCCGGCGTCATGTGGGTTGGGTCTGTGAGACCCATCACATTTTATTTCGCTTCTAGTTGGGTTACTAAGTGTGCAAATTTTCCATTCTTCTCAATAGCTGGCGCTATTGAGCTGTTCTATGTGTCGCAGTTAATAGGATAGTCGTGCAATAGCCACAGTGGGAGTTACACGTTCACGAAATTGAATTAGGTATGTGAGACCCATCCTCGCAGTTGGTGTCACAATTTCGCGCCATTTTATATAGATTTTATATTAATTATTATCCGTGAATTTACCCAATAAACCAAATTAATAATAGTTTTTAAAAAAATGAATGCGTTTTATAAAAATATTACGTCTCGGTCTTGTCATGGAACATCTAGAACTTCACCATAATGTATCGGAGCTCTACGCGTTGTAAAAAAAATAAAATTTTGTTTGTGAATCTACAAGAAAACCTCCGACAAAAAGGCTAGTTTTCGCAAAAGGTACCAAGAATGTCCAGGCAAGAAAGACCATAAAACAAACTACAGCTGCGAGAATTGCAATAAATATATTTGTTTAGAATATATTGTACCTTTTTGTGCTGACTGTACCAAAGATAGTGATTTGGAGTAATTAATTGTTATTTTCTTCTAAAGATAATTTTCGAGCCAGCATGGGGGTAGGAGTGCTGTTGTCCTCTCGCTTGGCCTCAGGTGTGAAGGATTACAAAATGTATGATCCCAGACTTCTTTGGGTCCGTATAAAACTAGGTGTCACCAAGGTATTCTTGGTTGTAGCATATGCTCCCGTAGGATCCTCGGTGGCATCTCGAGACCTAGAGAAGTTTTGGGATAATGTTAGGGAAGTTCTGGATATGGCAAAAACCAGTGAACGCGTGATTGTATGCGGAGATTTGAACGGATGGGTGGGGACCAAGCGTCCCGACTATGAAGACGTACTTGGTCCATTTGGTGATAAGAGAGTGAACGACGCAGGTAGGCTCATAGCGGATGTATGCATGGAGAGAAACCTTATTGTGTCAAACACATTTTTCCAACATAAGGACATCCATATGTATACATGGAGAAGGAATGAACAGAAAAGTATAATAGATTTAATTTTGGTAGACAGTCGCCTCCGAAGCAAAATATTGGACGCAAGAACCTACAGGGGCCCCACAGTCGATACGGACCACTATCTCGTTATTGCGAGATTTAGTGGTCTGTTCAGAAAGTAGAGGCACTAGCGAGAACGTGTCCACTTCGGAGGGCTTGAAAGAATAAAGGTTGAAAGGTTGCAAGAAGAGTGTGTAAGAGAAAAGTATGCAGAGGGTGTCCGAGAACGGCTGACGATGGCAAGCCAGCCGCAATCGGACATTGAAGAATGCTGGAGAGAATTGAAGGAGAGTATGGCAGATACAGCGAAAGAAGTATGTGGAAGTTCAAAGAAGCATAGAGAAAAAAAAGGTGATGCATGGTGGGATGCGGAAGTGGCAGCTTCCGTAGAGCAAAAGAAGAAAGCGTGGCTGGACTATGTCTCTTCTTTGAATCTGAATGACAGTATGACTGAATAGAAGAAAGAAATATATCGGCAATGTAAGAATGACACCAAGGCCTTAGTGAAAGAGAAACGTGATAGAGCAAGTATGAGTGCAGAAGATAGGCTGACTAAAAACTTCGAGGGTAACATCAAACTCTTTTGGAGGGAGGTAAAGAAGTCTCGGGGTGGTTGGTCAGCCTTCAGAATGAATAAAATAAGTTCTACAGGTGGAGACATTCTTACACACACCCAAGACGTGTTAAGCCGATGGAGTGAGTAATTTGGCGATATGTATGCGGATGCTACGGTTGGCGCCGGTGTCGCATGTGGTTTAGTAGATCAAAATTTGACAACGGCGTCCTCCGATGGCATCAGTATGGATGAAGTTGAATGGGCGATAAGAAGTTTGAAAAATGGTAAGGCAGCGGACATTGATATGGTGTCTGCTGAGATGATCAAGCTTGGTAGCTCCTGTGTCTGGGAGGCGTTCCTGTTGCTCCTCAATTTATGTTGGTGCTCCGGAATGGTTCCCGGAGATTGGAATAGCACAGTCATCGTGCCTTTGTTTAAAAACAAGGGTTCACGTTATGACTGCGTAAATTACAGAGCCATAAGCTTGACCAGTTTGGCAGCAAAAGTGTATGGTAAAATTATTGAAAGGAGAATGAGGATGGTGTCCGATGATTTACTGTGTGAGACACAAGGAGGTTGACTGACTGCAGACCCTAGTCGACACAATGACAGAAGATTGTAAGAAAGGAGTCTACGCGTGAATGTGAGCAAAACCAAAATAATGGTCTTTGAAAGAGATTAAGCCAGAACAGATGTAAGAGTAACAATAGGTAATGATGTACTAGACCAAGTGGATGAATTTTGTATATCTTGGATGTGGATTTAGCAGAGATGGAAGGTACACCACTGATATAGAGCGAAGAGTGAATGCGGGAAATAGAGTGAACGGAGCGTTGGGGCAACTTCTCGGCAGCCACCACCTCAGCCAGAAGGCACGTGTAGCAATACATAACGCAGTGCTTGTCCCAACATTACTGTATGGAAGCGAGAGTTGGGTATGCAGAAAAGAGTATGAAAGTAAAATTAATGCGGTTGAAATGCGATCTCTGCGGCAAATCTGTGGAGTTAAGCTGACCGACCGCATTCGTAATGACGACGTAAGAGAGCGAGTAGGTATGAAAGAGAGTATTGGTGTAAAGATGCGAAAGGGAATGCTCCGATGGTTCGGACATGTGGAAAGAAAGCCGGACGAACGTCTGGTTATGAAGATATACAATGCGAAAGTGGAAGGATGTAGGTACCGGGGGAGACCGAGACTAACCTACCTAGACCAGATTGGTCATGTACTGAAGGAAGGTGGAGTCAAGAGTCTCCGAAACCGGCGAGCGTGTATGAAGAGAATTATGAATGTTGAGGAAGCGAGTGAAGTATGCAAAGATAGAGTTCTCTGGCACTCTGTTCTCTCTGCCTACCCTGCAAGGGATATGGCGTGGTGATAAGTATGTATGTATGTGTATAATTTAGTTTTCTACAAAAAAGTGGCATTAAAACATTAAGAATCATTGTTAATTGATAATAAACCTATATTTAAAGAGAAAAGAAAAAGTTTGTTGATATTTGTCGTTCTTTTTTTAAAGCTTTAATTAATATGATTAAAAGATAACATAATATGATATTTGTGTTTCGTTTATTTACGTAAATACCTTAAAAACTAAACTCGAAGAAATATTATATTAAATTTATAAAGTATTAGAATAATATTGATATCTAATGAACGGGTTTGTTAGACCCACCCCAACGTCCGTGAAACACTTTTCAACCCCCATGACCGCAGGTTAAAATCATCAGTTTTTTTAAACATGACTACTAGTTACTGCTGCTTAGGACACTATGGCTCCTATATAGTCGATTTAATATTTAAGTTTTTTATCTCTAAATTGAATGTACAGATGGTGTAATGGTAAGTTATCTTTGGGTCACTCTGTGTACTCTACCGTCTCTTACACGAGGAATGCTCTGAGGAATTATTTGACTTGGTACCACCGTCACAGTTTTACCACCGTACCATTCGGAAACGATACTCCTGGAAACGATACGTTCCTCGACTGTACGTTTTCAGCGATCATTTCTCCCACGTACATGCTAGATCTGGAATGATGACCTGCTGATGTGTTGCCCGACTGCTATGCCATATCCTGCTTCAAACGAGGTTTAAGAAAAGCTTTTTTTTCGCGGTAGGCACCTGTGACCTGGCTGTGCCCCTGGTGCTGCTAGGTTTATGTGCAACAGTATCACTTACCATCAGATATGCTGTTTGCTCGTTTGTCACCGTAGGCAATAAAAAAAACCACTACCATGCCAGTGTCATCAGTTCGATTCTCATGCAGAACAATATTTGTACAATCCAAAAAAGTATTATTCTCAATCTAGGTGTAGTTTGTCTATGTTAATTATATGTTTGTAAAGTCCCCCGCATTACAACAATTATTTCCTTAGCGAAGCGTTATGTAAAAAAAAAATCACAATTTGTTATAGATTGAATACAACAAAATTGTCACGGAGCGGTGAATTCATTCTGATACATAACCAACTGAAATTCAAACCTGTTAGGAATGAGGGACCATTCGATTATTGAGACCCTGTATATTCTTCCGAGTAGAACAATTTATTTGACCTTTTCACTACATAAAAGGATTGCAGAATCCGTTTGCTTACTTTATTTATGTGAGTAACGAGACATATAGGGATCAAGTGTATCTCGATCAATCCTCGCTGTTTTTTTTTTCTACTAGTTTTTTTTTTTTTATTAGTAGTGTAAGCAATTTTTACATTTACTTTTTTTATTGCTTACAAGCAGCACACCTGATGGTAAGTGTCGCTTTCGCCCATGGACCTTTGTAATACCAAGGGTATTGATAGGTTGCTGCCTACCAGTACAAACCCCAAACCCACCAAGTTCGGATTCCGGCTCTCTTGCTCACCGAACGAAGCGCAATAGCACATTGTCATTACTCATACGTCGATTGAATGCGCGAGTGTGGTACAACCCTGGACGGATTATCATCATCATCATCATGTCAGCTCATGTATAGCCCAACCTCCACCATAATAAGAGGGAAATAGACCTACTACATACACCACGCTGGTGAGACGTGTTAGTATAGGGTTTAGTTTCGAGTTTTTCTTCTCTTGCATAGGTGTTATATGCATTTTATATCCCTTTATCATCTCTTACAACCCACAGGTAAAATAGAGGGTAAAGGAAGACCAAAGAAAAGATGGATGGACTGCGTGAGGTATGACATGGATAGACAGGGAGTGACTGCAGAGATGACGTCTGATAGGACTGTGTGGAGGAAGATGACATATTGCGTCGATCCCAAGTAATTGGGATAAGAGCAAGATGATGATAAGGTAAGATAGGGGGTGGTGAATTGGATTTTTATTCTGTCACCACACGGTAAAAATATAATTTAAATCAAAGATATTGTGTTATTTGCTGCTGTGTGATAGCTGGTACGAATACTAGTAACCCTTACTTTGCTCGTAGATGTCGTAAAAGACGACTTAGAGCTTTACATTGATCTGGATCTCCATTGAAGCAAGTATTCCCATTTATCGCCGTCTAGTTCCAATCCATTCGACCGGTCATAAAACTATTACCAATAACTTTTGCAATATGTACAATGGAAAAGGAGACATATTGCGACGACCTCAAATAATTGGGATAAAAACAGGATAATGATAAACGGTGCTTAGAACATAAAGGAATGGTGATTTTATTTAGTTGATATTTATAATTTATTTATATTCGTGAAATTTAGTTTTACATTTATGAAATTATTGCCCAAATGTTGTCAATTTGGCTCAAGTCTATATAAAGCTATTAATAATCTTTTACGTTTTCCGTGTGGTGATGGAGTAAGAATATTATTCACCACCCCATGTCTTACCCATGGGTGATCGTATGAGACGACTAAGGGATATAAAACGTATATAAAATTTATGCGAGAGAAGGAAAACTTGAAACAAAACCCTATACCAACACGTCTGACCAGCGCGGTATAGTAGGTTAATTTCCCTCCCATTACGAAGGTGGCCCGAGCCCCACAGTGGGACGTTTATGGACTGTGATGATGAAATGATGTAAAAGTTGGTAGTATTCGTAGCCACTACCAGACCACATACCACTCCATTATATAAATATCAAACATTTAAAAATATATATTAAACAAAATATTCGTTCAAAAACTTCATTATTATTCACTTAGCGAGGGGATAAGAATGCAATTGTCAACACGCTTTAATGGACCGCTACGGTCTCCTAAAACGTATAACACCTCACTACGATCGTGAACCCATCTGCCAAACGTGGTGATTACGGCAATGTCCCTTCATTTTTAGAGGAGGTCTACATTGAACAGTGAACAGTAAAATTACAATAATGTAAATGGCAATTAAACGGAACATATGCATATGGTATTTTTACAATGTAAACAATATGAATATACTTCATTTATGAATGTCAAACATAATCATTTAACATTAATACTCGCACATAATTATGTTTGAATTTTAATATACATATCATATAAACTATAGCTAAAGAATCCTTTATTGGTTTCAATTAATGCTCTTCAAAATTTATTAATTAATTGATTATTAATTATATGAATAAATACATTTGATTATTTAAAATATTCATCATTATCTTGCTCTTATACCAATTACTTGGGATCGACGCAATATATCCTATTCCACCATAGCGCCCTATTAAACTTCAACTCTTTAGTCACTCCCCATGTTATGCTTCACACAGTCCATCCATCTTTTTGGTCTTCCTTTACCCTTTCATATTTAAAACTTTCCTCACAACATTACTTTTAAGAGAAGAAAAACTGGAAGTAAAACCGTGTAGCAACTCAACTAAGCAGCGTGCTATAGTAAGTCGTCTATATTTTTATTTCTCGTATTGATAGGTCATTTTCGCTTTTATTGTGGTGTAATAATTTTTTAATGGTAAAGCCAAAATGTTGACAGTTTACTGTCTACAGCCGTGGGTTAGTCCGTCTGGGTTTAGTATAACCCTCTCACAGAAAATTAGTGGCAATATTCTGTTGCACTTCGTTCGGTGAGTAAGAGATTTCTGGGTGGGTTTTAGTTGTCTTGGTCGCAATCTATGGTATAAAAAAGGTCCATGAGCAGCAGTACCACTTACCATCCGGTGTGCTGCTTACTAGTTTACCGCTAGAATCAATAAATAAAAGAAAAAGTTATATTTCGCTCCAATGTCGAAATCTAAAATTATCGTAGAATATATATATATATATAAGTAAAAATATAAAATAAATATATTTATAAAAAAAAAATATTTACATTACAATACGGCCATCTGGTGGTATTTTGTTCATTCTACCTATTGTGAGAATAATAAAGTAAAACATAATATTCAAAGAAAACATGGCTGTCTGTTAGAAAATCCTAATAAGTATTATGATTTTCACAAAAATTTACGTTGTATTTGTAAAACGTATAAAGAAAAATGATACACATATTATAATGTTATGAATAAAATCAATGCATAGATACTATATACTACTGCATAAGTCAAACAAAACGTATTTTATTTTAAGTTTTTCTTCTTTATTAGGTAGATCTAATATAACACCCAAGTGATATGAAGTTATATTTGTCACTATCTGGAAACAAATTCCAAATAGGCATAATAAATACATTTAATAGCTCGAATTATAATAATATCTTTAAAACTCTAAATGTTAATAAGTTCCGTTGCTTCCGGTGATATCAGAGGCCATTGAGTGGGAGCGAGATTCATTTGTTTTGTTATTGAACGAGCTCTGAGGAAGCTAGACAGAATCCTTCCCCCGTTAATGCCGAGGGCGGGTTTCTTGAACTCTTTAAGGCCGGCCTATCCCTCCCAACAAAGCCCTAACTTCCATCAAAGCTGAAAGTACAAAGAAAATATAAAACTTGTAAGTTTCAAAGGGATGATCCCTTTATTTCTTTCTTTTTTTATAAAGACATGGAATATCCATGATTAATTTTAGAAGAACAGTTAAAAGAAACAAGTCCTATTAATTTAGAATTTATTGTTCATATTAGCCAACGATGATAAAAGATTATTTTGACTTCCACTCTGACTATTTAATGCAAAGTTATATATGTATAAGTATTTCAGAGGCAAAATGTGTGATCATCGTCAATGTCTATATTGATACTGTTTGTTACTGGACTGGTAGTTACCTATTCCATTTCTTTTCACGATATAAACTAAATATTTCAACGAAGTTAAATGCTTGTAATTAAAAATTACGATTTGGCGTTATTAAAAACGTTATACGTATAGGAATGAAATTAATTAGATGAGCAGTAATTTTTGTATTTAGCTAATTACTATTTTCAGTTTAAAAAATACATCTTATTGTTTATGTCTCATGCGTTAAGCCTCAAAATAGTAGGCAGCGGTATAACACACCTGCATTTTATAATATAAAAGTTAAAACGTTTCACAATAAGGTCTTTCAATTATAGGCAATTGTTTCGGGCCTTTTTGTGCCGGTCATAAAATAATTCATAAAAATTAAACAGACGGTCATAAAAATATTTTAGGGTATCGTAAAGAACCCTTATTTCTTCGCTATAAAGTTACGAAATAACTTGACATCGAGATATCTAATATATGCAGATAATATATAAAAGGAACCAATTTTTAAACAATCTTAACTTTTCAAGTTTATAGTTTTTAAACTAGTACTCATGAATTTTGGTGACATTGAAGATAAATAAGTTTAAATTTCGCTGTTGGTTCAATACTGATTTATATATATATATATATATATATATATATATATATATATATATATATATATATATATACATATATACATATATATATATATATATATATATATATATATATATATATATATATATATATATATATATATATATATATATATATATATATATATATATATATATATATATATATATATATATACATATATATATATATATATATATACATATATATATAATATACTACAGTATCAATTTAGAATTATTCCACATAAGTCTGAAATAAACATGCGTAAACAAAGTCTTCAGTATTTTCTCTCGTTGTGTATAGCGATTTGATAAGAATACAATTGTCGTTTCCCCTTACTTGCCCGTAGATGTAGTAACAATCGACTGAAGATCTCTCCTAGAGAGTGGTCAGAAGCGATATCCAGAGAAATTTTACAATACGTTCTGCGATCGCCAATACGCCTGCCATCCGTGGCAATTATTGTAAGTATTATTAGCCCCTAAAAACTTATGGATGCAGTGAAAGTCATGAATCCCAGTCACGGTAGCTCCACCATTCCACTGGCTTATTGCAAACGAGCCCGTTGGTGATGGGGGAAAAGGTGCTCATGAATCCGACTACCAAAAAATCGAACATTTGCTCTGGTAACACACAATATTCGAATGCACGACTGACGAGAGAGTCATCGAGCTAGAAGAGGAATTGAGTAAAATCCGATAAAACCTAATAAGATTATCAGAAGTGCGAAAATAAGGTGAGGGCACGTTAATTCTCCGGTCTGGCAATTTGTACTTCTACCAAGAGTACGCTATATAGACATGCTATATCTATATCTATTCGCTATATTATCAGTTATTAAGTTTAAACTCACATTTTAATTACAAATTTATTGCTAGTACAAAAAGAAAATGCCAATTATTGTATTGAAATGTTCAATGAAAATTTCCAATAAACAAAAGTGTATACATAATAAAAATATATACTACAATGTATACAAGTGAATACATAATGAAAATATATTTTGTTTGACAAAATGCTTGAATAATGTCAAACCAAAACAAATTATAGATACACCGACTTACGTATCTTCCTGTTTACACTTATTTAATTAAATACGAGGTCCTTTCTTGGAAAGAACTTTAAAACCTTATCTAATTAAACCCAAAGCTTTTATTCAGAGCACGTTTCGTTAAGTAAAAGACAAATTCTTCTCTTAATTAATGAAATAATTTCTCTGGTGAGTTTATTTTTACGTTTTCACTCCTAATGATGTTTTGTTTGGGTCTTTTAGGAGTCATTCACAGAACTTTTGAATATTTTGAAAGGTTCACTGTTTGTTTACTGACAACATTTTAAACCAATGAAAGTGTATGTAGGCAGGTATGTTTTATCTGTCGACACCAAATAGTTGCATTCAAACTAAATTGAAGGGATTCAAACATATGCTTATGAATACTCAAAGTACTAAAAATAATTAAAGTAATTTAAATAATATGCTTGTTTGAGTACACGAAGTACTAAAAATTGCGGAACAGTGAGGCAAATTCGTGCATTATTGAAGGCGCTACGGCGTTGTGTACGCGAGTTTTTACACGTGATTATTTTTTTATTAAATCTCCTATATTTACAATGGTCCGTCCGAGGCAAAAGAAAGGTGGTATAAGGCTCCATAGCCTGCTGTGTATTTCCTGTCTACCCTACCAAAAGTACTGCCTCTCTCTCGTTGTTATTCTGTGTTTTTATAAATTTGTTAACATTTCAAAATACTAGTCTGTTTCTATGACTTGTAGTTTTATTCTATTCTCTACAACCTATCGTATATATATATATATATATATATATATATATATATATATATATATATATATATATATATATATATATATATATATATATATATATATATATATATATATATATATATATATATATATATATATATATATATATATATATATAAACTACTGGAAAAAATTAAGGGATCAAAAAAAAATCCAAATTTTTGGGCAATTTTCAACAAAGAGTAACTTCGAGAGAAATGGTCGTGCAGGAAATAAAAAAAAGAAAACTGTAGCTCCAAGTGTCTAGTTTTTGGATTGGAAGTTTAAAATTTTGTAACCTCTGCAGTTTTTGAGAAATCGTAGAAAACCAGCATCAAAAAAAATGTCAAATTTTTTTTTGATTTTTTTTTTCAGTCTACGGGCGTAGAAAAAAAATTTTCCACCTAACTACTATATCTATCAGATAACATGTTTATTCAGCTTGAATTTGCTTTTTAAAAAGTTCGATACGATCATTTCTCGCTGAGATATCAAACTTTGAATGGAAAAGGATCTAATTGTCTTTAACCATCAATATCTCAGCAAGCAATGATCGCATAGAAAGTTAAAGGTGGGTTTCAAGAACTTGAATGAATTCTCCTTAACGACTAGCCGTTGCATGTCCGAAAAAAAAAATTTCTTTTTGTCACATTAATTTGAAAATGCAACAAAAAAAGGGCTTTTGGTGGTTTTTTGGAAAATCAAGCGCTAGATCGAAAATATTGAGGAAACCACTAATGTTAAGTGTACTTTTTACAGTTCAATATGTCCACAAAAACCCTACAAAAAACCAAATTAATCCAGCCAGCCGGTTTTTTGTTTCAAACGGTCGAAATTTTGAAAAAATTAAAGGATCACGTTTTTTGCTCTGAAAAGCTTATAATTTTTAAAAATGAGAAAATAATTGTTTTTCCGAGATTTTTCCACATTTTTGCTCAAAACTTTTTTTTCGGAAAAGCAATGGCTAGTCGTTAAGGAGAATTCATTCAAGTTCTTCAAACCCACCTTTAACTTTCTGTGCGATCATTGGTTGCTGAGATATTTGATGGTTAAAGACAATACGATCCTTTTCCATTCAAAGTTCGATATCTCAGCGAGAAATGATGATATCGAACTTTTTGAAAAAGCAAATTCAAGCTGAATAAACATGTTATCTGATAGATATAGTAATTAAGTTGGAAAAACTTTTTCTACGCCCGTAGACCGAAAAAAAAAAAACAAAAAAATTTCAGTTTTTTTGTTGCTGGTTTTTCTACGATTACCCAAAAACCGCGTAGGTTGTAAAATTTTAAACTTCCAATCCAAAAACTAGAGACATGGAGCTACAATTTCCCTTTTTTTGATTTTCTGTACGACCATTTCTCTCGAAGTTATGGCCTGTTAAAAATTACCCAAAAATAAGGATCTTTTTTTTGATCCCTTAATTTTTTCCAGTAGTGTATATAAATTTTTTTCTTTTTTTTTCGGTGGGCTATGGACGCAGTCGCGATCCGCCAAACCGGTCCGGGGTGACGGCAGAGGCGGCGCACAACCCCATAGACCCACCCTGCAAACACCTCTCTTCACCGTGCGAGTGGGCCAGCGGTATTCAGTCTATGACCAATAAAAATAATAACCAGTCTATGACCAATATAATATTTATAACAAACTTTACTAATATAAATGTTATTTGAATTCAAGATATTTGAAAAATGTATTTGTTTTTTGGCGCTAATTTCCAGATACTTAAGCTATTCATTAAGAAAAGCATAAATTAGAACATAACACAATGTAAAGGATACAGTACGATTATATCACCATTTAGTAAACAAATAAAATCTTGGTTCTGTGAACGACCATCTCCATTAATCACGGCAAGAGGCTTCGACTTTGAAATTTTTATCAACTATTTATTAAGCCATGCCGCAAATGATTACTTCGTATACCTGTGTTATAACACAGTACAGTTTAAGTATGACTTAGAACTCGAATTC
Organism: Lymantria monacha; assembly: GCA_905163515.2. Lineage (NCBI taxonomy): Eukaryota > Metazoa > Arthropoda > Insecta > Lepidoptera > Erebidae > Lymantria > Lymantria monacha. Next base: position 13,371,556 of record LR991098.1, on the reverse strand, counting down.
TATATGCTTTCTACTAATAACAATAGGCATTTTGTCAAATCATCATTCTTGTTCAGTATCAAACATTTTTATTATAGTTTAATAATTAATACCATGTAGGGTAGTTCATAATTTTTTGGTTGGCAGTTGGCTCGAAGCCGGCCAGAACTTGCGTTGGAAGTAACGGTAGCGTATGCATATATTTTTGTAATTGCTACGTCTTTTGTTAACTAAAGCCGTGAAATCTTGGTATTTATAATATCGCGCGCCACCATTTGTTTTGTGTGCCGTTAATGTACGCGAGTTGATTAGAACTACATATTTGTGAACATTTAAGTCGTGTGTGCAAGTAGCAAGCCCGAGACCCTGAGTTGTACGAGGCTGCTGTCGTCACCGTGCCTTTGGATACAAAGCTAAGTGACCCCTCAGTTAGGTTCTATTTGTCTGGCCAGACCGAACGCTGAGTTAGGTTACGTTATAGCTATCTTCGCGGTACCTACTTGTAAGTTTCAAAAATCGCTTCTTGTACTAACATTTAACAGAACTTTAAATAGCCTTGCGTAATCGCAAGCCACGGTTATTACCCATTTTGTTACCCTCACTGGCCTGGTGTTCCCTTCCACTGCGCATCCTAGATCAGTAGCGGACAGTAATGAACAATTCTCCTGCTCTTATCCCAATTACATGGGGTTGATACAAAATGTACTTTTCTTTCATAGTACATATTGTAAAAGTTATTGGCAATAGCTTTATGACCAGCCGCCTGCCAGGCGTCAACTGTCCTTGGGAATGTGATTGTTGACTAAACGGCATCAGATGGAGTTGGCCCAGGTCGTTATAAGGCTCTTAGTCTACTTATACGACATCCACGAGCAAAGTAATGGATGGTAGTATTCTTAGCCGCTACCACACAATTGTCAACTACTAACTTAATATAATAAAAATAGCATAGCTTGTAGGAATAATAAAAAAAAAGTAAATTAAGTAACACCACGTCCGGCGATAGCCGCACCACGCTCAATGGTGTGGAAAAATGTAAATTTACTCACAACGTACTCCGCAAACTCCCGCACGACTAGCTACTACATTTGTTTACTTATCTGTTTACGTTAGCTTGTTCAAAGTTTTCACACAAGTACATAAATGGTTTCTTCGAAGCGTTGGATAAGTGAATCTACCTATTCCATATACCTTCCTTTTTCCGTGTGATGACAGAGTAAGAATACTATTCACCACCCCATATCTTACCCGTGGGTGATCGTACGAGACGACTAAGGGATATAAAACGCATACGGGTGTAATTTGTTTGCGTTAATTGCATGTTTGTAAAGTCCCCCGCAATACAAGGATAATTTCCTTAGTGCAGGACTTTTTTTATTTTTTTTTATATACACCTCATATAAAATATATATATATATATATATATATATATATAACATCTATGCGAGAGAAGGAAAATTCGAAACAAAACCCTATACCAACACGTCTGACCAGCGCGGTATAGTAAGTTAATTTCCCTTCTATTACGGAGGAGGCTTGAGCCCAACAGTGGGACATTTATGGGCTGTGATGATGATGATGATGATATACCTTTCATCACTGGGCTATAGTTTCGTACATATGAGAAGGAAATTAATCTACTATACAAGTTAGACGAGTTAATGAAGGATTTTATTATGATATTTACTTCTCTGGCATAGACTTTATTCGTTCTTAATCGTTTTTTATGACCCTCACGGGTAAGAAAGGGTGTAATGTATTGTATTCTTACTACTGAAATAAGTAAAAAGTCCGTATAAGTGTAAATAATGCTATATTTAAAATGTTCACCATTCGCTTAAAAAACTAAGAATTCTAATTTTTACATTTTCGTAACTAAAGTGAGATAACTAAATGCTATTGTTAAGCTTCCCTTATCCATCTATATGTACATAGTACCCCATAATCCTATATATAATTCTGTTATATTATCATGTCAGTACATTACTCCAAAATTGGCCTAAAAAAATGTTCTATAGATCAATAGTGCTAAAAATATGCTACTAAGTAATCTTTTGAAGAATCCTTGTATGAGTTATCATACGTTAAAAGCTTAACCATATTTGTGTTATTTGTGTGGTGACGGAGTAAGAATACAATTCACCACCCTCTATCTTACCCGTGAGTGATCTTAAAAGACGACTAAGGGATATAAAACGCATATAACATCTATGCAAGAAAAGGAAAATTTGGAATCAAATCCTATACCAACACGTCTGACCAGCGTGGTGTAGTAGGTCAATTTCCTTTCCGTTATGGAGGAGGCTCGAGCCCAATAGTGGGACATATAATGAATCATGAAAATATTTGTAACCACAAATAAGATGTTTCGCCACTTCTTACATTAGCAAAGGAGTCTGGAGAATGGCAATTATAAAAATGAGCTCACGTAGCATAACGGAATTGGGCAACTTTCGTGTAAAGAAATAGCAGTAATTGCGATTAAGCTCTTATTGAGAGTACTTATATCTAACAGGAGACGTCAATAAGTCGATGAATACGTAATTAATAATTAAAAATATTTTTTTTTTGTTTAAAATAATTTTTTTTTGTGAATATCATTTCGAACTTTTGAAGATGTTTGTAATTTACGTTGCCTGAATAATTTACTTTCCTGGAGAATTAATACAGGAATAGTAAAAGGATATTCAATATTTGTAATATATTTTTATATTAGTGCCCACTCTCATGTATGGTAGTGAAAGTTGGATTTGGCAGGGAAGACATGAAAGTAGAATAAATGCTGTAGAGATGAGAGCTCTTCGTAGTATGTGTGGTGTAAGTCTGAAAGATAGAATTAGGAATAGTGTTATAAGACAGCGCTGTGGTGTGAATGAAGAAGTAGCGGCAAAGATAAAAAAGGGAATGCTGAGGTGGTTTGGCCACGTGGAAAGAATGAGAGAAGAAAGGTTGACTAAGCAAGTATACAAAGCGAGTGTGAGTGGGACGTTTACAAGGGGAAGACCACGTCGTACCTTTCTGGATCAAATTGAAGATGTATTGGCGAAAGGCCAGGTTAAGAGTACGCGTAACCGTAGAGCATGCATGAAGACTGTGATGAGTGTGAATGAAGCCATGGAGATATGTCAGGATCGTGGTTTATGGCAATCCGTAGTCTCTGCCTACCCCTCTGGGAAACAGGCGTGAGGCTATGTATGTATGTATTTTAATAAAGCTGTCACATTATTAGATAAAATAATATTTATTTATTAAAGAATTTTACATAGTAATAATTGAGAGGAAGAGGATGGTTGCCACTATTAGAAGCGGAAAAACTGGTTATAAAAATAGATGAAATCTTTTCCAATATCGATATGTGCTTCTTTTTCGTCATATAAAGAGAAAACTTACGCTTCGCTGACCCCATATAGATTGAAATAAAGAAGGTGGACGATGATAAAAAGTAGTTTGTATGTTTAGGTTGACAAGAAAATATGTTTATCGATAAACATAGTTTACCATCAAGCGCCGTAATATTACTTATTATTATATTACCCTATTTTTTTTTTTTTTTTAAAGTGCGGTCTTTTACTAAGGAGCTAATCTTTGTCTTATGGGAAACTTTTCCAATATATAATTAACTGATACAATTTACAGTTAGATTCAGGACAATACTTTGTGAATCGCATAAAGTTAATTTTGCATGGGAATCGAATCCACGACACATGAGACGATTATTATGGTAACAATTACATCATCTGTATCTAAAACGCTATCAAAGGTATAAACACACTTAAAACCGTTAACAGTGGTTTTCTAAGCTCTTTCTTCCAGCATCATATAGATTCATTCATCTATCAGTCTATACACGACCACCATTGTATACAGGGGTTCTCATAGGAAAATAATGTAAGAATCGTAATACCTAGCGGAGAGCCTGGCAATCGCAATTGCAGTGAAAGTTTTTCCTTACCAGTGCTACTGTCTATTCTCTTGATGATTTCTCAGCTGTATTTACGAGTCCCTGTATCATTATTCCTTACCGTTTAAGAAATGATAACGCGTTCTAATCTTTGACCAACGCTACAAGTAGTATCATATGTATAATAATAGTGGTAGGACCACGCTGTTGACAGTCCCTGTCTACAGCCGCGGGCCAGTCCATCCGGGGTAGTACCACACTGAGCAGAAGATCGACGTCTTAGTAATGGCAATCTGCTATTGCGCTTCGTTCGGTGAGCGAGAGAGTCGGCAGCCCAACGGGGTGGGTTTAGAGTTTATATTGGTAGGCAGCGGCCTAGCTATACCCTTGGTATTACAAAAGTCCATGGACGGCAGTAGCACTTAACATCAGGTGTTCTGCTTGCTCGTTTGCCACCATAAGCAATAAAAAAAAGTGTTGTCGAGATTTTATATATGACTTATGACAAGAATAGTAATGAAACTTGTTATACATTTGGATTGTGTAAGGAATAATAGGTATCCTTTTCGTGTATAGATGTTATATGGATATTTCCTTTAGTCATTATTTACAGTACATCAGTTACAGATAAGCAGTAGCAACATTAAAGACAATCAACATGACATTAAAGGGTGGCATATTAAAGAATTACCACTGAATAAACTCATAGTTCAACTTAGAATTTTTTTGCAACTAAATACTTTTTATTCTTTCAGAGAATTCACAAATTATAATTAACACTTGTAAATGTGCAAATTTATATGAAGGCTATTATATACTTAATTATTATTATTATTTAAACTTTAGAATATATACTTCCGTGTGGTGACGGAATAAGAATACTATTTACCACCCCATATCTTATCCGTGGGTGATCGTACGAGACGACTAAGGGATATAAAACGCATATAACATCTGTGCGAGAGAAAGAAAACTCGACACAAAACCCTATACCAACACGTCTGACCAGCGCGGTATAGTAGGTTAATTTCCCTCCCGTTACGGAGGAGGCCCGAACCCAACAGTGGGACCATTATGACCATCATTATTAATGATGATGATGATAGAATATATAACTTTTCTTGCTGTGATTATGCCTCAATAAGCATGGTCCAATGTGTTTTAATACCTTCATCTTATACACCTATTTATGACAAAAAAACATTTGAATTTAAATTGTAATCTTACTCCGTCACTCCGCTACAGTAATCGCCAAATTTCGCTGGACTCAAATATTATTCTGTCTTGTTATAGCTGTCGTGGCTACTGTCAGACAATACAGCTGTGACATCACTAGCTGGTCTTCGACGGGTGCTGTCAAATGGCTCATTAGAACTGTCACCATTCCCATCAGAACACTTCAGGAGAGACGTGCACACAACTATTTATCGGTGTCGAGTAACACTCAGCAGCGGATTTGCCGTGCTCTCCAAAAACATTCACGTACATGCAGGTGAGTGATATATTGGACTCTTTTTCAATAATTAATGTATGAGGGTTGCAATAGGTTGTCGGATTCGATCACCAGTAAGTTTCTTACATATCAAGTTCACACGATTGGATTTTGAAATCACTTTACCTATTCAATCTTTATTTTTCATTAAAAAAAACATCTTGCACTAAAAAATAAATTCTTATATAATGGACGACATTACAAAGATCATACAAAAAATTATTCTGCGATGATGAGAAATTGATACTTAGACTACTCTGTGCTACAAAATCTTATTTTATCACTTAAAAGGTGTAAACTATTGAGTAATCTTCTGAAGCTCAAATCTGCATAGTGCCATGATCCATTCAAAAGGAATTGGAGTGTTTGCGGTAAACCACAAACTAGGACCAGATCTCAGACCAATAAAAAACAAAAAAGTATCATCTGTAAAAAATAACAATAATTGTAACAGACCTGTAATAGTGAATAAAAATGAATAATGGCATCATAATATCATCTGAGAAATCTGTGGGAAAACTGATATGAAAAATTTAAAACGTGTAACTGGAACCATGGGTTAGTTAAATTATCATATTTTATATTCTAAACAATTATACTTTAATTAATGTTATTCAAATAACCCAACCGTAAAATTAGTAAGCTAATCGAGTGTTTGTTAAAAATCAAATTTTCCGGGGTACCTACACCTGATGGCGTTTTAACAAAGACCGTATGTTATCCAGTTATCCAGTGCTTTCAGAACATAACCTATCAGAAAAAGAGAAAACTGATATGCTCTATCTGAACACAAACGAGAACAGATTTGTTCAAAAACAATGATGTAATTTGTAAATTTGTTTAAAAAAAAATTAAAAACCTTTTATTAGCATACCTTGATATCACTTTACTATTCCTTCTTAGCTTAAAAACGTTCCCATTGTATTGTATCGTGGATACGCGCAAAAAAAACGCATCGAATTCTTAATCTATCATTACGCAGACGGATAGATATTACAAGTTTTAAAAAGTATGGCAAGTGGAACTGGTTTCTTTGCAAAACAAAGGGATGAACTGTCTCCTCATAATGCCGGTTATTAAAATCTAGCAGACCACCTGGAACTCATTATGTCACCAACGTAAAGCAAATTAAGGATTTGCCTCTGAATAAAATGTCGTGGCCTGAGCTACAATTCATGGGAAATAAAGTAAATGAAGCGTAGATGAAAGCGATTTGAAATCCGCAATTAGAGGCCTGTGAAGAAATTTGCCATTTGTGTTGAAAGGGATTGCTGCGATAATACATAGTCAGCAGTCTTTTAATTGTGTGCCCTATCTGAGTTAAAATAATTATATAGAATGTTGCATAAAAGCGGGTTTTCAACCAATTTATTTTTAGTATATGTATTTGGGGGCAGTAAAAATAATACGACTGGGGATTGTTGATGAAAATAAAGTCCCATAAAACTGGTTCTTATTTTGTTACTTTGATTGCTTCACAATTTTAAATAAAAAATGTTAATTGATGTTATGGTATGGAATCGTGAAGTTGGTGTGTTGGATTTTAATGGCAGTATTTCAAATTGGAAGTACTATTTACGTCGATTTGGACAGTAAATACTCCTATTATAGATGTTTATGATCTATACCAGGGGTCGGCAACCTGCGGCTCTTTGGATGTGAAATTGCGGCTCTTTAGTTCTATACGCAAAAAAAATATTTCATAAAGAAAACATTTAGAAATGATTCTGAATTGATTAAACGAGCAGTAGGCACAAATTATTATTGCCAAAAAAAATGTAACTCTTTAAAAACTTTAAACTTTTATAAATTTTAATTTTTGGCTCTTCCGACTCAAAAGGTTGCCAATCCCTGGTCTATACCAATAGAGTTTCAAGTCTTTTATTATATTTTTATAAGCCTTTGTTAATAAAATACTTATCCCTTCTATACCTACCAACCGGGTAAATTCTAAGGATAAAGTTATAAAATATGCACCGATATTCTTTATTATTTACTCGTCATACTTTTTAATTAAGAACCTTTCTGTGTTCATTTTTTTTTATATATTTCAGGAACACTTTTAATACTTTTAAAGGTATTATTTTTTTTTAATATTTTTTATATATGAAAATATATACCTCTACATACCTGTAGATATATACCTGTATAGCAAGATACCTTTGGTATATTAGTGTACAATATCACAATTTAGAATTTATAATACATACATACATATCATCACGCCATATCCCTTGTAGGGCAGGCAGAGGGAACAGAGTGCCAGAGAAAATCCTTGCATACTTCACTCGCTTCCATTCATAATTCTCTTCATACACGCTCGCCGGTTTCAGAGACTCTTGATTCCACTTTCCTTGAGTACGTGACCAATCTGGTCTAGATAGGTTAGTCTCGGGCTCCCCCGGCACCTACATCCTTCCACTTTCGCATTGTATATCTTCTTAACCAGACGTTCGTTCGGCATTCTTTCCACATGTCCGAACCATCGGAGCATTCCCTTTCGCATCTTTATATATTATATATCTTATCTTTACAATGTATAATAAAGTCACAAAACAACATAAGTAAGTAGTAAATCACATATACGTAGTAGCAATATGTTATGTTACAATTAACTTTGTACGTATGTGATGTCGGAAGTAACCGCTGCGACGTATGTTCCCAAGATATTAAAAAAGTATTTATAAAATGTGAATTTTAGATATAAAACCTTTATTTTAAAATTTATTGTTGTAGTAACGAAGTAAGAATACAATTCACCACCACCTATATTGCTTGTGAGTGTTTTAAAAGACGATTAAAGGATATATACTTATAACATAATAGCTTCTGCCCGCGGCATCGCCCGCGTATAATGTACCTTTCCTAAAGTTTTTCAACCCCTATTTTTATTTTACCCCTTAAGGGTTAACCCCTTAAGGGTTACTTTTTACGAAATTTTAATGTCATATTTATTTATATCTAATCAATAGCCTAAAAATAAGTTTCAAGCTTCTGGCTTTAAAAATGACGATAATTCCTTACAACTTTTCATCCCCCTTTACAACCCTTTTTTAGCATTAAAAAGTAGCCTATGTCTTTTATAAGATTCTAGACTATCCGTGTACCAACTTTCATTTAAATCGGTTCAGTAGTTTTGGCGTTTAAGAGCGACGGACACACAGAGTTACTTAGCATTTATAATATCAGTAAGGATGTGAAAGAGAAGGTAAACTTGAAATAAAATCCTGCATCAACACGTCCAACCAGCGTGGTAGTACTATACCATCCTGCCATGGTTAATTTAGGGACATATGTATATGAGCGGATATGAATACATAAATTAATATTGTAAAATTAAATATATTCTAGTTAAAGCTATAACATTCCAAATGCTGCAGGTTGATAGCAAGTAGGTGACTGGTTATAAAACTATTGCCAATAACTTTTGCAATATGTACTAGGAGATAGTATATATATTGCGTCGACCCCAAGTAATTAGGATAGGAGACATTTATCTCATCATCTCAGCTCATATATGTCCCACTGTTGGGCTCTAGCCTCCTCCATAATGGGAGGGTAATTGACCTACTATACCACGCTGGTCAGACTTGTTGGTATAGGGCTATGTTTCGAGTTTTCCATCTCTTCTATAGATGTTATATGCGCTTTATATCCTTTAGTCGTCTCGTACGATCACCCACGGGTAAGATAGGGGGTGGTGAATTGTATTGTTACTCCATCACCACAGGCATTGCTGCTACTATAAAGGAATAAAATAATTCTTAGAATTCGATCTTCCCAATTATTTAATAGGAATTCAGTCTCGTAGATATCATATAGAAAATTGCAGTACCTCGTTATTATTTATTAACTGTCTTTTACTATGACACACAGGTAGCAATGATTTATTAAAAGAAAACCGTAAAATGTATAAATAAATGCTAATTTAATATATTATTTACAGCATTAAACATACCATGGGAGGTGCATGTACCAGATGAGTATGTGATGGCTGGTAATGCAGTGGTGCTACGATGCGTGGTGCCGCCTCACTGCGCTGACCGAGTCAGTGCCACCGATTGGTTCACCGATGATGAGATTACTGTCTCTCATTATTTAGGTAAGTTTAAAAAATAAACATATCACATTAGACATTGTAGAGGTATATTGTAGAAGATATAAAATTTGTTTATTGCAATGTAATAATAAACTAATAAATATATAGGTGCAATTGTTTACACTTAAATCTAAAATATCTGGATGACCGAGCCATGCTCGATATTCTCTTTTTAGTGTGTTTTGGAAAATATTTTTAACTATTATTGTATAATAAAAATAATTAATAAAATATTTAAAAAAAAAATAAAAACGGCAAAAATAACGAAAAATAAGCTAAGGAGCCGAACCGGAGCCGTCTTGATTAGACTGCCCAATATTCAAATTGAGCTATGTCTATTCTTATTGACAGCGTCAAAATTTGCCTTCATATTATATTTTAATAGTATTCAGCCAACAAAAAATTATATTTTTTGTTGCCTAAAAATACAGCTAAAAGAATATTTTCTATAAATGAAACCTAGCTAGATCGATTAATGACCCGCGGAACCCCTTACATGCTAAATTTCAAGAGAGAGAGAATCGTTGGAGCCCTTTCCAAGATCCAGATATATATATATATATATATATATATATATATATATATATATATATATATATATATATATATATACTAGCTTTCGCCCGCTACTTCGTCCACGCAGAAGTCAACTCTGACAGAGTTAAATAGAAAAAGCAATGCAAGGTGTTGAAGGTTTGTCCGTTTGTCGCTAGGACGATGATTAACAGCGTCAGAAACTGGGATGCGGTCGCCGCCTTCTGCAAGTTAGTTGTCTAACGGAATTAGGCAATAGGGTGGGTCCGAGAGAAAATACTCTACGTTGACATGCTCTACCGTCGGTGCTTTGGGCGGCGCAGTGAACCTCAATACAGGTGTATTGAGGTTCACTGCATGACGGCTTCGACCTGGTTGCGGTGGCCCCGCCCGCATAACGTAGATGTACGTGTACGGCGTGCTATGGGATCACGCGTCACCTCGGACGGATTGGTCGTAGTGTGTCTCTATACAATATCCGGTCACTAAAGAAAAAGGTTGTTCAAAGTTCTATTCATTCTACAAATTATATTGCCTTTAATATACTATATACGGTATGACCATGGGATAAAAATATAATTATCGCCACCCTTTATTTGACTGTTTTGTTTCACCAACAGAGTTGCGACCTCGTTAGATATGATTTATTATTTGAGTTATAGAGTGAACATTTTTGAAACTAAACTTAACTTGTATCTTAAACCTTTAAGCAAGAACCTATTGCCGTCTACTATGTGTATTGTGTGAGATCTCACGCCGACACTGGTGCGGGGTTGATGGAGATGGAAAGAGAGAAACACGTGTTTATTTATTTTTACCGAAGAATATTTGTACGTAATTTGGAAAGAATCGATAAAGAAATTTTGTCCCCATACACACTTTGCCACTTTGTGCCACACCCTTAGGGGCGGAATTCATAAAATCCATTCATATAGAATCTCTATGTCATAAAAAGAAACGTGCGTCAAAATTTAATGTTTCTAGCTTTAATAGTTTCGGTTTGGCGGTAGGGACTTAATGAGTCATCCAACCCACTTCGTAGGCCCAATTTACACCCCCAGAGGGTGAAAATTAACAAATGCTGAAACACGTGTTTATTTATTTTTACTGAAGAATATTTAGAAGGACCTAGAGGCGGAGATGCTCTGCGACCTCTACCGGCGGGTTACCACAATGCGCGACGAGGGTGGCTCCCCATCGTTCAACGAGATAGCCACCTGGCGCGAGGACGCCTGCCGAGAAGTCATCGTCCGTTGGGCTATGCGGCTGGAGAGGCCTAGACACGGTGTTGTTACCGTCGAGTCTCTCCGGTCCGTACTGATGGAGTGGATGGAGCGGCGGCACGGAGTGCTCTCCTTCCGGTTGGTGCAGGTCTTTTCGGGGCACGGTTGCTTCGGCAAGTACCTGCACACGGTCGTGCGGAGGGAGTGGACTCCGTCCTGCCACCATTGCAGTAGCGACGAGGACACGGCGCAACATACGCTATGAGCCTACCTGCGTCGTTCACTCTCTTATCACCAAATGGACCAAGTACGTCCTCATAGTCGGGACGCTTGGTCCCCACCCATCCGTTCAAATCGCCGCATAAAATCACGCATTCACTGGTTTCTACCATATCCGTAACTTCCTTAACATTATCCCAAAACTTCTCTAGGTCTGATGCCACCGAGGATCCTACAGGAGCATATGCTACAACCATGAATACCTTGGTGACACCTAGTTTTATACAGACCCAAAGAAGTCTGGGATCATACATTCCGTAATCCTTCACACCTGAGGCCAAGCGAGAGGATAACAGCACTCTTACCCCCATGCTGGCTCGATCGCTCTGTGGTACCCCAGACCACAGAGCCAATCCGCCACCAGGAAGATCGCAGGTGTCGCTGCCCCTTCACTTGGTCTCTGTTACACAGAGCACGTCTAGCTGTTTGTCCGCCATGACGGATATCAGCTCGTGCAACTTACCTTCCACACAACCTCTTACATTCCACGTGCCCACCCGGCACTCTGCTCTCCTCGACTCGCCTGACTGGGCAAGGCGTGATGGGTGGCGGCCCCCATCGCCGCAACTGTCGAAGTTCGTACCGACGGGGGCGGGTCGGTGCGCGTCGCCTCCGGGGGACGCCCTAACCCACATTGCGGTCCGCATATCGAGCCGGATTAGCAGTCTAATTAGACTGGCAGGGGACGCAAACGAGCACGCTCCGGACTATGCCCGCTGATGCCCGCGACTTCGTCCGCGTGACATTCAATTATATACTACGCACCCCTATTTGAAACTTAATAATTCTAACTCGACCAAGTATTTGCGGCAGCCACTTGAGCATTTTCATCAATTAGGACGCTTTCTCCAATTTTCTTTGAAACATCGGCAAGTTCTTAAGCATGTGATATAGTGTTGCCCAAATGCAAGACTCTTGCGAGGCTCGCAAATCTTGCAACTTTTGCTTTTAGAATAACATAGTGTCACTTGTTTTGATAGAAATAAAAAATCCCCATAGACATTAAAAATCCAACTAAATTAATGAAATTCTATTCATCTAGTGGCAGTAACTGTACAACTATCAATAATTAGGTACATAGCACTAAACCGAAGTAGGGCTATTATCCTTCCGTGTACTGGTATTACTCGTAGGAATACGAAATGTTGACAATCCTTTCTTTGCTAAGAAAATCGTAAAATCATGTCTAAGGGAGCACTGCGAAACTCTTGCAGCAAGTCTTGGTCTTGCATTTGGGCAACTTTAATGTAAATGGTGACCTTGGGTTTGCTTGCATGTTGATGGTTAGGGTCAGCTTTCCTACTTGGGGCCACAGATAAGAACACTTCAGTGAAGCATTGATCTCATCAGTTCTATTTCCCCGAGTTTTAACAGGAAGGATTTGCCAAAAATCTCCAAAGAAAAGCACCACTGACTTTTCATTACGATCTCGTAGTGCTCGATCTACGGCCTCTACGATTTCTTTTTATTTATCATTGTCCAATCAACGCAAACGATTAGACAGCAATCCTTAATAAAAACACTAATAGTGGTAAAGCCACAATTGATAGTATTCTTTCTACAGCCACGGGCCGGTACGACCCTCAGTCGGACCTAGTACCCCACTCTTGCAGAAAAGCAACGTTTGAACAGTGGCAATGTGTTATTTCCGCTTCATTTGTAAGAGGCGGCGGGTGGCGCAGGCGCGATTACCTGCGTCTACTTGCCTTAGCCGAAGTCGCGGGTAACTGGAACGAGGAATAGTCCGTCACCCGCGGAGAGGCTGACCACGTGAGTGTGAAGCCCGATGACCCGGGGCGTCATCGGGGATGGTACTCGAAAGGCCCAATGTTGATGGGGAGGCAAAACGGTGAGTTATGGGTCCACGCGGACGGAATGCAAGGCGTGTGTCCAAAAAAATAAGTGCATGGTGCTTGCTCGTTTACCACCGTACACAATAAAACAAAAAACACTTTGATGGTGTCGCAGTTTTGTGTTATTGAACATCTCGGTGTTTCATTGCTTTATAAATCTATCGGATTTATAAACAATGTACATAAATCTATCGGGTTTTTAAACAAAGCTCTTTTACCACCAAGAAATAATGCAGCTGCAGTTTCTGACGTAGATACTTCCAAAGTTATTTTATGCTGTCTCCTCATTTTAGTTAGATTGCTCTGCTCAGATAAGTCTTTTCAGGGCTACGTGGGGACATGGACATCTATTATCTTAGCTTATATACGTTCCACTATTGGGCTTAAGCCTCGTCCGTAATGGAAGGGAAATTGACCAACTATATCACGCTGGTCAGATGTGTTGGTATAGGGTTTTGTTTCGAGTTTTCCTTTTCATCCATAGATGTATGATATGTATGATATCCTTTAGTCGTCTCGTGGGTGATCGACCCACGGGTAAGAAAGCGGTTGGTGAATTGTATTCTAACTGCGCAACCGCACGGATTAATATATAATAAATGGCTTTCATTACGAAAGAATTAATAAAAATGAAATTCTTGGTTCATGTCGCGTTTTAGTAGCATAGAATATCTTCAGATGGATATCTTTTATATTTTATAATAATGTCAAAGGATTTGAAAGACTGTAAAACAATAACATCGTTAAAAGCAAAAGACTCAAACGAATGGGGCTATGACTGTTACAGGCCTACTCAAGGGTGTCATCTCAGCGCTGATCACCTTCAAGTGCTCTGCAAACTGCTTGAAACGTACTCTATGCTATCAACAGTGTATAATAATGTAAAAAAGTAGGCCCTCGCACAATATGCAGCAACAGGCGGCAGTAACAGCACTATTGCTAAAGTGACTGGTGTAGTGATGGGGCATGGTTGCTTCGGCGTGTACCTGCTCACGGTCGCAAGGAGGAAGAGCACACCGTCTAACCACTACTGCGATTGCGAGGTGGACACGACGCTGCAGACGCTTAAAGTTTGCGTGGCTTGGGCAAAGCAGTGCCGTCCACTCATCGCAATCATCGGGGTCAAACTGGCACTGTCGACTATCGCAAAGACGATGCTCGATAGCTGGACCATGGGAATTAATCTACCACTCGCAGAGACACCGATCGCGTGAAGGCGATACAACACTGTTGTTTGTCGGGGTGTAGACGGAGACGATACCTGGAAGGGTAAACCCCCGGACCGGCTACGGATGTCAAGTAAGCGGTACCAGAGGCCAGCCTGATGGTTTGGGCAGAGAACACGATGAGTTATGGGGCCACACGACGCCCTTCTGTTACCACGGAAGGAATGGCTGTGTCCAGAACATAGCCTACCAAACAAAAACAAAAAAGAGTGCACTTTGCATACTCGCCCCTAAGTAGCATCTTAACTAAGAATGTACGTTTTGTACGCTCTATGATGTGGACTTTACTTTTCTTTTTCGTGTTTGACTTAGTTGTTAGTCGCAGATGGCTATGACAACTTTACTCGGACTGTTAGGTGAGTGCTGAGAGCTTTCTACCCAAAGTACCTTTACTAAGTTCAAGAAGTTAATGTAGTAGCTTTTGAAAATATAACGAAAAAATTATTTAAAGTTTTAAACTAAATTATAGCGCCATCTATTGCTCATTTAACAAACTAAATAAATCATGTATTTTATTAATTTATAGCTAAATTATATATTATTAACTAATTAAAACATTCTTTTTTATCACAAATAGTTTTAATAGTTATTTTGACTACTTGACTAACGTTATGTATTATGTCAACTCCCTTCAACTTTGAAGAAGGTTTGAGCCCAGCAGTGGGAGGTATATGAGCTGAATTGATGAAACTATTATTATATATTAAGTAATACAAATACTTTCCTTACACTATAGATAAATTAAATAGTTATTTTGAATTGAACCTTCTAGTGACATAAAAGGCGAGCGGTGATTTTAAAAACCTAAATGACCATAACTTTTTTTACAGACATCAGATTTCAATGAAACAAAGACTAAATGTTGCTCTGAATTGGGCTTACCCTTTTTGTCAAAACTGCGAAATAATCCGTTTAGTAACTTCGGAGATTAGCGATTACAGACATACAGACAGACAAGAAATTCCAAAAAATGTTTTTTGTTTTCTGTTAGTGTTTTCTTACTGCCTAGGTTCATTTTTTTATAAATTTATCAAATATACAGACACGGGATTTCTACTCATTTATTATATGTATAGATATATATATATATATATATATATATATATATATATATATATATATATATATATATATATATATATATATATACTAGCGGACCCGGCACACTTCGTTCCGCCTAACAGTTAATGAATGAGATGGCCAGATTTCCATTAATTTAAAATTATTAAGTTATTTTTAGCTGTGTGGTGGCGGCTACAAATACTACCAACCCTTACTTTGTTCGTGGATATCGTAAAAGACGACTAAGAGCCTTATAACGACCTTTTGGTCAATAATTACATTCTCAAGGAGGGTTCACGTCTGGTGGGCGGCCGATCATAAAACTATTGCCAATAACTTTTACAATATGTACTATGTAAGAAGAGTATATATTGTATCGACTCCAAGTAATTGGGATAAGAGTAGGAGAATGATGAATAAATATGAATCCTTACTAATATTATAAATGCGAAAGTAACTCTGTCTGTCTGTCTGTCGCTCTTTCACACCAAAACTACTGAACCGATCTAAATAAAATTTGATACAAAGCTAGTCTAGAGCCTGATGAAGGATATAGGCTACTTCTCATCATCTCATTTCAGCTCATATATGTCCCACTGTTGGGCTCGAGCCTCCTCCTTAATGGGAGGGTAATTGAACTACTATACCATGCTAGTCAGACGTGTTGGTATAGGGACTTGTTTCGAGTTTTCCTTCTGTTGCATAGATGTTATTTGCGTCGACGACTAAGGGATATAAAATCCCTTATTCGTCTCGTACGATCACGGTAAGATAGGGGTTGGTGAATTGTATTCTTACTCCGTCACCACCCGGAAAACTAATTAATGCAAAAAACACTTCGTTCCGCCTAACAGTTAATGAATGAGATGGCCAGATTTCCATTAATTTAAAATTATTAAGTTATTTTTAGCTGTGTGGTGGCGGCTACGAATACTACCAACACTTAATTTGTTCGTGGATGCCGAAAAAGACGACTAAGAGTCTTATAACGACCTAGGCCAACTCCATCTGATGGCGTTTGGTCAACAATTACATTCCCAAGGAGGGTTGACGTCTGGCAGGCGGCCGGTCATAAAACTATTGCCAATAACTTTCACAATATGTACTATGAAAAAAGAGTACATATTGTATCGATCCCAAGTAATTGGGATAAGAGTAGGAGAATGATGATTCGTAAAAATTCGTAACACTCGCACAAAACGAACGCTGACCGGTCAAATTTAATTTAAACTTTTCGCGGTATTTTCCAAACAAACCATTAGATCACGTAATGACGTGAGCTGTCAGTTGCCATTGGTTATACACATCATCAACAAATGAACGTTTAGAACTGACGTTTTTTTAACATATTTTTTTTTTACGACAACAAACTCAAAAACATAAACATCATAAAAATTGGTGCAGCCGTTCTTGAGTTATAAGTGTTGTAACTAACACAACTTTATTTTATATATATAGATATATATATATACAGATACAAGAATTGCTCGTTTAAAGATATTAGATAGATACATAATTATTTCTGCTGGTTACATATATAAACTATATAGCAATGTACAAAAGACAAAAGTAACAGGTTATTGTCGAGGTAGCTCGAACATAGCAGTGGGACGTAGATCAGCCCAAACAAAAATATCAACCGCGTCCCTGTGGTGGAGGGTTAAAATATAATTAGTTACCACCCCTTGCTTTCATGTGGAAATCACAAAAGCAGGCAAAGGTATCACCAGGAGAATAGGCATCAATACCATCATGGGAAATTTGCAACACCAAATGCGATCATCAATGCATCTGCTGAGTGCGGCAATTATGGCGTAATCCCCCTTTGAGAAGGCTTAAGCTTGTTTAACAATGAACTGTATAGAATAGGCTGATGAAACGTTTGAATAGCAATCATATTAACAATAATCTAAGCAGAAGCTTAATACAGTGACAATGCTCGTTCGAAACGCCATTTATACCATTGAAATTCTATTATGTACTAGCTAACCCGGCACACTTCGTTCGTCCTAACAGTTAATGAATGAGTAGATTCCGATTATTTCAAAATTATTAACTTATTTTTTTTTTGTTATGATAATAAATATGAATAATATATAAATTTAAAAATCAAGTATTTTAATAACGCGCCAGCAAGACGAAGAAGTAGGTACCTTGCGTTATACGACATCTTTCTTCATGCGCATGGAAAATAATCTAATTGTTGATCTCTGAGATTTGCTTGACGATTTCTCATTGACAACCAAGCCGTTTCACGGGCCCTCGCTTTGCTCTTGTGATTGAGAAGCATGAAGTCGAGCCATATTAACGCGGCGGTCTTCTCGTGCAATATCTTGTTCTTCTGTCGTGGTTACATTCGTAATGTTTCAAGTTATAATTGCGTTACGGCTGTGTCGGGTAAGATTTAATCGCGACATTATTGATGACAATATAGACACAATATGATTTATTATATTCATAACACTCTCACAAAACGAACACTGACTGGTAAAATTTTATTTCAACTTTTCGCGGTATTTTCCAAACAAACGTTACGTCCATTACGTGAGCTTATGAGCTGTCAGTTGCGTTTTGTTACATCATCAACAATTAAATGTTTAGAACTGACGTTTTTTTAATGATTTTATTTTTGTTTATTAATATCATATTTTAATATCCTAATCCTATTCCTGACGACAACAAACTCAAAAACATAAAAATCATAAAATGTGGTCCAGCCGTTTTCGAGTTATGTGTTGTAACTAACACAACTTTCTTTTTTATATATAGATATAGGAATTATATAGAGTAACTTCATTAACAACGATAATATGAAGCCCATTATGATGGAATTTTCGCGTAAATTCATGAATTTTCCCCTTAAAATATCCATGATTTGACTAAACCCACTGAATAACCGAACGAAAATACAATAAAATATCTGTTTCACAATATTCAGACCAGTGGACAATGCAATAATACGACCTATAATAATTTTTGTTCGTCATTTTTGTTATATCATACTTTTAAGATCATTTTATCAAACATTATATATTTATTCGTGTGGTGACGGAGTAAGAATACAATTCACCACTCCCTATCTTACCCGTGGGTGATCGTAAGAGACGACTAAGGGATATAAAACGCATATAACATCTATGCAAAAGAAGGAAAACTAGAAACAAAACCCTACACCAACACGTGTGACCAGCATGGTATAGTAGGTAAATTTCCCTCCCAATACAGAGGAGGCTCGAGCCCAACAGTGGGACATATATGGGCTGTGAGGATGAGGATGATATATTTATTCAATTTCCTCAATGTTTTCTTAATATATTGATCTTAATAAAATATTCTTATCTTAATAAAATATATTGAAAGACATGAAGCCAGAACAGATGTAAGAGTAACAATAGCTAATGATGTATTAGAGCAAGTGGATGAATTTGTATATCTTGGATGTGGATTCAGCAGAGATGGAAGGTACACCACTGATATAGAGCGCAGAATGAATGCGGGAAATAGAATGAACGGAGCGTTGGGGCAACTTCTCGGCAGCCACCACCTCAGTCAGAAGGCACGTGTAGCAATACATAACGCAGTGCTTATCCCAACATTACTGTATGGAAGCGAGAGTTGGGTATGCAGAAAAGAGTATGAAAGTAAAATTAATGCGGTCGAAATGCGATCTCTGCGGAAAATCTGTGGAGTTAGGCTAACCGACCGCATTCGTAACGACGACGTAAGAGAGCGAGTAGGTATGAAAGAGAGTATTGGTGTAAAGATGCGAAAGGGAATGCTCCGATGGTTCGGACGTGTGGAAAGAATGCCGAACGAACGTCTGGTTAAGAAGATATACAATGCGAAGGTGGAAGGATGTAGGTACCGGGGGAGACCGAGACTAACCTACCTAGACCAGATCGGTCAAGTACTGAAGGAAGGTGGAGTCGAGAGTCTCCGAAACCTGCGAGCGTATATGAAGAGAATTATGAATGTTGAGGAAGCGAGTGAAGTATGCAAAGATAGAGTTCTTTGGCACTTTGTTCTCTCTGCCTACCCTGCAAGGGATATGGCGTGATGATATGTATGTATGTATGTTGATCTTAATACATTAGTAGTATTTACATTATAATGAACCATGTCTCGTAAAATTATGCGTCTTTTACATATATATCTACCAGCCTTTCATTGTCCAGTTTTAGAAAGAGGTCTCCTCCAAAGAAATCTTCATAGCCCAGTTCTGTAGCTCCTGCATCCATCGGCTGCCATCATTATATTAATATACTCCAAACACAACTTTAAATATAACAATTAATTTGGAGTGCAATAATACTAGATTTGATGAATTATTATCATCATCATCATCAATTTGGTCTTATCCCAATTTATTTAGGGTTGACGCAATATGTCTTCTCCTTCCATACAACTCCATCAGACGTCATCTCTGTGGTCACTCCTTGACGATTTATTATATGTAATAAATATTATGGCATATACCTATGCCATAATATCTACTATAGGGAATATTCTATGTGCATGTCCGTATTGGAATCTTCGTAGACTGTAGTTTCTTTGCTCTAGTGAAACCACCCGTGACGCTCATAAAACTTTAATTAAAACATACGTTTGTCAGTCCTAATACTACTTCTTTACTTACTTTTTAAAATACGGGTAATTAATAAATTAACGTTAAAACATTTTTTTTATAAACAACCATATTGAAATTCGCCATGTTGGTTTTTTTATTTCTTTTTATTTTGCTCAAGGCAATTGGCTAATTGATAAATTTTGCAAAATATTAAAACCTTTTTTTATCTGATTTTGGATTCGAACCCAAAACCACGCTATCACTTATACCACACATTTATAGCGCTATATCAGTGAGAAAGTAAAAATATATTCACACCTTAAAATATTTTTCTTATTCTCACAAAACGCTTGTTAACTCGTGAGGCACGCAATTTCATTTTCATCCGGCATCTGGTTCTAATAAAAATAAATTACAGACGTTCAATGAAATTTAAAATCATATATGCGACATTTTGTAATCGTGTTATTAAAAGAAATGGTTATTTAAACGTTTCACTTTGCAAATACAAACATCATAATGAAGTAATTATTATGTATTCTCTTGGTATTAGGTATAGCTTTTAATATATACTAATAAATATTATAAAACTGAAGAGGTTCAAATTACTGAAATTTAGCA
This sequence comes from Lymantria monacha, assembly GCA_905163515.2. NCBI lineage: Eukaryota > Metazoa > Arthropoda > Insecta > Lepidoptera > Erebidae > Lymantria > Lymantria monacha. The sequence goes on along the minus strand of LR991098.1, from coordinate 13,350,720 downwards.
TTTAATATGCTTAATTATTTATAAAAACCCGATTACGAAGCGAAAAATGATGTCAGAAATGGGATTCGAATCCACACCTATTGGGAATCCGGGCCAATCGTGCTGCCACTTACACCACCGTGAACAATAGGACATTCAAATCTCGCTTCGTATCATATTGACGTCTTTAAGGAGACGTGTGCCATCTACTCGACAATGTTTACACATGCTATGGGCTTAATACTTTAATAGGTGTCGGTTCAAATCCCACTTGTGACATTATTTTTCACGTCGTAATCGGGTTTTTATAAACTGAAGAGGATGTTTTGGCTAAAAACGTTAACCTCAGGAATTACTGGTTCGAATTTAAATATTATTTACATGTTGGATAGTGTATTAATTGAATAATATGCCTTAAGTTATATAACATCACGCTACGATCAATAGTAGGGCAGAATCAATAAAATTTGGCAAAAATCGAGAAAATGAATTCCTTGTGAGAGCATTCGTTGCGTGCGCTACGCGGTGCCTACGACGCACTCTCTCAGGGATGAGGCCATGCGCCGCCCTTCCGTCGCTTCGGACGGAACGGATGTCGTGTGTCAAGACCATAGCCTGCCAAACAATAAAAAAAAAGGTTGCACTGAATCTTCAGTGTGGTGAAGTTTGAATCTTCACACAGTATATCTACAACAAAACTTTTTGAATTACAACCACACTTCTTTACTCAATTTATAATATTGATATTTTAAAGTACATATTGTAGTACTTCTGTACTATATTCTAAATATTAAGAGTTTAGGAACTTCTGTTGTAGACTTCGTATTCTTTTATTAAGTCCCTGTATTTGCTATGACTAAAAATACTTAACAATACATTAAGATGTCTATAAGTAGTATCTAATGGTGTTATGTACTTTTGCTGGATAAAAATAAAGTTAACATGAATTATTAATAATAGCGTATATTAAAAATTATCCGTCTGTTGACGTCGGATTAAAAATACAGTTCACCACTCCTTATCTTGCCCGTGGATGTCGTAAAAGACGACTGTGTGATATAATATGCATATAACATCTACACAAGAGAAGGAAAACTCGAAACAAAACCCTATCAGGGATCGGCAGCCTGCGGCTCGTGAGCCACATGCGGCCTCCTTAGTTCTATACGCAGAATATAAAGAAAACAATTAAAAATGATTCCGAATTGATTAATGAGGATTAAGCGCAAATTATTGATAACAAAAAATAAATTATGGTTCTTTAAAAACTTTAAACCTTTATAAATTCTAATTTCTCAGTCTCTTCCGATTCAAAATGTTGCCGACCACTGCCCTATACCAACCTGTCTGACCAGCATGGTATAGTAGGTCAATTTCCCTCCTATTGTGGAGGAGGCTCGAGCGTAGCAGTTGAACGTATATGAGCTGAGATGATGATGATATTAAAAATAATAAAAAAATAACAATTACAAGATATTTTACGCATGATATTGTACAATATTAAAAAGATAAAACGTGAATTGAATATAAAAAGAAAAATCCGAAAAAAGGCGAATACAATTCTCGAACTATGTGGTTGATCGCCGAAGTATCACGTGATATTCACAATTTTTAATATAATGCGCCATCTAGCTAAACTAGAACTAACTAGCAAAATAAATGATTTTCAGTATGATAACATTTTATACGATATCATTTTGGTTATAATATAACTTTTTGATTATTTATAGATGTTATATCTTGTTTTGCTTAGGGTCGAAGTACCAACGGTTGGACGACGGCTCGTTGTACATAAGTGGGGTGAGCCCGCGTGACAGATACAACGCTTTCCGTTGTCGGGTGCGCGACCGGATCACGGGAGCAATGTACACTAGCAAGTACTTTGGTAAGTTAACTACATAAGTATAGGTAAAATATTACTAATTTTTTATATATTTTTTTGGAGTTTACTCCTTAAGAATCGATTTTCAGATAAGGCGGTATGAGAAAAATTTGAGGAGTAAAATCTAGTGATCGAATGACCTCGTTACGTTTTTGGTGCGCAACCTATTCTGCGCACCTTTCACTTTCTGACGTGAGAGAATACTTCACTGAACAGTTTTAATAAATTTAAATAAAAATATATATATTATTTTTAGTCAAATGAGCTTTTTTTGCGCCTGTTTTGATAATCGTACTTAAGGAGTAAACTCCAGTCGTGCGTCGGTGCTGACACACACACATTTTTTTACTCAGCAATTAAGATATATTTTCCAAAATATAAGTTATTTTAACAAGCTGGTGCATAAAAAGATTTATTGAGATTTCACCACGTGCCGTGTAAATTGTAAAAATTGATTAAGATGAGCTGATATCAATATTAGCTAAGCAGGCTTATGGATGAATAAAGATCATTTTTAATAGCACATACTGAATATAAAATAATGAATACATAAAAATAAAAGTTGTATTTCTAGTATCATTAAAGAGTACTAAACGTTGCTGTGTGGTAGCGGCTACGAATACTACCAACCCTTACTTTGCTCGTGGATGTCGTAAAAGACGACTAAGAACTTATAACGACCTCGGCCAACTCCATCTGTTGCCGTTTGGTCAACAATTACATTCCCAAGGAGGGTTTATGTCAGACAGGCGGCCGGTTATAAAACTATTGCCAATAACTTTTACAATATGTGCTATAAAAGAAGAGTACATATTATATCGACCCCAAGCAATTGGGATAAGAGTAGGAGAATGATAATGAATTCACTGAAAACTATCATAAATGTTACGGGACTGTAATGAAACTGTGAAAAATCCCTCGCTTTGATGTATCGCTTAGTAGTAAGCGTACTAGATGACTCGAGTAGGTAACGAGCCATTTCCTTCACCGGTTGAAAAAGATAGAACCGGTAAAACATAGTTAAAAATATTTTTTTAAATTACAATTGACATAAATCGTTATAAATAAGGTTAGTTGTAAAGTTATAGGTGTGACTTTTATAGTCCTATCTAAGAAGTTTGGCTGTAATGGCCTAACATTTATCTCCAAGTTTAGTTTTCAGTATTTTAGGCACTCTCGGTATAATATTTTATGAATGCCATTCATTCGATTGAATAAGCTTCGAACCTTAGAATTACGTATTAGTTATATGAAAATGGTTGTTAATAATTGATGATATTTCAGTTCTACCAAGTATTAAGTTCAATTCCCAAGATCTGAATTTGAATTAGATTCATACAGACATAATCAGTTTGTTGATATCTATTGACATTGATAAAGAGACAGAAATACGATCAGTAGAAATTTTTTACTATTAGCGGTTGCTTAGTGGTCGAAATTCAACTATAATAAATTTACTTTTTAAGTTTTAGCGTTATTAAGACTCTTTTGTCAAAAGGGATATCACAGGTTACCCCAGCTAATTTGCTTCTTATTTCTAAATTATATCATTCTCCTACTCTTATTTCAATTACTTGGGCTGGATGCAATATGTAGTCTTCTTTCATAGTACATATTGTAAAAGTTATTGGCAATAGTTTAGTGACCGGCCGCCTGCCAGATGTCAAACCTCCTTGGAAATGTAATTGTTAACCAAACTGCATCAGATGAAGTTGGCCCAGGTCGATACAAGTCTCTAAGTCGTCTTTTACGACATCCACGAGCAAAGTAAGGGTTGGTAGTATTCGAACCGCTACCACACAACTGTCCTAAATTATATAAAATTTAAAAATAAAATAAATCCAAGTAATTAAGTTATTCTTCATTTTATATCAATAAACCTTATCACATATTTTATAGAAACTGACTATTTAGTTTTAAAAAGAAATGCGGCAAACTTGTAATACAATCACAGAACAAATTTAAAGATTCAAAACTTCTCTATAGATAATATTTTTAGTAAAAACTCTTTCAGCGTTTTTGCTATTTTCCAATCAGGAATATTTAAATAATAAAATATGCCTGCATTTTGTAATCATCAATAACAAATAGACTCGCCTGTAGCAAGTCAGTTTGTATTCTAATGATTTTTCTTTATTTCTTATGGTGGCAAACAAGCAAGCAGCGCACATGATGGTAATTTTCACAGCCACCCATGGACCTTTGCAATACCAAGGGCAAAGCCAGGCCGCTGCCTACCAATACAAACCCCAAACCCACCTAGTTGGGCTGTCGGCTCTCTCGCTCACCGAACGAAGCGCAACAACACGTTGCTATTGCTCAGACGTCGATCTTCTGCGAAAATGTGGGACTACACCGGATGGACCGGCCCGAGACTGTAGACAAAAAAACTGTCAACAGCGTGGTCCTACCACTACTGAAATAAATTATATAAAAAATATTAGCTTTTCTCCACTCTATCTAAATAAAATTTCAATTGTTCATGCTTCATTTCGTATAATTTTCTCTAAGTTATATATTAATATTTTTACAATATTAAGTTCTTAATATATGGATATTATTAGATACAGCGTATTTTATAGCTGGCAATAATTTGTTTATGGTCTTTACCGTATATTCTAAGAACAACGATGAATCAATTTCTCTAAGCGGCATCCACCTGCTTATAGAAACTTACTCATCAATTTTCTTTCGCACTTATTGCATATACTTGAGATGAGTACAACACGTTTTTTTTTCTTATACTTTTTTGTGAAATATCATTGAAACATATTGAACCATAACTATTTGTATAACAGGTCACATAATAGTAACAGAACCGAAAGGCGGCGTACGGCCGCGCGTCGTATTAGAACTGCGTACGCGTCGAATACAAGTTGGACAAGACGTCCGGCTGCCATGCGCTGCCCATGGGTGGCCTGTGCCTACTTATAGGTAAGAAAAACTCTTTTTCATTTAGAAAAAATAAGACAAGCAGTATTAAATAAATATATCACAGAGAATATATTAATATGTCATCACTCATTTTCCTTTTGGAGTCGCAAAAACTAGCCCTTTTTTTGCGGTGGACTATGGACGTGGTCGCGCTCCGCCAAATCGATCCGGGGTGACGGAAGCGGCGGCGCGCAACCCTATAGACCCACCCTGCAAACACCTCTCTTCGCCGTGCGAGCGGGTCACCGGTACTCGATCTTTATCTTCGGTAGCCAGCAAAAACCAGCCTGGAGTTATCAGAAGAACATATCTGTTGGATCCCGCAATTCAGCAGTTATAAATAAAGAATACGTTTGGGATTACATTAAATATATTTTGTAAAATTTACAAAGCCATCATCATCATCATCCTGCTCACATACCAATTACTTGAGGTCGATGCAATATATAATTCTCTTTTATCTTACATAGATATTCAAAAAGTTAGTGGCTTTATTTTTATGACCAGCCGCGTGCCTGCTGTGAACCCTCCCGTGGAATGTAATTACTGACCAGACTATATCAAATGGAGTTGGCTCACGTCTATATAAAGCTCTTAGTCGAATCTTACGATATTCATGAGTAATTTAATAATGAGTTAATAGCATTCATAGCGGCTGTCACAAAGCATAAATTTACAAAGTAATTTATTATTGTTATAAGTTCTCATACTCTATCACGACTTTGGCTTATACTAGTACTTAAGATTAATACCCCAGTAAAGGGTATAAATGACCCAAAAACTGTAGCCTTAGTATCCTTGCTGTAGGCTAGACCGACAGGCAGAAATCAGGTCAATAGCTGGCAGCAGTTAGCTAAAGAATTGTACGCAGTAATTATTGATAAAATATGAGTTTACATAGGCTGTATCAATTTTTATTTAAAAATAAATCATTTTGTTTATTTATACAATAAACAAATCGTTTTGTTTATACATATTGACTTCAATTGATAGTTATCGCAGCTCACCAATATGCTATTAAAATTATGGATGTAAAATATTGAATATCAAACGGAGGCCTGTATCCAACAATGGCCTTCGAGAGTTATACGTCTCTAAGACGGTTGAAGGTTTATATTAAAAACCAACTTTATTTATCTGAGAAAAAGTATTTACCCTAAATTATTTGCGGAGTAACTTTTGACTACTTACGCAATTTATGTTGTCAGTCGTTAACACCCAGTGCCCTATAACCCTACTGGTTTTTATATGTTACACGATAGAACACAGTGAATGCTTTTCATGGGTATTGCAATTGATGGTGTATCATAAACTTATTACTACATTCTTTGGACCATATGATTCTATCAACAAGCGGTTTGGCTTTGTTTGTTTTATATTCCAGCCTTTATCCTCGCGTTTATTTATGTTACAATTTACCAACATGTCGCGAACAGCTATTGAATAATGTATTACTTCTTAGATACTCTTAAAACTTTTCTTTCTTTTATATATTCTTTTGAGAATAATAATCAATATTTTCTATAACTAAAAGCTGAATATTTTTTGGTCTGGTACTTATAGTGCCAAGGGGGATAAATTATCCTTGCGCTCTTATCGTAATTTATATGGAGTTAAAATAGAAAGTCTTTTTCCTTCTACATAGGTGGAATTAGAGCAAAACTAGTCGGACCTATTTTTTGCATCCAGTTGCCTGCTTAACATCAACCTGGCAATGTTATGTTGACCACATAGAATTGGGTAAAGATAGAAGTTAAGGTTTCACATCATCATTATCTCAACATATATACGTACATCCTACATTTTGACTTCGTACTCCTCCATTGTGGGAGCGGAATTGAGGTACTATACCACGCTGGTTAGATGTGTTGATATAGAGTTTTATAAGGTTCCTTCTCTTGCATCGATGTTATCTGCACAGGGTTTTCTGTAGCCTTCTTTTATGACACCAAAGGTTAAGAAATAGCGTTAAATATTAAGATATTACAACACGCCACAATTAGTGTCCGGTTTAATCTTAATACATATAAATTACGTGTCACGTTGTTTGTCCGTGATGGACTCCTAAAGTAATTAACCGATTTTAATCAAATTTGCACAGCATGTGTAGTTTAATCCAATTGAAAAGATAGGATAGCTTCCATCTCAATTTATAGTAATATTATTTTATTGCAAATTTTTTGTCTATTATTTGACAGTCACAATTATCTGTTATCTCCAAACGATTCTAACAGATGGCGGTATCTGTTGACTGGATTGAGTAAGTATTTAATAGATGGCGCTATGTTAAATGTACAAACACAGCATAATCACCACGTGTTACTTATCCACGCTACGTTAGCCACAGCAATGCGTGGCCGGGTCTGCTAGTAGTATATATGTCTGCTTTTACATGACATGGTGGGTTAATAGGCTAAAAATACAATAGGATCAATTCGATTCTTCATATTTATAGTAGAAGCTTACTAACCCTAGTCCTTATGTTCTATTAGTATATTTATAAATATATAACACATGTAAGGTTTTTTACAAGTCAATCATTCTCTCTCCCTGGATGGTGAGGGGTTACACAAAATACAATTGATTACTACACTTTACTTTTATGTGAGAGACGTGAAAGTGACTGGTCGATCACCAAAAGGCTATCCTTTGCAAGGGCTACTAATAATAAACAGCTCATACCATAAACGCGATCGCCTAAAAATCGTATTAAGAAAAAGCGAATATCCAGGAGTAGATGTCGATAGGCTGATGAAGAGGTAAATGAATGCACTAATTGATGCAAATCATATCATGATATGTCATTGACCCAAAACCCGAAAGTACACTGCTTTATGATCTTTTCATTTTATGGCCAGCTATGGTCTGATCGTGTTCGATCATTCGCTTTTATGAACAATAATAGCTATGTAGGTCCTCTTAGTTTATCTCTTGTACCCACACATTTGTATACACATAAATACACAGTTGCACTATTAAATCCAAAATGTATGCGGATAAAATAAAAACTTTTTGGAAAAGGATTACATGACGCACGTGTTGTTCCTATCATCCTTTCAACATCATGGATGCATACAAATAATCAAAACGATAACATAGTAAAGATACATTTAAGATACATTAAAATCCAAAAACATAGTTCTAAATTATAGACAGGATATTATCACGCACAACAACACTCTATGCTATTAATATAATGATATATAAAATCTTTTTTCGTGTGGTGACGGAGTAAGAATACAATTCACCACCCCCTATCTTACCCGTGGGTGATAGTACGAGACGACTAAGGAATATAAAACGCATATAACATCTATGCGAGAGAAGGAAAACTCGAAACAAAACCCTATACCAAAACGTCTGACCAGCATGGTATAGTAGGTCAATCACCCTTCCATTATGGAGGAGGCCCGAGCCCAATAGTGGGACATATATGGGCTAAGATGTTAATGATAAAAAATTCTATACATACCGGTAATAAATAAAGGTTACCAGACTGCTTAACATATTTATAAAAGAATTAAACAGTCTTAGAAATGTCATGATTGATACATGTATCTTGCTGGGTATGTGTGTGTGTGTGTGTGTGTGTTGTGTGTGTGTGTGTGTGTGTGTGTGTGTGTGTGTGTGTGTGTCTGTGTGTGAGTGAGTGTGTGTGCGTGTGTATGTATGTACGTTAAAATTAATTAAAATTTGTTTAGTTGTTACGTAGATCTTATTATAATTATATATATAGAGAGTCTTCGATCCCACAGTCAAACCGATAACACGGTTTTGTGGGGCTATGTACCATTAATATGTAAAAATTGATTTATAATAAATAAATAAATAAATATCTTTGTTTTCAAACAACGTTACTTATAACACAAACATAAAATTCCCTTTACCACAAACCTAATACTTCTAATGTTTCAAAAGCTACACAAAAAGGTTCCCAGTAGTCTTGTATATACCAGCTAAAAGGAGTCGCTTCTGTAAGCAAACAACAACCACTCTTTCCTCTCGCACTACGTAAAAAGGCTACAGTAAAGCCAAGCTCAACTTTTTTACGTCAGAAATAGGTCTTGTGTACCAAACGACTCGTAATGGCCATCGACTGCTGATTCGTTTAAAAGGTTTGAGGTATAAAACCTTCTTTAGTATAGCGCTCAGCTATACTGACAGATAATGGACTTTTTACAACTATTTATGTAAAACATATATATTTTAGGGTTCGCAATAGCGATCGTTGCCAAGTCTTCATAGATATTGATTAACTCTAACACAGATGAATGACTTGAATTAGATCATAAATAATTCTATGCTCAATTAAATGTTTGGCCCACTTTTAATATAATTTATTAACGTACAGAAATTGAGCACGGTGCTAATATAGAAATAATTTAATGAATAACATAAAATATAACAAAAAAATAACATAAAATATAACATAAAAAATAAACAAAAACTTTTCTTACGTCTCATCATCATGATCAATTCAGCTCATACACGTCGTAATACTGGGCCCGAACCTCTTCCTTAATATGTAAGAAATTGTCCGACTATACCTCGCTGGTCATACGAATTAGTATAATATATTTATATTATTTCACTGCACAGATGGCGTAGCGGTTAAGATATCTATATATAATCGGTTAAGATACCTTCAGTGCCAGTGCCGTGGGTTCGATTCCCACGTAGAACAATACTGTGTGCGATCCACAAAATGTTGTTCTGCGTCTGGGTGTAATTTGTCTGCGTTAATTGCATGTTTGTAAAGTCCCCCGCAAAACAAGGATTATTTCTTTAGGGCAGGGAGGTGACTTATAAAAAAAATCACAATATCTACGGACATGACAGAGTGCGTTGTATTCATACTCCGTCACCCCAAGGAATATCTTATGTTTAAGTGGCATAAAACTGTATTCTATTCGAATCATTACAAATCAGTTATCAAAGTAGTATATGTCCAAACGTGGAGATGGTTGGATAAACCTGGAATCTATGACAAGTGTCGTTATCTCGGCAGAAGTTGACTCTGTACAGTACCTCTAGTTTTTTGTTCGTTAATTTAGTTTTGTCTTTCAAATGATTTTAAACTAGACTATGATGGGTAATTTCAACAAGAATTTTAATACTCTTGAAAATTTAAAGAGGGAGACTTTTAGGAACTGAGGCGCTTTGATTAATTCTTTGCAAAGAGTGAGCAAATTAGTGTTTCCATGATATTTAACTGTAATTCAGTTAATTTAATTCTTTTGCTATTTCGAGATTCACCTTAGAAAGTTCTTGATTTCAAGTACAATTTAATTTATTTTTTCCTTAACATATTTATTCCCTTTGCCCATGATGTCTTACGAGTAATACGGTATATTCTCTATAGAGAGAATATCGTTGATCTGCAGAATAAGTGGCGTTAGGGACTAAATCGATCTGTGTAATGGCGAAGAAAGAAATCAATTCACCACCTCTTCCTATGGGTATTATAAAATATCCTATTATTAAAATATGCCATGCGCAATAGTGGCTAAAAGAGAAGTCAGCATTAACGATGATAGTCTCAATAGAGCAGCCAACCAGTAAGATTTTTAGGCTACGATCATACATAATGCTGGCGATCAAATTGTAGCCCCGATCATATGATGAACTTTATTATATGGGTCCTGAGTCACATCCTGATGAATGCGTTGCCTACTTTCAACATAGGTATCACACCTATGTTGAAAGTAGAATCTCCAAGGATTCTGATTAACATTATATTAAATAAATGAGAAAATTAACAGTCAACCAAACGTCACGACAGAATTGGCGGTCACTTATTAGCTAAAGATTTTCAAGATACTGAAGAAGACGGCGATAAATTATTTTCTTCATTACCTTGAAAAGCAAATATATATTTTTTTCTATTATGTACTTTTTTTTAAATAACACCCTGCACTAAGGAAATAATCCTTGTATTGCGGGGGACTTTACAAACATATAATTAACACAAATAAATTACACCCAGACACACAACAACACTTTGCATATCCCACAAAGTGTTGTCCTGCATAAGAATCGAGCCTATTGGCACGGAAGGTACCTTAACCACTATGCCATCTGAGCAGTCTATATATCAAATATATGATGCGATATTGGTCACTAATTCGATAGATCCGAATAGTAATCCATTCTTTAAAATGGGCTATTTTCTACGATATATAAAAGCTTATTAGTTTATTAGAAAAGTTAATGCAGCTATCTGCATGAGAACGTTAATTATTTTATGTGATATACGTATTTAAAAACACTACAAACGCAACATCTGGGTGACTTGATTTAATGATACTTTCAATACCTATCTGACAATTTTTAATCTGACAATTTTTACTAGACGTGAAAGTTTTCAATTCTCTTCCTTATTATGAGTGTCATTTAAAGATCTTATTAAGATTTTTATCATCAATTATTGACAATCTCAGCAGTCAGACAGTAATCTGTGACAGGCAATAGTCAATATTTAAAGAGAAAATGGGACCGTTTGCTCTCGTATATATTGAAATCTGTAGCCGCAAACATCAATAAGGAAATTTATTAAAACTGCCCTCAAATTTAAATAGGTACATATTATGTTTTATATAATAGATTAGATTAAACTCAAAAACTTATGTGGTTTTATTAAGGATTGTTTGACTGACTTTTAATTTATATCATATTAATATCTACGGGAAAGGATCAAGGGCGTACCCAGGATTTCAGATAGGAGGGGGCAGCTCATATGATGGTCATGATGGTCGGTCGGGTATATTGAAACAAAAAATCATGAAAATTGACTTTTATTATATATATATATATATATATATATATATATATATATATATATATATATATATATATATATATATATATATATATTAATTTAACAGTAATCTTCTCGGATTTGCCAAAAATTTGTCTATGACAGTCTTTTGAATAAACTCACTGTTTTCTTTTAAATAATTGCGATGTACGCTCATCAGACATAAGCCCGTAAGCCTTTCTTCACCCATGGTGCTTCTAAGCCACGTTTTAACTCTTCGAAGCGTACTGAAGGACCGTTCTACGGTCGCCGTGGTGCATGGGATAGTGCTTAAAATAATCAACGCCTTTCTGACAGCAGGGTCAAAAATGTTGGCTTCGTTGAACAGATCAACTACTTCTATGTCCCTTAATTGATTATCTGATAAAGCATTCTTCACCCATAAATTATGTCAAAGGTTCAGTTCTCCGGTGATATCCAGGTTATAAAATTCTTGGAATGATTCTGTGTTCTTGTGTAAGTCTGTAATGCTGGTTTTGGTCATATACAAGGGATGTAGCTTACTTAAAGCAAACGCCGGAGTATTTTCTTGGAAGAATCGAATATTCAACGATGAAATGAGCGAAGCGAATCAATGTATGGTATTATCAGGGAACGCCGCCAATATTCGTTATCATTGTCTGATGGCGGGTTACTTCTATGTGTTTGCTTGTGAGCAAGACGAGGAACCGAAATTTCTATGTTCAAATCCATTGTAACAGATCGCCCTTTTTGAAGCATTTCATTACTTATTTTATCAGGAAACTCGCGGTCATTTCTGAGAATGTCCTTGATATTTTTGATGTGTTCCCCCACCGAGATCATATCGATCGATTTAGCTTGCAGTGCGTTAACTACTGGTTCTAAAATTGCTGAATATTTGGCTATTGTTTGTAGAGCAACAATAAACACTGGTTTTGTAACGGCTGAATGCAACTGATATGCAGATTTTCTGTTGGCATAATTTCCCTCTACAGATAACGTTTCTAGAGATTTCACAAGCTCTGGGAAATGTTGAGAAAACTTTCTGATTGATTTATATTTTTCGGACCATCTCGTCTCACACAATCGTGATAGGTTTGGAGCGTAGTTTCGACGAGTAGTCGATTTTCTGAAAAACGTTATAACATCCTTTACAGTGGCGACAGTATTTCTTATTTCTGGCACTGCGTTCGCATCATTCACAACAAGGTTGAGTTTGTGACTTGAGCAATGAAAATATAAAGCACGAGGATATTTTTTTCTCAAAATGGCTTGTACGCCACCCTCTTACCCTGCCATTGTAGAACAGCCATCGAATCCAAACCCTACGCAATCTTCGGTTGGGAGATTAGAACTAATCAAGAAATTGTCAATTGCTTCGGCAATTGCTGAAGCATTTTGTGCTTTTAGTTCAACGAACCCTACAAATTCTTCTCTGATTCTCCTTTTGCTTTCGTCGTAGAACCGCACGCCTATTGATAGCTGTTCTTTCCCAGCTACGTCTGCTGTTTCATCAGCTAAGACTGCGTAAGCCACGGTCTTTTGAACCTCACTTATTATATTCTCCTTAATAACTTCGCCACATAAATTAATCAATTCGTTTTGTATTTTTGGCGATGTGTAAACTGCATTGCGACGGCCCTTTTCCAGGTGACTCTTTAATTTGTCGTCCCCTGAATTGATTCTCAACTTCAACAAATCTAATAAAACACCCTCATCTGCTTGTTTTCCCCTAAGAGGCATACCATGTGTACCGTAAAATACTATACAAGAAATAATTGATGACAATATTTGTCTGTTTTCATCGATTGCTTTTTGGTGTCCACTTTGCAGCTGAATGTCTACAGGAACATTTTCAGAAAATTTTTTGAAGCCTTTGTCGCTGTTCGGTGAAGGCTAGTCGGTGCATGCTTTCGGCAGTCTTCATGCATATTTTTGAACTTTATATATGGCCTAACCATAAATGATCCCAAAATTCCTTCCACAGTGCTGATGGGCGGAGTGAACAAAACACAATGCTTACAAAGAGCGCCTTTTAGTCGCTAAGTCTTTTAGTTTTGGAATATACTAGCCATGGTGTATATTGATCCAACCAAGCATGATTAAATTTTCTTTTCAAATGGCTTGCATCACTTTCAAAGTCATAATTTCTGGGCGGGATCCAAGGATTTTTTAACAACTCCCTCTTCTTTTCCGTCGATAGCTGAGTAGCCAACCCAACATAACGACCCAGATCATTTTCATGATAGCCATCGTCCACTATAATTTCAGGATCGACGTTGACGCCATAAGTTTGTTGGGATGTCGATGGAGAAGAATAGTCGGCAACAGATATATTTATAGATTCCGCTGGAGAGAGCTGCAATGATCTTGGCATTACATGAGTTTTATCACGGTTGTCATTTTCATCACTTCCACTGCTACTTTCCCGACCTTTTTTTCTTTTTTCGCGTGTTGTTCCTAAAAAAAGGATACACAAACATAATTACTCTTACGATGTTTAGGCATAGAACGAAAAAAAAGTTAATATACCACGTTCTTAAAACGGACTAAAAAGTATAAAATAATATTTTCTAATGCCATATAAATTGACCTAAGCATTTTAAATTTATAACAGTTACAGAAATTCTTGATAAATTTAAAACGAAAAACGTGGGGCGCATGAAATAGATAGATACCTAAATTACAAATTTTATTCTACTGCAAATATATATGCATAAAAAGTAGCAGTCAATGACAAAGCTCATCTAACATGAGGTTTCTCAACGACTGCTACTTTTTACACTTTTTATCATTACCTATCTTTTTTTTTTCTTGCGCCCCGCGTTTTTCGTTATACTTTTTAGTCCGTTTTAAAAACGTGGTATATTAAAAAAAAATATTTATTTTTTTATTTTCTGCTTTTTAGTCATAAAAAATGTGTAATGTTTTTTAAACTTTCAAACAAACAAGCAAACAAACGAACAAACATCCATTTCTGACCTACAGTGCTACAGTCAAAATTTCAAGTCTCTAGCTCATCGGGAAGTTAGTTTAAAATCAATTGCAAGATTTGTACGGAACAGACAAACAAACAGACAGACAAGAAAACAATCTAATATTGTATTGTTATCCACTTCTGGCCTACAGTCAAAATTTTAAGTCTCTAGCTCATCGGGAGATCGGGAAGTTAGTTTAAAATCAATTGCCAGATTTGTACCGAATAGACAAACAGGCAGACAAGAAAGCGACCTAATAAAAACGTGGTAATAAATAGAGATCAAGATGCCTATAAAAACATCACATTCAAATATCATTTACTTCCTATACACTTACAAGAGAGCCCCCCTTAAACAAATCAAATAATCATATTAGGTACATATGTGTTTTGTTTTGACTCACCTCTTTCAAAGAATTTCCTAATATCCATTTGACGGAGTAATATTACCAGTTGTTGCGCAGTAAACGTAAATCTCGTGTCGCCGCAACTAAACTATAAGACACTATTATGACGCATGAAATATTCGCTCGTATTAAACTCCGAACTGAATTGAATTGTATTCGAAATTTCGAACTGAATTGACTTGCTCAGTGCTCTGCCTCACGATCCCGCTTATATATTCAAAAATTCTCGCTCCCGAAATACGTAGAAAATACTAGACATTTCCATCCTTGTCTCATACTTGCTATCACTGTCTTTCCTTTCCAGAATAGTCCATGGTAGAACGTTCTTCGTGGTATTGCTATTCAATACAAGATGTCGCTATTGACCGTATATTATAAAATAAGTTGATGCTATTTCTCTTTACAGGAAAAAGTACTGTCGAGTGTCGTTCGTAACTAGATAGTGCTAGCGCTAGATGTTGTTTTCTCCAAATTATATTCGGCTTTAATCCTAGATGGCTCTGATTATCACGTCGCGAGCGGCAACTACGAGATGCGACGGTTTTGCGGGAGATTTAAATTACATTGCGTCACTAACAGCTATATCGAATGTTGTAGAATATTTAAGCTGACTACCTGGGTACGCCCATGGAAAGGATGACATACTAGGAGTGATGTTAATTTTTTTTTCATAGTCAATATGTTGAGGAAAACATTAGAATAGTAACAACAGAGAATTACGACTGTAGGCAGTACTCTCTACCTAGTAGACTAAGTAAATTTCCTACAGTCGTAATAGCACAAAAAAAATAATGAATGATAACATTATAAATTGTAGGTGCCCCGACAACTTTAAAAATTCCACATTTACCAATCTACATCCTTTTTAAAGGTAAAAAGTGTATCTGAGTTACTATTGCCATCTTATTTTTACTAATTTAATTACGTGCTGCTTATGATATACTAACGTAAACATTTTGTTATTGTTATTCCCTGTGGTCACCAATTTAAAACACACCTTTCCAGACAACTAAAGGCTGTAGGCAAATATCTTCATTCTAAGCGAAGCCAAATTTGAAACAAATCCTTATTCCAATCCGTCAGTTCAGCGTGTCATTTATCCATCATCATCATTCATTTAAACGTGATATAGCCAATATGAGTGCAGAAGATAGGCTGACTAAAAACTTCGAGGGTAACACCAAACTCTTTTGGGGAGGGAGGTGAAGAAGTCTCGGGGTGGTTCGTCAGCCTTCAGAATGAACAAAATAAGGTCTAAAGGTGGAGACATTCTTACACAAACACAAGATGTGTTAAGCCGAGGCCGTCGAGGCGATATGTATGCGATTACTCGGGTTGGCGCCGGTGATGCATGTGGTTTAGTAGATCAACATTCAGCACCGGCATCCTCCGACGGCATCAGTATGGATGAAGTTGAATGGGCGATAAGAGGTTTGATAAATGGTAAGGCAGCGGGCATTGATATGGTGTCTGCCGAGATGATCAAGCTTGGCGGCTCCTGTGTCTGGGAGGCGTTCCTGTTGCTCCTCAATTTATGTTGGAGCTTGGGAATGATTCCCAGGGACAGGAATAGCGCAGTCATCGTGCCTTTGTTTAAAAACAAGGGTTCACGTTATAACTGCGCAAATTACAGAGCCATACGCTTGACCAGTTTGGCAGCAAAAGAGTACGGTAAAATTATTGAAAGGAGAATGAGGATGGTGTCCGATGGTTTACTGTGTGAGGCACAAGGAGGTTTCAGGAGTGGAACATGGATCAAGTGTTCTTTCTGCGCAACATTGTGGAGAAGCATCTGGCTCTAGGTCAGAGAGTTTTCTGCAGTTTTGTGGATCTGGAGAGAGCATTTAACACGATTGTACAAAGGAACTTTGGGACATTTTACCGGAGTATGATATTAACGGTAAACTGTTGCAAGCTGTGAAGTCCAGTTACATGGGCTGTAGAGCTTGTGTGCGGCTGGATGATAGAATGTCGCCTTGGTTTGACATCAATATCGGCGTTAAACAGGGTTGCGTTCTATCAGCCAGGCTGTTTATCGTATATCTGGATAATTGTCTCCAAAAGTTGAACGATATGAATGTAGGAGCCCAGATGGGCAACGCAGTGGTCACTGCTCTGCTCTATGCAGATGATGCAGTCCTGCTGGCGCAATCAGCGACTGTCCTGCAGACCCTAGTCGACACAATCACAGAAGCTTGTAAGAAAAGAGGTCTACGCATGAATGTGAGCAAAACCAAAATAATGGTCTTCGAAAAAGATGAAGCCAGAACAGATGTAAGAGTAACAATAGGTAATGATGTAGTAGAGCAAGTGGGTGAATTTGTATATCTTGGATGTAGATTTAGCCGAGATGAAAGGTACGCCTCTGATATAGAGCGAAGAGTGAATGTGGTAAATAGAGTGAACGAAGCGTTGGGACAACTTCTCGGTAGCCACTACCTCAGCCAGACGGCACGTGTAGCAATACATAACGCAGTGCTCGTCCCAACATTACTATATGGAACCGAGAGTTGGATATGCAGAAAGGAGCATGAAAGTAATATGAATGCGGTCGAAATGCGATCTCTACGGAAAATATATGGAGTTAGGCTGACCGATCGCATTCGTAACGACGACGTAAGAGAGCGAGTAGGTATAAAAGAGAGATGACGATGACGAACGAACGTCTGGTTAAGAAGATATACAATGCGAAAGTGAAACGATGTAGATACCGGGGGAGACTAAAACTCACCTACCTAGATCCGATTGGTCACGTACTGAAGGAAGGTGGAGTCAAGGGTCTCCGAAACCGGCGAGCGTGTATGAAAAGAATTATGAATGTTAAGGAAGCGAGTGAAGTATGCAAGGATAGAGTTCTCTGGCACTCTGATCTCTCTGCCTACCCTGCAAGGGATATGGCGTGATGATATGTATGTATATATGTATCATTCATCCGCCTATCCGAATAATACCACATCTGTCACGTAGTTGGTACCAAAAATTTTCCAGGAAAGTGTTGTTACCGATTCTGTTTATAATTTCTTACAATTTTTTTACGAATTGCATGGGATATTAATGAACGATTACATACAACATTCTTTATCCATAATCAAACTTATCATAATAAATATTTAATTAATTTAGAAACGGGAAAATAAGGGAAGTTTACACACAGTATTCTTAAACGTTCACAAAATTTTTCAAAATAGATATTTAATTAATCTGAAAACAAGAAAATAAGGGATGTTTGCAGACAGATTTTAAAGTGTTACCAAACTTTTCATAATAAGTGTTTAAAGAATTTGAAAACGAAAAACTAAGAGATGATTACAGATAGCGTCCATTACCCGATACTAAACTTTTCATAATAAATATTTAAATAATTAAAAAACGGGAACGTAAGGGATGATTACAGTTAGTATTTTTAATGTCACCAAATTTTTCATAATAATTATTTAAATAATTTGTGACTTTGTTAATATTTAAACACTATTTATACACTGTAACACCATTTGTCGAGATTTGTGCTCTAAATTGCTCTTTGGCAGTTAAAATGAATCACGTCGCATAGGGATTATAAAATGGCTGTAAAATCTCTATGCGAGATGAAAATGCTTTTACGGTAAAATAAAGAGGACAGTTTGACCGTCCCCTGTATTGGCAGATAGAAGAGAAACCGAGAATTTTAATACGTCGTTACCGAGATAAATTGTGGCGTGCTGAGATTGCATTTATATTTATGTATTTGAAACTTATCTCACTAGTTATGTCTCTAAAACGTGTATTTTTAACTTCTATAATGATTTTCTTCGTCCTCTTCTTTACTAACCGAATACTTTTTACTGTTAGCATGAACTTCTTCTACAATAAAAGAAAAGTGCCTTTGTCAGGCTTTTTGATGTGAAACATCTATAGGCGGGGGGGGGTAAACTGATTGTTGACTTAGTAAGTGTGCCGGCCGTGGCGAACGCGCTAGACGATTCAATGTATGTACTATACGTAGTAGTGTGTAAGAAGTGGTCACGTGATGTTATGCGCAAGCCACTGTGACCTCTATCGCCGCACTGTGCTCGCATACCTATAGTATACGTGTGTAGGTATAGTGTTTTACGTGAATTTTTTTTTATATTATTTCTTCTTTTTAATCCTAGAATATAGTTAGAAAAAATATTTGCTCCTTATATAAAATATGTTCTTCTGAAACTGTTAGGTTAGAAGGCCGTCATTAATAAAATTGGTAATAATATAGACTATAGAGTATACTTACTATGACTCTATCTACCTCTTCTTCTCTCTCTCTCTTTGTTTAGAGACCCTTTTATTACCCACAGAAATAAATGTTGGAATACACCGTCTACACTCGTCACTACATCAATAATTTTGTTATGGAACTGTATTAGCCTAATATAAACATCTACCAATTCTCTCTGAATGCCATAATATTTATTTATACAGCATCATCATATATCATTATCATATATCATTATCATCTGAGAGCCTAAAAATGTAATGTCATAAATTCTATAAAATATTTTAAATGGACCAAACTATATTCAAATATATAGATGTATGTATAGGTATATTAAAAACTTTAGTTTATTAAGAACTTTAGCTCTATAGTTACCTAACCAGTCAGTAAATAAAAGGAGAAATGCTGCCAAGTTTGGGCGACCAAACTTGGCTATGTTTAGACAAATAACCGCAACTAAGCTCGGTGGCAAGCATACAAAACTTACTATACTTTGTATTAGTCTTGTATACAAGTTCACAAATACTCTGCTAACTAAAACTTGAAAATGCGTTTAAATTTAATTAATAAATTTAATTTTCAACTTTGAAAGCAAACGTACATTGTAAAATCTAACTGCAGTAACTAATAGAGTACCTATTCGGTTATTTTCTTTAAAGAGACGTAGTGAAAAATACTTAAAAAAAAACTATGTGTCTATTGTATTTTCTGTGATAATATAATACTTATACATACATACATATATATCATCACGCCATATCCCTTGCAGGGTAGGCAGAGAGAACAGAGTGCCAGAGAACTCTATCTCTGCATACTTCACTCGCTTCCTCAACATTCATAATTGTCTCCATACACGCTCGCCGGTTTCGGAGACTCTTGACTCCACCTTCCTTCAGTACATGACCGATCTGGTCCAGGTAGGTTAGTCTCAGTCTCTCCCGGTACCTACATTCTTCCACTTTCGCATTGTATATCTTTTTAACCAGAAGTTCGTTCGGCATTCTTTTCACATGTCCGAACCATTGGAGCATTCTCTTTCGCATCTTTACACCAATACTCTCTTTCATACCTACTCGCTCTCTTACGTCGTCGTTACGAATGCAGTCGGTCAGCCTAACTCCACAGATTTTCCGCAGAGATCGCATTTCGACCGCATTAATTTTACTTTCATACTCCAAATTCATTCATTTTACTGCATACCCAACTCTCGCTTCCATACAGTAATGTTGGCAGCACTACGTTATGTATTGCTACACGTGCCTTCGGGCTGAGGTGGTGTCTACCGAGAAGTTGCCCCAACGCTCCGTTCACTCTATTTCCCGCATTCATTCTTCGCTCTATATCAGTGGTGTACCTTCCATCTCGGCTAAATCCACATGCAAGATATACAAATTCATCCACTTGCTCTAGTACATCATTACCTATTGTTACTCTTACATCTGTTCTGGCTTCATCTCTTTCAAACACCATTATTTTGGTTTTGTTCACATTCACGCGTAGACCCCTTTTCTTACAATCTTCTGTCATTGTGTCGACTAGGGTCTGCAGGTCAGTCGCTGACTATGTCAGCAAGACTGTATCATCTGCATAAAGTAGAGCAGTGACCACTGAGTCGCCCATCTGGACTCCCACATTCATATCGTTCAACCTTTAGAAACATTTATCCAGATATATGATAAACAGCCTGGCTGACAGAACGCACCCCTGCTTAACGCCGATATTGACGTCAAACCAAGGCGACATTCCATTATCCAGCCGCACACAGGCTCTACAGCCCATATAACTGGACTGCACAGCCTGTAGCAGTTTACCGTTAATACCATACTCCGGTAAAATGTCCCAAAGTTCCTTTCGTACAATCCTGTCAAATGCTCTCTCCAGATCCACAAAACTGCAGAAAACCCTCTGACCTAGAGCCAGATGCTTCTCCACAATGTTGCGCAGAGAGAACACTTGATCCATGCATCCCCTTCCACTCCTGAAACCTCCTTGTATCTCACACAGTAAACCATCGGACACCATCCTCATTCTCCTTTCAATAATTTTACCGTACACTTTTGCTGCCATACTGGTCAAGCTTATGGCTCTGTAATTTGCGCAGTCATAACGTGAACCCTTGTTTTTAAACAAAGGCACGATGACTGCGCTATGCCAGTCCCTGGGAACCATTCCCGAGCTCCAACATAAATTGAGGAGCAACAGGAACGCCTCCCAGACACAGGAGCCACCAAGCTTGATCATCTCGGCAGACACCATATCAATGCCCGCTGCCTTACCACTTTTCAAACTTCTTATCGCCCATTCAACTTCATCCATACTGATGCCAATGGAGGACGCCGCTGTCAAATGTTGTTCTACTAAACTACATGCGACACCGGCGTCAACCGTAGCATCCGCATACATATCGCCAAAATATTCACTCCATCGGCTTAACACGTCTTGTGTTTGTGTAAGAGTGTCTCCACCTTTAGACCTTATTTTATTCATTCTGAAGTCTGACCAACCACACCGAGACTTCTTCACCTCCCTCCAAAAGATTTTGGTGTTACCCTCAAAGTTTTTAGTCAGCCTATCTTCTGCACTCATAATTGCTCTATCACGTTTCTCTTTCACTAAGGCCTTGGTGTCATTCTTACATTGCCGATATATTTCTTTCTTCTGTTCAGTCATACTGTCATTCAGATTCAAAGAAGAGACATAGTCCAGCCACGCTTTCTTCTTTTGCTCTACGGAAGCTGCCACTTCCGCATCCCGGTGCATCACCATTTGTTTTTCTATGCTTCTTTGAACTTCCACATACTTCTTTCGCTGTATCTACCATACTCTCTTTCAATACTCTCCAGCATTCTTCAATGTCCGATTGCGGCTGGCTTGCCATCGTCAGCCATTCTCGGACATCCTCTGCATACTTTTCTCTTACACACTCTTCTTGCAACCTTTCAACCTTTATTCTTTCAAGCCCTCCGAAGTGGGCACG
The DNA here is from genome assembly GCA_905163515.2 of Lymantria monacha. NCBI lineage: Eukaryota > Metazoa > Arthropoda > Insecta > Lepidoptera > Erebidae > Lymantria > Lymantria monacha. The sequence goes on along the minus strand of LR991098.1, from coordinate 13,328,558 downwards.
CTCTCGCCAGTGCCTCCACTTTCTGAACAGACTACTAAACCTCGCTATAACGAGATAGTGATCCGTATCGACTGTGGGGCCCCTGTAGGCTCTTGCGTCCAATATTTTGCTTCGGAGGCGACTGTCTACCAAAATTAAATCTATTATACTTTTCTGTTCATTCCTTCTCCATATATACATATGGATGTCCTTATGTTGGAAAAATGTGTTTGACAGAATAAGGTTTCTTCCATGCATACATCCGCTATGAGCCTATCTGCGTCGTTCACTCTCTTATCACCAAATGGCCCAAGTACGTCCTCATAGTCGGGCGGGTCGGTACGCGTCGCCTCTGGGGGACGCCCTAACCCGCACTGCGGTACGCATGTCGAGATAATATAATACTTAAAATTTCAAAATTAACTTTTGCTGTTGGTGCTTCTTACACAGAGACTTAATCTCCTAGAAGAGTTGCAACCTATTATTCCAGTGATTAGTTAGCCAGTTTTGCAACTTCCACGGGAGAGTAAGACTATATTATTAGTAAGACGTTCTTGCGTCCCCACACGAGTTCACCACACTAAATCTATATACCAAGAGAATATTACGCTCTAACTATTCCAAAACATTTAGTAACGGACTACCTAAACGTTGACTAACTTCATCAGTGAACTGATAAGATTTTGTGTTTTCAAAGAATTACGGCGGCGAGAATTTCTGAATACACAGTAAACTTTCATAAAGCCATAGTTGGAGAAAACCTTTTAGAATGCAAATGTCTCACTGCATTTCAACTCCTTTCAAAACTATTTCTAAAAGGGAAGTTATCTTGAAGAACATTGAAGATTTCACACCGCATAGCCATTTCATTTCCGCAAAATTTTGCAAACGATATTAGACCATCTTGCGAAATCCTATTTTGCCCTTTTAAAATTGTGTTCTGAAAAGAGTTAACATTTGAAACTATGCGGCAGTATCTTTCATTTCAAATTAGGTGGACGGACGGTTCCGAAATAAGTTACTTCAATTTACCCTTAGTAATTCAATCCCAAATAAATTTCTCTCGACGGAAACTAAGTATACGTACAAACGATATAAAAGCATTTTGTCTCGAGTTATCGTTTTCTAATTTTAATATTAGAAACGATTTTTTTTTTGTAAGGTGCACATGTATTTATTTTTTTTACTAATTACAATTATCCATTCAAATGGTAACTTGTACTAGGAAATAAACACAAGGAAATAAAACCTGTTTCACAGATTAATAATTAGAAGCAGATAATATTTTGGAGCTATATTTTGAATGGATAATAATAATTTGAAATATGCTAGGAAATAAACGCTAGTAATAAAAAAAAAATCAATTTTACAGATTTTTATTTATTTATTTTATTTTTGATGACAGATTAATAAAAAAATATAAGCAGATAATATTTTTATTGTTCGTGTCGTGATGGTGTAAAAATACAATTCACGATCCCCCTTCTTACTCGTGTGTCACAAAAGATAACTAAAGAATATAGTATGCATAACATATATGCAAGAGAATGAATATCCCTACTAATATATAAATGTGAATGTAAGTTTGTTTGTTACGCTTTCACGCTAAAACTACTCAACCGATCATCATGAAACATTGAACACATATTCTTGGAGGTATTAAAAGTAACATAGGATACTTTTTATTAAAAAAAAATCAAAATGTTTATATGAAAAATAAAAAAAAATGTTTGTCAAAAAATCTCAAAATCTAGCTTCTTCAACGCCATCTAGCAGTCCAGTAATGAAGTTCCAACCCTGAGTATTGTAATACCGTTGCACTGTATTACCGACGGTCAAAAATAAAAATAGGGGATCAAAAACTTTAGGAAAGTAACCTTTTACGCGGGCGAAGCCGCGGGCAGAAGCTAGTTCGAAATAAAACTCTATACCAACTCGTCTGACCAGCGTGGTGTAGTAAGCATATTTTTTTTTTGGAGTAGTCTCGAACTCAGGATTGGTATATATACCTACATATATGAGCTAAGGTGATGATGATGATGATAAGTCTTTTCATAGCTATGGTCTCTGTAAAGTTTGAGAAATGTCGGCAAAGTTAAAAGAAAATTAAACATATATAATCATATTATCATGATGAAGACGAAACGCAACATTTTCCTTTATCTATGTTATAAGACATTGCTTTGTACTAAATTTCAAGATTCTGAGTTCACGGGAAATACCCTGTAGATTTTGATTCCTTTGCGAGTGTCGAAAATTTGCTAAAATTTGCGGCATAATCGTCTGTATCTTTTGATTGCATTGGTTTAGAAGTTTAATTTTTTCACAACTTTAAGGGACGGTAGATTTGAGTATTTGATATAAATTTTAGCTTGATACCTCTACGCGTTCCTGAGAAAAAGGGTCTTGACAGACAGACGGACAGACTGACGGACGGACGGACAACAAAGTGATCCTATAAGGGTTCCGTTTTTCCCTTTTGTGTTGAAGAATGTTCGTTATTTATTGCAATCTTGTAACTATTCAAAAGTCAAGATTATTAGCAATATATGTATTTTAGAAACTATTAATATATAAATAATCAATATCCATGTTCCAACTCTTAGGTGGTTTCGTGAGCACCATGAAGAGCTAATCCCCATAGAAAAAACATCACTATGGACTCGCACAAGGCTACTAGGAGGTGGTCTATTAAGCTTGCAGTCAGTTCGTAGAGAAGATGCTGGTCATTTTGTATGCTGGTTAAATAACACTGTGGGTGGAGAATCCGTACATTTCACAATCATAGTTACAGGTAAGTTTATTGTTAATTTATTTTTTATTTTATTAACGACACTGTCACGCACTTGGGTATAATTACTTATGCGTAAAAAGTACTTAATACAAAGTATTCTATCCGTGTGGTGACGGAGTAAGAATACAATTCACCACCCCCTATCTTACCCGTGGGTGATCGTAAGAAACGACTAAGGGATATAAAACGCATATAACATCTATGCAAAAGAAGGAAAACTCGAAATATAACCCTGTACCAACACGGCTAACCAGCGTGGTGTAGTTCGTCAATTTCCCTCCCATCACGGAGGAGGCTCGAGCCCCACAGTGGGACATATATGAGCTGAGATGATGATGATGAAAAAGTACTTTACTAAAAGTACTATACAATTAATCGACACAAGTAACAGATTAAGAACTCTGAGATTCATAAATAATAATTTATGAATCTCAGAGAAAACTGTCTTGCTTAGGAATCGCGTCAAAAATATTCGTCATGATTCTTAGACTACTACCCATCAATATAGTTGTAACACATTAATTAATTTATATATTTTAAAGAAATACAAGAAAAACTCATTTTACTCTACCTCGTATTTTTAGTTTACCTTTTCAACAGTATATTTTATTATCAGTATACCTTGTGATAATCGGTAGAGAATATAAAATATCGCCGCCTCTTATTCTACGAAATCTCATCTTATGAGAATCCTGAAAACCGTCTAAAGAAACCTCCCGGCAGTATAGAATAGATAAAAAAGCAAGTTACATCTTTTTTTTTCTCTACTTGCGGTGGACTATGGATGTGGTCGCGCCCCGCCAAATCGGTCCGGGGCGACGGAAGAGGCGGCGTACAACCTCATAGTGGATCTATCGATCCCTGCAAGGACTTCTCTCATCGCCGTGCGAGCGGGCCAGCGGTACCCAATCTTTGTCTTCGGTGGCCCGCCCGGCGGTTTACCCTCGCGGGTTCCTCTCGAGTCGACGCCCCGACGGCGAAAGCTGTTGTCCTCACGTGGTAGCCTCTCTTCTGGTGACCGGACTATTCCCCGATTTGATCACCCGGTACCTCGGCTAGGGCGGCATCAGGCGCAGATATTCGCGCCTGCGCCGCATGCAAGTTACATCTCACACTAAGGGATAAATCCCTCTGTCGTTGTGAACTTTAGCTACATAAACGGATATAAATTATACCCAGTTACAGAATAATCATTTATGAGGACACAAAGAACTATCTATTCCCCCCCCCATCTGAGTAATCAGATTGAAATATTATTTATTTGAATTCATTACGATGATTTTTATTCTTCAATGGTAAGTTTTACTGCCGCTCATGGACCTTTACTACCAACTTTATAGCTTGGCCCGTTACCTACCAACCCAAAATGACCCAGAAAGTTGGGGTAAGTATGGTACTACTCCGTCCAGCCTGTGGCTGTAGACAGAAACTGTCAAGAGTGTATCGCTTTACCACACCAAAATGTAGTTATGTATGTCCACGTCTTCGCTCACATTTATGGTGTACACATTTTCCAGGATAAAATGTACCCTACCGAAGACAAAGATCGGGTACCGGTGATCCGCTCGCACGGCGAAGAGAGAGGATTTTACGGTGGGTCTATGGGGTCACGCGCCGCCTTCTCCGTCACCCCGGACCGATTTGACGGGGCGAGACGCACCCATAGCCCACCAATATAAAAAAATTTAAAAAAAAAAAAAAGGATAAAATGTACCCATTTTTTTTTATGCGTTACATTTTGTATTCGATATTTTAAACGATTTAGTTTAGTTCAGCTGTGTGGTAGCGGCTACAATTACTACTAGCTCTTACTTTGCCCGTGGATGTCGTAAAAGACGACGAAAGAGCCTTATAACGACCTGGACCAACTCCATCTGATGTCGTTTGGTTAACTATTACGTTCCCAAGGAGGGTTGACGTCAGGTAGGCGGCTGGTCATAAAACTATTGCCAATATCTTTTACAATATGTACTATGAAAGAAGAGTAGGTACATATTGTATCGACCCTAAGTAATTGGGATAAGAGTAGGAGAATGATGATATATATTGGTAATATTCATGCAGCATTTATTTCTAATGACACTGGTAATATATTTTCATGAGCCTTTTTTTCGCCTTTGTTGCAGAACCTATCTCCGTTCGAATAAAGCCGGAGGTAGTGCGTACAAAACAAAATGCTGACGTAACATTCGAGTGCAAAGTATTGGGACATCCAATAGAGCTTACGTATTGGGTGCACGATGCCAGAATTGTGAAGCCAAATGAAAGAATCAAGATATCTAACGACGGCCTAAGACTACATATCAAAAATTCCCAGAGGGATGATCAAGGAGTTTATCAATGTTTTGTTAGTAATACGAAAGATCAAGCTTATGGAGTCTCCGAATATTTAATAGATGGTGAGGACCTTTTTTCCGTTTTTTAATGGGGAAAAAACATAATATTGACGATGTATTCGTTACTTGTGGGTATCGTAAGAGGTAAAAAAATATGAATAAACGCCTAAGTTGACCAGTCTGGTTAGTTTCGTATAGTATTATAATATAATAACCATTATTGATAGTTACTTGCAGCATCGCAAAAAAGTTGTCAGCAATATGCTCTCGATGCTTTAAATGTATGATATTAGTATCGTGCAATTTTATGGTAAGTACGACTGCCATACCATAATTGGACAGCTGTACTTGAGCACTAATTGCCTAACTAGAAAATAATTTCACTAAAACAAATTATAACTAAACGACTATACATATTATCATCAAGGCAGAATTTCATAATAATATATCTCTTTCGATGTTGTAAGCTTAATATTTACATACATACATACATACATATCATCACGCCATATCCCTTGCAGGGTAGGCAGAGAGAACAGAGTGCCAGAGAACTCTATCTCTGCATACTTCACTCGCTTCCTCAACATTCATAATTCTCTTCATACACGCTCGCCGGTTTCGGAGACTCTTGACTCCACCTTCCTTCAGTACATGACCGATCTGGTCTAGGTAGGTTAGTCTCGGTCTCCCTCGGTACCTACATCCTTCCACTTTCGCATTGTATATCTTCTTAACCAGGCGTTCGTTCGGCATTCTTTCCACATGTCCGAACCATCGGAGCATTCCCTTTCGCATCTTTACACCAATACTCTCTTTCATACCTACTCGCTCTCTTACGTTAATAATATTAATTAATATTTACTTAGGTTTATATGCTGAAGCCTACTCTTATGATAGTCTAATCAACAAACCTATAATTTGTTTTTTATATTTACATATAAGAAACTATATTATCCACTATAATTGAATCGAATCTGTTATTGTATTTATATATGATTAATATATATATATTAAAATTTCGTGCTTGTTATCCAGAATTCCTTCGCCAAAAATGTTATCGCCATAAATATTCAACTTAAATTTCAATATTTAAGAACAATTTTATTTTGATTCACAATTTCAACATTAGATAGTATGATTGACGTGCCACTAATTATGTTAACCACATAATTAGTACTTACTGTACCACGCCATCTCTCAGATATTTAAAAAAAAAGTGTGTGTGTCAGCTCCAACGCACGACTGGAGTTTACTCTTTAAGTACGATTATTATTTACATTTATTAAAACTGTTCAATGAAATATTATCTCACGTCTGAAAGTAAAAGGTGCGCAGAATAGGTTGCGCACCAAAAACGTAACGAGATCATTCGATCACTAGATTTTACTCCTCAAATTTTTCTCATACCGGGCGCCTTATATGAAAATCAATTCTTAAGGAGTAAACTCCAAAAAAGAAACTCCGTCCTAGGAAAAATAAATTCCTTTTAGGCCGCGGAATTTACAAACATACAATTAACAGACATAAAACATCTGGACTCGAAAGAATCATTCAAGGATCGCACAAATATCTATCCTGCTTAAGAGTAAGCAGATTATTATTACACCGTTTGTACAATTATATTAAATATATAAAAAAATATTATAACCACATCTGTAACTTATAATAGTAATGTCCAATTTTCCATCAAAGCTATAAGACCGTAAAAAGACATTATTGATCAAAAGTCAATCTAAACGCACTAAAGTTTTATTAACTGTCGTAATTTTGCAAATAGAACGATTGGAAAACTTTTCTTATAGAAACTTTCAATTTTCAAACCATTAGCATGAAGTTTACTCAAAAAAAATATCCAAGATTGAATGCAGTCTCAGTGATTTCACGGTTTATTTTTAAAGGCTGGTTTGTTCTGTAAAAAGGTTTCTTTGTTTGTTTAGTGTCCGAGGGACGACTGAAAGTAGCCGGTAACCGCTCGCGGCGTACTCCTTATGCACGGAGTACTCATACACACGACTCGGACTGGAATTTTACTGGCACAAGAGGTAAGGATAAATATATCAAATGAGACTGGACGTTTCTATATAATGAAAAGCAATGACAGAATTTCATACATTATCTTTGAGCCAAGTCATTTCTGTTTTTTATAACTTATCCTCATAGAACTAAAATTACTTTTACGGAATCTATCGCGTTTGTATTGATTTTTAATTTCCCGACGTTTCGAACACTTTACTGTGGTCATGGTCACGAGAGGATTATAGTGTCTCACGTCCAATAAGTCGTCATTATTACAGAATAATAATTAATACTCGCGTAAATATCATTATGCTATCCTCATAGGTTAAATTGAATCCATCCTGCTGAAGACTGACACATACCGACACTATTTACTCTAGAACCTAGGTAGGTATAGACTTATAAATGGAAAATTATACTATAATTGACGCGCTTAATAGATGGTTTGATGAAAGCAGTTACAGTACATTACTGCAGCGGGCAGCAAAAGAGGTATTATGGCATAGATGGACGAACGTGTAAATGTGGGCCGGGGCGTAGCCGAGGCACACATACGTAAATCCATCAATCCCTATTTGTGGCTAAGGCTTGTATAGTACTTTTCTCAAATAATGCGCGGCAATTAAAACTAAGTAGTACCAAGTAGAACTGTATACATGACGAACAACAAACAATATTTTTCACGTACTAAATGGTTCATTCGCTTTTTTTCTCATTATCAAACAGGTTTCTTTTTCAAGCCAGTTCGAAATTTAAATAAAACTCTGATAAGTTGCCTATTTAGTTGCCATGTTTTGAAGTAAAAAAATCGTTCCAATTTCAAAATACACCACAGATATGAATTTACATGTATATTTATTTGGCCGCTAAAATACGACAGATATGGATTTTCATACATTTTTTGCCCGCCGCTGCTCGCATGTATTTGTTCAGTACAGCAATTTCGATTTATCTCGAAGAAGGTTGTAAAAATAATGCACAAATTTCTAAGTATGTTTGAGAAAATGTTATTAGCTGCCCAGGAGAGCTCTTCTGCTTATTCTCTTGGTGCTTAGTGGGTTTTACGATTCTTACGTGAAAACAAACACTTACTACTAAATCCTCAATTCACGTCAATTTTTCGTAACACGTATTAGTTATATGGTTGTATTATTTGCATTAAGCCATTCTGGCCTTATATTCTAATTACATAATCAAATACTGAGTTTAATTGTACTCACTGGTCGGTAAACAATGAATAAAGTTAGCAATCTCTGGTGCGGTAAAAGCTCAATTAAATGATCAAAAGTTTAATTAAGGTTTTCAAAAGGAAGCACATCGGCCTTTATAATATACACAATTACAATATTGTAAATGAAAGGAATGCAAATATTTCTTACTACACAGTGATATTCTGTGATGGTTGAGCTGATGTTACTGAGAGTGGCCGTCTCGTTCGGGGTAGTCCCATACTCTCATAGAAACTCGGCGTTTGAGTATTGCTACTGCGTTTCTTTCGGTGAGCGCGTCAATGAAAGGCCTAAAAACTTACAGCAAGCAGCGAACTGGCATTCAAAGGTCTGCTACTAAAGTCAATAAAAATGAAACGAGAAAACTGTGAGTCAAGAAATTTTCTTTGCACGGGGTATATTTATAGATTTCCATGTGTGAACCAAGCATATCAATTTTTAATCAAACGTGACTGATACGGGATGGCATCGCCGTTAGCTCAGGTCCATATAAAGCTCTTAGTCGTCTTTTAGGATGTTATCCACGAGCAAAGTAAGGTGGTCTTCGTAGCCACTACCACACAGCTAACTAAATACCTAGGGGTATATATACGTAGGGTAAGGGTAAAGGTTCACCAGGAGAGTGAGCAGCAGCACTTCTGGAAAATGTAAAACAACTCACTGAGATAGCCAACCCGCCTGCCAAGCGTGGTGATTACGGCATTATCCTCGACGAGCAGAAAAGTAATGGCTCCCAGTCACAGCAACTCCGTTACCCTAGGGGCTCATTTTGTTGCCAGGCTTGGTAGCGGTGGAGCGTTAGTGCGAAGAATCTCCGACAGTGATCCGGCTACCAATCAAAACGTACCTTGGCCTTCGTAACACGCAATATTCGGACACTCAGGACCGACGAGAGTGTCATCGAGCTGGAAGAAGAGTTGAGCAAAATCCACTAGGACATTGTAGGATTATCAGAAGTGCAGAGAGAGGGCGAGAATACGATAATCCTCCAGTCTCGAAACTTGGTCTTCTACTGGAAGGGATCTGGAAGGATCACCTGTCCTAAGGCGGTATAGGGTTTATCTTTCACACGTCTCTCATAGGTAATGTGGAGAGGATCGAGAGTGTGTCGATAAGGGAAGATCTTATACTCAGAATTACCAAGAGGTATTCGTTGAAAGTTATACAGGTATACGCACTGACCTCGGCATACCCCGGACGACGAGGTGGAGGCATTTTACGAGGATATCTCGAAAGCCAGAGTTGAAGGTGGGGAACATTGATATGGACAGAGAAACCAGAGAGATCAGAAACTGGCTGATTTTCTGGAGAAGGAAAGCCTCTCTCTTTCTCTCTCTCTCCTATTTTTATTATGAATTCCTTCTTCAGGAAGCAGTCACAAAGGAAATGGACCTTGATTAGCCCTGATGGTTCAACAAAAAACGAGATAGACTTTATCTTGTCGGAGAAAGAATAAATATTCAATGATGTCTTTGATCAGCAGGATTAAAACTGGGAGCGATCACCGAATAGTACGAGACACATAAAATATCCACGCAAAACCTCGAAAGCATTCAACTCTAACTATACAATATCTTCCAATGTCTAGACGAGTGCAAATCTCTAAACGATATAAGGAACAGCTTCGTGGAAACTGTCCATGCGACTGGGTTGAAATTTTTCGCAGGCTCGCTGCACTAATAGACCTAAAAACTTACTGGCCAGACTCTCAAGATCATGGAATGGAGAAAAGAAATAACTATGCAGTCTTCAGCTGATTGGTCCGAACATAGGTAGCTAAATAGGCAGATCGCCAAGTCTGTGCGTCGCAATATTCGACGATTTAATTCTCTCCGTTGTTAGAGAAACGATTGAGCAGAACCGTGACTCAAAAATGTTTGCACAAGATCTGTCTATTTGCTTAAGCCAAATGACTAAACTGAAGACCGATGATGGCACTGTCATTTCATCCCAAAGTTCAAGATCTTGGGAGAGGCCGAAAGGTTCTATGGGCGGTTATATAAATTATCCAGAAATCCTGTTGTCAGTTTGGTCCTAGAACTCAGATCCAAGTTAACTCGGCCGTATATCGAAGAAATCCCGGACAACAGCTTGTGCAAAATTAGAATGGCTCTCAAACAACTAAGAAATGGTAAGATACCGGGCGATGAAGGAATTACGGCAGAGCTCCTGAAGGCGGGCGGCAAGCCGGTCTTAAAAGCTCTTCAAAAGCTATTTAGTTCCGTTATACTCGGGGGCGACTTGCCAAAGTCATGTACCAGGAGTCTAGTGGTGCTGTTTTTCAAGAAGGGCGACAAAGCTCTTCTAAAGAAGTACATATCCATCTCACTCTTGAGCCATATCTACAAGTTGTTTTCGAGGGTTATTACCAATCGACTTACGTGCAAGCTTGATGACGTCCAGCTGCCCAAACAAGTTGGCTTCCGAAAAGGCTATAGTACCATAGATCATATCCTCGAGCTTTGACAGATTATCCAATAGACTAAGGAGTACAATCGGCCTCTGTTTATAGCGTTTATGGACTATGAGAAAGCCTTTGATTCAATTGAAACTTGGGCGGTGCTACAGTCCTTTCAGCGGTGCCAAATCGACCATCATTATATCGAAGTGCTGAAGTGTTTATAATTAGGAACGCCAAAATGTCAGTTCGTATCCGGGATACGTACGAGAGTACGAAACCGATCCAGTTGCAGAAAGGCGTAAGACAGGACGTCATCTCTCTGAAACTGCTCACCACTGCACAGGAAGATCTTCAAGCTCTTAGACTGGACCAGATTAGGCATCAGCATCAACTGCGAATACATCACTCACCTTCGATTTGCAGACGATATGGTCGTTATAGCAGAATCCATCGAAGACCTTGGCATCATACTCAACGATCTCAGCAGGGTATCTTAACTAGTGGGTTTACGAATGAACATGAACAAGACGAAAGTCATGTCGAATGCCCATGTCATTCCTGTACCGGTCTTTGTTGATGATGATATATACGTAAATATCTATTAGTTTATTAAATTTCCAAAAATACAATTAATTTTAAAATTTACAAGTACTATTTACAATATTTGAACTGTATTATTTTATTAAACAATAACTAACCAACGAGGTGGTAATTTGCTGAACAAAATTTTATAGTGAGCGATACCTACAACTATTTAAAATAAACTGGGGTTCATACAACTTTTCCACTTACTGCCGGTGTCACAACTGGTCCCAACGTTATCATAAACAAGAGGTAACAAAGTTTTGACGTTGAGCTACGGTACTAAGCCGCGTTTTACCCACAATGTTTAGGTAGCACGCAAAAAATAAAATAAACATTTACTACAGAACTTCAAAGCACATTGGTTGTCCAGACTAAGCATGATTGAGAGGTGATAATTAATTTTCCATGTGGAGACGTAGTAAGTAAAAAGAAATAGAAATTAGCACCACTTTTTCTAAAGGTATAAGTTTATATGATGATATATTTTCCTATAAATATAATATGCCATATAAGATGATTGAGGGATAAAAACAGATAACATCAAAATTAAAGCCTACCAATCTGTCTGACCAGCGTAGCATAATAAGTCAGTTTCTTTCCCTTAGTTCCAGGGGCTTGTTTTCAACAGTAGTAAATATATGAATAAAGAAAAAAAAACAAATTATCATATCTTAATTTTACGAATTTTAGGTTTGTGATCGCTAGGCAGAAACCTAGTTGTATACCTAGTAGGTATTGCACGGGTCTATTGGCGGCAGTAGCACTTACCATCAGGTGTAATTAATACCTATATTCCTATAGCACATACGCAAAACCTCCTGCGAAATATTATGCAGATGTCGAGGTCACAGCATCGAGGACGCAGTTTCTTAAATGATTTGTATGATTTGAAATAAAACTATTTTTACGGATTCTATCACGTTTGTATTTGATTTTTAATTTCCCAACGTTTCAAGCATGGAAATGAAACCATGAACGCTGTAAAGTGTTTGAAACTTCGGGCAATTGAAATCAAATACACACGTGAAATCCATAAAAATAGTAAAAAATTCTGTAAAATTAGTTTTATTTCAAAAGTGTAATACACGCGTAATCATCAAAAATGATTTGTATGATGCTCACGAGATAAGAAAGAAATGGTGACACATTTTCTTAGTTCGTCACTGCTTTAATATAATTTAGTACGTAATTTTTGCTATGAAACTGAACACAGCTGAGTATTCTACGGCTGTAGGTATTATAAGCGTATCGCTAATTAAATTTACTTATCACAATGGCGGGTAATTTAATAATATTATAACACTTTACTGTAACGAATCTAAGTACACTTATTTATTTAATAATTTGAAACGAGTAATCCTTGCATAATTATAGATATGTTTGTCCTTTATTTGCTTACCTATATGTACCCGTTATTCATGTATCTAAAACCTTTATTTAATGATTTAAATCAAAAATTTTTGTCCAATTTACATACGTATGTCTATAAATCCTGAGACATAACTTTCCACAAAAAATAACGTTAAGCCAAGTCACTATGCTCTTTACAACGTATTTAAGTAATTTTGTAATCTCAGGCCTTATCTGTAAAGTGATAGGCATAGATAACCACACCCACATTTCACCATGTGATATCATATTTAGTGATGTGATGTGTTAAGTAATAGGGAGAAGCCTATTAATGCCTTTTTTTTTGCAATGTGGGACCATGGATGTGGTCGCGCCCCGGCAAATCGGCCCGGGGCGACGGAAGAGGCGGCGCGCAAGCTTATTAATGCCTATTAAAGCCTAGATGTGACTAGTGAAGTCACAATCTCAAACTTCAAGCTTGCTCTTGATAAATTATCAAAAATCTTCGCGAAGATCAAGGAAGTCTAGAAAACGCTTTACCTTGCCAAAAAAAATTGAGTTTAGGACACTACGATCGCAAGAAGAGTATTTAAATCCAACCATCGAACTAACCAATGAGGCATTATTCAATAATAAAAAGATGCTGCAGAATATGTAAACTAAACAGAAGGAAATTGGCATAAAACGACGGAGGTATTTTGTAGGATGGACAAAAAAAAATGAAGGATTTAATTCCGACCTAATTTGTACTAAATATATATTTAAAAAATACATGTTACAAATAAAATAAAGAGCACACACGAACTCACTCTTCTTCTTCTTCTTATGTATGTATTGGCAATCAGCTACATATACGAGCTATTGGTGCCAGTTTCAAGTTATAAATATTTTCACGTTTTTAGTCTTTCAAGTCAGTCGTTGTCTAAGTCAAATTATCACCATTAACAGTGCAATGTCTACACTGTTAATGGTATCTTCTGGGAATTTTGATGGAAAATGAAAACGTTGTAAAGCACTTTTATATGATATTCACTACATCCCAGTAGTTCCGCCGCTTCATATTACATAAAATGCCATCAAAATTATCTAATCTAACACGTTAAAACACTAAGATATCGAATATAACACAAGAGCACCACATGAAGTTTTCAAATTTCCGTCAAAAGTCCCTCAACTATAATATTCTATACTGAATTGAAATTTGACAAATGATGTTTCTCATTGCCAGTCTAAATATGACAGGCAATTATGTATACAACTGTGGTATATGCCAGGTAAAAAAGTATTATTATATTCTATAACTATACACATTATTGTACATTCACATATGTTACATAAGGTTTATATGTAAATTTGAAACTATTATCCGACCGCTCAACTTCTTCATAAAATATTTAAAAGTTCATTTTTAAGCGCGGATCCGTGCAAGCTATTAGAGTCGCAGCTCTTCAGTTCAAACAAAGAGCTTCAGTGACGCAGGCTGGCTGCCGCGGGCGCATCAACCACCGCACTAAATACTGATCGCGTTGCTACCAATTAAGATCGTATCTTACAGCTTATAAGGTCTATTTTACCCACCCTTAACGTGAAATATAAGCCGCTTTGTTTCATTATTAATTCGTTCCCCGCTATTTGGTGTCGCTACTCTTCAGGGGTTCAGTAAAAGTAGAGGTATTCACCCTATCCCATTTGCCATGCCAATTTTTTTTCATTATTTTGTTTTCTTTGTATAGAAACCTTCTAACAGAAAAACTTTAATCATCAAGTAAAGATTTTTTTGTCTAAAACAGCTTAACAATTTTTCATATCAATTCACACCTTACGATAAGTGTACGATACGTGCTTAGATTTAAAATTACACATAAATAGTACATAAGAAGACAAAGTAGTCATTCGATAGTGTTGCTAAAAGAGCAAAACGTAGTATAACCATAATTCAAAACTATTCTGTAAATTTCAAGTAGATATATTTCTAGTAAAAGACCTCTTTTTTTAATCTGCACAGACCTTCCGTGCCAGTGCCGTGAGTTCGATGCCTACCCAGGACAATACTTTGTGCGATCCACCAATGGTTGTTCTGAGTTTGGGTGTAATTTATCTGCATTTATTATATGTTTAAAAAGTCACCTGCAATACAAAGATTATTTCTTAAATGTAGGGTAGTGATTAATAAAAAAAAGTCTCTTTGTATGAATTTCATGGGAACATTTCATTCTTGGCTTCGTGTCACTACGCAAGTTTAAATTAACCATATATTGTAAAACTGACGTAAAAGTTTACAGCTATTCATAACAAAGGTGAAAAGTAATAATCCGCATGTTGACGTGTTAAGAACATAATGTATCAGCAATTGTTATAATCCCATGCTAGTCGTAAAATACTATTGAGGAATGACAATAATTCATTTATCTCTCTGCCACACGGCATATTTGATCATCATAATACTTAAAATCTTATACCAATGCATCTGACCAGTATAATACAGTAGGTCAATTTTCTTTCCCTTGTGGAGGAGGCTTTGGTTCAGCAGTGGGACGTATATGGATCTACATAATAAATACTAAAAAAAAACAAAAAATGGTGAGTGCTTAATAACACACGACAGCTATGAAAACTTCAAAAAAATAAGGTTAATTATTAACCTTGTGTTTTACAAAATACAACTATTTTATTAGTTCTATTCATTAAGTAATTATACATACATACATATCATCACGCCATATCCCTTGCAGGGTAGGCAGAGAGAACAGAGTGCCAGAGAACTCTATCTCTGCATACTTCACTCGCTTCCTCTACATTCATAATTCTCTTCATACACGCTCACCGGTTTCGGAGACTCTTGGCTCCGCCTTCCTTCAGTACATGACCGATCTGGTCTAGGTAGGTTAGTCTCGGTCTCCCCCGGTACCTACATCCTTCCACTTTCGCATTGTATATCTTCTTAACCAGACGTTCGTTCGGAATTCTTTTCACATATCCGAACCATAAGTAATTATATTTACAATTAAATCCATCCATCCATCAGCCTGTAGACGTCCACTGTCAGACATAGGCATATCCAGGAGAATGACATTCAGAATGGTCTTGTGCCCCCTGCATCCAACGTTTTTCTGCGATTTTCTTAGTGTCATCAGTCCACCTAGTGTTTAGTCATCCTGCTGCGTCATCCGATTCCTGGGTACCTGGCTTGAAAAACAAACCTGTTTGAAAAAAAAATAGAACCCTCTAGCACGTGAAAAATGTTGTTCGTTGTTCGTCAATTTATATAGTTCTACTTAGTTTTAATTTCCGCATTATTTAAGAAAAGCACTATACAAGCTTTGGACACAACTAGGAATTGATGGACTTACGTATGTGTGCCTCGGCCACGCCTAGGGCCACATTTACACGTTCGTCCATCAATCCCTGTTTTGCTTGCCGCTGCAGTAATGTACTAATAATTAACTGTACTAATTCTTATATATATATATATATATATATAATTATATATTTTAAATGTATATAAATTAAATAATCTGGTCAATTTTCATAATCGTCGTTTGTATTGTACTATAAATTTGAAATAAAACTACTTTTACGGATTCTATCGCGTTTGTATAGCGCGTACAAACGCGATAGAATCCGTAAAAGTAGTTTTATTTCAAATGTGTAATACTCGCGTAAACATTAGAAGTCATTGTACTATAAAAATACTAACTTAGTAGACAAGAATGGACTTTACTCAAGCAAGCGTTACATAGCTGAGCGTGATGACTCAGTCTTATTCAATACCCATAAAATAAAATGCACAGCCCGCCTAAAGAAGTATTCATTTCAAAAATAAAAAAAAAATCTAACAAAGACGTTTGAAGAAAGGGAATATCATTTTTCAAGAGTATCATTGCAACCATAACTCTTTTACGCAACAAAGCGAATTGGTTGAAAAATAAACTTGTACAATCTCACTGACCAGATGAAATATTTTCTATTCCTATGTGAGAAAGGGTTAGTCAACAATCCACAGATTGATTAAAGGACCTTACCCTTACCCTTTCCTTTTCATAATAAAGAAAGAACTGTTAAGGTAACACATGACGGGGATACTAGATATCTATAATATAACAGACGTAAATTCAATTAAAATCCTAACAAATGCGAATGTGACTTTATTTTTTTATTGGTTACGTTTTCACGCCTAAACCACTAAAGCGATTTTAAATATTTATACATTAATAGAGAATTAGCTGTGTGGTAGCGGCTACGAATACTACCACCCCTTGCTTCGCACGTGGATGTCGTAAATGACGACTAAGAGCCTTATAACGACCTGGGCCAACTCCATCTGATGCCGTTTGGTCCACAATTACATTCCCAAGGAGGGTTGACGTCTGGCAGGCATCCGGTCACAAAACTATTACAAATAACTTTTACAATATATATACTATGAAAGAAGAGTACATATCGTATCGACCCCAAGCAATTGGGATAAGAGTTGAAGAATGATGATGATGTGAAAGCTATTTGATCAGCCAGTAACATAAACTATATTTTATCTCCATGTTATTACGGGAACGGTAAAACCATGTCAATTTGTTAACACACAATATAAATACGAAAATTTGTGGGTCCTTATGTTTTTTATTGCTTTTTTATTTTTATTGCTTATGGTGACAAACGAGAAGACAGCACACCTGATGATAAGTGTCACTGCCGCCCATGAACCTTTGCAATACCAAGAGTATAGCTAAGCCGCTGCCTACCAATACAAACCCCACCCCAGTTGGGCTTCCGGCTCTCTCGCTCACCGAACGAAGCACAACAACGTATTGTCATTACTCGGACGTCGATGATCTTCTGCGAGAGCGTGGTACTACCCCGGACGGACCGGCTCGCGGCTGTAGACAGAACTGTCTAGCTCTGTCAGCGTGGTCCTACCACTATTAGTTATATTTTCTGAAAGAGTTTCGTTTAATTATATACATTAATAACTCAAGTCGAATTGGTCTATTTATATATGGCCTACCACTAACAATATTTATTACTAAACAGTGCTGTAGTATCCAAAACTGATTTAAGTGAAATTCCGAATAGACATAAACATCCTAATATATTTCAAGATAAATGTTTATCTTGAATGTTCAAAAGATCAACATCCTAAATTCATACATACATACATATCATCACGCCATATCCCTTGCAGGGTAGGCAGAGAGAACAGAGTGCCAGAGAGCTCTATCTCTGCATACTTCACTCGCTTCCTCAACATTCATAATTCTCTTCATACACGCTCACCGGTTTCGGAGACTCTTGACTCCACCTTCCTTCAGTACCTGACCGATCTGGTCTTGGTAGGTTAGTCTCGGTCTCCCTCGGTACCTACATCCTTCCACTTTCGCATTGTATATCTTCTTAACCAGACGTTCGTTCGGCATTCTTTCCACATGTCCGAACCATTCAATCAGATAAATATCCTAAATTAATTCAACATAAACTGAATAAACATTCTAAACTAACTTATAGACTAGTTTTATCCAGATAAGGAATTTAATTATTACCTAAGGCCATTGCTATTGTTAATTGATTGTTTCAATTGATATAAGTCATGTTATACGAATGGAAAGGCGGTGTATTTATTTTAAATATCACCTACTAAGATATTTAAATACATGCCAAGTCTAATATTTATATCATCATTCTTCTACTCTTATACCAATTGCTTGAGGTCGATACAATATGTAGGTACTCTTCTTTCATATTACATATTGTAAAAGTTATTGGCAATAGTTTTATGACCGGACGCCTACCAGACGTCAACCCTCCTTGGGAATGTAATTGTTGACCAAAAAGCATTAGATGGAGTTGGCCCAGATCGTTATAAGGCTCTTAGTTGTCTTTTACGACATCCACGAGCAAAGTAAGGGTTGGTAGTATTCGTAGCTGCTACTACACAGCGAGCTTTGTATTTATATAGATACGCAATAATGGTACTATTTCTAATATCCACCAACTTACCTATCGTTAACCTTTATCAGTTTGAAGATTAGTTATGTTTATATTCAATAACTAAACTTCCTACAAACTTCGAACACAGGTGCAGAGTAATTAGCTTTATAGTTACGCCGTAGTAGATGCTATTTTAGAGGATTTGTATAATAATACCTGCATAATTCGTATCCGGGTTATTATATTCATTTAGAGATGTTATGGTCGTCAATTATAGGTTTTCAGCGAGTATTTCTGCAACTTACGCGCAGAATTTTGAATTAAGTACTCGCTGAGATGCTGCCCGAGCGCTACAAGTTATTTTTAAATGAAGTTTAAGAATAGCACTTTTTTGCGGTAGGCAGTAGCCTAGCTATGCCCCTATTATTAGAGATACTCCAGGTCCATAAGCAGCACTTACATTGCCTTACGTCCCAGGTAGGCCTTGCGCCTATAACGGGTAAAAAATACTTATCGCTTTTTATTTTTCATTGGGTAACTTAATCTTGATTGAGTGATCACTAGACACTGGTCAGCAACACTCTGCTGAAAATCTTATAACACCAACACATTTGCCGAGCATGACGATAATGGAATTATTTCACATTGGGAAAGCGATTTAAAGAGAGAATATATATATATATATATATATATATATATATATATATATATATATCCCTATCTATCCCTCTGTTGACAATACTACAATTCTATTGTAAGTAAAAAATGCAATAATTTGAAAGCCTTCGTATTCCTATCTGATAACAATCTTGATATATTGAAGGTATATATAGGCTTTTACTATAAATAGGCTTTTACTTAGTCAGTGATAGTTTACTGAAGTGAGTGAGCATCGTCTTTTCAGACAAGAATATTTTTAGTAACCAACCACTTACGTCTTACTGCTATTATAAAAGCTAATTTATCTATGTTTGTTTCTGAATATGCAAGAAAGCTGACTGATTTTGAATGAAATTGTGTATGCCACACATAGATTATAATTTGTAATAACACATAGGTTACTTTTTATTCTGAAAATATATTATTCCCATATTAATATGGATAGATTTCATTGAAAAAGTTTTCGGACCATATAAGAGTATATTATATAGTTACCACTGTTAGAGCTTCCTTTGTAATAGAGTCTAATTTTACTAACCATACAATGGTAGCGGGTTAGCATAGAATTATATATCAAGTCTGTCTTCTATTCACCCGTCGGGCGAAGTCCCTGACCGTCCCACTTAAAGCCTTCCTATGGCGAGCAGAGAAGGCCATGGCCGTTAGGGCCATATGCAGATACCGCACGGTAACGACGGAGGCAGTGTGCCTATTGACTGGAACTCCATTGTGAGACTTGGAGGTGGAGATGCTCGCTGGACTGCACCGGCGGGTATCGGTGACGCGGGCAGGGGCGGCACCGTCTCGCACAGCGAGATAGCCGCCTGGCGGTATGACGCACGCCGTGACGTCAATGCCCGTTAAGCAATCCGGCTGGAGAGGCGTCAGTTTGGTGTTCGAACCGTCGAGGTCTTCCGGTCGGTACTGATGGAGTGGTTGGGTCTGCAGCACAGGGTCATTGCCTTCTGGCTGGTGCAGGTCTTGTCGGGGCATGGTTGCTTCAGCAAGTACCTGCACACGGTCGTGAGGAGGGAGAAGACACCGTCCTGCCACCACTGCGACTACGACGAGGACACGGCAGCACACGGTCGAAGTCTGTGTTGCCTGGGCAGAGCAGCGCCGTGAACTCGTCGTAATCGGTGCTGACTTGGGACGCGGTCGTCACCTTCTGCGAGACAGTCGTCTCGCGGAAGGAGGCAGCGGGGCGGCTCCAAGAGGAAATCTTTTTCGGTGACTCGCCCCGTCGCCGACGCCTGGGGCGGCGCAGCCGCGAGTACCTGCGCCTAATACCACCCTAGCCAAGGCCACGGATGACTGGACCGGGGAATAGCCCAACACCCGCAGAGAACTATGAGGTACACGAAAGGGTAACTCGCCGGGCTGGCCACGGAGATCGAGGAAGCGGTACCAGTGGCCGACCCAATGGCTCTGGGGAGGGAATATGGTGTATTATGGGGTCATGCGCTGCCTTTTCGTCGCCAGGGATGGAATAGACGGCGTGTGTCCAGATCATAGCCTGCCAAAAAAAAAGTCTGTCTTCTATTAATAAACACATTATATACATTGAAATCTCTGCCTTCAATAATCATACTCAAATTACATTTACAAATTGGTACTATTAAACAAGAAGCAAGTACTTAACAAAGTAATTTCAACTAATAAACGTATAGTAAACTTTACAATCATATCATATTCTATGTCTGGTATTGATAGGAGCGGCGGCGTCGGCTGACAGATTCAATACTAACGGCTACAGGTACACTATTGTTGACGAACAATCATATCCCCAGACACGTCGTATACATATGTCTGGCTTTTTATATGCTTATCATTAATTGAATAGTATTTAAATCTATATGCAATTGATTTTTATATTGTTATTGAATACATGAGTATATATAATCCATTTAATAATAATAAATAATAATAATAATTTATTGCCATAAAAAGTACATACAACAAAAGTATTTGGATTGATGTACAAGAAAATCTAACATTATTAACATTAATATTCTGCTAATACTTAATATAGGTTAATCCTGTGCTATAAGTATCAGCAACCTTCCAATGTCACTAACAAATAATCTTATACAGATAACGGTAAATTAATTAATATAAAGTAATAATAGGCCACAAGAAGTAAATTTTATAAAATTAGTAGGATAAGGTATCAATAGTAGTAAACTTTAGTCTGGGTGTATAATATGTTGAGTTTTTATTGTGTGAGTGTGTTGAGTGTATATTGTGTGTTCTGTTGATAAGTGTGTGTGTGTGTGTGTGTGTGTGTGCGTGTGTGTTTGCGCATGCGCGTGTGTGTGTGTATGTGTGTGTGCGCGCGCGCGCGCGCATTTAATGGTCAAACAAAATGCCATGTTTTTGCTTTTGGTGGTAAACGAGCAAGCAGCACATCTCATGGTAAGTGTTACTGCCGCCCATGGATCTTGCAATACCAGGGTTACAGCTAGACCGCTGCGTACCAACAAAAACCCCAAACCCGCCCAGAAAGTTGGGCTGCCGGCTCTCTCGTTCACCAAACGAAGCATAGCAGCATATTGCCACCGCTTAGACGTCGATTTTCTGCGTGAGTGTACTACCCCGGACGGACCGGCCCGTGACTGTAGACAGAAAACTATCAACAGTATGTATTGTATTCTTAATTGATAACAAAGTTACAAGTCATTACTTAAATACTAAATTACAGTGATCTAATTATTTTAATATTTAATTTTGACTTCTAATGTTTACGCGAGTATTACACATTTGAAATAAAACTACATTTACGGATTCTATCGCGTTTGTATTTGATTTATAATTGCCCGACGTTTCGAACACTTTACAGTGATCATGGTCACGGGAGGACTGAGTCCTCCCGTGACCAAATACAAACGCGATAGAATCCGTAAATATAGTTTTATTAAATCAAATACAAACGCGATAGAATCCGTAAATATAGTTTTATTTCAAATATTTAATTTAAAACTTACTTAAACTAATTTAAATTTAATTTAATTACATTTTTTATATACAATATAAATAGAAATCTTAATATATTTTTTTTTTTGCAACTAAAGGTATGTCATTCTTCGGGTAATAAATAAAATTCGTCAATAGAAAAAAATAATGCTCTATGTATGGTCCTACCACGCCATTTGAATGACTCTGAGTTTGATTGCCAATAAAAACGTGCAATTGAATTTTACGCAAGAATATACCCCTTTGCATTTTTTTTTTTTAAAAAGACCCTGCACTAAGGAAATAAACCTTGTATTGCGGGGGACTTTACAAACATGCATTTAACGCAGACAAATTACACCCAGAATCAGAACAACACTTTGTGGATCGCACAAAGTAATGTCCTGCGTAGGAATCGAACCCACGGCACTAGCACGGATGGTCGGTATCTTAACCACTACGCCATCTGTGCAGTCATCATTGATATAATACTTTACTTTGTACTAGGTACTGTCCTTGATATACTTCTTCAGTATATATACATCCTAACTATTATGCTCAAGCTCTATAATTAGATGAAAATGACATAAAATACCTATTCGGGTTGGAGAAGATGTCATAGAAATTTGTTTATCTTACCTTTTTTTGTACTCATATTATCTACTTATGGCAAAGGTATTATAATCTTATTAATAATTTGATACGATGATGATGATGATGATTTTGTTTATCCTTTTAGAATACATTGAACTATTTATAAAATCCGATTACGAAATGAAAAATTATGTCACAAGCGGGATTCGAACCCGCGCCTATTGGGATTCCGGCCCAATCGTGCTGCCACTACACTACCGTGACTAATTGTAGGACATGCAAATTTCACTTCGTATTATATTTACGTCTTAAGGTGACGGTGTGCTATCTACCCGACAATGTTTACACATTGTTATAGGCTTAATACTTAAAACTTTACAGTTAGAATTGTATTAAACGATGACACAACCTTGTTATTTAAATTACTGAAATTTAGCATTTAATATGCTTAATTATTTATAAAATACGATTACGAAATAACAAGGTTGTGTCATCGTTTAATACATTGAACTAAATAATACTTTAAATTAACATAAATTAAAAAATGTTTATAAACTAAAACCCGATTATTTAATAATCGCGCATTAATAAGTATGAATCACAATATATATATATATATATATATATATATATAGAGAGATCTAGATTCATTAACAATGAAAATAAAATTCAGCTATCTTCATAGTATTACCTTTGTACGCTTCTGTCTTTTTATCGGCAGAATCGGTTACACAAGAATACATTTTGCAGTATTATAATACAGTAAAATATCAATAAGCAAACCTTAGAGCAAAGTGGCATATACCCACTAATGGTTTAACAGTAGGAATGTCTCTAACTACTGAATATTTTCTTATTTAATATTTTTAAGGCGCAATTATTTTGTACATACATACATACATATCATCACGCCATATCCCTTGCTGGGTAGACAGAGAGAACAGAGTGCCAGAGAACTCTATCTCTGCATACTTCACTCGCTTCCTCAACATTCACAATTCTCTTCATACACGCTCGCCGGTTTCGGAGACTCTTGACTCCACCTTCCTTCAGTATATGACCGATCTGGTAATAATCTGGACAATTATTTTGTAATTGGATTATTATTTTTTTTCATTTTTGACTGCACAAATAGCGTAGTGGTTAAGATACCGATCTTTCGTGGCAGTGCCATGGATTCGATTCCTACGCAGAACAATACTTTATGCGATTCACATACTTTTGTTCCGGCTCTAGGTGTAAATTGTCGGCTTTAATTATATGTTTGTAAAGTCCGCAATAATACAAGGATTATTTTTTTAGTGCAAGATGGTGTTTAAAAAAACAGAATTGAGCAAATAATATAAAATGGTAGGTAATATAAAAGCAAAAACAAAACAAATTTCTTGTGTAGAAATTTACAAGCGAAACTCTGGATAATAAACCGAAAACAATAAATAACAAAACTCTCCTCACTAAACAAAATCGATGTAGTTTTAAAACTATCCATTAAAGCTGGCTGGAAACGTGTAGCTAACAGCAACCAAATAAATGTCGCAATCTAATGTGGTCTCTAATGAAGGGACCGGCCCTTTCTGCATTATTACGTTTAGTCAAACCCCAGAGGTATCAGGCCTCGCAAAATACACACTTAATTTTAATCCACGTTTTATAGGCCACTATATAAAAGTGATAAACTGAAACAATAGTCATTTAGTAACAGCAGTTAGAACTTTTAGTTACAATATCAATAAAGTGTCGTTTTAACAATTATAAATGCGAAAATATGTTTCTTTTAATTTTAGTCATACTAAAATAGCTGAGCAGATGCAACTATAATGTTTTTCTGACTTTCTTAACGAATTTTTTTTCTAGTTCGAAGACCTTAATGTCAATCACTGATCACTTTATTTAAAGCCTTTGTTCGAAAGTCAAATCGTCACTTCCAACAATACGATGACCACATTATTAATGATTTTTCGTACCAATTCTGATGGAAAACGAAAACATACGTAAACGCTTGTGTATTAAGAGCTGGCCAACTCCACCTAATGCCGTTTAGTTAACAATTACATTCCCAAAGAAAATTAACGTCAGGCAGGCGGCTGCTCATAAAACTATTACCAATAACTTTTGCCACATGTACATATTGCATCGACCGGAAGTAATTGAGATAAGAGCAGGAGAATGATGATATATTTTTACAATTTCTGTGCAACAACAAAATTATTTAATAAAACACACTAAAATATTGAATATACTATAAAAACCCTGCATAAAAATCTCATGGTCCCGCCAAATCACTCTTGATGTCTGTTGCTGATGTTCCATGCAAACCAAAAATTTGTAATTTGTTTTACTTTTTCCTTGTAGTTACACTCTCTAGAATACTCATTCTCCTACTCTTATCCCAATTACTTGGGGTCGATAAAATATGTACTTACTAATTACAACGAACTACTTATAACGACCTGGGCCAACTGCATCTGATGCCATTTGGTCAACAATTACAATCCCAAGGAGAGTTGACGTCTGATAGGCGGCCGGTCATAAAACTATTACTACTTTTACAATACCTATGTACTATGAAAGAAAAGTACCTACATATATCGACCCCAAGCAATTGGGATAAAAGTAGAAGAATGATGATTTTAAACGGTTTAGTAGGTAAGTTGTGAAAGCTAACAAACAATCAAACAAATTAATATTTTACATTCATAAACTTCTCTTCTCAAACTATGAGATACCTCATTGTTGGGATCGGGTCTCTTCCACAATCATCATCATCATCATTTTCATCCTGCTCTTCTCCCAATTACTTGAGGTCAACGCAATAGGTACTCCTCCTGCATCGTACATATTTTAAAAGCTATATGACCTGAGCTGCCTGACGGAATCAGATTGAATTGTCCAGTCGATAAATCACTTAGTCGTCTTAGAGGTCGGCAAGATAGGTGATAAATTGTAGGTTACAAAAGGGTGATAAATTGTATTCTTATTCCATCACCCACGGAAATACATTTTTCTTACATATTTATCATCATTCTCCTATTCTTATCGCAATTACTTGGGGTCGATACAATACGTACTCTTCTTTCATAGTACATATTGTAAAAGTTATTGGCAATAGTTTTATGACCGGCCGCCTGCCAGATGTCAACCCTCCTTGGGAATGTAATTGTTGACCCAACGGCATTAGATGAATTGGCCCAGGTCGTTATAAGGCTCTTAGTCGTCTTTTACGATATCCACGAGCAAAGTAAGGGTTGGTAATATTCGTAGCCGCTACTACACAGCATTACTCTCTACGACACTATACACATACTAATAAATATAATATCTTTCTGCGTATTGCGAGAAATTTTGTAAACATAACGACCAGACAAATATCTTAAGTATAAGTGATCTAGCGTGTAATATAACCCATAATTCATTCACACGTCTGACAATTCTTTATACAATCCCCAAGTAATTATTCCGTGTCTAAATGTTATACGCGTTTATTATACGTTTATAAAGACATTTGAGACGCAGAATATTATTTCTTAGCTGTAGATTATTGTTAAAAAAATATTCTGATTGGACATAATTTATATTCATTATAAAAACTAATTTACAAGCGAAAAATTATTGTCACACGTAGAATTGGAACCCACATCCCTTCCAAATATATGACAATCAAATTGTCACTCGTATTTTGTCGTTTGAGAGACGTGCGCCATCTATCGGACAACGTTTACACATTGTTCCGATCTTATTCTCTAATTTTTCGATTAGAATATTATTAAACGATACCTTGGTATCTAAATTACAGTAGGTGACCGGACCTGGGATAAGTCTGGTCGTTAGGAGAGAGGCCACCGCGTGAGTACGACGCCCTGACGTCGGGACTTGAGTTGTCGAGAATCAGGTCAAGATGTCTGGGCGTTGACTCGAGATGATATATATACGGTTAACTCGCCCAAGAGGGTCATCGAAGACAAGGACCGGATACCAGTAGTCCATTCGCACGGCTTAGATAAGCACAGGTCTATGGGGCCGCGCGTTTCTTCTGTCGCCCTGGACGGATTTAACGGGGTGTGATCACTTCATATGCCACAGCCAAAAAATAAAAAGAAAAGTATCTCTATTACTGAGATTTAACATTAGCATGTCATAGCTGATATTTATAAAAACTTGTTTACGAGATGATCGTTTTCATTGCATGTGATTCTAGATCCAAAGTTCAAAAACATTTTTTTTCTTTTATTTATTGAGAAAAAAAAGGGCTTTGTCGTTTAGCGACTGTGTATTGGGCGATATAGTCGCTAAGCGACAAAGCCCTTTTTTTTCCTCAATAATAAAAAAAAATTTAAAAAACATTTTTTTACAAAAAAGAATATTTTGTAACAAAAATCTAGCTTAATAGCAAATAGAATAACACTTTATAAGTACACCAAACTTAAAAAGCAGAAATGTGATTGTAAAAACAACAATATAGAATAAAAGTTAATCTTCAGTACCACTGAAGTGTCTGTTTAATTTGTGAAACTAAGTAGACACTGATCCCGCTGCATTAGAATGTTAATGGTACTTGGATACTAATGGACTTTATATCTAGCTTAATGTTTTACAGTGCCCGCAAAAAAATTTTACATTATTTTGTAATTTAAAATTAAATATAGCTCGATTTACCCGTAAAAGACGACTAAGGGATATAAAATGCATATAACATCTATGCAAGAGAAGGAAAACTCGAAACAAAACCCTATACAACACGTCTGACCAGCACGGTATGGTAGGTTAATTTCCCTCCCATTTTGAAGGAGGCCCGAGCCGAATAGGGGGACACATATGGGCTGTGATGATGTTTTTTTTTTTTTTTTTGGGTGTCTTAGTTGTTAGCCTCGGATGGCTATGACAACTTTACCCGGACTGTGGGTGAGTGCTGAGGGCTCTCAACCCGTTAACTGCTGTGATGATGATGATGATAGCTCGATTTATTTAAAGCTGCCTATGTACGCAACTATTTTTAAGTATTTCAGTCACTTTTCTATCCCCCGGGTACAGTACTAATTTCCCAAATGAAATGCAACTTATAATCATTTCTATTATTATGCAAAAAAAATGTCAACGATATTTGATGTTCACTCAAATTAAACTACTTTTACAGGTTCTATGGTGTTTGTATTCACGTTTCTATTACTACAGCTTTCACTTTAAAGTCCCCCCGTGACCATAAAATTATTTATAAGGAATCTATTCCGTAAAAAAACTTTTAATTAAAAAAAAGCACTCCCTATTGGCCCATATTTTCAACGTCTTGTTCGGCAATAGCTGGATGGACAAATGTATACATATATGTGTCAGACTATCGACTTCTGTCAGTAAATGCAAGGCTTCGCCAGATACCCTCCCGTTGGGAACCTATGCTACTGCCACTACAACCAATAGCTCTTTGTCACTTAATGAAAATCATTAGTCCACCAGGTATTAAACATATCATTCTTCACGTACGTGAACCGATATATGATCGCCACTCTTTCACTTTTAAACGGTTAATGGTGCCTATAGTCCTGTATTATGTTAATTACCTATTCAGCAAGATAGTTCCTCGGATAATGTCAGTTAGAAGCGGTGTACTACTAATTACCGAATTTTGGTATATATCTTGTAGAGAAATTCCCTAAACTGAAATATTATTGTGTATATTATAATGAATATCCATAACATCTAGTTGCTGCTACCGTTTAAGCAGTTGAGGAAGCATCAGAAGAGAAAAAAGTAGTTACATACTTTATATAAAAAAAACCGTTAAGTATAAACCTATACTTTTATATATGGATAATAAAATATTCATTCAATGAATACCTCGTTCAATTACGATTAAATAATAAATGAACTAGATACCCGGCCCGTTTTCACACGTTAAAAGTATTAAAAATATGAATAAATAATTTAACGATTTATGAATAAAAACATTCGTATTTCACAAGTTAAATAAAGCAAGACAAATAACATAAAAAATCGCAATTTTTTCTAAAATTAACGTGGACAAATACTGTTTCGTGAGGTTTTTAATACTTCTCAGAAGAAGAAGTCTTCATCAGAAGATGTTCGTCTCTCTATTAGGCATGAGGCTCTTCCATAATGAAAGAAAAAGTGACATACCATTTTTACCAAACGGGTTGGTCTAGGGATTTATTTTAATCGTTAATTTTGACCATGTACTTGTTGCAAATATGTAAAAAAGATAAAAAAGTCATGCACTTTTAGTATGGGAGGACATTTAAAAATATTAATTTAATAACTTCACATGCCAATAGAACGCTAAATAGATAGGTCTGTATTGAGTGTATAAATTATGATATAATACATTACCAGTCATTTATGTATCTATATATAAAAATAAGATTTCATATCTCTATTTGTATTAAGAAGCGACAACAAAAGAATTATAGAGAGGTAGAGATTGTGAGCGTGAATTTTTTAAATAAAGGTCAAATTGTAATCCGTAGGATTCGTTCACGGAATACCCAATTCATTTGGTATATTCACCATTTTGTATTCATAATACCGACACCGTCACCGTTTACTTTGTTTTTCATTCTTTTGTATAATGCTCTCGTAAATTTTACATATTAATTACAATTTTTGTTTGACAAAGGTACGTAATTTAGATTATGGCTTTCAAGTGTTTGTTCTAACAACATAACATATACTTAAAATTAGCATCATTTTAAGTTATTGTTTTCTATAATTTTGTATTTTCTTGTACACAATATGGTAGGGATTTACTAGTACTTTACACATAAATAATTAATAGCTACTAATTTTACAAGTTCTTCGTGTAGTGACGGAGTAAGAATACAAATCACCACCCGTGATCCATCTTACACGTGGGGGATCGTAAGAGACCACTAAGGGATATAAAATGCATATAACATCTATGCAAGAGAAGGAAAGCTCGAGACAAAACCCTATACCAACACGTTTGACCAGCGTGGTATAGTAGGTCGATTTCCTTCTCATTATGGATGATGCTCGAGCCCAACAATGGGACATATATGCGCTGAGATGATGATGATGTTTACAAGTCTCTTTGTTATCAGATATTTTTCATAAATTAACCAATTAGACATTATATTAAAAAAAAACAAATTAAAATCAAAACATTCTGAAATCGATTGCATTTTATGTGTCTAATATTCTCATAAACATAAATTAATATTGTGAGTATTCGTAATTTTTTTTATTGTTTCCTGCTCTTATCACAATTACCTAAGGTTTGACGCTATACGTTAGGAGTGGCCAACAAGTCGATCGCGCGACTAATTTTGGTCGATCACTCGCAAGTTCCATGAGGGGACGAATTCATGCTCTGGTCACTTTGACTAAAACTAAACACCGTTCTGTCCTGACTCCTGACCGATTCTCATACTGAGGACTCATTGTTATTGTCTTTGTCAGGATATACTCCAAATTATGATGCATTAGTAAAAGAAATGCAGACTCAGGTTTCCCATTAATTTAAATTTAACAGTTTGAATGAATAAATATTATTAATAATTACTCATGTTGTTTTAATTCCCCTGGACATAAGTTTTTTAAACCATTAAATAAATATTCATGTATGTTGCTTATTTACCCATAAATCGTGGAACTCGCAAGAGTGCACGTTGGTATAAAAGCACATTGCATAAGCGTCCCCTTCTTACCTAAGAAATAAGTCGATCGCGAAACAATTTTAAAATAAAAAGTAGATCTTATGTGCACAAAAGTTGGCCACACCTGCTATACGTACTCTCTCATTGTACATATTGCAAAAGTTATTGGCTTTTATTACCGCCAAGCCAAATATGCCGCCGCCTATCTGACGTCAACGTTGAGAATGTAATTATTGACCAGATGGCATCAGGTGGAGTTGGCCCAGGTCGATATAATTTTGCCACCGATGACAAAAATCGGGTACCGGTATGGAGTTGCGCGCTGCCTCTTCTGTCGTCCCGGTTCGATTTGGCGGGACGCGACCAAGTCCATAGTCCACCGCAAAAAAAAAAGTCGATATAAATTTATTTTATTGTTATTCTTTCTATAAGGTTATTATGCAAATTTGTTACTGCATGGTAATTGTTGTCAAATCCAAAATAATCCAAAAAATCTAAATGCTATATTTGTCAATAATTTGTACTACAATATTTCTTATAGGTTTTTTAAAATAATATGCTAGATATTTGAGTCCACCTCATGACAAATAGGGTGATCGAGACTAAAACTAAGGCGCTACTCACTATAATGGATGCATTAGGTACTAGGTACAATATTTCCGTGTGGTGACGGAGTAAGAATACTATATTTACCACCCTATATCTTACCCGTGGGTGATCGTACAAGACGACTAAGGGATATAAAATGCATATAACATCTATGCGACAGAAGGAAAACTCGAAACAAAACCATATACCAACACGTCGGACAAGAGCGGTATAGTAGGTTAATTTCCCTCCCATTACGGAGGAGGCCCGAGTCCAACAGTTGGGCATTTATGGGCTGTGGTGATGATGATGATGACAATATATCGAGAAACTGGACCCAATAGATAAATTATTACGTGGACTTTGTTGATAAAAATATTAATTTATTGCCATAATTTATAGTAATGTATACGAAGATAGTAAAAATAAGTTACAATAACCATTAACTTGAATAGAATTCATTTTTCTTTTATTCATTTTTTATTTATTTTAAAAGATAACACCCGGCACTAAGAAAGTAATTCCTGTTTTGAGAGAGACTTCACAAAATATATAATTTACGGACACAAACCACGCCCACACACAGAACAAGAATTTGTAAATCGCACAAAGTATTATCCTACGTGAGAATCGAACCCACGCTGATGCGGTATCTTAACTACTATCATCTGTGCAATCAATAATTGACTTAAGATATTACCCAAATGATCTGATAATACATTCTATTAAAAAATTACTCTTAACGCCATTTATGCTAAATAAAAGTTCCATCTATCCATCAACTTGCTGATATCGATTTGGCCTTCCCTGTGGAGGAAATACCATATGTGATGTCATGACTTTCCCAAAAGAGTATCACTTGCCACTCCGCTGACGAACCCTTAAGCCAGTTTTAATACTCCCCACCACATTAGAAAAAAGAACTAAATCCTATTTGAACATTATTTTACCAACGAAATTATCTTTAATATCTTTCTTACGCTCTACGAGATTCTACGACGTAGAAGTGCTACACTGATATCTACAAATATCAAACAACTAAAATAAAAAATAATTATCTATATATTTCAGTTTGAAAGAAACAGTAATTCGAATATTATAAATTACTGAAATTTAGCATTTAATATGCTTAATTTATAAAATCCGATTACGAAATGAAAAATTGATGTCGCAAGCGGGATTCGAACCCGCGCCTATTGGGATTCCGGCCCAATCGTG
This sequence comes from Lymantria monacha, assembly GCA_905163515.2. Lineage (NCBI taxonomy): Eukaryota > Metazoa > Arthropoda > Insecta > Lepidoptera > Erebidae > Lymantria > Lymantria monacha. The sequence continues at coordinate 13,296,309 of LR991098.1, read as the reverse complement.
CTGCCACTACACTACCGCGACTAATTGTAGGACATGCAAATTTTCATTTCGTATTGTATTTACGTCTTAAGGTGACGGTGTGCTATCTACCCGACAATGTTTACACAATGTTATAGGCTTAATACTTCAAACTTTACAGTTAGAATTGTATTAAACGATGACACAACCTTGTTATTTAAATTACTGAAATTTAGCATTTAATATGCTTAATTTATAAAATCCGATTACGAAATGAAAAATTGATGTCGCAAGCGGGATTCGAACCCGCGCCTATTGGGATTCCGGCCCAATCGTGCTGCCACTACACTACCGCGACTAATTGTAGGACATGCAAATTTTCATTTCGTATTGTATTTACGTCTTAAGGTGACGGTGTGCTATCTACCCGACAATGTTTACACAATGTTATAGGCTTAATACTTCAAACTTTACAGTTAGAATTGTATTAAACGATGACACAACCTTGTTATTTAAATTACTGAAATTTAGCATTTAATATGCTTAATTTATAAAATCCGATTACGAAATGAAAAATTGATGTCGCAAGCGGGATTCGAACCCGCGCCTATTGGGATTCCGGCCCAATCGTGCTGCCACTACACTACCGCGACTAATTGTAGGACATGCAAATTTTCATTTCGTATTGTATTTACGTCTTAAGGTGACGGTGTGCTATCTACCCGACAATGTTTACACAATGTTATAGGCGCGGGTTCGAATCCCGCTTGCGACATCAATTTTTCATTTCGTAATCGGATTTTATCGAATATTATAATCTAATCACGGAGTTATATATAGTGATATTAAGCTCAATGCTTTTTCATTCGAGGTAGATTACATTTACAGAGGAGAGACGTGCCAAACAGACGATGGAACGGATTTGAGACCCATCCGTCTGTCTCGCTGAAACTCTTATTAAATACTTATGATATATGAAAGTAATAAGCTTTGATTTCTATATAGGTTTAATGATTTTGCTGTTTTCAAATAAATTTCCTTACCGAAAGTGTTTTTGCGATTATTAATTGTAGACAACGGCAATCCGTAGTCTCTGCCTACCCCTCTGGGAAACAGGCGTGAAGCTATGTATGTAAGTATGTACAACATCACTGGAAAAGAATAATATTTTAAATATAAAACTCATACTAATTCAAATATATATCTATACTAATACAAATTAATTTCACTTTTACTGTGGAGAAACTTCGAGTGTCATAGTAGGTACATGGAATGATAAGAAAAAGAAAATCTTAAGATAATTTCACTATGATTTTTTGAAGAATATGGTGAGACCATATTCTTCAAAATAAATTAGTTCTTGGTAATTCCAATTAAGGTGAGTGGCAAAAGGTAGGTTTAAGTTAAGTGGGTTAGAGTTTTGTATTTTATTTCATTATCAAATAAAATCATAACCGTCTAGCCAACGTGTGCCAATTTCCTAGTATTGTGAAGTAGGCCACCGAAGTCAAAGATCGGGTACCGGTGGCCCGCTCGCACAGCGAAGAGAGGTGTTTGCAGGGTGGGTCCATGGGGTTGCGTGCCGCCTCTTCTGTCGCCCCGGACGATTTGTCGGGGTGCGACCACATCCATGGTCCACCTTGCGAGGAGAAAAAAAAAAAGTATTGTGAAGTAAGCTACCTAATCTCATCATCATCATCATTCTCCTACTTTATCCCAATTACTTGAGGTCGATACAATATATACTTTTCTTTCTTAGTACATATTGTAAAAGTTTGGTATGTAATTGTTGACTAAAAGGCATCAGATGGAGTTGGCCCAGGTCGTTATAAGGTTTTTAGTCGTCTTTTACGACATCCACGAGCAAAGCAAGGGTTGGTAGTATTTGTAGCCGCTACCACACAGCTTAAAAGTAAGAAGTAAGCTACCTAATCTTAGCACAGAATTAAGCTATTTAATCTAAGAAATAAATAAAAATATATGGATAAACTCTTTGAATTGTAAGCCCAGTAATACAACTTATGCGAACGACGACAATGATGATAAAGGCATATAAGAATCTATTATTGCAACTGCAGTACGTACAGATCGCTGATAAAAACCGAGAGCTATTATACTTTTCTCCTTTAGCCCGAGGTAATAAGCTTAGCCTTTACTTTTGATACTCATACACAGATAAAGGTATTAACTCTCTTTGTCTGTAAAGAGAAAACAAATGGATTAATTTGAAAAAGGATGTTGTTTTTATTATTATGCGATATATTTATTGCCGAATTTTGACTCATTAGACTCATAACTGATGATGTATTCATGATGGTAATGTATTTGTATTTCACCAACGTTGTATTTTGTATAATTTGAACAATTCGCTTTTACAAGATATCTATTTTACGAATTTTGTCGCGTTTTCTTACAGATTTCATGGTCACGGGAAGCTTAAAATGTGTCACGTCCAATAAGTCATCGTCACTACAGAGATTTATATCGAATCGCTGTAATATTATTAATTAAATTTTGACCCACATTTGGAAGTAATTCATTGTACAGTACAAAAGTAAAATAATTGTATATAAAAAAAAATATTATAATTTGGTCAGCTATTATTAAACATTAAATTTGTACTAATTACTACATTATGACATTTTTTTCTAATTTAAAACTAACAAATCTAAAAAGCTATCATCGGATCGGTACATCTGCATTGCGAAAGATTTGGCAAAAGAACACATAGGACGTAATAGTCATTATTGACTTTTAAAGGGCGGCTATACCTTAATCATCATCACCATCATCACAGCCCATACACGTCCCACTATTGGGCTCAGGCCTCCTCCGTAATGGGAGGGAAATTAACCTACTATACCGTCAGACGTGTTGGTATAGGGTTTTGTTTCGAGTTTTCCTTCTCTTGCATAGATGTTTTATGCGTTTTATATCCCTTAGTCATCTCTTACGATCACCCACAAGTAAGATAGGGGGTGGTGAATTGTATTCTTACTCAGTCACCACACGGATAAGCAAGCACGTAACCATCTTAATAAGATATTTTAATGACATTCTAAACGCGATAAATCGGTAAAAATAGTTTTATTTGAAATGTGTAATACTCTGGTGAACATCAGAAATCATTATGTAAAACAATCCCCTTACTATTAGTACCCAATATTATAATTTGGTTATAATTATATCAATATTTATGCTTAATTTATTTATTTTTGTTTCAGAATCAAAACCAGAATTAGTTTACTGGTTTTCAGAGCAAACATTACAGCCAGGACCGAGTGTTTCATTAAAGTGTGTTGCTATGGGACACCCCCCTCCACAATTTACCTGGCTACTTGATGGATTTCCTATACCTACAAATTCAAGGTAAAATTAATTAATAAATTTTAAAAGCAACAAAAGTCATATTCTGATAAAGAATTCATATCAAAACATTTTTTCCTTATACAAATTGTTTAAGCATAGACGACCCTTCTACCTTCAAATAAAAGGGCGTCTCAAATAGATGAAATGAACAGTCTTCATTAACGTTAAAAACATTGTTCTGTGAATTGTGATGAAAGGGATCTGTAAAGAATAAAGCCCTTTTAACTCTATCTGCTTGATTGCCGCTTTTATTAAACACCATCAGATTTTGTTGGGATGGCCACGCTCTCTTTCATGTCGCGGGTTGTATATTATATTTCGAATAACTGAGCAAAAAAATAATAAAAATAATGATGATATTTACTGAGTATTTTTGTATTCCTTTCGCTATATACTCACTACCCATCAAGTTGTGATAGCAGAGCTTCGGAATTCTTTATATCTGTCTATAGATCTGTTTTGAATACCTTATTTTTCGAAATCTCGTCATTAAATCGTACGGCAACAAAAAACAAAACATTAATTACACTAAGTCTTGTAAGAAATTTAGGTTCGAAGGATAATAAAAGTAATTAATTGAACATGAATTGGCGATGTAGAGTGTAATTGAATTTTTCGGGCTACAATATATTAAAAGCATCCGTAAAACTATCCTAAAGATAAAAAAGATACTCTCGTTGTTCGGATAGACTTTAAATCCATAGATTAATGACCTCTTAAAAGTGACCCTCAAGTTTAGCTTGTGTGTTTTTAGTTTTTTACCGCATGAGTAATCTTAATACGAACAAACATTGCAAATAAAATAATGATGTTCTTTTATTATGTTTTTAAACTTTACCTACTAAATTGACTATTTAGTAATTAATATTTTTTTGAGAGACAGAAAAAGATGTAAATTATTTTATGCCTATAATAACGGCAAGATATTTTCTACCATCATCACAATATAGCCTTTCGATCTATTGAACGTAGATCTCCCCCACAAACTGGAATATAGCACGGTCATTCTCTGGTGGGTTATTGCTATAATGGCCACGTTTGTGGTGAGCAACTTAACGGTTGCAAAAAGGTGTTATATATTTTCTAGGAGAGCAGTGCTACACATTTGCCTGGTGATAAATCAACAAATTTTATGACTCCCCGGGCAAGTAAGAGTAAACGACAATAATATTCTTATCCCATTACCTTATGGGAACCTATTGCATGATCTGATAAAATTTACTAGTAATATAACGATTTATATGAATTAGCAAGCAACATAGCACTTTCAAATATTGTTTGTGTATCTTTTAGATCTTGTTTAATGAGAGATGAACCATGTTTTAATTTTTAATATTTCATCTAAAGATTTCGTAATTCAAAAAATTAACGGTGTTTCACTCAGGAATCGACAACGAAACCTAAAAATTATGTATCATAACAGAATAACGTTACGCGATAATATTCTTTAATCATATTAGGAAATATAGTACCTAACGCTGCGTATCAAATATGAACTAATAGTGAAAGTTTTATTAACTGACAAACTTTTATCATTTGTGCCATCGATACTCGTAACATACAACTTTTAACGTGTTCCGATCTATTTGACACTAGCAATATAGTTTAAGTAAGACTCAATTGTGTGTGGCAGCTATAAAATAGATAGCCACAGGATGACGACTTTTTATATCGATAGAAAAGTCGTTTAGCTACGCTTTGATACCTGATTTTATTGTCTTTGGTGCTACTAACGTAATAACGTTCAAGTATACCGTCATTACAACCAAAATTAACACTATATTTTTCATTGAAGACCTTATATCCATCAGCAGAAATAAATCCTTGTGTTTTAGAATACTTTACAAAAATATAATTAACGGACATAAATAACACATAGGACTTGGAATAATCATTTGTAGCTCACAGTACATAGAGCGTTTTCCAATTACAGCATTAGAGCGCATTATGCGGCATAATACTCAACGTGCAATCGATACCAACTCAGTGACAGAAAATTGACAAGTGTTTTTTCTTTAAGTTGGTAATGATTTACGGTTATTCAGGTAACAGCAGATCATGTTAAATGGAAATTTATTCGCTTATATAACAAAATATTATATTGCTGTAATTGGAAAAAGCTCATAGACAACAACTTCATCTGTGCAGACTAAATATTTGTTTATTTTTAAACGTGGAACATTAAAAAAATAAGTAATATTTCTCAACAAAGTTTATATTTTTTCAATGAAAAAACAGATGCATTGATAGGTATGCAAGTAATTAATTTCAGTAAAACTAAAAAAAATGAATTATTTTTGCTAATAGCAAAATGATTTCGATTCAAGAACCCAGTCTGGGTCATTCATCATCATCATTACAGCCTATAAATGTTCCACTGTGGAACTCAGGCCTCCTCCGTAATGGGAGGGAAATTAACCTACTATACCGCGCTGGTCAGATGTGTTGGTATAGGGTTATTTTTCGAGTTTTCTTTCTTTCGCACGGATAAGATATGGGGTGGTGAATAGTACTCTTACTCCGTCACCACACGGAATACAGTCTCAGTCGTTACAGGCACATTACAAAAAAAATTGTTACCAATATCGATAACAATTTTTTTGTCGGTTATAGACTCGTATATTGGAAAACTAAAATAACAAATGCCATTACCATTTTATTTTCTATCCAGATTCGCTGTTGGTCAACGCGTTACTCTTCAAGATGATGTTGTCAGCCATCTTAATATCAGCCGTGTGACAGAACAAGATGGCGGCGAATATGCATGTGTTGCGTCCAATACCGCAGGGAGAGCTAGTCATGCAGCCAGAGTCAATGTATACGGCCTTCCATATATTCGTGAAATGCCTAAAGTTACAGCCGTTGCAGGGACTGATTTAAATATCAAGTGTCCTGTGGCTGGCTATCCCATCGAAGCTATTACTTGGGAAAGAGGTATGTATTGTGACTTATTCAATAAATATTAGTAACATTTACTAACGAATAATTATAAGAATCCTAATAATTTCTAACGTTTAAGCGAGTATTATACATATTACATATACCTATCTATAGCCTATGAAGTTCTTCTTGCTATAACTAATAATGCTAAGTGTCTGAATCGTCCCGATAGAAAAGCAGTTGTAATATACAAAAAACCCTATACTAACACGTCTGGCCATTTTTTTTAATTGCTTTTTATGACAAACGAGCAGACGGCACACCTGATGGTAAGTGTCACTGCCGCCCATGAACCTTTGCCAATGGTATAGCAAGGCCGCTGCCTACCAATACAAAGCCCGAACCCACCACAGTTGGGCTTCCGGCTCTCTCGCTCACCGAACGAAACGCAATAGCACATTGCCATTACTCGGACGTCGATCTTCTGCGACAGTGTGGTACTACCCCGGACAGACCGGCCCGCGGCTCTAGACAGAGAATTGTCCACAGCGTGATCCTACTACAATCAGCATGCTATAGTAGGTCAATTTCCCTCCCAGGAAGAGGTTCGAGGCCAACAGTGGGGCATATATGAACTGAAATGATGATTTATAGTATACCACACCAAATTATTTTTTACGGATATATTTGAATGAGGCAGTATTGAAATGTTATATTCTTTAACAAAGGATTATATGAAAATCTCTCATATGATTATATTTTCACTATATTTTTTTTAATAAATAATTATGAATTGAATCTTCTCAAAATAAAACCAAATACCAAACCATTTAGTATATTGCTATGTCAATTGGTCAATTTCCATCCCATTTTGGGAGAATGACTTTTTCCAAAGTGGAACCATGAAGAATTTATTTTTCCTTTTTTAATAATCAAACACTGTGTGAGACACAAGGAGGTTTCAGGAGTGGAAGGAATGCATGGATCAAGTGTTATCTCTGCGCAACATTATGGATAAGCATCTGGCGCTAGGTCAGAGGGTTTTCTGCAGTTTTGTGGATCTGGAGAGAACATTTGACGCGGTTGTACGAAAGGAACTTTGGGACATTTAACCGGAGTATGATATTAACGGTAAACTGCTGCAGGCTGTGCAGTCCAGTTACATGGGCTGTAGAGCCTGTGTGCGGCTGGATGATGGAATGTCGCCTTGGTTTGACGTCAATATCGGCGTTAAGCAGGGGTGCGTTCTGTCAGCCAGACTATTTATCATATATCTGGATAAATGTCTCCAAAGGTTGAACGATATGAATGTGGGAGTCCAGATGGGCGACTCAGTGGTCACTGCTCTGCTCTATGCAGATGATGCAGTCCTGCTGGCACAGTCAGCGACTGACCTGCAGACCCTAGTCGACACAATGGCAGAAGATTGTAATAAAAGGGGTCTACGCGTGAATGTGGGCAAAACCAAAATAATGGTCTTTGAACGAGATGAAGCCAGAACAGATTTAAGAGTAACAAAAGGTAATGATGTACTAGAGCAAGTGGATGAATTTGTATATCTTGGATGTGGATTTAGCCGAGATGGAATGTACACCACTGATATAGAGCGAAGAGTGAATGTGGGAAATAGAGTGAATGGAGCGTTGGGGCAACTTCTCGGTAACCACCACCTCAGCCAGAAGGCACGTGTAGCAATACATAACGCAGTGCTTGTCTCAACATTACTATATGGAAGCAAGAGTTGGGTATGCAGAAAAGAGTAGATATGAAAGTAAAATTAATGCGGTCGAAATGCAATCTCTACGAAAAATCTGTGGAGTTAGGCTGATCGATCGCATTCGTAACGACGACGTAAGAGAGCGAGTAGATATGAAAGAGAGTATCGGTGTAAAGATGCGAAAGGGAAAGCTCCGATGGTTCGGACATGTGGAAAGAATGCCGAACGAATGTCTGGTTAAGAAGATATACAATGCGAAAGTGGAAGGATGTAGGTACCGAGGGAGACCGAGACTAACCTACCTAGACCAGATCGGTCATGTACTGAAGGAAGGTGGAGTCAAGAGTCTCCGAAACCGGCGAGCGTGTATGAAGAGAATTATGAATGTTGAGGAAGCGAGTGAAGTATGCAAGGATAGAGTTCTCTGGCACTCTGTTCTCTATGCCTACCCTGCAAGGGATATGGCGTGATGATATGTATGTAATAATCAAACACTTGGCATACAAAACTTCGTTATAAAACTAATTAGTAAATCGATAAACAAATTATGTCAGATAGAACTGATTTTTTTAACATAAGCCAGATGGCTTATACATAGAGAACATAATTATACACGGAAAATGTAAAAACGTAACGCAATTTATCTTTATAAAAGTAGTTCCATCACATATAATTATGTGAACATATATTATACAGAAGAATTTATATCATTCTAACAGATTCTAACTCTTTGACCGTAAAGAGCGCTAGCATCAAATCTATGAAACACGTCTTTTTTTATTTCTAACATAATCACTATTAAAACGTTGCTTAAAACTTATTTTCATAGTTCTGTCCTTCATAATGACCACTTCTCGTGTAACTTTCATCGCCTCTTCAGCTTCGTAGACGCTGAATTGCTCACGAGTTTATTTTACTGCTTACTTACAGTGTAAAAAGACACCACTTGCTTAATTTGCAGTACCTTCAATTGAGCTGTAGATTGATATGTCAGTCATTCGGTCAGTTGTTTTTTTCGTCTATACATACAATTAAATTATAATAGAATGTTATAGATATTCAAGAAAATCTAATATGAGAAGTAATTATTACAACCACAATTTAAAAAAAAATGATTAAAAAAACCCGACTGCGTAAAAAGTCACCAAAACTACGTACATAATATAAAAACTGAAAAGAAAAAAACAAGCAGCAAGCATTCTAGACCACCAAACATCTAAGATGTTTGGTGGTCTAGAATTCCATAATATATTATTGAATAAATACTATTGCAGAAAATGCAATATATTTTAATAATAGAACAGACAACTGAACAGTCGGGATCCATTGAAAAATTTGATTTGCTGTCGAATAAAGGATCCCGACTGTTCAGTTGTCATGTTCTATTATTAAAATATATTGCATTTTCTGCAATAGTATTTATTCAATAATATATTATTGAATTCTAGACCACCGAACATCTAAGTGCTTGTTTTTTTCTTTTCAGTTTTTTTATTATGTACGTAGTTTTGGTGACTTTTTACGCAGTCAGGTTTTTTGATTTTTTTAATCATTTTTTTTTATTTTACACTTTTTAGTTATACATACCTAGGTAGCTATAGTTATCTTATTTATTAATAAGTAGGTAAGTACCTAACTATATATAGTTTTTCAACTGAAGTTGAGTGCTAAATCGTTAGAAATTGGAGAAGGGCGACCGCGTCAGACATTAGATACTTTAGGTAGGACTACCTATGGTATATTGGACAATATACCTCCTAGATACTTCAGTATATGTCCATCCACATCCAGTTATATGAATTTTTCGTCTTTTCATCGTAAATTTCTACCTATATGTGAGAAAGGTTGTTACGAAACTTTAAATCGATATAGATCCTAAACGGCCAGTCAAATCGAAAAATGTTGAGAGAAAACTAAAAATGATTTTTAAATACCTATTTAACGATACCCCACTTGATATAGTTTGTTGAGTTTAATTTTTTTAATTTTCACAATATGGCGTCCAGTAGTCGCCATATTGAATTTTCAATAACGTCATATCTTTAGTGACACTCGCCGGATTAAGAGGAATCGATTGACGTGCGAATCATAAAAATCGGCCCAGGCGTTTGGTATATACAGTGCTTCAAAGGAACATACAAACATACATACATACATGCATAGACTGTTAAACACAATACCACTCCTTTGCAGTCGGGTAAAAAGCCAAAACAATGTTGTTTTAGAATTTTTATTTATCCGTCTGAATGTTTGAACACGTATCAAGCAAATACTACTCTATGTAAATTGCATGCAACTTTCACCAATGTATTGCTGAAAAACTAACTTAAAAACATAGTGTCTAAAATTAAACAAAGCAGAGAGTATTACTGCTATATAATATAATAATAACCATTGATGTAGACTTAAAATAAAAAATGCTTTTTTATTTTGAAGTGCTTAATAGCTTGACGGCTCTAAAAGGGTCCCAAATTAAACCAATTAATCAAAGAATGTTTAATACTGAGTAAATAATAATATCAAGACTGTAATAACCATCTTTAAGTTAATAACAGTAACTACTATATAATTATTATTTACGAGACAAAATGTATCCTACGGGAACGTTACATTTGCCAAATGGAAATTACAAAGAGACGTTGAGCTGGCAAAAGTCTTGTTTTCTAGAGCCATTATGATTAAGGTTCCATATTCTCGGGCTTTCAAGTTATTTACTGTTGAAGTAAATTTACTTTTGTTAAATATAATTAAAAGAAATGTTTATTAAAAATATTAACACTATTTAAATTAAATAAAATAATTTTCTTCTCTATGCATTCGTTAGCCTATTTATGTATACGGTTGATATAGGCTATACTCATGGAGTGATAATATATTAATTGCTATGCTTGGTATATTCGGCTATTGCAATCGCTCCTCTAATTTCTTCGGCGACTACATTTGCCCATTCTCTTAGTAATCTCTGAATCGGTTTATACTATGCACACGAGAAGTTAGGAAGGATTGATGACACATTGTATTCTTAAATTTTTTACCACAAGGGACACATTTTTGTTATCATCTTTATCATCAGCATATCTAATATACGTCCCACAACTGGATTTCAGCCTACTCTATAATAGATATAAAAAACTTACCACGCTGGTTAGACGCGTTGATATAAGATTTTATTTAGAGTTGTCCTTCTCTTGCATAGCTGTTATCTGTTTATTAGCTTAGTCATCTTTTACGACTGCTGACGAATAGTACCCTTCCCCGCACCAATAACTTTTTATTAAATTAGAAGCATTATATTATATTAGAAGTCTTCACTACTTTATTTTTGTATATTTCATATAAATTACTTTATTTTATTTACTTTAAACTATACGAATATATCCCTCATGTGATTGAAATGCCTGCCTCTGTGTAAACTACGCAACGTGTCATAGCCATTAAATAGTTCAAATGAACTTTTTACTTTACACAATCATATGGTAACACAGGTAGAATACAATTCACCAACTTATACTTGTCCGTGGGTGTGGTGAAAGAAAACCAAGGGATATAAGCAGATAATATGGCTGCAAGGGGGACATAACTAGAAATAAAACCTTACACCAACCCGTATAACGGGCGTAGTACCTTTTTCAATTTTACTCCCATTGAGAAGGAGAATCGTGCCTAATAAGTTGACATATATGGACTGAGAGAAAATAAAAAATAATAATGGAATAAAGGATCAGCGTGCTCAGTTACAAGTATGCACATATATTGCCATTGGTTTAGTAACTCCTACGTGTGATAATTTATTACTTCATATAATATTTACTACTTCATGTAATAAATGAACAGTTAGAGTTTCATTAAATACTAGGGATGCCACCGATCCGTCCGAGGCATTTTTGATTGTTGCAATATTTCATAATTTAAATTATTTTAAAAAGCCAACATGTTTCATGCCTAAACGGTTTCAATGGATAAACTTTGTTATGTCATAGACAATTACGTGAAAAAGTGAATTGTGCAAGGAATTCTTAGTTTGTTAACAGACTGATGGATGTATAGTATAAAATTACCTACGACTAGTCAACCCTACATATTGGACCACACCTAGGGCAACTTTTATTGATTCAAAATATTTATGCTATGTTATTTATATTATGTATTACCCAAAAATTAGGGTTAGTTAATAAAAATGATAATAAAAGAAAAAAGACAAAAGAAATATATTTCATTTTAAATAAGTAATACATATTCTATTAACTGCCATTAGTTATATATAAAAATATATTTTCAAGTATCTACTGTTTATAACGAAGGTGTGGCACCCCTATTCTCACTAATGATATAAAATTGACATAATTTCGTCGCAGCCTCACGTACAGAAATTGAATTGACGCCTAGGGACTTCTGTAAAAATGATTTTCTATTCCCTGCTAAGATATTTTTTACTTTTTTCGTTATAAATATATATTAAGATACACGTAAACAGATATGTTTCTTTTTTTTTTTAATAACGTGTTATCTTATAGGTTATTTATACCGCGTTTTTAATTAATCTACTATAGTTTAGGTAGTTCAATATTTATTATTATTCGCTTAATATTTAATGTGAATATGGTATCATAACATATTAGAGTATTATTATTTGATTACGTAATAACTAAAAACACAATGTTTGCAAGATATGTGTACTGTTACTGTGTTACGAACTGAGTACTAAACCCAAATTGAGTTTAGCCAAAATGTTACCATTTTTTTTCCTGTGTGTATCACGCTGTTGACAGTTCTCTGTCTGCAGCCGCGGGCCGGTCCGTTCAGGATAGTACCACACTCTCGCAGAAGATCGACGTATGAGTAATAGCAATGTGCTATTGCGCTTCGTTCGGTGAGCGAGAGAGCCGGAAGCCCAATTGGGTGGGTTTGGGGTTTATACTGGTAGGCAATGGCCTAGCCTTGGTATTGCAAATGTCCATGGGCGGCAGTGACACTTACCATCAGGTGTGCTGCTTGCTCGTTTGCCACCATTAGCAATAAAAAAAAAATCCCTTAACTAGTCGAGCCGATGCTTTATAAGACGATCCGTCATTTTGTTCAAAGTAGAGAAAAGAGCAGCAGGTTTGTGGCTGTTTGTATCAATAGTGTCCTTACCAGGTTTAAGAATGGAGTTGAATATTTGTGTTTTTCATTCATGGGGAACCAAGCTAGATTAAAAAAAGGCAATTTATAAGGGATAAAAAAAGATTTCGGGCAGCAGTAAATAGCTAAGGAAGAAGTAAAGGATACCATGAATGCTCTGGCATGGACTGGATGTGTTAATCCATAAATTGTTAGGGATCAGTTGAAATATTTTTTAATTAAAAGAAATATTTAATGTAAATTAAACTAATTTAAGTACTTTTATAATATAAGAAATGAAAAAGAAATGTATATTACAAGACTTATATCGTCAGATACAATAAATAAACTAGTGAAGACAATTTTTTTGCCAAAGTGACCGGCATTGAGTGATTTTTGTATAAAATTAGATTTTATTTCTCTCCTAAATAGAACAGGACAGTACCGATGAAATAAATGACATTCGAGTCAGACAGTATCGAATTAAGGCCTCGGGGGAGAGCAACGATAACGTCTTTAAGCAACAGGTCTTTAACTACAGCGAAGGTAAAACGAAATAACTATTGGGTAACTTTTAAATTATCTTCCACTGCTGTCATTTATGTGATATCGAAAAACAGGTGTTGATTACAATTGTTGTTTCTGAGATACTAATAATTCTTTATGTTGTCAATGATTACAATAAATGAGACGACTGAAGAACGTGAGCATATATTATTCACTGCAAGAAAAAAATAACAAAATTATAGCCTATATCAATTCATCAGGTTAGCTCTAAGTGCCTCTTGACATGATCCCAACAGGGTGACAAAAATGAACTAAGGATAGAAAGAAGATTAATATCAGAAGACGTGTTTTATACTTTACTAAATACATTTTTTTTAATAAAAGGTTCCAGTGTATAGATTGACGTCATATGTGTAATAATAACGGTTCTAGGTGGGCGATAAATCACCCACAACCAAAATCGTCCACAAGGAGCTATATATACCTATATATAAACGAATATCCAAGTCAAGAACTAATTCCTTTAACCGCTTTATAAGGCACCCGCCTTAGTAAGTGTGAGATTATGTTATGTTTTATTTTTAGTCTGTCAAGACACGGCAATGGCGTTTATATTACAGATCCCTTATATGACTTCTATATATCTTATTTAGTTATTAATTCGTAAAATAGTTTACATTTAGTATGGTTTTATATCAGAACGTAAAGTTAAAACGTAAAGTTAAGACAATCTAAAGATAATATAATTCTTACACAACGAACTAGATAGAATTTTGACTTTTCATTCTATTTTACACTTTATCGTAATGGTTGCCGCGATGTGTTTTAGTTCTCGCATTGTCACTTCAAAGACATTTTGACACTTCAGTTCAAAAACTTGAAATTAAAACTGACATATATAATGAAGTGGAGTGTATTATTATAAGAAGAATATAACTATCAGTAGGTATAGAATGAAATTATACTTTACAATCATCAAACACATTGATATGAACATACTACATACAGTATACAATATAATAAAAAGAAAAAAAATATATAAAAAGGATGATATAGTAAGCTAAGAGCATGATATAAAAACATTTCAAAGGTTGATATATAAAAGAAAAACCTGTCTGACTAGAATTTACCACCAATATTCCTATTGTGGAGAAGACCGAACTAAGCTAACCCAATAGTGGGATGAATCTTGGATGAGAAGAATAAAAGAAAAACAGTCTGCTATATAGTGAACCGGTAACACTTTCGCTTGTTGCTGGAGTGTCGATGGCGATAATATCCGAAAGGCTAATGCTCTAGGCTGGCTACGAATATCAAGGAATCGCTACCAGTGGCCATCCAAAGGGCGATGGGAAGGGCGGTGGGTTATGGTGTTACGCTTCACTTTTCTGTTATCCCGCACGCTTAGACGACTTAAGCATGCTACAAAACAATGGATAATTCCTCTTGAGAGAGTTTGGGTGTAATTCAAAATCGCAGGTGGTATTTAGTCGTTCGTCGTCTCCTCTCAGCTGATATCAGTCACGCTACTGGACTGGAGCCGTCCACAATAAGAACCTACCAAGCTAAACTTGACCTACTATATCACGCCAGTCAGACAAGTTGCTATAGGGTTTTCTTTGAAGTTTTTCCTCTCTTGCATAACTGTTATATACGTATTCTTTACTGTCCTTATCGTCCTTTACGTTACCGTCGATAAGATAGAGAGCAGCGATGAATTATATTCTTACTCCGTCACCTCTCGAAGACGTTATTTATATAACGATAAAATCTGTAATATCCACGCGGTCAGAATATTGCTGTTAACGATGGCTGCTTGAAGCGTAAACTTATATTAATTAATTGTGAACTAACTGAACGCTACCAACTAACCGCGTAACCAGCCATTTCACCCTAACTTAATATATTTACTTAACTTAACTTTCCGTGTGGTGACGGAGTAAGAATACAATTCACCACCCCATATCTTATCCGTGGGTGATTGTACGAGACGACTAAGGGATATAAAACGCATATAACATCAATGTGAGAGAAGAAAAACTCGAAACAAAACACTATACCAACACGTCTGATCAATATACCTACAACAATAGTAGGTTAATTTCCCTCCTATTACGGAGGAGGCCCGAGCCCAACAGTGGGACATTTATGGGCTGTGATGATGATGATAATATATTTATATTTGGGTAATATCTTTTTATTAGCTTTAGTAATATCTCGCCTAGAAAGAAAATTGCGTCGCACAATATAATAAGACAAACACCATGACAACATCCAATTAGCGACAAATATAAATTATTCCTGTCTTGTTTTTCCTTAGCAACCAGTTTCTTATTATCTTTTACCATATATGCTGCAGAATTAAATAAATACAAATAATTAGTATTTATAAAAGGATAACGACGTCACCGTGACAACGACGTAAGAGAGCGAGTAGGTATGAAAGAGAGTATTGGTGTAAAGATGCGAAAGGGAATGCTCCGATGGTTCGGACATGTGGAAAGAATGCCGAACGAACGTCTGGTTAAGAAGATATATAATGCGAAAGTGAAAGGATGTAGGTACCGGGGGAGACCGAGACTCACCTACCTAGACCAGATTGGTCACGTACTGAAGGAAGGTGGAGTCAAGAGTCTCTGAAACCGGCGAGCGTGTATGAAGAGAATTATGAATGTTGAGGAAGCGAGTGAAGTATGCAAGGATAGAATTCTCTGACACTCTGCCTACCCTGCAAGGGATATGGCGTGATGATATGTATGTATGTATGTCGAAAAGAATAAATGTTCACAATAAATCCTATGCCAATCCAACTGGTGGAATGCCGTAGTAGGCGAATTTTGTATATCTTGAGGAGACCTGTGCTCAACAGAGTATATAAGCTAGGTACAAGAAGAAATAATCAAATATGCAATGGGTACTATAATATTATATTCGTTCAAATAATTGAAAAGTAGGCGAATTCAAATACTGTTATATCTTGTAGTCATCCATCCAGCCCGTGAACATTTACTACTACATATAGCCCTCCCCACGAGAATACTAGCCAGAAGGGTCTTACATCACCTGCATGCAACGGCTTCCTGCAAGTTGAAATGTCGTCAATCACCTAGTGGGAAGTCGTACGTCAGTGGTCAGTGTCGTCTAATTGGTGATCCGCTACTCCAGATCCCATTTTCTCCAACGATTGTCCATTTTGCGAGCGATGTGACCTGCTCGTTGCCACTACAATGTGCGAATTCTTCAAGCCATGTCTTCTTACATCCGTTCTACCATTGATTTTCGTGTTCCGGTTTTTATCACTTAGAGAAATACCGAGCATAGCGCTCTAAATAGCACGCTAAGTGACTTTGAGCCTTTTTATGAGACCTGGATCTATCTAGTAGTATTTCGGTTATTCATAATATTAAATATTCATTTTATTGATTTACTAACAATCTTTATTTCATCATCTCTCCTCAAAACCCTCTTAATTCTAGGCTTGAGCCTCTACCATAGGAGGGTAATTGACCTACTATACCACACAGATCAGTTAGGTTAGAATAGGGTTTTATTTCGACATTTTCTTCTCTTTCACCGATATTATGTGCATATTATATGGCATTTTCCGTGTGGTGACGGAGTAAGAATACTATTCACCACCCCTTTTCTTATCCATGGGTGATCGTAAGAGAGGACAGGACAGGTAAAGGATATAAAACGCATATAACATCTATGCGAGAAAAGGAAAGCTCGAAACAAAACCCTATACTAATACGTCTGACCAGCGCGGTATAGTATGTACTTTAATCTCCCTCCCATTACAGAGGAGGCCCGAGCTTAACAGTGGGACATTTATGGGCTATGATGATGATGATGATATGGCTTAGTTGTCCTATACAACACCTATGAACAAGATAGATGGTGGTGAATCGTACTCCTAATCCATCACTACACGAAAAGCTTTAATTAATTGTGCATATAGAACACTGTCTAAATGAGAAAATTGGTACAATCTGTGCACTTGTTTAATTAAGTCTTTCGTAAAATATAGATAGAAATAAAATCATTAAGATCGTGAATGCTTTCGCTCGTTCGCCGGTTACACAGCAAAAGATGAAAATAAGGCTTTTGGTCACTCCCTCGTAATTTTCTTTGTCCTCTGGGACCCTTGTCAACGGAGGACCTTATCTTTTTATAGCCCACTTTTATTATGCTGGCCTATAGTATTCGATATTTTTATTAATATACTTATTCTTGTAAACCAAAACATTAAACTGACATATCTACTTGATGAATTATCCTGTTTTTTTTTTCTTTTGACAACTTAAGGCCATAACCCTCAAATCGTTTGAATCGATGGAAAAACGGCCCGGGCCTCTAAAACCTGCCATATTTTTCCTTTTCGACGGGTAAGAGGGCCTCTGGAACCGATTCCCTAGCTTTGGCGTTGATAAATTATCCTACATAATATTTTGTGAGAAGTAGATTATTATAAATCTAGTGATTAAAGCTTTTTTTTATTGGCTGTTATATCAGGCACCTATCTTGTGATAGATAACAAACCGGGCTACGTGAGGAAAATGCTCTTTTAGTAATATCGTTTAAATGAAAGACATAGCACTGCATTCTTGAAACTCAACTGGTACTTTGTTCCGAAACCTCTGTGTGAAGCAAATAACAACTCTGAAAATGTTCTATTGAGAAGCCAATTTTTTTTAATGATTATATTTTCCGTGTGGTGACGTAGTAAGAATACAATTCACCACCCCCTATCTTACCCGTGGATGATCGTACGAGAATACTAAGAGATATAAAACGCATATAACATCTATGCGAGTGAAGGAAAAAGATCTCGAAACAAAACCCTATACCAACACGTCTGACCAGCGTGGTATAGTAGGTCAATTATCCTCCTATTGTGGAGGAGACTCGAGTCCAACAGTGGAACATATATGAGCTGAGATGATGATGATGAATGATTATGTTTGAACTTATTAGCTAGTGGTACTTTTCACCAATAGACGGCAACTATCTGGTGTTAGTATATTTTTTTCTTAGAATATTACTATAAAAGAATCTTTGGGTGGAAGCTTCACTATTAATTTATGGGATCCACTGTTTCCTTTCAAGTGGCTCTATTAGTGGTCATACCAAACCCATTTTGCAGGGAGTCAAGTGGGTCGAGGTAATGGATGGATTTAGGCCGCAGTAGATATGCCTGCATGTAGCAATTATTATATTAAAATAAAAGTACAATCAAAATTCTGCATACAGAAAAAGATTTTTTTTTTTGGCGGCATGCTATGGAATGGTCACACTCCGCTAAATCCGATACAGAAAAACAAAAGATATAGAAAATGTTCAAGTGTATAAATAAAGCAAGGAGAGGTTACCCCTCAGGGGGTATTCCGTCGGGCCGGTCACTGAAGTTCACACTGCTCCAGTAGTCGGTCCAACAACGATGGCGAGGCGTCACGGGTGGATTACGGGTGTGCGTGCTTTCGCCCTTCCTTTGCCCCGGACGGAGTGGTGCGAGAAACACGCCGACCGTAGACCACCCAAAAAAAAAACTATATAAATAAAACCAGCATCTCATAATTCCTAAAGGTAAAACAGCTTAGTTCTCAAGCATTATGAGACCACAGAGAAAACCCAAGATCACCAATCTTTGACTAATATTATTCCAATTTAAATTTACCTAAATGGGGCACCAGAATTTAGTCCTAAATTTAATTATAAAGAAAGCTATGTAAATTTAATATTACAACGGTCATCCGGGAATGGAGCATGACAAATTTATTCAGCCGTATACGTCGATTAAATTGCCCATTAATCATTAGCAAATCCCTCGTGTATTCTGTTTGTATATTCCATACCCAACTTCGAGATAACAGCCATTTAAATTTCAATGCTTACTATGTATGAAATTGAGTGCTAAATTTTCATTGGTTCTTGTAAACGGAAACGGCGACCTATTTCAGCATTCGATATTTAAATTTAAAATTGAACGCATCCGAAAGCAGTATACATTTCAACAAGCTTGCCTTCCTCCTTACTAACTGTTGGAATTTTATTTTGTATACCTGAATAAGTTACGTGCTCACTGAGAATTCCAACCGGATATATAAGTGATTTTATAATGGTTTTCTTGAGATGAAAGATGAAATATTTTTTATAGTAAACTTGTTACCCTTATTAACTGCCGCGCTGAATTGAAAATTATTTTTAGATTAATTATACTATTTATATAAAGACAGAGAGATAGAGAGAGAATCAAAAATGACTATAGGATATAAAATATAGAACGTAACGTAATTACTCTGATGAGTGTGAATGAACAGATGGAAATGAAGAAGTAACAATCCATAGTCTCTGCCTAACCCTCTGAAAAACAAACGTGAGGCTATGTATGTATATAATGTGACATTCATATAAATTTTAATAAATCTAACAATATTTAGCGTCATTTAAATATTATAATACAAGTCATCGTTGTTATTTGTTTGAACTTAAATATGAAGAAAAACAAAACAAAAATTCCATAAAAGCTGTAAAAATAGTTCATATCCTATTAGCTGTCCGGTACAACTTCTCACATAAGAGAGAGAGGTTTAAAAGAGTAGCTCATAGGCACTCACAATAGAAGATCTCAAAAGAAATAAATATGCCCCATCTTAGCATTATCTGTTATTGATGCCCCGCCCATATTAATCAATGCGTGACGTTATATAGATCATGACCTCCTTCAATTAATTAGCTACCCAACGCTAAATTTTTTTTCAATTCTAACCAATACTTCTTGAGATTAGCGCGTTCATTCAAACACACTCTTCAGTTTTATAATATCATTATAGATATGTAATATTCTAACATTTGAAATAAAACTACTTTTACGGATTCTATCGTGTTTGTATTTGATTTTTAATTTCCCGATGTTTCGAACACTTTACAGTGATCATGGTCACGGGAGGACTAAGGTGTCTTACGTCCAATATGTCATTTTTATTACAATGATATAATAATAATGACATTTTGGACGTAAGATAACTTAGTCCTCCCGTGAGCATGATCACTGTAAAGTGTTTGAATCGTCAGGAAATTAAAAACTCAATATAAACGCGCAAGAATCCGTAAAAGTAGTTTTATTTCAAATGTGCAACACTCGCGTATACATCAGAAAGCATAACATTCTAACATCCGAAATGATTATAATATTTCGTACGGCGATGTACCTAATGTGAAAGTCTTCATAGGATAAAATCAGAAATTGAGCTCTTGAAATCGCGGACATGCCATGGTTTGAATGGAATCAGTGCATAAAGTCTAGAAGATATCACTAGTAAATTAAAATATTATGACGAAACAAAGCTATAAAGAGGACGACATTAAAAAAAAGTTATTTAGTCACAGTTTCTGAACCTGCTAATATTAGGTGGCTTTAAAGGATAAGGCTAATTTAAAACCCTAAATACTTTTTCAATACTTTAAGCTATTAATCTATATATTTTAGCGAAACAAGACATTTTCTACCGACTCTGTGCAAATTAGTTTAAGGGCAGAAGTCTAATGATTATAGTTCAATCTCTCATTCATAATCGTGATCGATTGTCATTTATGAATTCTGATCCAGCCATATTATATTTTGTGTTACATTTCGAAAATTCGAAATATATCCCGGGACAATTTTTGTCATAATAACAGGTCACGAAATCAAGATAAAAATTCAAATACGAACTTTTTATATGCGGGATTGGTACGTTCTCTATCTGAGTGTTATGTTCTCGTCCTGCTTGTAAATAGTTCAAATTTTAGTTATTATCTCGATTTTGTGATCTATTCGTATGACAACAGTTGCCTCCCTAGTTTGAAGAACATCACACTTGAGCTAACACCTAATAAACATATTGTATACGATTTTATTTAAAAGAAGCAACTTAATAAATGATGAGTTACTTACCGGTGAGTTACTTGCTGTATCTTCTTAACTTGAGGCCGCGTTTCGATGCGATGATAGATTACATACATACATATCATCACGCCATATCCCTTGCAGGGTAGGCAGAGAGAACAGAGTGCCAGAGACTCTATCCTTGCATACTTCACTCGCTTCCTCAACATTCATAATTCTCTTCATACACGCTCGCCGGTTTCGGAGACTCTTGACTCCACCTTCCTTCAGTACATGACCAATCTGATCTAGGTAGGTTAGTCACGGTCTCCCCCGGTACCTACATCCTTCCATAGATTACCAGATTGATTTTAAACAAAATTTAAAATTGACAATATATCAGTCCCTTTATAAGGCCTTATACCTAATAAATTATTTGATTTGAAATAAAACCACTCTTACGAATTCTATCGCGTTTGTATTTGGATGGTTAGTCCACCCGTGACCATGATCACTGTAAAGTGTTCGAAACGTCGAGAAATTAAAAATCAAATAGGTACAAGCGATAGAATCCGTAAAAGTAGTTTTATGTATAATACTCGCGTAAATGTAAGAAACTATTATTAATTTGATTTGATTATGATTTGACGTGTATTTTGAAATTAATTATTGTTTATAATAGAGGGTCAAACGCTGCCTCTGAATCGTCGGCAGAAGGTATTTCCAAATGGCACGTTGATAGTAGAACAAACACAACGAGGTGAAGATGCTGGTACTTACACCTGTCAAGCAGCTAATAGACAACGACACGCAGCGAGAAGAGATGTCGAAGTACAAATATTAGGTTAGTAAAGTTCTTACAATTATATTGAACATCGTATTTTTTTTATCTATGTAACATACATACGATAAAAACTGCTGTGTGGTAGCGGCTACGAATACTACCAAACCTTACTTTGCTCGTGGATGTCGTAAAAGACGAATAAAAGCCTTATAACGACCTGGGCCAACTCCATCTGATGCCGTTTGATCAACAATTACATTCCCAAGGAGGGTTGACGTCTGGCAGGCGGCCGGTCATAAAACTATTGCCAATAACTTTTACAATATGTACTATGAAAGAAGAGTACATATTGTATCGACCCCAAGTAATTGGGATAAGAGTAGGAGAATGATGACATACATATGATAAAGAGAGTCATTAAAAACTGTAATTTCAATAAATTCTACTCAAATACTAGCAGTTCTAAGATAATCTTATTACTATTTGAAAATTAGGACCTTCTTTGAATTTTTGTAAACACAAAGATCGCACTGCCATAATATTGTGGGTCGTGTGTTCCATCTTTTTTATATATTCTCGCATCAAGTGAAGGAAAACACAAGTATGCCAGAGTACACGAAAAATACAGAAATACGGTATTTGTTATAAATACTTTATAACAATACTACATCCTAAAATTATATTGACCAATATCGATTGTCGTCCTTTAATTTAATGAGAATAACACCCTTAATAAATACTTTTTGTTAAAGACTATATTATTCTACCCTAAAGATACATACATAGCCTCACGCCTGTTTCCCGGAGGGGTAAGCAGAGACTACGGATTGCCACAAACCACGATCCTAGCATACTTCTATCGCTTCATTCACACTCATAATAGTGTTCATGCATGCTCGACGATTACGCATACTCTTAATATACCTCTCATCAATTTGGTTCAGAAAATTATGACGAGGTGCCTCTTGTTTTCGTCCCATTCACGCTTGCTTTATATATTTTCTTCGCCAAAAGATACTATTTGCAATATTTATAGAAGATTGAAACAAAATATGTACCTACAAGTGATCTAGAATGTTCTACATTTAAAGAATATGCAACACGGTTTTATTAATCTATTTAAACCCAACATTTGTCTCGTCAGATAAACGATACGAATGTTGAACACAAATCCTTAATTCCCTTTGGCCCTTTAATACCAAGAAGAGAAATTAGAGCATAAAGTTTCTCATTTTCTGTAAGATTTAATGCGCTATAAAATCACGAATTCGAGAGAGGTGGAGCTAGTCATCCGTAATTCATTAAAGTTAGCACATTTACCACTACCGAGGCATTCAGCGAGTGTTAAACTTGAAACTTTTTCGGCGTAATATAGTAATAAAAAAATATTGACTCATGCATTAGAAGTGATTTTATATAGTTTTAGTGCTTACTAAATTGCTTGGTTAGGTATGTATATAAATATTTTATCTCACGCCTAAAATTAGTTTTCATAATAACTTTATAGCCACCCCATTCTTATTTCTTTTCTTTTATAAAAAATATCCTTTACTTTTTTGTAGACCCGCACTTAAAACATTCATTCTTAGGTCGTGAGAGGCTTTACAAACACAATATGTATGAATTCATATAACACCCAGACAGAACAATCATCTATGGATCGCCCAAGGATCTACGTAGAATTGAACCCAGGACACTCAACACACGGCGAAAGCTGTTGGAGCATCGACTCGAGAAGAACCCGCGAGGGTAAACCACCGGGCGGGCCACCAAAGACAAAGATCGGGTACCGGTGGCCCGCTCGCACTGCGAAGATAGGCGCTTTGCAGGGTGGGTCTATGGGGTCGCGCGCCGCCTTTTCCGTCGCCCCGAACTGATTTGGCAGGGCGTGACCACCTCCATAGTCCACAGCAAAAAAAAGGACTCTCAACATTGGAAGTCGCTATTTAGACTACCACGCCGTCAGTCAATAGATGTCTTTTTTCGTGGTTTGTAACTTCACCTGAACTTTTGAGCGGATCTCTTGTCTTATATGAATTGTACAAATATCTGAAGTGCGTCTGACTCTTATCATATAATAATACCCATTGCATTTTTCGCCTCCTATATCTTAAAATTGATATAGTCTCAATTTAAAATATTTAAAATAAATGGTTACTCTACCAAACCCCTCTGGAATGAGATCCGTAAAATTAAGGCATAAACGGGACTTTAGATTTCACTTTAATTAACAGTTAGGTTAAAAAATAAATGAGAAAATTAAATGTGTCTACGTGGCAAAATTGCGCGTAAACTTTTAAATTTCCACGTGAATAATTCCTCGCATAATCGCGCCAGGGTTGTTACTTGCGCTCCTACAATTTAATTCATACTGCCACTCAAGTTTAAGAAACAAATTGCTTTTTATAGCTAGGAAATGAATGCCTTTAGATTTTATGATATTTTATTCTCGTAATTAAAACACGACATAGAAATATTTTTAATCATTACTATCAGCATCCTCTTATCTTTATCTTCATATGGAATGGTCGTAGTAGTTCTTCAAAGGTTTATTTTTCTTATACTCTGTGTAAAAGTTCTTATTAGACTTTTATCACAAACGTAGTATGTCTAATAATAAAATTACAGAAATACTACAACTACGAGTATACAATAAAACTGATTCGCGTTAATATTTTAGTGTTGCCCCAATCTTTCGCAAACTAGCATTTATGGTGACTCGAGGACTCAGATCTTTCACATCTAATAACAGATCTTTATTACAGCGCTTTCTATCTGATAAATCCCATGATTATTAATAGTAAAAAGTATTCAAAAGGTGGGAACAATGAGAAACAAGTACAAATACGATAAACTCTTTAAAATAATTTCATTTCATATGTATAAACATTATAACGTAGAAATAACTATAAACTGAACTATGATACGATGAGGTTGTGATCTATAGGGAACATTTGCGGTCTTATCTTCACTCTTCTCTGTATATTTTTTTAAAAGATTGCATCCAGCACCAACGAATAATTGTATAAAAAAATAAATTTTATGATATAAGTAACAGACACCATTTACAAACAAGCTCATAACCATAATTTGAGAATCGCATAATCAATTATTTTCGTCAAACGCAATCCATCAAACGCTGACATAAGAAATTGTTACTTAGCCCAGAACACCGTCTATGCAAGAGGATTCTAGATCATTGTACACTTTAATATTACTATTGCTCACTTCATTCTCTTATAACCATTAATAGAGTGCTTTGCTCAATTGATAAATAAAAACACATCATATGGATATTACATACATTTTTTTTTTTTATATTCATACATATGCGCTGTATGGTAGCGGCTACGAACACAACCAAACTTTACTTTGTTCGTGTTTATCGTAAAAGACAGGTTTATATCCACCTGGGCCACCTCCACCTGATGCCATTTGGTCATTAATTATATATCCAATGAGGGTTGAGGTCAGGCAAGCGGCCATAAAACTATTGCCAATAACTTTGCAATATGTACGAAGCTTACGTACCCATTGCTTCGACCCCAAGGAATTGGGATAAGAGTAGAAGAATGATGATATGTATACTATCCTATTTTATGTATATGTGCACGCACAAAGACCAACCCTAAATATATGTAAATTATTCACACAAATATTAAACAAGCCGTTCCTTTTTTTGCAGTTCAACCAAAAATTCTGCCTATACCAGCGCTAACAAATTTATTAAGGGAAGGTATGAGAGCCGCCATATCTTGTCAGATCTTAGAGGGTGATTTGCCGGTGGCATTTCGTTGGGAGAAAAACGGACAGCCAGTGACTTCATCACCGTATGCGCCAAGTGGAATAATAACAAGAAGATTGGATGAGTACAGTGCCTCTTTGGTTATTGAACAAGTGACATCACTTCATAGTGGAAATTATACATGTATTGCTTCTAATGTGGCTGGTTCTGAGCGTTATACCATACCGCTCACTGTAAACGGTAATCATATATCTTTATATATTATTTCTGTCTTTATATTTGTATTTATGATTGATGATGATGATATTATGCTGTGTGGTAGCGGCTACGAATACTACCAACCCTTACTTTGCTCGTGGGTGTTGTAAAAGACGACTAAAAGCTTTATAACGACCTGGGCCAACTCCACCTGATGCCGTTTGGTCAACGATTACATTCCCAAGGATGGTTGACGTCTAGCGGCCGGTCATAAAACTATTGCCAATAACTTTTACAATATGTAAGAAAAGTACATATTGTATCGACCGCAAGTAATTGCGATAAGAGTAGGAGAATGATGATGATAATTTTTGTATTTATGAAATCTTGCCTATAATTTAATTTAATTTTAAATTCACCATTTTGAAGATTATTCTCTTCTGTGATGACGAAATATATTCCTTTATATATTTAAAATTAATATTTTCACTTACAAATATTGTGCATGGGAAATGCTTCGCCATAACACCGTATATGCGCCAACCTCAATTATATAATAAAGTTTGATGGTAATCCACGATCATGAGATGTTGTATACTAATGCACACAGTTAAATAGAGACCTACAAAATCGGATAGGCAGCTCATATTAGCTTTAAAATGAAGAAAAAAAAAATAGTATTATTAAATTAATTTGAATGTCAATATTAACACAAATTTTCAAGTTTTTTATAATACGATAATAACAAAATTTGGCTTTTAATAATTATGTATTATTAAATTATAATAGACAATTTATCTTGCGCATATGAACCCTTAAAAAAGTAAATTTATAGAAGGTTATAAACATATCACACATTGCTATGTTACAGTTATGTAAGCAATAATCCTTCTAATAATCGTCTGAAATATTCTCTCAACTTTAGTCATTTTTTAGTAGATTAATGAATAAACTACAACTATATGAATGAAATTTACAGTGCCTCCTCGATGGAGGCTAGAGCCCAACGACGTGGCAGTAGCTGCAGGTCAGGATGTCACACTTCAGTGCCAAGCAGATGGCTATCCAAAACCAAGTATTACTTGGAAAAAGGCTGTAGGTGAGTACATAATATACATAGTTCTATTAAATTCTATATATTTTTTTTAATTTTAATACGTGTTATCAAAACTTACTATGACAAAGAATAAAAATTCCGTTCTCTCCCACGAATATTGTTAAAAACGACTAAATAAGTTTATCCCGATGTGGGAAGCCCGTAACTATAGTATAGTAAATACTATAGTAAATATTAATGAGCATGCCAACTCGTCTGGCCAGTGGGATATCCCACGATATTCTTATATATATAATTCTACTGTACGTGTGTATGTCACTGAACTCCTTCTAAACGGCTGGACGGATTATGTTGATATTTTTTGTGTGTATTCAAGTAGATTCGAGAATGGTTGATATTCGCAATTAGGCTCGGTAGGTGGCGCTGCGATCGAGTTGTAAGATTTTTACTTTTCGTACATTGACTATTAGGTAAAACGAATTTTGACGGGTCAGCTAGTATTATATAATATGTAAATTTCCCTTTGATTATGAAAAAGCATCCTAACCAGCAATGGAACATATTTCGAATATAAAGAAAAAGATATTTATTTATAAAAGCATTTTCATGTACTTTTCTCAAGAAATTCAGCATATTATAGCACTAAAACAGATAAGTTAATAAGATAAGGTTTTTATTTTTAAATTTAATGCAGCAAAGTTTACGTAATATTTTGTTATCTGAATACATTTGCACGCAGTTATGATAATTTCTAAGCTTGTTATCCAAAATGTTGTAACAAAATGAAATTTTGAACAGGTAATACTCCGGGGGAATACAAAGACTTCATGTTTGAAGGGAGCTCAAGGGTCTTGGAGAATGGCTCGCTTGTATTCGAGCGAGTGGCGAAAGACAGTGAAGGACATTATCTATGCGAAGCGAGGAACGATATAGGCGCAGGGTTGAGCAAACTCATCTTTTTGAAAGTAAACGGTAAGTAACACAAACAAGACTTTGCATATTATAAGTTTTATATTACGCCAAACGCTCGGATACTGTCATAATGTAGATTCAATAATAGATAATTTTGAATTATCCAAGAAATTCTCTGATTCCAATCTTTTTCAAATTCGGTCAGTCAATTTGGAAAAGGAAATAGAATTTTAGCAAGCGATCGTACAGCTATATGTACGTATTGAATAAAAAGGGAAGAATCATTTCGTTGAAGATCTGTGAAAAGTTGTGGAATGTCTTGATGGAGGATCCGTCGCCGCGATGAGCTTCAAAAGGGACAAGCTCGACCCGCGCTCAAATGAAAATTCTTTTGCGTCATTATTATTAGATTGCGGAGGATTGGAGCTGCATTTAATAAAATATATATAAATATTGAAAAACATTGCCGGTAACTAAAAAGTTTTAATTCTTATTTTTAATTGTTTACAACGAAAAATGGATATGGAAATGATACTGTTCAAAAAATATGAAAAATATAATCTTCAATTTATTATTGCAATAATTTTCATTACAATTTCAATTTCTTTTTTAAAGACGCCATTCTGCACTCAAGAAATAATCCTTGTATTGCGGGAGACTTTACAAACTTGGAACTGATTTTGATTTAAAATTGTCTTTATTTATAAAGTATGTTTACATAGGCAGTATAGAATTGATTTTATTCTAATTGATACAATGTCGATATAATAATGTTACTTAGGCTAAGTACGCCTTTATGAACTTTAGGCATGAATAGAATAATTATCATAAAGTAATCAAGAAAATATAAGACTAACAAGGTTACTTACCATGTTATCTGTATTGCAAGCATGGAAAACATGGAATTAACACAAACAAATTACACCCAAAATCAGAATAACACTTTGTGGATCGCACAAAGTATTGTCCTGCATAGGAATCGAACCCAAGGCACTGGTACGAAAGGTCGGTATCTTAACCACTACGCCATCTGTGCAGTCTAATAAGACAAACTCCTTACATATATATATATGATCTAGCAGATAAAATTTAGTAAAGTCACATCTTGCCCTAACCATCTGGAGCAATGAGAGACCCCATAACATGTCGTTTAGCGCTCTCCAACAATTGAACAGATCACCGGTAATACTGCGAAAGTGGAAGGATGTAAGTACCAGGGGAGACCGAGACTAACCTACCTAGACCAAATTGGTCACGTACTGAAGGAAGGTGGAGTCAGGAGTCTCCGAAACCGACGAGCGTGTATGAAGAGAATTATGAATGTTGAGGAAGAGAGTGAAGTATTCAAGGATAGAGTTCTCTGGCACTCTATTCTCTCTGCCTACCTTGCAAGGAATATGGCGTAATGATATGTATTTATGTATGTACCGGTAATAATTTCATGAAGCGCCACGTCGTCGAACTTAAATGTTTGTTTTAAAGGATCTTTACAAACTTGTAAAAAATATTACTGATGGTACTATTTTTTTGCTCTAATTATTTCTTTATTGATTAGAGAATAAGAAAAAAGATAAATATATATGGAACATGATTTTATGTGCCAATGTAAGATCATGACCTGCCAATATGTCGTGACTTTGAATCTTACCTTTAGAGAATAAAATTGAAAATCAATTGAAAACACAAATTATAATAAATTCTATCTTGAGATATCGTTCAATTGATTAAAACTAAATCCTTATATTGGGGAGGCTTTTATTAACATACAAGTAGGTACTAAAAACAAACTATCACCAAACTCAGAACATCTATTTACGGATCGCGTAGAGAACTATCCTACTTGGGATTCAACCCAGGACACTTTAGTAGGTGGTCTTTACTTAACTATTACGAATTCGGCACAGTCAAATTATTTCATCATCAACATTGAAGTCCATAGAATTTCTCAGTAAGTACTTACCAATGAATCACTCATTGTTGAACTGGACTAAATCGAACTGAATCAATTGTATTGTACCCACTGATATAAAATTAAAAGAAGTCCATTTCCGCACCACTTTACTTCGAATGCTTCGCATAGCACTGTCAGTACTTTTAAACTTAATTTAGCACATTACAGGCCTGGACGCCCACTATATTGATATTTTTAATGAAAACTTAGCGTGCTTGTTAAATAACTTAATCAATTAGTAATATGAGTATTATATAGAACAGTATTTTTTTAATACCATCAAAATAAGGGTTATTTATATAACTTAAATTGTATAATTTAAATAAGATTTGAACTTAATTATTTCGGATGTATATTGCTTTACATAAAATGCTCACAGTCAATTGGGCTCACTGATCTACAAGCCATACTGGAGATATTAAGATAAAGCAAGTTATAACTTAGTTATGGCCTAATTGATAACACAGTAAGTAAGAATTTCGAATAAATGTCGGTTAAGTCCCACGTGGTCTAATAATTTTTCTTTCGCATAATAAGTTTTGATAACAAAGATTATTTACCTTGGTCGATATTAGATGCTTGAGTACCTAATATTTAGTATCCATTCAATACGTTAAAAGTTGTAACAGAATGTGAAAGTGAGTGAACAACAAATACATGCAGACTACAGTAAGTATTCAGTATATTACATACATACATATCATCACGCCATATACCTTGCAGGGTAGGCAGAGAGAACAGAGTGCCAGAGAACTCTATCTCTGCATACTTCACTCGCTTCCTCAACATTCATAATTCTCTTCATACACGCTCGCCGGTTTCGGAGACTCTTGACTCCACCTTCCTTCAGTACATGACCGATCTGGTCTAGGTAGGTTAGTCTCGGTCTCCCTCGGTACCTACATCCTTCCACTTTCGCATTGTATATCTTCTTAACCAGACGTTCGTTCGGCATTATTTCCACATGTCCGAACCATCGGAGCATTATTTTTTCAGTATATTATATTAATAAATTATTCAGCACAAACGTGTAGTGGATTACGACAGTAAAGTAATACTTTTTAATGTTGGTCGGCATGGCCGAAAATATTATAAGAGTAATGATAGTAACTATCTTACCTTGAGGTAAGAGTCTTGAGACAATCAGCCTTTATGACAAAGTCGTAGTGTAGACGAAAATAGGCTACCGTATCTATTTAATTTCAGGGGCCTGCTCAATAGTTTGTTTTAATTACCACATATCCTTTCAATCGCCACCCGTGTGGCGACGGGATAGAATACATGTGTCGCCACCCCTTGCTTGCCCGTGGGAGTCGTAAAAATCGACTAAGGGTTCACCAGGAGAGTGGGCAGCAGCTCTCTCCTGGGAAACGTATTACACCACACTGCGATCGCCAACCCGCCTGCCAAGCGTGGCGATTACGGCTTTAACCCCTTATGAGCAACACAAATAGAGAAACGGCCCTCAGTCACGGCAGCTCCGCTATCCTACAGGCTCATCGTGGTAGCGGGCCTGGTAGCGATGGAGTAGGGGGTGCGAAGAATCTCCGGCAGCGATCCGGCTACCAATCAAAACGACCTTTGGCCCTGGTAACACACAACATTCGGACACTCAGGACCGATGAGAAGGTCATCGAGCTGGAAGAGGAATTGAGCAAAATCCGCTGGGACATTGTAGGATTATCAGAAGTGCGAAGAGAGGGCGAGGGCACGATAATCCTACGTTCTGGAAACTTGCTCTTCTACCGGGAGGGAGATCACCCGTCCCAAGGCGGTATAGGGTTTATCGTTCGAAGGTCTCTCGTAGGCAACGTGGAGAGGATCGAGAGTGTGTCTTATACTCAGAATTACCAAACGGTATTCGTTGAAGGTCATACAGGTATACGCACCGACCTCGGCATACTCCGACGACGAGGTGGAGGTCTTTTACGAGGATATCTCGAAAGCCATACACGCGTCCAAAACCCACTTCACGGTGGTTATGGGAGACTTTAACGCGAAACTAGGCAAAGGGAGTGATGATGAGCTGAGAGTGGGGAAACATGGATATGGACAGAGAAACCAGAGGGGCCAGAAACTGGCTGAATTTCTGGAGAAGGAAAGCCTCTTTATGATGAATTCCTTCTTCAGAAAGCAGCCACAAAGGAAATGGACCTGGATTAGCCCCGATGGTTCAACAAAAAACGAGATAGACTTCATCTTGTCGGACAAACGACATATATTTAATGATGTCTCAGTGATCAGCCGGATTAAAACTGGGAGCGATCACCGAATAGTACGAGGCACATTAAATATCCACACAAAAGTCGAACGGTCACGCTTGATGAAGTCTACCCTCCGACCTACACCTGTCCAATACCAGAACCTCGAAAACTTTCAACTCGAACTACACAATCGCTTCGAATGTCTAGACGAGTGCGAATCTCCGAACGATATAAACAACAGATTCGTGGAAACTGTCCACGCGATTGGGTCGAAATTTTTCAAGGCTCACCGCGCTAATAGACCTAAAAAACTTTCTGACCAGACTCTCAAGCTCATGGAGCGGAGAAAAGAAATGACAGTACAGTCTTCAGCCGATTGGTCCGAACACAGGCAGCTAAATAGGCAGATCTCCAGGTCTGTGCGTCGCGATATTCGCCAATTTAATACGCTCCGTATTAAAGAAGCGATAGAGCGGAATCGTGGCTCAAAAGTGTTCGCACAAGATCTGTCTATCGGGCAAAGCCAAATGACTAAGCTGAAGACCGATGACGGCACTGTCATTTCATCCCAAAGTGAGATCTTGGGAGAGGTCGAAAGGTTCTATGGACAGTTATATAAAACATCCCGAAATCCTGTTGTCGGCTTGGTCCAAGATCCCAGATCCAAGCTAACTCGGCACTATACCGAAGAAATCCCGGACATTAGCTTGTGCGAGATCAGAATGGCTCTCGAACAACTAAGAAACGGTAAGGCACCGGGAGATGACGGAATTACGGCAGAGCTCCTGAAGGCAGGCGGCAAGCCGGTCTTAAAAGCCCTTCAGAAGCTATTTAATTCCGTTATCCTCGGGGGCGACGTTCCAGAGTCGTGGACCAGGAGTGTGGTGGTGCTGTTCTTCAAGAAAGGCGACAAAGCTCTTCTAAAGAACTACAGACCCATCTCACTCTTGAGCCACGTCTACAAGTTGTTTTCGAGAGTCATTACCAATCGACTCACGTGCAAGCTTGATGACTTCCAGCCGCCCGAACAAGCTGGCTTCCGAAAAGGCTATAGCACCATAGACCATATCCTCACGCTTCGGCAGATTATCCAGAAGACCGAGGAGTACAATCGGCCTCTGTGTATAGCGTTTGTGGACTATGAGAAAGCCTTTGATTCAGTCGAAACTTGGGCGGTGCTGCAGTCCCTTCAGCGGTGCCAAATCGACCATCGTTATATCGAAGTGCTGAAGTGTTTGTATAGGAACGCCACAATGTCAGTCCGTATTCGGGATAAGAGTACGAAACTGATCCAGTTGCAGAAAGGCGTGAGACAGGGAGACGTCATCTCTCCGAAACTGTTCACCACTGCACTGGAAGATGTCTTCAAGCTTTTAGACTGGACCCGACTCGGTATCAACATCAATGGCGAATACATCACTCACCTTCGATTCGCAGACGATATTGTCGTCATGGCAGAATCCATGGAGGACCTGGGCACCATGCTCAACGATCTCAGCAGGGTATCCCAACTAGTGGGTTTACGAATGAACATGGACAAGACGAAAGTCATGTCAAATGCCCATGTCATTCCTGTACCGGTCCTAGTTGGCAATGCGATTCTCGAAATCGTCGATCATTATGTTTACCTTGGACAAACAGTCCAGTTAGGTAGATCCAATTTCGAGAAAGAGGTCAGCCGACGAATCCAACTCGGTTGGGCAGCGTTCCGGAAACTTAAGAAGATCTTCTCATCCAACATACCTCAGTGTTTGAAAACACAGGTCTATAACCAGTGTGTGTTACCAGTGATGACTTACGGCACGGAAACGTGGTCCCTAAATGTAGGCCTCATAACCAGGCTCAAAGTCGCTCAGCGTGCTATGGAGCGGGCTATGCTCGGGATTTCTCTGCGAGATAGAATCCGAAATACGGAAATCCGCAGACGAACGGGTGTAACCGACATAGCACGAAGAATTAGCATGCTGAAGTGGCAATGGGCAGGCCACATCGCTCGAAGAACCGACAACCGCTGGGGAAGAAAGGTTCTAGAGTGGCGACCACGTACCGGACGACGCAGTGTGGGACGCCCCCCCACTAGGTGGACAGACGACCTAGTGAAGGTTGCTGGGCGTCGTTGGATACAGGCGGCACAGGACCGCACTCTGTGGCGTAAAATGAGGGAGGCCTACGTTCAGCAGTGGACGGCAATAGGCTGAAATGATGATGAAATGATGATCCTTTCAATAATATCCCGGTGCACTAAGGAAGTTTTACCCTCGTAGTAGGCTGTATTGCAGGTGGTAAACTATAACCGATAGATTTATCTATAATAGCAGCAAATGCAAATATTCGCTATACTTGACGTTATGCTACTGCAATATAATGTCTATCAACTTCTGACCATCCAAAGTCAAGCTGAAAACTGAATAGTAATTACACTTTAAGCATAAACTTGAATAAACAGAAAACTCAAGAACCGTACGTCACAATTTGTGTTTTTTTTATTGGAAAACGACGGCTGTCGATTTCCACTAGAATAAGGACGTCTACGTGCTTGTTTGCCAATATCTGCTTTACGATAACCAACAAATATCATGATATATGATTAGTTACAACATTTACAAAGGCGCTATTATTTATGATACTTTAAATCAAGCCTTTCTATATGAAAGTTGCGAATCTCACCAAAGATGTTACTATTATTTATGTTACTGATAATAAATCGTATATAGAGCAAACACCACTAAAAGTTTGTTGATTGTGGCTAGCATAACCGTCTCCTAAAGCCGTCACGTTCGCGAACAGTTTGTAAACAGTTCCGATTTTAGCGGTAATCGTATTTCCTGGCTTGTTTATTTCGGTTTGACGCAAGGTTCACTAGGATTTATATAGAAAGTTTTTAGACGTTCACACCTTATTTATTTTTTGTTGCTTTTACTTGCTCACTAAAACTTGGCATGGGTTATGGTTCAAGTTTTTGACATCATTTTGCAAATTGTTTTACTTCTTCAAAAAGATTTAATTGAAAATGTAATCAAACCGCTGCCTACCAATACAAACCCCAAACCCAACCCAGTTGGGGCTCCGACTCCCTCGCTCACCGAGCAAAGTGAAACAGCACATTGACATCACTCAGACGTCGATCTTCTGCGAGAGTGTGGTACTACTCCGGACGGACCGGCCCGCGGCTGTTGACAAAAAACTGTTAACAGCGTAGTCCTATCCCTATTAAATTACGATAAATTATGAATTTTATATGAACAGTTTGGAGTCTCCTCAAGTTAGTGATAATGCTCTAATTGTCATGTTTTGCAGACGAGTTGGCAACCGCAGTTGGGTTATGAGTTCTTCGAAAGAGTACTGCTACTCATTCTCTTCTTAATCCCATCAACATGATTGTCACGATTTCTTTACGATAGTAAGAGTTGGTGATATTTACAGTTACGATATTCTTAACCAATCACCACGCGTAGCTTTAAATTTAGTATAGGGAATAGTTTATATTTCTAAACTAAGAAAATTTTAGTTTTGTTATTATGGGGTTATTATTCTGTGATAATACAATAATCTCTATAATGAAACCATCCATTAATTTCCTATGAGAACTATAAAAGTCAATTAAAAGTTGAAGTAAATAACATTCTTGTAAAAGTTACCACGAATCAGAGTTCAGTGAACCAAACCATCTGGCCAATGACCACACCAGTTATAGACCTCCTCGTATGAAGGAAACCTGTGTCCAATAATGACAACATCGCCACAAATACTATATCATCATTCATCATTTTCCTACTCTTATCCCAATTACTTGGGGTTGACACAATAATTATGTACTCTTCATTCATAGTACATATTGTAGAAATTATTGGCAATAGTTTTATGATCGCCTTTCAGACATCAATCCTCTATGCGAATGTAATTATTGACCAAACGGCATCAGATAGAATTGGCCCAGGTAGTTACAATGCTCTTAGTCGTCTTTTACGACATCCACGAGCAAAGTAAGGGTTGTTAGTATTCGAAGCTGTTACCACACAGCATATAACTACATAGTAACATATAAACGTAACGACGACGTAAGAGAGCGAGTAGGTATGAAAGAGAGTATTGGTGTAAAGGTGCGAAAGGGAATGCTCCGATGGTTCGGACATGTGGAAAGAACGCCGAACGAACGTCTGGTTAAGCAGATATACAGGAGACCGAGACTAACCTACCTAGACCAGATCGGTCATGTACTGAAGGAAGGTGGAGTCAAGAGTATCCGAAACCGGCGAGTGTGTATGAAGAGAATTATGAATGTTGAGGAAGCGAGTGAAGTATGCAAGGGTAGAGTTCTCTGGCACTTTGTTCTCTCTGCCTACCCTGCAAGGGACATGGCGTGATGGTATGTATGTATGTATGTGTATAACATATAAATAATTATCTAAATTCTTATTTAAGTTTTATTTCTTATAAGTTTTAGAAAATAGAACAGATTCACAGTATTACACGCCAAATGGTGCAGTAATATTTTAAACAAGCAGTAAATCATAATAATATAAGGGTTTCGTAAACAAGGTGCTCGCCAATAAATAACGTTGGGCCTACCTACACAAGTACGACGTAACGAGCCTGCCTTTATGGAAATATTTTTCCTCACTTCTGACGCACTCGGAGCGAATAATATTTGGTTAAGTGGGGTTTTGGTTCCCAGCAATATTGTACTAAATAAGAACTGAGGTTAGATATAATATACTTTATTACAGCGCCGCAGTAGAACATTAATCTTTATGGAGTCATATGTGTGACGGAAACAAAGGAATATATTTCATGTTCCAATTAACTTTATATCCAAATATGTACATAATCATCCTCTGAGCATTTATTATTCCTAGTCTATTAGATTCGGTTTCGTAATATAATTAATCCTTAAAAGTCGAAAATGTAATACGATGCGAGAATTGAATGTCCTACAGTAGTTCACAGTGGTTTAAGTGGCAGCACGATTGGAACGGATTTCCAATAGGTGTGGGTTCGAATTCCACTTGTGACATTCATTTTTCGCTCGTAATCGGGTTTTTATAAATAATTAGTTTGAGTAGTTTATTATTTTAGACAAGATGCGACTGCCATCCGACCTGCACAATCGATAAATATATTCTGGGATTAGACTACATTTTAAGATTATCAATGTGAACGCCTATTTCGACTGTTATAGACTTTCTTGACAGCCGGAAATAATGTTAAGCCATTGTATGCGATAGTATATGCGCTCCAGGGCGTGAATTTCACGCTTGTTTATAATTATTTGACTGGAATTATGGATATGAGAGATGCCTCACGATCTTCACCTTAATACTTAAGACAAGCAATAATTAATAATTTAGGATGAAATACACACAACTCAAAAAAATATACGTGTACATAATGAAAATTGAAATCGGAACTTCTATTTATATTCCAGCCATCCAACATTCAAAATTAGCATAAAAATATATCGTGCATCAGGATCGCATTTATAGCAGACATTATAAATAAATAACAGACTGCATAGAAAGTCACTGCCTATATAATTATTCTATCTGTGCAAATTTAAGTGAAACTAAATCTCCAGTAAAAATATAATAGCATTTTTAAGATTAATAAATAGAGAGTTTTACATAAGCGGGCCTATAAGCTATAGCCTCCGCAAGTTCCTTTTGTTTTCGAAATCGAGAGTTTTAGTTAACTTCGCACGATCGAGGTCGATTAGTTTAGTTCATTGTGTACCTACTTTGTGTTTCCAAATACTTGACATTAGATAAGTTATTTACCTTTCCAACGTTAGTTGAATGTTTAATACTACAAGTAATTATTCTAAGATGAATTTATTTAGACAAATTTGTTTTCTGGTACGAAAAATATTTAATATACTTTTTTAATATTATAACATTAAAATTTGCATACATTATAAATCCAATGACAAATGTCATTTTTAAATTAGATGAAAACACGTCTATGTATTAATATTGTAAAGGTTCATGTATGGTACTTAGGGCCACCGAAGACATCGGATCAGGTACCGGTGGCCCGCTCGCACGGTGAAGAGAGGCGCTTTGCAGGATGGGTCTATGGGGTTGCACGCCGCCTCTTCCATCGCCTCGGACCGATTTGGCGGGACATGACCACTCCATTCCACTCTAATCCAAAAAAATAATGTACTAAGGAACTTGGAACTCGTTAGATCGCAACTCTTTTACTGACGATAGCAATTACTGTAAAATAGATTCGTTTCGAAAGTGGTATCTAAGATTTATACTTTTCAAACTGTATAATAACATATATTGATGAACATGTATAAACAATAATAATAAAACATTCGATATTTCCTTGCTGATTAATGCTATGTTTCATATGTCAATCACAACATTAGCGTTGGTTTAATAGTAACTTTATACTCGTAAATATTACTCTTACTTGGTTTAAAATCGACAATAATGTATGCTTTTTGACGATTTTGATGATTTAGATTCTATTTTCATGAAATAACCTTGATAATTTCATGAATATATAAGGTCTATTTCACTAAATTCCTAGTCTATCACAAATGATTAGTTGTAGCATAAATCAATATGTAAGTAGTAATAAGACCCATAAATGATTATTAATTTAATAATTATTAATAATCGACGACGTAAGAGAGAGAGAGTGGAGACATTCTTACACAAACACAAGACGTGTTTGTGTAAGAATGTCTCCGAAAGCCGATGGAGTGAATATTTTGGCGATATGTATGCAGATGCTACGGTTGGCGCCAGTGTTGGATGTGGTTTAGTAGATCAACATTCGACAAGGGCGTCCTCCGATGGCATCAGTATGGATGAAGTTGAATGGGCGATAAGAAGTCTGAAAAATGGTAAGGCAGCGGGCATTGATATGGTGTCTGCCGAGATGATCAAGCTTGGTGGCTCTTGTGTCTGGGAGGCGTTCCTGTTGCTCCTCAATTTATGTTGGAGCTCGGGAATGGTTCCCAGGGACTGGAATAGCTCAGTCATCGTGCCTTTATTTAAAAACAAGGGTTCACGTTATGACTGCGCAAATTACAGAGCCATAAGCTTGACCAGTTTGGCAGCAAAAGTGTATGGAAAAATTATTGAAAGGAGAATGAGGATGGTGTCCGATGGTTTACTGTGTGAGACACAAGGAGGTTTCAGGAGTGGAAGGGGATGCATGGATCAAGTGTTATCTCTGCGCAACATTGTGGAGAAGCATCTGGCTCTAGGTCAGAGGGTTTTCTGCAGTTTTGTGGATCTGGAGAGAGCATTTGACACGGTTGTACGAAAGGAACTTTGGGACATTTTACCGAAGTATGGTATTAGCGGTAAACTGCTACAGGCTGTGCAGTCCAGTTACATGGGCTGTAGAGCCTGTGTGCGGCTGGATGATGGTCGCCTTGGTTTGACGTCAATATCGGCGTTAAGCAGGGGTGCGTTCTGTCAGCTAGGCTGTTTATCATATATCTGGATAAATGTCTCCAAAGGTTGAACGATATGAATATGGGAGTCCAGATGGGCGACTCAGTGGTCACTGCTCTGCTTTATGCAGATGATGCAGTCCTGCTGGCATAGTCAGCCACTGACCTGCAGACCCTAGTCGACACAATGACAGAAGATTGTAAGAAAAGGGGTCTACGCGTGAATGTGAGCAAAACCAAAATAATGGTCTTTGAAAGAGATAAAACCAGAACAGATGTAAGAGTAACAATAGGTAATGATGTACTAGAGCAAGTGGATGAATTTGTATATCTTGGATGTGGATTTAGCCGAGATGGAAGGTACACCACTGATATAGAGCGAAGAGTGAATGCGGGAATATAACGAGAAGTTGCCCCAACGCTCCGTTCACTCTATAGTGAACGGAGCGTTGGGGCAACTTCTCGGCAGCCACCACCTCAGCCAGAAGGCACGTGTAGCAATACATAACGCAGTGCTTGTCCCAACATTACTGTATGGAAGCGAGAGTTGGGTATGCAGAAAAGAGTATGATAGTAAAATTAATGCGGTCGAAATGCGATCTCTGCGGCAAATCTGTGGAGTTAAGCTGACCGACCGCATTCGTAACGACGACGTAAGAGAGCGAGTAGGTATGAAAGAGAGTATTGGTGTAAAGATGCGAAAGGGAATGCTCCGATGGTTCGGACATGTGGAAAGAATGCCGAACGAACGCTTGGTTAAGAAGATATACAATGCGAAAGTGGAAGGATGTAGGTACCGAGGGAGACCGAGACTAACCTACCTAGACCAGATCAGTCATGTACTGAAGGAAGGTGGAGTCAAGAGTCTCCGAAACCGGCGAGCGTGTATGAAGAGAATTATGAATGTTGAGGAAGCGAGTGAAGTATGCAGAGATAGAGTTCTCTGGCACTCTGTTCTCTCTGCCTACCCTGCAAGGGATATGGCGTGATGATATGTATGTAAGAGAGCGAGTAGGTATGAAAGAGAGTATTGGTGTAAAGATGCGAAAGGGAATGCTCCGATGGTTCGGACATGTGGAAAGAATGCCGAACGAACGCCTGGTTAAGAAGATATACAATGCGAAAGTGGAAGGATGTAAGTACCGAGGGAGACCGAGACTAACCTACCTAGACCAGATCAGTCATGTACTGAAGGAAGGTGGAGTCAAGAGTCTCCGAAACCGGCGAGCGTGTATGAAGAGAATTATGAATGTTGAGGAAGCGAGTGAAGTATGCAGAGATAGAGTTCTCTGGCACTCTGTTCTCTCTGCCTACCCTGCAAGGGATATGGCGTGATGATATGTATGTAAGAGAGCGATTAGGTATGAAAGAGAGTATTGGTGTAAAGATGCGAAAGGGAATGCTCCGATGGTTCGGACATTTGGAAAGAATGCCGAACGGACGTCTGGTTAAGAAGATATACAAGGCGAAAATAGAAGGATGTAGGTACCGGGGTAGACTGAGACTACCTTACCTAGGTCAGATTGGTCACGTACTGAAGGAAGGTGGAGTCAAGAGTTTCCCAAACCGGCGAGTGTGTATGAAGAGAATTATGAATCTTAAGGAAGCGAGTGAAGTATGCAAGGATAAAGTTCTCTGGCACTCTGTTCTCTCTGCCTACCCTGCAAGGGATATGGCGTGATGATATGTATGTGTATGTATGTAATCATTGACCCAAACCAATACATTTTTGTCCATGTTTAATAAAATGTAACGAACATTTTGCAGTATTTAATGTGCTATGTAATATACTGTCCTATGTAAATATACATATACCTATACATATATAATAAGTAAGTATACACGAGTTAAAGATATGAAGTACTATGTATTAATAAGCTTCTCGAAAATATAAAGGTCACGCACGTTCCCATCTTGTTGCTATTTCATTTAGTTATTCATTGATACCTGGAATAGTCAAATTCATTCTACGATATAAAAATTGTAAAAATAGTTATTTATGAGAAACATTAGCATAACATAATAAGAGGCTACTAGCTGTATTTTTGGATAACTCTAATTTATTTTTTTCCGTTGGTGTATGTGCACATAATCACCTCACTCGAAGGGTTGGTGATCGCAGTCATTATTATG
The DNA here is from genome assembly GCA_905163515.2 of Lymantria monacha. Taxonomy (NCBI): domain Eukaryota; kingdom Metazoa; phylum Arthropoda; class Insecta; order Lepidoptera; family Erebidae; genus Lymantria; species Lymantria monacha. Next base: position 13,254,513 of record LR991098.1, on the reverse strand, counting down.
GGTTCCCTAAGCGTGGGTACTTCTTTAACCGTTTTTGCGACTCCCAAAGGAAAAATAATGGTTGATATCATCAACATCATCAACCTTTATTTTTTAACTTTTGTAATCTTAAAATATAGGATCAACATATAGGGGAAAACAAATGTAATTCTTCCATCTTTTTTTTGTTATCGGATCATGGTCTGCCCGTATCTTCTCTGCCTATCCAATTTGTTGGAAAACGCAGTATGAGAAATCTATAATCAGCATTTTGACCAGACCGTTAAGCAGATATATATGATCATAGATTCCGTTCGGCTACTTAGTCTTTCAGATATTTACATCTTGAAAGATGTTTGCCTGCATACTCTGGCTTTCGCAACGGAAAGAAAATTCTTCTCTTACAACTGAGATATATATGCTTTATTTTACAGCGCCAGCTAGATTTCCAATGAAGAGTAAAACCGTGCAAGTAACTGCTGGAGAAGCAGCCCATCTGCAATGTGCTGCCTCAGGAGACGCACCTCTGGAAGTTAGCTGGCGAAGCCCACACCATCATACAATCGCACATCATTTGGATCAAAGGTAAAACTATCACGTTATATAATAACTTAACCTATACAACAAAACTAAAACCGATTTATTACTTTTTAGTTTTTCTTCAACCTATCTATGTACGTCCGACCTATTTACTCTTTCTTGTCATAGGAAAGAAGGCTTTATTTTATACAGGGCTTTACTTCGGCACTTTATTCTCTCGAGTAATTCGTTTGCATCACTTAGTCGTCTTCTAACTTCGCTTGGGTAAAAGTAAAGTTCTGTAAATTGTATTCTTACTATATTACTTATAGATACATCGTTACTTACTACGTTAATCACGTAGAAAATTATTAACAAAACAATGTTAATTTTCTGTTTTCATTACTTGCTTGTAGAATTCATCAAACATTGGCGTTTTAGTTCAGCTTCTTCCAAGGATATATTATTGTCAGATAGCTTCTTAGTTACGATTTTGATACAATTCTCCACAAGTAAGCAGGTGAAAACTTATGTAATATTAAAACTGGACATTTTTTAGGTTCATTATCAGCGAAAGGTAGATATTTAATTTCACTAACAAAATGATAAGAGTCTTTCACAAATGCATTAGTGTGTCCTCAGAGTTGTGAGAGGACCTCCACAACCATCTGTGCTAATTTGTAAGGGCACTATTGGTCGCAATGGAGCATTTAGTTTGTGAATATTTGGCAATTTATATAATTTGACACGAGTGTTTTTAATAATTCTTTTCGTATTATTTAAAACGGTATTAGTTGGGTCTGTTTTTACCTTTGCATAAGCAGTTTCATCCGACAAAAGTTGGTTGATTTTAGTATTGTAATCCGACGTATCCATTACTACGGTAGTGTTACCTTTATCTTTTCGCAGAGTGACAATATCTGGTTTATTTACCAAGTTTTTGGAATGGTTATGTATGGGCAGTTTACTTCAACAAGCATCATAACGCGCAGGATACTATCAAGCACTACCTATTTTAAGTAACTCTACAGTATTATACATACTAATATATTCATAAGGTTTTAATTATTTTTCAGGTATACAATCCGGGAACAAGTATTAGATGAAGGCCTTGTTTCCGAACTAAGTATACTTCAGACATATCGACAAGATACTGGAGCTTTGACTTGTAGAGCATCCAATGCCTATGGACAAGATGAAATGTTGATACATCTTGTGGTGCAAGAGGTATGAGTATATAGTTGATTAACATCCACCTTTTTTTTATTATTTTACTAGAAACAAAAATATAAGAATAAAATTGTTTAAAGCGATCATATTGATAATATATTAATTACTGCATAACTTTAATCGCTTGCGTGTGACTTCGAAAAATCAGAGATGCAAGACGTTCCAAATCGGTATTCTCGTATTATATTAATACTACTAATTTTTTTTTTTTTTTTTTTTTTACACCACACCCTGCACTAAGGAAATAAACCTTGTATTGCGGGGGACTTTACAAACATGCAATTAACGCAGACAAATTACACCCAGACTCAGAACAACACTTTGTGGATCGCACAAAGTAATGTCCTGCGTGGCAATCGAACCCACGGCACTGGCACGGAAGGTCGGTATCTTAACCACTACGCCATCTGTGCAGTCAATTGATTAATAAGTCAATTGATTAATAAGGACAGGATATATTACTGATTGCTTAATTGGGACTAACACTTTTATCATAAATATATTTTATTTTTAAAGAAATATGACAACATTTTAAAAACTGAATGTATGTTTTGTAAAGATCGATATTGTCAAATATAGCAATGAATTATGAAATAACAATAATAAATTTGATATTAAGGTAATATTTCAATTTGTTACAACTTTGATCTCAATTCAAATCACTTATTTTTTTGTAGGTACCCGAAATGCCAAAGAACATCCGAATCATAGACCAACAATCTAGATCCATACAAATCTCATGGACCCAACCATATGCCGGCAATAGCCCTATTATTAACTACATCGTCCAATACAAAGAAGCTCCAGGTAATTGACGTCGTTAGAAATCATTAAAAAAAATATAGAATATACCTACTTAAAATATATTTCGTCATATTTATTTTTAGAAACAATTATTAGTGTAGTTGTATGCTTATACATAATAATAATTTATATTTTATATGATAAGAATTTTAATGTTATATGCTTAATAGGCTTACGATAACCCATGAAATAGGTGTGGTATATTGTATGCTTATTGTCACTATAAGAGAGTCTAGTAGAGATTACTACTGCTCAATTTTGGCTTGATTCAGTATAGTACTAGAATGCCTGAAAAGATAATTCATTCGCTCTCCATCAATGCGCAGATAAATGAATCGTTGCGCTACGTCCGTTTCAACGTTCTATTTGTCTAAAGCACTTTGCAACATCTTTTATGATCACAAAGAATGGGATAGCAGAGAATTAGCTGACACTAAACGATTACAATATGTATATGCTTTTATGATATGCTTCAAATCTAGTCTTTTACAGGATTAGATAGCTCTATTAGTAAATTAGGTAAGTTAACGCAAATAGCATTAACTCACCTATCATCTAACAGAATAATAGATTGCGTTTAGCTAATAAAGTGAAGTTAATCAAAATTTTCTTAACAGATTCGTGGCCTACAACGCCTCAGAAAGTGATAGTTCCAGGCAGTGTTACATCGGCTAGTGTACAAAATCTTCAACCAGCCACATCATACAGTCTAAGAATTATTGCCGAAAACAGACTTGGCCAAAGTGAACCCAGCCAATTGATACAAGTCACTACTACAGAAGAAGGTAATATGCTTATGTATTTACACGTACTGTTAGATTGCGCCACTGAGCAGTTATAAAATTGCTATTAATACTCTCTACTACTACGATCCGGGATTATTACTCCTTGTTTTAGGGCAGATTGGATAAACCAAGTCCGTTGCTGACAGTTGTTCGCTAAAGAATTATGCTCTTAATAGTATTGGCAGATTGGAAGTTTAAATAGCCAGTCATTGCTGATTTGCTTATTTATGTTGACATTAATTGGTGTTTATTGCAATTCAACAATATTCTATTAATATTTAGAATGTAATACGTATAGGACGTCAACGCCTTCCAGTAATCATGGATATCGAAAAATAAAATCAGTGTTTTATCACCAAAACTATAACGAATGAAGTGCTTAATACAAAAACAAGCAAACTAATTTGTTTTAATAGGCATTCTAGTCCAAGTCTGACGACGGTAAGTCAGTGTAGAGTGCCATAGCTCACCCCTCGCCTACTCTCCGCCTCTAAGCGGACCACCGATATTGTGTTTATTTAACTTCAGTGGCGAAATTCATTTTGAGAAATAATTCCTAAGTTTGGAAGGTCTTTAAGTTACGGCCACAAAGTACAAACAAATTCGAAATAGTCGCCCGTAAGTTACACAAGTTTCTATACATAAACATTCTAGATTGCTTAAACTTTCAGACCTATAAAGTTCATGTTATTATAACCTTGAATAGTTCATAGAGGTTAAATTCTTACCTAAACATCACCATCATCCTATTTCTTCAATCTACTACTGTATAAAACTTTATGAATAAATGCGAATTTGTAGACTTCGTATATTGTTGACAAAATCTTTCAGTCATGGGATATTTTAAGATGTTTTGCTACAGCTGGATGTTTGTCTGTATAAACGATATATCCTTACTAATATTATAAATGCGAAAGTAACGCTGGCTGTCTGTCTGTCGCTCTTTCACGCCAAAACTACTGAACCGATCTAAAAGAAATTTAGTACACAGATAGTAGACTATCTAGAGATAGAGAGCGAGAGAGAGAGAGAGAGAGCCCGATAAAGGACATGGGCTACTTTTTAATGCAATAAAGGGGTTGTAAAGAGGCATGAAAAGATGTAAGGAAGTATTGTCATTTTTAAAGCCAGAATTTTGAAACTTATTTTTAGGCTTATTTTAGGATTAGATATAAATAAATATAACATTAAAATTTTGTAAAAATTTACTCTTAAATAGTAAAATAAAAATAGGGGATGAAAAACTTTAGAAAAGCAATCTTTTACGCGGGCAAACCCGCGGGCAGAAGCTGGCTACCTATATATTATGAACAACTAACAAGCATTTAGGTACAAAAAGATGAATGTGCTCATGTAAGATTCGAATTTTAGACTTCTAAAGTCGCTGCTCCTTCTTTTTCTAATCGCTGTAGTAATGACATATAAATGAAATATGCAGAATGATACCATCATCATTCATCATTATACTGCTCATAAGAACAGGGCCATTAAGACCTCAAGTAATTAAAATAACTCTATTATTTGGGGTCGACGCATTATTTATTCCTCTTTTATCGCACTTTTTTTTGCGGAGGACTAAGGACGTGGCCTCGCCCCGCCAAATCGGTCCGGGGTGACGGAAGAGGCGGCGCGTGACCCCTTAGACCCACCATGCAAAACTCCTCTCTTCGCCGTGCGAGCGGGCCACCGATACCCGATCTTTGTCTGCGGTGGCCATCTTTCATCGAACATAGAGTAAAAGTTATTGGCAATAGTTTTATGACCAACTGCCTGCCTGACGTCAACCATCCTTGGGATTATTATATCATAATTATATTAATACCATAATTAACCATAATGTCACCTATAATTTATTATATTAATTTTAATATTACGTGACTGAATTATAAGTGTTTATGAAAAAACATTTCTTTGTAGTTCCAAGTGGTCCACCATTGGATGTGAGAGTTGAAGCTAAAAGTTCTACCGAGCTCATTGTGAGTTGGGAACCACCACAAAGAGACCTTTGGAATGGAAACATATTAGGTTACTATGTAGGATTTCAAGAAGTAAGTACAAATAAATTTCTATATTTCATTGTTATTTTTGACTGTTTATACCGTTATTAGTACATTAGACTGTGAGCATTCTAATATATCTAAATACCACAAAATATTAATATTTTTCATTATCATCATCACAGCCCATAAATGTCCCACTGTTGGGCTCGGGCCTCCTCCGTGATGGAAGGGCAATTAACCTACTGTTACATGCGTTTTATATCCCTTAGTCGTCTCGTACGATCACCCACGGGTAAGATATGCGATGGTGAATAGTATTCTTACTCCGTCACCACACAGAAATATTTTTACTGTTATCTAACTTCAAAAATCTAAAAGAATAACGAGATTCTATAATCTGATTCATATAGCAAGATATTTCAGTGTAGTGACAGAAATATGAATATAATTCACTACTCCCTTACTTGTCGGTGCATCTCGTAAAAGACGATTAAAGGATATGACATGGGAATAACATCTATATAAGAGAAAAAAAAAACAAGAAATAAAACTATATACCAATTCCTCTGAACAACGTGAGAGCATGTCAATTTCTCTCTCACTGTGAAGGGTCGATATTCAATAGTGTCTCTTTCAGCCATAAAAATATTAATCTATAAAAATTTATTACGTACCTGTATATTTACGTACTTTATTTATCCAAATCCTCTACAATAGGCGAAATATTGACTACCTTAAGTTAGATAGACAAGAACAAAACACAATATTTCAATGTATCCTGTTCTTGATCAATTATTGGCGGACTCTGTTAGACGTACATTATCTAGGTAATGATAACAGCATAGCCAGGCTTGATAGGTAAACTGTCGGTCGTTGTTGGCATAATAATTCCCAGAAAAGAGTAATTCCTTCTTCAGGAGATTCCCTAGCTAATTCACCGTCCGAACTCTAACATAGTTAATCCCTCTAACCATTCCTCCTCTTGCAGTGATATTAGTAGTACATCAGTTAAAGTTTAATCCGACATAATTTAATAAAATAATAAATAAATATAAAACATATCTTTAGTTGAACAGTAATAGCACAGTCCTGAGTGCTAGCGGTCCCGGTGGTGCATCTTATACAGTTAGAACCGTCGAAGGTACTGGAAGTGCTCGGGCACGTACAACGTTATCCGGACTACAGAAACACGCCGCTTACGCGGTTGTGGTGCAAGCGTACAATAGCCGTGGCGCTGGGCCCGCCTCCCCACCTACTACTGCTACTACTATGGAAGATGGTGAGTCATTATAAATTCAGAAAATACGAAGAGTTCAAGATTTTTTAAAGATATACAATTATTATTTTATCTTGAATTTTAATACCAGAAAGAAAGTGCGTCCGTACAACGTGGCTTCCACTAAGAAGATCCAAAAGAACCTCACTGGAATTCTCTTTTCTTTAAATTACTTCTTTTTATATAAAATTTCATACAACGTATTTAGCAAGCTCCAATGCCCTTCGAAGAAGTATATATGTTTTCTAAGATATAACGTAAAAGACGCATAAACGACACTCGATCACAAATTTTATCATTGAACTAGCTGTCACTCCTTTCAACTACATTTGAAGGAAGGATATATCCGCTCCACATTACCCACTATAGTTGTCACAAAATAAAAGGCCCGTTTTGACATTTGTCTTATTGATGGATATAGTGATATAATCATACGACTCGGTTCTCTATACTCACGATATATCGATACAAGTTTGCGTGAGTATTTAATCGATTTAAAAATGTATTGTAAAGTGCATTGGATTAAAGTTCTGATTTGAAAATTTAAGTTAAAATTTTGATATTATGGGTATTTTAAAATGACACAATGTTATGAAAGGTCAATTTTCTATCATTATATATTTGTGTTACAATAACATTCACTCAATCACAAAATAAAAAATGGAGAAAAAGTGAATCTTCAATTTCTGCATTTAATTTCTTCATTTTCTTCAAATGATGAGCCAAAATTGTCGGTTGAGCTATCGTCACCCGCATCTATAATTATTTCATTTTCAATTATATTGTCAATATTGATGTCTCTATCATAGTCTTCCTTAATTATTTTTCGAGTTTTCTACCACTTTTGTCCAGTCTTCTTTAGTAATTTTGACACAAGCTTCATTAAACAATGTCATAATTTTCTTAGTGGAGAATGGCGGCTTTGTATTGTGGCGTGCTGCGTAACCTTTCATTTGAGCCCAGATCAAAGTATTGTACTGACAATGGTATGGTGGCGCTCTTATCATTTTGTGTCCATGCTGAACCACTCTGTGAATTTATTTGCGTCCTTTTCTTCGTGATATTTTTTTGTACTTTTAGACTCAATTGCAAGCAAGGCATCATTAAAAAAAAACTGCCCTCAGCTGATTCAGCGTGGCAGATTATTAAGCGTCCACCTTTTCCCATTAGCACTTTTGAGCAAGATGCCTTGGTATCGACCGTCCACGACTGTGGCACGGTATGATTCGAGTTCAGCCAAATCTCTTCGACAAATATGACATTGTCCCAATTTGTGACTTTGTTAGCTCCAAACTCATAACTTTTAGTAATGATCAATACACAGCTGATGAAATTCAGTTATTCTAAACACTAGTATTAAAATTAATAAAACCGGACAACTGCGAGTCCACCTTAAAAGAATATTTTGATCGATTTATTTTTCCTTTAACCGATTATTAATAGTCTGAGGAGAATATGAAAAAATCGTTATGAACGGCACTTAGCCGAGTGGGCGGTACCCATCAATGAAAAATGTAATTACCTTAGAACATTTCGATCGGTAAAAAATAGAGAACTTCTTGGGTGTGAACTGTCAAAACGGGCCTCTTATTTTGTGATTAGTATACAACTCAATTCTTACCTAATTATATACTATAAAAAACACGAAAAAGATATTCGCTCTTGCTTCAACAACACTCACACTCACGTTGCAATAATATGACAACATCAAAAGGTAACTATATTTCTTGCTCCTTCGATGCCGACATCGCTTAAAAACATATAAGTTAAAATAGATGTCTGATACAACGTATGGAAGATAACTCTTGTTGAAAAAACTTCTTCAAAGGTATTTATCCGCTAATGGGACTAACACGTTTTCTTTTTTCCAGTACCAAGCCTTCCTCCTGGAGCTCTTCAATGTACAGCTTTAAGTTCTCAATCAGTCCGTGTAGCATGGGAGCCGCCACCACTTCGAGGAAGAAATGGTATACTACAAGGATATAGAGTTACATATGCACCTGTCACAGAATGGTTTGGTAAGTATACCCTACTAGCTATGCCCACATCTATTTTTACTTTAATATAAATTTTGTCATTCAAATTTCTTCCATGAGAAAAGTATAATTAAAATATAACCTGGTCTCTAATTACATGCTAACTAGTCCTGTCATTCTAAGATGGTTAAGTAAAGGCAAACATTGAGTCAAGAACAAATATTTTTATTTGTTTCTGTTTATCACTGAAGCAGTAAAGTAATACGATCATATTTTGGATTACTTCTTTTATATGTCTTACATAATAAAGGGCGAGCTTAATATCTGAAATTTTTCATCAAAATTTTAACCAACTAACTTATATACGTACATAACAGATTAAAGCATATGATCTATTATAAACTTAACGTAAGAGGAGTTTAGTCCAATATTATCCAGCTGTCTATCAACGTTCATTATTGGATTTAGGGCTTCCCACAAAGGTCCGCTAACACTATAACCGCCACACTTGATGTTCGCACTAGGTATTGTTAATTATCTATGAGTGTGCAGTTGCCCCCTTCCTCCCTTATTTTCTTAAGCATTTTTTACAACCTCCCACAGAAAAGTATTATGTTACTACATGTTGATTCTTAACCCATTGCCACACGGAGTATAAAAGAAGTTAAGTGATAATTTGTAACTAAACCCCTTTACTAGACTGCTTCATACATTTTGTTCTAGGCAATGAAGATGCGGTGACTAAACAAATATCGGGACTACATACAACACTGTCTGGTCTTCGACGATACACTAATTATTCGGTCACTGTGTGCGCTTTCACAAGTGCTGGTGATGGGGTTAGGGCAGCACCTGTTTACTGCCATACTGAAGAGGATGGTGAGTAATATATATATTGTTATTTTTTAAAAATCATACTAAACACTATGGAATAAATTACGACGTGATGATCTTCATTAACATTCAATTAAATGAAACAATATATCTTTATTTTGATTGATAACTGAAATTTTTAGCATTTAATATGCTTAATTATTTATAAATACCCGATTACGAAACGAAAAATGATGTCACAAGCGGAGTTCGAACCCGCACCTATTGGGAATCCGGCCCAATCGTGCAAATTTAATACAATTCTAACTGTAAAGTTTGAAGTATTAAGCCTATACAATATGTAAACATTGTCCGGTAGATGGCATACGTCACCTTGAAGACGAATATATATGAAGCGAAATTTGCATGTCCTAAAATAGTTCACAGTGGTGTAAGTGGCAGCACGATTGGGCTGGATTCCCAATAGGTGCTTGTGACTTCATTTTTCGTTTTGTAATCGGGTATTTATAAATAATATATACTCAGCTTTAAAACAATTAGTTGTGACTCAGGCAAAGAGTTGACTAGCATGAGAATTGATGCAAATGGGATAACTAACAGTGTTATACAGTTTTTTTGATAAAAGTGATGTAATTATTTAAATTTATATTGTATTTATAGTAATAATACGTATACGTAGATACACAAAACCGTATTACGTAATGTACTATTATAACATTAAAGTAAATAATTCTAATAAAATACTACTTTTTCAACATCCAGCTCTTATTGCATTTATTGCTAAAGTTATTGGCAGTAGTTTTATGACCGGCCGCCTGTCTGACTTTAACCCTCCTTGCGTAAATGATATGTAATTGTTGACCAAAAGGCATTAGGTGGAGTTGGCCGAGTTCTAAATTAAGCTCTTAGTCATCTTTAACGATATCCTCGAGCAAAGTAAGGGTTACTAGTATTCGTAGGCGCTACCATACCGTACTGCTTAATAATAAAAATAAATGCCACTAATAAGTAATAATAAAGTAATGCTACCTATTACTAAAAGACTAATAAATACATATGGTTCGGACATGTGGAAAGAATGTCGAACGAACGTCTGGTTAAGAAGATATACAATGCGAAAGTGGAAGGATGTAAGTACCGGGGGAGACCGAGACTAACCTACCTAGATCCCAGATCGGTCATGTACTGAAGGAAGGTGGAGTCAAGAGTCTCCGAAACCGGCGAGCGTGTATGAAGAGAATTATGAATGTTGAGGAAGCGAGTGAAGTATGCAAAGATAGAGTTCTCTGGCACTCTGTCCTCTCTGCCTACCCTGCAAGGGATATGGCGTGATGATATGTATATATGTACTAATAAATACTACTCTATTAATCAAATTATTTTGATAATGCAATAAATTAATCCAAATATTTGCAGTACCTTCTGCTCCAGCTGACATTAAAGCAGTAGTGTCCTCACGGAACAAGATACTAGTATCTTGGCTTCCACCATCTTCTCCTAATGGCGTTCTCGTGGGTTACACGCTTTATATGAGTGTTATAGAAGATGGAAGAGAGGTTCGTAAACATTACAGTTTTGTTATACCAACTTATAGTTGGTATAACAAAACTCGCCTTTGTAGAATTAGTATCTTTCTGAGATTATTGTACCAGGGTATACATATATATATTTTTTTATCCACTTTAGAACTTACAGTACAAATGAAATCAATTATAACCAGTTCACTTCATTTATCTGTAATCACTTCTTGGTGAAAAAATCTAACTGAGCTGAAAAACCGTTTTCTTATTTTCTTATTCAGCGTATATAACCTTCAGAAATAACTCAATCAAAGTTTATCGATGACGGTAGAATTGTCATAAAAGAAACATCACAAGTCTATCTGAGCCTATTCATCAGAAAAAGCTAGAGACTAATACGAAGCGTTTTCATACTGTGAAACTGTAGATCCGACTATAATTTTGAACAACATTATATTCCGGACTTAGTATATATGTCAGACACATATTCCAATAAAGCAACATCATATATTTTTAATAGTCGGCTAAATAGGTACTTCAATTATCACTACAACAGGCGATTATAAAATAAAGTTTCTTTACCTGACAAATGATTATTCGATTAAATGGAGAAGCCTAAAATAAAATATTTTTATAAATTAGGAAGGGACCCATAAACGTATGCTGTCACCGAGTACTGTATCCCACGAGACATCACGTTCACCGCCGCGAGCCACTCATCAATTCTGGGTGTCAGCTTCAACTAGGCTTGGAGAGGGAGAAGCAACACGAGTTGTTACTGTGTTACCTTCCGAATCAGGTTTGTTTTAAATAATTTTTGGAATTGTGACAATTATTTTTGATTATTATGTCTATTAGGTTTTCCGTTACTTTAAGGCCAAGTTACGCAAGGCAGACCTTGCGGCATTAGACTAACAATATAATAGACACTATTCCTTCTTAATCCACGGGTATCACGAAAGATGAATAGGGGATGAAAGGACATAATATGAATGCCAATTCAAGAAAAATTAAAATAGTAAAAACCTAGACCAATCCGTCTTTAGCAGAGCCAATATGCTGCGTTAAATTCCATTCTATTGTTTCTCTTACAGTACGTTATTATCAGCTTGCGTTCTTCAGTTTAGTGTTTAGTGTTATTATCAACTTTTCTTAACAATTTTTACTAAACTCTTAATAAGGAAAAAAATTGTGTATTTTTTGGCCATGATCGTATTGATAGTATAATAACATTTGTATACGTTATTCTAATTACTGGTTCTCAATATTTTCTATTCAAAAAAAGCTCGTTTCCTTGCAGTACCTGCAAGAATAACCTCCTTCAGTCGGAGCATCGTGACTCCATGGAAAGAAAATATATCTCTACCTTGCAACAAAGTGGGTGTCCCAAATCCATCCACTACTTGGAGTATGAATGGAGCTATTCTAGACTCAACGCTTAGAAAAAATGTTACAGGCGATGGAACATTAATAATCAGGTATATTTATATTTATTTACTTATTTAATCACTCTGCGAATAATTCAAATTACTGAAATTTAGCATTTAATATGCTTAATTATTTATAAAAACCCGATTACGAAGCGAAAAATGATTGTTGTCGGGTAGACTATAATTCTAACTGCAAAGTTTGAAGTATTAAGCCTATACAATGTGTGAGCATTGTCGGGTAGATGGCACACGTCTCCTTAAAGACGTAAATATGATACGAAGAATTGAATTCTCCGAATAATTTCGAATTGAGGAGACAATACATTACCGCATCTTATTTTGCCGTAGAGGTTTTAAATACCGAAATATATAACACTAACTGCGACCGCACCTACATGCGTGGAGATTATAGCATAATTCCCCTTAGGGAGGCCTATTACTAACATTGCACCTCGACATGATGAATAGATAAATATATTTTATCAGGAAACCTTGATAGCAATTTTATCGTGTTTGACAGTAGGTAATTAACGACTAGAAACTATCTATTTAATATCTTGTAAACCAGAAACATGAAATTCTCCGCGGTAAGAGTAGCAAATTATTTGGAAAATCCAAAAGTGCACGCCTCATAATTTTTGTATTATTTATCATTTACCTACTATTAGTCAATGCGATAAAAGAAAATGAAAGAAAAAAAATACTTTTGAAATGTCGTGCCATTCTCGACGTAGGGCTAAACATAGCTGTTTACAATGCTTGCAGCATTGTAAATGCTTGCAGCATTGTAAATGGCTGTATGGGATTTGTTTCCTTTGCCTGTCGAATGGACGAATAAAAAAATGTAAACGAACCCAATTTTCATAAGGTATACACACACTAAAGACTAAGCAGTTTAGTTTTTTATTAATTGCAATTAAACGACAAAGAATTACCAAGCCATTTTCAAAAGGAAACAGAGCGTTGCAATTATAAAGCTTTAACAAAAGGAACACTTCGATACATTAATTTTTACGGTCGTGAGAGTGCCAGATCCTTACGGAAATATCTGGACGTCTTCGAATATTTTTTTAATCAACTTTTTTCTTACTTTACAGAAAATAATTGCTTTTTAAAAATATCATCATCATCTCAGCTGGTAATATGTCCCACTGTTGGGCTTGAACCTCCATCGTAATGGGAAGGAAATTGACCTACTAGACCACGCTGGTCAGACGTGTTGATATAGGGTTTTGTTTCGAGTTTTCCTTCTCTCGTGTAGATGTTACATGCGTTTTATATCCCTTAGTCGTCTTGTACGGTCACCCCCGGGTAAGATAGAGGGTGGTGATTTGTATTCTTATTCCGTCACCACACGGATATTAAAAAAAATGTCAAATACGTTTATACGATATACGAGTTGAAATGATAATATGTATGTTTTATATGATATCCAGTATGACGCAGTATTTGGACAGCGGCAACTATACATGTACTGTAGAAAATGTACACGGCCGTGATGAGGTGACATACAACGTAGAAGTAAAGGTACCGCCGCAACCGCCAGTATTAGCCGTTGTAGATTCATATGCTGATTCGCTACATCTGCAGTGGAGTGACCAAGGTGACGGTGGAAGCCCGATACTAGGTAATAATATTGAAGTATTTGCAGTGTGATTGTAACTTGAACAGTCACCAGAGATAACAGCGTCAATGTCAGAGCCTGCGGTGGCTTATCCTTTTGAGCACCAATTCATGGAGCGTCGGCCTTTTTCGCATTCGCACATTTTCTCGCATCTGGCACTAGAAAACATTATTATCCTTTTCAATTATAATTTTAATAGCCTATGGTCAAGGTGTCATATCCTCTCTATTGAGCAAGCCATTAGAACCGATTCCTTTACTTCGGTATACATTACCATCTTGATCATAATTATTCACAACTGCGTTTCAATTTTCGAGGTCTTTCTACTTGGTGCATCATCATCTTATTAACTAACCTAACTCAACTTTATTGTATTCAAGATTCTAATCCAAGATTAAGATGCCGCGAAGTGTAGTATTATCCAAAATGCTATTACCATTTGAAATCATCACATCATCATTCATCATCCTCAAATATTGGTTTCCATTTACTTGATAAGTTAATAATTACATTCTCATCCTATGTATAATAAAAAGACTCTGCAGAATTATTAGTTTCAATAATTGCAATGTCTACAGTGAATGATTTTTGTATTGTTATACGTTAGTAAAAATGTAACGGCGAAATTAAATTATATTGAACTATTTTAATCTATTCAGGCTACGTAATCAACTATAAACGTGAACACGGTGACTGGGAAGAACTTCAAGTGGAAGCGGGCACTTCAGAACACGTACTACCGAATTTATGGTGTGGCACTCGATATCAACTGTACATCACGGCGTTCAACCGAATCGGAACTGGTCTGCCCTGTGATATTGTTCACGCATATACTAAAGGCACTGGTTAGTATAGTAATACCTACCAGGGTTCATATTTTCAATTTCAATTTGGGAGTTTGATGTGTAAATGTCAGTCGTTTCGTCTTATTGCATGGGAGTCAATAGACATGGAAGTAATAATATGAGTGTATACTGTAAATAATAATTTCGCATCCTAAGTATAATATACTGGGTTCTGCTCAATTATTATATGCATTAGACTCTTGCCAATAGGTACACCAAGTCTCAAACAGTGCGGGTAGACACGCTTGACTTGACTCTTTTATAAAGATACATATACACACACATGAATAAATGATACACGGGTAAATTTGTTTCTTGTTAATAATATTGATAGCACAGATGGCGTAGTGGTTAAGTTACCGATCTTCTATCCCAGTTTCGTGGGTTCGATTCCTACGCAAGATAATACATTGTGCGATCCACAAGCTGTTGTTCTGAGTCGGGGTGTAATTCGTATGGGTTAATTATATGTTTGTAAAGTCCCCCAAGACGAGGATTCTTATTGAAGGGTGGTGTTTAAAAAAATAATATTTCATAATTGTTCGAACCCCGAACGTTTGGGTTCGAACCCCGCTTGTGACATCATTTTTCGTTTCGTAATCGGGTATTTATAAATAATGAAGCATATTAAATGCTAAAAATTTCAGTAATTTCAATTTTTTTTCATCGTTTAATACAATTCTAACTGTAAAGTTTGAAGTATTAAGCCTATACAATGTGTAAACATTGTCCGGTAGATGGCATACGTCACCTTGAAGACGAATATATATGAAGCGAAATTTGCATGTCCTAAAATAGTTCACAGTGGTGTAAGTGGCAGCACGATTGGGCCGGATTCCCAATAGGTGCGGGTTCGAACCCCGCTTGTGACATCATTTTTCGTTTCGTAATCGAGTATTTATTTCATATCTATTTCATAATTGTTTTTCTTTCCTTTTTCTAGTACCAGTAAAACCGAAGCACTCGCAAATGATAACTCTGAACACAACTACAGTGACAGTGTGGTTGGATTCGTGGGGTGACGGCGGTTGCGGTATTCTATACTTTGTTATAGAATATCGAGAAATAAGTCAATCTCAGGTTATTAACTTTATATATTAATTTAAATATTTATATAATCCCCTTTTTTTTCACACCCCCACGAACTGCCACACTCCCAGGTGACAGACTGGGGGCGGGGGGGGGAATGTGGGACTCACCGGCCAGCTGAACAGTCCGACCGGAATACCCACTAAAACCACAACGGCCCCTTCCGCGCTTTTACGGGACGCCGGAGAGATCGTCTACTGACATTCGATCCCCGACGCCCCAACGCCTGGCCTTCTGGCCACGCCCTGTCAGTGAGGAGTTATAACTCTAAAAAATATTTTAAATAAAACTACTTTACGGATTCTATTGCGTTCTATTTGATTTTTAATTGCTCGACGTTTCGAACACTATACAGTGATCATGATCACGGGAGGATCACAACAACCACGATAGAATAGACCATACAAACGCGATAGAATTCTTAAAGTAGTTTTATTTTAAAGTTTGCGTAAAGATCAGAAATCATTATCCAAAAAATATGATCACTATTTGGAGTTGTTTTCTTTTTAAATAAAAATACTTTTACGGATTCTATCGCGTTCGTGGTCATGGGAGAACTGACAGTCCTGATAGAATTGACAGTCCTCCCATGAACATGAATTCTGTAGTGTTTGTAACATCGGGAAATATAAATCAAATACAAATGCGAAATATTTTTGCACATTCTATATGTCTAAAAATAGTTTTATTTCAAATGTAGTACTGGCGTAGACATCAGAAATCATTGTATTAAAAAAATGTAATTATACTCTCTATTTAGCTTCTAATTGCAAAGGACATGTAATAATAATATTTTTCGTATTTCTGTCTGGGTGGTGACGGTTTAATAAATAGTAAAATATATCACCCACCAACCCTTACTTACCCGTGGGAATGATAAACGCCGGCTAAGTGATATAATATGCATATAACATTTATGCAAGAAAAGGAAAACAAGTTCCCAAGGGAGGGTCTATTCTTTTGGCAACCAGAAGAATGATCGCACTCTAGGGAAGGTTATAAAGGTCTTTTGACGGGAATTTGAAAACTTCATGTGGTGCTCTTGTATTATATTCGATATCTTAGTATTTTAATGTGTTATATTAGATAATTTTGATGGCATTTTATGTAATGTGATGCGTCGGAACTACTGGGATGTAGTGAATATCATATAAAAGTGCTTTACAACGTTTTCGTTTTCCATCAAAATTGCCACAAGATACCATTAACAGTGTGGCCATAGCACTGTTGATGGTGATAATTTGACTTAGACAACGACTAACCTGAAAGACTAAAAATGTGAAAATATTTATAAGTTGACACTAGCTCGTATAAGTAGCTGATTGCCAATATATTATATATAAAAAGAAGAAGAAGGTTATAAAACTAAATGTGAACCTTGTTGCAAGCGTAACGGTAATGGTTTTATACCCTCTTACAGACAGGCCTCCTGTATCCAAACGTCGATAGGTTGATGATGATGTTTCGTGGAGCTGCTGAAGTCCTTACAATGTTACCAGTTGGTTGATTCTAAAACTCCCAAATAAAACGTGATCTATTCAATTTTATTAAATTCATTTTTCATGTACTTGTAGTGGCGGCTAGTATCGAACAGTGTGCAGGCCACTGAGAGAGTTTTCAGCGTGCCAGGACTGACACCAGCGACACACTATCAGCTGCGCATCACAGCACATAATAATGCGGGACACGCTGTCGCTTTATACAACTTCACCACGCACTCACTTAGCGGCAGTAAGCTATTAAAGTTATTCAAATATTGAAAGTATTTTAGCAGATTGTGAATTTGCTAAAATTATTCCTCGCAAATTGATTAGTTTTAAAATAAGGGAATGGAATATGATGAACTAATTTGTTTCTATAAATTTAGATAAATAATTTAAAATTTTTCCTAAAGTGATGACGAAAATATACAGTATATTAATATTTCTTCTTTCCCTTATATACAGCTATATATATATATATATATATATATATATATATATATATATATATATATGTATGTATATTCCTTTCTTCCTTCTTTGTATGTTAGAGGTGACTGAAAGCCTTGATCAAATAGCAACGGCAAATTAAGTGGCAACGGAATAAGAATATAATTCATCAGCGCCTATCTTGCCCGTGAGTAGCGTAAAAGACGACTAAGGGATATAATAACTAAAAGCTCGAAATAAAACCATAGGTTTATGAACACGTCTGTTCAGCGTGGTATAGTAGGTAAACTTTCTCTTATTGTAGAAGAAACACGAGTCCAGCAACTGAACATATAAGAGCTGATATGAAAAGACTGGAAATTCGAAATAAATTCGTTCAACCAGCCTAATACAATAGGTCCTATTCCTTCGTATTAAGAAAAGGTTTTTTTGGTCAGCATTGAGATGTTTTTTTTTAAAGAAATTTAAGGAAAAACAACTTTGAGACGTATGAAATAATGATTTATTGATAAAGGGATAATTTAAAAATGTGACCCTTATATTGTGTGCAGTGGTAGAAGGTGAAGTGGCTCCCGCTGTTCCGGGATCGAGCCGCGGTATGGGAGGCGCACGTGTCCTACTACCAGCAGCGCTGTCGCTGCTGGTGTTGGGCGCACTGCTCGCCATTGTATTGCTGGTTCGCAGGAATAGTACGTAGCAAATTCTAATATATTCGTGTGGTGCCTCTTCCTTCTCCGCGAGTATAAAAGTCTACTAAAGGACTTCAACAGATAACTTCACTGACAGATAAGTAGTAATATTAATTCGTCTGATCAGCGTATTATATTTAGATAATTTCTTGCAATTACGAAAGAAAATCATATCAAATGGGAGTTATATAGGAACTGAGAAGATGAATAAATGTATACTATGATTTATTTTACAGGATTAGGCTAGTGGACTGGCAAATCGACAAATGCCAATATTGACTTGCGTTAAAATACCTACGAATTACCAATTTAATAGATAAACGGGACTGACCAGCTTAGAAAAAACTCTCCTCCTATTGAAAAGAAGGCTACGCAACATTGAAACTTATATACGTTTCTCTGTTGGGTAAAAAATATTATCTATAAAGCATCTTTAGTTATAATATTGGATGTTGGCGACACTATTTCATTCTATGTGGCATTCTCTTGAGGAAATATATCCAGCAGTCGATGCTGGTCTGATGGATGTATAAATTAAAAATATATATTTTTTTACCCTTTTAATTTTGACGGATAACGACTTAATGAATAACGCTCGGTTATTATGTTTTCTGTCGAAAAATACATACCTAATAACCACAATATCTGAAATTGTAACTAGTAGGAAGACGACCGAGACAGTTATGTGGAACTTACCTATAAGATGTAATTTTTGAGTTCTTACATCACAGCTTCAATATAGAATCGATTAAACCTTAATAAAATGTAAACTTGTATTCAGAAGCAGGTGGTACAGAAACCGTCGCTACCGAGAGCGGCGTAGGAGAATCTCCATCAGTGGCTCAACTGCAGAACAAAGTGAACCGCGATCAGCAGTATTTAGCAGCAAGGGCACAGCATCCAGCACCTCAACATCACTATAAACATGCTTCCAACGGTAAATGTTATTTTGTTTCCTTCCCCTCACGCCCATTTGGGACATCGTTTGACCCAAAAAAAATTGCTCAACGCGCTTTTAGGGCACAAGTTTGGCCCAATTAAACGTTCTACAATTAGCAATTGTTTTTAGCACTATATTTCACATTCCTTGTAATATAGCCACAATAACAGTTTACGTAAAACCATAAAATTCACTGAACTTTTTTCAATAAAACAAAGCGCGGGGCACTCGAGAGCACCGCGAAGTCTGGTGCGTGAGAGGTTAAAATAATCAACAACTTCGCTGATTTCATGACATTGCCATGCGACTACTGATTATAAAGTAGGGTTGAGATTTACTAAAACACATGCTACAACATATCGTCATTCTACTCTTATCCCAATTATTTTGTAAACGTCTGACCTCAACCCTCTTTAGAAATATAATTGTTGATCAAACAGCATTTGTCGAGATGGATAGTATTACTATACTATCAATTCAATTTCCCAATGAGGCTCGAGCCCAGTAGTGGAACGTTTTATGACGGTGACGGCTATTAGGGGCTACCGTACCGTTTCCTGGACTGCAGTGACGCTAAGGACAGGAGACCCGCCTTGGCCGCTTGTGGCTAAGGTGGGTAAAGCAAGGAGGCTGGACAAGGCACAAGAAGTGGCCCAAAGAATGGTCACCCAGCAGTGAAGGGAAGATCTGGAGTCACCTGTAGCTTGGCAAGGGACTGTGGAGGCGGTTGCGCCACATCTCTACCGCTGGCTCGCGAGAAGGCACAGCAGCCTAACATATAGGATGGTGCAGGTGCTTACCGGATACGGGGCCTTCGGTAAGTCCCACACAAATGCCCCCCCCCCCCCCCAAGTCTGACCCAGGTGCGGAATAGTGCGTAAATGCATTTCCACAGAGTCAAAAAAAAGTAGTAGAACATTTATTAGGTACAATTATGCTGTTTATAAACTATACTTTTGTAGTTTTCTGGCGGCATAAGCAATTGTTACTAATTGCCTTTGCCAGAAAGTGTATCTACTAATGTTAAGTGTGTTTTATTAAAATTCCAGAATACATCGAAGATATATGTCCGTATGCAACATTCCAATTGACAAAGCCGACGGCATACAGCGAGAGCAGTTATAGTGGTAATGTGTACAGCGGCCCCTACCACTCCGTGCGTGGCTCCTTTGTATACCACGATCTCAAGCAAAATGACAAATATAAGGTAATCTTTGTGTATCTAAATCAGCTATTTTATGTATACAGGCACAAATATTGATCGTATGTAACAAATTATTATTATTAATTATGTGAAACATTATTCATTCGATAAAAGGAATATCGTTTATTGTCGCGACTCAGTTTTTTATTAAAATATATAATATAATAAAGAAATAATTCAAAACATTGAATATGGTTATTATAATCTTGTCGGATATTTTTTTAATTTCGTATATTGAATAAATTCGGTTAGAATGACCGGGCTTTATAACATTTTTTTAATCACGACCTGAAGATGTTATAATCCTGCAATCTTACAATAGTTTGAAAAAATCTGTTAGTAATTAAATTTTTAATATTTTTTTATATAAAACATGTCATTTTATACTAATATTATTATTAATTGTATTAATTGTTAACATAGGGTAAAGAACCAGAGTACACAAAAGTGAGAAGAAAAGGAACCAGACTCCGAGACCCACATTCAGAGAGTCAAGGTAATCTAATCACTTTTTGCATAGCTACTCCAACTATTAACAGTTACGACAGAAGCTTCTATAAGTACTTATATGTAGTTAGTATATAATAGTTTTATTTTATGTAGATTGCACTTTCTATTAATTAAGTTTACTTTGTCCCGTTTAAGTTTAAGTAATTGAATTCGAATTTGATATAATGATCACCTTTTATGCAACCTATGGGAGCGTAAATGGTGTTGTAATTTATAAAGGTAAGCATGCACAGAGTTATGTATTGTAACATACCTTTGTAATTATTTATTTTTGTGTGTAGCACCTGCCAACTCATTGTCGTGTACCGTTCTAGAATAAACCTGCTTTGATATATCGCATTCTTTATTAGAATTCATTATACCTATGCATATGCAACTCATTGTATACATTAAAACTTTTTTAATCATTTACTTGTCATGCTTTTGCCGTAGGCTGCGTTACGAAATAAAATTCAATCAAAATCACTTATTTAAAGTTAAAATTTCTACGAAAATATGTCATATTAAATTATTAAAAGAATCTATTTTGGATCAAAAATCAATATTAATATGAAAATACCTACACACTTTCGTAGAGTATCGTAACGTGGCTACGGCGTAACTCTAGTTCTACGGTCAATATATTGTTAATGTGTGGTTTTACAGAATCAGACAACTTGGGGTCGACGGATTCGGAGGTGAAGAAGATATTAACGCTGCACCTGCCCATTACAGAGTACGAGGATGACGCGAGCGATGATGCCAGTGCGCCGCATTCAGACAGCGAACCAGCCGCCCGGCTGCGCCCTTCACACCCCACTACCTGTTAGTTAATGGCCGTTTTCAATCATCTATTCATCATTCTAACTCCGAATGAATATATCTATACTCTCAATGACTGATATATCAATCAATGATGGTTGAACCTTAATCTTTCTACTTACTAAACAAATATAGCAAGAATCACCTAAATGAAAAGAAAGTACAGATTGTGTAGTCGAGACACATTATAGTAGTGATATATTATAAAAGAGGGAACTATTTTAATTTGTCTGCGTTAAATATAATATGTAAAGTGCCCCCGCGATACAAGGAACATTTCCTTAGTGCAGGATGGTGTATATTAAAAAACAAAAAAAAAATACTCAATAATCAGTCATGAATAGTATACATTGCTTATCATTCATTTATTTAAATACATATAGAAAGAGAGAAAAGTCTCACTCTTCTTTGATACCCGAAGGCAAGTGACTCTGCTTCCAGTCTACCCGACGCAGTGTTTGGCCCCACAAGTTGTCGTCACTCGTTGTGAATCAGAAGCCCAACTGGGAAGGTTTGGAGATTGTAATGGTAGATAGCGGCTTAGCTATAACCTTAGTATTGCAAAGGTCCATGGGTGGCAGTGACACTTACCATCAGGTGTGCTGCTTGCTGAATTGGATTTTATAAATTTAATCAAATTCCATTCATCTGTCATAGATCCAAGTGTAGAACGCGAGGAGTCATCATCATCATCTGAAAATTCAATGGCTGGCGTTGTACGGAAAGCATTTCCCTCACGCAAAGGCAAGGCTGGTGCGCTCGGCAAACGGCATGTCCGGTCCTCCTCGGGTTACAGCAGCCATAACGACGAGACCACCTTCAGGTAAACATGTGTGTAACAACCCTTACCTATTTTATATATACATACATATAATACATTATATATATATATACATATAATAAATCAGTCCATTATACATATAAAAATGCCTTGGTGATTAATGATTATTAATCATAGTATCGTAAAATCTCTATAATAGCAGAAGTAAGTAACAGCGAATATATAATACATAAGAATAATCAGTTTCATTATCAGCTCAGCCAGTGACGGATCTAGGCTTGATGGCGCCCTAGGCCCAAGTTAATATATGCCACCAACAACTGTCTGTTGCCCCGGACGGATTTAGCAGGTTGTGATCAGACCATAGCCCGCTGAAAAAAAGAAGGCCCATGTTATTATACAGTCTGCCACCAATACAAATTAAGGACATTATGCTCTTATATATGACAATACCTTAACGAAAACTTTTTAGTACCTATTAATATATTAGGTACTATTTTTACTCTATCGACCAACTGAGGACCATCAGTCCTCCGTAACCATGAACGCTGTAAACATCGAAACGTTGTTAAATTAAAAATCAATTACAAATGTAATAGATCCGTATAAATAGTTTTATTTCAAACCAGCTGATTCCCGTAAGATTGTAAAATGAAAAAAGAAGCAAAAAAGAAATTGGTTACGATTATTGCTGTTTGGTGTTACGGTTAATAAAAAAAAACATCAAAACTCATCCCAAAATTAATTTTCATCTATACTAATATTATAAAGAGGTAAAGTTTGTGAATTTGTGACGTTGTAGAGGGTAATATCTGGATATACTAAACCGATTTTGAAAATGCTTTTACCAATAGAAAGCCACGTCATTTGTGAGTGACATAGACTATATATTTTATTAAAAAACAATACAGATTTTTACTAAAACTTCAATAATGTAAACCAAGGTATGAAAAAACTTGCTATAAAATGTCTTTGATCGTATGCGCTGCGGAAACTATGAATAGTAGAACAAAAAATGTTCTACAATATTAAAGGACATATCAATATCTATAAAAAACTTTGCGGTATTATATATCTAACTATTGTAATTATGTTATGTAGTATAACTACTTTTATGAAAGAAATGTTAACAAAAACCACACCATGCCAAAAAGACTATTTTATTCATGTCTTTGTATTAATCCTTATCGAAATAAATTATTTATCATTTAAGACTGTTTCAGTACCTGAAAATTACTTTTTTAATTATTAAAATCGGCCATTGCATTCAAAAGATATTACGAGTTTAAAGATGCCAATCTAAACGAAATCCTACTAATATTATAAACGCGAAAGTTTGTATAGATGGATATTTGAGTGTTTAAAATAAAAGACTGTTCCCTTTTACTGTATATAATTTGGACGAATGGTTAAAGAGATAATACGACATAGGTATTGACCCGAGACCGTGTCATAATCTATTGAGTGATACATCTATTAGAGTATTTTTCTATTGCTTTATCTATTTATATACCAAGGACAAGTACCTACTAACTGAATGACAGTCATAATTTCATCACAAGTAAAAATGTTTACAGCCCAACGAAGTGGGCACGGGTTAGCTAGTCATTTATAAAGATTTGACGCCTTTAAAAATTTGCCACCTTAGGCCCCGGTCTGGCGGTTCTAAAGCTAAATCAGCTTAGCTCAGCTTCATGTACGCTGTATACTGAGCTCGAACCTCTTCGACAATAGAACGGAAATTGACCTGCTATACCACGCTACTCAGACGGGTTAATATAGTTTTAATTCGAGTTTTTCTTCTCTTCCATAGATATTATTTGCATATTATATCCTTTCAGTCGTCTTACGACACCCGCGGACAGGAAGTGGTCTCTTGTGAAGTAAATTCTTACTCCGTCACGACACGGAAAGGAAGAATATTAGAATCTGTCAAATAGGAATTTAAAATGACTTATAAGTATTATTGTATTATAATTGCTGTTCGTAAAATGTTAATAATAATATATTGGACAGGTCAGAGCCTGACCCTGAAACAGACCTTGTAATGATGGGTCAAGTATGCTATGTCACTACCGCTTACTTTCCCATGCGAGTCGTGCAATACCAGCAAAGATAACATCAGAAGAATAGGCAACAACATTCCACTAGCATATTTCTAAGAACAACGGGGATTCCCATTTTTTTTGCAGTGGACTATGGAGGTATTCGCGCTCCGCCAAATTGGTCCAGCGCGACGGAAGAGGCGGCGCGCAACCCCATAGATCTACCCTTCAAACACCTCTCTTCGCCTTGTGAGCGGGCCACCGGTACCCGATCTTTGTCTTCGGCGGCCCACCCGGCGGTTTACTCTCGCGGGTTCCTCTCGTATCGACGCCCCGACAGCTTTCGCCGTCGGGGCGTCGTCCTCACGCGGGGGACCGGACTATTCCCCTTGACTGGACTATTCCGCGATTGCCATCCTGCCTGCTAACCGTGGCAATTCTGTCATTATCATCTATATTCAGCACATCCACGAGCCTGTAGACGTTCGCTGTTGCTCATAGACCTTCCTATGACTGTGCCACTTGCATTCAATGGCGCCCTGTGACATTTGAATTGTCGTCAGTTCATCTAGAAGAGGAGTTAGACGTATCACCCTACACTGCATCATCGTCCAATTCGCATTCATCAACCAAGAACCTTTCTTCCTCGCTGTTCTATGTTCTTCTACGAATTACCGTATTCCAGATTTTAACACGTAGAGAAATACCGAGCATTGCCTTCTCCAAAGCACGCTCAACGACTGAGCCTTTCTATGGAGGCGACATTTAAAGATCATCCCCTATATTATCCCTACATTATTACCCCTATATTACCATCTATATTATTTTGCATGTGATAATTGAATAAGAATGCAATTGACTATACCCTATCTTGCCAGTGAGTTTCGAAAAAAAAACTACTAAGACATAATATAATATGCATACAACAACTATATAAAAGAGGAAATAAAGCCCTATAGCAATATGCGTAGTCGTAGTCGCGTAGTAGTAGTAGTTCAATTTTGTTCTCTTGTAGAGCATGCTCGAGTCCAGCATTGGGACTTATATAAGCGGAGATGATTATTTTCATCTATGGGGAGCCTTTCTTCAACAGTAAACGATAAAAGGCTGATGAATGAATGGATGAATGAAAGCTTAGCAATATACATATGTAAGAGCTTCCTCATCGTAACATATTAAATAATTTTAGTTTGAGTATACTTAATTTCATTCCAGTATATCAAACTACCCTTCATTCAACGAACACATTCATCCACCGTCTCGCTTCTCGGACGATACAGAATGCGAGGGTCACCACCGACGGAAGAGGGTGCCTCACTCTGCGCACACGCATAACGCACCCGAGAAACAAATCACAAGAGAAGCCTTCCAGATTAATGTGTGAGATACGCTAAACACGTGTATGGAAGAATAAGTGTAATACAATATTAGAGTTCCGTTCTTGAGACGTTCGTAGTGTATAATGTTTTGAAAATATTGTTTAGTACTTACATAACTGTTTACATGTTTTTATATTTAAAACTATTTGAGTAAGAGTATAGTTGAAAAACCGTTACTACGATTGAAAACATTAAAAACCCATTTAAGGCCACAACATATCTACTATTAGCGAATATAGAGCAAATAGAATATTATGACAGCATGGGCGCAATATTGCGTTTTAGAGAAACTGTTGCATTCAATCGTGATAGCAAAATAACGGATCAAGCTTTCTTTCTAAAATTATAGAATGTTCCCATTGCCTTATTGGCTGAATATAAATTGGTTTTAATCAGATGAAATATGAATTTCTGCGCTACAAATGGAATTTTAACGTAACTTTCCGTCATATAGTCTTTTTATAGGCTTCTGGAATAACGGATTAGTAAAAAGTTCATGGTGAAATTGGTAGCGCTAATATGTGCTACTAAATCGTCTTACAATTCAATTTGAAGTGAAAGCTGCAATTTAAAGTGGAGTTTCTCACATAACGGACTCCAAGTCAATAAAGAACGACTCTATATGTTACCCAAATACGAGACGAACTAAATTTTGTTCTTGCATTTGAGCAACACAAGATTAAACGCATACGTAAAAGAAAATGCACTTATAATTCTCGTGAATATTAGCCGTAATATTGTTATTTAAATATACGCATTAAAACCTTAATCATTTTATTAAGTACAGCATTTTTTTTTAATTATAGAACGGAACTACAAAACACTAATACACTACCATACACGTACATAAACTATGACAACGATACTACCTGCGAAGTAGTATTATACATATACAAATAAGAATAATACTCGTTTTGAACGAGTAAATGCAAAAAACAAACAAAAAAAACTATTTCATTTCCTTCACACTGCCAAATCATTGCCAAAAACCATTCTTAATTTTCTAACAATACTATACACTATACATATGTACGTAAAACAATACCAAGCTCGTGGCCAAATATGTTTCGTATTATTACCTACTATCTATACTTTGCAAATAATATTTTAGATAATATTGCCAAAATTTATGAAACTTCCATATTAAATAGTTATGTAAATAATAATGTAGATAGATAGGTTTAGCTAATATAATTATATTTATTCATTAGTTCCACGTATAAGTATAGGAACTCGTTTATCCTTTTTGTACTCAAAATGTAGTTTATACGTTTATAACAAAACGAATGGCATTGAAGAGCCATTTAAAGTTGTAAGGTTCTAAAACCAATCGATGTTATGTAAATATTAAATGATTAATGTAATAAATTTAAGTACACGATAATGACTATCGAATATAAAAAATAAGGAGAACAATAATTAAAATAAAAATATATATATATTTTAAACTTAATGCCTTATTGACCAAAGTCTTAAAACTAGTTACGAATGTAATTATTATCCCATATTGAATTAAATACAAAATTGTTTCATTGTTGTAAAGTTTAATGAAAAACATAAACGTTTTCATTAACAAATCTTATCACAGTCTATAAACATTTTAAGGGTTTCGAGTGTGTAAATTAATGAATGTTCAACTGTCTAATTATATCTTAGGGTTATGATAAGCATTTGTTAAAAAGTGCCAATCGTTATGCATGATCTGTAAAGTATAATAGATACAATAATCTGTACAAATAAATTAATCACATTTGCTGAAAGAGTATCCAAACTACTAAATAATCGATATATTTTTTAAGACTACTCGATACATACCTTTTTTCTTTTTTTTTTCACTGCGGTGGGCTATGTATGTGGTCACGCTCTGCCAAATCGCTCCGGGGCGACGGAAGAGACGGTACGCAACCCCATAGACCTACCGTGCAAGGACTCATTCTCTTCGCCGTGCGAGCGGGCCACCGGTACCCGATCTTTGTCTTCGGTGGCCTACTCGATACATACCTAGACAATGATGTGAAATCAAATTTTATTATACACCTGTTTAATAAATTGTATATCGCTTTGATTTCGCAAATGCGTTATATAATTCAAAGTGACCAACATTTAATCATGCTTAAATAATCTATACTTTGATAATATGACGTAAAATATTAGTAGTAAATAAACCTCAGTAACCAGTAACACGTGACAATACACTTACCTATACCTAGTTTGGTGAATACGGCAAAAAGTTACGATTTCTATGTACATTATAAGCTGTATCAAGTTTTTAGCATAGTCTATTGAGTGTTGGACACACATTTTTTGTATTGTGAACAAAGTGTTTTAAATAATTTTGTGTGATTTATAAATAATTTACAATTGTTTACTTACGGTGACAATCTTTAGTAATTCCAACAAAGACTGCCCTATATTTAATTGAAATCTATTTTATATAAAGTAGACACAATTACCTAATTCTAGTCACTAATACAACGTAGATTTTTTTAGTAATCCTAAATATTATTGTAATGTTCATTAACCATATCTCTCAAATCTACGTTGTCTATCTCTAAAATTTAGTTTAAATAATTTGAATTCCTCAATGCCAAGGTGAAGTCTAGACACATGCCTAATCACATATGTATCTATATAGCTCGATGCATGTTGGTGGATTGCAATACACTATAATCAGAGGCGGACTAACCTTAAGACAAACTAGGTACGTGCCTTTTTTTTGTGGTGGACTATGGATGCGTCTCGCCCCGCCAAATTGGTCCGGGGTGACGGAAGAGACGACGCGTGACCCCATAGACTCACCATGCAAACTCCTCTCTTCGCCGTGCGAGCGGGCGACCGATACCCGATCTTTGTCTTCGGTAACCAACTAGGCACGTACCAAGGCAGAATTGTAGTCTCTACAATACACGTAGTAACGCCAACTACAGTCATCAAATTATTATTAGCACTAGTATCTAATAGTGACTTTTAACATAAGGGCGCCGATGAAATGCTTGCCTCAACATTTAATCTGCCTCTGGCTATAATATATTTACATTGGCGATATATTAATCAGAATTATATATATTTTTAGATTGTCTTCCCTAATGTTACAAAGAGCTATAAAACTTTGTTCAATAGCTTCCACTCATTATAATTTATTTAGCAGATTATTTAAGTTAATAGAAGAACAAATCTAATGGGCTACACATAAATAACGACACGAATCGCTTAATTTCAGTTATTAACTTCTCAAGTGATCTTTTCCACTCTTTTGTTGCAAATGACAATAAATTTCAAAATGAGCGTATGCGGATTTTGGCTAATGAGCGACATCCGCAAAGAATAGTAAGTTTTATGATTTCAGTGGCAGTTAAAGTTAACACGTAAACGGAAAATTTCACTACTACTTCAGTTGACGTTAGCAGTATGACGTTGCATAAGCCCTGTTTAATCACTGTGTAAAACATAACAAACTCGTTACAGATTGCAAATTGCAAAAAAACTCTTTAATTAAAGAGTACAAACACTGCTAAAGAGCTCACGAATGCTGATGCTATCACGTGTTATAAAAACAATCATAGTACGCGATCGTAGAGGGATGTATCGAAACCATAAGTTCAACTGAATACAATTAGTATGACAGGCTTTTTAACTAAGTGCAATTTAAATTTGATGTCAGTGTATGATCAAAACATTCTAGACAAATTTAGCAAACGTTATAAATTAGCATAATTAATGTATCTCAATTGATTGCACAGCATTATCGCTTACTGTGTCGATTCTCAGGAGAATGTGAACTCTATTAATGATAATAATTCATATTTGTTTTTCGTATTGTCCAATACACGTATTGCTTACATTTCATCTCACTTTATGTAAGAGAAATGTATGCCGTTGTGTTTAGTATAAGTAAACTTATTATAATACAATTAAACATTAACAGACATTTATTTGTGATATGCCAAGAACATTTTACAAAATAGTGAATACTTTTTATATTAATTCACACTTTTTTTTCTTATATGTAGAACAAATAAAATTATTATCTAAAATCATTCTGAAGTCTAGTCAATGTACCATATCATTTTTAAATATTATGTTAATATAAAATTAATGAGAATTAATTGTAAGAGTTAATTAATCACGTTGTTACAGAATTGTTTTTATAATGGCAAATGAGTTATTAGAACAGTATGATGTGAAAGAAAATAAAAATTCATTTATGAAATATTTTATTTTATTAATCACATTCATCATTCTCCTACTCTTGTCCCAATTACGTGGGGTCGATACAATATGTACCTACTCTTCTTACATAGTACATATTGTAAAAGTTATTAGCAATAGTTTTGTGACCGGCCGCCTGTTACCGGGTTGAGAGCCCTCAGCGCTCACCCATAGTCCGGGTTAAGCTGTTAAAACGGCCGCCTGCCAGACGTCACCCCTCCTTGGGAATGAAATTGTTGACCAAATGGCATCAGATAGCTCGTCGAATTAAGCTCTTAGTCGCCTTTTACGACATCCACGAGGAAAGTAAGGACTGGTAGCCGCTACCACACAACATGCGGCACTGATAACTACAAAAAGAAACTTGTAAGTCAAAAAATAAAATAATCTAGAATACTTATATTGTACAAAATTATTGTACAAAATTATTGTACAAAATTATGCCTAAATTAAAACAAACTTGTTTTCTTCTGACGACAAGTTTCTTTGTAGTTGCTTCTAAATCACATCTCAGTGAAAAATAATATGAAATCATTCTTACTATTTCTAGAACAACGTAGTTGTTATATAGGTAAACAATTAACAGAAAATAATTTATATGAATTTGAAATCAGGAAAAGAGAATAAGAGAGAAATTCGCACATAAGTGTACTGCTCCATATACCCCACAATAAAATGCAAAGGCTAAAAGAAAATTACGTACAATCATAGAAAGTAACAAAAGTATGTTATGTATTTTTTTAATTGCTTATGGTGCAAACAAGCAAGCATCACGTATAGTATCAGACTTTCTCGCTCACTGAACCGGACCGAACAGCCTGCGACTGTAGACAAAGAACTATCAACAGTGTAGCCGTGCCACTAGTAGGTAATGCATATGCCGAAAGACACACTTACACTTATAACCAGAAAACTGTGCAGTATATTTCTAAATAAAAATACTTACGAATCAAACAAGAAATGGCACACCATTTGACATCTGGTATGGAGTAAAACCTAATCTTTCATCATCATCATCATCTCAGCTCATATATGTCCCACTGTTGGACTCAAGTCTCCTCCACACTAGGAGGAAAATTGACCTACTACACCACGCTGGTCAGACGTGTTGGTATAGGGTTTTATTTCCCCTCTCTTACGTTTGTTAATGCATATTTTATCCCTTAGTCGTCTTTTACGATCACCCACGGGTAAGATAAGGGGTGGTGAATTGTATTCTTACTCCGTCACCATACTGAAAAAACTAACCTTTAACATATAAAAATATTTGGTTCAGTTGGATATGATTCAAGACCAGAAACTAAGAAACTCGACAAGTATGTTTAGTTGGATGGACATGAGTATTATCGAACGTACACTTGATATGATACTCTGTCGAATTATTGAACGTACAACATTCAATAATTCGACAGAGTATCATATCAATTACTGATATTGCTTGTGCTGTAAATATTAATAGGTGTGTGAATGGTCAACTCTTTCACGTTTTATTGTCATAAGAACTTTGTGTTACTTGATTAATAAAAAAGAAATGTCTATTGTTCATAAAGGCAACTCAGAATGAGTTTGCTTTCTGACTCACTTTCCAGGTGATTTAGTTACTACGAAATCCAATACTGATTATATATTAATCGCATTTGGTAATATCGCAAGGAAAGTACGTAGCATTATCCACAACAGATTCAGACTACTTGGCTTTTAGTGAAATCACTATTAAAATATTATAGCTTGGACATTTTTTGTTTAATGTCGAGAGGTAATTAAAAAACAATCAAACTAATTTATTAATTAGTTTGATATCTCTTTAAGCATTATTATGCTGTTTCATAAAAGAAGTAAGCAGAGATTTCAAATATAAGAGAGAATGTTGAAAAAAAAGTAGTTATTAGCAAATTTATAGAAAGGTCATATCAGATTTTCTGGCCAAAACTTTGCCTGAAAATATGTGTAAATGTATTAAAGATAAAGATATTTTTTTTAAATACTTATTTATATAGTTAAGTAGCTCATGATTAAATAATAAGTTAATTTATGTAAAATAAACTTTAGGAATGAAAAGAACCATAATATATATTAAGATCTTTACGTGAATATCACACATTTGAAATAAAACTATTTTTACAGATTCTCCAGTCATTATTTAATGTTACTTCAAATTTTCATTATTGTACAGTGTTGTTTCTTTGAGATGAAATAAAAATATGGTACTATGATCACTATGAAAAATATGGTACTTAGTACGTACAAGGACCACCGTAATGTACGTACATGTATTGATTTTTACAATTGATTATAATCACAGATTTCCTTCAATCACTATCACTATCTTGATCAGCAGTGAAATCGTATGGTTGGAACTTTTCTCGGAAGTTCTTTACATAATCAATTTCCTCCTCTTTACTAAGTTGACACTGCCGCCAGTCTGCCTTGTCCTCGCAGTTCAATATAGTAGGGCTAGATAGGACATCCCTGAAAAAATAAAAAAAATAACACATTTTGAATTAATTCTTCTTCTCAACTCAATTTGTATACAAAGCCCTCTACAGAGAGAAGTATAAAAAAAAATAAGAAGTGTAAGAAAGAGATTAAATTCTTTCAATTTGCTTCCCGTAAACATGAACGGTAGTGTTGGAAACGTCGTGAAAATAAAATTCATTCATCATCATTCTCTTGCTCTTATCCCAATTACTTGGGGTCGACGCAATATGTACTCCTCTTCCATCATACATATAACAAAAAATAAAGTGGACATCAAACTCTTGGTAGTCTTTTACAACATCCACGAGCAAAGTAAGGGTTAGTAGTATTCGTAGCCGCTACCACAGAGTAATTAAAATAATAAAAATCATGATATCCAAATAGTTTTATTTCAAATGTTTAAAACTCGCGTAACCATCTGAAATCATTTTGCCAGATTAATTTATCAGATATTGTAATAAAAACTGTTTCCGTAAATCTCTGATTATTTGAAGACAATTCTTCACCAATAGTAGGTACATTCATGAAGTGCATGTGGAGTGTTATAAATTTGATAATTCTTTTATTATATAAATAAAATAAAAAAGCTAGCGAGTAACGGCGTTTTGACGGAGCATGCAAAATGCTAATATTTCGTAACCGTTAAAATAAAGCACGGCGCGATGGCGCTACATTCGTAAGTAACCAAAAATGGGACGCAGCGCCTTTACGCCGCGCTTTTGTAACGACAGATGTTTCTTTACGCATCAAAATTATTTTAATTCGACGCTACACTTTTTATTTGCATAGAATTCTTTCATATAATGTTAATATGCAATAGAATTTTATATGCATGAGAACAAAGATGTATTAGCTGTATAAGAAGTATTAGCTGATTCCCAAAGAAAAATATTTTCAAATATACCATATTCTACACATTACATTTGACTTTACTAACCACGATACACGGGAACATCAGTTTTACAAAAAAATTACTACCTGCATTTTTTTTTTATTTTTGAACAATTCTATTCCTTCAATATTAAAATTCAATATACAGATACAAGAGATAAATTACCTTCCAAAATGTAGAGGAAAGTGCTGTTTAGGCCTAGTGTAGATCTGGTCTCCAGATGGTAACTCTGCATGAAAGTACGGGGCACCCGGCATTGTTACTTGCTTTAAATCCGCATACGGTGGTAGAACTTCTACATTAATACTATTGATACCAGCTTCATCCTGAAGGAAGGACGCCCATAAAAATATATTTAATATACCTGTTGTACTTCATGCAAAAATGATTTCTTTTAAGAAATACAGGTATAGAATTTTTTTGGTCTGACAAGATGGCGGCGACCACGTCTCAGTTCCTAAGACTACCGACTATCGTTCTAACGAGGGCTGATAGAGACAAACCCATATCTCGTAAGCTCGCTGATTAGTGACAGAATCGTCAAATTTTTGGACCCTTATTAAAGTCTAAATTTTAACCCATGGTCTAAGGATTAAAATTTAGACTTGAATGAAGGTCCAAAAATGTTTCAGCGGCACGTGTAGTTTTAGAACTGGGCATGACAGACACCTATAAGCTCTAACCTTCGTCATCCTCTTTTTGTTAGGCTTTGTCCAGGCCAACTACCAAACCATCAGGGCGACGTCGATATCGTGTAATTTAATACTATGAAAAACTTAACGCACGCCCCATTGATTCAAACTATAGACAATTTGTGTGGCAATTTATTCGATTCGGCTCTATACCCCCTTTTATCTTCAACTATTTTATTTTTGGTCACGAACGTCCTCCACTACATAAGAGAAAGGCACCTACTACTGCACGCTCGCCAGATAGTATCATTCACATAGAGTCCTTCATCACTTTGCACATCTTCATCACTTTGCATAGGGTTTGGACTCAGGCTTTCCTTCTTAAGCAGTCATTTAATTTTCTTACAGCTTTTAGTCATCTCTTTTGACCCCCATGGAATAAGAATACAGTTCAGCACCTCTTTCTTTTGAAGGGATGCTGAAATATGTTATTACTTCATTACCACAGCAAAACTACTCCTTATTATGAATTTAATCATATTTACCTGAAAAACTTCTAAAATTTCTGACTCACAAGACTTCGGTACAGGAACTGATTGTATTTGCATATGGGACGTTTTGTAATTTCGCTCAAAAAACACCACAAGTTTATTCATTGAACTATAGAACAGCTTCAATGCCTCCTTAAACTTTTTTATTTCATCAACAATCTCATCAGGTAGCTGTAAACAACATAAATTTATTATTCTTTCATAATAAACTAAAACATGCTTCAAATGAAACTATGTTAAAGCTACTTACCCTAACAATGGCTTGATGATGTGCTATAGGTAGAATAAGTACATGGTAAGGTGTGAGCGGCCCCTTAGCTAATGCTAAATAACAATGTGTACCAACACTTATTACTAAATGCTTCTCCACAGATGGGGACGAAAGGCAAAACCAACATGAATCTGAAAATATAACAACATACAAATAAATTCAGACAATTCAACTCTAAAGATTGCAAATTTCAAACTGTTAATAGCATATTTCATCATCATACTTTCCTAGAAGAGTCATAAAACCCGTCTAAACTGCTTAGAGAGTGTGCCCATACCGTATGAACCATTTTTGACAATATTTTAACCAATCTCATCTGCACTATAATATACTATATAGAAATATATATCATCATCATCATCATCACAGGCCATATATGTCTCATAATTGGGCTCATGCCTCCTCCGTAATAGGAGGGAAGTTAACCTACTATACCGCGCTGGTTAGACGTGTTAGTATAGGGTTTTGTTTCGAATTTTTCCCTATTTTGCATAGATGTTATATGCGTTTAATATACCTTAGTCGCCTCTTACGTGATCGTAACGGATAAGTTAGAGAGTGGTGAATTGTATTCTTACTCCGTCACCACACCGATAATCAATATAAGTTAATATAATCGATAGCGTCTTGTTTAGTATGTTTCGACTTATAACGTTAGGCAAACTGTCGGGAATAGTATTCAAACTTATCTATTAGGCGACCTCTGGTCAACAAATCCGATGTTTATTATGGACTTTAGGTTACTGCAATAAAACATTCCTTCCTATCAGGAAGGATCATCATCAGGCCGCTGATTATTCGAAAACTTAGGTCAAACTTATGTTGTCTCTTAGTTTAGGCGAAGAAAACAAACTATACAAATAGAATAAGGGCAGAAGACTGATGACAAGCAAACCATCTATCCATCAGCCCGTAGACATCCACTCTTGGACATAGAACGAGAATGCTATTTAGAATAGCCCTGTGCCAAACAATAGCAGGGCCAGGGTCAATTAATTTTGGTAGACGGATCGTGGTTGTAGATTCTTAGTACTCCCGTCCTGACATTAACGAAACCGCCACCAAGATGAGCTCATGGAATGGCAAAATTGTAGTGGCTAAGCATCGTTATTACTACAGCCATAATTTTCTGGTGTGGGAATAACGTGATAATCGCCAAGCATAGCGGGCGAGTTGGCGATCGCAATCAGCATTTAATTCCTAGGCAACTAATAATACCAATGTGTTTCAAAAATTTCCCAAGAGATAGCTGCTGCACACTCTGTTGGTAAGCCTACCCTCAACCAATTTTTGCCTACCCTCAACCAATTTTTGCGACTCTCACGGACAAGTAAAGAGTGACGGCAACCGTATTCTTATCCCATCATAGGTAATAATAAGCAAAAGTAAAATGTAATATTACCTGGATCAATATCCATTCTTTTCCTTTCTGGCTTATCTCCTTTTCTTTTTCTTTTTCCTTGATCATCTTCATATGCATCCATATTGAAGAAGAATTGACCATTTCCACTGAACTAGAATGTAAAAATAAACATGAGTCTCAAATTGAAGAAGGAATTGATTGACAATATCGATACATATTCTCGGATATGAAACCACATCCAGTTTTGGGATATTTTTTGTTAGTAATAATATTGTAAGTAATCACGTTTTAAAGTTCACGAAATAACTTTTTTAATTAAAATTATAAAATGTACTTTTAATATTGAATTTTCTTGATTGTTAGTGCTCAACTTTGTTAGTCTCGTTTGGTAATTTGACTTAAGAAATGCAAAAGCAGTGACGCAATTAATATCAATTACTCATAAAGATCTATTTCCTAGCATCTAAAATATGTTCAAAAAGATCCTATACCTTGACAACCTTTCCAGGTTGATGTTGCTTCAACAATTCTGGATCATAAGGACAGGGCGTCTCATCAGTTGTGCCTTGCAAGAGTTCAGTGACTCTCATCTTAGTGACGGGCTGCAAGGAACACGCATAGATCCATTTCTCTTTCATTTTATTACCAACTGGGGCTAATGCAATGAATCTTGATGCACATTCTCTGTAATCTTGATGCACACTCAGATTCCTAGATATACAAGAATAGAATAATTTGATTAATTCTATAACTTCTAAACTTTTTTTTTAAGAAATCAACATCTTGTGGTGTTGATTTCTTAAAAAAAGCTAAAGATTTGTAGACTTGGTACAATAATTTCTATATCTCGTAAGTCATAATTGTCTTGAATGGAAACTAAACTTACAATAAGATGGGAGAGTGAGGCGCCAGTTACGTGGTGTACATTATACAATTATACTGTGTTGCTACTTTGTATACATGCTGCTTATAGTATTTCTAGC
This sequence comes from Lymantria monacha, assembly GCA_905163515.2. Taxonomy (NCBI): domain Eukaryota; kingdom Metazoa; phylum Arthropoda; class Insecta; order Lepidoptera; family Erebidae; genus Lymantria; species Lymantria monacha. The sequence goes on along the minus strand of LR991098.1, from coordinate 13,216,943 downwards.
TATTCATCATAACATTGCTCCTGTTGGTCTGGACTTCATGCTACATACAACGGTCCTGTTTGATTGTAGTCAAAATTCCTTGTGAATTTCTTAATGTTATTGCTGATGAAATGATCTGTTGGGCTTCGGCCTCTTCCATAATGGCAGGGAAAATTGACTTACTATACCACACTGATCAGACATATTGGTATAGGATTTTATTTCGAGATTAGAAGAGAAGGATCTCTTGCTCACATGCCTTGTATGGAATGTAATCTGTCCACCTGATATTTAAAAGATTTAGAAATGCCCAATTATATAATACAAAAATAATTCGTACCTATATGGCTGTCTCTCGTAGAATTTATCTGAAGGTACAAAATGATATCTTGGTTTAATATGTATTGCAAGCCATGATAACAGATTAGATAGATTTTCTTGTTCCACATCTATCTGGAAAAAAAACAGTAAAATATTTAAATATTTTAGAAATATATCTCCGGCTCTTTTCAACCCATTCATAGTTTACAGTTTGGTATCAGTTTGTTCCATAATATGTACGACACCGGCCGTGATAGTAAATCATTTTATTTCGATTTTCCTTCACGTTATTATTTTTTCTATTTTAACTGTCACTGACAACACCAGCACAGGAGAAAGGGTTGGTAATATATTCTTGACTTGCCGACCAGCTGCTCGAACGGAATACCCATTAAAACTACAGCGGTCCCTCCCGCACTTTTACGGGGTCTCGGAGATATCGTCTATTGACATTCTATCCCCAGCACCTTGGGATTTTAGGCCACCTAGTCACGTACAGTGAACAATCAAAATGGTGGAAGAAGAAGCGAGTCTGCAGAAGCAATGTCGTCGATGATCTCCTCACAGAAGGAGGCCATCGACGACCAGTATCTGTCGCTATGAAGCATCATAGAAATGATGGTCAACAACGACAGGTTCATTCCTACGACCGCCGACAGGTCGCTGCGGTGAGGCCCCCAGGCGGGAAATATTGCCAGGGTGTGACGCGCATCATCAGGGGCCTATGCCCGTCTGATCTTGTGCTTACCGAAAGGTACTTACCGAAGAGCCCGTATCCAGTAAGTCCCTGCGTCATCCTGAAGGACAAGTTACCGTGCTTTCTCTTTATCTAGCGGTGGAGGTTGGGCGCAATCGGCTCAACGGTCCCCACCCTGTTGCAGAGGACTCCAATTCCTTCCTCCACCGCCGGATGACTACCCCTCGAGCTGCTTCTCTTGCCCTAGTCAATTCCCCCGCGACAATAAACTCGCCTGTGCCCTAGTCTGGAGTAGCCAGCGCGGTCCAGAACACCGTACGTTAGCTTCTTATAGTCCTCACTGCCATGGTTTACTGCGCTTTCCGCAGCAAAGCCTTATTAGGAGCAGTGAAATACTCCGACCACATCAAGCATTACATCGACATGAGCAAACGCCCTCTGGCGCAGTCTGGTTAACAATTTGGTTAACAACCCTCCTTAGAAATGTCTAAGGAGGGTTGACGTCAGGACCGGGGACTGGTGGCCCACTCGCACGGCAAAGGAGAGGTACATGTACGGCGGGTCTATGGGGTTGCACGCCGTTCTTTCTGTCGCCCCGGACGAAATTAACGGGGAGCGACCACACCATAGCCTGCCATCCAAAAAAAAAGACACACCGGCCATAAAACTAAAGCCAAATAAATGACTTTTGCAATATGTACAATGGAAGCAAAATACATATTACTTCAACCCCAAGTAATTGGGATAAGAGCAGAACAATGATGACGTTAAGATCTTATACTAGGATGGAGAGATGAGGTGGTGAGAAAAATAGTAAGGAGAAAATTCATTCCAATTTTACTTGGTAAGAAAATAAAAAATATAAATATATATAATGAATTATAGAAATGGTACTTACCTTTAACTTGGTTATATGTCACAGTATTCTGATGATGACAGAAGCAATTAGCGTTGCTTTATTCAACCTAATTATTCAAGGTAATGAAAAATGCATACCTTTTGCACTTCATCTTGCTGAATGCCCACTGGCCATAGAGTTGTTATCAGTATGTCAACTCCTCTATATTCACTCTGACCTCTGAAGCAAGCATCTCTAACCATACTACAATCACTTGGTTCAAATGTACACATTGGAATCTCTTTACCAAGCTCTCGCCTAGATAAGCCCGTGAGATAGGCTATTTTGACATCAGCGCTCGTTGTAAATATGCCTCTTTTCCCTAATAAGATAAGAAAAATACTTCATATATATTTTTTTTCTTTCATAACATTTTCATAGGCTCACTAATTATTTATTTGTTAATCACTAATTGTTTTTGTTGTAATTTTATTTGTTGATCACTAATTTATTTACTCTGCTAACTAAAGTAAATATTAATGGCAATAACAAAAAAATCAGTCATATCTAGTGAGACCAAATTGCAATCCCCAATAACAAGAAAGAATAAAGCAATTTGAAGATATACTCACTTTATTTTAGTTTCATATCATGTATTAATCTTGGAAATCCAATACATTTAATTTAATATTTCCATTACAAGCAATTATAAAATAACAAGTATTATTATCTATATATACATAAGAGATTTCCACCTATGTATTGACTCCTTACGATATCTCTGGAACCATAAGGCCCACAGATTTTAAATTTGGTAGAAATATTCCTTTTGCTGAGTAGAGGTCAGCTAAGAACGAGTTTTACGAAATTAGACCCGCGAGAGGGGTTGCTGGTATATAAAAATCACATTTTTAAATATAGTTTCTACAGATTTGAAATTTGGTATAAACATTAATAAATGCCGTTCCCAAAGGGAAATGTGGAATTTGTAACCTAAAATAAATCCTCATTTTTTAAATAAAGCTCCTACAGACTTTAATTTTGGTAGGCATATTTGTGTTACGATGCAGAAATAAACTAAGAACAGCTTTTTAAATATTCCACCCCTAAAGGAGATTGCATAGATTTTAACTCAAAAAATCCACATTTTCAAATACTGCCCCTATGGACTTGGAATTTGGTGTGGAGTTTCTTTCTGCCCTGTAAAGGTCAGATGAAGTACAATTTTAAGAAATTCCTTCTCCGAAAGGAATTCTATGTAGCAAAAGTAAACTACACAACTGAACTGACGTAACCGAAACGAAGCGAGGGCGGGTCGCTAGTTAATAATAATATGATTCCATCCTGCCACAAAATACTAGGTTGGTATAATCAGTCATCAACTTATATATCTACTATAATGTTCTTACTTCTTACCCATATAGATAATATTGGGTACAATCTCTGATCCTTCTTCACAGTACAGCGGCACATGTTCAGGTTTAGATGGTCCAAAAACATAAGTAGTGACAGGAACTAAAATCATCAAAAACATTTCATGATTAGTTGTTTAAAAACAAGGCCTACATTACCAACATTAATTTAAATTGATTGAAACTATAGTTTCAACAAATTGAAATAAAGAATTTTTATGAAAACACAGTTTTACCACATTACAAATCTTGAAATAGAAATTTTGTATTATTGATTTTAACATTTCGGCTGGGCTGTTTTGGCAGGCTGTATGGTAGCAGCTACAAATACTACCAACCCTTGCTTTGCTTGTGGATGTTGCAAAAGACGACTAAGAGCCTTATAACGACCCGGGCCAACTCCAATTTGATGCTGTTTGGTCACACAATTACATTCCCAAGGAGGGTTGACGTCTGGCAGGCCAGGTTGTATGTTAGGTTTTATGGCCGGTCATAAAACTATTGCCAATAACTTCTACAATATGTACTATGAAAGAAGAGTACATTTTGTATCAACCACAAGTAATTGGTATGAGAGTAGAAGAATAATGATGATTTAAACTTTTTAATAACTTGGTATAATCAGATTCAAATACAGAACTTAAAAATCATAGTATGACTACAATATAAGCAAAGATTTATTATCAAAATAGCATAAATGGATTCAACTAATATTAACTTAATAACCAAAATATATACATATATATATATATACATATATATATATATACATATATATATATATATACATATATATATATATATACATATATACATATATATATATATATATATATATATATATATATCACTAAATTGTTGCCATCCTAAGCAATTATTATGAAATCATACTAATATATTATAAATATGAAAGTTTGACGACAGCCTGAATGTTAGAATGATTATTACTCAATTATACATGAACTGTTCAACAGATTTGGATAAAACTTGGCATATAGTCAATTGCCTGGATTAACACATAGGATACCTTTTGTCCCAGTAATGTGCTTTTTTGAGATAATTTAATGACAAAATTTTATATTGTAGAAATTACTTTTTACACAGGCAAAGTCGCGAGCATAAGCTAGTTATACATACATACATATCATCACGCCATATCCCTTGCAGGGTAGGCAGAGAGAACAGAGTGCCAAGGAACTCTATAGTTATTAATAAACATTTTAAATTTAATTATTAATAAATTTATTAATAATAAGTATTTATATATAGTTAATTAAATAAACTAAGATATGAAAATATTCATATAGTATATGATATGGAGAGCTAATATGATATCATATTAGCTCTCCATGTCGTCCACATGTCACATGAATATTTTGCAGGGTTGGGCAAAATCTGATTTCTATTAAAAAAATCAAAAACCATTGATTTTTTTTAAAAAATCATGATTTATTTGATTTTTTAAATTTGAACATAAAATTTGAACATTTTGATTCTTTGAAATTATTGTTAATTATTTTAATATATAAGTCTAAAAATTATAATACAATTTGCGCCTCAAAAACTTGTGACAACGCATTTGTCAGGCTTCTTGCTTCTTGCAAGAAAATTCTTGTCGCGATTTGTTTTCCTTCTGTCCTATACACTCACTCACTATATAGTGCCGAGTGAGGCACGAACGCGTTTGTTGTGCTTTTTGCAAGAATATTCCTGTCGTGTCGTGTCGAAGCTTGTTTTCCTTTTCAACCTATAAATTGACGTTCGCGCATTTCGCTAGTTTAGTTAAGTTAGTTAAGTGAAGTGAAAACATATAAATAAAGTAAAATGAGTGGAAGAAAAGAGGACCCAATATGGCAGTTCTATATTAAGACAACAAATCCAAATAAATTGGGGTGTAGGGCTATTTGTAGAAAGTGCAAGAAAGATATTCAAGGGTTAGTCCAAAGACTTAAAGCACACCACGATGTTTGTAATTATCAAGAGAGGAATACAGGTAATTAAATTATTAATTTTATTTTATTTATATTTTAGGCATATATGATTGTTTTTTGTTTTTAAATGTTAGGTGAAATCTAACACGTGGCGTGGCCTTTAATGTAACTTTTTTAACGCGACCTTTCCCAGGTTAATTATTAAAGATTATCTTTACTCTTCTATACTTACTTAATTTTTAATTTTTTTCAACTTAAACAAATACATTTGCTTTTACATCTCTATTGAACATTTTAACTTTATTTTAAAATCAATAATTCAATACTATATCAATATATCATCAATTATAATTAATCAATATCAATTTTCAGTTATGTTTTTTCTCTTTCCAGAGAGACGAATGTCGCTTGACAGTTTTGCTAGCACATCATCTGCCTCAAGTTGTAGTTCACTCATGACGAAAGTACCAACACCAACAAGTCCAACAACTTTTGAGCCAGTCCAAAAAAAGAAAGCAATCGAAACTCAGCCTACCATGAGTACCATGAGTAGTTTTGTAATGCGGACTTCAACTGCTGAAAAACATAAAATTGACAAACAAATAGCAAAGGCTATTTTTGCTACTAATTCGAGCTTCAGATGTATTGAGAATTTAGAGGTGAAAAAAGCCATTCGGTTATTAAGGCCTGGTTATACACCGCCCTCGAGAAAAACGGTAGCAACAAGTCTTTTGGACGAAATCTATGAAGAGGAAAAAGAAGAATATTTCTCCTCCCTTTCAGGACAGTCCGTAAATATGTCAATTGATGGGTGGTCAAACGTGCACAACGAACCAGTGATATGCGCAACGATAACCACTGAAGATGGACAAGCCCTCCTATACGAAACTATAGACACATCAGGAAATCCACATACTTCAGAATATTTAACTCAAATAGTTTGTGACCTGATTTCTTCATGTGAATTAAAATACAAGTGTACCGTAAAATCTTTTGTGACAGACAATGCCGCAAATATGACACTTTGAGAAAAACATTAGAAGAAAAAACGAACGCAAAAGTTATAACTTATGGCTGCTCTGCACATATTTTTAATTTACTGTGCAAGGACTTTCAAGTTAATGATGTTATAGAACATGTGGTCCAAATTGTTAAATATTTTCGAAATAACCATAGAGCTAAATTCAGTCAAGCAGGAGGCAGCGCTTTAGTCCTTCCAAGCGATGTGAGATGGAATAGCCTTGGCAACTGCTTAGAGATGTATGTCACTCAGTGGGACATCATATTAAAAATCTGCGAAGAAAATAAAAACGAGATTGATTCCACTATTTACCGAAAAGTTTCAAATATTGCGATTAAACATGCAGCGCAAGATTATTTAAACATTTTAAAACCTATATCAGTTGCTCTTGATACTGTGCAGAGGAAAAATGCTACTATCGCAGATACTGTAGAGCAGTGGAAACATTTACAATATATCTTTGATGAATCTGTGGAATTACCATTACAAAAAACACAACAATTTAATAATCGATATAAGCAAGCCCTAACGCCATATCATTTTATAGCGTATATGTTGAATCCTTTGTGGATTAAAAAACCAAAACAAACCAAAAGAAACAAAATACCAGTTAACACCAGAAGAAAAGAATATAGCTTTAGAAACAATTAAAGAGTTACATGAAAACAATGGACTGTTACCTTTAGTAATAAAGTTAAATGCCCGCAGTGCTCCATTTAAGCAAGTTATGTTTTCGGACGAAGTAATAAAAAATGTAAACGGACTACAATGGTGGTTATCACAAAATGATGAGCCGGAAATCTTGAAACAGTTGCCAATAATAAAACAGTTCCTGTGTGCAACTGCTTCTTCAGCTTCAGTAGAACGCGTATTTAGCTCTTTTGGTCTTGTACACTCGGATATTAGAAACAGATTAGGCATAGAAAAAGGAGGAAAACTCGTGCTTTTGTTTAAATTGTATAACGAAAATGAATAGACTAAAAATATACGGTAATAAAATTTAGGTGTTACGTTTAGTTTAAGAATTTGGAATTATGTACTTCTTTTTTGTTGTTTTTGCTAAAAGCAGATACTTCTTTTGATTTTTGAGAAAACTTTTATGTTATGTTGTTATCTGGTTCTGAATAAAAAGAAAAAAAAATTGATTTAAATCATGATTTTAATTTTAAAAATCAAGCGATTTAAATCATGATTTTAATCGTGATTTTAATCACTTGATTTTAATCAGCCCAACCCTGATATTTTGTAATTTTAGTTTTAAGTTTCTCATTTAAGTGAACCATGTAAAGTTCTTTGAGAAATAAATATCTTAATCCATATATAAAATTTACATATACATTCGGCAACAGCATGGTCTTCATATGAATTGATATGCAGTTGTCCATTATGTTCTTGACTTTTATAAATATTTATATTTTTTTATATTAAATAAAAAATTAAATACAAACATACATACATATCATCACACCATATCCCTTGCAGGGTAGACAGAGAGAACAGAGTGCCAGAGAACTCTATCCTTGCACACTTCACTCGCTTCCTCAACATTCATAATTCTCTCCATACACGCTTGCCGGGTTCGGAGACTCTTGACTCCACCTTCCTTCAGTACATGACCCAACTTGTTCTAGGTAAGTGAGTCTCGGTCTACCCCGGTACCTACATCCTTCCACTTTCGCATTGTATATCTTCTTAACCAGATGTTCGTTCGGCATTCTTTCCACATGTCCAAACCATCGTGCATTCCCTTTCGCATCTTTACACCAATACTCTCTTTCATACCTACTCGCTCTCTTACGTCGTCGTTATGAATGCGGTCGGTCAGCCTAACTCCACAGATTTTCCACAGAGATCGCATTAATTTTACTTTCATACTCTTTTCTGCATACCCAACTCTCGCTTCCATACAGTAATGTTGGGACAAGCACTGCGTTATGTATTGCTACACATGCCTTCTGGCTGAGGTGGTGGCTACCGAGAAGTTGCCCCAACGCTCCGTTCACTCTACTTCCCGCATTCACTCTTCGCTCTATATCAGTGGTGTACCTTCCATCTCGGCTAAATCCACATCCAAGATATACAAATTCATCCACTTGCTCCAGTACATCATTACCTATTGTTACTCTTACATCTGTTCTGGCTTCATCTCTTTCAAATACCATTATTTTGGTTTTGCTCACATTCACGCGTAGACTCCTTTTCTTACAATCTTCTGTCATTGTGTCGACTAGGGTCTGCAGGTCAGTCGCTGACTGTGCCAGCAGGACTGCATCATCTGCATAGAGCAGAGCAATGACCACTGAGTCGCCCATCTGAACTCCCACATTCATATCGTTCAACCTTTGGAGACATTTTTCCAGATATATGATAAACAGCCTGGCTGCCAGAACGCACCTCTGCTTAACGCCGATATTGACGTCAAACCAAGGCGACATTCCATCATCCAGCCGCACACAGGCTCTACAGCCCATGTAACTGGACTGCACAGCCTGTAGCAGTTTACTGTTAATACCATACTCCGGTAAAATGTCCCATAGTTCCTTTCGTACAAAAGTGTCAAATGCTCTCTCCAGATCCACAAAACTGCAGAAAACCCTCTGACCCAGATCCAGATGCTTCTCCACAATGTTGCGTAGAGAGAACATTTGATCCACTCCTCCACCTCCTTCGTGTCTCGCACAGTAAAAATTAAATATAATGAAATAAGATAAAATAAACAATGATTTGTTATTAAACATAGTTTTTCAAATTTCGATGGATAATTAGTATAGAAATGTAATTTTTAAATGCACTTTTTTAAATTATATATTAAAGGGAATTTTCGATTTTGATTTTCAATTTATCAAATGGCATGCATTCAGAGGCTAAACTCAATGGGTGGTCTTACTTATAGTTAATTAACATAACTTTAACTTCTATAAAAATATAAGTAAATTCTTTCGTCTTTTTCTAAGACCATTTAAGCATATACCATTCATATATTTCAGTTGGACATGTGTCTCCTCTAAAATAAAAAGAAGTGTTTCAAACTGGCCATAAATATTAATAAAAACAAATATTTTGAATTTTCCTTATCTTGGAGTGGTGTTATATACATCCCTTACTCTGCCATGACACACCCTAACCAATTAGTGGTTGGGGCGGCTAACTACATCCCATCAAAAATATCCGCAATCCGTCATCCTCAACATGTACTGAACGACTCTGACGATTCGATAATGATCGCTCAAGAAAGAGCATACACGGCCCACACGGCCATAACACATAAATATCCACGCTTCCGCCTCCACCGCGGGGGAAGGAAGACGCGACGCGAAATAGTCAATAGTTTAAATGCCTACTTTGGTACCAGCGACACCCCGAGCCAAGGTCCGTTCTCCACAGGGAGAGCCCTCGGGCGTTGTCACTTAAAAAATTTACCGGATTGAGAGCCCTCAGCGCTCACCCATAGTCTGGGTTAAGCTGTGACAGCCATCTGCGGCTAACAGCTAAAAGTATGACATAAAAAAATATTACATGCCTTAGTTGGACATTATGATGCTACCAGGCAAGTTAGTAGCGGTAACACGTCTATCTTATCCTTAGTCCATCACCATGCAAACAGATTTACAACATACATAATTATATGCAATACACATAAATGAATAGTAAAATAATAATTCTATTATACACTCAAACTTTACTTCCAATAAATACCTACTACACATAAATACTTTTTACCTTTTCTTGTTCCCATTTTATAAGCATCTAACTGCGAGTTATCGTCACCGAAGAAGTTTCCAACACATAACAGTACATCAAATGTACCTGATTTTTTTACAATTGTATCAACGCGCGAAAATAAAACGTTAAAATTTCCATTCACATCTCCACAAATTATCCTGAAAAGAATAATAAACTATATAATATAATTGAATGCATATGATATTTGGATAAAAAATGTTTTGATATAAACTTGTTGCATGCAATGCAATTATAATTCTGTGGTCCCAACCATTACCAAATACACTTACGTTTTTTGCTTATCCATTTTAAACAGCTAATGAATTTGATATTAGGTTTTAATGAAAACTAACTCTTTTAATTTCAAAATCTAAATATGTTTATTATTATAACTATTACTACTTAGTCTGTGATCATAACTCACATATACGCTATAGTCAATCTAATCTAAGAAGTGCACTTGGACAGCTGTCAGAGTAAATTGTCTAGGTATGTGAACCAAATAATCGCTATCGAAAATATCCGATTTTAATGAGAAATCGATATTAATTCTTTGTAATTAATAATCGATTTATTTTTTTATTTTTCAAAAAGGAGATGAAATATTAAGTGCTAAATTAATAATACTAAACAAATTTAATTATTTCATCATAAAATCTATTAATTATATTTGGTAGGATTAGGTTAAAAAAACAGAAACTGCATTTGAAAATAGCTATTTATTCAGAATCACTACTATTACTTGAATTATCATCGTCGCGAACATTAATAATTATTTCCTTATCAATAAAATTGTCGAAACGTACATCTCTGTCAAAATCTCTATTCGATTAAATATATTAATCTAATATTTTTACCGATTATTTAGATATTCGTGAATTGGAAGTTGTCAAGCACTACTGTTTAGAACGTTATGACGTGATATTGTAAGGTCGTCAATAATAATTACTATATACCATGTTATTTTAGTTTTAAATTAGTTTTACGAATTTCAACATTACATTCTTGTACAAAAAACTCACCCACAGCGTTAATTATGTAAATAACTTATTAGTTCTTTAAAATTTCAGATTTATTGTTTGCAATCATGTGTATACGTTTGACCAAGGTTATTGTGTATTAAAAAATGCGAAACGTCAAAATGCACTTCTTAGATTAGATGAACTATAGGTAAACTGTAGGAAATTAGGAATGTTAAACAATAATCGATTCTTTTAGTAGTATTAATCGATTTTTAATAAATCGATTATATAAATTTCTCCTTAAATTTGATTTTATAAACAGCGACTATGCGACGGATGAATAATACTCGAAGTAAATTAATTATTATTTACAATTTAAGAGTGAGAACAATATAGTTGTTGGTAAATTAAAAATGTCTTCTAACCATAAAACACCTAAAAACAGTACGTGAAAATATTTTATAATGAAGAACGATAATACCACAGCAATATGCATGTACAGTTTGAAAGAATTAAATAGTTGAAGTAATACTACAAATTTAAAACAGCACATAGAACAATAACATCCTACTGTCTGACAGGTAACATGAATTATTATATTTTATAATGATTATTGTGATCCTTATGACAGCAAAATACTGGTCTCTGTAAAATTCGTTTATAAAAACTAAAAACGTTTGTCGTTTATAACCTCAACATTTTCAATAAAAAATGTGTTATGGTAAACGTCGTCAGTAGGTTTTTACAAACTAATATTTTATTTTAAACCTAGTCAAATAGAAAGAAAGAAAGAAATTTTATTTTGTAAACCTCACAATATAGACACAAACAAAAGAAATAAATATTATACTAACTAAAAAGACAAGGACTCGAATATCTGACGCCAAAATATGGTGCCCGTCTCAGCTTATGGTATAGTAAACTGATACTATAATATCGATATCGATTAATATTGATTAAGAAAAATCGATTTATATTTAATCGATTCTTTTGCATTAACCTCCATCCCTAGCAATCTGTGCTTACTACCGCAGATTAATATATTGTTCAACGTGCTTACTATTACTTATGGAGGGTAAAAACTAAGGAGTACCATCGCAGTGTATTAAGAAGTGTCCATTGAACGGGAGCAAATTAAGGTGGCGCTATAGTAGCAAGTGGAAGAATTTTAAAAAGAGCGCCACAAATTTCATAGGTTATTATTTATCAAATCACAGTTGACTACGCAACTCAGCACACTTCACTCTGCTTATTGCTGCTACATTCATATCATTTCCACTTGCTACACTAGCGCTATTTCGGTGAGTGTTCGAACAATAATTTGCTGTTTACAAGTGGACACTTTTTGGACTAATCCCCCATACAAGATGGTTCTCCTTAGTTTTTACCCTCCATACTATTACTACCATAGAGTTTTTTGTTCTAATTGTTTGTGCAAACAGGAGACAAGACCCATACAGCAAAATCTTATATTGTTTAACAATTTTTCCTTTTTTTCCTTTTGAGTAACCTATTAATAATCTCTGTCCGTCAGTACATAAAGTCATTATCATTACCTAGGCACTTATTATTAAATCATAATTTCTTTGAGAATTTTAGCGTAACATGAAAATACATATAAATTAATGTGTTAATACACTTTAACTGTATCATATTCCATAAAACACCAGCTAAATTATTCAATATAATACTAGAAAACGCTAAAGAAATGAAACAAGAATGCCACGTGATATTTCTAAATTCCCGCAAAACTTTACTGCCGTAGTAAATCTTGAATTTATAGTGTATTAACACTATAAATTAGAGACTAAACTTATATACAAAAATCACATTATACAAAATATTATCATACAAAATTATTTACACGTTAAAACACTAAGATATTGAGTATAATAAATGTTGCTTGCTCTTAAATATAGTGACCTCATATCACTTAAACGAAGACTTAGAATAAAGGTCTTACTAGCCATACCATCATAAAACTAAAAGAAACCTAATACAAGATTATAATATCTACCTATGCATAAAATATTCGACATACATATCATCACGCCATACAGGGCCGGCTTTACCTATAGTGCAGAGGGTGCGGTGCACCCGGGCGCCGGCAGTTAGGGGGCGCCGAGAGCCGCTCGGGACACATAGGGCCTCCACTGTAACTTCATAATCCGATCGCGTTTACCTGGTTTCGTGTCAAAACAACGAGACTAAGCATGCGACAACGTATTTTAGCGAGGTACGGATTTCAGTTGAACGTGTTGTAACTATCAACCATAGTACTTATTACTTCCATGCTATCAACCTATTCCATTTTGTTCACGCATTTTGATACACGAGGGCGCCAGTTGATTGTTTGCACCCGGGCGCTACATCTGCTAGAGCCGCCACTGACGCCATATCCCTTGCAGTGTAGGCAGAGAGAACAGAGTGTACACTCTGCTCCTCTCGACTCGCCTGACTGGGCAAGGCGTGATGGGTGGCGGCCCCCATCGCCGCATCTGCCGATGTTCGTACCCACGGGGGTGGGTCGGTACGCGTCGCCTCCGGGGCACGCCCTAACCCGCATTGCGGTACGTATTCAAGCCGGTTTGCAGTCTAACTAGACTGGCAGGGGACGCCTGCTCCGGACTATGCCCTCCAAATAATGAAATATTCGACGATACCTACTAAGAGGTTTTGGCGGGCATTTAAAGCATCATGTAGCAATTTTCAGAATACATAATGAGTAAATCAAATCACAGTTGACTACGTAACTCAAATGTACTCCGTGGTGGTGAACTTGTATCATATTTATTATCTCAGTGTTTAACGTATTAAATAGTTTTGAGAGTATGTTATATTATTTGATGCAGAGGAGTTCCTCTGCTCACTATGCTCATGCAGTTGCATGAGCATAGTGAGTATTAAACAGTGCTTTAAATATTTTAGTGTACTGCCAAAATTCCTAGAAAATATTACTAACAGAGTGGCCATAAAACACTCGAAGGAAAATGACTATAAATGAGGTTATATTTTAGACTTGGCATAAGGATGATAATCTAAGAAAATTGTGAAAGTATTGCTGCTTTATCTCTCTTGCCAGTTCGAACGGACAAACTGAACCAAAAAGAAGTCACAATTACTCTGTGGTGAACTATGTTGCTGGGGTTTTGGCGCGAATGTGGAAATGTCATGTCACGTTCTTGTATTATATTAATTTCTTAAGTGTTTTGTAGTGTTATATTGAATAATTTTGCTGTTATTTTATGGAATATGATACAGTTAAAGTGCTAAAGTGTAGTGAATATGGTGTAATAGTGGTTTACGTGTAGTTTCATATTTTGTTAAAATTCCCAGAAAAATCATTGATTAGGTTATCAGTACCCAATTAATGGTAACGATTTGACTTACTGACAGGCAGTGACTATTAAGGCTACACAATATCAAGAGATCATGAAAAGAAAATAAGACTTGGCAGTATGGGCTTTGATCCCTTTGCTGTTCCGAATGGACGAACAGAAAAAAAAAACTATGCTGCATTGTGCATTGTGTATGTAATGTTTATAGTTATTAAAAATATTACTTCTTTTTCGTATGTTTACAACATATTTTTAATATATATATTTTATCATATTATGTAATTATAAGTCATGGCTTCATCTAGCAAATTACCTGGTACTGGTTTAGAAGAGGTAGGAGTGCCGGGACAAACTTTTCTTCGTGATGCACTCACTAGTTGCACGGATCCATTAAAAGCAATTGAAGAATTTCAGTTAGAAAATGGAATACTGTTACCGTCTTTGCGACCTATGCTACCTCTACTTGATCTCCATGGTGTACGTAGACTTGATTTTCACACATCTGTATTAGAAGAACTCAGGGATAAACTCATATCACACATCAATGAAGTTGGCGGCAAAGAAGGTAAAGAAAATGACAAGAAGCTGAAAGAATTATTGTCCAAAAGCTTCGCAGTAGTTAGAGTGAAGGCTCTACGGCCAGTTATAATGAGCATACTAAAAAATACACCTCATATTGATGATAAATATCTTAGAGTTCTAGTTAGAGATCGTGAGCTCTACAATGATACTGACACAGAAGTGAAAAGGCAAATTTGGCAAGATAACCAGTCTCTTTTTGGTGATGAAGTATCACCATTATTAAGTCAGTATATCAGGGAAAAAGAAAATGTGTTATTTGATCATGAAAATCTCACAAATCTATTTTTCTCACCATCTCCAAAAGTAAGGCGACAAGGTACAGTTGTTCAAAGGCTGGCCCATATGATTGGAAATAGTGTCAAACTGTATGATATGGTGTTACAGTTCCTTCGGACTTTGTTCTTGAGGACAAGAAATGTCCATTATTGTACTTTAAGGGCAGAATTGTTAATGGCTTTGCATGACTTAGAAATACAGGATATTATATCTGTGGATCCTTGTCACAAGTTTACATGGTGCTTAGATGCTTGTATAAGAGAGAGAAATGTAGATATCAAAAGATCAAGAGAACTACAAGGATTTCTAGACAGTATAAAAAGAGGTCAAGAACAAGTGTTAGGTGATCTATCAATGACATTATGTGACCCATATGCTATAAATTTCTTAGCTACCTCTGCTACCAAGATATTACAACATTTAATCAACACTGAAGGTCTTCCAAGAGATAATACTATATTAATTTTATTATTAAGAATGTTAGCATTAGGCTTAAGTGCCTGGGTAATGATCGACTCTCAAGAATTTAAAGAACCTAAACTTGATAGTCAAGTAGTCACAAAATATTTACCTGCTTTAATGTCACTTATGGTGGACGACCAGGTGCGCTCTTTACATAATAAACTACCTCCAGATGAAAGAGAGTCTGCTATTACTACTATTGAGCATTCAGGCCCGCCTCCCGATGCTTGTGAGGCATATATGAGAGAAAGTTCAGTATGTGGTGTACTTGCAATGTATTATACTCTTCATGCTGCTAAATTTAGAGACAGAGGTGCCCTTTTACGTATTCTTAGTATTTTAGGTAGTTGTAAAGATGGTAGAGCTTATGAAGACCCATTCTTACATGCCTTAGTTGCATTACTGATACAATTACCTGATGAATTCCAAGGAGAGGATTTCAGTACAGTGTTGTTTGATGAATTCTTTTTTGCTGGACTCTCTAAAGATAATGTCACAAGACATTTACTAAAATTGTTATGGTATATACATCCTAAATTACCAGAAACTAGAATTCATACATTAATGAAAGCATTGCAGCCTGGCACGCAGCATAATGAATCGGTGCATAAATTATATGAAATGTTACAACAAAAGATGACCACTCAAGTTGAACCTATACCTAGTACTAGTGAAATGGAGTTCTTGGACTCTCCGCTTATGAGTGTGCCCACACCAGCGCCTTACCATATGTAGTATTTTCTCTTGATATTGATATATATATTTTATTAAATAAAATAAGCCACTTCCTATTTTAATGGACAGTTTCATTTATTTATAATACAACCTTTATGGGATTTAGCGATGACAGGATATGGTGTGGATTTTCTAATTTATAACATTATCTATGATGTGCACACTGCACATACACGTGGAACCATAACCTGGCGTATTACCTCTCACCGCTAATTCAGTGGAACAATGGCACTGATGCTTCAATCTAATTGCCAATGTGATTGCTATATTTATTGTACCTACTTGTTATTTTATTGAATAGTGGCATCTCATGGCTGAGTGATGCAAACATGGTTTTAATAATTATTCACAAGATGGTGGTATATATAGTAAACAAGAGTTTTAACTCGAGAACTAACTCTATCAAATTCGGAAAAGCTTTTCTGTTGTGAATAAAAGGTCTTTATAATATTTATTATATGAAAACAAGAACTATAATCTATGTGTCTTTTCTGTTGAAGTTTTATGAAGAAATTCTAATGGCCTGGTATAAGAATTTCTTAGTGTTTGCTGGTCCACAACTGTATCCGATAGATGGCAGCAGGCATGTGTACAATTTCATTCATGCTTCGATCATTGACCTCCCCATAGGGTGAATAATTAGCCGAGGCAGCGGGTGACCGGACCGGGGATTAGTCTGGTCGCCCCGAAGCGAGGCCACCGCGTGAGGACGACGTCCCGACGGCGAAAGCTGCCGGGGCGTCGACTCGAGAGGGGATACCTGCGAGGGTAAACCGCCGGGCCACCGAAGACAAGACCGGGCTCCGGTGGCCCGCTCGCACGGCGTGAAGAGGTACTTGTAGCGCGGGTCTATAGGGTCGTGCGCCGCTTCCTCTGTCGCCCCGGACGGATTTAGCGGAGCGTGACCAATCCATAGCCCGCCGCCAAAAAAAAAAATAGGGGGAATAATGCTATAATCGTCACACTTTGCAAGCGAGTTCGCGATTGCAATAGATGTTCTGAATTGCCTAGGAAAACGCTGCTGTCAACTCCCGTAGTGCTCTTTTAACAAGCTTTTAGAACACCTTGTTCAAACAAAAGGCAGCGAGACAATTTATTTATAACCCGTAACTACACGATATAACTGTATACGAAATACTCTATTTAGCCAAGGCTTATGAAATGTCAGATGTCAACCTTTCTTGTGAACACAATTATTGAACACGACCAGGGGCGGCTTTACCTATAGTGCAGAGGGTGCGGTTTACCCGGGCGCCGGGTGATAGGGGGCGCCGAGAGCCGCTCAGGCCACATAGAGCCTTCACTGTAACCTACTGTAAGGTGCTGCCGGAGGCGCCTTACGCAGCGAGTGCCTAACCATTTATAAACGTAGTGGGTGCATTATTTGACAATTTTGGGTAGGTTGCTTTGTCGCCATGTTCACTGTAACTTTATCATCTAATCCGATCGCGTTTACTTGGTTTCGTGTCAAAACAACAAGACTAAGCATGCAACAACGCATTCCAGCGAGGTTCGAAGGTAAGTCGAACGTCTTGTTAGTATCAACCTGGGGGGGAACATTAGTTATTTTTACTGATCGTCGCGCCGCCTACAGGTTGTTTGTACAAACATAGCTGCCATTTTGTCCTGATTGTCAAAAGTTTGACAACTCTGTTATTTTTTGTTCTTAGCGTATGTACTTATTGTCAATAATCTATTTTCGGTTATTGATGTTCTTACTGGAAATTATCTCAATTTTCATTGTTAAGTTTATACTATTGCCGTTCCGTTAACGACTGATATGGTTTTTTTTTTATATTTCAGGGTAGGTCTCATAGTGAAAAAAAATCCTATATAATTACATACACACATGTAGATACGTAGGTGTATATTGCTTCAACTTTAGTTCATCGCCTAAGCTCCAGGTAGCAGCACTTTCCATACATGCATATTTTACCATCGAGTTGCCACTCTTTTTCAGTTAATATAATTTTACTCTTTGACCCGGGCGCTACATGTGCTAGAACCACTTCTGAACACGACACTATGAGATAGAATTTCTTTAAAAAAAACGCTCCATAAACCACTGTAAATTATTTATTAGTAGCAAATTACAGTAAATATCTCAAATTAATACATAAAATGTTAAAATAAACTATTTATTCATTTTTATTGAAAGTAGTCAAAAAAATACCAGTGACAATCTAAATAAGTACTGAGCATTTATGTTAAAATACACTTAGAAAGAGATATGACGAAACATGACGTGAAGTTATTATTAAAATAAATACATTAATTCCTTTTTTAAATAAATTTGCTATATATTAGAATCCATATACTAAGTATAAAAAGGTAAAGTATTATTCATATTATATAATTCTATAAATATAATATACTATACACACATTTACGTTAGACATTAATCGCATTATATTTTCTGTAAAATATAGCTTCATGATAGTTTTTGTAAATATAGTTAGTAATGAATTTAATAAAGCTTCCAGCTTACCACAGCTGCTACCAACCAAATAAATATATTTTATAATTAAAAAAAAATCGGTCTATTTCCTCTCAGACTTTAAGTTCTACGGAAAAAAAAAATATTTGCATTAATACAGCATTAATTTAAGTATTAAATGTTTTATTGGTTACCTAATTACTAAACATAAACGAGGCAAACTAAAGATTGAATTAACAGACGAAAATACAAAATATACTTAATTTGACTGTTAAAAACCTAAGTAAATTTTGTGATAATACTTCGAAAAAATATTTAGTTAATTTATCATTTAAATACGTTAACTATATTTCACAGAATGCAAATTCATATGATCAAATATTACGCGCGGTGATCACGTCTCTCTGGTTTCATATCTAGAGAGTGAAGAGACCTCAATGACCGCGAACGCTCGAACAATGACGGATCCGTGTAGATTGGCTCACTACCGTCGTCAAACGCGTTCGCCAAACGTCCAGATGAACCTGCTTCCTCACCTACTTCAGCAAATGTTCTTCCTAATCCGCTGTAATTTTTAAAAAAATAAACATTATTCAAATAAGTATAACAGTCTCAAATCTAACACAGAGTAATGCAACAGTTTATACAAATTTTCAAATGGTGGAACGCATATTTTTTTGTTCTGCGTAAGAAATGATTAAGACATATGCAAGGTTTTTCATTTTTACAACCATTTATACTATTTCTATAATATAATGAAACCTGCAAGTTACTTACAAATATCAGAATCGAATTTATTTGTTATAATTACTGACAGTGTTTTACAATTAAGTTAGGCTAAATCATTTATAGTTTATATATATATAATAAAGTTAATTTGTTATAAATACATTCTATTCTATTTGATATAATATAAAGTATAAATAATTCTTAACTGATGCATTTATTAAGTAGTACCTATAGAATAAAAAAGCTTTAAAACGCTTGTTATACGCTGTTTATATATAAGTAGTTAATATTTCACTCCAAGACAATTACATAAAAATTAAATAAAGAAGGAAATGTTATAATAATTATATAACAAACCTCAATGAGAAGGGTTTATGTAAATGTGAAGCAGAGAATAGCGAGGGTCGGGCGGGTCTTGGTCCTGGGGTCACTGGTCTTAGAGCCGGCGTCGATGAAGACGCCTGGATATTCTTACGTAGTACTCGCCAATAACGTCTGCATTAGAAAATATAATTAGTTTTAAAGATAATAATAAAAACAATAGTCATACATCTCATTAGGTAATTATTTTATTAACCTAAGGGTAATTAGTGACAAATTACAAGTACGAGTAGGTACCTACATATCAGTTATGGTTTCACCAGTTACCTATTATTCGAACGAAACCTTGACATCGGCCACTATCGATCAAATTTTAGGCGAACCGTTTTCGAAGGCTTAGCCAAAAGTTGTATAACCAGGCCTTAGACTGATATACAAATAGCTACAAATTTTGACATACAAATTTTAGTTTTTTATAATAGCCTATTGCCATCTACAACTAAAGGTTACAAATTTCATGGTTTCTATTGAGAAGACTATCGAAAAATATCAAATACATATTAGGTATTTTATGCCTGCATAGTGATTTGAAAGCAGAGGCTCAATGTGTAAGTGGGCAGATTGACGTACTGGTCAGTATCTATAATACTTTGGCTTAAGTAAGCTATCATTTTTTGTTGGCAAACTCCATAGATTACAAGGTGTTCATTTTACGTACCTATAGATATATAGCGCAGCAGTCAGCATAGCTAAGAGCAAGGACAGTAAAACACACAACGCTACCAGCAAAGCTCTGTAGTGGTAAGGAGGTACGCAGATACCCGCAGCTGACACCACTGGCGATGAATCCGTTGCGCCATTCTCCTCTAACAATTCATTACGGTTGTCGAATACCTAAAAAATATTTCAAGGCTATATTTAATATCATTTATTGGAAATTGCTTTTAACTAGTATGAAATTTAATAAAATCGCCCTTAAAAGTATCTACGAGCCGGTTTCTTTAGGTACTTCAATTTGGGCCACCATATCACGTAGAATGAAGAGTTAAATAATTTCATACTGAAATACCAGTTGAGGCCCCATCATGCACCTTTTACATGAGCGATAGCTTATTGAATTTGTTTCAGAGAGTGAAACTCTTAACTTTTAGTTTCTACTTATTTAGGGAAAATAAAAAAGGACTCTATTAAATGCACTTCTCAACACAAATGTGCATATAGCACCGTCACTCACGTACATATTACCTTCTATCTCTTTCTATAGAATTCAATGTATAATTCTATGATTAAATGTAATATTATAGTTGGAGCTTCTGTCTTTGTGGCGATAGATTGAATGTGAGACACTGCATCACGACTGCACTGTAATTTGGAAAATTTGTCGAGGCATTTAATGTTTTAAATGCAGCTAATATTATCAGTAATTTAAGTCCTCGCTTTAAGCTTAAATTTAAAGTATATGAAATATCATGATTGGTAGATAATGATAACCACAAATGTGCTATGTAGATACGTAAAATAATGTTATTTACCTCAATCATCTTTCTAACATGACTGGGGGTCTCAACTTCATCTTTAAGATACTTATCGACACTCGCTTCTTCATAAGACACTTTGTAAACTGTTCCTCCATTTTTATCATCTGATTTGTGTTCTTTATCCGGATTTGTCTCGTTATCGACATTAGTCTTGACCTCGCTTGTGTCATTAGTTTCTGCACCTATTGTAGAATTTACATCTCTTCTACGCCTGCCAAATGATGGCTCCGATCTACCTGTGTGACTTGGGCAATATGCCTGTAAAGATATTTTTAAATATGTTAGTCAATCATTTTAAGAAAACGTAGCTTATAGCATCTATTTTTTTAGATTACAGTATGTATACATACTTAGTTTCTTAGTATTCAAAGTAAAGGAAAATGTTTTACTATTATAAGTAAGTATTTTTTAGTAAATTAATATTCATCCAACAGTCTGTTCACGTTCATTATTGGCGCTCTATATATAACTCTTTACAGGCGCGGCTCAAGCACATGTAGCGCCCGGGTGCAATCAATAGCCTGGCGCCCTCTTGTACCAAAGTGGGTGAACAAAATGGAATAGTATGATGGTTACAAGCGGCTCTCGGCGCCCCCTAACACCCGGCGCCCGGGTGCACCGCACCCTCTGCACTATAGGTAAAACCGGCCCTGCCTCTTTACTAAGTGATATAGAATCTAAAATACCCATAAAAGAACGAGTGTAACTAACATAGCCAGAAATATTAGCATGCTGAAGTGGTAATGGGTAGGCCATATATGTGATGAACTAATAGCCACTGGGGCAGAACAGTTCTGAAGTCAAGATTATATATGCGACTACGCAATATACGATGGCCACGTACTAGTTGCATTGACTACTTGGTGAAAGACACAGGGAATAATCTATGTGGGAAGCCTACGGCCAGCAGTGGACAGTGAAAGACTGAATATGATGAAGGAAGAATAATGTAACAATCGCAACGCACTTTGGACCGACGACTTAGTGAAAGACACAGAGAACAATCTATGAGAGAGGTCTACGTCCTGTAGTGGACAGCGAGAGGCTGAATGATGAGAGCAGAATAATGCTACAATCGCTACGCTTGGCGAGTCAGCAATGTGATAGCAGTTTCCTAATAAAACGCTGCTGGTCATCCAGCTGCTATATTAATGTACAATCATAGAATACATTTTGATATTTTTATAGTATGTAATAGAATAATTATAATAATTAACTATGGATTGTTACTAAGAAAAGATAAGATCTTTATAGAGTCATTTGCTGTTTAATTAAACATAATTATTGTTGGATGTTTTCTGTAGACTTCCTGAGTTTTCAAGTATTTTATCGAGGAATACGCCACAAGAGGCTCAAATCTTGAACGTTCTGGTTAACGGTACGATAGCTCTCTTCATTACGAGAAAATCAAGTTCGTATAGCAAAATATATGTATGTTTACATTTCTGCTCATATCTTTCGACATACAAGCCCGAGATTATTAATGATAGTAAAAAAATGTTTTCTAAAACCTTTTAAATAAGTTATAATCCATTCGGGCCGTGTAACTCAACTCCTAAGAAGAAGAAGTAATAGACAATTGCTTTAGTTGCCTGTATACTTGTTAGAAATACCCAATAGCACTATGATTGAGCGCTGAACCCTACCTTCAACTGCAATAGCGTCAAACGAAATATAGCTTTATGGCAATTAGTTTTAAAGTAGTTGTATAATATTTTGGAGTAATTATTAAGGTGTGAGCAGAGATGATGATCTGATGAATGGTTTAAAATGATGCTTTTATTATCAACTACCCTATAAATCTTGTTATCAAATGACAACATTTGATTTCCAATCATTCTATTGCGGAGGTTTAGTGAAAATGTATTCTCGAAGCTAATCCTGTGCAACCAGGTGGAATCTCATTTTATTTTATTTATTGCATCAAAGAAACATAGGTAGGTACAGCATTATAGTTAATTTAAAATAAGAAAATATATTAAAATAATCAACACTGTCACCAATAAAGTTTCAAATAAATATTAAGAGATTAGTTATTAAGAGTATTAAATATTATATAAAAAAAGGAAATAGGTAAAGAAATACATAAAATTACAAGTTATGCCGCAAATTTGGAAAGTTGAGATCTAAAAGTACTAAGAGTTTCATTAAAAATATCTACGTTGTTACATTTAATATATTATATACAGCTACAAGCACGTTTTATGAATACATTTTGTACATTAGCCCAATCGAATTAGACCAAAAACGGACCAAACCCAGGAAAAATTATAAGTATAATTTTTCCTTCGGAATTCGTTAGGGGGGTTCACTGGGAGTCTACATTTCGGTTTTCGAATTCCCAGTGGTCTTGCATTTTCCGTCATCTTGATTTTAAGGGTGGTTTTTTGTTTTAACTAACTCACCAACACCCAAATATACCCCAACTCCCCCCAAAATATCTCGTTTATTTTCAATTTTACACGAAAAATGGTTATTGCCAAAGTTGTTCTGACTTTACTAAGAATTAAATTTTCTACAATTTTTGTTCTCATCATTTTTTTCGTAGGATTGATATTTTTCGATTCCCACTCGAAAAGAAAGGGTGATTTTTTGTTTATTGAATAACTCTCTTTTTTTTCAATTTTACACGAAAAGTGATGATGATCACTTTTTGTTGTCACCAAAGTTGTTCGAAAGTAAATTTCCAACAATTTTTGTTATTATCTATTTTTCTGTAGAATCGATATTTTTCGATATACCAATGGTTATTACCAAAGTTGTTTGAAATTGAATTTCCTACAATTTCTGTCCTATCTATTTGGCTTAAGAGATCCAATTCTATTTGGCTTAAGAGGTACGAAGAATCAGCTAAACTATTTATAATTTTATATAATAATATTAAATCGTTGTGGGTTTTGTTTTTTTTTGGCGGCGGGCTATAGAGTGGTCACGCCCCGCTAATCCGTCCGGGGCGACAGAAGCGGCGCACGACCCCATAGACCCGCCCTACAAGTACCTCTCCACGCCGTGCGAGCGGGCCACCGGAACCCGGTCTTTGTCTTCGGTGGAAATCTTTGTGGGTGCGACAAATTTCTAAGGAGGTTAATTTATTTGAACAAAAGTATCTTATAAAATACTAGCTCTTTTAGATTAAAAATAGAATGTAATTAATACTTAAGTACATATGACATGATGTCATGATACTCCTGAGATTATTTCCGCTTTGCTTACTCGGCTTTGAAGTATTAGAAAATAGATAATGACCACGTGATTATCACGCCATGCAACCAGTTCTCGTAGAAGTCACAAGTTTAAATACAAGTAAGTACTGCAGAAATTATCCAATTTCAACTACTTTGAATGATAATGTTAGACATACGATAACCCCTTGAAACTGGACGAAGCTTGATATTGTATATTTTTAAAGCTACTGACGTAATAGATACCGTTGTTTACAAAATATATTCATTATGATAATTATGATAACATTTGCTATAATTCTCTAATATGATTTTGTCATTCAGCTGCTATTGCACGTAGTATCTATTATACAGTTTGTTTGTTTGAACGCGTTGATTTCAGAAAATACCAGTTGGATAGCAAAAAAATATTGTAGATAACCTGTCTATCTAGCATCTCTATATCATCATACTCCTACTCTTATCCCAATTACTTGGGGTCGATACAATATGTACTCCTCTTTCATAGTTCATATTATAAAAGTTATTGGCAATAGTTTTATGACCGGCCGCCTGCCAGACTTCAACCCTCCTTGGAAATGTAATTGTTGACCAAAGGGCATCAAATGTAGTTGGCCCAGGTCGTTATAAGGCTTTTAGTCGTTTTTTACGACATCCACGAGCGAAGTGAGGGTTGGTAGTATTCGTAGCGGTTACCACACCGCTAACATCTCTATATATGGGATATAATATAAACGCTTTGACAAATAGGAGCGTAGCAATAACTATAAACATTAAATCGTGAAAAAGTTTGTAACAAGCTGTCAAGGGCTCTACACAGTAACCGTAGTCATGGTAACTGCCATTTTTATATTGCTTATGATGGCAAACAAGCAAAAAGCACACCTGACGATAAATGTTCTTGTCGCTCGTGGGTCTTTGCAATACTAAAAGTATAGTTCTGCTGTTCCCTACCAACCCAAACTCACCCAGAAAGTTCGGCGTTTGGCTCGCTCACCGAATGAAACGCAACAGTAACTTACCACTACTCACACGTCGATTTATTACTGCAGTGTGGTCTACCCTGGAAGGGCCGGCCCGTGGCTGTAGACAGAAAACTGTCAACATTGCGGCCCTACCACTACTACTAATGAAATAAGAAAATTATTTATATTATACAAGGTGGAGATGATAATACGACAATAAATGAAAACACCGGTAATACATAGTGTATATGAGTATTTTGAAACTATCTAAAAAGTCCACACATGCAAATTTAAAAAAAATATTTTCTAGCACACTTTTTAACATAAATATTGAAACAAAATAGAACACCGTTTATAAATATTAGTTCCCTGACCTGTAATCCAACCTAATAGGTACCCTTTCATTATGCCGCATGCATTAGGTATTTTTAATTGTCTTATCTAAGTCTGATGACGCAGTTTATATGGATCTTATAGGTCAGGAATAAGGTATAATATGCATTATTTTTTATTGCGTTTGGCGAAGACTTTAAGTGGTAAACTGGCGATATGCAGGTACCTACCTTCATCTTAGTTTATACTGATGCGGCGCGGGAGGTCTTTGATTTTAGTAATAGCCTAATAATTTAAATTTTTAATACAGAGTGTAGAAAATGTTAATAATATAAAGTAATGTGCTGTGGCTAAACTATAGGACATATTGTATTAAAAGTTTGTATACAGGCTGGGCAAGTCATCAGATATACTAAATTAAAATTAATGTCGTATGGTCGTCTCCACACTGTATATCTATTAATAATGGCGATATCTATCCGTGTTGTGACGGAGTACGAATACAATTCACCACCCTCTTCTCACCCTACTTGCCCGTGGTTGATCGTATGAGACGACTAAGGGATATAAAACGCATATAACATGTATTCAAGAGAAGGAAAACTCGAAACAAAACCCTATACCAATACGTTTGACCAGCGTGGTATAGTAGGTTAATTAACGATAGGGAATCCCGTTGTGAAGGAGGCTCGAGCCCAACACTGCTACATATGAGCTGTGATGATGATGATGATGAATGGCGATATTATTGTTAATGCCACGGGACATTTTTAAATACAACAGTTATCCACGTAAGTGAAACTGCTGACATAGCTAATATATATGTATATATAATTATACATAAATGTATATGCACGTATAGGTTGATAATACTGACCGGCTGACATCCATCGCGACACGTACGTACTGTAGCTTCAAATACTAAAAAGTTTGACTCTGGTATCTTGAATGCATTGAAACGTGCTTCAAGAGAATCTCCGCTACGACCTTTATCTAATTCTGGGAATACGTCTGGGTCGACGGGACATCTAAAATAGAAATATAAATTAAAAACAAATCAATTAACAGATTAATGAACTAATACACAGAAAAGCAATTTTTTAATCATAAGAAAATAATATAAACATGAAGAAATAATTAATAAAAATTACTTGGAGTCCACGCAATATGTACTTCACTTTCATCGTATACATTGCAAAAGTTTTATGACCGGCCATCTGTCTGACGTCAATCCTCCTTGGAAATGTAACTATTGACCAAACGGCACCAGATGGAGTAGGCCCAGGTCAATTTAAACCTCTTAGTCGTCTTTTACGACATCCACGAGCAAAGTAAGTATTGATAGTATTCGTAGCCGCTACCACACAACAGTATAATGTAGGTTTCCATTTGGTTAAAATTCTAGCAGATTATATACAACTGATTTGACTGATACCTAATAGTCAAGTCTAATGATTGAAAAGTGACTCTAAAGTGACTAAGACTCTCTAAAATGAAATACAATATAATATACACTTAATACAATTTCATAATGAATATTTACGTACCCAATACGATCAATTAGCTGCACAGATCGTCCTGAATATGGGTCTCTTGCTATTACATTAGTAGCAAATATATCGGTAGCGTAATTATAACCATCTTGAGCTTCTAATCTAAATGTTAGTGGATCACCAACAGCTATGGTTGTCGTCGGTCTTCCTTGATATAATATCATCAATCGAACTTTAGAGTTTAGAGAACTTTCTTCAGGAAGATACTCTATAGGAATTGGGCTGCCCGATCTGTCGACCAAATTATATCCAAGACTACGGTTAGATTCGATGTTGTACTTTATTATATCTGCTTACTGACTTTGAATGAATTTGATTGAAAACGTAAATTGCTGTGTTGATTTCATAAAAGATAAATTATAGAAGAACTAAGCAAATGGAACGAATGTACGTACAATATAAACATTCATTCAAAGTCCGCCGTTAGTAGCTGTTAGTTCAAGTAACAGCACTCAAAACCATAAACATACCTACTAAAAACCAACTACTGTTAATACTAACATTCCAATAAATTAAAAATGCAACCAAACATCTGGCAGCCAAACACAAAATAAAAAAGAATTTAAAAACCCCAACAAAAAAAAACTTAACCCAAATATCCAAAATACACCACTATTAAAACAAACGTAAACGTTTTTACGAAATCTTATTCAGTTAGGTATTTCTAAAACTCTCCAGACAGAAAAACATTAATTAATGCCAATATCATTCTAAAGGAGCATATTCGAAGCGAACTAATTGAATTAACCCCAAAAACAGTTATATTGTTAATTTTAACTTTGTGTCTATTTGATAAAAAAAATTCCATACAATCAAATTATACTTATAAAAAAAACGTGATCTATAATTACAAAAATTTCCTTGCGTCAAATTTGATTAGCATTATATTATCAAATAGACACATAAGGTTGATGACGCAATTCTCACCCGGCTCCTATATAATTGGAAGTGACAACAGCCTCCGCAGGGCCCCTGAACAAGCAGGTCAGATTGAATCTTTTGTCTCGTGAAGTTTGAACGTTATCGCTGAATTGTACCACTACAATATTTGTCATTGTATCTCCATACTGAAATATATATTACGTATTAAAATCTCATACTTACATTTCTTCCCTGCTATGGAATAAGAATACAATTATTGCCTTATCCTTGGGAGTGGTAAAAATCAGCTAAAAGTTTATCATCAGAGTGAGTAGTGGTTCTCTACTGGAAAATCTATAAAACCTCACTACGATCGCTCATCCGCCTGTTAAACGTGGTGATTACGGCACTATTGGCTTATAAAAGTATTGGGTAGGTCCAGCAGTGGACGGCAAAAGACCGACGGACTGACAGTGCAATCTTTGTAATGCAGTTCTAAAATGCACTTTAGTAGTTACAGATCCTTAAATATGTATAAACCAAATATGGATCCATATAAGAAATAAAATTACGTGCGTTCTTTTATGTTTTCCCTCAGCACAAATAGTGATTAATTCTTGATAATATTCTTAGATTTAGCTATAAAATAGCGACAACCTAATTACTGTAGTCTAAGTAACGACCTCCCTTATCTAGTGTCGGCAGAAAAATCTTTGTGCAATACAAAATGATTATTCTGCGTTTTAATATTATTGATAATTATTATTTACTTGTTTTATGTGACTTTAAAGTGCCAAACTTCAAGGATATATTCCTTAATACAGTGTTGTCAAAAAAAAGGTTGCACACTTAACTTTAATAGCCAAAACTAATATGCAATACTTTTATATGTAAATGTTTTAGTGTTAATATTTATTGGCTTATTTTACTGTGTTGTTATCATCTTCTCAGCTTATATATGTATACTGCTGGGTTCGAACCTTTCCCGCAATTGGAATGAAACTGACCCACTAAACCACGCTGGTCAAACAAATTGCCATAGGATTTGAATTCGAGGTTTTCTTTCCTTGTACAGAGGCTACAATCATATTATATCCATATCCATCCATATCATATTATATAGGAAGCAGTGACTTGTATTCTTACTCCATCACCACAAGAAAGTATGGTATCATTTATTTGAGTCACTATTTTTTATTTTTAGAAATATATATAAATGTTTATTGTAAAATATAACGGTTAAACATATTTGATATAAAATATTGAAACAAACCCGCTGAGTGCCGCATTCGGGATATCCATGAGCACCGGTGATACGGAGTCCATTCACTACCCCGCCATTGCCTCGAAAGAAGCAGCGGTCATAGAAACCATAAGTATACATGCGACCATAGAAGCCTTCTGGGAGACGAAGGGTAAACTCCATTCCATCTTCGTTACATACTTGAGAAACTGTAGAAGAAATTAATATTGTAATTAGTAATTAATAAAAAAATTTTTTTGTAAAATTTTCTTTTAGTTTAATTTAGGTTAAGTATAATCTTTATTATATAATTTGGTAGTAGGCAAAATATATTGAACTATCTTAGAATGAGAAGACATAGTTAAGTAGATTGAGTAAATTAGAATTTTAATAACCATTTTGTCACGCTTGAGACACTAGATGGTACATAGGCAAGTCTATAGTTTTCGAAAAGACACTTCTTACGAATTCGAAAACTATAGAATTGAGTGGGTCAAAATTACCTAGATCCACTTTTTGACTCTATATATGCGCAACCACATTTATTTGCATTGTCATCATCACATACACGAGAAGTTACAAGTACTTTAAAAAAGTATATTAAAAACTTTGAACCGAAATAGGTACCATATACAAAAAGGAATAAAAAATAGTTCTTAATAATAGCGATGTAATATTATGTGATGTTTTTTATTACCGTCTAAACAATCATCGGCTATTCGTCCAAGTGCTCGCTCGTAAAAATCGTATTCGTTTGCAGTATTATCAAAATGCGCAGGATTTGCAGCATCCAATTCTCGAGTATCACGATCACTCAGTTCACAATTATCCCGTTGTTCACCCGCGTAACCTCCTCCATCCCTAGTAACAAAATTTAGGTCAACCATAATGTTATTATAAACAGAGATTTACATCATAAAATGATCTCATTACCTATAGTTGAATGACCGACAGATGAAGTCTCTGGCCTCTATGCATTCTCGTTGGCAATGTGCCAAAGATTGAGCTGTAGTGAAACGTCGAACGAATCGTTTTTGCATGCGTTGTCTTCCAACTTGTCTGAAGCTGTCATCTTCGCAACGCGATCCTTGCCACGGTCTATGACCGATTGGACCTCCACCTATAGGTCCAGGAATACCGCCACCAATAGGTCCACCGACAGGACTATTTAAACCGTTTATTTGTGGACGACCAATCGGAGATCCTACTGGTCCTAAAGGACCATCAGGTTCGTATCCGCCATATACTGGGGCACCTTAAGAGCAGAAAATAAATAAATACCTTATTGTTCATTATTATACAATATATTTCATACCTTGTATAACTTACCTAACGGACGGTCCACTGGTCCAGGTGGCGGATATGATCCTCTGTAACCATTTGGTCGATCAATAGGTCTCCGAACACCGAAGCTTGGTCTCGGCTCTACTGGATATCTGTTAAAAATTTTATATCCAATTAAAATATGCTTCCCAAAATCATTTTTGAAGTAGTTCAGCTAATAAGCTTACTTACCTATCAGCACCGGGTCGAATGCCTCTATCTGGAAATCGATCAGGTCCAGCATAGTCTGGTCCGTAATAACCTCCACGGCTATAGCCTGCTATGATAAAAATTTATACATTAGAGAACAATAAAACTTTTAGTAATGAATTCTATAAAATACCATCTCACCAGGATATGACGATCCGGTCGGCGGATATTTGTCATAAAGTTCTGGGTAACGATCACCGCCCAACGGTACCGGATCTCTGTTCACTCCGACCGGGTAACGGCTGAACGGGTAACGTCCCCAATCGTTAGGTCCTTGGAATCTGTCCTGATCGTATCTGTCAGGATAGCGGTTAGAGTACCACCCGGGTCCGGACGGGTATCGCCCACCACCGCGTATTGCATTAGTTGGATATCTATCTCTATCAACTGGTAATCTTTCAGGATACCTGTCTGATGGGTACCTTTCTGGATATACATCTATAGGGTATCTACTAACAGGATATCTGTTTGCTGGATATCTTCCAATATCGTTTGTAGGATAGTCGTAAAGTGGGTATCGACCGCCATTAGAAGGGAAGCGGTCTCCAGCATTGATGGGATATTTATCAATACCTGGTGGGTATCTATCGGCTCCAGGTGGGTATCGATCAACACCAGGCGGGTATCGATCAACACCAGGCGGGTATCGATCAACACCAGGCGGGTATCGATCAACACCAGGTGGGTATCGATCAACACCAGGCGGATATCGATCAACACCAGGTGGATAGCGGTCAATACCAGGTGGATAACGGTCAATACCCGGTGGATATCTATCTAAAGGATATCTATCTGGGCCTACTCCAGGTGGGTATCTGTCAGACGGGTAGCGGTCTGATCCAACGCCGGGAGGGTATCTGTCATCGTAACGGTCATCATTGCCGCCCGGGTACCGGTCGTCTGGGTACCGATCCGGCCGACGATCGTATCGATCATCGTCCCCATACCGGTCGTCGTCCGGGTAGCGGTCTGAACCTGGCTGATATCTGTCCCGGTCGCCTCCATTGCTACCACCTGTATTGAAAAACAAATATTAGAAAGAATTCTAGATGATATTAATAAAAATCCATGCAAAAAACTTCTAACTACAAACTATACACTTATATAATTTTTCGACGATTTTTTAATATATTACAAATTCATAATCTACAAAAATTCATGCTTTCATTAAACCAATATTTACACACATTAAAACTAGCACTAACTACATACAAACTTAAAAATATCTTTTACAAAACAAAAAACTAATTACAAATTTAGCTGTATCTACAGATTTTTCTACAGACGAATAAAGAATATATCAATTTTAAAAAAAACCATAAACCTGCTACAGCGTAGGTACCTACAGCTTGAGTGATTGTTGAATGTTACCAATAAAAAGTTTGTATAAACAATATTAGGTAATGAACCTTAAATTATATTAAATACCTGATATTATATAAAGGTATTTATGAATTCGCACTGTTTTGTAGTATATTGAATTATTTAATAAATTTATATTTGGGGAATTTCGAAAATTTTATAAGTAGTAACAGAAAAAAATATTACAAGTATGTGCATATACATGGACATAGATGGATATACAGGGTGGAAGTGGACCGCTCCCGAAAACAAAGACAGGTGACCCTACTAGACCTACTTGTAATGATAGGCTAGAAAATAAATCGATTCGGATGAAAAAAAATATTTTTTTTCATAACGAATTTTAAGTTTTTTCACATTCCATCGTATTAGGACAATGCCATATAACGCGAATTCCATAGAAAATACGTAACTTTACTCAGATGAGAAAAGACGCAATCTATTCAAAACTCACGATCATATGTTCAAGAGTTCAACGACATGGCGTGGTGAAAAAAAAATATTTTTTTTTCATCCGAATCGATTTTTTTCTAGCCTATCATTACAAGTAGGACTAGTAAGGTTACCTGTCTTTGTTTTCGGGAGCAGTCCCCTTCCACTCTGTGTAGTTTAAAAAGAAAAAAATTCAAAATGAATGCTGGATTTTAGTTTTAAAATGAATGCTGCATTTTACCTTTAAACATTGCAGACGATTGTCTGCGATATATTGAGGAGATGGCTATAAAAAAGTACATCAAAAAAGTCACATCTATCAGAATTGTATGCAAAAAAAAAATATATCGCGAAGACCTCAAATAAAAATAATCAAAATAGCTACATGTGAACAGTGCCACCACAATAATAATTACTTTTGTTAAAATGAGTAAGAAATTAACTTTATTAATTAATAAATTAATAGTATAATTTAAAACAATATTGTTTCTGTAAGAGGCACACTACGTGTAACTACACAACAAAACCTTCTAAATCTAGTCTCTTGCAGCACTATGCTAGTGTAATTATTATCTAATAAGCAAATTTCTAGAAAAAATTCCGCCTAAATTCGTATCAAAAATAAAAAGTATTATTTTGGAAATTTGCCAATAATTTAAACATTCAACAACCCTCAAACATATACCCGTCCCGGTCTATCATGCATCGAACCTGTAGATGTAGCTGGACGACCCCAATTGCCCTGAGAACCAGCCCCTGGACTCCCTGCTTCTGTCTCCCCAGCAACTAGCTGATCTGAATTCCCATAATATACAGCCAAAAATTACTATATTTATATATTACTGCTTTTGAATAATAGGGATTATAATTTGTTGAGAGATCTGTAGCCCTACTATCAGGCAACGAAACTATACTGCTAATACCACTGTCACCGATCGACTTTGATATTTTGAATCATTAAAATTCAATAAAAACAAATAAAAATTATTGTATTGGTTATTTACAATCATCTTCATCAACATCACCATCACAGCCCATAAATGCCCCACTGTTGGGCTCGGGCCTCCTCCGTAATGGGAGGGAAATTAACCTACTATACCACGCTGGTCAGACGTGTTGGTATAGGGTTTTGTTCCGAGTTTTCCTTCTCTCGCATAGATGTTATATGCGTTTTATATCCCTTAGTAGTCTCGTACGATCACCCACGGGTAAGATATGGGGTGGTGAATAGTATTCTTACTCCGTCATCACACGGATAATATTTACAATAATTTAATCGACAAATTTGTCGAGCGATAATAACGGTAAGTATAATAGGTGCATCACTAATGGCAGTAATGTGATGCGTAACATCATTAAAGGTTCTAGCTATAATTATACAATTCTTTAAACCATATAATTGTAAAATTCTTCACTAGAACTCTCTAATAATAAAATATAGTAATTATAATAACAATTACAGAAATAGATATATCATTTAGATAATTTTCCAGTAAATATGAAAGTTGTTAAACATGCCTTTAGTTACAACCATGTCAAGATAAATATAATACTTAAATATATTGCCTGTAATATGATCATTATGGTGACGCTTTATGGTGGCGCCTGCGAATACTACCAACCCTTGCATTGCTCGTGAGTGTAATTAAAAACGACTAAGAGTTTAATTACCATCTAATGCCGTCTGGTCAACGAGGAAATGTATCTGGGATAACAACAGGATGATAATGATGATGATGATACAGATCTTAAATTACACAAACTCATTTATCAATATTGACCAGGGAGTTTGCGTCACTAATAAAAGTAATAAAGAAATTCTATTTGTGGTCCTAGAAGGGTCAATGTCGGATGATATAGTAACCAAAGAGTATGTAACACTACGTATTAAGAGTCCGAACTCCATACATCGCTTTCAGCTACACGCGGCAGCAAAGTATTACCAACCATACAAATCACTTTTTTTGTTATATGTTGGCTAGTCTGTAAATTGTCTGTTGCCTAGCAACGTCATACTAACGTCATTATATACTTTAGTGCTGCGCACATATCGGCAAACATTCACGATATAGTAGTGTTGGGATTCTAATTTATTATCGATACTTTTTCCCAGGGTCCATTCATTATGGTCGTTCATAATATTTAAGACCTCGGATTGGAATACACACAAGGGAATTTCGAATCAATAAATAAAACCATTTAATCATTGCTTAATTTTATTAATTTGTCATGTAATATTGTTACTATTTATTTTTCTGACAGAGAAATTTTTACATATTATAGGATTATATATCATTTTCACATTCGAAATTAAATTCTACTAGACATCAAATTAAAATCTGCATCAATAATTTTATGCACTATATGAAACAAAAATGTAAATCTAACATAATAGATTTAATTCTATCAGATCACAATTCACAATTAATAGAAAGCCCTGTAACTAAACAAAACTATTCGAACTGGCGATACTGGCGCGTAAACCATCATGATTTTAATAAAGCAAACATGTCAAACTTTTAATACTCCCTTAATAACTTGTCATTTACAAAAAATATTTTACTGAGGACCCAAACCGTGCATATATTTTTTGATAATTTTAAGCTATTTTACGACTTCTTTCCATTCAACATGACAGTTTATAAAATACAAAGAGGTCTAAATGGGTTTCTACAGGTATAAAAATATGCACTTAAAGGACTGAACCCTTTTAACTGAACAAATTTGACTGCACAGATAGCGTAGTGGTTAAGATACCGACCTTCCGTACTAGTGTCGTGAGTTTGATTCCCATGCAGGACAATATTTTGTGCGATCCACAAAGTACTGTTCTGAGTCTGGGTGTAATAGGTCTGCGTTAATTGCACGTTTGTTAAGTCCCTCACAATACAAGGATTATTTCCTTAGTGCAGAGTATTCAGGTTAGTATAATAACAAATAGTATAAAAAAAAAAGAAAGAAATTTAAAAAAAATATAAAAATATAATAATGACAGTAGATATATCAATAAAGCAATAATTATAATAATTAGCAATCCAGTCCAAATGTTTTCAATAATTATTTTGTTGACAAAGTCATACCAGTGTCAACTAGTAGCAAAATAATGACTATCATTTTCACAGTCAGAGAACCAATGTTTATGAGACCTGACCTGAGTACATCATTCAATATTAAAATAATTACAATTCAATTAGCAAATAGTAAGTGTAGGTTATGACGGCATAACAACAAAAATAATTAAACTCAAATAAAACATTCAAACCACTAGTCATATTATTAATCCAAGCCATGCTGTCTTGTGAGTACATTGCCCATGTAGGATAATTCTTTGTATAATCCATAAATGATTGTTGTGAATCTGGGTATCCTTTGTGTCTGTTAATGGTATGTTTGTGAAGTCTAGAACACCCCCGCAACACAAAGACATATTTTAACTCTTTTTTTCAAAATAGCTTTACAAATATACCATTAAGCAAAGTTTAAGTAGAATTTTTTTTTATTGCTTATGTGTGACAAACAACCAAGCAGCACATCTGATGGTAAGTGTCACTGCCGCCCATGGACCTTTGCAATATCAAGGGTATAGCTAGGCCGCTGCCAACCGAAGTAAACCCCAAATCCACCCAGTTGGACTTCCGGCTCTGTCGCTCACGGAACGAAGCGCAATAGCACATTGCCATTACTCAGATGTCGATCTTCTGCGAGAGTGTGGTACTACCCCGAATGGGCCGTCCCTGCCTGTAGACAGAGAACTATCAACAGCATGGTTCTACCTTTCTAGAAAGAATTTGAAGAAAATAAAGAATTTGAAACAGAAATGATAAATGCAAGTTATCCTTAAAAGAAAATTTAAGCCTAAAAAAGAGTTGTTCTTAAATTTTGTGGTACCATAATCATTGAAGCGAAGCATGCCAAAGAAGTTCTCAAGATTTTCTCTTTTAGTAATATTTTACAGTCAATTCATGAGAAAGTTGAGGACACCATTGTGTTCTTACTTCATCACCCTATGAGTAAATTATGCAATTTCTAATAAACCACCTAAATTATTCATCATCATCATCATAGCCCATAAATGTCCCACTGTTGGGCTCGGGCCTTCTCCGTAATGGGAGGGAAATTAACCTACTATACCGCGCTGGTCAGACGTGTCGGTATAGTTTTGTTTCGAGTTTTCCTTCTCTCGCATAGATGTTATATGCGTTTTATATCCCTTAGTCGTCTTGTACGATCACCCACGGGTAAGATATGGGGTGGGGAATATTATATTCTTACTCCGTCACCACACGGCAAATTATTACTATTATAAAACATGTGAAATGATGAAATATCTAAACTACACATCATCATCATCATCACAGCCCATAAATGTCCCACTGTTGGGCTCGGGCCTCCTCCGTAATGGGAGGGAAAAAAACCTACTATACCGCGCTGGTCAGACATGTTGATATAGGGTTTTGTTTCGAGTTTTCCTTCTCTCTATCTAAGCTACACAAAGCCTGTTAATAGGATATTTACACCACATGACTCATTAGATAACGGCCATAAAAGTGTAGTAACTATTTTCTTTTTCATGCACTATGTTATTGCGACACTGTTGAGTATGAACTCACAACTCATGCTCTATTTCTATTATGTGAATATTATGTACAGAACGGTGGGAGTATACATCTTTACTTAATCCTTTGGAATAATAAAGTGTAATAAATATAGTTATATACTAGCAATCTACCAATTCTCATTTTATAACAATGCTCATCTTCTTATTGAACTTTTATTAATACTATAATGGCGGCAATTAATCATACTTACTATGTCTTAGATATTAGCCAATATGTAGTGGCAAATCCACAAGAGTCTTCTAATGGCTTTAATGGTAA
Organism: Lymantria monacha; assembly: GCA_905163515.2. Lineage (NCBI taxonomy): Eukaryota > Metazoa > Arthropoda > Insecta > Lepidoptera > Erebidae > Lymantria > Lymantria monacha. The sequence continues at coordinate 13,179,300 of LR991098.1, read as the reverse complement.
ATTTAAAGCTTGGTTTATGTACTTGTTTAGTAAACTGTTATAATCTTCTTTAAAATATAAATTACAAACATACTTAATTTCATTTAGTTTTTCTATGATTATATACATATGACCTTTCTGGCTTATCGCTTTTACAAACCACGATATCTAAAACAAAACGTGCCATTAGAATTATTTATATCTTTTCAAAATATAAAAGCTACTCACATATATGAAGATAAGTAAGACATACATATCTGATCCAGTGGTGTTCTTGTTAAATATACATTTGATGCCGGTACCGGTATATATCTTTTTTCAGTTTGTAATTCCTCCCAAATAGCAGGTTTATCCATTTTAACGAGATCACTTATTATAACTTTCAAAAACAACAATTTCATCCAATACCAATGTTTTATGTAAGAAAATAGGCGTTAAAAAGTTTCATGCCCTTTATCACAGGAAGGTAATAACTGCACATCCACTTAAAATGTTTCACATAAATCTAAACGCTATATTATTAAAACTATTCAAAATCAAATACTATTAAATGTAATATTACTCTTATTGTTATTATAAAAACTTGGAAATAAATTCTCAATACCCTGTGGCGCCAAATATGCAGAAAAGAATCTGCAGCCAACACACAAATGTAAAAAAAACTGTTGTCATGTTGGCTGCACACGCTGTGCTAACATTTTTTTTTTTTGCAATGAAACCTACTGCATCGGAATAAGGTTTAAAATTGCCTGAATTTCTGTCATAAAAATAATATGTTCTAGAGTGACGACGCACTGATAGTAACGTGTGAGTCAATTGTCGAAAATTTATGGCTGTCACTTATTTTAAAAATGGAACACAAATAACAGAGAGACATTTTCATAGATACATTATATATTTTTTTAATTTCAAATTTAAATTAATATTCTATTTTAAATGGAACGTAATGTAAATCCCAGCACAACTATAGCAACTGTTATCGCAATATGTTAATGCATAAGTAGGTAATATATGAACATTTTTTCATTACCTTTTTCTGAATATGATTTGAGTTGTTTAATAAAGTAAATGGTAGTTTAACCAAATGTCAGCAAACATACATACTTTATTATGTACTAGCTTTTGCCCACAGCTTCGCCCCCGTAAAAGGTAACTTTCCTAAAGTTTTTCATACCCTATTTTTATTTTACATTTTAAGAGTGAATTTAAAAAAAAGATTTTTTTTTTTTTTTTTTTTTTTGTTGTGGCTCTGTTTATACTTAAGCCAATGTCAAAGTTAAGTTGCAGCTTCTTCTTCTTTTTATGTATTGGCAATCAGCTACTTATAAGAGCCATTTTTGCCAGTGTCGAGTTATAATTATCTTCACGTTCTTAATCTCTTCAAGTTAGTCATTGTCTGTCAGTCAGTCGAATTGTCGCCATCAACACTGCTATGGTGACACTGTTAATGGTATGTTGTAGGAATTTTGATGGAAAACGAAAACGTTGTAAAGCACTTTTATATGATATTCACTACATCCCAGCTGTTCTGTCACATCATATTACATAAAACACCATAAAAATTATCTAATATAACACGTTAAAACACTAAGATATCGAATATAATACAAGAGCACAACATGACGTTTTAGATTCCCGCCAAAAGTCCTTTGCGTGAGTTTATAAATCAAAAAAATAAGATTAATGTCATATTTATTTATATCTAATCATTAGCCTAAAATAAGTTTCAAGCTTCTGGCTTTAAAAATGACAATACATCCTTACAACTTTTCATCCCCCTATACAACCCTTTTTTCTAATTATTTATAAATACCCGATTACGAAACGAAAAATGATGTCACAAGCGGGGTTCGAACCCGCACCTATTGGGAATCCGGCCCAATCGTGCTGCCACTTACACCATCGTGAACTATTTTAGGACATGCAAATTTCGCTTCATATTATATCTTACGTCTTCAAGGTGACGTATGCCATCTAGCGGACAATGCTTACCACATTGTATAGGCTTAATACTTCAAACTATACAGTTAGAATTGTATTAAACGATGACACAACCTTGTTATTCAAATTACTGAAATTTTTAGCATTTAATATGCTTAATTATTTATAAATACCCGATTACGAAACGAAAAATGATGTCACAAGCGGGGTTCGAACAGTGGCAGCACGATTGGACCGGATTCCCAATAGGTGCGGGTTCGAACCTCGCTTGTGACATCATTTTTCGTTTCGTAATCGGGTATTAACCTTTTTTTCTATTAAAAAGTAGCCTATGTCCTTTGTCAGGCTCTACACCATCTGTGTACAAAATTTCATTTAGATCGGTTCACTAATTTTGGCGTGAAAGAGCGACAGACAGACAAAGTTACTTTCGCATTTAGAATATTAGTAAGGATTTTCAATGTTCCATATACATTGTTGTATGTTCCACATTTGTGTTGTAAGGAACCATATTACTATAATTAAATCTATAGTAATAGATTTGTTTTTATTGCATCAAATAATTTACATTGTTTTTGTTTCATCATCATCATAACAGCCCATACAGTGTTGGGCTCTTGCGTCACATGAGAAAAATTGACCTACTATAACCACATTGGTCGGACGGGTTTTCCTTTTCTTTTAGTAATGTTATTTGCTCACATTTTTGAAAAGGAAGGGGTGGTGACATATTCTTTTCCGTCACCACACCATACGGATATATTTGTTTATATAAATATAATTAGCTCATTACAGATGTTAAAAAAAAATTGGCACGACACAGCTTACATAGGCAAAGGAATAGCGCTTAAAAAATCTTATATCGTGAATGTAATTGTCGACATCCTTGATTGATTGTACTATTATAGCAATAATAAAAGTAGTCGTTTCTATTAATCCTAATTCATTCTGATATGTTTATTGGTTTCATCCTTCCTTTCCTTCATACGTTGATACTTAATTCAGATAAATATACCTATACCTACCGTTATTATACGTTTTTAAAATTGTGTGTAAGTTTAACGTAGAGTTAAAGTTAAAAATAGTTATTGTATATCTATACAGTTTTAATATGATGAACAAAATAATTGTGGAATGTCAGTACCTAGTATACGCAAGTGTAGTGTAGTGTAATATGTGAAATAAGTGTAGTGTAATAAATTCATATTTTTGATTCAATAATTAATGTATTAAATATAATAAATGCAATCAATAAAGGAAATGCTGTTAATAAAATAACTATCGTTTATATTATAAAAAAAAAAACTATAAGAGAAAAACAAGTTTTTTAATCGAATAATTTTAGTGCCAACTTTTTTCTAACGTCTTTCGAGTTTTGATTTTCACCTTAATATTACATCGAACTGAAATAACACTTTGGCAATGACTTGTTGGCTTATTCATGGACTTTTTTGACTTCGAAACTCGTCCCAGGACTTTGCGCATTATGATAGGGGGAGTTACATTCAATCTTACACTTAAATTAAAAGTCACTCGCAATTTAGATGATACACGACGAAAACCTTTTCGTTTATTTTATTTACTCTATTTTCTATTCATAACCGTGCATATTATGTTATGAGCGATGAATGATATGAGTTATTCACGTATATTTGTCTGCGTTAATTGCATGTTTGTAAAGTCCCCCGCGATACAAGTATTATTTTCCTTAGTGCAGGGAGGTCCTTAAAAAAAAAAAAAAAAAAATGACATAAATAATAATCACTAAATAAATGGTGTAATTACACTAGTCATTTCATAAAGGCGTCATTATTTCGATCATTATGACGTAGAACTTTAATCTATATTACATAACTCATAAATATTCGAACGATCGGATTGAAAAATCGTCCACTTGTCTCTTTTTATAAAATACATGTTGCAAACAGCATGACATTAAAATATTAAAATTATAAGGTCAAATAAATTTATCTCCGATACAACTGTCTTTTGACCTAGTGGCATAAGTATGTTACGCATTTGCTCGATTTTCGAATATTTTTCTGGCATTTTTTTATTAAAAAGCAACGCCCTGCACTGAGGATCTTTGTATTGCAGCGGACTCCATAAACATGCAATTAACGCAGCTAAATTACAGTCAGACTCAGAACAACAATTTGGGATTCGCACAAAGTATTATCCTTCGTGGGAATCGAAAGTCGATATCTTAAGCACTACGCCACCTATACAATCAATTTTCAATAACAAACACAGTAATTAAAACTTGGTAGTAATAGGCTAACTCCTTATTATGTAAGATTACGAAATATAACTATGCTTACATTTTAGTTGAGCTCTTAGGAGATAAATATGTGACATTATAAAATACAATTGTAAAATTTTAATAAATATAATACTAAACGAGATATACTTACGCATTAAATTTTCGTAGTAATCGAAATCTGGATCGTATAAAAGTCGCATACCATCCTTCTGATTGTATCTGCTCAGTCGGCATGTCCTGGCACGGTCGCTGTACACCGCCGACCTGAACAATACAACATAACACAAACAAAGAATTAATGACTACAATACACGCAATCATATTATACCCTAGCGCCTAACTATGATTTGAACGCGCGTTAAATTTCATGGCCAAACCATAAGCATATAAAGAGATGCTTTTTTTTATAATATTTTTTGACGGACGACAGCAGGATTACATATGACCCACCTATATATGCCATCTGCCATGTAACCTATTTCCGCCTTTTGAATGGACCATGGCTCATGATTTTGGGCCTCAGTAGCATAAATGCGCGACTAGTCATCAACCAAATCTCTATAGAATATGAGACAGAGTTAAGATTTATATGTTGATCGGTTAAAAAAAAGGGGGTTATATTAATTTGAAGCTACCCCTAAGCGATGTTTAGACATTCTCTGGCACATCGCCGTCGCACCACGGTTGGTAGATTGTTTCATCGTTACCCATTTGGTACACAGATATTAGATGGAGCGACTACTCCGGGGAAAGATTTTCCCTCAAAGTTACTTAGGATCAAAAGACGATCTGAATACCTATTATTGGGTAATAGGCTTGGAGGATTATTTAAGATAGCTTGAATTAGCTAACATATTTATAGAGAAAAAGTAATAATTATTGCGAAAATAATTATCTAAATAGTTGAAGAAAAATACGCGCTACGTATTTTTTTTCAATTATTTAGACAATTATTTATAGCTTCGGGAATAATTATTAGGTACTACATTAAAACACACAGAATTAAACGACAGTTCGTTAATCGTATAATAAACTTATCGTTTGCTTATCTCTTTGTTTCTATATATGTATTTCTGATGGATCAACATTTTTTTTTTAAATCTAGGTCAAATAATATGTTTTTTATCATTGAACAGATTAAATCTGTCAAGAAAATACACAATGTTATTCATTGTCCATGCAGATACTCAATGTACTTGCTATCTTGATTTATTGCATTAATACTTTTAAACAATAATAATAGAAATGCTTTTCTTTTTCTTAGTATTTTCTGTTTCAAATTGATCATATAATCAAATTTTGTTTTCATCTACATAGTATGTGTATATAGCTTGTTGTTGCTCTACCTGTTGTAGTTGCACCAGGTATAAGTTTATCAACGGCATCTGCCCATTTAGGCAGAAATCATGAGGGTGATGTTGTGTCACATTGTTACCGGCATACTGAAGGGGTGGGTATCCTATAAAGTTTGCTGACTGACAGGTTGACTTGCTTATTAGGCGGAGAGGGGAAAAGATCAGAACCTTACGCAAACGTTCTGTCGCTCCGTGTGGTTGGAGGAGGTGTGACAATATCATAGCCAGGAAAAATGGTTCTGTACGGCTTGAGAGCCCTCAGCGCTCACCCACAGTCCGGGTAAAGTTGTCATAGCCATCTGAGGCTAACAACTAAGAAACACAAAAAAAAATGGTTCTGTCTTAGGAATACATTTACAAGATTAAACTTACTCCAATTTTAGGAATATGTTCTATTCTTATTTCATCTATGAATAGCATAAACAAACATATTGCGACGATCTTAATTAAGACAGAAAAATACTTTACCTGCATTGAAAACTGGTTTGCCTCAAACATTCATCCAAACACTCGCTCAATGATCTTCCAGTTATTTCGGAATGGAATTCTCCAGTTATTCTGCTGTTTCTGTATCTCTGGAAGGCGGTGTCCGGTCTGCGTCCGGGTGAAAACAGGTGTGACGTCACACTGTTGTCCGGATACTCGGTGCCGCGAGCTGTCACCCGATGAGAGACTGATCATAATCGTGAGAAAAACCTTAATGTGTTTTCATGCAATATGACATGTTAATATGTTAATTGATTTAAGTAGCTACTTGAACACAACTAATCAATTTCAAATAACAAAAATATAAATAATTATGAACTATACATCTAAAGAAAAAAGTCATGGACTCTTGTATACTCCTCGCCTGACATACGGAGCACAAACTTGGATCTACAATAAATACACAAAAACGAAAATTCGGACATGCCAGCGTTCTATGGAGAGAAACATTCTAGGCCTAAAGCTCAAAGATAAACAAAGAAGCAGTGATATAAGACGCAAAACCAAAGTCATAAATGCGGGCAAGCATGCACAGCGGTTGAAGTGGAAATGGGCTGGCCACATGATACGAACGACAAGTGAACCATGGACGAAACTGGTCACAGCATGGAAAGGTCCAAAAGGCAAGAGAGCCAGGGGCAGACCTATAGACCGTTGGTCAGATGACCTACGAAAGATAGCGGGTAACAGTTGGATGGAGACAGCAGGAGATAAAGTACAATGGAGACAGTTTGAGGAGGCCTACACCCGAGAGGGACCATGACTTAATATTATTTATCTTAAATCTTTTTTTTTACATACTTTTAAATTGTATTGTATTTTATTATGTAAGAATTAAGTCAAGGAACAAATAAAGGCTTATTATTTGTATCTCCTTTTTAATCACGGGATCTTCCGTAGGGAAGATGCCCGGTCCTTTAGGAGGCTTACATGGGGATATGGATCCAACACGCAGAGGCCTTTATTATTATTATTTTTTTCACTTTATTATTATTACATATTTTAATTTGAAATTATTTTTCATTCCATATGAACAGAATTTTATATTATTTTAACGTTATCTCTATAACGGTAAATTAATATGAAATTATGTTCATATGGAATAAATTATTTTTACAGATTTTATCGCGTTTCTTTTTGGTTAGAAGATGTAAGTGAGATTTAACGTAAGCATGTACTATTATTTTTATTTATTTATTTATTAAACTTCATGCAACAAGTACAATGGCGGACTTAATGCTGGAGGCATTCTCTACCAGTCAACCAAAGGTGAAGCAGAAATGGTAGAAGGTAGGGCATGTTCCAAGGTATTAACTTAATGCTAGACAATAAACGAAAGAGCGTTTGTACACTATATACTACAAACTTATAATAATACACTTTACAAACAAAGATAGATACATACAAGAATATATACTACATATCAAAAATACATATATACGCATGTATATTAGCATGTATTGTTACAAACGAATTAAGTGTATAACTACTTATTGTTGTTTTAAAAGTGTTATCAAGTAGCTTTAGTATTAAACACGTATAGTTATTTTTTTTTTCATATTCAAAAGTTGATAACAACTACATCAGCGAGAAATCCACTATGCAAGTTTTTATATCACACAAATAAAACCTCACGTAAATATATCAAATAATATTTAGTTATTTTAATTAAATCAAGTTATTTTTTTTTAAATACTATTACGAGCGTATAAGGTAATAGTTATACTCACGATTGTCAAGACATACGAGGTCGTAAAAGTGATGTGTCGGCGATGCGCTTACGGTTACATCATCCTTCTGAGATACTGAATCTTCTTCAGAGAGAACGCACTGGCGAGTCATGGCATCATGCTCGATTGAACGACAGAAATACCTAGATTAGACGATAATATCTTACTTATGATAATTGTATAAAGAAAATAATGTGAAAATTAAATAAATAATTAAATAGAAATTATTATTAAATCCATACAGATAACTATGTGACAGATCTAGTAAGGTTACAGACAAGAATCTTGGGTCATGTCGTGGTTGTCAGTGTATTCAAGACAGTGTGTTTTTATTTTTTAAAGACCCAAACTTTCTGTGCCGGGAAAATGATTTTTTATTGCATACATAGACAATTTTTTTTTTAAACAATTTGAAAAACCTGGGTTTAAATTGTCTACGTTTAAACAGAGTCTGGACTCGGAACATCAATTTGTGGATCACCCAAAATATTGTCTATTGAAATCGAACCTACGCCACTTGACACAGTAGATCGGTATTTTAACCACTACGCTATCTGTGCTGTCGTAGTATTATGCCGTATAGACAGCAATAGCCCACACCCACTATTATTGGATTGAAACTACAAATTTTGCATAACCATAGGAATATATTCGGCTATAAATCATATGAAGGTGTGAGACTATGGAAAAACGAATAGATAAAAATCCTCGATGATAGACTTAAGTCGAGAGTAACTTTTCATTTGCATTGTATAAATAATAAAAACACTCACTTTTCAGCACGAACACACATTGACTGACATTCATCCAATGTCATATTTGAGAAAACATCAGCTTCAAATGGTCCCCCCAGGCGTTTGTTCTCTTCTTTAATAAAAACAGCTAAGCCATCGCACCGACGTTCGGCTGGAATTTAATGACTTATTACATTCTGAATACAAATATTATTATATTTAAATTAATATAAACAATTTTTATTAAATATATTTTTATTTGGTGTAAAGATGCGAAAGGGAATGCTCCGACGGTTCGGACATGTGGAAAGAATTCCGAACGAACGTCTGGTTAAGAAGATATACAATGCGAAAGTGGAAGGATGTAGGTACCGAGGGAGACCTAGACTAACCTACCTAGACCAGATCGGTCATGTACTGAAGGAAGGTGGAGTCAAGAGTCTCCGAAACCGGCGAGCGTGTATGAAGAGAATTATGAATGTTGAGGAAGCGAGTGAAGTATGCAAAGATAGAGTTCTCTGGCACTCTGTTCTCTCTGCCTACCCTGCAAGGGATATGGCGTGATGATATGTATGTGTATGTATTTTTATTTATATAATGGGATGTCATCTAATATTTAGCTATAAGATTAGTTGTGTTTAATAAACTGATTTAGCTTTTTTTTTTTAAGTCAACACCCTGAAAATGGAAATAATCCTTGTATTGCGGAGGAGTTTACAAATACACAATTAACGCAGACAAATTATACTCAGTCTCATTACAAAAGCTTGTGGATCGCACAAAGTATTTGTCTTGCACGGGAATCATTTCCACGACACCAGTGTGCCAGTGCACAGTAGGTCAGTATCTTAATCTGAATTGTCCGGTCACCCGACGTGAGGCCACCGCGTGAGGACGACGCCTCAACGGCGAAAGCTGTCGGGGCGTCGACAGGAGAGGAGCCCGAGAGGGCATACCGCCGAGCGGGCCACCGAAGACAAAGATCGGGTACCGGTGGCCCGCTCGCACGGCGAAGAAGAGGTGCTTGCAGGGTGGATCAATGGGGTTGCGCGCCGCCTCTTCCGTCACCCCGGACCGATTTGGCGGGGTGCGACGTCCATAGCCCACCGCAAAAAAAAAAAAAAGGTCAGTATCTTAACCACTACACTACAGTCAAATCTTATCTCATCTGTGCACTTAAATCTATAGCATTCCAAACTGTCGTCTGCCTCCAATACTATATTCAGTGTTACCATATACAATGTGGTATTATTGTGATGGTATTTTTATACCGATTTACATTAGCTAACAATTTTAGAAATGTTAATTAGAATTTATATAATAAAGGATTTTTTTTTGCCACCACCCTGCACAAAGGAAATAATCCTTGTATTGCAGGGGACTTTAAAAACATATAATTAAAACAGACAAATTATACCGAGAGTCAGAGCAACTATTTGTGGATCACTTAAACACGCGCTACACGGTTTCAAACAGTGGTTTGAAGCAGAAAAAGCAGAAATACGCTTTGCTGGCTACATGGTTCAAAGCTAGTTTGAAACCAACAGTTTTCAGAGAACGTGACGCGGATAGGACGTCTTTACGCTCGCGTACCGTATATTTACTACAATGATGTCATTGTGCCTTACCTATCAAAAGAACAAAAAAATGGTTACTCAAAATTTTTGTTCAAAGGCTCAAATGGGAGCCAGTCTGATGGTACGACATTCACGGAGACGTCATTTTATAAAATATTTATAAATTATTTTTATTATTTTATTTTTTTCATTTTTATTTATTATTTATAAATAAAATATAGATGCTATAGTTGTATTGGAAAGTTGGGTTTTACACAATTTATTGAAGAAAAAGGCTTGACAATTTTTACTAAGGAAAAATTTTTTTGCTAATACATCCCACGCATTTCTTTTTTGTGTAATAGTTTTATAAGCTTTACAATTTAACTCCCAAAGGCAGGGCAAGTCTTTGTATAACTTGAGAAGTTGAGTAATAACATCGCGATTGCATTCTGTCTGTTCACGCGCAGAACGTCGTCACGTGCGTCTACGCTCACCGCTACAGCGTGACTGTCGTACATTTGGTTTGAAGCAAGCGGCTAGATGGTTTCAAACAAGATTTAGACGAACGTTTGGCCAGTGGTTTGTAGCGCAAGCCTCGCTACCAAGGGCGTTTAGAGGTCATGCGAAATTTGGCATCAAACATCTGTCTACACTGTTTGAAGCCGTTGCTTCAAACCACTGTTTGAAACCGTGTAGTTACTATATTAAAGTATTGTCCTGCGTAGGTATAGAACCTACGTTAACTGGCACGGTAGGTCGGTATCTTAACCACTACGCTATCTATACAGTCTGTAAATAGATCTGAATGTATACAATTATAAATATTAAACATATTATTATATATTCTCAAGCCTTTATTTTAAAAGGAAACAGATATCAAAGATGAAAACAGCATCGGTCGTAGCATTACCAACGCATAAGCTACTGCAACGAGGCAAATACTACTATTTTATATAATACACTGTTATTCACTTTTTTTATTACAGAAACAGCACATATACATTTGATAACAAACTCAGCAGATTTCTGTTTATAAAAAACTTTAAAATAGCTGACACGAATAGATAACTTTAATATATTTCGGCTACAGCTCTCTTATCCGCTGTACCAATGGAAAGTTCTCGCCAATAACGCGTGACGTCATAACACGCTCGTAACACAAACATAATAAGAAATTTGTCAAACCGTTGTAGGTAATATTCATTCACACCACTTGTTTTTTTATGGTCATACTGAACAGGTTAATAACTTATTAAATAGATCAAAAGTACGAGTAAATATAAAAGGGAAAATTTTAATGTTTATGAACTATCAGATAGAATAATCATAGTTATTATTATAGGCTATGATATATAGGCTTGGATATTCGACAAGTTCGTAAGGCGATACAAGCTCTCATAATACACTGTGAGGTCTTCACCACAAGCCTTATTTATTAGCTGGCTAAGACTATAGTCTTTAGTTCTAAACTAGTTTTTAGTTCTAGAGATCAGAAGCGTATGAAAGCCTAACAACCTGCGTCCTCTTTTCGCCTTTTAGACGACGACCTATCATCACCGCTGAAAAAACACATTGCCTGTCTCAAAAGAATCCAATCGAAACTAATCTGGTTTGGACGTCACTCAGATGTGATCACATCGCTTTTTCAAGTAAATAAAGAAGTCAAGTGATGATAGTAAAACAGTGAAATCAAGAAAGGACTCTAATACTAAGTTATTGAGTCCACTTTACTCTGGACCTCTGAATCCACATTAAAGAAAATGGTAAAAGGGCGCATATTTATAGATAAACTAGCAGCCCTGGCCACGCGTTGCTGTGGCTTAGGTAGCCTCAGTAACACGTGGTTGTTATGCTAATAAATTGTAGCTTATACAAAATGTTTGTACGTTTAACATAGCGCCATCTATTAAATACTTACTCAATCCAGTCAACAGATACCGCCATCTGTTAGAATCGTTTGGAGGTAACAGATAATTGTGACTGTCAAATAATAAACAAATAATTTGCAATAAAATAATATTACGACTATAAATTGAGATGGAAGCTATCCTATCTTTTAAGTTGGATCAGACTACACATGCTGTGCAAATTTGATTAAAGTCGGTTAAGTACTTTAGGAGTCCATCGTAGACAAACAACGTGACACGTAATTTATATATATTAAGATTTTCAGTTGATTACTGTTCTAAAAAATTCACCTTGCGTCTAATTTTTTTAAAAGCTTTTAATTACATAAGCACCATAATTGTATCCTATGTAGTTCAATAATCAATCGAGTCCGTAATGCGGTCAGGAGGACATTACGTATATTATTATTATATACCACAACAGATCAAAATACACCTAAATACTTATCATTATATGATGTTTTTTATGAAAAATTATCATGTATTATCCTATTTTTTGGGTCACACAAATCTATATCTGTTATACCTACTTAATAATCATAACATTCGATGTTGATAGATTATATGTATTAAGAATCATTAAAAATATTTACCATTCAGACAAGTATTTTCTAAATAATCGGCATTGTGATCGTCTTCTAATAATTCTGGATGCGTCCTCCTAGTAAATCTGCTTAAAGAACATGTTCTTAAAGCAGAATCATATGTAGCTGAACGACATACAAAACTGAATTCTCCCAAACACTTATCTTCACATTCGGTTCGATTAGCAACCATGATTTCTTTAAGATCCGAAGGTGGAAGTTTGAGTCGTTTACGAGCATGACGTTCGAAAACATATCGACGTGAAGGACACTCGCGTTCAGGTCGATTTGCTGAAAGAAAAATCATTAGAAGTAATTTGCGAATAGCAAATTTTAACAACCATATTTACATACTCATATTAAATGTAATCTTGTATTTGCATAAAAATAAAGAGCGCAAATTGCACCTAGTCTCAGAATAAGTGCCCAAAACTTTTAAGATTTTTGAAATAATTAGTGTATTTCGCAATTGTTGGATATGTTTCACAATTGGGCACAGTAGGATATTATCCTTATTGGATCATGACATAATACTGTCTTACTATGACATAGGTACTAATCCTTACTAATATTATAAATCCGAAAGTAACTCTGTCTGTTTGTCTGTCGCTCTTTCACGCCAAAACTACTGAACCGATCTAAATAAAATTTAGTACATAGATAGTCTAGAACCTGACAAAGGACATAGGCTACTTTTAATGCCAATAAGAAGGTTGTAAAGAGGGATGAAAAGTTGTAAGGAAATATTGTCATTTAAAAGCCAAAAGGTTGAAACTTATTGTTAGGCTATTAATTAGATATAAATAAATATGACATTAACATTTTGTAAAAAAATTACCCTTAAGGGGTAAAATAAAAATAGAGGATGAAAAGCTTTAGGAAAGTAACCTTTTACGCAGGCGAAGCCGCGGGCAGAAGCTAATATATAATGTGTGTAATGTTTAAATGTTTACAGTGCCGTGTTTAAAAAGTACATCTATGGAAGAAGTTTTCAATTCGATCTTATATATATATATATATATATATATATATATATATATATATATATATATAAAATTTATAAGATTCTCCTTTATTTGAATAAAAAAATACATCAATTGTCCTAGTGATCATGGTCACGGGAGGACATGGTCCTTTGTCAATTAAATATCAAATACAAACGCGATAGAATCCGTAAAAGTAGAAAACTACTTTGCGCATACATGGCGCCGATATAAAAATATCAAAGTTAATCATAATTTAATATTATTATTTTATATTGCTAGTTTTATGGTTACATGAAACAGAGTAGATATTTGAGCTTTGATTCAAAAAGACAACGCGGATATGATTCGCGAACTAGACGGGGCTTCCCGGGGACGGGTATGTTGCGAGGTTTCAGCATGTACACATTGTTTGCTTAATATTTTTTGTGTTAATAATGGTAAAACTGACGAATAAAATGTTATGTTTATTGTAATATAATAATAAGTAAATAAAATAAAATATCTTACATGTAAGACAAATTTCATTAAAATGAACGCTATTCGGTACTATCATGAGAGTTCCAATTCCTTCAGGAGCGGCTTGTTCTCGTGTTAAATAACAGGTAGATTCTTCATATTCGGGTTCAGGGCTGAACGCTGCTATACGTGCTCCAGGTTGAAAATCAATCGAATTACAAGTCCTAACTAGGCTGTTCCCCGAACGGTCACGCAAACATAAATCTTGGCATTTCTCTAAGACGCGAAAAGGTGGCGCCGTCTCGCGTACCTAAATTAATAAGAAGAAAACAATGAATAATTAATTTATTTTAACTGAAATTAACGAGATATTAACTCCTGCGACTTCAGTTTAAGGACGGTTGGAATGGTTGGTACTTTTTCTCAACATACACGTGTAATTCTTAACTTCTTACGTGCATCCTTGGATCTTTACAATGGAAGAAAAATTGGCATGCATGCACCATGCTCAGACAGATTAGTATAAAATTTTTATTTCATGTTTCCCATCTCTTGCAGTAGTTAAACTGCATACGCACATTTTTTATCGCTTATGGTGGCAAACAAGCAAGCAGCACACTTTAATATTGTAAGGTTCCCTGGAGTACCCTGCAAGGGATATGGCGTGATGATATGTATGTATGTATGTATAAATATACTTACAACGTCATCATCAAATCCATGTAACTGTTGATTGGGCAATCGTTCGTACATAACTCGGCCCATTCCTTGGTTGCATGTTGTTTGAGCTGTGAATAAAACGGAACCTATTAAACGATTCTAATTTTAAATGAATTACAAAATATGAACGGTTGCCATTTTGTACACATCCGTTCAGTGAATACTCGGTTTAAAAGAAGTGCACAGAGCTTACTTAGATATCTAACTCTATTATTTTTTACCGTATCAAATCAAACGAGTTTTCTTATGAAACGAAATAATCATGTTGACGAATGTAATTTTTCTACCAAATATTTATTGATTATTGTTTCGATTTAAAATAACATACGTTCAATGATGGATAACAAAAAAATGTTTAATGTATGTACGTAGGTAAATATAAATAAACATATTTTTTACGTGTGGTGACGGAGTAAGAATATAATTCACCACCCTTACCCGTGGGTGATCGTAAACGACGACTAAGGGATATAAAAAGCATATAACATCTATGCAAACAAAGGGAAACTCGAAACAAAACCCTATCCCAACACACTTGACCAGCGTGGTATTGTAGATCAATTTCCCTCCCATTATAGAGGAGGTTCGAGCCCAACAGTGGGACATATATGAGCTGAGATGTTGATAACATAATAAAACGTCATAAAATAATAATTGATAAGGCTATACAGCGTAGAGTTAACACACAGTGGTAAAAACCCTTTTTATCTAACCTTATAATTAGCGAGATTTAGTAGGACAATTTGTCAATTTCCCTCCCATAAGGGAGTTGGCTCGAGCGTAGTAGGATGTTTAGTTAGTTGAGTAAGTATTACTCACTAGCTTACTAGTAGTTACCTTTATTACGAAATATGAATGACTTTGTACGATACCAGAGATGATTATTATTCTTCTTCTTCTTCTTTTTATGTATTGGCAATCAGCTACTTATACGAGGCATTGTTGCCAGTGTCGAGTTATAATTATCTTCACGTTCTTAGTCTCTTCAGGTTAGTCATTGTCTGTCAGTAAGTCAAATTGTCGCCATTAACAGTGTTATGGCCACATTGTTAATGGTATCTTGTGGGAAATTTGATGGAAAACGAAAACGTTGTAAAGCACTTTTATATGATATTCACTACATCCCAGTAGTTCTGTCACATCACATTACATAAAATGCCATTAAAATTATCTAATATAACACGTTAAAACACTAAGATATCGAATATAATACAAGAGCACCACATGACGTTTTAGATTCCCGCCAAAAGTCCGAGATGATTAGTATTGTAATGTATATGTTAATAGAAACGTATCTTTACGCTGTAACTGTGTGGTAACGGGTTAATAACGTGACACCACCGATTGAACTGGTTAAGGGGTTACTGCCTGATGAGTAACCATGAAAATGAACAACAACGTTTTCACAGGTAGATTATTTACTTGTCGGTCGAGGAGAAGGTACTCCTCAGGGGTATTCCGTCGGGCCAACCACTGACGTCAAGTCACTCTGCTCCGGTGGTTGGCCCAACGACGAAGGCGACGTCACGGGTGGGTTACGGGTGTGCATGCTTACGCCCCTCTGTCACCCCGGACGGAGTGGTGCGAGGAGTGTGCCGAACGTAACCCACCCCCAAAAAAAAAAAAAAAAAAAAAAAAAAAAGATTATTTACTTGTCAATTTTTATAGCATTATCCTTCTTCATGGGGAGGACGATATACAACAGCTAACTTCAAAACTTCAAAAGTTTGATGGATGGAATATTAGTAGGATTATATGAGTTCTTACCATTAGCCATGGTGAGCATCGTAAGCGCGGTAAAGGCGTGCATGACGCTCGCCCCCCGGGGCTTCATCTTCCAACACTTATATCACTGGCACCTCGTCACCGACCACACATAGGGTCACCTGAAATATAAATATTCTCATTATAGAAACACTAATGATTTCGCCATACTAAATCTATTTATTTATATATATATTTATTCTATTAATTTTTCATTTCGTAATCGGATTTTATAAATAATTAAGCATATTAAATGCTAAATTTCAGTAATTTAAATAACAAGGTTGTGTCATCGTTTAATACAATTCTAACTGTAAAGTTTGAAGTATTAAGCCTATAACAATGTGTAAACATTGTCGGGTAGATAGCATACCGTCACCTTAAGACGTAAATACAATACGAAATGAAATTTGCATGTCCTATAATTAGTCGCGGTGGTGTAGTGGCAGCACGATTGGGCCGGAATCCCAATAGGCGCGGGTTCGAATCCCGCTTGCGACATCATTTTTCATTTCGTAATCGGATTTTATAAATAATTAAGCATATTAAATGCTAAATTTCAGTAATTTAAATACTAAATCTAGATCAATATCGAACGCTTACTGGTGAGAGCTAAAGCACCGGATACAAGTGGTGGTTTGTTCAAAAGACGAATAGCAGCAGTAGTCACTAAATGAATGGGGAACTCTCATACTGCCCTACTGTCACCGTGGATAGCTTGATATGATGCGGTTAGATCATAACCAGCTAGTGAGAAAATTACAAAAATGAGGGCATTAAAATATATTAATATCTATAGTTTAACTTTTAAGTTTATATGCTAAGCTGGAAATGCAATGTCATATATTTAATATTTTTCCTCTGAGAGTATTTTTGTTCAGTCTTGTCAATTTTTCTTCTCGGTGCATTTCTGTTCAAAGAATATTCAAATTTTGAATAAAGAATATTCAAATTTTTTTTTGTTTAAATCAATGTATTCGGGCAAATAAATCATGAAAATGGTTTCACTTAAATAGGGGTGCAAATAAAACAGCTTATATAATTGAAAGGCATAGTCGTATTTATAATATTAAGATAGATCAAAAACTTCCGCTCATTGAACTGAAGTATTTTTCCAGCTAAAACAAGGGCAAAAGTGTATACGGCCCGCGATAACCCCATGTATTCACTTTGGTTTGACGTCAAACAATTGTATTAGGTATTTATTTAATTTTACAAATTGATAACTTACATATTACTGCTGGTTTTCACCATCGACCCCTAAAAGATTAAGTAACACCTAAGACAATATAAATGTTATATATCATTGGCGTTATATGGGGCTGTTCATTAATCACGTGAGGTTTTAAATTGGGTTTGACAAAAGTCACGAAATATCACGAGCTTTGGTGTAGTAAGATATCACGTGTATTTATTTTTTCGTCAAACACTGAGAGTTTCAAACTGAAAAGTGGCGCGTATTATGACTTTGACCGTTGCCATAGGTGATCTGTATAAAACCTTTTTGCAAAGTCAGAAAAACCAAAAAAACCGAGAATATAATGAGCTGTGGGCTTATTCTTTGTAGGTACCTAAAAAATCACGTGATGTTGGTGGGGGTGGGGGGTCATAGTCTCAAACCTCACCTCGTATCACCAAGGGGGTAGGGGTTAAAATGTGCTAAAAAAAAAAGATCACGTGATCAATAGACGTCTACTATGTCATTTATATCGTTTTAGGTGTTGCTTAAATCCTGTCTTAACTCAATTAATACTGTGTTTGTGCACAGAGTGGCTGCACAGATGGCAGAGAGGATAAGATATTGTTCTATTGTACCAAGTGTCATACCTCGACCTATCCTACAAGAATTACTTCCTTAATGCAAGTTATTGTCTTTTAAAAGCAATAATAAAAAAAAAAGAAATTAACCTCAATGTTATGTCATTTATAGCCTTAAGTGTTACTTAAAATTTACAAGTCGTTATTAAAAATGAAAGAAAATCTTCGGCTTCTAAATCATATTGTCCAGTATGAGCCTCCTTCTTAATGGTAGGAAAACTGGCTTATTATCATTATCATCATCATCATGACTTTATTATAGTTTTACATTATATTTATGGTTTTATTTCTCAATTTCATACCCTTATAATGATGTTAACTGCTAAGATCGCCTTGTCCCATGTGTGAAAATCATTTTTCGCTCGTAATCAAGTTTTTATAAATTATAATCAAGCAAATCGTTAAATGCTAAATTTCAATAATTGGAATATCGCCTTAAATAGTCAATTCTAACAATAATCCAGGTATTATTAGTTCATAAAATTAAGATTGAAAACATTTTTAACCCGCGTATGAATGCATTCTCAACTATAACAATGCCCAAACACTGAAAATTTTATAATCATTTAAAATAAACGTTTTACGTCATACTTCATAATACATACGTTGAACGAATGAGTCAAAGTGCCTATATCGTTATTTTTAGTTTTAGCAGTTATATTTTTTATTTTATTTTAAAAAACACCACCCTGCACTAAGGAAATAATCCTTGTATTGCGGGGGACTCTATAAACATGCAATTAACGCAGACAAATTACACCCAGACTCAGAACAATACTTTGTAGTTCGCACAAAGTATTGTCCTGCGTGGAAATCGAAGTCGAAGGGCGAATCACTACGCCATTTGTGCAGTCAATATTATCTTGTTATTATCGAAAAATCCTTCGATTTCATTTAAAAAAATGTTTTTATCTGAATAAGACCTTCTGTTAATTGGTAATATGGGCGTAACTGCTTTTACTGTACATTACAATAGCTTCACGCTTAGGTTTTATTTAGTAGTATACGGAAATACATAATTGAAGATTATCCCTACTAATATATAAATGTGAATGTAAGTTTGTTTGTTACGCTTTCACGCTAAAACTACTCAACCGATCATCATGAAACATTGTACACATATTCTTGGAGGTATTAAAAGTAACATAGGATACTTTTTATTAAAAAAAAAAAAACAAAATTTTTATATGAAAGATAAAAAAATTGTTTGTCAAAAAATCTCAAAATCTAGCTTCTTCAACGCCATCTAGCAGTTCAGTAATGAAGTGCCAACCCTGAGTATTGTAATACCGTTGCACTGTATTACCGACGGTCAAAAATAAAAATAGGGGATCAAAAACTTTAGGAAAGTAACCTTTTACGCGGGCGAAGCCGCGGGCAGAAGCTAGTAAGTAATATATTATTATACTAGGATAGGTAGGATGATATGTATATGATATTAGGATGTAGGTACCGGGGGAGACCGAGACTAACATACCTAGACCAGATCGGTCATGTACTGAAGGAAGGTGGAGTCAAGAGTCTCCGAAACCGGCGAGTGTGTATGAAGAGAATTATGAATGTTGAGGAAGCGAGTGAAGTATGCAAGGATAGAGTTCTCTGACACTCTGTTCTCTCTGCCTACCCTGCAAGGTATATGGCGTGATGATATGTATGTATTATTATACTTTCCATGTGGTGACGGAGTAAGAATACAATGCACCATCCAGGGATATAAAGCGCATATAACATCTATGCAAGGGAAGAAAAACTCGAAACAAATCCTATACCAACACGTTTGACCAGCGTGGTATGGTTGATCAATTCCCCTCCCATTATGAAGGAGGCTCGAGCCCAAGAGTGAGACATATATGAGCTGAGATGATGAGATGAAGTAGTATATGGTATACTAATACATGGAGAGCCGGTTTTTTTGTTCAGTTATAATACCAAAAGTACTGAACTGATCGGAATAATACTTACACCATAAGGTGCAGCGTATTTTGGAGAAGATTTTAGTATGTGATATAGTGGCCACCGAAGTCAAAGATCGGGTACCGGTGGCCCGCTCGCACGGCGAAGAGAGGAGTTTGCAGGGTGGGTCCATGGGGTTGCGTGCCGCCTCTTCTGTCGCCGCGGACGTTTTTGTCGGGGCGCGACCACATCCATGGTCCACATGGCGGGGATAAAAAAAAAAAAAAAAAGTATATGATATAGTGATTACTTATCCGATAGTCAAGAGGTTTTATGACATCATCATCATCATCACAGTCCATATATGTCCCACTGTTGGGCTCGGGCCTCCTCCGTAACAAGAGGGAAATTAACGTCAAGCGTGTTGGTATAGAGTTTTGTTTCGAGTTTTCCTTCTCTTGCATAAATGTCACATTCGTTTTATATCCCTTAGTCGTCTCTTACGATCACCCACGAGTAAGACAGGGGTGGTGTATTGTATTTATTGTATGTATTATGTTTTATGTCAAGTTTTCCTTTATTTGCATCAATATTATTTGCATATCATATTATTTTCTTAATTTTTAATTATATTCTTAACCCGTTAGGATGTGAATGACGAGAGTAGTTACAGTTTAAAAACAATAATTGATTAAAATGTTCCTCGTATTGCGGAGGATTTTACAAACATAATTAATGCTAACTCAGAATTAAATCACACCCAGGCTCAGAACAACGGTTTATGGTTCGCACAAAGTATTGTTCTGCATAGGAATCGAACCTAGGCAACTAGCACAGAAGAACGGTAACATAACCACTAATGTGCAATCATTATTTTCTTACTCATCATCATTCTCCTACTCTTATTCCAATTACTTGGGGTCGATACAATATGTACTCTTCTTTCATAGTACTTATTGTAAAATTTATTAGCAATAGTTTTATGACTGGTCACCTGCCAGACGTCAACCCTCTTTGGGAATGTAATTTTGGACCAAACGGCATCAGATGAAGTTGGCCCAGGTGGTTATAAAGCTCTTAGTCGTCTTTTACGACATCCACGAGCAAAGTAAGGGTTGTTAGTATTCGTAGACGCTACCATACAGCTCATTATTTTCTTATTATGAGGTAATAAACATATTCCAATTTCCGTGTGGTGACGGAGTAGGAATACAATTCACCACCCCATATCTTACCCATGGGTGATCGAACGAGACGACTAAGGGATATAAAACGCATGTAACATAGATGTTGCGAGAGAAGCAAAACTCGAAACAAAACCCTATACCAACACGTCTGACCAGCGTGGTATAGTAGATCAATTACCCTTCCATTACGGAAGAGGCCCGAGCCCAACAGTGGGACGTATAGGAGCTGAGATGAGATGATGAGATTAGAATAATATTCTTAAACATATGCATTCGTTGTCGAGTATATTAGCTCACAATTCAGTCATGTTAAATGTAGTAGATATAATATACATACATACATACATGTCATTACGCCATATCCCTTGCAGGGTAGGCAGAGAGAACAGAGTGCCAGAGAACTCTATCTTTGCAGACTTCACTCGCTTCCTCATCATTCATAATTCTCTTCATACACGGTCGCCGGTTTCGGAGACTCTTGACTCCACCTTCCTTCAGTACTTGACCAATCTGGTCTAGGTAGGTTAGTTTCAGTCTCCCCCGGTACCTATATCCTTCCACTTTCGCATTGTATATCTTCTTAATCAGACGTTCGTTCCGCATTCTTTCCACATGTCCGAACTATCGGAGCATTCCCTTTCGTATCTTTACACTGATACTCACTTTCATACCTACTTGGATGATACGAATAGCCTTTACGAGTAGGTAGGTAGGTAATATACATACATTTATAAATACTCGCGAAATTTATCAAATGGTGAATAATGGGTCGTTCCAAGTAATTTATCATTTCGAAAACGATGCTATTACGCAAACATTACATCTGACAATCGAGAGCGAGGTTGATTTGAACAATATTATGCATGGTGTCAGCCTGCCGTCGGTAGGCTGTAATTACGACCTTCAATTGAAAAAAAAAAAAAGTATTGAAACGTGGAATTCTGCAATATATTAATTTATTCGCCGATGACCTCAATGGCGTTTAATTCTGTATAACTATATAAAATAAAACTATTATTGCGGTTTTTTTTTTATATTTATCATGGACAAGGGAGGACAATTCTCGTTAAAAAATGTTGGAAATATCGGACAATTAAAAATCAAACAAACGCAATAAAATCTGCAAAAATAGTTTCATTTCAAATCTATAATACTCGTATAAATCTCAAAAATCATTTTGTGTACATATTTTAGGTTCTACTTGAATGATTCTACAGTATAATGAGAGTACCAAATATTAAGAATTTTAATTACTATTTCTTATTACTACGTTGAGTGAGGAACTTTCATATTTAATCACGTCTTACAAGTCAGTCATCACTCATTCTCATCCCTCGCCTATTGGACGAACCAGTTGAGAGATTATAATAAAATCACTGTAAATGGACGCATGGACGGCATAAAAAAAATCCCTCTTCAAAACTGATGCCAACCGCCAATTCGCCTGCCAAGCGTAGTCATTATGATATTATCTACTCTTAGGGAGACCTATATCTAATATTCGATGTCCATAGGCTGATTGCTGAAAGGAAATCGACATGTCCAAGAAATATTTTCAGTTCTTTTCCTTTTCTCAGATGTTCTCAATTATCAAGCCTTTACGTATGTTTAAATTTATAATAAATAATTGTATGCGAAACTAACAACAAACAGCCTCTTTCAAAACAATCGTCAGATGTTTATTCATTTATGAATAAACTGTTTGTGTATGTAATATATTCTCATTGTGATACTAATAGAGTACACAAATGGTATAGCGGTCTAAGTATCGACTTCTCGTGCCATGTATTGTAATTTCAATTCGCAAATAGGATCCTTAAATACTTTGTTCGAACCATGATGTTTCTTTTAAGTCCTATTGTGAAATGTATATTTTTCAAGTCAATCTTCCCATATGGCGATGGATGAAAACTAGAAATGTGGCTACCTCTTACTTGCCCACAGCCATCTTAAAAAAGGCCATCTTAAAAATGGACAACAGCGCGCTCATAACAACTTGTGCAACGTGCCTATCTTCTTCTAAGCATGGCGATTAGGGTATTATCCTTCTTATGAGATTATTTATGACCAATAATGGACGTCAATATACTGATAAAGATGAAAAGAAAAAAAAAATATCTGTACATTGAAGATATATATCTCACTATATCTTTATATATCTCACTATCTCACTATATCTTATCTTTAAACGAGCAATTCTTGTATATATATATATATATATATATATATATATCTGTATCTCGGAAACGGCTCCAACGATTTTCTTGAAATTTAGCATACAAGGAGTTCCGGGGGGCGATTAATCAATCTGGCTAGGTTTCATTTATAGAAAATATTATTTTGTCAGTATATTTCGGCAACAAAAATATAATTTTTCGTTGTACTAAAACTATTAGAACATGAAGGTTTTCAAATTTTGACGCTGTCATTAAGAATAGACATTTAGCTCAGTTGGAAAATCAAGTGTTCAAATCCAAACAAACCGGAGCTCGGTTCCGATCCTTACTTTTTCTTATTTACTTTTTGGCATTATTTTTTATTATTTTATTAATTATTATCATTTGCCCGCGTTTTTGTCTCCGAAAAAATCGATAATGTTTTAATAGGATTTTTGTTTGTTTTTTACGTTATTATTTATATTGTTATTTATAGATAATTATGTATAAATGTGTGTATTCTTATATAGTCTAACAATCTTATCCGTGTGGTGACGGAGTAAGAATACAATTCACCACCCCCTATCTTACCCGTGGGTGATCGTAAGAGACGACTAAGGGATATAAAATGTATATAATACTATGCAAGAGAAGGAAAACTCAAAACAAAACCCTATACCAACACGTCTAACCAGCACGGTACAGTAGGTTAACTTCCCTCCTATTATGGAGGAGGCCTGAGCCCAACAGTGGGACGTATATGGGGTGTGATGGTG
Source organism: Lymantria monacha (assembly GCA_905163515.2). Lineage (NCBI taxonomy): Eukaryota > Metazoa > Arthropoda > Insecta > Lepidoptera > Erebidae > Lymantria > Lymantria monacha. The sequence continues at coordinate 13,155,006 of LR991098.1, read as the reverse complement.
ATGATGATAACAATCTTTGTTATAGTGTAGGGAAGGTTTAATAAACATAAAAATCAAATGAAATTTTGTTATATATTATGGACACCAGGCTTTTTCTTAGCTGGCCATGTTTTTAACACAACGCGCTCATTGCGACCGAGGCGGCGGAAGGGTAGTGTGCGGCCCAATAACCCACCGTCTTTTTCATCGAAATTAAGCCGACCACTGGTACCGCTTCATTGACATCCCCGCCCACCCACGATTCTACACCTATTATAGTATTTCTTTGTAAACAATATCTTTTGTTTTCTTTTCGGATGCTAGAGTTACCAGGCTACTCTGTGAGCTTACTCTAAGCATGTCACATACAACTGCCCATGGGAGAAGCAGCTTTCTCTCAAGTCCACTCCTGCTATCTTAAGAATATGACCTCGAGCTTTGTTTATAGTTATTGCGAAGCAGACTTTAATGGCAAACTGCACTCTCTGAAATTTGAAGTATTAATTTGATGGTATTTGGAGAATCCTAGGAATAAATATAGACTCTGCTCAAGAACAAACGTTCAGTATAGTTGACCCGATTACATTGCAATGCAATGTTTTTTCTTGCAAACTGGTGGCATTGTATAATTTTGGCGCGCAAGCTCTCAATTTTAAGATGTGAGTTGGGAGACCGGGAGCCTTCAGAGTATTCAGGAACTCGACCGGTTGTCGGACTCGGGGTTTATAACTTATTCGAAAGATTTATTTTAATATTCGACCCCTTCGAATTATTTAAAATATTAGCGCACGACATAGTAGCGCACATAGGTAGGTCATGTCGTCATGCGACCAATCTGATCAGCATTAACATCCTGTCTCCCTATCGTATCTTACTGATTGTTCCTAATATAACTCAGCCTTTCCGTCTCAATTTTTACAAATATGTTGATTAAACCCTGACTAAACAGTGAAAAAAAGATAGAAAATGACCATCTCCCTTTACTAATCATTATGCGGTAAAAATACCCTCGCCAGAGTAAAATTAAAATAGGTAATATATCTTATGAGCGATGGATTTTAGTTATACGATGCAATGTGTTATCATGGCTCTCAATTACAATATTCGGCTTAGAAAATTGCTGTCCCCCAATTTAAAATTTCAAACTCTACGTTCCTATGACGCCGTGTCCTAAAAGTGTCTCTTTATAGCTTAGAAACTTTCAAATGCCGTGTTAATACAGTATTGTGACTTTTGAGATATTCCAATTTTAAAAAGTATTTCCATTGTTAAAGGATTATGAATCGTGGTTGTGGTATATAATTAAAACGTATTTTAATCGTAAAAGGAACTTTTATTAAACTGTTAGAAAAACGTGGTAACCTAAGTTTTACAGAGACAACTAGAGAGAGCTATAGTGGCGCCATAGACAAAAAGTAAACTAAGTTGGTTGCGTTCCTATTTACTAACAATTGTACCAAGCTTTTATGTGAGTTCAACTTCTTCAGGGTTCCGTACCGATAGCGTAAAACGGCACCCTATAACTAAGACTTCGCCGTCCGTCCGTCCGTCCATCTGTCTATCACCAGGCTGTATCTCATGAACCATGATAGTTAGACAGCAGTCAGAGAGAAATTTTCACAGATGATGTGTTTCTGTTGCCGCTATAACGTCAAATACTAAAAAACAAAATAAAATAAATATTTAAGGTGTGCTCCCGTGTACTAAAAACGTGATTTTGGCTCCTTTTTGCTCGATACTTTTTTTATTTTATATTTTTGTACTTTTGCCTTTTTAATTTATTTTTTCATTATTTTAATTATATTTATATATATCTTTCAAAACACACTAATAAGAAAATACCGAGCAAGGCTCGGTCCTCCAGATATTATAAATATGATATGATAAAAAGTATGCAAAGTGTTAGAATTGATAAAATACATTCCAAAGATTTTTAGAATTTTTATTCGTCTGTAATAATTTGTTCGCTTATGCCACAACTGGAGCAATTTTTAACATATTGGACAAAAAAGCAAATTTTGCCGTAGACGCAGTCACGACCACAGCCAGTGGATAACAAATTAAAAAAATATATACTAATCAGTGATGCCTGCCATGTTGTTTGGACTCATGAGCGGCGGAGTGATCTATGGCCGCCTATGCAAAAGCATAACAATAGGATGCCAGAATGGACAAGATGTCACAGATCCCCGAACGGAGAAACCATCAACACAAGCAAAACCTAACAGATATTTATAATTATAAATTCTGATTTTAATCATTTAAAGCAGTTAAACATACATTTTAAAACATAAATAACATACATACATACATACATATCATCACGCCATATCCCTTGCAGGGTAGGCAGAGAGAACAGAGTGCCAGAGAACTCTATCTCTGCATACTTCACTCGCTTCCTCAACATTCATAATTCTCTTCATACACGCTCGCCGGTTTCGGAGACTCTTGACTCCACCTTCCTTCAGTACATGACTGATCTGGTCTAGGTAGGTTAGTCTCGGTCTCCCTCGGTACCTACATCCTTCCACTTTCGCATTGTATATCTTCTTAACCAGACGTTCGTTCGGCATTCTTTCCACATGTCCGAACCATCGGAGCATTCCCTTTTGCATCTTTACACCAATACTCTCTTTCATACCTACTCGCTCTCTTACGTCGTCGTTACGAATGCGGTCGGTCAGTCTAACTCCACAGATTTTCCGAAGAGATCGCATTTCGACCGCATTAATTTTACTTTCATACTCTTTTCTGCATACCCAACTCTCGCTTCCATACAGTAATGTTGTGACAAGCACTGCGTTATGTATTGCTACACGTGCCTTCTGGCTGAGGTGGTGGCTGCCGAGAAGTTGCCCCAACGCTCCGTTCACTCTATTTCCCGCATTCACTCTTCGCTCTATATCAGTGGTGTACCGTCCATCTCGGCTAAATCCACATCCAAGATATACAAATTCATCCACTTGCTCTAGTACATAATTACCTATTGTTACTCTTACATCTGTTCTGGCTTCATCTCTTTCAAAGACCATTATTTTGGTTTTGCTCACATTCACGCGTAGACCCCTTTTCTTACAATCTTCTGTCATTGTGTCGACTAGGGTCTGCAGGTCAGTCGCTGACTAAAACATAAATAACAAACAAAACAAACCGTCTTATAAATAAGAACTCCACTTCCATTTTACTTTTACATGAAGAGAAGATTCATATACGTTAAAAATCGTCACGGCTCTTAGATATTATAATTATATCACGGTCTCTGAGTTTAATATTTATTATAAATTTAATAAACATAAATTGTATTGGCATCACACGCATTCTTAACAATCATTTGCCGTTAATAACTAGTTGAATATTTGCAACTATCGGAGCACAAAGTGTGAGTAACTATAATGACCATACATAAAACCCATGGATCACTGCTCTTGATATAATTATAACTGTATAGTTATCGATGGTTGTCAACGTATTGAAATGGATACATACTGAATTGGACACCGTTATTCTGACCAGAGCCATGACACGGTTGTAATTAATTTTATTCAATACCTAGGTATAATATGGCGAAAGTTCAACGATATAAATTCGAGTAGGTAGGTACTACCGTTATAATACGTTATACTTTTGTTTTTTTTTTTTGGCGACGGGCTACGGTACTTCACACCCGCTAATCCGTCCGCGGTGACAGGAAAAGCGGCGTAAGACCCCGTAGACCCGCCCTACAATATACTTCTCGACGCCTTGCGGGTGGGTCATTGGCTCGCGGTCATTTTCTTCAGTGGCCCACCCGGCGGTCTACCCTCACGGGTATCCTCTCATGTCGACGCCCGGACAGTTTGCATCATCGGGACGTATAATACGTTATACTAAGGATAGTTTCTATTCTAGGATGATTTAAAATATTCAAAAGATTAGAATAGCCTACACAAAATGAAAATATTTCAAAATACGTTCAGGTAATAGAAAATTGTCACTCATTGTTTCTCTCAATCTCTTATAATATTATTGATGCTCTTTGGACAAGGACTTATTCCATGACTGCAATAATTCCACCCTGATTGCTGAATTGAATACCATTTACGAATACTGTTTATTTATTTTTTTAAATCAATTCGGAAAGATGTACGTATAATATCTATTTTTCCTATATAAATAGATGAATTAACATTGCTTCGTTGTTTTATTAATCCGAATTCTGAGTTTTGATTCCGTAACTGTCTAGAATTTCATCAGGGTATTCTCAATATTAAATGCAATGGGATAGATTCTGTTAAATCGGATTTAAAATTATCTTGTAAAATATGGGATGTCACGTCTCCTTTCCTTATTTAATGTACACTTTTTAGAATAAAAAGACTTTAATTTTCACCCAATACTATAAGTTTAATATATTTCTATAGCTGTCTATTGCGTTGCAAAAGAGAATTAGAGAAAAACTAATTAACGATCGCGTATTCGAATCCGATATCTCTGAGTCAGTAATTGAATATCATTTAGGACCTAATAAGACCAACGAGACAATCTTTGTTTTTCTAAAATGGTGAAATATGAATATGAAATTTAATACGGGGGAAATATGAAAACTATAATAATGAATTATGAGAAAATTTAAGTAAATATTTAAACAACAATATAAATATTTCCTAGACATTTTACCATCTAAATACATATTACGTAGCATAGTACAAGTATGACTAACACAACATACTTATCAAACAAACTGTTGACGTTATATTGAACTAGTAGAGATGCTTGTCTACGCAAGTACACAAAGTACCTATCATCATCATCATCATCACAGCCCATCAATGTCCCACTATTGGGCTCGGGCCTCCTCCGTAATGGGAGGGAAATTAACCTACTATACCGCGCTGGTCACACGTGTTGATATAGGGTTTTGTTTCGAGTTTTCTTTCTCTCGCATAGATGTTATATGCGTTTTATATCTCTTAGTCGTCTCGTACGATCACCCAAGGGCAAGATATGGGGTGGTGAATAGTATTCTCACTCCGTCATCACACGGTAGTACCCAGGGGCGATTCTAGCACATGTAGCGCCCGGGTGCAAGCAATCACCTGGCGCCCTCTTGTATCAAAATACGTGAACAAAATGGAATAGGTTGATAGTTACAACACGTTAGAGTAAATTTTCAATCTCGCTGGAATCTGTTGTTCCATGCTTAGTCTCGTTGTTTTGACACAAAACCAGATAAACGCGATCGGATTATGAAGGTACAGTAAGCATGGCGACAAAGCAACCTACCCAAACCTGTCAAACAACGCACCTACTACGTTTATAAATGGTTAGGCACATGCGTTACCGTGGAGGCTCTATGTCTCCCGAGTGGCTCTCGGCACCCGCTAACAACCGGAGCCCGGGTGCACCGCACCCTCTGCACTATAGGTAAAGCCGGCCCTGGTAGTACCTATAGTCAGATGGTATTTATTTTTCTTTCTTTATATGTGATAAACATATTGTCATTTGCAATAAACCTTCTTTCTCATCAGCATTCTCGTACTCTTATCCCAATTACTTGGGGTCGATACAATATGTACTCTTTTTTTATAGTACATATTGTAAAAGTTATTGGCATTAGTTTTATGACCGGACGCCTGCCAGATGTCAACCCTATAGGCCTTCTTTTTATAGGCAGTGAAATTGGACTATTGTGACAGAACATAGAGCATAAATATGGCACCTATTATGAAATTTACTTTCTAATAAATTATGGACACATATGTTTGAAGATGTTTATAATGTTCTGGTGGAGTGTTTTCTGGGCAAAAATTAAGTAATTGAGTTTACGTGCCACCTAAGTCCGCTAGATATTATACTGACAGTCTACTAGCTCTGACCCTCCTAAGATCCGTTTACAAATGCGAGTCATTTGAGATGACAAACTACACATACATACATACATACATATCATCACGCCATATCCCTTGCAGGGTAGGCAGAGAGAACAGAGTGCCAGAGAGCTCTATCTCTGCATACTTCACTCGCTTCCTCAACATTCATAATTCTCTTCATACACGCTCGCCGGTTTCGGAGACTCTTGAGTCCACCTTCCTTCAGTACCTGACCGATCTGGTCTTGGTAGGTTAGTCTCGGTCTCCCTCGGTACCTACATCCTTCCACTTTCGCATTGTATATCTTCTTAACCAGACGTTCGTTCGGCATTCTTTCCACATGTCCGAACCATCGGAGCATTCCCTTTCGCATCTTTACACCAATACTCTCTTTCATACCTACTCGCTCTCTTACGTCGTCGTTACGAATGCGGTCGGTCAGCCTAACTCCACAGATTTTCCGAAGAGATCGCATTTCGACCGCATTAATTTTACTTTCGTACTCTTTTCTGCATACCCAACTCTCGCTTCCATACAGTAATGTTGGGACAAGCACTGCGTTATGTATACGTGCCTTCTGGCTGAGGTGGTGGCTGCCGAGAAGTTGCCCCAACGCTCCGTTCACTCTATTTCCCGCATTCACTCTTCGCTCTATATCAGTGGTGTACCTTCCATCTCGGCTAAATCCACATCCAAGATATACAAATTCATCCACTTGCTCTAGTACATCATTACCTATTGTTACTCTTACATCTGTTCTGGCTTCATCTCTTTCAAAGACCATTATTTTGGTTTTGCTCACATTCACGCGTAGACCCCTTTTCTTACAATCTTCTGTCATTGTGTGGACTAGGGTCTGCAGGTCAGTCGCTGACTGTGCCAGCAGGACTGCATCATCTGCATAAAGCAGAGCAGAGACCACTGAGTCACCCATCTGGACTCCCACATTCATATCGTTCAACCTTTGGAGACATTTATCCAGATATATGATAAACAGCCTGGCTGATAGAACGCAGCCCTGCTTAACGCCGATATTGACGTCAAACCAAGGCGACATTCCATCATCCAGCCGCACACAGGCTCTACAGCCCATGTAACTGGATTGCACAGCCTGCAGCAGTTTACCGTTAATACCATACTCCGGTAAAATGTCCCAAAGTTCCTTTCGTACAACCGTGTCAAATGCTCTCTCCAGATCCACAAAACTGCAGAAAACCCTCTGACCTAGGGCCAGATGCTTCTCCACAATGTTGCGCAGAGAGAACACTTGATCCATGCATCCCCTTCCACTCCTGAAACCTCCTTGTGTCTCACTCAGTAAACCATCGGACACCATCCTCATTCTCCTTTCAATAATTTTACCATACACTTTTGCTGCCAAACTGGTCAAGCTTATGGCAGACTATTTCTACGACTACTTCTTCTAGATGACCCGTATTAAAATCCATTGCGTAGTTTAAAAGATTTAAGCGTATAGACAAAGGCGGCGAATTTATTTTATACTATATGTGGATATCAACAAATAGTTATGCGAAATCTGGCTGTAATAATGCGGCTATTAATTATATGCTATAAAAATCTATTCGGTGCTTTAAAAAACGTGCACGAATAAACATGAAAAAAGCAACATCAATATTTATAATCCAACATGGACAAAAGAAAATGATGTTTCAATACGTAATTGTTCATTTAAATTGACTTAGAGACAAGAATAACTTTATTATGCCTATAAAACAGCGTAAACATAGGTGTTACACACAGTAATTACAATATATGACGTATATTTATTATTCATTGTGTACTTAATCTCGTTACTGACTGACTTGCAATATCTCTCCCAACGATCGTTGGCCCTTTCCAATAATTTATTTATCTATTGTTTCAGTCGCTACATACAGAGATAATTTTAACTGGTTAATGATGACTTTCTCCGTGTGATGACGGAGTAAGAATACAATTCACCACCCCTATCTTACCTATGGGTGATCATAAGAGACGACTAAGGGATATAAAATACACATATACCATAGAAGGAAAACTCGAAACAAAATCCTATAACAACATGTCTGATCAGCGTGGTATAGTAGATCAATTTCCCTCCCAGGAGGAGGCTCGAGCCCAACAGTGGGATATGTATGAGCTGAGATGATGATGAATGATGACTTAACTAACAACTCCTTACTTTTGCTTAAAAGATCTATAGACAAAAAATAAATCCAGAATTTAAAACCCGACTATGAACAAAACGCGTTCGAAAAAGCATGAAATAAGTAAATATGCAACGTAGCGATGTTCAGACCATGGCGGTCTTATGTCACTTTACTCTAATAGTTGATTATATAGTTTTCATTTATTTGCTATAATATATATAATTGTGTAATTCCGTGTGGTGACGGAGTAAGAATACTATTCACCACCCCCATATCTTACCCGTGGGTGATCGTACGAGATGACTAAGGGATATAAAACGCATATAACATCTATGCGAGAGAAGGAAAACTCGAAACAAAACCCTACACCAACACGTCTGACGAGCGCGGTATAGTAGGTTAATTTCCCTCTTATTACGGAGGAGGCCCGAGCCCAACAGTGGGACATTTATGGGCTGTAATGATGAATGATGATGATATTATTGTGTAAAGATTCCTTCAGAGAAAGTAGCATACGACGACGGCTATGCTCTGGACACCATTCTATTGATTATTTTCTTCTTCCTACTTTTTTTTTAATCAATGTGTTAATAGTTAGATTTTAATTTTTGAATATATTCTTTTACAACTATTTTGGAATTTTATTTTTATGTAACTAATAATATCTAAAGTAAAATATCAACATTACAATGACTTTAAAATTAATGCTTTGTTCAAATCGTTATGTAATTTTCTACCAAATACAATCAAACATCCAGCAATACTAACATATGACCACTGACGTCAAGTCACTCTGCTCCGGTGGTCGGCCCAACGACGAAGGCGACGTCACGGGTGGGTTACGGGTATGCGCGCTTACGACCCTCTGTCACCCCGGACGGAGTGGTGCGAGGAGTGCGCCGACCGTAGCCCAACCCCCAAAAAAAAAAAAAAAAAAAAAAAAATACTAACATATAGAGATATAATTGCGATTTTCTTTTTTAAATGTTATGTATCATGCAAGATAGCATTGTTTAAATAAGTTTTTTTCTACTTTACGTCGTCTGCAGCGCGCCATATTGAACTGTGACGTCACATAGCCAGCAAATCAACAGACTTTTAACAACACCTGATTTATTAGAATACGATAAGTAATTTAGTAATTTTGAGAAAACAGATGAAAATATACAAATACCTACACAAATTCTCGTCAAAATTATAACACTCATTTTAGATTCGCAGTAAACGGTAAAAATAAAACTTTATCACGCTACTGCATATTGCATCGAAGATAATGGCATATTGCAGAACAAAAATTGTTTGGACTTATAAGTATATATTTGTCGTGTGGTGACGGAGTAAGAATACAATTCACCACCCTCTATTTTACCCGTGGGTGATTGTAAGAGATGACTAAGGGATATAAAACGTATATAACATATATGCAAGAGAAGGAAAACTTGAAACATAAGCTTATACCAACACGTCTGACCTGCGTGGTATAGTAGGTCAATTTCCCTCCCATTATGGAGGAGGCTCGAGCCCAATAGTGGATCATATATGAGCTGAGATGATGATGAAGATTAAAATATACCAAGCTTACAGAGTTTGGGGCTGAGACTGAATAATTTTCTTTAAGTTAGATTTTTCATGATTATATGCAGACTTAATTATGATATCACTTTATTTAACACAACAACAATTCACCTTATTCGTGGGTGATCGTAAGAGACGACTAAGGAATAAAAAACGCATATAATATCTATGCAAGAGAAGGAAAACTCGAAACAAAACCCTATACCAACACGTCTGACCAACGTGATATAGTACTTAGGTCAATTTCCGTCCCATTATGGAGGAGGCTCGAGCATATCAGTGGGACGTGCATGAGCTGAGATAATGATGGTGATGATTAATGTCATAGCCTAAAAGCCTAGGCCACAGATGACAAAGACTGGGTTCCGGTGGCCTGTCCATACGGCGTAGTGAGGTACTTGAATGTCAGGTTATGGGGTCGCACGCCGCCCTTTTTATCGCCCCTGACGGATTAGGCGGGGTGTGACTATATCATAATAAAAAGCCTAAAAGCTTGAAAGAAATATAAAATAAAAAAAAGTGTGTGTGTCAGCTCCGTCGCACGACTGGAGTTTACTCCTTAAGTACGATTATCAAAACAGGCGCAAAAAAGCTCATTTGACTAAAAATAATATATATTTTTTTTATTTACTTTTATTAAAACTGTTCAGTGAAATATTATCTCACGACAGAAAGTGAAAGGTGCGCAGAATAGGTTGCGCACCAAAAACGTAACGAGATCATTCGATCACTAGATTTTACTCCTCAAATTTTTCTCATACCGGGCGCCTTATATGAAAATCGATTCTTAAGGAGTAAACTCCAAAAACTTTTGTTAATAAGGTTGTTGATTTACAGTAAATAAAAAGAATAGCAGTATTGTTTTAGAGCTCATGAGTATCACAAAAGAAAATAATATATTATTAAGGCATTATTATTGTTTAAATAATCTATTGTAAGATAGCTTGTATATTAGGTACGTTGAGATCATTGACGTTACAAAGTATTAGTCATCAGTGTTAATACTCTCGTTTTTTAATATTCCAAAGAATAATTACTACTTAGTAGTTGTGTTCCAACAATTCTATTGTCTTATTGCATGCCACAACCCGAGGCGATAAGATGGTATTGTACTCTAGGCTTACGGAAACCAATCCTAATATATTATTATTGCAGTTATATTAATTAAAATTTAATAGTGGTAGGACCACGCTGTTGACAGTTCTCTGTCTACAGCCGCGGGCCGGTCCGTCCGAGGTAGTACCACACTCTTGCAGAAGATTGACATCTTGGTAATGTCAATGTGCTATTGCGTTTCGTACGGTGAGCAAGAGAGCCGGAAGCCCAACTGGGTGGGTTTGGGGCTTTTATTGGTAGGCAGCGGCCTAAAGTATACCCTTGGTATTGCAAAGATCCATGGGCGGTAATGACACTTACCATCAGGTGTGCTGCTTACTCGTTTGCCACCATAAGCAATAAATAAAAAGAAATAAATATAAATATACGCAAGTCAGGCAAAAATACGCTTTATATTTATTTTTAGGTACCGGGGGAGACCGAGACTAACCTACCTAGACCAGATCGGTCATGTACTGAAGGAAGGTGGAGTCAAGAGTCTCTGAAATCGGCGAGCGTGTATGAAGAGAATTATGAATGTTGAGGAAGCGAGTGAAGTATGCAAAGATAGAGTTCTCTGGCACTCTGTTCTCTCTGCCTACCCTGCAAGGGATATAGCGTGATGATATGTATGTATGTATTGTCAAGTTTAAACTAAATAATTAAAACTTTATGTTCATTTGGCATGATAGAAAATATTCGCAGATATTTTTATACACTTCATTTTAGATTAAATGGTAAGATGAAATCTCATATTATTTTTTAATATAAATTTAACAATAAATTGAAATTTTTATAATCCTAGAGAAAATATTAGAAAATAGCTTTGTAAATGTATGCTATGGGAGTTTCAATTTCATGAACCTTTCTTTTTTAACTGGCTATGGTGGCAAAAGATACCCCTCGCCGCTCATGAATGTTAACAATACCAGAGGTAGAGCCAAGTCGCTGCATACCGTGAAGATAGTGCTCTACTTAAAACTCGTATGAATATGGACATGCATAGCGCGCGGGAAATATAGCAGCAGGTTATTTCAGAATCTGTACGTACATGGAAGGAATGACCGCTAAAAACGTACAATTGAAGACCATAACGTTTAGAGGTGAAATGGATGAACCCTGATGCGGTATCAAGGGGTATTTGATCTTTGTCTGGCCACGGGTACCTGATCTTTGTCTTCGGTGGCCCATCAATTGCGTCTAAGGGGACGGAATGTGTGGCCCACCGAACGTACCCTCCGTATTCACTCCCCATCGCCATTGGGCCGGCCACTGGTATCGCTTCCTTAGAGTGAAAGACCTGACATTATTTTAAAAGTGTAGCAGATTATTTAGCTAGATGCCTAAATATATTAACTATAACACCATTATGTAGTGAATTACGATTGTCAATGCGAGCTTTGATGTATAGAAAAATAAATTCTGAAACGAAGAACGTAATACCTACGATTTTCACACTCAACCGACGTCATCAACATCGAATAACTCAGGGCGAATAGAACTCAAAACATGAATAATTATTAAGGTATTTTTTCTAAAAGACTAGAATATTTTGTGATAATACGGGTAATAGAAATTTTTATTAATAAGTCTCCAAAGGTTGAACGATATGAATGTGGGAGTCCAGATGGGCGACTCAGTGGTCACTGCTCTGCTTTATGCAGATGATGCAGTCCTGCTGGCACAGTCAGCGACTGACCTGCAAACCCTAGTCGACACAATGACAGAAGATTGTAAGAAAAGGGGTCTACGCGTGTATGTGAGCAAAACCAAAATAATGGTCTTTGAAAGAGATGAAGCCAGAAGAGATGTAAGAGTAACAATAGGTAATGATGTACTAGAGCAAGTGAATGAATTTGTATATCTTGGATGTGGATTTAGCCGAGATGGAAGGTACACCACTGATATAGAGCGAAAAGTGAATGCGGGAAATAGAGTGAACAGAGCGTTGGGGCAACTTCTCGGTAGCCACCACCTCAGCCAGAAGGCACGTGTAGCAATACATAACGCAGTGCTTGTGCCAACATTACTGTATGGAAGCGAGAGTTGGGTATGCAGAAAAGAGTATGAAAGTAAAATTAATGCGGTCGAAATGCGATCTCTGCGGAAAATCTGTGGAGTTAGGCTGACCGACCGCATTCGTAACGACGACGTAAGAGAGCGAGTAGGTGTGAAAGAGAGTATTGGTGTAAAGATGCGAAAGGGTATGCTCCGATGGTTCGGACATGTGGAAAGAATGCCGAACGAACGTCTGGTTAAGAAGATATACAATGCGAAAGTGGAAGGATGTAGGTACCGGGGGAGACCGAGACTAACCTACCTAGACCAGATCAGTCATGTACTGAAGGAAGGTGGAGTCAAGAGTCTCCGAAACCGGCGAGCGTGTATGAAGAGAATTATGAATGTTGAGGAAGCGAGTGAAGTATGCAAGGATAGAGTTCTCTGGCACTCTGTTCTCTCTACCTACCCTGCAAGGGATATGGCGTGATGATATGTATGTATGTATGTTTATTAATAATTTAACGCTATGTAAGAATTTTTTTTATTAAAACATTTAAAGCGAGAGAGCCGGTAGCCCAACTGGGGTGGGTTAGGGGTTTGTATTGGTAGGCAGCGGCCTAGTTATACCCTTACGGTTATTATTTATAAATTCCGCGGTGGTGTAGTGGCAGCACGATTGGGCCGGAATCCCAATAGGCGCGGGTTCGAATCCCGCTTGCGACATCATTTTCCATTTCGTAATCGGATTTTATAAATAATTAAGCATATTAAATGCTAAATTTCAGTAATTTAAATAACAAGGTTGTGTCATCGTTTAATACAATTCTTTATTCTAACTGTAAAGTTTGAAGTATTAAGCCTATAACAATGTGTAAACATTGTCGGGTAGATAGCATACCGTCACCTTAAGACGTAAATATAATACGAAATGAAATTTGCATGTCCTACAATTAGTCGCGGTGGTGTAGTGGCAGCACGATTGGGCCGGAATCCCAATAGGCGCGGGTTCGAATCCCGCTTGCGACATCATTTTTCATTTCGTAATCGGATTTTATAAATAATTAAGCATATTAAATGCTAAATTTCAGTAATTTAAATAAAAATATAGTTTAATTATGTCAGGTAAATAAATAATATAGTATATGTTCAGACATTATCGTGTATTTGTTTTGTTATTCTATAATTGGAACATGATTAATTTATCAGTTGCGAGTTTTCCTGCCTCCAATTAGGTATAGTATTTTGTAAACAGTATTGAAGCAATTAATACAATTTCCATTAATAACTTTATGAGAATTAAAAACTGACAACATAATGCCTTTGTATCAAGCAGCAATTCCATCATTTTAAAATGCATTACAACTTCTTCAGACCCTGTGTATCTCATTACTGGTCAGGAACCTCTTCCAGGCGAATGACCTATTACCCCATGGTTACCAGACTGGTTGGCAAATCATTTAGTTTTGAGTTTTATATTCCCTTCGCAGATGTTATTTTCTTACATCTCTTTTATTATTTTTTACGACATCCGCGAGAAATCAATGAAAAGGTTAATATATTAACTCCATCACTACAAAACAAATATTTGTAACTGTAATAGAATATTATATTATCATATTTTATTACATAATAAATTGAAATTGAAATGGCTAATAAGTTTTCTTTTTTTTTTTTTTTTTTGGTGGACTATGGATTAGTCTCGCCCCGCCAAATCGGTCCGGGGTGACGGAAAAGGCGGCGCGTGACCCCATAGACCCACCGTAAAAACTCCTCTCTCTTCGCCGTGCGAGCGGGTCACCGGGACCCGATTTTTAACTTCGGTGGCCCGCCCGGCGGTTCACCCTCGCGGGTTCCTCTCGTCGACGCCCCGACAGATTTCGCCGTCGGGGCGTCGCCCTCACGCGGTGGCCTCACGTCGGGTGACCGGACAATTCCCCGGTCCGATCACCCGAAGCCTCGGTTAGGGCGGCATCAGGCGCAGGTATTCGCGCCTGCGCCGCCCCGGCCGCTGGCGGCGGCCCGGGGCGCGGGAATCCTCCCTTGCCCGTTCCGCCGCTTCCTTCTGCGAGATGACAGCCTCGCAGAAGGCGGCGACCGCGTCCCAGTTCCTGATGCTGTCGACCATCGCTCTCGCGACGGCCGGCAGCGTCAGGTCGGCACCGATGACAACGACGAGGTCACGGCGCTGCCGCTCCCATCCCGGACACACCTCCAGCGTGTGTTGCGCCGTGTCCTCGTCACTCCTGCAGTGGTGGCAGGCCGGAGTCCACTCCCTATACACGACCCTGTGCAGGTACAACCCGAAACACCCGTGCCCCGTCAATACCTGCACCAGCCGAAAGGTGAGGACTCCGTGCCGCCGCTCCATCCACTCTATCAGTACGGGCCGGAGGGCCTCAACGGTCTCCACACCGTGCCTAGGCCTCTCCAGCCGCGTAGCCCAACGGGCGATGACGTCTCGGCGGGCATCCACGCGCCAGGTGGCTATCTCGCTCAACGATGGGGAGCCACCTTCCTCGCGCGCTGTGATAACCCGCCGGTAGAGGTCGGAGAGCATCTCCGCCTCTAGGTCCACGGCCAACAGGCACGCCGCCTCTGTCGACACCGTGCGGTACCCGCGAATAGCTCTGACCACCATGGCTCTCTGTGGCCTCCACAGAACCGCCCTGAGCTGGGCGTTCAGAGCCCTCGCCCACACGGGTGCGCCGTACATGGCCATCGAGCGGATGACCCCCGCATACAGCCGTCGGGCCTCAAAACTGGGTCCGCCCACATTCGGCATGAGACGAGAAAGGGCGGACGCCGCGCCGACAAGCCGGGGAGCAATCTGTCGGAAATGCTCCCGGAACCACCATCGCCCGTCGAGCACCAGACCCAAGTACCTCATATGGGCCTGGATGCTGATGTGGATGGAGTTTACCACTATCGAGGCGCCGATGGGCAGCCTCACACGGGGCCCATGGAAAAGTAGGGCCTCCGTCTTGTTTAGGGCCACCCTGAGCCCCAGCGCCTCGATCCGCCTGACCATCTCCTCGGTGCCGAGAGTGGCCAGGCTCGCCGCCTCTTCGAGTGTCCTGCCCCGGGCTGTGACGAGCGTGTCGTCAGCGTAGCACACCAAGCTCAGCCCGGGGGGGAGACTCCCTCTCAACGCCCAGTCGTACCCGATGTCCCACAGAGTCGGCCCCAGAACCGACCCCTGTGGAACGCCGCACGACATGGGCGTCCGCACAATGTCCCCTGCGGGACCCGCGCAGAGGATACTGCGGCCCTCCAAATAGTCTGCCACCAGCCGCCTGAGGTACAGGGGCACTCCATGGAACCGGAGCGCCTCCCTGATGCAGCCGAATGGCAGACTATTGAATGCGTTGGCGATGTCCAACGACACCGCCAACAGCACTCCCTTCCCGGCGACGGCCTCCGCGGCCGCCTGCCTCAGGCGTAATAGGGCCCCGATGGTCGAACGCCCCCTCCGAAACCCATACTGAGCGTCCGACAGATCGGGCCCCACCTCCTCCAGGTGTCGGACGATGCGGGCAGCGAGCACACGCTCCAGCAGCTTACCCACATCGTCGAGGAGCATGATGGGCCTGTAGGCCGACGGCAAATCCGGGGACCGTCCCGGCTTTGGCAGGAGAACCAACCTCCCTTCCTTCCAGCACTCAGGGAACCGTCCAGACGTCAGACAGGCGTTGAACAGCTGCCTGAGGCGAGGCTCGAAGTGCTCGAGGAGCGACGTCAGCACCCGGACTGGAATTCCGTCCGGGCCGGGGGCCGTGGTGGCGGAACGAATCTTCGCCACGGCCGCCCCCACTTCCGACTCCGTCACGGGCGGAACACTCTCGTCGTCGTCGGCCTCCCGGTCCTGATCTGGCGGAGCCATGACCGGGGTCGTGTGTTCCGACTGCCGTGGAAACAGCTCCTCGACCACCCTACGAAGGAAGTCGGGCTGGAGGGTCTCGGTGAGGGGGGGGGCCCGCGCGCGAAGCTTGTTCAGCGCCGCGCGATATGGGCGACCCCAGGGGTCACGGTCGAGACCGTCCAGCATCTCCTGCCAACTCGCGCCCTTGGCGGCACGGATGGCCAGCCGAAAGGCAGTCCGCGCACTGCGGTACGCCTCGTACAGCTGGCCCTCCCACTCGACGTCGCGGTGACGCCGCCGGCTGTGGGTGTAGGACCTTCGGGCACTGATACACGCCGCACGAAGGTCCGCCAGTCTTGGGGACCACCAGTAGACCCCCTGCCTCGGAGGTGGACGCCGCCGCACTCTGGGCATGGCCGCATCGCAGATCTGCGTTAACGCACTGCGAATGCGGACAGCCTCAGCGTCCACTCCGTCCGCTGGGGGTGGTGAGGACAGCCACGTGCTGACAATGGCCGCCTCCGCCAGTAGATCCCTGTCAAGACGACCCACAGCCCACCGCGGAAACGCGGGAGCTCCGTCCGCCCTGTGACCCCTACCGGGTTCCCGGGGGGAGACCTCCATCCGGATGTACCGGTGGTCTGACAGGGTCTCCGCCTCCTCCAGGACACTCCAGTTCCTCACCCGTGGCGCGACAGCGGGGCTAGCGAACGACAAGTCCACTATCGACCCGCCCTGCCGCCGCACACACGTGTTCACCGAGCCTCTGTTCAGAACACAGAGGCCCAGTGAAGCCGCCCACTCGTTGACCGCCCGCCCGCGGTCGTCCGTCGCAGGGGACCCCCACGCCGTGGATTTGGCGTTAAAGTCCCCCAGAACCAGGACGAGGCCCGGTGCCAGTCGCCGTATCGAGGCCTCCAAGGTGGTGAGTGAGGCCCCGAAATCGTCCATCCTCCTAGTGGGGGAGAGGTATACGCTGTAGAGCGTGACCCCTCCCCACTCCGCCGCGACAAATTCCTCGCCCCTATCCAAAAGGGACAAGGACGGGAAGTGCCGCTGCGTTGAGACGACGATTGCCGCAGTACCGTTTCGACTGACCACCCAATTGGGGCGATCAGGCACGGCGTACGGTTCCGCGACTACGGCTGCACCAATCGACCACTCCGCCATGGATTGCAGGAGGAGATCCTGCGCTCCGGCGGAGTGGTTGGTGTTGGCCTGCAGGAGGAGGTGCATGGATGGTGTACCCATTATCGGGTTGTATCCATGACCTCCTCGCCAGCGGGCGATCGGACCGCGCTAGGAGCGGGAGCGGCCGTGGTCGTAGGGCCGCCCCGCGCCTTTGGGGCCGAAGCTGGAGGCTTGCACGCCCCAGAGCCCATGCGGTGCTTGGCGGGCTTATTGCCCGCCGCACACGCGGGGCAGTGGGGCGGGGCGGCGCAAGATGCCGCCACGTGCCCGGTCTGACCGCAGCGGAAACACAATCCGCCGCAGTCGAAGCAATTAGTGCACGTCGGTCGAGTGTGTCCGACCGCCATGCACTTGTAGCACCTCGCAGGCCGGTGCTCAAGCACGGTTACCCGCGCCGAGCTCCAGCCCACGAGGAGCCTGCCTGAGCCGGCCAGTTGCCTGACCGACTCCACCGGGCACTGCGCCCAGGCAGCACCTACGCCACCCGGACCGGGACGAATGGCACCGACCCGGACGGAGTCTATGGGACACCCGGTTTTCGAGGCAATAGCCTCCCGGATGTCTTCCACCGTCACCGAATCGTCCAAACCCGAAATGCGCATTTCGGCGCACTTGACGGGCCTGGCGATCTTGATGCCACCCTCCTCGGCGAACAAACCTCTCAGCTTCTCGGCCACGCTGTCGGCCGTCTTGGCGCCCTCGGCCCCTGGGAACTCGAGAATTCGAGCCCCCGTCCGGGCCTTGCGGGTCCTGGCTTCGACGCCTCCAATATCGGAGACGTCTAGCTCCCGCCGGGCCTTCCTCAAGACGGCCTCGTAGCTGAGGCCCTTCTCGGCCGCCTCGGGCAGCACAGTGATCACCACTGCGGCCGTCTTCGGCGACTTGAGCCCCTTGCGCGGTCTCTTCTTCTGTCCGGCTCCTGCCTGTGGAGCGGGGACCTCAGCGGCGCGCTTGGCCTCCGCTCTCCTCCTTTGGCCGCGACTCCTTCTGTCGCGTTCGGCTACCTGCCAACCCTGTTCGGGTACGGCAGTCGTGCCAGACGCGGAAGGCCTCGTCGCAGCCTCGCTGGTCGTCGCCGGCGGTGTTGTTGCGGGCGACTTCAGCGGTCCGGCAGGAGCCGGAGCCGTCTTCCTCCTCAGGGCGGGTCCCTTCGGAGCTGGGCCGGGGCCTTTGGGCTTAGGCCCGGCCGCGGCCGCGGCGTAACTCCCCACGCGGCCACCCTGACAAGGCAGCGGGGCGGGGGCTGGTGCCACATGCGGCCGCTTATCCGCGGCTAGAGGCGGCCGGACACGTGGTTCTGGAGGCAGTCTTGCCTCCAGAACGGCCACACGCGCATCAACGAGTTTGCCAACTGCGTTGATGATTTTGGCGAGGGCCTCGTCCGACAAGCCTCCCACCTCCAGCGTCGGGGTCGGCTGAGCCTCTCCAGGGGCCCGCTCCGCGGCGCCTGGCGGCTTTGGCGCCGCAGGGGCGCTAGCTGGCGGCAAGCGGTCCGCGGGGAGAGGCGTCAACCTCACCACCGGGACAGGGAGTTTCGCCGCGGCGACCGCGCCAGCGTCAGCCGGCGACGCGCGCTTCGCGGCGGCAGGCGTCTTCCTCGCCGCGGGGACGGGTGTGACGGAGACGCCATCACCCAACGTCGTCGGCGCCGCAGCGCGAGGCGGCTTTGGCGCCGCAGCGGCCGCCGAGTAGCCGGCCCTGGCCGATGGCGCGGCTGTCGCGGGTGACACGAACAGCGCCACCTGCGCCTTGAGGTCGGCCACGTCTATCAACAGCTGGCGGTTTGCCCGACGCATTTCCGCCAGCATGTCGCCCAGGTTCCGATTTCGGGTCCGCAGGCCTGACATCTCGCCTCTAAGGCGGACATTTTCGGCCTGCAGATCCGTGGCCTCGCCGGCGCGGACAGCGACCGCCGCCGCCCTTTCCATGGCCGAGGTCCCTCGCCCTCTTCGGGAGGCCTGGATCTTGGGTGGAGGCATGTTGGCCACGCTCCCCTCGGTTTCGGCGCTCGAGCTGCCTCCCTTACTCAGGGGGCGCTTTCGCACCTGCGAGGGGAGGGCCTCCTCCTTCTTAGTCGCGGTCGCCGGCGGCGTCTTTGCTGCTAGACGCGCCGACGACCTAGTGGGGCCTTCACCAGCCGACCCGCTGTCGTTTTTGGACGGCCCTGCGGGAATATCACCGCCCTCGTCCATTCTGACGGTAGACCCGCCGCCCTCGTCTTCGGACGGCTCTGCGACATCGCTGTCGCCCTCGTCCGTCGACGGCTCTGCTGCGAGTCTACCGTCCTTCTTCTCTTCAGCGGCGGCAGCCTCCCTGCGCGCTCGCCGCTCCTCCAGCCGCCTTTTGTGGCTCAGGCCGTTGCCCCGAGACTTTCGAGGCGACCTCCTCTTCTTCTTCTGGGCCTCCACGATTTGTGCCGGGCCCTCGGCGGACGCCTCAAGTCCTGAGGACGAGGCGTCGTTGTCAGTTTTTCTTTGGCTTGACAAGGCCGTGGTGTGAGAATCGCACAGATTCCCGTCGGTGTTAAAAGGTATTTTTAAATTGGTATCCATGAGATTCCCACGAGTAGGGGAGATACACAACGTCGACCCGGGCAGAGATCCCTTTACCCGGGCAAGCCTACATTTACCAACCAGGGGGTCAGCCGGTACCCTGGCTGGAGCGTGCTAACGACAGAACAACCCATCTGCCATGCATCTTCTCGCCGCACGCCAGAACTTAAGATTCTGGGTGATTTCCGAGTTCGAATGTTACTTCGAACTCTTTATAGAGGTTGTCTTCCTCGCGGTCCGGGCGGTTAAACCAAGACCCTCGCTCCTGATACTACGCCTCAAGACAACGTGTCTTGAAGCAAGATACCAGGTTTACGATGTGTGGGCGGTGGCATGTGCCTGCCCAGCCCTCAAATGAATGAGTGACTGAGCCCGTCCCAATATTTCGCGTCCTATACCCTCTACTACGACTGTAGTAGGGTAAGGAGCGAAATCGCGCAGATATTCGCTACGGACGACAGTACAACAGAAGAACTGGGGACCGCCGCCCGCACCCAGGGTACACCGCGTGGAGGTTTCTGGGATAGTACCCCTAATAAGTTTTCTTGATGATTACGTAAAAATTAAGGGCAAGCATCTTAAATACATATTTTTGAAATCAACTAATAACGACGTAAGAGAGCGAGTAGGTATGAAAGAGAGTATTGGTGTAAAGATGCGAAAGGGAATACTCCGATGGTTCGGACATGTGGAAAGAATGCCGAACGAACGCCTGGTTAAGAAGATATACAATGCGAAAGTTGAAGGATGTAGGTGCCGAGGGAGACCGAGACTAACCTACCTAGACCAGATCGGTCATGTACTGAAGGAAGGTGGAGTCAAGAGTCTCCGAAACCGGCGAGCGTGTATGAAGAGAATTATGAATGTTGAGGAAGCGAGTGAAGTATGCAGAGATAGAGTTCTATGGCACTCTGTTCTCTCTGCCTACCCTGCAAGGGATATGGCGTGATGATATGTATGTATCTATGTAACTAATAACTATTATATTTTAAAATTTATATACTCATCTTAGGTATACGATCCATGGCTGTTTAACTACAACCTAATCAAACAACTGTACAGCGGTATTTTTTTTTGTCTGTTTTTTAGCTGTTAGCCGCAGATGGCTGTCACAGGTTAACCCGGACTATGGGTGAGCGCTAAGGGCTCGCAACCCAGTATACTGTACAGCGGTCTAATATCCTTCACTATTAAAGTTTACTAGAATACGAGAGCAGATAATATTACTTTGCGAG
Organism: Lymantria monacha; assembly: GCA_905163515.2. Classification (NCBI taxonomy): domain Eukaryota; kingdom Metazoa; phylum Arthropoda; class Insecta; order Lepidoptera; family Erebidae; genus Lymantria; species Lymantria monacha. The sequence goes on along the minus strand of LR991098.1, from coordinate 13,133,520 downwards.
AGGAGATCTTGAAAAAAAGTTATGTCAACTTGATTCACCAATGCGATAGACAAATTTTCCTCCCATTGTGGTTGAGGTTCATGCCCAATAAAAAGCATGCTAGTGCCTAATAAGAAAAATGTATGACCTTTTAACCTTCAGTTGATTAAAACTAGTGAACTTATTTATTGTACGCTTAGTATTCAACATGCTATTGTTTAAGAAAACTGAAGGCCTTTGTCTTATTAAGTCATGTTTTATGTCAATAACAAATAGTTAAATAGTATGTTTTGTGAGGCACGAAGAGCCTCAATGTAAAATCACTAAATGGTCAACCATCTATAATATAGACACATTGTTTTTATTTGTTGGCGTGCCATAGCTAATATATCTACACTTCCATGCATGTTGAGCGAATCATTTGGTATATTTGACTCGAGTAAGACTATAATTGGGTCTTTACGCTTATCTCACGTTGCATACGAATTAACGTTAAAATGTTATAAATAAAACGTAGTAGTTTGCTACTGTCTAGTAGTGTAATACATGCCAATTTAAATTACTGAAATTTAGCATCTAATATGCTTGATTATTTATAAAAACTTGATTACAAGTGAAAAATGATTATTACACATGGGATTCGAACCCACACCTATTGGAAATCTGTTTCAATGGTGCTACAATGTTTACAGATTATGTCGAGTAAATAACACACGTCTCATCTAAAAGATGAAAATATAATACGAGCCGAAAATTGAATCTCATACTTTTGTATGATTTGTTACTCACGCTGGTGTTAATGGCAGCACGATTGGAACGGATTTCCAATAGGTTTGGGTTCGAATCCCATGTGTGATAATAATTTTACGATCGTAATCAAGTTTTTATATACATGTCAATTATTTTTTAATAATTTATGTGAAAACTTGCAAGCAATTCATATTAATAAAGATTTTTTTTTTATACATATGTAAATATTACATTATATTATGTATTTCTAAACATAATCTAACACCAACAGGGTCGTGTATGGTGAAAGAGTTATTTATAAATTACAATAATTATGAAGAATGCAAGGATAGAGTTCTCTGGCACTCTGTTCTCTCTGCCTACCCTGCAAGGGATATTGCGTGATGATATGTATGTATGTAATAATTAATTATTTCAATTATCATCATTCAATCGCCCTCATTACATGTTTAATACGTATATGTAGGTTCGGCAATATTTTCGCTACAGTTCTCGTTGAAAACTTTCAACCGGTACTCTTTTAAAATAAAATAAATTGCGCACTAGGCTTCAGATTCGCAAGTACTATACGCATACCGCAGGTGGCTAGTATATCTCGTATAACAAAACAAATCAACATAACAATGACGGCCCGAAGGTTTGGACTATGAAAATTTTGGTGTTTCCAAAAAAAATTGTGCCGATGGAAAGCGGATGCCTGCTTCCGGTACATTGTATTCGACCGATGTCCTCGCTGGCCCAATTGGACAAATGACGTGGCTTCCAATTTTGATACAGTTATCTTTGCCGTGAAATCGGTGTCTGGCATGTTTGCAGAATCGATGAATTTTTGTATATTATACTCTGTTCATCTCAATTAAGTGTAATTTAGAACTGAAGTAATAATAATTACCTATTTAAATACGTTTATGAAACATGCTATTAACCATACATAATTGCGAGTCTAAACGAACTATGATATATTAGGTAAGTAGTAAGAGGCAAACGGGGCAGTAAGAGTATAAACGAACAATGATATATAAGGTAAGTAGTAAGAGGCCATCGAGTCATAAAATTGCCAAAAACACTAAAATGCTTAAAGTAAACGAAGAAACATTTTAAAAATTTATGTTTTTCTTTTTGTAAAAATTGTTGAATGTAATAATTAACTATTATATTCGCATTGTTAGTGTGTGTGTATGTGTGTGTGGATTTTACAATCGTTTCTAACTAATAAACTAATAATGCTCGTGTGGTGAAGGGGTCCCTTACTATCCTACGAGTGAGACACTAGTTAAGAGATCACCAAATGAATGCACTGCAGCACTTTCCTGGAAAACTTTTAGGTGTACATCTAAAAAGGTTAATGAACTATTACCGTACAGCTGCTTGATATTTTTATACGTGATAAAACCAGTATACGATAATCCGTAGAAGAACGGTAGTAGCTGACTTAGCTTGAAGAGCTAATACGCTCAAGAGGCAATAGGTAAACTATATAGCTCGATGAACCGCCCAAAGAAAGGTTTTCGCGTGACTACTACGAATTGAACGAAGCAAAGTAGGACGCCCACAACCAGGTGAACTGACGACATGTTAAAAGTTACAAGAGAGTTGGATACAGAGCCACCTGTATCCAGGACCGAACTAATTGACAATCTTATGAGAAAACCATATCTACTAATGAAAATCTAATAAAAATACATGTACCAAAGAATTTACATTTTTGATTAATATATTAAAAGTTAGCAAAAAAAATTACGTAAATTTACTACACTTGATTTTAGTAAAGGTTAGATTAAAACTTAAATTTCATGTGTTGACGGAGTGAGAATACAATTCACCACCCCCCTCTTTCAATCTTACCCGTGGGTTATTGTAAGAGATGGCTAAGGGATATAAAACACAACATCTATGCAAGAGAAGCAAAACTTGAAACAAAACCAACACGTCTGATCAGCTTGGTATAGTAGGTCAATTACCTCCTAATATGGAGGTGGCTCAAGTCCAACAGTGTATATATGAGCTGAGGTGAGGTAAGATAAAAACCTTTTATTACCATGATATGTTAGATGTCTCATATTTTAACTTTTTTGATAAATGAATATAGTTTCTGAAAAGGAGGATTGATAAAAACAAAATTAAAACACGATAAATTTCATAAAAATTGTTGCCTTGCATATGACTAATACTTTGCTAAAAGTCAGCAGTCATCAAATAAAATGTTTTAGAATCATTAGCTAGATAGCAAATTTTATAAACAAGCATTACAAAAAGCAGTCTTCTCCTTCTTTTTTCGTATTGGCAATCGACACTGGCAAAAATCGCAACTTATAGGTGCCATTTTTGCCAGTGTCGAGTTATAATTATCTTCACTTTTCTAGTCCCATCAGTTTAGACATTGTCCGTCAGTAAGTCAAATCGTCGCCATCAACAGTGCTATGGCCACACTGTTAAAGGTATCTTGTTGGCAATTTGATGGAAAACGAAAATGTTGTAAAGCACTTTTATATGATATTCGCTATATCTCAACAGTGCCGTCGCATCACATTACATAAAATGCCATCAATATTATCTAATATAACACGTTTAAACACTAAGATATTGGATACAATACAAAAGCACTACATAACGTATTTAGATTCCCGCCAAAAGTCCAAAAGCAAAGTCGTCAGTATCGGTTATTTAGGATGTGGGTAGGTAAATTAAATAGTTAACTAAAAATACATACCTATATTTATATATACTACGAATACTACTAACTCTAACTTTTGTCGTGGATGTCGTAAAAGACGACTAAGAGTTTTTTAATATCGACCTGGGCCAACTCCAGCCGATGCCGTTTAGGCAACGATTACGTTCCCAAGGAGGTTTGACGTCAGGCAGGTGGCTGGTCATGAAGCTATTGCCAATAGCTAATTACAATATATACGAGTACATATTGCGTCGACCACAAGTAATTGGGATAAGAGCAGGAGAATAATGATTCAGTAAAACATATCATACGGGTATAGACAATAAAAAACTTAGAAATGGAATGTATTTCTGTTTTTTGGTCCGTTTAGAAATGCCATTGCTTTTTCAAAAGTTATTAACAAATAATAATGTATGTATGATATAGGTGTTATAACTTTATCATTACCGACATATCAGCTCATATACATACGTTTCATTTCTGAACTCGAGTCTGTTCCAAAGTGGGAAAGAAATTGACGTATTCCAAGTGAGCGAGATGGATTATATAGAGATTAATCATTTATTTTGCTTCACTTAGTAATCTTTTACAATCATCGATGTAAAAGGAAGAAGTGATGACGATTGTACCATTCGGCTGATATTGCATAACTTATATTATATAAGTAATATACTATATTAGTCACCATTCCAATAGCCTTTTATTTACTACGCAATTAACCTATTTAGTGAAAGTCCAATGTTTTGTTGGCTCTTCATATTGAAAGAGTACAATGCCGATGTTCATTTGATCAAAAATAGTACACTTTTCATGAGTGACCAATCACGCGTTACGTAATAGTGTGAAAACTATTTGAGAACTTTACAATAAATAGGGATTCTGGGATGGGCTAGGATGGGCTCGTGGGAAACATGTTATGAAGCAAGAGATTAAAGCGATATGTTGATCATTTCCTGGATAATAAAAAAAATATATAATATCGAATAGAATTACGAAGAATTTACGGAAGCTTCTCTCATGTGAATAGGGTTTATAATTTTTTTTTTTTTTTGACAGGCTATGGTCAGGTCACCCACCACCCCCTTGACTGGTCGTGGCCAGATGGCTAAGCGTAGAGGTGTCGGGGATAGAATGTCAATAGACGATCTCTCCGGCATCCCGTAAAAGCGCGGAAGGGACCGCTGTTAGGTTTTAGTGGGTATTCCGGCCGAAAACCTCATGGCCGGCGAGTCCCACACACCCCCCGTCTGTCACTGGCGGGGGATGTGCGCAAAAGCATATCCAAACAAAAAAAAAAAAAAATAGGTCACCCACCACCCAATCCGTCTGGGACGGCCGAAAGGACGGTTTGTAACCACATAACTATATTGTACCTATGAAGCACCATTTGGGTAGGCGGCAAACCAAATATGTAACTTTGGTTTTCCACCAAATACATATTCTTATTCACTTTAAAGTTCTCGCGTGAGGCGTCGCAATAATAATAAGCAGGTGGACTGCTTTACAACTTCAGATTATTGATACAAATGCATGAAAAATAATTAAAAAGTTTAAATTTATTTTAATTGTAAATATTATTATAGATTAGTATGAGATTATGTAGCAAATTTAGTTAAAAAATACGAGCTACATCGTGGGAAAAAAATTCAGTTATACTTCCTATAATAAAACATTTTATGACAAAAGCATTCCACGCCATTGTAGATTTAAAGGACGTTTATGCTTTTACGCTAGTAATAAAAATATGGTCCAACTGACCACAACTCCAAATAGTAATTTACATATTAAAATGTTTACATATTATATTATGAAATAAGTACTTATTTTGTATCTTGGGAATACTTATTACTTTGGGATAAAAATTTGTATTAATTTCGGATATAAGCAATTTTGAAATAAAATTTTAGGCAATTTGCGGTATCCTATATGTATGTGTTTCTAACCTTTATCTAGTTTGATTACTCTTAAGTTTTGGAATCCGTAATAAATGATTTTTCTTTCTTTCTTTCAAGAATTGCGTTGCCGTTTCCCATCGTAAAAGTACCAAACCATACAAATTCTGTATATTTTGATATTTTACTCTAAATTATTGTGATATATATTAAACGATCTCTTTAAATTATTTCGGAAAGTTATATTCGCCTCATAATGTTCAAAAATAAATAAGACCAAGTACTGATAATCTATGTCTAATAATTTAGATAACCTTCGTTCTAATATCTCGAATTATGACTAAATTCTATTCGATTAGTAATGAAACAACAGCTTTTCCGTATGGTGATGGTATAATAATACAATTCACCACCCTATCTTACCCGTATGTGTGGTAAAAAATGGATGGTACATCTAATGGATATAATATGCACATATAATAGCTATTCACAGTGAAGGCAAACTCGAATCAATATCAATCTGTCTGATTAGCGTCGAATGGTAGGTCCATTACTATCTTTTTATAGAAGAGGCTCAAACCCAGCAATCAAACGTATAAGAACGTATATAATGATGCCGATTTTGATGAAAGAACCGCTTACTCATAAGAAAATAAACAATTACTATTTTAGAAATAACAATAAAGCCAAGCAATACAATTCACAGTGGTGAAGTGGCAGCACGATTGGGCCGGAATCCCAATAGGCGCGGGTTCGAATCCCGCTTGTAACAAGATTTTTCGCTTCGTAATCGGGTTTTTATAAATCTCTTCAAGGACTTTAGGACAGGCATTCTCACACGCATATTAGGTAAGCTTGCTATGGAAATGCTTTGTTCTACATTATCTCTGAAATATGTATTATTTACAAGTTTTGTAAATCGAAAAATAATATTTGGACTATTATAACTAAAAAAGAGACGCATGGTAGAAGCCCGAGATATAGTCACTTTTAAAATCTATGCGAATTTTTGAGTATTACAATTATATGAAAAGTCAAGCTTTGTTTAAATTTTATAAAGAAAAAAATCGTTTAAAGTATTAAAGCAACTTCCAACAAGTCTTTATTTGAAATTGAAATTTAATATGCGGTTCTCTGATAGTTGTTTGAAATATTATTTTACATTTTTATTGACATCAAATAACTACACTCATTTGCAAAAAAAACGGGCGGTTTTGATTTTCATTCATATTTAAAAAGATACAATACCAAAAAGGTTTCAATCGTTTGTACACGTTACTGGCCGGTTTTAAAAATGCTGTGGTATTTAAAAAAGTACGTTCTAAATTCAATTTTTCATTTGATGTTCATTTTTACAGAAAACCCCTTTTTATCCTACATTTTTGGCGCGAAGTTCCAGAAGTTAACATCGACTTTCATAACTTTTATTCAATTTTTATCGATTAATTTCATATCCTTGACTGTCAAAGCTTTATTTAATGCTGTTTGGCTGTATCAAAAATGGTAGATAAAGTGGTAAAAGCTACCAAAATTATCGCGCTGCTTGAAGAGGGTTGCAGCCAATGTTTCGTGGCTAGGAGGCTAAATGTTAGTCGCTCGACAGTCCAAAGGACCTGGCACCGATATCAGGAGACTGGTTCCGTCGAGAGAAGGCCTGGTTCTGGAAGAAAACCATGTACCCAACCACGGGATGATCGTTTTCTTGTGAGTCGCGCATTGAGAAATCGCAAATCTTCGTATGTGGATCTTAAGAACAACCTCCAAGAAGTAAGAAATGTGCATATTAGTCTATGGACGGTCAGGAGGAGGCTTCTCGCTGCCAATATACGCAGTCACCGCCCGGCCCGCGGCCCCAAATTACTCCGTGAGCACAGAGTTCACAGGCTTAGGTTCGCTAGAAATTGTGAATCATGGACTCAAGACGATTGGAATAGGGTTTTGTTCTCTGATGAAGCCAGGATATCTCTGTTCGGTGAAGATCGACGTCGGCGAGTGCTAAGAAGACAAGGAGAACGCTTTGCAGAGGCATGTTTCGAAGAAATCACACCTTATGGTGGGGGCTCTGTTATGTTTTGGGCAGGAATAAATTCAATGGATCGTACAGAGTTAGTCTTCATTGAAAACGGCTCACTGACTGGGCATCGATACATAACGGAAGTTCTAATTTCTCATGCACAACCCGCATTGGCCGCTCTAGGTGAAGACTCGATTTTTATGGACGACAATGCTCGCGCCCACCGATCCCGCGATGTTAATGCGTATGTGCAAGAGGTCGGCATTCGTCGTTTGGATTGGCCAGCTCGAAGTCCCGACCTCAATCCCATAGAGCATGTCTGGGACGTTCTGAAACGGCGTGTGAGATCAGTACACCCGGCTCCGCAGACCATCAGAGAGCTGAAGAACGTGATTACTGCGGAGTGGGAACGTATTCCGCAAGCAAGTATCCGGGATATACTCGCTAGCATGCCCAGACGAATTCAAGCTGTGATTTTAGCTAGAGGGGGTCACACTCGATACTAAACATTTATCTGCTTTTACTTTATTAAAGAAAAACAAACAAAAAAAACTTTTTTATTTTTACTTCATGAGCATATGCACTACTAGCGAATATACACTACTAGCGAGGTTTAGCATTATTTCCCATAAATTGTATCTAAATTTTATGAAATACTGATGAAAACGATTATTTTCTTATTAATTTACCAAATTGTGTGGATAAAACTACCTATAATTATCAAACAAAGAAATATTAACATTTGAAATGGTTCATTGCTTAGGTGCCCGTTTTTTTTGCAAATGAGTGTATTACACGAGTAAAGAATATTTTTGCACAAGTCATGCCTTAACACGTTCGCTGCATTACGAGATCTATCAGATCTCTTGCAGGACTTTTGTATTGTGCGTTGAATATGATTGTGTTGTTTCACTCCTTGCGGGAGGATCTAACTTGTAAAGTTATTTAAGTATGAGTAAGACAAATATACATATTTGCTTCCTACTTAAGGGTGAATTCAATGACATTAAAAAAGAAATTAGAGATGGATTAGGTCCCTAACGCACAGTACTACAATTATTTTCATTACTTGCGTTAGGAGATATGTCGATACTCGTGGAATCGTACGCCTCGTAGACGCAACAGAGGGAGGATGAGCGGCGCGGGCGCTGCGTGACTCGTTTTAGTGTTGTCCTAGCATCGACGTGGGAGATCGCGCGCACGTTTTGCAATGAAATTTTGACTTTTAAATATCCAGAGAGTATTCAGTTAATGCTTCTGTACTCGTCGTATGTACGTTTCAAAATAGGTCATTAATTTAATACCACCATATATTATTTTAATGCAACAACAGTCTAAGAATAAAAATATACAATAACACTCGAATAATTTTTCACTATTAGAAAAACTAATAAAATTAGATTCCATCGCATTTACTTCACTGACGCGGTTACATGCTGTTTATTTATATAATGCACTTTATTACAGAACTCCCCGAAGGAAGATGTACAGATCATGTTTTCCAACGTGGTGACAAATAAAGACGTTGTGTGGGCTGTTATTAAAAATTACGACGCAGATTAATCAGCATTGACACTTCTAAAAGAGCTAAAAGAATTGTTACCATTTGCGCGCAATGCAAACAATCAATTGGCTTACCATGTTTTAATGAAAAAGTTTTATTAAAGACGTTTATGTTTATTAACCATGCAAAGTATGCATAGTTAATAAACATAAACGTCTTTAATAAAACTCTTTCAATCGACAATGGAGATATTATTTTATTCCCATCACTACTTACTACACATGTTGAACTATCTTCGATTGCGGTACGAGATACAATCGATATCTAATTTTTTTTGGTACTTGTCGTTAATTCTAATGTCCATAACTGCGTGCGAACCTAGCAAAATATAAAGCAATAGACTATCTTTTACTCACAAAATCTTCAAAATCATGTCATTGGTTTTTTGGAAGATATAAATTATTTTCAAAACTGTATCTTTAGGAGACTGATTAGGTCTCAAACGCAACAAAGGATAGGTTAGTTTGGAGATCTTTTAGGTCTCCAAAGCACCAGCTGAAAGTTCTTTAAAAATGATGGCGCAGTGAACGTGTTAACTTGGCAGATTCTCTTTTCAAATATTTACATCACTCATTGATTTTAGAAAAAGGTTACCATAGATACCATAGATTTTATAAGCTTACCAATAGGAATAGCTTATTGAATATATTGATAGAACATATATCGACTGTTGCTTCGCTCCAGTAAATATTATGGGTACATTATTACAATGTACAATTCTAAACAATAGACTTTTAGAGATCATGTTGTTTGGTAACAAGAATTATTTCTAACAAGACTGAAAAGCCACACCGTTTGCTTTTACTTAACAAATGCGCATTATCTTGATGTATGCAGATTTATTAAAATTTGAGAAAGTATTAGGCTCTTCTTTTTCTATATATTATTATTACTGCTATTTTTTAAATGTTTATAAGCATCTTCATTTAATTATTATTACAAATACTTTGATAGAGGCAATCGCAAAAATATACATAATTATGCATTATTTGTTTTATGCGCGATCCACAAATGAATGTTGTGTCTCTGGATTTTCTTTCTGACCATTAATTATATTTGTAAATTCCTACAATGTTAGAATTTATTCCATATTACAAAATTTTAAAAATGTTCACACTTCTTAAACCTTAAAGAACATTTAATAAATTATTAGGCCGCAGATTCTGCATGTTTTCAATAAATGGACACTTGAAATGTGTAATATTTATCATATCAATATAGTTCCTAAAATTCCATTTACGTCTTAGTAGCCGATAAACCCAATTCTTCAGCCTTAATCTAATTTATATCTGTATTAATATATAAAAATATTTATGTGTTTATGACATTTTATTGGTCGGCTTTTAATGTTAGATATATATCCCTTTTTTAATTACACATGAAGTATTAACTGGCTATACTATATTCAACTACTTAAAAGTGTTTGTGTTTTAGTAATATTAAGTTGAAGATGTTGTTTGTACGCAACGCTTCATTCTCACGAACTACCTAACGGATTTGAAGAAATATTTTACGCAGATAAATTGTTATCAAAAAAGTTACATAATAAAATTCATAATAAAATGTTCCATGTGGTGACGGACTAAAAATATAATTTACCTTTTCTTACCCGTGGGTGATCGTAAAAGCCGACTAAGGCACGCAAGCATGTAACATCAGTGCCAGAGAAAGAAAATTCGAATAAAATCCTATACCAGCACATCTGATCAGCGTGGTATAGTAGATCAATTCCCCTGCCAATGTGAAGGAGGCTTAAACCACGCAGTGGCACATACCTATATGAGCTGAAGAGAAATGATGATGATGATGAATGATGATATAAAATATAACTATGTAACTGAGAGAATGTGATCTTTTACCAAGCTGCCAATGTCTAAATGTATTTGAATGAAATTTGATGTAGAAGCAGCTTATAGATTTTTTTTTATTGCCTTTGGTGGCAAACGAACAAGCAGTACACCAGATGTTAACTGTTACTACTGCCTATAGACCTTTAGAGCCGGTGCCTACCAAAACAAACCCACCCAGTTGGGCTGCCGGCTCCCTCGCTCACCGAACGAAGTGCAATAGCACATTGCCATTACTCAGACATTGATCTTCTGCGAGAGTGTGGTACTACCCCGGGCGGACCAGCCCGCGCCTGTAGACAGATAACTGTCAATAGCGTGGTCCTAGCACTATTAAATAATATTTATAACATTGAAGAATTATGATTTCTAATGTATACGCAAGTATTAAACATTTGAAATAATACTCATCATCAACTTGCTCTTATCCAAATTTATTTGGGGTCGACGCAATATGTCTTCTCCTTCCATACAACTTTATCAGACGTCATCTCTATGGTCACTCCTTGTCTATCCATGTCATGTTTCACGCATTCCATCCATCATTTCTTCGGTCTTCCCTTACCCCTTAAGCCTTCAACATTCATACTTAAAACTTTCCTCACTACATTACTTTCATCCCGTCTCATCACATGTCCATACCATGTCAACTTTTCAGTCACTGGCGCAATTTTCAAACTTCCTCTTATATGTTCATTTCTTATCCATTCTTGTCACACCACACATCTATCTCAACATTCGCATCTCAGCTACATGCAGTTGTTTCGAAATAGTTCGTCGATTTGAAATAATTCTATATTTATATAATCGCCTTGTGCTCAAAATGTTGGGCAATTGAAACTCAAATACGAACGCGATATAATCCATAAAAATAGTTTTATTTAAAGTATTATATTCGCTAGGAAAAATAAATTCATTGTCCATGCAAATAAAGCTGTTGGTAAAACTAGTATTTATATGCAAAGACCTTATCCGTTATCATCACGGCTTAGTTGTGTGTTCAGGGTTTTAAATACTGCACTCACGTTCACGTGCTATGCTCATGTACATATTTGCCATAAACACATTCAGCTTTATAGAGATAGCGTTTCATATCTATGTACGTATATCTATTATAAATAGTAAATATTGAGGTGTCACTGAATGTCAGTTATCGTTGATGTAAAAATTTTAATATATTTTTTATATTTGAAACGTTAAAATTACTAAAATGCGATGTTTAATATTCTATTGGTATATTTCGACAGCACAGATAGCGTAATGGTTAAGATACTGATCTTACGTGCCAGTGTCATAGGTGCGATTATTACGCTGGACAATACTTTGTGCGATCAACAGTGTTGTTCCGAGTCTGGATGTAATTCATCTGCGTTAATTATATGTTTGTAAGTTTCCCCGCAATACAAGGATTTTTCCCTTAGCGCATCATGGTGTATTTAAAAAATAAAAATAATATATATATTTTTATTTACATTTATAAAAACTGTTCAGTGAAGTATTATCTCTCGTCAGAAAGTGAAAGGTGCGCAGAATAGGTTGCACACCAACAACGTAACGAGGTCATTCGATCACTATATTTTACTCCTCAAATTTTTCTCATACCCGGGCGCCTTATCTGAAAATCGATTTTTAAGGAATAAACTCCAAAAAACATTCTTTTCGTTTTCTAATATTGTATTAAAATGTACATAAAAGAATAATAATTCGTGTACTTGTTGATTGTTTATATATACAATTTTTAATTTCAGAAAAAATAATACAAGTTAGAAACAAAATAGCACGTGCCGAACGCACTTCGATTGCATAATGAGTCACACAACACTGCATCGACGTCGCCCTAACGTTGTTAATTAATTAGTTATTCAAAACCACAGGAAATAAAAGCCGCCGGCAACGTAAATGACGACGTATGCAGTCATTACACATTTGTATAAATTATTATTTTTGTGTAATTTGTATTAGACTACATAAATGGCATAATGAACTAATATAATCGATACTGTGGTTTAGATTCTCAAATAATATAAACAATTGTGCATTTCATAAATAATATTTTAATACCTGCACAAGTATTTAGTAGAAATACCTACCACGCATATCATCATCATCATCATCATCATCTCAGCTCATATATGTCCCACTGTTGGGCTCGAGCCTCCTCCGTAATGGGAGGGTAATTGACCTACTATACCGCGCTTGTCAGACGTGTTGGTATAGAGTTTTATTTCGAGGTTTCCTTCTCTCGCATAGATATTATATGCGTTTTACATCCCTAAGTCGTCTCGTACGAACACCCACGGGTAAGATAGGGGGTGGTGAATTGTATTCTTACTTCGTCACCACACGGAAAACATATACCACACATATATTTTGTTAAATTAAAAGAAAAAACCTGGCCAAGTGCAAGTCGAACTCACACACGAAGGGTTCCGTACCATTACCTATAATAGTCCGAGAGCCAGTAACAGATTTATATGACCAAGTTCCTTTCAAGTGATAATTAGTAAAATACATCAGAAAATCGAACCATAAAGTCTCGTGAACGTCAGCTAAGGCTCGGTGGGGGGGATGAGCAGTAGAAAAAAAAAATACATTCACTCATTTCCTCTCGACTAAAAATTTATCAAATTATAGCTACCCCAATATCTCAACAAAAAAAAAATCAGCTGGCTATAACATAGTGTATTGTACGTCAGCTGATGTCTCGATCATGGAAAAAAAATCTTCACTTTCAGTGATATCCTCTCAAATAAAAATTTACCTGATGATAGCTTATATGTAACTATTGATAAATATATACGTCAGCTGGCTGTATCTCGGTGGAAAAATCGTCAGCTGGTAATTTGAAGGTCGTTACGTAGAAGTTAGCCAGAAGCATTTACTGACTATTTAAATGCATCAGCTGACTAAGTTTCCCTCGACTTACTGCTAGCTGATTTTTTTTTATTTATCACAGAAACATATTTAAGATCAGCTCACAAATTTTCATGTGGGATGAAATGACATCTTTTTAATTATTGAGCATAGCACTCCAATATGAGTGTTGAGGTGAAACAAATATTCCGTATCAATATTTTTTAAACTTATACGTGTATATTCAAATAATTTTAGTTCTATTCCAATATTTAAATAATCTACAATACACTATGTTATAGCCAGCTGATTTTTTTTTTGTTGAGATATTGGGTTAGCTGTAATTTGATAAATTTTTAGCCGAGAGGAAATGAGTGAATGTATTTTTTTTTCTTCGAGCGTGGGAGGTTACAACTGCTCATCCCCCCCACCGTGCCGCAGCTGACGGTCATAAGGCTTCATGATACTATTGTCTGATGCGTATCACCAATTATCTCTCGAGAAGAAATAATTAACCAAATTTTCACCTGGCTCTCGGACCATAACTTAACTGTCTACCTATTGCGGTTATCAATATCAAGCAAAAACGGGCAAAAAAATCGGGCTTGCTCTATGGGAGCCTCCTTAAATGTTTGTTTTATTTTAATTTAATTATTTCTTTAAAGTGAATATATCTAAATAGTCTGTGAATATTTCAACCGTCTACCAGTTACCGTTATTAATATCGAGCAAAAGGAGAAAAAATATCACGTTTGTTGTACGGGAGCCCCTTAAATACTTATTTTATTTTATAGTATTTGTTGTTATAACGGCAAATGAAATACACCATATGTGAAAATTTCAACTGTCTAACTATCAAGGTGCATGAGATATAGCCTAGTGACAGACAGACAGACGGACGGACATCGAAGTCTTAGTAATAACGTCTCGTTTTACCTTTTGGATACGGAACCCTAATAAAAACCGACTACTGTGAGTCACACATAAAGCATTTAGTGTTATCGTAGAACTAATTACGAACGTTTAAACTAATTTCGTAAAAGAAACAAGAGAATCACTTAGACACTATACAACAGGTAGTTTAAAAAAACACTTGACAGTTGTCCGTCTAACGTAGTGGGCCGGTCCGTTCGGAGTAGTACAACACTCTTACAGAAAATTGACATATGAGCATTGGCGATGTGCTGTTGCGCTTTGTTCCGTGATCGAGAGAGCCAGCAGCACGACTTTCTCTTTGAAGTTTTTATTGATAAGCAGAGGCCTAACTGTACTCCCAGTATTAGGCGCTGTGACGCCAATAAGATAATGTATCAGTCTGAAGCAGGGGCGGCTCTAGCACATGTAGCGCCCGGGTGCAATCAATAACCTGGCGCCCTCTTGTATCAGAATGCGTGAACAAAATGGAATAGGTTGATGTGTTCTGAGCGGCTCTCGGCGCCCCCTAACATCCGGCGCCCGGCTGCACCGCACCCTTTGCACTATAGGTAAAGCCGGCCCTGGTCTGAAGTACCGCCAAGCTCTGTTCAGGTCGCCCTGCTTTTTGTTTGCTAATTTGGATTTGTCTTCTAAATGTCTCCCAAACTGAACTTTGCTCGATAGTTCGATATCGAGGATCCTAATACTCCCGAAAATTTGGAGAGTTACTCCTTGGAATTGAGGCCGCCATGATAAACGGGCCCTACTTTGCAGTGAACCTACTTGAAAATGATTATGTTCCGTTTACCCCATTCCAATATATGCATTGTATTTTATGTAGCGTCTACGAATACTATAAACTCTTACATCGCTCATGGGTAATATGATCAGACGTCCCGTTTTGAACGGAACTGTCCCTTTTTATAAATAACGAGTCCCGGTGTCCCCGTAAGAACTCCGAGATGCAAAATTGTCCCGTCTTCGGCAACCGCGCAAAGGTTGGATTTAAGTAAATTTAAAAAGCGGTCCAAGAGTTTTATTCTTACTTAAAATCACCAGCTCTGATAAATATGGTAACTAAACATTTCGGGTATATTTTTAAATCCGTAACTTTTAAGTTAACTAACTTTTTCTGAATAAATACCTTTAAAAAGTGTTCTTTAATTGACTGCCCAACGAAAATGTCCCGTTTTGAGTCAAAAAATAAATGGTCACGTCACTCGTGGGTGTCGTAAAAGACAACTAGGAGTTTGCATCGACCTGGTCAAACTTTATCTGATACCGTCTGGTGAATTGCAATACTAAGAAGGGCTATCGTCATGCAAGCCGCCAATTATAAAACTATTACCAAAATGGTTGCAATATGTATATGCATGGAAGCAGAATACATATTGCGACAAAACCAAGTAATTGAGATAAGAGCAGGAAAATGATGATGATTAAAGTTTTTTACACTGGGAGACCAACGGGCGATCGAACAGACAGTGAGGCTTAGTAATAAGGGTTCCGTCGGCACCATTTAGATGCTAATACCTAACATGTTAATATTATGATTAATTAGTTTTCTTTTATTTTTACAAATATTGACAAGATAGCTGGTCTAACTAGCTCTTGTATAATACTCGTTTCAGGACTAGATTCGATTTCTATTCGAAAAACATATTAGACTCAGATATATGGACATTTCACTTACGAATATGTAAAACCTTATTTATAAGTGTATAATAATATACTAGATATACCTATATACTTACTTTAATAATTAGATTAACCAATAATCCTATACAGATTTAACTAATAATATAGTTCACTTTCCGTGCGGTGATGAAGTAAGAATACAATTCACTACCCCCTCTTTTGCCCGTGGGTATAATAAAAGACGATTAAGTGATACAATATGCATATGAATATATGCAAGAGAAGGAAAACTTAAAATAAAACCCTATACCAACACGTCTGATCAGCATGGTAGTAGTAGGTCAATTTCCGTCCCGCTATGGTGGAGGTCCAAGCTCAACAATGGGACATATGTGGGCTGAGATGACAATGATATATTTCACAGTAAAACTAATGATTTACGAGCCTAATTATTGTAAATTTAATATTTAGACAATACTTAATCATTGTAAAATAATAACTATTTAAAAGTTAATAACATTAACAATTTTATTAACTTATTGTTTTACTTAACAATTTCTCCTTATTTGATTTTTAAAAATATATTAACCATTTTTTATTGTTTCTTCATAATCGTTGATTGTCAAATATTATTGCGAAATGCATGTGGAAATAAATGTATCTATTGTATGTATAAACTTACTTGAGCTTTTCTTCGAAGGCGGCCTCTACGGTACGTAGCGCCCAGCGCGTAGCACTGTAGTTTCACAAGGTCCAAGGGTGCCTCTTATTTGCCTATCGGTACACACACTCAACCGATATGTGACTAACACCAAGCTCACAGCACGGGTATACCACAGGACAGCCGAAACTAAATTGTGATCATTTCTACACCATAATTCAGTTAAATCACATTAAGGGGGGACGACAATAGGAGAGCATCGATGTGAGCGAATCACACCATCGCTACGCATCGCTAATTTTTCATAGTAAATCCATTTTTACTGGCGTCGGTGACCATACCAAAATTGTAATACTTTGTGGACATGCATGGGTTATTGTTATTCAAATCTAATGCGAGCGACCTGTGTGTGACCATTAAAACTTATACCTAACCATCATGGTTTTTAAACATATTTTTCAGACAGTTGTAACGATTCGAAACACATAAATTAGTTATTTCTTTTTGACTTCCGATTGAAAGAAAAATCAGGGTGTTTTTAAATTGTCACAAGTGAACTTCTTTCAAATTTGTTTCTTTTCTATGACGGAAAGGTAAAACGAAAGTTAATTAAAAGCTTGCAATTTTGATCTAGAAGTCACGCATTTTATACTTGAACTGTCGCTATTAGGTTTTCATAAGCTAATTCTCAGTGCTAATGTAGTCTCTGTCTAGTAAACGGCATACATAATTAAAATTACATAGATTCATTATTTACAAAAAATAGAAGCATATTGTATAAGCTTAATTTCTTTTTTGTTATAAATCCATAGGAGTATAGAAGACACTTGCCTCTGAAACCTTCGACTTCTTACTTAAAGCTTTCCTTCAATATCATACCGACTCATGGACGCCACGCTATGGACTACATGTCCATGTCCATGTTCACTCAAAATTCCTTTTTTTTTAAGACAACTCTCTGCACTAAGGAAGTAATCGTTGTATTGCAGGAAACTTTACAAACATATAATTACGAGACATAAACTACACCCAGGCTCAGAACAATAATTTGGATTGCACAAAGTATTGTCCTACGTGGGAATCGAACCCATGGAATTGGGACAGTAGATCGATATCTTAACCCTTGAGCCATCTGTGCACGTCTGTTGACGTTCACCACAAAGGAAGTACACCATATTTTTAAATTGTAAACTAACTGTGATGGAAGTAAACTGACTGTGTTTGCTTGTCTACCAATATTAATTTCTTTTAAAGATTATCTTCTATTCTATAACTAATATGTGACAAAATTATAATTTAATTTTTCCAAATTCGTATAAGGAATATTTAATAAACTTAATGAGCGTCCATTCAGTGACCCCAAAGAGTTACGTTTTCCGGAAGCCACGTACAATGGCATCAGTACACATGCGTCGACGTGGGCGCTTATATTCCAAAATGGCCGCTACAGTTTAAACTATCATCACCTTTGTGTTATTATAACGTGATCCCAACATTTATATTATTAAAGTCATCTTTATTCGCGATTGTAAGCGTATTCTTCAAACTTCGCTAGTGGGTTGATGAACCCTGTTGGTATCAGGACTCACCCAGAAGAGTGCTACTGTCCATTATCTTGGTGGATTCTATACTAGTTTCTACGAGTCTTATGGATAAATAAGTAATGGTACCTGCCACCACAAAGAGAAGGGGGTTAATGATTAACGATACTTTATACGGAAAACACTTCTAACAGAGCTATTTAAATTCATTTAACATCTATTCAAGAGAAGGAAATGTTGAAATAAAATATATCAAGAAATCTGACCATCGTGATGGTAGATCTAATCAAATCAAATCATTTATTATGCAAGTGCCCTTATGGCACTTGCATTTAGTCAATTTTATATCTTTTCTTTTAAATAAATTTAAATTAATTTACCACCGGATCGGAGAGCGACCACAAACTGAGAAGATCCGGCAAGAAACCTAGCGGACTCATCATTTTTTAAATTACATACATATGTTAATCAAAGTGATAGGATACATGTTTAATAAGTATTCATCATCTCATTTCAGCCCATATATGTCCCACTATTGGGCTGGGGTCTCCTCCATAATGGAAGGGTAATTGACCTACTATACCACGCTGGTCAGACGTGTCGGTATAGGGTTTTTGTTTCGAGTTTTCCTTCTCTCGTATAGATGTTATATGCGTTTTTTATCCCTTAGCCGCCTCGTACGATCAGCCACGAGTAAGATAGGGGGTGGTGAAGTGTATTCTTACTCCGTCACCACACGGAAAATAATAATGAGAATAATAAGTATTAGCTCCAGCGATTAAGGATTCATTTTTTTCAATTAATTCATTTTTTTCAATTTCAGTCTGAACTCAACAATTATGATTATTACGAATCAGCGTCAAAACACTGTGAGAGTTAAAATTATATAAAGCAATTACTGGAAGAGGAGCTGCTCATAACCATTCCGTATTAGCATTTAGATAATCCGAAATATTAATTTTACTCATATTGTTGGAGGAGGCTCGCGTTCAGTAGGGGGCACTTTATGAGCGAAGATGTGGTGAACAATGCTGCAATTGGATTCTATTTTTACCACAGAAATTTTATATTTCTGTGATTTTTACCGACCTCAAAGAATAATAAGTTTCTCAGTTCAACTGCATATATGTATGTTTAGAATGTTTAAGTATATTTTTTCTTTATAAACTAATTTAGATATTTAAATTACTGAAATTTAGCATTTAATATGCTTAATTATTTATAAAATCCGATTACGAAATGAAAAATGATGTCGCAAGCGGGATTCGAACCCGCGCCTATTGGGATTCCGGCCCAATCGTGCTGCCACTACACTACCGCGACTAATTGTAGGACATGCAAATTTCATTTCGTGTTGTATTTACGTCTTAAGGTGACGGTGTGCTATCTACCCGACAATGTTTACACATTGTTATAGGCTTAATACTTCAAACTTTACAGTTAGAATTGTATTAAACGATGACACAACCTTGTTATTTAAATTACTGAAATTTAGCATTTAATATGCTTAATTATTTATAAAATCCGATTACGATATGAAAAATGATGTCGCAAGCGGGATTCGAACCCGCGCCTATTGGGATTCCGGCCCAATCGTGCTGCCACTACACTACCGCGACTAATTGTAGGACATGCAAATTTCATTTCGTGTTGTATTTACGTCTTAAGGTGACGGTGTGCTATCTACCCGACAATGTTTACACATTGTTATAGGCTTAATGCTTCAAACTTTACAGTTAGAATTGTATTAAACGATGACACAACCTTGTTATTTAAATTACTGAAATTTAGCATTTAATATGCTTAATTATTTATAAAATCTTATAAAATTTTAAAAATAATTAAGCATATTAAATGCTAAATTTCAGTAATTTAAATAACAAGGTTGTGTCATCGTTTAATACAATTCTAACTGTAAAGTTTGAAGTATTAAGCCTATAACAATGTGTAAACATTGTCGGGTAGATAGCACACCGTCACCTTAAGACGTAAATACAACACGAAATGAAATTTGCATGTCCTACAATTAGTCGCGGTAGTGTAGTGGCAGCACGATTGGGCCGGAATCCCAATAGGCGCGGGTTCGAATCCCGCTTGCGACATCATTTTTCATTTCGTAATCGGATTTTATAATTTAGATATTTTTAGCGCTATTTAAAACTTTTAATTAGCAGCAGGGAGCTAAAGATTTTTATTCTCGCTCAACAATAGCTCTTTCGTTCTACCGCTAATTATTGGAATATTTTGTTTTATAAACATTTACTGGAAATGAAAGAATTTTCTCGCAATAATAATGAGACTTCCAACGTTAATGATGGATCAGTATCATGTTTAGTCTTGCTGTGTGTTGGGGACTATTTATACTACCAATCCTTACACTGCTCATGAGTGTCATAACATACATATGTAAACATTTTGCTTTACATTACATTACATACATATTTGTCGAATATACAATTGCTACAATGAATATCTACCACATATTTTTTTCTGGCTTTAGGCTGTAGCTATAAAAAATGTCTTTTGTTGGATTGTTAAGATAATTCTTTTTTATAGATATTTTTAATGTAACGAACGTCTGGTTAAGAAGATATACAATGCGAAAGTGGAAGGATGTAGGTACCGGGGGAGACCGAGACTAACCTACCTAGACCAGATCGGTCATGTACTGAAGGAAGGTGGAGTCAAGAGTCTCCGAAACCGGCGAGCGTGTATGAAGAGAATTATGAATGTTGAGGAAGCGAGTGAAGTATGCAAAGATATAGTTCTCTGGCACTCTGTTCTCTCTGCCTACCCTGCAAGGGATATGGCGTGATGATATGTATGTGTATGTTTAATGTTTGGATGGTTAAGATAAGGTTATTTTTAAATTTTATTTTATAGTATAAAATATTTTATATTATCAAAAATCGCTTAACTTAATTCATATGAATTGCTAAATAAAAATAAAAAAACAATAATTTAAATAAAATTTTTTGAAGAAAATAAAACATTATTATTCTCAAACTGAATATTATTTATTGCTTAATTTAAAATACAACAATTAAATGGATGCTCATACATTTACACGATCACATATAGGATTAATTATTGTATTGTTTCCACTTATGACCTTGAATGCGGTTATGCAGGGTCATCACTCATCAGCGCTGATCCTAATGTTGATTACCGACCACCATGTCGGTTCACAGGATTTACTAAATGACATACGATAATGGAGGCGGATTCGCAACAGTGTTCATATTATCAACGTTTTATATCCCAGGAAATTCATTTATATCTAGATTTATCAAGGACAATAGAATTCATTACCATAACTAAAATCATAATTAGTTGCGCGGCTCTGTGATTTTTCTTATTTTCTTATGCACATAAATAAATAATGTTCAAAAATGTATATATTATATACTTCTGTTTTGGATTTCGTCTTGAGGAAATTATGTTACCGACCATATATCTATCAACTTAGTATTACACTACTGGACTAGATAAACCTTATACTTAACAGGCAAATTCGGCTGTCGTATTTAGTTTTATAAGTTTGTAAGCGCAGCTGCCTACTCCCCTAGTACTCCCATAGTCGACTTTTGCTATTCCCGCGAATCTAAGGTGTAGTAACATATTGTAAACTTGACCCGTCATCACACAACGAATCAGTGTCATTGGTTCCGATACCGATGAATTCCTAGGGCATTCGTAAAATAATTTATTAAGCCCTTTAAAGATTTGAGAACATATTTAGTTGTGTACAAGATTAAAAAAAAATATATAAAACCCTATACCAATTTTTTTTTTATTAATTCGATCAACATGGTGTAGAAAACTAGATTTACTACATCTGAATGTGCCTTTGCATAACATTTTTTATAGTGGTAGGACCACGCTGTTGACAGTTTTCTGTCTACAGCCGCAGGCCGGTCCGTCTGGAGCAGTACAACACTCTCGCAGAAGATCGACGTCTGAACAATCGCAATATGCTGTTGTGCTTCTTTCGTTAAGCGAGAGAGCCGGAAGCCCAATTGGGTGGGTTTGGTTGTATGTATTGGTAGGCAGCGGCCTAGGTATACAAAGGGTACCCCTGGTATTGCAAAGGTCCATGTGCGGCAGTAACGCTTACCATCAGGTGTGCTGCTTGCTCGTTTGCCACCAAAAGCAATATAAAAAAACATACTGTTTTAGAAGAAAAAGAAATAGTATTATGATGGACGTTTACTTAACTTATCAATGTCAAAACACATGAGTAAGTATATAATTATAGTTAAAGATAAATGCTAAATATAGTTGTGTGTGTTTACTTAATATGAAATGTAAAATAAATTCTTAATTACTATGTACACATAAGTCTATCACAATAGATATATATACAATAATAATACAGGTAGTATTCCTGATGTAACATGCGTGTAATTACCAATTCTTCTTTCTTTTTCTTGATGAATGGCTTATGTTAGCGATTAACCGCAGCTTCACCAATGTCCCATGAGACTTGTTCGTAGACCGCCAAACGAAGGAGATTGTACGGTACAAAATAATATGTAAAGGGACCGGTAAATATGACTCTAAGTTTACATGAGAAATACGTTGACGAGTACCAATACACATTGTGTATGTATTTCCTAACATTTTGCCGTGTGATGAGTGGAGTCAGAATATAATTACACCACCTTACTTACCCGTAGTAAAAGTCAACTAGGTTATATAATATACATATGGGTGTAATTTGTCTGCGTTAATTGCATGTTTGTAAAGTTCCCCGCGATACAAGGATTATTTAAAAAAAAAAAAAAAATATATATATAACACATATGCAAGAGAAGGAAAATTTGAAATAAAATTGTATACCAACCCATCTGGTCAGCGAGATATAGTAGGTTGATTTTTCTCTTATTGTGGATGTGGCTCGTCTCCAGTAGAGGGACGCATGTAAGCTGAGATTATAAAGAAGAAGATGTCATCTTCTTCCCAAACGCTGTATGTAATGAATTTAAAGAATATCTCGGGTTTATTGGCACTTATAACTACAGCTCTAATTTTATAAGCTACGTAATTAATGTCTGTTGATATAAATGTTTAAAAACGAATACCAAAGATGAATGAGAAATATTTTGAAGCAATCTCAACAATGTATCACGGTAAAATGTTTTTTTTTTTATTTTTATATCCAACTTAAAGTTTCTGATCTCTCTCACAAATATTCCGAACCGATGGCATAGTGGTTAAGGTTCTACCGTGCCAGTGCTGTGGGTTCGATTACCACGCGGGACAATACTTTATGCGATGTACAAATTATTGTCCTGAGTCTGGGAGTAAATTTGTGTCCGTATAGTTCCATTTGTTTGTAGAATCCCCCGCAATACAAGGATTAATTCCTTAGAACAGGGCCTTTAAAAAAATCGCTAGATCAAATTACCAAATAATAATCAAAATCTGCAGCCTTATGTGTTTTGTTATATAATAAAATTGTCACTAACAAAAGGATATATTCTCTAGAAGAACATCTTCTAGAGAATATATCCTTTTGTTCAGCGCTTCCAAACTCATAAATCTGACGTTTTCTTAAGGCTACTTACTTCAAAGGTATCCTATTATATAAAAAATTAAAATCAATTATTTTAAAATTTTGAATTAATATGTGAATACTTAATAAAATTATCAAATTATTTAATATTTAACCTTTATAATAATTGTGAAAGGAATGGTAACTGTTTAGTTAAGGAAATTGGTAAAAACGTAGGTAACATAAATTATATTAATAACTGCATTAATGTTATCATTTTTTATTAATTAATCATGTAATTACAGTAATAGCAAAGTTATTTCTCAGTTATTTTTGTTCAAAAATCATTCATTTTTATAAAATAAAATATTAAAGTAACAATATTTGATAAAATTAAAACCAATTTTAAATATCCACCGTGTTTTACGGAGTAGCAAAGGTGCGGTTTATGCTTAACCCACTGCTGGGCTCAGCTACAGAGGGATTGACTGTACTACGTTGGTCAATCGGATTTGTATAAGGTTTTAGTTAGAGTTATTCTTCTCTTGCATAATTATTTACATTTTATATCCGTTATTGATATTTTACGACATCCACGAGCAAGAACGGGGTTGGTGAGCTGTGTGTTCTTAACATTGTTAGACTAAGACACTACAAGCAAAACAATATATGTAAGTATTATAGGTTCATTGCCCTTATACGGAAGCAGCTACTACTCAACAGTGCCAAGAAAAGAATATCAAATGACTGCTTCTTAAATATTATTTTATGATTACTATCCCACTTGAAATAATTCAACTATCCAATTGTCCCAATTAAATTAATAATCACTACAACTTTGTTGAATTATCAGGAAGAAATTATTTTTGTTGGTGCAGCCTATTATTTTGCACATCTTACAGATATGGTGTTCATTTTTGACCTATATTGTGAAGAGGTAAGAACTAGATGCCGCTAAGCCTGTCTTTTACTTGGAAGCGTGAAAACCAGAGAGGGATCACAAGGTGAATAGACAGTAGCGCACTCTCCTGGGAAACTGTTCACAACAGTTTCTGCTGTAAAAACCATGGAATTATCCCGCGTGGGGAGGTTATGGTAAGGCCTACATTCAATAGTAGACGTTGATGGACAAATGGATGTATATAGCGTATTCGAAGAGAAAATCAAAACTTATGAACCTGGCGCAATTTTATATGACTTTTTTGATTGCACAAATAGCGTAGTGATTAAAATAATGATATACAGTGCCAGTATTATGAGTTCGAGTCTCATAAAGGACGTTACTTTGTATGATCCAAAAATTGTTGTTCTGAATCTGGTAATTTATGTCCGTGAAATACATGATTGTAAAATCAAAGGATTATTTCCTTAATGCAGTGTTCTTTTTATAATCAATAAAAATATAATAAGGTCTTTCGGTACTTATGATTTGTCTTGGAATTTATTTAGCCAACATTACCGATGACTATTTCATTTGTACGTTTTTGAGTCAACAAAAAATATCTCAATAGAAATATCTTACTATTGCTTTGTTAGTCTCCATTGTACTTTTTGTATTCTATTACCTGCCAGTTACAAGATTTAAGTAGAGAAATACTTAATTGTAATTGTTTCGTTACTTAATACTGTTGTAAATTACACTTGTCCTTGATTATATTGGAAATTGCACAATTTAAATAATAATACATATGTATCTAATTTTTATCGAATAATTATAATTTGGTGAAATGGGAGCATATAGTTATCTGACACTTTTCACCATTTCATCATCTCAGCCCATGTACGACTTACTTTTGGGCTCAAACTCCTCCACAATGGGATGGAAATTGACACACACTTTTCGAATTGTCTCCTCTTGCATATATGTTATATACAATGTACGAGTATGCTATATCTCTTAAAAATCGTCTTTTACCCAAGGGCGAGACTCTCTCCGTCACCACGCAGATAATACCAATTGTTTTTAAACGTTTAAATACACAATAATGAATCCAGATTTTAATAGTAGTTAGATTTTATTACACTACACTTTACAAAAAACTTTTTAATAACCGAACACTTACTTTACTTGATTCGATCTACATACTTCATTCAAATTCGAATACAGTTTAAACTGTATTCAAATTTGAATGTGTTCTGAAATTAAAAAATACACATTTAAGTTTTTGTCCACTAAACTTGGCGCAACAAACGACCCCCAATTATGATGTCATTTAAGGTGAGAATAATAAATAAAAAAAATGGTATATAGCTAAAGACATTTGTTTATAATGAGCTTATGATTGTCTCGTAATTTTACTTTTTGCTAGCTGCTAATATCTAAATTTAATGCTAATTCAACTTCCAGACATACGGGCCATGGAATTAATTGGGGATTTTTTGCCTTATTATTTACTTAACAATTGACGTAACTACCTATGTATACAGATAAATCCAGCCCGGAAATAATTTACGTATTAAATTATCTAAATCTTGTTTACATACAATTCTTGTATCGTCAAACTGAGAAGTTCCATAAATAAATTAAAATTTAAGTATTAATCGTTGCATTTTTCGCAATACATTACGATTATATATGACGATACGACTCTCAAGTAGGTATATTACGGTGATTTGAAAATAATAAAATATGTTTCTTGCGATAATAAGTATATCATTTTTATTCTAATAGACTCAATGAAAATTAATAAAAACCTTAACATTGCTAAATTATGGTTAACCAGTTATTTTAATGTTTGAATTAAATGTTCAGTCTCATTGAGAAAAATTAAATATGACGTCATTACATAATATTAATTCATCATCTCAGCATATTTATGTCCCGCTATTGGGCTCGCGTCTCCGCCGTAATGGAAGGGAGCTTAACCTACCTATATCACGCTTGTCAGACATGTTGGTTTGTTTCGAGTTTTCCTTCTCTTCAATAAATGTTATATGCGTTTTATATCCCTCAGTCATCTCTTACGATCACCCACGGGTAAGATAGGGAAGGGTGGTGAATTATATTCTTAGTCCGTCACCACACGGATCACATATAATACTATCATAAATAGTAATTCATGATTGATCTATCCAATTAGTGACAATCCCACGCATTTTTAATGCTTAAATTTTAATAATAATGTAAATAAATATATAAAATTTGAGCTGTTCATTCGGCTCAAATTTTACACAATATATTTAGGTATTTTTTAAATGCCTGACTAGTATTATTATCAAATACAAATCTATCTCCTATCCACAGGCCATCATCGTCTCCTAAATCAAGTACTTCCTTGGAACAAGCCACTTAATACGTTCCTCTGCGTTGTAAAAAGAACAGAACATGGGCGTCACACTAATAATTTATGTTCTAGCTTGTATTACAAAATAGAGTATAAAAATACCTTCCTTTCCTATGGGTATTATAAAAAAACAATTTAGGGGTGTAACCCATCCATCCATCCATCAGCCCATAAACGTCCACTGTTGGACATAGGCCTCCCCACGAGAACGCCATTCGCAACGGTCCTGTGCCACCTGCATCCAACGGTTTCCTGCGACCTTGACAACATCATCAGTCCACCGAGTGGGGGGTCGTCCTACGCTGCGTCGTCCGATTCGTGGTCGCCACTCGAGAACCTTTCTTCCCCGTCGGTTGTCGGTTCGTCGAGCGATGTGGCCTGCCCATTGCCACTTCAACGTGCTAATTCTTCGGGCTATGTCGGTTACACCCGTTCTTCTACGGTTTTCCGTATTCCGGAATTTATCACGTAGAGAAATACCGAGCATAGCCCTATCCATAGCACGCTGAGCGACTTTGAGCCTTTTTATGAGGCCGACATTTAGAGACCACGTTTCAGTGCCGTAAGTCATCGCTGGTAACACACACTGGTTATAAACCTTTGTTTTCAGACACTGCGGAATATTAGACGAGAAGATCCTCCTAAGTTTCCCGAACGCTGCCCAGCCGAGTTGGATTCGTCGGCTGACCTCTTTCTCGAAATTGGATCTACCTAATTGGACTGTTTGTCCTAGGTAAACATAGTGATCGACAACTTCGAGATTCGCATTCCCAACCAGGACCGGTACAGAAATGACCTGGGTATTAGACATGATTTTCGTCTTGTCCATGTTCATTTGCAGCCCTACTAGTTGGGAGGCCTTGCTGAGGTCATTGAGCATGGTGCCATGGTACTCCAGGGATTCTGCCATGACTACGATATCATCTGAGAATCGAAGGTGAGTGATGTATTCGCCGTTGATGTTGATGCCGAGTGGTGCCGATTTTGGGGTGTAAACTGATAACTAACTGCAAGGGGAGATAAACTCGAAATAAGAGCATATGCAATGCCGTATTAAGGACTTAGTGTTACAGGCTATTTACGCTCAAAGTGAACAATGTAAGATAAAAACGTTAACTATTGTTTTTTAGTATTGTAAAATACGGGTCATCATCTCAGCTCATATATAACCCACTGCTGGGTTCGAGCCTCCTCCACACTAGGAGGCAAATTTACCTATTCACCACGCTGGTCAGAGATTGATGAGTTGGGCTGTTATATTGAGGTTACCTTCTCTTGCATAGATATTATTTCACATTTTATCCCTTAGTCGTCTTTTACAATTACCCACGGGTAAGATAGGGGATGGTGAATTGTATTCTTACTCTGTCACCACACGGAAATACGTGTATTTACGGGTAACAATGAAGTAAAGTGAAAAAGAAATGTTTGTCACGCTGTGTTTAAGTCATCGCGCACGTGAAGTTTCTTTTAATAATTAATTGTCTTAGTGTGACTACTGCACAAAGTAAATATGTCATATAGAGAAATTATTACGTAACTCGACTCTTAGTTAAGTGAGATATATTGAACAAACAATAATTATCACGTACTCATCAAGGCTTTATCATTATTTATCATTTAAAATGAAATGTTTCTTTGTAGCTTCTCGTATTGAGAAATAAAATATCCGTACATATATATCGATGATCTTGGGTCGAAAAATACTCGTTCTGTGCGCCCGTCACCACTGCATGTTGTTCTTGCATGGTAATGTAACAACTACCAAATGTGGCAAATGGGTTAGCGTTTATCATAAAGTTCCTGGGATAGTACTGCTGTCCACTTTCTTAGTAGGTATTACCATATTCGCTTTATATGATATTCTCAAAATGACGACACATTATGTTTTTCGCGATCGAATGATGATGGATAAACCGTCAGCATTCGATCGCGAAAAACATAATATCCGACGGCAAAACATAATAAAGACCTAAAAAAAATAAAGCAGCTCTGTTGTAATACTATTCGCAATAATTAATCGTAACTTTTATTACATAGTTTGATGATAGCTAATCCAAAGAAAAATGCAAATGGAAAAGAAATTAAAAAAAAAGGTTCTTACTATGCTCAATAGTACATTTTTATACGTGAAGTCTTAAGATCTTTGGTAGCCTGGTTCGGCATCCCGGAAATTAAAACACTAGTAATCGCTATAAGTAAAGACATATCCTTATCATCACTCAGCTTATTAACGTATTTTTTTTTTATTAGCGTTCGTTGTTGAACACAAACTCGTCACTCTTAGCAGCTGGTGCACAGCTGGTATTATAAGTTTTCCATGAAAATATTGGTGCTCATTCTTTTGGCAGTTTAGCCCATAGCCAACTTCTACCAATTCCACAGAAAATAAGTGGAAATAAAAAATACTTTTAACCTGTTATCACACAAAAACATATTCTTAATTCAAATATATTAGACACAAAGCTACAACTTTATGAATGATAGTAATTGTCGTATCTGTGGTGATTTCTGCATTGCGACTGCATACATATCCTTTTTTTTATTGTTTTTTTTTTAATTCCCTGCACTTCTTAATGAATATGTATACATTGAGAACGAAGTACTGTATAGCTAGTGACAAATGATACGCCAGTAAAGCCTATTCATATTAGATAATGATAATATAGGTAGATGATATTAATAAGCACAAAATTAAATAATATATTATGTATAAATAAACTACGTATGTTATGTGGTTGATAGTCACGTTTTAGTCAACGTTTATATGCTCAGCTAAAACACGATATATATTTAAATATTCTGAGGTCATCGGGACAATTGAAAGTAGTATTAATCATTTATATAATGCTTGGGAGCGAATCAGTAGTTGCATTGTTACTAGTTAAATATGATTTATTTTGCTAATTATACAGTAATATAAAGTTAAATATAAAATAAGAATGGGATTGCCACCTTTACTAAAATATGTAACCATTATAATACAAGATTTTATAATATTTTATTTGGTCCGAAAATGGTCTGCTAATCACATCCACCGGATTGAAGATTTTAAAAAGCATCTCATATGTAGCAGTAGGGTTAGAATAATTATTTTTATGAAAGCCATCACCTTGAGGAAATAATCCTTGTATTGCGGGGGACTTTACAAACATTCAATTTAACGTACACAGATTATACCCAAACTTAAAACATAATTTTGTAGATTGCACAGAGTAGATATGGTTCTACGTAGGAATCAAACGATGACGACACTGGTACGGTAGTTCGGTACCTTAACCACTAAGCCTTTTGATTGCACAAAATGTGCTATCAATAAGTAGTAATGCAGATTAAAAAAAAATGAAATCAACAAATAATCAACATAAATAATAAATCACAATCAAATACTGAAAGCTCACTCAAAAACTGACGGTAGAAATAATTTAAATAAATTCAAGACGCCAGGAAAATTAAAATTGCTATAACAATAATAGGAGAAATTAATTCTTGTACTATACATAAATACTTAACATATATGTACAACAATTACTTTTTCTTACTATCTACTATTATTACTAATATTAACATTATATAAATGTCATATTAAAAAAAATAATTAATAATGCAATAATATGCGTGATCATGATCTTGACCTTGAAAGTTAGTAACAACAAGCACGTTCTGGGTTCGTAATTCGTTCAACTTTAGTTCGCAACTAAGCACACGCGTGTTTGTAAACGTGTTTCTAATTATGACTATACCTGGATGTATATACAGCCAAGCTTTTATTTAAAAATAGAACTCCTGTGCACCTTCGATCGATCCATAAATGAGATCGTATTCTTTTCTGTCGATTTATTATGATGTACTATTTTTATTTGTGGGAGAAACTGCTCGCCAGGACAGTATACAACATGGCTTACCGTTGCCAAGGGAAAGAATATTTACCACTCTCATGAGAGAAGAAACGCAAACAAATAGTAAATTATTTACTGTAATGTAATTTTGTTTAAAAAAGTTTGAGATCAGAAATTATGCATATCAACATGTATACATATTTTAAAGAATTTATAAAAAAACACTCATCATTTGCTCACCTAACTAGACCAGATTGGTCACGTGCTGAAAGAAGGTGGAGTCAAGAATCTCCGAAACCGGCGAGAAACTGCCGCTCACGGACCTTTGCATCACCAGGGTTACAGCTAGGTCGCTGCCAACCAAACAAAACCTACCCAGAAAAATGGGCCGCAAGGCTCTTTCGCTCACTGAACAAAATGCACATTGTCGATTTTCTGCAAGAGTGTGTGCTGCACTACGTACCGATAGACCACTCGCACGGCGTTGAGAGGTACTTGATAGGCGGGCTCTGTTGCCCCGGACGGATCGAACGGAGTGTGAAAAAAAAGGTGTGGTACTACGGACCAACCGCCAGCTGTAGACAGAAAACTGTCAATATGTACTTTTGTACAATATGTACTTTTCTTTCTTAGTACATATTGTAAAAGTTATTGGCAATAGTTTTATGACCGGCCGCCTGCCAGACGTCAACCCTCCTTGGGAATGTAATTGTTGACCAAAAGGCATCAGATGGAGCTGGCCCAGGTCGTTATAAGGCTCTTAGTCGTCTTTTACGACATCCACGAACAAAACAAGGGTTGGTAGTATTCGTAGCCGCTACCACACAGCTAACTAAAGTAAATTATTTACCTAATTATGGAAATTAGTGTTAATAAAACATATTCAAATGTCAAAGTTCAATTTACTTTTTAGCGTAAATAAAACATATTTACATATTAAAGTAGGATTTATTTTGTCTCAATACATACCTCAAATATATTCTACTAGCTTCTGCCCGCGGCTTCGACCGCGTAAAAGGTTACTTTCCTAAAGTTTTTGATTCCCTATTTTTATTTTTGACCGTCGGTAATACAGTGCAACGGTATTACAATACTCAGGGTTGGAACTTCATTACTGGACTGCTAGATGGCGTTGAAGAAGCTAGATTTTGAGATTTTTTGACAAACAATTTTTTTATTTTTCATATAAAAATTTTGATTTTTTTTTAATAAAAAGTATCCTATGTTACTTTTAATACCTCCAAGAATATGTGTACAATGTTTCATGATGATCGGTTGAGTAGTTTTAGCGTGAAAGCGTAACAAACAAACTTACATTCACATTTATATATTAGTAGAGATAAAAATTTCTCAGTCTTACTAGATATAAGTAACCTATATATTTATTGTTATTTCGTATAAATATATGAGTATCTTATATCTTCCGTCAACAAGTAATTTACAAATAGTATGTTATTATGTAATTTTTGTCTATTTATAATTTATCTGTTTACGGATGTGTCTGCATATCTGTATACAATATTTGTGGGTTAAAGCTACTAATATTTCTTATACAATTATTTACTTAATAATTTATATATTACTAAATCCATTTTCACATTTGTAGTAGATATGTTTACGTATGAATGGTATAATAAATATATTATATATAATGATTTGTAATATTTACGCGAATATTACACATTTGAAATAAAACTACTTTTACGGATTCTATCGCGTTTGTATTTGATTTTTAATTTCCCGACGTTTCGAACACTTTACAGCGATCATGGTCACGGGAGGACTAAGGTGTCTTACGTCCAATATGTCATTGTTATTACAGAAATTTATACTACATAAGATTAAATTTTGACCAAATACAAACGCGATAGAATCCGTAAAAGTAGTTTTATTTCAAATATATTTAATAAGTAGATTATATCATTACTGTGTGACGGCAGCTACTAATACTACCAAACCTTACATTGCACGTGGTTGTCGTAAGACGACCAAGAGCGTCGAGTTTTCTATCCTATTGGATCCATCTGATCAAGAAATACCAAGAGGTTTCACATTAGGTAAACGGCCGATCTGAAAACTGTTGCCAAAACTTTGACAATATGTAGGTACATTGGAAAATTAATACTTACATGTCACTTTCACCTAATTATTTGAAATAAGAGCGAGAGATGCATGTAAGTACTGTACATGCATTTCCACAGCGTAAACTAAAAAAAAATATGATGTCATAAATCCTATTTATAATTAGCGCTTGCCACCATCTAAAAATCAAACTAGAAAAGTCATTTATCGTAAAACATAGCCATGCAGTAATGCTCTTCTGTCAACTATGATATATAGGTATATACATGAAAAATAATATTTTAAACAATTCAGGATGATTATTGGACTGATTAAAATATTATTGACTTTTGATTTGGATTCCAAAACCTTGTAATAATCGCTCATGATTCTGATCGAACGCGGTATCATTCATATCAATAAAGAATATTGCCTTGAGATCGAAAAAAAATTCTATATTTATATCAATAAAGTATGTTATTATTATTATAAGAAACTTAAAAATGTTAAATATTTACTGAATTCTGCACACGCTTATCTTTGAAAAATGTTATCTTACACAAATATGATATTTAAGCAAATTTTAGCACTATCAATTTATATAATACATATTTACATATGAAGACCTGAATTTAAGGAAACTGTTTCATTCTCTGGTATCATAATTATGTACATCATTCTCCTACTTTTATCCCAATTACTTGGGGTCGATACAATATGTACTCTTTTTTCATAGTACATATTGTAAAAGTTATTGGCAATAGTTTTATGACCGGCCGCCTGCCAGACGTCAACCCTCCTTGGGAATGTAATCGTTGACCAAACGGCATTAGCTGGAGTCGGCCCAGGTCGTTATAAGGCTCTTAGTCGTCTTTTACGACATCCACGAGCAAAGTAAGGGTTGGTAGTATTCGTAGCCGCTACCACACATCATCATCATCATAATTATGTACATACATATATTTATCAAATTTGGACTGCACAGATGATGTAGTGTTTTCCAATTTCTACGCACTACAATACTTATTGCGATCCCCAAAGTGTTATTCTGAGCCTGAGTGTAATTTGTATCTCTTAATTATGTGTTTGTAAGTCCCACGCATTACAAGGATTATTTCATTAGTGCAGGGTGGTGTCTTTTAAAAAACAAAAATGTATTGCACTGTCATTATTATAAGTCAGAAGTTTGTTCGTTGCATAGTTGATGCGATCTTCTCTAATTGAGTTGAATTTTTGTTTATGGATAGGCATTCAAAAGGCTACCAAGGCATCAAATTAACTTAAAAAAAGACTGTGCTTGCACTAGCACGCACGCGCACACTTTATTTAATATCAAAAAGCTGAGACCAATCGCACGGCGAATGATGCCACTGTTCTACTCTCACCTTGGGCGGTCATAAGTCAGTTAAAACATAGACTGCAGCTAAAAAAGATATTCGTTTCCTAATTTCACCATTACTGATATGACCTCCAAGCAATTTCAAAAGCAGCAAGCAATCTGCAGCTGAATTTAATAAATTACATTAGGCTCCTAAAAATAGTAATAAAGTTGGTACACTCTTTTCTTTTTTGCGGTGGGCTATGGATGCGTTTCGCCTCGCCAAATCGGTCTGGGGTGACGGAAGAGACGGCGCGTGACTTCATAGGCCCACCATACAAACTCCTCTCTTCGCCATGCGAGCGGACCACCGGTACCCGATCTTTTTCTTCGGTGGCTAAGTTGGTACACCCTACGAATATGATGATGCATTCGTGACATTGGTCGCCTTTATCCGAAATATGTCCGTAGCTGATCATGAAGGTATTATAATTCATTTCTTCTTTGCTCTTTCTTCCTTCCTCACATTAATAGTACATCACCATATGAAAAATTTCTATTATCTTATACATATATACTAAACTAAATCACTTGCTGTTCCAACTATCGAGTTAATTATTTTATCTAATGCATTTTTTAAATACAAGTGAACACATACACAAATAATTTTATCAAAATCGATCCAGTCGCTCAATTGAGTACCTCTTAAATGCAAGCATTTTGAAGGTGGGAATGCCTCTTAAAGATATTTACAAACGCCACTCAAGTGATTTGTGATCATAGTTTACTAAAGCAGACATCAAGTGTTTGCTATATGTTAATACTACATAGACATCCGTGCGGTGACGGAGTAAGAATACAGTTCACCACACCCTATCTTACCCGTGGGTGATCGTAAGTGACGACTAAGGGATATAAAACGCATATAATATCTATTCAAGAGAAGGAAAACTCGAAACATAACCCTATACCAACACGTCTGACCAGCGCGGTATAGTTGCTTAACTTCCCTCTCCCATTATGGATAAGTCCCGAAACCAACAGTGAGACATATATGGGCTGTGATGATGATGATGATGACATAGACATTTATGATCACCATGTGTTTTCTATTATAAACTAAATTATCTTAGGAGAATTCTTTCTACACAACATCACTAAATAAATATAATTTTGTCTTTTAAATTTTCCATAGTGGCATAAATATCCAACTACTGATTGATTTCTACTCATAGTTCAAGCATTGCTGGACTTCTGGAAGTTTCTTTCAGATTTCTATGTGTTTTTTGTTTGGTTTCTACGAGTTGTTGCATAGCAATTACGAAAATACCAACTCGATCAGTTGCAACATTCTACGAGTAGATAAGTTGTGCAAAAATCAGTAGTGGCGAAATGACATATTTCAATTCAGTTTCCCTTGTTGTTTATTGAATTACAATACCTAATAGAATTCTCTATTAAGGTAAGGTCGATAGTGATAGGTTTAGAGTTATCCACTATAAAAAAAAATCTTAAGTAATCTACCTCTGAGAAATTTTATTTCCTACTTTCGAAGATAATAAAAACATCCATCCATCGCGGGGAAATACATTTCGTAATTGACGATAATATCATTCAATCAGAACAAAAATATCACGAACATTGAAAAGTTTTTTTTTTGTCAGTAAATTCAACAACTACGTCGAATAAACATTATATCACTATCACGATAAATGAGACTCTTTTGTTTAGTCAAATAATTATAAAAAAAAAAATTTTGTTAAAATCCTTAGAACAACTTGCTTATCGTATTTATTTACATACCATAAGGGTAAGTACCTAATATTTATTTGTAAAGGACAAATAAAAGATGTGGATACGTAATATTTGCATCTATTGCAGATACATATTTACAACACCAAATAATTTCGACAGTTCTACTCATGTAATGATGTCACACACCACTTTGCCCCAGTTGCGTAAGTTGTCAAAGTTGTTATGATTTTTTTTCTAATTCTATATTTTTTTTACTCTATGAAACTAAAAATATAACGAATTCGACCATTGAGCGCATTACCTTAGGGCAAAGCAAACAAATTTAAATTTTTTGGTAATAAATATTTAAAACTAAATCATCATTATCATTCTCCTATTCTTATCCCAATTATTTGGGTCGATACAATATGTACTCTTCTTTCATAGTACATATTCTAAAAGTTATTGGCAATAGTTTTATGACCAGCCGCCTGCCAGACGTCAACCTTCCTTGGGAATGTAATTGTTGACCAAACGGCATCAGATGGAGTTGACCCAGGTCGTTATAAGGCTCTTAGTCGTCTTTTACGACATTCACAAGCAAGGTAAGGGTCGGTAGTATTCGTAGCCGCTACCACACAGCACAAATATTTAAAACTAAATATTGTGTGCAAAAATAATATAAATTATAATACTGAAATTGTTTTATGCGCAACATTTTTACCATTTCGTGTTCAATGTTTTCCAACGGAACCCAATTATATTATATTACTCCACTGCTGCACCTACACCTGTATCTTTAAGCGGCCTCTGTCCCATAATCCAAAATAGAAATAAACACATTGAGTAATAATAAAAATAAAATGAAGTTAAAAAGTAAAGAGTTCGCTAGACAACAAACGCGTTTTGACGAGTATTTAATAAACCGTAATAGATAGATGCGGCACATAAACATCAAATTACAAAATAAATTTAAAACTTCAAGAAATTACTAATTACCATACAAGGAGTGTGCTCTTTGACGTCGTTTCCTTTATGAAAGTATTAAAAAAATACAGTGTTAAATATTGTACGGAATCTTTCGTATCGGCCTTGCCTTTTCCGACTTCTTCTTGCGACTTTTTCTTTACTGCCATGCGTACTGTAAAAATAGTTGTATGTTTAAATATATTTATGTTACGTTATTAGTATCACGCTTGTCGGATAACCGTGTGGTGACGGAGTAATAACACAATTCACCACCCCCTATCTTACCCGTGGGTGATCGTAAGAGACGACTAAGGGATATAAAACACATATAACATCTATGCAAGAGAAAACTCGAAACAAAACCCTATGCCAACACGTCTAACCAGCGTGTATACCACGCTAAAGCACGTAGGTTAATTTCCCTCCCTAATGGGAGGGAGGAGGCCCGAGCCCGACAGTGGTACATATATGGGCTGTGATGAGGTCGATGATGATCACGCTTGTCATCAGTAAAGTCGTAATAACCGTCATTAATAAAATCATTGTCCGTGTGGTGACGGAGTAAGAATACACCTATCTTGCCCGTGGGTGTCGTAAAACAAGACTAAGGGATATAATAAGCATACAATATCTGTGCAAGAGAAGGAAAGCTCGAAATAATAATAAATTCTATACCCGTCTGATCAGCTTGGTGTAGTGGCTCCAATTCCCTCCTATTGTGAGAATAGTGTCCCACTGCTGCACTCGAGCTTGTATCTGAGCTAAAATGATGATGAGATGAATAAAGTCCTAATCTGATGGGATAGCTCAAACTTGAAACGATTTATATTTTTGCGACCAACGGCTCACTCTCACTTTTAGGTAATACGTGGTGTTTTGCTTAGATTTAAATTTTTAAATTGTTTTCTATGTATAATAATACTAAAATCAAATGCAATGTGACTAATTTAATCATTGAAGTTGATATAACTGTCTTACGGTTTTTTTTTTGTGGCTTTGCGGATGCGCGGTAAAGTCTTTTGTGAGGTTTTCTCGATTACAGAATTTTATTTTGCTCTATACTTACGATTTTGTGTAGCTAAAGAAATAAAATATATTTCTGAACAATTTTTATTTTTATCTGTAAAAAACGTATCTGCCCCCTTCAGTAACGTCAATACTTAATTAACACAATCTTATCATCATTTTTTAATTACTAATATAACATCGTACTTACCTCCAGCAAATTTTAGTTGCTAGAGACCGTCAACGTTATCGGCTTATCAGTATAGAAACTGTGCAAAATAATCATTCAACAAATGTAAATAATTGTAAATAACAACCGTCTAAATTATCACTACGAGTGTAATAATATGTAGTTTCTAATTCTTTTCAATTTATTTATTTTTTATTTATTTATTTATTATACTTCATGCATACAAATACAATGGCGGACTTAATGCCAAAGGCATTCTCTACTAGTCAACCACAGGTGACGCATAGGTGGTAGAAGGTAGGAGTACGTGCTGAGAAAATTATTTAAATCATAAAAAATATATGGTGAACTTAAATGATACATAATGCAAACATAGATAGATACATACAAGAATACATAATACATACTAAAAATACATATATAGTCACATATATTATATTCAATAATTTACAATACACAATAATATACATGCAATAATAAACATATAAATAATTGATGAATCTGCTAATTCATTCAAGAGATGTAAACGAACTCTCTTCTTGAACATCTGACGACTGGTAGACTTCCTGATACTGAGAGGTTCAATTAATTTATTTTTAGATATTAAGCGTGGTTATAGCAATTCTGTAGTAACATAACTGGTAATTACATTATTCTGTTATGGCTATTATATAGGAACAAGTTGCTACAATTAGCAAATTGTTCCTATTATATAGGTAGGCCACTGTCAACCAAAACTGACCCTAGTTGGGCTTCCGGCTCTCTAGCTCACTGAACGAAGCGCCACACACACTGCCACAGCGCAAACGTTGATATTCTGCGAGAATATGGCACTACTTAGGACGGGTCGGCTCGCGGCTGTAAACGCAAAACTGTCCATAGTGTCGACCTATCACTACTGCAATTAGAATTAAAATTATTCTAATACAAGTGAACAGAGAAAACTTTGCATAGTATCGAACTTCTTTAAAATTAATAGTCTTGAATTGCTATGAACGAATATCTCTCAACACTAACTGGTTTACAGCAGCTTTACCCACGTCTAAGTTACATTAGATTTACTTCGAGTTTCAAAACAGAACTAAGCGAGAAAAGTATTTTAATTAGAATTAGTGTTCTATGCGTTGTATGTAGGTCCAACAGCTCATTTAAATGTATTCATCATTCTTCTGCTGCTGCCAAAATACGTCCTAAGTATTGGGCACGGTTCTCCTCTACAATGGGAGGGGAAATGGTTCACTATCACATAGTGGCCAAATGGCAAACCCAACTAGTCACTGAGACAACGAGCCATTTTAATAGAACTCTTTTCCAGCTTAATATCTCTTCTCAATTTAAATATTTTTATAATTCATAACACATGTTCTGTCTATAATGGCTCCGAAATTTAGTCTTTTAGGTGTACGACACAAAATCAGGGTAACCCATACACTCCTGTGGGAGATATAAAATCAGCTAAGGCAACAACAAAATAACGTGCAGGGACAGCAGCAATTTCCTGATAGGTTGCCCAATACCAATTGTGGTCGCTAATCCGACAGCGATTATGGCGCTATTCCCCTTAGTGGGAAAGCCTACGTCTAATAGTAAGTATTGACAGTCTAATAGATGGATGGATAACCCCTAAATAAAAAGTAGCACGTTGCCGCGATCACTGCCTAAACATTATTAAAAAAAATAAAACCTCCATGAAAATGTTTTCTACATATAAAACTCTAATGGTTTATGAATGGCGCGCAAAATTGTTTGCATTTCTTTTCATTATTATTTATTCGATTATCATTATTATTCGGGTGTAGATTGTTGGCCTGAGATCTCGATTTCGAGCGACCGCAGCGCCAAAGTTTAATGTAACATCCGACGGGGCGGATGAATGACCTAGAGAGCGTGATTTTCAAAATGTTTTGCAACAAGCGTTCCACGTTGAGAAATTGTTATTGAACTTGAATATTTACAGCATAACAATAACGTTGAATTTTTGGAAACTAGCTGTTGATTCTTTTTAATAGATTAATAAGAGTAGTTGAGACACAATTTTTATGTTTTTCTATCATTACATTACATAGTATAAAACAAAGTCGCTATCCGCCGTCTGTCTGTCCCTATGTATGCTTAGTCTTTAAAACTACGCAACGGATTTTGATGCAGTTTTTTTTAATAAATAGAATGATTCTTAAGGAAGGTTTATATGTATAATACATGCATAATATAGTAGAGAAACGCTGATTAATTTAGAGGTTTCTAATGTGATGTCGTAAATAAGCACGTTTTTTTG
Organism: Lymantria monacha; assembly: GCA_905163515.2. Taxonomy (NCBI): domain Eukaryota; kingdom Metazoa; phylum Arthropoda; class Insecta; order Lepidoptera; family Erebidae; genus Lymantria; species Lymantria monacha. Next base: position 13,093,020 of record LR991098.1, on the reverse strand, counting down.
CGCTTATATTGCAAACGTTGGCTGAACCCTACGAGATAGACCAAAATAATGTACTACAGTATTATCCATCTTAAAAAGTTCAACAAAAAAGTCCACGATGGCATATGTCTATCTCTTAGGGATAACCCACCATAACCATTTTTTATCCTCTACTAAAAAATGATTATTTACTAAGTGATTTTATACAATACAGCATTAATCCTTATCCGATTATGTACCTTAAATAAATTGTGCATTTATTATAGATCAATATGCTTTTTATAGTATGTAATTTAAGTGAATATTGCCGAAGATAGCGAAGATAGCGAGGGCGGGTTACTAGTTTATAATAAATATACAATCAAGAGCAGGTCCGGACTGACATTTTTGTATTCTACTTACCTAAAACTCCAACTATGTATTTATTTGTAATTTCACTACCAAAATTTATTCTAATTATTAAAATATTCATTCAATAAAATAATTGCAAATTCAGTAGGAAGTGTGTTTATCTCTACGCAAGGAAATGTGCCTATTGCGTAAACTCAAATACTTACTTTTTGTTTACGATCACCTCGTCGATATCTAAAAAAAATCCTAGGGTTTTAAAAAAAATGTCAATAAATGAAACACAAGTATAAAAATGATTTATTTACTACACAATAACAAATATGAGTCGCCATTACTCACTATCTCAAAAGCGTGCTAGGGTTGTACAAAAATTAGTAAATAATTCATTTATTTACTAATTTTAACAGAAGTTTGTAAATTATTAATATACTAATTAAAAGTATGTAATTAAACAATAACGAAATATGAGTTCAAAATTCTAATGTTTTTTCATTCGATTACGGATCAAGTTCTGATTTCTGCTAATTTGATGATAAAATCAATGGCTATCACAAAACCTATCAGAATGAAAACGTTACCAGCTGCCCGATTCACGTAAGTAATAAAAACCGTAGCGCAGTGACGTCACTTCGTTTTTTGCAAATTTAGCCCTTTTAACCGACTTAAAAAAAAGGAGAATTCTCAATTCGCTGTATTTTTGAACCAATTTTTATGATTCTTTACACCAGGTAACTCAGAAATTGTATAGTAATTGAGCTATTGGAAGATTTATGACAATCCAAGACTAGATAAGTAAGTGCGTTTAAAACAGAAAACCAAAAGGCGATTTCTAAGTTCCTAAGTTAAAACGACTTTTGGACTGGCGTGTTTACGTGAATCGACTGGCTGGGTAGTTAAGTTACCTGTATCTTTCAAAATCATTAGGCGTTCTTCTCTTTCAAAACACGTAAAGCTCTTTCTTTCCTCTCTTTCATAGCCTCTATGATACTGGGCGCGTCACGAATGGGCATGCTTCGTGACTGCCGAGGATCAACTAATTCTGGAAGTAGGCAATCGTAATAAAACCTAACTAATTTCATTTCCATTTTCTCCTCCCAAAATTTGTCGTCCTTTTCTATAATATAAACTTTCATAGGTACAGTAGCACCAAACCAGATGCCAAGCATGCAAACGTTTCTTTTAGCAATATGTACCTGTCCCTGAATTTGGAAATACCAGTTATGATTTTTATTTATGACATAACCCTTGGAAGCCTTGTCCTTAACCCAAAAGGTATGTTTGGCCATTGCTTCATCAAGAGTCATGCCAGCTAAAGAATGTGGGCACTTAATTTCAATTAAACCGTTTGCATAAATGCCATCTGGTGTAGTACCAAGAAATTCATATTGATCGTCGACGAACAAACCGCAACCTTGTATACTAATATTCTCTTGAATTTCTAACTGTTTAATTGCGGTTTCTTCGTTTTCGATACCGTACCGTACAGCAGGCAAACTGGAGATATTACTACCATAAACGATTTTACGAACAAGAACAGCACAACTTGTGCTCTCTCGTTTTTTACAAACTTCCCCGAACGATGATGAGGTTAGTAATTTTCTCCTTGTACTCATCCACTCAGAACTACTTCTTTGCAAATGGGTCGACCTTTCAAGCTCCTCTCTTTCAGCACAAGACAACTTTAAATCGGCTAAAAAAGATGACTTGGCTTTCTCATATAATTCTGGACTCAGATCAGGTTTTTCGCAGTTTGGTCCATAGTGAGCATCTTTCGATACAGCGCTGTGGCTCTTTTTCAATCTTAATTTTGGTTTAGCAATTAAACGGATTCTACGATTACAATTTTCCACTTTCGCGATCAAAGGATTAGGACTAGATTTAAATATTACTTCATGAGTTTTACTATGAATCGATCCTGTATTAAAAGACACAACAGCAGCTGCGCATCGGCCCGCATAAGAACCACGGGAAGAATAATTTACACGCTTACCCCCTACTAATTTGGCAATCACTGCGTTAAAACTTTCAACTATATTACTTGTACAATTATGAATTAAACTTCTAGAATGATATGACAGTCTTTTACTTAAAATGTGTACCGCGTCCATTAATCCGCATCCAACAATTGCTGGAAGCAACCCAACAGGTTCTATTCGACGAGTATCAGGTCTACAGAAATACTCCTTGCAATATTGGTGATTACCAAATACGTGTTGTGGACCATTTAGGATATCTTCACTAAGATTTTTTATTTTTTCTTCGAGTGACTGATTTTGATCGCCCCAATATTTAATAGCGCATTTTACACCCGTTCTTAAACGCAAATACCTTTCTTTTAGGAATTTCCGCAATTCGCAAGGATACTTAGTGTCTTTCGACAGTTTCTCCAAGCTATTGCAGTAGTTTCGTAAAAGATGATTTTTGCATTCAATTTTCTCTACTGTTAAATTACCGTACGGTCGCGAATCTAATATTTTTTTATAAGTACTGGAATCGCCGTCTGCTACAAATTTATTATAAATTACACCGTGATCAACAATGGAACGTTTAAACCCCTCAACTATTATGGTCGATTCCATACCGGTAGATGATCCCGAATAATTCTTGAAACAACGGTGTTCCGAGGGCTGACTGTCGTTCTTTGCGGCTCGTGCACAAACTACGCAGTATTTATTTTTAACTCCAAAAAACAATACTTTATTAGTTTTAATGCCAATTATCGCAGCTGCGCCGGACAAGGCGGAAAAATTCTTACCATAAGATCTCTTGCTCCAACAACCGTCAACAGCAACAGATATTAATGGTGTACCATTTTTATCAACACTACCTATAGACACTGCGTACTCCGCTTCTTCCTTGACAGCTTCTGCCATGGAATGTGCTGCTGTCTTTTCCCACCAATCGCAAACCGTATTATTAATTTCATTGTATAATGAAGGTGACATGATTGGTAGGGCTACTGCGGCAGTTAATGTTTTTAACTGATAGTAGCTCCCACCAGATGATATGATACCAGATACAATTTGATGATTCACTTCCATTCTATCTTCTTTCTTTTCAATCAAACACACAGTAAATTTCATACTACACATACTACATTTCATGATGAGTTTTGAGTCCAGACCAACTTTTACTTCACCTATTATACTGAGGTAACTTAACTTACAATCCATTGGACCGTGGTCCCCTATGGCCTGAAGAGCTTTAAAAAAAAAAGAAACGTCTACAACTCTACGCCCAACTTCCATTTCATCCACCTTTCCTTCTTGGTCGTTTTCAATAACTAGTTCCTGTAAAGAAAGATAATGGCTTGATTTTTTTTTATAAAAAATAATTAAAAATTTAAAAAAATGCAAAAGAATTAATACAATATTAGGTTCCTGATGAATAGAAATTATAATTTCTTTACGCATTAGGTATTGTTTTTTTATGACGTCACCTATTTGAAAATAAATTTTCTTTTGAGAAAGTAATTGAGAAGTATTTCGGTACTAAGGTGTTTGTCTCTCGATGAAAATAATAAATATTGCAAGAAAAATCTATAGGTAGGTATTGAGATTTTGTCTTCGCCCATCACTAACTAAGTAGTTTGTTTATTTATGTAACAAGTCTACAAGAATTACATATAACAACTTACCTCTATACAGCGCGTAGCATTGTTGCTCAGAGTCTCGGCCCCAAGGTTTTCTTTATTTTCAATACTGGAAATATTATTCATCAATATTATCCACTTTTTATTTATTTTGTACAACCCTAAGCCAGACGCTAGGCGCCTCGCGTCTGTTTGGCGGTATAGGTATGTCGACAAAGTTGCACTGTCGCCTACCTACTTCCACAATTTGATATTTAGACAATACTAGCCGACCCGGCGAACTCCGTATCGCCTTTTTTTTTTAAAAAAATCCTATTATTTTGATATTACATACAGATACTTCAATTTTATTTATCAGTATAGATATAGATAATACAAACCAATATTTACATGTTATTGTAGGTATATGTCTGAATCGGGCGATCTGAATCATATGACATATTGTATTAGCTTTGTAATGTACCCTGTTCAAATGCGATAATAAATAAGTAGGGAGGAACTTACATTTTATTCCGAGATCTTTTGGCTTTCATATTTTTATAATGCGTACAAAACTTTCTTTTCCCTGGCATGACACTCAAATTCAATCAGTCCTGCGAAAAAAATAGCCTATGTTACTCAGTGATAATGTAGCTTTCGAATGATAAAAGAATTATCGGTCCAGTACTTTTTGAGTTTATTCGTTTCATACAAAAATCCAAATCTTTCCTCTTTATAATACCTATTAGTGTAGATATTGTATTTTTTACGATTTATATCTAGTTCCATCATGGTTTTCTTTCAGACATTCATTATATCGATACTTTCTACTAACTGAAAATAAATTAATTATAAAAATGTTATACTTACAGTTTTTTACAAAAAACACAAATTCACAATACGTAATTCTGCTGTCTGCAGCCGACAAGCGTGGTGTCGCGTTCACTTACAGAAAGGAACTGCCGTTAGTGACCACTGAGATTGCACGAATGAAACGAACGCTTTATCCCATACATTTGTGTATGAAAAATTTACCTTAAAATATATCTAGATTTTAGGGCTTTAAAAGAGGAAGTCTTTGTTTGTAAAGGTATAAAAAGAAGTATACAGCTATACTTATTGGTTTCTTCAGTGTTCAAAAAGTGTTTCTTTTTATCAATTTGTGTTGATTTATGGGCTTAAATCTTTAAAATACGAAGTCATGTTTTTGCATTTTTACTCAATTTTGTGCGTTTGTTGACGTTTATTATATAACAACCATTAGGTTTAAGAGTTTAATATAAGCATGAACATACTTATTGGTCTTTGATTGTAATATATACAAATTATCATTGATATCAATCATACGTAAATAGGTTAAATATGAAAAATCGTAACACTCTTTTCGGTGATTTTCACGATCTACACCCTTAATTGTAACATATATTTTTCTGCTGTTTAGCAATATAGCATAAACTACTAATCCTTACTAATATTATAAATGCGAAAGTAACTCTGTCTGTCTGTCGCTCTTTCACGCCAAAACTACTGAACCGATCTAAATGAAATTTGGTACACAGATGGTCTAGAGCCTGACAAAGGACATAGAATACGTTTTAATGCAAAAAAGGGTTGTAAAGGGGGAAGAAAATTTGTTAGGAAGTATCGTCATTTTTAAAGCCAGAAGCTTGAAACTTATTTTTAGGCTATTGATTGTTTATATCTAATAAACAAATATGGCATTAACATTTTGTAAAAAAAAATACCCGTAAGAGGTAAAATAAAAATAGGGGATGAAAAACTTTAGGAAAGTAACCTTTTACGCGGGCGAAGCCGCGGGTAGAAGCTAGTAGTTTTATAAAAAAGCCTTCACCAATTTTATCATCATTATCATCTCAGCCCCTATATGTCCCACTGTTGGGCTCGGGCCTCCTCCATAATGGAAGGGTAATTGACCTACCATACCACGTTGGTCAGACGTGTTGGTATAGGGTTTTGTTTCGAGTTTTCCTTCTCTCGCATAGATATTATATGCGTTTTATATCCCTTAGTCGCCTCGTACGATCATCCACGGGTAAGATAGGGGGTGGTGAATTGTATTATTACTCCGTCACCACACGGAAAATTTTATACCACCAATTTTATACGAAAAGATAATTAAGGTATTTTCTAAAAATCTGTCTTCGTTAATTAAAGCAAAGCGTTAATTTAAGCGTATGCTTTTCAATAATATGTCCTCTTGATTATGAAACAAATATATTTAAGAATTTCAATAGCGAATTTCAATCCATACATTTAATTTTATTTAACTTTTCGCAGTAATCTTTACTTGAATAAATATTGTGTCACTCGTTTACTTTTGTGTATTAGTATTGTATCTATATCATTTACTCTTCCATCAATGTCAAACGAGTATACGAGTATTTTCTTTTTTATGGCTATAATAATTATTCAACAGACAACGACTTTAAACCTATAATCTTAAAGAAAATAAGGTTTGGATGATAGGGTTTCGCTTTTTAAATCTTGGCAGAAGTTAAATTATTGGACAAATAAAAATGATTTAACTTCTTTATTTACCAAAACAGTGGAGTTATTTTTATCTTTAAAAATTTGAAGATCCTTTTTGTATAAAAATATAATGTAACTAATGTAAGTAACTTGATATTAAATACTCTTTTTAACCAACTAGAGGTGTGAATGAATATCCGTTAACAGCTCTTTACGATACCTACTATGGCAAAAGAAAGAGATGATGAATTATATTTTTACTCTGCCTAGGTATATGTATATAGAAAAGCTCATTGTTTACATTAATTTATAGGTAAAGATTGTCTATTCGCTGGCTTTTATTTTATAGACAAATTATATCGCTTCACATTTTTAAGTATTATAAAAATTCAATTGTTATTGTTCTTTATTGCAAGAGCAAGTTTATATGTATCTACGTGATCAGAAAACTGTCATGTGGCGTATTTTAGGTCACGGGCGGAATTATAGGTGTGGAGACTGAGAAGCGGTGTTCGCGAGCAGCGCTGTGCCGGGTGCCTACGTGACGCGGCCCGCGTGGCGAGGGCCGAGGTGCGGGGCGCTTCGCCCCATTTGTTTTGTTGCGTGCGCATTCTAATGATGGACTTAGTGTGACTTTGTGTTGATATCGATAAAAATGCCAGAATGCATTGCCCAAAAAAGAAAATGCTTATAAATTTACCACAAATAATATTCCGATTTAATGATTTTAAGTCAAATGATATTTCATAAAATAATAATATTAAATAAAAAAAATATTGGATGATCCCTGAATCAGAAAATACTTTATTAAATACTTTATTTTTGGGGGCCATCACAGGTTATGAATATATTGTGTTATCTAGCCCTAATTGAATATACCTATCATAAATACCGACTAAAAACTGTCTAGAGCCGAATAACGTCACAAGAATAGGCAGCAGTACTTTCCTATGTAACTTATAACATGAATTGTGATCGCCAAGTTTCCAAGTCTGGTAGGCTGATATAATGAAATTATATGTGTAAATTCATAAAAAGCCGAATTTTATAATCCAACTTTTAGATATTGCTTTGTCACGCTGTTTTTTAGAATATCATATACCATCGAGAAGATCGCATTGACATGCAAAGTGCTTTTTAAACCCAGGATTCAAACCGCTAACCTTACTATCACCAAGCAAACCCTTCTACTAATCGGTCAAGATGTTAGTCATTTTAGTTAGTCATTACACTATTTGCGCTGTAGCATGGTGCGGGTGACACATGTCAATACCAGGTGACTAGGGATGTGACGATTCGCAATTAAATTTTTATCACTAATTATACTCGTAGCATAAATAAATGTTGTTCTGTTTATTATTGTCACGAAAATTATATATAGGAAAAAATATATTCATACAAATTATTCAATTAATTTAATAGTTCAAAAATTTTAAAAAGTTTCGTAAACGCATTCAAAACAACTGGTATTTCATATTTTTTCGTGGCATATTTTTATGCTGTGGCGCATCGCCGAGTCGGCCATTTTGTTTACCCGTGCGATGCTGGCAGTACGAGTGCTACCGCCTTGTATGTGACACGTATTATCCATTTTTCATCAGTTTGTTTTCGTTAAATTGTTATTTGTTATAGTTTGTTGTTTTATTTGTTAAAGTTTGTTGTTATATTTGTTGGTTATAACCATGCCTAAGCATACGAAAAAAACTGTTTTGGGTAGTCAAGCTAGAGAGTTTGTTGTTCGCCTCCGAAACTACTTTGAAAGAGAACAACAAAATAATGGACCGTTGTTACCACTGAATCGAATTGTAGAACGAGTAGCCGAAGCTTTTTATATTGGCCGCAATACTGTTTCGCGTATAACACGCGAGAAAATTGGTCAAGAAGGGACGTCTGAAAATAAATTATCTATACCGAACAAAAAGCGGACCAAGGTGAAGCCAATCACAGATTTGGATGAATTTGCTAAGGACGCTATTAGAAATCACATTTATGATTATTATAGAAGAATGGAGCTACCCACGTTGCTTAAGCTTCTAAAATCATTGAAAGAAGCTGAACTGTTCAAAGGAGGTATTACTTCGTTGCGGAATGTTATAAAGGATATTGGCTTTGTTTACAAAAAAGTTAACAAAAGAAAAATTATTATGGAAAGGACTGATATCGCCCTTGCAAGGTGTACTTTTTTAAGGAAGGCTAAAAACATAGTTGATTGGAGTAAAGTTGTGTTTTTGGATGAAACGTGGCTAAACGCTAACCACACAGTGGGTAAAAGTTGAACCAACGATACGGCACAGTCATGTACCAAAGTCCCGGAGGGCAAAGGCGAACGCCTCATTATTTGCCATGCAGGTACAGTAAGTGGATTTGTCCCTAATTGTTTACTGGCTTTTAAATCGAAAAAAACTACGGAGTATCATGAGGAGATGAACTACGAAAAATATAAAGTTTGGTTCATAGGCCTCTTAGAAAACTTAAAAGAGCCTATGACCATAATAATGGATAACGCACCCTACCATTCGGTACAACTTAATAAACCTCCAACACAATCAAACCGCAAAAGCGAGTTGGTGAAGTGGCTGAGTGAAAACGGAGTTACAGCAGATATGAGTATGCTAAAGACGGAGCTTATTACTCTAGTACGGCGTCATAAGCCACCAACTCCTACCTACGCTCTGGACGAGATGGCAAAAGGAAAAGGTCACCAGGTCCTGCGACTACCACCCTACCATTGTCAATATAACGCTATTGAGCTAATTTGGGGCCAAATAAAAGGTATGTTTTTAATTTCAATTCTCGTTTTGATACTTTGAAAAAGTAACAGCTTTCTGAACGAAGCATGTAATTTAAAAACATTACCAGGTATCAGATTAGACATATTCAAGAGTAAATTTTGCATTAGATATTTGAAATTAATTTATTGATTAAAAACTTAATATTTTTTTTCATAAGTCCATTTATGTTTATGTAGGTCACGCCGCAAGAAATAATACTACACCGCCATTTACGGCAAATAAGATGTTGACCCTGTTACAAGAGGCAATCAGTAACGTTCAACCTAAGGACTGGTCGAAGGTGGTGAATAAAACGAAAAGGGACATTATGTCTGATTGGGATCGTGACGTCCGTATTGATAACATAATTGAGACATCTTTAATAATATCCGTCACAGATACGGATGATGAAAGTGACAATTCCGATGTTCCTGACTCTGATATGAGTTTAGAAGAGGATTAAAATTGAATGAAAAATTGAAGTAAATATGTAATAATTGTATACTTTTTAACAATAAAAAATTGAGCGCACAAATTGTTTTTTATTTTTTTTTTAATCGACAATTCTTCGTAGTAGTACATCCCATCACTAAATACGTCTTTGGTGTTACGTTATACGCATACCACTTTGATTATTTTTTCTTTCAATTTCATTTGATTTGTAGGCTAGAACATTCTAGTTGGGTTTAATTTGGAAGGTATACCTTTATTACTACAGTTATTAGTGATTTAATATATTACCGATGTGGTACAGCTGAATTAATAGATCATAATTATAAATCGCGGCAACTTTCAAGAGTGAAACGAAACTCGCCATAACTGTCACCCGCACCATGCTACAGCGCAAATACTTTAAGCTAAAATTCGTTAAGTTAGTATTAAAAAACCAACAACATTTTCTATAAATTAGGTTAGGTCATATAATAAATTTCGGAATCACGTGATAAAAGCATGATCAATATCGATATCGATAAAATTAATGTAAACAAAACGAGCAGCGCTACTCGGTAACATATCACTGTTGCTCGTAAGTCGTCAAAACACAACAAAGAATCAGGCAGTCGGTTATAATAATTCGACGCGAGAAGACGTTGTAAATATTACTAGAAATTATAAACAGAGTTACTTGAATTAAATTATTTTTAAATTTCGACAACAATCTCTAAACTTTAAAGACGAGTCTTCATACAAGTTCTCAAGATGTTTACGACTAAGAAAAGTTTGGATAAGATCTTACAGGCGTACAAGAAAGAAATTCGCCGACAGATCAGCAAGACTACTAGTGTCACTAATTCGGATGCCATGGCACCAAGGCTGGATCAAACAGCTTTAAAACTGCCACAAAACGACGATGCAGGCCTACCAAAGAAGCTATTGAAGTTGCAAAAATATCACAGGTCAGTGAACTCATTTGAACTCGGGCCACTTAAAACTTTACGTAACCGGCGAAACCGTATTATGCAGATTTCATTAATAAACTTATGTGTGTTAAGAAAATACCCTAGCGTTCTGTTTACCGACAGAGAATTACCGACTAGTATTAACTAATCATTCAATGACCGCGTGAAATAGTACCAACAACATAGGTACTCATGTAAAATTAAAATTACTGATATCTAACTATACATGAATCAGCACTGTATTTGAATCTATTTGTTATTTTTATCGCACCTTTGTAGTTTTAATTTTGTTATAGCAACAAAGACAAAATCTTTATCCTCTGTATCTATAGTATTTTATTATTATTAAAAAAAAATATTGACTCTTTGTAATCTAATTACCTATGTACTTATTAATTATCTATTACGCTATCTGTATTCTATAATAATTGTTATGTGAATCGATAAAATCAATCAAGTCAATCGAAACTTTTGTTGGTGTCTAGATTCCTGTCAACCCTGACACCTCAGGAAATGCCGATGGCTACCCGTGGACTGGCCGTGTCGAAGGACCAGTCCCGGGAGTTTATGGCTTGCTTTCCGGACATCGTGAGGGACCTCACTGAGACTGGCAAGCACATTGATGTGCCAGAAGCCAGCAAGTGGTTGGCTAAGGTACGTTATATGTCGCAGTCAGTCGTAAGTGAAGTGCGCTATTCACTAAACCTGTTATAAAAACTGTAAAGAAAGTAGAAACTTGTACATCCAGTCTGGATGGACTTTGTATCGGCTTTAAATAGCACGCTATATACTTAACTCATATTTTGCTTCGCACTGACAATTTTTATAACAGCAAAGTGTATAGAATTTAATTTTTGTATATTAAGCACTTTATACACGTTCTTTATAGTAAGCAAAATGACGATATTTTGTATTCAGCGATATAGTTATCGCTAAAATAGATATAAAATCATTCATTCATCTCATGAACAGTAAATAAACTATTATCTATAATGTAGATAATTATCGTACCTACATATATTTTATCGCATAAATACGTGCATCCATTTTAAAACTTTATTGCAATATAGGTCTATTTATATTGAGCACTATTGGTTGATTTGTTTCTCTTATCGTCATTTTAGACTTGATTTTGCTTAAGTCGATATTTAAAAACAATAACTATGGAGCTCTACATAAACGGCTTATGTATTATTTACGTTTGACATCAATCTTAAATGAAAAAGTAATATATTTTGTATTTATAATTGGATTTCATCTCTAATATTGCTTGTGTCGTAAAAATGGAAAAGCGTTATTCTGACCTACGCCGATTCTAACTAATGCCGCCTGGTTGATGATTGTGTTCTCAAGGAAGGGTTGGTTAGACGGTCAATGGTTTAAAGTTGTTTAAATTGGTCACACCCTACCTGAATCGTCCGGAATGTTAGATGATGGCGTACGACGCTATAACCTGCCGCATTACACCTCAACACCTCGGGTTGAGAAACCTCAACGCTCACCCACAGTCCGGGTAAAGTTGTCATAGCCATCTGAGGCTAACAACTAAGACACACACAAAAGAAAAACCTCAACACCTATTGAGTGGACCACCAGTACCAACGACTTCAACCGACCCGCCCGGCGCAAACTTTTCCAAAACCATAAGCAACAATTTCTGCTATTCTTCCATCTGCGTTATAGATAGATGTCATATAACTTCAATCCTTCATAATTACGATATTGGATTACTATCAAAAAATTGTTGCAATAATAGCTATGTAATTTAAGAACAAAACAAATTTCTTATGGAGGTTCAGTTATTTTTATCATTTCCATTCGTTAATAGATACTAGTTAACTAAATTGTCATGAAACATGTGTTGTTTACTACGTTTTAAAAAGATTTCAAATATAAGACGGGCAGGGTATCGGTATTTTATGTAGGAATTTACAATTTAAATCATGTATATTGTAAACATGCTTCAAAGTAGATGAAAATCTATATTGACTTAAGCAAGGCAAATGTCTTAATTGCACTGGGCTCTCTAAAAATGTAATAAATAAACCTACGCCGTAGTTTCAAGGTTGCATTACACGCTAGAGTCCACGCTTATAATAAGCATTCATGTTGCTATATATGGAATCTTAAAATTTATAATGACGTAATTCTCTCATTACATATTACTGCACTCTACAATATATCTTAAAAATATTCTTTTGAAGCCACTTCATAATTTCGTTAATGAAATTTCTAAAGTAAACAACCATTTTGTTGCAGGTTTTGCAATACAATGTGCCGAACGGTAAAAAGAATCGGGGTTTAGCAACTGTTCTAGCATACAAAATGCTGGAGAAAAGAGACAATTTAACGCCCGAGAACGTACACCTTGCGAATATGATGGGATGGTGTGTAGAAATGGTAAGTTGTATTCTTTATTATAATTAGAAATAAGCGGCCCAATTTTTAGTGGTAAATGTAGTTTTGAATTTGGTAACACCAAGAACAGAACAAAACTGCTGGTTAGTTTGAAGATCCAACACTGCCTTCATGTCAACGTGGGGGATAATGATACTAAGTAAGGAGATCTTGACTATGACATATAAATTACGAGCTTTGATTAACTTTTGTTATGAGTAAATATGAAATGCCATCCGTGTGGTAAAGAACTAAAAACGCTTTTCTTTATCCACATGATATAGCTACAAGTCGACTCATGACCAATTTTATTAAACAACAAGAAGTATTTTGGTTAAAATTTCTTAAAATTTTACACCAAGCGTAACACAAAACCGTTCTTATAAAACGGCTCGTGAAAACAAATTACTGACGCTCAATTACTAACTAGAATCGGCAAGCGCAATGTGCATGAAATTCTGGTGTTTCTATAAAAAGTATTATTTAAAATATCAGTAATTTTACACAATAACTGAATGTAGTTGATTCTAGAGTCTTTTTTAAATAATACCACAACTATTTATCTTAGAATTTTCTGTAAACTGCTTCGCTTTTGTGAAAATTTTAAAGTTTTTTCTGCAGCTCAAAGAATAAAATGGCAACCGGTTAACAAACTAAAGGTTGTGTAGATTTTGAATATTCGATATGTTTACATCTCAGCGTCTGAGTATAAAGAAATAAAATTATACAAAAAAAAACACCATCTATTGTTACCAAATTATTAGTCAGACATCCGACGGCCATGTTTTATTCATTATTTCACCTTTAAATTTAATGTTTGTCCTAATCGACTCCTGATGTCGTCATAATTAGCATCTTAATATTAATTTATTCGTCTATATCAATAACTAGCTACTTATGCAGTTTTGTTTATGTTGATATATCCATAGTTATTTTTATACGCAAGTATCTTCTAAGTGTTAGGTAGAAAGAGGTGTTAAAAGCATATTCAGCGTTGTAAATTTTTAGTCTCCTTGAAAAATATCCACTTATGACAGGAATTAATATTTTTCTCCCTCATATGTTATAGCTTTAGTAGTGGTAGGACCATACTTTTGACAGTTCTCTGTCTACAGCCGCGGGCCGCTCCGTCCGGGGTAGTACCACACTCTCGCAGAAGATCGACGTCTGAGTAATGGCAATGTGCTGTTGTGTAGTCTTGGGTAGTTCGCGAACGACCTAGGTGGGAAGAGCGCTCCTTTAGGTGAACTATGCGAACTAGTTCGTCGATGATCTCGCTCTTAGTTCTTTTCATATTTTTTTAGCGTCCGCTTTACTAGACAGTGGCGCTATGTGACCAACCGAGTTATTTCCTTTTACTGTGCGCGCCTTGATATTTTGATATCGATACTAAACAACTTCACATCCACATCTAATAACGGACTTTAAGTAAATGTTTTGAACTACTATTACTAACTTAAGTATTGTATTATGATTACGTATTATAATTGGAACGAGACTAGTTGTTGCCGAATTATTAATGAAAATTATTTTATTTTTTCATTTTTATTTAAGTAAAAGATTTTATGTGCCATAAATAAACGTGTGAAATACTCACGTAATATTTTGTACTTTTTAAATAAAAATAAACAGAACTTGCAATAATTATAAATATATTTTTTTCTTTATTTATTGAATTTACTAAATTATTTCAAAAAAAGAACTAATGAACTAATAGAGCGAACTAGTTCGCTATTAGATTATGAACTAAATTGAGCGCTCTCAGTGGTGACCGACTAAGCCCAAGACTACTGTTGTGATTCGTTCGGTGAGCGAGAGAGCCGGAAGCCCAACTGGGTGGGTTTGGCATATCTAATGGTAGGCAGCGGCCTAGCTATACCCCTGGTTATGCAAAGGTCCATGGACAGCAGTAACACCTAACCTCAGGTGTGCTGCTTGCTCGTTTGCCACTAAAAGCAATAAAAAAAAAAGACAAACTATAAAAGCTATTTAATCATCAAAATTTTCTTTCACCGGACATTGACTAATATCCCCCTGAACTAATCTAAACTGTACGATATCTAATCGGAAATTATTGATCTATATGGCTTATACGAAACAAATATTATTTTGATTGTATTACGCACTAAATTTTTACGTTGCTGTTCATGTAATATGCTGTTATTACATAAATAACATGTTTATCGCGGTTTCCTCTGTTAAATTGAAATTTAATTAACACTACTATAACATTGGCATGAAAACAAGCTATGCTTATAGGCAACCGTCCCGTATTCTACGGAACCATTTCATACCTATAATAGTTCTAATACTAGTTTATTGTAAGTAGGTATAATGATGCTAGAAGTTTTTAAATTAAATAGGAGAAGAAATATCATGTTATCATGTCAAAGGTGTTGAACTGGAGCTAATATAATATATGTAATACTAGATTTTGGTGCGGAATATTATATAAAAATAACTAATTTAAAATTAAGACGAGCCTGTTGAATTACTGACAGAATCCTCTCAATGATGACTGCGTGCCCAATGGGGGTTAGATTATTAGATTAATTTAAACTTTGATATTACATTGACAACACGTAAGTGCCCCACAGGTTATTTTTTTTGTTGTTTATAGTGGCAAACGAGCAAGCAGCACACCTAATGGTAAGTGTCACTGCCGCCCATGGACCTTTGCTATACCTAGGGTATAGCTAGGCCACTGCCTGCCATTACAATCCCCAACCCCACACAGTTGGGCTGCCGGCTTTCTCGCTCACCGAACAAAACGCAATAGCACATTGCCATTACTCAGACATCGATCGTCTGTGATATTGTGGTACTACCCCGGACGGACCAGCCCGCGGCTGTAGACAGAAAAGACAGAATTCTGTCAACAACGTAGTTACTACATACTATCAAATTTTTTACCTAATAAATGATTCAAATATGATTTAAACCTCTGATATATGTAACTGTATTACATTCAAGTTCAACACTGCTATCTATTATGCAAGTACATTTATGAAAATTGGCAATGATATGCGAACAATGATAATACATGAGAGTATCATAATTTTAGCAATAAATCATTGCTTGAATATATATCTTTCATTACAAAAATTTTATTTGCTAATCAATACCCAATTTCTATTCATCCGCAAACTGTCTTCTCTTTATTCTAATCTAAATACATATTAGAATACGTAATTCTTCTTCTTTTTCTTTTCTGTATTGGCAATCAGCTACTTATACGAGCCATTGTTGCCAGTGTCGAGTTATAATCTTCAAGTTTTTAGTGTCTTCAGATTAGTCATTGTCCGTCAGTAAGTCAAATTGTCGCCATCAACAGTGCTATGGCCACACTATTAATGGTATCATGTGGGAATTTTGATGGAAAACGAAAACGTTGTAAAGCATTTTTATATGATATTCACTACATCCTAGCACTTCCGTCGCATCACATTACATAAATTGCCATCAAAATTATCTAATATAACACGTTAAAACACTAAGATATCGAATATAATACAAGACCACTACATGACGTTTTAGATTCCCGCCAAAAGTCCCCAATAAGTAGATAATTATGTATTTTGTACGAAATGCTTCAATGGAATAGAAATAATACTCGGCAAACATATTAATTATTATTCCCTATTTAAGTGTTGTTTATCTACAAACTTATACACAGATTATATAAATCCTATGTCACATGGCTACGAAATGTGTAAATATAAGAGCAATGTGGTGTGACTTTTTTGTAATATTCTTGCCAATCTACCTAAACATTCTATTTGCATATTAATATGTAATCAACATAATGCGCAGCACCATATATTTGAAAATAGTTTTATTATTATTTCAATCGAGGTGCGTTAATAATATTAACTTAGATGTGACTTAGACACTGTTTACAAATTATATTAATTATAGTTGAATGATATTATATAGTTGTGTGTATTTGCGAGACAATGAATTAAATAAAAAATAAACGCTCTGTCTATAGCTAAAGATTATTATTCCAACCATCGAAAGGGTAATCGACTCTTCTGTCACCGTTTATTAAACAGCACAATTTCAAACTCATGCAGATAACGTATAAGCATTACATTATAATCATGATAATAAACCCGTAACGGTATTAATTGCAACAATATGCGTCACCGCATACTCTGTGTGGAAGTCGCAATATTCTGTAGCCTTTATTTTGATGTATGTTTTCATATACAGTGTTTATAAATAAGTTTAGTAATGTTGATAATACAGTTATAGCTTTAAATCCCTTTAGAACCCTTTTAGAGATCAATAAGTTAATGGTTGAAGGGATGGAGTTAAGCAAGGATTGACTTCCAAATGGCGTCATAATCTAAGTAGCGTTCCTACTATATGGATTTCGATTCACAGATATTTATGAAAATTCTTTATGCTATCCACAGTTGATGATTTCGAGTTTGAGTATACGTCGTCCATTATTTGTATGTTTGAGGATCTCCCATAGACAAGAATTTATTAATTAAATAGTTATTGCGCGCAGCTTCGTTGCGTAAATCTAGATTTTTGAGAATGTAATCTATCCTAGAGAAACCGTACTGTTGGGATAAAGAGTATAACTACGTGCTAGTCCAAATAATAAAGGTAGATCCTATACACCAAATATTATCTAAATCAATTGAGCCCTTCTGCCGTTATAGAAAAGTCATAACACTATGGTCAAGATGCAATTACGGTCTAATACTGGCCACAAGTCTGTGGGATAAAATATTAAGCCTTATTTTTCGGAACAGGTTATGGTCTAGTGACACCTCACCCTTTTCGTCCGTGGAAGTATATGGGACGGCATGCAACCCCATAACCTGCCTAACATGTATCTCTCTATCGCCATGTGGGCAGTCCACACACATTGTCTCAATTGGCATCCATTGCCATAACCAGACAGAGCCTCCCCTCTTGAATTATTCTTTTCCAGCAATGCTTTTAATATACTATACGTCACTGCTACTATAAGTCACTTAGTCGTCTTTTACGACAGTCTCGTGAAAGGACGAGGTCATGAATTGTATAACCTGTCCGTCATTTTATGAAGACTAAACTAAATTAAAATAAATGTGTGCCCTTGAGGCTCCCTATATCCAAACTAGAGGCGCGGACGAATGTCGCAGTTGTAACTACCAGAAGCGAGCCGGTTTTGTGTACACAGCTCACAAAAAAATAAAAAGAAACTGATGTGTATGTAATATAACATTTACACACATTTATTATTTTTTTCTTAACTATAAACAGCTTGTGCATGACAACCTTCCTTAATATGTTAGTAGCAATTGTGACATTGCTGGCTGTTTTTTTTTAAACTCCACCCTATAATACTAAGAAAAATAAACCTTGTATTGTGGGGGGCTTTACAAATATTTATTTAACGCAGACAAATTACACTCGGACTCAGAAAAACACTTTGTGGATCGCAGAAAATATTGTTCTGCATAGGAATCGAACCCACGACACTTGCACAGAAAGTCGGTGTTGACGAGAATGAAATTTAAGTTTTTTAATTTACATCTAAATATTACATTTGAATACGACTTGTGTCATTTGAGGCCATTATTAAAGACTTAAAATAATGGATTTAACCTCACCGTTTAACAGATATCACGTAATATCAAGAAACTTACTCGTTCCTGATAATTACACCAGTATTACACATTTGAAATAAATATATTTTTAAAGGTTTGTTGCGGTTGTATTTGATTTTTAATTTGCCGAAGTTTCGAACGCTTTTTCGTTCAAATTGACTTTGAATGCTAAAAACGTAAAATAAAACCCGTACGTATAGTTTTATAATTTCAAGTCGGTAAATATCTATTAAATCAGCGAATTTCTTATTTCTTCTTTCCCATATACATTTTACTGTTGGGCACGTCCCTCCAGAATAAGAAAGAAATTGTCCCACTATTTACGTGGGCACAGACGTGTCTGTATTGTATTTTGTTTCCAATATACAATATTTTTCAGAGATATTATCTATTTGTCTGTTATTTATTATATGCTTAGTCATCTTTTGTTATACATTTTTCTTTGCGGTGGATTATGTATGTGGTCTCGCCCTGCCAATTCGGTCCGGGGCGACGGAAGAGGCGGCGCGAGACCCCATAGACTCACCATGCCAAGCTCCTCTCTTCGCCGGGCCACCGGTACCCAATCTTTGTCTTCGGTGGCCATGTTTATTGACCAT
The DNA here is from genome assembly GCA_905163515.2 of Lymantria monacha. Taxonomy (NCBI): domain Eukaryota; kingdom Metazoa; phylum Arthropoda; class Insecta; order Lepidoptera; family Erebidae; genus Lymantria; species Lymantria monacha. The sequence continues at coordinate 13,073,850 of LR991098.1, read as the reverse complement.
TATTCCTTATTCATCTCCGCACGGAATAGTTGACACACATTCTTTACAGTTTATTTATAGCTAAAATATATTACTTTATTCCACAGTTCCACACGCATCAGCTGCTTCTGAATGACATCGTAGAAGGTACGGAGATGCGGCGTGCAGCACCATGCTGGTACAGACGACCTGATGTTGGCCTCAGCGCAATCAACGATGCTTCACTCCTACAATCTGCTATGTTCTCCACTCTCAAGAGACATTTCCATAATAAAACCTACTACAAAACTGTATTGGAGACCTTCAATGAGGTACATATATATTAATTATGTATTATTATAGTTGGCATAGATAACAACGGTTCGCCTGAATGTGACCATTTAGTGATCTATATATATTTCTATACATCGTCTCAGAATTATTTTTCCCCCAAAAGCCATATTTTTTTTTTGCAGTGGGCTATGGACGTGGTCGCGCCCAGCCAAATCGGTCCGGGGTGACGAAAGAAGCAGCGCGCAACCCCATAGACCCACCCTGCAAGCACCTCTCTTCGCCGTGCGAACGGGCCACCGGTACCAGATTTTTGTCTTCGGTGGCCCGCCCGGCGGTTTACCCTCGCGGGTTCCTCTCATGTCGACGCTCCGACAGTTTTCGCCGTCGGGGCGTCGCCCTCACGCGGTGGCCTCACGTCGGGTGACCGGACAATTCCCCGGTCCGATCACCCGAAGCCTCGGTTAGGACGGCATCAGGCGCAGATATTCGCGCCTGCGCCGCCCCGGCTGCTGACGGCGGCCCGGGTCACGGGCATCTTCTTGGACTCGTTCCGCCGCCTCCTTCTGCGAGATGACAGCCTCGTAGAAGGCGGCGACCGCGTCCCAGTTCCTGACGCTGTCGACCATCGCTTTCGCGACAACCGTCAGCGTCAGGTCGGCATCGATAACAGCGACGAGGTCACGGCACTGCCCGTGAGCTCGGACATACCTCGAGCGTATGTTGCGCCGTGTCCTCGTCACTACTGCAACTTCCTATACGCGACCGTGTGCAGGTACAAGCCGAAGCAACCGTGCCCCGACAATACCTGCACCAGCTGAAAGGAGAAGACTCCGTGCCGCCGCTCCATCCACTCCATCAGTACGGGCCGGAGGGCCTCAACGGTAACAACACGGTGTCTAGGCCTCTCCAGCCGCGTAACCCAACGGGCGATGACGTCTCGACGGACATCCTCGCGCCAGGTGGCTATCTCGCTAGACGATGGGGAGCCACCCTCGTCGCGTACTGAGGTTACCCGCTGGTAGAGGTCGGAGAGCATCTCCGCCTCTAGGTCCCAAGGGGGTGTCCCGGCCAATAGGCATGCCGCCTCGTCCCCCAAAAGCCATCATGCATGATATAATATCATGCTCTTAAGTTTTACCTATTGTCATGCTAAAACGTATCATTTGGCCACTTTGTAACTAAAAGTTAAGCTACAGCTAAAAGTTTACACCTACATATTATTACTATGTGATCAAAATGCATGAATTTAAATCCAATCCCTTGGATGACCAAGACGAATTGTACGACACCTAGAGGCCCACTTACTCCATCATTATAAGCATAAATTATTTTTTTCGTTACACAGAATTCTTCAATTAATGCAAAGGAATGTTAATACGAATCTAGATAGTTATTTTATATATCAGGGCTGTAGATTTATAGTTGTTGAACTTGTCTGCATTGACCTAGGTATTATTAATCACATTTACGTAATTGTTCGTGTTGCTACAATGCTGATGAACATTAATATTTAAAGAATCGAATGGTTCTATTTATTTAGTATTCATAATATAAATACGATCATATTTAACATAAATTCCTTCAGAATTTCCTTTGCTCTTTATGTGTACGTGTATTTAGATTGCATCATTTCTTTTTTGAATGTAGTATAATATAAAAATAACTATTAATTAATACTGATAATTTCAGTATAGTTCCTAATCTTTTCGCGTACACAATGGTATAAGTATATAGAATCGAAAAAAATATGTGCTATGTTCTTTTTTTTTCATCATAATATAAAAAGACAAAAACGCAATGCAAGAGTATTAGTTGTTTATTCCCAATAGCCATTTCACGTGTACGCTTATCGCACATTGGTGATTATTACCACTCTGTCTGCTTTATCTCTTAAGTAAATTCTTTCCAAATTATTCCATCGTGCATGTTCAAATTCAAACTAGATATTAAATAATATGCACAAATGAGGTTATTGTCTAAATTAATACAAATTATTTTAATATTTAACTTTTTTTTTGTTATTTTTAAAACGAAAAAGCGGGACTTGACCCAAGGGGTGTACAGAAAACTATGATAAACTGTTATTGAGAAAACTCTTATCAATTTTAATGGCTACGACCAATTGGGCTTTGCTATTAATATCATTACGACCAAATTGATATACCTATTTATTTTCAATAAAGATTGTGGTTGATTGATCATTTAGTAATATTAATTAATGCTTTATTGTTGCTATCAATTAGTATTGTGATAATTGAAGGTTCTTAGTTTATTTAAAAATCATCATTCTGCTCGTATACTCATGTATTTTCTTTTATCGTACATATTGCAAATAGTTTTGGTAATAGTTATATAACCGGCTGACATCAACCATCTTTGGGAATGTCATTCTTGACTAGACAGCTTAATAAGGAATTGGCACAAGTCGATGTAAAGCTCTTACTCGTTTTTATGACACCCACGAGCAACGTAAGGATTGCTAGTGTTCGTAACCGCCAACGCATAGCAACCATGTTTTAAAAATATGGTTTATTAAATAATAATATAAATTAAGTCATGTTAACTAAAATAAATATTATCTGCTTCCGTTTATCCATCCATCATCAACCTATTGACTTTCACTGTTAGATAAAGACCTCCCTAAGGAGGATAAAAAATGCCATAACTGCCACGCTTGGCATCTTTTCCTGTACTTATAACTAATTTAAAATTCTTTTTTTTTTTAGATGCTGTTGAAGTGCTCTATCGGTCACTATTTAGAGAAATTAATGATGAAAATGGATAAACCAGATTTATCTCATTTTACAATGGAAAAATATGAAACAATAACCAAATATAAATCTTCGTATCATACTTTTCAAATGCCTGTCACGTTGGCATTACTGATGTCGGGAGTCGATGACCCAGAAACGCATAGACAAGCAAAAACTATTCTACTGGAAATGGGAGAATTCTTCCAAATCCAAGTATGTATTATGCTTTTTTAGAATTTTATAATGTAATTGAAACTAGTCTATGCAATGTTACTCTATACACACCTAGCTGCATTGTGATCACGGCAGTTAACTCTCAGGAGATAAAAATGGGACAGCCGATAGTACAAATTGCGCACACTGATATAGTTTTCCTTTGTGCTATCATTATTTATCGACGTCACGGTAATTCTACGTCCGTGGTAGTACCACACTCTCACAGAAGATCGACGTCTGAGTAGTGGCAATATGCTTCTGTACTTCGTTCAGGGTGTGAGAGAGCCGGAAGCCCAACTTTCTGGGTAGTTTTAGGATTATTGGTAGGCAGTGGCCAAGCTATACCTCTGGTATTGCATAGTTCCATGGGCAGGAGTAACACTTACCATCAGGTGTGCTGCTTGCTCGTTTGCCACCAATAGAAATAAAAAAAAATTGTGAACGGTTGAATCAATATCACTAATTCTCTTTGGCTAAGTATTTATGATGACCCAACACAAGATTAGTCGACAGACAAAAATAACAAATTAATTAAAAAGTTATTAAAAAAAAAACAAAGGCAGACTTACATTGTTTGACTATAGTTTTATTTTTTTATGAATTCACGAACACAGTTCGATTGTATACATCTTAATACTTATATATTTTCTTATCATTTGTGCCAAGAAATAATTTGACATGATACAATAAAATATCAACAAATTTGGATTAACTGCAAAAATCTTAATTAGTTCCTGACGTCAAGATTGATATCATTTTGATTGATAGTAGTTGTTATCATTGCAACCAAATTATCAGCAAGATAAAGATATAATATAGGTCAATATCATTTGATAATATGCTTTGTTTTCTTTCTAGGATGATTTCTTAGATTGCTTCGGTGATCCGGCAGTAACAGGCAAGAATGGAACAGATATTCAAGAAGGAAAATGCACCTGGTTAGCTGTAGTTGCTTTACAAAGGGCAAATCCTAAACAAAAACAATTTATGGAAGAAAATTATGGAAGCTCTGATCCGGCAGCTGTTAGTAAAATCAAGGATCTTTATGAAGAACTTCAACTTCCACATACATATTCAGTATTTGAAGAAGCTACTTACGATCTCCTTAGGACACAAATTCAACAAGTCACCAGAGGATTACCACATGATCTCTTCTTTAAAATTTTAGATAACATCTTCAGGCGAAATATCTAAGCAGATATCATACAAAATATCGATTAAGTTAGCCTGTAGAAGTGCAAATACCTAGTTTGCATATATTAACATTAAATGTACTAAATAAAATAGATACGCATTTAAAATTTAATAAAATTAGTAGTGCTGACATATTGTTTACTGCACTGGATGTAACTTTTAAGCACAGTAGATATACTTATATGAATATAAGATATAAAAAAGATTCAAAATTAGTGCAGTTCCTCGAATAGTCGATACTTTCCGATGTGACCTTTGAAATCGATTTTCGTATTTATACGCAACGAAGATCGATTTTTTAAAGGTGATATAATGATATACCCTGACCCTTGACATCGTAGTTTGAAATATGGTCAATTTGTATCTTGTAACTTTATTATAGATTATAACGTTATAACTAGATGTTTATAATAAGTTTGAAATTAATTTTTAACAAATCCTCTTTTGCCCGTTTTCAATAATCTATTTGATATTAAGTATTGTTCATTGTTCTTGATAGATAAAATAATTTATATAAATAACTTTTTTTTTCATAATCACTGGACAAATATTGTCTATGGTTAATAAACCTTTGTTTATTTAATGATTCCACAATTTTCTTAATTGGTAAAAAATATTTAAAAAAATGTTGATTTGTCTACATTTGGAAGCTAAAATGACGATTTAATAGCTTATTTTAAACGGGCATTGAACAATAATATATTAGTTGGTAAAACGTAGAGTGAGATAGTTTTCATAAACTTAATTACTTGATATAAATGTGTATGTTGCTTATTTTAAAAATGTATTTCTCAGTAAAATAAAATATGATAAAATAATATAAATATGTATTTCATTTTATAAAGAAAAAGCTCTCACAAATTATTAATAACTAATATTACGGGAGACTTTACAAACATGCAATTAAAGTACACAAATTACACTCTGACTCTGAGCAATAATTTGTAGGTGGTACAAAGTATTGTCCTGCCTGGGAATCGAACCGTTAGTCGGTATCTTAACCAATACGCTACCATCTATGCAAATAACTTAAAATAAAATAATGCATTAACGTGTACATTGTTTTAATATATTTCTCATATAAACAATAAGATCCATATGACTATCATCATCTCGAGCCTCCTCCGTAATGGGAGGGAAACTGACCCACTATACCACGCTGGTCAGACGTGTTGGTATAGGGTTTTGTTTCGAGTTTTCCTTCTCTCGCATAAACGTTATATGCGTTTTATATCCCTTAGTCGTCACTTACGATCACCCACGGTTAAGGTGGTGAATTGTATTCTTACTCCGTCACCACACAGAAATATGACAATGGGTAGTTATAATTGCCTTTTTTTTGCGGTGGACTATGGACGTGGTCGCGCCCCGCCAAATCGGTCCGGGGCGACGAAAGAGGCGGCGCGCAACCCCATAGACCCACCCTGCAAGCACCTCTCTTCGCCATGCGAGCGGGCCACCGGTACCCGATCTTTGTCTTCGGTGGCCCGATAGTTATAATTGCCTTGTGGTTTAGTACGAGTAGTATAACTATGCGACTGTTTCTGGTAAGATTCCTTGGCTTGACCAAAAAGATTTTAATTTTTTTGTAGCAATTTTCTAAAGAAATTTCAAATAATTCAATAACGGTCTATCGTGACAAATGTCGCGTTTAAATAAATATTCGTTCCTTAGTGCAGGCTTTTTATAAAAAAAAATAAGAGAAGTATATAAGTAAGAGAAGTATAATGATGTATAGCGACGAATTAAAAATACAATGTGTCACCATTCCGCGGCAGTCATAAAACCAGCTAAAAGTTCACGGACGGACAGGCAATCGTAGTCTTCTGGAACACCAACTACCATCGACAAACTGCCTGCTAAGCGTGACTATTATCTCCCTTAGAAATGCCAATATCCAACAGTGGAACTTAGTTATTGATTATGATCGTACAGTCAGTCATTGACTATGATTGTATAGTTCTTTAGGCGGCCATGCATTCGCCTGTCAAACTAGAATAGCATTTTTTTTATGTGTGACTTATTTCTTAGCCTCAGATGGCTATGACAACTTTACCTGGACTGTGGGTAAGCGCTGAGGGCTCTCAAACCGAGTTAGAATAGCGTGCAGCAATCTGAGAATTTAAGGTAAGGCCGTGACTAGCGACGCACATAGGTCGAATTCGTAGGATTAGGCGGCCAAAATTATTTTATCGTTCATATCGGTAAGAAATAGTACTAACAACTATAATTCGGACTTATTGTTAAAGAAAAATCATAACGCTTTTAATACATTTTTTTAATATATCTTCTATAGAAAATAAACATAGTTAAATTTAATAAGGGAAATTATTATAAACTTAGTTAATTACATCAAATTTATACTATCTATACATGTATTCATTCCTCTATGTAAGAATATTATTCCTCATCACTATCTACGCACTTTTCACAGGTTATATTTGGGTTAGGCTCTGCAGGTAATAAAAGTTGTAACGTTTCAGGCATTAATGATTTGGTTGAGATTTTCTTCTTTTTTCCTAACAAACTTATAAGAGGGTCAGAGGTCAAAAGTAACCTGTGATAGATGTCTAAATTACATGTTTCCCGTGAAAATTTTCGCCCAAAATTAAGCCGGAACAACCTAAAATGTTTGTTTCGTGCTTCTGCAGCTTCTTCGGAGAGCCGTCCGATCGGTAAAATTGCATTTTCGCAGATTTGTCTTCCATGTATAAGAATTTTGTGCATGGTGGGAGTCATTGGATGCCACCCGTATAGTTTAACGTACAACTTGGCCGTCTCAGTTGCGTATGTATCAAATTTGTCCAGGTTTATTTTATGACCACTGCATATAGCCTCTAAAATTACTTTTATTCTAAAAATTAAATCAAAACTAATACTAGTTATTTCGGCAGCTAGTTCAGGGTTTTCAAAAAACCTTCTGCTTGTATTACCATCATTCGTACTCCCAAAATTTGCCTTTGGCATGTCTATTAAAAGTCCCGTTTCTTTTCTAAATCTTTGTTGAATCGCTCGTTTCCTTTCTTCCAATAATTTTTCTTCGCGACGATATGCACTTTTTGCGATATCCGAGAAAGATGTTATTGCATTGTTTTAGGACGAGAGTTTTAAGTCTCGTCATAAAAATATGCAATAACATCGTTCATCGGAAGGATTTTATAATTGTAAACATACATTGCGATGCATTCTTACCTTCTTTCATGTTCTAAGCTACTGACGGTTATTACATAACAAAGTATAAGCTTAATTGGTTAAGCACTTGAAAAAGACTTTCATAATATATTGGCCAAATGCTGTCTCTAATAAATTCTTAACAGTTCACAATTGTTTTTTAAAAAAAATTCCACCTGCCATATGGTAAATCAACGTTTAAAAAAATGCAGCATTTATTTTAAAAGATTTTATTTTGGAGTAAAAAAATAATAATTTAAAAATGTAATTAATAATTTAAAATAAATTAATACATTCACTTATTTATACATTTATTAAATGTTTAAACTCTAATTAATTCTTAACTACGAGAATTTAAAATATGTATTTTAGTATTACCCCACACCAAGGATCCTGCCAATAGATCATCTAAAAGTTTTAAAAAGAAATTCGATGTATCAGTAGATAACGCGCGTACGCTATGTACAATATCATCATGAATTTTAGCTGTCTCCTGTTCATACAACTCAGGTATATTAAGTTCATTATATAATTTCTTGATATGAGCAACGTGTTCTGGATGTTCACTGGCGTAATACTTTATGAAACGCCTTCGTTGGGAAGCATTGCAATGTTGTAAAGCAGTCACAGATACCCAAGTACATTTGCCTTCTTCAATATCTGTCCCAACTTTACCTATAACCTTCTTTTCCCCATAACAGTCGTTGTAATCGTTCTTTAAAATAAAATAAAACGCAATTAAAAGTAAATATACACCTAACTAATATCATCGATGAGCGAGTATGACGCGTCGTTTGTTACGCTTTCACGCCTAAACCACTAAACGTTGACGTCTGGCAGGTGGCCGGTCATAAAACTATTGCCAATAACTTTTACGATATGTACTATGAAAGAAGAATACATATTGTATCGACCCCAAGTAATAAGGATAAAAGTAGGAGAATGATGATTATTAAAAATATAATTACCTACCTATTAATTCAACATTAATTTAATAACGACGGACGACGCCCCACTAGGTTGACTAATGATATATTGAAGGTCGCGAAAATCCGTTGAATACAGAAACAGGACTATTATAAATAGCATTCTCGTGGAAATTATTGAAAGGAGAATGAGGATGGTGTCCGATGGTTTACTGTGTGAGACACAAGGAGGTTTCAGGAGTGGAAGGGGATGCATGGATCAAGTGTTCTCTCTGCGCAACATTGTGGAGAAGCATCTGGCTCTAGGTCAGAGGGTTTTCTGCAGTTTTGTGGATCTGGAGAGAGCATTTGACACGGTTGTACGAAAGGAACTTTGGGACATTTTACCGGAGTATGGTATTAACGGCAAACTGCTACAGGCTGTGCAGTCCAGTTACATGGGCTGTAGAGCCTGTGTGCGGCTGGATGATGGAATGTCGCCTTGGTTTGACGTCAATATCGGCGTTAAGCAGGGGTGCGTTCTGTCAGCCAGGCTGTTTATCATATATCTGGATAAATATCTCCAAAGGTTGAACGATATGAATGTGGAAGTCCAGATGGGCGACTACGTGGTCACTGCTCTGCTTTATGCAGATGATGCAGTCCTGCTGGCACAGTCAGCGACTGACCTGCAGACCCTAGTCGACACAATGACAGAAGATTGTAAGAAAAGGGGTCTACGTGTGAATGTGAGCAAAACCAAAATAATGGTGTTTGAAAGAGACAAAGCCAGAACAGATGTAAGAGTAACGATAGGTAATGATGTACTAGAGCAAGTGGATGAATTTGTATATCTTGGATGTGGATTCAGCCGAGATGGAAGGTACACCACTGATATAGAGCGAAGAGTGAATGCGGGAAATAGAGTGAACGGAGCGTTGGGGCAACTTCTCGGCAGCCACCACCTCAGCCAGAAGGCACGTGTAGCAATACATAACGCAGTGCTTGTCCCAACATTACTGTATGGACGCGAGAGTTGGGTATGCAGAAAAGAGTATGAAAGTAAAATTAATGCGGTCGAAATGCGATCTCTGCGGAAAATCTGTGGAGTTAGGCTGACCGACCGCATTCGTAACGACGACGTAAGAGAGCGAGTAGGTATGAAAGAGAGTATTGGTGTAAAGATGCGAAAGGGCATGCTCCGATGGTTCGGAGATGTGGAAAGAATGCCGAACGAACGTCTGATTAAGAAGATATACAATGCGAAAGTGGAAGGATGTAGGTACCGAGGGAGACCGAGACTAAGATACCTAGACCAGATCGGTCATGTACTAAAGGAAGGTGGAGTCAAGAGTCTCCGAAACCGGCGAGCGTGTATGAAGAGAATTATGAATGTTGCGGAAGCGAGTGAAGTATGCAAGGATAGAGTTCTCTGGCACTCTGTTCTCTCTGCCTACCCTGCAAGGGATATGGCGTGATGATATATATGTATGTATGTATTCTCGTGGAAAGACCTATGTCGACTGTTGGACACCACGTCTACCGGCTGATGGATGGACGGGTGGATGAATTTAATAAAATCTCTGATTTTATCTTACCTGCATTTGAAATAATTTCCCAAGCTTAAAACAGATATCGGCGTAGACCTGGTTTATTTCAGTATTTATCTTATTACGAACATCTGTAACTAAAGTCATACCCAACTCTATTGGTATTTGATATGAATTGTAACTAGTCTTGTAGAAAACTATATCATTGAAATTTTTTACTGTATATAAATTGTAATCCTTCTTTTGTGACATAAGAGCGTCTAAGTATTGACCCATGGATATGTACAATAAAGCCTGAAATCAAAAGTTTAAGTTAGTGTTAGTGTATGTGTACTTTACATACTTATTTAATATTAAGACAAGAGAAATCTTCGTTTTCTACTGAAAATCAAAATAATTTGGGAAATTCAAAATTGCACGCCTCATAATTTTTATATTATTTATCATTTACTATTAGTCAATGCCATAAATGAAAATGAAAGAAAAAATACTTTTGAAACGTGGCATTTTGTTGTTCATTTACAATAGGCTGTATGGGATTTGTTTCCTTTGCCTGTCCGAATTGACGAACAAAAAAATGTAAACGAATCCAATTTTCATAAGGTATAGATACACTAATAACTTAGCAGTTTAGTTTTTTATTAATTGCAATTAAACGACAAAGAATTACCAAGCCATTTTCGAGATTTCGGAAATAGAAATATTTCGATACATTAATTTTTACGGTCGTAATCGTGCCAGATCCCGAATAAATATCCGGACGTCCATGATTTTTTTTTTAATTAACTATTTCTTTACTTTAAACAAAATAATTGCTTTTTAACAATATCAAATACGTTTAAACGAATGTTTTTTCTTGACACATGTATGATAATATTATCCTATAAATGCAATGTGAGAAAAATAAAATCATTTTTAGGTTTGAAAAGTTCTTGATTTTTATATATCGAGCGTAGTGCAAGACCTCTACGCTTCGCTTATGAGGCGTGAAGTAGCCCTGTTTATAACATACAGAAAGAAATTTTCAGGTGCATTAAAACACCTGAAAATTCCATTCACATGGCAATATTGAAATATCGAGTAGGTTTCTAGGCAATTCTAGTTTGATTATCAAACAAATACAACCTTTTAAAAATTAAATGGGTATTTTTAGGTTATTTCTGTAATTGAAATAAGAGCTCGATCACGACAATGATCTGCCCGGGTCATATTTAAAGCTAATATTCTAAATGTTTCATTAGATTGCCTTTGATTTGTCGCAGGCCTTATAATATGGTAAAAGAAAATTCATAGTACGTCTTACTTTGAGGTACAAACTTCCCTCACAATGATAGGGAATTAGGCCTACTATACCACTTTAGACACGACGACCTGTATATGGTTTTAATATGATTTGTCCTTCTTGCAATGACTATAACGCTTTTGTGTCTTACTCGACTTTTTAACAACTTTTGAAGGAAAATAATGATGACACAGTGCATTCTCTGTTCTATGTTGATTAGTGTACGTTTTAATTAACGCCTTTCTGGGTGTCACTTAAAATCAATGTGTGTCAACAAACCTTATGAAAAATATTTAAAACTTGAGGTAAATCTTGTGATCTAAAGAAATACATTTCTAATAGTTCTGTGATACAACAGTTCATAAGAATGGCATCGTTTATGGCAGCCATACCAACTTTAGGCATTAAATACCAACATGGTGCTCCGCGACGTGTTGTTGAACTGTCTATTATGTCGTCAATTATACAACTGGAACTATGTAACTGTAATAAAAAGAAAATAACATTTATATACCCTTATAAACGTGTAGTTATGGGATAAAAATACAATTCTTCCCCAAAGTAGTAAAAATCGGCTAAAGGAGAAGTCCTGAAAACGCATAACATCTCACTGCGGTTGACAAACTTCATTATGGCGCAATTCCCTAATTTGTTAGGGAGACCTTTGGGGTTGAACATATCCAACAGCGGCTGACTAAAGCCTAAATGACGTTGAATGACGTATTGCATTGCCAAATTGCAACAAGTTTATTATTATTATTTAGATATTGCAATAAATTTTACCACGTCGTTGAGGTTTTGACGGGCGCGTAAATATATTATGTGCCATTCTTGACTTTTATTCAATATTACTGTTTAACAGCTCTTTACAAACGTTTTCATGTTCCACTAAATTGCTTAGAGGTAGCTACATACATACATATCATCACGCCATATCCTTTGCAGGGTAGGCAGAGAAAACAGAGTGCCAGAGAACTCTATCGCTTCTTCAACATTCATAATTCTCTTCATACACGCTCGCCGGTTTCGGAGACTCTTGACTCCACCTTCTTTCAGCACGTAACCAATCTGGTCTAGGTAGTTGAGTCTCGGTCTCCCCCGGTACCTACATCCTTCCACTTTCGCATTGTTTATCTTCTTAACCAGACGTTCGTTCGGCATTCTTTCCACATGTCAGAACCACCGAAGCATTCCCTTTCGCATCTTTGCACCAATACTCTCTTCCATACCTACTCGCTCTCTTACGTCGTCGTTGCGAATGCGGTCGGTCAGCCTAACTCCACAGATTTTCTGTAGAGATCGCATTTCGACCGCATTAATTTTGCTTTCATGCTCTTTTCTGCATACCCAACTCTCGCTTCCATATAGTAATGTTGGGACAAGCACAGCGTTATGTATTGCTACACGTGTCTTCTGGCTGAGGTGGTGGCTACCGAGAAGTTGTCCCAACGCTCCGTTCACTCTATTTCCCGCATTCACTCTTCGCTCTATATTAGTGGTGTACCTTCTATCTCGGCTAAAACCACATCCAAGATATACAAATTCATCCACTTGCTCTAGTACATCATTAACTATTTTTACTCTTACATCTGTTCTGGCTTCATCTCTTTCAAAGACCATTATTTTGGTTTTGCTCACATTCACGCGTAGAACCCTTTTCTTACAATCTTCTGTCATTGTGTCGACTAGGGTCTGCAGGTCAGTCGCTGACTGTGCCAACAGGACTGCATCATCTGCATAGAGCAGAGCATTGACCACTGAGTCGCCCATCTGGACTCCAACATTCATTACGTTCAATCTTTGGAGACATTTATCCAGATATATGATAAACAGCTTGGCTGACAGAACGGACCCCTGCTTAACGCCGATATTGACGTCAAACCAAGGCGACATTCCATCATCCAGCCGCACACAGGCTCTACGGCCCATGTAACTGGACTGCACAGCCTGTAGCAGTTTACCGTTAATACCATACTCCGGTAAAATGTCCCAAAGTTCCTTTCGTACAACCGTGTCAAATGCTCTCTCCAGATCCACAAAACTGCAGAAAACCCTCTGACCTAGAGCCAGATGCTTCTCCACAATGTTGCGCAGAGAGAACACTTGATCCATGCATCCCCTTCTACTCCTGAAACCTCCTTGTGTAGAGGTACCTCTAATTGAATAAGCAATTCTTTTCTTCTCTCACTCACTCTTTCTTCGACTTAACTTATCGATATACGATAACTGAGAAATAAGCTCACTTGACACTGGCAACAATAGTCTCTAGCTGATTGTCAAAAGTAAAAAAGAAGAAATCTTTTGACGAGAATCTGAAAACATCATGTGGTGCTCTTGTATTATATTCGATATCTTAGTATTATAACGTGTTATATTAGATAATTTTGATGGCATTTTATGTAATGTGATGCGACAGAACTACTGGGATGTAGTGAATATCATATAAAAGTGCTTTACAACGTTTTCATTTTCCATCAAAATTCCCACAAGATACCATTGATAGTGTGGCCATAGCGCTGTTGATGGTGACGATTTGACTTAGACAATGACTAACCTGAAAAGACTAAAAACGTGAAGATAATTATAACTTGACACTAGCACCTATAGCTCTTATAAGTAGCTAATTGCCAATACATAAGAAGAAGAAGAAGAAGAAAAAAGAAGGAATCTTACTTTTTATTTCACTGTATACTAAACTCCCTTACCTATACCTACGTCAAAATATAACAGAATAAGATTAGACATGTGTGGGCTCATATTAGTTTATAGTTAACTAGTAATTAAGTTCTTATTTAACAAGTAGCTAAATTAATACTTAATTAATAGTTATTAGAATGTTTAGTTAAGTTATTACAATGTTTAGCTAAGTTAAATTAGAACAATGTAAACTGTTACATACTGATGTTGTATTCGAAATCTCTATTCTCCTCTTCCCTTATTTATCTGTTAGAAAACATTTTAATAGATAAACAAGGGAAGAGACTATACTTATTCTTGAGATATAAGTCAGTTATCTATTTTAATGGTGTAATAAAAACCACAACGAGAGTTTTAACGGGAAAGGAAAAGTGTCATTTGGTGCTCTTGTATAATATTCAATATCTTAGTGTCTTAACGTGTTATATTAAGTAATTTTGATAGCATTTTATGTACTTTGATGCACAGGAAGTACCGAGGTGTAGTGAATATGATATAACAGTGCCATACATACGTTTTCGTTTTACACTAAAATTCCAAAACGATACTTTTAGCAGTATGACCATGGCACTGTTGAAGGCGACGATTTCACCTACTGACGGACGATAAATTTAAATGAAGTGAATTAATAAATTAAGATTTGGCGCTTAAAAGTAATCAAGCTATAAACTCCAAAAAAAATAACAACAACTGGACACTGAACGCCGATCTTTTGATAATTATATAACATTATACCTATAATATTGAATACTTATAGAATGAATAATTTACTTACCAATTCCAAGCACCATCCTAAAACTTTGGATAAATTTTGCTTTTCTTCAGTAATATTCTCGGGTTTCTCTAACATATTATACGTAAACATTGCAACTATGCCTTGTGAATTATTACCACCTACTAAGTTGTGATCCAAAATCTGTAATTAAATATTCAAATGTACTTTACAATATTTCATTGAAATATATATTATACTGTTTTAGTTTTTGCAATAAAACAGAAGGAAGCGGACGCCCGCATCTCGGTGTATCTGCTAAAATCTCGCGGTGTTCCTTCGTCCTTTCTATTGCCAGAGCTTCGTAAAAAAACAATGGATTATACGATCTGTACATAGAGCCTTCTACAAGAGGTATTACCTATATGGATTATTACCTCACCTCAGAGACCTACCTACCTTTTTTTTTCTGGATAATGGATGCGTCTCGCCCCGCCAAATCGGTCCGGGGTGACGAAAAGGCGGCGCGTGACTCCCATAGACCCACCGTAAAACTCCTCTCTCTTCGCCGTGCGAACGGACCACCGGTACCCGATTTTTGTTTTCGGTGGTCCGCCCGGCGGTTTACCCTCGCGGGTTCCTCTCATCGACGCCCCGACAGATTTCGCCGTCGGGGCGTCGCCCTCACGCGGTGGCCTCACGTCGGGTTACCGGACAATTCCCCGGTCCGATCACCCGAAGCCTCGGTTAGGGCGGCATCAGGCGCAGATACTCGCGCCTGCGCCGCCGCGGCCGCTGACGGCGGCCCGGGTCACGGGAATCCTCCCGGACTCGTTCTGCCGCCTCCTTCTGCGAGATGACAGCCTCGCAGAAGACGGCGACCGCGTCCCAATTCCTGACGCTGTCGACCATCGCTTTCGCGACAGCCGGCAGCGTCAGGTCGGCCTACCTACCTACCTACTAAATTGTGATCTAAAATCTATAATTAGAAGTACAAGTTTTAATACATTTCAACTTTTCGTTTCTAAACTTATAAAAATATCAAAAAATAAATATAGCACACAAATTTAAGGACGTCGTCAATCGGACGCAGAGGCTGTCCTTATGATAATAATATTATTATTAAGTATGATTTACATACTTTTTTTTAGGCAGCCTATGAAATCTACACACGCCGTCCGTTGCATCCTGGGCGACGATAAGGCGGTACGTGACCCCATGACCCACGGTGGGATGCCCTATCCATCGCCATTGGGCTCTCTGCGGGTGACGGAATATTCCCCGGTCCAGTCACCCGCAGCCTCGGCTAGGGCTTCAGGCAGAGGTACTTGCGCCTGCGCCACTCCATGCGCCGGTGGCGAAGCGTGTTACCGAAAAGGTTTTCTTGTCAGATCCACCTCGCCGCTTCCTTCCGCGAGTCCACTGTCTCGTAGAAGGTGGCGGCCGCGTCCCTGTTCTTGAGGTTGTCAAGCATCGTCTTAGCGATGATCGGCGCGAACAGCACCGATGATTGAAAGAAGAAAGAAAGAAAGAAAAAACATTTATTACGGTTTCCAAAACTTAGAAATAAACAAACTAAACAAAATCTAAAAACACATACACGTAGGATACCGCAAAAGGTCTTACCTCAGCATAAGCTGCGTCACAAATGTGCTACAGCGCTGATTTTCAGGTGAAACCTTCAGGGAGTGAGTACGGTTCGTCACAACATGCAACACACATACATACACACACATACATATACATACCTACACACATACATAAACATACACACACACACATATGATTACCCACACATACACGCATACATACATGTACAATTCACCTATAACTATATAATAAAAACGAGAGGTGTCAAGGGACACCCGGATGGAACGAAGTTCCTTTCGATTAATTAGTGAAGGAATTGTAATAAAATTTTATTTTTTTTAAGTTATAATAATATTTTTGAAGTACTTAAAACTTCTTTAGGCGCGACTAGGGAGTAACTCAGATTTTTTTTAAATAGGATCATAATCTATTACTAGATGGCGCTGTAACAAAGTTAATGGATTCTAAGAGGACATGTATTAGAGTCTAAATCACGCTATAGAAATTTTTGCAAATTTAAACTATATATATTAAAATTTATAGTAAACTACTGTACTTGCTTCGGCAGTACCTATACTAAAATTGAAACGATATAGAGAAGATTAGCATGGCCCCTTCGCAAGGATGACACGCAAAATCGTGAAGCGTTTCACATTTTTTAAGAGTTTAATTTTTGACAATATAAAACAAGAAACTTGCGAATTGCGATATATAGATATCAATAGAAATGATACACAACCGGAGGTGTCAAGGGACACCCGGATGGATCGAAGTTCTATTTTAATTATATAATTTTTTTCTGCCTTAAGCGATTTTTATCGTTATATTTTAGCCAATTTGCAAAATATCTTTATAAATTATAGCCTATGTGTTATTCTGATGTGCAAGCTATATTACTATAAATTTCATCAAAATCCATTCAGTAGTTTTTACGTGAAAGAGCAACAAACATGTTCACATCCATACATTATTACAAACTTTCACGTTTATAATATTAATAATAGGATATACAATTCTACTAGACTACCAAAACTTTTCGGCCCCGAGCTCGAACGCGAGCCGGCCACGCGGCCCGGTCACGGGCGAAAATAATTTCGTTGCGCATTATTTTGATTTTGCTATATCTCTTAAGGTATTGATTTAATTTGCATGGTCTGAAGGAAAAAAAATATCTTCATGAAATGCTCAAGCCAACTAATGTATTTAAAATGATAAGGATTAATACAGTATTTGTGTAAATAGCTTTTCAATTACCGTTTTATAATAGAACATTTTTTAAAGTATTAAAATGGATATAGTATGTTATTCTTAAGAGATAGATATATACCATCGCGGACTTTTTTGTAGGCCTTTTTAAGCTGTATAATACTGTAGTACTTTATTTTGATCTATTTCGTAGGGTTCAGCCAGCGTTTGCAATGTAAGCGCAAAATAATGTGTTTATTTACGACATCACATTAGAAACCTCTAAAATTATCAGTGTTTCTCTAGTACATTATGCATATATTATACATATAAACCTTCCTCTTGAATCACTCTATCTATAAAAAAAATCGTCGCGACACCACACTGTTCAATGCGAAATAGAAATGAAAATATCTGGCTTGCTTTCTATAAGAGAGCCGACGAGCGACGCCGCACAGCTTACAATAGCTTACTATAGCAAAAAGTGTCGTGACAACTTTTCGTAAGAATTTTTGCCGTCTAGCCCCCTTCACAACGCGCGATAAGGAACTTCGTTCCAAAAATCGTCGCGACACCACACTGTTCAATGCGAAATAGAAATGAAAATATCTGGCTTGCTTTCTATAAGAGAGCCGACGAGCGACGCCGCACAGCTTACAATAGCTTACTATAGCAAAAAGTGTCGTGACAACTTTTCGTAAGAATTTTTTCCGTCTAGCAACACACAACGCGCGATAAGGAACTTCGTTCCAATATAATTATACACATTCACTTATTACTTTTATAAAAATAGATGACTGTGGCACTGAGAGACAACAGAGAGTTAAAGAGTTTTGATCAATGAAAATATAAATATCTTAGGACTTCTCATAATATATACATAGTGTCAATAGTAGGAAAGTGTAAACATATTCATAGAAATAAGACTATAATGCTTATGTATTTGTTTCATAGAAAAAGTAAGTAAAGTTAAATATTTGATGAATTAAATAAATATGATCGTTTTTTTTTCTTTATTTAATAGATAGGTTGTAAGGAATATGATAAAATTGATGTAGAAAATGTATTAACAAATGTGAGAGAACTATAAAGGTCAGTTATGCAAGATATATTATTGTGCCTTATGCTGTTGATCAAGTAAATATTTTTTATATTTAATTTTAAAATTGTTAACTGATTTTAACAGGCGTAATGGAGGTGGCAAATCATTCCAGCATCGAGTTGCAGCGAATTTGAAACTTCCATGAAATGCTGCCGTTTTATGTCTTGGAGTTAACAATAAATAAGAGAATGCCTTCGTCTTTATTGCATTACAATCTTTCGACCATGATAATTTGCGATATAGATATTCAGGCATTTTGGATACAACAATATCAAACAAAAGGGTTGCTAGGTGAAGCTTGCTACGTGCCGTCATCTTCATTAAATTACCTTTATTTAAAAATTTCGATTGCGACGAGTTCA
This sequence comes from Lymantria monacha, assembly GCA_905163515.2. Taxonomy (NCBI): domain Eukaryota; kingdom Metazoa; phylum Arthropoda; class Insecta; order Lepidoptera; family Erebidae; genus Lymantria; species Lymantria monacha. Next base: position 13,054,879 of record LR991098.1, on the reverse strand, counting down.
TGGCGCTGCTCGGCCTAGCCCGCTCAGACCTCTTGCAAGTGCTGCACTTTGTCCTCGTTGCAATCGCAGTGGTGACAGAACGATGTACTCTCCTTCGTCACGACTGTGTGCAGGTACTTGCCGAAGCAACCATGCCTCGTCAAAACCTGTACTAGCACCGGCTGGAAGGCCTCGCCCGACCTTCATCAGCACCGGCCAGAAGGCCTCGACGGTCCGAATAACGAACCGAGGCCTCTCCATCCGGATTGCCCAACGGTCAATGACGTTCCTGTGGGTGTTGCTTCGCAAGGCAACCATGGGCCAGACAATATCACCCCCCGCCTTTTTTTTTTCACGCTATGGAAATGCATTTACGCACGAAAGTTACCCCGCCAGTGACAGACGAGGGGCCCGATTTCTCGACCGAAATATCCACTAAAACCACAGCGGCCCCTTCCACGCTTTTACGGGGTGCCCGAGAGATTATTTATTGACATTATATCTCCGACACCCCAACGCTAGGCCACGTCCAGTCGACCGTCAAGGCGGTGGGACGAGCTGCGCGTAACGGCGCCTCCCCCTCACTAGCCTCCGCCTGCGGAGCGAGTCTGTGGAAGCAGATGCCTCGCGTTACCGCTCCGCGGCCTCCTTCGAAGAGATGACCACCTCGCAGAAGAACGCCATCGAGGACCAGCACCTGTCGCTGTCAAGCATCTTAGCATCTTAGAAATGATGTTCAACAACGACAAGTCTATTCCTATAACCGCCGACAGGTCGTGGCGCTGAGGCTCCCAGGCGGGACATACTTGCAGGGTGTGACGCGTGACCACCGAAGACAAAGATCGGGTACCGGTGGTCCGCTCGCACGGCGAAGACAGAGGATTTTACGGTGGGTCTATGGGGTCACGCGCCGCCTTCTCCGTCACCCCGGACCGATTCGGCGGGGCGAGACGCACCCATAGCCTACCAATAAAAAAAAAAAAAAAAAAAAAAAAAGAAAGGGTGTGACGCGTATATATATATATATATTTAAGCACTAGGGTTTAGTTTTCTTACTTTTGTAAACCTGAAAATTATTTAATTTGTAATTACCTTGTTTAACCAAATCGCTACTTCAAAATGCTGTGATATGCGTGACTTCGATATTAGATTTTCAATAATACCAGGTAATGCATCATTATATACTTTTCTCTGCATCTTTCTCTCAGGTGACTCCTGTACTGATATGGATCTCTTTATTACCAACGGAAATAATCTATAAAATATTCAAAAAATAATATATATTTAATTCATTATTTATATTTATTTTTATATTTTAAAAACTCACTAAAACACGACTAAAATCTAAATTTCATAGGAATCAGCTATGTAAAATTAGCAGCTATTGACTCTGTATAAGAAGAAAGTTCGAAAAGAAGCCTTTTGGCCAGCGAGGTATAGTACATATTTTTTTTAATTAAGTATAGATTTTAAATCATATATTCATGGTTGTTAGTTAAGAATTATTTCTTGTATTGCGAGGCCCTTTATAACCATATGGTTGTTAGTTAAGAATTATTTCTGGTATTGGTTATAAAGTGGGGCACTTTATAACCATACAATTAGCGGACACACATACAAATCCAAACCCGGATCAATTATTTGTGGATGGTATAGTATTCTACTATACTTTCCATCTCCTTGTAAATAAAACTCGTGTTCAACATAAGGATACATACAGCTAAAGAAAATAAACACTAATAATCTAAAAAAATGCACCCGCTTTTCGTCAATGATAACTCTTGACGTCAAATATGTACCTTGAAAGAAAACGATATGTATCAAAGAACTTAACCTTTAACGTGACCTTTAATTAAAAAGGCAGGGTCAAACTTGCATTTAATGCTATTATTAAAAACTGTGTTTTAATATATTAGCAATTAAAAACTAGCACTTTAAAAATATTAGCACTTACATATATATATATCTCTATAATACACTAGTTAGGTCTCAACTCGAGTATGCAGTAATAATTTGAAATCCCTTATACAAAAAGTATATAGACGGTTTGGAGGCTGTACAACGCAAATTTATCAGAACCATGAATTATCGCTGTCGAGGTTCTCATACCAATAAGCAGTGTATGGATTGTGATCTATTGAGATTAAAATCTAGGCGCCTGTTTTTAGAAACAATGTTTCTTTTCGACTTGTGTAGGAACAAGTATGACTGCACAGATTTAATAAATAATTTATACTATCTGGGGCCTAGGACCGTATTGAGGCGAGAGGTGCGTGGTCGTCCCCTTTTCGCTGTTTCAACTTCCCGTACAAACGCTGGCGATCGCGCACCACTACACGAAATAACCAGAAATTATAATGAACATTTTATTGATTTGGATATATTTACAATGTCTGTTGGTAGTTTTAGAAAAGCTGTAATGGAAAAACTCAAACATAATTCAAACTAAAAAAGAAATTATCAGTTTCACTTGTACTCGACAAGTCAGCAATAACATAGTTTATAATAATATGTGGATAACGTAGTGAGCTACACATTTGTCTTATTTATGCAACTCGGTTATTTAGTAATAAGAATGTGTATCTGTTTGTTTTCCCTAAATAAATAAATAAATAATATGAATTGAAATCTAAATTACTATGATCTAACAAACAACGCAGCCACGTTTCTATATGTGCATAATATCCGTGCTGAATGTTATTCGCCCGGTCACTATTTAAGGTATCGTTTATCAATTTGAGCAAATCAAGACCCAAAATATTATATTTATTATCGATAAATTTTTACAATTATATGTATACTGTTACATGCAACTGACGTTTTTTCGTGTTTAAACTAATTTTGAATATTTAGTTCACACTTTTTTTTTTCTAATTCTAATTCTATTCATATGAATAAAATTAGAATTCTATTCATATGAATAGAATTCTTAGTTAATATCAAAGACCCCAAGTCTTTTCTAATTGGAAACATAACATTCTACCGATAATAATTGTTATCTTAATTTCGCAAATAACATTCACACAGTTGTAAGACATATCCAAAATTATCTTGACATTATATGGTGCGCCCTTGACTTTAATTTATTAACGATAAACAGTCAAAACTATATTAATTATATTATATTTGACCCTAAAATAATCTCTAACTATAAACCCTTAAATTTTAATAACGAACACTTGCCTAAAATAAATTCTCATAAACATCTGGGTCTGGCCTTAGACAATCAATTTACTTAGAAATCGTACTTAGACGCATACGCTTTAAATTGTCTAATCTAATAAGCATTCTCCATAAGGTATTGTTTCTTTGCTTACCTGTATCTGCTAGATATATAACATATATTCTCTTATTAAAAGTCATTATTACTATTCCTCAATGCAAATAAATTGTTATTCTTTTTAACAGATAAATAACTTATAATAAACTATAAATAATAATTAAATGTGATACTCAACAGCCTCCTCAACAATTTTATAAAAATTTGTATGTTATACACGGCTTAGGACGGTCGCCTTTTGGGTGGACTATTGACAGTTTTGTGCTTAATTTCAACGACCTCACCAGCGGCATGCTCTAAAGAGCACAAAATTCACTGGAATATCATTGGTGCTCCATATCCCGGTGCATTTCGGAATATGACACTTATAAAGTAAACATTAATGTGTGGGTGGCTATATCCGGTTATATACTATCTTCGGTTTGTTCATCATCATCTCTGCTAGATTCCGTTGTTAATGATTAGAACAATATCATTCTTGCACCTGTCATTACAGGAAACAATCGAAACTGCGTGATCCAATCGAAACTGCATACGGTGCACTTTGTTTTCATTGCAAACACTGACAACGTTGTTAGCATATACTTGGTTCCCCTTCTCAAAACTTAATCGTATATTTGGGCTTCAACAAATTTGTACTGACAAGACGAGCACACTGCTTTAGCACTGGTTAGAGCTCTTCCTAATGTAAAATACAGATGCATCCAATGACTCATCATTAGCTTGGCGACTGTCTCATTGCCAAGCGGCCAATTTGCTGACCAGTAAGTTACCAGGTTTGTTCCCAGTGCTTGCCGGAATAATTCGGTAAGAACTTTTTATCTCTCATCCTACAGGAAAGTTTTGCTAATTTGTACCCCTCTTGATCAATAATGTACGCTATCCGCGTCATTAATTGCCATAGCTCTCTAAAGTCTCCAGGGGCGAACTATATGCTGGGCTGCCACTGATGCTATCTACACCTATACGCTGTACAACACAAGTGATATATCTATCTAAGGGTAGCGTATGCGAGAAAGGAAGCTCGTGGAAGAAGACTGTGGCAGATCAGACGGAATGTTCGAGAGTTTTCGTGCTTCAATGATAATATAAAGCCTATATTTCTTAATGAAGTCTTCGAGGAAGGAAAAAGCTTATTACTGAATACAAAAATAAGTCACACAAATCTTTATTTAACTCTTGCACTTTTAAGTTTTATTATTTAAGAAAATTTACGATCTTAGAAAACATTCGAATAATTTATTAAAATTTAGGCTATTTAATAAATAAAAATATATAATATAATAATCAATTTACCTTTTATAATTTTGATTAGGACGAGCTAAGGGTATTTTGCTCAATGGTCGACACAAATTAATAATATTCATGGTTGTGGTATTTCTGTTAATATTAAGTACTGAACCAGTGCTACTGACTCAATTACTCATCGCATTACATACATATATATGCAACAAAATACGCCCCGTTAACGAAAGTGTTAAACACGCCCTTCATTATTAAAACAGGCACAAAACCAGTCTGCTCAATCAGGATTTAGTTATTTTATCGGAAAAAAATAAATTCTAAAGCACTATCCTATACTCTATATTGATTGATGGTTCTATTTTCAAAAATATCTATTTCTTTTTACGAGTGACTTATAAAATTGTTGTAGTTAATTATTTTGGTTTTAAATTAGTTCACAGTCGATACGGACCACTATCTCGTTATTGCGAGATTTAGTGGTCTGTTCAGAAAGTGGAGGCACTGGCGAGAGCGTGTCCACTTCGGAGGGCTTGAAAGAATAAAGGTTGAAAGGTTGCAAGAAGAGTGTGTAAGAGAAAAGTATGCAGAGGGTGTCCGAGAATGGCTGACGATGGCAAGCCAGCCGCAATCGGACATTGAAGAATGCTGGAGAGTATTGAAAGAGAGTATGGTAGACACAGCGAAAGAAGTATGTGGAAGTTCAAAGAAACATAGAAACACAAATGGTGATGCATGGTGGGATGCGGAAGTGGCAGCTTCCGTAGAGCAAAAGAAGAAAGCGTGGCTGGACTATGTCTCTTCTTTGAATCTGAATGACAGTATGACTGAACAGAAGAAAGAAATATATCGGCAATGTAAGAATGACACCAAGGCCTTAGTGAAAGAGAAACGTGATAGAGCAAGTATGAGTGCAGAAGATAGGCTGACTAAAAACTTCGAGGGTAACACCAAACTCTTTTGGAGGGAGGTGAAGAAGTCTCGGGGTGGTTGGTCAGCCTTCAGAATGAATAAAATAAGGTCTAAAGGTGGAGACATTCTTACACAAACACAAGACGTGTTAAGCCGATGGAGTGAATATTTTGGCGATATGTATGCGGATACTACGGTTGGCGCCGGTGTCGCATGTGGTCTAGTAGATCAACATTCGGCGACGGCGTCCTCCGATGGCATCAGTACGGATGAAGTTGAATGGGCGATAAGAAGCTTGAAAAATGGTAAGGCAGCGGGCATTGATATGGTGTCTGCCGAGATGATCAAGCTTGGTGGCTCCTGTGTCCGGGAGGCGTTCCTGTTGCTCCTCAATTTATGTTGGAGCTCGGGAATGGTTCCCGGGGACTGGAATAGCGCAGTCATCGTGCCTTTGTTTAAAAACAAGGGTTCACGTTATGACTGCGCAAATTACAGAGCCATAAGCTTGACCAGTTTGGCAGCAAAAGTGTATGGTAAAATTATTGAAAGGAGAATGAGGATGGTGTCCGATGGTTTACTGTGTGAGACACAAGGAGGTTTCAGGAGTGGAAGGGGATGCATGGATCAAGTGTTCTCTCTGCGCAACATTGTGGAGAAGCACCTGGCCCTAGGTCAGAGGGTTTTCTGCAGTTTTGTGCATCTGGAGAGAGCATTTGACACGGTTGTACGAAAGGAAATTTGGGACATTTTACCGGAGTATGGTATTAACGGTAAACTGCTGCAGGCTGTGCAATCCAGTTACATGGGCTGTAGAGCCTGTGTGCGGCTGGATGATGGAATGTCGCCTTGGTTTGAGGTCAATATCGGCGTTAAGCAGGGCTGCGTTCTATCAGCCAGGCTGTTTATCATATTTCCGGATAAATGTTTTCAAAGGTTGAACGATATGAATGTGGGAGTCCAGATGGGTGACTCAGTGGTCTCTGCTCTGCTTTATGCAGATGACGCAGTCCTGCTGGCACAGTCAGCGACTGACCTGCAGACCCTAGTCGACACAATGACAGAAGATTGTAAGAAAAGGGGTCTACGCGTGAATGTGAGCAAAACCAAAATAATGGTCTTTGAAAGAGATGAAGCCAGAACAGATGTAAGAGTAACAATAGGTAATGATGTACTAGAGCAAGTGGATGAATTTGTATATCTTGGATGTGGATTTAGCCGAGATGGACGGTACATCACTGATATAGAGCGAAGAGTGAATGCGGGAAATAGAGTGAACGGAGCGTTGGGGCAACTTCTCGGCAGCCACCACCTCAGCCAGAAGGCACGTGTAGCAATACATAACGCAGTGCTTGTCCCAACATTACTGTATGGAAGCGAGAGTTGGGTATGCAGAAAAGAGTATGAAAGTAAAATTAATGCGGTCGAAATGCGATCTCTTCGGAAAATCTGTGGAGTTAGGCTGACCGACCGCATTCGTAACGACGACGTAAGAGAGCGAGTAGGTATGAAAGAGAGTATTGGTGTAAAGATGCGAAAGGGAATGCTCCGATGGTTCGGACATGTGGAAAGAATGCCGAACGAACGTCTGGTTAAGAAGATATACAATGCGAAAGTGGAAGGATATAGGTACCGAGGGAGACCGAGACTAACCTACCTAGACCAGATCGGTCAGGTACTGAAGGAAGGTGGAGTCAACAGTCTCCGAAACCGGCGAGCGTGTATGAAGAGAATTATGAATGTTGAGGAAGCGAGTGAAGTATGCAGAGATAGAGTTCTCTGGCACTCTGTTCTCTCTGCCTACCCTGCAAGGGATATGGCGTGATGATGTATATGTAAATTAGTTTAACGTATTTAATAGCAGATGTGGTGCACAATTAATCACTAACGTCGTTGGAACTGTAATTCAGCTCACTTTATATTACTTCCCATATACCCCATTAGCAAGTTTACTGACTACCATCGAGGAAGTTAAATTTTTTATAAGTTGTTTTTAATTTGGGTCGCTTAAAAACATAAAAAAAAACAATTGGATGTTTATTTTAAAAGAAGATACTCTGTGGACTGTATCGCCCTTAACATGTGCTATTATTAGTAAAAAGAATAAAATCCTATTTAAATAAAGTTTCTATCCTTTATTTAAATAGGATTCCAACATTTAGTTATTGATTTACGCTTTGGTTTTATGGAAATACTCCTTTACTTCGGCCAACCAACCCGATATAGATATATCTAATAAAATATGATTAAGATCATCGGAATAAATATCGTGAGGATTGTCTTAAATAATTTTCACCATATATATGCAGTAGAACTTAATACCGTCCATTGTCTTTTTGGTAGGCTATGGCCCGGACACACGTCGCCCGCTCCGTCCGGGGTGACAGAAGGGCAGCTCGTGGCCCCATAACCCACCGTATTCCCGCCCCATCGCCATTGGGCCGGCCACTGCTACCGCTTCCTTGCCATCTGTTGCAAGCCCGGCGTCCCATCCCCCGTCGACGCCTCAGCTAACTGCCGGGGCGTCGCTCTCACGCGGTCAGCCTCTCTGCGGGTGACGGACTATTCCCCAGTGCAGTCACCCGCGGCCTCGGCTAGGGCGGCATCAGGCGCATACTTTGATCCTATTCCATATTCCTTCCTTTCTTGAGGTGTGCGGTATATAGATTAATGAAGGGAAACTGGAGAGTTTCCCTTCCTTTCCTCCATTTTCAAATATATATATAAAATAATTGAATAAGCACACCTTCATAAAAAAAATATGATTCTGTTTATTCAAATTACTGAAATTTAGCATTTAATACATACATACATACATACATATCATCACGCCATATCCCTTGCAGGGTAGGCAGAGAGAAAAGAGTGCCAGAGAACTCTATCCTTGCATACTTCACTCGCTTCCTCAACATTCATAATTCTCTTTATACACGCTCGCCGGTTTCGGAGACTCTTGACTCCACCTTCCTTCAGGACGTGACCAATCTGGTCTAGGTAAGTGAGTCTCCCACCGAAGACAAAGATCGGGTACCGGTGGTCCGCTCGCGCGGCGAAGAGAGGTGTTTGCAGGGTGGGTCCATGGGGTTGCGCGCCGCCTCTTCCGTCGCCCCGGGCCGATTTACCGGGGCGCGACCACATACATGGTCCCACCTTGCGAAAAAAAAAAAAAAAAAAAAAGGTAAGTGAGTCTCGGTCTCCCCCGGTACCTACAACCTTCCACTTTCGCACGTGTGGTATTTACCTTCAATTTGTTATTATATTAATACTCGCTATTTAATATAGGTACCTAATTTTAAGATTCATTGTAAAATGGTGATAAACTAAAACAAATACCTAAGAATACGCCACATGTGCCACCTCGGACTACAGGCTTGTTTATTAAATTCATATATTTTCTAATACAAATAAATCCAAAGACTGCAAATATATTGTGACCTTGTTGTAAATATAATCTATTTCTGTAATGACTGGCGCCCATGAATTTATTTTGACCATTCTTGTAGTTTTGTTTTAGGAAATAATTATTTCCATTCCTTTTGGTGTAACCAAATTTCTAATTAGTACCACTACATTACTACTATTTAATATTGAAAATCAAAAAATTTAAACATTATCTGATATAACATTACTCATTCTCCTATTCTTCTCCCAATTACTTGGGATCGACACAATATGTACTCTTCTTTCATAATACATATTGTAAAAGTTATTGGCAACAGTTTTATGATCGGCCGCCTGCCAGACGTCAACCCTTCTTGGGAATGTAATTGTTGACCAAACAACATCTGATGGAGTTGGCCTAGGACCCTAGTTCGTTATAATGTTCTTAGTCGTCTTTTACGATATCCACTAACAAAGTAAGGGTTGGTAGTATTCGGAACCGCTACCACACAGCATGAACGCATTACGTGATTACTATATTGATATAATAATCACGTAATTTAAATTATAAAATACACTGCAGAACTACCGAATAACTAGATACCAAGTAAATAAATTTCGATCTATTACGCATATAATAAGATGGCATAATACGAATAATATATAAAACTACTTTTCAGAAATATATTATATACATGATATTAAAAAAAAAAACTATTAAAAAGAATATTGAAATCCTAACGATATTATAAATGTGAAAGTTTGAGAAAATGTTTGTTACTCACTAACGTGTAAATCGTTAAACAGATATGGATGAAAACCGGCATATAGATGGGCCATTTTCTGGATGAACACCATAGCACACACTTTTATTCTCAGTTCTCTGTTCCTCTGGGATAATAGTTCAAATTTAAAAAAGTTACTTCACTGGCACAAGCCAGAATACAATTGCTCTGTTACCTGTGTAAGCAATTCTTTATCCATCCATCCATACATCAGCCCGTAAACGTCCACTGTTGGACATAGGCCTTCCCACGAGAATGCCATTCGTAACGGTACTGTGCCACCTGCATCCAACGATTTCTGGCGACCTTCATAATGTCGTCAGTCCACTTAGTGGAGGGTCGTCCTATGCTGCGTTGTCCGATTCGTGGTTGCCACTCGAGAACTTTTCTTCCCTAATGGTTGTCGGTTCATTCAGCCATGTGACCTGTCCGTTGCCAATTCAACGTGGTAATTCTTCGGGATATATGGGTTACACACCTTCTTCTACGGATTTCCGTATGCTAATACTGAGCATAGCCCTCTCCATAGCACGCTGAGCGACTTTGAGCCTTTTTATGAGGTCGACATTTAGACGCCACGTTTTAGTGCCGTAAGTCGTCGCTAGTAACACACACTGATTATAAGCCTTTGTTTTCAGACATTGCGGCATATTAGACAACAAGATCCTCCTAAAGTTCCCGAACGCTACCCAGCCAAGTTGCATTCGTAGGCTGACCTCTTTCTCGAAATTGGATGTACTTAATTGGACTGCTTGTCCTAGGTAAACATAGTGATCGACAACTTCGAGATTAGCATTCCCAACCAGGACCGATACAGAAACGATATGGGCGTTAGACATGACTTTCGTCTGTCCATGTTCATTTGCAGACCTACTAGTTGGGAGACCCTGCTGAGGTCATTAAACATGGTGCCAATGTCCTCCAGGAATTCTGAAGCAACCCTTAGAAAGACTAAACTGACTGACTGAAAGAAAACTCGGTGGATACCACCGAGTTTTCTTTCTTTAGTGACTAACGACCGATGTTAATAGCTAGCTTGCTAAAAAGTGATGACACATTTTTAGTTCATCACCTTACAGACAATATTACTATTAACTTATTAAAACAATCAACCTAAATGAATCTTATATCACCGGCTGAGATACGGATGGAGGTAAAGATTAATTTTTGAAGTTATTTATTTATCTATTTATTGAAGTAGTAGTTTGTTGTTTTTAATAAGGATACACTTATCTACTTAGATTATCTAGCTCTAAAAACATTTCAACAGTTTTCCTTATATTCTTTGTGAGCATAAATTTAAAAGAATACAATTATCCTTGGCCGTTTCCTGTGACCTTAAACAACAACAATAAATTGATTGAATGGTTGTTTAAATAATATAAAAGGTTATGTTAAACAGAATTTAAATAAGAAAAGGATGACTCCCATCCAACTCAATAAATAAGTCTGATTATATTCAATCAGATAATATTTTATTCCTTATAAGAGTGTGCACATTTCTGATGTCTCGCATAACAAGCATATCCTTCAAAGCTATTTAGTTATTAGTGATGAATATTTGCCGGAAATTTTCGATGAATATCTCGAAACTTGGTAATAAAACTATTCCAATTGTAACTAAGGAATTCGATAAAAGGTAGGTGTCAACGTATTGCACCTGCATGGATATGATATAGTAACCTGGTTGTTTTTGAAGTTATATCGTTGTGCATGTGCAGGTGCGTTGAGCAACTTAAGATTAGGTATTTATTAATTTGCGTCATCTTGTTCACAACCATTATAAAACGTTTAGTTAGTGCCTTGACTTTCTTTTTTTTCATTTAAAAAATTTATATGTATTTATATTTTATTAAAACAAAAATTTTATGCAGTACAATTATTTTACAATTATTACATTAATAACTTTTTTTTAATAATTTTTATTTCACCATCCATTGTTTTAAAAATGTATGTAATGTATATTTGGGACTCCAAATTTACATTAGGTAATTATTTTTATAAAATTCTTCTATCTTATGCATTTTTTCCTTAACGGCTTTTGCCAGCCTTGTAGGATATCATAACTTAGGCACCATCATGACAAATAGAGTCAAATATTTTCAGTTTATAAGCTTTTACAGTTTAGATTTCATATTATCTTTAAAACTTTCACAGAACCATGTCGGTCAATTCATTCGATATGGTAAAAGAAAAAGCCATGATGCTCAAAGTTTGGCCAGCCGTCGTTGAAGATTTGGCAAAACATCGAAAGTTTGAGGAGATACCAGTAGCCAAAGAATGGATGAAAAAGGTATAATGCAAAATATAATGACACCATTTCATACAATACTTAATTAAAAACACATTAAGTGTACAAACATGATTACATAGGCGTTTATGGAATGATACTAACAAATTTAAATAAAATTTTATTCCGTAATTTTTACAAGTTCCAAATCCTCTAGGAACTAACACAATCACATACATCTTTACATTTTGTTAGTTAATTTTCAAATTACGATTTACGGCTCATATATGTACATAGAACAAAATTTTGAAATTGGAATTTCATCTCATTCATACTCATTTCATTTCATGATCTGAGAAGTAAACACTCGGATTGGGAATAAGAAAAACGTGATTTTATAATCATCATCATCATCTCAGCTCATATATGTGCCACTGTTGGGCTCGAGCCTCCTCCATAATGGGAGGGAAATTAACCTACTATACCGTGCTGGTCAGACGTGTTGGTATAGGGTTTTGCTTCGAGTTTTCCTTCTCTCGCATAAATCTTATATGCGTTTTATATCCCTTAGTCGTCCCATACGGTCACCCACGGGTAAGATAAGGGGTGGTGAAGTGTATTCTTACTCCGTCACTACACGGACATTTGAAAAAAAATTAAAAAGTTAAAAAAGAAAATAATTATAAAATTGGAATTTAAGCAGTCGATAATAAAAACAGCAAAAGCCACTTAATTGAAAAACTACATTAAATATATGTATACATCCAAATCAGTGAACAATATGCTCGGTCTTTAAGTATTTCAAAATATTTAAGGTCAAATTTTTTCGTAGATGTCGTAAAAGACGACGAATGACTAAGAGTTTTATAGCGATCTGGGCTAACTCGATCTGATGCCGTTTAGTCATTAATTACATTTTCAAGGAGGATTGACGTCAGACAGGCAGCCAGTCATGAATGTATATAAGACCTGAAAATAATGACATTGTTCCGCTACTACGAAGACCTAACTGATAAATCTTTTTTATTTTTTTGGTAGGCTATGGTTTGGACACACGTCGTCCGGGGCGACGAAAGAGCGGCGCATGGCTCCATAACCCACGTACTCATATTCGCCATTGGGCCGGCCACTAGTACCGCTTCTTTGACATCCGTGGCCAGCTCAACGGGTTACTCTTTCGGATACCATACCCCGCCACCCTCACGTGTTTGACAACACTACTGGATTTATTTTTATTAGATATTTAAAAATTCTCATCGTTTAATCTCTTGTAGTCATTTATTTTAGAAGTTATTGATACCGCCTCCACGTTTGATAAGCTTATTACATTAGATTGCAAGAGTTAGTTATCTCTCTCAAGGGAGAGTTGGTGGCCATTGTATTCTGATAACCACATGAGCAAACGCCTTGAAATCCCTCAAGAAATAAATACTATTAAATTGAAATGAAACGCAACTTTTAAATTGACTCGCCAGCAATACTTTTATTTATTAGAACAGGTAGAGAACTTCGTAGAAAATTTAAAAATATTGTTTTAAAAGAATAAGCTTTTGTTAATATCAACAGCTATCTCAATTTCTTGATGAGGTTATAATAGAAGCTATGCACTAATTCTCTAGTGGTAGTACCACACTGTCGACAGTTTTCTGTCAACAGGGCCGGTACGTCCGGGTTAGTACCACACTCTCGCAGAAAATTGACGTCTAAGCAGTGGCAATGTGCTACTGTGCTTCGTTCGGTGAGCAAGAGAACCGGCAGCCCACTTTCTGGGTGGGTTTGGGGCTTTTTATTGACAGGCAGCGGCCTAGGTGTACCTCTGGTATTGCAAAGGTCCTGGGTGGCAGTAACACTTAACATCAGGTGTGCTGCTTGCTCGTTTGCCACCAAGAGCATTAAAATCGAAAAAGAATCTAAATACTATTAAGTTCATTACTAATTGTTTATTTTATTGTATTAATTAAGGTTTTAAATTACACTGTACCCGGCGGTAAGATTTCCAGAGGTCTCACAACAGTAATGTCGTACAAAATAATTGAGGAACCAGAAAATATAACTGAAGAAACAGTTCGGCTCGCTTATACTTTAGGATGGTGTGTTGAAATGGTAAGTTATGAATCAATAAATATTCAAATTTAAATACTTGCTAGGAATTATAATGTCGTTTAGCATGAGACTGGCCATATAGTCGTGGGAGCGTCTACTAGTCTGATTCCAGCTTCCCACATGGGCCTGGGAACCACTGGGGGGGCTAGTAAACTGTTGATCGAATCGATATCGTCTTCGGCTCCAGGTTGGAAAGCTCATCACACTAATATCCTCAACGTATCTGTCAACAGTGACCTCTTGGTTTGCTTTCTAGTATTTAAAAGGACGTGGTTGATAAAATCAAACTTGGTAACCGAATATAACAAATATTCGGTTATAAGTTGTTTCGTGTTAAAACATGTATAATTTTCAGGTGGAATGTAGATGGTATTTTTAATGTCCAGATTTTTTTTATCACGTATTCAGAAATATATCTATTATTTGCAACTCGGTGTCTATTTAATATTCATGGTTATGTAATAATGCTATAAAATAACAGGAGACCAAAATAGTTATAGCTATGTTTCTATCAATCTTCTAGCTTTAATTTTTCTAATTCTTATTTAGGACCAGGTTTATAGCCTGATCAGTTTCAGCAGAACACCATTTACGAAGCAGCGACTGCCATCTAATCTCCTCAATCCAAATAATAACGATATTTTAGGATTAGAGCAGTTTTCAAGGCACTGACTCACCTTATCAACTGCTATAGATTTTCATGACAGTCGGCACAATGGCTTCACATGCTTTTTGTGCATTGATTTTACAGATCTTCAATGACATCTGTCTTATATCGAACCCTTAAAGAAACTCTTTACGACTTTTAGTTGTATTTGACAATTAAATTGTTTCCCAAAATCAGAGGTAGGTTCATGCGCTGACTTTAAATCCCTACACTTTTACTCTCTGTTCTAAGTTCTTGTTAATTTCATAATTTATTAACAACAATAATATAAAATTTTCTATATATAATATTGTAATCGAATAGTTACAGGCATACTGTACAGTATTGGATGACATAGTGGATGGATCATCAACTCGCCGTGGTATGCCCTGCTGGTATCGAAGGAGAGAAGTTGGTATAGGCAATGCAATCAATGACGCTACCCTTATCTATTCATGTTTACACCAACTATTGAAAGAATATTTTGGCAAGTCGCCAATTTACTTGAAACTATTTCAAACTTTTAATGAGGTTCGTAAGCACGTTATGTAGTGGTTAATAAGACATTTTATAATATAAGATTGTTTGATATATTTATTACATACATACATACATACCATCACGCCATATCCTGTGCAGGGTAGGCAGAGAGAACAGAGTGCCAGAGAACTCTATCCTTGCATACTGCACTCGCTTCCTCAACATTCATAATTCTCTTCATACACGCTCGCCGGTTTCGGAGACTCTTGACTCCACCTTCCTTCAGTACGTGACCAATCTGGTCTAGGTAGGTTAGTCTCGGTCTCCCCCGGTACCTACATCCTTCCACTTTCGCATTGTATATCTTCTTAATCAGACGCTCGTTCGGCATTCTTCCCTCCGCTCTTTCATACCTACTCGCTCTCTTACGTATAATGATATATTTATTAACGAATCTTTTTCAACATTCAGTATTTATATAAAAAACTTTCTTATCAAAGTTGTATAAAACAACAAAATGGTGCGAGTAAATAAGATCAATGTAAGAGAAGTAATATATTATCCGTGTGGTGACGGAGTAAGAATACAATTCACCACCCCCTATCTTACCCATGGGTGATCGTAAGAGACGACTAAAGGATATAAAACGCATACAACAAGAGAAAAAACACTCGAAACAAAATCCTATACCAACACGTTCGACCAGCGTGGTATAGTAGGTCAATTTCCCTCCCATTACGAAGGAGGCTCGAGTCCAAAGGTGGGACATATATGAGATGAAACGATGAACAGATGAAATCCTCTAAGTAGAGCCCTATACCAAACTATCTAACCATTATAGTATAATTGTACGTTAATTTACATCTCATTCCGAATCAGAATCGTGATATATGAGCTATGAATAATCCTTACTTCCTTACTAATATTATAAATGCGAAAGTAACTCTGTCTGTCTGTCGCTCTTTCACGCCAAAACTACTGCACCGATCTAAATGAAATTTGGTACACAAATAATCTAGAGCCTGGTAAAGGACATAGGCCACTTTTTAATGCAAAAAAGGGTTGCAAAGGGGGATGAAAAGTTGTAAGGAAGTATCGTCATTTTTAAAGTCAGAAGCTTGAAACTTATTTTTAGGCTATTGATTAGATATAAATAAATATAACATTAACATGTTGTAAAAATTTACCCTTAAGGGGTAAAATAAAAATAGGGGATGAAAAACTTTAGGAAAGTAACCTTTTACGCGGGCGAAGCCGCGGGCAGAAGCTAGTTATAAATATGTTTATCTTTTCAGACTTTACTATACACTAATATTGGTCAATTTCTCGATATTAGAGGATCTCTAAATAATAAGACGTACGATTTATTCACAAAAGATAACTACAACGATATTATAATATACAAATCTGCTTACTACACTTTCAATCTGCCTATTAGTATAGGCTTTATGCTAGCGAACCATGCAACTAAAGAGAGCCTTACACGTTGCACGGATATATCCCGTCAACTGGGGAAACTATTTCAAATGCAGGTAAGTCACTAAGCCATCAAACAATTGAGGGTAGACCGCTGGGTGGGCCACTGAAGAAAAAAAAAAGCGTACCAGTGACCCACCCGCACGGCGAAGAGAGGTATAGGGCGTGTCTACGGGGTCTTGCGCCGCTTTTCCTGTCGCCCCGGACGGATTAGCGGGCTTTGACGTACCGTAGCCGGCCGCAAAAAAAATAAAGAAAAAAAGCCATCAAACAAAAGATATTTAATTATGCCATCTACTAGATGTCTGTTAGCAGTACTCTGCTAGTAGTTTTTCATAATTATTTGGAATTAATTTTGCTATTTATACGAGTTATATATAATTTGTATTATTTTATATTTATACGAGCTATATGTAATTTGTATTAATTTGTATATTATTGTTATTTTTTATATGTATATATATTGTTATAATAAATTGAAAGGAATTTCATCCTTGCATGCTGCGATGCCCTTTTTTTAATTTTGCGTAGACTCTTCGTTAAATAATAATTCTCGAAAGACACTGCAAATATCAACTAACAGAGACCTTTAAAAGTTTGACTTTAAAAGTCTAACGGAAGTGATGACTGCACAGATGGCATAATGGTTAAGATAACGACCTGCCGTGCCAGTGCCATGTGTTCGATTCCCACGCAGGAAATACTTTGTGCGAACCACGAAGTGTTGTTCTGAGTCTGTGTGTACAACTAACGCAGACTAACGTCTGCGTTAATTGTATGTTTGTAATTTTGTAATGTCCCTCGCAATACAAGGATTATTTCCTTAATACAGGATGGTGTTAAAAAAAACAAAAAATACAAAACCTTTAAAAGTCATTAACCGTTATTCGACAACATTAATTGATCTTGTCACAGTGTCTTGGATTCTGATTTGCTATTTGGGCAGTTTTTATAGGTGTGAATAATTTATTAAGGAACCTATATTTGAGATTTCTTCACTGATATAGATGTCAGTCTTATTATTTAATAAAATGTTTTTGGAGTTTACTCCTTAAGAATCGATTTTTATATAAGGCGCCCAGTATGAGAAAAATTTGAGGAGTAAAATCTAGTGATCGAATGACCTGCCACCGAAGACAAAGATCGGGTACCAGTGGGCCGCTCGCACGGCGAAGAGAGGTGTTTGCAGGGTGGGTCCATGGGGTTGCGTGCCGCCTCTTCTATCGCCCCGGACGATTTGTCGGGGCGCGACCACATCCATGGTCCACTTTGCGGGAGAAAAAAAAAAGTGATCGAATGACCTCGTTACGTTTATGGTGCGCAACCTATTCAGCGCACCTTTCATTTTCTGACGTGAGATAATACTTCACTGAACAGTTTTAATAAATGTAAATAAAAATATATATATTATTTTTAGTCAAATGAGCTTTTTTTTGTGCCTGTTTTGATAATCGTACTTAAGAAGTAAACTCCAGTCGTGCGTCGGAGCTGACACACACACTTTTTTTATTTATTTTTTATTTTTGTAGGACGATTATTTAGACTGCTTTGGTGACGAATTATATATAGGTAAAGTTGGAACTGATATCCAGGAAGGCAAGTGCACTTGGCTAGCTGTGAATGCACTACCACGTTGCGGAATCAGGGAACGAACTGTATTTTTAACTTGCTATGGAAGCAGAGAACCAGCTCACGTTGAACGCATAAAACAACTTTATAAACAACTTCAGATTAAACAACTTTATAAACAAGAAGAGCAAGAACTATATGATGATATCAAAAAGAAAATTGAAAGTGTGCCATCAAGTACTGAGCGTGAATTATATTACAAAGTCTTACTTATATTATACGATAGAAAAAAATAAGTATATTATTTTTATTATTGACGGTGGTAGTCGAAGCTTTTTATGTGATTACAAATGTGAATTCAAGACATTATACAGGAATAATGAAATCCCCGTTGAACATCAACTAATAATAGCTGCCTATCGAGGTTTTGTTTTTTATATTGATGCTATTATAAAAATCCGATGATGAGCGAAAAATGTTGGGGAAATGGGTTCGAATCACACTTGTGACAAACATGTTTCGCTCGTAATCGAGTTTTTATAAATAATCAAGCATATTCAATGCTAAATTTTAGTAATTTGATGCTATTTATTATATTATTGACTCAGGAAAGATTATCGTTGTGACATATTGTATATTTAATCACACTCTGCAACAATTTTGTAAGACTTTTATCGAATATTCTTTTGTTTATCCATAAACTATTTCAAATTAACCATTGTTATTTTATTATGCCACCATTGTTATTATATTATATTTAAATACCTGACGGTAGAGTTATAACATTTGCTGATGATACGGTAATTCTAGTTCAACAATCAACATGGACTCAGGTGCAATCGTCGGCAGAAAAGGGTTTACGTAAGTTAATGGAATGGCTTGATTTTAATTTACTTACTCTTAATCTTAAAAAAAAACTAAATACATCACATTTAGCATAAAAGATAACTTACAGCCACATTTCGATTATACATTAAGAGCTCACTCCTCTCAATGTTTTGAAAATGATTGCAACTGCTTTACCTTATCTTCCACAGATTCAATAAGATACCTAGGTATTGAAATTGATAAAAATCTAAATTGCAAACAACACATAAGTAATCTAAAATCTCGTATACGTAAACTTTTATCTATATGTAAAAAAATTAGAAATCTAAAAGATGAAAAAACTACCAAAATTGTCTACTTAACTTTATGTCAGTCAATATTAACTTACGGTATCAGAGCTTGGGGTGGCGCTAGAAAGAGTCATCTTATAAAATTAGAAAGGGCGCAGCGATGTATCATTAAGGTCATAAATTTTAAGCGGTTTAGGTATCCCACGGCAATGTTGTACAGAGAATTCGATGTGTTAAGTGTTCGTCAGCTGTTTATTAAAAACATAGTATTGAAGCAACATTCTCAAAAAAGACGTATCAACCTATCTGCTAGGAGAACACATTCATGAGGTGTATGATGTTCCTAAATGTAGAACTTCGTTTGCTCAGTGTTTTTCTTATTTTTTGGCCCCACTGTTATATAATCGCATAAGTAAACATAAATGTATTAAGGATTACACGAGATTTAAATGCGGAAAGATATTAAATGAGTTTTTGTGTAACGCCAACTACGAACAGACAGAAGAGTTGATCCAAGTACTCGTATAAATGAGTGTTGTAATATTTATAGACTTTTATTGTATCACGTAATATATGTAGTGTATGATTGGAATATATATATTTATATATATGTATGTATGCGTATGTATATGTATGGATGTGTATGTATGTGTATATGTGTGTATGTGTATATGTGTGTATGTGTCATGTATGCTTTAACATTATTATTATATTAGAAAAAACTAAATTTTAGCTATAAACTATAACTGCAACGCAAAACTCTAAAATACATAATTATAAAAGTAACTATATTTTAGTATATATATATCTACATGAGTTTATATATATATGGATACATGCGTACTGCATATCTGCTATGATTTTTTACTTTGTTTAGAAGGTATATAATATGCACTGCATAAAGATACTTATAGCGATAATTTTTAACTTTATACTCTGTTATGTGTATTTATTAGTTATATATAGCATACACACTTTAAGAGTACCAAATAAAAATAAAAAATGTATCCGTTAATATTGCTTATACTACTTTTTTACACCGTTTTTGTAAGTCCTACCTTATTATTCAGAATATTATGAACTGCAAAACATTACTGCAAAAAGAATCTTGCAAGCTTAAGATTAGAGTCGGTAATGAGAGAGGATCTTACCTTGTCGTAACACAGTTTCGACTAGCGCGGGAGGTAAAGAACTTTTTCTGTACACCAACATTATTTGTAAATACAAATGTTAAATGTAAATACAAATTACTGTTAAATATCTTAATTGTCATGCTAACAGGCATGTTATAATTAATGCATTGGTTGATTAAAGGTAAGATAAACCGTCGTCATTTCTGTTGATAAGTGGAATATTATCAATGCTGAATTTCTTAACTAGAATAATGTTATTTGATTGAGGTATTCGTTTATATATTAATAAATTTGAAATACAGAGTTAGTCCGTATGAAGGCACCGGTGATTACTTTTTCTTTTTTTTTTTTAATTTTATTATATCATTATTTCGGCAAATATATTTTTCATTTTCTAAATATATTAAAGATTAAAAGGAGAATACCGAACCGAGCTCGATCATCTTAATATTGTATTTTATATCAATAATTTGTATAGACTTTAGAAACTTTTGAAACAAATTCTGTTTCAATTCGTACCCTAATCCATCTCAATACATTTTCATAATGTTTTTGTTTTAACAGTCATATTAAAAATATTTCTTTCTTTCTTTCTTCTTTCTTTGTAAAAAAAGCTTTTTTAAATAAAAAAAAAAAAAATAACACATCATGAAATTAATCGTCAAAAACTCTTTGCCGTCACTAGTGTCACTTTGATTACTTGAGCTTGAGCTTTGTTACACTACGCTAAACCGCCATTTTGATTATTAAAAAATCTTTAAATTGCGTCTACTGTAAAATTGGTTCGTTTTGATTAATGTCACTTTTCCAATATTTATCAAATTTCATTCTTTAAAATATCATATTAAAAAAAAAATGTTAGATTCGCTATCATCAGAATTTATAGTTGCATATATCGCCTCTTTGCTTCAATAATGTGTTATCTTGAAAAATGAAATTTTAGAGGAGTATTTTACAATTTTCAAAAACTAATTGATATATAAATCTATAATTTTAGTTATTTCATTATTCTATAATTAATTGAGATTTACGATAAAAATATATTCAAAATATATTCAACAAGTAATTCATGAGACAATCAATTTGTTTTGTTCTTATAAATGTACCCGATTTCAAGACATTTATTATAAATCAGAAGGTTTTTAACTATTGTTTCAAATCTTTCTAGACATTTCCGAGTTTAGTGCCTTCAGATAAACAAACAACGATCTACTTATTAACAGTATATACAGTTACTTGCCAAATTAAATGCAATTAAAATTATAATCTGATATATTTTTATAAAGAACGTAAAGATTGCAAAGTGAAAGGATATAAGAAATACTTCCGGATAATGACAAAAAAATTTAAGCCTCTCAAATTGTTATGTATAAAAGTACACACTTATAATGTACCAATGTAACACGTAGAAGTATCTTATATAATTTACATTTGTTTAGTATTAAGGATAAGTGTACTTTAGCTTTCATACTGATTAAATAAACTTTATTATTAATATTTTTATGTAGATTGTTTTTCTCAGCACGGGGCTGGTTTAAACTGCATTTACGGGTTGTCACCAAGTAAATGCAGCGTGTGATGAATTTATATGTTACAGATTAATACGTATGTTAGTGTATTGATGACGCATGATTATGTGATGTGTGATTGTGGGGTTATATCAGTTTCTTCTATGTCTATGAATTTTCTTACTGTTCTACATGTATTCAAAATTGCAGCTTTTTGGAGAGTGATGTAAATGGTTTTTTGTAAACCTATCAACTTGAGACTATGATGAAGATATTTAGGGATGACACCGGTAGTAGAGAGGACTATTGGTACAATATATACTTTGTTTTGTCTCCATATTCTTTTTATTTCGTCTTTAAGCTCTGTATACTTAGTTATTTTTTCAGCTATTGTCTTCTGGATATTGTGTGTATTAGGAACTGCGATGTCTATCAAATAAGTAATTTTACTGTTTTTATCCTGAAGTGTTATATCTGGTCTATTATAATGTATCGTTTTATCAGTGAGTAAGGCGCGGTCGTAATATAGTTTGTAGGTTTCGTTTTCCAGTATAGTTTCAGGTGTGTATTTATAGTATGGTGTGTGTTTATTTTCTGCGAGACTATGCTTGATAGCTAATTTCTGATGAATAATGTTAGCAATTTGATTATGTCTGTGTGTATAATCTGTCTGAGTGAGAGTAATGCATGCTCCAGTTATATGCTGTATGGTTTCTGGTTGGGTATGACACTTACGACATTTATCATTGAGAACAGTGGGATCTTTTATTATATATTTCTTGTAGTTCTTAGTGTTTATTATCTGATCTTGTATTGCGATTATGAATCCTTCTGTTTCCGGGAATAAAGACCCTATTTGAAGCCATTTATTGGACGCTTCTGCATCTACATGGGGTAATTCTAAATCATGGCAGTGTCGTCCATGAAGCGTTTTCTTCCTCCAGTTTTCAAGTATTTTTGATTGTGGGTTATTAGGGGTATTATAAGTATCTCGAGATTCGTGTAGATTTAGAGGCGTGTAGTTATGATCACTATGTACTATAACTCTATGTATGTTGCTATTATTTGCTTTTTTATAGAAAAATGTTTTTAAGGAGCTCATTTGTTTCTGCCATAAGTTATAAATGTCAATCAAACCTCTGCCGCCATCATGTCTTTTGATAGTTAGTCTCTCTATTGCTGATTTTGGATGTAGGTGATTATGTTTAGTGAGTGTAGTGCGTGTGGTTCTTTCTATTTGTTCTATATCAGTTTTGGTCCATTTTATTACTCCAAAGGAATAGGTGAGAATTGGTACGGCGTATGTGTTTATTGCTTTTATCATATTTTTACTATTTAATTGTTTTTTACAAATTATATTTATTCTTCTTTTGTATTCTGTAGTTAATGTATGTTTGATGGTTGTATGTTCAAGTCCTTTTAGTTGTTCGTAACCTAAATATCTATATAAATCTGTAGTTTCCATAGCTGTTATGACGTTGTTGTCTACAGTGTAATCACCTGGACGTATTTTCCCTTTTACTATATGTAGTGTTTTGCATTTGTCTAGTCCAAATTTCATGTTAATGTCATTACTAAATTGTGTTACTTTATATATTAGATTATTCATTTGCTTTTCAGTTTTGGCATATAATTTTATATCATCCATGTATATCAAATGTGAAATAATTGTTTCATCTGTAGAATCTTTGAGGGAGTATCCAGCATTACACTGATGCAATAGATGTGACAAAGGGTTTAAGGCAAGACAGAACCACAAGGGACTTAAAGAATCACCTTGATATATACCTTTTTTTTATGGATATTTCTCGAGTAGTAACTGTTTTTTCGCTAGTATTTAATTGCAACGTTGTTTTCCACAAAGGCATAATTTTCTCTATAAATTTTATTAATTTAGGGCTGATTTTATAAATATCTAAAATTTTTAATAACCAGGAATGGGGAATACTGTCAAAAGCTTTCTTATAATCTATGTAAGTACAATGTAGGTTTCTATTTTTAATCATTGCATGCTTGTGGATAGTAGAGTCTATAACTAATTGTTCCTTACAGCCCATGTGGCCCTGTCTACAACCTTTTTGTTCTTCTGCTATTATTTTATGGGTTTCAATGTGTGTGGTGATTTTTCTCGCTATAGCTGATGTAAGAATCTTATATATTGTAGGTAAACATGTAATTGGTCTGTATTGAGAAGGCTGTGCAGAATAAGTATTAGTTTTTGAGATCATATAAGTTCTTCCTTTCGCAATGAATTGAGGTACAGTTTGTTTTCCTAAGATGATTTCTGTCAAGTTTTTGGCTATTATGTGGTGAAGCGATTTTAGCTTTTTATACCAATAGTTGTGTATGTTATCTGGGCCTGGTGATTTCCAATTATGTAATCCTGCCGTGACATTAGCTATATCTAATTCAGTAATTTCATTAAATTCCATTTCTTCTATTGTTCTCCATTTATTTTCTTCTTCAGTGATCCAACCTGCTTCATTGTTATGTTGAATATTCTCTTCCCAAATACCAGCCCAGAATGATTCAAGTTGAGATTGTGTTGGTATTTCACTATTTTGCGCTCTATCGGATTTTGAACCAATTAGATTTTTGTAAAATATCTTTTCATTGAATTTAAACAGTATGTTATCATTTTTTCTTTGCTGTGCCTTCTTGTAACGTTTGAGTCTATGTACTTTTAATGCTAGTTTTTGTTTTATGGTATCTAGAAATTCTTCAGATTTTTTATTGTTATTTTCATGTTTAGTGTGCATAACTCTACTTTTAAAAATGGCTTCTACTCTTCTTACAACCTTTTTTGATCTATTGTTATTAATATATTGAGTTAATCTACCACAATCGGCTCTTAGTAGTTCTATATCTTTTTCTAACCTAATTTGCCATGGCTGCTTATGTATATTTTTTCGTCGGGAATTAAGTGTTATTTCTGTTATTTTGTATTTAAGTTCTTTGGATATTACCAAAGCGGTGCAGTATATGAGAGTGTGTATATCTACTAATTTAGTATCATTTGAGAGAAATCGGTTCAGTATATTATGGTTAAATACTTTAACTAATTGGGAAAGTTTGTAATTGTTTCTTAATTTCGGTAACTTAGGTCTTGCAGTAGGATCCATGCCAGAGTAGTGTATGAGTGTTGTTTTTAGTTTGTCATACATTTCTTGTGCTGATATATCTAATGTGGGAATATGATCTGTTAAAATATCTACTTCATTTTCTAGCAAAAATATCTGAGAGTCTGTTTGAGTGGCTATATGAAATGTTTGTGATTGCGATTGGGATCTTAACCTAAACGAAGTTATGTTTGATTGAGATATTGGTTCCTCTTCGAACATGGAGTTTTGTGTGGATAGGTTTGGTGTATTATTTGTGTTTACATTTTCATACTCCTGTAATTGTATTCGAACTTCTTCTTTTATTTGGTGTAATGTATTTGTAGGTAACAGCTTATTTCTTATGATCGTTCTTCTTTGATCAGAAATCCGTTGCTCTGTAACTTTTATGTCTGGATATTGTTGTGAAAAAGCTTCGTGCAGTTGTTTTCGGTATGTGGTCATGTCAGTCTCTAATTTCGTTATATAAAAGTAGGTACGCATGATAAAAATGTTAGTTTCTTGACTCCAACGCATGCGTATCCTAGGTTTACCGGCCTTAGTGGACGCAGGTAAAAAGGTATTTACCTCCTGCGCAACATTTAAGACTGGGCTAAGCGTTCCGTGTGAATTTTGGTCCATGGAACTTGTCGGTGACGGTACGTATGATAGTGTTGATGGACTAAATGGTTCAGCTATTAGTTGAGCAGAGTTTAAGCTAACTGTGTCAGTGTAGTTGGCTGTAGTATCTTCGGGTGACCCGGCAGGAGCCCGCCTATTCAACTCCTTACCGCTGACGGTTCGTATACTGTCACACCCAGCGTCAGCTCCAAGTGTGCCCCGGCGATCACCCCCGGGCAGCGACCCTATACGTTTATTTCTTAATAACATCTCCATTGAATGGGTTTCCAGAGCCATGTTAGCCGCGCCAGTAATAGATTTTCGCGTGTCCGCCCCCCACGTGAGTCAGGTGTTCGACTCGGACGTATGGTTGAGTTATGGGGGGGCTTATTATTATTATTATTATTATTATTATGCCCTTATTACCAGCCAACCTTAGACTACACACAATCTGGCCACTAAAAAAAGCAGGACAGCGTAAAAGCGCTTAAACAATCATACGTCCACTCATAGTCTAATCTAACCTAGCCTTTTAAGACCAACCAAAAGCAGCATAATTGAATGAATTAAGCAATACAAGGCGAAAATCCATTATT
Organism: Lymantria monacha; assembly: GCA_905163515.2. Classification (NCBI taxonomy): domain Eukaryota; kingdom Metazoa; phylum Arthropoda; class Insecta; order Lepidoptera; family Erebidae; genus Lymantria; species Lymantria monacha. The sequence goes on along the minus strand of LR991098.1, from coordinate 13,028,725 downwards.
ATATTAAAATAGAGTAAAGGAAGGGTGATTTACCACTTTCTCATGGTTAATCAATCACATCACATACCTCAAGAAAGGAAGGATAGGGTCAAAGCGAAATAGGATATAAAGAAGATACGGGATAGGACGAAGATGGAACGGGATTTAAGGAACTCTTATATGTGATGAGCAGAGTGTAGGGAATAGAATAATGTTAGGAATCCTCAAGATGATTCCCCATCACATGCGCATTTGATAACAAACAGTCCTGAGGATGTCTCGCTTAGAGGTGAAAAATGTGTCGATTCATCATTCGAATTTCTGCGGAAAATTATAAAGTTGAAGTTCTTGAGGTTAATCATCACATAAGAGTAACACTTCCTTATATACTATTGCTCTATTCTCCGTGTGGTGACGGAGTAAGAATACAATTCACCACCGCCTATCTTACCCGTGGCTGATCGTACGAGACGACTAAGGGATATTAAACTCATATAACATCTATGCAAGAGAAGGAAAACTCGATATAATACCCTATACCAACACGTCTGACCAGCACGGTATAGTAGGTCAATTTCCCTTCCATTATGGAGGAGGCTCGAGCCCAACAGTGGGACGTATATGAGCTAAGATGATGATGATGATATACTATTCCATTTTCATCCTATCTCGTATCTTCTTTATATCCTATTTCGCTTTTACAAGTCAAGGGTGGTGCCCTTGACTTCTACATTGATCCTATCCCGTATTAATACATTTGTTAAGGTGTGTGGTATATTTATAAATCGTGGGGAGACGTTGGGTCTCCCTTCCTTTCCTACATTTTAAAATAATATCAATGCAACTTCAGGGACTCGCTCGAAATCATGCTTTATCGAGCACCTAACTGGTATTGGATGGAGAATAAATTGATATTAAAGTTATAAAGTTACCTAATTATGAGACAGCAAGACTATGAGTAATGTCACCTATAATTGTATTCCAAAGAAAAAAAATATCCAGAACGTTTATGGTGCGCTCTATCTATCCTTCACATATGCATAGATAAAGAAGATATACTGTAAAGAACCAATGACAAATAGCGATTACCCGGTGAGTTATGGGTTCCTATGTTACCCAGTCGTCATCACGAAAGGCATTGAAAACTTACTCCGGAAGACCTGGCGAGACACAGAGTGTAGTGGGTCATACTGTCGTACAACAAATGGTAAATGGAATCTTAACTATACATATACATAATTACCATAGAAACTTAATTGGTTGCTTAATGTATGACTCAAATCCTACGAATGTGAACAAACCAAACCGTAGTTCACAAAACAATTTAGAAATCGTGGTCTCTCTAGCTGAAAAGTTAGAATGGATACTAATTTGGCACAAAGTTTACCATAATTACTACGCTTAACTGATAGTTGTGATGTGATAACAACAGCTTAATTGTTAAAACAGTAGGAACGAAATTGGACTAAAGTCTGTAAATATCTGGTTACCATTTTTCGGCTCCCAAATGACTTTTTATAAAAAGCCTAGCTATTACATATTAACCAACATTAATAATAAGAGTAAAATAGATTTATAATAATAACAATTTATTGGCTCTAATAATGGTTCTATAGTAATCTTAATTTCTAATCTAAATAGGTTCTTGCAAATTTAGTGTGTAGTTGTGAACTAATCAAAACCTCTATTTTCGTCGTTACTCTCTTCCAAACACACAATACAATACACATTAGATCCGAGTACATATTTTATCCGTGTGGTGACGGTGTAGAATACTATTCACCACCCCATATCTTACCCGTGGGTGATCGTACGAGACGACTAAGGGATATAAAACGCATATAACATCTATGCGAGAGAAGGAAAACTCGAAACAAAACCCTATACCAACACGTCTGACCATACGTGGTAAAGTATGTTAATATCCCTCTCACTGCGGAGGAGGCCCGAGCCCAATAGTGGGACATTTATGGGCTGTGACGATGACGACGATGACGACATATTTTAAAACTATACATTTTTTTTTATTACAACATTAATTCCTATTTATTTCTTAAAGGACGACAAGAGTCAAAAATATCTATCTTAGTTTTACCCCACACCAAAGATCCTAATAGTAAATCATCTAAAAGTCTAAAAAAGAAATTCGAAGTATCAGAAGATAACGCACGTACTCTGTGTACAATATTATCATGAATTTCAGCAGTTTCTTGCTCATACAACTTAGGTATATTAAGTTCATTATACAATTCCTTGATATGAGCTACGTGTTCTGGATGTTCACTGGCATAATACTTTGTAAATCGCCTTCGTTGGGACTCATTGCAGTGTTGTAGAGCAGTCACAGACAGCCAAGTACATTTGCCTTCTTCAATATCTGTCCCAATTTTACCTGTAACCTTCTTTTCTCCATAGCAATCGTTGTAATCGTTCTTTAAAATAAAACAAAATGCAATTACTTAAGAATGTTGGCAGGAAATAAAACCGTCATATAATGAGCTTGATTTATATTAAATAACGTGTTATAACGTATTATTTTAATGGAATTTTATATAATGTGATGCAGATGCGTTCCGTTCAGACTGCTGAGTTGTTGTTAATTTGATATAAAAGTGCTTAGTTTTCTAATAGTGGTAGGACCACACTGTTGACAGTTTATTGTTACAGCGGCGGGTCGGTCCGCCCGGAGTAGTACCACACTCTCGCAGAAAATCGACGTCTGAGCAGTGGCACTGTGCTTCGTTCGGTGAGCGAGAGAGCCGGAAGCCCAAATTTCTAGGTTTGGGGGTTTGGGGTTATATTTGGTAGGCATTGGTGGCCAGGTCCATGGGCGGTAGTAACAAGATACCATCAGGTGTGCTGCTTGTTCCTTTGCCACCAAGAGCAATAAAAAAAAATCATATGTTTTCGTTTGCTACCAAATTTCCTACTAGAAGATATTATTAGCAGTGTGGCCATGGCACTGTTGAATGTTAGACTTGCTGACGGACAATGACTAAAATAAGGAAACTAATAATTTATGAAGAAATCTGTAACTTGACACTGGAAATAATGGGTTCATATTAGAAGCATGATTGTTAATACAAAAAAGAAAAAGAATTAAACAGCTAAAAAAGTCATCTTGATGGTCACAGGTTCCTTCTTGTCGGAGGAAGTGGATATTGCAAGAAATTTAAAACCTTAACAAAATTTCTATGCCAACTCATCGTAATATGATGGCATAATTTAGATCAACTTTCAACATGTTACTAAAGAGCTCATGACCAAGATCGAATCCAGATGGGAGGGATCATGCCGGCTGTAAGCCTGAGCTAAGTTCCTTCCAAGGTAGAACCACCCTTGTTAGTACCTAAAAATGAAATATCCCACATATTTCCCATTTTATTGAAGAGAATAATCTATAAAAATATTTTTTTTATTCATATATACATAAAAATATGACACACTTTGCTGTTCTATAATAGGTTAGTTAGCCTTTATTGATAATTTATATAACAAAAATAGAACCTTATAAGTATACATTAAACTCATATGTATACTATAAAATGTCACCTTTTTTTTTTGTGGTGGGCCATGGACGTCGCACCCCACCAAATCGGTCCGGGGTGACGGAAGAGGCGGCGCGCAACCCCATTGACCCACCCTGCAAGCACCTCTTCTTCGCCGTGCGAGCGGGCCACCGGTACCCGATCTTTGTCTTCGGTGGCCCGCTCGGCGGTATGCCCTCTTGGGCTCCTCTCCTGTTGACGCCCCGACAGATTTCGCCGTCGAGGCGTCGTCCTCACGCGGTGGCCTCGCGTCGGGTGACCGGACAATTCCCCGGTCCGATCACCCGAAGTCTCGGTTAGGGCGGCATCAGGCGCAGGTATTCGCGCCTGCGCCGCCCCGGCGACTATAAAATGTCACTAAGAACTTCGTTTTTGATCTATATCAAAAAAGTAGGAAGTTCTCAATTTGATTGTTTTTTTTTATACCTCAGAACTTCTCTCTAGGCGAAATATTTTTTTGATCGGGTTCCGGTGGCCCGCTCTCACGACGAAGAGAGGTGCATTGCGGGGTGGGCCTATGGGGTCGCGCGCCACCTCTTCCGTTGCCCTGGACCGATTTGACGGGGCGTGACCACACCATAACACACCGCAAAAAAAAAACGATGACGCTTTTTCTATTTGAAAGCTGATGCTTCCCATAGAGTGCGATTTACATTTGTTCTAGATCTGACTATAATAGTGGTTGTGAGTTCCTTTTTTGTACTTTACCATGAAAAATGTTTACTTGATAGAGTATTATTGCAGTGGAAGTAAATTTTTTTATGGTAAAATTTTATATTGTTATCTTACCTGCATTTGAAACAATTTTCCAAGCTTAAAACAGACATCAGCGTGGACTTGATTTGTTTCAGTGTTTATCTTATTACGAACATCTGTAACTAAAGTCATACCCAACTCTATTGGTATTTGATATGAATTGTAACTAGTCTTGTAGAAAACAATATCATTATAATGTTTTGTGGTATATGCATTATAATCTTTCTTTTGTGACATAAGAGACTCTAAGTATTGTCCCATCGATATGTACAATAAGGCCTGAAATCAAAATGTATAATTTATCTATCTTATGATATTCGTCATTATCATTATCCATATCGCCACGCTTTGATGAGTATTATAAATTTCCCAGGACAATTCTGCTGCCTATACTTCTGATAATCTCTAAGCTAGCTTTTAGTACTTCCACGGCCAAGTAAAAAAGGTTTTTCAAAATGAAGTTACTATTTATGTTCCAAAATCGATTTTTTCAATATACAGAGGAAAGAAAGTAGTGGTAGTAGCATTGTTTTCACTCCGTCATCACACTGAATGCGCATATCCCTGTGAGCACCACAATAGATGATTGCTTTAGGTATGTTGTCAGTATTGATACCATAACGTGATGGTGTTAAAACTATTGTGATTACTATTTTACTGTTATACTAACTGATCTTACAAACGCTGTTCTATCATCTCGGTTGACATACGTCCCACTACTGAGCCCAAGCCTCCTTCAAAACAAGTAGTAGGGAAACTGACCCACGCTCGTCAGGCAGATTTTTATAGTGGTTATATTTCGAGTTTTCCTTCTTTTGCACAGCTGTTGTAGCCATATCATACTTACTACTTGATCGTAGCGCCACCTACCGGATCTTGAAATATTACACATTTACATATTTAACGTAGGCACGGTTTTATTAAGAGGCATTTTAGTTGTACCTTATAATCAATATAAATATCTGGTAACAAACCTTATGAAACATATTTAAAAGTTGAGGTAAATGTTGTGATCGAAGGAAATACATTTCTAACAGTTCTGTGATGCAACAGTTCATAAGAATGGCGTCGTTTATGGCACCCATACCCACTTTAGGCATTAAATACCAACATGGTGCTCCGCGATGTGTTGTTGAACTATCTATTATGTCGTCAACTATACAACTGGAACTATGTAACTGTAATAAAAAGAAAATAACATTTATTACAGAGCACTTTTTACAACTATGTTCATTTAATTAATCAAAATGGAACTCTGAATAAGATCAGTGAACCGTGAATAAGGCCGTGAATGTGCCGCATAACCGCGACATAGAATGCGGATCCTGAAGGGGCGCAGTAATTGCCGAATTATGAAATCAGATCATAGTCGGTCCAAAAATAAGACCACAGCAATAGAAACTCGCAACTAGCGCATAAAAATCTTGTTATAGTACTGGATCTATGATACCATAATAAGTAAAATGGTCCTTAACTACACCCTTTTTTTTTTTTTTTTTTTTTTGCTGTGGGCCATGGACGTTGCTCCCCGCCAAGTCGGTCCGGGGTGACGGAAGAGGCGGCGCGCAACCCCATTGACCCACCCTGCAAGCACCTCTTCTTCGCCGTGCGAGCGGGCCACCGGTACCCGATTTTTGTCTTCGGTGGCCCGCTCGGCGGTATGCCCTCTCGGGCTCCTCTCCTGTCGACGCCCCGACAGCTTTCGCCGTCGAGGCGTCGTCCTCACGCGGTGGCCTCACGTCGGGTGACCGGACCATTCCTCGGTCCGATCACCCGAAGCCTCGGTTAGGGCGGCATCAGGCGCAGGTATTCGCGCCTGCGCCGCCCCGGCCGCGGGCGGCGGCCCGGGTCACGGGAATCCTCCCGGACTCGTTCCGCCGCCTCCTTCTGCGAGATGACAGCCTCGCAGAAGGCGGCGACCGCGTCTCAATTCCTGACGCTGTCGACCATCGCTTTCACGACAGCCGGCAGCGTCAGGTCGGCACCGATGACAGCGACGAGATCACGGCGCTGCCCGTCCCAGCCCGAACATACCTCAAGCGTATGTTGCGCCGTGTCCTCGTCGCTACTGCAATGGTGGCAGGACGGAGTCCACTCCCTCCGCACGACCGTGTGCAGGTACTTGCCGAAGCAACCATACCCTAGAATTTCTAATTTTTTTTTTAAGTCTAGACAAACCCTGTGCAATCTGTCCGGAACGACGGAAGGGCAGCGTGCAGCCGCTTAATTTACTGTATTCCTTCCTTCCCACCATTATTGGACTGTACATTGGTACCGATTTCTTAACCTCGTTGGCCCGCTGAACGGGTCTATAAAATAACTCAATAGAAAGTCGTGTTTGTAGTGATTCCAGTGTTTTTTTCCTCATAATTTATCTGCTAATTTTTTTTTTTGCGGTGGACTATGGACGTGGTCGCGCCCCGCCAAATCGGTCCGGGGCGACGAAAGAGGCGGCGCGCAACCCCATAGACCCACCCTGCAAACACCTCTCTTCGCCGTGCGAGCGGGCCACCAGTATCTGCTAACCTAACATTTTTTTTATACCTAACATTTTTTTTATATATCAAACATAAGGTAAACTGATTTTTTTGCTTATATTATGCATTTTAAGCGTATTTGCCATTCGTTAATTTTATCGATGAGAGCCACTGAACCCATGGCATGTTGTTCACATGACAGTGCGACTTTTGTGAAACACGCCCTCAGCTAAACTCTGCAAAACACTGTTATGTACTGAGATGCCATGTTTCACACTCAATAACGTTGCAGTCGAGCGGAACGATCTTGTAAAGTAGTAAAGGACTTTCAAAAATCTTCGGCTTCACTCGTTATCATCAATAACGTCAAACTTCGTTATGCTTTAAAAAAATAAGAAAGAACAAATGAAATCTCGCTATTTACTAAAAATATATTTTAGAAAAATATATAATTCGAAATTTGAACAGTTAACAAATAACAAGAGGGACTTTTGGCGGGAATTTAAATGTGTCATGTGGTGGTCTTGTATTATATTCAAATATCTTAGTGTAAAACACTAAGATATGTGTTATACTAAATATTTTTATGGCATTTTGTGTAATGTGTTGTGAAGGAACTGTAGGTAGGTAGAGACCAGCAACAGTGTGAACATAGCACTGTTGATGATGACGATTTGACTTACTGACAGGCAATGATTAACATGAAGAGACTAAAGACGTGAAGAAAATTGTAACTCGACACTGACAATAGAACTCGACAACGGCTCGCAATACAAAAAAAGAAAAATAAGAATAACAAGAGTGGCATACTTTCTACCGAGTGGTCCAAAATAGAAAAAAGAAACAAAAAACTTTCAAGATGATTAAATAGATTGCCAAACGAATAAAACAAATGCTCCATCCTACTTTCCAGTTCCAGTATATTATTTTACTCTATGTGCTACGTGCTCGTCAATTTTTAAAACAGTTATCTCCTTCAATGGTGTTATATAAAAACATAGGTGTCTCTTAAAACATAATCATTTGGCAATTATACTTATTGATTATTATAGATTAACTACTCACCAGTTCCAAACACCACCCTAAAACTTTGGATAAATTTTGCTTTTCTTCAGTAATATTCTCGGGTTTCTCCAACATATTATACGTAAACATTGTAACTATACCTTGTGAATTATTACCACCTACTAAGTTCTGATCCAAAATCTATAATTATAAATTCAGGTATATGTATTTTTCAATATTTCGTTAAAATACTTGATATATAACCTATAATTGTTGTATTTTTGCAATAAAACGGATGGAAACGGACTGCCGCACCTCGGAGTATTTACTAAAATCTCGCGGTGTTCCTTCGTCCTTCCTGTTTTTGGAGCACCGTAAAAAGCTATAGATTATACGATCTCTACATAGAGCCTTTTATAAAAGGTATATAGATTATTACTTCACCTCAGAGAGAATTTAGATAGGGCGTAAAAAGCGCCGAAGACTTGAACAATAAGACGCGGTATGAGACACCTACTGATTCAATCTACAGCTGTAAATACAGTATAACGTGTAAAAAATAATCTTAGAAGACATCTAAAAGCTAAAATTGCTTCACCACCTGAAAGTGCATAACCACGTTTCCTAATGCGTAATATTATCAAGCATAATCGTGTCATTTTTTTGTTAAAATAAATAATGCATGAGACAAATAATAGTTAATACATACATTTCTTAACCAAATCGCTATTTCCGAATATTGTGATATACGCGATTTCGATACTAGATTTTCAATAATACCAGGCAGTGCATCATTATATACTTTTCTCTGTATTTTCCTTTCAGGCGTCTCATTAACTGAAATGGATCTCTTTATCATTACTAATCTGCAAATTAAAAAAAAAAACCTCAAGCATAAATATATCATCATTCTCCTACCCTTATCCCAACTACTTGGGGTCGATATAATATATACTCTTCTTTCATAGTACATATTGTAAAAGTTATTGGCAATAGTATTATGACCGGCCGACTGCCAGACGTCAACCCTCCTTGGGAATGTAATTGGTATCCAAACGGCATCAGATGGAATTGGCCCAGGTCGTTATAAGACTCTTAGTCGTCTTTTACGACATCCACGAGCAAAGTAAGGGTTGGTAGTATTCGTAGCCGCTACCACACAGCATACATTGCTGTGTGGTAGCGGCTATAATAATATTTATTATATAATTAAACTTTATTCGATTTTTTTTAATACGTTATTTTGTAAATCATTTGAAGTTTCTCTTTTCATTGAATCCTATAAAGTTCTATGAGAAACAAATTATATTGATATCATATTATGTGTATATTAATTAAATACTAATAAACATTCATTCGTTATGACGAAGAACTAAGTTCTAATACCACCACCAGAAAGAAATCTTGAAATAAATTTCTATAGCAACCGATCTAGCCAGCAATGTATAATACTTTGATTCATAATTGATTCATAGTAATGAGCAATTCATTATGAACGAGATCCGTGATCAATAAAAAGACATTTAAGAGCAGGACATTAATATGAATCTTGAAGGAAGTAAAATATATTAACCATATTTAATTGATATTTCATGTATCTCGTCATTAAACGTGACCTCTCTCTTCTCGTATTAATATAAGGCAGGGTCAAGGAGTATACTCAAAGTTTTACACTCTTAAATATGAATCACTGCTCGAATTTCGAATGATTTATTGTTTTAAAGCCCTGAACAAGCCAGTTTCGAAAAAGGTATAGTACCATAGACCACATCAGCACGCTACGCCAGATTAAGTATAGTTGGCTTCTGTGCTAGCTTTTGTGGACTATGAGAAAGCCTTTGATTCTGTTGAAACTTGGGCAGTGCTACAGTCCCTTCAGCAGTGCCAAATCGAAGATCGATATATCGCGTGCTGAAGTGTTTGTATCAAAACGCCACTATGTCAGTCCGCATTCAGAATCGGCTGCGGCTTTAATAGAGAAAATCCTTCTTGGCTGAAGGAACTCATGGACAGCGATAGGAATCATTCTTTGTTATGGCTTCTACAGGTGGGACTCAAGACGCAATTTTAAAATTCAAAATTATGATTCAGAGTTCTTAGAGTTAAACGTCCATTGCATTTTTAATAAAAAACATATCTCCAACTTTGGAAGGTAAAAGGATTCTAACTAACCAAAAAATATCTTTAAAAACAATAATTAAAGTGAAACCACGCATAGTGCCTATTTCTGTAAGTTTCATGTTGGACTTTATCAAAAAAATTAACAATCTTAGCTTTCCTAATTATTAGTCTTGAAATAATTAGTATATTAAAAATGGAGGATGTAATAACAATAATAAACTTACCTCTTATATTTATATTGATTAGAAGAAAATAAGTGAATTTTGCTCAATGGTCGATACAAATTGATAATATTCATAGTTTTGGATTTGTTTCCTTATTCAGTAGTACACAAAGTCATAGTCTTGTAACCAATCGCGAATCTGTGTTACTGACTGACTGAATTAGTTACTCGCCTTATTATATATTGTGCTCCTCTAAAGTATCAGATTTATTAACCGCACTGTTCGCTCTTCCAATAATATAATTGAAGAAAATAAACGAAAAAATACATACCTAGGGTCATTGCGCCTGTTAGCAATTCATTGAGGATGTCAGTATGTGAGGATATAAAATGGAACGATTGCATTACTTTCTTCTTTCATTGGTAGAGTTCTCAACTCTACGTCAGAGTATTTGAGTTATATAATATCGCGTGTTTTTGATACCGTGTGGTGACGGAGTAAATATGCAATACTTTTTTGTTTTCCATTCACTTGTTACACCGTTCTACCCTATTAAAAATTTTAATACTCTTGGCAATGTTCAAATTAGTTATAAAATGACATTGAGAACATTGGTAAAATTTTTATCTGCATAAACGCCGCCTCATTTCGTGGACCTTGGATGAAGTCATATGACATGCTCAATCTTTTAAGTATTACAGTAATTTTATACCGATTTTCAGTTGTAATTTTATATTCCCTTACACCTAAGTGTATAAAAAGCACACTCAATAAAATATTTTTATTACTGTGGGATTAAAAGTTCGTTTTTCGTCCCCGGTATGCGGATCAAAAGTGCTTTGTTTTCTCTGGGCTATATCACACTGGTGTGCGTGTTTTTTTTTTGTGTTTTTAGCTGTTAGCCGCAGATGGCTTTGACAGCTTTACGCGGACCATGGGTGAGCGCTGAAGGCTCTCAACCCGATTGAGGTAAGCTAAGCGACATCGCCCAAGGGCTCCCCCTGTGGGGAACGGACCTCGGCTTGGGGGGTCGCTGGTGGCAAAGTGGGCGTGCCCACGTTTGGATTTATGATTTTTGCGCGTCGCAATTTCGCACCTCGACGGCGAGGACGAAACCGTGGATCCCGGTGTGCGTGTGCCTAGCTCACTTTTACGCCCGGGCACTTAACAATGACTTGGTTAACAAAACCTGTCTGTACAACACAAGAAAACAAAACCTTAAATGATTGATAAATTAATTTTCTATCAGTGCTATAACTATATATTTAACAAAAATATTTTTTTTTCTAAATCTAGTTATATAGATATTGAATCTATTTATTGAAAATGATATTTTATATTATGTTATTTTATCTATTTTAACGGAGTTTAATATATTTTTTTTAAATGGTAGTATTATCTCGGCAATAAAGATCAAGGCAAAATATATCAAGTATATTTAAATATCATGCTTATCCACCAATTACTTCACCACCTCTTTTCTTACCTGTGAATAATAGTAAGAGACGACTAAGGGACACAATTAAACATCACTGCAAGAGAAAGATGTCTCACTATAAAGCCCTAAACTGGGTCTATGTCAAATCAGGTCAATGTCAAATCAAATTCTCCGTGTGGTGACGGAGTAAGAATATAATTCACCACCCCCTATCTCACGCGGTGGTGATCGTACGAGACGACTAAGGGATATAAAACGCAAATAACATCTATGCGAGTGAAGGAAAACTCGAAACAAAACCTTATACCAACACGTCTGACCAGCGTGATATAGTAGATCAATCGCCCTTCCATTATGGACGAGGCTCGAGCCCGACAGTGGGATGGGATGAGTTGATATGATGATGATAATAAGTAAATTCCCCTCTCACGGTGCAAGAGACTCGAGCCCGGCAATGGGACGTTTTTGAGCTAAGATGATTATTTATCATAAATATAAGAAGACCCGTGCAAATTTTTCGCTACGTTATAAAATTAGTTTTTCGTTTACTTATAACTATTTGCTCAGTTTACAATAACTACGAAAGTTTTTGTGAAATTCATAATCCATCCATCAGCTCGTAAACGTCTACTGTTAGACATAGGCCTCCTCGCGAGAAGAAAAAAAAATCAAACGCAAATTTTAATTTGACCGCAGATATTGACATATTATATTTTATGAATGTAATTTTTTAACTAACACCATCAACAATAGTTAATACAAGTTTTTGTCTAATTACTAGTGTTGGCACACCTGACTCCACCTGACCCCGACGGACATGGTTGGAGGTGGACAGGAACTGCGCTGGCATAAAGTTAGCGTACAACACACTTTCAATTGCCTTGAGGACGAGATAGCGCACAATTACGAGCACCTTCATGAAGGACTAGATATATTTGCTTAGAAATTTTGCATAGATACCACATTTCTGCATCGTAAATCATTGCTGATAACATACCCTCATTTGACATCTGTTTTCAGACATTACGATATGCTGAACCAGAAGATCCTCCTCAGTTTTGCAAATTGTGCCTAGCCAAGTTGAAATCCTTATTTAAACTATTTCTTCAAATTCAACTCTTAACTGGAATGTTTGTACCTAATTTTTTTTAATGCATATGATGTTAAACGAGCAAGCAGAACACCTGATGATAAGTGTCACTGCTACCCATGAATCTTTGCTATACCAAGGGTTTAGTTAGGCCGCTGCCTATCATTACAACCCCGAAACCCACTCAGTTGGGCTTCCGGCTCTCTCGCTCACCGAACGAAGCGCAATAGCACATTGCCATTACCTAGACGTCGATCTTCTGCGAGAGTGTGGTACTACCCCGGACGGACCGGCCCGCACCTGTAGATAGAAAACTGTCAACAGCCTCATAGGCGAATTATAATTGCCAACAACTGGTACAACTACACTATATAAATAGAAAAAAGTAAATAAATTTGCAATGGGCACCTTTTAGTTTAGATATTGCAAATATATAGATAGGTAAGTCAACTACGAATCCACAGTACCAAATACCACTCTTGAGGTTCAAAATTTGAGATGAGTGGATAGGGACTGAATATACATATATACTTACGAAGTGACGGAGGTATACTCTTTGTCATCAAATCTATCTTTTACCTTTGGGTTTCTTGCTCTAGGGTCTAGAGACTCTAGAGAGACAAATTAATTGCTTATAAAATATCCAGTTGAAACAATTTTTTTTAAGACTACACTAAGGAAATAATCCTTATATAGCGGGGAACTTTATAAACATATGTATGTTTGTCGACGGGCGACGAGCACAAATTACACCCAGGCTCAGAATACCTAACAGTTTGTGGATGACAAAGTATTGTCCCGCACGGAACTCGAACCCGCGACACTTGACGCGGTAGACCGGTACCATACCCACTACGCCATGTGTGCAGTCGTATTAAAAAGGATATTTGAGTTTTATTAGTTCATGTAAGCGTTTAGCTTTGTTTTTTCACCAATCTCCTCTTTTTGACTTATTCACTTTATTTCCCATTTGGAAAAAAGTAAAACAATGAAAATTATCGTGATACGTTTACAAAATTGTTCGTATGCGCAAGCGACACAACCTCCCCGTCCGATAGCCGAAGCAGCACTAAACTAATTAAACTATTTAAACTAAAGGTAAAGCGGATAGGGCGGACGAGTGGCGGCTCTAATTAAGGTGGACGATCCGCAGACGAATTTAGGTATTTCCTTCATATTATTAAAACAAATACACATTTTAAAAAAGCAAACAATATAAGTTATAGGAAATACGAAGTTTTATTAATGTTCAAAATTTTATAAAGTTTTGTGAAGAATTTACGCCGTACTGTGGGTTTATTTTTTCATTTAGAGGTAACTTTGGATTTTTTTTCTATCGAGGAAATTACAAGTGATCGTGTTTTTTAAAACTTAGAATGTATAGAGTCAATTCTTAAATATCTTATATAAGAATTACACAACTAAAGCGTTGGAAATAACGAAATAGTGAGGCATCAAACGAACGCATTTTTTTTGTAATTTCCTCGATGCCCCCTTAAGTAGTGTGCCGTTGTCACTGCGATTGACACCACAAGAAAATCTAATAGCGGAGGCGTTCTGATTGCATGAAGTACTGTATCCTACCAGAATAAGAATTACATCTACATCAGGAGCAAATTGCTTGCAGTCTGGTCGACTAATTCACAAACACATTTTACAAATCGCATACATTATGCTACGTATTAGTAAAGGAATTTACGTTAAATTACTTGAACCCACTACAGTCAATTGCAAACAACCGATGACCTTAGCACTGCCTTATTCGCTATTGTTGGAAATTGCAATTTAACTGGCATTGATTCGTTCAATTTAGGTAACCACGTATCAGTATATATATCTATATCAGGGTGTCGACTTCTGTTAAATTTTATTTGTTTCACAAACAGCTCACAATTTAACACACTTCTTAAAAAAATTATGTGCACTTTTGGACCCTGACTAAGGCTGTAGTTTGCCATGATGATCAGTTTGAATATACAATTTACTGACATTAAATGTCACTCCGTCCGTAGATACAGGTACCTACTATCTACAAAGCCAACTAATGCCATATGTAGGTAGGTACGTATAGAGAATTAAGTGAATTGAATTACGTGGGCCTTGTTTCACTTATCTTATAGTAAACTGTCAATATTTTCTATAAAAAAATGATTAGCACACTCCGTCTTGGTGTTCTACTTACACTAAAAAAAAAACGAGAGGTGTCAAGGGACACCCGGATGGAACGAAGTTCCTTTCGATTAATTAGTGAAGAAGGTGTATTTTTATGTTATTACGAAGAAAATCATGAAGTGTTGTGTTTTATCATGTAAAAACTACTCCCATAAACGTTCAGATGCTATGGAAGGAATCATATTTCATATCGTGATATTTTCCCAATATTGAAATCTATATTAAATATTGAAAGCGACAAATATGACTATTTAGATAAGAATGAACTAAATACTATAATTCCGCGTGGTAACGGAGTAAGTCGAACGCATGAAGCTACATTTGATCTCTATGGGTCAACTGACCCCTCCTCCCTGCTCCCCCTTGGCGAAGCCCTTGACCTCCCATACCTGTGGGAGATCATAAAAGATGACTGAGGGATAAAAAACGCATATAACATCTATGCAAGAGAAGGAAAACTCAACTAAATTACCTTATACCAACACATCTAACCAGCGTGGTGTAGTATGTCAATTTCTCTTCTAGTGTGAAGGAGGCTCGAGCCCAATAAAGGGACATGTATGAGCTTATAATTTAGGATATATTGGCTTCCACATAAAGAGTAAACTGTCGCTATTTTTTGTTCAGAACTATTTATGTTACGTTATCTTCGTGTGAATTCTACAGTTTAGGTAGCGCTCGCTAATGTAATTCAGATGGCAAGAATGATAACTATTTCTTAATAAAAAATATGTATTATTGTAAATATTAAAAAGAAAAAATAAACTAAAAAGAAAATAAAGCTCGTCTCTAAAGTAACTTGTTATTTTTGTTTATTATTATAATTGACATTTTACATATAAAAAAGAGTGAATATTAATTAACAATTGAATTTAAGATTATGTAATATTTAATTATTTAATGTCACACTTATGTTAGACAGCTATCGATGTCATACGCACGCACACACAAATGAATATAGAATAGCGGCTTAGTATCACGACATGACCACGTTTGCCTTAGTACCTACCCAATGTATCATTTCCAGTAGTCGACACAATTTTACTGCCAAGGCGCGCAAAAAGATGTTTCACATCACAAACTTTCAATACCTATCTACTATATACCTACAGGTATAGTATGTTATTAACAAATCGATAGTGCTGTTAACATACAACAATCATCAACGATGACTGCTCTCACGCCTTTACTTGTGTTCGGGTCACACAATCGGCGATCATAGATTTCTTGCCATAATTCTGTAGATCTGTAGTGCGCCCGGTTGCTGCCTGACCACAGCACTGCGCACTCTTATTGTCCTAACGTTTGAAATATTGTACCAAACGACACACGGTAAAAAGCAAAAAATATGTACTTTAAATATCGAAAGTAATAACAGCATTTGTTTGCATAAGAATCAATTCCTTACTATAAAATGTGCATGGGCAATAAATATCAAATTATTTTGAATTTTGAATTTACTATTTTTATTATATAATTTTTTTCTGCCTTAAGCGATTTTTATCGTTATATTTTAGCCAATTTGCAAAATATCTTTATAAATTATAGCCTATGTGTTATTCTGAGGTGCAAGCTATATTACTATAAAGTTTCATCAAAATCCATTCGGTAGTTTTTACGTGAAAGAGCAACAAACATGTTCACATCCATACTCGTACATTATTACAAACTTTCACGTTTATAATCATAATCATCACAGCCCATAAATGTCCCACTATTGGGCTCGAGCCTCCTCCGTAATGGGAGGGAAATTAAACTACTATACCGCGCTAGTCAGACGTGTTGATATAGGGTTTTGTTTCGAGTTTTCCTTCTCTCGCACAGATGTTATGTGCGTTATATATCCCTTAGTCGTCTCGTACGATCACCCACGGGTATGACATGGGGTGGTGAATAATATTCTTACTCCGTCACCACACGGATTATCACCACACGTTTATAATAATAATAGGATAATAGGATATATAATTCCACTAGACTACCAAAACTTTTGGGCCCCGAGCTCGAACGCGAGCCGGCCGCGCGGCGAAACGAAATTAATTTCGTTGCGCATTATTTTGATTTTGCTATATCTCTTAAGGTATTGATTTAATTTGCATGGTCTGAAGGAAAAAAATTATCTTCATGAAATGCTCAAGTCAACTAATGTATTTAAAATGATAAGGATTAATACAGTATTTGTGGAAATAGCTTGTCAATTATCGTTTTATAATAGAATATTTTTTAAAGTATTAAAATGGAGATAGTATGTTATCTTTAAGAGATAGGCATATACCATTTTTGTAGGCCTTTTTAAGCTCTATAATACTGTAGTACTTTATTTTGATCTATTTCGTAGGGTTCAGCCAGCGTTTGCAATGTAAGCGCAAAATAATGTGTTTATTTACGACATCACATTAGAAACCTCTTAAATTATCAGTGTTTCTCTACTACATTATGCATATATTATACATATAAACCTTCCTCTTGAATCACTCTATCTATAAAAAAAACCGCATCAATATCCGTTGCGTAGTTTTAAAGATTTAAGCATAAATAGGGATATAGGGACAGAGAAAGCGACTTTGTTTTATGTTGTGTCGTTACAACTTTGTTGTGTGTCGGTAGTAATTTTTTCCGTCTAGCCCCCTTTCGCAACGCGATAAGGAACTTCGTTCCAATAATTTCATATTTTCTCATCAGTTTGATAAGTACATGTTTTCAAAGAAAAAGAACTCGCATACGTTAAATGGAATAAAGGAAAATTTCTCATCTTAAAAAATAATAATTGGCGCCTTTTTCATTAAAAAAAAACAACTTATGTGAATGCTTTGGTAATTAAGTATAAATATATTCGATCGAAGACCGCGTGTCTATTTACATAACTCTGTATAATAGAATGGTTATGAGCAACTCCACGCTCACAATTTCTGAGCAAAGCCACTCAGGTATATATTTTTGAATATTGACATTGGTAATAAATGGAACAGGCCGTTTCTGAGTTTACTGTTTTTGTAATGTGATTTAACTATATCTGTAAAAATAAATACCAAATAAAACGTATTTATAATTATTATTGTTTTAATTCTCGTATCGATAAAATCAGAATAATTCTGAATATTATTTTTTCCCACAATTTTATCGATTATCGATATCGATCATCATCATTCTCTTGCTCTTATCCCAACTACTTGGGGTCGACGCAATATGTCCTCTTTTTCCATACATCCCTATCAGACGTCATCTCTGTAGTCACTCCCTGTTTATACATATCATGCTTCACGCAGTCCATCCATCTTTTCTTTGGTCTCCCTTTACCCCTAAAGCCTTCAACATTCATACTCAAAACCTTCCTCGCAACATTACTTTTATCCCGTCTCATCACATGTCCATACCAGCTCAAACGTTCACTCCTTAACTTATCCGTCACTGGCGCTACTTTCAAACATTCTCTTATACGCTCATTCCTTATCTTATCCATTCTCGTCACGCCGTACATCCATCTCAACATTCGCATCTCCGCTACATGTAATCGTCTCTCATCCGTCGCTTTTGTCGCCCAACATGCTGATCCATACAATATTATGTTTATCGATATCGATTATCGATATCGATAAACATTGATAAATATATGTGCGTAAAAATATCGATAGATGTTGGACATCCCAACGCAGATTATTTGACAGTTCATAATTTTTAAGTTGTTAGCTTTGGTTTTTATTGTACATACATACATATCATCACGCCATATCCCTTGCAGGGTAGGCAGAGAGAACAGAGTGCCAGAGAACTCTATCTTTGCATACTTCACTCGCTTTCTCAACATTCATAATTCTCTTCATACACGCTCGCCGGTTTCGGAGACTCTTGACTCCACCTTCCTTCAGTACATGACCAATCTGGTCTAGGTAGGTTAGTCTCGGTCTCCCTCGGTACCTATATCCTTCCACTTTCGCATTGTATATCTTCTTAACCAGACGTTCGTTCGGCATTCTTTCCACATGTCCGAACCATCGGAGCATTCCCTTTCGCATCTTTACACCAATACTCTCTTTCATACCTACTCGCTCTCTTACGTCGTTGTTACGAATGCGGTCGGTCAGCCTTACTCCACAGATTTTCCGCAGAGATCGCATTTCGACCGCATTAATTTTACTTTCATACTCTTTTCTGCATACCTAACTCTCGCTTCCATACAGTAATGTTGGGACAAGCACTGCGTTATGTATTGCTACACGTGCCTTCTGGCTGAGGTGGTGGCTGCCGAGAAGTTGCACCAACGCTCCGTTCACTCTATTTCCCGCATTCACTCTTCGCTCTATATCAGTGGTGTACCTTCCATCTCGGCTAAATCCACATCCAAGATATACAAATTCATCCACTTGCTCTAGTACATCATTACCTATTGTTACTCTTACATCTGTTCTGGTTTTATCTCTTTCAAAGACCATTATTTTGGTTTTGCTCACATTCACGCGTAGACCCCTTTTCTTACAATCTTCTGTCATTGTGTCGACTAGGGTCTGCAGGTCAGTCGCTGACTGTGCCAGCAGGACTGCATCATCTACATAAAGCAGAGCAGTGACCACTGAGTCGCCAGTCTGGACTCCCACAGAATAATAATAATCAGAATAATCAATTTATTGGTAAATATAGTATTTACAAGTCAAAAATCTACATAAACTATCATCAAACGCATTCATTAAATAATTTCATTTTTCGTGATAATTTGTCATAAATAATATATTAATTAAATTGTAATAAAATATTAAGGAATTAATGCATCCTCATAAATACACAGGAGTCAATAAGGATCGTTAAAATGTGAATTGTATAATTAAATTATTAAAGCTATCTTAACCTAGGGACAAAATCCTCTACACGATAGAAAGCCTTTTTAACAAGCCATGACTTTAATTTATTTTAAACATTGGCAAGCCAGATGCGTCGGTTATATATTCAGGCAGTTGATTATATAAAGTGGGTCCCATCACGTGTGTCAATTTGTCGGATTTGGCAAGTCTGCGAGGTATCTCAGCAAGTTTCTTATTACCGCGTGTGTTGTAGCCATTTGAGTTGTCTCCGCGAGTCTTGAATAAGTCAAGATTTTGTCTTATGAATACAACAATCGAAGAAATTACGATTGAGGGTAAGGTGAGTATCCGCAGTGATCTAAAATAGGGTTTCAGCGAGGTCTCCTGTGTCACTTTCGCAATCGTCCTCACGGCTCGCTTCTGCATACGGAACACTCGCTCCCTATCGGCGGCGTGCCCCCATACGTCTGCACCATACTGCAGCAGTGACTGTACAGTCGCAAAATAACAGGTGCGGACCACGTCTGCGGATACCACCTTCGACAGCCTTGAAAGAGCGTAGCACGCACTTCCACATACATATCGTTCAACCTTTGGAGACATTTATCCAGATATATGATAAACAGCCTGGCTGACAGAACGCACCCCTGCTTAACGCCGATATTGACGTCAAACCAAGGCGACATTCCATCATCCAGCCGCACACAGGCTCTACAGCCTATGTAACTGGACTGCACAGCCTGTAGCAGTTTACCGCAAATACCATACTTCGGTAAAATATCCCAAAGTTCCTTTCGTACAACCGTGTCAAATGCTCTCTCCAGATCCACAAAACTGCAGAAAACCCTCTGACCTAGAGCCAGATGCTTCTCCACAATGTTGCGCAGAGAGAACACTTGATCCATGCATCCCCTTCCACTCCTGAAACCTCCTTGTGTCTCACACAGTAAACCATCGGACACCATCCTCATTTATTTATTTTTATTGTGTGGTTGGTATTGCTACTGAAAGGTTATAAACTCTTGTAAAATGCAATGTTCGAAGTTCTGTCTCTCTTTTTTTTTTTTTTTTTTTACGGGAATTTGAAAACGTCATGTGGTGCTCTTGTATTATATTCGATATCTTAGTGTTTTAATGTGTTATATTAGATAATTTTAATGGCATTTTATGTAATATAAAGCGGCGGAACTACTGGGATGTAGTGAATATCATATAAAAGTGCTTTACAACGTTTTCGTTTTCCATCAAAATTCCCACAAGATACCATTAACAGTGTGGCCATTGCACTATTAATGGCGACAATTTGACTTAGACAATGATAAACTTGAAAGACTAAAAAACGTGAAAATATTTATAACTTGACACTGGCACCAATAGCTCGTATATGTAGCTGATTGCCAATATATAAGAAGAAGAAGATGAAGTTCTGTCTCTTAAACCTAGTGTTTTTTTTTTCTCTGTGATGGCACTGTTGAAGGCTACCACTTACTGGCGGACGATGACTTTAAATTAAGTACATTTATAAACAAAGATTTGGCTTAAAGATCTTAGTAACCAAGCCATGAGCTTCAAAACAAAATATGGTCGTAATGTTCTGTCAGGACTTTTGGCGGGAATCTAAAACGTCATGTTGTGCTCTTGTATTATATTCGATATCTTAGTGTTTTAACGTGTTATATTAGATAATTTTTATGGTGTTTTATGTAATATGATGTGACAGAACAGCTGGGATGTAGTGAATATCATATAAAAGTGCTTTACAACGTTTTCGTTTTCCATCAAAATTCCTACAACATACCATTAACAGTGTCACCATAGCAGTGTTGATGGCGACAATTCGACTGACTGACAGACAATGACTAACTTGAAGAGATTAAGAACGTGAAGATAATTATAACTCGACACTGGCAAAAATGGCTCGTATAAGTAGCTGATTGCCAATACATAAAAAGAAGAAGAAGAAGAAGCTGCAACTTAACTTTGACATTGGCTTAAGTATAAACAGAGCCACAACAACAAAAAAAAAAAAAATGTTCTGTCAATCATAGCTATCAATTAGCGATGGGCTGTAGCGGGTTATTTGGTTAACGAAACGAAACTATCTATCGAATGCCAATAGCGGTTTTTGAAACACGCTATTTCAATAGCGGGTTTTTTTTGCTACTATACTAACGTGCACACGAACGGGCGAGCGTCGCGGTCAATATTTCGGTAACATATTCGGACTACCTATGTGTATTGAATCGTATCTACTATCTATATAAGCGAAATATTCATTGCATAGGTATATCGTTAATGTATCTGAACTTTTCAATTAAAATAGTGTGACAGGAACATAATGTAAAAATTAAGATCGCAGCGAGCCGCTGGATGCAGGTGGCGCAGGACCGCGCGCTGTGGCGTTCTTTGGGGGAGACTTATGTCCACCAGTGGACGGAGAAAGGCTGATGGATAGATAGATAGATAAAAAACACCCAGACGCAATACAAATAACTGTGTACATCATACAAATAATTGTACTGTGTGAGTATACTCTGGGACTATCAAATTTAATATTTATACTCAAAAGTAAGCGACACGTCTATAATACACAATGTCGCTAAACACGTGAATTAGATAATGATTAGTTCAAGGCCACATAATTAGGCATCAACCTGCAACTAACAATTATCTAAGTACCTAATGACGAATAACAAAAATAATCTTCCAAAAAATGCATCTTATTTCAAAGGCTCTAAGGGCTAAAGTCAAAGGACAAACGCAGCTTTGGCGTGTGTGTGTATGAAAGAGACAAAATGATCATTGATGAAAGAACCGATGTCCCAGCCATGTCGCGATCGCGATAGCTGTTAGCCACAGAGTTGTTGTTAGCTATAACTAGCTACAATAGCGAGTAGCGATTGTTAGCTGCCGATAGCGATCGAGTATTACCGAACATGATTGAGTTAATAGCTGTTAGCAGGTTATTGTAGTACGACAAAACTATCTAACCGCTATTGTGCCGATAGATAGTTTCAATAACCAGCTAAGTTGCGCAACGACCATCTCTACTATCAATGCTGTCATTTTGTGCGAGTGATTCAGTGTGTGCTTGAGTGGTTGTGGTTTCTTTTATGTTAAGAGTTAAGTGCGATTTAATAATTGTGAAATTGTGATTTTATATTACATTATAAAATTTTTGATACTTAGGATACTAAACTGTTGGTATACCATGAGACCACACTTTTAAACTAAAACCTGACGAGTGACAATTACTTCATACTAATATATTCAGCATTTTTAAACATCGGTCAGAGAAAGTTGATATCCTAATTTTCTAAATATGAATAGCATAAACTTTCTTCGAATTGTGGGCAGGTCGCAAGTATGCTTTAAAAATCATGAGAAATATTCGGGGTAAGTTTACTCTTATTTTAACACATAATTTTTATTTACTCGATAATTATTTCAATTACTAAGAATGTAATAGAAAATAGATTAAAAGAAACAGGTTATTAGAATAAAATATTTTATTAACGTATTTTTGAAGTCATTTTATGCCTGTATTCCTATACGACTTTGACTAGGCAGAGAATAATTCTTTAGTAATAAATCCATAATATAATTAGTCTGCATACTACTGACTGAATATGAATGCAATAGCCACCATCCCGCCTGTAACCGTAGGTTAATACCTACTTTTGTTATAATAAAATAATTATAGAATTTGAGATAACATAATTTCTATAAAAAAAAATTGACATCTCAAACCACTAGGCCATAGTATGCTTAGCTCTCTCATAGAGAAGGCCTGTGCCCAATAATAGAACATCACGAGACTGAGGAGAAAAAGAAGATAAGTAATGAAATTTTCTCATGTATCAATCAATCTTGCTCAGTTTCAACATTATATTTTGTTCTGATTAATTGTTAAACCCAAGTCATATATCCCATTATATAGACCTATTGAAATTCCCTTTGACTGTGCCAGCAAAATTTAAAACATTACATAATTATTATTGAAAGTCTGAATAATATTTACAGATTTATACAGCAGCTGGCTATAAGATCAATTTCAGCAAATGCATCATCTCAGAAATTTTTGGAAAAAAAGGTATTCCATGATGCTCTCCCAGGTATCCTCGACAATCTTATTACCAGCCCAAAGATATCACAAATACCTGAAATGTCTAGTTGGATAAAAAAGGTAAGATTTATACTAAATATAAATTAGCTCATATTATTTTTAATAATGATATCACTCTGCTTTAAGAGACAAACATTCTCTTGGTTTATAAACAACAAATAATGTAAATCTTAAGTTATTAATCATTTTGAGATGTTTAATATCTGCACATTTCAAGAGTTCATGTTTACTTTTGAAAATTTCTTAGTGTTGAGAACTCAAAAAAAAATTAAAACCTATGACTAACAATTAGCCAGAGGTAGTCTTATTTTTTACTATTATAATTAAATATTATAAATCTCCTAAAATGACAGGGTTACCATAATATATTTTAAAAATGGTTGAATCTTGGATTTCTGTGAACTTATTATATTGGTGCATAAAAACATTTGGGATTTCTGTTGTATTTGAGAATTTTCTTAAAACTTTGTGAAGCCACTTTAACCAAGCAAGGGACTCCTTTTATTCTAAAGTAAACCCAGATGAGTTGATGATATTGTAAAACATTACAAATGTTATAACTAGTATCCTTTTAAAACAGATGAGAGGTAACACGAAAAAAAAAAGTACTTAGTACCCACATGGTAGCCGAAAACAATGTGTTGCCACCCCATACTTGCCCACTTTTACTGTTATAATAAATCAGCTGATGGATTGCCAGTGGAATAAGCATCAGCATGGTGATTATGGCATTATCTCTCTTACAAGGAGGCCTATGTCTAAAAGTGGATGTTGATAGGCAGATAAAGAAAAATACTTGAGTATACCAAATATTCTGGCTACTATGGTGCAACAGATCTGATCTTGTTTCTTTTGTAAAAGAGACTCAATACATTTGAAGGACTTCAATATTCATATAACATTTTCATTCAGGTGTTAGAATACAATTTAAGTGGTGGTAAAAATTCAAGAGGATTAATAACAATGTATGCATATGAGATGATGGAAAAACCAGAAAATATTACTGCAGAATACCTCAATTTAGCCAAAGTTCTAGGATGGTGCATAGAAATGGTATGTGTCTTTAATTCATTATTTGTTAAGTTTTACATAAAATTGTGGATATTTATTTTTTTATTGTTTATGGTGGCAAACAAGCAAGCAGCATACCTAATGGTACCTGGATCTCTGCAATACCAGGGGTACAGCTAGGTCTCAAACCCACCCAGAAAGTTGGGCTGCTAGCTCTTTCGTGCACTGAAAGAAGTGCGATAGCGCATTGCCATTGCTCAGGCTTTGTGATTTTCTGGGACTGTGGTACTACCCCAGACGAACTGGCATGCAGCTGCATGCAGAAAATTGTGAACAGTGTAGCCCTACCACTATAGTCACCATGGTAACTATAATCATTGGTAGTAGCGAAATGGTTAAATATTATATATTATTTCATTATTTCCACTTTGTATAACTGACAATGTGAAGTATTCAATTCTTATTTTCGTCTTCTTGTACCCTGTACTTTAAACAAAAGAGGTCTTATTGCGGAACTCGACCCTCCCCTAAAATGTGAAGAAAATTAACCTATTACACCACACAGGTCAGATGGGTTGGTAAAAGCTATGTATATGATAACTATGTAATGTTATCTGTTTGCGTCTCTTAGTTATGTTTTTCAATCACCCACGGGAAACGAAGGGTTGGTGACAATTATATTCATACTCCGTCACTCCCTCGCCAAATCTCTGAAGTGACGTTTGATATGCAAAAAGAGGATATATTGTGTCGACCCCAAGGGGCCTTCCATATATCACGTGAGGCTTGAAAGGGGGGTCGTTTTGACAAAAATCACGAAATATCACAAGGGGGGGAGGGAGCTTGCAGTAAGTTATCACGTGTATTAATTTTTCATCAAACGCGGAATTTCTAAACCAAAAAAACGTCGTGTAGTGTGACTGACTTGCCGTTGCCAGACAATAAACGAAGTTCTCACGCGTCGCTCGGCGCACTAGTCGCCAGTTATTTGTTTTGACGCCGAATACATATGCGAAAACCGTTACCTCGTACGTTTTGCATTAAAACAATGTTTAAAGTAAGTATAAAGACATTTTTGCAAAGTATAAAAAAAAAAAGACCGAGAATATAAAAATTCACCTGATGTTGATGGTTTCATAGTCTTAAACCTCACCACATATCACCAAGGAGGAGGGGGGGTTAAAAATGCCAAAAAAAAGATCACGTGATTAATGGACGGCCCCCAAGTAATTGGGATAAGAGCAAGCATATGATGATGACTCCCTCGTCAAATCTCCAAATTGAATATATTTTAGAAAAATATGGGAGGTTTTAGAATTATTCACAACACATTCTGAAGATATATATTTCTTTTGTCTATCTATAAATTTTGTTCGCGATTCACATAAACTACTAAGCTAGTGAAATTTCGTGTGACGATAGTTTATACTCTACAGTAACATAGGATCATTATCATCATGAAACATTGCACCAAACGAAATTAAGAATTAGTTTTATATTTCGATTTATTTAAATATATAGTTAATTACAGCTACAGGGTTACTTCTGCATGGTAGATGATGTTATGGACGGTTCGTCGACACGTCGTGGAGTACCCTGTTGGTACCGTATGCCCAACGTTGGTATGGGTGCATTGAATGACTCCATCTTAATGAATAGCTGCATTTCGGAAACATTAGAAAAATATTTCCTGAATACACCGCATTTTGTTGATCTTGTTCGTCTTTTTCACGAGGTATGTATAAATATAATTGTTAGCTTTTATTCGTTAAACTTACTTATTCTAAGTACCTATACATATTTAATTATATACAAATATAATCGCAACACGCATTTGCATCTAATAGATAGTCTGTGGATACCATATCCACATCCGTCAATAATGTGCTCGGGATAATTAATCTATGGTAAGAGGTCATGCAAACGCGTGTGAATAATGAGAATAATAAATCAATGTATCTAACATTACCATCAGCGTCATAATGTAATTGTTAAGACCATGATGATTACATTCCGATGGCCAACATAATATATATTAAAAAGAATTTTAACTACGATAATTTGGTATAAAATAGTTAAATAGGTGAAATCTTTCCTAATATCTACGTTCTTAATTTTTGTATTTGCAAAATACTAAGCATTTTGCGATGGATAATTAAAGGTCAATTTATTACACGTGTCTCTAACCGACCACTATCCGATAATCACTTTGAGATTCTAAATACGAGCTTTAAAACTGAAAAAGTCATTCTATAATATATGTTTCCTTTATATAACGGTTAACAGTGGTCTGAGCATGCTCCTTGTTTTGCTAAAACTTATGAGAAACATTTACTAATCACACTTAAAGCATATGTCTGTTCTTAAAGAACGTTTTGAAATAAAATCCTATACCAACCCGTCTGACCAGCTTGGTATAGTAGGTCAAGTTCCTTCATTTTGTGAAAGATGCTCTAGCCCAGCAGTGGGACGTATATAAGATGAGAGGATGAGATGAAACGAATCGAAAGGGATGTGAGATAACTAGTCATGGACCTTATACGGCATACTGGTCCGGGGTACCAATGACTACTAGAGCCTGCCAGGGAGTTGGTCTCCTTCTTTCCGCTCGAATGGCTCAATGTGTGAAAGAGTATGATTGTGTGAATGCTAGATTAGTATGGTTAAGAATGAAAGTGGGTCTGACCCGTATTTTTGTTGTAGGAGTATATGCTCCTGTAAACACGGGGTTTGACTAAAAATAAATGTGAGCAGGATGGAAGAGAAAAGTTTTGGGAGGAACTAAGAGATGTTTTAAGATTATGTCAGTTAAATGAAAGGTTGATTTTGCTAGGTGATTTTAATGGATGGGTGGGAGTAGGCCGAAAAGGATTCGAAAACGTTTTAGGAAGGTTTTTGATGAAAGTGTGAATGAAAATGGTCAAAGTCTGCTAGAGGTGTGCTTGGAATGGAACCTTTGTGTTACAAACACTATGTTTGAACAGAAAAAGAGCCATATGTATACACGCGAAGCAAAGAATGTAAGAAAGAGTATGATTGATTTTATAATAGTAGACAAAAGACTCAGAAACAAAGTTCTAGACACCAGGGTGTATCGCGGTGTTGGTATCCATACAGACCACTTTCTAGTAATGACTAGAATAAGTGGTCTCATAAAAACGTGGCGAAACCGGATACATAACCCGACAAGTGTACTAGAAAGGATAAAAGTAGAGAATTTGCAAGATGAGATTGTTAGAGAGAAGTATAAGTAAACTGACAGAAAAATTGTATAATTCGGCTGATATTAGTGATATGGAAGAATTATGGAAGACTTTTAAAGAAAATGTGGTAAATGTTGCTACAGAAACATGTGGCGTGACCAGAAGAAGGAAAGTAAATAAGATGAAGAATATATTGTGGGATAAAGATGTGCAGAGTGCAGTTTGTGAGAAGAAGAAAGCCTGGATAGATTGGCTTGCTATCAGAGCCACTGAGAGAATAGAGAAAGCAACGATTCATGATATAGACATAGCCAAAGAAGAGTACAAGAGAAGAAAAAGAGAACTGAAAGAAATTGTCAGAAAAAAGAAAGAGGATCAGAAAGACGAGTACGATAGAAGATTATCGCAGGATTACCAATCTAATTTAAAGATTTTCTGGAAATCCATAAGATCAGCTCGAGGTAAAGTTCAAAATACAGAGCTTGCCTCGATCAGGGATAAGTATGGAAGGATAGTGAATAGAGAAGAATGTGTACTAGAGAGATGGAAGGAGTATTTTGAAAGCTTATTTGAAAGAGAAGAGCCACAAGATCTATCATTTGATAGTGAAAGAGATCTTGAGGATGGAGAATGTGTTACTATGGTGGAAATTATGAACGCACTGAAAGGTATGAAAGCGGGTAAATCTGCAGGATACGACAGGATTACAGTTGAGATGCTGACAGCTGGACAGGATATCATAGCTAACATGCTATACCAGCTCTTCAATCTCTGCTGGACTAATGGCCAAGTACTTGACGACTGGTGTAAGGCTGTAATTGTACCTTTGTACAAAGGGAAAGGTTCGCAGCAAGATTGTAGGAACTACAGGGGCATAAGCCTCCTTAGCATAGTCGGCAAACTGTATGCGAAAGTATTGATTGAAAGAGTAGTGAAAGTAACCGACAAGAAAATATGGGATGCACAAGCAGGTTTTCGAAAAGGTATGGGATGTACGGATCAAGTCTTCTCCTTACAATGCATGGCGCAGAAATTTTTGGCTAAAGGTCAGAAAATCTTTTGTGCATTCATTGATTTGGAGAAAGCTTATGACAAAGTGAGGAGGAATGAACTGTGGTCGGTACTGTCTATGTATGGGGTGGACAGCCATCTTATTCACGCGCTGAAATCCATTTATAAGGATTCCAGGGCATGCGTAAGAATAAACGGAGCCTACACGGAGCGGTTTGATATCGATAAAGGTGTTAGACAGGGATGTGTAGTGTCCCCGTGGTTGTTTAACCTATTCATGGAGCTGTTTGAAAGATCTGAAAAATAATGATTGTGGTTTACGAATGAATGAGTTACTTATCAAATGTCTTCTTTATGCCGATGATCAGGTACTACTTGCATCATCGGCAGAAGATTTGCAGGCGATGGTAACTACTATGCATGAAGCTTTTGAAAGAAAAGGTATGAAAGTAAATGTAAGTAGGACGAAAATTATGGTTTTTGAAAAGGATACATGTATGACGAAATGTAACATTTTTATAAATGGTGAGGAACTGGAACAGGTGAAAGAATTTTTGTATTTGGGTGTTTTGTTTACTAGAGATGGTAAAAATGATGATAATGTTGAAAGAAGAGTAAATGCTGGTAATAGAGTAAAAGGGGCACTATACACCTTTATGAAAAGCAGAAACGTGTCCAAAAAGGCACGTTTAGCTGTACATAAGGGAGTATTAGTACCTACTCTCATGTATGGTAGTGAAAGTTGGATTTGGCAGGGAAGACATGAAAGTAGAATAAATGCTGTAGAGATGAGAGCTAATATAAGAGAGCGCTGTGGTGTGAATGAAGAAGTAGTGACAAAGATCAAAAAGAGTATGCTGAGGTGGTTTGGACATTTGGAAAGAATGAGTGACGAGAGGTTGACGAAGCAAATATATAAAGCAAGCGTGAATGGGACGAATACAAGGGGAAGACCACGTCATACTTTTCTGCACCAAGTTGGAGATGTGTTGACGAGAGGTCTTATTAAGAGTATGCGTAATCGTAGAGCATGCATGAAGACTATTATGAGTGTGAATGAAGCGATGGAAGTATGCCAGGATCGTGGTTTGTGGCAATCCGTAGTCTCTACCTACCCCTCTGGGAAACAGGCGTGAGGCTATGTATGTATGTATGTATGGATGAGATGATGAATGAAGCATAAATATGTGTTCAGGACCCGATGATTCAGTAAATGCTTCATATATCATATTTATGAATGATCTTTAATTATACTTTTGGCAAATACCGAGCGATATACCAAATTTTTATTATTATATTCTTCTTATATATCATGTTCTTATTATTTACGTAACTGCTTTCTTATCCCTTCGGCTTTTTGTTCGTTTACTCTAGAGGAACCTGCGAAGGTAAACCGCCGGGCGGGCCACCGAAGACAAAGATCGGGTACCGGTGGCCCGCTCGCACGGCGAAGAGAGGTGTTTGCGTGGTGGGTCCATGGGGTTGTGCGCCGCGTCTTCCACCACCTGCATAGTCCACCGCAAAAAAAAGGGGCTTTTTGTTCGTTTATATAATTAGCACGTTATTAAGGTACCCATTAAAAATCACCGTTGCAGTATAGCATATGTTGCACTGTAGCGTTATTGCTGAATGAGTAGGTATCTTACTGACACTTATTATATTTCGTTTTTCTTCTTTGCGTTGTATTTACAGTTAAGTTTAGCTATTATTTTAATTTTTCTTAGGTTTTACCTTTATTTCATTCGACTTACTGTAATACTATATCTAAATTTAATCTTAGTGTCAATAAAATAGTTTTCTTTCTTTCTTTCATTCTTATATGTAGACAACATATAGGCTTTACCAGGATGTATAGTCTCTACCATTTGTTTCAGGCAACATTGTACACATCTATGGGACAACATATAGACTATACATTGGCGCACCGTACGAAGCAAGATTACAGTCAGTTTACAATTGATCGTTATGATCTTCTAGTTAAACACAAGACTAGTTATTATACATTTAGGCTACCAGTACTTTTAGGTTTAACTCTAGTCAAAGATGTTGATAAGAGAATGTATAATATTATAGATGACATCAGTTTTAAACTTGGCAAGTTATTCCAAATGCAGGTAAGAATTCTTTTATGAACTTCATTCTAGTAGTGCAATCATTTTCGGAACGATACAAGTTGTCTTGGGTTAATTCATTAAAGCGCCAAAGTATCATAATTGTTAAAATAAAGAGGGAATCTCGAAATGAAACACTATAACAAACCGTTTCGCCAGCATGGTATAGTAGATGGTCTTCTATGTATACTTACTACTTTACTATTTTGACATATATTACACAGTTATCAAAGAAGGGGGGCATAGTCCGGAGCGTGCTCGTTCGCGTCCCCTGCCAGTCTAATTAGACTGCTAATCCGGCTCGAAATGCGTACCGCAATGCGGGTTAGGGCGTCCCCCGGAGGCGACGCGTACCGACCCGCCCCCGTCGGTACGAACATCGGCAGTTGCGGCGATGGGGGCCGCCACCCATCACGCCTTGCCCAGTTAGGCGAGTCGAGGAGAACGGAGTGCTGGGTGGGCACGTGGAATGTAAGAGGTTGTGTGGAAGGTAAGTTGCACGAGCTGATATCCGTCATGGCGGACAAACAGCTAGACGTGCTCTGTGTAACAGAGACCAAGCGAAGGGGCAGCGACGCCTGCGATCTTCCTGGTGGCGGGATGGCTCTGTGGTCTGGTGTACCACAGAGCGATCGAGCCAGCATGGGGGTAGGAGTGCTGTTGTCCTCTCGCTTGGCCTCAGGTGTGAAGGATTACGGAATGTATGATCCCAGACTTCTCTGGGTCCGTATAAAACTAGGTGTCACCAAGGTATTCATGGTTGTAGCATATGCTCCCGTAGGATCCTCGGTGGCATCAGACCTAGAGTTTGGGACAATGTTAGGGAAGTTCTGGATATGGCAGAAACCAGTGAACGCGTGATTGTATGCGGAGATTTGAACGGATGGGTGGGGACCAAGCGTCCCGACTATGAGGACGTACTTGGTCCATTTGGTGATAAGAGAGTGAACGACGCAGGTAGGCTCATAGCGGATGTATGCATGGAGAGAAACCTTATTGTGTCAAACACATTTTGCCAACATAAGGACATCCATATGTATACATGGAGAAGGAATGAACAGAAAAGCATAATAGATTTAATTTTGGTAGACAGTCGCCTCCGAAGCAAAATATTGGACGCAAGAGCCTACAGGGGCCCCACAGTCGACACGGACCACTATCTCGTTATTGCGAGATTTAGTGGTCTGTTCAGAAAGTGGAGGCACTGGCGAGAGCGTGTCCACTTCGGAGGGCTTGAAAGAATAAAGGTTGAAAGGTTGCAAGAAGAGTGTGTAAGAGAAAAGTATGCAGAGGGTGTCCGAGAACGGCTGACGATGGCAAGCCAGCCGCAATCGGACATTGAAGAATGCTGGAGAGTATTGAAAGAGAGTATGGTAGATACAGTGAAAGAAGTATGTGGAAGTTCAAAGAAGCATAGAAAAACAAATGGTGATGCATGGTGGGATGCGGAAGTGGCAGCTTCCGTAAAGCAAAAGAAGAAAGCGTGGCTGGACTATGTCTCTTCTTTGAATCTGAATGACAGTATGACCGAACAGAAGAAAGAAATATATCGGCAATGTAAGAATGACACCAAGGCCTTAGTGAAAGAGAAACGTGATAGAGCAAGTATGAGTGCAGAAGATAGGCTGACTAAAAACTTCGAGGGTAACACCAAACTCTTTTGGAGGGAGGTGAAGAAGTCTCGGGGTGGTTGGTCAGCCTTCAGAATGAATAAAATAAGGTCTAAAGGTGGAGACATTCTTACACAAACACAAGACGTGTTAAGCCGATGGAGTGAATATTTTGGCGATATGTATGCGGATGCTACGGTTGGCGCCGGTGTTGGATGTGGTTTAGTAGATCAACATTCGACAACGGCGTCCTCCGATGGCATCAGTATGGATGAAGTTGAATCGGCGATAAGAAGTTTGAAAAATGGTAAGGCAGCGGGCATTGATATGGTGTCTGCCGAGATGATCAAGCTCGGTGGCTCTTGTGTCTGGGAGGCGTTCCTGTTGCTCCTCAATTTATGTTGGAGCTCGGGAATGGTTCCCAGGGACTGGAATAGCGCAGTCATCGTGCCTTTGTTTAAAAACAAGGGTTCACGTTATGACTGCGCAAATTACAGAGCCATAAGCTTGACCAGTTTGGCAGCAAAAGTGTATGGAAAAATTATTGAAAGGAGAATGAGGATGGTGTCCGATGGTTTACTGTGTGAGACACAAGGAGGTTTCAGGAGTGGAAGGGGATGCATGGATCAAGTGTTCTCTCTGCGCAACATTGTGGAGAAGCATCTGGCTCTAGGTCAGAGGGTTTTCTGCAGTTTTGTGGATCTGGAGAGAGCATTTGACACGGTTGTACGAAAGGAACTTTGGGACATTTTACCGGAGTATGGTATTAACGGTAAACTGCTACAGGCTGTGCAGTCCAGTTACATGGGCTGTGGAGCCTGTGTGCGGCTGGATGATGGAATGTCGCCTTGGTTTGACGTCAATATCGGCGTTAAGCAGGGGTGCGTTCTGTCAGCCAGGCTGTTTATCATATATCTGGATCAATGTCTCCAAAGATTGAACGATATGAATGTGGGAGTCCAGATGGGCGACTCAGTGGTCACTGCTCTGCTTTATGCAGATGATGCAGTCCTGCTGGCACAGTCAGCGACTGACCTGCAGACCCTAGTCGACACAATGACAGAAGATTGTAAGAAAAGGGGTCTACGCGTGAATGTGAGCAAAACCAAAATAATGGTCTTTGAAAGAGATAAAACCAGAACAGATGTAAGAGTAACAATAGGTAATGATGTACTAGAGCAAGTGGATGAATTTGTATATCTTGGATGTGGATTTAGCCGAGATGGAAGGTACACCACTGATATAGAGCGAAGAGTGAATGCGGGAAATAGAGTGAACGGAGCGTTGGGGCAACTTCTCGGCAGCCACCACCTCAGCCAGAAGGCACGTGTAGCAATACATAACGCAGTGCTTGTCCCAACATTACTGTATGGAAGCGAGAGTTGGGTATGCAGAAAAGAGTATGATAGTAAAATTAATGCGGTCGAAATGCGATCTCTGCGGAAAATCTGTGGAGTTAGGCTGACCGACCGCATTCGTAACGACGACGTAAGAGAGCGAGTAGGTATGAAAGAGAGTATTGGTGTAAAGATGCGAAAGGGAATGCTCCGATGGTTCGGACATGTGGAAAGAATGCCGAACGAACGCCTGGTTAAGAAGATATACAATGCGAAAGTGGAAGGATGTAGGTACCGAGGGAGACCGAGACTAACCTACCTAGACCAGATCGGTCATGTACTGAAGGAAGGTGGAGTCAAGAGTCTCCGAAACCGGCGAGCGTGTATGAAGAGAATTATGAATGTTGAGGAAGCGAGTGAAGTATGCAGAGATAGAGTTCTCTGGCACTCTGTTCTCTCTGCCTACCCTACAAGGGATATGGCGTGATGATATGTATGTATGTTATCAAAGAAAGAAAAAGATAATAACTACTTCTGTTACGAAAAAATGTTTAAATTTAACCAACAGTTTTCTCACGTTTAAATAAAAAATAAACAAATAGAAAACTTTATTGACTGTGTGGTAGCGGCTACGAATACTACCAACCCTTACTTTGCTCGTGAATGGCGTAAAAGACGACCAAGAGCCTTATAACGACCTGGGCTAACTCCATCTGATATCGTTTCGTCAACAATTACATTCCCAAGGAGGGTTGACGTCAGGCAGGCGGCCGGTGATAAAACTATTGCCAATAACTTTTACTATATGTACTATAAAAGAAGAGTACATATAGTATCGACCCCAAGCAATCGGGATAAGAGTAGGAGAACGATGATTTAAAATGGACGATTTAGGACTCGTATTATTATTATTTTTTGCTTAAAGATGACGAACTTATATTAGATATATCACAGATAATAAACATATGATATTAGTGTGGTAATAGATTAAAAATACAGTTGACTCCTTTCATTCCCGTGAGTGAACAAGAGACGACTAAAGGGCGCAAGAAAAGAACATCACTGCAAGGAAATTCGACAAAATGTCCTATACCAATCCGTCTGACCAGCGTGGTATAGTAGGTCAATTCCTCGTTCACCATTTAGGAGGCTCAAGCTCAGCATTGGTGTGTATAAAAGCCGAGATGGTGATAATTATAACTAGTATTATAATTTGAAATAAAACTATTTTTACGGCTTTTATCGCGTTTGTATTTGATTTTTAATTGCCGATTTTTAATTTAGAATCCGTAAAATTAGTTTTATTTCAAATGTGTAATACTCGCGTATACATTAGAAATCATAGTGTTATAATTACGAATGTGATTTTGATTCTTCTTTGTCATGCCTTAACTACTCAACCGATCATCTTAAAATTAGGCTAAAAAAGGCTTACCCGTTGTCAGGGATAGAGAAAATGTTATTGGTATTTTTCATCTTTTACCCGGTATAAAAGTCTCGAGAAAAATTCATCGGCTAAACCTACATGACGCGACTTCCAGGATTACTAACTGTACTATAAATTATTTACTCCCTAGGACGATTTCATCGATTGCTTCGGTGATTCAGCCATAACGGGCAAAATTGGGACAGATATCCAAGAAGGCAAATGCACCTGGCTCGCTGTAACATTCCTGCAGCTTTGTAATGATTCCCAAAAGGAACGTTTCGTTAAACATTACGGCAACAAAGATCCGGAACACGTTGCAGATATTAAAAGAATGTATGTCGACCTTCGCATACCAGAACTGTACAAACAAACAGAGACTGAAATACATGATGATATTCTAATTAGTGTAAATACCCTCCCCTTAGAGACTGCACCTAAATTCTATTACCAAATTATTGATACAATTTATAAAAGGATTCGTTAATATTTTATATCTAAATTTTGTATTTTATATTTAAATCTTTTATACTATAAATAGAATTGTTTAGTCTGTATCTTTGATTATAAACAACACGTCAACATGCGAAAACTGAAAATTACTGGAAGCTTACCATTACATAATACTGCAAGCAACTTTTAACAGCATGTATCGTTGTGCACATTTGCGTCATATGCGGTTATCAAACTGCAGTCTTTGATCTACTTTAAACTCACAATGACGTAACTAACATGTAGTGCAAACAAATAACAGACTAAATATCTGTACGATATGGACGATTTTTGTATGCTTTATGTTTATTTTATTTATTGTATGTGCAGATTGTTTATACGTGAATAGTGGTTATAAATAAATAGCTGTGGCTAGTATAATAGTAATAATTCTATATTTATTATACTTGAATGAAACTTTAATGCACTTATTCTTGTATGTAATGAATAATATCTGCCAACTAACGTTATTTAAGTGCATTGAGTGGAATCTCTGTAACTGAAACCTCGTTAAGTCATAAACTCACTAATTCGAATAAAAATACCGTTCACTTGCCGCTGGCCCTCTCAATACACGATATCTAGAAGTCATTTCCTTGCGAGGCTATTGCATATCTATACTCCGTAACTCGTATTTCAAAAAACAGACTCCTTAAAGCGTAGTTAATGAAATATACTGGAACCATAAATATTCTGACATCCTGACATTCCCTGAACTCATGGCCATAAAAAGTAGTTCAGTCCTTCCAATGCATTGTTTGTGCTTGAGAAACGTGCAATAAATTGATATATTCATTACATGTTCTAAGCAACTTAACAATCGCACCTTTCACCGTCGAATTTTTAGAAATAAAAATCTCGGCATACTTGTTAAGTCGAAGTGATATATTTGTCATTCGAATTATCGAGATTTCACTATATATTACACCATTCGCATATAATTTTATTATTAGTTAGTTTTATATAACATATAATATACATGACAATAATAATAAGGGGTGTCGTTGTTAATTTTTGTTTATAATTTATTTTTGTGCATAATTTTAGTATAAAAAAGATTAAGCATTTCTCAAACTGGACTGATTGAAACTCAATCTAGAAAGGTAGTAAACCTTTCTAGATTGAGTTTGTAAACCTGACTCAAATATAAAAGATTGTTGGCTATAAAATTATATTGAAATTTATTCTATTACTATTTTTGTCTCACGATGACCACCGTACATGCTATCCGAGTGATAACGTAAGCGAAAAGACTAAGTGGAAAACTATAAGAGAATTGGGTATACTGCTAGAAAATTACTTACAAAAACTGCTGTAATAATCCTATTTAACCTAAATTTATTCATTCCAAAATTATTCTTATACATTGCACAAATAAGTTATTTTTGAAATATAAAACGCTTTTGTAATCGTATTTTGTGATGAACGCAGGTAAATTGTGTATAATTGCGCCATTCATAATTTTATAAAATGTGCTTTCATTTCTATAAATCACAAGGGCGTTCAAAAGAAAATAAAGGATACATTATTAATTTTATATATCGGTTCAATATCACCCTTGGCACAGCACAATTGTTTGGTATCGATACTTTATAGATAAAAAAATAACAGTTTTTTTAACAAGTTCAGTGTTACTGAACAGTAGACTGCGAGTATCTTGACAATTTTATAGCAAGTAATGTCCATATCGGCATATCACTTCCAAATAGATCTTCAGATTCTTTTGGCTTGGCTAACTTTAGTGGTTAGCAATGTCAATGGCATGTGCAATTTCAGGTCTTATTGGGCTTACGTGGTCGTTGTCGAGGAAAATTCAGTATTAGCTCCATCTATAAGCCCATATCTTACCCATGGGTGGTCGTTTAAAATGCATATAACATCTATGCGAGAGAAGGAAAACTCGAAACATAACCCAATACCAACACGTCTGACTAGCGCGGTATAGTAGGTTAATTTCCCTCTCATTGCGGAGGAGTCTCGAGTCCAACAGTGGGACATTTATGGGCTGTGATGATGATGATGATGATAAGCCCTTACTAATTCCAAGGGAATGTTGAATTGATACCAATTGCTTTTATAGTTTTTTAAATAAGTAAATAAATTGTAAATACTTTTTTCTCTCAATATAATTTACCTACATATACCTCAGGCATTTCTTTGTGATTAGTCATTATTTTATCGTCAAGCTGAAGTGAAGCGTATATTTATTAAAATGTATAACATAAGTATCAAATAATCATAGAAAGTGTATATCTACTTAAATATTTTTTTTATCTTAAATGTCTTTTGGCAGCGGCCTAGCTATATTATACCTTTGATATTGCAAAGGTCCATGGGCGGCAGTGACACTTACCATCAGGTGTGCTGCTTGCTCGTTTGCCACAATAAGCAATAAAAAAATATGGCATTCGGGATGGAAAATTTTAACACGTTCGTTTACCTGTCTCGAATAAGTTTATCAGTTTTTTATAGCGTTAAAACATATTTATTAGTGTTTAAAAGGGACCATGGAAAGAAGAAATAACTATTAAATCATCTTTAGAAAAGTTTCGTCGATAATAACGAAATATAAAATAAAAGCAAAATCTTTAAACTGCCATTATTCGTGAATTTAATGAAATGCGTGGTACTATTAACTATTCTGTAAATGGTATATCAACTTTTGCTGCATATACGCATTTCTCGCATATTTTATAGTCCTAATACGATAAATAACTAATAAACTGTTATTTCTATGTGTCTTATGATTAATTTAAGTAGTAGTTTTGATTAGAAAATGTATGAATGAAGGCATATTTTTATGAGTTATTAGTCCACTTTAGGTATGTGAAGTATTTATCTTAAGGTACGAGCACTAGCTTTTACCTTACGATAAATTATTAATGAAATCAAGTCTTGTTTAAATTGCCACAGATTGTGTAGTTACTTGTATACTTACTGCTTTGCATTAGTTGCAATTATAACGCTGGTTCCGATAAGAGTACCTACTCACAGCTCGTGCGCCTTTTAACATTAAATATCAACGATAGCATCGTTGATGTTGGTAACTTTACGATACCATCATTGATGGTGAAAACTTTACCACTGTTTCGTGAATATTTCGTTTGTTCGTATCACTATAAAATTTTAAATAGGTTGAGAGTTTAAACACTCACCAATCGCCAACGAAAGCTACTATATTGTGACAAATAACTGTTGCTACACAAAAAAAGGGTACGATTATGATGCAGTCCTGCTGGCACAGTCAGCGACTGACCTGCAGACCCTAGTCGACACAATGACAGAAAATTGTAAGAAAAGGGTTCTACGCGTGAATGTGAGCAAAACCAAAATAATGGTCTTTGAAAGAGATGAAACCAGAACAGATGTAGGAGTAACAATAGGTAATGATGTACTAGAGCAAGTGGATGAATTTGTATATCTTGGATGTGGATTTAGCCGAGATGGAAGGTACACCACTGATATAGAGCGAAGAGTGAATGCGGGAAATAGAGTGAACGAAGCGTTGGGGCAACTTCTCGGCAGCCACCGCTTCAGCCAGAAGGCACGTGTAGCAATACATAACGCAGTGCTTGTCCCAACATTACTGTATGGAAGCGAGAGTTGGGTATGCAGAAAAGAGTATGAAAGTAAAATTAATGCGGTCGAAATGCGATCTCTGCGGAAAATCTGTGGAGTTAGGCTGACCGACCGCATTCGTAACGACGACGTAAGAGAGCGAGTAGGTATGAAAGAGAGTATTGGTGTAAAGATGCGAAAGGTCATGCTCCGATGGTTCGGACATGTGGAAAGAATGCCGAACGAACGTCTGGTTAAGAAGATATACAATGCGAAAGTGGAAGGATGTAGGTACCGAGGGAGACCGAGACTAACCTACCTAGACCAGATCGGTCATGTACTGAAGGAAGGTGGAGTCAAGAATCTCCGAAACCGGCGAGCGTGTATGAAGAGAATTATGAATGTTGAGGAAGCGAGTGAAGTATGCAGAGATAGAGTTCTCTGGCACTCTGTTCTCTCTGCCTACCCTGCAAAGGATATGGCGTGATGATATGTATTAAATTTTGTGAATAATTATGTTTGTTAATTATTGTTAATTATTTTGTAAATAATAGTATTCACCAATGGCTTGATTTTTCTAAAAGTGTGACAAAAATAGTAGTAATATATACTTAACATTGACTACGCAATCGCCGTGGTGTTCAAAACGATCAAAATTGAATTAATGCTATAGGTAGATATATATTTCAAATGTTTAATTAAGTTTTTAATTATTTTATGTAAAATATATCTATAAATGATAAAATATGCTTTTTTTATTTCATATCTAATAATAAGGTGCTTGCGACCGTTATCTGAAACAATTCAGGTTGGCAAGACATTATTATATGCGATCTATAAAATGCTGATTTGAGCTGTAATTTCTGTTCTTCATTTGTAAAGTCCCACCAGCATTATAAGGATTATCTGCTTAGAGCAGAATGTATTCTTTAAAAAAATATATAAAATATTAGGAATAATTAACTCTATGTTAATTTTTCCTAATATTTTATATATTTTTTTAAATTATGGTTACCTGTTCAGACATTTTAGTGAAGGTCTTATCACGCAGAATACCAGCATTGTTGATAAGAATATTAATACATCCAAAATTATTAATTGCTTTTTAAATCTTCTCACCTTCAATAACATTGTTGTAATCAGCTACTGCAGTACCACCTACAAAATAAAAGACGATTGATAGCGGGCTTATGCATGTTTTCACAACAACCACTAAATTTAAGGTATTTTTTATTGCTTATGCTGGCAAACAAGCAATTAAGCAGCACACCTGATGGTAAGTGTTACTGCCGCCCATAGAACTTTACAATATAAGGCTTAGAGCTACACCACCAATGAAAACCCCCAAACCCACCCCGAAAGTTGGGTTACCGCCTCTCACTCACCGAACGAACCGCAACAGAACTTTGCCATTACTCAGACGGTGATATTTTGCGAGTATGGTGCTACCCCAGGAGGACCGGCCTTACTGAATTTAATTAATTTATTATGAAATATACCTAAGATCGAATGAAAAAGCTGCGACCTTCCTGCGGTCTTTGCATCGATACAGAATAATAGCTTAAGATGAGATGAAAAGTAAGGCAAATGTTGTTGCTGAATAGTGAATAAACAGATGAGGCAATTGAAAACATGAATTTGCCATAAAATCGTCTAGATGTTACACGTTTTTGACTTTGAAAGACCATATTTTAGAGGACGTTTACCACATCTTGGTGGAATGTGTGCGGAATGAAAGGCTTAGAGTATTGTTAGATGTAAATCTATTGGACACAGGCTGGTGTAATAGCATTCTAGCTTTACCTACCTCCTCGGAGGCCAAATTACTGTATAAAATTACTAAGATGGGAATGAGAAACCGCACATTCCCGACAAACTGATTGTAATGCTATATTAATCTTAGAATAGTTATGTTTTATTTGTTGTTCTTATGGGGACTACATGTTCAAATATGAACCGTTCCCCTTAAATAAAGAGAAAAAAAAAAAAAAAAAAGAAAGACCATATTTCTAATAATTTGAAAACGGGCTAAATATCTTTCGAAAGTCCCTTCTATTTCTATGTGTACCTACAATATTGCTAGTTGTTCGGGTTTCCTACTTAAATGCATATTTCAAACTAATGAACTGTCACCATATAGCGCATAATTAAATAAGTAAAGCACAAAGTGTCGCAACCAATTTCCTTTCCTTAGCTAGGTTCGTTGCGAATGACTGAACCTCGAAATAGAAACCGGGGACAACAAAAAAAGAGAGATTCCTTGTTGCTGTGTGTTAGCGACTACGAATACTGCCAACCCTTACATTGCTCATGTCGTAAAAGACGACTAAGAGCTTTATATCGACCTGGGGCAACTCCGTCTGATACGTGATAAATGCAGGATAATAATGAAAAAAGTACAGTGAACAAAAAAGTCTAGTAATTAAAAATGCTGCGAGTAAACTCGAATAGTAATAGTTTCTTTTCTGCGAGTGGTCATATAACGCAATTAAACAGCTTACACAAATCACATAATTATGTTATTTGCAAGAGGAGGAAAATATGAATAACAAACCTATACTAACCCGTCTGGCTAGTTTGATACAGTAGGTCAATTATCCTCTTACTTTGGATGAGGTCTGAGCCCAACAATGGGACGTACCTATATGGGCAGAAAAGATGATACCATCCCTCGATCGCTCGCCCCTCAGGCGTCCAAGATCACTACAAACAGTGGTTTTTTTGTGCATCGATGTTAAATGTATATCAGATATAAGGGGGTCTAAGGGAAAATCCTTTATGACCTTTTATAACACTCACGAGCAAAAAAAGGAGTTTGAATTGTATCTGTCTAGATATCGCGGCAGCGTTGATACGCTAGAGCACCGACGTGTCGTACCATGTGGACACGAACCATTTAGAGACACACTTTGGACTCCTTCATAACTCAAAAACAATTCATAATGGTGTGTTTAACACTAAATTTGGAATATATATTAAGACACACAATATAAATTTGCAACCTAAATTGTATAGACACATTTTATATGATACAATACTTCTAAATATTTTAAATTTAATTGGTTCAATAGATCCTAAGTTATTAGCCTTGAGAATTTAAAAAGTAATAATAAATAAAACATTTTTGTTGTAGACAAACAAACAAGAAATTGTTTAAAAATTACTTAAGAATTTTTTTATGGCATATGGTGGCAGACGAGCAAGCAGCACACCTGATGGTAAGTGTTACTGCCTAGACCTGTACTGTATAGACCTTTGCAGTACCAGGGGCACGGCTAGGCCGCTGCCTACGCTGGCTTCCGGCTCTCTCGCTCACTGTACGAAGCGCAATAGCACTTGCCATTATTCAGACGTCGATCTTCTGCTGAGTGTGGTACTACCCCAGACTGACCGACCCGCGGCTGTAGACAGAAAGCTGTCAACAGCGTGGTCCTACCACTAACAAAACTTAAGAATATTATACGTTCTTCTAATAAATAAATCTCAAGATTTTCTGTAAAACTTGACACTCATTTAGATCTCAAACCTTTTGTTAGTGAAGTCACACAATGATTATTATAACATTGAACTTTATTTTTATTAGCTCTATTTCGTCGCTACATAAAGGTTGCTTTCCATTTAGTTAACACAGGGACTCTGCGGTACATTGTGAAACACTGCCAAACACTGTGTAAAAGTTTAAATGAAACAGCTAGCTGTTTTTTTTACACAGTGTTTGGCAGTGTTTCACAATGTACCGCAGAGTCCCTCTGTGTTGTAAATGGAAAGCAACCAAAAAGTCACACCAAGTAAAAAAATAATATTACGTGAATCCTTTTGCCCCCATGGCGCTAAAGAAGTTTAACTTCAAAAATACTAACAAATAAAAGACAAATAATAGGGTCTAATAATCATAGTATATTCCAAAAATATAATATTATACAAGACATTGTATTTTATATAATCGAGTACAGTGGATAATGACAAGGGCTAATATGATGAGCCAATATCTAACTTAAATTAAAACGCTACCTATTCGTTAACATAAAAGCTTTTGATG
Organism: Lymantria monacha; assembly: GCA_905163515.2. Lineage (NCBI taxonomy): Eukaryota > Metazoa > Arthropoda > Insecta > Lepidoptera > Erebidae > Lymantria > Lymantria monacha. Next base: position 12,985,258 of record LR991098.1, on the reverse strand, counting down.
AAATATATAACATGAGCCGTTTACATGCACCGAGATGTTACAAAATTGACAATAAGCGCATTAAATAATATTTTAACTCGCTTTGGTTAATTATTGCCAAGCGTATAACAAATTCATATACACATAAGAAATATTTACAACATTGAACTTGTATATACAGCGTGGTTGGTATTTTTTTTTTTTGCACAAAACTAATGTTTGGAGAACTCGTATATGTAGCAGACGGCAGGAAATTTTAACAAATTTTAGCCTTAAAACAAAATATCAATTTTTAAGTTTAACATTTTCACTATAACGCATGTCACCAAGCATGTAAATAGGTGCACAATATGTAGTTCCTATTCCTATTAGCACATTTTTTTAAATTTCTCAAACTTATAAAAAGAAATGAGCGGTCGTAGATTGGCCGGTGGATGTGAAACATCTAAATTTATTCGTAGATTTAGATTGAAATATTTTCAAATGAAAAAAATAATTTTGATTACAAAAAGTCAAGACGAATTCGAAATTTAAGATTTCGAATATTTCGTTCATTGAATTCGAATGACAAGAGCCGCTAAGAATGTTTTAGCGGCCGTTAGAGACAAGGCATGAGACATAATACAATAAACCGCATAGCAAATGAGCCCAGATTGCCTAATACCTACCCTAATTATCCAAATCCCGTGGCCGAGTCGTGGATGTCCCACACAATATATAATATTTATGCTATCCATAAATTTCTTCTCTTAATATTTGAGTGTAATTCGTGTGCATTAATTTTTATATAAAAAATACTATGCAGTGCAAGAATTTATTCCTTAGTGCAAGGTTTGCTTGAAAAAAAATACATGATTAATGATGCCCTCATTTAACTGATCGATTGTGTAACATCTCGAAATATTTATTTACTTATCAACAGACATACCGAATAATGGAATATTGAATTTTAGCACTAGCATCGTGCAATTTTACATACAAAATGACCTCTAGTAATTAAAAATAATACAAAACTTAAATCAACACCCATCGTAATACATATTACTTATACTTTATAGATATATCAATACAGTTATTAAACACTAAATGAATTTGTATCGTTCTATTGCCAGTTCTTAACCGGATTTAGGAATACTCGACAATTTTAGGTTGACATTTTTACAGAGGCTTATAATAATTCTTAAAAATATTTAAGTCTACAGATTAATGAACCTTACACGATTATAATGTTAATCAGGTTTCTTCTCCAAGAATTTTTAATTATTTTATATTATTTTCGATTATGAGTTAACGTTATACAGACATAGTAATCAGCCACCATTATGAAAGACGCTCGAGCAATAGCGGATTATCTCTAAAGCAAACTTGGCCTAGAGGAGTGAGATTGCAAAAGGGTGCGTGCATAAATTATTAAAACAAAAAATATACGATTATTAAAGAAACGAAGAAAGATTCACATTAATTAACCCCTTTTGCTTTCTTCACTTCTAACATATATATATAAGTAATTATAACTGACAGACGCGCTAATAAAATGCTAGCCTAGGAAGCTGTTTACTGTTAATCCGCCTCTTAGCTCGAGCCGAATTTTCGTATAAGAAGATGCCATGGAGCTACATTTTTTTATTTTTTTAATCGAATCAGTATTTCCAACTCAAACTGAAAATACACGTGTTGTCGTCATAGGTGAAAAGTTATGAACGCCGAATATTTATCACCTATCAAGTAGTCTTCATTTTGACTGTATAACTTTTTATTTTAATGTAGTGACTAAGTAAGTATATAATTCCCTAGGTCTTCCTCTCACCGAAAACAAAGACCGAGTTCCGGTGGCCCGCTCGCTTGGTGAAGGAAGATAGGTACATTGCAGGGTGGGACTATGGGCACATGAGTAGATAAACGTACAGAGACAAACCTTCAAACAACCGCGCCACGGTAGGTACATCACTACAAGTATGATGCGCGTGTGTGCGTGAGCACTAGCGGCTCGTCACGTACGGAACGAAACCTGTTTAGGCTTGTTCGGCTAGTGCTCAAACAAAGGGCTCACTCATCGCTCGCTGTGCATCGCGTCATGCGTGTTTAAATTTGAATTAATTAGAAAGAGTGTAAATATGGTTTATTGTACTGTGTGCATGAACAGCAATCGAAAAAATAAAAACATATCTTTTTTGAAAATGACATTGTATGTTTATAGATCTGAACAACTTATAAATATGGGGAAAGACTCTTTTTTTCAGCCATTACAAAGACTTTAACGAAAGCAGTATACAATTGTTTTTTTAATAATACCTCCTGACAACTTCATCGCATTTGTTGAATTGCTTGAGAAGAAATTTCGAGAATATTTCGATCTAGAAATAAATATTGTTAATATTGGTAGTGATATACTAAAACGTATACAAGATTGTAAATTTGATATGCCATGCAAGTGCTTTCCCATTGATTATTTAAAAAAAACTTTATATTAGATCTAACTTTATATTAGAAAAAAAACTTTATCATTCGATTAAGAGATATAACAAATTATTAAATATCAAAAATTAAAAAAAAAAACCTATTTAGAGTAAGCAATTTGTAAAAAAATATCCATACATAAAAAAGCTGACAAACGTTTTGTGTATTTATTTTCATCCTCATGTGCCAACCCTATCAGAATAGGTAACAATTTTGCTCGCTCCTTAGAAGCTTGGTCTCTGTACGTTTATTTACTCATGTGTTATGTGGTCGCGCCGCTTTTTCTGGCGCCCCAGATGGAATTAGGGGGGAGTAACCATTCCTTAGCCCACCGCAAAAAGATCTTATTTTTACAGGTCTCATAAAAGACGTTCAAAGGCACAGAACATTACTGCAAAAACATGGAAAATTCGAAACAAAACCCTAATACGTGTAAATAGTGTAGTATATTAAGTCAATTCTTATACCATTGTATAGGAGACCCTTATCTAATAGTAATGCATAGACTAAAGAACACTTCAAGTGCCAAGTTACATAAGATAAAGCTTTAGTTTTCTAACCGTTAATTCCAGTGTTGTTCTGAGTTTGGGTGTCAGTCCCCCGCAATACAAGGATTATTTCCTTGTATTATTATTGCAGACTTTTAATTAAAAAAAAACTAGTTTTACAACGATTTGCTTAATTTAAAATGTTGATATTCGACTTGAGAATGGAATCGACTAGGTTAAATATAGTTGTAAACTATATTAACGGCATTTTTATTAGTTTCAGTACAATAATTTGACATGGTTAGATTTGAATTTAAAGAAAATTTTACGACAATAATATTTAATAAATTATATGTATGCTAATTTGATCAAAAATTGCCTCAAAAATTATGAAATATAAGCGTAATTCTTCACCCATGACGACACTTAAAATAAAAAGCAATAAAAATGTTGCATCTCCTACTTCAATAGGAAACAATTGTACGTGCTAATATAATTTTGACTAGTAAGCACCAATTGACTAACAATATTCATTTCTTACTAATCTATTTTACATTCATAATGGCTAGTTCAGCCAATCACATAGCATGGTTACACTAAACCTTTATATGCTACAATTATCAATATACAACGAAGATAAAAAAAAACAGTGGCGTTCAAATTGTTTCCATTTATCTCACCTAAATTCCTATTAGCTGCAGAAGTGGTTCGCACTAGGAATTTATATATCATTTACAGCAATCAAAAAAAAAAATTGAAATATTTACAGGAAAAAAAACAGCTGTTCATTTATCAAACATATAAATGTTTGATAAATTAACAGCTGTTTTTTCCAGCACTCCACGAAAAGCATAAACAATATAAACAGATCAACATATTTTGTATTTTTTTTTAATTCGGGGGTCATACAATAATAATATAGGTACAATGTGTTTTGATAATATTGGTATAGGTATTAATAACTTGATTTATACAAATACATAATAATATTTAAATTGTTAGATTTTCTGTTCACACTCACGGCAAATTATATCGAAATACTCTGATTCCACGCTTTAATTTGTATATAATATTGCAACTAGAATTTTAATTTAAAAGTTAATAAAGGTTAATAATTAAGATTTATTTAACATTAGTGTAAAAAAGAAAATGAACCAATTATCAACTGCTAAGAGCTCAGTAATATACGTAACGCGGTCACGACCCGTTATCTGCGTGAAATTTATACGGAATGAATTTAATTAATGTTATCAAAGCTAACAACGCTATGACATTCGTCAAATTTCTTTTAAATTCGGATTATAAGGGTAAAGGCGCCACGCGTTATTGGTATTAAATCTCCGATAGCATAACAAATAGAGGCCCAAAACGAAACCAAATGTTTAATTTTCTCGCTTGTATCGTAAAATACTACCAGCGAACCCTGTAAACGAACGAGAAGTTTAACCTAGTTTTAACTTCCGCTGTATATCTCTGCAAGAATGTCTACAAGTCATCACCAATCGTATCGGCGACACGCTTTTATTTACCTTACAAGGTTGAGTGCGATAAAGACAGCAATATTTTGTTAAAATATACATCTAACTCAAATTATAAACTAGCGGGCTTAGGTTAATCTCTTAACAAACTTAGATTTTATTTTCTCATTGTAAATTCCAACAACAGTTTAGATATTTTAAGATTAGATATTTGATGCAAAATGTAGGAGCAAAATGTTACATCAGTATGTATACCTTACTTTAAATGAGGATACATAAGTATAAATATTGCTTTTCAAGCTCTTGTTTGTTTCTTTTTACCATTTTTCTTCGGAAAAGAAGGAAATTATATAACTCTGTGCCAATACTTCCAGCCGGTCCAATTGATATAATAGGTCAATCAACACACGAGTGCTGTGAAGGCTGGTGCTAACAACGAGATGTACCTTTATGGATTGTAAAGAAAAGCAAAAGAAAGCTAGGCGATTCTCTATTTAAAGTTCTCTGTTTAATATTGAGTAAGTTAATATTATATTAACATTGTATATCTATATCTTAAATAGAGCTATCGCTAACTCCGTTTCAAAACTTTACAGAAAGAAAAATAATTTACTGTATACCTAGTAAAAAAGCAAGAAACCTATTATTGAAAATTTTAAACATTTAACGCGTTTTATGCAGTCGTGATGAAAGGAAATTAAATGGACCTCTTTTAACGGTTTGGTTTTATCCCTTGTAAAATATTTCGAAAGGAGTTATATGTTTGATAACTAAGGCATGGATATATCACTTAATTTTTTATGTATCGAATAATGAAAATAGGCAACGATTATAATAGAATACAATTTTCTATCATCGTAACCACTGGTTAGGGAGAAAATTTAACGTCTTTTTTTATACTCGTGATTAAATCAACTAAAATTATTTTTAACCTGTAGCATATGGCATCTTCATTGAGCAAATTATAAGTATGTATATATAGCTTAGTTCTGTCTGTCTTACCGTAACCATGGATGTTATGAAGTACCGAAAAAATATAATATTTAAACGCGTATAAATGTGCAAAAATAGTTATATTTGTTAATATAATACTCGCATAAAAAAAATCGAAATAATTATTTTAATTTATATTGTATATATATATTATTTTAATTTATTCATTCCCACATAGACAAATTAACATACCTCAGTGTCTGAAAAGACAGGTCTACAACCAGTGTGTGTTACCAGTGATGACTTACGGCACGGAAACGTGGTCCCTAAATGTAAGCCTCATAACCAAGCTCAAAGTCGCTCAGCGTGCTATGGAGCGAGCTATGCTCGGAATTTCTCTGCGTGATAGAATCCGTAATACGGAAATCCGCAGAAGAACGGGTGTAACCGACATAGCACGAAGAATTAGCACGCTGAAGTGGCAATGGTCTGGCCACATCGCTCGAAGAACCGACAACCGCTGGGGAAAAAGTTTCTAGAGTGGCGACCACGTACCGGACGACGCAGTGTTGGACGCCCAACCCCATAGGGGTGGACAGACGATCTAGTGAAAATTGCTGGGCGTCGATGGATGCAGACGGCACAGGACCGCACTCTGTGGCGTACCATGAGGGAGGCCTACGTCCAGCAGTGGACGGCGATGGGCTGAAATGATGATGAATGATGAGACAAATTAACAAAAAGTAGGAGCAGGAGAAACCGTAGGGTCAACATAAGAAATTAATTATGAGAGAAGTTGAAATTCACACCCCTCTTCATATTAGCGGCGGCAGCCAGTGAATATTTACTATAAGACACATTGGTATTGAAAATAAGATATTGAAAAAAAATAAGCTCTTCTTACAATCACTGAGAAATATTTGACTCTTTTAAACTTCAAGCGAACAAAATATTCTTCAAAATTTTCATTGTAATTAATTACTATATTTAGTTCTCAATAATTAATATTTATCAATTAACAGTTATGGTCACTTCTCCAATCTTATGAGTCGCGGCGTTATATTATTAAACGTTTCCTTTCCTAATAAACAGGTTAGATCAAATCCGATTGATAATTACCGAGATTAGTGCAATGAAACAATCTATCTATAGTTCTATAACAGTATAAATTTACACAACCACATTTCACGAATTCCTTATCTGTGACAATGCTGTTTGATAAGAAATATTTAAGCTTTAGTGGAGCAATGGGTATGAGTTTTCCATTTCACAATATCTTAAGGTAAAACAACCATGAAGATGGATCCATTAACATTGCCAATTGGTTCGATTATCCAACACTAGGGGGTACCAAAACGTTCATCAAAATGAAATAAACTATTTTCGATGGCTCGCTCAATAGGCGAAGACGGGAAAATAAGGACAGGTTATATATAGGAGATAAGGCCGTCTTTTGTGCAGCACAGTCGAACACAGTGTAGCCAGGCCATAACTGGCCTAAAATGCAGTGCTAAACTTCTGCTATCGAATAAAGATAACAAAATAAAAATATATATATAAGTAATAGTTACATATAACGGTGATCTGTATTTTTTTTTTTTGCTTTTTGTAATTTACTTTTTTTTGTCATATTTTTTCGAATGTAATTAAAATCGTCGAAGATTTTTTTTTTTAAATTTTTAAAATGCAGTTAGAATCGTCGAAGACAAGATCGGTATCAAAATTAGGAGCTAAAAAAGTATCCGATATTTTTACCGCGTGCGGATATGGAAAGACTTTTTTTAAAGAACTTATTTAATCAAACTTTATACATATATTATACAAATTTGTTCAATAAGATGAGTTTTCAAACACTCAAATTTGCTCAACAAAATAAGCCAATAATTTACTTACATCCTGAGTTAAAAATATTTAGAATTCGAGATAATATTTACTCTATTTGGTACATCGAAATATAGTAGCATAGAAGCATTCTTATCAGCATAATACTGCAACGAAAACTTGATCTCTAAAAATGAAACTACACATAGCGGCAAATATGTAATATAATTATGACCAATGGCACAGCTTTAATCGCTTCATTTACGAAATGACGTAAGTAACGTGCGATAACGTAAAATCATTAAGAACAAGAGCGACTTTTGTATATGGTAAATTTATTTTTATATGTGCAATTCATATTCGTACTCGAATGGTTTTAATGACTAACGGCAGTTAGTATGTATGTAATAATTTTATATCTACTACACTTCGATGATATATACCCGTATTCATCATCAACAACATCTAAATTTTAAGTAACGTCTAAGGCAATTAACCCCTCACGCGCCAGACTTCGCAGTGCTCTCGAGTGCCCCGCGCTTTGTTTTATTGAAAAAGTTCAGTAAATTTTATGGTTTTACGTAAACTGTTATTGTTGCTATATTACAAGAAAATGTGAAATACAGTGCTAAAAACAATTGCTAATTGTAGAACGTTCAATTGGGCCAAACCTGTCCTAATAAGCGCGTTGAGCAAATTTTTTTTTTGTGTCAAACGGGTGTCCCATAAACGCGTGAGGGGTTAAAACATCAATGTTCGTGTTGAAGTCATATACCAACAATAAGTCATAGATGTAATAGGTTAGATAGGATTGCGTGTTGTTACCTAAAAATTGAGTGTTGTTATTGAAAACAGGCATTAGAGTATTATACCAACGGTATAAGTAATATTTTCATATCACGGGTCTACGGATGCTGTGAGGATGGGTAACTGTGCAGCTGAGACAAGTCGTCGATGAGCCTCAGATCCAGTTAATGCGGCCACAGTAATGCCTGCTTGATAAGAGGCCGGAATACGAATATGGCGTGTTCTTGTACCGTATTCGCCCCAGCCGATCGCTCGCCATTCTCTAACCACATTCACTACCTGACCTGTAAAAAAAAATTAATAGCTTTTAATATTTGCGCAAGTACACATGAAAAAGGTACACTTGTAGGTATGAAAGAGAGTATTGGTGTAAAGATGCGAAAGGGCATGCTCCGATGGTTCGGACATTTGGAAAGAATGCCGAACGAACGTCTGGTTAAGAAGATATACAATGCGAAAGTGGAAGGATGTAGGTACCGAGGGAGACCGAGACTAACCTACCTAGACCAGATCGGTCATGTACTGAAGGAAGGTGGAGTCAAGAGTCTCCGAAACCGGCGAGCGTGTATGAAGAGAATTATGAATGTTGAGGAAGCGAGTGAAGTATGCAGAGATAGAGTTCTCTGGCACTCTGTTCTCTCTGCCTACCCTGCAAGGGATATGGCGTGATGATATGTATGTATGTATGTACACATGAAAAACATACAATTTGTCAGGTTGATTTTTGTTTAAAATTAATAACTAATACTTTACAGTGTTTGCAGTTCCTGTGTGGTAGCAGCTAAGAATACTACCAGCCCTTACTTTGCTCGTGGATGTCGTAAAAGACGACTAAGAGCTTTATATTGACCTGGGCCAACTCCATCTGATGACATTTGGTCAACAATTACATTCCCAAGGAGGGTTAACGTCAAGCAGGCGGCCGGTCATAAAACTATTGCCAATATTTTTTTGCAATATGTACTATGAAAGCAGTGTACATATTGTATCGACCCCGAGTAATTGGGTAAATTTCAGTGTTATGTAATAACGAATAATACCAACCCTTACTTTGTAAGTGGATGTCGTAAATAAACGACTAAGAGCTTTCGATCGAACTGGACCAAGGTCTGGTCAATAATTACATGGTCTAGTCACAATGAGGTCAAGCTGCCGGTAGTAAATAGTGAAAAAAAAAACTTCTGTAAATAGCGTCGACTGCACAGATGGCGTAGTGTTTAGGATACCGACCTTCCGTGCCAGTTCCGTAGTTTCGATTTCCACACAGGACAACACTTTGTGCGAACCACATAGTATTGTTCTGCGTCTGGGTGTAATTTGTCTGCGTTAATTGCATGTTTGTAAAGTCCCTCGCAATACAAGAATTATTTACTTAGTGCAGTGGTGTCTTAAAGAAAAATGAATAAAACACTCGTTGGATGTCATATTACCTTAGTTTTCCCATAGTTGTATGCTGAATGCTCTAGATTTCTAGAATGTTCAAAACGTCGGGATAGTAAAAAATACAAACCAAATATCAGTAAAAATTGTTTTATTTCAAAAGTAAATATTTTAAAGAACCAATATTTACTTATCTATTATTATTATATCGTAAAAAAGACGGTTAAGGGAAATATCCCTTATGCATATTAATGCATACAACATCAATGCGAAAGAAGGAAAACTCGAAATAAAACCCTATATACGTCTGATCGGCGTAGAATAGTGGGCCAATTTCCACCCTATTGTAGAGAGGGCGCGAGTTCAACAGTGGGACATATATGAGCTAAGATGATGATAATGATGATTAAAAGTTTCTTAAGAGCAACTTACCAAGTACATTGAATGTATGGAAGCGTATATCAGGCACCATCGTCAGCGGTGTAAGATCTGTGTTAGCTGTAAATCTGGACAGCACATCTCGGCTTCTTACTAACAATACAGAAGGTGATATCAAACGCGGCCACAGCACAGCCTCCCGGACACACTCCACTGGATTGCACAAGTATATCCTCCGAGAGGACACACCGAATACCATCTGGTGATGCCACGCATCAGGAATGTCGCCTTCGCATCCCGCTTGTAAGTTCAATGTTAGAATCGGAACTGCCCCTGTAAGTGAAGTTCAATCAAATCAATTAATAATTCCAGTGAAAGTTGTCGCCCTTAAACCAATTTCTTCTGCCCAGTGTGGTATAGTAGAATTTAATTCCCATTTTGGAGGAGTATCGAGCCCAACAGTGTGTTTGTGCTGAGATAATGATGACATATTGCTACATGTAATCTGCTTGTTTATTTTTTAACACACGAATAAATTATTTTATCCCCGAATGACATACAAATACACACACAACGAAATTGAAAAAAAATATACTTCGCACAGGATTTCTTATGTGGAAATCTGGCTACGGCACGGAGAGAAGGCGGTGCCACATCACTACGAGTTCTGTACAATAAAATTCGTTAAGTCTATGTTCGGGTGAACGAAAAGCGATACAAAATATAGACAAGCACAGACTATTGTAACCTATACTCGAACACTGCGTGGAACTAAATTTTATAACATTTCGGACGAAAGCTTTTATCCTCGAAGGACCCAACGCGGATAAAAGCTTTGGTCATCAATTTTAGGACATGAACAAGAAATTCTCCACTTCGGCATGACAAGAGCACCCCTAAGGCTAAGTTCAGACGGTTGGCTCGGCGCGCGGTTTAAGATTGTAACAAATCAATGTTGTTGTGTAACATGACCGCGTGTGTCCGCGCGCACTACCATGCCCCACGCACAAGATCTCAAACCGCGCGTCGCCACGCGGTTTGAGATTTACCATCCTGCATGGACCTGTTCAATTGACCCGCGCGGTTTGAGAGAGACGGACACACGGAGCCACGAAAACGGAGGACGATTTTCTTTTGGTGATATGCAATATCTTACAGCACCATCTGTAGGTTGCAAATCCTTGTCAAAGCAATCATACAAAAAGTCAAAGGATGCAATCGACATCTTAAAATATGTAGTTCTAAAATCGATCTTCGTGTAGTCTTAGTGTGGGAACTACATACGAATTACAGTGGAAACTACATTTATACAGCGTGACTGGTAAAAGATTGTACATATTGAGAGAGGGTATTCAGTACTCGATTCTGATACCGAATATGTAAAAAAAATTGATACTTAAATTTTGAACTAATTGTCCTATAAAAATATTTATTTAGGTACACCTCCGCATAGATATTGAAATTACATTAAAATAGTAATTAGCCGAGCGCGTGACCTTGACAACAGTGCTAAGTAGTGGCTCCCGCGCACACTCTGCCCCGGCCCCCGAGGGATGTCTCCGGGGTGAGTGTCCGTCTGTGGTCAGCTGATCAGTCAGAGCGCGTGCGCCGTATCGGGTGTTTTGCATTTCCGTGTTTGTTAACCTACGCGTCTTTCAATTGCCCGCGTTTTGATTTTAACCGTGACTATTTATGTGTGAAGTGTGATAGAATGTGTTATTTTCACTAAGAGTGTTGGGAAATTGCATATGCTCGACCAAATGGCAGTGTACGAGGTGCGATTGATTTGTATCGAGAAATGTTGAGAAGGTGACCATCTTTTTGAGAATTCTGACACACTAATATTGTTGAGGTTTACTATCTAGTTAATTAATATTACCTTCTTATTATATTTTTATTGGTTACATGTGACCATTATCTATCCTCTCCTTCGATATGTACAGTCTTTTACCAGTCATACTGTACATACAGCGAAGTGGGAACTACATTTGTAAGAGTAAGTTAAGAGTTCTTCGTACAAATGCGAGAGTGTTATTACAGTCAAAAAATTAAGTTATTAATACCATACTCAGTGCGATCTGTATGTCACACAGTTAGAGTGCAGCAGGAACTCAGAAGCTGTATAAAGGCACAAACCTCTATAAATATTCAAAATTGCAACACTTGCCTAGAGTGATCCAATCAGCCAACCAATGTGACAATGAGACGGCTCGTTCTGGATACGTAGGGAAAAACCTGGCAGTGACCAGCCCATCAGAGGCTCTGTGTATGCCAGACACTAAATCTGCGGCCGTGCAACCAGCGATGGCGCGTGATAACAAATATCTGAAATAAAAATAGTACTTTAATTAATATAATTTTCATATTGTTTTCTAATCGTTGTGTTAGCTGGCTACGTATACTACCAACCCTTCTATCGACATAAGACATCAACATGACTCTAACTGGTCAACAATTACATTACCAAGACGGGTTGACAGACAAGCGATCAGTCATAAAACTGTTATTAAAACTTTTGCCTTTGCAAAAAAAAAGACTGCTATTGTCTCGGTTTTAACTAGCAGCCAAGAATTTCGATGTACTTTGGTCTCTTCACTTAAAACTGCAATAGATTTCATAAATTCTCTAGAATAACAATCGTAGCTAAATATCTTACTCGCCCCAAAATCATTAACCACGATCTTTAACTCTAATCGTAAATAGGTCATAATTAATTTTAAATATAAACACATACATACTAGACATGTGTAAGTAATACACTCGTATTACTTACGTATCACACGTAATATTACCCGACCGTGTACTGACCCATTACACGACTAAACATCACATCACTTTAAATATCACACATCACATTAAACATGACGCGAACACCCATGTACTGTGTGCTGAGTGTGAGTTTTGACGTTAACATGTCGAGCTCTACAGCGTGCGCGTAAGCATGCCATTTGTATGAAGAAATGTAGTTTCAAAAACGCGCCGCTAGTGGCGCTGTACATTATTTCAAGCGAGCAGACCAGCCCCCCCTGGTAGCAGCCGTTTGATTGACGCACGGGCCATCTAAAACTTAGCCATGCCAAAGGTAACTTGAAGACCCGGTCTTCGACGCCACCACCATTTTGAATATTTTTGAGACGTGCTCAACCTCGTTAATCTCATCAAGAAATTGCATCGAGTGCAAATACATTATTAATAAATAAAGGAGAAAGGGTGACATTGGTTCCAATAATAAAAATGAAATACTCTTTTGTATCATATATTTCTTGAACTATACCTAGTCTTGCCCTAAATACTGTAACAAAGAAAAACCTTTTTCTATTGCAAAAAATATTTATTACTTTTACAGTGTTAGTTTAATACATAAATATAAAACAATTTAAAATATAAAAAGCTTGTTCGAAGTGGTTTCCATTGGCTGCAATACAGTCCTTTAAACGTAGAGGCCAGTTGTAGAAGCACGCACTCTTTCAATGGGAAAATTCTTCACTGCCAATCGTATAGATTGTTTTAGGGAAGGCTAGGCTAGGCTCCGGTAACTTCCTTCTAAGCTACAACATAAACAATAAAAAAATATGAAATTAGCAGCCTCTTTCTTTTTTGGGGGGTGGGTTATGGTCGGCGCACTCCTCGCACCACTCTGTCCGGGGCGACAGAGCCTCTCTGTTTTATCTGTAAGCACACACACCCGTAACCCACTCCTGGCATGTCGCCTTCGTCGTTGGGCCGACCACCGGAGCAGAATGTCTCGACGTCAGTGGTCGGGTGGACCGACGTCCCTCCCCTCGGGGAGGACGTCGGTCTTTCCTCGCGCGGTCGGCCTCTCGGAGAGTGACGGACTAACTCTATAATATATTCTATAATAAGTTAGCAGCCTCTACACATAAGAGTAACTGATAATACAAACTGCAAAGCGACTAACACATGAATCTAGATTTAAACAAGGTACTGTTCCCTTCTTTAGTTTTCTAAAGCCTTTGCTTGTTACAACGAAATCTTTATTGTTAAAATGAGAAGAACAAATCTTTGTATATTTCGTAGGAGTCCAGTTTTTTCTATTAATTTTTGAAATCCATTGCTTCTTAACATCGTCATTGGACGGTATTCTAAAACATACAAAATTTACAGTTTAATTATAATAGGTTCATTTAAAGTAGTGTAAAAAATATTTTCTTTGATGAAAAAGCCGAATGTTATAATTATATTCTAATTACGACCCTGGATTTTTGACACTTTTATAGTTCTTCATAGTTAACGACAGCTGGCGTATTGCTTACAAAATAATTATCAACTACATATAAAACTCATATTTTTCTCGAGGTAAAAAAAAGGCTTTGGGTATAAATTTTAATACTCATGGTTATTAGTTATTACAATAATCTTAATAGTTTGAACTGTATGTGCTTTTATTGTTCTAGGTCCTATTACGCAAAGTGGTGCCATCTAACGTTGAGTAAAATTATTTTTGAATATGATACCGTCAAAAGAACTTTCTAGAAATTATTTTGATAAATTATGAATAAATATACTTACAAATGAAATGTGATTCTTTCCATAGCATCTGTATGTTTATCGGAGTAGTTTTTACATGATAAAACACAACACTTCATGGTTTTCTTCGTAATAACATAAAAATAAACCAAAAATATAATTTTATCCACCGTACGAACACCGGCAGCGACGACAGAAGACTAATAGGCCACGCCTACTATTGATGTTAACGTGATGACGTCACGGCCTACTTGAGAATCACAGTGCACAGTAACTTAGGCCGTCTCCTCTTTGTATTTGCTCCGTGTGCCCTACGCTCCCTAATTTCCGTAATGCCATATCACATCACTTCGCCAAGTACTGTTTCGCGCATGTCTAATACATACCTGGGTAGTGGTGCATTATTCGCCCGTTGTCGTGTACCAACTGCGGATGTGATCCGTTCTATATTCACAGGGACTCCTAACGCATTCTGAAATATAAGAAAACTTCAGGAACAAGAAAGCAACAAACAAATACTACAGCTAGAAATAAATATAATGATGACCAATCTCTTCTAAGTACTTCTTTCAACTTCAACCCATATACGCTGGTCAGACGGATTGATATAGACTTTTATGTCGAAATTTTCTTCTCTCGCATAGATACTATCTGCATATCTTTTTCTGTGCGACTTAGTTGTTAGCCTCAAAGGACTATGGCAACTTTACCCGGACTGTGGGTGAGCGCTGAGGACTCTCAACCCGAGATCTGCATATCTTAATCCTTAGTCGTTTTACACAAGACCCATGGGCTCACCCCCTTTCTACCAATTTGTATTCCTTCTCCATTACCATACGGAAAAATAAGTACTATTAATTAGAACGAACTATACATGCATGTTATAATTTCTTTATTTTATAATCAACAGCCAGCAATAACAATATAGTCAACTAAGCTCCAAAAATAGCAGTAATCTTATAAAAAATCGTATAAAAATGAAAATCGGTACTCATATTGGGACACCATTATTTTTTAGCTTTGGGTTTGAGCATGAGGGAGAGGGTAGTTGGTACTTAGATCCCTACTCCATATATAGAGCAAAAATCGTATCAACGACGATAGGTGATACTACTTCATCCATCCATCAATCTGTGTGATAATTCTTAAACATAGGCCCCTCCCAAGGAGAGCGCATTTGGCGCGTGGCCCCATAAACCAACGCATTCCCTCTCCATCACCATCGGGCCGGCCACTGGTATCGCTTCCTTGACATCCGTGACCAGCCCAGAGGGTTGCCCTTTCGGGTACCAACCCCCGGTCGATGACCCAGCTTGCTGCCAGGGTGTCGCCGTCACGTGGTCAGCCTCTCTGCGGGTGACGGACTATTCCCCGCTCCAGTCACTAGCGGCCTCGGCTAAGGCCCGTGAACTTCTAAACAGTTTTTATGACTACCACGGTAAAAACACAACTCCATGCATAGTTGTCACCCATTGAGTCATTCCATCCATCCACCCATCAGCCCGTAAACGTCCACTGTTGGACATAGGCCTCCCCACGAGAATGCCATTCAACACGATCCCGCGCCATCTGCATCCAGCGGTTTCCTGCGACCTTGATAATGTCGTCAGTCCACCTAGTGGGGGGACGTCCTACGCGACGCCGTCCGATTCGTGGTCTTTTTTTTCTCTTCTTCATTGAATCATTACCAGACTAAAATTACTATAACAGTTTTTTAGAAAGCAAGGTTAATAACAACATTAATATTTACTAAGTCCTACTTTTTTTATCCTTTTTTTCTAATCGGTTAACTCTGTTGCGAGTCCCAAAACAACTAAAATATTTCCCGGGGCATCGCGAGGATTAAATCTTAATGTCTTATGGGAGATCATTGTGGATTCTGACTTACAGAAGTTACAATGTTGGTTACATTAAAAATAAAGAAATGGGTGCGTGTAGTTATGTATGCGCGCGAGAAGTTATACTTCTTTGGCATCATTAAAAAATAGTTTTAATTGAATGCAAATTAATTCAATAAAAGGACTGGAAAAGGATAGCATAATTTTTTTCACTAATATTAACGAATAGTAAATAGATAATAATAATCAAAATATTCAATTTAACTGAATAATATTTATTAGCACGTATAATTCGCACCTGTATGAAACTAAAACACGTTTTGCGTCTAACTTCAACCTGTTACTTTTGTATTACAGAGATGTGCGCGCATCTTAAAATTTCACTATCGATTTTATGACCGACTTCAACCTGTTACTTTAGCGTTACAGTGATGCGAGCGCATCTTTAAATTTCACTCATCATTTTTTCATAAAGAAGTATAACTTCAAAAATACTTACAAATACATTGACGACAGCAGTGGCCCCGCAAGCTGAAGTTGCTATTTGAGTAACCTGGCGTTCGCAAGCTTCACATTCAGACCATATCATGCACCGTGGAGGCTCCACGCAACCTACACTACTCGTGCTTGTTCCAGCTGTAACATTGCCGCTTGACTCACCCACCTGTCGACAGAAATATCATTTGATTTAAATAACTATAATATACATCCTACCAAATAATATATTCAACTAAAAAGATAAAATGATATATATCGGAAATCGTAGTGTTGGTCGCCCCGCACCAGGTGGACCGACGACCTGTTCAGATTCGAATAAAGAACCTTTATTCAAAGTTCTGCGGAAAATTGCAAGTTGAAGTTCTGGGGCAGTGCTCATCACAGGAGTAAGATTTCCTTACATCCTATTCCACCTTGATCCCATCCTGTATTCCTTCCTTTCTTGAGGTGTACGGTATATTGATTAACCGTGGGAAAGTGGTGGGTCTTCCTTCGTCTCCTCCATTTTATAATAATAATGGATTGCCGCCATGTATCGCCTAATTCAATCAATTATATCCTAATCTAAATAAGAAATTTCAACTAAACATACTTTTCTATCTAAATAAGTAAGCACCAAGGCAATTGATGGTGGTAAAGCATCATAAAATTGATATTGGGTCTCACTAGAATGAACCCAAAGACTATTAGGCAATTCTGTCCTAAATTTACTGAGATTTTCAGATGATGGTATAGATGATATATATGTACATTATACACATAATATAGTAGCTTTGTTTATCAAGAACATCGCACCTTCAAATGGTGATTGCAGTGGATCCAAATTATACCTAATACTGGATGTGTTATAATGTTTCAAAATAGTCACTCTTACTTTACTAGGTCAAGATTTTTCTACAATTTTATTTGTCTAAAAAATTCTTGCAATACAATTTTTATTTATTCATAATTATGCTAATACAAATAATAAAAGATACCAGCTTTAAATTTTGAGTTTTCATAAGTGCCACAATAGAATGTTCTATTTGTACTTATTATGTACGTACAATTTATGACTTATTGACAGCGTGGCCTATACTAGATAAAGGTTAAAACTGCGGGTTAAACCACCTACATTTTAATATAGAATATTCTATTAGTAGCTCAAAAAATTATAATGGTAGTTAATTATTGCTCTAGGGAATTAATAGTTTTTAATTTCTGTTAACCTTAGCTTCAATGTCAAACTTGGTCTTCTCTGCAGTTAATTTCTTGGCCATAGTTACATGATATAAAGCTGATGACAGGTTAGCTGGATCTAGTGATGATCCTTGATTGATTTGATATCCATGAGGTTCTTCTTCAACTACAATAAATTTATATTTTTATTTAATTATAATCTTACACCTTGACCCCAAATGTATAAACAAAGTTGTTACAGGCAAATATTTCAATATGTAACTTCTAGTGCATTTTCTTAAGCAGCTTATTGCCAAATTTTTTTCTTCTTATTGACTATTTTTTATATTAAATGAAAACCCCAACACATTTTCATAACCCAGGATTTGAACCCAGAACCTTAAAATATTCAGGCAAAAATAAAAAATGATAAGTAGAAAATATTAGTATTTTTAAAGCTGCATATTGAATCACAGAAGGATACTAACATTTTAAAAATATATATTCAATTTCTTCTACTAAATCAATTATGTATATCAAAAATTTTTAAAATCATACAAAAACATTTTTTTTTATAAAATAAACTATATTTAACTTTAATATATAGAAAATGATGATTAAAGTTTGGTTATACTCTATTACATTAAACTTAGATTATAATAGAAGCCACTTACAATTTAATATTTCTCTTGGCGTTACTAAATCTCCACTTGTGGCATGAAGATTAATAGGTACATTCACAGTACCATGAGCCATTGTTCTTCTGACTAACAACTGTTCACCTTTTGTATTAACATGAGTTATATATGGACCAAAACTATAAGTACCAGTACTTTCAGAAGCATCACTGCGACTAGGAACTACATTACGGCTTGTTGATGGCACACTATATGAATATAGATCACTATTGTCAACATGTGATACAGATGCAATATTAGTATTAACAATTACAGGAGGTATAAACCTCGGTACACTTGCCACATGTTCAGGCGATGTACCTCTTATTAATACTGGCTCTATTTCCTCAACCATGTTACCCGCTACCTCTAAATCAACATCAGGTGAAGATTCATCACCCGTATCTGCCTCACATGAAGGTCCTGGGTCAAAATCCATTTCTAAAAATTCCATGTCAGGACTTGACGCCCTTGATGCTTGTTCTCTAACGGGTACAACACCTGCTTGTGGTACTGGATAGTTTGGTAATGGTAGATGTCTGTCTAAAGGCAAGCCCATATCTAGGCTGAAAAATGAGCTTGGTAAATCAGCCAAGTGTTCTCCACCTCTGTATGTGTAAATGCATCCATCTTCAGAGCCCAATGAGTAATCATCATTGCCTGTATCACTGGAACTGTCATCATCTATCCTATTCAATTTCAAACTTGATGGCCTTTTTCTATTTTCTTTAAAATTACTTTCAGAACTACTTGGTTTATCAGAAGCTCTACTAGTAGATGGTACACCAGCCATACTACTTCCAGCTTTATCTATGCACTTTTTATGTTTCTGACATGATTGTATATCCCCTTGAGATTCTACACCATTGTCATATAAGTTTACTACAGTTCTACTATTTGATGCGACTGCAGACTCCGTCGTACCAGTATTAGACTTGCTTACCTTGCTGCATATTTCTATTTGCTGTTGAGTCATACTATTTGAAATTTTGATAGTTTCTGAAATAATTTCTTTACACCTACTAGTCTGAGGGGTCGGCTCATTATCAGATAATGAGTTCATGTGATTCCTCTGTGGTCCATTCGACAAAAGAAATTTGTTGCTCTGATTGGAAGCGGAAGGTTGTAAATTTTCGGTGTCATCTCTATATCTTAAATTTGTAGATGTACTCCTATGATTCCTATTACCTTCACTATCACCATCAAGCTTAAGAGGCTTCCGCGGAGGTGCGGAATCTTTAGATGAATCCATCATTACAAATACATTGTAAATGTCGGCATTGTTCACTTAATATTTAAGGTTACCAACTGCTTATTGACAATATTATTAAACGCAAAGGCAGGCTAAAATAAAATCGGTTACAGGGTAAAATCAAAACACTGGAAATATAACTTACAATCTGCAAAATGGTATAATAACAAACCAATTCCTCAATAGATACGAAATCAGATCAAAATCTTGTTTGACACATGACAAAAATGACAGTTAAAGTGAGAAAAGACAATATAGGAATTTTATAGCCTTGTCTACCCGGTGAATTACAAACCAAGTCTTTATTTATCATTTTTGCAAAAATGAATTAATTATTAAGATATTTTATGTGTAGAGAAAATACAAAAAACAGGGCTTTGTATGTTACGTTATCGTAAAACCATCTATTATATACATATATAATACATATCTACATACAATGCTTAAAGTAACATTTATATACTAAATTAAAATAAACAATCAAACCACTGTCCGCTAATGATTTTGATATAGATAAATTTAACACTACATATTGTTAAGGCAAATAGGCTGCATTCATCAATACACCACAGAATACATTTTATAGACAGATTAATATACGACCTACTTAGTTTGTAGCCGTTACCAAGCCACTATTATTTTTAATAGCGAACTATTCTTTTTTATAAGTATTATTTAAAATATAAACATTAGTAATATACGATCTGGTGTGAACAATAAAATATGAGATAAATAAAATATTCGTTATTAATTTTTATACTCATCATACACATATACATATTATGCTTTATAAAAACTTAATTACGAACGAAAAATTATTGTCACATTGAGATCCGAAACCACGCCTATTAAAAAGCCATTCATATACCACTTACATACCACTTACACCAGCGTGACCTGTTGTAGGACATTCAATTTTCGCTTCGTATTATATATTCATCTTTTTAAAGGAAACATACGTATACAGATTTAAATGTTAAATTTACATACATACACATACATACCATCACGCCATGTCCCTTGCAGGATAGGCAGAGAGAACAGAGTGCCAGAGAACTCTATCCTTGCATACTTCACTCGCTTCTTCAACATTCATAATTCTCTTCATATTCGCCGGTTTTGGAGAATCTTGACTCCACCTTCCTTCAGTACATGACCGATCTGGTCTAGGTAGGTTATTCTCGGTCTCCCCCAGTACCTACATCCTTCCACTTTCGCGTTGTATATCTTCTTAACCAGACGTTCGTTCGGCATTCTTTCCACATGTCCGAACCATCGGAGCATTCTCTTTCGCAACTTTACACCAATACTCTCTTTCATACCTACTCGTTCTCTTACATCGTCGTTACGAATGCGATCGGTCAGCCTAACTCCACAGATTTTCCTTTCATACTCTTTTCTGCATACCCAACCCTCGCTTCCATACAGTAATGTTGGGACAAGCACTGCGTTATGTATTGCTACACGTGCCTTCTGGCTGAGGTGGTGGCCGAGAAGTTGTCCCAACGCTCCGTTCACTCTATTTTCCGCATTCACTCTTCGCTCTAAATCAGTGGTGTACCTTCCATCTCGGCTAAATCCATATCCAAGATATACAAATTCATCCACTTGCCTTCCAGTACATCATTACCTATTGTTACTCTTACATCTGTTCTGGCTTCATCTCTTTCAAAGACCATTATTTCGGTTTTGCTCACATTCACGCGTAGACCCATTTCCTTACAATCTTCTGTCATTGTGTCAACTAGGGTCTGCAGGTCAGTCGCTGACTGTGCCAGCAGTACTGCATCATCTACATAGAGCAGAGCAGTGACCACTGAGTCGCCCATTTGGACTCCCACATTCATATCGTCCAACCTTTGGAGACATTTATCCAGATATATGATAAACAGCCTGGCTGACAGAACGCACCCCTGCTTAACGCCGATATTGACGTCAAACCAAGGCGACATTCCATCATCCAGCCGCACACATGCTCTACAACCCATGTAACTGGACTGCACAGCCCGTAGCAGTTTACCGTTAATGCCATACTCCGGTAAAATGTCCCAAAGATCCTTTCGTACAACCGTGTCAAATGCTCTCTCCAGATCTACAAAACTATAGAAAACCCTCTGACCTAGAGCCAGATGCTTCTCCACAATGTTGCGTAGAGAGAATACTTGATCCATGCATCCCCTTCCACTCCTGAAACCTCCTTGTGTCTCACACAGCAAACCATCGGACACCATCCTCATAATCAATGTTAAATTTAAATGCTAAATTTCAGTAATGTGAATGATAAGGTCACCATTTAATACAATTCTAACTACAAAATTAGAGTTAATATTTTAATAATCATGACCAATTAGTTAAATTAGCCTACATCTTAAAGACTAGCTATAGGTAATACGTTGTAGCAATAAAATTGCATCAAAAATTTCCATGCCATATATATATGGCAGAATATGATGGAGTGTGTTATACAATCAAGACCTATTATAATCATATTTTTGGCAATAAAGATTATTGTTATTAAAAAAAATGTATCACGTCCATATTTAGCCACATCATATATGAATATCACATAGAATAAACCACCTCACATTTCATTGGTATGTTAATTACTTTATTTAAAAAATGTTACCGTTTATTTCATTGTAAATCTTTCCGCTTAGTATTATATATTAATAATAACTTAACGGTTTTACCTAGATTATTGTAACCACTGGATCAGTGGCTTTCTCTTTTCTTTTCTACTAGCATTCTCCGATTCGCCGCAGTCACGGTACCCTTAAGGACAACCATAGATTATAATATTATACTGGATAAGGACAACTACTTATTGTCCACCCTACCTACGTGATTCCAGTGTTCACGACCATCGCTCCCTGAAGACCACTCGCAGCTCAGCCGGTGTGAACTACCATTCCTCGGAGTGAACCTAGCAGGGATCAATAGAAGCCATCTATCAAAAGCGTATTGAGTTTCGGTATGACATGACACCCGCAAAACGTATAAGTGTGACGTACCCACCTACCCGAGATTTATTATTTACTAGCTTTTGCCCGCGACTTTGTCCACGCAGAAGTCATCTCTGACAGAGTTAAATAGAATAAATAAAATAATTAAAAAAATCAAAAAACCCGACTGTGTAAAAAGTGAACCAAATTATGTACACAATAAATAAAAACAAACTGAAAAGAAATAAAACAAGCACTTAGATGTCCGGTGGTCTATAATTCTATAATATATTATTGAATGAATACTATTGAAGAAAATAAAATATATTCTAGTAATTAAACGTAACAACTGAACAGTCGGGATCCATTATTCGACAGCAAATCTAATTTTTCAATGTATTAATCATTATTCGACAGCACATTTAATTTTTCAATGGATCCCGACTGTTCAGTTGTTATGTTCAATTACTAGAATATATTTTATTTTCTTCAATAGTATTCATTCAATAATATATTATAGAATTATAGACCACCGGACATCTAAGTGCTTGTTTTATTTCTTTTCAGTTTGTTTTTATTTACTGTGTACATAATTTGGTTCACTTTTTACACAGTCGGGTTTTTTGATTTTTTAATTATTTTATTTATTTTATACTTTTTAGTCATAAGTATCTAGATAGGCTACAGTTATTTTATTTATTAATGAGTAGTTACCTACCTATATATCGTTTTTCGACTTAAGTTGAGTACTAAATCATTTGAAGTTCGAGATGGGCGACCGTGTTAGACATTAGATACTTTAGGTAGTCCAATCCAAAATAATAGGTATCGAGTAGATAATTTAGTATATGTCCATCCACATACACATGCACAGTCATACGAAGTTTTCGTCTTTTCATTGTAAATTTTTACTGTCTAAAGACCTATATGCGAGATTGGTTGCTACGCAACTTTAAATCGATATAGATCCTAAACGGTCTATTGCATCGAAAAATGTTATGAGAAAACTAATAATGATTTTTAAATACCTATTCAACGATACCCCACTCAACATAGTTTGGAGACTTTCATTTTCTTCATTTTCACATACCAGGCGTCCAGTAGTCGCTATATTGAATTTTCACTAACGTCATGCCTTTAGTGACACTCGCCGGACTAAAAGGAATCGATTGACGTGTGAATCATAAAAATCGGTCCAGTAGTTTGGTCTATATAGTGCTTCAAAGGAACATACATACATAGACTGTTAAACACAATACCACTCCTTTGCGTCGCGCAGTCGGGTAAAAAGTAATGCAAGGTGTTGAAGGTTTGTCGCTAGGACGATAATCAACAGCGTCAGAAACTGGGACACGGTCGCCGCCTTATACCATATATATACCATAGACCGGGTATATACCATAGCCGGTCACTAAAAAAAAAGGTGGTTCAAAGTTCTATTCATTCTACAAATTATATTGCCAATAATATACTATTTACGGTATAACCATGGGATAAAAATATAATTATCGCCACTCTTTATTTGACTGTTTTGTTTCACCAGCAGAGTTGCGACCTCGTTAGATATGATTTATTATTTCAGTTATAGAGTGAACATTTTTGAAGCTAAACTTAACCTGTATCTTAAACCATTAGGCAAGAACCTATTGCCATCTACTATGTGTATCGTGTGAGCTCTCATGCCGGCACTGGTCGCCACAACGGCACTGGTGCGGGGTTGATGGAGAGGAGAGAGAAACACGTGTTTATTTATTTTTATCGAAGAGTATTTGTACGTAATTTGAAAAGAATCGATAAAGAAATTTTCTCCCCATACACACTTTACCGCTTTGTTACACCCCCTTAGGGGCGGAATTCATAAAATCCTTTCATATTGAATCTCTATGTCATAAATTGAAACGTGCTTCAAAATTTAATGTTTCTAGCTTTAATAGTTTCGGCTTGGCGGTAATGAGTCGTTCAACCCACTTCACAGGCCTAATTTACACAACCAAAGGGGGTAAATTGACAAATGCCGGATATTACCCTAGAACATTTGATTCGACTCGTAATTTGAAAAGAATCAATAAAGATTTTTTTCTCCCCATACAAACTTTGCCACTCTGTTTTACCCACTTAGGGGTGTAATTTCGTAAAATCCTTTCTTAGTAAATTTCTACGTCATAGAAAGAAACCACTGTCAAAATTTCAAGTTGCCAGCTTCAATAATATCGGCTTGGCGCGAATGACTTAATGAGTCGTCCAACCCGCTTCGCAGGCCTAATTTACACCCCCAGAGGGTGAAAATTAAGTAATGCTGAAACACGTGTTTATTTATTTTTACTGAAGATAATTTGTACGTAATTTGAAAAGAATCAATAATTTTTTTTTTTTTTTAAATTGACATATTTTTTTTATTTATAAACCTATTGACATAAAATAAAGCTTAAATGTTAAGTGAAGCTTACTACAATATATTTGTGAAAACCGCGTTTAAATCGGATAAGTCGTTTCTGAGATTAGCGTGCACAAACGCACAGACAAACAGATAAACAGACAAAAATTTAAAAAATTATTGTTTTGGGTTCTTTATGTGTTGATGAAGGTCTCAGTAATTTTTTTTTTTTCCATGTATAGACAGCGATCCGTTACATTTTTATTATATGTATAGATATATCCACTATTAATTATATTATTATTCAAATAAATTAGTATAAAACAATTATTTTTATTTCTATGTACGTTAAGATGTAACAATGTGTTTGTCTTACATCAACTAAAATAAAAGTACCTAAGTGTTTGATAAAGTATGACAAGAAGGACTTATAAATTATACAACATACACCTTAAAAATCTCAACATAATCTTAATAAAACAACTATTTAAATCGACACAACTTTCACTACAGAGACATGGTCGATCTCTTACCTTATACATGCTAGTGTCTTACATGGCCTAGTCCTATTTCCGTACCTATTCTTGCTATACTTTAGCAATATTTCAAAACTCCCAAGAATACATACAGTGCTTTGCATAGACGATACATACATAGCCTCCCGCCTGTTTCCCAGAGGGGTAGGCAGAGACTACGGATTGCCACAAACCACGATCCTGGCATACTTCCATCGCTTCATTCACACTCATGGTCTTCACGCATGCTCTACGATTACGCATACTCTTAATAAGACCTCTCGTCAACACATCTCCAACTTGGTGCAGAAAAGTATGACGTGGTCTTCCCCTTGTATTCGTTCCATTCACGTTTGCTTTATATATTTACTTCGTCAACCTCTCGTCACTCATTCTTTCTAAATGTCCAAATCACCTAAGCATACCCCTTTTGATTTTTGTCACTACTTCTTCATTCACACTACAGCGCTCTCTTATAACATTATTCCTAATTTATTTTATACTAGCTTCTGCCCGCGGCTTCGCCCGCGTAAAAGGTTACTTTCCTAAAGTTTTTCATCCCCTATTTTTATTTAACCCCTTAAGAGTAAATTTTTTAACAAAATTTTAATGTCATAGTTATTTATATCTAATCAATAGCCTTTTAAGGTTCTGGCTTGAAAAATGACAATACTTCGTTACAACTTTTCATCCCCATTTATAACCCTCTTTTTGCATTAAAAAGTAGCCTTTGTCTTTTGTCAGGCTCTAGATCATCTGTGTACCAAATTTCAATTAGATCAGTTCAGTAGTTTTGGTGTGAAAGAGCGACAGACAGAGTTACTTTCACATTTATAATATTAATAAGGATAGACGATAGCACGATTTGTTCAACTGCGAATACTGTAGACAGCGGCTAATTCTAATCAAATGATTTAAAAAAAAATAGAGATATATCTCGAGAAAAGTCAGGCAATCATGTTTAATAGGCGAGCTGTCTATCTATACCGCGCAAGTGCCGTTTCTGTATTCAGACGCTTTTATATTTAGGCACACAATCTGACTTTATATTACCTGCATACAACTTATTATGACCTACAGTAGCGTAATTTTCGTCAATGCTAAGCTAGACAGAATCCATAGGCTACATTACAAAACAAGTTCACATGCCGAGCTAAGGCAGCACTGTAGTTCATTCGACTTCGAACTGTCGACAATCAGGCAATTTATGAAACAATGCTCCCGGAGTTACTTTCACTTAGCCACAATTCACTCAAACACTTTAGTGGAACGGAGCGGAATGCCGTGGTAAGCGCCTTAAATAATTATAATATGAATTTGTATTAAAGCCACAGACTAAGTAGTAACAATTAAATTATTAAAGCATGACTAGACATTTGAATACTTTGATTAAACGAATTGGGGAAGGCCGACATTTTGTACAGAATCATTAAATTTGATTTAATAACAAACGTATGAGCGAATAGATAAAAAAATAAAATAAAAGAGCTTCTTCTACATCTATACCTACTAATATTATATAGCTGAAGAGTTTGTTTGTTTGTTTGAACGCGCTAATCTCAGAAACTACTGGTCCGATTTGAAAAATTCTTTCAGTGTTGGATAGCCCATTTATTGAGGAAGGCTATAGGTTATATCATCACACTAAGTTGATTAGAAACAGAGCAACAATGAATCGTGTTACAAAATCGGGAGTTTTATTTTCCTTTTGAGAGCTTCCGCTGCGTGCGGTGCGCAAACGGTTAAAGTTTTGTAAAAATCATGTATGACAGAATTATTCCTCTTTTAAATTTTTAATAAAAAAAAGTTCGCGACAGCATATGTTTACCTCCAAGGGTTGGTTCATTATAACCTTTTTTATGCTAACCCAATTTATTGTAATATAATGCGATATTTGCGAAGTTATTATTATAAACATGAGATTAATCTTTACCCGAGTAAATACTTTATTCATCATAAGTATTTAATTTAAAACATAATTGCCCTTTAGATCATCTGATTTCAAAAAAGGAAGTTCAGCTAGTACGTCATAAAAGCTTATGAATATTTTAAAATTATATTTCTTTTGTACCTTTGTTTAATTGTTTGTTGGCCTCAGACGGCTTTCAATAGGTGACTTAGGCTCTAAATAAAATACTCAGAATTTAAGATTTTAAGCGATATCGGTCAAGAATTATTATTATATTATATTAATTTACCGCTCTAAACATTGGCAAAGTAAATGGTATATTATTAATAACTATTTCGCACACAGACAGCAGGGGCGGTTGGAAATATTTTGTGTTATTTTCTCGTAGAACCCAATATTTGAATTTCGCATAATTAGATTCAATAGAATGTCTTATTTTCAAAATAATTTTGCTGCCCAGCTGAAGTATTTTTTAAAATTCTGTGCAAATTCCTAATCAATTTGTCATCATATAATTTATAACTAATATCACACTAACTAAAGTAGCCATATATTGAGAAAGAAAGTTTAAGCTAATATTTTCCAAAGCTAAAGTATTGATCATTATCTGCCATAAATTGTTATTTATTAATGAAATGACTAGCTGAATGGTTCTATAGCTGATCATCTAAGACAGTGTTTCCCAACCTTCATTTCGCCAAGCCTCCCCGAGCTAAAAATAATATTTTCATGCCCCCCCTTAGGTAAGTTTCAACCAAAATAAGGAACGCACATTTTTTTATTAATTAAATTATTTATTTTTAGGTATTTTAAATAGGTTAAATACAGATACAATATATTAATTAAGGATAATGAACGAAAGAATACATTTGAATCATTAAGTACTTTTACAAAAATCTAAATAACCAACATTTTAGGTTTTTTATTTTTCTCTCACACAAAACAAATCGGGTTTTCATGAAACTTGGTGAAAATGTTCGTTTTTAACCGACTTCAAAAAGGAGGAGGTTCTATTTATGTCACAATTGCTGCAAATTGCTTGCAACTGTAATTGGCACATTGGATTTTTTGCAGAATCGTGATAAATCCGTTTTAAACCTACAAAGCCCACATCCTCCCACTTCCCGACTTCAAATCACCCGTAATTTATTTTTCCTGTTATTTTTATTATATTTTCTTCTTTTTTAGATGGGTTTCATCCAGTAACTTTATTTTTTTAATTATCTGTACTGGCCTACCATGCATCATTACTTGCTAGAATAGTTTTTTTTTATCTTTCACTTTCTTTTATATTTTAAATTATATTTTAATTTTTTTAAGGCAATTAGGAACAATATGGAATATACATTTTTTAAATTGTTTCTATCGATTACTTATGTTAATATAATACGTTAAAAAATATATTGTACACAGAAAAGTCAACATTTATTTTAAACTAAATATTAAAAACTGTAATGACTGTTTTTTTTTTTTTGGAAATGTAATCTTACATTATTACGTATTTACGACGCCCCCCTAATATTTCTCTACGCCTCCCTAGTGGGGCGTGCCCTCCAGGTTGGGAAGTCCTGATCTAAGAAATAAGATCAAGCATAGAGTAAATTAATACTTGTCTGTAGCTCCTTTATTTAGAGCTTCTGTGGTTGTCAAATTTTATTTCATTCATTATTTTTACAATGACAAATTGATTAAACCAGCTGTAGATTTCTAAAAACTGCGCCTTATTTATTCGTTTAATTGTTCTGATATACCTCAAATATCATTTCAGTTAACAATAATTTCATAAAATAAAGAAATACTGCTGAGAAAATGGCATACGCCTACTTATTCAAATACATCATCATCGGCGACACAGGTATTGATTTTATCTCTTAAAAAGTATTTGTGTATATCATTTTCATACCTCGCACTTTTATTGTCTTTCTAAAAAGGCTGTTGTTACTTGGTCCCACAAACGGTAGTTGCTATGGAAAATATAAAGATCGATAGTTGGTGATTGTGGATTTTGTGTTATTTGCAATGTTTTATACGCCTACGCTGTTTACCACCTACCTTTACGCAGTCTGTAATGCGCACATCTTTATGTGTTTCATCTCACTTGTGCCATAGGGCGAAAATGATTAGTGGAATTATTAATCCCTTGTTATAAACTCCTACTACTAAATAATTTTGTTTATAGCATATTTCAAGGATTTCCTTTGTTTTCTTTTTTGCATAGATTTTGTCAACACTAAATGTAATTGTATATAAACATGATATTCTTCAAAATATTATGAAAATGCTGAATTAACTTCATATTTAAATAAAGCTGTGGATTAAGTTATTTAAAATAAGAGGTCACAGCTCACAATGAATAGGGCATTGTATCTGCACTCAATTTCTCTTTGTATTGTTTTGCAATCTTTTATTAGAAACCGATTGTTAACTGTTTCTTAAGTTGTTTTTTTTTAGATATAATTTATCTTGGTTTTATAACATTGTAATATAGAAATTGTGGGTTATATGCTTAAAATATTTGATTATTGTCTTACTCCTTCAACTCTTTATCCAAGTTATTTATAATTATAGTCTATCTAATCTAAGAAGTGCACTTTGACAGCGGTCTGAGTAAGTTGTCTAGGTATGTGAACCAAACAATCGTTATGGAAAATATCCGATTTTACTGAGAAATCGATATTGATTCTTTATAATTAATAATCGGTTTATTTTTTATTTTTCAAAAAGGTGATGAATAAATTAAGTGCTAAATTAGTACTAAACAAATTTAATTATTTCAGCATAGCACAATCTATTCATCATATTTAGTAGGATAAGGTTAATTAAAAACAAAAACTGGATTTAAAAATAGCTATTTATTAAGAATTACTACTATTACTTGAATTAACAGCGTCGCAACCATTAATAATTATTGCCTCATCAATCAAAGTGTCGAAATGTACATCTCTGTCAAAATCTCTATTCGATTAATTGTATTATTCTAATATTTTTACCGATTATTTGGATATTCATGAATTGGAAGTTGTCAAGCACTACTGTATAGAACGTGATGACGTGACATTGTTAGGTCGTCAATAACAATTACTATTTACCATGTTATTTTTATTTTTAATTAGTTTTACGAGTTTCAACATTAGATTATTGTACAAGAAAGTCACCCGCAATGTTCATTATGTAAATAACCTAATAGTTGTTTAAAATTTCAGATTTAGTGTTTACAATCATGTGTAGACGTTTGACCAAGGTTATTGTGTATTAAAAAATGCAAAACGTCAAAATGCACTTCTTAGATTAGATGAACTATAGGTAATATATTTCTGATATTACAGAGAAATTTATAAAGATATATGTAATTAATGAATATATATTATAACTACCTAAACTTGTTCATTGACCACACAAACTTTATTTACAAAGGAATAAGTAGAGTTCTGACATAAACATCTTTTATGTTAAAACATGTGATCTAACATAGTGGGTAGTAATTAAATTAAAATTCAAAAGATATTGTATCAATTCACAATTAAATTAAATAATCCTATTTTACCAATTTTTCTATTTTTGCATAAAAGATTCTAGATTCATTGAAATCATACAATATCTTTCTTGGTTATATTTAAAATTAAACACTAGGATTAATGAAAACATATATTTACCTTGATCATTAAAAGTAAAAATATTCTAGAATGCAATTTAATAGTGGCCTGACCACGCTGTCAACAGTTCCCTATCTACAGCCGCGGGACAGTCCGTCCGGGATAGTATCACATTCTCACAGAAGATAGATGTTTGAGTAATACATACATACATATCATCACGCCATATCCCTTGCAGGGTAGGCAGAGAGAACAGAGTGCCAGAGAAATCTATCTCTGCATACTTCACTCGCTTCCTCAACATTCATAATTCTCTTCATACACGCTAGTACTTGAGTAATAGCAATGTGCTATTGCACTTCATTCGGTGAGCGTGAGAGCCAGAAGCCCAACTGGGGTGGATTTGGGGTTTGTCAATACGGTTCTGGGGTTTGTCAATAAACTTCAATTCAGTTGCAATACCAAGGGTATAGCTAGGCCCCTGTCTACATTGGCCTAGCTATACCTTTGGCATTGCAAAGGTCCATGGGCGCCAGTGACACTTACCATCAGGTGTGCTGTCTGCTTGTTTGCCAAAATAAGCAATAAAAAAAAATTAAATTATGGAACTTATTATGCAAAATATTAGGATTAATACTTTACGTACTCCTTCATGGATAAAGGGGTGAGTCGATAATATATTACTTGAGCATAGTGCCTTAAATAAATATAATAGTCTATTTGTATAGGAGTTCATTTTAACCAATATGACAAGTGTAAATTTGTTTATTACATTTTCTTATCGTAACTAATTTTCGAATCTATGTGATATAAGTCATCATTTTATAGGTATAAAGTATAAAAAAAGGCATCCAAAGCACTGTTGTCTAGATGAAGGACATTCATCCAAACAGGCTTTTCCTAGGGCATAAAAAGAAAAAAAATTAAGCTATCTTACATTTGCATTCAACTTATATACATATATATATATATATATAATTGTTATTCCAATAAAGCTTACCAAGAAATCTATTATGACTCACTAAGGTGATTGGTAGTTATAGGTTTGCATATGGTTTAAGTTTTATGAAATTATGTTTTGAAAATTGTAATACTAATCTCTCTCTTATTAATTTGAACACAATCAGTATTATTCAATAGAAGCTGGACAATTTATGAAATTAAATGCTGTTTATATTTTTAAAATATTACTTATATACTCAAAAATATTTAGGTGTGTGTGTGTGTGTTATCTATAAGTACTAATCTTTACATGTTACTTGTTTCAAAGTTTATGTATACTTTGAAATGTATCTTTTTTATATATGAAATCATCCTCATACTGCTCTTGTTCCAATTACTTGGGGTAAAACTTTACAAGAACTGTTTATTTAAAAAAAAACCTCGTGTAATAATAGTGGGTTTTTATTATTAAACATTTTATTTGCCTTCTTTGAAGTAGCAAAAGATAAAACACCATGTGTAACACATTAAATACTGGGGCACCCGTATTTAACAGTTCTCATATCATAGTATCAGATTGTTGCTGCAATTAAATCCCTAATCCCGGATCTGAGCTTAGTTTCTGAATTTGCGTTTAGGAATACAGTGAAGGCGCCTAATAAGGCAAACTGTCGTTAAAACCGTGGCTGTCACTCAGTATCATATTATTTAAATCTAGTAGATGCTGCCACTTTCATTCAGCTATTGGTAGTCTTCTATTATATGTGCACAATGACAATGAAGTGTTTTCGTCGAAGCAATAACATCTGGCGTCATGGCTAGCTAAGTTATACATAGTATAGTTTTGGACACATAATTTGGTTTTGAACTACAAGGCGCTTGGTCGCAAATTTGGTGCCATTTTCACAGCCTTAACAGCAGACTTTTCTGCTTTTATGCGGGATTTTATTCTGTATCCAATGGTATTTAAAAATGAATCGCGATGTTGTAGTAGGTATAAACAACGATATGCTTATTTATTGGGTGGAGATTATACATGGTTCGCCAGATATCCGACAAAAAACCTGACACCTCATTTTTGTCTGAAAGATGTACCTACGACCTTATGTCACTCGATCTTGGACCAAGGAAGTAATTTTTAAAATGTAATATTTTATGTTCACAGGTGTAGGCAAATCATGCTTACTACTTCAGTTCACCGACAAAAGGTTCCAGCCTGTCCATGATCTCACAATTGGTGTGGAGTTTGGCGCTCGTATGATTACCATTGATGGCAAACAGATCAAGCTCCAAATTTGGGACACTGCTGGACAAGAGGCTTTCAGGTTAGATTTATTTTATGTTGCCTCACACGTGCTGATTACGCAAATAAATACGTGTTTAACCATTACCACAAAGACAATTCCTCTTAACGTGATTGTCAACCTCGTTTCCAATATCCGTTTATATTGATTGATTAATAAACAGGTGAAAATGCCTAACTTTCCGTTATTGGAGCATTATGACTGAAAATCTTTAATGTGGTTTAGCCTAAATAGTTTTGTACCAACCAGCGGCAGCAGCGTCATCGATGTATATTTTATATTTATAACACTGCACATATCACATATCTAAACACCAACCTCCCATGCCGAGCGTAATTATTTGGTTACCATCCAAAATAATAATTGCTAGTATGGATGTAATTTGTGTGTTTACAAAGTTCTACGCGATATACGGGTTCATTCCTTAATGTGGAGTGTTTTCTTTAAAAAAAAATATAGCAGCTTAGTTTTTTCACGTTTACGCAATTCAATAATGAATTTATAATTTCATAAAACGTTTTTTGTTTGTACTTTACTAACCTATCATATCTACGATATTTACATTATAATCACTTCCATAACAACAATGCATTTAATGAATGATATTATTTGACGCTAATGATTCTTTTTAGTAAAATATAAACACTATGGCTCGTAATTATCGCTATTACTAAATCGTTGCATGCTGTATAGGTAATTTCGTGTTTGAGACTGATAAACGAATTCACTGATAAAGTTGGTCAATATCAAATCAGTAACCTCGTAATTAAAGGCTTTTTTATGGCAAGTGAATGTTATAGTTATGTGAATATTATGTACCTATATATTTATCTACTAAAACAGTACTAAAATAAGAGTTTGAAAACCGTGAACTTATAACATTGTCCGCCAATAGCCACGACTGGTCATGTCATGGCCCAAAATGTATAAAGTTCAATAATGACATTTATACTAGTGACTAAGTTCTAGACCTTGCTAGCCTGTCTTTGTATAGCTTAAAAATTAATAAACATTTATTGCATATCTTAAAACAAAATCATGTTTATCGAATAAAAAAATGCGCGAACAAAAGGTCAAAATAAATTTACATACACTACCGTCCAAAAGTTTGGAAGCAGCAAGGTAAAATCGAATAAAACCAAACTAAGTCATTTAAATTTAAATGTATTGATAAAAAAATAAAGAACAAACAGAAACTAACTTAAACAAAATAAAAAAATAATATACAATGGTAAATTAGATTAAATTTTAGCTTCATCAAAGTGTCCACCTTTCTCCTTTATAATCTTCTCACATATTCTGGGCATTCTATTAATCAATTTTTTAAAATAATCTTTATCTAATTTGTTCCATTCGTTCTCTAATAGCTGCCACAAATGTTCTGAGCTCGTAGGACAACGACTTTTCACCCTCCTGTCAAGTTCATCCCAAACAAGTTCAATGGGAGAAAGATCAGGGGATTGAGATGGCCATTGCATGATGTTTAAAATGTTTTCAGCTTTTTTCTTGTTTAAAAAGTTCTGGCACAATTTAGACGAATGCTTAGGATCATTATCCTGTTGAAAAATGAATCCAGAACCAATGAGACTTAGTCCACTGGGTATGGCAGAATCTTGGAGAATTTTTAAATAGCCTTCCTTGTTTAATTTTCCGGTTATCCTCACAAGATTGCCGGGTTTACTGTTGCCAAAACACCCCCAAACCATGACATTACCACCACCATGTTTGATGGTAGGCACTGTACATGCCTCTGAAGCCCTCTCTTCTTTTGACCGGCGTACAAAGACACGTCTATTGGATCCGAAAATCTGAAATTTTGATTCGTCACTCCAAAGGACATTTTCCCATTGTTCTATAGTCCAGTTTTTATGCGCTTTTGCCCATTCTAGTCTATTTTTCTTATGTCGATTTGTTAGTTTGGGTTTTTTAGCAGCAACACATCCTCTTAATCCCGCAGACAGTAAGCGTCTTTTAACAGTAGTTGTTGAAATGGGTGTTTCTCGCGTATCATTCAGAGCTGCAGTGATCTGTGGTGCAGTTAAGCGTCGATTCCGTTTAGAAAGAACTCTAATGAAGTTGTCCTCTTGATTTGTTGTGGATTTGGGCCTACCAGATCTCTTTCTATCTTCATTTTTCCCCGTTTCTTGTTTTCTAGCAAGGGTATAGTGGACACCTTTACAAGAAATTCCGAGCCTTTCTGCGATTTGACGTTCACTGTATCCTTCCTCGCGTAGAGTGCAAATAGCGCTTCGCTGTTCAAGCGTGATTTGCTTGCGTTTTGCCATTTTCAGAAGAAAAAATACGGTCAAAGTAGTAGCCGATATCTTTCGAATACAGACAATGTTAATATCACAACTTTCACGTGCCAATGCTCAAGTGCGACTGAATAAGGTCTAAAAAAGTTAAAACCAGCAAACATTATCAATAAAACTACACCATTGCATAGGATAAAGTAGCCGACGGATTAAGTCATAAAACACGTGTTTCGTCAATATTAAGGAATTCCATAAAACTTGATGAATGTAGGATAATAATCCTTTTGTGTTTGTGTAGACAGTCGTAAAAGGTTGTAAAACTTAAGATTATTGCTAATTTTTACCGCTATTAGTCGGCATTTATTTGTTTTGTTTGAAAACAGGTGTGCTTCCAAACTTTTGGACGGTAGTGTACATATCATCACGCCATATCCCTTGCAGGGTAGGCAGAGAGAACAGAGTGCCAGAGAACTCTATCTCTGCATACTTCACTCGCTTCCTCAACATTCATAATTCTCTTCATACACGCTCGCCGGTTTCGGAGACTCTTGACTCCACCTTCCTTCAGTACCTGACCGATCTGGTCTAGGTAGGTTAGTCTCGGTCTCCCTCGGTACCTACATCCTTCCACTTTCGCATTGTATATCTTCTTAACCAGACGTTCGTTCGGCATTCTTTCCACATGTCCGAACCATCGGAGCATTCCCTTTCAAATCTTTACACCAATACTCTCTTTCATACCTACTCGCTCTCTTACGTCGTCGTTACGAATGCGGTCGGTCAGCCTAACTCCACAGATTTGCCGCAGAGATCGCATTTCGACCGCATTAATTTTACTTTCATACTCTTTTCTGCATACCCAACTCTCGCTTCCATACAGTAATGATGGGACAAGCACTGCGTTATGTATTACTACACGTGCCTTCTAGCTGAGGTGGTGGCTGCCGAAAATAAATTTAGTTAATGTCATTATATACAATCGCCGTTGTCATTGAATTCATATAATGTCTTAAAATTTTAATGCAATAAATTAAAGATGCAACATGTAATAATAAGAATAAATATGTAATTAACACAAGCTAGGGTACCTTTGTTTTTGTGGTAGTTACCTGTTTTGGTAGTTACCTGTTTTGGTTATGTTCTGGAAATACTCCCGTCCGTTCCATCCGGGCGACAAAAAAGGCAGTGTGTGACCCCATAAGCCACCGTTTGCCCTCCCTTTCGCCATAGGACTGGACAATGACACCGATTTCTTGACCTCGTGGCTACAGCTGGAGCACCTACAAGAACCTAATAATTGTCTAAGAAAACTAATTTATTTTTATCTAATTCTGTGTTCTAATTTTTTTAGATAAAATATAATTGTTGTTATTTTATAGCAACCTTTATAGACTTCCAGGGTTCCAGTATTAAAAAGTCTTTTTTATTTTTGTCTTCAGATCAATCACGCGATCGTACTACAGGGGCGCTGCGGGCGCTTTGCTAGTATACGATATCACTAGGCGAGATACCTTCAACCACCTCACGACTTGGCTCGAGGATGCACGTCAACACTCTAATTCTAACATGGTCATCATGTTAATTGGTAATAAGAGGTATGAATGTCTTTCATTAAATATAATCATTATTTTAATTTATCTTTGAATTAATTTCTAAATGAAAATTTGTAAAAATAGATATCGTTTTTAATTTGTATATCTGTAAACTGTTCGAGAATCAATTTCCACTTCATGTCCTACAACATAAAGTCAACGATCTCTTATTATAAGACTTATTTTACAGACTATTCGGTTAGCCCAGTGGTTTAAGTATATTTACAGCAATTTTGAGATCGATTTTTAATCCTGGGTCGCGCAACAAAAGCTTTTTTTTTGTTTTTCTACAGAATACCGAATGTCTGAGGAAAACTTTCAATCAGATCAAATTAGAATTGTACTCGGTTAGCGGAAAAGGCTTGTTTCGCTCCATCCCGTATTTCTCCGAATAAAAATTATGGAGAGAAATATCATTATGTTACGTTTCAAGGAGAGACGATCCCTTTTGGGTTATGAGTATGAAACTGCAAAGCGAAATTTGAAAGAATTTAAATACTTAAATATTCTTAGTACTTTTTATTCGAAATACCTATTAACTCTTTAACTGTATCATAAGATTAAAAAAAAATAAAAGCGCTGTCAATATATTAATATACAAAGTATTAGTCTCGTTATTATCAGTATAACTGTCACCACAGGTCATTCGCGTTTAAATCACGACTTTTTAGAGTGTAAATTTAATTAGACATCAATAACTGTGCAAAAAAAAAAAATTAAATCATTTCAGAACTATGACCAAAGAGTAAAGTTATTAAACTGAAAAAGAGTGGCAACTCCATAATAAAATATGCATGTATGGAAGGTGCTGCTACCCAGAGTTTACGCGGTGAACTAAAGTTGAAGTGATATACACTACCGTCCAAAAGTTTGGAAGCAGCAAGGTAAAATCGAATAAAACCAAACTAAGTCATTTAAATTTAAATGTATTGATAAAAAAATAAAGAACAAACAGAAACTAACTTAAACAAAATAAAAAAATAATATACAATGGTAAATTAGATTAAATTTTAGCTTCATCAAAGTGTCCACCTTTCTCCTTTATAATCTTCTCACATATTCTGGGCATTCTATTAATCAATTTTTTAAAATAATCTTTATCTAATTTGTTCCATTCGTTCTCTAATAGCTGCCACAAATGTTCTGAGCTCGTAGGACAACGACTTTTCACCCTCCTGTCAAGTTCATCCCAAACAAGTTCAATGGGAGAAAGATCAGGGGATTGAGATGGCCATTGCATGATGTTTAAAATGTTTTCAGCTTTTTTCTTGTTTAAAAAGTTCTGGCACAATTTAGACGAATGCTTAGGATCATTATCCTGTTGAAAAATGAATCCAGAACCAATGAGACTTAGTCCACTGGGTATGGCAGAATCTTGGAGAATTTTTAAATAGCCTTCCTTGTTTAATTTTCCGGTTATCCTCACAAGATTGCCGGGTTTACTGTTGCCAAAACACCCCCAAACCATGACATTACCACCACCATGTTTGATGGTAGGCACTGTACATGCCTCTGAAGCCCTCTCTTCTTTTGACCGGCGTACAAAGACACGTCTATTGGATCCGAAAATCTGAAATTTTGATTCGTCACTCCAAAGGACATTTTCCCATTGTTCTATAGTCCAGTTTTTATGCGCTTTTGCCCATTCTAGTCTATTTTTCTTATGTCGATTTGTTAGTTTGGGTTTTTTAGCAGCAACACATCCTCTTAATCCCGCAGACAGTAAGCGTCTTTTAACAGTAGTTGTTGAAATGGGTGTTTCTCGCGTATCATTCAGAGCTGCAGTGATCTGTGGTGCAGTTAAGCGTCGATTCCGTTTAGAAAGAACTCTAATGAAGTTGTCCTCTTGATTTGTTGTGGATTTGGGCCTACCAGATCTCTTTCTATCTTCATTTTTCCCCGTTTCTTGTTTTCTAGCAAGGGTATAGTGGACACCTTTACAAGAAATTCCGAGCCTTTCTGCGATTTGACGTTCACTGTATCCTTCCTCGCGTAGAGTGCAAATAGCGCTTCGCTGTTCAAGCGTGATTTGCTTGCGTTTTGCCATTTTCAGAAGAAAAAATACGGTCAAAGTAGTAGCCGATATCTTTCGAATACAGACAATGTTAATATCACAACTTTCACGTGCCAATGCTCAAGTGCGACTGAATAAGGTCTAAAAAAGTTAAAACCAGCAAACATTATCAATAAAACTACACCATTGCATAGGATAAAGTAGCCGACGGATTAAGTCATAAAACACGTGTTTCGTCAATATTAAGGAATTCCATAAAACTTGATGAATGTAGGATAATAATCCTTTTGTGTTTGTGTAGACAGTCGTAAAAGGTTGTAAAACTTAAGATTATTCCTAATTTTTACCGCTATTAGTCGGCATTTATTTGTTTTGTTTGAAAACAGGTGTGCTTCCAAACTTTTGGACGGTAGTGTATATACATATCTACATGTGTATGTGTAATTATATAGAATTTTCTTTTACTATGAAAGCTACCCTGAAATATAAAAAAAACATATCAGCTGATAACGAAGCAATAATAATATCAGCTTAACAATGAAAATTGAGATAATTTTCAGAAAGTACATCAATAACCGTAAATAGATTGATGACAATAAGTACCTACGCTAGGAACAAAAAATAATAATTCTCAGTTGTCAAAGGTTTGACATACAGGACAAAATGGCAGCCGTTAAGTTTGTACAAACAATCTGTAGGCGGCGCGACGGTCAGTAAAAATAAGTAATGTTTTAAGTGTGCCCCCCCAGGCTATGACCCATTTTTACAAAGATTTGTTTCACTGCCGCGTAAGAGGTTGTAGACTGTCAATGACTCAGTCCTAATGAAACAGTTATAGAATTGTAAACAGTAGATAGATACAAACATAATTCCTAGGCCAGTTCTAGGTTGATACACAATTCTAGATGTTATATATAGAACAATTTGTTTTAATTGCAATAAAATGAATCATCTTATTAAGTCATGCATAACGTTATTTAACGATTAAGTGCAAAACCAGTCTAGTTACTAAAGCGTTTGTCCTTAAGTACTTAGTGATCTGAGAGGTTTGCTAATACGGGCTCAGGGTCAGAACGAAATTTGTCTTAAACATTGGTAATACTAGCGCGTTGAGTCTTATCTGCTTGTGGCCGCGGTTCGATCCGGTTTTAGATTAAACAAAATTTGAAAGAAAATGTACTATTTCAATAAAATTAAAAAAAGAACAATATGTAAGTTACCTTATGGGGCTCTATACAAATTAAAAGATTTAATTTGTGCAAAAGACACCCGATATGCGCGACGGTTTACGCTACCGTAATATGTAAAACGCAAATGATTGTCAATTTTTAAGTACTAAGATTGACGATGACTCGCATTTCTATGTCAGTTAAAGATTCGAGTCCGTCACACGAATTTCGTATGATTTGCGTCTGGTATATTATATTATACATACATGTATACCATTTTTATGTGACATTAACATTTTTTAAATTTATTTTTATCGGTATATCTATTCTTTTTAAATAAATAAATAAGAAAATTAAGACTGCTTATATTGTACGTGGCAATGGAAAGACATTGTGGAATCCCATAACCCTGCAATTCTGTTATGTAGTGATAGCCCGATAACGTAGCGACGTCCCGGTGTAACTTTTATTGTTAAGGAAATTTTAGAACACCTAGAGAAGTACAAATAACAAATAAAAAACTGGCATCGGGGTGTGTTAAGTAGAGTGATAGTAATCCTCTTCCGAAGTTTCCCTCTCAGTTTACAGGTCAGAATATTAAATGTAGCATTGTTCATACTTATTTAACGAAGCAGTCGTTTTTACCGCAACCACATGAAAGAAGCTGTGTTAACACATTTAGCAGTGGTAGAACTACGCTGTTGACAGTTTTCTGTCTACAGCCGCGGGCCGGTCCTTCCGGGGTAGTACCACACTCTCGCAGAAGATGAAGATGGCAATGTGCCGTGGTGCTTCATTCGGTGAGCGAGAGAACCGGAAGCCTGAGTGGGTTTAGGGTTAAT
The DNA here is from genome assembly GCA_905163515.2 of Lymantria monacha. Lineage (NCBI taxonomy): Eukaryota > Metazoa > Arthropoda > Insecta > Lepidoptera > Erebidae > Lymantria > Lymantria monacha. Next base: position 12,944,175 of record LR991098.1, on the reverse strand, counting down.
ATTGGTAGGCAGCGGCCTAGCTATACCCTTGATATTGCAAAAGTCCATGGGCAGCAGTGACACCTACCATCATGTGTACTGCTTGCTCGTTTGCCACCACAAGCAATAATAAAAAAAAACACGTATTTCATTAAAATCTGCCATAATAGGGTGATGTTTATATAAAAAAGTACAATATATAAATATAGCAAATAAATCGTAATTATAGTGATCTGGAATCACGACGTGAAGTAAAGAAAGAGGAAGGCGAGGCTTTCGCGCGTGAACATGGTCTGGTGTTCATGGAAACATCAGCGAAGACAGCAGCCAACGTCGAAGAGGCTTTCATTAACACTGCCAAAGAGATCTATGAAAAAATTCAAGAAGGTGTATTTGACATCAACAATGAGGTAATTACTGTTATTTATATTTTTATTAATAAAGCCGTGTGTCGTGAAATATAAACACACAATTAACGAACAAACTACGCGGAACAATGTTTTGTTCCGTGCATACACATAAAGAATACACTACATAACACACGAAGAATACACTTCATAACACACGAAGAATACACTTAGTAGTAAGTAGTGGCAAACATTAACACATTCATAATTATATCTAAACCAAAAGCGTGACCCTATAGGTCTCTACACTAGGCTAAACCCTACACTAACAAATCAGATTGCGAAACCATCGGAAAGCCTCAGGTATTATAATCGTAACGGCTGTGGAAATTATACACTGCGCTACCGTGCCACTAAGTGCTCTCAACGCTCATGACTGTGACTTTTTCCGTTTCACCAGTTTGCAAGCATTACAATCATTATTGTAAGTGAAATAGACACGTATATGTATATAATACACTTATAGACGAGTAGTCGTGAGCGAAAACAATGATGTCATTTGCGACGTTTTCGCCGTGACCTCAATGACCGCGGTCGTTTTGTGGAACGGCTGAAAGGGTTTTAAACGTTGTGAACGCTTAATAATGTAGCAGTCTTACTATCAAGATATCACTATATTTAAATATTTATTTATATGCTATTGCAGCCAAACAACCAGTTTAGAATTTCTCGCTTGGTGTTTTTTTGCAGCACAATTATTTACAACACTTTTCCGCAATCCACCATGATTATTATGCCCATTAGATCAACAAAACAGTAAATCACCATTATACTTTACTCTGGAGTGAATAATAGTGAAACAATTTCCATTTGAAATGTTTGACGCGTGTTTTATGACATCATATCATTAAACGTCTACTACTGTACACACGTGGGCAGGCACCCTTCTAAGGAGTATGGATGCCATAATACCTTTGACATGTGGGTTGGCGAGCATAGTTGGTGACATAAATTACCTAGGACAGTGTTGCAGTTCTTTCTTCTGGTGCTACTTTAGAAGGTCTTTGCGATCGCCACGGGAAAGTAAGGGATGGTGATTTGTAATTCTACCACCACGTACTTGCAATTAACCACGTCACCACATGGGGATGGAGGCTTGTGTGACATACTAGTCTTCAATTAAATATTTTATAGGTATAGGATCGCTACTTGAAAAGCTACGCATACTGAATTAGTCGCAATTATTATATAAAAATATGACGGAGAGATTTTTTCTTTGGATATCTGAAGAGATGTCTCAAGGCTGTAAAACTCTAAGTAAACTCCCTATACCACCTGATTAATGGATAAAATAATAGACCAACTTTTCTCTTATTGTCAAAATCTCATATTTTCATTCGTGACACAGGGTATCCTAGTACGAATGCCAAAGCACTCCTGTGTTTTTCAAATGTCTAACATAAGGAGATTATTGTAACCCTATTTTTTCGACTCAATAAAGATTATTATTATTATACCCATGAGACTTTGACATGAAAACAATTTTACATGAGATGAAAACAATTTTTTAATCATCCTCGGAACCGATATAATTTACTGCTTAGTGCGAGCCTCCTCTACAATGAAAGGCAAATTGACTCATTACAAAGCGCTGTTTCACGGTTTTTCTATTCTTGGAGTGACTTTATCAACCTATATTTCTTTGTTGTTTTGCATCACACACGAGAAAGAAAGTAATGGTGAATTGTTCTTATTCCGTCACCGCACGGATAATGCCTCAATCGGTTCAATAATTTGTTTGCGCAGGCGAACGGTATCAAGATTGGTCCCCAACACTCTACAGCGGGCGGCGCGAGCGGTGCGGGGGGCGCAGGTGCGGGCGGCGCGGCCGGCGGGGGCTGTTGTTAGGTGCTGCACTGCACACACTGAGACGGAGAAGTTGCCGGTACACCGGCCTTATATGGTATCAATGTGTTTATAAACTCATTTGCAAAAAAAACGGGCGGTTTTGATTTTCATTCATATTTAAAAAGATACAATACCAAAAAGGTTTCAATCGTTTGTACACGTTACTGGCCGGTTTTAAAAATGCTGTGGTATTTAAAAAAGTACGTTCTAAATTCAATTTTTCATTTGATGTTCATTTTTACAGAAAACCCCTTTTTATCCTACATTTTTGGCGCGAAGTTCCAGAAGTTAACATCGACTTTCATAACTTTTATTCAATTTTTATCGATTAATTTCATATCCTTGACTGTCAAAGCTTTATTTAATGCTGTTTGGCTGTATCAAAAATGGTAGATAAAGTGGTAAAAGCTACCAAAATTATCGCGCTGCTTGAAGAGGGTTGCACCCAATGTTTCGTGGCTAGGAGGCTAAATGTTAGTCGCTCGACAGTCCAAAGGACCTGGCAGCGATATCAGGAGACTGGTTCCGTCGAGAGAAGGCCTGGTTCTGGAAGAAAACCATGTACCCAACCACGGGATGATCGTTTTCTTGTGAGTCGCGCATTGAGAAATCGCAAATCTTCGTATGTGGATCTTAAGAACAACCTCCAAGAAGTAAGAAATGTGCATATTAGTCTATGGACGGTCAGGAGGAGGCTTCTCGCTGCCAATATACGCAGTCACCGCCCGGCCCGCGGCCCCAAATTACTCCGTGAGCACAGAGTTCACAGGCTTAGGTTCGCTAGAAATTGTGAATCATGGACTCAAGACGATTGGAATAGGGTTTTGTTCTCTGATGAAGCCAGGATATCTCTGTTCGGTGAAGATCGACGTCGGCGAGTGCTAAGAAGACAAGGAGAACGCTTTGCAGAGGCATGTTTCGAAGAAATCACACCTTATGGTGGGGGCTCTGTTATGTTTTGGGCAGGAATAAATTCAATGGATCGTACAGAGTTAGTCTTCATTGAAAACGGCTCACTGACTGGGCATCGATACATAACGGAAGTTCTAATTTCTCATGCACAACCCGCATTGGCCGCTCTAGGTGAAGACTCGATTTTTATGGACGACAATGCTCGCGCCCACCGATCCCGCGATGTTAATGCGTATGTGCAAGAGGTCGGCATTCGTCGTTTGGATTGGCCAGCTCGAAGTCCCGACCTCAATCCCATAGAGCATGTCTGGGACGTGCTGAAACGGCGTGTGAGATCAGTACACCCGGCTCCGCAGACCATCAGAGAGCTGAAGAATGTGATTACTGCGGAGTGGGAACGTATTCCGCAAGCAAGTATCCGGGATATACTCGCTAGCATGCCCAGACGAATTCAAGCTGTGATTTTAGCTAGAGGGGGTCACACTCGATACTAAACATTTATCTGCTTTTACTTTATTAAAGAAAAACAAACAAAAAAACTTTTTTATTTTTACTTCATGAGCATATGCACTACTAGCGAGGTTTAGCATTATTTCCCATAAATTGTATCTAAATTTTATGAAATACTGATGAAAACGATTATTTTCTTATTAATTTACCAAATTGTGTGGATAAAACTACCTATAATTATCAAACAAAGAAATATTAACATTTGAAATGGTTCATTGCTTAGGTGCCCGTTTTTTTTGCAAATGAGTGTATATATTATGTATATAAATATCAACGTTATTAACGACAAAAAATTGAATTCGCTAAAATAATTCAGAAATTTAGCGATGAGGAATTTTTCGGCGGAGGAAGAGTAGCGTATTTTCCAGCAGAAAAAGCGTAGCTCACTTATACAACACCGCTCCCACCCGGCAAAATTCTGTTCATTGAAATGTGAACGTTTGAGCGTCCTCTATAGGACACACTTTAAATTGACAACACAGATTAGCAGAGCGCTCACTTACAGCTCGCTGCTAATTTGTTTGGTTTTCTGGTGTTGTAAAAGTGAGCTAAGACCCAGTGTTTTTCGACTGATAAAAATGTTTGTAACATTATTTATGCCAAGATTAAATATATCTTTAGTCTAAAAATACTTTCGGCGTCTTTATCCCCATTTATAATCTTAGGATGTGAGCCAGACTGACAAAATTTTCTTTTAAAGTGTTTGTATTGTTAGGTTTGCACAATATTTGCTTTTTCATAATATTTACTTTTGTTTACAGGAGGGGTGCAGCTGTGTGCAACAAAAATTGGTACGGAACTTATTGTATGCTGGATAATAGAATAATTTTGCTACATAAATAGCTTGCGCCTGACTCACTAAAGGGAATATTTGCCGCTAAGGCAGTTCCATAGTTACATATACATAACATAATTATACCATAAACTAATGCCAGTTTGGGGTCTTATTCACTTCACTATGCTGTTGGGAATTCTACTAACGGGTAACGTCATAATATGCTCTACAAACGCTAAATAAAATTGAGAGAGATAGAGCATTGCCAATACGATTATCATTCCATACCGGTAAATGTAAAAAAAATTGCCCCGTCACGTATTTGTGACTATAGTGAATAAGAATCCCAAAGGCAGTTTTCATTTCATTAGTGAACAAACTAAATTTTAAGTTTAAATTCGTTTTTGATAAATTTTCGTCTCTATTATTGGGATAATTATAATGTAATCACATGACTATAGGCGTCTATTACATAATATTGTATATGTACACATAAGTTTCATTGAGCGAGTATTCGGATATAGATGATGGTACGGTGAACGGACCAGATGAAAAATGGACATTGTATGTAATACATAACGTTAAATAAAGTAGAACCATCAAATCAGTAAGCTTATGTAATTTCGTGTATATTGTAGTTTAATTTGCATACCTAAGTCATGATGTTTCGTAAATGTATACCTAGTAATCTGGCATTTATTTAGTAAATCATAATATTGTACGCCCCCACATATTCATGAATATCATCATTCTGATCGAATACTGTATTTAGTGAAGGCTAAAAGTAGTACTTAGTCCTGTCACTATGTGACTAACTTTTGTAGTTCAAACTACAATATTTAAAATCGTACATTATATAATATAATCATTGATGTATTAAAAACAAAATGATACTGTATGTTCTAAAAGTTTTCATTAAAACCAACAAATGCATTTCATATATTTACATTGCGTTTTATATATTATACATCAAAATCGTTGAACTATATTTAGAATACTGTACCTTTAATCGTTAAAATAAAATGCAATAAGGAGTGAGATAAGAACAATTATTAACACTTAAGTACCCTTTCGCCAATAAAATACGAGCGGGATTGTCTTCTACATTTTATTGCATAAAGTTGAAATTGTTTTTAAATTATTGGTAGTATGTACGAGTGTAAAAATCGTGCAATATTAATTTTCAGTCTACTAGTGAACTGAGTTAATTCCAAAATTGTGTTTATTGCAAGTGAGAAAAGAGTTATCAAGTCTTCCCATGCTCATGAATGGTGTTACAGTATTCGAAAGACAAATTAAAAATCAAATACAAACACAGTTTAATTTCAAGTGTGTAATACGATCGTAAATATTAGAAATCGTTGGGGCAGAAAAGTTTTATACCCAAGGAGTAATATATGTTGTTGGTGGAATACATCAATGATTATAATATTAAAAGTTGTAATATATTGCTATATTTATAAATTTAAAATATTTTGAATATTTGTCAACATTTTAATTTATATAAGTAAATTCATCTGTATAAATTGGAAAGTTTTATGTGAGTCTAAGTTAAATATATCTTGGTACCTTCTATACCTTGCATCGAAGAATGAAAACCAATCTATCAGCTGTTTAAACCAAAATACCGAGTATGCTTTTAGGTGGTGGCCTAGTTAATAGTTTGCACAAGTTTAAAAAATTCATATGGTCTTGAACATCTTACAAGATGCAATTGTAATCTTAGGACTGCTTGCAAGGTACTGAAAGACATGATTACAAAATAGGGTTATTTTTAAGTTTAGCACATTGTAATAATGTAATATTTTATAAGGTTACAATATGCAGACACATTTGTAAAGTGTAATTCATGAGAGTAAATGTTGAAAAACAATAGCTGATATTTTTTTTAATAAACTTAACATATCCTCAAGATAGTCATTCGCTAAGTGGGCCACTGAAGTTAAATAAACAGTATGATCCATATTTAATCATTGAAACTGATTTCTTTACATTTTCATCTACGTTATTATGTATCAATGCTTTGATTATTTTTTACTTTTAAGTAAACAAGATATTAGTACTGCGTGATCACAATCTCTTTAATTATTAAAAATATTTTAGTTACAAGGCCTGAATTTTAACATCTTAGCTAATATATCGTTGGTTAAATAGAAAACTGACAATCAAAAATACCAAATTTTACAGTACACGCATCTAAAGATTTTTTCAACTAGCAAATGTACAGCATAACATAGAATAACACTTCTACAAGCACAGTTTAGGACATTTAATTTGATGATTATCATATTTTTTATTAAAATACAAACTATAACAAAACATTTTAAATGTCAAAATTTTTTTGAGAAATGTCACTTTTTATCCGACGATGTATTGTTGCAGGGTATAAACCTCCATAAAGATAATCTAAAACCAAACTAAATAATTTTAGTTACATAATCTCTAATATATAGCCACAAATTCATTCAATAAAAACAAATCCAATCAACATTGCTATTGTCTTTAATACAAGTATACATTAACATACATATATTATGTATACTATCACTACAACTACATATTATGAACATAACTATGTATCAGATGCACTACTAAGATCTTTTTCTGAATTTAACTTACTGATTTCATTAAGAACTAAAAATACACAATTAACTATTTCAGGTGTTTTCATCTTGACTAATCCATTACTTTTTACTTCGGCTCGAGGCAATTGTATTTCACATAATTCTAATACTGCTATATCTAACATTATCATGTGAAATATTTGGTTTTGTAACATTTTATATGCTAATGTTACTATGTCAGATTTCTTCTCTACTTCATCTTGAATTCTGAAAATCATAAATCTAAATTACATCTTATGGTTTAACTAGATGAAATGATAAAAAAAATATATATTTTCTCCCATACTTATTGAATATCCTTGTTCTTATCAACCCATATATGTCCGATTGTCGGGGTGAAACTTTCTCCACAGGAAAAGAAATTAAGCTACCTGCTATAACAATTGGTCAAATGTTATTTCGAATGTGAATCTGAATGATGTTATACTTCATTGCTTTTGGTGGCAAACGAGCAAACGGCACAACTAATTGTAAGTGTTGCTACCCCAGACGGGCCGGGCCTGCGGCTGTAGATAGAAAACGGTCAACAGGGTGGTCCTACCTATACTACTTGTAAAGATATAATTTGGTTGTCTTTTACCGCTCTAGTTTTAGCTTATGCTCAGCTGTAGGACATACATGGTCTTAAAAACTTCTTATTGCTCAGAATTTTAAATACAATAAAATAATAACACATACCTATCCAATATGATATTTATATCTCCAACTTCAAAGGACAAATTCACTTTATCCTTGTGATCAACTTGTGGTGTCCTGTATATCAGTGTAAATGGATCGGTACTATGAGATGAGATATTATCCACAAAATTAAATCCAAAATGTAGAAGTTGTTGCTAAAAATTTAAATTGTATTACATGATGGATGATCATTGGCAATAATGATATACTAAACACTTTGTATAAAGATTAATTCAATTATTATTGAATTTTTTTAACATTTCAAGAGGGAGGAGGATTTGGAATCATCAATTTAAAGTGTATGAAACACTTTAAATTGATGATTCCAACTTCATGAGGTTGGCAGTGATCAATATACTTGTGATGTATATATATACTGGTAACACAAACTGACCATAGAACTTTGTTTTCAAATACTGCAGTCATAAAAGATAAACTACATCAATACGTCAATTCTACCATGCAAACACTGGTATATGTTCCTGTCATACTGTTTAGACAAGCACACCACCTAAGGAGTCATGTTAGATAATAAGGTCCTTCTAAACCGATATGCTGTTAACAAAATCTCCCTTGATGTGGCCTGTGTAAAACTAAGGCCTCTCTGCATGTGATTCAGTATTCTATACCATAATCTCTATATGACACTTTTTTTATGGATTTATATGCAACTCAAGGACTAAATATAATTTACCTTAAGTAAAATTGTTATCATGATTCATATATTAAATTGATTAAGTTAATGTACCTGTGTAAAACTGAATTGTTTGATATTACAATCAAAAATAGTCTGTAGGGATGCCTTCACTGCTGCACCTATTCTTTGTACGCCTCTTTCCAGCAAGTAAGGTAAATGAACAGCATTGTCCAGAGTAATACTTTCTCCCCAGGATAGCAGTATGGCTGAATATGATATTTTACTAGTACTATTACTATCTGGAGTTGATGATAATACATTTATCTGAAAAAAGTGTATAAAAAAAAGTAGTACTTATGCAAAATAAGCTGAGGGTAAGTGGTTATGCAGAATTTAAAATTTATTTTATTAAAATAATTGATGAGTGTGAATAAAGCACTTGTGCAAGGCACTGCTTGGAGTAATCTCTTGTTCAGTTCAATTAATGATCATTCATGTTATTATACAAGTGTAGCAGAGACACAAGCTTATATTATTAATCCATTTTATATTAAAATAAATATTGAAAAAAAAAATGTTTTAAACCACAACTGTTTAAGTCCATCTTATATTAAACAACACAATTTAAAAAAATACTGTATTGAGACTGAGAATACTGTTTTCATTGTAAGAGTCTATTTGCGAATGGAGTATTAACAAAGCCATCCACATAGTTAAATATTAATCTGCAGCTTTAAACATAATATGCAGTCATTGGTTGGCAAGTAAAATATAAATAAATACTATAGTTGAGCCTATGTCATCAGCTGGGGTCCACTGATATTAGGTTCAGTCAGAAGGGCAGACTCTTAACCTTCTTACACATATTGCATGACAAAAGCTACCATACAATATGACCCTTTACCTTACTTGTGGATACTTGTAAAAGATGACTCCGAGATATATGCATAAAACATTTATACAAGAAAAGGTAAACATGAAATTTAAATCTACACTAAGCCATATCAACAGTGGTTTAATAGGTCAATTGCCTCCTAAGAGAGAGTGTGGAGAAGAAATAAAACCAGTGTAATAAAACTGAAACGGCGAGAGTATATGAAGATAATTATGAATGTTGAGGAAGCGAGTGAAGTATGCAAGGATAGAATTCTCTGGCACTCTGTTCTCTCTGCCTGCCCTGCAAGCTGCCTGCCTGCCTGCCTGCTGGCGTGATGATATGTATGTATATTAAAACTGAAGTAATAATAGGTACTAATAAAACATTGAATTAAAATTATGGGATTTCAATTTTGTGAGTGTAAGATGTCACCACCCCCTTCCTTACCCATAGGTAGTTTAAAAGATAACTAAGGTATACAAGGGGATAACATAGGTACATAAAAAAGGAACATTGCAAGAGAAAACCTCAAAATAAAACCCTATATCATCATCAGCATGACATAGGCAAATTTCTCTTCTATAGGCAGTTTACAATTTATTTGTTTAATTTTACTTAAAAATGTTTATATTAATAAGATACATTGCATGCATTCAACCCTTTTTTGTTTACTGCTAGATGAAAGTCTCTCACAGATCACCACAATGTGCAAAATTATGCTGCCTGCATCCAATAATATTATAGAGATTTAAAAGACGAAAAAAGAAAATCAGAATATTTCTTACAATTACACCATTGCTATCATCTTCAGAGTATTTTAAATTATCTTGTTCCTCCATCTGAACAACATACTTCACTGTGGTGTTAGATGAGATTGCGCTCACAAGAGCTTGTCGAATTTTTGAAGCGTATTGCTTTAGCTTTACTGTATTATATTGTAAATTATATAAAGGAGATACTTTATGTAGTCGCCAGCAGCCATCATTATAAATAGCTGTAAAACAAAGTTCCTATTTATTATAGAAAATCTGAATTGGGTTAGTATGAGCAAACTGCGATGAGAACGACGAATTCTCATCAGATTATGTTAGCGCTTCCAGAATCACCACCTCACCAGCTAATGGATCGCCAGAGACAAAGTGTTTACTACTTGTTTTATTATTGTTTTCACGCGGCCATGTGGCTGCGTCATCAGATAAACTCATTGTTTTAAAGAATAAAATTAATTTATAAATGATTAAAAACTGTTTTAAAGTTTACGCAAACTTTAATAATTCAAATTCAATCAAAAGTCAAAAGCGTAACGGTCGCATTTTTTTTTAGATTTTTAAGGCATGGTTACAAAGACAAAGTTTTACTCAGCCATAATAAGATATCCATTATCATAAGATTTTTATTTAAGAAGTGGTTAAATAGAGATATTCCGAAAGCATTAACTACACTTAGTAAGGCCTTTAAATATGGGTGCTGTCACGAAGTATAGACACAAGGAGACCGAACGGTATAGGCTTTTCCATAGTATAGTGTATTTCTTGAAAAGTGGCGTGCTCTACCGGCAAAATTATTAGTTCAACATTATGTTCGGACTTTTTGTATCTATACTTCCTGGGTGCTGTATACATTCATTAATATAGTAATAGCATGGAAGTAATAAGTACTCTGTACAACAGGAATGAGCTGTTGTTGCAAAATTGAAGCCGAGCGAGAGCTCAGAACTGTACCTTTTATCCCTCTCTGGCGATGGTGACCATATTGAAATATGATTTAAGGACAATAATTATAAAAAATATTTGTGATCTGACGTCAGCAGATCATTGCTTCAGATGGATTTTAATCGAAGATGCTAATTATAAACTTGCCCTTTGTGGCGCTATACATTTCCTGTTTTTGCTTGCTTTTCACACTCGCGTCATATAGGTAGGTACTTATCTACTGGTCCTTGTGGGACACGACATGCAGCTGGACTGAGATAAAATTACGATAAGGTGGTGTGTGGTATATTTAATCAAGAAAAAACAGTTAAGTTTACATTTAAGTTTAATTCTAAATCAGACATTGCTAAATAACAGTCTTGTGAAGTTTCTGCCGCAAACCCAGCTTATTCCTTATATGTTTCATTGATTCTAATTTTGCATTGAGTTAAACGTAAATTGAGATATGAATTCGCTAATGCCTTCATCAATAGAATATCATGTGGATCTTCAAATATAGATTGAGGAGGATGTGCTGATTCTAACGATGTATGTAGTTTGCTATAAAATTATCGGATGACATACCTACATGATAATTTTATTTTTGTTTACGTTTTTTAACGATTGATTTAATAATGTAATAAACAGTGTTCTATGGTGTTGTGATCCAATAACACCACACAATTTGAACAAGAAATTTTGTGAATCATCCCATTCACGATATATCCAGCAATATAAAAAATAATGTTCAGTTTAAAATCTGAAACACAAGCGTTATCTACGAGATCTAACAAATCATTTATTGATGTCGATCATGTCGACTGATCTTTATTACATTCTTCCACAATAGCTTTCTTTTTGTTCCTAAATTTTCTAAAGAACTTAATGTTAGGGACATTAAGATCTTTAGGAAATTTGAAATCTAAACAAAGTTATTTTCATAAAAAAATAAAAAATACATAGGTATTTAAGTTATGTGTTCTTGAACTAGGATTGAATAGTCATGCATGGTCACCGTAATTCTTCACTAACAAATTACGTTATTATTATTATTTACGATTTCATGTGGGGTTGTCAGGTCAGGTGTCCGTATTTCATACATATAAAAGAAAACCTATACCCCAATCGCAAAATGTTTGCGTTAATAAGGTTCTACACTTAGCAACAAATAATATTGCTGTAATATGTCGGTAATAAATTATTATTTATATTTAAAAACATTTTAGAAGTGAATGTTTTTACTTCATTACATTACTTCAATCGCATATTTTTCTACCAACAAAGAAATGATTGAAATCAACTTAACTCTTGCAATTCTAAGTCCACTGTTAGAACGGGACACAGGGTACACTGGTTGCCCTCTCACTCGGCTTCATTTTTATTTTGCGCGCAACAAGACTCTTACTACCTTAGCATAAGGTTTTATTTTCTTTATTTTTGCTGCAAGATGCACAGATAGAGCTCATTCCTGTTGTACAGAGTACTTATTACTTCCATGAGTAATAGCTACCATTCAAAGATGGTGGACTTCATTCAATTCATCAACGGTTAAGAGATACCGGAAGTAGTTTCTTTTTAATTACTATGTTGCTAGGGCCGCACCTGTGTCTATCGTCCTGAAGTCATGTGTGGCCAAGCTTCGTACGTTTTGTACACTAGAAAGTTATCGCGATAAAACTGTGGTCACATTAGCGACTTCGGTATTTTACACAAAGTATCGTGCAGGAAGCGCGGGAATCTTTGACTTTGGTGGTCGTGAGTTTTTTGCAATTTTTAATTTATTTGTGTTTTCTGGTGGTTTTGTGAAATATTAATCTTTAAATAGTTCATTTAATGTACATAATCTTTTTTCCTATTAGTTAGTGCTCTTATATGTGATTAGGTAAGTCTTTTTTTTCTTAATATGGATCCCCCGGATGATCCGGGGGGTACCACCCCCGACGTTGGATACAATATAACATTAACTAATGCTCCGAATACTGATAGTATGGACACCGATTGTTCCAGCGTCGGTGGTTTTAAACGTAAAAGGCCATCCCGCCAGCATATTTGTAGACACTGCAATAAACGACGACGTAAACAGGGTATTAGTAAAATGAAGGACCATGATTGTGACTGCATCTCTGAATCACAGTGTCAACAAAATGTTGGCAACAAAGAAAGTACACAAAGCGAACTGGAAAGTAATAGTATGCCAAAACCTTATACACCACAATCAATTGCAAGATTGTCCTATGAATCATCAGATATATCACCTTTTATCGTACATGTTCAGAAGAAAATGTCATCTCCTGATGATAATATATATCTACATCCAGTTACATTTGGTCGCTTTTTAAAGAATAATTCTTTTAAAAATATTATTAATGGTAGCCTAAAGCGGATAGGTAGAAATAGAATTTCTATTGCATTTCAACACTACAGTGATGCCAATATATTCTTAAACTCACCACTTCTTGAAAGTGGTAATTATAAAGCATTCATTCCATCTTTCTTAGTGTCACGGATGGGTATTGTTAGGGGTATTCCCGCTGATTATACAGAGGAAGATATTATTAATAACATCAATCTCCCTTATGGTTGTGGTAAGGTTCTTAAAGTTAGGAGACTAAAAAGAAAAATTTCAACTAATAATACCACAGAACTTAAGCCTACAGAATCAGTAGTGTTAACTTTTGATGGACAAACATTACCAAAACATGTCTATATGTGTTACAATGCCCTGCCTGTGGAATTGTATATTTACCCCACAATACAATGTTTTAATTGCTGTCGTTTTGGACATGTAAAAATCCAGTGCAGATCACGCCCAAGATGTTACAAATGTGGCTTAGATCATGTTGGTGACACTTGTGATGTAGAGGAAGAAGATATTCAATGTATTCTTTGTAAAGGTCTTCATACAGCAACAAGTAATAAATGTCTTGAATATCAAAGACAAAAGTCAATTAAGGAAACCATGGCTAAGAGTTGTGTATCATACTCTGAAGCATCTAAACAACATTCTCCAATATCAAAAATCTCATATGCAGATGCTTTATTAAGTTCCAACCTAGTGCCTCAATCTTCTAACACTCACTCTATTCACTCTTCATCTCAACCTGTAACTACTTCATACAAAAAAACTGTTATAAATAAATCTAGACAAAAAGTTAAAACAACTGGAGGCTATGATATTGGTGCACATAAAGCTCTCACTAAAGATTATGATATGAAGACCTTTTCAAATGGATGTGCTCTTAAACCCTTAGAAAACGAAGATATATCCAATGCTTCTATTAAGGAGCTGATCATAATGTTACTCAATACTCTCTCTCAGTCAAAATTAATTCAACCGTCCAACGCTGCCCTTATAAACAATGATATTACTCATCCACACATTTCAAACGATAATGGACAATACAAACATCATCATTCAGTGGAATTGTCGCAGCATCATATCTAAGAAATCTGATTTAATTTATCTGATTAATAAATATAATCCATTTATAGTAGCTCTTCAGGAGACTTGGCTTAAGCCAGATTTCACTTTTAGGTTATCTGGTTATGCTTGTCTTCGTGAGGACCGTTTTGATGGGTATGGTGGTGTTGCCCTACTCATCAAACGAAACTTAACTTTTTCACATTTTCCAATTGCTGCACATAGCAATAATTTTTCTATAATTGCTGCTATTGTCAATAATATTTGTTTTGTTTCAATTTATATTCCTCGTCCATCCTGTGTTATATTCAATGAAATTAATAATATTTTGTCAAACATACCAAAACCGTTTGTCATACTTGGGGATTTTAATTGCCAACACAATTCTTGGGGTAGCACATCAAATTATTTTGGAAATTTTATTTTAGAACTATTAGATAGACATAATCTTTGTATAATTAATTCGGGATCTAGTACTCGTCGATCTGCTCCTCATGAGGGTGTTAGTGCACCCGACTTATCTATCTGTTCTTCCAACTTGGCTTCAAAGGTATCCTGGAGGTGTCTTCCATATTCATACGGTAGTGATCATTATCCAATTATTGTCTCTTTTCCTTTTTTTAAAACTACACGCTCAATCCCTCACTCTCCTCGTCTTAGATACAAATTGGTTAATGCAGATTGGAATACTTTTAGAACCTCTTTAGATGAAGAAATATTGCACCTTCCTGAATTAACGCCTACTAATTCATTTGAATGTGCGGACGCCCTTTCTAAAGCAATTATTAAAACTGCTAACGATATTTTCCCTATTAAAAATGGAACTTTAGGTATTATTCCTTCTCCGCCGTGGTGGGATAAAGATTGTTCAGACGCGATTAAAAGACGTAAGGCAGCAGAATTAAAATATTCTCAATTTTCTTCCAATGACAATTTTGAAAACTTATCCACTATCATTACGGAAACCCGCAAATTATTTAGAAAGAAAAAATTTGAAAGCTGGCAAACATTTTGTTCATCAATTTCTCCTGATACCTCACCTTCAGTGGTCTGGCAAAATATTAAAAAATTTAGATCTGCTTTCAAAGAATCTTCTCCTACATCACTTCCTTCCTCCTTACAAACACAATTTTTAAATAAAATAGCTCCTCCGTCTGTCCCTGAAAAACTAACGCTTCCATGTTTTAACGAAATTTCAAATAATCTTACAGGTCTTAATGCTCTTTTCTCAATTTCTGAACTTAAGGGCGTATTAACTAAGTTAAAAGATTCTTCACCTGGTATAGATGGTATTACGTATTCTTTTATTTCACATGCTTCAGATAAAGTTCTTTTTTATTATCTTAACATGATAAATACCATTATGATAACAGGGAAGATACCTCCTTCATGGAAATCTCAATTAGTTTTACCAATATTGAAACCTGGTAAAAGTTCATCTTCGGTATCATCATATCGCCCTATTGCGCTCTCTTCAGTTCTCATGAAAATAACTGAACATTTAGTAAAAAATCGCTTAGAATGGTATACTGAAAGTAATAACTTATTATGTAATAGTCAATTTGGATTTAGACGAGGAAGAAGCACAATAGATAGCATTAGTATTTTCGTAACCGATATTCATTTGGCATTCTCAGTTAATGAGTCTATTGTAGCCTCTTTTATTGATATTACATCTGCTTATGATAATGTTATTTTATCTATTTTATACAAAAAAATGATACTATTAAATATACCCATTATTCTTACAAACTTTGTTATGAATTCTTTAATGGACCGTCATATTTATTTAGAAGGTTCTTCAAATGAACATAGAGTAATAAATAAAGGACTTCCGCAAGGGTCCGTACTGAGCCCCATTCTTTATAATATTTACACTCATGATTTACAACACACCCTAGATTCAAATGTTCGAGTAGTTCAATATGCAGATGACCTACTGTTATATTGTTCGCATCAATCCATCAATCAAGCTTGTTATCACCTATCACACTCTCTTAAAGATCTTAAACATTGGATGGATTACAATGGCCTAGAAATTTCTTGTGATAAGAGTTCTGCCGTGTTGTTCACAAGATCGCGTCTTCCACCACCTATTAACGTTTATTATGACGGTCACTTAATGAATTCACAAAATAACATAAAATTCTTAGGGTTTATTTTAGACACGAAACTTTCTGGTATTGCTCATTGTGACTACATAGTTGCAAAATGCGAAAAATCTCTTAACATTTTAAGATGTCTCGCTGGTGTTTGGTGGGGTGCTCATCCTTACACTTTGAAGCTACTTTATAATACAATCATTCGAAGTATTCTTGACTATGGTACATTTTTATTAGAACCTGGTAATATTAAAGCCTTAAAGAGATTGGACGGAATTCAAGCCAAAGCTTTAAGGATTATATCTGGTGCCATGAAATCTTCCCCAAATAACGCCTTACAGGTTGAATTAGTTGACCCTCCTCTATATTTACGGCGTCAGTACATATCCGACAAATTTTTATTGCGTTGTCTCCAAATTTCTAAACATCCATTACGATTGAAGCTTGAACAACTTCAATATCAGATCACTTCCTCTGGATATTGGTCCCATAAAAACCCTCCTTGTCTGATTAAAAGTTTCCAAAGATTCAATTCTCTTGGAGCACCATGTTATCATTCAGCATTCTATCCCCTCTTTTGTACGCCTTTTGAATCTTTAACCCTAACTCCCGATGTTCGCCTTAATTTAGGTATGGCGAAATCTGATTTATCAGCACCATTTTCTTTTAATCATTTCATAAGTACTTACTGGAAAGACTGGCATTATATTTTCACTGATGCTTCTAAAGCCGTAACATACACCCCTACTGTCTTAGGTACTACGCCACACACAAACAATACAAGCACCAATGCTGGCTGTGTCGGCGTAGGTGTTTACCATTCTAATTATAACATCGTTCAAAAAATTAAATTACCCCCAGAATCCTCAGTTTTCACAGGCGAATGTTTCGGATTATTAAAAGCAGTTGAATATATCTTACTTATGAAACTTCAAAGGACTGTAATATTCTCTGATGCTAAGAGTGTACTTCAAGCCTTAGAATGTTTTCCTTTCACACGTAGAACAATTTTTCCAGTTATAATTCAAATTAGAAGGTTGCTTTACATATGTGCTCAAAAAAACATTACCGTTTCTTTTGTTTGGATTCCGGGCCATTCTGGCATCTCCGGTAACATTAAAGCAGACAGTCTTGCAAATGATGCGGTGGTGTCCGGTGACATCTGCCCCTATTTAAACTACTGTCATGATCTAACAGCTTTACCTATTTTATATCTTAAAGAATCGTGGGAAAGGGTTTGGCTAAGTAGTTGCCAAGTCAAAGGCAAACATTACTCTCTAGTTCAGCCTATTATTCCTAATCAACCATGGTCTTTTAAAGCAAAACTTGGAAAACGGGCCACCACGATTTTAATAAGAATGAGGCTCGGACATACATGTACACCTGTTCATCTTGCTAGATTAAATATTATTTCGTCTAATGCTTGCGAGTGTGGAGAAATTGGGGACATTAACCATATTATATTTTCCTGCTCTTTATATGACCATACTGTATTATTTCTATCCTTAATTTCCCTTAATATCCCTCTTCCTACTTCTACCTTAACACTACTTGCCTCTAATAATATTGATATTTATAAAATTCTTTCCGATTTCATAACCTCCAATAGCATTAAAATATAATATTTATTTACGTTAATTTTATAATTTTTATGCTTAGATATCCTAACATTTCCACCAGATTTTTTCCTATAATCTTTCCCAAATTCCTATTTCTAACAATTAAGATTCCTTAACTTCGTTTACATGTAAATGGCAAATACTCAAACCGAGTGGTCCAAAATAAAAGGAAAAAAAAAAAAAAAAAAAAAAAAAAGTATCGTGCAATAATTAAAGATGGCCGAAATCATTTTCATGCTTTTAACTATGGATGACGAATTGCTTTACTATTACAGCTATATTATGCTAATAATTACATAATGATTTTTTTGGATCCCTTCATGGGTTTCACTTCATAATGGTGTAAAAATTATAACACCATTTCATCACTCCACTCCATATTTATTGATTAACTGGAGATCCTCGAACGCGTCTAAACACATCGAAAATTTCCGCCGAAATGAAAAACGCTAGTCTGACCACAGAGCGCGATATATTAGCGCGCTAAACCCCTTTGACTTATCGCCACCCAAGCGATAACGCACACGAAGCCCGAATGTTCGCGACGATAGCCAATAATGACCGGTCACATCTGCGTGTATAGTCTCATTGCACGAAGCTTCGTGACGATACACGCAGGTGCGGTCCTAGCATGCGGGTGATTTCATTTGATAATCATATTTGGTTATTAAATGATAAAAGGGCTACCCTAAGGAAAAGGTTTAAAGCGTTGAAAATCAAATAATGACATTTCTCTAAAAATGCCTCTGGACATCATACTGGTAACGTGACATTGATATGAGATGTAAATTACTTATAAACTAATTCCAACCAAGAAATCGAATTACTTGCAGTGTTAATAAAATGAAACGGTAATGCATGGTTTTCTATTCTCTAAAATTGGTTTACATAGTAAGGTGGTAGTAGAGAGCGTTTTTCAATTACAGCATTAGAGCGCATTATGCGGCATAATGCTCAACGTGCAATCGATACCAACTCAGTGACAGAAAATTGAACAAGTGGTTTTCTTTAAGTTGGCATTGAATTACGGTTGTACAAGTAACAGCAGATCAGGTTAAATGGAAATTTAATCGCTTATATAACAAATTATTGATATCGCTTATATAACAAAATATTATATTTTTATTATTATATAATTGGAAAACGCTCAGAGTGTTATGTACTACACTTTTTTTCTGAGTTGGCAGCACTATTATTTAGGGATGTTACGTTTTACATAAAAAAGCGATTATTAATTAATCGATTTCTTGTTCCTAACATGATAAATCCAATAATAAATAATTGATTTTCTTTAAACATAATCATGTTTTTTTAACTACTCCATTTATTATAATAACTCTTTCTCTAATTACTATATTTAAAAAAATAAAGAATTGCTGGCGTGTAATGAATTTGATATAAAAGTACTTTTCAATTGTTTTTAGTTGTCACCAAAATTTCCAAAAGATACCATTAATATGATAAATAAATATAATAAATAGCCACATTGGCTATTGCACTGTTGAAAGCGACTATTTGACTTACTGGCGATCATTGATTAATATGAAGACACTAAAGACGTGGAGTAGGTCACTAGTGATTTGTAAAAAAAATTGTAACTCGACACTGGCAACAATGGCACAGATTCCTTAAGAAAAAATCATTACGTTTTACCCAGACCACAAGGAGTCAGCTTTCAAAGCAGACCATGCCTACACTGGATTTATCGGTACAAAAGAGATGGTGCTCTATTAAAGAATGAGACATAAGAAACACATCACTGACGTCATCTTAAAAAAAAATTTTGACATTTTAATCCATTATTTTACTCTATGATTTGACCATAATATTTCTTATTATGGGCGTTTTCTGTTTGTGCCACAAAAGGTTATGTATCCGATTTACAGTTTGCATATCGGTATCGAAAACAGTTTTCTGATAACGATATCAGTTGTAACAACTCAAATTCAACCTTATCGCTTCGAAATTTAGTTCCATTTTGTAGAGTAAGTGTCTCACTAATATCGAGTAACCGTAGCCGCCAGAAACGTTATCATAACTTTAACTATACAATGGAAACTAAACCTTATTGCTAGTAAAGTAAGATATATTAACCACGCAACATGACTAAAGTTATTTCACAGTCTCTTCATCTCTTTTATACTAATAAAAGAACATACACTTAGAACGAGAGGTAGTGAATATGGTTCGTATCTCAATATCGTTTGTGAAGTTTGCGTTTTGTTCGTACGCGTTCACATCATTATAGTTTTAAGTTTTGACTTAATAGTTATCGCATGTTAGTAGAAGTTTCGACTCGATACAGTTTTTGTGATATCGACTACATTAATATAGATATCAATATGGTATGATATCTAACACATATCCGATATAAGTTACGTTTTGATATATCGAACTCATCATTACTTGTTTGGATTTGCGTTCGGCGTTATTTCTATTTTAATATATATTACTTGGTTTTAAATGTTAGTTCGGTAAGATAATTGTGATTTTACAGTGTTTTAATTCATCAGTGACGAAATTGACGCGCTTAGTGTTGTGTTACAATAACCTATGAGATAAAAACTTCATTGTGAAATGTTGACGCTTTTGTGTTATCTATTAAGGCTTTAAGAGATAGAGACTCATTATATTTGTGAGATACTGACACTTTTTGTTATTTTCTACAAAGACTGGCAAGTAAACTGTAAAATGCGTAAAATTGTGGTATGACTTCAAATAAATATCGTACAGAGAATGTCTGACGTCTTCTTTTATTTAACCTTTGTAAATCCCTTCACAAAGTACCTATTTTCGTTTGTTGATTTTGCACAATTTTTATACATTCGAATATAGGTATACTTCAATTGTATTGTGCAAAAACAGCAATCGGAAATTCAATAGCTGAATATTGTTTTGAAATGAGCGGGATATTTAAAAATATAATTATATTTTTAAATATGCCGCTATACGATTGTTTTCGATGGAATAAACTGGAGCGCTAGTGTGCACCGTGTAAGCAATTCTAAAGTATGAAGTTGTCGTTCTTCGCTCTGAGTATATTGAATCTGTGGTATATTATTCATTGTTCTGTAAATTTGGAGTTTTGGCGCGAATGTGGAAATTTCATGTCACGCTCTTGTAATATATTCATTTCTTTAGTGTTTTGTGGTGTTATATTGAATAGTTTTGCTGGTATTTTATGCAATATGGTACAGTTAAAGTGCTGAAGTGTGGTGAATATGGTATAATAGTGGTTTACGTGTATTTTCATATTTGCCCAAAATTCCCAAAGAAAATCATTGATTAGGTTATCAGCGCCCGATTAATGGTAACGACTTGACTTACTGACAGACAATGACTATTAAGGCTACATAATACGAAGAAATGATGAACAATATATGAAAAATAATTAAATAAGACTTGGCTGTATGGGCTTTGATCCCTTTGCCTGTCCGAATGGACAAACAGAACCAAAAAAAAAAAAATCTGTAACCATCTGTAACCCAGACTGTTGTTCTGTTTTTGTGTTCCTCGGAGTATTAAATTTTTAATCGCAATCTTTCATCCAATTTATAATATTTGGAGTAAGTTTTTATAAAAAAATAGAATTCATAATTATTACAAATCACTCATTGCAAGGGTGTTATAAAAAGGAAATTTGTTTGTTCATAACATTGAATAGTAATTGTTATTACTGGACTTTGATACTGATAGATAAAAAGCGATTTAAAATTTCATTCATTTGCATTGTGCTCTTTGCCAAGGATGGACCAGCTGCGTTTTGACGGTCGTGTAGCTGTAGTAACAGGGGCCGGTGGCGGTCTCGGTAAAGCCTATGCTCTTCTTTTGGGTTCAAGAGGGGCAAAAGTAGTTGTTAATGATCTTGGCGGTGCTCGCGATGGTGTTGGCAAGTCAACATTTGCTGATGCCGTTGTCAAAGAAATTAAGGAAAAAGGTATCTATTACACTTTCTACATTTTCATTGAATTAAAATTTATTTACTTGCATGACTTGTTAATATTTGGCTTGTTTTGATGAATTTCTGAATGACTTTGCTATTTTTCGTTTTCTTATTTGTTGTTTGGCTCTCATTACAAACTTATTAATTATTGTCATACTAAGAATGCTGTATAATAATGTGGTAGTAATTAGTTGTAATTATTTTTAATTGAGTTGTATGAAAGAAAAATCTTAATAATAGGTTCAAAATTAACATGTATTCATACAAAATTTAAAATGTAATTTATATTTGTATAGCTACTCTTCTTTAACTTAAGCAAAGATACATCTTTGCTTAAGTTAACAATACAAAGATTGTAGGACGAAATATGGATGTATTATACATAATACATCCACATTTTATATACATAATACATACAAATAAAGAACATAAACTATACCTTAGAACAGCTATTTATAGATCGCATAAAGTATTGTCCTGCCAACTCTCTCTCATTATCCGTGTGGTGCTGGAGTAAGAATACAATTCACCACCCCTATCTTTCCCATGGGTGATCGTAAGAGACGACCAAGGGATTTAAAATGCATATAACATCTATGCAAGAGAAGGAAAACTCGAAACAAAACCGTATACCAACACGTCTGACCAGCGTGGTGTAGTAGGTCAATTTTCCTCCCATTATGGAGGAGGCTCTAGCCCAGTAGTGGGACATATATGAGCTGAAATGATGAAAGCAATATAGATGACACATAACACTGATGTTTAATTTATTTTTTTATGATAATTAAAATTGAGCAAAATTTTAATTTTAGGTAAAAATGGAAACATAAATAAAATTAAAACCTACATGGAATTCTCATCAGTCATATGGAACCCTATTTATGCATAATATAATAATGAAATTGAAGGAATTAAAAATATTTTTTTACTTATGCATAGATATAGGTTTAATAATACTTCAACTCATCTATCTTTATAATAATGACATCAAAATGGGATCCAGGTATTTTCATATAGAATTATGCAGTCTGGTTAATTCTTTTTTTCTACTTGGGCAGATTTTGCTCAGGTGTTCAAAAATTACTACTCGTTCCACATTATGTTCAGATACTAAGTATATGTAATTAATCATGTAATATATTTTTTGTAAGAGCATGTAAAACTATTAATTCCAGCTTATAGTCTGTTTTTTCTTCTCCGAGTCTAAATTGACATTACATGTGTTTTTTGCAGTTGCACCAGTTTTTTGCAGTTCTTAAATAGTTACGTGCCACTTTCGGCCTATATGCCACGCGTCTGTCCATAATTTGCGTTAATATTAACAAATATCTTTTTTTACAAGTTACCTTGAAAAACGTTACGTTATGATATTTATATAGGTTTTACACATTCTCGAAAAGAATTGAAACCGCGGTTCATTGTCATGTCTTTTACATTCATTCTTTTACAGTCATTACTACATGTTAGTATTTTAAATATCTATTTATTTATTATCAAAAACGATAGTCTAAGTTTTAATTACAAGTACTAACCACCATTTTAGATTCGTTTTTTTTTTATTGGCAGGGGTTATAAAGAAAATGGCAACTAGTGTAGTTCCTATGAAATTTAGGGATGATATATTAAAAATAGACCCGTTTTTCTCCCAAAGGGTAAAAAACGGATATTTAGGTTTCAGCCGAAGCTTGAACCACCGTTGAGATAACACCCTCATAATTCGTTCGCAATTTATGCATTCTACCCTCATTTTGATTATATTTAGCGGCTATCGTGATAGGCGCCATCTACGCTTAGTGTATGTGGGTCAGCGCGGTGTCTTGTTCTTCAGTACCTTAAGCCGGCAAGGCATTAAGAGGTGGTTCAAGCTTCGGCTGAAACCTAAATATCCGTTTTTTACCCTTTGGGGGAAAAACGGGTCTATTTAGGTGTTCGAGCCTTCGCTTGAACCACCGTTGAGACGTGTTTACTTTCTGCCGGCGCTGACCCAAGCGTACTGTGATTTCTCTAAAGGAGTAATAGATGTAATACAAAAGTATGAATGTATATCAACTAATTTTATTATGAAGTAATTAGTACAAAAAGTGTAATTCAAAAGTATATTTTAACAAAAAAATCAAATTCCTTAAGTTGTAATATTATAATTTGGTTGAGACAAAATGCTACATCGTTTGAACTAAATTGGTGAAAAGTTATGAGCTAATTGGTTGCTGACTGTGCCTGGACGACTTGGAATCTCACTAAAGTAATAATTCAGGAAGGTGTTTTTGCATCGCCAGTTACCTCTTTTCAGCACTTCATCTATGTTAACTTTATTACTAGCCCAGATATCTGAAGAGACAACCGCTCTAAAACTGCCTGCGGAAGCATCGATACCTGCTTCTTTGAAAAGTGTTCTAATCCATCCTGCTATGATAGAACGTGAGGCAGCTTTTACTTCACCCCTAGTTGTAATGAATAAATTATTGATTTTGTTACGGCGTCTGGATGTGACTGAGATTAGGTTTCTTATCCATCGTACTAGATCAAGCCGATTTTCTTGGTTTACCGCACTCTTAAGAAGCCATCCTGATTGCCTATAAGTAGAACTGTAGAACAGTCAGATTTTGAACCGAAGCATGGCCAAAGTATTATTTGTTCACCGCTATCTTCAAAACTAGAATCTTCAATGGTTAACAGTGTTAAGTCATGAACCCTTCGTCCAGATGCTAATAACAAAAGGGTACAAGTATGTCTCGATACGCCGAAAATACTATTTTCATCAAAAGAATAAGTTTTAAGGAAGTTTATGAGGTCGTCTATTTGCCATGGTATAGGTTTTCTTTGCGGTGGATTTCGAGCATAGATCCCTTTAAGGACTTGTTTTACTATCCTGTTCGAACTTAACGTTTCCGCGTGATTAGGATTCGCAAACGTTGCCACTACTGATTTATGCAGGGCAATTGTCCTTGGAGCCAGCTTTTGTTGGTTGAAGAGGTAACATAGATATTTTGCCAAACATTGAGGACTTGGGTTATCAGCGCGCACATCATTCAACTCTGCCCATTTGCACCATCTTTGCCAGATTGGTTTGTAGGTTTTCAGAGTAGATATCCTCCAGGAATTTTCTAGTAACTTTAGGTCTGCATCGGACCATGTGCTCAATTCATTTGTCCAGCCCGAACCTTCCAGACCACCAAATGTAACCGCTCTATTTCTGGCGGAGGTAAGTTTGTTCGCAGGTCGATTAAATTCGATTTGAGATTCTCGATTCTCATTGGAGGCCCTATTGCGCGTCTGCGGAGTTGTGGCTCCCAGAATGCTCTGGACCAGGTTGGGGTTATTAGAAGGTAATATCCTTCGGACGATTCCAGATGTCGAAGCACTTGTGGTATCAATGCTGGTGGTGGAAAGATCCAACCCAATCTGTATCGCCACGTTCTGCTGAATGCATTGGTGAATTGGCTGTTCGTGTCCGCTGAGTCTTCGCTGACGTAAGCTGGCACAACTGCCGATCGGTTGGATGCAAAGAGGTCTATCTCCGGTCGGCCTAGTTTCTGAAAGATCTTTTCCACCGCATTCTTTCTGAGATGCCACTCTGGCAGAGCTTTCGATCTCGATAAACTGTCCGCTAGCCCGTTGTATTGGCCTGGTATATACCGAGCTGTGATGTGACAACTCACCTGTTGGCAAAGTTCCAGTATTTTTGTAGCTGTACGGAGTAAGGTCAATGATCTCGTGCCTCCCTCTTTCATTATATAAGCTACGCTTGACCGATTGTCTGTTTGTAATACTACCGATTGTCCCTCTAGCCTCGAGCCTAGACGATTTAGGACTTCGTAAACAGTCCACAGTTCTTTCTGGTTGCTGTGCCAGTTCTGTTGGGTAGGTGACCAATATCCGCCGAAGCGTAGATTGTTTGCAATGGCACCCCAGCCCTTGTCTGCGGCATCTGTTGTTATGAATATTGTTGGCTGAGGGTGGTGAATAGGCGTTTTCTGTTGAATGTTTTCGGCCCACCAAATTAGTTCCGATAAAGCTGTTTTGGGAATTGTAAATTTTTTGTGTCGACTGAGTTTGGGGAGGTGGGACGCTGACCTTTGTAGTATCCTGCAATGTAGGCGTCCTAAGGGAACCACAAATGACGCAAAGTTTAGTTTGCCGAGAATTACTTTTGCATCGTGCCAGCTCCACTGTTCTCTTTCGCCCTGCTGATGAGCTGCTATCATGTGGTGACTGATCCGGTTGCTGCGGTTGAGAAGAAGCACTTTGGCGGCTTGTTAGAATGGGTTTTAATTCTCTAACAGCAGTCATAAAACTATTGTAATCTGCATGAATCTTCTCCATAAGACTGTGGGGAGCATATAGAAGTGCTCTACCTAATGGCCAACTTAGTAGTTTTGATTTAATATATCTAAAGTGCCTTTCAGAGATTGACTGTGTTAATGGGTCAAAAGCTTTTGCTAATATGGATACAGGTAAGGCAAATCTTATTTTGGCGTCTATCTTTTGCGAAATTTTTCTCCGAAAAGCTCTTGAAACGAATAGTTATAGACGGACCACGATCGCCAATTCTTTGGGAAGAGTTCATCTACTGCAGAAACTACCGCTTTGAAAACGTCTACATCATCTTCGTTTTGACAAGGTAGTGAGACTAAATGTCCCATTGTGGTAAGATCTCCCATTGCCTGTAAGTAGAACACCCAGTAATGTAATATAGGTATGACTAACTTAGGCGTAGGTAAGTAATTCACACGATATTGAGACATGAAGGCTGTATCGAGTGAAGTTGTTATTAGTACGACATAAAGTCGTTGATTCTATGTAGACTCATTGATACGACGTTGATTCGTTGATGCGACGTCGACACGTTAATGAGACGTCGATTCGTTTATACGACGTCGACTCGTTGATGCGACGTCGACACGTTGATGCGACGTCGACACGTTGATGCGACGTCGACACGTTGATGCGACGTCGACACGTTGATGCGACGTCGACACGTTGATGCGACGACACGTTGATGCGACACCGCGTCATTGATGCGACACCGAATCGTTGATTCGACGTTGACTCGTTGATTCGACATCGTGTCACTGATACGACGTTGAACCATTTATTGTCAAGCCCTTACTGGGACATCGATTAGTTGGTGCGACATCACGACAAATCGTGGTGATAATTGTTATCGGGGTGATCCGTAGAAGCACTCCCGACCATCGCTGGGCCGTGAGGCGCCGAGCATTTTGTTTAACATTGCATTGTTATGATGTTATGTTGCACTTACCGTAAAATTTTCGGTATCACTATAACTCAACTTGACTGCACGAATTATGAAAGCGTACTGAAGAACAAGACACCGCGCTGACCCACATACACTAAGCGTAGATGGCGCCTATCACGATAGCCGCTAAATATAATCAAAATGAGGGTAGAATGCATAAATTGCGAACGAATTATGAGGGTGTTATCTCAACGGTGGTTCAAGCGAAGGCTCGAACACCTAAATATATAATTGCCGCATTATTCACTAAAACACACAATAACTGCCGTAGTATATGGGTAATATAGCATATATAATTAGTTTTAAAATTGTAAATCTTGTCAAATTCTAATAATTGTCGTAATTTTAAAAGTTCCACTACACTCTAAGAGAAATGGGTTTGCCGTTTTAGCGTGTACAGAAAGAACACTGATGGCGTCTATTAATTCTTTTTTGTTTGATTTAAAGACATTGAAGCACCTGAGTATGTAAGGTCGTACGTCACGTTATACTAGTATATAGCGCCTTGTGTGGCCACGTATATTTTTGTGATTTTTAAAGATACGTCGATAAGATACGCTTTGGAATAGAAAACTTTAAAGTTATTGTCCAATAAATATAAATTCTTACATTTTGATATACCGGTATCGTAGGTACACCATTTCACAAAAAAGCTGGCAGCATTATTTGTAAGTTTGACATTTGCATGTGTCAATTTGGTCTCTGATATAAAAAAACAGCCTATAGTGATATTAATATGTTCCACAAGTAACTTTCTGAATATGTTTCATCAGTAAGAAAGGTTAGAACTGACATTTGATTCATATTTAGATTGCACAAATGGCGCAGTGGTTAAAATACCGACCTTCCGTGCCAGGGCTAGGGGTTAGATTCCTACGCAGGACAATACTAAATCCACAAATTGTTGTTTGAGTGTAATTTCTCTGCGTTAATTATATATTTGTAAAGTCCCCTGCAATACAAAGATTATTTCCTTAGTGGAGGGTGGTGTTTTAACAAATAAAAGAAAAAATATATAAATTATATTTACAATATCTGTTTATTATAATACAGTATGAAGATAAATAACATAGGGCATGTACCCAAAGTATGTGACCTGTTCAGGGAGGTGAGGGGTCTTTAAAAATACCACGCTTGTTCACAAGGTTGGGGCGAGTGGTGTTAGGTTTTAACTAAGTAGTCGAGCTAATATAATCTATCATGAGGCTCAATTCGCGTAGGGCTTTTTAGACTTACAAGTGGGTATACTGACGCATATAATAAGACATCAGCTGATTTGAAACCGATTTAATTTAAAATTATAAATACACACGCACTCTTGTCGTCACGTGGCAAATGTCACTTTAATAAAGACAAATTTGAGCTATTTTTTTTTAAAGTCTGGTTTGCAAAAATATTTTAAAACCATATTAATGATTTATTGAAAACCAGAGGTGAGGGACGATCTTAACGTTTATTACGGGTGGTTTCGAGGGCAGGAGAGGGACAAAGTTAGGCCAAATTAGTAGAAAATGGTCACGTATTATGGGGACGTTCCCTAAGTCTGTTTAAACTATTATTATACGCATTCGAACATGTAATTTATAAGCTGTGTGCTTTCTTTATTAATAAATAAATAAAAAGTAATACTTAAGAGGAGGATATCCATCCATCCATCTATCCATCCATCAGCCCGTAAACGTCCACTGTTGGACATAGGCCTCCCCACGAGAATGCCATTCAACACGGTCCCGCGCCACCTGCATCCAGCGGTTTCCTGCGACCTTGATAATGTCGTCAGTCCACCTAGTGGAGGGTCATCCTGTACGGAGGATATATTTGACACGTAACATTAATTTTATATCATTTCGATTGCCTTAGGTGTTCCCTAATAAATATCGGTAGGGTCACACTGTTGACAGTTTTCTGCCTACAGCCGTGAGTTGATATGTTCGGGGCAGTAGCTACCACGCTCTTGCAGAAAATCGACGTC
Organism: Lymantria monacha; assembly: GCA_905163515.2. NCBI lineage: Eukaryota > Metazoa > Arthropoda > Insecta > Lepidoptera > Erebidae > Lymantria > Lymantria monacha. The sequence continues at coordinate 12,914,920 of LR991098.1, read as the reverse complement.
TGAGCAGTGTAGACAAAGTGCTGTTACGCTTCGTTCGGTGAGCGAATGAGTCGGAAGCCCAAACTTCCGGATGGATTTGAGGTTTTCATTCGTAGGCTGCGGCCTAGCTATATCCTTCGTATGTGGTTGTTGTGAAAACATGCATAAGCCCGCCATCAATCGTTTTTTATTTCGTAGGTGGTACTGCAGTAGCTGATTACAACAATGTTATTGAGGGTGAGAAGATTATTAAAACAGCAATTGATAATTTTGGACGTATTGATATTCTTATCAACAATGCTGGTATTCTGCGTGATAAGAGCTTCACTAAAATGTCTGAACAGGTAACCATAATCTATATTAATTATTCCTAATAACATTTTTTTAAAAGTATATATCCTGCTCTAAGGAGATAATCCTTATATTGCAGGGGACTTTACAAACATACAAACAAACAACACAAACTACACATTAGAACAGCTATTTATAGATCGCATAAAGTATTGTCCTGCCAATTCTCTCATTATCCTTGTGGTGACGGAGTAAGAATACAATTCACCAACCCTATCTTACCCGTGGCTGATCGCAAAAGAGACGACTAAGGGATATAAAACGCATATAACATCTATGCAAGAGAATGAAAACTCGAAACAAAACTATACCAACACGTCTGACCAGCGTGGTATAGTAGGTTAATTTCCCTCCCATTATGGAGGACGCCTGAGCCCAACAGTGGGACGTATATGGGCTGTGATGATGATGAACTCTCCAAATCTCTTAGGGTTAATGCCATATCGCCACTTTTAGCAGGTGGGTTGGCGATTGCTTTCGCTATTGATAAGTTTTCAGGGAAATGCTGCTGTCCATTCTCCTTGGTGATCTTTTAGTCGGTTTTGATGACTTCTACTGTAAATCAGTTAAACCCTTCACTATACGGACAATTAGGGCGTAAAATAAGAAGCTAAATGTTCGTTACGTCCGCCACACCTTTCTCGCCACCTTGTCTCTTACTCTTAGTGGAACACAACAGTCCCGCGCAATTTAGATCCACGTTACTAGATTTTGTGGTTATCTGCGTAGTGACGATTGATACAATTCATCTCCTCCTTAATCCTGGGTGTCGTAAAAGACGACTAAAGAATATAATACTTACTTGACTGCACAGATGGCGTAGTGGTTAAGATACCGACCTTCCGTGCCAGTGCCGTGGGTTCGATTCCCACGCAGGACATTACTTTGTCTGATCCACAAAGTGTTGTTCTGAGTCTGGGTGTAATTTGTCTGCGTTAATTGCATGTTTGTAAAGTCCCCCGCGATACAAGGATTATTTTCCTTAGTGCAGGGAGGTGTCTTTAAAAAAAAAAAAAAAAAAAAGAATAACATCTATGCAAGAGAAGGTAAATTCGAAGTAAAACCCTACACCAACACGTCTGACCTGCATGGTGTACAAGGAAAGTATACTGAGGTCTATATTTATATATACCGCATCGATTTGCACTGCGTGGTAACCGTACTGATGGTAGGCAAGAGATGGAATACAGTGTAGTACTAATCCCATATAGGTATACTATATTGCCCGAATGGCAGGAGGATGATGAGCAGATTGCTGATGAGCAGGTTGCTGATGAGCAGGTTGCTGATAATGAAACTGAGCGAATCATTATACTATCCATCCATCAGATTGTCTATATCTACTGTTAGATTTAGGCTCCAGATGCCTTGATGTTAGATGGGCAATTGCAGTTGGTATTATGTAAAGTTTTATTAAAAAAAGCGCTGCTGCCAATTCTCCTAATGAATCCGCATCCGGTTTTTATGTTTTCCAACGAAAATCAATAAATGGTGACAAGATTTGTACCCTTTACTGTTAATTACTTGCTTATACTGTCAGTAGAATATTATTATTTTATTTTTGTTTAGGATTGGGACTTGATCCACGCTGTTCATCTAAAGGGAGCATTTAAAACTACCCACGCCGCTTGGGAATACTTTAGAAAACAAAAATACGGTCGAATTATAATGACCTCGAGTAACGCAGGAATTTTTGGTAACTTCGGACAGGCCAACTACAGGTAGGTGCACAAATATGAACTTAGAATATATGCCAAAATTTTACAGGGATGCGATAATTTAGAGATTCCATGGCAACAGGCTTAATGGACTGTGTTGTTGGGATCCTAAGCTTTATTTCTTCATTATCAGTTATATTGAGTGATATGCACTCCTCAAATGTACGATTTAACATAATCGGTTTAAGCGGATTAGTGTTCAAGCAATTCTATTCAAAGTTATGGTGTACATTAGGAAAATTCTCTCTTCTTCAGAGCGAAATGCTTAAAAACCGGCAAATAGTCGCATGAAGAAAGTTTTTTTTAAAGACAACACTCCGTGCTAAGGAATAAATTCTTGCGTCGTGGGGAACCTCATAAACATACAATTAACGGACCCAAATTGCACCCAGACTCCAGAACAATCATTTGTGGATGACGCAAAAAATGCTTCTAATTTTTATTTTTAGTATTTATTAAAAATTGCTATTTTTAATGTCGACTGCATAGATGGTGTATTGGTTAAGATACCTTCCGTACCAAGCATAGGTTCAATTCCTACGCAGGACAATACTTTGTTTTATCCACAAACTCTTGTTCTGAGTCTGGGTTTGCTAATTTTATGTTTGTAAAATCCCCCATAACACAAGAATTTTTTTCTTAGTGTCTATAAAAAAATATGTCAATAAAAATGTGTTCTTAAAAATAATTCCTTGAAAAGAAACCGTCTTTAACATTTTTGACTGTAGTTTCATTTGTCACAATTTCGTCCGTGATACGCAACATTAGAAACAAAGTTCAACTAATAATAAATTCATGATTAAATTTGTTATCATAACAGTATCGTGATGTGTTGTTTATAATTTCTATTATGTTGAGTACAGATAAGCTTATCATTGCTTTTACGTAAGTATTTAGACTCAGATAAGTACAAGTATTTTATAACATCATAAAGAACTTATAGAAGAAAATAATTGAAGTCAAAATTAATAAACTTATTCTTTTTATCACGTTGATGACTATAAAATTAGCAAAAAAATATCATTGAACATTTATCCGCAATTAAAAAAAAATGCATGTTCATTCTAAATAAGAAGAAGAATAATATATAAATGTAATTTATTGATATGGTAAATTTATTAAATAGTATTATATGGTAGCCTTGTGTCTAGCGACTGGTCTTATTTTAAAATTAGATATCTGAGGCAGGAGTCTCGATTGTAAGAAGTAATAATATTAAGAAGGATAGATTGCCATTCTTATTTTTTTAGAGCCTATTATTATAGTTCATCTAATCTAAGAAGTGCATTTTGACGTTTTGCATTTTTTAATACACAATAACCTCGGTCAAACGTATACACATGATTGTAAACACTAAATCTGAAATTTTAAACAACTATTAAGTTATTTACGTAATTAACATTGCGGGTGACTTTCTTGTACAATAATCTAATATTACTAAAACTCGTAAAACTAATTTAAAATAGAAATAACATGGTAAATAGTAATTGTTAGTCACGACCTAACAATGTCACGTCATCACGTTCTATACAATAGTGCTTGACAACTTCCAATTCACGATTATCCAAATAATCGGTAAAAATATTAGAATAATACAATTAATCGAATAGAGATTGTGACAGAGATGTACATTTCGACACTTTGATTGATGAGGAAATAATTGTTAATGTTCGCGACGCTGATAATTCAAGTAATAGTTGCAATTCTTAATAAATAGCTATTTTCAAATCCAGTTTTTGTTTTTAATTAACCTAATCCTACTAAATATGATGAATAGATTCTATGCTGAAATAATTAAATTTGTTTAGTACTAATTTAGCACTTAATTTATTCATCACCTTTTTGAAAAATAAAAAATAAACCAATTATTAATTATAAAGAATCAATATCGATTTCTCAGTAAAATCGGATATTTTCGATAGCGATTATTTGGTTCACATACCTAGGCAACTTACTCAGACAGCTGTCAAAGTGCACTTCTTAGATTAGACAGACTATAGTTTATTTATTTTCAAATAATTAACATAGTCATGCAATATTAATATAATATTAGTAGCTAACTACAAATATAGGTCCTCGAAGCGAGGCCACCGCGCGAGGACGACGCCCCGACGACGATAGCTGGCGGGGCGTCGACTCGAGAGGATACCCGCGAGGGTATACCGCCGGGCGGGCCACCGAAGACAAAGACCGGGTTCCGGTGGCCCGCTCACACGGCGTGGAGAGGTACATGTAGGGCGGGTTTATGGGGTCGTGCGCCGCTTCTTCTGTCGCCCCGGACGGATTTAGCGGGGCGAAACCACTCCATGGCTCGCCTCAAAAAAAAATATTACAAATATAGGTAAGTATATTAAATGATATAAACATTATAGACACAATGCGAATACTGTAGTTAGAATATGAAATTTTAGCTTTGTATAACCAGTCTTAACTATGCAAATGTTTTAGTTTTGTAAATATATTGATAAATGAATGAACGAAAACTAAAAGTAAGAATAAAGAGCGAGGTGACACAAAAGCACAAAACGTATTTAGTTATATTTGATAAGAAAAAAATGCTCGTGCAATGTATTAGCATTTGCTTAATTGTCGTAGTTTTAAAATATATTTTGTTATACATACGTACATTACGAATCTACTAAAGGGTCAGCAAAAATTGCCTGGCTAATGGATGCCTCATAAATGACTTGGGTTGATTTTTATATTACGATTTTAAATGTTTCCAGCGATTGTATTATAATTTGATTGAATATAAATGGGAAACAACTGAATTTATATTGTTGTTGCACTTTGAACTATGCATATTATGGTATCTGTTGATTTATAAAAAAAAAATGCAATCTCATTCAATGCAAAGAATTTAATAAACAGAACTAAATATAGATACGGTATAGGTTTGGTCTGTAACATTGGCAGCCGTTAGAATGATATTAAATATCTTAGTTTCCATTTAGGAATAGGATTTTCATTTATTTGTTCAAGTTTATATTTTTTTTTGGATTAATAGGAAGCTATACTATGCTCAAGTTCTTTAGGGGCTCTAAAAGAGGTTTAATAACAATTGGTTATATAATAAACGCTTTCTCCTTGTAGTGCTGCTAAGCTTGGTTTGGTGGGTTTAGCCAACACCTTGTCTATAGAGGGCGCTAAATATGACATAAAGGTGAACACCATTGTCCCGACGGCGGCGTCACGTCTCACCGAGGATATCCTACCTCCTGATATGTTTGAAGCTATGAAGCCCGAACTTATTGCACCAGTCGTTGTAAGTTGATTTCGATATTTTAACGCGTTTTGTAACCGATCTATTTTACAAACTAGTTATAACCGCCCGCTGCGATGAATGTAAGCTATAATTGTTTCTTTTTTACATAATTATACATTTAAAAACATTGAGGTGATTGTTTCTAATGTCAAAATAACAGTTAATTATTGAATGCATGTCACTGTGTGGTGATGCAATATAAATAAAATTCAACAATCCCTTTGCTTTCCCGCAGGTGTTGTAAAGAAAACTCGAAATAAAATCTCCTGTTAACCCAACTGATCAGCCAGCGTGGTATAGTAGATAATTTTCCCTCATATTGTACAGGAGGCTTGAACTCAGCAATGAGAAGTATGTGAGCTGAGATGAATGAATCGAATGCATATGACACTATATCGCAGTTATAATTATGACAACAATAGACGGATGGCTGAAAATCAGTTTTGAAAGGAATTTATCGTATGAAGTTCGAAATTAATTAACACTGTCTTTGATTTAATCAATTTTAGTTGCGACAATAAAGTTAGGTTTTGTATGGTATGATAAAAAGTACGTGTTCCATATGAGTAAAACTGTGAAAAAAAAATAATTGGTGTATATTGCTTTTTCCCATCTCAAATATCCTCTAAGAGATCCTCAGATGTAAGAGTAACAATAGGTAATGATGTACTAGAGCAAGTGGATGAATTTCTATATCTTGGATGTGGATTTAGCCGAGATGGACGGTACACCACTGATATAGAGCGAAGAGTGAATGCGGGAAATAGAGTGAACGGAGCGTTGGGGCAACTTCTCGGCAGCCACCACCTCAGCCAGAAGGCACGTGTAGCAATACATAACGCAGTGCTTGTCCCAACATTACTGTATGGAAGCGAGAGTTGGGTATGCAGAAAAGAGTATGAAAGTAAAATTAATGCGGTCGAAATGCGATGTCTTCGGAAAATCTGTGGAGTTAGGCTGACCGACCGCTAGCGGGCGATCCACCCTGGCCACTTCAGGCCAGGGCACAGGCGGAAGTCTACCAGTTCTGCGCTGCGGCGCAGGTGAATGGGGAACGCGTCACCGCGAGGGGACTGAGTAGGGCGAAGGAAGCGGCTCGAAGGGCAGTAGTCCTGCGGTGGAGGGAGGAACTGGAGTCCCCCGTAGCAGGACGGAGGACCGTTGAGGCGGTAGCGCCCCACCTTCACCGCTGGATGAAACGAGGGCACGGCAACCTGTCATTCAGGATGACGCAGGTACTTACCGGACACGGGGTCTTCGGTAAGTACCTGCACCGAATTAGACGTGAAGAGGCTCCTGGATACCATGAGTGTGGCGCGCAAATTGATGACGCGCGTCACACCCTGGAAGTATGTCCCGCCTGGGGGCCTCAGCGCCACGACCTGTCGCCGGTCATAGGAGCGGACCTGTCGTTGTCGACCGTCATCAACAAGATGCTTGACAGCGACAGGTACTGGACGTCGATGGCCTCCTTTTGCGAGGAAGTCATCTCTGCAAAGGAGGCCGCGGAGCGGGAACGCGAAGCACTCGCGTCTGCGAACTCGCTCCGCCGGCGGCGACCAGGGAGAGGGAGGCGCCGCTACGCGCACCTCCTCCCACCGCCTTGACGGCTGACTGGTCGTGGCCAGATGGCTAAGCGTAGGGGTGTCGGGGATAGAATGTCAATAGACGATCTCTCCGGCATCCCGTAAAAGCGCGGAAGGGACCGCTGTTAGGTTTTAGTGGGTATTCCGGCCGTCAATGTCATGGCCGGCGAGTCCCACACACCCCCCCCGTCTATCACTGGCGGGGGATGTGCGCAAAAGCATTTCCTCAGCGATAACAAAAAAAAAAAAAGGCTGACCGACCGCATTCGTAACGACGACGTAAGAGAGCGAGTAGGTATGAAAGAGAGTATTGGTGTAAAGATGCGAAAGGGAATGCTCCGATGGTTCGGACATGTGGAAAGAATGCCGAACGAACGTCTGGTTAAGAAGATATACAATGCGAAAGTGGAAGGATGTAGGTACTGAGGGAGACCGAGACTAACCTACCTAGACCAGATCGGTCAGGTACTGAAGGAAGGTGGAGTCAAGAGTCTCCGAAACCGGCGAGCGTGTATGAAGAGAATTATGAATGTTGAGGAAGCGAGTGAAGTATGCAGAGATAGAGTTCTCTGGCACTCTGTTCTCTCTGCCTACCCTGCAAGGGATATGGCGTGATGATATGTATGTATGTAAATATCCTCTAGTAAATATTATTGCAAAACAGCATCCACACTAAGAAATAAATATTTGAATAGCGAGGAACTTTACAAACGTATAATTAAGGAACACAAATTATCTGGCTCAGAACAATTATTTGTGAAAGGCACAACGCGTTGTCCTACCTGAGTATTTTTTTATTGTTTTTTTTTTGGCGGCGGGCTATGGTGTGATCATGCATACATACATATCATCACGCCATATCCCTTGCAGGGTAGGCAGAGAGAACAGAGTGCCAGAGAACTCTATCTCTGCATACTTCACTCGCTTCCTCAACATTCATAATTCTCTTCATACACGCTCGCCGGTTTCGGAGACTCTTGACTCCACCTTCCTTCAGTACATGACCGATCTGGTCTAGGTAGGTTAGTCTCGGTCTCCCTCGGTACCTACATCCTTCCACTTTCGCATTGTATATCTTCTTAACCAGGCGTTCGTTCGGCATTCTTTCCACATGTCCGAACCATCGGAGCATTCCCTTTCGCATCTTTACACCAATACTCTCTTTCATACCTACTCGCTCTCTTACGTCGTCCTTACGAATGCGGTCGGTCAGCCTAACTCTTGGTGTGATCAAACCCTGTTAAATCCGCCTGGGGCGACAGAAAGTACGGCGCAAGACCCCATAGACCCGCCTTAGAAGTATCCATCGACCCCATGCGAGCGGGCCATCGGTACCTGGTCTTCGTCTTCGGTGGCCCACCATTTTTACGGAGGCGGATTACCCTCACGGGTATCCTTTCGAGTAGATGTCCCGATGCAGTTTTATCAGAGATTTTTGTTTTAAATGTTTATATTTTAATCATAAGTTTATTTAGGCGTACATGGTCCATGAATCGTTCCCGGACAATGGCGTCATCGTTGATTCCACCTTGGGTTACGCGACCAAGACGCACTTCGTCCGATCATCTGGTACGCCATTGAGGTAAGTGATATTATTTGTAAATAAAGAAGGGAACAAATTACACTTGAATTAAAAAAAAACCTTAATTGAATAACATAAGAAATTGCTCTAATTACTCAAATGCCTTTGAGATTTCTTGTTATTCATATATGTCCCACTGTTGGGCTCGAGCCTCCTCCATAATGGGAGGGAAATTGACCTAATATACCACGCTGGTCAAACGTGTTGGTATTGGGTCATGTTTCAGGTTTTACTTCTCTTGCATAGATGTTATATGCATTTTATATCTTATATCCCTTAGTCGTTTCTTACGATCCCCCACGGGTAAGGTAGGGAGTAGTGAATTGTGTTTTTACTCCGTCACCACATGGAAAAAAAACGTAAGAAAAATAATATATAATAAAAAAATATATATATAATAATAATATAGTTAAAAGGATGCTTAAGAATAATAATATACTAATTACATACATGAAACCTCCCAAACAATAAGCGTGAGAGTCAAATGTCAAGGCTAAAAATATTCTTTATAACTAGAGAACTAAAAACTAACTAGAGAATAAAAAATAATGTTCTTAATTTTTTAGTCTTTTTTTGTTTATAAAGTCCGAAAATTAAACTTTAAAACAAATAACCGTAACTGCAGTGTTAATCTTTTTATCACAAAGTATTTTATACACATATAAGTCATTTTATCATCATCTCAGCTGATATAAGTGCCACTGCTACCTAACAGACTTGAACCTTTATGTCTTCTCCGCAATAAGAGAGAAATTGACCTATACCATGCAGATAAGACGGACTTAGGGTTTCTCTAAAACACACGTAACGTATACAAATTACATCCAAACTTAAAAGCAATCATTTGTAGATATAAAGTAGCACAAATAATTGTCCAGTGTGGAAATCTGACTCATGACACTCGACACGAGTGGTCGATACTTAGACAGAGATTTGTCCAAAAAAATACGGTCTCTAAAATCTAGTAGCCCTTCAAAATACGTATTCAACCGGTTTGACAAGGCATTGAGTTCAAAAAGTATACATGTGTATGTTAGTCTCCTGTAACTCTTCCTGAATAGCGGTATTATTCTTTTTTTTTTTAAGTCAGTAACCCTTTTTTTTTGGTGGACTATGGATGCGTCTCGCCCCGCCAAATCGGTCCGGGGTGACTGAAAAGGCGGCGCGTGACCCCATAGACCCACCGTAAAACCTTCTCTCTTCGCCGTGCGAGCGGGTCACCGGTACCCGATTTTTGATAAGTCAGTAACCCTGCACTAATGAAGTAATGTAGCCGGGCTAGTCAGTTTAGCTAGTACGTGGGGGTTAGATCGAAACAACTTAGGAGGCAGCAAGAAGATGTTTATTAATTAAAGTATACAGTAAATATAGTTACGTTATAAGAGGGGCCCTTAAACTTATACGAAGATCCAGAAAGATCCAGACACGTGGATACAGTTGTATACTTCGTATATTAATCCCTATTTGAAGTGAATATAATACAAATCGAATGTCATTATATTGATATGTCGTGTAACGAAACCATATCGTGTTTCAGAAAATGGTTCAACGCCATCTATCGAAGAAAGAGATAATTTTCTGTTACAGGCTCCCCCTCTGTCTCCGAAGACGTCCCGACGAGGAAGACAGGAACAACATTTCTGAATTTATAGATATATGCTTATGGAAGATTCTTGCGTGGGCGTCCTCTTTTGCGTATTATTTGTACCGGTGGAGGTACTTTTAGGGATGTTTGTCCCTGATACAATCGTAGTGCGGAGGCATGATATGTACCAATCGAAGTTTCAAGCGCATCAGGACACGCTATTACATAAGAACTTGGCCCATGTTTTCTCTTAATAACATAGGGACCATCTCTTCGAGGCCCTAATTTAGCGCTATAGCCTTGAGTAGCTTTGCTGAGCAAATGCACGTCAACCATCACTAGGTCACCAGGTTGATAATTAGGACATACTTGGCGCTTCTTATCGACATACTCTTTTCTCTTTTCTTCATTCCATTCTTGTACTTCCATAGCTCGTTTCATAGTTGCTGACATAACCAATAATTTCGGAGTAATTTCCGTGATGAATTGTTCATTTTGTATAATCGCTTTCAAATCATGGTGGACATCATCTGGTGTACGTAAGCTCCGGCCGAAAGTTAGATAAGCGGGACTGTATCCAGTCGATGCTGATTTAGCAGTATTAATGGCAAAACGAATACTTGGTAGTTTCTCAGCCCAAGTCGTATGATCGTCTTCTACTAGTATAGCAAGCTGCGTCTTTAAATCTCTATTCCTCCTCTCTACGGGATTGGTTTCCGGGTGATAAAGAGGAGTAAACCCATGACTTATTCCTAAACAATAAGTTAGCTGCTGTATGACACTGCTTACGAATTGAGCGCCATTATCGCTTATAAATCTGCGTGGTGTTCCATATCTTAAGATGATCTCATTTAACAATACTTTAGCACATTCTTCCGCCGTGGCTCTTTCGAGAGCAAATAATTCGACCCATCTCGTAGCCACATCTTCTATAATGAAGATCCATGTCTCATTCTGAGCTGTCCGAGGTAATGGGCCAAACAAATCAAAGGCAATCACCTCAAATCTCGCATTCATTTTTATTGTGGTAGGGCCACACTGTTGATAGTTCTCTATCTACAGCCGCAGGCAGGCCCGACCGGGGTTGTACCACACTCTCGCAGAATATCGACGTATGAATGGTGGCTTTTGCCGCTGTGCTTCGTTCGGTGAGCGAGAGAGCCGGAGCCTAACTTTCCGGGTGTGTTTTCGTGTGGTGGGTTCTGGTGATGCTTGAAATTTACGGTGGTAGGGTCTTGGTTGGGGCATTGGGCGTGAGGGGCTGATATGGGGTACAGGGAGACCCGGTGGGAATGGTCACCGCCGGCCACCTGCCGGTCAGCAGGGGACCCGAGCCCAGGACTATCCCCCCTGGGAGGCTGTCCCGCCAACCGGCGAAAATCCCGTTGCGGAGTCGTCGTGCCGGAGTGGGAAACCGGAGTGGAGCCCGACGACTACGGGCGGGGGGGCACCGGGGGCCCTTCCGTGCTTCGTGTCAGCTCCTCACAAAACCCACCCTCCAACCATGTACTATGCCCCGCACCTTTTTTTTTTTGGCACCACCGGACCCCATTCCACGAAAGTACACTCCCTTCCTCTTCTTATACAAAACCCATGAAAAGGAAACACAAAAAGAGAAGGTTTTACACGGCGGTCCCTCTATCCACATTTGACGTGGACTTTTGTAACATTAGGGGTTTACACAGCAATCTCGACGCCGTCCACCAACACCTCGAGACGGCGCGGCCTGCCTTGCTCTTTTTAACGGAGACGCAGATAAGTGCCCCGGATGATATTTCGTACCTAAATTATCCAGGCTACGAGTTGGAACACTGCTTCCACCGTAAAGCTGGGGTGTGCGTGTTCATCCGGGATGACATCTGTTGTCGCCGCCTTAGGGCCCTCGAGCATGGTGACCTGTCAATTTTATGGTTACGCGTAGACTATGGAGGGTATACCCGCATCTACGCGTGCCTCTACAGGTCCCATGGCAGTGATTCAGGGTCAACTCAGTTATTCGAGAACGTTCAATGGGGGATTGACGAAATATTGGAGCAGTGTCCATCAGCGGAGGTGGTGGTTCTTGGAGACTTTAATGCTCATCATAAAGAGTGGTTGGGGTCCCGAACCACTAACCTCTTGGGTAGGCATCTCTTCAATATGGTCTCGGCCTATGGTCTCTCACAACTGGTAACACAGCCCACCCGTGTTCCAGACATTGAGAGCCATGAGCCGTCTCTACTGGATCTTCTGCTGACTACACACCAGCACGGATACCGGGTAGTGGTCGAAGCTCCTCTTGGGTCATCTGACCACTGCTTGGTCCGTAGCAAAGCCCCTATTGCGAGGCCTAATCGCTCTAAAGCGACTGGGACTCGCAGAGTCTGGCAATATAAGTCAGCAGATTGGGATAGGCTTCGCGAGTTCTACGCATCCTACCCATGGAAGCAGCTTTGCTTCGCCTCTAGGGACCCTGGCATTTGTACGGATTGCGTTACCGATACCGTTATTACGGGGATGGAATTATTCATCCCCAACAACAAAATACCGGTCGGTGGCCGCAGCCGGCCTTGGTTTAATAAAACCTGTAGGACGGCTGCACAGCAAAAGCAGTCTGCATACCAGGCCTGGAATAGGGCCCAAAACTGTCGGGACCCAAATGTCAGGGAGGAGAAGCGAAAATTTAATGCTGCTTCTAGATCTAGTAAGAAGGCTATTGCCAGAGCCAAGGCGGAACATGTTGCCAGAATCGGCGAGCGATTGGAGAGCTATCCCGCCGGGAGTCGTGCATTCTGGTCGCTCGCCAAAGCTGCCCAAGGCAACTTCTGCCAGTCCAATCTCCCACCACTGCAGAAAAATGATGGCAGTCTAGCCCACAGTGCAAAGGAGAAGGCCGATCTTTTAGGTCAATTCTTTGCCTGTAACTCGACTTTGGACGCTGGAACCGCCACACCACCTATCATCCCGCGGTGTGAAAGCTCTCTGCCTAAAATCCGCATTACGCAGCGAGCGGTGAGGCGGGAGCTGCGGCTAATAGACGTACATAAGTCGAGCGGGCCGGATGGCATCCCTGCAGTGGTCCTGAAAACGTGCGCCCCCGAGTTGACCCCCGTCCTCACGCGCTTATACCGACTTTCCTATGATACTTGTAGGGTTCCATCTTCGTGGAAGATAGCCCATGTCCACCCGATCCCAAAAAAGGGAGACCGGTCGGACCCGTCGAATTACAGGCCGATTGCGATTACATCCTTGCTCTCCAAGATAATGGAGAAAATAATCAACCATCAGCTTCTGCAGTACCTTGAGGATCATCAGCTGATCAGTGACCGCCAATATGGGTTTCGTCATGGCCGGTCGGCTGGTGATCTTCTTGTGTACCTCACACACCGTTGGGCAGAGGCCTTGGAGGGCAAGGGTGAGGCGCTAGCGTTCCGCCTAGATATCGCGAAGGCGTTCGACAGGGTTTGGCACAGGGCCCTTCTATCGAAGCTACCATCATATGGAATCCCCGAGGGACTCTGTAATTGGATCACCAGTTTTTTGGATGGTCGGAGCATAAAAGTAGTCGTCGATGGCTCCTGCTCCGAGACCATGCACATTAATGCTGGTGTACCACAAGGCTCGGTGCTCTCCCCGACGTTGTTTATTCTGCATATCAATGACATGCTCTCCATAGAGAGTATTCGTTGCTATGCGGATGACAGCACGGGTGACGAGCGATACACCGAGCATCAGAATGTCCCTCGGAGTATGTTACAGGAAAGACGGGCTCAACTTGTGTCTGAAGTCGAGCGCTCTCTAGGGCGGGCCTCAAAATGGGGTGAACGGAATTTAGTCCAGTTCAACCCCACTAAGACACAAGTTTGCGCGTTCACTGCGAAGAAGGACCCTTTTATCATGGCGCCTCAGTTCCAAGGAGTAACTCTCCAAATCTCAGAGAGTATTGGGATCCTCGGCGTCGAGCTATCGAACAAAGTCCAGTTTGGGAGTCATTTGGAGGACAAAGCCAAATTGGCAAGCAAAAAGTTGGGCGTGCTGAGCAGGGCCAGGCGGTACTTCACGCCGAGTCAACGTCTTGTGCTATATAAAGCACAAGTTCGTCCTCACATGGAGTACTGCTCTCATCTCTGGGCAGGCGCGCCTAAATATCAGCTAGACCCACTTGACTCCCTACAAAGGCGGGCAGTTCGAATCGTCGGTGATCCCAATCTCACGGACAGACTAGAGTCGCTGGAGCGGCGGAGAGACTTTGGGTCACTCTGTGTACTCTACCGGCTCTTTCACGGAGAGTGCTCTGAGGAACTGTTTGACTTGGTACCACCGTCACCATTTTACCACCGTACCACTCGACACCGTAGCAGGGTTCATTCATTTCACCTGGAAACGATATGGTCCTCGACCGTACGTTTTCAGCGATCATTTCTCCCACGTACATGCAAGATCTGGAATGAACTACCTGCTGCTGTGTTTCCCGAGCGCTATGACATGTCCTTCTTCAAACGAGGTTTAAGAAGAGCTCTTCCTTCACGGTAGGCAGCGGCCTGGCTGTACCCCTGGTGTTGCTGGGTCCATGTGCAGCAGCATTACTTACCATCAGGTGTGCTGTTTGCTCGTTTGTCACCGTAGACAATAAAAAAAAAAAAAAAAAAAAAAAAAAAAAATTCATAGCTGTCGTTTGCAACAAACCACTCGGTTTTTGATTCGACATTTTATATCTTTGACATTGTAAACAGCTTCGAATGTAATTTTCAATTTGGGCTCGCATTTTTTTCCAGGTGTATCGTTGCGCAATACGTGCAATCGTTTTTTCAATTCCATAATGTCCTGCGGTAGATTCATTATGATATACCGCAATTATTCTTGCCTGCTCATGTTCGGGTACTACTAACTGGACTTCATCACCTTCAGCCTCGTTACAATACCTATAAAGAATGCCACTGCTCATAACATAGCCCTTTTTACTCCAATACGTCGCACTTTCCTCATCACTTCCTTCTAATGCGTTAACAATTTTAACTATTTGGTTATCCTTCCTTTGCTCTCCGCGAATTTCTTCAGGACTCTTTCTAGGCATATCGATGATCACACTACATACTCCACAGCTTTCAGCACTATTAAGCTCACAGCCAGGTCGGGATAGAGCGTCTGCGACCACGTTGGTTCTTCCATTAATATATTTAATGGTAATGTCGTAAGGTTGCAATTGTAGCGCCCATCGAGCCAGGCGCCCCGTGGGTGATTTCAATGACATTAGCCACTTTAGAGCCTGGTGATCAGTCAGGATTGTTACTGAGGATCCCTCTAGGTATCCTCGGAATTTATTAACTGCCCAAACAACTGCTAGGTTCGTTCAGTGGTCGAATAATTTCTTTCGGCTGGTTTTAATAAGCGGCTGGCGTATTCAACGGGGTGCTCTTGTTCCTTCTCCCCCTGGACTAGAACAGCTCCGATAGCGTAGGAACTAGCATCTGTTTTCAAGATAAAAGGTTGAGTTTCATCTGCTTGGGCCAAAACGGGCGCGGTCACAAGCAGTTCTCGAAGTGTGTCAAATGCAATTTTTTGCTCTTTTTGCCAAGTCCAAGGAATATTCTTTTTCGTAAGACGTGTGAGAGGTTCAGTTACCTTGGCGAAGTTAGGTATGAACCGACGATACCAAGAACACATTTGAACAAATGAAAGTAAATGTTTTAGGTTTCTAGGTGCGGTCATGTGGGTTATTGAGTTAATCTTCTCTGGATCCATTTCCAGACCATCTGGTGTAATATAGTGTCCTAGATATTTCACACGAGAGCAGCAGAATTTACATTTATCTTTGTTAGCTACAAGGTTATATTCCCTCAGGCGCTGTAAGACATCGCGGAGATCTTTTAAATGCTGATCAAATGTAGGAGAAAGCACTATGAGGTCATCCAGGTATGTAAGGATCTTTACATTAGTCAGCGTTATACGGAAGCCATCCATCAGACGCTGTAAGGTTGCTGGCGCGTTCCTGAGGCCAAACGGCATTCGAAGAAACTTGTACATACCGAAAGGGGTTATGAAAGCAGTTTTTAATTGATCTTCGTCCCTAACTTTGATTTGCCAGTAACCCGCTCGGAGATCGATGGTTGTCATAAATGGAGTACGCTTAGCACTATGCAGCAGATCATCTATCCGAGGGAGTGGATATCTGTCTGGAATTGTCACCGCATTTAGTTGCCTATAATCGATACAAACCCTGGTTCCACCATCTTTCTTAGGCACTAACACCACTGGGGATGACCATGGTGATACACACGCTTCTATAATACCATCATGGAGCATTTTATCGACTTCCTTCTTTAGTATTTCCGTCTTTATAGCCGATAATCGATAAGGTGGAACAGCAATAGGGTTATGATTTCCAGTATCAATGTGATGTTCCGCATGGCTCGATGGCTTTCCATTTGTGGTAAAAACCGCATCATTTGAACTTATGAAGTTATTTAGTATGTTGATTTCTTCATTGCTTAATTCTGCAATTTCCAGTTGCGGTAAGTCGGGGTAATCTTGTGCATACAAACTTTTCGTGGGCTTAGGTTCTTTCTTAGTTTTAAAAGATGGCCCTGAACTACGACGTCTTGTTTTTGTTTCGTATACGTCTTCAACGTCTTCTTCCTTCATTGAATGTAATGGGTCCTTATGAGATTTTTCCAGGCCACGAGTTGAGGCGCCACTGTAGCCGGGCTAGTCAGTTTAGCTAGTACGTGGGGGTTAGATCGAAACAACTTAGGAGGCAGCAAGAAGATGTTTATTAATTAAAGTATACAGTAAATACAGTTACGTTATAAGAGGGGCCCTTAAACTTATACGAAGATCCAGAAAGATCCAGACACGTGGATACAGTTGTATACTTCGTATATTAATCCCTATTTGAAGTGAATATAATACTTTTTTTTTTTTTTTTTTTTTTTTTTTTTTTTTTTTTTGTGTCTGTCTTTTAGCTGTTAGCCGCAGATGGCTGTTACAGCTTAACCCGGACTATGGGTGAGCGCTGAGGGCTCTCAACCCGGTAAAATTTTAAGCGACAACGCCCGAGGGCTCACCCTGTGGTGAACGGACCTCGGCTCGGGGCGTCGCTGATAGCAAAGTGGGCGTGCCCACGTTTGAGTTTAGGACTTTTACGCGTCGCAACTTACGACCTCGGCGGCGAGGTCGGAAGCGCGGATATTTATGTGTTGTGGCCGCGCGGGCCGTGTAGGCTCTTTCTTGAGCGATTGTAATTGAATCGTCAGAGTCGGTCAGTACATGTCGAGGACGTCTGATCACGGATATTTTTGATGGGACATAGTTAGCCGCCCCAACCACTAATTGGTTGGGGTGTGTCATGGCAGAGTCAATGAACCTCTGGGAGCACCGCTTCATGTATTGCCTGATGGTCGGCAATTCGAGGTCGATGTGAAGGTCGACGTTTCGAATGAACCACGGTGCCCCCGTGGCTCGACGCATGAACCGGTTTTGTAGTGTTTGTAACCTGCGGATCCTTGGTGGATTAACGTGTGCGAACACTACGCTGGCATAGGTCATAATAGGCCGTATGCAGGCAGTGTATAATCTGACCTTGTTCTTCAAGGACATTTTGGATTTAGCGTTTAATAAGCAATGAAGGCGGCCCATCACAAAGGCGGCACGCGCGCGAACTTGCCTTATGTGTGGTATGAAGGTGAGTCGATTGTCTAGGGTCACTCCTAGGTATTTAGCTTGCCTGCACCAAGTGACAGGCTTATTAAATAATCTGAGGCGAGGGATGTCTTCCGGAGAGCAGATGCGGGCAGATCGTTTAGTGAACATGACCGCCTGACTCTTCTCGGGATTGATTTCTATTCTCCATTTCCTATACCAATTGGCAAGGGCGGTAACCGCTTTCTGGAGTGTCTTAACTACGGTTGTCGGGGTATTACCTGCACAGAAGAGTGCGGTATCATCGGCGTAGAGAGCCGTGTGTACGCGAGTGAATACGGGTAAATCGCTAGTGTATAGCGTGAAGAGGTACGGAGAGAGGACCGATCCCTGAGGGACGCCGGCCTTGAGAGGGTGGGAGGTCGACAACGTCCCTTCCACCCTGTAGCGAAAGCTGCGATGACTCAGATAGTCATGTATTATTAGAATTAAATATTCAGGGATTTTTAAAGTATATAATTTGTAAATTAAGCCCTCATGCCATACTTTGTCGAACGCTTTCGCTACGTCTAGGAATAATACACCAGTGTATCTGCCCCTTACGAACTGACCACTTGTGTATTCAACTAATCTATATACCTGTTGTACACAGCTGTGCTGCGTACGAAAACCGAATTGTGTGTTAGGCACGAGGTTGTTGGCCTCGGCGAAGGTGCGTAACCTACTGAGTACTATACGTTCGTATAGTTTACCTAAGCTGCTTAGTAGGCTGATAGGGCGATAACTACTAGGTTCGGTACGTTTTTTGCCGGGTTTGTGGATTCCGATTACCACGGCCTCTTTCCACTGTGAAGGAAAGATGTTATAAGTGAGGGCTGCGTTAAAAATACTACACAGTATTAATATTAGGTGGGCGGGGAATAATTTAATGACTCTATTTGTTAATCCGTCCGAACCTGGGGCTTTCCTAGCTTGTAAGCCCTTGACTAGCGACTCGACCTCGTCGGTGGACACTGCTGGAATAGGTTGATCGTGACTGTCGTTTATTTGCGATCGCGAAAAAGTGGTACGACGGACCACTTCGGTGTTGATGTGGTGGTGGTGTACCGCGTCTTGGTCGTATAGTGTACTCGGCGTACATTGAAGCTCCAGACTGTCGGCCAGACATTCCGACTTGTCGTCGTCCATGAATGCCGGCGGTTGGTTGGGTCGGTTGAGAGGGGGAAGTGTGGACACTATATCCTTTTTGAGAGAGCGGGAAATCTGCCAGAAGGCTGTGTGCGAAGGCACTAGCTCTTCTAGTGTGGCGTCCCATTTGCTCTGTCTGAAGTTACTAATTTCGAGTTTGACCTTCCTTTGGAGG
The DNA here is from genome assembly GCA_905163515.2 of Lymantria monacha. Classification (NCBI taxonomy): domain Eukaryota; kingdom Metazoa; phylum Arthropoda; class Insecta; order Lepidoptera; family Erebidae; genus Lymantria; species Lymantria monacha. The sequence goes on along the minus strand of LR991098.1, from coordinate 12,895,874 downwards.
TGCCGCAGGCGTTTGCGGTTGTCCTCGGTAGGATATCGGTCGTACGCGCGGGTCGCGGCGTTCTTTTGTCTTAACAGCTCACGTACGTCGGCCGGCAAGGGCCCTCTACGATCACTCGTATCGGGTACTCGCCGCGAGCAGCCGTCAATTAACGACTGCACGTGTTCTGTGAACGAATCGATCGCCTGGGAGGTCTCTTCCTTGGACCTAATGTCCTTCGGAATTTGATCAAGGTGTACCGATGTGGTCGTCTGTAGATTTCTCTTCAGACGAACCCAATCGGTGGTCAGCCTTGTCGTTACGTTGTTTTGGCCTGAGGGGCCTGGGGTGGGGGAGGCGAATTCCAGAGTCACCGGACGGTGATCTGAGTCTAATTCGTGATGTACTTCTATTAAACATAAACGTAAATTTATGTTTTTGAGTAGTACTATATCTAATATGTCTGGCGTGTGCGAGACGATGTACGGGAAGTGCGTCGGCTCTAATGGCCCTATGACGTCAAACCCTAATCTGTCTGCGTATAACTCTAGAGCCTTGCCCCTCTTGTTGGAACTGAGACAGTTCCATGAGGTGTTCTTGGCGTTAAGGTCACCGCCAATGATGACGGCGCCGCCCAAGTCAAGCAAGGCTTTGAGATCGCTTTCTATGAGATGATTATCCGCTCCCCTAGGGGAGAGATAGGCTGAGACTATTGTAATTGGCTGATGGCCGGTGAGGGCTAGGCAGCATACGGATGCTTCAATGTGCGCCATAGGGGGCGGATCCACAGGCGTGCAGTGCAACGATTTCTTATAGTATATGAGAGTTCCCCCCAGTCGCCCGGTAGTCCTATCATTACGAACTATATTATAATTCGCAATTTTAGGGTCCCGGTTGAAAGGTTTAAGGAACGTCTCCTGTACCAAAAGAATGTCGAGCTGATGTTCCCTTAGGAATGTACCTACTTCATCCCTCTGTTTGAACAGGCTATTGGCGTTGAATGTTCCTAACTTGAGGTGTCGTGGTTTGACTCTACCGCTAGGATGTGAATCCATTTTTAGTTGATTTTTAGAGTGCCCAGCCTTTCGAGCGTGGGAGCGAATCTGATGGCGATATTGAGGAGGGCAAGGGCATCTCCCTCGTTCCTCCTCATTTCCGCTGCTATTTCGCGGATCTCCGCGTAGTTTATTTGAGCCGCGAGGTTTAGCACAAGGGCTAGCTCCGGGTCTATGCCCTGTGGGGTTTTAGGGAGCGCGTTGCTCACTGCTCTAACCGGCGGTGTCGCGGGTTTGTTGATTTTAATGCCCATAAGGGGCTTAGGGTGGCCTCCGGTAGGCTTGTTATGCCCAACGGTTGGCGGGGGAGCTGTTGATGATGTCACCTGCCTAGTGGGGGGGGACATGGGGGGCTGCCTTTGCGGGAGGGCGGGGAAGGCCTCCTTAGTGATAGCTAAGGGGCGGTTCCATGCGTTTACGGTGGGGAGGGGGGCGGGCACGAAGGCCTTGTTATAATAACGCGCCCTGCTTTGTTGCGGGGGCGTTCTTCGCGGGGCTCTTGGGCAACCGCGATAGTTGGCTGGGTGGCCTGCTTCTCCACACAGGACGCACGAGGGCGGCTCTGTGCAGAGTGTGTGGTCTTTGGGCCGTTCGCACTCCGAGGTGTGATGGTCACCCAGACACTTCACACATCTCGGACGGGCGAAGCAGTTATTGGACGTGTGTCCATATAACTGGCATTTGTGGCATTGTGCCAAGTTGCCGGTCTTGTAGGGGGGCTCTACCGAAACCCCGGAGAGGCCACACACTTTTGTGACGCGGTAGATGCCTTTACCCTCTGGGGTGTTGGCGAGGCAAACAAGGACCATGTTCAAGGCCATACGGCCCTTACCGCGGACCATGCGGTGGACCTCTTTAACTGGAAGATCTTGGGCCTTGAGGGACTCGAGGATCTCCTCAGTGCCGATCTCCCTTGGGATATTGCGCACTACGGCGCGAAGTAACTTTGCCTCTGGCATAGTGTATGTGTGATAGGGGATACGCTGTTCCCCTAGCATCTTGGACAGGGCGCGGTGATCGTCTGTAGTGCAGACGTCAACCCTTATCCCTTGCGGCGTTGATTTGGCCGTCTTGTAATTGACATGGTGCGTGTAGCACCATGAGGAAATGGCAATCCATTTCTCCTTATCCCTGATATACAGGGGGGGAGGAGATGGAGCCTTTGGGGTGTTTTTGGAGGGAGCCGAAGTGGCATTTGGGGTCTGGGTGGCGACCTTAGGGGTCAGTGCGACCAAAGGGGTCGTGGTAGCCTTGGTGGCTAGGGAGGGTGGCGTTATCGGCGCTGGTGGTACCGGTGAGGCCGGGGAGTCGGGGATCGGGACTGTCTCATTTTGAGACGTGACTTTGATGGCCTTGGCGGCCTTGTTTTTAATCGCCTTACGGCGTTTACGTGAAGCCGCCTCTGTAAATTCACCATCATTAGGCGAATCTTCGGCGTCGGAGGAGGTAGTGGAAGCGGAGCGGGCCGTGGCGGAATCCGCTTCGGTTTCCGTCTCCGTCTCCATTTCTGACTCTTCATCCCCGCTTTCGGGGGTGATGGTTACGGCTGGGGATGATGGGCGTGATTGATAACGGTGTGGTGCGTTATCGCCGTACTTCTGGACGACTATTGCCCAGATATCGTCGTCCAGTAAAATGTTTTCTAAAGGCACCCTGCTCATTTTTAATTAAAAATTAAAAATTTTTGCAAATAGGTGCGGCTGTCTATCTACCAATATTTTGAGAAATTTGTCTCCTAACAATCCCTAACACACCGGGGGGAGAACCCGGAGGTGTGTGATTATGTTCCCTCCCAACCGGGATAGGTCGGGAGGATGTGCTTAATAATAAGGTGTACCCTAAGCTTGTATCCGTTCGCCGATCTTAATGTGCGAAACGGTTCCTAACTGCCCAAGTGCAGGGGTGGTATGTGCCCTTTCGGGCAGGCACACCCAAACTCAGCACCCAGGAATGGATGTAAGGATCGGAGGGGTTGGTATAGGCGATACCTAGGGCCGACTAGGGGCAAACCCCAAGGCCGGCTGTTCTAGGCCCGTCCGTTTGTTTTGCCGATCCCTGAGGGGGACCGGCAGGCGAGTCGGGGCCTCGCCCACTCGGCTTGGTTAGCACCGTTAGGTTTCCACCGAGGACCAATATAAAAATTGGATTTACCCTTATGGGGTCACTTGACTTTTATCTGAATAATAATAGAAAAATATTCTCCTTCCTGTAACGGCTTTGTGCCGAGCAGTAAGGAGAATATGTGAGACAAACAATTAGCCTTGAAAAAGACGGTTTGGTCGTCCACTCGATGTCCGTAGCGATGTCCGTAGCGACGATTGGGCGAAAGCGCGCGAAACACTCGTGAGCGGGGAACGCGAAACGGCGGCACGTGTGCACGCCAGAACGGACCAACGCAGTATGTTTTTTGAATATAATACAAATCGAATGTCATTATATTGATATGTCGTGTAACGAAACCATATCGTGTTTCAGAAAATGGTTCAACGCCATCTATCGAAGAAAGAGATAATTTTCTGTTACAGTAAATGATTGTTCTGAGTGTGTACTCAGAACAATCATTTATGGATCGCACAATGTATTATCCTACATGCGAACCCAAGGTACCTGTCAACTCAGGACGATATCTTAAACATTACACCTTCTGTGCGGTCGGTTTTTGTTTTTTTTTTTGTATTGGCTGTGGTCCTTCGATGGTTTATATTCACAATTGCATCCAGTAGATGGCGATGCGATCAAGTTCTGCGGGTTATTTTTTTTTTAATTTATTCTGAGAGACATCTATTGGACCACTTAGTTAATAATAAAGTTTCAATTCCTAGTTACAAGATGCCTTTATTTCTCTATACCTGGTTACAATCTATGTAATTAAATATTGCCTTTGTATTTATATAGGAAAAAGCCATCAGATTCAGTAACTATTGAATCTGTGAAGGAGAACTGGTCGAAAGTGGTTGATATGAAAGGAGCTGTACATTTGGACAAGATTGCTGAAGTAACACTCGATCTGGTGGAAAAGTTGCAGGTGAGTGTTCAAAATATGTACTATAACTAAGCTAGCCTCAGATTGTCTTAGGGAATGACAATTGGAAAATTTCTTACTGAACCAGCCTGATTTAGGATTCTGTCTAGGGGTGCCCCACGCTGCCATACTGTCACTGCGGTCCTGTGGAGTGGCATTCAGGCCGTAACAGGCCATCAATACAAAGGCGTAGTTTTAATATAGTATATACCATTATCTGATGGTGTATAAAAACGGCCAAACTTTTAGACATGGATGGCTCTTTGATGATAAGCATAGAACAATGTTTATTAAGGTTTTATCAAACAATAATCTATATTTATATAGGAGGTTTCCATCTATATATTGACTCATCACGATATCTCTGGAACCATAAAGCCAACACATTTTAAATTTAGTAGGCATATTCTTTTCGCCGAGTAAAGATCAGCTAAGAACGAATTTTACGAAATTCCACCTGCAAGGGGGGTTGCCGGGGCGTGAAAGTCACATTTTTTAAATATAGCTCTTAAAGACTTTAATTTCGGTAGGCATATTTGTGTTACGATACAGAGGTAAAATAAGAACGGCTTTTTAAAAATTCCACCCCTAAAGGGGATTGCACAGGTGTTAACCCAAAAAATCCACATTTTCCAATACTACCCCTACAGGCTAGGAGTTTACCCCTACAGGCTAGGAGTTTAGCGTGAAGTTGCTTTTTGCCCTGTAAAGGTCGGATGAAGTAGGATTTTAGAAATTCCTTCTCCGAAAGGAATTCTATGTTGCGAAAGTAAACTACACAACTGCACCGACGTAACCGAAGCGAAGCGAGGTCGGGTCGTTAGTTAATTATAAATTTAATTAAATGAAGACCATAATTCATCATCATCCTGCTCTTATCTCAATAACTTAGGGATACTTAGGGCGCAATACTCTTCTTTCATTCTACATATTGCGAAAGTTATTGGCAATAGTGTTATGACCGGCCGCCGTCAACCTGACGTCAATACTTTTGGGAATGTAATTGTCGACTAGACGGTATTAGTTGGAGTTTGCCCAGATCGACGTAAAGTTCTTAGCTATCTTTTTCGACATCCACAAACATTGTAACATTCATTTATACAACATTCATTTATATTTTATAACATAACATTCATTGGTAGCATAACATTCATTACATTCATTGGTAGCATTTATAGCATCTGCATGCATAACATTCATTGGTAGCATTCATAGCATCTATACAGCATAAAAGAAATAAACACCATAGATAAGAATTCAAAAACCCGGGTCCCTACTCCACTGGCATAGATTCTCGACTTTATTCTTTTTCGCAATATGACGCTATATTGAATTTTAATTACCTCCATGTACTGGATTAAAACTGATTTTGATGTAAGAGTCGTCAAAATCGGTCAATAAATTATTATTCTTTATGTCGCGTAGTTGGATAAAAATAATTCAAGGCGTGCAGGTAATTGCAGATACCCTATCTCCGTGTAGTATTTAATACAGTTGTATATTTAATAGATAATCTGATAAATAATCCAAAGTATAAAGTCCAGTTTGTTTTATTATATAATGTGTAGTAAACTATAGGTGCGATTATTGCAGATGGTTAAAGTCCATTATCTTCATATTTTTTTTTTTTTATAGATAGCAACCGCATCAGAGCCTTTGCTATCTATAAAATATATATTTATTACAGACTACGTTATCGTGAGTTGTATAGGCGAAATTTCATTTAAGAATTTAAAAATAAAAAAAAAAAAAAAAAAAAAAAAACAATATTACCCACACTGCGTGATCCGTTTTATGCAATTTTTTAAGTCACTCCTATCGCGGTAACTACTCGTAGTATACGGCCGGTCAGAGCTATAGTTTTGACCAAGTGTGGAATTTTTAAAGGGAATGAATAGGTTACATAGTATGGGTACGTTCCCTAACTTCATGTTTAGATGTCATCTAGTGTTAGGCGGGAATCTCGAATATAATTTGTGTCATTTAATAGTATGGGTTCACTTGGTTATTGAGTGGGTTTTAGAGCTAACACTTTTTGTTAGGTAGTTTTTAGGTATATTGACATCTGTCATGTGGGTCTCATGCCCCGCGTGCGTGACACCCACAGGAGAGAGGAAACCATAGAATAGTAATATATGTAATAAATAGATTGAATTAGGCGATGCATGACTGCAATCCATTATTATTTTAAAATGGAGGAAAGAAAGGGAGAGCCACCACTTTAACACCGGTAATTAGTATACCGATCACTTCAAGAAAGGATAGAATAGGATTAAGGTGGAATAGGATATAAGAAAGTCTTTTAAATCCTATTTGAGGGTATGCTCCAGAACTTTAATTTGCAATGGGTTCGGCTTCAAATGCGCATGTAACCGTCGTAAGGATGTCTCGATCACAGGCGAAACATGTGACGAATCAATATTCGAAGGTCTGCGGAAAATCGAAAGTGGTGGGCGCGTCCCTTTCCTCCATTTTAGAATAATATCTTAAATTTCGATTCGTCTCTACACTGATGACTGGACCGGGAATAGTCCGTCACCCATAGAGAGGGCGACCGCGTGAGGACGACGCCTCGGCAACAGGCTGGGGTGTTGACGGGGTACGGTACCCGGAAAGGTAACCCGCCGGGCTGGTCCCGGACGTCAATGATTCGGTACCAGTGGCCGACCCAATGGCGATGGGGAGGGAATACGGGGGGTTATGGGTTCACGCGCCGCCCTTTCGTTGCTCCGGACGGGATGGAACGCCTGTGTCAAGACCATAGCCTGCCAAATAAAAAACATTTAGAGTGAGATTTATTAGTAACTTTTATGGAAAACTTTAAAAATATGCATTTTGGTTTATATATGTACCTTATCACTTTATATCTTTATGTATGTGTGGTCTTACTAATCTCTAATTATTTATTTATCTGAATTACGACATACCTAGGCTGATTTAGATTAAAAAAGAATGAAATATGATAAAGATAATGAAGAATTGAGAGTACAATTTAGGTAAAATAATAGAAGTACTTTTATTTAACACAATCACGGTTTATAAATACCCGAATACGAAACGAAAAATTATGTCACAAGCGGGGTTCGAACCCGCACCTATTGGGAATCCGGCCCAACCGTGCTGCCACTTACACCATAGTGAACTATTTTAGGACATGCAGATTTCGCTTCATATTATATCTTACGTCTTCAAGGTGACGTATGCCATCTATCGGACAATGTTTACACATTGTATAGACTTAATACTTCAAACTTTACAGTTAGAATTGTATTAAACGATGACACAACCTTGTTATTCAAATTACTGAAATTTTTAGCATTTAATATGCTTAATTATTTATAAATACCCGAATACGAAACGAAAAATTATGTCACAAGCGGGGTTCGAACCCGCACCTATTGGGAATCCGGCCCAACCGTGCTGCCACTTACACCATAGTGAACTATTTTAGGACATGCAGATTTCGCTTCATATTATATCTTACGTCTTCAAGGTGACTTTAAGCATATTAAATGCTAAAAATTTCAGTAATTTGAATAACAAGGTTGTGTCATCGTTTAATACAATTCTAACTGTAAAGTTTGAAGTATTAAGTCTATACAATGTGTAAACATTGTCCGATAGATGGCATACGTCACCTTGAAGACGTAAGATATAATATGAAGCGAAATCTGCATGTCCTAAAATAGTTCACTATGGTGTAAGTGGCAGCACGGTTGGGCCGGATTCCCAATAGGTGCGGGTTCGAACCCCGCTTGTGACATAATTTTTCGTTTCGTATTCGGGTATTTATAAATAATTAAGCATATTAAATGCTAAAAATTTCAGTAATTTGAATAACAAGGTTGTGTCATCGTTTAATACAATTCTAACTGTAAAGTTTGAAGTATTAAGTCTATACAATGTGTAAACATTGTCCGATAGATGGCATACGTCACCTTGAAGACGTAAGATATAATATGAAGCGAAATCTGCATGTCCTAAAATAGTTCACTATGGTGTAAGTGGCAGCACGGTTGGGCCGGATTCCCAATAGGTGCGGGTTCGAACCCCGCTTGTGACATAATTTTTCGTTTCGTATTCGGGTATTTATAAATAATTAAGCATATTAAATGCTAAAAATTTCAGTAATTTGAATAACAAGGTTGTGTCATCGTTTAATACAATTCTAACTGTAAAGTTTGAAGTATTAAGTCTATACAATGTGTAAACATTGTCCGATAGATGGCATACGTCACCTTGAAGACGTAAGATATAATATGAAGCGAAATCTGCATGTCCTAAAATAGTTCACTATGGTGTAAGTGGCAGCACGGTTGGGCCGGATTCCCAATAGGTGCGGGTTCGAACCCCGCTTGTGACATAATTTTTCGTTTCGTATTCGGGTATTTATAAATAATTAAGCATATTAAATGCTAAAAATTTCAGTAATTTGAATAACAAGGTTGTGTCATCGTTTAATACAATTCTAACTGTAAAGTTTGAAGTATTAAGTCTATACAATGTGTAAACATTGTCCGATAGATGGCATACGTCACCTTGAAGACGTAAGATATAATATGAAGCGAAATCTGCATGTCCTAAAATAGTTCACTATGGTGTAAGTGGCAGCACGGTTGGGCCGGATTCCCAATAGGTGCGGGTTCGAACCCCGCTTGTGACATAATTTTTCGTTTCGTATTCAGGTATTTATAAATAATTAAGCATATTAAATGCTAAAAATTTCAGTAATTTGAACAATCACGGTTGTCTAGAATGTATTTTTACAGTTCACATCTTTATCTTGTTTGGTTATTTTTTTATAATTCACGCCGGTTTTTATTTTTAGTGCGATGTATTAGTGGTTAGCTTCAAGCCGCGAATGGTGCACAGTTTACTCTTTGCCAATGATCTAAATGAATCAGGGCTGAGGTCTCTTTCTCATGTGTGATCTGTCATAGGTACATGGTCACTAAGGGAAGAGAAAATTTAAACATAGCGGGATGATTTTGGGTATGACTGGATATCTATTGAACGTGGACTAGAGACTACTCATAGACTTAGGAATGTATATTCATTCCTAAACTTACTTGTACATTTAATATGAAAGTATTTAACTTGTAATGTTTATATGTTCTGGAACGTTTTGCCGCGAGTAGACGCTACTCGCGGCTGTGCCCGGGTAAAAATTAAATTTCTCAAAGTTGACCTGTTATCCCAAGGGAACACATGACTGGGATAAAAGTATCCTATGGGTTAATCCAGGAATGTTCTATTTGTGTACCAATTTTCATCTAAATCAGTTCAACTATTGACGCGTTATTAATCAAACATCTTCACAAATTTTCATATTTTTAATATTGTAAACTGAAATTACTTAAAAACTATTCATTTGCGCAAACTTGTATGCTTAATCAAATTATGATGATTCTATGTGTGACAATCAAATTAAAATAATCAAGCATGTTATATGCTATATTTCAGTAATTTGAATAACAGGGTCGTGTCATTGTCAAGTTTACTAAAGATGCTTCCTTTTGTCTGGTCAATCATATTTTACAGAATGTCAATAATAAACTTTATACTACTGCCCTGTTTCTTGATATGTCAAAGGCATTTGATTACGTATCACATGACTTACTGTTAATTAAATTGGAACGCATTGGCATCAGGGGTCCAGCCTTAAACTGGTTATAAACCTATCTAAATGATAGGTTACAATGTGTTGAAGTGACTGAATTAGACTTAAAGAACTGTGTAACATCACATAGATCAGAGTTCAAGTTTAACAAATTTGGTGTCCCACAAGGTAGTGTACTTGGACCACTTTTATTTCTTGTATATATTAACGATCTCCCTCTCATTTCAAAACACAAAACAATATTGTTTGCTGATGAAATATCTGTTATAATAACTACTGATAGAAATATGACATTAACACACCATAATAATGACATTAACAATACACTGACAACAATTATAAATTGGCTAAATAATAATAATCTGAAAATTAACCTTAAAAAAACAAATTTCATTAATTTCAAACATGATGACTTAAATGTAAATTTTAATGGACATTCTATTATGCATACTAATAATGTGACATTCCTGGGTTTAATTATAAATAATCAATTAAATTGGAAAGAACAAATTGAAAAAGTTTATAATAGAATTAATGGTTTTTCATTTGCCCTTTATAAATTAGCAAAAGTTACAAATAAAAGTACTGCATGCACAGCATATTTTGCCTATATTGAATCAATTCTTAGGTATGGATTGCTAATGTGGGGTAACGGTACAGATATTAATAAGGTGTTCATTGTTTAAAAAAGGTGTATAAGATCTATATGTGATATTGCTCCGGATGTATCATGTCGCTCTTATTTTAAAAATATGAAGATATTGCCTTTACCCCGTCTTTACATTTTAGAGATAGGTAAGTTTGTAAAACAACACCCTGATATTTTTGTGCAGGCTAAAGGTGCAACACAGAGGTGTAATATTAGAAACCCTAATAGATTAGTAATGATTATGATTCCTAAAACGACCAAAATACAAAAAAATAGCTATGCGATGTGTGTCAATATTTAACAAGATTCCAAGTGACATTAAAGAATTACCACTAAATAAATTCATAATACAACTTGGAACTTGGTTGCAAAATAATACTTTTTATTCTATTAAAGAATTCATGAATTGTAACCAACACTTGTAAATGTGCAAATTTATTATTTTAATTATTATTTCTATTACATGTGTGCAATCTAAATGTTTTGTAATGTGTAAATTTATTATTATTATTTCTTTTAGAATATATTAGAATTATTATTATTATTATTTTTTACAATATGTAACTTTGTATGCTATAATTATGGCTAACTAGGCTTGGACTAATTAATGTATTTTAACACCTCTATGTATATACCCTGTTTATGACAATAAAGAATTTGAAATTTGTTTAATATAATTCTAACTGCAAAGTTAGAGTATTAAATCTGCATAATGTGTAAACATTGGCGGGTAGATGGCACACGTCGCCTTTAAAGACGAAAATATCATACGAAGCAAAAATTGAATGTCATAAGACAGCTCACGGTGGTGTAAGTGGTAGTACGATTAGAACGAATTTCCAACTATATGCTTAAATTGACCAAAAAGACAAGTGTGCGGATTGTAATTTAAAAGGTAACGAGTATTGTTAAGCTAATTAAAAAGTAAACGTAATTACAATTGCAAGGATGTTTTAAAATCTGAATCAAAATTTAGGAAGGTCGTTTTTTCAAGTTAGACTAATGCCTAACAATTTGATTTATTATTATATAAAATTGACAACAGCTAAGCTAGTGTCCTCCTACAAAGGTCTTTAACTTTGTAATTGTTTAACTAATTCCAAATCATTGTTTTGTCAGGACTTTCAAGAGCGCAATAAATTGGATGGAGATAGCGAGTCGTATTGGTCCACCTACAGCTACGATTCGAAGGATCTAGTCTTATATGCACTCGGAGGTAAGCATTTGCGACCCCCTTTGAATATTTACGAACAAAGAAGGCTCAGATCGCCTTGCCCCGACGGCGAAATCTGTCGGGGCGTCGACGAGATGAAACCCGCGAGGGTGAACCGCCGGGTGGGCCACCGAAGTTAAAAATCGGGTCCCGGTGACCCGCTCGCACGACGAAGAGAGGAGTTTTTACGGTGGGTCTATAGGGTCACGCGCCGCCTTCTCCGTCACCCCGGACCGATTTGGCGGGGCGAGACGAATCCATAGTCCACAAAAAAAAAAAAAATGCTCAGATCGCCTTCCCAAGCCTTTCTACACAGTTGAAATATAACGTTTGTTAGCTGGCGTATTTATTTATAGTTGCAGACTTAGGGATGCAATTCGAAACACTGACTAAAAACACATAAGTAATACACGTCAAGAAAATCGAGCTCGGGATTAGAAGCTTTATAATAAAATTCGTGAATATTTTGGATCAAATAGACACTCGATCAACATTCAAAAACCTACCAACATAAAAATTTCAGCTATACTCCATTTTGATTAGATTGCACAATTAGTTGTTCCAATGCCTAATTTTTCAAATCTCAAGCGGCGATTCGATGGACGAATACGAAAAAGAAAAAATAAAAAAAAAATTTAGCACTAGGTAAACAAATGGTCTATTATCGAATTCATCTTCCATCCAATTTCGTAATAGCACCAAGCATAACAGATTTATGAGCAAGTCTCGAAAAATTAAATTAACATACATCATCCTCCTCCTCTTCCACCTCCTGCTCATATGCCAATTACTTGGGTTTGACGCAATATATTCACTTTTCCTACCGTACATATTGGGTGAATCGCTGCTCGCACGGCGAAGAGAGAGGAGTTTTACGGTGGGTCTATGGGATCACGCGCCGCCTTTCCGTCACCTCGGACCGATTTGGCGGGGCGAGACGCATCCATAGTCCACCAAAAAAAAAAAAGGTTGATGTAACGCTGTTCGTCATTTTTTACGACGTCCCGAATAATGCAAGTGTTAGTAGTATTGATATACTAAAAATGAGATAGACTTCATCTTGACGGACAAACGACAAATATTCAATGATGTCTCTGTGATCAGCAGGATTAAAACTGGGAGTGATCACCGCATGGTTCGAGGCACATTGAATCTTCGTACGAAAGTCGAGCGGTCCCGCTTGATGAAGTCTACACTCAGACCTACACCTGTCCAATACCAGAACCCCGATAGCTTTCAACTCGAATTACATAATCGCTTCCAATGCCTGGAAGAGTGCGAATCTTCGAACGATATGAACAACAGGTTCGTGGAAACTGTCCACGCGGTCGGGTCAAAATTCTTTAAGGCCCATCGCGCTACTAGAACAAAAAAGCTTTCTGACCAGACTCTTCAACTCATGGAGAGGAGAAAGGAGATGACGGTACAGTCTTCAGCCGATTGGTCCGAACTCAGGCAGCTTAATAGACAAATCTCTAAATCTATGCGACGCGATATTCGCCGATTCAATACACTGCGTATTGAAGAGGCGATAGAGCGAAATCGAGGCTCCAAAGTGTTCGCACGAGATTTGTCTATTGGGCAGAGCCAAATGACTAAGCTGAAGACCGATGACGGTACTGTCATTTCATCCCAGAGTGAGATCTTGGGAGAGGTCGAAAGGTTCTATGGGCAGTTGTACAAATCATCCCTGAATCCTGTTGTCAGCTTGGTCCAAGACCCCAGATCCAAGCTAACTCGGCACTATACCGAAGAAATCCCGGACGTCAGCTTGTACGAGATCAGAATGGCTCTAAAACAATTAAAGAACGGAAAGGCACCGGGAGATGACGGAATTACCACAGAGCTCCTGAGGGCAGGCGGCAAGCCAGTTTTAAAAGCCCTACAGAAGCTGTTTAATTCTGTCATTCTCGGGGGCGACGTTCCAGAGTCGTGGACCAGGAGTGTGGTGGTGCTGTTTTTCAAGAAGGGCGATAAAACGCTCTTAAAGAATTACAGACCCATCTCACTCCTGAGCCACGTGTACAAATTGTTTTCAAGAGTCATTACGAACCGACTCGCGCGCAAGCTAGACGACTTCCAGCCGCCCGAACAAGCCGGTTTCCGAAAAGGTTATAGTACCATAGACCACATCCACACGCTACGCCAGATTATACAGAAGACCGAGGAGTATAATCGGCCTCTGTGTCTAGCGTTTGTGGACTATGAGAAAGCCTTTGATTCTGTCGAAACTTGGGCAGTGCTGCAGTCCCTTCAGAGGTGCCAAATTGACTATCGATATATCGAAGTGCTGAAGTGTTTGTATAAAGACGCTACTATGTCAGTCCGCATCCAGGATAAGAGTACGAAACCGATCCATCTGCAGAAAGGCGTGAGACAGGGAGACGTTATCTCTCCGAAACTGTTCACCACTGCGCTGGAAGATGTCTTCAAGCTCTTAGACTGGACCGGACTCGGCATCAACATCAATGGCGAATACATCACTCACCTTCGATTCGCAGATGATATCGTAGTCATGGCAGAATCCCTGGAGGACCTTAGCACCATGCTCAATGACCTCAGCAAGGTCTCCCAACTAGTAGGGCTGCAAATGAACATGGACAAGACGAAAATCATGTCTAATGCCCATGTCATTTCTGTACCGGCCCTGGTTGGGAATGCGATTCTCGAAGTTGTCGATCACTATGTTTACCTAGGACAAACAGTTCAATTAGGTAGATCCAATTTCGAGAAAGAGGTCAGCCGACGAATCCAACTCGGCTGGGCAGCGTTCGGGAAACTTAGGAGGATCTTCTCGTCTAATATTCCGCAGTGTCTGAAAACAAAGGTTTATAACCAGTGTGTGTTACCAGCGATGACTTACGGCACTGAAACGTGGTCTCTAAATGTCGGCCTCATAACAAGGCTCAAAGTCGCTCAGCGTGCTATGGAGAGGGCTATGCTCGGTATTTCTCTACGTGATAAAATCCGAAATACGGAAATCCGTAGAAGAACGGGTGTAACCGACATAGCCCTAAGGATTAGCACGTTGAAGTGGCAATGGGCAGGCCACATCGCTCGACGAACCGACAACCGTTGGGGAAAAAAGGTTCTCGAGTGGCGACCACGAATCGGACGACGCAGCGTAGGACGACCCCCCACTCGGTGGACTGATGACCTCATCAAGGTCGCAGGAAACCGCTGGATGCAGGTGGCACAGGACCGTTATAGATGGCATTCTCGTGGGGAGGCCTATGTCCAACAGTGGACGTTTACAGGCTGATGGATGGATGGATGGATAGTAGTATTGAAAATAACGTAACATACATTACATGCCAAATTTATTTGCAGTTGGCGCATCAGTGGTGAATTCATCGGACTTGAAGTTCCTTTACGAGAGTCATGAGGATTTCGTTGGACTGCCAACGTATTTTATATTGGCGGGCATGTGTATGGAGTCACCACTTATACCCAATGCTATGCCACCAGGCAAACACGCTGACTTTACAAATGTAAGTATAACTCATATAGTTTTGGAACCCTTGTTGACTTTACAAATGTAAGTATAACTCATATAGTTTTGGAACCCTTTTTGAACCCCTTGTTCTAGAAACGTCTACGTATATTTTGATAAATTCTGTCCCTTTGATTTTATATTATAAATATACTGTTAGATTTTTTAAAATAAATTTAATGATAGTATGAAGAATTTTTTTGCCATTTTTTACGTTTTGGTTCTTTATGGGGTGAAGGTGTGATAATCTGATTTGAATTCTGATTTCGCCACTTAGCGTAAGCTATGTGAAAGTGAAGCGTTACTTCCTCGTGATGGAATAAGAACCATTGCGTGGTTACCGTTCCCTCCTCCGCGAGAGGGTAGGTCGGATAATTTTCTCATATCTTGAGGAGACTGTTATCAGCCAATAAGATGTATATGGGCCGAGAAAAAGAAGAGTGGTCGTCTGATTTAAAATCTGGCACATTAATGAAAATGATCTGAAGTCTGGTTGTAATTTATATCTTATTTGCCATTGTGATGTCCGCCCCTTGTGATGATAAATTAACAAATTAGAGCATCAGGAACGGGCAGATGCGCTTTCCTGAGAATCTTATAATACCAACTGCGATCGCCGACCTGCCTGCCAAATGTGCCGATTATAGGTTTTGTTCCTTAGTGAAAGATGAAGTCTTTTTTCAAAAATGTATGTTATTTTATTCAATTCAATTCAAATTCATTTATTATGCATAGACCCTGCGAGGGCACTTACATATTGTCATTTTTTTACATTTAAAGTTAATCTAATAAACTACCACCGGATCGGAATTATTCTTATATGATATTCTTCTACAGATCCTCCATGGTGAACAATATATTGAATTTGTGGGTGACTTCCCCGGCACAGAGGGAGAATTCACAACACGCAGCTATATCTGCGATATGTTGGACAAGGGTTCTAGTGCTGTTGGTATAGTTAACAGTAAGTAATATATGTCTATATATGACTACTGAAGGCTTAAGGTTCGATTCCGTACAGGACAATAATTGTATGATACACAAATTGTTGTGCTGCTTGTGAGTACGAATGCTCCCGTTAGGAGATCGCAGATGACTGAATGACTTAACCTTATCACTGCAAGGGATGAAAACTCGATGTAAAACCGTACATGAACTAATTTATATAATCATCTGTAAAGAAAACAAAACAATAAATTACTATACTATGTTTAATATTCGTTACCTCCGTATCATACGTTTGGGTTTCGTTCCTTCAATTTAGTTGAATCTGCATCGATATAGTATGTGGCGTACATATTAATAATAATAAAAAAAAGCGAACCTTAAGGCGTAAGGGCTGAAAAATGACACCAATTTATCTTCTTCTTCTTCTTTTTTCGTATTGGCAATCAGCAATGCAGGCAATCACTTTACGAGCCATTTTTGCCAGGGTCGAGTTGCAACTTTCTTCACGTCTTTAATATCTTCATGTTAGTCAATGTCCGTCAGTACCTAAATCAAATCGTCGCCATCAACAATGCTATGGCCACACTGTTGATGCTAAATTTTGATGGAAATAGAAAATGTTGTAAAGCACTTTTATATCACATCCTACATCTATATCCCAGCAGTTCCGTCACATCACATTACATAAAATGCCATCAAAATTATTTAATATAACACGTTAAAACACTAAGATATCGTATATAATACAAGAGCACCACATGACGTTTTCAAATTCCCGCCAAAAGTCCTATTCAATTAAAACTGTCTATTCAATTATCTACTATAAAAAAAAAAATTGCTTTTGATGGCAAACCAGCAAACAGCACATCTGATACCAAGTGTTACTGTTGCTGTTGGACCTATGCAATACCAGGGGTACTGCTACGCCTACGAATAGAAATCCCAAACCTACCCAGAAACTTGAGCTTCCGGCCCTCTCGCTCACTGAACAAAGCATTGCCCGGATGGACCAGCCCGCGGCTGTAGACGTAAACTGTGAACAGTGTGGCCCCTATGACTACTAAAATATTAATATTAACATTTTTTTTTATCCAGGCGAAATATATCAAAATAAGCAACTGGTAGCTCGTACTCAACAACACATCTTCGTCCTGGGTCAGGGTGGTTTCGGTGGTCCAAGAAACAGTAAGCAGGCAATCGATGTACAACCGGCGCCCAAACGTGACCCTGATGCGGTTGTCGAACAGCGCACTGCTGAGGACCAGGCTGCTTTATACAGGTCATCATTATCTCCTATAACCTAAGCAGTCTGAAAAGCATAATGGACTTATATAGGTACATAAGTCCACTATGCTCCTTAGACTGTTTTATCTAAAGCCTCCTCTACACGTAGACAGATTCATCTGCAGATGTCGCCAGTGGATGCGTCTGCCGACGTGTAGAGGGGGTGATTTGCTCCTCTGTGGTAGGTATTTGACGTCGGCAGATGCATCCGGCACAAATCCGTTAGTTGTCGGTTTTTGTAACACGGATCAAAGGGTTTCAGTGCGAGCGCTCGGCGCGAGTGAGCGGTCTGTCCACATGTCTGGCGACGGATCAATGTTCATCGGGCAGTGAATTGGAGTGCACGCATGATTTTCGCAATTTTTTTTCGGTCTTTCTTTTTTACTTGCTCCTCGTACATTTAGGACATAAATAGCTAGGAAATAAATAACTGCGGCAGCTACGGTCTCCATATCCATTTTGCGTGCGTAGGTGTTGCGTCTGTCAAGAATCAATACAGACTGATCGATCTGCATAAATTTCTAACAAGTATGCTGCTACCCACTTTAATAGCAACTTCTAACGTATTTGATGACATTTACAAGAAAGTCAGGGGCAATTCTGATGGCACATACATATGGCGTATCGGTTAAGATACTGACCTATCTGTACCAATGTCCAGGATTTGATTTCCACACAAGAAAATACTCTGTGCGATCCATACATTGTTGTTCTGAATCTTGGTGTAATTTTTGTTGTTTGCATGTTTGTAAAGTTCCCCACGATACAAGGATTATTTCCTTAGCGCAGGGTGTTGACTATTCAAATAAAAAAACAAAATAAATGTCCGCGGGAAAGTAATAAATAATAAAAAAAGGAAAGTAATAAATTTCATGTTTATTCTCTCTTGGTGTAATATTGTTATCTGCTTGCATATCTTGTTATTTGTTTAATATTATCTTCAATTTAATTATATAACTTGCTTTCCTATCTATTGATTACAATATTTTGACTATCTAATTGTGATAATTTTGATAACTGGACTTTATATGGCCACAGTTGTGACGCTGCGTACAGTAAATCCATTCTTTTACTCTGAACACCAATACTAATAGAATGGACTTTACCCTGTATTCTACTGCAAAAAGTTCAACCACTATAAGACATTTAATTAAGAACATTTTAAATATAACGTGTGTAATCCCATATAAATGTTGTTATATGGGGGATTAATCACTCATGCTATTCGAGGGACTGAAATCCAGTAATATGAAAATGCGATATAAAAGTACAGTTTTATAAGGGGATTATTATCTAATGTAAGAATGATCGATATTCATCGATATTGAATAAACATCGATGTTAAGAGAATAAACTATTGAAACGTCATATAAAGATATCTAGCGTTAATTAGATGGATGTACATACTTAACTATAAAGTTCAACTATCTTACCACTAGATCACACTAATCAACGTAACCAAAATAGCTGTACGAACGTATTTCTTTTTTTTTTGTGGCCTGGCTGGTACCCCTTCCTTGACATCGGTGGCTAGCCCGGCCTTTGCATTCCCTGAGGTATTGAAAAAACATCGATCTTTTAGACTATCGATGTTTTTCTGTCGATGTTTATCGTACATCGATACTTACGGACCGATGTTAACATCGATGTTTTTTTAATATCGATCATCGCCATTATATTATAATGTTAAGATTAGTATATTTCTAAGCGATCGTTTAAAAAAGTTGCCAGTTTATAATGTTAGTAAGATTTAATATGTTTTCACTTAACACATGTGTACAGTCAACATGATTGTGTCAATGTGGAATGGTTATTGTATTTATTTTTGTTATTTTTCGCTCATGTTTATCTTGGCATCGATGGATTTATATAGTTCGTAACCTATGACTGAACTGACATTAGCTTAGTGTGATATTTCATATTTATGAATTGTATTAAATATAGTTAGTTGTATGAATTTACATACATACATATCATCACGCCATATCCCTTGCAGGGTAGACAGAGAGAACAGAGTGCCAGAGAACTCTATCCTTGCATACTTCACTCGCTTCTTCAACATTCATAATTCATACACCTTCATACACGCTCGCTGGTTTCAGAGACTCCACCTTCTTTCAGCACGTGACCAATCTGGTCTAGGTAGGTGAGTCTCGGTCTCCCCCGGTACCTACATCCTTACACTTTCGCATTGTATATCTTCTTGACCAGCCGTTCGTTCGGCATTCTTTCCACATGTCCGAACCATCGGAGCATTCCCTTTCGCATCTTTACACCAACACTCTCTTTCATACCTACTCGCTCTCTTACGTCGTCTTTGCGAATGCGGTCGGTTAGCCTAACTCCACAGATTTTCCGTAGAGATCGCATTTCGAGCGCATTAATTTTGCTTTCATGCTCTTTTCTGCATACCCAACTCTCGCTTCCACATAGTAATGTGGGACAAGCACTGCGTTATGTATTGCTACACGTCCCTTCTGGCTGAGGTGGTGGCTACCGAGAAGTTGTCCCAACGCTCTGTTCACTCTATTTCCCGCATTCACTCTTCGCTCTATATCAGTGGTGTACCTTCCATCTCGGCTAAAACCACATCCAAGATATACAAATTCATCCACTTGCTGCAGTTCATCATTACCTATTTTTACTCTTACATCTGTTCTGGCTTCATCTCTTTCAAAGACCATTATTTTGGTTTTGCTCACATTCACGCGTAGACCACTTTTCTTACAATCTTCTGTCATTGTGTCGACTAGGGTCTGCAGGTCAATTGCTGACTGTGCCAGCAGGACTGCATCAACTGCATAGAGCAGAGCAGTGACCACTGAATCGCCCATCTGGACTCCCATATTCATATCGTTCGAATGAATTATGAATTTACATTTTTGAAGTTAGTTCTGAATACCGGGTGTAACAGAGAATGGAGCAGCTGGTCAGAAGGGTAGGGTAATGATGGTAGTCATGGTAGGAACACATCACGAAAGTTTGAAGGGAAACTGTCGATTAGTTAATGAATTAGAGGCATTTCAAGTTTTTTCAATTTTGTCGTCGTCTTTCCTTTGAAACTGAATGAAATGTACCAAGTAAATAATAAATAATCTGCTACATACTCATACTTTCTTAAATATTCATTAGGACCTATAAATCATTGATTACGTTTGTTACAAGCGTCGCCTTTACAGACAGCTGATGAGTCAATGATCTTGACATTTTCCGTTTAAATTTTTGTTATGTGTTCCTACCATCATTACCTACCAACCTTCTGACCAGCTGCTCCATTCTCTGTTACACCCGGTATAACGTTATTGAAATCTTACTAACTACGTTATGCCCAAAAGTGTAGGAATGTAGTAAATATAAAATAGCCGTGTTTTACATAAGTTTTCATGTGTCCCCAAAATTCTTAGAGAAATTCTTTAATAGCCTACTCATTGTTATCTAATGCGCGACCTAACGACAATCTTATGATGACTAACTTTCGGCGATGTGGTGATGACAGGCTTAATTTATTGGTTTTCTTTAATAAAGTTTATAAAATTCTAAGCAGACCGAAGCACGTCGGCGGAAACCGAGTGCGCAAATATAATATTTTTAGCTAAGATATTTTTTTTATTATAGGTTATCGGGTGATTTGAACCCGCTCCACATCGATCCCAATGTTGCAAGTGTTAGTGGATACTCAAAACCTATACTACACGGACTCGCATCTCTTGGATTCTCTGCTAGACATGTACTGGCTAAGTATGTATTAATTTACATAAATTTCATTTTCAATCAAGGTATTTGTGTTAGGAGCGAATAATTGCTTTTTTAAAATGCAGCCTCAAAAGTAATGTATACATTCTTCTTCGTCAGATGACGAAAAAACACTTTAAAACTTATTTAATTTATGA
This sequence comes from Lymantria monacha, assembly GCA_905163515.2. NCBI lineage: Eukaryota > Metazoa > Arthropoda > Insecta > Lepidoptera > Erebidae > Lymantria > Lymantria monacha. The sequence continues at coordinate 12,874,721 of LR991098.1, read as the reverse complement.
GTGCATAGATATGCACTCAAAAATTATCTAATTTGTAATAAGTTTTTTATTACATTATAACTTGTGTAACATATACTGTTCATCATCACAGCCCATAAATGTCCCACTATTGGGCTCGAGCCTCCTCCGTAATGGGAGGGAAATTAACCTACTATACCGCGCTGGTCAGACGTGTTGGTATAGGGTTTTGTTTCGAGTTTTCCTTCTCTCGCACAGATGTTATGTGCGTTATATATCCCTTAGTCGTCTCGTACGATCACCCACGGGTATGACATGGGGTGGTGAATAGTATTCTTACTCCGTCACCACACGGATAATATACTGTTACTAGGAGACTATTTAAAAATCCGTGGCCGTTCTATATGTTTATTTCATATTTCTTAGATACGGAGGCAATGATTCCAGCAACTTAAAGGCTCTGAAGGCACGTTTTGTAAAGCCAGTGCTTCCAGGACAAACGCTTGTTACAGAGATGTGGGTAGAAGGCAAACGAGTGAATTTCCAGACAAAGGTCAAGGAGACTGGTAACGCCGTTATTGCAGGTATGATATGATTATTAATTTATGTTGAGAGTTAAGCGTATTTTTTCAACATATTCCGAGGAAGCGACCCAAATAACGATCTCCCGTGATCTATCTTAAACCTTTTAAAATATAGTGTATTGTTTATTAATTACAAGTTATATATAGGTTGTATTGATAAAATTCTTACGGCAGATAAGATGGTTTTCAAAAAACATAATTATAAATAAATATTTTTTGGCGCCTTATTATTAGTCATCATCATCATCCTGCTCTAATCCCAATCAATTGGGGTCGATCCAATATGTCACCTTCTTCCATATAATCCTATCAGACGTCATTTCTATAGTCACTTCCAGACTAGCCATGTCATACCTCACGCAGTCCATCCATCTTTTCTTCGGTTTTCCTTGACCTTCATCATACTTAAAACTTTCCTCACAACATTACTTTCTTTTTATCCCGCCTCATCACATGTCCATATAAGATATTATGCGGCTGACAAGCCATTCACTACTTAACTTTATCGTCATTGGCGCAACTTTTAAACTTCCTATAATGTATTAATTTCTTACTTTATCCATTCTTGTCACACCACACATCCATCTTAACATTCGCATCTCCACTACATGCAGTCGTCTCTCATCCGTCGCTTTTATCGCCCAAGATGCTAATCCATACAGTACAGCAGGTTTTATTAGGGTTTTGTATATTTTGCCCTATAATTTGAGGGGTACTCTGGGGTCGCATGTTATACCCGTGACCTGCCGCCATTTCATCCATCCCACATCAATTCTGTGCTTCACCGCACGATCTAGGTCGCCATCGCTTTGGAGAAGAGAACCAAAGTATCGGCAATCCGAGCATACTGGTATAGGTACTCCGTCTAGGACATGGGTGTAAAATTGCGGGGACCGCCGTAATCGCAGAACATATATTCTGTTTTAGGTCTGCTGATTTTCAAGCCAACAGCCAAGCGCTTTATTATTAATGTTAGTTTTTATTTAGTAATCATTATAATCTATTGATTTGGAAATAATCAAAAATTAATCACTAAAATCTGCCTCGGGATAGTGACGCTACTACATATAGATAGATCCAGATCCAAAAGATGATGTTTTTGATTTTCTACACATTATAATTATATTGTATCATTTAGGAGCATATGTGGACTTTAAGAACATTGTAACTGGCAATTCAATATCGACCGCTGCGCCACCAACTTCAGCACCTAGTAGCAGTTCACTCAAAAGTGATGCTTTGTTTGCTAAGATCACGGAAGAAGTGGAGAAGAACAAACAAATGGCGAAAAATGTTGGTGGCGTATTTCTTTACAACATAACAGACAATGGCAAGACTGTTAAGTCTTGGAGTAAGTATTAAAATTTTGTTACATAGTAAGTTGTACCCTCTGAAGATCCATTAGCATCTTGATGAACATTGCCGATAGGTCCAAACATAGACTTTCCCAAATGGGGATAATGTAATAATTACTACTTTTATCAGATAGGTTTAAATCAATTGGTATTGTAAGTTTTCCAGAAGAGTATTGCTGCCTATTCTCCTGGTGCAGGGGTTGTGCACCTTTTGAGTCTGAAGTTTTTAAAGAGCCACATTTCTTTTTCGACAAAAATTTGTGCCTAATCCTCGTTAATCAATTCAGAAGCATTTTTAAATGTATCTTTATAAAATATATTTTTTTCGTATAGAACTAAGACCCGCAGTTTCACATCCAAAAAGCCGCATGCGGCTCGCAAGCCGCAGGTTGCCGACCTAGGTCCTGGTGGATACCTCAGTCAGTCTTAATTTATCACTGCACAGGGAATTTATAATCTTCTTTTCACAATCATTGCAAGGAAGGTGTAGCATGGAAGTACTTAATAATAACATCAACTTGTTTTATCTATAATTTTTTTTTTGTTCCGTCATTAGGCAAGCACTTGAGATAGATTTCTAAATCTTCCTGACTTAGAAATCAAGTGCTGGTATAACTTTCATCATCATGTACATAACTAATGTTCGAAGATGTGTATGCATGCATATTCTGCAGCCAATAGTTTTTGTTGTCGTCGAAAATATGTTCAAGTCTAAATAGCATCCTTTATTTTTTAAAGCCTTGGACCTCAAGACTCCTGTTGTTTATGAAGGAACACCTAAATCTGGCAAAGCTGATACCACTATGACTGTTGGAGACAGTGATCTTGTAGAAATTGCATCTGGCAGTCTCAGTCCACAAGTAGCTTATCTGAAGGGAAAATTGAAGATTGCTGGTAACATTATGCTTGCACAGAAACTTGGACCATTACTTAAGTCGCCCGCTAAGATTTAAGTTATATCTTTAGAAGAAGCATAATTAATCTTGCTGTTATGGTACTGAAAATACTAAATATTATTGTTTGGGTATACAGAATATTTTATGTATGTTACATGGTTCGTTTTATATATTTTATTAAATATTATTCCATTTCAATGGTTTGGCTGAAATAGCATTTTGTAATGTAAGTTAACCTTTTATCAAAAAACTGTGATATATGTAAAAGATGGAAAGTATGCAAATGCTTTTATTGAATGTCAGTTTTTAACTGATCTAATATTTGTCACAACTTAAAAGATATTTATATATTATTTTTTATGGTGATGGAATTATACACCACTTTTAAAGATAACATTGTTTTATTTACATAATTGGAATTAATTTTCCTGCCAATACTAGATTAGCTTCTTTGACTTCTGTATCCCAAGCTTGTTTCATATGCAGTTGTGAATTCAAGACTATAAGTTTATAGCACTCAATTTCAGGTACTCCTTTTGTATTTAAAGCTGTTCCTATTACACAGCAGTAGGCTCCTAAAAACAATACACAGTGATCATAATACATTTTTCTTCATTACCAAAATTGTCTCAAGGGGGAATTACCACAAACATTTAATTTATTTAAATTATTTATGTCAAAGAAATGTTATTGATATTATTATAAAGATAAATTAAGTATATTACTAATTTATTATTACAAATATGAGAAAATTCAAATAACAAGAATTGCCCGCCTCTAGACTAAAAAAAAAATCTGTTTACAGAATACTAACTTAACATCAATAACTAGCAATTGATCAAGATCTGTGTAGTGGCAGATTAAGAATATAATTCACTACCTTTCTTGCATGTGGATGTTGTAAAAGACGAATAAGGGATATAACATACATGTAATATCTAAGAGAAGGAAAATTCAAAATAAAGCATTTTATCGACCTAACTGATCAGCATGGTACAGTAGATCAGTTTCCCTCTTATTGTAGTGGAGGCTCGAGACCAGCAATGGGATGAATATGAACTGAGATGATGATGCATATCCTAACCAGATCTACTTGAAGATCAGATCTAGAAGATCTTAGCAAATAAATAGTGCTGATCTAGTTAACTTTCTACTAGGCGTTTAAGAATATCGATAAAAATATTAAACTAACATTCTGATATTTTATTATTAAACTTTGATTGTTATATTTAATTTACAGTGTGGTAGTAGCTACAAATTGCTGTGTGGTAGAGGCTAAGAACACCACTAACATTTACCTGGCTAAAGGGTGTTATAAAAGACAACTAAGAACATTACATTGACCTGGGCCAATGCCTTCTGATGCCTTTTAGTCAAAACATTCCCAAGGAGGGTTGAAGTCAGGCAGACAACTGATTATAAAACTATTTGCCAATAACTTTTGCAATATGTATGATGGAAGATGAGTAAATATTGCCTCGACTGCAAGTAATTGGGATAAAAGTAGGATTATAATAATGAAACTCACCTTTTTTTATTAATGTGTGGTCAATATTGCCATGGGCAGAATCACATTTAACAATCTTTGCACGTCCTGTTGTGTCTGATATTATTACAATATCAGTGCCTATTGTATGTTCTATCGTACCTTGTAACCAAACATCGAAGGGTATTGACTGTTTTACTAAACTCTTTATTAAATACTTGCATGGATTCAGAGTCTTAACACCTACTTGCTTTAAATTTTCTGTCATTTTGTCTATTATTATAATTAAAATTATTAAGTACTCGCATTTAAATCATTGCTGATTTGAGATTATTTTAGTCATTTTCAAACTTTTGTCTTGTTACAAAAATGAGTAGTAATTATTTAGGTATGAAAAACCGAAATTTAGTTCAAGAGTTAAATAAAATTATTCTTAAAAATAGAAATTTAAAGTTAGTCATCAATCAATCATCTACCCTTTAGGCGAAGAATCTTAAAGTAAATGAGGTGTAGGGAATCCCCCTTCTCGTACCTACACCTTATTTTTTTATTACTTTTCTTTTTGGCTTTGCTGAACCGTATGAACAATTTTGTCAATGTTATGTTATGCAGTTATGTCATGTCCAAGTAAAAATTGCCTCGAAGCAGTGTACTGTACTCCTTTTTCTTATTTTTATATATTGGCAATCAACTACTTAAATGAGCCATTGTTGCCAGTGTCGAGTTATAATTATCTTCAAGTTAAAAACTAAAACGTTGTAAAGCACTTTTATATGATATCCACTACATCTCAGCAGTTCCGTCACATCACATTACATAAAATGCCATCAAAATTATCTGATATAACACGTTATAACACTAAGATATCGAATATAATACAAGAGCACCACATGACGTTTTAGATTCCCGCCAAAAACTCCAGTGCATAGAGTAATATAATACATTGGAAATTGCTCCAGTGTCACTCAATACCAGACTTTTTTTTTAGTTCTGTTCGACCATTCGGGCAGGCAAAGAAATCAAAGCCCATACAGCCAAGTCTTATTTAATTATTTGTCATATATTGTTTCTTCATATTATGTAGCCTTAATAGTCATTGTCTGTCAGTAAGTCAAGTCGTTACCATTAATCGGGCGCTGATAACATAATCAATTATTTTCTTTGGGAATTTTGGGCAAATATGGAAATACACGTAAACCACTATTATACCATATTCACTATACTTCAGCACTTTAACTGTACCATATTGCATGATAAATATAATGAATATAATACAAGAGCGTGACATGACATTTCCACATTCGCGCCAAAACTCCTACCACAGACTACTAAGACTTAAGAGATCAGGGGGGGTGGAGGACAGTCGTTTTTTAATATAGCGCTATGTAGATCACGTTTCTGAGTGTTTTGTTTGCTTTGACACGAATAATGTTAATAACTAAAACTAGATGGCAGAAATTACCTTATTTAAAACAATAAATTAAATAACCGATATCTTATAGACTTTTATTTTATTCAATTTTTTTTTTTTTTTTAATATTATTTTCAATACAAAATAATTATTGTACAAATAAAAGAAAATTATTATACCAAAGAGTTCAAAGTACAACGTTTTACTTTATTTTAATGACACAACCATAAAGTCATTATTTTCTAATTAAAAAGTTGCAAATGTCTATTTGAAGCTGCCGATTGTAATTTCTAGCATTAATAAAAAAACATAAAAATTTTAATGAGTTCGTAAGTTTTGTTTAGACTTTTGACGGGAATTTGAAAACGTCATGTGGTGCTCTTGTATTATATTCGATATTTTAGTGTTTTAACGTGTTATATTAGACTATTTTGATGGCATTTTATGTAATATGAAGCGGCGGAGATACTGGGATGTAGTGAATATCATATAAAAGTGCTTTACAACGTTTTCGTTTTCCATCAAAATTCCCACAAGATACCATTAACAGTGTGGCCATTGCACTGTTAATGGCGACAATTTGACTTAGACAACGACTGACTTGAAAGACTAAAAACGTGAAAATATTTATAACTTGACACTGGCACCAATAGCTCGTATAAGTAGCTGATTGTCAATATATAAGAAGAAGAAGAAGTTTTGTTTTTTTTTTTATTGTCTACGGTAACAAACGAGCAAACAGCACACCTGATGGTACTTACCATTAGCATTACTTAATGCTGTTGCACATGGACCCAGCAACATACAGCCAGGCCGCTGCCTACCGTGAAGGAAGAGCTGTTCTTAAACCTCGTTTGAAGAAGGACATGTCATAGCGCTCGGAAAACACAGCAGCAGGTAGTTCATTCCAGATCTTGCATGTACGTGGGAGAAATGATCGCTGGTAACGTACGGTCGAGGACCATATCGTTTTCAGGTGAAATGAATGAACCCTGCTACGGTGTCGAGTTGTACGGTGGTAAAATGGTGACGGTGGTACCAAGTCAAACAGTTCCTCAGAGCACTCCCCGTGAAAGAGCCGGTAGAGTACACAGAGTGACCCAAAGTCTCTCCGCCGCTCCAGCGACTCTAATCTGTCCGTGAGATTGGGATCACCGACGATTCGAACTGCCCGCCTTTGTAGGGAGTCAAGTGGGTCTAGCTGATATTTAGGCGCGCCTGCCCAGAGATGAGAGCAGTACTCCATGTGAGGACGAACTTGTGCTTTATATAGCACAAGACGTTGTCTCGGCGTGAAGTACCGCCTGGCCCTGCTCAGCACACCCGACTTTTTGCTTGCCAATTTGGCTTTGACCTCCAAATGACTCCCAAACTGGACTTTGTTCGATAGCTCGACGCCGAGGATCCCAATACTCTCGGAGATTTGGAGAGTTACTCCTTGGAACTGAGGCGCCATGATAAAAGGGTCCTTCTTCGCTGTGAACGCGCAAACTTGTGTCTTAGTGGGGTTGAACTGGACTAAATTCCGTTCACCCCATTTTGAGGCCCGCCCTAGAAAGCGCTCGACTTCAGACACAAGTTGAGCCCGTCTTGCCTGTAACATACTCTGAGGGACATTCTGATGCTCGGTGTATCACTCGTCACCCGTGCTGTCATCCGCATAGCAACGAATACTCTCTATGGAGAGCATGTCATTGATATGCAGAATAAACAACGTCGGGGAGAGCACCGAGCCTTGTGGTACACCAGCATTATCAGCATCGACGACTACTTTTATGCTCCGACCATCCAAAAAACTGGTGATCCAATTACAGAGTCCCTCGGGGATTCCATATGATGGTAGCTTCGATAGAAGGGCACTGTGCCAAACCCTGTCGAACGCCTTCGCGATATCTAGGCTGAACGCTAGCGCCTCACCCTTGCCCTCCAAGGTCTCTGCCCAACGGTGTGTGAGGTACACAAGAAGATCACCAGCCGACCGGCCATGACGAAACCCATATTGGCGGTCACTGATCAGCTGGTGATCCTCAAGGTACTGCAGAAGCTGATGGTTGATTATTTTCTCCATTATCTTGGAGAGCAAGGATGTAATCGCAATCGGCCTGTAATTCGACGGGTCCGACCGGTATCCCTTTTTCGGGATCGGGTGGACATGGGCTATCTTCTACGAAGATGGAACCCTACAAGTATCATAGGAAAGTCGGTATAAGCGCGTGAGGACGGGGGTCAACTCTGGGGCGCACGTTTTCAGGACCACTGCAGGGATGCCATCCGGCCCGCTGGACTTATGTACGTCTATTAGCCGCAGCTCCCGCCTCACCGTTCGCTGCGTAATGCGGATTTTAGGCAGAGAGCTTTCACACCGCGGGATGATAGGTGGTGTGGCGGTTCCAGCGTCCAAAGTCGAGTTACAGGCAAAGAATTGACCTAAAAGATCGGCCTTCTCCTTTGCACTGTGGGCTAGACTGCCATCATTTTTCTGCAGTGGTGGGAGATTGGACTGGCAGAAGTTGCCTTGGGCAGCTTTGGCGAGCGACCAGAATGCACGACTCCCGGCGGGATAGCTCTCCAATCGCTCGCCGATTCTGGCAACATGTTCCGCCTTGGCTCTGGCAATAGCCTTCTTACTAGATCTAGAAGCAGCATTAAATTTTCGCTTCTCCTCCCTGACATTTGGGTCCCGACAGTTTTGGGCCCTATTTCAGGCCTGGTATGCGGACTGCTTTTGCTGTGCAGTCGTCCTGCAGGTTTTATTAAACCTAGGCCGGCTGCGGCCACCGACCGGTATTTTGGTGTTGGGGATGAATAATTCCATCCCTGTAATAACGGTATCGGTAACGCAATCTGCACAAATGCCAGGGTCCCCAGAGGCGAAGCAAAGCTGCTTCCATGGGTAGGATGCGTAGAACTCGCGAAGCCTATCCCAATCTGCTGACTTATATTGCCAGACTCTGCGAGTCCCAGTCGCTTTAGAGCGATTAGGCCTCGCAATAGGGGCTTTGCTACGGACAAAGCAGTGGTCAGATGACCCAAGAGGAGCTTCGACCACTACCCGGTATCCGTGCTGGTGTGTAGTCAGCAGAAGATCCAGCAGAGAGGGCTCATGGCTCTCAATGTCTGGAACACGGGTGGGCTGTGTTACCAGTTGTGAGAGACCATAGGCCGAGACCATATTGAAGAGATGCCTACCCAAGAGGTTAGTGGTTTGGGACCCCAACCACTCTTTATGATGAGCATTAAAGTCTCCAAGAACCACCACCTCCGCTGATGGACACTGCTCCAATATTTCGTCAATTCCCCATTGAACGTTCCCGAATAACTGAGTTGACCCTGAATCACTGCCATGGGACCTGTAGAGGCACGCGTAGATGCGGGTATACCCTCCATAGTCTACGTGTAACCATAAAATTGACAGGTCACCATGCACGAGAGCCCTAAGGCGGCGACAACAGATGTCATCCCGGATGAACACGCACACCCCAGCTTTACGGTGGAAGAAGAAGGGGGTGTAAATTAGTCCTGCAAAACGGGTTGAACGACTCATTAAATCATTAGCGCCAAGCCGATATTATTGAAGCTGGCAACTTGAAATGTTGACAGTGGTTTCTTTATATGACGTAGAGATTTACTAAGAAAGGATTTTACGAAATTATACCCCCAAGGGGGTCGAGCAGAGTGGCAAAGTTTGTATGGGGAGAAAAAAGTCTTTATTGATTCTTTTCAAATTATGAGTCGAATCAAATATTCTAGGGTAATATCCGGCATTTGTCAATTTTCACCCTCTGGTTGTGTAAATTAGGCCTGTGAAACGGGTTGATCGACTCATTACCGCCAAGCCGAAACTATTAAAGCTAGAAACATTAAATTTAGAAGCACGTTTTTATTTATGACATATAGATTCAATATGAAAGGATTTTATTAATTCCGCCCCTAAGGGGGTAACAAAAGCAGTAAAGTGTGTATGGGGAGAAAATTTTCTTATCGATTCTTTTCAAATTACGTACAAATATTCTTCGGTAAAAACAAATAAACACGTGTTTCTCTTCCCTCTCCATCAACCCCACACCAGTGCCTTTGTGGCGACCAGTGCCGACGTGAGAGCTCACACGATACACATAGTGAGCGGCAATAGATTCTTGCCTAATGGTTTAAGATACAGATTAAGTTTAGCTTCAAAAATGTTCACTCTATAACTCAAATAATAAATCATATCTAACGAGATCGCAACTCTGCTGGTGAAACAAAACAGTCAAATAAATGGTGGCGATAATTATATTTTTATCCCATGGTCATACCGTAAATAGTATATTAATGGCAATATAATTTGTAGAATGAATAGATTTTTGAACCACCTTTTTCTTTAGTGACCGGCTATGGTATATAGACACATGCGCGCCGTACACGTACATCTACGTTGTGCGGGCGGGCCACCGCAACCGGGTATCATCTCGAGTCGAAGCCCTCATGCAGTGAACCTCAATACAGATACTTACGCTTGCGCCGCCCAAAGTACCGACGATAGAGGGTGTTAACCTAGAGTATTTTCTCTCGAACCCACCCTAATTCTATTGCCTAATTCCGTTAGACAACTAACTCGCAGAAGGCGGCGACCGCATCCCAGTTTCTGACGCTATTGATTATCGTCCTAGCGACAAACCTTCAACACCTTGCATTGCTTTTTCTATTTAACTCTGTCAGAGATGACTTCTGCGTGGACGAAGTCGCGGGCAAAAGCTAGTATATATATAAAAGTTATGTTAGTTACAACACTTATAACTCGAGAACGGCTAGACCAATTTTTATGATTTTTATGTTTTTGAGTTTGTTGTCGTCGGGAATAGTATATTAAAATAAGCAAATAATAAACAAAAAAAAAACATTAAAAAAAGCATCAGTTCTAAATGTGAACGTGTTTTGTTAGTCTTTTTTAACCTCCGCAGGCGGAACCTGCTGAGGTTAATAATATACTAGCGTCTCGATCAGAGCGAATTGGAACCTCATTAGCATCCGAGCTCACTTGAAATATCTGGGTTTGGTGATTGACGGTGGTGGTTCCATGAGCATTTTTGCCAACTTGCTCCGCGGCTGTTAATTGTTCGGTTCGGCGCACCCGTGTGGGCAGAGTCTTTGACTGTTCGTCTCAGGGCTTTCTTATGGCGACCACAGAGGGCCATGGCGGTCAGCGTCATACGTCGATACATAGGTACGTACACGGACGCAATGAAGGCAGCGTACCTGTTGGCTGGAACTCCCCTCCTTAGGACTTGGAGGCAGAGATGCTCACCGGATTTTATCAGCGGGTGTCGCCTACATTGGCAGGGGATGGTAATGTATCGCCACGCGAGTTGGCCGTCTGGCGGGGCGAAGTTCGCTGGGACGGCATTGCCCGTTGGGCAGTCTGGCTGGAGAGGTGTCGGTTCGGTGTTCGGAGCACAAAATCCATTTGGTTTAGTAGTGAGTATAACTATCACTTGTCGTTAAGTAAACCTGCTTTGACATTGTAATAAGTATATATAGAACACAAAAATTGTTTCTACTTAGGTCCGCTATCGCCTTTCAAACCGGTTTCCTTAGAAAGGCAATAATGCTAAAAATGGTTATATTCCACTAAAATAATGCAATTGGATGCAGTGGGTGGCACTGCGTACGATTTGAAGAAATGTCATTTTTACATATATTTTAAATTTATACAGAACTAGCTTCTGCCCGCGGCTTCGCCCGCGTAAAAGGTTACTTTCCTAAAGTTTTTGATCCCCTATTTTTATTTTTGACCGTCGGTAATACAGTGCAACGGTATTACAATACTCAGGGTTGGAACTTCATTACTGGACTGCTAGATGGCGTTGAAGAAGCTAGATTTTGAGATTTTTTGACAAACAATTTTTTTATTTTTCATATAAAAATTTTGATTTTTTTTTAATAAAAAGTATCCTATGTTACTTTTAATACCTCCAAGAATATGTATACAATGTTTCATGATGATCGGTTGAGTAGTTTTAGCGTGAAAGCGTAACAAACAAACTTACATTCACATTTATATATTAGTAGGGATGGGTTTTTGTTAAATCAACTTGTATATATACATAGCCTAACGCTTGTTTTCCAGAGGGGTAGGCAGAGACTACGGATTGCCACAAACCACGATACTGACATACCTCCATTGCTTCATTCGCGTTCATCACAATCTTCAAGCATGCTCTACGATTACGCGTACTCTTAATCTAACCTTTCACTAACACATCTTCATTTTAATCTAGGAAAGTACGACGTGGTCTTCCTCTTGTAATCGTCCCACTCACACTAGCTTTGTAGGTATACTTGTTTAGTCAACCTTTCTTCACTCATTCTTTCTACGTGTCCAAACCACCTTAGCATACCCTTTTTTATCTTTGTCACAATTTCTTCATTCATACCACAGCGCTCTCTTATAACACTATTCCTAATTTTATCTTTCAGACTTACACCACACATACTACGAAGAGTTCTCATCTCTACAGCATTTATTTTACTTTCATGTCTTCCCTGCCAAATCCAACTTTCACTGCCATACATGAGAGTGGGAATTAATACTTCCTTATGTACAGCTAGGCGTGCCTTTTTAGATACATTCCTACTCTTCATAAAAGCATGTATAACTATAATTTAATTATACAATATAACAAACAATTAATTTAAAAGATAACCGACAGAGCAACGAAGAGTCAAACCAAGCGGGCTGCCATTGTTACAACTTGTCTCCAATCTATGGCATATTATACATTTAAACTTTATATATGTGATAATAGAATTGCTTTGTGTATAACATTGCTGTGTGATAGCGGGTACGAATAGGTACCTACTACTAACCCTTACTTTGCTCGTAGATGTCGTAAAAGACGACTAAGAGCTTTATAACGACCTGGGCCAACTCCATCTGATGCCGTTTGGTCAACAATTACATTCCCAAGGAGGGTTGACGTCTGGCAGGCGGCTGGTCATAGAACTATTGCTAATAACTTTTATAATATGTACTATGAAAGAAGAGTACATATTGTATTAACATCAAGTAATTGGGATAAGTGTTGGAGAATGATGATGATATGAGACCATAGAAACAGCCACCTTGTTACATAGTTTCTTTTAAAACTGTTTTCCTTGTTTTATCAGACATCTTTACCATTTATAGTTTTATTCCAGCAACGATAATATGTCAGTTTGCGATAAAATGTAAGTACAATTACGCTTAAAAAATAATTAATTTTATTTATTTCGTTCTTTTAAGGAGAACACTCTGAATTAAAGAAATAATCCTTTTACAAACATGCAAATAAAGGATTAAGAACTACAATTTGCCGATCGCATAAAGTATTGTCTTGCGTAGGAATTGAACCCATAAATTTAGCACGGTAGGTCGGTATCTTAACCACTACGTAATCTGTGGAGCAATTTATATATTGGGAAAAGTAACAGTTATACATACATACATATCATCACGCCATATCCCTTGCAGGGTAGGCAAAGAGAACAGAGTGCCAGAGAACTCTAACTTTGCATACTTCACTCGCTTCCTCAACATTCATAATTCTCGTCATACACGCTCGCAGGTTTCGGAGACTCTTGATTCCACCTTCCTTCAGTACATGACCCATCTGGTCTAGGTAGGTTAGTCTCGGTCTCCCCCGGTACCTAAATCCTTCCACTTTCGCATTGTATATCTTCTTAACCAGACGTTCGTTCAATCAATTAATCACTCATATTTCATTTTCCGTGTGGTGACAGAGTAAAAATACTATTCACCACCCCATATCTTACCCGTGGGTGATCGTACTAGACGACTAAGGGATATAAAAACGCATATAACATCTATGCGTGAGAAAGAAAACTTGAAACAAAACCCTTTACCAATACGTCTGACCAGCGCGGTATAGTAGGTTAATTTGCTTCCCATTACGGAGGAGGCCCGAGCCCAACAGTGGGACATTTATGGGCTCTGATGATGATGATGATGATTTCATATAGATTGTTTTAGCTAATACCTTAATTTAATTTTTGGTGTCGTTAGACAAAGGGAGTACGGCTTTCGAACAGGCACAAGTGTCACAGAACTTGCTAGTAACTCTTACAATATGTCCTATATAGATATATTAATGACATAAATGGATGTGCTGTGTGGTGGCCGCCTAAGAATATTAACAACCCAGCTTAACAGTGACTTGGGAAATCTTCATATGATGCCGTCTAATCAACAATTACATTCTCTTCTTGGCGTATGCTACGGATTATCGCTGAGGGGAGGAATGAGGTAAAGATATTGTAAACATTGATCACACAGTACGGGTACTTTCCCTTATAAGTTTTCAAAGAGAAAATTGCTGTATATTCGGCTGGTGGTCCCTCCGCCCGCTATTACGATTCTAACCAAATATCTATGACTATCAGTCTGACTGCACAGATGGCATAGTGGTTTGATTGATAAGATTACTATCTTATCATTCTACCATGCCAAGTGTCGCGTGTTCGATTTCCACAAAGGACAATACTTTGTATTCGTTCATTGTATGTTTATAGTCCTCCGTAATACAAGGATTCGTCTCTTAGTGCAGAATGTTGTTATAAAAAAAAACCCACATTCTTGACGTCTAGTTCTGGTAAAAAGCCTGCATGAGAAAATGTTAAGTGGACTGGTTATGTGGCGCCTACATTTAATTCTGACTATTCAACGTTGTCACTCCATTTGTTCCACGTCAACAACTAATAGACGGAAACGATCTGCAGAACTCGAGGACGTGTCAAAAAGTTGCTTCCGTACGGGCATGCAGAGCGAGTCGTCCCATAGCCGCTTAAATAGCGGGTACATGGGGAGTCTTTTACTAATATTACATTATATGACAACCACGTATTTCTGGCCTCATTATAAAAAGGAATGTCTATATTACGGAAAGAGGGGTCTAGAACTTTAAGTGCTATAAATTAAAGACAAGAATGCGGGAAGCGCCACACCAAAAATTGAGCAGCTGCATAGACCTCTAAAGAGTGTTGCCTGAAATTTCGTTCTTTTAAAGTTATATTCAAAATTAATGACAAAGTATATCTATGTTGTATAAGCTTAACCGCGTGAGGATGATGCCCCGACGGCGAAAGCTGCCTGGGCATCGACTCGAGAGCATACCTGCGAGGGTAAACCGCCGGGCGGGCCACCGAAGGCTAAGACCGGGTTCCGGTGGCCCCCGCGCTCGACGTTAGAGAGGTACATGTCGGGCGGGTCTATAGGGTCGCGCGCCGCTTCTTCTGTCGCCCCGGACGGATTTAGCGGGGTGTGACCACTACATAGCACGCTGCTAAAAAAAAATGTCTAAGCTTTGGAGGATTTCTGTATACTTCCAAAGTAGACAACAACGTTTCGTATACATGAATGTAACTAATACAAAAAGGCAATGTCGAAATATAGTAAACGCCTGTGGGTTTCAATTGTGCCAATTATAAATGAAAAAGTTTGTGAAGATGTTTGGATGTTTGTTATTTAATCACGCGTAAATCATAGAAAAGGTTTGGATAAAAACTGACATTTAATTAGACCATTTACTGGATTAACACATAGGATATTGTTTATCTCAGACATGTATTCCTTTGGGATAATTAATGAAGAAATTTCGTATTTCGAGTCACTTTGGACGCGGGCGAAGCCGCGGGCTGGAGATAGTTTTGAATAAATGATTTGAAAATTCTTAAAAGTTTTGAATTTTCTATGAAAAATAAAGAGGGAATGGTGTCATTTTTCAATTCATTATACCTACATGTTTAGTGGTAGAGCCACGTTGTTGAGAGTGTTCTGCCTGCACATATATTATATTTCAGCTTGATCAGCTTAGTACCATACTGTCGCTGAAAATTGACACCTAGAGTAGTAGTAATTTGCTTCTAAGATTCTTTAAGTGAGCTGTAGACAAATGACCTACTACTTCCTTCCTGTTCCATCCTTTTCCTCTTTCTAATCCCTTCAATTCTATACCTATAGGCAGACAGCGACTTAGGTGTAATAATGTTGTTGAAATTTATGAGCGACAGTTACAAATTACCATTAAGTGTCCTTGGTTATTTGTCTACCACTCCAAAGTTAATAAAAAACTATATAATAACTCGTTCTTCTTCCATTTAAGAATATTGGCCTTTCAAGTCTGTATTTTAAAAAATAAGAATGTTAACCTTTCAGGCATTTATAAATTCGTTTGGAAAGACGTTTATGAATGCAATAATTACTCAACTGTGATTATAACAACAGTTATACCACGCATATAATACGCATGATATGTTATTTAAAATTATAAAGCGGCGCTGCATGAAATCATTCCAATACTCAAAGCCGACCCATAACAACTCAATCAACGCAATTTTAAAATAAACTTTTTATACTGTACACAAACATGGACCGCCTTGAACAAAAAAATATACCTCGGCGAAGGTCTTAATAATGACTTTCTCGAGAACTTGTTACAAACGCAGCTGGTATATAACCAGACGTATGAACCTTTTCTGATGTTTTTCTATTTTTTACTTTATGTTAAACATCTTAGAGTAGTTAATACATATATTTAAACTTCTCCTTTCTTGATCTAGAGCTTTTCTCGTTCATGGAATTGCTATTAGGCGAATATCTATACCTATGTATATAAATTTAAAAATATGCTCTGAATATTAATTTAATATTAATTTTTCTGAAAATAAAAGTTTTGTATTCAAAAATCATCTAATTACTAATCAGCTCTCTAAAGTCTGCTTCTCGAGGCTATGGAAGCTGTAAGCCATCTTAAAGTTAGGCATAGTAAAAAGAATATGCAAGATCATAAAATGCTATAATTCTGAATTGCATTTTATAGTAGATACTATGCCTAATATTCGCATAATATATTAAAATATATTTACAATGTTTATTAAATCTAGCTAAGCCGGCACTTTAATTTACAAGTCCGATTCAGGTACAATAATAAAAATAAAATAAAAATGCTACAAGTTTATTTCGTTTATTGAGCCCGAGCTACGATTCCATAGAGACATTAGAGGCAGGAGTGGGGTCGGGAAGGGAAGATATGAAGCTGTCATCTGGCGAAGCGGCGGCGGTTTCTCTGCGCTCTACAACTCTACACAACTCAATTGAAGGCGCGCGCGCGGCCTGTACTGACGTATTCATGTATCCGACCTTGCAATACCATAAACAAAACGCAGACTAACAAAATAATTCAATCGTATTAACTTTATTCGTATATGGAGTTCTTATATTAAATTTTACGTAGAATATTTAAGTAATAGTGATGTTTTATCGTGACGTTATTATATAGTGTTATTTTTGTGGAGAAACATAAAAGTTTAACAAAAACAGGAGTTCTAAACTTTCCAATGAACACAAGCCATGTGATTACAGCGAGAGCGCCGGAGCAAGATTTGTACGTGCATTTATCTTATTCAACTTTATTGTAACGTTTCTAATAATAGTGAAGACGATGGGATTTTGTTTGCTCACTTTGATTCTTACACTCTGTATACACATAAGAACTGACATGGAAAAATTAATAGTAAATTTACATATATAATAATTAAACTGGCAATTTTTAAATATATGATTAATAAGTTTTTTTTTATAAATGTACAAGATATTTAATGCGTTCAAGTATTCTCTATCCAGTACCTATGATCGTCAGTTTCCTCTATAAAGTTCTTTTTTTACAGAAAAAGAAAGAAAATTATTTATCCGTTCCAATAATTATCGTGTCGCATATAATAATCTAAGAACATAATTTATTATGTAATTAGATCATTATTGTATATTAGACTTAAAAGATAGAATTAAAAATTTAATCTTTCGTTTAATAGCACTTTATTTTTTTATTCTATGTAGGTGTTTATTTATACAAATGAGCTAATCTCAGAAACTACCAGCCGAATTGAATAACTCTGCCTCAAGTAAACAAGTTAAAAAGAAAGTTAATAAGCCACAAAATTACCATAGTACGTGTAGTAAAAGAAATATGAATAAAATTCAGAATAAGATAGTTTAAGGATGTAATGGACTAGCTACAGATTGTACTGAAACCAATTGACTGCTTGGAATAGAAAATTTCACGCATGCAAAAACGCCGGCACGGTTACATTTTATTGAAAAGCTAATATAATTTCATATTTTCCTGACATTATAAAGTCTCTTCGTTGTCTTGTGGTCGGAGTTGTGCTTAGCATTGGGCCAAGTTTATTATGAATATTATATCCAACCACAATACCAATAAGATCTATATATATATATATATATATATATATATATATATATATATATATATACTATATATATATATACACACTTAGATATAACAAAACGCACACATAAAAAAATAACCAATACTTACATCTCAATACATTATGAAATCGATGCTACTAGTAATTATTGAATTGATAATTTACCGTAATATTTTAAGGTCAGACAAGTCATGATTGATACAATAAATGCGATACGGAACGCCAATAACATAGATTGCAAGTTAATTCAACGTATAGTAAAATACATTTGCATACTCGTGGTGTAGCATAGAAATAATTCAATTGATCGTCAAGTGATGATGTCAAACTGGCATAATATCGGCTGCGCTTTTTCCGTGTCCTTAGACGTACCGCGAACGTGATTTGAAATAATGTGATTATCTTTTAAATGTTTGACGTTAATATATTATTTAATGTATCATAAATAACATTTATACTTCGTGTGATGAAGAATTAAAAATATATTTTGTTAACACCGCTTCCTTGACTGTAGGTGTTATCAGAGACTGTTGAGCGCATACAGAAGACAAACATATCATCATCATCTTGCTCCTATTCCAATTACTAGGGGTCGACGCAATATGTCATCTTCTTCTATATAATCCTATTAGACGTCATCACTACAGTCACTCCCAGATTATCAATATCATGCCTCACACAGTCCATCCATCTTTCAGAAGGCAAACCTTCATTCTGTGATTACTCGTACGATCAACTTAAAGTTATAGTTCAATTTTATTCTCATTGTTGAGTATCCTAGAACAAACAGTAAAATGTACTTATATTATACGATATACAAAGAAAGGAGAGAAAGATATAGACAATTTTCTGCTAGTAGCTATAAATAGACCGGTTCATCCTTGTTACCACAGTCGGGAGTGAACGTCATTCGGCGGATGAGAGAGTCAAGGGATAAACATACTTCACGGTAGCCAGTGATCTGGCATTGCTTGTAGTATTGCTGAGTTCGAAAAGATGACTCTTATCATCAGGTACGTTTGCACGGATTGACTACAGTCAATATAACGAAAAATAAAAATACTGCCTGAGAACTACATATCATAGCCTATATGTGTCCCTTTGTTAGGCTTCGGCCTCTTCCGTAATGGGAGGGAATTTAATCTGCTATACTACGCTGGTGAGACGTGTTGGTATAGGATTTTGTTTAGAGTTTTCCCTCTCTCGAATAGATGTTATATGCGTTTTATATCCCTTACTCGTCTCTTACGATCACCCACGGGTAAGATAGGGGGTGGTGAATTGTATTCTTACTCCGTCACCACACGGATAAGAACTACATATACTTATTTATAAATTATCGAAATATCACAAGAGGGTGTAGTAAGATATCACGTGTATTTATTTTTTCGTCAAACGCTTAGATTTCTAAACTGAAAAGTGGCGTGTAGTGTCACTGTGTGCCCACGCCGAACGTGTTAAATTGCCGTTGGGATAGGTGATCTGTATAAAAACCTTTTTGCAAAGTATAAAAAAGCAAAAAAACGGGAATATAATGAGCTGTGGGCTACTTCTTTGTAGGTACTAAAATTCACGTGATGTTGGTGGGGATGGGTGGTCATAGTCTTAAACCTCACTACGTATCGCCAAGAGGGAGGGGAGTAAATATGCTAAAAAAAAATCACATGATTAATGGACGTCCCCTAATGGTTTAAAGTATCTTTATAATTAGCTATTTTGACCTAGTTTTTTAGGACAGGCTATGATCTGGACACACGTTCTCCGTTCCATCCGGGGTGACTAAAGGGCGGCGCGCGGCTTCATAACCCGTATTTCCTCCCCATCGCCATTGGGCCGACCACTGGCTGGCACTGAATCTTTGATGTTCGTGGCCGGCCCGGCCCGGCAAACTATTTTAGTCTATGCGAATTGTTGAAAGCCATTTGTTATCTTCACTCTTAGTTAAAATATATAAATTCAAAATAACTATATAGTACAGAAAATAAAAACTGTTGTACTTATATACCGTTTTTGATGACGTAATTATTGATGAGGTAATTATTGATGAGTATTTACTCAAAACTATAATTTTGATTAAGAAATATAGGCAAGTTATACGTTTATTTGAATATAAAAAGTAGATTACTTTGGGAAGCTCATCAACACTTGTTCCTAATGCTTTATTCATAATGATTTGAATTTCAAATCGTAATAATCTCGTTCTGATAATATACATTTAACAATACCTAATATACATTTAACAATTTTCGTAAATTAGCTGGTAAATATTTTAAAATGAAACCTTATTACATAATCAAGTAGTCTGCAAGTTATAAAACTACAATAAGAGACGATTTGTAACGCAAACCGTTCAAAGCAACAGTCTTGGACTCATTTTGTAAACAATACAAAATATCAGCGCAAAACGTTGACGGCTTAAAAAGGCATTTATTTAACGACCGAAACGTCTCTGAAAGTTTCGCGGAATGAGTGGCGAGCGGAAAATTATGATAATTTAGTTTTAGTTTTTTTAACAATAGAGGCTTGGTTCATATATTATTTTGTTGGCTCAACTTAGTAATTCTTTATAAATAATATTTTTTTACTAATAGTAATAGTAAAATTATTATACAGTATAATAGTTTTTTTTTAAGATAAGCTATGACTATTTGTTCTATTATAATTTTAGGTAATGGCTTTATATTATAGAGTTGTCTATCTACGGCCGGCGCGAAAATACTCTAACGATATGGCCACGCGGGTGTCTTAATTTATTTAGATTGTGTTTCGATATTAGACAAGAATTTAGTGTAAGATTTATATTCTTAAGTAAGTATAAATTATAAGTATCATCTTAGTTTATCATATTTATTTAAAATTCACCGGTCATTTTATTCTCTCATCGAATAATCTCGTTTATTTAATAATAAGTCATCATTCATTCTCCTACTCTTATCCCAATTCCTTGGGGTCGATACAATATGTACCTACTCTACTTTGATAGTACATATTGTAATAGTTATTGGCAATAGTTTTATGACCGGCCGCCTGCCAGACGTCAACCTTCCTTGGGAATGTAATTGTTGACCAAACGGCATCAGATGGAGTTGGCTCAGGTCGTTATAAGGCTTTTAGTTGACTTTTACGACATCCACGAGCAAAGTAAGGGTTGGTAGTATTCGTAGCTGCTACCACACAGCTTTTATTTAATGATAAGCAGTTGCATTTAAATTTTGCAATATTATACAGGGTAGAAGGGGACCGCTCCAGAAAACAAAGACAGGTAACCCTACTAGTCCTACTTGTAATGATAGGCTAGAAAAAATTCGATTCGGATACTTTTTTTTTATTTTTCATAACGAATTTTAAGTTTTTTTTATCGTCCGAATCGATTTTTTTTTCTAGCCTATCATTACAAGTAGAACTAGTAGGATTACCTGTCATTGTTTTCGGGAGCGGTCCACTTCCACTCTGTATAGTAGTGATTTTTATCCTACAATATCCATTTAATGCAAATAGAATTTAAAAGTGGAGTATAATTAGAATGTAAATTTATTGTAACGTTAACGAAATGCATATACCGTGCATGATGTACTATATACTTAACACGTGTAATATATGAGCACAGTTCTTTATAAATATTATAGGAGTTTTGGCGGGACCGTAGAAGCGACATGTGGTAATCTTGTATCATATCCAATATCTCAGTGTTTTTTAACGTATTACATTAAATAATCTTAATGGCTTTTTATGTAATGTAAAAGGGGAAAGAATAGGGGTGCAGTTAATATAATAACATATAATAGTGCTTTATATATATTTTTGTTTCCCACCGAAATTATCAGAAGATACTAACAGTGTAGCACTATTGAAGGTGATATTTTGACTTATCGACAAAAATGACTTTAAATGAAAAGATCTTTTGTAAATAAAGATTTAGCATAAAATTTTTAGTAACCATGCCACAAAATATCTTAAAAAAAACCAAATATTTTTCTTTTACACTCACAATTTTTTCCTAGTCATGTTCTGATCACACACCGTCCAAATCCTCCCGGGTGACGTGTGACAGATGCGGATGGGACCGCAAACTAGTGCATTACCCTTACGCTTATTGAGCGGACTACTGTGCCCCATTCCTAGACAGCGATGGCCTTGTTCCTCGAATTACCCTTTCAGCATTAGATTTACATTATATCAGTATATTGTAAATCTACAGTCATATTATTTTACAGCAAAAGTGGCGAACAAAAGAACCAGTTTTATACATTTTTAAATGGATATTTAAGAAATATTTATACATATTTACTTGCTACGAAGCACTAGAAATTAGATAGCAGCATTAACGTTATATATATATTTTTTATCTATATTTACCTTCATAATTAACAGAATGACTGTTTTCAAGGATATCATGTTACGAAGCGTGCTTTATCTAAAGATTATGGAGAGTGACAGCACTTTTCTTCTCGCCTTAGAGTTGTTTGCATAAGCTTTAATATGATTTGATAGTGACGTGATATTATTTGAGTTAAACAATCTCTGGAAATTTATATCTCTCTGTGTATAGTTTAAACACGGGTATTATTTACATTTGAAGAGCCGTGTGATATCATCACCCTTCTGCTTTTATTCCAATTACTTGGGGTTGAATAATAATAATTATAATAGACATTTATTTGTAGCAATATATACTCTAATTCCATCGTGATTACATATTGCATTGGTTTTAGTGACGTCTATAAAGCTAGCATGACAAAGTGAGCAGAATAGCTTAAAGAAAAGTGCAAAAATTAGTGCTTATTTAGTGCCAACAACTTAAATTTGATGCTCTCATAGATTCGCAAAAAATGAGAACACTGCTAGCTTGTAATTAAGCTAGCAGTGTATTCCCTAAAACGCCTATATTAACGCGGTATAGGACTAAAGCAATGTATAAGTAATTTAGTGCTCGATTAGTGCTGGCAATATGTGATAAAAAAATTGAAAAAATATATTTTTTGTCTATCAAAATTGCCAGTATGACAGTCTGAGCAAGTGACCGGATTGAATATGTCAATCTGGATCAAAAATCTATGATTGTCAAGGGTTAATAATTTAGTGCTCGATTAGTGCTGGCATTATGTGATAAAAAAAATGAAAAAAATACATTTTTTTAATTTTTTGTCAATCAAAACTGCCAGTATGACAGTCTGAGCAAGTGACCGGATTGAATACGTCAATCTGGATCAAAAATCTATGATTGTCAAGGGTTAATAATTTAGTGCTCGATTAGTGCTGGCATTATGTGATAAAAAAATTTAAAAAAATAGATTTTTATTATTTTTTGTCAATCAAAACTGCCAGTATGACAGTCTGAGCAAGTGACCGAATTGAATACGTCAATCTGGATCAAAAATCTATGATTGTCAATGGTTAATAATTTAGTGCTCGATTAGTGCTGGCAGTTTGTGATAAAAAATTTGAAAAAAATATATTTTAGTGTTAGTTTTTTGACCAGGCGTTTGCTTGACGTTGGGAATGTAATTGTTGATCAGACGGCATCAGCCCGAGTTCGCTCCGATTAATATAAAGCTCTTAGTCTTCTATTACGACAGCCACGACCAATGTAAGGGATATTTAAAAGGTGAATGCTTTGATGATCAAAATTATTGCCAAATAAATAATTTGTTAGATTCTGCTACTTTTTGTTGCTTCCGCTCGCTCTGTTTCTTTGACTTCTTCTTTGTCTTCTTACTTTTACGACTGCCTCGAGCAAAGAATGCCTATTGAATTATATTCCTACTTCATCAACATACGTTCAAAATCTCTTGTATCTATAAATAGAATAAAAATATTAATACATAAATTATGTATATGACTGCACACATGGTGTAGTGGTTAAGGTAGCGACCTACCGTGCCAGTTTCGTGGATTCGAAGTTCATACGGGACGTTAATTTATGCGATCCACAAATATTGTCCCGAGTCTAGGTATAATTTGTATCTACGGGGTCTTGCGCCGCTTTTCCTGTCGCCCCGGACGGAATAGCGGAGTTTGACGTACTGTAGCCTTTTTTTTTTTTTTTTTTTTTTTTTTTTGTAGGCTATGGGTGCGTCTCGCCCCGCCGAATCGGTCCGGGGTGACGGAGAAGGCGGCGCGTGACCCCATAGACCCACCGTAAAATCCTCTCTCTTCGCCGTGCGAGCGGACCACCGGTACCCGATCTTTGTCTTCGGTGGTCCGCTCGGCGGTTTACCCTCGCGGGTTGACGTACTGTAGCCTGCCGCCAAAAAAAAAAAGGTGTAATTTGTATCCGTTTAATTATATGTTTGTAAAGTCCACCGCAATACAAGGATTATTTTCTTAGTGCAGTTATCTTTACAAAAAATGTATTAAGAGAAGGATATTTAAAAAAAAAACCCTATCCCATCGAATCTGTTTAGACTGGTGTAGTCAGGGTAATCTCTCTCACCGAGAAATTTCAATAGGAGGATATGTGTGGGCTGAGAGGAAGAAAAAGAAAAATATATGTACCTACACTAGCCCGTTACAGTTGGGTTTGAATCCGAACACTTTTGCAATGTCTAAAGAATCTACGAGGCAATTAATGTAGAACAAAACAGTATACTCGTATTTTGTATCCTAATTTAACAAGTAGCTTACAAGTGTTGGATACCTCGCGTAATCTAGGTTAGTTTACAATTTAAAATAGCGAATTGTTAATTCTGATAATAGCTTTGATTGTATACAATACACTACACGTAAATGTTATCGCTACACAGCGGTTTTCAGTAATAGTAGAAGATATAACGAATACTAGCCATTTCAGGGAACTCATAGCAACAGGACACCAACTATACTTTATAAAAATGTATCAACCGTCGCCAACAATACGCCTACATAAATACTACACTGCATTAAATTTATTCGTATATCGTTCATATTTCATGCATAATAGTTTGCGAGAATGATTACTTTTAAACTTGTGAAGATGAATCCGCGCAAAATGAGAAGTGCCAGAATATTTTCAACATAGTAAATTATAATTGTTATATATGAGTACGTGCCATGGTGATTCCATCCGTCGTTAGAGATATAGAAAAGGCGATATATGTATTTTAATTTTATCTCGGGAAAAAAATACTGTTGTTGAGGGATGGGAAAAACAATTGAAAGAAGACTTTAATACAAGGGAAATCGCGGACATATGTAATTATTTAATTTTAAGAGCATAATATTATTATTTTAAGGGCCGATAAACTATTCTCACTTAGAATTTAATATAATTGTTGGATTCCCTATTTATGTTTCTCGTATTTCTCGGTTTTTCAGATTCGCTATAAAACATTTCGCTTGATTTTTATAAAATTGATTGCAATTTACACAATTACTTAAAGTAATGTCGCTTTATAAGCTTATCGAAAGCGTATTGAGTGTTCTACTCCTTTTAATAGGATCAAGTAGTTTGAGTACCCACTCGTCAACTGAATAGAATATGCGGGTGATTTTAAATAAGTTTGGTTTCACACAATTCTCAAATTACTTATAATAAAGTAGGTACTCAAGAGTCTTCATAAATCGTAAGGGGACGTCCATTAATCACGTGATCGTTTTTTAGCATTTTTTAACTGGCTATAAGATAAACGTATTCATATCCTACTTTTAATATAT
This sequence comes from Lymantria monacha, assembly GCA_905163515.2. Classification (NCBI taxonomy): domain Eukaryota; kingdom Metazoa; phylum Arthropoda; class Insecta; order Lepidoptera; family Erebidae; genus Lymantria; species Lymantria monacha. The sequence continues at coordinate 12,849,138 of LR991098.1, read as the reverse complement.
TCATGCTCACATACAATGAAAATCTAAATATTGGGAGAAAACCAATACCACTGTCAAAATGTACCTATTAACTCGTCATCATTATTCTCCTGCTCTATCTTAGTTACTTGAGTTAGACGCTAATATACATATATTCGTATATTGCAAAAGTTATTGGCAAAATAGTTTTATGAGTGGCCGCTAGCCTGACGTCAACCCTCCATGGGAGTGTAGTTGTTGACCAATCAGCATCAGGTGGAGTTGGCCCAGGTCGATATAAGGCTCTTAGTCGTCTGAAAGCAAAGTAAGAGTTGGTAGCATTCGTAGCTGCTAACCACACAGCATAAATGTACTTATTATAATATGTTCTATCTTAAAAATAAATCATAGTATGAAAAAAATACTCTGAGAAAGAAGCACATACAAATATTCATACAGAGCACAGGGTCATTTTAAAAGACTTTTCTTAGAGTAGTTTCATTATTATCGTGAGTAACGAAAAAAATTTAATATTTAAAACTATCCTCAGTTGGAGAAATTTAAAAGTTTGTGATTATACGAACGGAAACACTGATTGGCTCCAATCCAAAGGACGTCCGGCTCAACGTACCCACTTAAATCAATGTTTTTGCATTAAAAATATCTATATATACAAAAACACTATAATAGTGCAACATTGTATCGAAATAAAGCTACAGCCGAATAAGATTTGTTTGTGTAAAAAATAAATATCCTTAGTTAATAGTAGATGTTATAAAAGCAAAGACATGTTTGTTAAATATGTTTTTTTTTATACTTATTGCTTTTCCGTGTGGTGATATAGTGAGAATACAATTCACCACCTCTTTTCTCACCTGTGGGTGGTATAAGAGACGACTAAAGGCATACCTTAGTCATCTATAGAAAAGAAGGAAGTCTCGAAATAAAAACCTATACCAATCTGTCTGAGTAGCGTGATATATAGATTAATTTTCCCCACTTTTTACGGGTTGAGAGCTGCTGATAGCTCTTCCCAACGCTCACCCAATAGTCCGGTTAATGTTATCATAGACATCTGCGGTTAATAATTATAGTTACATACAAATCCCTCTTTATGTGGAGTAGGTTTGAACCCAGCAGTGGATCGTATATGAGCTGACATGATGATTATGATGAAGATCTACTACTAATTAACTAATCAACCGATCGTCTTAAAATTTCGTATAACGCTGTCAAAAAAGTAGGTAAGTAGTAATCTTTTAGCTTGGGATAAATATTGTTTGCGATGGAAAAAAATAACTAAATCTTAAAACAAAACATTAAGATGAGCGAAGAGGCGAACGTAACTAGTTCATAATATTTTTGAGTATAGGTAATATTTGGAGTACACCGTGTACTGCACTCAATGTGTTCCTATTGAATGAAATTATATTCCAAATTATAGCAGCAAAATACTTTTCTATATAAAGTATATAAATTTTAATTTAAAATTTAATTGATTCATTTCATAATAACGGACTTTTGTTAAGTTATTAAGAGCTATATATGATATATGAAAAGAACAAGATATCGGTCCACAAAAATTAATTATCTTAATTATAACGTCTTATTTTACGTAAGTCCGACACAATCCTAATGTCTTACTACATACTTATTTTACGCAGGTAAGTTCCTTTTGATCTTTTTGACAAACTAACGTTAAATGATCGCCGCTATAAGTGAACAGTAGCAAAAAAAAGCAAAGACAGTGCAAGGAAAAAAGGGTACAGGTATCAAAGTTATTTGTAATTGTTCAATAACGCGTTTAAATAAGGTACATTAGCTACTATTTAGTATTGTAGAAGGGACTAATCCTATTATTCACGTTTCAAGTATCTAAACTATAAAAATCACGTTGATCCACTGAGGCAAATCTTCTACTTTAGAGTTATATTTTTAACGAAATTACTGCAAATAATTAAGCTCGAGTTATAAAATATGTTACTAATATATTTTTAATCTACATCTAAAATTCTAAAGGCGTTTATAAACCGTGTGCGGATAGAATGCAAGCTGTAGTTTAAGTCATAAATCAAGAAAAAGGTTTGGGAGACAAATTTAAAACATATGGTTGGCAGCTGCAAGGGTCAGAGTTGGAAAGATTATATCGTCCATATTTTTTTTTGTTTTCAAACATCCAAACAGTATAATAGTCAAAGTATATGGATTACTCACAATCGTGACTAAAATGAAAACATTCGACGAATTTGCATCGATCGGTTTTGGCAACACTGCCGATAAAACGAACGTAACCGCTCGAACGTGTTACCATTTCGCAACAAGACACCTCATAAATATGATTTTTATTTCTGTTTTTATTTTTATTCTTTTTTATATTACTCTTAATAATTTAAAGGCAATGGAATTTTTGTAATAATTCAACACATTATTTTTAAATAACGAATTGTGCTTATATAAAAAATGTGAAAGTTTGCGAAGATGTTTGGATGTTTGTTAGTCGATCACGCGTAAACTATTGAACATGTTTGGATGCAAATTGGCACATAGATAGACTATGTCTTGGAGTAATATGTAACGGCGAAGCCCCTGGCAAATGCTAGTCTATAATGAAACTAAAATTTGTTTGATGATCGAGATGAGATTTTAAAATTTGAAATTTTACATTTATGAACTCTTTTAGTGTGTCATCATTATCATCATATCAGCTCATACACGTCCCACTGTTGGGACCCTCCTCCATAATGGGAGGGCAATTGACCTTCTATATCACGCTGGTCAGACGTGTTGATATAGGATTTTGTTTCGAGCTTTTCTTCTCTCGCATAGATGTTATACGCGTTTTATATCCCTTAGTCGTCTCGTACGATCACCCACGGGTGAGATAGGGGTTGGTGAATTGTATTCTTACTCCGACAGCACACGGACAAGTTTTAGTGTGTAGGTTTTCCAAATTTGGTAACTACGACGATAAAGAAATCTTATACAGCTTTTATATGACCAACCTTTGGGAACGAACTTCATTACAATTTATTTCGAGGTTTCCTATGCTTGCAGTAATGCTATCTACTTACATTATTTAATTGTTAAGGAGGTGAGAGAGGTGTATTTAATATTAGTTTTTTCCTTGGAAAATCTGTAGAGTTAGGCTGACCGACTGCATTCGCAACGACGACGTAAGAGAACGAGTAGGTATGAAAGAGAGTATTGGTGTAAAGATGCGAAAGGGAATGCTCCGATGGTTCGGACATGTAGAAAGAATGCCGAACGAACGTCTGGTTAAGAAGATATACAATGCGAAAGTGGAAGGATGTAGGTACCGGGGGAGACCGAGACTCACCTACCTAGACCAGATTGGTCACGTACTGAAGGAAGGTGGAGTCAAGAGTCTCCGAAACCGGCGAGCGTATATGAAGAGAATTATGAATGTTGAGGAAGTGAGTGAAGTATGCAAGGATAGAGTTCTCTAGCACTCTGTGGTCTCCGCCTACCCTGCAAGGGATATGGCGTTATGATATGTATGTATGTTTTTACGGATTTTTTTCTATTTTAAATACATACAAGTGAAACATTTACCTTGTTATCTTACCCTACAAATTATGATGATTAATAATAATGATATTACGAGTATATTATGTATAAAAATAGACAGCAACGATTACTTATTGATTAACTGTAATTTTAGAATAATGCATAATAAAATTAAAAAAAAATTACTTTTATAATATGTACTATGTAAGAAGAGTACATATTGTATCGACTCCAAGCATTTGGGATAAGACTAGTAGAATGTATGTATGTGCATAATAATAATTGCTATCATTCCATAATCTACTAATAAATAAAAGCCGACCTTTCGGTCGGTATCTTAGTAAGTATTATCTTCCAAGGACTAACGTTTGAATTAATCGAGTAAAGCAAACAATTCGCGATAACCTCATTAAATACTTACGAAATATTGTACAAAATTACCTTGAGCACCATACTAAGATGTTGCGATTTCAGGCTGTTCAATAACTGGTTATATTTTCTTCCAATTAAGGTAGGATGTGAAATGTCTATATATTTATAATATTTAAGATTCAAAATTGCAGTAGTCCTGTGTCCGTCATGATCCTTTTTTTTTGTGTGTGTTTAGCTGTTAGCCGCAGATGGTTTTGACAGCTTTCCGCGGACTATGGGTGAGCGCTGAGGGCTCTCAACCCGATTAGAGTAAGCTAAGCGATATCGCCTAAGGGCTCCCCCTGTGGGGAACCGACCTCGGTTTGGAGCTTCGCTGGTGGCAAAGTGGGCGTGCCCACGTTTGTATTTATGATTTTTGTGCACCGCGATTTCTCACCTCGACGGTAAGGACTAAACGGCGGATATTTATGTGTAATGGCTTCGCCGACCGTGTAAGCTCTTAGTTGAGCGAGTGTGATATCGTCTTCATCGTCGTCGATCACGTGCCGCAGATGTTGGTTTTTTGAAGTACGAGAGGGCGTGTAGGAAGCCGCCTCAACCACTAATGGGCTGGGGTGTTTCATGTCAGACCGTCATGATCCGAGTTGTAATGAAGTGAAACCTCAAAATCAAGGCTGATGTACTTTAGAATTTATTTATTGGTAGCTCTTATGAATAAAGCGTAAATGAAGAAGTAAAATGAAAAAAAATATTTAATAGTAACCTTTATCTCCAAAAAGGTAACGGATTCTCACAAGGGGGCATAATAATTCCACAACAGTAACGCTTGGTAGATGGGCTGGTGATTTAATAGATAAGTTTCTCGGGAGACCGTTGCTGCTCATTCTCCTAATAAACCTTAAACCGGGTTTTACGAATTCGATGCATAAGTTTGGGGGTAATGACATATTTTATTCTTAATCCTTTACCATAGAGGGATACTTTGGAAATATAGTTTCACGTATCTAATAATAGAGAGTACGGCACGATGGAGTAAAATTCCCTATTCATTGAGTAGACGTCGTAAAACTTTGAATAAACTTTGTCAAATCGTAAAACTAGAATTATTTGTCATTTTTATGTGTGACAATATGCATTTTGTGATAAATTTGCTTGGGTCACAGAGGCCTACATTTATTGGCTGTGGAGATAATATATAGACACGGGAAGCGAACTATAAAACTTATCTAAATTATTTCTTCTTTGTAATATGGTGACGTGATTGTGAATTATTAACTATGTTTCATTTTATAAAGTAGAGTATTTAATAAAAATAATTTGTAAGATACTATATGTTATATATGTATATGTAATAAGACTACATATATCCTAAACTATATTATTTTTGTGAGAACGCTTGGTGAGCCAAAGAAAGCGATTGAGGAGAATTTTTGTTAATCGCTCTTGCAATCTTTATCATCATATCCCAATTAGTTGGAGCTACACTTCTTCTATTGTACATATGATAAAAGTTTTGGCAAAAGTACGAGAGTCCCAATCTCTTTGAAGATAAATGTGTGATACAATAGAAAATATTAAGTATTTTAAATTATAATATACTTGATACTTGTGTGTTAATATATACGAGTTTAGAAAGTGGTTTAATCTGATCGTCTATATTCGAATACTGTATATAAAACGCGTCGTAGTACGGCTCCGGTGAGAATTACAATAGTTACCGTAAATCACTGCCAAAGCTTAGAGGCGTAAATATATAATACACCTACTACACATACAATGGTATTATTTTCGACTGCACAAGTGCATAGATGGTGTAGTGGTTCAGGTACCGTATAAGTACCTACTGTATCAGTGATATGGGTTCGATTCCCACGCGTGACAATTTTTTATGCGATCCACGAATGGTTGCCAGGGGGTCAGTTTGTCCTGGTCCTGGGGGACTTCAACGCCAAATCCACGGCGTGGGGGTCCCCGATGACGGACGATCGCGGGCGGGCGATCGTGGAGTGGGCGGCGTCACTGGGCCTCTGTGTCCTAAACAGAGGCTCAGTGAACACGTGTGTACGACAGCAGGGTGGGTCGATAGTGGACTTGTCATTCGCTAGCCCCGCTGTCGCACCACGAGTGAGGAGCTGGCGTATCCTGGAGGAGGCGGAGACCCTGTCGGATCACCGTTACATCCGGATGGAGGTCTCCCCTCTCCGGGACCCCAGCAGGGGTCACAGGGCGGACCGAGCGCCCGCATTTCCACGGTGGGCTGTGGGGCGGCTGGATAGGGACCTACTGGCGGAGGCGGCCATCGTGAACACGTGGCTGTCCTCACCACCCCCAGCGGACGGAGTGGACGTTGAGGCTGTCCGCATCCGCAGTGCGTTAACGCAGGTCTGCGATGCGGCCATGCCCAGGGTGCGGCGTCTACCTCCGAGGCAGGGGGTCTACTGGTGGTCCCCAAGACTGGCGGACCTTCGTGCGGCGTGCATTAGTGCCCGAAGGTCCTACACCCGCAGTCGGCGGCGTCGCCGCAATGTTGAGCGGGAGGGCCAGCTGTACGAGGCGTACCGCAGTGCGCGTACCGCCTTTCGGCTGGCCATCCGGTCCGCCAAGGACGCGAGTTGGCAGGAGATGCTGGACGGTCTTGACCGTGACCCCTGGGGTCGCCCGTATCGCGCGTCACTGAATAAGCTTCGCGCGCAGGCCCCCCCCCCTCACTGAGACCCTCCAGCCCGACCTCCTTCGTAGAGTGGTCGAGGAGCTGTTCCCGCGGCAGTCGGAGCACACGCCCCCGGTCATGGCTTCGCCAGATCACGACCGGGAGGCCGTCGAGAGTGTTCCGCCCGTGACGGAGTCGGAAGTGGGGGCAGCCGTGGCGAAGATTCGTTCCGCCACCACGGCCCCCGGCCCGGACGGAATCCCAGTCCGGGTGTTGACGTTGCTCCTCGAGCATCTCGAACCTCGCCTCAGGCGACTGTTCAACGCCTGTCTGACGTCTGGACAGTTCCCTGAGTGCTGGAAGGAAGGGAGGTTGGTTCTCCTGCCAAAGCCAGGACGGCCCCCGGATTCGTCGTCAGCCTACAGGCCCATTGTGCTTCTGGACGATGTGGGTAAGCTGCTGGAGCGTGTCCTCACTGCCCGCATCGTCCAGCACCTGGAAGAGGTGGGGCCCGATCTGTCGGACGCTCAATTTGGGTTTCGAAGGGGGCGTTCGACCATCGGGGCCCTGCTACGCCTGAGACAGACGGCCGCGGAGGCTGTCGCCGGCAAAGGAATGCTGTTGGCGGTGTCGTTGGACATCGCCAACGCCTTCAATAGTCTGCCATTCAGCTGCATCAGGGAGGCGCTCCGGTTCCATGGAGTGCCCCTGTACCTCAGGCGGCTGGTGGCAGACTATTTGGAGGGGCGCAGTTTTCTCTACGCGAGCCCCGCAGGCGACATTGTGCGGACGCCCATGTCGTGCGGTGTTCCGTAGGGGTCGGTTCTGGGGCCGACTCTGTGGGACATCGGGTACGACTGGGCGTTGAGAGGGAGTCTCCCCCCCGGGCTGAGCGTTATTTGCTATGCTGACGACACGCTCGTTACAGCACGGGGCAGGACATTCGAAGAGGCGGCGAGTCTGGCTACTCTCGGCACCGAGGAGATGGTCAGGCGAATCGAGGCGCTGGGGCTTAGGGTGGCCCTAAACAAGACGGAGGCCCTTTTATTCCATGGGCCCCGTGTGAGGCTGCCCATCGGCGCCTCGTTAGTCGTCAACTCCATCCACATCAGTATCCAGGCCCATATGAGGTACTTGGGTCTGGTGCTCGACGGGCGATGGTGGTTCCGGGAGCATTTTCGTCAAATTGCTTCCCGGCTGGTCGGCGCGGCGTCTGCCTTTTCTCGGCTCATGCCGAACGTGGGCGGACCCAGTTTTCAGGGCCAACGGCTGTATGCGGGGGTGATCCGCTCAATGGCCATGTACGGCGCACCCGTGTGGGCGAGGGCTCTGAACGCCCAACTCAGGGCGGTTCTGTGGAGGCCACAGAGAGTCATGGCGGTCAGAGCCATTCGCGGGTACCGCACGGTGTCGACAGAGGCGGCGTGCCTATTGGCCGGGACACCCCCGTGGGACCTAGAGGCGGAGATGCTCTTCGACCTCTACCGGCGGGTTACCTCAATGCGCGAAGAGGGTGGCTCCCCATCGTTCAACGAGATAGCCACCTGGCGCGAGGACGCCCGCCGAGAAGTCATCGCCCGTTGGGCTACGCGGCTGGAGAGGCCTAGATACGGTGTTATTACCGTTGAGGCCCTCCGGCCCGTACTGATGGAGTGGATGGAGCGGTGGCACGGAGTCCTCTCTTTCCGGTTGGTGCAGGTCATGTCGGGGTATGGTTGCTTCGGCAAGTACCTGCACACAGTCGTGCGGAGGGAGTGGACTCCGTCCTGCCACCATTGCAGTAGTGACGAGGACACGGCGCAACATACGCTCGAGGTATGTACGGGCTGGGACGGGCAGCGCCGTGACCTCGTCGCTGTCATCGGTGCCGACCTGACGCTGCCGGCTGTTGCGCGAGCGATGGTCGACAGCGTCAGGAATTGGGACGCGGTCGCCGCCTTCTGCGAGGCTGTCATCTCGCAGAAGGAGGCGGCGGAACGGGCGCGGGAGGATTCCCGTGACCCGGGCCGCCGCCCGCGGCCGGGGCGGCGCAGGCGCGAGTACCTGCGCCTGATGCCGCCCTAACCGAGGCTTCGGGTGATCGGACCGGGGAATTGTCCGGTCACCCGACGTGAGGCCACCGCGTGAGGACGACGCCTCGACGGCGAAAGCTGTCTGAGCCCAAGAGGGCATACCGCCGAGCGGGCCACCGAAGACAAAGATCGGGTACCGGTGGCCCGCTCGTACGGCGAAGAAGAGGTGCTTGCAAGGTGGGTCAATGGGGTTGCGCGCCGCCTCTTCCGTCACCCCGGACCGATTTGGCGGGGTGCGACGTCCATAGCCCACCGCAAAAAAAAAAAAAAAAAAGGGCAATCAGTTTAGGTTTAAATTTATGTCCGTTTAGTTATATATTTGTAAAATTGTATTGACTTTAATAAATAAAATTGTAAAAGTTATTTTTAAATCGAACGTTAATAAAATCAAATAGAGAGTAAATAACGTGTGGCATTAGTGAATGTGCAAGTAAATGAAGCTGATAATTAATTTATGCTGATTTAAAAAAAAATAACTATGGCCATTATATGTCTAGTACAGTTTAAATTAAAGCTGGTTGTAAATCAACATTACTTAAAAGCTTTTAAAAATATTTATGAAATATATATATACTTAACGTTATAAATAAAACAAATTGCTTTGAAAAGTCACAGCATACGTTTTGTGGGGTAACTCAAGGTTGCTTCATAGGATAGTCTGTTGGTGGCCCCAATACAGAATCGCTGCTCCTATGGCAAAAATATAAACTGAAATCAAAATATACACATTAAAATGTAATAATTTGGAATAATTTAATATTTGTAAAATTTTCATATTCCTTTACATTAATCTGGATTCAAATTAAAAATAAATGATCCCATAAATGTTTATGCTGTATTCCTACTAACGAAGACATTGCAATTAATGGCAATACCTATTTCTATATCGTACATTATCATAATGATAAAATAAAGTAAAAATAACTTAAAGTAAATAACAAAATATAAATTACCTTGCTTAAGTGTTCAAAGTAATTCTTTATTCGCTGTATTGCAGAGCCATAAAAAAATCTACAGAATTGTTAAAGTAAACTGGAATTCCAAAAGGTTAGAACATGTTACTCAGTAGCTGTTTATCCACTTCGTTGGCGCCTAACGACATGCAATAATGAAGTACGCGGGAACACGTCTTGTTTGCACTACTAGTTAGAACGGCGCGCGCGAACATAGAGCATACTGCACCGTTTACGCTAAAATATCTTTGCTATATAACTTCCATACGCTTAGTACATAAGTAATACGGTTATAATATTCATGTATTGTGAGGATAACGTGAAATTCTCATACAATTTTATGCAATATTTTCTTTAATTTTAGTATTAATAATCCTTGTTTTAAAATAGATTGCTAGATACGTCTGGATAACTAATCCAATTAAAGGTTGTAGAAAATTGGGTAAATTTTCGGTCATATAAGTGTTTAAAACGAGGGATAATAATGATTCTGTTAAAATGTGTCGTATTGGAGCCTTGGAGGCGCTTTAGTGCTATGTTCATCGTATCTGAAGATAATTTTCTTTATTCATCAGTTAATTTTGTTTCCACTTCCAGGGATTTCTTGAGGTTCAAACATTATCTTATCCGTGGAAAACAATATCGATCTTGTCTTACAGAACTGTCAATTTCGAAAATGTGTGGTGTTTGTATTAGTCTCATTAAAAGTCTTAATGATCATATCGTATTGTCGTTGGGTTTTTAAGCGCCTTGTGTTTTTGTTCATACAACGACGCAAGTGTCTTATTATAACAGACATATAGACCAAGTTTAACCGTGTGGTGACGGAGTAAGAATACTATTCACCACCCCCATATCTTACCCGTAGGTGATCGTACGAGACGACTAAGGGATATAAAACGCATATCACATCTATGCGAGAGAAGGAAAACTCGGAACAAAGCCCTAGACCAACACGTCTGACCGCGTTGTATAGTAGGTTAATTTCCCTTCCATTACGGAGGAGGTCCGAACCCAACAGTGGGACATTTATGGGCTGTGATGATGATGATGATGATGATAGACCAAGTTCATATATTGACTATACTACATTTATATAGAATTAGCACGTTGAAGTGGCAATGGGCAGGCCACATCACTCGACGAACCGACAACCGTTGAGAAAGAAAGGTTCTCAAGTGGAGACCACGAATCGGACGACGCAGCTTAGGACGACCCCCCACTCGGTGGACTGATGACATTGTCAAGGTCGCAGGAAACCGTTGGATGTAGGTGGCACAGGACCGTTGCGAATGGCATTCTCGTGGGGAGGCCTATGTCCAGCAGTGGACGTTTATGGGCTGATGGATGGATGGATGGATGGACATTTATATAAATGCTATCTACGTAAATATTGTTAAAATCCTATAGTGATTACCTTGATGAACTTCCTCCAACTGTCCTGCATTGTGGACTATCTAATTCTCTTCTGCATTATTCTAAGGTGAGACTAGAATAGTGTTTAAATAGACGGCAATAGGGATATCTCATAATACGTGGCTTGAATAATAACAAAAATGTGTTTTCACGCTATGTGCCATTTCAAGCTTTATGCTTACGAAAACAAATTTCATATCTTGATGCTCATGGTCTCAATATCTACGTTTTCAAGGTGTTTATAATATTGATACATAATACTTATAGTGAAAATTTATTATGTTACATTTTATATATTTGAACTAAGAAGTAACTCTAAATTATTTCAATATATAAAAAAGGTTTCTTATCTATTTTTATAAAAGAGGATGTTTTTTATATGACATCGCTAATCTCTGAAACTATTTGACCGATCATTATGAAAATTGGTTAGTATATCTATTTTTTCACGGAGAAGGTTTTTATGCTGTCCCCGTTGATATAATTCGCCACCAGGTGGCGCTGCGATGTATCAACTTTAATAAACAAACCAACGGGCTGGGTTTGCTAGTATAATATATAGTATTTGCGGTTCATTAAACTAAATAAGTTTCCTATTCAAATAAATAAAAAAAATAAATCAAAAATCAAATCTCAAAATGCAATTGCGTAAGATTGGACTACCTGTAATCTCAGATAGGATTACAGACAGATTTTCCGTTTGATGACGGAGTAAGAATACAATTCACCACCTCCTATCTTACCCGCGGGGATCGTACGAGACGACTAAGGTATATAAAACGCATATAAGATCTATGCGAGAGAAGGAAAACTCGAAACAAAATCCTATACCAACACATCTGACCAGCGTGGTATAGTAAGTCAATTACCCTTGCATTATGGAGGAGGCTCGAGCCCAACAGTGGGACATATATAGGCCGACATAATGATGATGATGATACGAAAACGCATTGCCACACCAGTCGTATAGCATTACCGCATATTGTATTTTCTTATTTATTATATCAACAGTAAAAATTGTTTTATTCATTATACATTTATACCTAATTGTATATTACGAGGTAAAAATTTTACGTATACTCTGCGGTTACCTCGTGGCGTTTGTTGACTATGCGAGCAATTACTATGAGCTTTTCACACTTACACGCTAAATGCACAGTTTGGATTACGACTGTAGAAATGTCACAGTGATGTATTTCTTGGACCTCGATTGTGTCGTCGACTAGGTATGGGTTTAGCTATTCCATCGTCACATCCCACGACTTGTATTTCATGTGTTGACGTTTGATTTTATCCGTAACGTGATTTTTCCATTAAACGTTGTCAACACTCATAAATATTCAGATAGTAAATAGAAGTTCTTAGAATCACCAGGTGTAGATAGAATAGAGTGACTTCCTCAAGCATTTATATTTCAATTGCTTTAATTATTTTCTTTAATTTAATTATTTTCTTTACCCATTACACCACCAGACCTTGATTCTGTCTTGGTTTGTAACGCATTATCGATCGCTTTCAGAAGTTTTCTTGTAAGATCTCTTATTATTACTTGCTAAATTGCTGATTATGCTTATTCTTGTGTGCTTTCTTGCTTTCCGTTTAAGTTTATCTGTTAATTACTTAGTGTTAATTTATTTTTAAGTTCTTCGAATATTAGGCCTTTTTATTTGGGTAAACTATGAACGAAAACAAGAACCGACCGACCGCCAGCTGTTGTCTTCCACCTGTAGTGATGTTTTCTTTGTGAACCGAACGTCTAATTGTAGTCTGTATCAAACGTGCTATTGATCCATCTATAGTAAGTGATAACTATTCCTGAACTCAAAAACATCAAGGGTATATCTGTTATACATGTCATTTAGAAAAACTGATTTATTGGTAGTAAAAAATTACACCACATATTAAATGATTGAATACTAAATAATCTTGTGACCATAAAATGGTGTTAAAATATCTACATTATGTTTTCTGAATAAGCTCTTTAAAAGTGTTACATAGTGAATACTTGTGCCTACTTATATTGATCTTTTTTTTTTTGTTTACGCTGTGGAAATGCTTTTACGCACTATCCCCCGCCAGTGACAGACTTACTCACCGGCTATAGATGTTGGTGGCCGGAATACCCACTAAAACCAGCAGCGGTCACTTCCGCGCTTTTACGGGATGCCGGAGAGATCGTCAAATGACATTCTATCCCCGACACTCCTACGCTTGGCCATCTGGCTACGTCCAGTCAGCCGTCAAGGCGGTGGGAGGAGGTGCGCGTAGCGGCGCCTCCCTCTCCCTGGTGGCCGCCGGCGGAGCGAGTTCGCAGACGCGAGTGCTTCGCGTTCCCGCTCCGCGGCCTCATTTGCAGAGATGACTTCCTTGCAAAAGGAGGCCATCGACATCCAGTGCCTGTCGCTGTCAAGCATCTTGTTGATGACGGTGGACAACGACAGGTCCGCTCCAATGACCGCCGACAGGTCGTGGCATTGAGGCCCCCAGGCGGGACATACCTCCAGGGTGCGACGCGCGTCATCGATTTGCGCGCCACACTCATGGCATCCAGGGGCCTCTTCACGTCCAATTCGGTGTAGGTATTTACCGAAAACCCCGTGTCCGGTAAGTACCTACGTCAGCCTGAAGGACAGGTTGCCGTGCCTTCGTGTCGTCTAGCGGTGAAGGTGGGGCGCTACCGCCTCAACGGTCTCCCGTCCTGCTACGGGGGACTCTAGTTCCTCCCTCCACCGCCGGACTACTGCCCTTCGAGCCGCTTCTTTCGCCCTGCTCAGTCCCCTCGTGGTGACGCGTCCACCATTTGCCCGCGCCGCAGCGCAGAACTGGTAGGCTTCCGCCTGAGCCCTAGCCTGAAGTGACCAGGGCGGATCGCCCGCCAACAATGTAGCTGTATTCCAGGACACCGTACGGTACCCCCGTATTGTCCTCACCGCCATGGTACTTATATTGATCTGGGCCAACTCCAACTGATGCCGTTTGGTCGACAATTACATTTTCAAGGAGGGTTGACGTCTGGCAGGCGGCCGGCCATAACACTATTACCAATAACTTTTACAATATGTACTACGAAAGAAGAGTACATATTGAGATAAGAGTAGGAGAATCATGATACTGAATACTTGTGCCTAATATTTACAATGGCAATAAACTTAAAATTGAGACGTACGTTATTGATATTTCTTAGTAAGAAAATATCAACAACCAAAATTTACAAAGCGTCAAGTCCAAATCAAATATTAGATTTTATTCTAATTCTATTATGTAATTCAATTACCAAAGTAAACAGTTCACGTAGGGCCTTAGATGGGGTATGCTTATCTTCGCTTGCTACTGTAACTAGCGTAGCTCTTATTTATATGTAAATAAGGATTACGTTGTGCAGGTAACGATTGTTATTGTAATGTAACACTCGGCTCCCGCGTCGTGACTGGTGGACATCTTAACTTGTGAGTTTGTTTTCTTTTTGCACCGGGGACTTCAGCGGACGACGACCTTTATGATCTTGTATCTATCTAATAGGGATGTCGAAAATTGTATACAATCATGTTCTATTTTATATATTTTGTTATAAAAAAATTAATATATGACTTGATAACTATTTGGATGGGTGTTAAAATAGTGGTATTTCGATGTTTATATGGAATAAAAAAATCTTTGGTGTAATAAGCAGAAATGCTGAAAAATAGGCGCTATTTTTATTGCTCAATTTTGACTGTTGACTACTGCTCTCCTATCAAACATCGTGAGTTTCATAACGCGGAAAAGAATTTGTGTACAAACTAATAAATTAAAAAAAAATCTGGCTAATATTTTAGGTAAGGCACTTGAGTTAGGATTTCGTACAGGTCATTATATGAATGCTTGAGCTTATGAAACTTAATAATTTGACAGTAATTAACCTTTACTATATTAATATGGTGCAGAAGACGCAGTTTAACAAAATTATCATACTACATAAGATGTATTGTATTATTTCATCACATTACCTAGGACCTAGGTAATCAAGACTTGCATGGTCAAAGTAAACAGGAAATGAAAAATAATTTGTATACTATCGCTTTTTTTTAAGATAATAAATACATTACAATATTCTCCTTGCAACAATGGATAAAATATAATCGTCAAATCAATTGCTGCTTCTTCCTTACCCATAGGAATCGTAAAAATTGTTTAAGGTTGCGTCAACAAAGTTGGCATTCGCTCCACTGGTAAACTTCTGTCTGTCGAGCGTCATTCATATGGTATTATATCCTTCTGTAAATAGGCGTCCCCGCTTACATCTAATAAGTAATTTGATAGGGTAAACACAGTAAATAGCATATTCTTTTTTTATTGAAATAGCGGCTTTCGAGATATACGAAATAAATTTATGTACGTATATTTAAATTTAAAATTGTTGGGTTAAAATTTTTAAATAGTAAAAAAAATATATATCAGGACCATCAAATGTAATGACCCTTTGGATGAACCATAGAGAATCATAGAGAATAAGCATTTGTGTAGTAACCCTATTTCAATGTTACGGTAAATGTGTAAGTTAGTAGCGAGTGACGAGTGGACGTGACGCGATTCTGTTTGTTTACAGACGTCTCGTACTGTTCCGAGAATACGTCGGACATGATCGAACATTGTAGAGATATCCCGTAAAAGCCCACGTACTATGCCTTAATTATTATAGTTTAAAATATTAACTAAACACTAAGGATGGATGAGATGACAATTAAGTTATCAATAAATATTATCATTTATCATCTCAGCTCATATATTGTCCCACTGCTGGGTTCAAGCCTCCTCGACAATAGGAGCGAAATTGACTAATAACTAGGTGGACTATATTCTTATTTTTGTTTTTTATTGCTAGTGGTGGCAAACGAGCAAGCAGCACACCTGATGGTGAGTGTCACTACTGCCCATGGGCTTTTTGTAATATCAAGGGTATAACTAAGCCGCTGCCTACCAATCTAAATGCATCCCGGCTCTCTCGCTCACCGAACGAAGCGCAATAGCACATTGCCATTACTTATACATCGATCTTCTACGAGATTGTGGTGCTACCATGGACGGACCGGCCCGCGGCTGCAGATAGAGAACTGTCAACAGCGTATTCCTACCACTATTAAATAATACTTTTACTTTGTATCACACGGATTAATAAAAGTAGTTATATAATGGTGAACTTTTGATTCGCAGGTAATGTGGCTATATGTGGCATTGATAGCCGCATACACAGCGGCGGCGGCTGCAATGCCTTGTGCAGAGGCACGCACTCGGTGCGCTTACCGTACCGGTTGTGGTGCAGCACTCGGCAACTACATGATGATGTGCGATTCAGTTCTCAACGAACCAGTGAAAACCTGCACTAGAGAATGTGGCAATGCGCTAATAGCGTTAACTTCCACTGAAGAAGGCAAGGAGCTCATGAATGTAAGTAGTTTGGTACGATTCCATAAATAGCATACCGGTCTTAGATCCAACCTACGATGCCCAAGTATCGTGACGTTCGAATCTCACGAATAATAATTATTATTGCGATCGTTGTTCTGAGTATGGGTATAATTTGTGTCCTTTAATTGTATGTTTATAAAGTCCCTCACCTTTACGGTGTAGCTTTTTTAAAAATTATTATAAAAAATATATTACTTTTAATTTCTTTAAATTCCTGTTTTTCGTTTGTTCATTGGTAAAGGAATACAATGGCCATTAATGTGGTTAAGGTTTCGAATCTTAACGGTATACAAAAATATTGTGGAGATTTTTGGTCAGAAATTCTCGCTTAGTCTGAAATTATGGTTGATATATGTCAATAGACAAATCTCTAATTAGTAGAGAACACAATATTACATGGTACAATTGATATGTTTTATATTATTCGAAAAACAAAATATGTTAAAAACTTATTAAAATAAATATGTTAAAAACATCTTTGTTATAATTGTAATATGTAGAGTTATTTTGGCCACGTTCCACACTTCGCTGGATAACGTCCAAAATAATATATTTCAAAGCAAATTCAAATAATGTTATTGTGACAAATTGGTAATCTCATTTTTATTAATATGTTTAAATCACTCATTGTGGACAGGGCTTGATACTCATTGAGGGTTATAATTTATTAGTCCTTTTGCGTAGAAGCTAAGACGACTCTGTAAAATTTATTTTTCTATCCCACAGAGACTTCCTTTATCCCAGATAAAGAAGGTATACGTGACCTCGTCGCTGTTCATTAAATAATAATCCTATACCAATACATGTAAATATAGACACGTCATTCCTAATTTATTTGAGCTACTAATATTGTTTTGACAATACATTTAAAAACAATGTACCTTATATTTAAATTGCAATTTACAATGAAATCACATATAGACAGCAGTTTCTCAGATTGAGTATCGAGTCTAACGTCCAACTTGTCACAATTACTCCTCATATAACAGCTGTTTACAGCTTTACGCCTCACTCAATTGAAGTTCCACCAATGCATTTAGATCTTCTATATTATAAAATTGTGTAGGGTCAATAGGGTCGTGCTTAACTGGATGGTTTATAGGTGTATAGCAGACGCCCTGCAATAAAATCTAATTTCGACGTGGCGGGCAGATTTGTCCGACACGATGGTTGGTCGTATGAGGGTCGCGGTTGACGACCTCGAGGTTGCGTATTAACTTGGTATTGGAGTTGTTTCCTAGTCAGAATTATATTCATGTTTTAAGACATGGCCATTATAAATTAGCAATAGTAATATCTCAGTAATGTAAAATTTATTACGATTTACTTTTGCCTTTTAGTGAGAAGTTAACCGATATGTAATTGGTAAAACATATTTCCAAGTAGTCACCGAAAAATAATGTAATTCACTATATCTTCCTTTGTGATGTAAAAGATGACTGAAGGAGGTAAGCAGAAAACAACATTGCAAATATGGAAAATTCGAAATATTTTTTTTTACCTATAATCTGTCAATTGTGAATCGTTACGGGCCAAAGTAGAGGAAGAGAAAAAATAAATTTGTTTATTTTATAGTCTAATCTATCATTGAAGTAAAAAATATTAGTATTAACCATGGTACAATATTTATGTAATAAAAGCCTCATAAATAGGGGGCGACTGTATTATTGCCTATCGGTAACAGTGGCAAAATTTGCTACTTTCTTTTTTTTTGGGGTTGGGTTACGTTCGGCGCACTCCTCGTACCACTCCGTCCGGGACGATAGAGGGGCGTAAGCACGCACAACAGTAATCCACCCGTGACACGTCGCCTTCGTCGTTGGGCTGACCACCGGAGCAGAAGGACTTGACGTCAGTGGTCGGCCCGATGGAATACCCCCTAAGGAGTACCCTCTCCTCGACCAACGTCCCCCCCCTCATGGAGGACGTTTGTAAAATTTGCTACTGAGGATTGCTTGGCAGAAAAATCTGTAACACCTATCTGATCCAAGAATGAAACTTGACACGGTGATATTAACACACGCAAAAAAAATCTCCAATCTGTGCAATCACCGTAGTTCAGTATCTTTTTTATTGCGAAAAAATCTTGTGGTCAATAGAGAATTATACATGAGAGATGTATAAGAGGATGATGAGAGATGACAAGAGAATGATGTTAATTACACAATATCTATCTTTTGTTAAAGAAGTATTAATAAGAGCTCATTCAGAGATATCGCGGCGTTCCTATAGTCTGTGACTGCGGGCTGCTAGTTACGTGTGCTTGTCTGCAATAGACAATCAAAATAAAGCGTAGGCAAAGAAATTGGTAACTGTTTATAGATCATTTTGGGCTTTCAATTAACATATTACTGACAATTGCATTTAGACTTCTTACGTATCTAAATAGGAAAATTGATCCTTAATGGTCGTTCCATGTAAGGGAGAATTACTTGCTCCTATTCAAATAACCTAGGGGCCATTCATAAACTATGTAAGGCGTTTTGGGTCAGTGTTGACTGAATATTATAAATTTTTACTATAGGAAGTTATAGTGAACCTGACATTATTAAGTTATTAAATTGAATACTAATTACTAATTTTGGTCAAAACTGTGATAGATTATTAATAAGATTAATGCTATTGCAGTGAGTTAATGATACTTTAGTGAGAAGATTGTAAAAAATGATTTTTCCGGAATAAACGGAGTTATATTTGATCAATAGGGCCCAGTTCTTACAAAACTTTACTTTTATTAAGGGGCAGAGGGAAGTAGTTGCAATCTTATGATGTCTTACGGTAGGAGGGGAGAGGGCCAAATTAATTTTCAAAATCCCTTACGTAATTTATGAACGGCTCCTACGCTCAGTAACTATGAGCTGCCTGCTTTAAGTAGCATACCTACCTACTCTTTAATGCTGTCTTTGTTCTTAAAGAAACTCTTTTAGAAATGCAAATCTCATGCCAGGTGATGACAGCTGTTATGAGTTCTGTATTTACAGATACGAAAAGCAATAAAAAGTCGGTGTTTAATTTTAATGAATACTTTTATAGGTTATATTATTATATTGCGGTTTCGCTTGTATGCATTTTATGTATATTCAGTAAATAATAAATTAGCAAGGAATTGCTATTATATTGAATTTAAATATTTCCAGTCAGATATAAGGACATACTCTTATAATCGAAAGCCCAATTTTTAAAAACAGTTACTTGAAATCTATGAATCGTACTCATTGGCTATACCAAAAAATTCAATAATAATAGGTAGGTATAATATATATATTTATTTATGTGTTTAATTTTTTATCTTTGCAAAGAATCGCGACACGAGTACTTACCCCTTAGTTAAAGAAATACTTAAAATATTCGTATAAAAGTAATAATGTCAGACTTTTCAGGTGGTTTTGGCGCAGGTGTTTTTATTGCATAAAACACATATTTTAACTTATTTACATCTTGCATTTTATAACATTCTGAGAGCAACGCTCGTGTGATTTAAGTAATTATTAAGATTAACACATGGTGTAATAAGACAGCTGATTCATTTCACAATAATGATTCATTTTATTGAACATGGCTACTGCAGTTAGCACTATGGTTTTCGCATCTTAATTAAATATTGAAATATTTGACCACTTGTAATGAACTGTCACTGATTAAATCAATTCTGTAATACGCAAAAACAAAACCGTGCGGTGGCGGAGTAAGAATACTATTCACCACCCCCTGTCTTACCCGTGGGTGATCGTAAGAGATGACTAAGGGATATAAAAACGCATATAACATCTATGCAAGAAAAAACAAAATGTAAAAAAAAACATTAACGACCAGATTTTAAGAGTATGTTTGTATGATAATATTTTATAAAAAATGATGGCATTAAAAATATAAACAAAGCATATACATACATACATACCATCACGCCATGTCCTTTGCAGGGTAGGCAGAGAGAACAGAGTGCCAGAGAACTCTATCTCTGCATACTTCACTCGCTTCCTCAACATTCATAATTCTCTTCATACACGCTCGCCGGTTTCGGAGACTCTTGACTCCACCTTCCTTCAGTACATGACCGATCTGGTCTAAGTCAAAGCATATACATAAATATTTAATTAAAAATTTAAATGGTTATAATTGCAGAATGATTTAAATAATAAATTATTAAAGATCTTAATTCCCATTAGACATAAATAAAGCATAGACTGTTTTTTCATGTTTGCAATAAACATATGGCAAATAAATGTCAACAGCTTACTGTTTAATACATATATTATGAAAAAATATTTATATATAATAATATTACTAGGCAACCAATTTTGCGATAATCTTGTTCCACTTTTTATATCATTAAACTTAAAAAACTATTAGGTATGTCGTATTTTAGAGCACTAAAAATTATTTAGATAACTATCTGTAAAGCTACATTGTATCTATTGAGTAGGCATTGCGTGTATCCAAAGGCAGAACAAGGAGAAGCGGCATTTAGCCTTGAGATTTGACGTCTTGATCGGGACCTACCGCAGCGTCGACTCTTACGCAGGTGTTGCCTCTCGGACAAAAAACTAAGCGTAAGACGGCGGCCGTGTCTTCATTAATCCGCGCTAGATATCCGGTAAATTGACCTTATCTTTGAGAGCGTATCCGATTGTTTGTTAAATTGTTATGTTGTAATAATGTAAAATCTGACTAACGAAAGATTAACTTGATTCTTCTCAATTAATGTGTTATATAGGTACATATTAATGTAAAATATATTTACTGGCTGTAATAATAAAGATTTTTTAAATCTATTTAATACTGGCGTAACCATTCGTCGCTTTGTCAAGCATACTTTATTTTTTATAAAAAAAATAAGAATTGATGGTGAAATTAAGATATTGTGTTTTTCAAAATAAGACGTTTGAAATTTTGTAATTATTTCGGCTTTGCAATACATCTAAATAACGAGAAAAATCCAATTTTATCAAAAATTAAAATGGTTCTTAGAAATCGATCGCAGCACCACTTACCTACCTACTTGAATTGTGAATTTAATACTTACCCATGAAAATTTTTTAGATGATTTTATAAATAAGGCAAAATAAATCTTAAGTGGCAATGTTTTTTTATTGCTTATGGTGGCAAACGAGCAAGCATCACACCTGATAAGTGTCACTAGCTTGGCCGCTGCCTACATTGCTTAAACCTCAATTAACAAAGAACATTTAAAAAAACATTAACTTTAATGTACCCCTAAATTTAAGGTGCCGAAAACGTGGTGAAATAAGGTGCCACCTAAAATTTAGAGGTAGTTGGTGAAAATGTCATCCTGAGTGGATGGCATTTTATTTGACAACAACAATAATTTATGAAAATTGGCATCATTTGTGTGTCTGTACGCAATCACGATACAGCATTATCAGCTTTCACTGTTGTATTTAGTTATTTATCAACAGCTATACTTGATTAACATCGGTGGCAATTACCGTATTAAAGTTGGCCAATATCCGTGTGGTGACGGAGTAAGAATACAATTCACCACCCTCTATATTACTCGTGGGTGATCGTAAAAGGCTACTTAGGGATATAAAATGCATTTAACATCTAGGCAAGAGAAGGAAAATTCGGAACAAACCCTATGCCAACACGTCTGACCAGCGTGGTGTAGTAGGTAAATTTCCCTCCCATTATGGAGGAGGCTCGAGTCCAACGGTGGGACGGGCGGGTGGATGAGCTGAAATGATGATGATGAAAGTTGGCCAAGTACCTGTGCCTAACTGCGACCAAGAGAAATTCAGGTTCCTAATAAAAAAACTGGCAAATTAATTAATTACTCGGATAACGACAATAAAAGAAATGAGATCAAATTGAATGCCAAGGTCTTTCAGAGTGCCTCAAAATTACAGTTTTTATGATGTATAATGTTCAACAGTGAATTAAAAAGATCTTTTTATGTTATTTGCCACTTAATTATACGATTTGGTGTTATTGTATATTCAAATTCTACGCAAAGTAGAATACAATGATCACCATTCATGAATCTATGGGTTATCTAGTATCGGATATAGGCCAGAAGAGTGTGCTTCTGTCCATTTAGCTCGTGATTTCTCAACCGGTTTTTGCCACTCCTGTGTTCAAGTAAGGAATCCGTCATCGCAAGAATATTTTAAAGACTTCGTGTCTCAGAAGACACCTTTTATCTCAAAGCAATAAGCAAAGATACAACTATATCTTCCTAATATTTAATTTCCGGTAATGGGAAGCTGGCCTATTGTCACGAAAAAACCATTTATACAGACTCAACGAGACTAGCTAACTATTTGGTCTTTGGGTAACTTCTTCGGGGAATTGTAATGTTAGGATGCGCATTGTATTCTTATCCCGTCGTCAGTCAGGCCTTGTAGCCTAGATATAATAATAATCATCATTATAATCTAAGTTCGTAAATATCTCACTACTGGACTAGAGCCTCCTCTGCAAAAGGAGGTAGATAGATCTACTACTCCACGATAATCGTATTTTACGATATCCATGGGCAAGATAGGGTAGTGAATGGTATTCTTACTCATCACCACGCGGAAAATTACTTCAACTAAATATCAGTACCTACTCCAACTCATAAAACAATACTACGAGCACAGATATATTACAATCATGTTGTGATAGTGGATTAGATTCCGAAATATTTAGTATCATAAAACAATTTTACGAACGTGAAAAGTTATTAGAGGGATCGCGTGAATTTACGAGTTTCCCTAAAACTTTATTACGAAGAATTATTATTAGATTCTCGTATGTCTGTGGAGATTTTTATCTTGTATGTATAACATACGGATACTCAGATGAAACTTAATATTTTCTGTATGACTTTATTTATCAGCCTATTGACTTTCACTATTCGATATGCGCTTGGAGAGGCTTGAGGAGATTAATATTAAATTCGCCTTGTTTGGCTGGCAGATTGGCGATTGCTGTTGATCATTCTTTTCGTGATCCTTTAGACGATTTTTATTAACTCACACGAGCATGTAAGGGATACAGCAAATTCTTAACCCGTCATAGCCAGATTGTTTTAAAGATATATACTTTTTATCTCCGAGGTAGTAAGCAAAGGTTTAATAAAACCATATCTGCTGCACAGTCTGCAGACTTTGTGGTTACAATTAAGAGTTAAGTAAGACCTACCACGCCAGTATAGCGGGTTCAATTCCACGCAAGATATTACTCTGTGCGATGTATAAGATGTTGTTCTAAGTCTGGGTGTAATTTGTGTCGCTGAATTATAAGTTTTTAAAGTCCTCCGCAGCACAACGATTATTTGCTTAGTCCATTATCTTTATACAAAAAATATAATGTCTTACTAAGTAAATTTCAATTCCCGCTAATGGGCAGCTAGCCTTTTACCATCAAACATCCATTTTTACAAAATATACTAAACGTGACTGCGTTAAATATAAATAATATTTTTGTCCTTATTTGGATCGTACGCCATGATCAGCGTTCCTTTATTATGTACCTATATTAATTTATTAATTAGTTCGTAAAACAATGACACAAACGTGGATATTTTGGTAGATTTTGCTCATCTCACTATTGTTACTATATACTACCAAAATCAATAAAGTAATTAAAAACCTAATTTTAAAAAATCAAACATAATTTATTCTTCCATCCAATAAATATTGCAAAATAAGTAGTGTTACGATTAAATTAAACTAATATATATTACAGAGATAGAGATTTATTATTATAATAAAACAAAATATAGGCTTTCCTGATAAAAAAATCCTTTTATCGTTGTATTTCGGCAAGTTGAGGACATTGTGATATCAACTAAAACTCTTAGTTTCTTCTTTATGCAGAGAAGAATTAAACAAATAAGGTTTTGGTTAGGATTTACGGTTAATTTATCTGTTGTTAGCCATCTTTGAAGAATCCTAACATTATCCATAATGTTGCTTCACCTTATGATTAACCAAGATTTGAAAATTTAGTAACTAGACTTGCGCGACTATTTAGAATACGATGAATATCGTATAATGAGAGAACTTATAACTCATAATCAGTAGGTAGTACAGTACAACTAATAATAGTCAGCCAGTGCAGCATATAAATTCCTTCTCTTCCTTCGAATTAAAGAACTGAAAATAATTGAAATCAATAAAGCTACACACTAAAACCATTTATTTACTTTGTCTTTTTTTTCTACGGCATTTTCTTTTTGTCATGCAAAAAAGCTTATATATATATATTATTAACAATATTGTAATCATTATCATAATCTGTTCATGTACGTCCCACTGCTGGGGTCGAGCCTTCGCAGTACCTACTAGGAGGGAAACTGATCTACTATACCACACTAATTAGACCGAGACTAACCTACCTAGACCAGATCGGTCATGTACTGAAGGAAGGTGGAGTCAAGAGTCTCCGAAACCGGCGAGCGTGTATGAAGAGAATTATGAATGTTGAGGAAGCGAGTGAAGTATGCAAAGATAGAGTTCTCTGGCACTCTGTTCTCTCTGCCTACCCTGCAAGGGATATGGCGTGATGATATGTATGTATGTATTAGACAGTTTGGTATAGGGTTATATTTCGTCTTATAAATACCTTGCACAAATATATTTTTTTTTATTGCTTATCGTGGCAAACAAGCATGCAGCACATCTGATGGTAAGTGTCACTGCCGCCCATGGACCTTTGCAATACCAAGCGTATAGCTTAGGCCGCTGCCTACCAATAAAATCCCCAAACTCACCCCAGTTGGACTTACGGCTCTCTCGCTCACCGAACGTAGCGCAATAGTACATTGCCATTACTCAGACGTCGATCTTCTGCGAGAGTGTGGTACCACGGCCCGCGGCTGTATACAGAGAACTATCAACAGCGTGGTCCTACCACTATTAATAGGGATATCATAACTATCTTAGAATGATCTTGTTTGGTCGAATAAATAAATGAATAATAATAATAATAACCCTTATTAGTCTGTTACTGTTGTAACATCTGCGGGCAAGATAGATGGTAATTTATAAAAACCTTATTACAAAGCGAAAAATGATGTCACAAGCGGGGTTCGAACCCGCGCCCAAGATGGCACACGTCACCTTAAAGACGTAAATATGATACGAAGCGAGATTTGAATGTCCTACAATAGTTCACGGTGGTGTAAGTGGCAGCACGATTGGGCCGGACTCCCAATAGGTGCGGGTTCGAACCCCGCTTGTGACATCATTTTTCACTTCGTAATCGGGTTTTTATAAATAATTAAGCATAATTGGATATAAATAATATAATGAAATTAGTGCCTGGTTTTGATTCACATTTTTTAAAACTAGTTGACATTTCACGTGAATTCCCTACCGCGAAAGCAATTAGAAACTTACACATCTATAGAAAAGTCGTATTAAGTTTAATGATTCTTAATGACCATGGACATAGACTAAATCTGTAAATGAAGTTCTAAATAACACGGATTTTATGAACGACTAGATTATAGTTAAATAGTTTTAAACGGTCGGAATAACGAAGATTTTGTTTATGGTATTTAATTTTGTTATCTATTGTTTCAGTGTGAATGTGAGGACGAGTTCTGTATGGAGACAAAAGAACGCATCGATGTGTGCAGACCTCAAGTGTTGAATGGCACGGCAAACGCAACTTCATCGTGCAGCCTCTCACAACTTATTTGCATTGCTGATGCCCAGTGTGCTACAGCCCTAGATTATTATCATAAAAACTGTAAGTCTTTATTCACAAGAAGAGGAACAAAATGCTCAAACAGATGTAGAAATTCCATACAGATATTAAGAAAACAGGAGAAAGCAGCTGCATTGACGGCATGTCAGTGCGACGGTAACGATTATAGATGTGCAAGAATACAAGATAACTTAGCAAGATTTTGTTTTCATAAAGTAAAAAATCATACTAAAAGTCATCAAGGGCACGGTGAAAAACACATTAATAAACAGTTACATGAAGATAGTTATAATGATGCAAATTTCATTCAAGTATCGGCGTTTTTGCTATTTGTGTGGCTTTCGTGTTTTAAATTAATTACGTGATACAATATTTAAGCATATTTAAGACATAATTCTTTTTAATAGATGCAAAAATGCTGCCAGGAAATAGATATTGGTGGTTAGTAAATAGTAAATATTTATTGTAATTAATTAGTTTTAATGGTATTAGACTAAATAAATACTGGATTAAAAAGAAATTACATAATTATTTCTGATGATTTCGCGAGTATTACACATTTAAAAATTAAACTAGTTTTACGAATTCTATCGCGTTTGTATTTGATTTTTAATTTAAGTTTCGAACAGTTTCAGACACAGTCCTCCACTGACCCTAAACGCTGTAGTGTTCGAAACGTCGGGCAATCAAAAATCAAATACAAACGCGATAGAATCCGTAAAAATAGTTTTATTTCAGAAATTACTACAGATAATATTTAAACGTACGAAATTTTAAAAATTATTTCAACTGCCACTAACTAAGATATCAATTGAAATGTATATTTATTTCTGCAAATTTCTTTTTATTTCACATTTGAGTTTAATAGCTAGTGTAGAATGTCAAGTGCTTAAAATATAGCGTTAATAGTATTAGTTAACCTAACACGAGGGAATCATATGGTGATTATGTAAATTATTATGGTAACGAATATGGATTTAACTATTGTCTTGTTATGGGTGTAGAGGTGTCGTATACCGCCCACAGGCGCATCTACGAGCGTTGCTATAAATACTGCAGCGCCGCGCCGGTGGTCCGGTGACAAATGCTGGGTTGTTCCCGATGTGGCGCCTCGACGATTGATCTAACGAGTGTTCCGGTAACACACCATCATCTACACATATATATCAAAGCGCACTTCCCCTTTCCCTTTCTATTACAGTGGGAGATAAAAAACAATACGTGAAACGCTTTGTGGTGTGGATTAGGGAAGTGGTTGATCTAATGACGCAGTAGTAGCTAAATCCGTTGGTTGACACTAATCATTGCGTGTGATGTAGGCCGTTAGTAAACGTTTTACAAATATGTGTTAGGGGATACCACAACTCTTTTCTGGAGCGTCGTTTGATACTTTTCTTTGACATCCGCTCTAAATAGCGGCTCCTATTTTTCAGTAGATTTATAACGTACATGAAATAAATGTTTTTAGTCGCTATGTTTAGAAACGGTCAGTTACTAGAAGCAAACTCATTAATCATTGTGTTTATCTATCAAGTTTCACAAAATTCGCGAGACATATTTTTAATATTATAGTTTCGAGGTGAACTGGATATCTAATTGGCAACAGCGTGTTGAGAAAAATAATAAAGATGATGTAAATCATTTTTAACTCAACAGAATCCGAACAAGTTTTTTAAGTTGATCAATTTAGCGCGTTTAAAGTTATTGGCTTGTTGTTGAAATTATACAAAGCCTTCATAATGTTACGATGTCAGATGTTTAGCAATGAGTCGAGACGAAAAGAGTTGGAATCCGGTCTGCAACTACACTAGCTCGACTTTGTCAGACCAAATCAGAATAAAATAAACAATTTACATAATGCCGAATCTAGTCCCAAAGTTGCACGTTTGGTTCTATATAACTCAGTAGAATGGATTTTAATATTGTGGAGGTACTAATTGTATGTTGCGAGAAACGAGAGTCGAGTTAGTGAGAAAGTAGCAAAATGGCGACGAATTCTGTCATTCTAATATTATATACTAGTCCTTTAGGTACTCAAGAGACTCTAAGCCCCTATCAAACATAGATATGGTACGGAATGTGTCATCATCATCACCCTGTTTGTATTCCCATTTTCTTGGGGTCGACGCATTATGTGATACTTCTTTCATCATACGTATTGCAACAGTTTTGGTAATAGTCTTATGGATGACCGCTTGCCTGACGTTAACCCTCCATAGAAATATAATTGTTGACTAAATGGCATCAGAACGAGTGGACCCAGGCCGGTGTAGAGCTCTTAGTCGTCTTTTACGAAACCCATGAGCAATGTAAGGGTTTGCAGTATTCGTATTCGCCACCACACAGCGTTCGTATGGTATGTGTATTGCCTTGTATATATTGTCGTATTAGATTTTCGTGATTAGTGCCAATATAAGGCTTATTGCCGCAATTTTTCAATGATTATAATGTAGATTTTATTAGTTTCACTAAGGAAATATCTGTACTTACTCAAATTTTAATTACATTTTACTAAAAGAAATTAACTAAATTAACTAATGCAATCTATTAAGAAATATGTTATTAGAAGTTAGTATAAAATTATCCTAAATAAAAAATAAATTTATAATTATTATGTCCATAGTCTTTATGACTACTGCAATCAAAATAATTTGCACGTATGGTTTCTTATTCGAGTCGTAAATTATGTCTGCAGGTTTTGGCGTGCTGTCAGCCTTCTATAGCGGTGTAACACAATTCTAGAAACGATGTACTAAAAAAGATTCACAATTACTCATCATAGTAATTTTTTATCTATTAATCGTGATTTAAGGCAACAATTTGCGTCATGTTCATATATCTTCTCATATATGTATGTAAGTGTCATTAAATAATTTATATTCGTCTGGCTAACATTCGATTACTTATGTTCTGTCACCCAAACCATGTCCTAATGCATAATGCATACAGAGTTACACGAGTCTACTTTATAAGATTGCAAGTTGGAATACAGAATTGTGTGTGACTGCTCACTGCTTCATGATTTATTCTTTTGAAAGTATTTTGTTTTTATTGTATATAATTTATGATGATACTTAAGTAACTTGTAAGTCTAAATCTTTATATATGCCTAATTTATGCAAATAACTAATTTAAAAAGAAATCATGGCTATTTTAATGACTTGTAAATGTTTAATTCAAATCAAGGTTTTGAAATTCGTAGAACATAATAGGGAAGTGTTTGTCAAATAGTTTAAAAAATACAACTATACATACTTAGTTTTTTTTCCCGTGTGGTGACGGAGTAAGAATACAATTCACCACCCTCTATCTTACTCGTGGGTGATCGTACGAGACGACTAAGGGATGTAAAAGGCATATAACATCTATGCGAGAAAAGGAAAACTCGAAACAAAACCCTATACCAACACGTCTGACCAGCGTGGTATAGTAGGTCAATTACCCTCCCATTATAGAGGAGGTTCGAGCCCAACAGTGGGACATATAGCTGAGATGATACTTAGTTGAATAGTCTGCATTCTTCATACAAATATAATAATATATTATCTTATATACCTTCATCGTAAGTATGGCCTTATAATTATTTTTATTTAGATAAGTTTGTTCTTTTAAAGTAATAATGATGGGTAAACGATGACACAGCCTTGTTATTTAAATTACTGAAATTTAGCATTTAATATGCTTAATTATTTATAAAATCCGATTACGAAATGAAAAATGATGTCGCAAGCGGGATTCGAACCCGCGCCTATTGAGATTCCGGCCCAATCGTGCTGCCACTACACCACCGCGTAAACATTGTCGGGTAGATAGCATACCGTCACCTTAAGACGTAAATATAATACGAAGTGAAATTTGCATGTCCTACAATTAGTCGCGGTGGTGTAGTGGCAACACGATTGGGCCGGAATCCCAATAGGCGCGGGTTCGAATCCCGCTTGCGACATCATTTTTCATTTCGTAATCGGATTTTATAAATGATGGGTAAATTGAAAATTGTTAAGATATCATTTTGCTGAGATTAGGAGATATATTTTAAGCCAAGATGTACATAAGTATATTGTGTTCATTAGTATGTAAATGGATATAGCATAAATGTGTTTGTTTGAGTGTATGTGCATGTATAGTAAATAAGTTAATACATTATTAGAGTTAAGTTGAAAGTTTAGTTATTATAAAATATTTAAGCTAAAAACTCATTAACCACAGTTTACCAAAGTGAGATTATTAAAACTAGTAAAATTGTAAATATAATTTTTATTTGCCTTTAGTTTTTAGTTTATTTTATTGTTTCCAGAAATTTCGTACAAAGTATTTTAGAATAAAAAACGAATAATTTATTATTGATTTACATAAAAAAATGTACCTAGTTTGTAATAAGTATTGTTGTATTTTGTTTCGTTTTGTACAATTATTTTAAGGAATTTAATTGTATTTATTTTACAAAATTGCAATAAATTTTCTGTTTTCTATTTTTTTTTAATTATTATTATTTAATATTTTATACCATAATCCACGAAACCGAATCAGACACATCAATGATGTGTTAAGTAGTAAAATAACTACGTATTGCGTGATATCTGATTTCCAAATTAGGTACTTATATGCTTTGCCACCCATTTTTAAATTCAGTCGTCTTGGTAAAACTGGGTATTGTTAATAATAATTTATAACATGCAAAACAATGCATAATTTATGCATAGTAAATATGAAAATAAGGGACAAAATCGTATGCGCGACCGTATATTTCCAATTTTATATACCTACATTTTAACACAATTATTTAATTAGGGGGGCATAGTCCAGAGCGTGCTCGTTCGCGTCCCCTGCCAGTCTAATTAGACTGCTAATCCGGCTCGAAATGCGTACCGCAATGCGGGTTAGGGCGTCCCCCGGAGGCGACGCGTACCGACCCGCCCCCGTCGGTACGAACATCGGCAGTTGCGGCGATGGGGGCCGCCACCCATCACGCCTTGCCCAGTTAGGCGAGTCGAGGAGAACGGAGTGCCGGGTGGGCACGTGGAATGTAAGAGGTTGTGTGGAAGGTAAGTTGCACGAGCTGATATCCGTCATGGCGGACAAACAGCTAGACGTGCTCTGTGTAACAGAGACCAAGCGAAGGGGCAGCGACGCCTGCGATCTTCCTGGTGGCGGGATGGCTCTGTGGTCTGGTGTACCACAGAGCGATCGAGCCAGCATGGGGGTAGGAGTGCTGTTGTCCTCTCGCTTGGCCTCAGGTGTGAAGGATTACGGAATGTATGATCCCAGACTTCTCTGGGTCCGTATAAAACTAGGTGTCACCAAGGTATTCATGGTTGTAGCATATGCTCCCGTAGGATCCTCGGTGGCATCAGACCTAGAGAAGTTTTGGGACAATGTTAGGGAAGTTCTGGATATGGCAGAAACCAGTGAACGCGTGATTGTATGCGGAGATTTGAACGGATGGGTGGGGACCATGCGTCCCGACTATGAGGACGTACTTGGTCCATTTGGTGATAAGAGAGTGAACGACGCAGGTAGGCTCATAGCGGATGTATGCATGGAGAGAAACCTTATTGTGTCAAACACATTTTTCCAACATAAGGACATCCATATGTATACATGGAGAAGGAATGAACAGAAAAGCATAATAGACTTAATTTTGGTAGACAGTCGCCTCCGAAGCAAAATATTGGACGCAAGAGCCTACAGGGGCCCCACAGTCGACACGGACCACTATCTCGTTATTGCGAGATTTAGTGGTCTGTTCAGAAAGTGGAGGCACTGGCGAGAGCGTGTCCACTTCGGAGGGCTTGAAAGAATAAAGGTTGAAAGGTTGCAAGAAGAGTGTGTAAGAGAAAAGTATGCAGAGGGTGTCCGAGAACGGCTGACGATGGCAAGCCAGCCGCAATCGGACATTGAAGAATGCTGGAGAGTATTGAAAGAGAGTATGGTAGATACAGCGAAAGAAGTATGTGGAAGTTCAAAGAAGCATAGAAAAACAAATGGTGATGCATGGTGGGATGCGGAAGTGGCAGCTTCCGTAGAGCAAAAGAAGAAAGCGTGGCTGGACTATGTGTCTTCTTTGAATCTGAATGACAGTATGACTGAACAGAAGAAAGAAATATATCGGCAATGTAAGAATGACACCAAGGCCTTAGTGAAAGAGAAACGTGATAGAGCAAGTATGAGTGCAGAAGATAGGCTGACTAAAAACTTCGAGGGTAACACCAAACTCTTTTGGAGGGAGGTGAAGAAGTCTCGGGGTGGTTGGTCAGCCTTCAGAATGAATAAAATAAGGTCTAAAGGTGGAGACATTCTTACACAAACACAAGACGTGTTAAGCCGATGGAGTGAATATTTTGGCGATATGTATGCGGATGCTACGGTTGGCGCCGGTGTTGGATGTGGTTTAGTGGATCAGCATTCGACAACGGCGTCCTCCGATGGCATCAGTATGGATGAAGTTGAATGGGCGATAAGAAGTTTGAAAAATGGTAAGGCAGCGGGCATTGATATGGTGTCTGCCGAGATGATCAAGCTCGGTGGCTCTTGTGTCTGGGAGGCGTTCCTGTTGCTCCTCAATTTATGTTGGAGCTCGGGAATGGTTCCCAGGGACTGGAATAGCGCAGTCATCGTGCCTTTGTTTAAAAACAAGGGTTCACGTTATGACTGCGCAAATTACAGAGCCATAAGCTTGACCAGTTTGGCAGCAAAAGTGTATGGAAAAATTATTGAAAGGAGAATGAGGATGGTGTCCGATGGTTTACTGTGTGAGACACAAGGAGGTTTCAGGAGTGGAAGGGGATGCATGGATCAAGTGTTCTCTCTGCGCAACATTGTGGAGAAGCATCTGGCTCTAGGTCAGAGGGTTTTCTGCAGTTTTGTGGATCTGGAGAGAGCATTTGACACGGTTGTACGAAAGGAACTTTGGGACATTTTACCGGAGTATGGTATTAACGGTAAACTGCTACAGGCTGTGCAGTCCAGTTACATGGGCTGTAGAGCCTGTGTGCGGCTGGATGATGGAATGTCGCCTTGGTTTGACGTCAATATCGGCGTTAAGCAGGGGTGCGTTCTGTCAGCCAGGCTGTTTATCATATATCTGGATAAATGTCTCCAAAGGTTGAACGATATGAATGTGGGAGTCCAGATGGGCGACTCAGTGGTCACTGCTCTGCTTTATGCAGATGATGCAGTCCTGCTGGCACAGTCAGCGATTGACCTGCAGACCCTAGTCGACACAATGACAGAAGATTGTAAGAAAAGGGGTCTACGCGTGAATGTGAGCAAAACCAAAATAATGGTCTTTGAAAGAGATAAAACCAGAACAGATGTAAGAGTAACAATAGGTAATGATGTACTAGAGCAAGTGGATGAATTTGTATATCTTGGATGTGGATTTAGCCGAGATGGAAGGTACACCACTGATATAGAGCGAAGAGTGAATGCGGGAAATAGAGTGAACGGAGCGTTGGGGCAACTTCTCGGCAGCCACCACCTCAGCCAGAAGGCACGTGTAGCAATACATAACGCAGTGCTTGTCCCAACATTACTGTATGGAAGCGAGAGTTGGGTATGCAGAAAAGAGTATGAAAGTAAAATTAATGCGGTCGAAATGCGATCTCTGCGGAAAATCTGTGGAGTTAGGCTGACCGACCGCATTCGTAACGACGACGTAAGAGAGCGAGTAGGTATGAAAGAGAGTATTGGTGTAAAGATGCGAAAGGGAATGCTCCGATGGTTCGGACATGTGGAAAGAATGCCGAACGAACGCCTGGTTAAGAAGATATACAATGCGAAAGTGGAAGGATGTAGGTACCGAGGGAGACCGAGACTTACCTACCTAGACCAGATCGGTCATGTACTGAAGGAAGGTGGAGTCAAGAGTCTCCGAAACCGGCGAGCGTGTATGAAGAGAATTATGAATGTTGAGGAAGCGAGTGAAGTATGCAGAGATAGAGTTCTCTGGCACTCTGTTCTCTCTGCCTACCCTGCAAGGGATATGGCGTGATGATATGTATGTATGTATGTACATTTTAACACGTTAACAGTCCCCATGCAAAGTAGTCAGACCATCTCACAAGTCCAAAGCAATTAATAGAAAATTACAGTTCCCTATAATGCACTTATCAGAAACAAGACTTTTAGTCACAATATTTTTCCATTTTTCACGATTTCCCTATGTGACCCCAATGTGGTGCCACGGACTTGTGAACAAAAATTGACGTGACCCATTTCACTTCTTTCTATACTTCTATCAAATTTGCTCTATCCAGCAGCTTTTCTCAACCTAGCAGTTCAATTTCGAGAAACATCTTCATATCGATTTGCTGAAATTGTCAGGGAAAAGAAATAACCGTAAAAGATGTAACTGGTTACAAAAAGTTAATATCAGCATGGTGGCGGCACAATGTCTATCAAACTTCATCAAGGATGTAAAAAAGGTTATTATCATTCTTGTTTCGTTAATAAGCATAGATGAACTTGTCATTTTTTCAATATATTTACAAATGCAAGTGTTCTTGCAATGAGTTTTTTTCACCCATGATCTCTTACGAATTGTAGACTTAACTTTCAGATAATCTGTATTGTTTTCACGGTTTTTGTACGATCCATCCTTCTCTCATAAGTCCACAAAATTACAGAAAACATATTCATAAGTTCGCTTCAAAATCGATGAAGAAATGAACTAAGTCCTATGAACCCGTATGGTCATGGACGGGTGGATAAACACTGCTGACCCCATATAGGTTCATAGGACTGTTAACGTCTTAAAAAAATAAATTCCTATTAGAGTGAAAGAATTGTGTTCGGTAACCCGGTAATATATTCGCCACTTGTGCCTAGCTACATCATGACATGAGAAAAAAAACCAAGCTTTACGATCCTACTAAAACTAATTATACCACCATATTGATCGTATGAGATCTGGTCAGCGTAGTAACCACATCATTGTGTAATCGCTCCATTTTGGGTCAATTGTGAAAGGTGCACATATTCAATCGTCATTCCCCTACTCTTATCCCAATTACTTGGGGTCGGTACAATATGCACTCTTCTTTCATAGTACATATTGTAAAAGTTATTGGCAATAGTTTTACGACGGGCCGCCTGCCAGACATCAACCTTCCTTCGGAATGTAATTGATGACCAAATGGCATCAGTTGGAGTAGGCCCAGGTCCGTTATAAGGCTTTTAGTTGTCTTTTACGACATCCACGAGCAAAGTGAGGGTTGGTAGTATTCGTAGCATCTTGCAGGTAACAGCTTACAGGTGTACATATTCAACCGTGGGATGCATATGAACCTAAAAGAAAAAGAAAAGTGTAGAGTCTTTTTATATTATTCGTTTCTATCTGCCTAATGATAAGTAATTTCAGTATACTGTAAAAGTAAACAGGTAGTAGATATACTTAAATTTTTTTCATTAGTTTGCTTTATATATTTGTATTCGGGGTATTAACTTATCTACTAACAAAATATTTTACACTTTAGATTACTAATTTAATTGAGAAATTATTAATGACTAGCTTCTGCCCGCGGCTTCGCCCGCGTAAAAGGTTACTTTTCTAAAGTTTTTCATTCCCTATTTTTATTTTACCCCTTAAGGGTAAATTTTTTATAAAATTTTTATATGATATTTATTTACATCTAATCAATAGCCTTAAAATAAGTTTCAAGCTTCTGGCTTTTAAAATAACGATACTTCCTTACATCTTTTCATCCCCCTTTACAACCCATTTTTTTGCATTATAAAGTAGCCTATGTCCTTTATCAGGCCCTAGACTATCTGTGTACCAAATTTCATTTCGATCGGTTCAGTAGTTTTGGCGTGAAAGAGTGACAGACAGACAGAGTTACTTTCGCTTTTATAATATTAGTAAGGATTATCATTATCCTACTTTCAACTCAGTAACTTTGAGTCTACGCAATATGTGCTACTCTTTCATCGTACATATTGCGAATGTATTTAGTAATAGTTTTCCCTCCCTAATTGGAAATATAATTGTTGACCAGAAGACATTAACGGCCTTTTATTTTCTTTTCCTCGCATGGTGGACCATAGATGTGGTCGCGCCCCGGCAAATCGGCCCGGAGCGACAGAAGAGGCGGCGTGCAACCCCGTGGACTCACCCTGCAAACACCTCTCTTCGCCGTGCGAGCGGGCCACCGGTACCCGATCTTTGTCTTCGGTGGCCGGCCCGGTGGTATACCCTTGCGGGTTCCTCTCGTGTCGATGCCCCGACAGCTTTCGCCGTCGGGGCGTCGCCCTCACGCGGTGGCCTCACGTCGGGTGACCGGACAATTCCCC
Organism: Lymantria monacha; assembly: GCA_905163515.2. Lineage (NCBI taxonomy): Eukaryota > Metazoa > Arthropoda > Insecta > Lepidoptera > Erebidae > Lymantria > Lymantria monacha. The sequence continues at coordinate 12,812,791 of LR991098.1, read as the reverse complement.
GGTCCGATCAGCCGAAGCCTTGGTCAGGGCGGCATCAGATGCAGATATTCGCGCCTGCGCTGCCCCGGCCGCTGGCGGCGGCTCGGGTCACGGGAATCCTCCCGGAATAGTTCCGCCGCCTCCTTTTGCGAGATGACAGCCTCGCAGAAGGCGGCGACCGCGTCCCAGTTCCTGACGCTGTCGACCATCGCTTTCGCGACAGCCGGCAGCGTCAGGTCAGCACCGATGAGGCCGAGGTCGCGGCGCTGCCCGTCCCAGCTCGAACACACCTCAAGCAAGGCAGGACGGAGTCCATTCCCTCCACACGACCGTGTGCAGGTACTTGCCGAAGCAACCGTGCCCCGACAACACCTGCACCAGCCGGAAACAGAGGACCCCGTGCCGCCGCTCCATCCACTCCATCAGTACGGGCCGGAGGGCCTCAACGGTAACGACACTGTGTCTAGGCCTCTCCAGCCGCGTAGCCCAACGGGAGATGACGTCTCGGCGGGCGTCCTCGCGCAAGGTGGCTATCTCGCTCAGCGATGGGGAGCCACCTTCGTCGCGCACTGAGGTAACCCGCCGGTAGAGGTCGGAGAGCATCTCCGCCTCTAGGTCCCACGGAGGTGTCCCGGCCAGTAGGCATGCCGCCTCGGTCGATACCGTGCGGTACCCGCGAATGGCTCTGACCGCAAGACATTAAGGGCCTCGGGCGATATAAAAGAGAAATGATTAAGAACAGAATTTATTCATATGAAATTATAAAAAAATAAATCGTTTTATCGCGATTCTATTTGATTTGTAGATTTCTTTTAATAATAGAAAATTGATAAATACCGCAGAAATTGTTTTATTTCTTATGAGTCATATTTGCGTAAAAACAAAACTAAAATCATTGTATCTACCAAAATTATTTTATGTGATAAATTAAAAGATGTAAGAATACTTATAGGTAAATTTACATATTAGTAAGTGGTTAATATTTTTTATCATAAAAAATATTGCAATCTTTATTTTTTTTTATTTATCTACATTGAATTAGCTGTGTGGTAGCGGCTACTAATACTACCAACCCTTACTTTGCTCGTGGATGTCCTAAAAGACGTTTAAGAACATTATAATGACCTGGGCCAACTCCAGCTGATGCCGTTTGGTCAACAAATACATTCCCAAGGAGGGTTGATGTCTGTCAGTCGGCCGGTCATAAAACTATTGCCAATAACTTTTATAAGATGTACTATGACAGAAGAGTACATATTGTATCGACCCCAAGTAATTGGGATAAGAGTAGGAGAATGATGATGATCAACATTGAATTAATATCTGATCTGTTACTGCTATCTGATACTGCTATCAGTATAAGTGTTATCACTCCGAGTTCTTTATTAAATAAGTAATATTGTTATCATCATCATCATCATCTCAGCTTATATATGTCCCACTGTTGAGCTCGAGCCTCCTCCATAATGGGAGGGAAATTGACCTAATATACCACGCTGGTCAGACGTTTTGATAAAGGATTTTGTTTGAGTTTTTCTTCTTTTGCATATATGTTATACATACATACATACATATCATCACGCCATATCCCTTGCAGGGTAGGCAGAGAGAACAGAGTGCCAGAGAACTCTATCTCTGCATACTTCACTCGCTTCCTCAACATTCATAATTCTCTTCATACACGCTCGCCGGTTTTGGAGACTCTTGACTCCACCTTCCTTTAGTACATGACCGATCTGGTCTAGGTAGGTTAGTCTCGGTCTCCCTCGGTATCTACATCCTTCCACTTTCGCATTGTATATCTTCTTAACCAGACGTTCATTCGTCATTCTTTCCACATGTCCGAACCATCGGAGCATGCCCTTTCGCATCTTTACACCAATACTCTCTTTTATACCTACTCGCTCTCTTACGTCGTCGTTACGAATGCGGTCGGTCAACCTAACTCCACAGATTTTCCGCAGAGATCGCATTTCGACCGCATTAATTTTACTTTCATACTCTTTTCTACATACCCAACTCTCGCTTCCATACAGTAATGTTGGGACAAGCACTGCGTTATGTATTGCTACACGTGCCTTCTGGCTGAGGTGGTGGCTGCCGAGAAGTTGCCCCAACGCTCCGTTCACTCTATTTCCCGCATTCACTCTTCGCTCTATATCAGTGGTGTACCTTCCATCTCGGCTAAATCCACATCCAAGATATACAAATTCATCCACTTACTCTAGTATATCATTACCTATCGTTACTCTTAGATCTGTTCTGGCTTCGTCTCTTTCAAAAACCATTATTTTGGTTTTGCTCACATTCACACGTAGACCCCTTTTCTTACAATCTTCTGTCATTGTGTCGACTAGGGTCTGCAGGTCAGTCGCTGACTATGCCAGCAGGACTGCATCATCTGCATAAAGCAGAGCAGTGACCACTGAGTCGCCCATCTGGACTCCCACATTCATATCGTTCAACCTTTGGAGACATTTATCCAGATATATGATAAACAGCCTGGCTGACAGAACGCACCCCTGCTTAACGCCGATATTGACGTCAAACCAAGGCGACATTCCATCATCCAGCCGCACACAGGCTCTACAGCCCCCATGTAACTGGACTGCACCGCCTGTAGCAGTTTGCCGTTAATACCATACTCCGGTAAAATGTCCCAAAGTTCCTTTCGTGCAACCGTGTCAAATGCTCTCTCCAGATCCACAAAACTGCAGAAAACCCTCTGACCTAGAGCCAGATGCTTCTCCACAATGTTGCGCAGAGAGAACACTTGATCCATGCATCCCCTTCCACTCCTGAAACCTCCTTGTGTCTCACACATTAAACCATCGGACACCATCCTCATTCTCCTTTCAATAATTTTACCATACACTTTTGCTGCCAAACTGGTCAAGCTTACGGCTCTGTAATTTGCGCAGTCATTGCGTGAACCCTTGTTTTTAAACAAAGGCACGATGACTGCGCTATTCCAGTCCCCGGGAACCATTCCCGAGCTCCAACACAAATTGAGGAGCAACAGGAACGCCTCCCAGACACAGGAGCCAACAAGCTTGATCATCTCGGCAGACACCATATCAATGCCCGCTGCCTTACCATTTTTCAAACTTCTTATCGCCCATTCAACTTCATCCATACTGATACCATCGGAGGACGCCGCTGCCGAATGTTGTTCTACTAAACCACATGCGACACCGGCGTTAACCGTAGCATCCGCATACATATCGCCAAAATATTCACTCCATCGGCTTAACACGTCTAGTGTTTGTGTAAGAATGTCTCCACCTTTAGACCTTACTTTATTCATTCTGAAGGCTGACCAACCACCCCGAGACTTCTTCACCTCCCTCCAAAAGAGTTTGGTGTTACTCTCGAAGTTTTTAGTCAGCCTATCTTCTGCACTCATACTTGCTCTATCACGTTTCTCTTTCACTAAGGCCTTGGTGTCATTCTTAAATTGCCGATATATTTCTTTCTTCTGTTCAGTCATACTGTCATTCAGATTCAAAGAAGAGACATAGTCCAGCCACGCTTTCTTATTTTGCTCTACGGAAGCTGCCACTTCCGCATCCCACCATGCATCACCATTTGTTTTTCTATGCTTCTTTGAACTTCCACATACTTCTTTCGCTCTGTCTACCATACTCTCCTTCAATACTCTCCAGCATTCTTCAATGTCCGATTGCGGCTGGCTTGCCATCGTCAGCCGTTCTCGGACACCCTCTGCATACTTTTCTCTTACACACTCTTCTTGCAACCTTTCAATATTTATTCTTTCAAGCCCTCCGAAGTGGACACGCTCTCGCCAGTGCCTCCACTTTCTGAACAGACCATTAAATCTCGCAATAACGAGATAGTGGTCCGTATCGACTGTGGGGCCCCTGTAGGCTCTTGCGTCCAATATTTTGCTTCGGAGGCGACTGTCTACCAAAATTAAATCTATTATACTTTTCTGTTCATTCCTTCTCCATGTATACATGTGGATGTCCTTATGTTGGAAAAATGTGTTTGACACAATAAGGTTTCTCTCCATGCATACATCCGCTATGAGCCTACCTGCGTCGTTCACTCTCTTATCACCAAATGGACCAAGTACGTCCTCATAGTCGGGACGCTTGGTCCCCACCCATCCGTTCAAATCTCCGCATACAATCACGCGTTCACTGGTTTCTGCCATATCCAGAACTTCCCTAACATTATCCCAAAACTTCTCTAGGTCTGATGCCACCGAGGATCCTACGGGAGCATATGCTACAACCATGAACACCTTGGTGACACCTAGTTTTGTACGGACCCAAAGAAGTCTGGGATCATACATTCCGTAATCCTTCACACCTGAGGCCAAGCGAGAGGACAACAGCACTCCTACCCCCATGCTGGCTCGATCGCTCTGTGTTACACCAGACCACAGAGCCATCCCGCCACCAGGAAGATCGCAGGCGTCGCTGCCCCTTCGCTTGGTCTCTGTTACACAGAGCACGTCTAGCTGTTTGTCCGCCATGACGGATATCAGCTCGTGCAACTTACCTTCCACACAACCTCTTACATTCCACGTGCCCACCCGGCACTCTGCTCTCCTCGACTCGCCTGACTGGGCAAGGCGTGATGGGTGGCGGCCCCCATCGCCGCAACTGCCTAAGTTCGTACCGACGGGGGTGGGTCAGTACGCGTCGCCTCCGGGGGACGCCCTAACCCGCATTGCGGTACGCATATCGAGCCGGATTAGCAGTCTAATTAGACTGGCAGGGGACGCGAACGAGCACGCTCCGAACTATGCCCCCCATATGGTTGACCGAGACTAACCTACCTAGCCCAGATCGGTCATGTACTGAAGGAAGGTGGAGTCAAGAGTCTCCGAAACCGGCGAGCGTGTATGAAGAGAATTATGGATGTTGAGGAAGCGAGTGAAGTATGCAGAGATAGAGTTCTCTGGCACTCTGTTCTCTCTGCCTACCCTGCAAGGGATATGGCGTGATGATATGTATGTATGTGTATGTATTATTGGTAATATTGTAATAATTCGTGTGGTGATGGAGAAATAATATAATTCTGTTACTCGTGCTGTTATGTTTTATGATCTATCTAAATAACGTAACATGGCTAATTTAACGTAAAATGGATTTTCACATCGACCTACTAGTTCCTGAACTTAGCGCGTTCTAACAAATAAACTACCAATGTTTTATATTAATATAGTAATTAAGATCCGTGTAGTGACGGAGTAAGAATACAATTCACTACCCCTTAGCTGTGGGTGATCGTAAGAGACAAGGGATATAAAACACATTCAAGAGAAGGAAACCCCGAAAGAAAACTATATACCCACGTTGACCAGCGTAGTATAGTAGGTTAATTGCCTTCCCATTATGAAGGAGGCTCGAGCTCAATAGTGGGACTGAGATGATGACGAGATATTGTATTCTAGCATTTTTCTATTATTTTTTTAGGAAATAACTTTTTCTGCGCAAAGAAAGCAAGTGGTGGTGAGTAACGACTTATCCTTTTAATTTAACATACTTACATACCTAAAATCAATACTGAACAGCTACAAATTCATAATTAGGTACAGGAAGCTTTCATTTTTTGCAGTCATCCTCAACAATGATGCAATAGAGCACATCCGTTCTCATGGTTTGCAAATCTGGTGTTTCGTCGAAATAATCACGTACCGGTAATAAAAAAAAAAAACACTTAACTTATATGTTTCAAACTTGTCGTTGAAGACTATAATGTATAGTACTTGTGAATTAGCCCTTGAACGACAAGAGGACATATCCTAATTCCTAAGTGGTTATATCCGTTCACCTAAGCGTGTGAAATTCTTTGCTGATATTTTCAATAAACTGATAGTTTATTCTCGTTATTATTATTTTGGACTTTATTAATTCTAATTATATCTTGTTTATTTATTTAGATTCTCTCGAATACCGTTTTTGGATGAACGTTATATGTAATTGTAGATTAGGACGGATCAACATGCTTTTTGAAGCACAGATTTCGTATAGTTTTGTGATTTTTTCTTTATATAGCTTTCAGATATGTCACCAAGCAAAATATTTTCTTTATTGTCGTACACCAAAATGTTAGCCTTTTTGGATGTCTATTAGTTATAAAGACCTTGTAAAAGTGTGAAAATGGAAATGTTATTGAAAATGAGTTAGGTAACTTAGAAATTATGTTGCTTTTTCCTTTTTTTGGCAGGCTATGGTCTGGAAACACGTCGTCCGTTCCATCCGGGGCGACGGGAATTCAGTGCATGCCACCATAAGCCACCATATTCCCTCCCCATCGTCATTGGGCCAGCCACTCGTACCGAATCCTTGACGTTCGTGGCCAGTCCGATGAGTTAGCCTTTTGACTGTGACACACTATTCCCCGGCCAAGTCTCCCGCGGTCACGTTATGTTTGAGAAATGATCTTTGTCCGTTTGTTTTATACCTTGTTAGAGGTACTAGTTGAAGATAACAATTAAAGTAATTTTATCAAGTTTTATTATCAAATGTTAAAGGAGTTATTTAAAATATTTGTGTACCTTGGTATTTGCCATTTTGTTCTATTTCCAACTATTATGTAGAATAATTGATTTAATTAGATACTAAATATTTAAATTACTGAAATTTAGCATTTAATATGCTTAATTATTTATAAAACCCGATTACGAAGCGAAAAATGATGTCGCAAGCGGGATTCGAACCCGCGCCTATTGGGATTCCGGCCCAATCGTGCTGCCACTCACAGTGGTGTAGTAGTAATCCCGCTTGTGACATCATTTTTCGCTTCGCAATCGGGTTTCTAAATATTTGTTAGAGGTATTATTTATTATAATAATAATAATAATAATTTTTATTTCAGAGTATAGAGCTCCATATTTTGTTAGTAACAATACAACTATAAAAGCCAAAGAAAATAATTATGATCATTGTTTATAAATATTTAATTATCATTCTACTACTCTTATCCCAATTACTTTGGGGTCAATACAATATGTACTCTTCTTCCATAGTACATATTGTAATAGTTACTGGCAATAGTTTTATGACCGGTCGCCTGCCAGACCTCAACCCTCCTTGGTAATGTAATTGTTGACCAAACGGCATCAGATAGAGTTGGCCGAGGTCGTTATAAGGTTTATAAATATTTAATAAAATAAAAAATAATAACAGTAATATATATTTATAATACTTAACAGCTCTTTGTTTTAAAATATATATAGACCAAAACTTAAAATATTTTTGCCATGCTGTGGTCATAAGTATTCCAGTCTCGATTATCTCACAAATTAAAGTTTATTGTCTGACATCTCGAGGTTTTGTGGTCACTATGTTTTCGTATACTCGACACGTACTTAGGCAGTTTTTCCAAAAAATGGTCACATAAATTATATCAAAGTAACATTAGTTTCTCTGTTCCTAACTCGTTACTTCAAGCTGAAGTACCTATTCTCAAAATAAAGTATAATAATATCATCATCACAGCCCATAAATGTCCCACTGTTGGGCTCAGGACTCCTCCGTAATGGGAGGGACATTAACCTACTATACCGCGCTGGTCGGACGTATTGGTATAGGGTTTTGTTTCGATTTCTCCTTCTCTCGCATAGATGTTATATGCGTTTTATATTCTTTAGTCGTCTCGTACGATCACCCACGGGTAAGATATGGGGTGGTGAATAGTATTCTTGCTCCGTCACCACACGGCAAATGTAAAAGAAAAAGTATAATATCCACACGGAAAAGTATAATAATATATCTATACATTTTGCATTCATCAATATGTAGGTTGCAAATGCAGTAAAATACACCTATAGATACGTAGGAGTAATTATAGTTATAAAATGTAATTTATCTAATCAGAGCCCGCTCTAAATTCGCGTATTGTATTGTTCTCTTTAGAACCCAGCGGCTGCACGGGGCTCTGCGGGTGGTCCCAATTACATGTAGTCAACCAACCTTACATGCACACTTTACGAAACCCTAATTATTACTACTTCAAGTAAAAATGACCATTTGTATAAAGCAGACACTGTTAAACAAAAACCATCCAGAAACGAACGTGTTCTATGAAATATAATGATGAGATACCGAGGTGGAATTCCTAAATTGGCTCCATAGATTTGTCGGTCACGGTATTTGAACTATTTCTATTTCTTTTTAAAACATTACTATTAGATTTTATAATTTCAAGCAACAGCTTAATTATAGTATAATTTTAAGCATGAAAATTAAGTCAGTGAATATATAATTTTCTATAATTAGAAGTAGATGGTCAATCAATTTATTTACTTTAAAAATATAAGCCTCATTATAAAAAAATAAAATTTTTAATAGCGTATATTTTATATATTATTCAATTATTCATCTGTTTTTGGAGAATATTATCAGTAGAAAGCATTCCGTGTGGTGACAGGTTAACAATATCAAGTGTCATCAACTCTTATATTCCCGCGGGAGTTGTAATATAAAAAAAGAAAGGCTCGTCAGGAGCATGGGCAGTAGGTCACTCTGCGATCACCAACTTGTCTTAGCGATTATGGTATTATAACCCATTAGAAAAGTTAAAGCCTACAATGTTATATTGACAGGTGATGGGTGAGATCTATAAAGTTGGCAGTAGCAAATGGACAAATTTTATAAAGATAAATATGAAAATTTATCTGTTACCAAATTGACGATTTTATTGCTAAAGTTGATCTCAGAGCAACGAATATTCTGTTGGTCTCAATATAATAAAAGGTATTTTTACTGTTTTTTTTTTTTGCTATATTTATTTGATATAAACTAACAGCGTTTACGATATTTGGAGATCGGCTTGAGCAACAGAATCGTTAATTTGGTAAAAAATAGCAACAAATTGTCATATTTATTTTTTAAAATTTTGCCCACCTTCTACTGCCAGCGTGATAGGTGGATGAAATAGTATTTTAACATTATTTTTAAGGGCTTATAGGTCCTTTAGGAAAATAATATAAAATATCGTCTATAATTGCTTTCCAAAGTGATGTAAATAAAATGTTATTAATAGTGAAACTTATTTATATCAATAGCAACTTTTTGAAATCGTTGTATCTGTAAAGCCTTAATCATAGTTTTGTACATCCGTTTTTAGTGGCAGTGAATCATCGTAGAGATTAAAATGTGGTGCAATGAAGTCGTCTCTGTTGGACCACCGTGGCTGTGCGCGCACCACGGTCCACGCCTCTAACCCGCGTCGCTTGCGCAATGCACGACAAAACAGTTATAATATTTAGCTTTATAACTCCAGAATTCCAGATACAAAAGCATAAGTTACCTCTTTTATGATTAGCTATAGTTAAGTCGACGCTAAACGTTTTGAGCATATTATTTCAATAATTTTGCATTACATAAAGTTGTAGTTCTAAGGCGTATTTAATGCTTCTGTTTGGGTAATAAAATGCTATGAGAAGGATTATGTTGGCATTGTAAGATATGTACGTACTATAAGTTTCTTCCCAATAAGCCGATTATTACAAGTAATTTATAGTAATTATAATTTATGATTCAAACACCCTACTTTTTTTGTACAATTTGTGTCATGTATTAATTTCGGTTAGTAAATTTATTTAAATCGGTGAGATATCGATTCAATCTTCTAATTTTTTTTATATTTTTTATAACCATTTTAATTTAGTTCTTACATTTTCACCATCGAATATTTTAATGTTGTTAGCCGTTAGGTGTCAAGTTCTCGTAGTTAACATGGTTGATAACAGGTTAATTTATAATAAAAAAAACACTTCAAAACTGTTTTTAAAAACTATAACTGCTAAAACACTATTTAAAAACACTAGAATTAATAAGATGCATTGTTGTCATTAATTATTTAAAAACGTGTAGAATGTGACTAAATTAATACAAATAGAATTACAAGGATCTCAACTTCTACATTAGAACAGTGTAAAGAATAGGATGACTGATGACTAAGTAACCAATATTAAGAAATTAATTTACCATTCATTTCCAAAAAACTAGTAAGCTTTACAAGAGCTTTAAGACTTAACAGCAATTTTAATATTAATAATAAAGGAACACAGACGTATTATTCTTAGTATAGGCATCAATATTTGCACAGCTGATGCTGTGCACAGCTGTGCTGTATTTTATTGAACCCATTGGTACAATTTTACTGCTTTTCGTAGGCGTATTTGAAAAAAAAAATGGTTTTATGCAATTTCATTGGCATAAAATTGTTCCCATTTAAAAAAAATGTATACAAAACAACATCCATAAATAGTAAAAATAGTAGTAATAATAATAACGCGCACAATAATCACACATTTAGTGGATAGTAGAAGGAATTAATTACTTTCACACAGAAATCAATACCTATTCTTCAAAATATAAACGAGACTTTTCCATAGTGGGAAGCGAGGGCTGGCCACGGATGGCAAGGAAGCGGTACCAGTGGCCGGCCCAATGGTGATACGGAGGGAATACGGTGGGTTATCTGTTCCTATATTAATTTTGTCTTGGTACATAACGTGCGAAGTAGGAGTTTTCAGTAAATAATATTATAGAGTAACACACAATTATGATTATTACACAGAATTAGTGTAATTATCGTAATGTTAAGTTGATATTGTGTGCAAACGAAAAAGTATGTTCACCCCACTTTACCGTGGATACTGTAAGGTTCTATTATAAAATATAAGAAGAAAATCACTTGAATTTTGGATCACAATATACTGAGGTACATGCTCTGTACAACGACTTTATTAAGTAACAATAATAATAATAATGTATGTTATGTGCAGACGTGAAATGTCATCGGTAGATGTCCCATCCCAATATTTAGATTGAATTTCTCCAAAGGCCTCTGCGTGTTGGATCCATATCCCCACGTAAGCCTCCCAAAGGACCGAGCATCTTCCATATGGCAGATCCCGTGAATAAAAAGAAGATACAAATAATAATAAAACGTTGTGTAGTTAATAAGCAAAAAATATTGTAGTAAAACCAAATATTAAAACAAATACTTATTGGAATCAATATAGGTAAAAAAATGTTTGTTAAGGCAAACTTGCAAGTATTTTATTGTTAGTTCTTAACATATTCAGTTTATGGGTGTTTATGAATGCGCTTGTCATTACTTTGTTACAGCCTAGGAGATAAAGATGTACACAATAAGATCACATAATCTCAACGACGTAAGATACACGACTGTACTTAAAATGTACATAAAAGTAGGTACTTAAGCACTGAATAGAAACTAAAATTACATATTTCAATTATTTCTCTTTTCTTCGCTCGTGTGGTGACGGGTTAAGAATACAATGTGTGACTATGCTTCCTTTTCCCGTAAAAGTCTTAAAGAACGATTACGGGCCGTACAGCAATGTCTCTCGTCTGTGAGTTTTATTTCCACAAGTAGACTAGCCGTAATAGCTAAGCCGTAACCAACAATTGGATATGTACCTCATCCAAATGAGGCGAATCAACTGAGTTACTATAATCATAATATCAACTCATATATGTCCTACTGATGGCCTCGAACCTCCTCCATGATGGGAATGGAATTGACCTAGTATACCACGCTGGTCAGACGTGTTGCTATAGAGTTTTATTTCAAGATTTCCTTCTCTTGCACAGATGTTATATGAGTTTTATATCCCTTAGTCGTCTCTTACGATCACCCACATGAAAAATATACTGTAATAAACTGGCCAAATTGGGTAACGAATTGTTTTATCTCGATTTTTTTTATTGCAGTAGTTTTGTAAATTTAAGTCTCTTGAGCGTCTCTTACACAGGCAAGATATTGGTGACAAAGTGTATTCTTAATTTATTACCATACAGACATATTTAGTGCTTGAGTAATTTATGAACCATAATCGCAATGATTATTTAACAGATGAAGTTTAAGGTCAATTGATTGAATCACCAAGATGAATTGGGTGATCTATTTTAAGTAACAAATAAATTTGCATGTTACTCATACAATTGTCCTAGATTTTGGTGCATGAAAAATATTGTAATATTTCTTTGCATAATATTTATTTGCATGCATTATATGCATAAATTCTTTGTTTTTTTTTTAAATTAGCCGATTGTATTGATCTTTTTGATAATGGTTTAGATTCCTTTACAGACAGCGTATTGTAGAAAATATTTTTTTATTTTTAATATTAACCTCTTTTAACATTAACAAATAAATGTTTTAATGATTACAGAGTGGAAAACATATAGATAGTTTATTATTTTAGGCAACTAGATAATTATTTATCTGGATATCGATTGAGACTAATAGTGATAACTGGGTAATTTCAAACTTCAGACTTACTACGAAGAATTTTCTAAAAAAAAATCTCAGCAAATCTTCTACTCTTATCCCAATTACTTGGGGTCGATACAATATGTACTATTCTTTCGTAGTAGATATTGAAAAAGCTATTGGAAATAGTTTTATGACCAGCCGTCTGCCAGACGTCAGCCCTCCTTGGAAATGTAATTGATGACCAAACGGCATCAGATAGAGTTGGCCCAGGTCGTTATAAGTTCTTAGTCGTCTTTTACGACATCCACGAGCTAAGTAAAGGTTGGTATTATTCTTAGACTTTATAGTATATATATATATATATATATATATATATATATATATATATATTGTGTCAATTTCCATTCGGATATATATATATATATATATATATATATATATATATATATATATTATAATGTTTTGCCATGATAGAATAATAGATATCCTAACACAACATTTATTATAATAGTTTATCCTTTGAGTACGTAAATTTAAAAAATCAGATGAGATTTAAGCTTGTGTGGTCTGTTTACATCACTAAATTTGGTTGTAATGACCCTTGATGATGCTGTGTAGTAATTACACCTTCATAGTTACATTATTGTAGAGCATGCACACCGTGTGTGGTTGTAAGGTCTATGACACTTGCTGAGATTTGCTTCTTGGACTTAAATTGATAACCTCATCCTTTTACACCGAGATTATATTTGAGTGACAGTTTAAAGTTTCCTGTGCCATGAGTGGATTAATTATTTTCGTTGGGTAATCACTTTAAATTACATGGCTATAATGTTTGTAACTTACGCAATGCAATTAATGTTTAAATTAAACGCGATGAAATCCATAAAATTTATTTTAAATTACTTGTTTAGTAAATGACTAGTTCCAATATATTGAGGTTGTCATGAAATGCTCGATTTATCTTTGAAACATTTATTCTTATAAATATTGATAGTTGCAGATTAGTTGGCGAAAAATTTCTTGATGAGTAGGAGGATTAAGGGAAATAATTACGTCTATCCTCAACTTCGAAGATTTACTTCCTTTTCTAGTATTATATATTCATTCCTTAATTTATCCACGACTGTAAATTTTGTTCATTAATGCGTTTGCACGATTAGTACGCGAGGAATGGTTGAAATGAAGGAATGTTTTGAGTACGATATTTGGATGTTTAAAATCTCATATTCAAAATCATCTGCACTAAAAACTTACAAATGTACTTCAGCAAGCATTTTTTTTTTGCTAATGGTGGCAAACGAGCAAGCAGCACACCTGATGATAAATGTCACTGCCATCCATGGACCTTGTCTATACCGGGGTATAGCTAAGCCGCTGCCTACCAATACAAACCCTAAACCCACCCACTTGGGCTTCCGACTCTCTCGCTCACCGAACGAAGCGCAATAGCACATTGCTATTACTCAGACGACGATCTTCTGCGAGAGTGTGGTACTACCCTCGATGGACTGGCCCGCGCCTGTAGACAGAGAACTGTCGACAGCGTGATCCTACCACTAATAGATTTTTTCTTTTTCTTTTTAAGCTCTGTTGTAATTACGATGTACTAATTTTATGAAGATCCAGGTAATATTCTTTCATCGTTTTCTATAAATAACCTAAAAACCCCGATTACGAGCGAAAAATGATTGTCACAAGTGGGATTTGAACCCACACCTATTGGTAATCCGTTCCAATGGGTTTTTATAAATAATCAAGCATATTACATGCTAAATTTCAGTAATTTGTATAGATATGATGTAAAATAGTCTAATCTGGGACGATATGTGGAATTAATTTCAAATTTATTTAACTATAAAGTAAATAAATTGTATATATACGAGTATGTCTGAGTACACGATCCTCTGTAAGTAATAGTCGTAGCTATAACAAAAATATTTGTGCAAGTCACAAATTGAAATAAATATCTAGGTAAAAAATATAAAATAATTATCTTTGCATCCAGTGTAGAAAGAATATAATACATAAAATTTAAACCATCATTGATTGAAATGGTTATCTTAATGTATAACTAAGTATAATCTTACTACAAAAAAAAATATATTCGAAATAAGACTTATATGAACTTTAAATAAGTTATATAGAAGTAGCGTCTTTGTATGTAGCAACCTCGCTAAGCTTTTGCCTGTGCCTGTGTAAACTTAAGATATAATAAAAAGTAAAAAAGATTTCCAGAAAGTATACTCACATCTTTTATGGAGCGATTGATATCTTACAGAACTAAAAATAGTCCTAAATTGTTTTTATTATTTTGGTTAGCTCGACAGAAATTCATTTAATTTGCTGGATGTTCGTAGCGCAGGACTGCTCATTGTAGCGAAATATGAGGGAGGTCTACATTCAGCAGTGGACGGCAAAAGGCTAAATGATGATAAGTAGAAACGGTAAACGATATAAAGCTTCTAGTTTTAAAAAAATCCGCTTTACTAGTTTTTTTACTTTAATTATTTTCATCTGTTTTATCTGTTGACCTGGGTCATCTCCACCTGATGCTATCTGGTCAATAATTACAATCTCAAGGAGGTCTGATATCAGGCAGGCGGTCGGTCATAAAAGTAGTACATATTGTGTCGACCCCCAAGTAATTGGGATAAGAACGGATGATGATGATTTCCGTGTGGTGACGGACTAAGAATATAATTCACCACCGCCTATCTTACCCATGGGTGATCGTACGAGACGATTAAGGGATACATAACGCATATAACATCTATGCGAGAGAAGGGAAACTCGAAACAAAACCCTATACCAACACGTCTGACCAGCGTGGTATAGTAAGTCAATTTCCCTCCCATTATGGAGGAGGCTCCAGCCCAACAGTGGGACATATATGGGCTGAGAGGATGATGATGATGACTTATGATCTGTTTTATCTATACATTAGTACGTGCAAGAAAATCTTGTACCCTTTTTTACGGTAATTATGTGGTTGGATGTGCATGAAATAATATAAAAGATGGTGTAGTTCGACTGTACAGGTGGCGAAGAGGTCCAAGAAATGACTTATCATAATTCTATACTAAGAGTCGTTTGTTCGATCACAACTTAGTGTAGTCCTTTATGCGATTCACAAATAATATTTATAAGTGTGGGTGTTATTCATGTCCAATATTGTGTTCATAGTCCCTCAGACCTTAGGATTTTTTTTGACGGCGGACTCTGGAGTTGTCGCACACCGCTAAATCAGTCCAGGGCTAAAAAGAAGAGGCACGTGACCCCATAGACCCGCCCTACATGTACCTCTCTTGCCCGAGCGAGCGGGCTACCGGAACCCTGTCATTGTCTTCAATTTTAGGAAACCTACAGACTAGGGTCTGTCTTTTTCTAGATAAAAAAATGGCAATTCTTTGACTGTGTATTTGAACGTTAATCTGAGAAACTATAAGTTGGATTGGTTTGATAAGCTCTTCTGTTAGTTCACCTCTTCTGTTAGATGTAAAACAAAAACTGTTGCTAACATATGAGAGCCAAGCTATGACTACGTATGTTAATTAAATGTTTAAGGTAGTAACAATAACACATAGATATACTATAAATTAAAACTACAGATTGTTAAAGCTATGCTAAGTAAACATTTTGCACCGCAAATATTGTAATAACGAATTGGTAACAAGAGTCATTAAGGTAAAGCATTCTCATATTATTTTAAAGTAAAGTCAAATCTATTTCCCTCCCATTATAGGGGCGAGTGTCCAATAACAAAACGTAGATCTTTAGGCTGAGTAGAATATTGCACAACTGTATTTGAACCTATGTATTTGGTTTCTATTTAAAGCGCAGTGTGATAAATTCATATAACCAGTATCTTTCACCAATAACTTACCATTACACATTTCCTTAACGATAAATATCTTTAAGCAAAACATTTCGATCTCTTATTCAATGTTGTAATAAATTTTAGAATCGTGTTTCTACCTTACACTACATAATCCGGTCCCGTTGTAAGGTACCAGAAAGCTAGTTAGGGGGCTACAATCACGAGTTCTACTTGGTTATTTTATAACGGGTGATGGAGTGTGGTCAACTATCTATAGACGTTGTTTCATAAGTAGGTCTGTTATCGGAAACAAAAATAAATTGGGTTTGATTTTCTTGCGTCATTATTATTTATATGGCTGTTGTATATATTTTGGTTATCCCAGCTATGTGTAGGTTTTATTAGTTTTATTGGAATCTTTAAAAAAGTATCTGGCAATTTGCCTTATTGGGCAAATCATTCTCTATCATGAATGATAAATAATTCATTGGGAAATATGATTGTGGTACAGTCCTTAATTTATTCCTACGGCGATATGGTTAAACATGTATTAATTAAATAGATAGTTATATAAAGGTTTTATATATTTTTTTAAAATTTAACGTACCATTTAGTGACTTCTAATGTTTACGCGAGTATTACACATTTGAAATAAAACTACTTTTGGGGATTCTATCGCGTTTGTATTTGATTTATAATTTCCCGACGTTTCGAACACTTTACAGTGATCATGGTCACGGGAGGACTGAGGTGTCTTACGTCCAATATTTCATTGTTATTACAGAAATTTATTTATATCTACCCTATAAGATATTAAATTTTGACCCACATTTTTATACAAAATTAATACAATTCATTGCCACTACAAAAAGAGAATGATTCTATATATAAAATTTATGTTGTTTATGATTTGTTATTATTAAGGTATTTAATTTATGATAATTATTATTGTGGCAATTTTACAATTTTTACAAAACTAACAATCCGATAGTAGCTGAATAGTTTTTGTTAGTTTTGTAAAAATTGTAAAATTGCCACAATAGTAATTATCATAAATTAAATACCTTAATAATAACAAATCATAAACAACATAAATTTTATATATAGAATCATTCTCTTTTTGTACTGGCAATGAATTGTATTAATTTTGTATAAAAATGTGGGTCAAAATTTAATATCTTATAGGGTAGATATAAATAAATTTCTGTAATAACAATGACATATTGGGCTTAAGACACCTCAGTCCTCCCGTGACCATGATCACTGTAAAGTGTTCGAAACGTCGGGAAATTATAAATCAAATACAAACGCGATAGAATCCGTAAAAGTAGTTTTATTTCAAGTACCATTTAGTTTTATTTTTAGAGGATTCTGGTATAAATGTACCCCACCCAGTCATTTGGAATGTGCCATTACTACACACATTACAATTACATTACAATGACCATTTACTTATAGACATTTACTTATTTTTTTTTTACTTATACCATTTACTTATAGGCTCGTTCAGTGAATAAACAATGCACTAACAATACATGAATTAGTTATTTATTATGACAATATTAGTTATTTATTATACATTGAAATTTATAATCCTACAATTTATATAATACTAGTTATTATTACATGTTAGATAATTTAGTTAGCTGTAGAAAGATAAAATTTTGTTTACTACGCTGGAATACTTTGTGAATGAAATAATCACACAAATTGTTGTTCTGAGGGATAAGAGTAGGAGAATGATGATTCTCCTACTCTCATCCTAAGTACTTGAGGTCGATACAATATGTACTCTTCTTTCATAATACTTATTGTAAAAGTTATTGGCAATAGTTTTTGACCGGCCGCCTGCTAGACGTCAACCCTCCTTGGGAATGTAATTGTTGACCAAACCGCATCAGACGTAGTTGGCCCATATGGGTGTAATATGCGTCCGTTAATTGCGGTTTAGCAAAGTCCCTCGCAATACAAGAATTGGTTAATTAGTGTAGGGTGTGTGCACCTGTTTGACATTTGGTTATGTCATCAGTGATCGGGCTGCGATGAACACAATTGTAACTTGCCATTTAAATTTTATTATTATTATTTATCATTACATTGGCGGATATCTGTGTAATTACGTATATGAAGCCTTATGCCAAAGAATTTATACAATAGTTTATATTACTATTAATAATAATTGGGTAAATTAAAATAATAATAATTAATATATCTATGAGGGAGGTGTCATTGCGTTTACAAATAATAGCTTTTTGAAATCTTTACTAATATTATAAATACTAAATTAACTCTGTCTGTCTGTTGCTCTTTCACGCCGAAACTATTTAACCGACCTAAATGAAATTTGATACACAGATAGTCTACAGCCTGATAAAGGACGTAGGCTACTTTTTAATGCAAAAAAAGGGTTGTAAAGGGGGATGAAAAGTTGTAAGGAAGTATCGTCATTTTTAAAGCCAGAAACTTGAAACTTACTTTTAGGCTATTGATTAGATATAAATAAATATGACATTAAAATTTTGTAAAAAATTACCCTTAAGGGATAAAATAAAAATAGGGGACGAGAATCTTTAGGAAAGTAACCTTTTACGCGGGCGAAGCCGCGAGTAGCTAGTCAATTATAAAGTTATAAGCAACAAGAAAGATTTTGAGTTTTGTTGTTCAGAAATTTCAACTGCTCTTATTGATGAACATGATATTTTGCGTTATCCTTCCGAGAATACAGTAACAACATAAAATAAACTAAAATCGATGAGAGTGCTCGACCTGGCTGGAAGTTTAGATTTTTTGTCTTTCATCCTGTAATTTCTATTTTTAACTAAGTTAGAATAATTATTTGTAACTTAAAATAAAAAAAATCTAGATATAATGAAGATTAGGAATTTTTGTCTAAATATATATTGTGAAGTTCTACACGTGATTTTTATAATCATGGAATTCGAATATTATAACTAATAGGAAATTACCTTTTTTTAAGTATAATAATAATTCTAACGCTTATATTTAGTAAATAAAATAGTCGCAAAATTTTAATTTCTACTCATTTTAGATATTTATTTTTATTCTCCAAAAACAGCTTCGTTTATTGTTTCGGTTAATTAGTGGCCTACTTTTTATTAGCACTATTATTATACAATTCACAGATCCATAAATTCGAAATAAAAATAAACATTTATACCCTCGATAGTATTATCTTTAGAAAAAGCCAGTGCTGTACCAATTAAAATTTAATGGAATCGTTAAATTTGACACATTGGCCTGTATTTTAATGGAAGTATTGCGGTAGTAAACTAGGATTGCACCCATAAGATGGCGTTGTTCTAATAATTTATAGTTCATGGGGAGTACGGGTATTCATCGATAGAGTCGTCAAACTCCCGAATGGTCTCGGCATAAATCATTGAGTTTTTATAAAGCCATCATCGCCTCCGCTCTGTCACCGCGCGACGTGTCGGCTACATCAAAGTGTAGTACGCCTTTGTTGAGCCGCCGCCAGCGCGCGCCACTATGAAGGCTTCATTAAAAAGCTCCAAGCTTTGATCTATCTTTCGGTTACGTGTTTGATTACTTCGTATTATTGTATTTGACGTTTGTGTAATTGCTTCAATGTTTTTATAATTATCGTTTTGTGTACGCTTATTTCTAAAGAGTCAGTGAATTACTAAATAAAAATCATGTATTAATTGTTAAAATTATAAAGCGAGAGATTTTTTAAGCGCTTAATTGCTATGATTAAAATTTTAGTGAGTCATTTTCGTTAGCAGGAAACGTTTTATTAATACGACATTTCGTTTGGAAGATGTTTACTGTGCTTGAATTCACTGTTGCATTAAAAAAATAGTTTCTAGGAAGGGCGTATACACTCAGCGGTAGTAGAAAAAGCTGAGGCGGTTCGTGCAGCGATGGCCGCCACGCCGCCGCCGATAGAGTCATTATGTTGTATTATCGTACACTGTACCTCAAACTATTACGATAATAATATAGACCTTTTGTTTCAATTTGTATACAATTGTATCCAATGAGTATATAATATGTATGAATTGAAATCATTGTATTTGTATTTATTATTCGTTATAAGTATGTTAGTATCAATATTATTTGAATGTTTAAAATATATAAGTATGTACGAAAGCTGGCTCGTACAAGTATTATTATTTGTTTAAATTTTCATACAATAAGAGACGTGTTATTTTGGTTTCTTTTATGATAAATTCGACAGTAGCAATTGTAATTTCACTGCTTAGTTGAAAAGTTTTAATAATAAGTAATAAAAACTTAGTTTTCCACGTTTTTGTTCCCATTATCCATCAGCATACCGACGTCCATTCGCTTTTGACATTGGCATTGGGTTCCATCATGCTGAAAGCGAGCCTCATTTTCTAATGACAGAGCAATTAAGCTACAATGTCTCGCTGGTCAGGAGGGTTGGTATGAAATTAATGTCTATATATGAATTAAATTCAGGTTTATAGAGCAATCAAGAAATCGGTGAATAATCTATATCAAGATTTCTTTATTGCATGTGCCTTATAATATACGTGTAAATTAATATAATACTAGGTGGCTTTAATAACAATTTTTCATAACATTGTGTTATATGCAGAATACAAAAACTTGTTGTTAGATGTAACTACGATGTAAATTACTATTTTACTTTTTATCAAAAAAGAAGTTGAGAATAAAAACCAAGTTAAAATGAACTAACTATTCGTATTATTATTTTAATGTTCTCCCGGGATATATCAACAGGAGTGAGCTAGAATGTACATATGACATTTGGTAACAAGTCATATTAATATAAAGAATGTAAAAGTAATACAAACTTTGAGCTCCTTTTGCCGTTGGCTGATTAACTCATCGAGAATAAACATTGGTAGGGCGCAGTATGGCTTGAGGGTAGAGTCGCGGTAATCATAATGTATGTTATTTTCTTCTTGCTTTTTTACGCTTCAGCTCTATTTGGATACATTCGCTTACATTGTACTCTAAACTAAGCAAAAAGCAAAACTGCTCAATTTTTTTATATTCTCGTTGAAAGAAAAACACATATAATGCCCATTTCTTCCATCAGTTTCTATAGGAAGCAAAGACTGGAAGAAAGCATGGTGATTTTGCCTTTATTTGATTTGGGAGGAAATACGCTTCGTTAATAAATTGTGTTAAGACTAGACAGAATATATAATATAAGTGTATATTTCGCTAACATTTAATCAATGAATGAGAGTTGGCTATAAATGTATCTTAATACGCATCTATGAGTATAGCAGTTCCTGCGGTCATAGAATTAACTGTCGATCCATCAATAATCCACCATTGCACTGTCGTTTTCTTGGTGGCAGATTATGGCAAGTATAGTCATAACTCGCCCAATCCATCCGGGGCGATGAAAGGAACGGTAGGCGACCACATAACCTGCCGTGCACGTACCTCACTACGTGCGTGCGGACCTCTGGCACCCCCCTGTTTGTCATCGGTGGCAACACTGAACTGTCTATCCACCCATCTGTTTATTAGCCCGTCAATATTCTCTACAATGCTTAAAGATTTCTTCACGAAGAAAGGATAACGCTATTTTCATCTTATTTGGCATACGTGTTGGTGAAGCGATGGTCGACTGCGTCAGGAACTGGGACGCGCCCGCCGCTTTCTGCGAGGCAGTCATCTCGCGGAGAAGGAGGGCATACAGATAGACCATTGCTTAGATTAACATATACACTGTTATTTTTTTTTTGTATAATTACAATTGTTTTATAAAACAAATAAGAACAGAATTCCAAATCAACGTATACTTATACAAAACATAATACAATTCGAGTAAAATTACAAGACATGTGAAGGAATGAAAGACACTTACTTAACTCACTATGAGTTATAATTTTAGTATCTTTTTGTAATAAACCTACACGTATTATATAATAAATTTACAAAACGGATTTATAGTATTATTTTCTTGTTGTGCGTAAAAACTTAAAACGTTTTTAAAAAAAAAAATCCAGAAATTTTTAACAGTGTAGGGCGCTTTTTAACTGGTAATCATCACAGCTCATATACGAGTATGTCCTGCTGTTGGACTCGAGCCTCCTCCATGATGATGGATATTGACCATGATACCACGCTGGTCAGACGTATTAGTATAGGATTTTGTTTCAAGTTTTCCTTTTTGTAATATGCATTTTGTACTTCTTAGTCATCGTTTACGGGTAAAATAGGAGGTGGTGAATTGTATTCTAACTCCACCACCACACAAAAAGTTAACAGGTAATATGTTGGGATAATTTAGTGACAATATTTTATATTGTAAAAGTCACTTTTACGCGGGTGAAGCTACGGGCATAAGCTAGTATAATATATATATATATTAGGGTGGTCCTTATTTCGGGTTTTTTCGAATTTTTTTTCACGATAGTTCTAAATCGGTTCGAAATCTATAAAAAAAAAATCATGCCAAGTTATAGCTCTTAATTTTAATATTAACCCGCGCCCCCCGACAGTCAAAGTTTTAAAGGAAAATAACATGGGAAAACTTTAATTATTACTTTAGAATTTTTTACGTCATGAAGTAACCAACAGATCACATTGAAAAACATTATTTCCTATGTAAAATTTAACGCTCTACAAAAAAGGTTTCTTATGATTTTTCAATAACTCCAACGGTTTTGAAGTTATTCGAGATCTAAATTGAAACTATAATCATTTTCATTGTTTTTTGTGTTTTTTTTTTTGGTCATTTAATAATTAAAAAATGATAGACGAGTTATTTTTCATATTAGATGACTTTTTTTCACTCGACATATAATTTTGACTTATAATATACGAGATAAGTATTAGTTAATTAAAAAAATCTATTATTAATATTTCAATGAATTGAAAAAAGTAGCAAAATTATCATTTTTATTTTCAATTATAGATACTTTTATGAAATTTTTACATTCGTTTTTTTGAGTGCGTCAGGAAACATTTGACGATGATCTTTAACTAATTGTAACACGTATTGCATTTGTTTTTCATCCTTAGTATAATGTTTACAAAAATCTTGCACTAGTTTAACTCCTCTCTCAGCACAGTCATTCACAACCGATAATTTTTTGACGAATCTTAATGCAGTTTTATAGTTTTCATTATCAGCCCACTCAGAAGGATGAATTGTCAAAAATTCTGTTTGTAACTCAAATCTTTCAAAAAATTTGATCGATTCTACAGTTACGAAAAAGTCAATATCATTATTCAATAATTCGGTTAGGCTCTTACTTTGAAAGCGTTTCACACTACGTTTTTCACTTGTATAATCCAGGTCTTCTTCCGGAATAGCAGTGATTTTTTCTTCTTCTGTACGTAGCTTAGCAACAATTTTTAATTTTGTTTCTAGTGAAACATCCTCATCAAAAATAGCCATGATCACTAATTTTGGTGATAAATACCATAGATGATTCATAAATCTACTAATTGCTACAGTAGCAAGATTACTGTTGATTGCCTTAAAGTTATTTAGTTCTTTTATAAATTGTAGATCATTGTACGGTGCTTTTACACTATTAGACGAGAAAAAACCAAGCTTTAACATAAACAGTTGTCACAAAAACACATATTTGCCGTAGTTTATTGTCTTCACCTTTTTTTAATGATAATTGTTCCCGAAACAAGTACATTTTTAATCCATAAATAGCTTTTGCCATCCATCGTGCATGATGACAAGTTCCTGGCTTACGAAAACTAATTTTTTTGGGGATGACACCGATAAAAACTAAAGTAAGCTGTAATAACTCTTTGTAGTCATCACGAGGCAGTTCTGATGACAGAGCTTCAGTAGCAAAATTTTTGATAGATTCAATTTTTTCATTTGTTAAGATATTATCATTTCTCGGATCATCTAATCCTGTTTTGTAACTGAGTTTATTTAAATCTTCTCATTGCTTTTGAAATCGGATAAAAAGTGGAACATTAGGACCAACAGTATTTGGAAAAACAGCTTCAAATACATATCTTAGGACTATTTCAAATATATGATGCCTACATGGAAGATACAACAAATCTCTCTCTAACAATTTTTCCAATAATGCAGCAGATAATTCATCCTTCTGAGTGGGCTGATAATGAAAACTATAAAACTGCATTAAGATTCGTCAAAAAATTATCGGTTGTGAAGGACTGTGCTGAGAGAGGAGTTAAACTAGTGCAAGATTTTTGTAAACATTATACTAAGGATGAAAAACAAATGCAATACGTGTTACAATTAGTTAAAGATCATCGTCAAATGTTTCCTGACGCACTCAAAAAAACGAATGTAAAAATTTCATAAAAGTATCTATAATTGAAAATAAAAATTATAATTTTGCTACTTTTTTCAATTCATTGAAATATTAATAATAGATTTTTTTAATTAACTAATACTTTTCTCGTATATTATAAGTCAAAATTATATGTCGAGTGAAAAAAAGTCATCTAATATGAAAAATAACTCGTCTATCATTTTTTAATTATTAAATGACCAAAAAAAAAACACAAAAAACAATGAAAATGATTATAGTTTCAATTTAGATCTCGAATAACTTCAAAACCGTTGGAGTTATCGAAAAATCATAAGAAACCTTTTTTGTAGAGCGTTAAATTTTACATAGGAAATAATGTTTTTCAATGTGATCTGTTGGTTACTTCATGACGTAAAAAATTCTAAAGTAATAATTAAAGTTTTCCCATGTTATTTTCCTTTAAAACTTTGACTGTCGGGGGGCGCGGGTTAATATTAAAATTAAGAGCTATAACTTGGCATGATTTTTTTTTTATAGATTTCGAACCGATTTAGAACTATCGTGAAAAAAAATTCGAAAAAACCCGAAATAAGGACCACCCTAATATATATATATATATATATATATATATATATATATATATATATATATATATATATACTAATTCAAACAAATCACAATGACAAAAAACCTGCGGTCATAATTAAAAAGCCTGTTATTAAAATACAATTGTATGTGGCTATCCTCGGTTAGTCGGCGCCTATCTTCCTGCAAGGAAGGCGGTGTGGGTGGATGGCAGCCTACGCGACAAAATCGAAGGCACACGTGCGCCGGATGTTACCCTCAAATTTAATGTCATGCTATGTATTGTTTATTTTGATAGCTTCTTTCTTGGCCACAGTGTTCAGCAAATGACAATAGTGCCAAAAGAGTTCTAACTTTATCTAAGATCTTTAAACGAACATAAATATCTTGTATATTTCTTATATTTGTATATTTCTATATATTTAATCGCTCCAAAGATTTCAATGAAATTTTATATGCAGTAGGTTTAACACATACATACATATCATCACGCCATATCCCTTGCAGGGTAGTCAGAGAGAACAGAGTGCCAGAAAAAAATAACATATCTGTTGTAATAATTAATAAACTAATAAGATAATTTTGTTTGAGAAATATAATAAAAGAATGATTGTACAATTATTGTATTATTGTAGTTTCTTAGATTAAATTTAAATGTACAAAATGACAATATGTAAGTGCCCTTGCAGGATTTATGCATAATAAATGAATTTGAATTTGAAATTTGAATTAAAAATATACTAATGTAAAGTTACTATCACCTCAAAAAAGTTTTGTACCTAATAAGGTTATATTAGGTATAAAACTTTTTGCTTATATGGATTACTAATTTATTAGATTAATATTTTTTTATAATACAACTATATCCCTTAATCAGTAAGAGTAGGGGCCCCTACTCTAACAGTGTGGAGTGTTGACAGTTTTCAGCCTACACTCGGGAGTCTGTCGCGGCTTGCAGAAAATCGATGTCTGAACAATGGTAATGTGTGATTGGGCTTCGCTCGGCGAGCGAGAGAGCGAGCAGCCTACATTTTTGGGTGGTTTAGATTAGTAGGCGATGGTCTGGCTATATCCTTGGTATTGTAAAGATCCATGAGCGACAGTAAC
Source organism: Lymantria monacha (assembly GCA_905163515.2). NCBI lineage: Eukaryota > Metazoa > Arthropoda > Insecta > Lepidoptera > Erebidae > Lymantria > Lymantria monacha. The sequence continues at coordinate 12,786,823 of LR991098.1, read as the reverse complement.
ACTTGCCATCGGGTGTGCTGCGTGCTCGTTTGCCGATATTAACAATTAAAAAAATTATCGTCTTTCAAGATATCCACGGGTAAGAAATGGAGTGCAGAATTGTATTTTTACTCCATCACTACATGGAAAGACTCATTGTCCTAGTCTTGTTCCAATTGCTTGGGCCGATACAATATGTACTCTTTTTTCATAGTAGGTACATATTGTAAAAGTTATTGGCAATAGTTTTATGAATGGCTGCCTGCCAGACGTCAACCCTCCTTGCGAATGTAATTGTTGACCAAACAGCATCAGATGGAGTCGGCCCAGGTCGTTATAAGGCTATTAGTCGTCTTTTACGACATCCACGAGCAAAGTAAGGTAGTATTGGTAGTATTCGTAGCCGCTATCACACAACATCTAACTACATGGAAAGACAACACACAACATCTAACTACATGGAAAGACTATTAGTAAGAAATATATTAACACAATATTTATTTTTACTCATAAATCTGTAAACACGTAATTTTATTACACAACATTGTAGTTTTATACGTATATAAAAACTTTAGTGGCACTTCGTAAATTGTTCAAGAAGACATCAATCATCGCAAAAATGGTGGGTACAGTTACGCAGACAGATTATATGAATTACCTGACATTTCCTTATATAACATAGTTGCATATTGAAATTCGTTTTGTTCAAACATTTCATTTACGTGTTTACCTTATTCGTCTAGTGGCATGTGTATGAAGGAATGAAATTTTCCTTTACAAAGTGATTATTCGACTACTATAAGCTTTCCTACGAGAATACAGTGTCCAACGGTCCGATCTGTATAACATTTCTGTGCCGCGTGGATTTAACGGTAAAATTAAGAACTATTCTAATCCATTTAACATCCATCGTAATCAAATTATTTCATTCCATCCGGGGCCTCGGAAGGGCAGTGTGTGCCCCCATAACCCACCGTGTTTCCTGCGATCGCCATCGGGCCGGCCACTGGTACTGCTTCCTTGACATCCGTGGCCAGTCCACCGGGTTAACCTTCGGGTATAGTTCCCGTCGCCGCCTCTCACGAAGCAAATTACCCTCCCATTGTAAATTAGCCTTGAGCCCAGTAGTGGAGCGTATAGGGTTAAAAAACTAAATATATTTTTAAAGTATAGTAATCTCCTCAAGTAACGTATCATAAAAATTGAATACAAAAGGTAGAACGATACTCAAGAGCTAAATAATATATTCTCGTGAATATAATTATATTGCCGCTGTAATTTTCCTACGAAATTCTTACACGGAGGCTAGCAAGTATTAGCTGGTTCTGGAAACGATTAGAGTCGGCGTAAAAAGTAGTTCATGTCTAATATTACTGGTTATAATTGACCAATCATGCTATAAGAGATTGTAATGTTAAATTTGAGATAATGTAGGCACTAGCTTCCGCCTCTGAATACACCTACACGGTACATAGCCTTAAGTTGTAAGAATTTTAGATGTGGGCGGTAATATTAAATAAGTAAACTCATAGATTATCCTTTATAATGTTTTTGTGCGATTCGCGTTCTGAGTCGAAATGTCATTTGTATCCATTATTAGTATTCATTGATTGTATGTTTGTAAAGTTCAAAGTGAAACAAGGATATATTTTTAGTATAGGGTGTTGTAACGACTATGTAGTTGCTGTGTGGTAGCGGATAAGATTACTACCGTACCTTACTTTGCTCGTGGATATTATAAAAGACGATTACAAGCTTTATATCCACCTGGGCCAGCTCTACTTGATGTCGTCTGGTCGTCAATTACATTCCCAAGAAGGTTTGACGTCAGTCAGGTGGTCAGTCATGAAACTATTACCAATAATATTTGCAATATAATATAAAGTAAGTAAACTACAATTTAAGCTTATAAGCTTGACGAATTTAGCTATAAGCATTTCTAATAAACAAACTATAAAAAAATGACATTTCAAAAAGAATAGCTGAATGATTGGATATTTAAATAGCAAGTTGTATCAGAAAATATTATATGATTGTCAAGCGTTTGTTTAGAGAATTGATATTGTAATTAAGTTTGAAAAAAAGAAATAACAACACAAATTAACTCACTATACTTATGTCACGTTATATTAAAAGTTTTAAGTATATTCTCTGTTCTATATATGATATTAGATTTCTCTTTTAAATTTCTTTCTATCCAATTGTAACTTTTTTTTTTTTTTTTTAAACTCGTCACGGCAAGGGCGATAGCAATTTGAAATCCCTTCAATAACTTACACTTTTCTCTACCTGTTACTATAAAAAGTTGGTTGTTATAAAAAGTAGGCGTGATCCATCGCGTATAACAACTTCATCGGCGTTAACAAGACCAGTTCTGGGTACTCTTATCATACGCCAACGAAAAAAAAATACATTAAGAATGTGATTGAGTCTTTCTTATTAGTGGTCTGTTCTGTTATTAAAGTTGGGTTTGTCGATAAAAGTGTACAGGATTACGTAAGTGGTTGGATAAGAATTTTATTTTTATGTTACATTTATTATTGTTTATTAAAGTCAGTACCCACTCTAGAAAATATATCCTTGTATCAGGTTGTTGGCATTTATAACATTATTTATTTTATGAATCACATTTAATGTTTGTTAAGAGCAAACTAATGTTACAAAATGTCAGCAATAAATTAATTTTATTGATTATATAATTTTTAGTATATCTTGTTTTGACGTTATACTAATAATAACTATAATAATCAAAATATTATTCAAACCGCAGGGCAGCTTGTAGCAAGCTGAATGTGAGTGGCGACACTACGGTCCTGAATACTCCAGAGAGTCGATCAGGGCCTCGTCTCCAGCTGGCCTTCATTGGCTAGAGTGAAAACCGAAGAGTGCCCGAAGGACCCTCAGCTCTGGCTTGCCTTAAACAGCTGGCCAGAGAGGGGTCACCAGAGCTATATGCTCGGGGGTGGAAGTGTCATTTTCAAGGGCATAACTACGGGGAAACCATGGCTCTGTTTATCGCAGACTCAATGGTAAAATCGGCGCCGCACCGCTCGACACCCTTAACCACTTGCACCAATGTTGCCCCCTGTTGCCCGTATGGCTTGTGCGCCAGTGGCGACTGTTTAGGGGGCCCATTCAGTGAGTTGGCGAGTCACCGTCTGCCATCGTTCATCTCTATATATGGGTTTGAAGGCAGACGAAAGTTTAAAATTTCATAGATTTAAGATGAACCAGTCCACTAAGCACCCACTTCCATATTCAGATATTAGATACCATCATCACACAATAGTTTTACACTTACTGCTGGCATTCCACGAATGTTATGTTCAGACGTGGAATGTCATCGGTAGGTGTTCCATTTCAATATTTAGATTAAATTTCTCCAAAGGCCTCTACGTGTTAGATCCATATCCCCATGTAAGCCTCCCAAAGGACCGGGCATCTTCCATACGGAAGATCCCGTGAATTAAAAGAAAAAAAAATATATCATTCAAAAGCCAACAACAAAATTTAACTTTTCTTAGAATTTAGTTTCCTAATTCCTATAAGTGTTAATCTAAATTGAGTTATTGGCGAAATCTTGTGAACGCCTATTATAAAAAAAAAATAACCGTTCTTATTCAGTTTCAAAGAAAACTCCTAAGTGTAGCTTCGACTTAAGCAGCAAATATTTCCGTAAGAGAAGAAGTCTCAGAATAAAATCTTATGCTAACCCATCCAGACATCGCAGTAAAGTAGGGAAATTTGCTTCTCATTGTGTAGGAGATTCATAAATACCCGATTACGAAACGAAAAATAATGTTACAAGCGGGGTTCGAACCCGCACCTATTGAGAATCTGGCCCAACCGTGCTGCCACTTACACCATCGTGAACTATTTTTAGGACATGCAAATTTCGATTCATATTATATCTTACGTCTTCAAGGTGACGTATGCCATCTATCGAACAATGTTTACACATTGTATACGCTTAATACTTCAAACTTTACAGTTAGAATTGTATTAAACGATGACACAACCTTGTTATTCAAATTAATGAAATTTTTAGCATTTAATATGCTTAATTATTTATAAATACCCGATTACGAAACGAAAAATTGGGCCGGACTCCCAGTAGGTGCGGGTTCGAACCCCGCTTGTGACATCATTTTTCGTTTCGTAATCGGGTATTTATAAATAATTAAGCATATTAAATGCTAAAAATTTCAGTAATAGGAGATTCATGTTCAAAAGGGACGTTGTAAATTGTAAATAAGAAGTAGAAGGAACAAGCAAATATATATTTTTTATGGCCTTGTTGGTAGACGAGCAGGTAGCACACCTGATAGTAAGTGGTTACTGCCACTCATGAACTTTTGCAATATACCTATCAGGTAGAGTTTGGGTTTCTAGCTTTGTCACTCATCAAATGAAACACAATAGCAATAAATTGCTACTTGTCATACATCGATTTTTGGGGAGAGTGATTTTGGAGAGAGTAGGATTGCCTGTCTGTTATTAGTGTAGACAGAAAGGTCTCAAGTGTGTGGCCCTACCACTGCTATAACTGCAGTCTCAAGATTCAAATTATAATGTAAAATACACACCATTCAACGTTATTCATCTCAGCTCACTTACGTCCTACTGGAGCCTCCTCTACAATAAAGGGAAGATTGACTTACTGCATTAAGCTGGTTAGACGTGTTAGTAAAAGGTTTTATTTCCAGTTTTCCTTCTCTTGCAAAAATGTTATATACATTAATTATATTTTAAGACAGCCACGGGTAAGATAGGGTGTGGTGATTTACTTCATTACTTCGTTACCACACAGAAAGTTTAGTTCAATGTTATGCATAGTAACATTTAATTATGAATTAACGAAGTTGTTACTTGAGTTTTAGCATTCCTCAAGCTAACGAGACCTTACTTAAATTAAAATGTAAGATACAGAGGTTGCGTTAGTAGCTTAATTTATGCTAACGATCTAAAGCCATACGAGGTATCGACGACAAAATTAGCCTTTATAGACGCACACGATAGTTCGTTCATATAAAATGGCTAGGATATATGGTTTATGATAATCTTATTACATAAAATTTACAATCTAGCTAGATATAATTCCTAATAACAAACGTATTTTTCTACTTATACTATTTTTAAAATAATACGTCATAAGAGGCGATATGATGAGTAATAACTTTAGGTAGCAGAGGTAATAACTTAGCCTATGGAACTGATACTGACATCAATCAGAGAATTTTTAGTATTGACCAGTTATAACAATATGGACACATATTTATAATATTTTTTTTTTATATAAGTAAAAAAGCGGAATCACTCTTTGCCATTTCCCCCACATTAACTTTTCTATTATAATTAAATTTGTTACGGGTTGCAAGACAATTAAAATCATCTCCTGGGACTGCCTGAGGGTCAAACTTGTGTCATTTATGGTGACCATTGTGGATCCGGGCTTGCAGGAGTTACAATGGTGGGATTGTGTGGTGGGATTAGTTAAAAAAAAATGTATACGTAAAAAAAATATTTATTATAAAATACTTACAAGAAAATGCAGTATTAAGATAGATAATATTAATATTAGCATTTGCCACCTAGAATTGGTATTCTATTTTGGTATTAATATTTATCCCCTATTGCTAGTAATCCGCAATCATTTCAATTATGTGGCAATGAAATTCAAGCACAAAATATGTAGTACAATATAACATGTACAATACTCGTATAAGCTAAAAATATAATGGCATTCCGTTCATAGGGTATAAACATAAAAGAAAACAAAAGAACGCAAGCTGATACCATCTTTTCCAAGAGAAGGAATCATCATCATCTTGCTCTTATCCCAATTACTTGGGGTCGACGCAATATGTCATCTTTTTCCAAACGATCCTATCAGACGTCATCTCTGCCGTCACTCTTAAACTATCCATGTCATGCCTCACACAGTCCATCCATCTTTTCTTTGGTCTTCCTTTACCTCTTAAGCCTTCAACATTCATACCTAAAACTTTTCTCATAACATTACTTTCATCCCGCCTCTTCACATGTCCATACCATGTCAGCCGTTCACTCCTTAACTTTTCCGACACTGGCGCAACTTTCAAACTTCCTCTAATGTATTCATTTCTTACTTTATCCATTCTTGTCACACCACACATCCATCTCAACATTCGCATCTCCGCTACATGCAGTCGTCTCTCATCCGTCGCTTTTGTCGCCCAACATGCTAATCCCTACAGTACAGCAGGTCTTATTAGGGTTTTGTATATTTTGCCCTTTAATTTGAGGAGTACTCTGGGGTCGCATGTTGTACCCTTGACCTGCCGCTACTTCATCCATCCCGCATCAATTCTGTGCTTCACCGCACGATCCAGGTCGCCATCGCTCTGAATAAGAGAACCTAGGTAACGGAAATCCAAGCATACTGGTGTAGGTACTCCATCTAAGGACATGGGTGTAGAATTGGAGAGATTGCCGAAATCGCAGAACATGTATTCTGTTTTAGGTCTGCTGATTTTCAAGCCAACATTCTCCAATTTATAGCGCGACTTTTCCAGCATGCTCTGAGGTACACCTCAAGGCCCTCCTCCCCGACGAGAACAATGTTATCAGTGAATAGCATGCACCAGGATGCCTCTTCCTGTATCTCCGATGTTAATGCATCCATTATCAACAAGAAGAGGTAAGGACTTAACGCCGACCCTTGGTGCAGACCCACTTCCACATTGAACTCGTCGGAGTCTCCAGCCGCTGATTTTACGTACGACCTAGATTGTCGGTACATGGCACAGATTAACCTAATGTACTTCACAGGCACACCTTTCTCTTTCACTACCCACCACAAAACTGTTCTCGTTATCCTATCATAGGCCTTTTCGAGGTCAACGAATACCATGTGCAAGTTTCATTATCTTCTTTCTGCCACTCTTTAAATTTATTCTTCTTTTCTTTCAAAATCTTTTGCACATCTTTATTCCAACACCTATCAATTATGCCTTTTGCCTTTCGTTTCTCCTAGTATTATTTTAGCCGTACTCTTAATAATACCAGCTATTTCATTCCAACAATCATTCACAGATTTATCCTTCATATCTTTCATTTAATTCATTTTACTAATCATACTTTGTTGAAATCGACTTGCATACTCTTTTCTTTCAAGCTTACTCCATCTTACCTTAGGAGGGGGTCGGTTTTTTTTTTTTTTTTTTGCGTTTAATAGCGCATGTTTTTATTATGGTATCTAATATTAGAAGCCTGTGTTGTGATACTAGAGCCTCACCTGGCGGTACCTTACAATCCCTTACGGAACCTAACTTCCTTTTTTTTTTTTTTTTTTTTTTTTGCTAGGAAGTAGTCAATTGCCCATGTCGTGCGGCGTTCCACAGGGGTCGGTTCTGGGGCCGACCCTGTGGGACATCGGGTACGACTGGGCGTTGAGAGGGAGTCTCCCCCCCGGGCTGAGCTTGGTGTGCTACGCTGACGACACGCTCGTCACAGCCCGAGGCAGGACACTCGAAGAGGCGGCGAGCCTGGCCACTCTCGGCACCGAGGAGATGGTCAGGCGGATCGAGGCGCTGGGGCTCAGGGTGGCCCTAAACAAGACGGAGGCCCTACTTTTCCATGGGCCCCGTGTGAGGCTACCCATCGGCGCCTCGATAGTGGTAAACTCCATCCACATCAGCATCCAGGCCCATATGAGGTACTTGGGTCTGGTGCTCGACGGGCGATGGTGGTTCCGGGAGCATTTCCGACAGATTGCTCCCCGGCTTGTCGGCGCGGCGTCCGCCCTTTCTCGACTCATGCCGAACGTGGGCGGACCCAGTTTCGAGGGCCGACGGCTGTATGCGGGGGTCATCCGTTCGATGGCCATGTACGGCGCACCCGTGTGGGCGAGGGCTCTGAACGCCCAGCTCAGGGCGGTTCTGTGGAGGCCACAGAGAGCCATGGCGGTCAGAGCCATTCGCGGGTACCGCACGGTGTCGACAGAGGCGGCGTGCCTGTTGGCCAGGACACCCCCGTGGGACCTAGAGGCGGAGATGCTCTCCGACCTCTACCGGCGGGTTATCACAGCGCGCGAAGAAGGTGGCTCCCCATCGTTGAGCGAGATAGCCACCTGGCGCGTAGATGCCCGCCGAGACGTCATCGCCCGTTGGGCTACGCGGCTGGAGAGGCCTAGGCACGGTGTGGAGACCGTTGAGGCCCTCCGGCCCGTATTGATAGAGTGGATGGAGCGGCGGCACGGAGTCCTCACCTTTCGGCTGGTGCAGGTATTGACGGGGCACGGGTGTTTCGGGTTGTACCTGCACAGGGTCGTGTATAGGGAGTGGACTCCGGCCTGCCACCACTGCAGGAGTGGCGAGGACACGGCGCAACACACGCTGGAGGTGTGTCCGGGATGGGAGCGGCAGCGCCGTGACCTCGTCGCTGTCATCGGTGCCGACCTGACGCTGCCGGCCGTCGCGAGGGCGATGGTTGACAGCATCAGGAACTGGGACGCGGTCGCCGCCTTCTGCGGGGCTGTCATCTCGCAGAAGGAAGTGGCGGAACGGGCAAGGGAGGATTCCCGCGCCCCGGGCCGCCGCCAGCGGCCGGGGCGGCGCAGGCGCGAATACCTGCGCCTGATGCCGCCCTAACCGAGGCTTCGGGTGATCGGACCGGGGAATTGTCCGGTCACCCGACGTGAGGCCACCGCGTGAGGGCGACGCCCCGACGGCGAAATCTGTCGGGGCGTCGACGAGAGGAACCCGCGAGGGTGAACCGCCGGGCGGGCCACCGAAGTTAAAAATCGGGTCCCGGTGACCCGCTCGCACGGCGAAGAGAGAGGAGTTTTACGGTGGGTCTATGGGGTCACGCGCCGCCTTCTCCGTCACCCCGGGCCGATTTGGCGGGGCGCGGCTAATCCATAGTCCACCAAAAAAAAAAAAAAAAAAAAAAAAAAAGGAAGTAGTCAATTTGCGTAGAGTGGTGACTACTTTTGTAGGTAATAAGATGCTCCCCGCTTTTCTGGAACCACGTGTTAACGATGGCCAGGTGGAGCGATGCGGCTGCTTGAAGCAGTGTCTCACCACCATCATTCCGCTTTCCATACCCCCATCCTTCATGCACTCTTTCATAACTATCATTTGCTGCTCCAAAGTGTCCATTAAAATCACCTCCTATACATATCTCCTCACTTTCTGTAATGCCAACCATAACTTCATCAAAATCCTGCCAAAACCTTTCTCTTACTTCATCCTTACATCCGGCTTGGGGTGCATACGCGCTAATGACATTCATAATCACACTTTCCCAAACAATTTTCACTACTATTAACCTATCATTCATCCTTGTCACGTTCGTCACAAATTCTTTCAAATGTCTATCTAATACTATTCCTACACCATTCCTTTTACCATCACTACCACTATAATAAAACTTATATCCTTCACCAATTTCTCTAGCTCTAGTTCCCTTCTATTTCGTTTCTTGCAGGAATGCAACATTTATTCTTCTCCTTTTCAACACATCTGCTAACTCCCTTCCCCTTCCATTCATCGTACCGACATTCCAACTTGCATACCTCATTCTTACCTCTTTCACACTATGGGCTCGCTTCTTACATCGCACACGCCCGTGATGCAACAACCCTTGTCCATTTTCCGCAGAGACCAGGTGCTGCCCCTGCGCGTCGCCTGCGGGGTACGCCCTAGCCTTGTCCTCATTCATTTCATTCTTTGACATATTGCAATAGTTTCGGCAAAGAGTTTTACGACCAGCCACCTGCCTGACGTCAACCCTCCTTGGGAATGCAATTGTTGACCAAACGGCACCAGATGGAGTTAGTCCAGGTCGTTGTAGGGCTCTTAGTCGTCTTTAACGACACCCACGAGCAAAGAAAGAGTTGGTAGTATTCGTAGCCGCTACCACACAGCTCTCTCTCTTTCCAAGAGAGCAATATGCGATATGAAATCACATGAATATCATGTCATCCAGTCAGCGTAGAAAGCTGGACTAATTTGGCTAACATTGTGAAAGACGTCTACGACGACGCCCTTTTTAGGATGTATATGACTTGTAAAGAATATTCTTCTCTTTTACTTTTAATTTAATTTACTACTCTAAGACACTTTTATTCCAAGTGGTCAATAATTAATCTGTGGGATTTCTTACGGTATTACCACCTACTCGCAGCTGCCCCAGCAATTCATTTTACCATCAAATGCTCCTCATAAATACCGAAATCTTTCCACATAATCATGTGTAAAGAATGTTGTCTTCCTCGCTACGGATATGGTTTTTTAGATTATTACTTTCAAACTTCCTTAATGTCGACGTTCATTAAATAGTGAAGCGATAAGTGACAGCTTAAGAACATTCACAGTACTCGTAGAATGACATTTTCATCGTGGTTGTATTTATTTCGTGTATAAATCACACAAAGGAATATATATTCTATCTTAATATGTTTAAAATACAAAGAATAATGGTCGTGCTGTACCATACTTGGACTAGACAAATCGAATAAAACATAAATCAATAAAACGTAATCGACTTAGTTATCTATATGAATATAACATAATACAATATTGTATACTTAGGCTTATATACTAGGCTTGTCATAGAAATAAATCAACAAGTTCTATGCAACATTTTTTTAATAATTAATGACTATCTAAGACATATAACTACTGACTATTAACGGTTTGATAGAGTAGTTTGTATATCGATTAAACTGATTTTGATTGTCATTTATTAGTAATGTTTCTAAAGCATTAGTAGGTTAATATGAAAATTAATACAGAAAAAAAAACTCGGAAAAAAATAATCGACTCTATAAAATGTAAATGGAACTATTTTGAAACGAAAATCTTTCAAATAAAAACATATTTTTTCAAATCCATCTCTATATTACAGAGTAACGCTCGATCATATAAAAAAATATTCAAAAAAGATTGTTTTTTATAATCTCTTAATTTTTTTATTTTAAAATGTTAGTGGTTGAGATTGTTGTATGCATTTAAAATGAAGTTAGTGTTGTCTATTATTATAAAGTATCTTCCCTCGTGCTGAGGTGTTATTAAAATAGACTTAGGGATCACCAGGAGAATAAACAGAAACAATCACCCGGGAAATTTATAGCACCAACTGCGATCGTCATTCCACCTGCCAAGTGTTATAATTATGGAATTAGTCTTTTCTTGAGGCCTATATCCAACACAATGCAAATCAATAGGGTGATTGATGGATATTATTACGCAGGTTTTATTAGTATTTAAACTATATTTTAAATTGCTTGTCGCGTTGATGTCTTTTAGCAGTATAAGCACGTAAACGACATAACTTTCGTTGCGCTAACGTAGAATGTAAAACGCAATTGGCTATCACTCCTATGTTTCTCTTTTAGTATCATATAATTTAGTCTAATAAAATTAGACACCTTGCATGCTATGTCCAGGCGCTTCGTGGCCGGGACGTCGACGGGAGTTGGTTAGCCGTGAGGGTAAACCGCCGGCCAGTACAGCGAAGTCAAGAAATTGGTATCGATGATTACTAACCGAACTGCCAGTGATTTGTATTATGAATAGGCGATAGCCTTCGCCGTCGGGGCGTCGCCCTCACGCGGTGGCCTCAGGACGGGTGACCGGACAATTTCCTGTTCCGATCACCCGAAACCTCGGTAAGGGCGGCATCTAGCGCAGATATTCACGCCTGCGCCACCCTCGTCGCGCACTGAGGTAACCCGTCGGTAGAGGTCGGAACATCTCCGCCTCTATGTCCCTGGGGGGTGTCCCGGCCAATAGACATGCTGCTTCGGTCGACATCGTGCGGTACCCGCGCACAGCCCTGAGCTGGGCATTCAGAACCCTCGCCCACGCGGGTGCGCCGTACACGGCCATTGAGCGGATCACCCCTGTATACATCCGTCGGCCCTCGAAGCTGGGTTCGCCCACGTTCGGCATGAGCCGCGACAGAGCGGACGCCGCGTCGACCAGCCGGGGAGCAATCTTGCGGAAATTCTCCCGGAACCACCAACGCCCGTCGAGTCGAGGCCCAAATACTTCATATTAGCCTGGATACTGATGTGGATGGAGTTGACGACTAACGAGGCGCCGATAGGCAGCCTTACGCGGGGCCCATGGAATAGAGGGCCTCCGTCTTATTTAGGGCCACCCTGAGCCCCAGCGCCTCCATTCGCCTGACCATCACCTCGGTGCCGAGACTGGACAGGCTCACCACCTCTTCGAGTGTCCTGGCTGTGACGAGCGTGTCCTCAGCATAGCATTTCACGCTCAGCCCGGGGGGAGACTTCCTCTCAACGCCCAGTCGTAACTGATGTTCCACAGAGTCGGCCCCAACACCGACCCCTGCGGAACACCGCACGACATGGGCGTCCGCACAATGTACCCTGCGGGACTCGCGCAGAGGACACTGCGCCAACACACAAGACACAAGGGCACTCCATGGAATCGGAGCGCCTCCCTGATGCAGCTGAATGGCAGACTATTGAATGCGTTGGCGATGTCCAACAACACCACCAACAGCACTCCTCTGCCGGCGACAGCCTCCGCGGCCGTCTGCCTCAGGCGTAGCAGGGCCCCGATGGTCGAACGCCCCCTTCGAAAGCCGAATTGAGCGTCCGACAGATTGGGCCCACCTCTTCCAGGTGCCGGACGATGCGGGCAGCGAGGACACGCTCCAGCAGCTTACCCATATCGTCCAGAAGCACGATGGGCCTGTAGGCCGACGACGAATCCGCGGGCTGTCCCGGCTTTGGCAGGAGAACCAACCTCCCCTTCTTCTAGCACTCAGGGAACTGTCCAGACGTCAAACAGGCGTTGTACAGTCGCCTGAGGCGAAGTACCAGATGCTCGAAGAGCAAAGTCAACACCTGGACTGGTATGCCATCTGGGCCGGGGGACGTGGTGGCGGAACGAATCTTCGCCACAGCCGCCCCCACTTCTGAAAACTTGTAAGCTTCAACATACGAGAATAAAGGTACATAGTATTAGCTCTATATTAGACAGAACTATCGAATCAAAATGAGACATCCTTATGATCTCCATCTCTTCAAGCTAAATGAAATAAACCAATCCAGATAAAGTATCGATCAAAGCAGTTAACTATTATTTAACTGCTTTGATCGATAATTATTAATTAATAGATTTGCATATTGATGTTGGAGAATAACAAAAGAAAAAGATAAATATTCGGTTTAAAACTACTGAAATGTGGAAATCTTTATTTTAAATATAAGTATGTATATATTTTAATATAATATGTATATACTAATATTATTAGTTATCCATTAATCACGTATCAAGACAAATTTAACAATAAAAATTACTTAATCGGACCTCTCGTTGTGCATTGTTGCATGTAATCGACCGTCATGTAACTTCGTTGTTGGGTGAGTTGAAACCACTTGCCTGAACTAGGAATTCGTTCGTTGTCTATTTGTACTTTTTGTTTTCTTCGTATGTTCATATTTCATTTTCAAATTAGACTTTTATTATTTTATTGTTAGTACTAGCTTCTGACTGCAACGTAAAATGTGACTTACACAATTTAAATCTTATTTGAAAAATACCCTGTGTGTAACACACAATAAGCAATAGTATATATGTATACTAATTTTCATCCAAATCTGTTTAACGGTTTACGTGTGTTACTTAAACAAACATTCAAATATCCAATATCTTTACCTACTTTCAAATTTGTATTATTAGTAGGTATCTTTAATCCTAGATTAACACTCATCTTACGATAAATTTATTCTCAAAGTGTGTTTTATTAAAGATTTTTGATTATTAAAAAAAAAATAAAGATTTTGGACAATAGTACAAGCTGTACTATTGTCCAAAATCTTTAATTTCTAATAAAGCATAGAAATTATACAAAAGCATAATTTCTAAGCTTCATAACAAGTATTCAGAAATCATATATTTGCTGTTTAAATTAAATAAATATAAACTAATTAAACTGTTGATAATGAAACAGTGAATATTATTTTTGAAATTAGTTTATATGTATTGAATACATCTGTCAAATGATTAGAAAATTTATAATAATTGGCGTTGCTATCGCGTAACACACATACAAAAAAAAAATAGCGTTCGAACTGAGAACCTCCTCCTTTTTGGAAGTCGGTTAAAAACAATAAGGCACCGTTAGTATATCAGCGTAGAAATATACCCAAATTATTGTATCGAATAGGTATAGTGAAATAACTAATTATAAACAGAATTATGCAAGTTGAAAATAGCACGTCGTTTGAATTAGAGAGCTGCTATCAAAAGCTGATCTAAAATGATGAGATATTAAATGCCAGTTGAATAAAATAATTAAATCTATTAAATGTCAGTAGAATAACAAGTATAAATATTAAGTAATATTAAGTAGAAAGGCTTAACATTTTGTTAAAATTAAATTATTTTAAGGCTATTATAAGAACTTTGTGTCAAATTATTACTTAAAACGTTTCATTATTACGTATAGTACGTAAATAGTGTTTCAAAAGTTATCGGAAAGATATCTTTGTAAAAATTTAAAAACATATATATATATATATATATATATATATATATATATGTTTTTAAATTTTTTATATATATATATATATATATATATATATATATATATATATATATATATATATATATATATATATATATATATATATATATATATATATATATATATATATATATACTAGCTTCTGCCCGCGGCTTCACCCGCATAAAAGGTTCCTTTCCTAAAGTTTTTGATCGCCTATTTTTATTTTTGACCGTCGGTAATACAGTGCAACGGTATTACAATACTCAGGGTTGGAACTTCATTACTGGACTGCTAGATGGCGTTGAAGAAGCTAGATTTTGAGATTTTTTGACAAACAATTTTTTTATTTTTCATATAAAAATTTTGATTTTGTTTAATAAAAAGTATCCTATGTTACTTTTAATACCTCCAAGAATATGTGTACAATGTTTCATGATGATCTGTTGAGTAGTTTTAGCGTGAAAGCGTAACAAATAAACTTACATTCACATTTATATATTAGTAGGGAGTAGGGATGAGCTTCACCTCGATATACAATATTAAACATATGTGGTAATGTCCTTTCGCAGTAGCTATTGTATTTATTTATAAGATTCAGTGAAGTGAGGTTGTAGTGTCGTGGTAGATTGTATGTGATTTAACGTAGCTTTAACCCTGATTGTCAACCTTTTTGTGGAGCGAATGAATATTTACACAAAAAGTTGCAATAATCATTCATACTACATATTATTAACATAAATTATTATATAACAGTACGCTTAAACACATTAATCACGGGTTATTTTATTTAACACGTTATACGAAATAAATACTTTGCGGAGGGGAGGGAGGTCTTTGGGTCTTAGAAAAAAATACTTGTAAAAGTCGCGTTTTGTAGGAATGGTAACGAAATCTTTGGTTATCTATAACAATATGTAATTAATACTCTCACATAATACAGTAATTAAAACTAAATCATTGATTACATTGGACATGGATTACCATGTTTATGATATTATTTTTATCTTAATTTTCTAAACATAGTAAGTACTCCAATGAAGCGAATTATCAATCATTCTTTTCGATAGCTATTTGACCAAACAAATTACATATTGTATTAAACCATTATTATAAATTAATTGTATTAAAATATTATCTTGAGTGAGTATGTAGGTATATATTTATTATAGAGGTTAAAGTATGATCTATAAGTACTTGGTCTTAATGTACTAACTCACACGTACAAAAATTATCTGATATTATGATTACCTTTTTTGTTCAATGGTATTAGGTTCGGCCCAATTAAAGGTAACGAGCTCAATTTTTATAATATTGGAACCGATAAAAGCGCGAGCATTTAAAAATATAAAATAAATATATCTGAATTTATTATATAAATAAATTGTAGTCCATGTTGACGATACCTGCACCGATTGTCTCGCATCCAGCTGCGATATCTTCATTTGGCGGCCAGCAGGTGTCACGTGGCTTATTTTCTCTCTTTCATATTCATACATGGCTATATATGCCTCTCTTTCTTTTAAACCTCTACTCTTTTGAAAGGTAAGGACTGTAAGATCTTTTTTCTTTTTTTGGTGAAGGCCTTATTTATCTCGAGTTCTTAATGTTAGAAATATATGTTTATTTGTACGTAAGTAATCTTAGGTAATAGCTATATTTATGATTGATTTCACTTCTCAAACTCATTTTCTTCTGCTACTAATTATTTGTTTCTCTAATTGTTAAATAAATAAACAATTAATTATGTTTGAAAATTTTGACAGCTATCCAAGATAAGCGATTGTTGTATCCAACTAGCAGCAATTGAAAATGGAACTGAAAAACTATTATTACACAGTGGCTCTATCATGTTGATGGTAATGTGTAATTCCTACGCTTAAAATTTCTTTATTGATTTCATACAGTATCATTTTAATTTTTTTTGGCAAGCTAGTTTCTCCATTCATCGCTATATTTTCCAAGCCAAATGGCCCTATGTGCAACTGAGTAGGGTTTGAGCCTATATTTCGATTTAATCAAGGTATAGTGTTTCCTCCCTGAATTTCTGCAAGATTACGTTCGCACAGCAAGTGCAGTTCACGTCCGCTTGCTGTTGTATAACATTGCACGAGGACCAGGCCAGTAACAATAGCGCGGTCTCTATCATAAAAATATTAATACCTTAAAAAGGTAATTAATATTTTCTGTGGTTTCTATGATTGCAGCGAGTTGGGGATTGTTTTGTACCTTAGCGCTAGTATTTCTTAACCATATTTATTTATATACCTGATACTTACACATATATTATACATCATCATTGTCCTACTCTTATCCCAATTACTTGGGGTCGATACAATATGTACTCTTCTTTCATAGTACATATTGTAGAAGTTATTGGCAATAGTTTTATGACCAGCCACCTGCCAGGCGTTAACCCTACTTAGGAATGTAATTTTTGACCAAACGCCATCAGATGGAGTTGGCCCAGATCGTTATAAGGCTCTTAGTCGTCTTTTACGACATCCACGAGCAAAGTAAGGGTTGGTAGTATTCGTGGCCGCTACCACACAGCTTGGATATATATTAGCTTTGACATTTATTATACATATGAAACAAAATAGTTTTTTTTTATTGTGGCCTTTATCGAATTATATAGTAGTATTATAACGCAATAAAATTCCTATAAATAATTTCATTATATATAATTATACAAACATATGTTTGTGAAGTCTCGACAAATTATGACTAAAGACTTTACTAAGTGTTGTATTGAAAGAAGATAATATTACTTCAGACCAGATAAAGGTTTATATTGCATACTTAAAGTCAATAAGTATAACGTCAAATATAAGAAAAAAAAATACAAATACAGATTAGCGACTGACTGAGAAAACAAAAAAAAATGCTTCCAAAACAGGAGCTGTCCTCTTGCATAAAGCGACTTTGGCTTGCTACTGATTCATAATCAAAATACTATAGGATTATGAACCATGAATATAGAGCAATATGAGTTATGATAGAATCTATTCGTGTTTATGGTATGTAAAGTAAAAGTTGTTTAAGCGTAAGTTTAGTTTACACAGGCTTGAGTAAATATTTGTAAAGTGCTCAGTCAAACAGAGAAATCATCTTAGTAATGTGTTGCTTAGCAGATTATCTCATTCACTTTGCGATGTGTCGGAAATATCTTATCTAGAAAGTTTATTTTAAAGAACTTAATCATGTAATGGTGTGGAATAAGAGCTCGTCTACATTATACATATATACATCAAGTAAATATACGTATGATATATTGTTTTATTTGGCAACGGCCTGGCTATGGCCTTGGTGTTGCTAAGGTCCATGTACAGCAGTATCACTTACCATCAGGTGTTCTGCTTGCTCGTTTGCCACCACCAGCAATTAAAAAAAATAGTTCTGCTCTGCAGGGGTGGAATATAGCAGTGGTTAAATCGGCGGCACGGGGTGTTCTCCTTCCGACTGGTGCAGGTTTTGACGGGGCATGGATGCTTCGCTAAATACCTGCACACGGTCGTCAGGAGGGAGAATACACCGTCCTGCCACCACTGCGATTGCGACGAGGATACGGCGCAGCATACGCTCGAGGCTTGTGCCGCTTGGGCAGAGCAGCGCCGTGAACTCGTCGCAATCATCGGTGCGACCTGATGCTGCCGACTATCGCCAGGGAGATGCTCGACAGCGTCAGGAACTGGGACGCGGTCACAGCCTTCTGCGAGGCAGTAGTCTTGCGGAAGGAGCTGGCGGAGCGCGTGCGTGAGGAGCGTCTCCTCGACGACGCGAGCCGCCGCCGGCAACTGGGGCGGCGCAGGCGCGATTACCTGCGCCTGATGCCGCCCTAGCCGAGGCCGCGGGTGACTGGATCTGGGAATTAGTCCATCACCCGCCGAGAGGCTGACTGCATGAGGAAAGACTCCCCCTCGGGGAGGACGTCGGTCAAGGAGAGGGTACCCCTGAGGGAGTATTCCGTCGGGCTGGCCACTGACGTCAAGTTCTCGCTGCTCCGGTGGCCGGTCCAACGACGAAGGCGAGGTGTCACGGGTGGGTTAAAGTTGTGCGTACTTATGCCCGTCTGTCACCCCGGACGGAGTGGTGCGAGGAGAGCGCCGACCGTAGCCCAACCCCAAAAAAAAATGGGGTGGAATATATTAAAGAAGAAAAGAAGGTGAAGGTCACACCATTAGTAAACTAAAAACATATGAGATTTATCTACAATAGGAGGAAAAGTTGTAGCATTGAGCATGCGGTGAAGCATAGAATTGATGCCGGATGAATGGCGGTAGGTCACGAGTACAACATGTGACTCCCGAATACCTGTTAAACTATAGGGCACAACTTTATAAAAACTTAATAAGGACTGCTGTAATGTATGAATTAGCTTATTGGGCTGAAGAAATGGATGGTAGAAGACTGTATGTAACAGAGATGACATGACGCCACAGAGACAGGTTAAAGGGCTGCGTACTACCCTTTTGCCGCCTGTGACATCATGGCCAAAGCATATCCTGTCAAAAACCAACAAACAAACTTAAAACACCTAGGTTCACAATAATTATTTGTTTACATAACGAATTGTAATAGCTGGGAATCGAACACTATGTTAAGTTGATACTTAGACTTCTATCACATCTATACAGTCACTTAGCCTGTGTTTTTGTAAGTGACCACAGGTATTAGAAAGTTTTACTCTGTAATTGGGCGTTGGAATTAGCAGCTGGATTTAAAGAAAGTTTTTTTTAATAACATATCCATCGACATGGATAACCGTGTTTATTATATTTCACTTATAAGATTCATTAATTATATTACATTAATACATTCGAAAACTTTATAAAACCACCAAAAACGACAATATTTTCCACTTCTGTCTATCACATAATAAAAATAAAATTTCGAATATCTAACTTATACTAGTGATGTCTAAAAAAAAGAACACTCCCCAATAAATTGATAGCCCAAAAAAGCCAAAATCCGAACTGTTCTTAAAATAAAGTACAAATTGTATTTCTAAGTGTCTATGACCCGAAGACGTTAAGGTGAGGTGATTAATCATGGAAAGAGGCTTATCATCACAAAGTATCGGGAATAGAAACATGAGTGTTCATGATTTTTTTTTTAGTTGGTTTCACCTGCAGCGCCGATTTAACTATCTACTCGTATTTGAATATTCCTGTGGATTTAAAATAAATTTATTTTTATCGGGCACCAATAAATATACTAGATTGGATGTTTTAAATCAGCTTGATTAGAATCATGATTTAAATCGAATGTATTTTATTAATACCATTCTTTTAACCAATTTTTTGTTCGACACTGCATTTAATATAGGCTACACTTTTATTTGGCGAATAAAAATATTTGCTATGGTACAGACAAACAGAAGTAATCATTAAATTATGTAAATATATTCTTTTGTATAGACTTTCGGTGTGGCGCCTAAGTTCATACTAGAAATTCGTCGCCTTATATATTTCTGTCGAGGTCGTAAAAGGGACTGCTAAGGAATTTAACTACACGATATCATTGCAAGAAAAGAAATAAGTCGTTTTTAAAAAGAAACTCCAATTTCTGACCAATCATCATCATCATCTTTTCGTGTAGTGACGGGGTAAGAATACAAATCACCCCCTATTTTACCCGTGAGTGATCGTAAGAGACAACTAAGGGATATAAAACGCATATAATACCTATACCAACAAGTCTGACTAGCGTGGTATAAGTAGGTCAATTTCCATTCCATTATGGATGAGGCTCAAGCCCAACAATGGGACGTGTATGGGCTGCGATGATGATGATAAAATGAAGTTCAAATACCATGTTTATTAATGGCAATTAATTTGTCGGTAATAATTATGATTGCCATCTAAATAGAGTAGGCTAAAAGACTCCTGGAACGCAACTTATAAGAAACATAATCAAAGACGTATGGTTTGAAATTCATTTACACAATGTTAATTATCTTTGTTTATTACGCAGGCATTCTTAACGAGTGGGCGGTGAGATACGCCCATTGAATGGACCAGACACATTGTCATCTGCACACAATGATATTCCTTAATTGAGATGAAGATTGGGTTAACGAACTTATATTTTTTGTTTGACTTGAACTTGAGGGATGTTTTTGTAATGTCCATAATATGATACTATCAAATATAATATCTACAAGTATTTGCATAACTAAGAGGAAGACAAACAATGTATCTATTTATACTCAACCCGTGGAAATACCTAGTATTTTATAAGTTACTCGAGGGTCTAAATTATACTGACGAGTTTTATAATTTTGTTTTTAATGATAAATTGAGAAATTTCTATTAATTTTATCACAAGTTGCGTGTATACAACACAACAATGCTATGTACGGAGTTTTATATGCAAAAAGCACGCTGAATTAAATTTTATGAAGGTTCGTTGCAGTGAAATCCACGATACGAGTTTTTAACATCCTCCGCATATTTAAATTATTTTAGGCTTTAAATAGTAGCATAATAATAAAGAATTTATAATTATATATTAATAATCGTTACATTCACTGGTAAAATAAAACTGCAGGTAACTTTTCTTAAGTTTTGTTTAAGAATTAGGTATATCTGTGAATATTATTATCTTAAGATCTTTTAATTTATCAATTCAATAAATGACCATCTTAACGGAGTCATCTAACATAATAATTTATGGCTCATAACATTTTCCAGCCAATAAAATATTCATAAGGTGATAAAAATCTTTCTCAGAAGCGTTGTAAGAATAAAAAAAAAAATGCCGTGTCATACTGTTGTAACTGGTCGCATATGGCACCCGGTAAATTAAGATCGTTTCACGGTGCTGAGTCAGTTCTATAGATTACTTTTATATATTATTTTTGTAGATTATCTAAGTTAAGTGTAAATTGAAATTAATAGAAAAATAAAAATACCATAACTTTTTTATACGGAGATCATATTTTTCATCTAAAATTAAGTTTCATATTTATTTCCTATAGTGATGGATTAAGAATATATGTCAGCGATTTTTTCTATCTCGTGGTTGTTGGCATGAATAACTAAAGGATATAATCTGCGTCTGATGCCGCCCTGGTTAGTATACTATCCGTAGTGAGGACGACCATGTGACATCTACGTTCTGGCGCTTTATTTGGGGCTACTCCGATGGGATAAATAATGGCAGCCCTATGGTTTCCCCTCTCTATGTACCGATAACAAAGCATCGACCGGTTATCCTCTGGATTACCTTATTTGCAGGTGGTGATGCAATCCTCTGTGAATTAGACAACAGAAGTACTTTACTAGGAATCTTATAACATTCATTATGAGTGCGGATCCACTTACTTAACTAGAGGTACGTACGTATGTCTTGCGTTAAACTGTCAATAGGTTTAGCTGTTGAATGGATGGCAACATATGGTTGCCGAGTACAAATATATTACCCGACAATATATGAAGTTTATCAAACAATATTTGAGCAGGATATATTAAAGCGCAAAATCCTCTTATTATTATTTCAGATTCGTTTGTAACTGAATAAAGTCAATTCTAAATAAAATCTAGAATTATGGAAATTTCATAACAGGTGAAATTAAAAATATTTTTAAATTGGCCATTAAGATCGTATTCATATTGCCGAATATTTATATAAAATTAATTATCTTTAATGCATTTGGCCACAACGATTAGTGTCGACAGAAATTTAAATACATAATAATATTATATTGGATAAATATGTGGGCAGACAGCTCCATTTTTAAATTTCTCAATCCATAATACTATGAGTCAGTACCTAGATACGTCTGGAAAGAGATTATACGTTGCAGGAACGACTTTATAAAAGCTCGGAGGCTCATCGAGAAAGTAATAATTTCCTAACTAATTCGCATTTATGTTCTAAACGAGAATTTAAATTCAGATTTTGAAGTCAATACTTTGGGACTCGATATTACTACTAAGAATAATAGCGTCACTGCTCATATAGTTACAATATTATAATATTCAATTGAAACTGAATAAAATAATTTTTTTTTTGCACATATTGTACAAACAGTATGGTACTCGCCGGCCAGCTGCCTGACCGGAATACCCACTAAAACCACACGTCCGCGCTTTTACGGAGTGCCAGAGAGATCGTCTACTGACATTCAATCCCCGGCACCCCAACGCTTGGCCATTGGCCCACGCCCTGTCGTCATTCAAGGCGGTAGGAGGAGGTGCGCATATCGACGCCTCCTCCGCCCTGGCCGCCGGCGGCGGAGCGAATTCGCGTCCCCGCTCCGCCGCCTCTTTTGTAGAGATGCCCTCCTCGCAAAAGGAGGCCATCGACGACCAGCACCCGTCGCTATCGAGCATCTTCGAGATGATGGTCGACAGCGACAGGTCCCCTCCAATGACCGCCGACAGGACGTGGCGTTGAGGCCCCCAGGCAGTGAATACCTCCAATGTGTGGCGCGCATCGTCCACTGGCGTGCCACACTCATGGCACCCTTTTTTTTTTTTTTTTTTTTTTTTTTTTTTTATTGGTGGGCTATGGGTGCGTCTCGCCCCGCCAAATCGGTCCGGGGTGACGGAGAAGGCGGCGCGTGACCCCATAGACCCACCGTAAAACCCTCTCTCTTCGCCGTGCGAGCGGACCACCGGTACCCGATCTTTGTCTTCGGTGGTCACACTCATGGCACCCTGGGGCCTCTTCTCTCCCAATTCTGTGCAGGTACTTACCGAAGACCCCGTGTCCGGTAAGCACCTGCGCCACCCTGAAACTTAAGCTGCCGTGCCTTCTGTTGATCCAGCGATGGAAATGCGGCGCAACTGCCTCTACAGTCCCCCGCCCTGCTACGAGGGAGTCCAGTTCTTCTCTCCACCGCTGTATGACTCCCCTTCGGGCCACTTCTAATGCTCTGCCCGGTCCCCTTATGGAGACTCGCTCGCCGTCGACCCGCGCCGCAAGGCGGATTCGGTAAGCCTCCGCCAGAGCCTCAGCTACTAACGACCAAGGTGGATCGCCCGCTAACAACGTCGCCGCGGTCCATGAAACCGTACGGTAGCCCCTAATAGCCCTCACCGCCATGACCCTCTGCGGTCTTCGCAAAAGGGCTCTGTTGCGGGTGGTGAGGGACTCCGCCCAAGTAGGGGCTCCGTGCCATGGAGCGCACGACTCCGGTGTATGAACGCCGGCAGGACGACCTGGGTCCGCCAGTGTTTAGCAGAAGCCTACCCAACGCCGCGGCCGTCTTGACGAGCCTTGGCACGAGCTGGGCAAAGTGTGGCCCAAAATTCCATCTAGAGTCAAGGTGCAGACCCAGATATCTCATCTGAGCCCGCACCGGCACGGCAACCTCAGACACACCGATGTGTGCTCCTCGGGGGGGGCCTCGACCCAGGCCATGAAATAGGAGAGCCTTGGTTTTCTCCGCCGAGACCCTCAGGCCCAACATGCCGATCCGGCCCACGACGAGCGCAACTCCCTGCAAACGCAACTCATCTGCCAATCGGGCAGCCCCCGGAAGTCGAGCCTCTTCGCCGTGACGAGGGTATCATCCGCATAGCAGATGACCCCCATCCCGGGGAGAAGCCGCTCCCGTAGGAGCCAGTCGAATCCGACGTTCCACAGGGCCGGACCGAGGACCGAGCCCTGTGGGACGCCGTACTCCACCCGATGGCGATGTATGCGCCCGTCACCCCCCTCCCAGAGCACGTGCCTTTCCTCGAGGTACGCCTCCAACTGCCTTCGGAGATATGGAGGCACTCCATGGTACCGAAGTGCCTCCTTCAACATTTCGTGTGGAATACTGTTGAAGGCGTTCTTGATGTCGCGCGAGACTGCCAGAAGAACCTCCTTTTGGGCCACCGCTTCGGTGGCCAGAGACTTCAGGGCGGCCAATGCATCGATTGTTGACCGGCCGCTCCTGAACCCGTATTGACATCCTGACAGTCCCGGCCCGACTTCCTCGAGGTGCTGTACGAGACGGTCCACAAGCACCTTCTCGAACAATTTGGCCGTCTCGTCCAGCAGCACCAATGGTCTGTACGCAGAAGAGGAGTCAACTGGGCGACCCTCCTTCCTTCAGGCGGCCCGTCAAAAAACTTTTGCCAACAACTTTTGCAATATGTACTATGGACCCCAAGTAATTAGGATAAGAGTAGGAGAATGATGATGATGTACAAAACTGGTATCTGTAACGGATTAAAAATATAGCGTCTTAGCACGCCTCATTTTGCCCGCCAAATTCGCTTGCGAGCAACCGTTCCGTCAACCCCAATGATTTGGCAAGTACTACTGCTGCTGAATGTCTCTAGTCTCTTGTTATCATTTTAGTCTGTATTATGGCACAATCGAATAAGTAAGCATGACGTCAAATTGCGTCGTCATATCACGGATTGACTTTACCTTTAGCAGTCTTCCCGTGACCATGATCACTATAAAGTGTTCGCAACGTCGGGAAATTAAAAATCAAATACAAACGCAATAGAATCCCGTAAAATTAGTTTTATTTCAAACTAGCTTTTGCCCGCGACTTCGTCCACGCAGAAGTCATCTCTGACAGAGTTAAATAGAAAAAGCAAACCCCCCAACGGTGGTGTAGTGGCAGCACGATTGGGCCGGAATCCCAATAGGCGCGGGTTCGAATCCCGCTTGTGACATCATTTTTCGCTTCGTAACCGGGTTTTATAAATAATTAAGCATATTAAATGCTAAATTTCAGTAATTTAGAAAAAGCAATGCAAGGTGTTGAAGATTTGTCGCTAGGATAATAATCAACAGCGTCAAAAACTGGGATGCGTTGAGGTGTTGATTCTGCGAGTTAGTTGTCTAACGGAATTAGGCAATAGGGTGGGTCCGAGAGAAAATACTATACGTTGACACGCTCTACCGTCGGTGCTTTGGGCGGCGCAAGCGTGAGTACCTGTATTTAGGTTCACTGCATGAGGGCTTCGACTCGAGATGATACCTGGTTGCGGTGGCCCGCCCGCACAACGTAGATGTACGTGTACGGCACGCGTGTGTCTATATACCATAGCCGGTCACTAAAGAAAAAGGTGGTTCAAAGTTCTATTCATTCTACAAATTATATTGCCATTAATATACTACTATATTTTCGGTATGACCATGGGATAAAAATATAATTTCGTAAAATCCTTTCTTAGTGAATCTCTAAGTCATATAAAGAAACCACTGTCAACATTTCAAGTTGCCAGCTTCAATAATATCGGCTTGGCACTAATGATTTAATGAGTCGTCCAACCCGCTTTGCAGGCCTAATTTGCGCCCCCAGAGGGTGAAAATCAACAAATGCTGAAACACGTGTTTATTTATTTTTACTGAAGATAATTTGTACGTAATTTGAAAAAAATCGATAAAGTTTTTTTCGCCGAATTTTTTTTTAATTGACATAACTTTTTTTTATAAACCAATTGACATAAAATAAAGCCTAAATGTTAAGTGAAGCTTACCACAATATATTAGTGAAAACCGCGTCTAAATCTGATAAGCCGTTTCTGAGATTGGCGTGCACAAACACACAGACAAACAGACAAACAGATAAACAGACAAAAATTTTAAAAATTATTGTTTTGGCTTCTATTAGTGTTGATAAAGGTCCCGGTAATATTTTTTTTTATATATCTTCCATGTACAGACAGCGACCCGTTACATTTTTATTATATGTAGGTACATATAACCGCGTCTAAATCGGATAAGCCGTTTCTGAGATTGGCGTGCACAAACACACAGACAAACAGACAAACAGATAAACAGACAAAAATTTTAAAAATTATTGTTTTGGCTTCTATTAATGTTGATAAAGGTCCCGGTAATATTTTTTTTTATATATCTTCCATGTACAGACAGCGACCCGTTACATTTTTATTATATGTACCTATAGATGTTTAATACTCGCGTAAACATCGGAAACCTTTAGCAATTTAATATCTCACTACTTATCGTGATTTATCTATATATATCTATATCGACTTTTAAATTTGTTAATATTAGTTGTCATTAATATTAACAAGAATGACAGTTCCGATAATGTCCGTTGCCCAATTCAAAGAAACGTTATTAAAAATTTAACATCGGCTAGCGCACATAAATACCGGCTGACAGTCGGTATTTATAAATTAACAAGCGGTATGATTGAAAGACAATCAAATGATTGACGAAATAATTTTTAAAGGTATGTAGCTAATTATTTTAGTTTATCCATTTAATTAATTACAAAGAGTAAAGATCCCGCTCGATGACATGGTTGACGGAAAATGAGACTCAGGTAATGAACCAAGCAAACTTTACTAACTTGCTCAGTATGATGTAATACCTTATTTTTTTTAATTTATGCCGAGTGAAACTTACGAATAAGGTATACAGCTGTTTTTTTTCTTCCATTGTGGTTCACGAACTACCAATCAGAAAGCTTATTTTTTAAAATTCGGTTTTTTAAAATATCAATTAGGACAAAATTGGGCCTCGGTCGTATATTACAGATGACCACTAAGTGGGAAGGGGTTTAAAATTGTAAAAAAAAAGAGACTGGTAGTATGGATACCAACGTTCTTTGCATGTTTTCAGGCATTTATTCTCGTTTTGTTTTCAAACATACTATTTGTCTATAATAATACGACAGTCAAGGTTCTAATAGTAAAATTGTACTTCTACAGTTAATAGTTATAATAAAAATTATAATTTAAACTGTCAAAATTATTAAACGAAACTACGTTTTTGCTATTATCGTTTTGTTACTTTATAGAATACTAGCTTCTGCTCGCGGCTTCGCTTTTATTTTACCCCTTAAGAGTAAATTTTTACAACATGTTAATGTCATATTTATTTATATCTAATCAAAAGCCTAAAAATAAGTTTCAAGCTTCTGGCTTTTAAAATGACGATACTTACTTACAACTATTCATCCCTCTTTACAACCCTTTTTTTGCATTAAAAAGTAGCTTATGTCCTTTATCAGACTCTAGAGTTCTAGACTATCTGTGTACCAAATATCATTTAGATCGGTTCATTAGTTTTGGAGGGAAAGAGCGACAGACAGACAGAGTTACTTTCGCATTTATAATATTAGTAAGGATATGATCAAAAACTGTATTAAGTTATTAATACAGTTATAAAATGTAGTTCAAAAATGACTAACTAAATCTACAGTAGTTAAAAGTTATGTATCAATTATGATGTGTTCGACGTTAAATACTTTAGCTCTAACATGACTACGGATGTTGTAAAATAGTCGAAACGTGAAGATAGTAACATCAAAATTAAATTTAACTACACAGATGGCGTAGTCATTAAGATATCTATCGTACCATGTGTTGCGAGATCTATTCCCTTACATGGCAATTGTTATACCGACTAGCTATGGTCTGGTCACACCCCGCTAAATTCATCCGGGGAGATAGATGAAGCGGTGCACGACCCCATAGATCCGCAATTTACCTTTTCACACCATGCGAGTGGACCACCTGAACTCGGTCTTTGTCTTCGGTGGCAAAGTCCTCTGTCTAAGGATTATTTCCATAGTGCAGGGTCTTCTCACAAAGAATATACAAAATTCTTAAATTAAGTATTTTTTTCATATCTATGTATAATAGTGATATTTGTTAGAATTATTATGTATAACTATGATTGACAAAGATCAAATGACTATACAAAGATATAAGTAGTTACAACTTAATTAATACAAATCGCCGTGTACGCATTGCTTGCTCGTGATTTATAACACAGTGCGATCTTACGAGATACGAATGGGAAATAAAAATCGTGAACATAATATAAATTTAAAATCGGTACGGCCTTCTCGAACCGTGGCGGAGACTTCGATAATTGAGACGTCAACTTTTTCTAAACAGGGCTCTCCGGACCGCTGTTTGAATATTAATAAGTTGAACGCACCGTAATTTAAATTTACCTCTCGTTATCTTTGTGTTTTTATCTAACTCGGTTCGTTACGACTCGTTGTTACGAGTTGTATTTAATGGACAGGCTAAAGCATTGCTTAGAAACGTAAAACCAGAAAAACTGTGCCTATTATAATTCTTGTTTTCAGGCCCTATACATATATACCTGAGTCTGAGATCATAATATATTGAAAAAAAAAAAATAAGCCTAATAAATTGTTCAGACTAATTGACATAGAATTTTATTTCAAATTTTATTTCTCTTGTAGAGTTGATATTGTGTTTTCCTTAATCGATTTTTAAAGGCTGACGACTATTCTGGTATTCTGTAACCGCGTTGCAAACACACTTTATAATACTGAATGCTTTTACAAGACAATCAATATTTTTGTATTTTTAAATGTCAGTACGATTAATCGAGATCTGGCGCAGTGGTTAATATATCCACATACAGTATAAAGTCGCGAGCTCGATTCCCATGCAAATTGTTGTTCTTAGTCTGGGCATTATTTCCGTTAATTGTACGTTTACAAAATTCCCCCGCAATCTATTATTATAATTACGCTGGATTAGTTCCTTAGTGCAAGGTGTCTTTTATAAAAAACAAAGACAAAAATGATTTTTAACAATTTGATACGATAAGATTTTAATATTATATATAATAATAATATAATTGTTGTATGGTAGCGGCTACGAATACTACCAAAACTTGCTTTTGCTCGTGGATGTCGTAAAAGACGACTAAGAGCTTTATAACGACCTGGGCCAACTCCATCTGATGCCGTTTGGTCAGCAATTACATTCCCAAGGAGGTGTGACGTCTGGCATGCGGCCGGTCATAAAACTATTGCCAATAACTGCTACAATATGTACTATGAAAGAAGAGTACATATTGTATCGCCCCAAGCAAGAGTAGGAGAATAATGATAATATAATAATAATAATATTACTTTATTTTAGAGAATCTTCGAGAATCGCATTCCCAACCAGGACCGGTACAGAAATGACATGGGCATTAGACATGACTTTCGTCTTGTCCATGTTCATTTGCAGCCCTACTAGTTGCTGAGGTCATTGAGCATGGTACCAAGGTCCTCCAGGGATTCTGCCATGACTACGATATCATCTGCGAATCGAAGGTGAGTGATGTATTCGCCATTGATGTTGATGCCGAGTCCGGTCCAGTCTAAGAGCTTGAAGACATCTTCCAGCGCAGTAGTGAACAGTTTCGGAGAGATAACGTCTCCCTGTCTCACGCCTTTCTGCAGCTGGATCGGTTTCGTACTCTTATCCTGGATGCGGACCGACATAGTAGCGTTTTTATACAAACACTTCAACACTTCGATATATCGATAGTCAATTTGGCACCTCTGAAGGGACTGCAGCACTGCCCAGGTTTCGACAGAATCAAAGGCTTTCTCATAGTCCACAAACGCTAGACACAGAGGCCGATTATACTCCTCGGTCTTCTGTATAATCTGGCGTAGCGTGTGTATGTGGTCTATGGTACTATAACCTTTTCGGAAACCGGTTTGTTCGGGCGGCTGGAAGTCGTCTAGCTTGCGCGCGAGTCGGTTCGTAATGACTCTTGAAAACAGTTTGTATACGTGGCTCAGGAGTGAGATGGGTCTGTAATTCTTTAAGAGCGTTTTATCGCCCTTCTTGAAAAACAGCACCACCACACTCCTGGTCCACGACTCTGGAACGTCGCCCCCGAGAATGACAGAATTAAACAGCCTCTGTAGGGCTTTTAAAACTGGCTTGCCGCCTGCCCTCAGGAGCTCTGTGGTAATTCCGTCACCTCCCGGTGCCTTTCCGTTCTTTAACTGTTTCAGAGCCATTCTGATCTCGTACAAGCTGACGTCCGGGATTTCTTCAGTGTAGTGCCGAGTTAGCTTGGCTCTGGGGTCTTGGACCAAGCCGACAACAGGATTCAAGGATGATTTGTACAACTGCCCATAGAACCTTTCGACCTCTCCCAAGATCTCACTCTGGGATGAAATGACAGTACCGTTATCGGTCTTCAGCTTGGTCATTTGGCTCTGCCCGATAGACAAATCTCGTGCGAACACTTTGGAGCCTCGATTTCGCTCTATCGCCTCTTCAATACGCAGTGTATTAAATCGGCGAATGTCGCGTCGCATAGATTTGGAGATTTGTCTATTAAGCTGCCAAAGTTCGGACCAATCGGCTGAAGACTGTACCGTCATTTCCTTTCTCCTCTCCATGAGTTTGAGAGTCTGGTCAGAAAGCTTTTTTGTTCTAGTTGCGCGACGGGCCTTAAAGAATTGTGACCCGACCGCGTGGACAGTTTCCACGAACCTGTTGTTCATATCGTTCGTCGATTCGCACTCTTCCAGGCATTGGAAGCGATTATGTAATTCGAGTTGAAAGCTATCGGGGTTCTGGTATTGGACAGGTGTGGGTCGGAGTATAGACTTCATCAAGCGAGACCGCTCGACTTTCGTACGAAGATTCAATGTGCCTCGAACCATCCGGTGATCACTCCCAGTTTTAATCCTGCTGATCACAGAGACATCATTGAATATTTGCCGTTTGTCCGTCAAGATGAAGTCTATCTCATTTTTAGTGGATCCATCAGGGCTAATCCAGGTCCACTTCCTTTGTGGCCGCTTCTTGAAGAAGGAATTCATCATAAAGAGGCTTTCCTTCTCCAAAAAGTTGGCCAGTTTATGGCCCCTTTGGTTTCTCTGTCCAAATCCATATTGCCCCACTCTCAACTCATCGTCTGTCCTTTTGCCTAGTTTTGCGTTGAAATCTCCCATAACTACCGTGAAGTGGGTTTTGGACGTGTGGATGGCTTTCGAGATGTCCTCGTATAAGGCCTCCACTACGTCGTCGGAGTATGTCGAGGTCGGTGCGTAAACATGTATGACCTTCAACGAATACCGTTTGGTAATTCTGAGTATAAGGAACGCTACCCTTGTCGACACGCTCTCAATCCTCTCCACGTTGTCTACGAGAGACTTACGAACGATAAACCCTACACCGCCTTGGGATGGGTGATCTCCCTCCCGGTAGAAGAGCAGGTTTCCAGACCGGAGGATTATCGTGCCCTCTCCCTCTCTTCGCACTTCTGATAATCCTACAATGTCCCATCGGATTTTGCTCAATTCCTCTTCCAGCTCGATGACCCTCTCGTCGGTCCTAAGTGTCCGAATGTTGTGTGTTACCAGGGCCAAGGGTCGATGTTTTTGGTAGCCAGATCGCGACCGGAGATTCTTCGCACCCCCTGTCCCGCCACCATCGAGCCCGCTACCAAGATGAGACCGTGGGCCGTCTCTTTTGGTGCATACATTTATTTTTTGGGGGGGAATAATGCCATAATCCGATAGCCGCTGCCTACTCTCCCGGTGTGACCCTTAGCCGGTTTTTACGACTCCCACGGGCATGCAAGGGGTGACGACATATGTATTCTCTTCCTGTCGCCACACGGGATAGAGAATACGTATATATATATATATATATATATATATATATATATATATATATATATATATATATATATATATATAATATTATTGTGTTCTACTCAGTCGTTTTATTGAGTTCAGACCCTTCTGCCCTTACTACTAATCCGCGCAAGGATATAATAGTCATCTGAGGCTAATATTTATTATTATTTATATAATAATAAGTATTAGCCTAATTATTTACAGGAATAAATAATTATTGAATTATGTATTCTTCACGGGTCTTCACCTTCTTTTTAATTTTACCAAAATACAAAACTATTATGGTAGTTATTTGTTATCATATGTACGATTTTGCACAAATAAAAATGTTAATGGTAAATTATGAAATCTCGAATTTTTGTTAAATAATATCTAAAGGGCTAAATTTTTATAATGCACTTAGTATAAACGCTAGCACGATTATAGAATAACAGCTTTTCAATAGTCAAAATAATAAAAGAAAATATAACATTAAAAGAAATATTTTTAAAATTACATTTAACTCAACCTTTTTTTTTTTTTTTTATTGGTAGGCTATGGGTGCGTCTCGCCCCGCCGAATCGGTCCGGGGTGACGGAGAAGGCGGCGCATGACCCCATAGACCCACCGTAAAATCCTCTCTCTTCGCCGTGCGAGCGGACCACCGGTACCCGATCTTTGTCTTCGGTGGACATTTAACTCAACCTGGAGAAGTAATCTGAGTGAGATAAGTAATGTATAAATGATACTATCAAGTTTAATTTATAAATTGGATTCCTATACGTGTGCACTCGTCGTCTTTATGTTATTTTTAAAATAAGAGTGTGAGTAACGAGCCAGTTTTGAACATGTTTATAAAAAAAATATTCCATTCGAATAATTTACGCTATAGAGCTGCAGCAAAAATTTACAGCAGTGATTTGCTGTAAAGTTTTAAATTTCTTATTTGTCTTTATATGCTAAATTAGGAACAGTTCTCTAGGTTTATCATTCTTCATATACATGGGATGTATTCATTTGCTAGGCGCGATTCATTGAATTCGAACTTCTTCACAATAGGAGGGAAAATAATCTACTATTCCAAGCTGATCAGAAGTGTTCGTATAGGGTGTTGTTTCCAGTTTTTATTATATTTATTAGTATATGTGAAAATAAAATTTTAAACAGTTTTTCAACATAAGTAGGCAATCATGTGTAGAATTTTAACTCTTACATTCGGCGTCATCGCTAATTAGGTCACATTTTGTGCATTCGTAAATACATTTAATCCAGTATTTACAATAATAATCCTTAAAATCAACAATAATCTTGGTCGGATCGTGAGATTTTCGAATAAATCTTTATTGTGGTGGTAGGACCACGCTGTTGACAGTTCTCTGTCTACAGCGGTGGGCCGGTCCGTCCGGGGCACTCTCGCAGAAGATCGACGTCTGAGTAATGGCAATGTGCTATTGCGCTTCGTTCGGTGAGCGAGAGAGCCGGGAGCCCAACCGGGTGGGTTTGAGGATTGTAATGGTAGGCAGCGGCCTACCTATAGCCTTGGTTATAGTAAAGGTCCATGGGCGGCAGTGATACTTACCATTAGGTGTGCTGCTAGCTCGTTTACCACCATAAGCAATTAAAAAAAAAGAAAAATAGTACCAGATATTATGCGCATATATACATAGATATATGCGCATTATGCAACAAAGTTAGGGCAACTTTGTTGCATAATGCGCATGTAAGATAAACTATATATGTACTTGATCAATAACATATTGATCTTTTGATGTTAATCTGACTTTATTAAACGTTAGACGTGGCACAGGTAAACGAATACCATCTAATGGCAAGTTTTTTTAAATATACATTTTTCCAATGTATTATTCAGCCTTTCAATATAACATCTTTTCTATAGTCTATTTTAAAAAAATCACTAAAGGCTCGCACACAATTTAGCTGTCAATCAAACGTTTATAGTGTTCTCACTATGGAAGGGTTTTGTTATATTTCCACAGTTATTTTTAAAGAGTGAACTATATGGGTTTTTTTTTGCTTAGATCCCTAATTTTAAATTGAAGTATTAATTAGTATAATGATATTAAATTGTAAAACTTCTTACAAGTTACGAATTAATTTTGATTACTTACATGATAATCATTTTATGAGACGTAATATATTGACTTTAAGCACTGGATACAAGCACGAAGTAAAAGATTAGATATGTTATTCACGTCGGTATCTTCACAGGCCATATATGTCCCACTGTTTAGCTCGGGCCTCCTCCATAATGTGAGGGATATTAACCTACTATGACGCTGGTCAGACGTGTTGGTGTAGGGGTTTCGAGTTTTCCTTCTGTTGCATAGATGTTGTATGCGTTTTATATCCCTTACTCGTCTCTTACGATTACCCACGGGTAAGACAGAGGGTGGTGAATTGTATTCTTACTACGTCACCACACGGAGGACTCTCAATGTATATTATATACACGTCGGTATTGATCATAAAAACTAAAATTAATATACCTATTTGACACTTCCCAACGGAAGGGGTACATTGTTGCAATCATTAGGTATGCTTGGCAGGCAGATTGGCCCTCGCAGTTGGTGTTATGGATTTCTTACGTGAACAGTGCTGCACATTAGCCTGGAGCTCCCTTAGAACTTTCCCTAAGGCTTGGCGATGCATTGTAATCTCAATGCGGCATTATGCGCATAAAAATAATAACTAATTGGTATATTAATCAAGCCCGAACTACTGTAGCTGGAAATATCAAAATTTATATAAATGTCCCTCTTATACTATATAGCGCAAAGGAAAAAAGAAATTCGGTCGATGATTCGATAAGATGATGAAAAAGAGAATATTTGAATAAATGGTCTTTTATGTATATTTATATAATATATAGTTATGATTATTTAAGGTTATAATATAACCTTAATTATGTAGTAATAGGTTTGATATTTAAAGCATAAAATGTGTATCATAGTTTTTGAAATTCAGTATTTGAGAATGTAAAAGAAAGGATAAGAAAGGGTGAAAGTGAGTGAGGCAATTACATAAAAACATATTTTGATCTATGCGAAAGAAAGGAAATCCAATTCGTCCGAGTAGAATGGTATAATAGGTCAATTCCCTTTCTATAATATAGGAGATATGACCCAACAGCAGGACATATAGCTTTTTATAGCTTAGATGAATACAATTTATAACAATCTTTTTTTGATTTAGGTATAGGTATACCTATTTCATATGAAACGACTAAGAGATATAAATATCACAACTAGGAGAGTAAAACTAAAAACGAAATAACAAATTAAAACAAAACTATATTAACTTTTTTTAAAAGACCGTGCGTTATAAAATAGGTAATCGATTTCTCAGGCGATATAAATACAAATAATCCTGTTTTATAAATACAAATAATCTTTATAATGCGGGACAGTTTACAAACATACAATTTACGGACACAAATTACACCCAGAAATTGATGTTCTGAACAACAATTAGTGCACTCCCAGCACCCTATTAACAATTAGTGATCCTGCTGGAATCAATCCCACGCTACTTGACAAAGGCTTTACTGACAAGCGTAGTATTGTACGCCAATTACCTCACTATTGAAGACAATGCGTCCACAACAATGGTTCGTATATGGGCTGTAAAGAAAAGTAAGATGGCTCTGTAAATTTTAATTCATATATAAGCCTATCCATGACCACTGTTGGACATCAACAACGGGCAACAATTTAAATCAATGAGTACCTAATCAGCCAGTTTTGCACGCTTGCTGTCTCATGAGCTGGCGCAGAATCTAGTCGCAACAGCCAGTGTCAGTTTTAAACATAATTAAAGAAAGATGTTTTATAGTATTTCCAAGAACGATATTTTGGCAAATATTTCTGGTCAGTGTTCGAAAAGAGACCTTCCAAATTCGGCCTAGGTCGCGTTCGTTTTGTCGAGATAGGTAATCTGTAATTAAAGTTTAGCTTTCAAATCTTATTTCTATTAGAAAACTCGAAAATTGAGTGAACTTTTTACAATTCTAAAAAAATTTTTGCTATTCTAGAAATGTCGTGTCCTACATTCTTCGTACGCACAAAATAATATCACTCTACACCATCCATCCCCATTCATATCAATCATCCGCACTCATCGTCATCCGTCCCAATCATCCCATCTGTGTCTGCCCTCATTCATTTCATTCATCCCCATCGACCTCTTCCTCCATTCAGGGGGATGAGGGGTGGTGATCCATTCCCACTCATACCATTCGTCACCACTCGTTGTGGGAAGATCCGCTTCCATTCATACCAGCTGCCACCACTTATGTTGTGAAAGCGTCATCCCATCGGTCTACCCTCATCCCAGTATCGCTTCTCATCTTGATAAACTTTAATACTTACAAATATTACAAGATTCAGATTTCTTATCAACAAATAATATAAAACATACCCATACAACCGATTGGTTTTTAAACGTTATCACTTTTGAAATATGCTTTTGTAATATGTAAAAATCTTTAAATGTAACTCTCATTATAAGTTACTTCGTTAAACGAAAAATCATCCAAAACAAAAATACTTTTAATATAAAAAATCTATGAATTCCCTGTAGTAAAATGCTTTTAAGGTACCTAAGAGCTTTTCTACTTTAAATTATCATTCGAGTGAAATGGCGAATTCATCATTCAAATATTAAAAAATAATTCGAGTGAAATTAAATATTCGAATTATAAATTATCATTCGAAAACTAAATACCAAATCATTTGAATAATCCGGATGTTATTTTTGTCAATAATCATTCATCGCTGCTGGTATCTATCGTTTTTCTTCAACACCAAATATTCTATTAGTTCGTAAAGTGTCGCATAGATGGCTCAGACTGAACATCTTTTTAGTTATTAAAGTTTTGTAAACGGGTGCTTGCTTTAAGTAATTTTTTTTAATTAGAGTTAGTGTAAAAACGATTTTTTAATTACTAAATAATGAAAGTTTTATTTGCTTAAAAGCAAAGTAACACTGAGTAACTGACCAACAAGTATCTCTCTATAGTTTGTACGTGGCTACTGTCAAGATAGCTCTGTCAGTGATTCGGCTGCGTTCGCGTTCAAAAACTTAATTCAAATTATATGACCTATAGTTACTATAACTATACATTGGTTGCTTTCCATTTAGTAACACAGAGGGACTCTGCAGTACATTGTGAAACATTGCCCAACACTGTGTAAAAGTTTAGTCTAAACTTTAACACAGTGTTTGGCAGTGTTTCACAATGTACCGCAGAGTCCCTCTGTGTTACTAAATGGAAAGCAACCATTATCTATGGCCTACAGTAATGAAATGATGGTATAAAAAAATAGGACTAGTTCCACATTTCATTTTCCATATGTCTATATTTAGTTATATTAACTATATGTGTTTATGGAGAATTATTTTAAAATATTTTAACTTAAATTGTGTGTTATGGAAAAAAGAATGCCATTTGATGTAATATAAAGTAGAGACAATGCCAGAGGATAATGAATATGATTTTATAGTTACTTTGAATTTGTTTATATGTTCTGTCAATATTTTAAAGAAGACATTACAATGACCTTACTAGCATTCTGTTTACAGTAACAAGTGAATTTTTTACTTTATGGAAATTTATTTATTAACAGTGACTTCGTAGAAGCTAAAGAATTATATAGAAATACTATTCGGTAATTCTTTCTCTGTTAGTATGAGAATTCCCTTTGCCTTACCCAAAGTGTGAATTGAAACAAATAAATCTCTGTGGTTCCAATTTTTAAGTCAAATTACTAGATACTATGTCAACATTTTGACAGCTTACCATATTATTTATCTTGTAATTTATCAAATAGAAAGTGAATTGCGACTTTATGGATTCATGAATAATATAATTTAGCGTGTAAATATATTTTAAATATTGAATAATCACAGCTAGTGGGTGATTAAATGGTTTTTGGCCTTGGGTCAGGGTATGTATAATAACATGTTACCCACATACAGTTACTCTTTGGCCTAAAATAATCCATTAATAAATTCAATCCTCTAACGATATGTTAAATTATCGGTAATCTTCCATATTGCATCCATTGTATTTGCCTTTTATATTATTTAAATATATTACATATAATGTTAATTTGACAGACATTTTTCATTCTTGTTGATAAGATTTGTGGAATTCATAAGATTAAAGCTTGATTGACTACAACTAATATTTTTAACTTATTGTCTCAATTGTTATCATACATTTTGTATTTTGGTTATTTACCAAATTATGCCCTATAAATTTAATATTTTAGTAAAGGTTATTTTTTTATCCAACAGTTTTATTATTACTTTCACTTCTAGGTAATTAGAATGCCGTTACTATAGTAAAGTGACGAAAGCCTGAGAAAATAATCTAAGTATATAAACAAAGAGATGAGTGCCGGTGGGCCACAGATAATGAACAATTTACCAGCTGGAGTTAATGCTGATAATAATTTGTTGCCAGGAGGCCCTATTATAAACCCAACAATGAATAGAAACCGAAATAATAATCAAAATCCTTTATTGAATGTTAGAGAGAGATTATTTCATGCATTATTTTTTAAATTTGCCTTAGCATATGCTCATACATTTCCTAGACCTGTAAGAAGATTTTTTGAGTTCCTTGTGCTGTTGAAAGCACTTTTGGCTTTTTTTGTTCTTGCATATATTCATATAGCATTTTCAAGAACTCCTACAACATGCTTAAATCATGTTAAGGACTCATGGCCTAGAGATGGTATATTGCGAGTAGAGATTTTGAGAAATCCCGCACAGGACTACACAATCGAGCAGAGCTATGCTAAAGAGCGTAAACTGAAAAAGGACAAGGAGGAGCTCAATTCTATGTTAGGAATCTTAGCTTCAGAAGGGTAAGATGACAATTATGTAATCTAAATTATAATCTATCATTTTGAATTGGTTATTTATTGATAATTAAGTTAAACTGATACCAAATAGTAACTGTTTTTCATAATATTTAGGATTTAAGATTGGTAGTACAAATACTATATAAGCCATCATCATCATTATTTATTGACACTTTAAAAATGTCATTTCTATAGATAGCTATATATATATATATATATATAAAAGATTTTCTTGATTGTTTCCGTTTATTTACAGTTTTATTAATATTGAATCCTCAACTAATGAAGATATAGATGATGATGAATATATTCGTGATGGAACAGATTATGGAAATATTACTCGTGTTCATGATACAGAAGGAGATTCTCCTGATAAAGTGATAGAGACTGCATATCTGGACCCTAGAGAAGAGACTGGTTCTAGTGACGACATAGACCTCAATGCAACCATAGTATCTGGTGAAGATGTGGAACCTTCTTCTTCAATATGGGAAGGCATAATGGGACTTGTGGAGGATATTGATAGAGATTCGAAATTAGTTGATGTAAGTAGAATTTTGTAATAAAATTTTATTGACTCATTACCTCTTATAGTTAATCTAATTATCTCAATTGTTAATAAGACAACAAGAGGAATAATAAATTTTTAATTGATCATTGTATCTCCCTTACAAAGAAGATGTTGGGATTAAAATAAACAGAAAATAGAGTGTTATTAGGTTATTAGCAGTAATGAAGTGTGTTACGAGAAACTGGATCAAATTGTAGTTTAAATGAAAATTTATAAAAACTTGATTACGAGTGATACATTTTTCGCATTATTTTTTATAAATAATCAAGCGATTTTTTTGTATAAATAAAAATTTCAGTAATTTAAATGAAAATGTTGATTTTATTCCTGTGGTGAAGTTAAAACATAATTAATACCTCTTTACTTACTATTTTTCACTATTTTTGATTACTTCTCTGTAAACATGTGTTGTACAAAATAAAAAAATAGGTAAATTAGTTACATCAATGAAAGGAAAACTAGAAACGAAATATAACTACAGCATAAAATCTGAAATCTGTGGGCGAGTGGGTGTTACCAACATAGTTTGAATTAAGTAAGCATGCTGAGATGTCAATGGCAAAGTATTATCGTGCATTTGATTGACATTAAATATATTGAAATGCTAATTCTAGGCCTATTTGTGAAAAAACGTTATGATAAGTTGCATAATTATTTCTCATAAGACGGTGTGACTTAGCGATGATATGCACATGGTAAGATTGGCGTAAAATAAGCAATGCTTATTGAACTTGATATATTGTATGTTCATGTCGTAATCCTTGAAGGGATATAAAAAAGTATGCACCCATAGATATTCTTGTTTTTTGAAATATTTTTCAGCCTCTATATATATATGTTTCACTCTTGGGCTTGGGCCTCTTAGGCAAAATATTCGATAAGTTTTTCTTTTCTTACGTTAATTTTATCAGCATATTATATGACTTAGTGGTCTTACAGAACAGTTACCGGCAAGAAAGTTTTGGTGAATTTTACTCATTTTTTGTCACCACACGGAAAATATTAGTAGCCTGGTCTTTAAATGCAAAGTTTTAAACACAACGTACTTATCAACAAGACCATACGTACTTGTTTATAAGCGTAAGCATATTTTGGTGCAATATTTGAGATAGGAACTAAAATAAATAAATCCCTAGAATAGAGTGTAATCGACAAAATCCAAAGAGTTAATAATATACTAGGTGGAAATGTGTAGGCTAAGTCGCTCGACAAACCGATAAGAGCTAGGGAAGAGAGGCTCTTGAATATTAACCACGTATCGCGCGACAAAATGACTTTCACCAGGTGGACCGGTGACTTGTTGAAAGTCGCAGAGAGTTATTTGATGCAGGTGGCATGGGAATACGCCTTACAGTTATTTACTATTCCTGCTCGCCATCCTTTGCTGTTTGCTTGCTTGCTGTTTAATGTTGTAAAAAGCGTTGAAGTTATAACACGTAAATAAGCAAGCTTATATACAAAAGAACAACGTGTTAAGATCGTCGTAATTTAGTAGTTTATTTTACTACTGCCCTTAGATCACTGTGAGTTTGTCAATTATTGAATTAGTTTATAATTATTGCCAATCCTATGACATTTTTTGTCTTATGATTTGAACTCAGCACCTCACGATCAGGAGTCATAAGCAGATCAACGAGATAGTCCAAAGTATAGATCTATATAAATAGATGTTAATTAACGCATGTAAAGAACGTTGATTAAGATACAAATAACATTTCTTTATGACATGTGATAGTGAGATATCAAAGTTCATTCAACTCTTTTGAATGTAAAATTACTAAATTTTACTTCATCATACAAATTACTTGTCTGTGAGCTTGTGTAAGCGCTTTATACATACGTGCATTGTTTATCTGATTAAAGATCTGATATCTCTTCCTTTATAATAAATAATAATAAAACAAATATGAAGTATCAAGATAAATATGCCTTAAATTAATTCAATTGTGAGATTATCTATACGAAAACATATTTTATAGTTGTCTGTAATGACTAATAGGTAGTCAGAGGAGTAACACACCATTTCGTCATATACAATTGATACGCGAAATATGAATGTGTTTTAACTTCGCTTAACCCTTTTGTTATAAAGATGGGAATATAAAACAATATAGCGAAGACAAAAATGACCCTTTTAAAGTCAATCCGCAAATACTAATGCAGTATATATTACCACCTCGTCTTATTCGGCTAGACGTGACTATCATTTATGGATCACACTAAGAATTGTTCTACACGTCCGGATCTCGTACAAGCTGACGTGTATGATTTCTTCGATATAGTATTAACTTAGTTTGAATCTGTTCTTAGGGGGCGTTCAAGTATTACGTAACGCAATTTGGGGAGAGGGGGGAGGGTCTTGTAAAATGTTACAATGCGTTACATAGCCGGGAGGGGGGTCCAAACAACGCGTTACGTAACATTGTTATTTTATTAAATAAAAAATTAGGGAATTAAAATTTCCCAAGTTGCCAAGCAAATTTTATTTTTTAGATGATGAATAAACAATATTCACATGTATTGCGAGTTTGGAAGCTCTTTTTTTATTTATTATTGCCGCAAATACGTTTAAAAACGGTCACTTGGGTGTTACGTAACGTTCAGGGAGGGGGATACATAGAAACGTTACGGCGCGTTACATTGTATCAAAAATCTTCAAAAATTGCGTTACGTAATACTTGAACGCCCTCTTAGATTAATGCCATAATAGGGTTCTGGGACACTGCGTTAATGGTAGGACCCGCGGGCTGGTCCGTCCGGGGTGGTACCACACTCTCACAGAAGATCGACGTCTGAGCAATGGCAATGCGCTATTGCGCTTCGTTCGGTGAGCGAGAGAGTCGGAAGCCCAACTGGGTGGGTTTAGGGTTATTGGTAGGCAGCGGCCTAGCTATACCCTTGGTATTGCAAAGTTCCATGGGCGGCAGTGACACTCACCATCAGGTGTGCTGCTTGCTCGTTTGCCACCATAAGCAATAAGAAAAAGCACCTTCATTTTCTTTTTCTGCTTCTAGAGCTTGTAACTAAAATATTTTTGGCCAAATCACAAAAAAAAATATTCGGACGAAATATATTTTTTT
Organism: Lymantria monacha; assembly: GCA_905163515.2. Lineage (NCBI taxonomy): Eukaryota > Metazoa > Arthropoda > Insecta > Lepidoptera > Erebidae > Lymantria > Lymantria monacha. The sequence continues at coordinate 12,744,436 of LR991098.1, read as the reverse complement.
ATGACCGATTTAGTGATATCCTTGATTGTTACTAAGTTCATATTGAATTACAAATTGAAATAATTCTATGGTTTAGTGTCGTTTCTATGTTAAACCGTGCTATTAATCTATACTATACTATAAATTTCCGTAGTAGCATCTATTTCTCACGGTGTCACTAATGCCACAGTTGTACTTGCATTATCAGGACGGCTACAACAGTGCATTTTTAGTGTTCTATTATCTAATTTTAGCTCTGTTAGAACTTCTGACGGAACTACTGAACGTTATCATAAGTCCTTCTTTAAACGCTTACCTATTACCTACTTATAAAAGGTATTTATGAAAGCCGTACTCCGTGACAATGAAAGAATATGTGTTAAAAGTAGTACATAATACAAAGCCTATTTTCTAATTCATAATGTTCAGATACTTTAGATGTTGATGTTTGTAATAAACGTGATTTAAGTTGAATGTATGTATGCATTAACGATAGCAATTATCGTATACTGCGGTATTGATACACAATTAATTCATTTAAAGTATTTTGTAACTGTATTGTGCAACTAACTGTAGATGTGTTGGTAGACATATAAGGTGCAATAAAATTTGTTAATATGTAGTAATAAGTTTTTGTCTATATTTGATTTGAACGAAATGAATAACTTTATTTTTATTGCTTGATTTTTAAGTAATAGTTATTTATTTTGCTTTAAAGATTTGTTATACCTTTTTAATATGTTTTCAAATTGCTTTCGATTAAGTTTTTTAGTTGATAACCATTTTTTTGTTGATAACCAAATCAATGAGTACTTAATTTATCATATTACTAGACATCAAATTTATTGGGCACAATATTATTTGCGTAGCGCAGCTTCTAGGTACGATATCATTATTCACGTATTAGCAAACGTAACGTAACGTAAACGAAAAGTAAAACGCTTCAACTAATAAGGGAATGTCCCCAAATTGCGTGAGATGTTAAGAGGGGATTTGAGTTGGCTCGGGACACTCGGTAGGGAGAAGTGGACTTACCAACTTATTCGTTAACGCAAATATACATACATACATATCATCATGCCATATCCCTTGCAGGGTAGGCAGAGGGAGCAGAGTGCCAGAGAACTCTATCCTTGCATACTTCACTCGCTTCCTCAACATTCATTCAATTCAATCAATTCTCGCTGGTTTCGGAGACTCTTGGCTCCATCTTCCTTCAGTACTTGATCAATCTGGTCTAAGTAGGTGAGTCTCGGTCTCCCCCGGTACCTACATCCTTCCACTTTCGCATTGTATATCTTCTTAACCAGACGTTCGTTCGGCATTCTTTTCACATGTCCGAACCATCGGAGCATTCCCTTTCGCATCTTTACACCAATACTCTCTTTCATACCTACTCGCTCTCTTACGTCGTCGTTGCGAATGCGGTCAGTCAGCCTAACTCCACAGATTTGCCGTAGAGATCGCATTTCGACGCAAATATGGTTTTTTAAAATGTATAGTTAAACTGACCTGCAGACCCTAGTCGACACAATGACAGAAGATTGTAAGAAAAGGGGTCTACGCGTGAATGTGAGCAAAACCAAAATAATGGTCTTTGAAAGAGATAAAACCAGAACAGATGTAAGAGTAACAATAGGTAATGATGTACTAGAGCAAGTGGATGAATTTGTATATCTTGGATGTGGATTTAGCCGAGATGGAAGGTACACCACTAATATAGAGCGAAGAGTGAATGCGGGAAATAGAGTGAACGGAGCGTTGGGGCAACTTCTCGGCAGCCACCACCTCAGCCAGAAGGCACGTGTAGCAATACATAACGCAGTGCTTGTCCCAACATTACTGTATGGAAGCGAGAGTTGGGTATGCAGAAAAGAGTATGATAGTAAAATTAATGCGGTCGAAATGCGATCTCTGCGGAAAATCTGTGGAGTTAGGCTGACCGACCGCATTCGTAACGACGACGTAAGAGAGCGAGTAGGTATGAAAGAGAGTATTGGTGTAAAGATGCGAAAGGGAATGCTCCGATGGTTCGGACATGTGGAAAGAATGCCGAACGAACGCCTGGTTAAGAAGATATACAATGCGAAAGTGGAAGGATGTAGGTACCGAGGGAGACCGAGACTAACCTACCTAGACCAGATCGGTCAGGTACTGAAGGAAGGTGGAGCCAAGAGTCTCCGAAACCAGCGAGAATTGATTGAATTGAATGAATGTTGAGGAAGCGAGTGAAGTATGCAAGGATAGAGTTCTCTGGCACTCTGTTCTCTCTGCCTACCCTGCAAGGATATGGCGTGATGATATGTATGTATGTATAGTTAAACTTCTTGCTAATCTATTAGCAAACATAACGCATCCTTATCAGCAGTCTTGTCATTATATTCATAAATCAGGGTAGGTCAGTACATTACTCAGTTTATCAAACATTAATGACCTGCGCTCGCTTCGTTTTGGGTTATTGATATTGATATGATGTTTTTATTAAATTATCAAATTCATAAGAACAAATTTTATTTAAATATCATACCTATTCAATTTACAGATCACCTTATCTTTTAAATTTATTTTCATCATATTGCCTCTTTGCTTCAATAATGTGTTATCTTGAAAAATTAAATTTTAAAGGAGTGTTTTTCAAGTTTCAAAAAATAACTGACTGACCTATATAAATCTATGATTTTTATTATTTCATTATTCTATAATTAAATCATCTATGATTTGAATCAGATTTACGATATAAAAAATATTCGTTGCGAAACTATTATTTTTTGAAATTTGAAAAAGACTCCTCTAAAATGTAATTTTTCAAGTTAACACATTATTGAAGCAAAGAGGCCATATATATTTATTTTTATCATACAAAATAGTGATGTTTAGTGACATTTCAGTTAATTAACTTGGGCTATTAATGGTGGGGCTTAGTATCAGCGATGTCAGTTGATTCTTTAGTTGTCTTTTAAAAAAATCAGTTGGAGAAATAGGTTTGGTGACAAATTATATTCTTTGTCTACCAATACATGAGTAATCTGTCTGAGACAATAATGTTATGTGGCTACCGCGATAGGCCTGTTTTGGATCCCGTATATGAGAAATTTTGAAATTAAATCATCATATCAGCTTTATACGTTCCATTGTCTCAAGACACCTCAAAAGTAGGAGAGCAATTGATCTATTATCTACTACTATCCACGCTAAAAAGACGGGTAATTATAGGGTTTTATTTCAAGTTTTCCCTCATTAAAAAAACAGTTTTGCATATTAATTAAATATAACTAGAAAATTAAATAAAAATACATAACACTTTAACTGTTACTTAATGTGCTAAGGGGGAAATAAAAAGTACTTTTCGCAAGCTTGTGTTATCATTTTTATTAGTTCAATGGCATTTGACTACCGATTGCAGTGTTTCGACATGCGGGAGTCTCGCTGGTTAGTGGCGTAAAATGCGATTATCGATAGAGATATTTCTAGTTTAAATAGCGTTTCAGTTAAAATTATTGTTACGCTCTTTCGTCACGAAAATTTAATAGCTGATTAAAGTTTGGAGTAATGTGCTTATTTGTATTCCATCCATCCATTTATTAATCAGCTTATTAATGTCCACGGATGTATATATTCTATTCTTACTCCAAGGATGAATAATCGTATTAAGTGGGTTAAAATTACACATCAAAATATGCTTGCGCTTCGGCAATAAAGTTGCGAGACTCTTAATATTAGTTAAACAAATTTTATATTAGTTAATCTCTTAATATTAGTTAAAGATTTAAACGTGAAAACAAATCCATGTATAATTGAGATTTTTATTTTCCATTTCAGGAATCTCTTGACGAGTCTGCAGCTAATGACTCTTCAAAAGGTACGTAAATACTATAAAACAATTTCACTAGCCATTTTGCAATTCAACATAGAAAATATATTTTCGTTCGGACATTTATTAGAGTAGAATTGTATGTACTCAATTGCCAAAATGTTTCTTTACGCTTTTTAATACTTGCCAAACTGACGACATATAATAGCTTGTCAGTTTCGCAAGTATATATATATATATATATGTATATATATATATTTTTCTTTAATGATTTAAGTGGAAGTTATAGCACGTTATTTTAGTCTGTAGAGATCAGTTGGCATGTCTTTAGCAAAGTCGATATATTTTCAATGACAGTATGGCTACTTAAATTTACTGATAAAAGATGTACTATAAATATCAAATCTGATGATGCTTAGTTGATTTTTGACTCAAAAAATTATGTAGACTGGTGAATGTTCGTTAAAAGTTTAGTTATTAAGACCCATTTGTAAGGTTGCTCTAATAAGCTTACGCTAATGCTGCTAATATTATTATGTATTATTTTCTATAAATCATTTCAGTCACGTTAAGATAATTGTGAACTGTATTAGTCATAATGACTTCTAATGTTTACGCGAGTATTACACATTTGAAATAAAACTACTTTTTACGAATTCTATCGCGTTTGTATTTGATTTATAATTTCCCGACGTTTAGAGTTTAGTCAGTTCTTGCCACCTGTCAAGTGCCAGATCCCTCTACAGGATGCAGGAGTTTATAAATTAGACTGTGACTGTGGTCTCTCTTATATAGGCCAAACAAAGAGATCTGTAAGAACTCGGATCAAGGAACACATAGCTGATGTGAAACACCGCCGTCACACTAAGTCTGCAGTCTGTGAGCATAGTCAGGACCGCGCCCGCCATTATATCAGGTTTGATAAACCACAAATCCTCGCAAAAGAACACCGATACCTTCCTAGACTGGTTCGCGAGGCTATTGAAATCAAAAAACATAAAAATTTCAATAGGGAGGATGGCTGGGTATTATCATCAAGCTGGGATCCTGTCATTCACTTAATTAAAAATAAAACTAAGAAAACCACCACAAGACTGCAAGACACTGTGAGCACTTATTGTATAGATTTGACCCACAATAATAGTTAAATTTTAATTTAATTAATTTTAGTAAGATAAAGTAGGCCGCCACTCAAAAATTCAATAATAAAATTAGTATCATGCCTCCTGAGTTTTCTCGCCGGATCTTTCTCAGAGTGGCCGCGTTCCGATCCGGTAGTAGCTGAATAGTTTTTTGTTAGTTTTGTAAATATTGTAAAATTGCCACAATAATAATTATCATAAATTAAATACCTTGATAATAAAAAATCATATACAACATAAATTTTATATATAGAATCATTCTCTTTTTGTACTGGCAATGAATTGTATTAATTTTGTATAAAAATGTGGGTCAAAATTTAATATCTTATAGGGTAGATATAAATAAATTTCTGTAATAACAATGACATATTGGACGTAAGACACCTCAGTCCTCCCGTAACCATGATCACTGTAAAGTGTTCGAAACGTCGGGAAATTATAAATCAAATACAAACGCGATAGAATCCGTAAAAAGTAGTTTTATTTCAAATGTATTAGTCATAGTTTTAATACGATATCAGTAATTATTGGCAATATTAAAATTATTGTTATTAAAATAAATCTGTAGATTGTTCGAAGTGAAAATGCTGCTTAAACATAACTCAGACATAATCAATAAGATAAAATAAATCAAGAACGTTATATATTTACTAGCTATGCCATCAGATCCTCTTCAGTGGATTAGATACTAATATAATTAATGCTGTTATTTATTTGGAAACCCACGTTAATAGTTTGTATTTTAGGAATTATTTAACGTTTGGTAATATTAGGAATAATATCAGTATTAAAATTAGCCATAATACATCATTAGCAATTTTTGATATGTCAGCAGTTATCTTGAGAACGCTTGACGGCAATTGTTACTACATTTAATCGGTTTAATTTGTTAACATTGCTCCGTTCCTATTTGTCGCATCGTTATGTATTATAAGCCTTTCTTGATAATCAGCCTGATCTCTATCTGATACAGTTTTTTTTCGAATTCAACTTGTGTAATGAAACAAAATCTCTTTAGTTTTATAATAATATATAAATCTTAATACATGGCGCAAATTACAGAGCCATAAGCTTGGCCAGTTTGGCAGCAAAAGTGTATGGTAAAATTATTGAAAGGAGAATGAGGATGGTGTCCGATGGTTTACTGTGTGAGACACAAGGAGGTTTCAGGAGTGGAAGGGGGGGATGCATGGACCAAGTGTTCTCTCTGCGCAACATTGTGGAGAAGCATCTGGCTCTAGGTCAGAGCGTTTTCTGCAGTTTTGTGAATCTGGAGAGAGCATTTTACACGGTTGTACGACAGGAACTTTGGGACATTTTACCGGAGTGTGGTATTAACGGTAAACTGCCAAACTGGTCAAGCTTTATGGTATTAACGGTGTGCGGCTGGATGATGGAATGTCGCCTTGGTTTGACGTCAATATCGGCGTTAAGCAGGGGTGCGTTCTGTCAGCCAGGCTGTTTATCATATATCTGGATAAATGTCTCCAAAGGTTGAACGATATGAATGTGGGAGTCCAGATGGGCGACTCAGTGGTCACTGCTCTGCTTTATGCAGATGATGCAGTCCTGCTGGCACAGTCAGCGACCGACCTGCAGACCCTAGTCGACACAATGACAGAAGATTGTAAGAAAAGGGGTCTACGCGTGAATGTGAGCAAAACCAAAATAATGGTCTTTGAAAGAGATGAAGCCAGAACAGATGTAAGAGTAACAATAGGTAATGATATACTAGAGCAAGTGGACGAATTTGTATATCTTGGATGTGGATTTAGCCGAGGTGGAAGGTACACCACTGATATAGAGCGAAGAGTGAATGCGGGAAATAGAGTGAACGGAGCATTGGGGCAACTTCTCGGCAGCCACCACCTCAGCCAGAAGGCACGTGTAGCAATACATAACGCAGTGCTTGTCCCAACATTACTGTATGGAAGCGAGAGTTGGGTATGCAGAAAAGAGTATGAAAGTAAAATTAATGCGGTCGAAATGCGATCTCTGCGGAAAATCTGTGGAGTTAGGCTGACCGACCGCATTCGTAACGACGACGTAAGAGAGCGAGTAGGTATGAAAGAGAGTATTGGTGTAAAGATGCGAAAGGGAATGCTCCGATGGTTCGGACATGTGGAAAGAATGCCGAACGAACGTCTGGTGAAGAAGATATACAATGCGAAAGTGGAAGGATGTAGGTACCGAGGGAAACCGAGACTAACCTACCTAGACCAGATCGGTCATGTACTGAAGGAAGGTGGAGTCAAGTGTCTCCGAAACCGGCGAGCGTGTATGAAGAGAATTATGAATGTTGAGGAAGCGAGTGAAGTATGCAGAGATAGAGTTCTCTGGCACTCTGTTCTCTCTGCCTACCCTGCAAGGGATATGGCGTAATGATATGTATGTGTATACTACATGTAATACATGGTTATTGTTTATGTATAAATGACTGTATTTTCTTTCCCGGTATACAGCAGACACAACGCTAAAAGCGCGAATAAATTAATTATCATAAAACATTAAGTCGTCTAAAACAATTCATGGTAGGCCGTGTATAACAAGCTGCCTAACCGAATTACAATGGCAATGGCAAAATTATAATTTTAATAGACTTAAAGACCCGTCTCAAACGCTGGCTCGTCGCTTTTTGTAGTTAAGACGCGTTATTTTAATTAGTTTAAAATAATAACATATGAATGTACTTTTCTTAATATTAATGTAGGATGTAAATAAGATATTAATATAGGTTTTACGAACTAAATGAGTATCCGTTAGTGGGCGTGGTTTGGTGATAGTGTAAATAAACTTGTCATAAGCATATACGGTTATATTTTCCCGTATAGATTGATGGTGTAGTTAGAGATTTGAACTCATATCCCATGATTACTAATGTATCACTTAACTTTAACAAGACATAGCTGATTCAACATAAAACTATTAAATTTTTCGTCACTCATCCCTTAATCGATCGATGTCCACGTTTAGACATAGGGAGTGACTCCTTGGAGAGACCCATGGGAGCAAATGCAATAATCGCTACGGCCGGCGGGTTGTCGATTGCAGTTGCTGATATCAATGTATCAGGCGAGTGCTGCCGTCCAATCTACCGGTGATCGGTGATGGGTCGGATGATTCGGTTTTTACAACTACCATGAGAAAGAAAGCCATGGTGTACATTGTGTTGTTAACTCTTCATCAGATGGGGAATCGAAGTTAAATGATTTATATTTTAATGTTTTTTTTTTATTATCAATGTAATAGATATATATTCAATTTGAATTCACTTTTAAATTGCAGATGAAGATTATATTCTTGAATATTCGTTGGAGTACGGATTTCTTCGATTATCACCCAGCGCCCGACTTCGACTTAAGATACCAGTCAAGATTGTCACTTTGGATCCTCAGCGCGACGAGTGCTTCGGAGACAAATTCTCGCGGTTCGTCCTTGACGAATTTTTGGGATACGATGATCTGCTTATGGCTTCTATCAAGACCCTGGCTGAGCAGGAAGATAATAAGGGATATTTGAGGTAATCTTTATCATATATTTTAATTTTATTGTTACAGTGTTGACCATGATAATGTTGAGATAGATGAACGGCGTGACTGGAATTGATAAAATAAGGAATGGACGTATAAGAGAAAGTTTAAAAGTTGCGCCACTGACAGATTGACGTGGTATGGATATGTGATGAGACGGGATGGAAGTAATGTTCTGAGGAAAGTTTTAAATATGAATCTTAAGGCTTTAGGGGTCAGGGAAGACCAAACAAAAGTTGGATGGACTGCGTGACCCCTGATATGGATAGACGGAGTGATCATAGAGACGTCGTCTGATAGAGTTGTATGGAAAGTGAGGTCGTTTTGCGTCAATCCCAATAAGAGTAGAGTGATAATGATGTCTCGGTATTGACCATAGGGTTCTTCTAACGTAATTTTCAGTCTATTAGTAAGGATTTACCTTACATAATAAAGTCTGAATTTAGTGCCCTTCTTGATCTCGAGAGTTCATTGTATCTGTTTTGTCTTAAGGCTCGAGATTAAAAACATGTTTTGTGGAATTTCTAATCTAATTTCATAGATTTTGTCGCATTTATATTAGTTTTTTTTTTAATTTTAATATTTAGGAAATTTTACGGTATATATGGTTACATTTAGGATTCGGTACATTAGATATTGTTTACATATAGTCATGATACAGTACAAACGTGCAATATTTGAGCGTAATCGTTAACATTCTAACAATTTACGTCTCAAAATTATTTTGATAACATTACATACATAATATTGAAATTTAAATTTACTTTTGATGATACATAGTACTTAGAATTTTATTGTACTGCTAAATTATGCTAATTATTATAATTAAATAAATTGTAAAATAAAACTTAATATGCTATTGAATGCGACCTTATTTGAATATTATTTACTAGATAATAAACGTGGTTAAGAATCACTTTTATTGGACTATAATATTAGGTCGGGGAAAAGTTTATCACCAGTTATCAATCTCTTCAAAAACGGTTCGGTTTCATTACGTCTCATTACGTCTCAATAAAGAATCGTAAATGAGTACTCGGTTCATTAGCTTTCTTTCAGTGAGCTCGTGTGCCACTCAAATATTGAACTTTTTTGTACACTGTTTATTATACAGGGTGTAAGGGGACCGCTCCCGAAAACAAAGACAGGTAACCCTACTAGTCCTACTTGTAATGATAGGCTAGAAAAAGAATCGATTCGGATGAAAAAAAATTTTTTTCTCACCACGCGAGTTCGTTGAATTCTTGAACATATGATCGTGAGTTTTGAATAGATTGCGTCTGCGAGTTATCGTTACATGGCACTGTCCTAATACGATGGAATGTGAAAAAAACTTAAAAATATTTGTGAAAAAAAATTTTTTCCTCTAAACTCCTCTGGTGCGCGGAGCGCGACGACCGTAGCCCACACCACAAAAAAAAAATAAATAAAAAAAAAGACGTCTTTTACGATCACCCACGGGTAAGTGAATTCTTACTCCGTCATCACACAGATCTTAATTACTATGTTAATATTGAATATTGGCAGTTTAGTTGTTAGAAGGTGCTAAGTTTAGGAACTAGTAGATCGATTTGTAAATCTATTTTACTTTAAATTAACTTTGTTATATTATTTAGACAAATCATAAAACATAACAGCACGAGTTATAATTTATATTTGTCCATTGTGTATATTGTTACTAACTAAGGAAGGAAATATTTTAAAATAAATAATAATAGTAATGCTAAGCAATTTGGTAAAATTTAGAACAATTTTGCGTCACATGTTTCATAATTATTATAAAATTTATTATTCATTCAGCTTTTCATCATCATCATTCAGTCTTTCATCATCCACTGCTGGATGTACGCCTTCCTCATAATTCGCCACAAAGTGTGGTCTTGTGCCGCCCACATCCAACGACTCCCAGCAACCTTCATCAAGTCGGCAGGCCACCTGGTTTGGGCGACCATAACTACGATGTCCAATACGCGGTCGCCACTCGAAACAGAATCTTTCTTACCCAAGGGTTATCGGTTCGTCGAGCGATGTGGACTGCCCATTGCCACTCCAGCGTGCTAATTCTTCGTCCTATGTCGGTTACACGCGTTCTTCTGCAGATTTCTGTATTATGGATTCTATTTCGTAGGGAAATCTCTAGCATAGCCGGCGCTGAGCGACTTTGAGCTTGGCCATGAGGCCTATATTTAGGGACCATGTTAACGAAAGTTTATTATTACCCTTTTTATTGCTCATGGTGGTAATCGAACAAGCAGCACATCTGACCTTTGCAATACCAAGGGAATAGCTAGGCCGCTGCCTACCAATACAAACCCCAAACCCACCCAGTTGGACTTCCGGCTCTCTTGCTCACCGAACGAAGCGCAATAGCATTTTGCCATTACTCAGACGTCATCTTCTGCGAGAGTGTGGTAGTACCCCGGACGGGTCAGCCCGCGGCTGTAGACAGAAAACTGTCAACAGCGTGGTCCTACCACCTACTAGTGCAATTAATGTTGCAGGATAGGAAACTATACAGTATTTATTCGTAACTCGATGTTTCGTACACGTAGTCGTAAAAACTAAGTGAGATATTACTAGGCGAATGGGTAGCAGCTCGTCTTGGGAACGTTATGACATCCGTTGCGATGGCCAACCCAGTTGCTAAGTTTATAAAGCATTATTCCACTTAGGGGAGAATTGGGTCCAGTAGTAGACGACAGCAATAAATATGTTACAGTTTATGAAATACGTAATATGCCGACCCCATAATGCGAAGTACATCATTTGCGACGTTGCTAGTACCTATATAGAGTGTGTATTATGCACCAAAACATAATTAAAGATGACTTTAATGTTGCGTGTAACTACATGCATTTTTGAATTGTCTATAATATAGACTCTATATGGAAAATTTAACGGCTATGGCATCGCATGCTAATATTAGGGGTTAAAGTATGAAATTGCCGTTTCGTACTGATAAATAAAAACAATTTTTTTTGTTCATAAAACAGATTTCTTTTATCAAAGTATATAGTAATCTACATACCATATATATCTGCCATCTATTTGGAAGATCATTTAAACCTTTACGATAGAACTCTGGGGTTCTGCACTCCACAAATTGTGTGAAGGTATTTTGTACTGCTTGTTGGAAGAAATTTTTTTTCTGTGCAAAAATTTGTCCAAATCGCTGAAAAAATGGTAGTCGGTTGGAGCGAAGTCTGGCAAGTACGGAGGAAGACGTATGGTTTCTAACTGCAGATCTTGTAATGTTAAAACAGTTTCTCGAGCAGTACGAGGTCTTGTGTTATCATGGAGCAATAATGGTGAAGATCGATTGAAAAGTCGGGGTTGTTTTACTGCGAGTTACACCATCATTGTTCGGAGTTCTGCACAGTAGACATCTGCGTTTATTGCTTGACCAGATCTGAGGAAGTTGTAGTGAATTACACCGTGAAGTGACCACCAAACAGTTATCATCACATCACCTTTCTATGGGTAAGCTTCGCTTTAGGGCATTGATGTGACGTTTAACCTGGGGTCAGCCATTGCGTTGTTCGCTTGCGATTATCATAAAAAATCCACTTTTCATTACACGTCACAATTCGGTCCAAAATCCTTTCATCTCTAAGACGGTTTGACAGGACAAGGCAAGCTTCAACGCGCGCTGCTCTCTGCAGATCAGTCAAATCATGAGGAACCCATTTTCAAGGTTTTTCATTTTACCGATTTGGTGCAAATGGATCAATATTGTGGGTATGCTAACGTCAGACCATGCCGCTAATTCCTTGGTAGTTTGACTCGGATCGGCTTCCACCATCACCTTCAATTCATCATTATTTACCTTAGTGGCTGGTCATCCTCGTGCTTTATTCTTCGAGTCCCAGTTTCCACTACGAAAACGGTTAAACTAAAAACACATCGTGCGTTCGTTAACCGTATCCTCTCCAAACACAGCATTGACATTACGAGCCGTTTCTGCCGCGTTGGTCCCACGTTGGAACTCATATTCGAAAATTACTCTGATTTTCGCCGTATGCCATGTTCACTTCAGAAGCTGAATGTAAAAACAATTGAACTTCGAACGATCAAATGTCATACATTTTTAAAATTTAGAATGTTATATTTTTCGTTTGAAAACAGTTTCACTTTAATATCTGACACCATGCAGGTTTAATTTTAATTCAAATTGGCTAGTACGTTAAAACGGCAATTTCATATATCACCCCCTATTATGTAGTATGAATGCAGAATTTTGTGATTATAGCGCTCGGTAGATGGAGCGTACTTTTTATGGCGGTAAAATTGCATGTTTCCTATAGGACCATGCACGCCTAAGTAGCTATATTATATCAAGCTGCGAATACAGTTTGAAGATTAAACAAATAGGATGTATCCAGTTCTCTATTTTTTTATTGCTCTTGGAGCAAGCAGTACACCTGATGGTAAGCAAGTGTTACTGCCGCCCATGGACCTTTGCGATACTTGGGTTATGCCTACCAATGAAAACCGAACCCACCCAGAAAGTTGTGCTTCCGGCACTCTCGCTCACCAAACGAAGCACAGCAGCAGATTGTCACTGCTCATACGTCGATTTTCTGCGAGAGTGTGGTACCTGCTACCCCGGATGGATCGGCCCGCGACTGTACATAGAGAACTGTCAACAGTGTGGTCCCACCACTATTCCATCTCTTTGTTCAATAAATAATTTATAATGTTATGTGTAATGTCGGTCTGTCGGTCGAAATGCGATCTCTGCGAAAAATCTGTGGAGTTAGGCTGACCGACCGCATTCGTAACGACGACGTAAGAGAGCGAGTAGGTATGAAAGAGAGTATTGGTGTAAAGATGCGAAAGGGAATGCTCCTATGGTTCGGACATGTGGAAAGAATGCCGAACGACCGTCTGGTTAAGAAGATATACAATGCGAAAGTGGCAGGATGTAGGTACCGAGGGAGACCGAGACTAACCTACCTAGACCAGATCGGTCATGTAATGAAGGAAGGTGGAGTCAAGAGTCTCCGAAACCGGCGAGCGTGTATGAAGAGAATTATGAATGTTGAGGAAGCGAGTGAAGTATGCAGAGATAGAGTTCTCTGGCACTCTGTTCTCTCTGCCTACCCTGCAAGGGATATGGCGTGATGATATGTATGTATGTATGTAATAATGTGTATGTAATCGCATGTGTGTGAACATTGTAATAATAACGGCAAATAAAATGTAGCTGAAGACGATAAGATTTAAATTTTAAAATAAGCACGTTAAGTAATTCACCAGTTCGTCTTAAGAAGGTCGTTCCGATCTGGTGATAGATTATGACATAAATATAAAAATAGATTTAATATTATGTAATTTAATAATATGTAAGCGGTTTTCGCTGAGTTTATGCATAATAAATAAATAAAAAAAATGTGTTTTTCTGTTTATAAAATAATTACAGTTTATTTTTTTTTGTTCTAGAAATGTGATCACGGGTGAACATTACCGATTTGTATCGATGCTAACAGCGCGCAGCTCCTATATCGCTGCATTCTTCATTATGCTAGTCTTTGTAAGTATTCTATCTATTATTATCATCTCGGTTCATATACATCCCACAGGTGAGGTAGTCTTCTCAATAATAAGAGGGAAATTGGGTTATTATAAGATTGGTTGGCGTAAGGTTTTATGTTCAGTTTTCATTTCCTTACATATCTTTGATCATTGATCTTTTCCTTTGTGGCAACGGGAAAAGAATACAATTGTCGTCACCTCTTACTTGAACGTGGGAGTCGTAAAAATCGGTCGAAGGTCTCACCGGGAGAGAGTGGGCAGCTGTTATTTCCTGGGAAACTTAATAACATCTACTGCGATGGCCAATGCGCCTGCCTAGCGTGGCGGTTATGGTATTATTCACTTCCAAAATAAGTATGAATGTACAAAAAGTCACAGCAGTTACGCTTTCTATTTGCTCATTTTAGTAGCGGGCTCTTTGGTGGCGAGGCAGGGGTGTTAGGCTTCTCCGGCCGTGATCCGGCTGCCAAAATCAACCCTTGGCCCTGATAACATAAAGCATTCAGACGAGTTGGACCGATGAGATGTTTATTGAGCTTGAGGAATTATTGAGTAAAATCCGTTGGGACATTGTAGGATCAGAATTGTGATGAAGAGGTAGGGGGAGGGCACGATCCTCCGGTCTGGAAACCTGCTCTTCTACTGGGAGGGAGATCAACCTTCCCAAATCCCAAGGCCGTATAGGGTTTATCGTTCGTAAGTCTCTCGTAGACAACGTGGAGGGGATCGAGAGTGTCGACAAGCGGAGCGTACCTTATACTCAGAATTATCAAACGGTATTCGATGAAGGTTATACAGGTTTATGCACCGACCTCGACATACTCCGACGACGTAGTGGAGGCCTTATACGAGGATATCTGAATGCCATCCACACGTCCGAAACCCATTTCACGGTAGTTATGAGAGACTTCAACGCAAAACTAGGCAAAAGGACAGGCGATGAGCTGAGAGTGGGGCATTATGGATTTAAACGGAGAAACCAAAGGGGCCAAAAACTGGCCGACTTTTGAAGAAGGAAGGCCTCTTATGATGAATTCCTTCTTTAGGAAGCGGTCACAAAGGAAGTGGATCTGTTGTTAGCCCTGATGGTTCATCTAAAAATGAGATAACTTCTTTTTTACAAACGACTTTGTGATCAGCCGGATTAAAACTGGGAGTGAGCACGGGATGGTCTCGTACCATTGAATCTTCGTATGAAAGATGAACGGTCTCGTTTGATAAAGTCTTCACTTCAACTTACACCTGTCTAATACCAGAACCCAGATAACTTTCAGCTCGAATTATATAATCGCTTCCAATGCCTGGCAAAGTGCGAATCCTCGAACAATATGAACAACAGACTCGTGGAAACTGTTCATGTAGTTGGGTCAAAATTCTTCAAAGTTCGTCGCGCAATTAAGACCAAATACTTTCTGACCAGACTCTCAAGTTCACGGAGAGGAAGAAGGAAATAACGGGGCAGTCTTCAGCCCATCGATTAGTTCGAAATTAGGCAGCTTAATAGACAAATTTCCAAATCTATGCGACGCTATATTCGAACAAAATCCAGGCTCAAAAATGTTCGTACGAGATTTGCCTACCAGACAGAGCTAAATGACTAAGCTGAAGACCGATAACGATACTGTCATTTTAGCCCAGAGTGAGATGTCGTGAGAGGTCGAAAGGTTCTATGGGTAGCTGTACAAATCATTCCTGAAATCTGTTTCGGCTTGGTCCAAGACCCCAGATTTTTTTTATTGCTTATGGTGGCAAACGAGCAAGCAGCACACCTGATGGTAAGTGTCACTGCTGCCCATGGACCTTTGCTATACCAGGCTATAGCTAGGCCGCTGCCTACCATTACAATCCCCAAACCCACCCAGTTGGGCTTCCGGCTCTCCCGCTCACCGAACGAAGCGCAATAGCACATTGCCATTACTCAGACGTCGATCTTCTGCGAGAGTGTGGTACTACCCCGGACGGACCGGCCCGCGGCTGTTGACAGGGATCTGTCAACAGCGTGGTCCTACCACTATTAACCGAGCTAAATCGACATTATACCGAAGAAATCCTGGACGTCAGCTTGTACGAGATCAGAATGACTCTGAAACAATTAAAGAACGAAAAGGCACCGGGTGATGACGGAATTACTAGAGCTGCTGAGGGCAGGCGGTAAGCTGGTTTTAAAAGCCCTTCTGTAGGGTTTTTTAGCTGGGCTAGCTTAGGCTACGCTGTTTAATACTGTCGTTCTCGAGGACGTTCCAGAGTCGTGGACCAGGATTGTGGTGGAGCTGTTTTTGAAGAAGGGCGATCAAAAGCTCTTAAAGAATTACAGACCCTTAACATAAATATACAAAGACACTTAATACTAATATAAAATATCTCTGAATTACCATTTAATTATATCCACATGAAAATTGAACCCATGACAATAACACCGTAGGTCATATCTTAATCACTACGCCATCTGTACATTCTCGGTTGCATCAGTTAGAATTTATTACATTAATATTTTATAGGTATTTAGTGGAGAATAATGTTCCAGAACAAGTAGCGTTCTACATGTTCGAACACAAACGTTTGAACTCATGAGGAAATCGGATTCACTCAACTGCGTTACCTGCGGTGTTGTTGATGATGTTCAGGACTTGTTGATGGAATTTGTCGAGGACCAATCTAAAAGAGATGACCTAAAGAAAATCTTTTGCCTTAAAACCTCGAATGTTGGCATTGGCCAAATTATTTTTGCAAATCCAGCATCCGCGGCTGCAAGACACTTGTGTGATATGACTGTTCATTGCAGTAATTAATTGGTAATTCATACATGTTATATTATGTTAAGTGTCTTTGTATATTTATGTTCAGGGTCCGATGGGGCGACATATTCATCTATACATATAATAAAAATGTAACGGATCGCTGTCTGTACATGGAAGATATATGAGAAAAAATATTACTGGGACCTTTATCAACACAAACAGAACCCAAAACAATGATTGTTAAAATTTTTGTCTGTTTATCTGTTTGTCTGTGCGTTTGTGCACGCTAATCTCAGAAACGGCTTATCCGATTTAGACGCGGTTTTCGCTAATATATTGTGGTAAGCTTCACTTAACATTTAGGCTTTATTTCATGTCAATTGGTTTATAAATAAAAAAGTTATGTCAATTTAAAAACTGTTCGGAGAAAAAAATCTTTATCGATTCTTTTCAAATTACGTACAAATTATCTTCAATAAAAATAAACAAACACGTGTTTCAGCATTTCTTAATTTCACCCTCTGGGGGTGTAAATTAGGCCAGCGAAGCGGGTTGGATGACTCATTAAGTCATTAGCGCCAAGCCGATATTATTGAAGCTGGCAACTTGAAATGTTGACAGTGGTTTCTTTCTATGACGTAGAGATTTACTAAGAGAGGATTTTACGAAATTACACCCCTAACGGGGTGGAACAGAGTAGCAAAGTTTGTATGGGGAGAAAGAATCTTTATTGATTCTTTTCAAATTACGAGTCGAATCAAATATTCTATGGTAATATCCGGCATTTATTAATTTTTATCCTCTGGTTGTATAAATTAGGTGTGTGAAGCGGGTTGAACGACTAATTACCGCGGAGCGAAAACTACTAAAACTAGAAACATAAAATTTTTAAAGTAGCTTCTTTTGATGTAGTTTTCATTATGATGTAGTAATCCACTAGGAAAAGATTTGCCGAAATTGCGCACCTAAGCGGGTGTAACAGAGGGGCAAAATGTGAATGGGGAGAAAAATTCTTTATAGATTCTTTTCAAATTACGTACAAATATTCTTCGGTAAAAATAAATAACACGTGTTTCTCTCCCTCTCCATCAACCCCGCAACAGTGCCATCGTGACGACCAGTGCCGGCGTGAGAGTTCACACGATACACATAGTAGACGGCAATAGGTACTTGCTTAAGGGTTTAAGATACAGTTTAAGTTAAGTTCAAAAATGTTCACTCTATAACTGAAATAATAAATCATATCTAACGAGGTCGCAACTCTGCTGGTGAAACAAAACAGTTCAATAAAGGGCGGCGATAATTGTATTCTTATACCATGGCTATACCGTAAATAGGATATTAAAGGCAATATAATTTTTAGAATGAATAGAACTTTTAAACACCCTTTTTCTTTAGTGATCGGCTATGGTATATAGACACACCGCGCCCACTCCGTCCGAGGTTACGCGTGACTCCATAGCGCACCGTACACGTACATCTACGCCGTGCAGGCGAGCCACCGCAACCGGGTATTATCTCGAGTCGAAGCCCTCATGCAGTGAACCTCAATACAGATACTCACGCTTGCTCCGCCCAAAGCACTGATGGTAGAGCGTGTCAACGTAGAGTATTTTCTCTCGGACCCACCCTATTGCCTAATTCCGTTAGACAACTAACTCGCAGAAGGCGGCGATCGCATCCTAGTTTCTGACGCTGTTGATCGTCGTCTAAGCGACAAACCTTCAACACCTTGCATTGCTTTTTCTATTTAACTCTTTCAGAGATGATTTCTGCGTGGACGAAGTCGCAGGCGAAAGCTAGTAAAGAATAAAATTCCCCAATAAATAAAGGGAAAATAAAAAAGTAGCATTCTTAACGATTGACTGATGTTAGGCTAGGTGCAAATCATTAACCCTGGTGGTATGTCCCGCCTGGGTGCCACGACCTGTCGGCAGTCATAGACCTGTCATTGTTGACCATCGTTTCAAAGATACTTGACAGGGACAGGACAAACAGGGAAAGGGAAAGTCACCACGCGAGGTCGTTGAACTCTTGAACATAAGATCGTGAGTTTTGAATAGATTGCGTTTTTTCTCATCTGAGTATAGTTACGTATTTTTTATGCAATTATCGTTACATGGCACTGTTCTAATACGATGGAATGTGAAAAATTTTAAATTCGTTATGAAAAAGAAAATTCTTTCATCCGAATCGATTTTTTTTCTAGCCTATCATTACAAGTAGGACTAGTAGGGTCAACTGTCTTTGTTTTCGGGAGCGGTCCACTTCAAACCTGTATATTCGGTGTGCTTACTCACAAATGCTTTCTCTTAGCCTCGGCCGATCTGTATCAACCATGTCAACGCAATATTGTTTTTATACAAGGTGGAGATGACAATGCGACAATAAATGAAAACACCGGCAATACTAGTGTATAGGAGTATTTTGAAACTATTTAAAGTCCTCACCTAAATTTGCATAATTTAAATAAAATATTTTCAAACTAAGTTTTTATTACAAATATTGAAACAAAATAGAACACCGTTTGTAAATATTAGTTCACGGACCTGTAATAGGACCGAGTATATCCTTTCATTACGCCGGATACATTAGGTACTTTTAATTGTCTTATCTAAGTGATGACACAGTTTATATGGATTTTATTGGTCAGGAATAAGGTATAATATGCTTTAATTTGTATTGCATTTGGCGAATACTTGAAGTGGTAAACTGACGATATGTAAGTACCCTACCTACCTACCTTCATATTATTTTGTACCGATGCGACGCGGGAGGTCTTTGATCTCTTAGTGATAGCCTAATAATTTTTATTTTTAATACAGAGTGTAGAAAATGTTAATAATACCAAGTAAGGTGCTGTGGCTAAACTATACGACATATTGTATTCAAAGTTTGTATACAGCCTGGGCAAGTCATCAGATACACTAAATTAAAATTATTGTCGTATGGTCGTCTCCACAAATGAAATGAGAAATTTAATGTATTTATGTAATTTATATTATGTCGTTTTGTTTGTAAAGTTGAAAAAAATAAGTTTTTCCCTTGGGATATGTGACCTTGTTAGAAAGCTCACATGAAGTCTCTAATTTGTAGCGCCATCTATCGGCGAATAGCGCCAACATTTACACCACACAGTGCTAGGCTTTTTAGAAAGCGATTGTAGCGACATAGTGGTGAGCAGCAAAATTTTCAAACAATTTGATATAATTCTTAATTGATTTAACTTAAAACAGATGGCGTCTATTACGTGGTGGAAGAATGAAAATAAAATATAATAAAACAGTGATTATAGTTAAAACATGAGACTCATAATAGTATACTTAATACATATTTTTTTTCAAATCCAATATTCTATTCATTTCGGCTCATAGGACCCACAGCTGAGCTCGCACCTCCTCCACATTGAGAAGGAAATTGACCTGCTACTATCATGCTGGTCAGACGTGTTGGGTGTAGGGGTTTTATATAATATCTCTTAGTCGTCTTTTACGTCACCCACGAACAAGAGAGGGGGTGGTGAATCGTATTATGTCGTCACCACACTAATTTATTAATTTGATTTTTCTTTTTGTATTTACCTATATGACTTTTTTATGGCAACTTATTAATTAAGAATCCAAAAAATCTAAGTTGATCTAGTAGGTATGCTAACAACGGATTAGAACGGGGCGACATTGAGATAGATCAAAAAAAAAACCTAAAACTTATTTTAAATCATACGATCCATTTTACATATCCGATAGATGGCGTGTGGAATGTCTCCCGAAATAGGAAGGAATCCCGGATATAGGCAAAAAAATTGGCTGTTATGCGTAGGCTCACATTCGTCTAATTGGAATGGATATCCCGTAGATGTGGGTTCAAATCCCACTCATGGCAATTATTATTCGCTATGAGCGAATACAATATTTATAAATAGCCTAGCATGTTAAATACCAAATGTCACTAAATTACACCCCGCGACAATAGTATAACCCACCCCCTATTATTTTTTTATATCTGATAAAGAATTAATTATATTAATATATTATTTATACACAAAATTTGGGTGTTCGTAAGTTTATTATACAATCAATACATTATTTATTAAATGCAAAATTAGCCAAATACAAATAATATTGAGTTTTGCAGTGCGACAAAAGTATAACCCAAGTAATGAAATTTAAATAAAAATTCAAGAGAAATATAACAAAGAATAATTATTCATATAATTTAATATTTTGTAGATCCACCACTTTTACTTAACACATCAATCATTCGGTCTGGTAAACTATCATATAGCTTTTTAATTGTGTCTTAAATTATATTTTGACATCAGTCAACTATCACCTTTAATTCTTCAACAGAAGAACATTGGCTTGATCCACGGTAGACAGCTCGTGATAAACGTTCCCAACAATTCTCAATTATGTTCAAGTCAGAGAATACGCTGGCCATTCAAGAACTTGAATAATTCTTTTTTGTAAAATACTCTTTAACTTATTTTGCAATAAAATTAGGACCAGCGATCCGCATTGCATGACAGGTCAACTGATTGTTTATTACTTCTTTACTTCTATATATCGTTTACCATTTATTTTTCCAGGACAGAACTTAATATCCATTTCACCAGAGTATCCAATACCAGACCATATCATTACACTACCACCTCCAACTTGCCGACGACTCAATACAAAGTCATCTTTTCTTAAATGGTGAAAATAGTAATTAAAACCACCAGGTCCATCTCAATTAAACTTCCTTTCATCAGAAAAAATAACTTTTCTCCACTTCTTTTTCTATTGAACACGATTTTTGGTAAATTGTAATCTAACTAGTTTATGTTTATCAAGCGACTTTCTTCGTAATTTCTTAAGTTCTAAATGTTCCTCACGTATAATTGTTTATTTATAATTGTTCGTTGAACATTTCTTAAATCAGTAATTACACCATTCTCCGCTGCGATTTGTCTTGCAGTAAGCGCAGAATTGGATGTAACTCTTAGAATTGACCTTCTTCCTCGTGGTGTAGTTGCTCTTGGTCGACCTTTCCTTTTTTTCTTACCATAGTTTTCGGGATCTTTTAAAAAAAATCGTACAACACAATAAAATTTGTTCATAATTTTGGCGATTTTTGCCCTAGAATAATTTTCAGAATGCAATTTTTTAATTATATTAATTTCAGTTTTGTTTAAGTGTTTTCCTCGAGGCATTTTGAATAAAATGTAGACAAATATTAACTAAAACAATTTAATTATGCGGAAGAACTTATGAGTTACACAAAACAAGTATAAAGATGATGATGAATTGACATGCCCAGTGCACCGAGTTGCTTGAGCCAATGAGACGAATGGATTATACTTTTGTCGCGCTATCAAATCAACAGCATCGGAACATAGCTATATGTATACCATAGTACTAGAATTAATTGAATGATGCTAGCGTGTTAGTAATTTATTTACTTTTATTTAGTTTTAAGGTAATTATGAAAAAAAATAGGGGGTGGGTTATACTATTGTCGCGGAGTGTAGATAGTTCATAACTTTTTAAAATGTTAGGCTAATTGTTTTTTTATTTAATATTTTTTACAATACCTCGTTCTAAAGACCTACCTAATCCTTGTATTGCGGTGATTTTAAAAACATCAAATCATCATCATCATTCTTCTACTCTTATCCCAATTACTTGGGCTCGATACAATATGTACACTTCTTTCATAGTACAATATTGTAAAAGTTATTGGCAATAGTTTTATGACCGGCCGCCTGCCAGACGTCAACCCTCCTTGGGAATGTAATTGTTGACCAAACGGTATCAGATGAAGTTGGCCCAGGTCGTTATAAGGCTCTTAGTTGTCTTTTACGACATCCACGAGAGAACATCAAATGAACACACTTCGAAACAACAATTTTTGGATCGCACAAAGTTATTGTACGTGTGTGAGAATCCTGCCTTTGCCATAGTAGGCCAGTATTTTAACCAACTACACCATCTGTGCAGACATTTAGTATTATTGGCGGTTAGGGCATCTAATGAAGATTAACTAATTATTATTCTCTGTGTGGTGACAGAGTAAGAATAGAATTCACCATCCCCTATCTTACCCGTGGGTGATCGTAAGAGCTAAGGGATATAAAACGCATATAACTACTATCTAGGCAAGAGAAGGAAAACTCGAAAGAAAACCTCATACCAACACGTCTGACCAGCGTGGTATAGTAGGTTAATTTCCTTCCCATTACGGAGGAGGCCCGATCCCAACAGTGGGACATATATGGACTGTGATGATGATGAATTACAATAGTGGTTTATAGCATAATTTTGTTTCCCCTGTAGGCAAGGAATATTGTTTAATAATCATCATCGTTCTCCTGCTCTTATTGCAATTACTTGGGGTAAACTCAATATAGACACTTCTCCATACATATCAGGTAGAGTTGACCCAGGTCGATAAAAACGTCTTAGTCGTCTTTTACGACATCCACGAGCAAAGTAAGGGTTGATAGTATTTGTAGCCGCTACCACACAGCATGAATATAATATATTATCTAACAATATGAGTATAATAATAGCAACATACATCAGTGGATAACTTAAACTTTGTAATAACGACGATATATGGTATATTAATCAACTTAGCCCTGTTATGATCATATACACTATAAAATACACTTTATAGACAACAACTTCGGGACCACGAAATTTCATTAAAATACCATAAAATCTCTAAAATTATCTTTTCCCTCATAAATATAATAGTCTAGTAAATATCAGAAATTATAAACGTAATCAGTATTGTTTCGATTATTCAGAATGACAGAAATCTACATTGAAGCAATATGTAACTATGATTTTTGAACCTTAGTAATTTCACAAGTAAGCAAGGCTATGTATTGTGAGCATAAAGCTTACTCTTAAAGAAATTGCAATAGCCTACGGCCATCACCGCGCCAAGTACATAGTTTGTTACACATCCTAACATGTACTTGTGAGAAAAAGATGCTCGAACCGTCATATTGTGGACGACATCGATTCACGGTGATGTGATTGAAACCTGCTATAACGTCAGTTATCATGATAATTGGTAATACATTATGTTTTTAAAATGGAACTAAGCCCACCACACATTCCTGTTATTGTAACTACTGTAAGATCCACAATGGTTACCATAGATGCCACTTACGAATTTAATTGTCTTGGTATCCGAAAAATATTTAATTAGAAAAGTTAAACAGAAGGTATTGGGAAAATTGATTCCACTTTCCTAATATGTAATGCGGGAGACATAGATAAAATTAGCTGTTGAGCCAATATAATTGGTCCAAGACTCCAGAGCAAAATTATTTTGATATTATACTGGCGAAATAACGGACGTCAACTTATATTCCGCTGTTGGCCCTCAAACATTTAAAAAACGCTAAGGCACTGGGAGACGAAGGAATTACTGCAGAGCTTCTGAAGGCAAGCGGCAAGCCGATGTTAAAAGCCCATCTAAAGTTGCATTCCGTTGTACTCAAACAGATATGTAATATGAGTGTGGTGGTGCTGTTCTTAAAGATGAGTGATAAAGTGCTAAAGATCTATAGACCCTTCTCACATTGAAGTCACGTCTGCAAATTGTTTTTGTGAATCATTACAAATCGATTCTGACGCATGATGACTTCCAGCCGAGTGATACAGCTTGTTCCTGTAAAGGTTGTAATAGCATAAATCACATCCATACGTTTCGGTAGATTATTCAGAAGACCATGGAAAACGGGCTCTGTGTGTAGCGTTTGTGTATTGTGAGAAAGCTTTTGACTCTGTCGAAACTTGAGCCGTGCTGCAGTCTTCAGCGATGTCAAATTGACTAACGTTATATCAAAGTGCGTTTGT
The DNA here is from genome assembly GCA_905163515.2 of Lymantria monacha. Lineage (NCBI taxonomy): Eukaryota > Metazoa > Arthropoda > Insecta > Lepidoptera > Erebidae > Lymantria > Lymantria monacha. Next base: position 12,719,845 of record LR991098.1, on the reverse strand, counting down.
ATTTGAATGCCACCATGTAAGTGCGCGATAGGAGTTAGAAACTGATCCAACCGCAGATAGGTGTGAAATGGGAGAAACATCTCTCCGAAACTGTTCACCACTGCATTAAGAGTTGTCATCAAAGTCTTAGACTGAGCTGGACTCGAATCAACATAAAACTTGAATAATTCGATTTGCAAATAATATAATCGTTAACACTAGAAGGGCCGCGCCTCATATTATACCTTTAAAGACCGCAGCGGTCAATTTGACGGTACTAGAGATTCAGTCAGAATACTTATGAGATTATTCTGTATATTGCATTAAAATAAAATAAAAAATATATCTATTTATTTTTAAATAATAATAAACAACTTTAGCACTTAAACTAAGTTAAATTTTAAACGGTAATAACTTTTTCTTAAAAGTTTTTTACATTTGCCACAAACAGCGTTTTTCAAAACTACTTTTACGGATTCTATCGCGTTTGTATTTGATTTATAATTTCCCGACGTTTCGAACACTTTACAGTGATCATGGTCACGGGAGGACTGAGGTGTCTTACGTCCAATATGTCATTGTTATTACAGAAATAAAAAATATTAAGTGAATAACACTCATTCACTTAATTAAAAATAAAACTAAGAAAACCACCACAAGACTGCAAGACACTGTGAGCACTTATTGTATATATTTGACCCACAATAATAGTTAAATTTTAATTTAATTAAATTTTTTAGTAAGATAAAGTAGGCCGCCACTCAAAAATTCAATAATAAAATTAGTATCATGCCTCCTGAGTTTTCTCGCCGGATCTTTCTCAGAGTGGCCGCGTTCCGATCCGGTAGTAGCTGAATAGCTTTTGTTAGTTTTGTAAAAATTGTAAAATTGCCACAATAATAATTATCATAAATTAAATACCTTAATAATAACAAATCATAAACAACATAAAATTTTATATATAGAATCATTCTCTTTTTGTACTGGCAATGAATTGTATTAATTTTGTATAAAAATGTGGGTCAAAATTTAATATCTTATAGGGTAGATATAAATAAATTTCTGTAATAACAATGACATATTGGACGTAAGACACCTCAGTCCTCCCGTGACCATGATCACTGTAAAGTGTTCGAAACGTCGGGAAATTATAAATCAAATACAAACGCGATAGAATCCGTAAAAGTAGTTTTATTTCAAATGTGTAATACTCGCGTAAACATTAGAAGTCATTAAGCTTTTTACAAATTGTGCAGTTTTCACACGGGTTATTTTTTTTTTTCACAATTACGATTGACTTGACATTGCCACCTCTTATTATTTATAGTACATCGTTCACTTGTTTCAGAATTAGTTTCTCGTCTTTAAGTCGTAGTGGAAGTATTTTTTTCTTCACATACTTTGCACGTAGATCACTCACTATTTGGAGGATAAAATCATGGCAAAAAAAATATTCCTGTGACTTTTCGGTATGGAATCCACGAGTTTGTAGCTGCTAAATCAAGTTTATCGTAAAAAACGTGAACAGGCCATCTCCGATTTCCAGCTCTTACGGTGTACTTGCGTGCCATTTGATCGATTATGTCTACACCAAATTTTTTTTTCATTATATAATTCAATTGTCTCAGGCAGCTTTTTTGATCAGTACCTACTTATGCTCACGTTGGGGTGCAGATTACTCAAAAGAATAACATTTTTTTCTAGTTTCCTTGATAGACCGTTAGGGTTGTATCAGCCTCGGTTCTTATTATAAAAGTTTTATATCTTGTAGCACAAATACCTCTACAGCGGCGAGGCTCTAATCGGCGGTACTTCTCGTCTTGCACACCGCATTGTTCCATCCAATAATGCTAGTCTTTCCAACCATTAAATTTTTAGCCAAATTTAGAGACATGAAAAAGTTGTTAGTGGTAACGTTTCGGCCCTTTTTGAAATAGGGTTGTACCAGTTTCAAAACCACATATTCGGGTAATGAAATATCGTTTAAACGGTTCTCGTCTTTTCCTAGATGCGGAAATCCACCACATAGGCACTTAATATAGACATCCACAAGCAGCCAATTTCTTTTTGCCAAATATAACATAAATTAAAACAAAAGTACCTTCATTAGTTTGAAGAAATTGTTGTTTACTTATCTAATCTAACTAATCGTTGTATTCTTATATGCCGTCAAATTGTGCGGTGTGCGGTCTTAGTAGGTATTTGTAAAAGAATCTCATATACAACATATAGTTTAATATTTTTTTATTTAGTTTTAGTCTAATAATAGCAAAAACATAGTTTGTAAAATATTTAAGAATGAAATCGCCGTGCGGTCAAATTGACAGTCTTGGTCTTTCTAGTGTTAAGGCGTAAATCCAACGATGACCTTGGCATTATACTCAGCAGGGTATACCAATATTGGGTTTATAAATCAACATGGTCAAGATGAAAATTATATCAAATGCGTCTTGCCAGTATCGGTTTTAGTGTGTGTTACCAACGAGGACTAATTTTACGTAACTTCGGTCTCGGAGTCGTTGTATCCAGGCGGAGCAGGACCTCAACATATGCCTACGTGCAGCATTGAACGGCAAAAATCTGTATGATGATAGGGCTGCAAGCCGCCTTTCCGTCGCTCGGTATGGTTCCGGCGTCTGTCTAAACAATGCCTATCAAAAAAAACTGATTATATTTCGTTTTGTAAACTAGCGTTTCACCCGCCCTTTCGTTGTTATATTCCATTATATGTATGCATGTTTGCCACATTTTCCGTGTGATGACGGAGTAAAAATATAATTCACCACCCCCTATCTTACCCGTGGGTGATCGTACGAGACGACTAAGGGATATAAAACGCATATAACATCTATGCGAAAGAAGGAAACCTCGAAACAAAACCTTATACCAACACGTCTGACCAGCGTGGAATGGAGGAGGTTCGAGCCCAACAGCGAGACATATATGAGCTGAGATGAGATGCATTATATCGAACCTTTACCGCCAAATTATCAAAATATATAAGCGACACTTTTGTCGAAAATGCGTTTTTTATCAAAACTAGCATTTTAAGCCGTAAGGGACCCACCCCTGTTGGTGTTACCCTTTAAAAAAACCGTTATAAAGTTATAGCAAGTGCAAAAATTATCATGAATAGATAATTTTTTAAAAACAAAACAAAACTTTAACGTAAGCGACAAGCATTTTTATCTTGTGTGCCTTGCGTACGACTTTTTGTAGCGCTTGCGGCATTTAATATAGACAAACCTGTCGCAGCATGTTTATTTACATGAAAGTTATGATACAAGAAACATCGTTCTGATTAAATTATTGTTTAAAAAAACTTTTTAACAAAAAATTAAACCTCTGAAAAATCTGAAAAGCAAACACAAAATCAGCAACATCATTTGTCAAACACAAAAGCTGCAACATCATTTTTCTTAATTGTTTTGTATAGGATTGATTCATTTCCTAATATTAGTTCCTCTTATAGATCACTTTAACTTTATAACTACAACAAAAACTATCTGGTATCATAATCAGATGTAACTTTGTTCTTCGTATAGGTCGAAAAATATAGTTATTTTAATAGATATTTTATATATAGCTTTAGATTATGACAGCAAAAATAATGTGTGCCATAAATAGCATAAATAATAATTATTTTTGTTTATTTTTTAATTATATATGTAAATGTCTAAAAATCATAAATGTATGAAAATTTAATTTACTAGAACATTACTCCTGACTAGAAATTTTTTCGTCTTCCTTAGCAGGACCGGACCGGGCATGCCCGATCTGGACCAGATAAGGTATGTAACGCAGAAGATATATCTGGACCCGATCAGGAAAACCTTATCGGGTCCAGATCAGGCATTCCTGATCGGGTCCAGATCAGGCGTTCCTGATCGGGTCCGGATGAAATTTTACTGATCGGGATCAAATCAATCATCTGCGTTATATATCTTGCCTGATCCAAAACGAAGATGCCCCGTCCGGTCATTTTAAAAAATATGAATATCTTAAAGAACATCTTTAATAGATAAAAATATAAATTAATATATGACGTAGGCAGCGAATGCAGTGCTATATTCTTATCATAGAGAGTCCCAGTGAGCCGTTCCGATTATGGCGCAACCACCAGATGCTAATGAGTGCAACTGTCGCCTAAATGTCTCATTCATGACCTGATCGATCTGTTTTAATCTGATTCGATAACAACTAATTTAATATTAGGCCATGTCATTATGCTTCGGAGAATCTTAACACCGCAATTCAAATAATGACGTCATTTTACTAACGCCATCTATTTATTATGACCTAAAACATTAAATGTTAGAATGTTTGTTACAATATAATATTTCTATCTATCTGTGTTTTCAAATGTTAGGTACATTTATATATATATTTATATATATATATATATATATATATATATATATATATATATATATATATATATATATATATATATATATATATATATATATATAAATGTACCTAACATTTGAAAACACAGATAGATAGAAATATTATATTGTAACAAACATTCTAACATTTAATGTTTTAGGTCATAATAAATAGATGGCGTTAGTAAAATGACGTCATTATTTGAATTGCGGTGTTAAGATTCTCCGAAGCATAATGACATGGCCTAATATTAAATTAGTTGTTATCGAATCAGATTAAAACAGATCGATCAGGTCATGAATGAGACATTTAGGCGACAGTTGCACTCATTAGCATCTGGTGGTTGCGCCATAATCGGAACGGCTCACTGGGACTCTCTATGATAAGAATATAGCACTGCATTCGCTGCCTACGTCATATATTAATTTATATTTTTATCTATTAAAGATGTTCTTTAAGATATTCATATTTTTTAAAATGACCGGACGGGGCATCTTCGTTTTGGATCAGGCAAGATATATAACGCAGATGATTGATTTGATCCCGATCAGTAAAATTTCATCCGGACCCGATCAGGAACGCCTGATCTGGACCCGATCAGGAATGCCTGATCTGGACCCGATAAGGTTTTCCTGATCGGGTCCAGATATATCTTCTGCGTTACATACCTTATCTGGTCCAGATCGGGCATGCCCGGTCCGGTCCTGCTAAGGAAGACGAAAAAATTTCTAGTCAGGAGTAATGTTCTAGTAAATTAAATTTTCATACATTTATGATTTTTAGACATTTACATATATAATTAAAAAATAAACAAAAATAATTATTATTTATGCTATTTATGGCACACATTATTTTTGCTGTCATAATCTAAAGCTATATATAAAATATCTATTAAAATAACTATATTTTTCGACCTATACGAAGAACAAAGTTACATCTGATTATGATACCAGATAGTTTTTGTTGTAGTTATAAAGTTAAAGTGATCTATAAGAGGAACTAATATTAGGAAATGAATCAATCCTATACAAAACAATTAAGAAAAATGATGTTGCAGCTTTTGTGTTTGACAAATGATGTTGCTGATTTTGTGTTTGCTTTTCAGATTTTTCAGAGGTTTAATTTTTTGTTAAAAAGTTTTTTTAAACAATAATTTAATCAGAACGATGTTTCTTGTATCATAACTTTCATGTAAATAAACATGCTGCGACAGGTTTGTCTATATTAAATGCCGCAAGCGCTACAAAAAGTCGTACGCAAGGCACACAAGATAAAAATGCTTATATTCTTATATATTCTTATCATAGAGAGTCCCAGTGAGCCGTTCCGATTATGGCGCAACCACCAGATGCTAATGAGTGCAACTGTCGCCTAAATGTCTCATTCATGACCTGATCGATCTGTTTTAATCTGATTCGATAACAACTAATTTAATATTAGGCCATGTCATTAATAATGCCTTACCATACTTAATGATATTTCACATCAGGCTATCCTTATTTGGTCCTGATCTGGTCCTGATCCGGTATGCCTTACCATACTTAATGATAATTCACATCAGGCTATCCTTATTTGGTCCTGATCTGGTCCTGATCCGGTATGCCTTACCATACTTGATGTTATTTCACATCAGGCTATCCTGATCAGGACCAGACCTGGTACTGATCGGGTTTGCCGGATCCGGCATGCCTCATTCTATCCTGATCGGGTCCAGATACATGATCTGGTTGAACCATACTTTTTTTCTAGTCGGGTTGTTTAAAAATATTTGAAAAAAAAACCTTCTGTAAAATTTGATTTTTGTCGGTTGCGCAAAAATGGCGGTAAAGCCTCGATAATATATCGATGCATGTTATTTATATTGTTCATAATAACAAGTAACATATTTTTGTGTGCGATCTACCCTAATTCTGTTTATTAATTAGAAGAGCATGAATTACTTATGATAACATCGGTTATCTAATTTTGAATGTCCCGTCATAATGGGCCTTCATAATGGGACTTCAATTTTATCACTTCCATATTTTAGATAATTATAATACTACTCCAAAAGTGTATCCAGTTTAAATAAGTAACTTGGAATATGTCGTACATTTCACGAAAGACATTACAGATCAATTAATAGGTTATTGCGAGGCGTGGTCCCCGAGCCACTAAAATCAGGCTCTCTCGGCGAGTTACAGTTATTGCTCTTTTACAGCCCTTTCAAACTTTATTACGGTGCCAAATTCTGACGCTCGACTGTAACCTGCCTTATGTTAGTTTTACAAAACTCCTTGCGTAAATAGGAACTTCTGTGTCAGGTTAGTATCATGACACAAGTTTGGTTGCATTTCCAGTTTGATTGCACGTTATTAAACTTCTAATATACGTAGATTACTGCAAATAGTTTTAAGTAGTAATTAATTTACTAATAGCTACTAGTTAGTCCGCAAAAACGAAAGGACATACCGGATAAACATCAGCTAGTGATCATGAATAGAATTATTTAACGTATAAAATTTCAATTTGCCTTGACAATCAGCTTTACGTTAATAATTGCAGAGAGAACTTGTACTTACCATTTTAGCTGCTGTTAATGCCAAAAAAGCCATATCCAAAAAGTCACAGGTCTATACGGATTGAACTTCGAAACCGCTGCGATGTATTGGCCTCATTCGGTTATTTTTGTTAGTTTAGATGCTAATATAATAATTAAATAAGTATTTAATTTTCTTAAAATTTGTATTTTATTATTAACTAGCGGACACCGGCACCGGCACACTTCGTTCCGCCTAACAGTTAATGAATGAGATGAGCAGATTACGATTAATTTAAATTTATTAAGTTATTTTTAGCTGTGTGGTAGCGGCTACAAATACTACCAACCCTTACTTTTCTTGTGGATGTCGTAAAAGACGACTAAGAGCCTTATAACGACCTCGGTCAACCCCATCTGATGCCCTTTGGTTAACAATTACATTCCCAAAGAGGGTTGACGTCTGGTAGGCGGCCGGTCATAAAACTATTGCCATTAACATGTTGAATAAATATGAATAATATATAAATTCAAAAAATCAAGTATTTTAATAACGTGCCGGCAAGACGAAGAATTACCTTGTGTTATACGACATTTTCCTTCATATGCGTTGAAAATTAACTAATTGTTGATCTCTGAGATTTGCTCGACGATTTCGCATTGTCTACAGCACGGCCTGCCTCGCTTTACCCTTGTGATTAAGAAGCACGAAGTCGGGCCATATTAACGCGGCGGCCTTCCCGTGCAATAAATTGTTCTTCTGCCGTGATTACATTCGTTATGTTTCGAATTCATACTGCGTTACGGCTTTGTCGGGAAAGATTTGATCTTATTGGTCGCGGCATTGTTGATGACAATATAGACATAATATGTTTTATTATAACAATTTTCGTAAAACTTCGTAACACTGGCACAAAACGAACTCTGACCGGTCAAATTTAATTTCAACTTTTCGCGGTATTTTCCAAACAAACCATTAGACCACGTAATGACGTGAGCTGTCAGTTGCCATTGGTTACATCATCAACAAATGAACGTTTAGAACTAATTAAACTAAAAATAATATTTTTTTGTTTAAAAATATCATATTTTAATATCCTATATCCTATTCCCGACGACAACAAACTCAAAAACATAAAAATCATAAAAATTGGTGCAGCCGTTCTCGAGTTATAAGTGTTGTAACTAACACAACTTTCTTTTATATATATAGAAGATAAACATGATGCTGTATCAAGTGACAGTATAAAAGAAAATAGTTATTTTGTAAACTTCATTATCACATTAATTTAGTATACAGGAATAAACATTAGTTACTATCATTAATAACTTAAAATTCGAAAATGCGCGATACCAAAATATATTGCCTGTTTCAGCGTATTGCGTCAACATTGTAGAAATCCTGTAACCCGATAGTATTAATGATTTGCATTATTCGTTAGTTCCATTTGAATTGTATCTGACGCGTTCTGCGCATCGCATATGTTCCAGGGACTAATTCTACGTCCAACGTCAGTTACTAGAGAAATTGCATTAATCAATTGTCAAACTGCGTACGTATTGCGTAACATATATCGTGTTTCGTGCGCTATACATCATAGCTCAAAGTAGATTGAAATGTTCTGCTTGCAAGATATCCATTACTGATATATCTAGCATTATCGACTTCCATCGTAGGCTTCGCCCGATAATTTCTCGGGATATCAGATTTTATGTCGGCATATCACAATTGCTTTTCGCTTTTTCTGTATTCCAGGTATCATAGTGCAATTTATTCATGTCATTAGGAAGTGTTTGTTATATTGGACGAGCGTTTCATATATATTTTTCTATAGTTAGAACATTTTGATATGTATATTAAAAGTGAATTTTGTCCTTTTCTGTATTATATAGTAAGAGGTATCAACCTCCTATTGAATTGAGGCATGAAGAGGATAGTGCCATAATCGATACTCTTGGAAGGAGGTTTAGCGATCATTGTTGATTCTATTCTGTTGAGGTCTACATCCAACTGTCTGTAAGAACCGGACTCGCGGCACTGGCACCGAAGGTCGGTATCTTAACCAGTACGCCATCTGTGCATTCGAATTATGTTGAATATTATATGCGTGTAATCTTTAAATATATGATCCGATCATTTAAAATAAAGATATTTTCTCAAAATAATAACGATATTTATCTAAGTAACCAACGTTAGTTTAGCTGCGGGTATAGTTGGTGTTTATAATAAACTTGTATGTTATTGTAAATTTGTATACAAAATTTAGTTATAATTATTCTAAGAAACTAAGCAATATTATTTTATGAAAATTTCGCAGAATACTAATTACACTGCTCATTTAATTCCCTACGTATATACTAAAGTTGTTTTGTTCATAGTGCTTCATCGAGTTAAATCCGAATAGCGTAACAATTCGACATACGAACTTGGTAGCGAGTAGGAACAATAAAGTGTTTGTAACAAGTCTTGTTTGATCGATCACTGTTGGGGGACCGCTAATAAAAACAGAAGCCGGTGTATTATCCGCTATGCCTTTTAATATTAACGGCGTTGGCGATCGATGTGTTGGTCACTCTTTACGGCCACCGTAAAAACTAACAGCTCGCCGGTGGGTGGATTACGTCCGGCCCATTGCGTGGCGGATGTTGCAACGTACGCTCCGTCGCTTCGAGTCACACTGCGGCCCATGTTCACCGATTCCACATAGACCAAAATAGTTCACTACCGTTTTTTTTTCGAAATGATGCCTTGGTGATGGGAGAGAAATGCGTAATCTTTTTTAAGCTAATTCTCCATAATCAGTAATTATAATCCTTGGATCACGATATGCATTTATACAATGTGCACCCGACTCGGAAAAATGTTTTGTGGATAAAACTAAGAATGCATAGGAATCAAATCTATAACACTTGATACGATTAAGTCGTTTCTTATATTTACATTATCTGTATCGTTGATTTATCAATCTAAGTGCAACTATATTCCGATCAACCGTTTATTAAAAGCACACACATTAGCCTTGCTTAAGACGAGTCTGCTCAAACGACGGCACCGCTCTAGGTAGTAGGTATAGTAGATAACTCACATCGTGAAGGAGTTCTATCAATAATGTATCCTACCTATATGTGCGTGAGAATAAGAATCACCAACACAATAGATTTCTTTTTTTTTATTTATTGCTTATGGTGGCAAACGAGCAAACAGGACAACTGATGGTAAGTGTCAATACCGCCCATGGAACTTTGCAATACCAAAGGCACAGCTAGGCCGCTGCCTACCATTACAAGCCCCAAACCCACCCCAGTTCGGCTTCCGGCTCTCTCGCTCACCGAACGAAGTGCATGTTGCCATTACTCAGACGTCGATCTTCTGTAAGAGTGTGGTACTACCCCGGACGGACCGGCCCGCGGCTGTAGACAGAGAACTATCCATAACGTGGTCCTACCGCTAATAAAGCGAGCTTTCGAAAAATTAATTTAGCAGTGATGAACAAAATCATCAAAGGCACACATATTAAAAAAAAATATAATGCGCTATCCTCTTAAGAGTTACGTTTATAACATTCCTCTGACAGCAACGTTATGTTAATTAGAGTATTTTTCAAAGGTGGTGGATAAAATTCATAAAATGTTAAAAAAATATTTAACTGTATAAAAATTGTTAAAATAGTTTTATTTCATATATGTAATACACGCTTAAACATTACATATCATTAAAGTAGATATTTTATAAAGTGTTTCTTAATAAAACTATTTTTACGGATTCTATCGCGTTTGTATCTATTTGATTTTTAATTTTTCGACTCCAGTAAAACGCGATAGAATCCCTAAAAATAGTTTTGTTTCAAATGTGTAATACTCGCGTAAACTACAGGAATAATTATAAGGCGTTATTTCGTGTTCTCCTTCTCTTATATATTTATTGTTTCATGTATCATATCTGTTGTAATAATTAATAAATTTGCCACGATGCTCGCGGTCAAGATGTGGTAGAGAATTATATTCTCAATCCTACACGGACCTACCGTATAGTATATATATGAAGTTTTTTGAATTAAGTACTTGTACTTGTGCAACGGGGATACAAGGATTTATTCCTCAGTGCGAGTTATTGTCTTAAAATCATTACGACTATAGATGTAAAAAACCCGATTTAAAACATTTAAAAGGAAAAGCTGTATCTTGAAATCTTATAGCAATCGTTTTAAACGGTTGGAAACTCTGATATAACCAATGAAAAAGATATGTCCCTTAGTTCATTGTGTGCACTTTTTGGCCCTCAGACCTTATATTTGATTTCATTACTTTAAGGTACTTAAAATATGATCTGTAAAATACTAAAAAAATCAATAGATATGTACCTTCATTGCCTACACATTACATTAAAACTATTAGACATGGTGGTGATTAAACTTACTCATGAAAGAGATGACGCATGTCTTCAAATTCTGTGCGCATTGGTGCTACATTTGAATGTTTTTGAATATGTATAGTTACAGAATCCAACAATAAATATTGCATATCGAGCTTCAGAAAGAGATATTTGAGTAATTTTGGCTTCGTAGAGCATTATCCCTATCGCACACTACGTGCCTGACATTGCATAGCTTAATTATGACTTTTGTTACTAAATGAAATACGCCTTTTTTATTGTTGCGATTTTACCAAATCTATATATCTTAATATATATAAATTACGCGTCACGTTGTTTGTCCGCGATGGACTCTTAAAGTACTTAACCGATTTTAATCAAATTTGCATAGCATGTGTATTTTGATCCAACTTAAAAGATAGGATAGCTTCCATTTCAATTTATAGTCGCAATATTATTTTATTGCAAATTATTTGTCTATTATGAATGTTGAGGAAGCGAGTGAAGTATGCAGAGATAGAGTTCTCTGGCACTCTGTTCTCTCTGCCTACCCTGCAAGGGATATGGCGTGATGATATGTATGTATGTATGTATTATTTGAGTCACAATTATCTGTTATCTCCAAACGATTCTAATAGACGACGGTATCTGTTGACTGGATTGAGTAAATATTTAATAGATGGCGCTATGTTAAACGTACAAAAGTTTCATATAAGCTACAATTTACTAGCATAACCACCACGTGTTACTGAGGCTACCTTAGCCACAGCAACGCGTAGCCGAGTCTGCTAGTATGTATATATTTTTGACTGGACATAACTACACTCTGTTGCACTTGTATTGTCTATTGACATACATATATTACACAGGTAGTGTGCGAAATAGACCACGCTCTACGAAGCCCAAATGAATCGATTGTCTCTTTTCAAAGATCGGTGTGAAATATTTATAACCCAGTACAGTATACATATGTTGATAATTGAATAAACCTATTTTTGTTCATTTTACATTTGTACTCCAAAAATTGCCAGATAACTTATTAAATACTAGCTGATGCCCGCGACTTCGTCCGCGTGACATTCAATTATACTACGCACCCCTATTTGAAACTTAAAAATTCTAACTCGACCAAGTATTTGCGGCAGCCACTTGAGCATTTTCATCAATTAGGACGCTTTCTCCAATTTTCTTTAAAACATCGGCAAGTTCTTAAGCATGTGATATAGTGTTGCCCAAATGCAAGACTCTTGTGAGGCTCGCAAATCTTGCAACTTTTGCTTTTAGAATAACATAATGTCACTTGTTTTGATAGAAATAAAAAATCCCCATAGACATTAAAAATCCAACTAAATTAATGAAATTCTATTCATCTAGTGGCAGTAACTGTACAACTATCAATAATTAGGTACATAGCACTAAACCGAAGTAGGGCTATTATCCTTCCGTGTACTGGTATTACTCGTAAGAATACGAAATGTTGACAATCCTTTCTGTGCTAAGAAAATCGTAAAATCATGTCTAAGGGAGCACTGCGAAACTCTTGCAGCAAGTCTTGGTCTTGCATTTGGGCAACACTAATGTAAATAGTGACCTTGGATTTGCTTGCATGTTGATGGTTAGGGTCAGCTTTCCTACTTGGGGCCACAAATAAGAACACTTCAGTGAAGCATTGATCTCATCAGTTCTATTTCCCCGAGTTTTAACAGGAAGGATTTGCCAAAAATCTCCAAAGAAAAGCACCATTGACTTTTCATTACGATCTCGTAGTGCTCGATCTACGGCCTCTACGATTTCTTTTTATTTATCATTGTCCAATCAACGCAAACGATTAGACTGCAATCCTTAATAAAAACACTAATAGTGGTAAAGTCACAGTTGATAGTATTCTTCCTACAGCCACGGGCCGGTACGACCCCCAGTCGGACCTAGTACCCCACTCTTGCAGAAAAGCAACGTCTGAACAGTGGCAATGTGTTATTTCCGCTTCATTTGTAAGAGGCGGCGGGTGGCGCAGGCGCGATTACCTGCGTCTACTTGCCTTAGCCGAAGTCGCGGGTGACTGGAACGGGGAATAGTCCGTCTCCCGCGGAGAGGCTGACCACGTGAGTGTGAAGCCCGATGACCCGGGGCGTCATCGGGGATGGTACTCGAAAGGCCCAATGGTGATGGGGAGGGAAAACGGTGAGTTATGGGTCCACGCGGACGGAATGCAAGGCGTGTGTCCAAAAAAATAAGTGCATGCTGCTTGCTCGTTTACCACCGTACACAATAAAACAAAAAACACTTTGAATGTGTCGCAGTTTTGTGTTATTGAACATCTCGGTGTTTCATTGCTTTATAAATCTATCGGGTTTATACACAATGTGCATAAATCTATCGGGTTTTTAAACAAAGCTCTTTTACCACCAAGAAATAATGCAACTGCAGTTTCTGACGTAGTTACTTCCAAAGTTATTTTACGCTGTCTCCTCATTTTAGTTAGATTGCTCTGCTCAGATAAGTCTTTTCAGGGCTACGTGGGGACATGGACATCTATTATCTTAGCTTATATACGTTCCACTGTTGGGCTTAAGACTCGTCCGTAATGGAAGGGAAATTGACCAACTATATCACGCTGGTCAGATGTGTTGGTATAGGGTTTTGTTTCGAGTTTTCCTTTTCTTCCATAGATGTATGATATGTATGATATCCTTCAGTCGTCTCGTGGGTGATCGACCCACGGGTAAGAAAGCGGTTGGTGATTTGTATTCTAACTGCGCAACCGCACGGATTAATATATAATAAATGGCTTTCATTACGAAAGATTTAATTAAAATGAAATTCTTGGTTCATGTCGCGTTTTAGTAGCGTAGAATATCTTCAGATGGATATCTTTTATATTTTATAATAATGTCAAAGGATTTGAAAGACTGTAAAACAATAACATCGTTAAAAGCAAAAGACTCAAACGAATGGGGCTATGAATGTTACAGGCCTACTCAAGGGTGTCATCTCAGCGCTGATCACCTTCAAGTGCTCTGCAAGTTGCTTGAAACGTACTCTATGCTATCAACAGTGTATAAAAATGTAAAAAAGTAGGCCCTCGCACAATATGCAGCAACAGGCGGCAGTAACAGCACTATTGCTAAAGTGACTGGTGTAGTGATGGGACATGGTTGCTTCGGCGTGTACCTGCTCACGGTCGCAAGGAGGGAGAGCACACCGTCTAACCACTACTGCGATTGCGAGGTGTACACGGCGCTGCAGACGCTTAAAGTTTGCGTGGTTTGGGCAAAGCAGTGCCGTCCACTCATCGCAATCATCGGGGTCAAACTGGCACTGTCGACTATCGCAAAGATGATGCTCGATAGCTGGACCATGGGAATTAATCTACCACCCGCAGAGACACTGATCGCGTAAAGGCGATACAACACTGTTGTTTGTCGGGGTGTAGACGGAGACGATACCTGGAAGGGCAAACCCCCGGACCGGCTACGGATATCAAGTAAGCGGTACCAGAGGCCAGCCTGATGGTTTGGGCAGAGAACACGATGAGTTATGGGGCCACACGACGCCCTACTGTTACCACGGAAGGAATGGCTGTGTCCAGACCATAGCCTACCAAACAAAAACAAAAAAGAGTGTACTTTGCATACTCGCCCCTAAGTAGCATCTTAACTAAGAATGTACGTTTTGTACGCTCTATGATGTGGACTTTACTTTTCTTTTTCGTATTTGACTTAGTTGTTAGTCGCAGATGGCTATGACAACTTTACTCGGACTGTTAGGTGAGTGCTGAGAGCTTTCTACCCAAAGTACCTTTATTAAGTTCAAGAAGTTAATGTAGTAGCTTTTGAAAATATAACGAAAAAATGATTTAAAGTTTTAAACTAAATTATAGCGCCATCTATTGCTCATTTAACAAACTAAATAAATCATGCATTTTATTAATTTATAGCTAAATTATATATTATTAACTAATTAAAACATTCTTTTTTATCACAAATAGTTTTAATAGTTATTTTGACTACCTGACTAATGTTATGTATTATGTCAACTTCCCTTCAACTTTGAAGAAGGTTTGAGCCCAGCAGTGGGAGGTATATGAGCTGAATTGATGAAACTATTATATATTAAGTAATACAAATACTTTCCTTACACTATAGATAAATTAAATAGTTATTTTGAATTAAACCTTCTAGTGACATAAAAGGCGAGCGGTGATTTTAAAAACTTAAATGACCATAACTTTTTTTACAGACATCAGATTTCAATGAAACAAAGACTAAATGTTGCTCTGAATTGGGCTTAATCTTTTTATTGAAACTGCGAAACAATCCGTTCAGTAACTTCGGAGATTAGCGATTACAGACATACAGACAGACAAGAAATTCCAAAAAATGTCTTTTGTTTTCTGTTAGTATTTTCTTACTGCCTAGGTTCATTTTTTTATAAATTTATCAAATGTACAGACACGGGATTTCTACTCATTTATTATATGTATAGATGTCACTTATGTTTTTTATTTAAGCGAGAGTCGTTATTACTCGCGATACATTTACTAAGGTGAAAACACTGCGGAGATCGGCTTCGGCCGTTTTGTTTTACATGTGTGCACGTGCAAGCATGCAAACGTTACTTGTGCTACTATTGTACAGTGACATAAGAGTTTCTGAGTGTAACAGTGAGTTTGGTTTAAAACCGTATTGATTATCTTTATTATAAGTGAGGATCATGATAATTTACCTATATTAAAATGAAATAGAAGGATATCTTCTATCTATAGAGCACAACTATATGCAAACGGCAGCGATACAGCCAACTATTCTCTAAATAATCAGTTAATATTAACAATTTCAATACAAATTTTTTTAATACTATATAGTGTAATAATATTAATTAAAGTAAGGAGGTAAAGGTCTTCCATGAAACTCAACAATTTTACTCAATGAAAAAAGTACAAGGTATTTAATGAACATGCACGTGGATATGTGAATACTAGTAGCATTAAAGAGATAAGGCAGAAATAAATAGCTCAGTATCAACTCCACGAGACCACACGTCTCAGGTATATCAAGAGATTACTAGTTATATCAGTATATCAAGATTTTCTTTCAATCTAATTATATCCAGATGGATATACACATACATACATACATATCATCACGCCATATCCCTTGCAGGGTAGGCAGAGAGAACAGAGTGCCAGAGAACTCTATCCTTGCATAGTTCACTCACTTCCTCAACATTCATAATTCTCTTCATACACGCACGCCGGTTTCGGAGACTCTTGACTCCACCTTCCTTCAGTACATGACCGATCTGGTCTAGGTAGGTTAGTCTCGGTCTCCCCCGGTACCTACATCCTTCCACTTTCGCATTGTATATCTTCTTAACCAGACGTTCGTTCGGCATTCTTTCCACATGTCCGAACCATCGGAGCATTCCCTTTCGCATCTTTACACCAATACTCTCTTTCACACCTACTCGCTCTCTTACGTCGTCGTTACGAATGCGGTCGCTCAGCCTAACTCCACAGATTTTCCGTAGAGATCGCATTTCGATGGCATTAATTTTACTTTCATACTCTTTTCTGCATACCCAACTCTCGCTTCCATACAGTAATGTTGGGACAAGCACTGCGTTATGTATTGCTACACGTGCCTTCTGGCTGAGGTGGTGGCTACCGAGAAGTTGTCCCAACGCTCCGTTCACTCTATTGCCCGCATTCACGCTTCGCTCTATATCAGTGGTTACTCTTACATCTGTTCTGGCTTCATCTCTTTCAAACTTTAATATAACAATGTGTAAACAATGTGTAAACATTGTCGGGTAGATAGCATACCGTCACCTTAAGACGTAAATATGATACGAAGTGAAATTTGCATGTCCTATAATAAGTTACGGTGGTGTAGTGGCAGCACGATTGGGCCGGAATCCCAATAGGCGCGGGTTCGAATCCCGCTTGTGACATCATTTTTCACTTCGTAATCGGGTTTTATAAATAAGCATAATAAATGCTAAATTTCAGTAATTTAAATAACAAGGTTGTGTCATCGTTTAATACAATTCTAACTGTAAAGTTTGAAGTATTAAGCCTATAACAATGTGTAAACATTGTCGGGTAGATAGCACACCGTCACCTTAAGACGTAAATACAATACGAAATGAAATTTGCATGTCCTACAATTAGTCGCGGTAGTGTAGTGGCAGCACGATTGGGCCGGAATCCCAATAGGCGCGGGTTCGAATCCCGCTTGCGACATCATTTTTCATTTCGTAATCGGATTTTATAAATAATTAAGCATATTAAATGCTAAATTTCAGTAATTTAAATAACAAGGTTGTGTCATCGTTTAATACAATTCTAACTGTAAAGTTTGAAGTATTAAGCCTATAACAATGTGTAAACATTGTCGGGTAGATAGCATACCGTCACCTTAAGACGTAAATATGATACGAAGTGAAATTTGCATGTCCTATAATAAGTCACGGTGGTGTAGTGGCAGCACGATTGGGCCGAAATCCCAATAGGCGCGGGTTCGAATTCAGCTTGTGACATCATTTTTCACTTCGTAATCGGGTTTTATAAAAGTAACCTATTTTGGTGCCGTAAGTTTTTGTAATGGAAAAATAGATAAACAACTAAAACTATTTTAACACGTGGCTAAACTAGGCTACATGTGATTCTTCATGTACCTGAACGTAGTTGGGTTGGCGTCTGCGAGGCCGCTATCAATCTTTTCGCCACATCATTTGCTCCCCGCACCGCTTCACTGCGATTGAATTTCATTAACGAAACGCTTAGTGCAGATTGAATCCATTTAAGTAACAGTGGGTTTGGTCCCTTCTAAATGTTGCCTTATGCAGTAACATTTTGTACGATTCATAGGTGTTGGAATTCTCAATTTTATCTAAGTTTTATTGGTAGTTCAGTCGTGACCGAACTAATAAATGTTTTTATAGCTACGGCACTTTTGGTGATCTAGAATAGAAACGTCATTTTAGATTGCTCTTACGCATAAGCATTACGCAATTTAATAAATTAATTTGCAGCGTATGTATTCGACAATATAAATTATAGATAATTCGTATGACTAGTTGAAAATGTACCTACTTGTAGTATGAATTGTCAATATCACAATATACATACATACATATCATCACGCCATATCCCTTGCAGGGTAGGCAGAGAGAACAGAGTGCCAGAGAACTCTATCCTTGCATACTTCACTCGCTTCCTCAACATTCATAATTCTCTTCATACACGCTCGCCGGTTTCGGCGACTCATGACTCCACCTTCCTTCAGTACATGACCGATCTGGTCTAGGTAGGTTAGTCTCGGTCTCCCCCGGTACCTACATCCTTCCACTTTCGCATTGTATATCTTCTTAACCAGACGTTCGTTCGGCATTCTTTCCACATGTCCGAACCATCGGAGCATTCCCTTTCTCATCTTTACACCGATACTCTTTTTTATACCTACTCGCTCTCTTACGTCGTCGTTACGAATGCGATCGATCAGCCTAACTCCACAGATTTTCCGTCGAGATCGCATTTCGACCGCATTAATTTTACTTTCATACTCTTTTCTGCATACCCAACTCTCGCTTCCATACAGTAATGTTGGGACAAGCACTGCATATGTATTGCTATACGTGCCTTCTGGCTGAGGTGGTGGCTACCGAGAAGTTGCCCCAACGCTCCATTCACTCTATTTCCCGCATTCACTCTTCGCTCTATATCAGTGGTGTACCTTCCATCTCGGCTAAATCCACATCCAAGATATACAAAGTCATCCACTTGCTCTAGTACATCATTACCTATTGTTACTCTTACATCTGTTCTGGCTTCATCTCTTTCAAAGACCATTATATTGGTTTTGCTCACATTCACCCGTAGACCCCTTTTCTTACAATCTTCTGTCATTGTGTCGACTAGGGTCTGCAGGTCAGTCGCTGACTGTGCTAGCAGGACTGTATCATCTGCATAGAGCAGAGCAGTGACTACTGAGTCGCCCATCTGGACTCCCACATTCATATCGTTCAACCTTTGCAGACATTTATCCAGATATATGATAAACAGTCTGGCTGACTGAACGCACACCTGCTTAACGCCGATATTGACGTCAAACCAAGGCGACATTCCATCAACCAGCCGCACACAGCCCATGTAACTGGACTGCACAGCCTGCAGCAGTTTACCGTTAATACCATACTCCGGTAAAATGTCCCAAAGTTCATTTCGTACAACCGTGTCAAATGCTCTCTCCAGATTCACAAAACTGCAGAAAACCCTCTGACCTAGAGCCAGATGCTTCTCCACAATGTTGCGCAGAGAGAACACTTGATCCATGCATCCCCTTCCACTCCTGAAACCTCCTTGTGTCTCACACAGTAAACCATCGGACACCATCCTCATTCTCCTGATATCCTCCTTATATCACAATATAATACACTGAATTTTACTTTATTCTATGTTTAAGGTATTAAAAAGACGCCTTGCGACAGATGGATAAATTAATTATTACATGTAAACGATACAGGACTACTTTTTGTAGTATTATTCAGATTCTCATGAAATATACCTATTACCTATACTGATGTATAGATTTTGTTGATATAGTAAGTACAGTTGACATGAATGTAGGAATGACATAGACGTTATGTTATTCATATTTATGAGGCTAATTTAGATCCACTTTTTTATGATATGAAGATAGATAATTATTATTACTGTTATAAATTTCGGTGTGTTAACAATTCAATGTTATCTCCCCTTGCTTTCCTATGACAATAGTCATAGTCGGCTACGGGTTGAGAGCCCTCAGCGCTCACCCCCAGTCCGGGTAAAGTTGTCATAGCCATCTGAGGCTAACAACTAAGACACACAAAAAAAATAAAAAAGTCATAGTCGGCGGATGGATCATAAGTAGAATAGGCATCCCTATTGGAAATCTTATAACATTAACTGCAATCGCCACGAACTTAACAAGTGTGGTGCTAACGGCATTCTTCCTTTTTGGCGAGGCATATAGCGAGAAATAAAAAGTGAAGTCCTCTCACGAGGCGCAATAGTGATTTTTTTCTAAACACAAAAAGCTGTCTAATTATTTTACATTATAAAACAAGATAAAAAGAAACCAAGAGTCATAGCAGAATGATAGAAAAAGCGTAGATATGATAACATTTTAAGTATCATAAACAACACATGTGGCTTTTGAAAATACATACGTTTGGTTTTGTGAATCTTTTTGCTTAAACTCGTATCTTGTTACAGACCGTGTCTATTTCAATGCTGCTACGCTACGCTCACCATCAGATTTTCGTTTTTATCGGTAAGTCTTAATTAGCTGGATTCGTTGTTATTTAAATCTTCTTTAATATTATTTTCATATTGGTTTTACAAAGACACTAATTTAGACTAAGTTGAGCTCACATTATATATTACTTATTCGTATTCTAACACAATATTATAAATGATATTATACCTGCGTTTAACATAATGGTATTAAAGGTTTCGTAGACAAATGATGATGGACTATAGATAAAAGAGATTTGATGTCAGCACAATATGTATAGTGACGGGTTAAGAATACAATTCACTACCCCCTATCTTACTCGGGGGTCATCGTAAGAGACGATTAAGGGATATAAAATGCATATAACATCTAAGCAAGAGAAGGAATACTCGAAAAAAAAAACTCTACCAAAACGTCTGACCAGCGTGGTATAGTAGGTTCTCTCTCATTATGGAGGAGGTTCGAGCCCAACAGTGGGACATATATGAGCTAAGATGAGATTATGTGTACTTATGATATGTTAAGACTGAACCCAACTAGCAGTAATTAGCAGAATTCGCCGTATAGCAACGGATAAAGAATAAAATATTATACCAGGAGAATGGTCAGTAGCATTCTCTTAGGAAATAATAAAATCCACGGCTATCAGCAACCCGTCTACTAAGCCTGGAGAATATAGCATTATCTTCCTTTATGGAGGCCCATGTCTAATGTTGGTCGTCTATAGCCCAATGGATAGATGGTATATATGTATATTACTAGCGTACTATAAACTTTACAACAGTAAAGACTATAGTTATATACTTATAATGGAGAAGTCATAAAAGCTAAATAAACATTTTGTAGAGGAGAGATGATAAGCCATGGTGACTCATCCGATCGATTATCATCTCTATAAAGTGGAGTTAACAGAAACATTGAATATATGTATGTAATGATCACAGAAGGAATAGAGGTGGTTTGGATATATCGAAACAATAAATGGAGAGAGATTGATGTAGTAAATATATAAACTAAGTGTGAGTGGGACGACTGCAAGGCGAAAACTGCCAAACTATCTCGGATTAAACTGATCAAGCGCTAGTGAAAAGCCAAAAAAGTAAAAATAAATGAATAGTAGTATGAATACTGTGTATTTATACTCATAAAAAATACAGGAATGATTTTAGAATCTTGGCATGTGGAAATTCGTAGTCTTTGGGCAAAATAATTAGTGTTGCCCAAATGCAAGGCTCTTGCAAGTTTCGCAAGTCTTGTAACTCTCGCTGTTAGAAAACTCACTTGTTTTTTGATAGAAATAAAAAATCCAACTAAACTAATGAAATTTCATTCTTCTAGTGGTACCAACTGTACTACTATCAATAATTAGGTACATACCACTTAACGGGAGTGGGGCTATAATTACACCTATCTACCTATCATGAGACAGTTTAAAATAACATCCAATTATTTCCCCGTGTACTGGTATTAAGAATACAAAATGTTGACAATCCTTTCTTTGCTAAAAGAATCGTAAAATATTCTCTAAAGGAGCACTGCGAGACTCTTGCAATGAGTCTTGGTCTTGCATTTCGGCAACACTAGAAATAATAGCTTTGAAACAGGTGTGAGTTTATATATAGGGGTATGTGGTTGAAACTTTGTTAAGTGTGTGAACTGACTTTATCATTCTCTAAAGCATTCAATAGAATTAATCGACGAATAAAATATTTTAAATCCATCATGCAATCATTATTATTCTAAAGTATTTTGATGTAATTCTGCATCTTTCTAAGTCTAATTTGTTTTTCTGTAGTGTACTGTAATAAAATTAACATACCTACCTACTTTGTAAGATGTTGTGCTGAATTCAGCGAAAAAGTCTCGAGTCGTGAGCCGGCTCAGCGAACTCTTTGTAATAACAATAATTGCGAATAGCGCCAGCGGCTGCAGCCCACCCCCTCTTCCACTTATTACTGTGAAAAATACCCACTCGGATTTACACGGGGCGGTCCTCTCTCCACTTTGATCTGTCGACAATTAGCCAGATAGACATAATTTGTTTTTTTTGTCCGTATTTTTCTCGCTCCGTCACTTGGCTTAGTGTTTGATGCGATGATTGTTTCGAATGTTTTTCATTTTCAATTTTTTCATCAATTTGACGTTTTTAAGACGATGAAGACGCTCGCTTTTCGTTAGTCATATAACTATTATCTATTATGTGGAATTAACAAATGAAAAAGATTATCTTTGTGTTTATTTTAAGAAATGCGAAAAGAACAAGTAACTTATAGTAGCGGAAGTGAAAATGCGAATCATTTTACCGTATTAATTAACACTCCTAGAAACGATACATCCTGTTTGTTCCCGTTGTTTGGGAATCACGCTACAATTGTTTTCTGTTTTCATCATTGTTGATAATTAATATTGTTTCTGCTAATTGGACATTTTCTATATATGGACTAAGTATTAATAAATAATTCGTCGTTATTGAGGAATACTGATTGATAGATTCCTCGAAAAAAATATGTATTCTTAATTATAACTATCTATACTCGTGTTGTTCTCAATCTTTTAGGAAGTGCCGATTAACAATCCATACGCAAAATATATTATTCAATTTTGGATATTTTACGCGTCAAATAGACCTTTACGTAGCCCCTTCAAGGGGCACCTTTTATTATTTTTGTATAGAACTCTAAAAGTAAAATCAGATTTATATCTTAAGGAGCTTTTAGCTGGAGTTTGTAGAATAAACTATTCAACTCACAATATCAGATAAAGGTAAATTTCTTCAATGGGATCCGGTTGGTCTCTATGACGACTCATCCCGGCCTTGCAGGAGTACAAAGTATTATGTATCAGTGAACGGGTAAAAAGATCGCTTTGACGATCTGTTTTTCAACGTTTTATAAAAATTATTTATAAGTAAATTTATTTTATCGAAGCAAAGACTGTTTTTGTTGTTATTTTACTTCAATCTTGCAGTTTTAATGTTACTCTATATTGAAACAGTTTCTCGGTCAGAATACTTTTTGAAGTTTAGAACGGAAGGCTCTTAAAATATCTTTATATTTAAAAGCTACGCGGGTTATGTTCTGCGTGTGTGATAACTAGTTTTTAACCGACTTCAAAAAGGAGGTGGTTCTATGTTTCATTGTATGTATTTTTTTTTTATGTATGTTCAGCGATATTTTTGTCAATTTTGGGCCGATTTTCAAAATTTTTTTTTTTCTTTCTAAAGGGTATACTCCAGGGGTGGTCCCATTATCACTAAGTTATGATCTGATGATGGGAAGTCATGGAAATCGAGGGCAACCTTCAAATTTTATAGGCACATATTACGTGTTTCATATATTTTCAAAAGCTCTTCAAATATTTGTATCTGGCAGTGCTAAACTCATTTAGGTGAGCTGATGATGGAAGGTACATCTCCTTAACGTTTAGGAGTTGGAGGATAATTCTTTCAATATCATACGCACGCATAGACCTTTAGCTGTATTCTTTCAAGTTAACTTCCGAGGTGGTCCCATTATCACCAAATCATGATCTGATGATTGGAATTCCTGGAAATCGAGGGCAGTCCTTAAATTTTATAGGCACATATTACGTGTCTCATGTATTTTTCAAAGCTAATCAAATATTTGCATCTGGCAGTGAACATTTCATTTAGGTGAGCTGGTGATGGAAGGTACATCTCCTGAACGGTTAGGACTTGGAGGATAATTCTTTCAATATCATACGCAGGCATAAACCTTTAGCTGTATTCTTTCAAGTTAACTCCCGAGGTGGTCCCATTGTCACCAAATCATGATCTGATGATGGGAATTCTTGGAAATCGAGGGCAACCCTTAAATTTTATAGGCACATACTACATGTCTCATGTATTTTTTAAAGCTAATCAAATATTTGCATCCGGCAGTGAACATTTCATTTAGGTAAGCTGGTGCTGCAAGGTACATCTCCTGAACGGTTAGGAGTTGGAGGATAATTCTTTCAATATCATACGCACGCATAGACATTTAGCTGTATTCTTTCAAGATAACTCCCGAGGTGGTCCCATTGTCACCAAAACATGATCTGATGATGGGAATTCTTGGAAATCGAGGGCAACCCTTAAATTTTATAGGCACATATTACGTGTCTCGTGTATTTTTCAAAGCTAATCAAATATTTGCATCTGGCAGTGAACATTTCATATAGGTGAGCTGGTGATGGAAGATACATCTCCTGAAAGGTTAGGAGTTGGAGGTTAA
The DNA here is from genome assembly GCA_905163515.2 of Lymantria monacha. Classification (NCBI taxonomy): domain Eukaryota; kingdom Metazoa; phylum Arthropoda; class Insecta; order Lepidoptera; family Erebidae; genus Lymantria; species Lymantria monacha. The sequence continues at coordinate 12,695,071 of LR991098.1, read as the reverse complement.
TTCTTTCAATATCATACGCACGAATAGACTTTTGGCTGTATTCTTTCTAGTTAACTCCCGAGATGGTACCATTGTCACCAAATCATGATCTGATGATGGGAATTATTGGAAATCGAGGGCAACCCTTAAATTTTATAAACACATTACCTGTCTCATGTATTTTCCAAAACTATTCAAATATTTGCATCTGGCAGTGAACATTTCATTTAGGTGAGCTGGTGATGGAAGGTACATCTCCTTAGCAGTTAGGAGTTGGAGGACAATTCTTTCAATATTATATGCACGCCTTTAGATTGCATGCCTTTAGATGCCTTTAGATTCTTTCAATCGATATATGATCTTTGCTACGTAGGTAGAAAATAACATACCAAGCTGGAAGGATGGACTTTTTTCAATTCACCTATATCAAAGTCGAACTGTTGTAAATATGTATCATCATCTGGACTTAAGCTTCTCTCATATTTCGCCACAAATTGCCAAACTTTTATTATCCAGCAATTATCAGTTCTTTGAGTGATGTGGCCTGCCCATTGCCTCTTAGTGTGCTAATTCTTCGTGATATATCGATTACACCCGTTATTCTATGGATTAGCGTATTTCGAATCCTATTTCGCACAGAAACGAGCGAGCATATCCCGTTCCATAGTACGCTGAGCGGCTTTGAGTTTTGTTACGAGACCCAAATTTAGGCACCACATTTTCATGTCATAAATCATCACTGTTCATAGACTGGTGCCTTCAGACACTGAGATATATTAGGTGAGATGATCCTCTTAAGTTTCCTAAACGCTGTCCAGCCGTTTTAACCAGCATTTATTTTGCCTAAATCAATATCAGCCTTGTTTAAGGCTTTGTAAAGTACCCTGGAGTTTATATACCGTAACCGCCCAACAGAGGATTAGCGGAAGCATTTTCCGTTCAATATCCCGTAATCTTTCGTTGCCTGATATATGGTTGACACAGGCGCTATGGCAACTAACCCGTCACTGTCTTTCACTTTTGTGCCAATAGTGTCGTCATTAAATTTTATAAAAACCAAATCAGTTAACTAGCCTGTCACAATTTGGTCACAACGAAGGGGAAGCTTACATGTTTGGATATTATCCCTATTTCCCGCTTACCAGGCCCTTAATGACAGAGATATTGCATCTTACCATAACTCTGGAGTCTATGTCTAGTTTTAACAATTGCATCAAAACGTCACAATTATTTACATTATTTGGATGTTGGTAGTATCTCATACCTATAGTCTATAAAATATAGCATGATCTCTGTGACAGTTCTCACTAGTCCCGCACGCTTACGATGCAGTCCGTATTTTTGTCGATATAATTACTTATTTTTTAAAGTTATTTGCTACTGCAATTGAAAAATAATACGTGAAAATCTTATTGAACTTCCAATCAAATGAATGGATGAATCGATTATAAATTTAAAACAATTTATGAAAATCTTATTGAATTTAAATTAATGGATTTTATTTAATTTAAACTAAAGCTGTTAATTAATTATTTTATTATTCGAAAGGAATACATCCAAGTTCATCGTCACTATTATCATTATCGCTGGAGCATTCCTGTAGGTTGATGATGAATTCTTGGACATAGATTATTTCATGAATAATCATGTTTATTTTATAAAAGAAATTATCTTTTTAATATAATAGAAATGGTCTTATTAAAATTATAACTGACGTCTGAATACTAAATTAACACAATTTACTTATTTTATAGAGTAACCATGTGGTTTATATAGGTAATGTATTGGTTTTACTTATTATATAATAATTAATAAGAATGTTATCGATTTACGTTTATCGATTGCCCCATCTATATTTTATTCTCAGTTCAGTATGATCTTGTACTTGCGTAAGCACCATACTTTTATAAAATGGTTACTATGTATTTTAAAACATATAAGGTTACTAGTTATGGTGTAAATATTCATATTTTTATATTCATAATTCAGTTGAGATAAAACTGGCACCTAAAGAATGAAAATATAGGCGATATAATCAATTGTGGTAGGACCACGCTGTTAACAGTTTTCTGTCTACAGCCGCGGGCCGGTCTGTCTGGGGTAGTACCACACTCTCGCAGAAGATCGACGTCTGAGTAATGGCAATGTGCTATTGCGCGTCGTTCGGTGAGCGAGAGAGCTGGAAGCCCGACTGGGTGGGCTTAGGGATTTTATTGGTAGGCAGCGGCCCAAGCTATATCCTTGGTATTGCAAAGGTTCATGGGCAGCGTGCTGTTTGCTCGTTTGCCACCATAAGCAATAAAAAAAAATACAAATTAAAATTGTAATAATAACGCGTATTCATAATTACTTCATCGGTTTTGTCGCTATCTGTCACAGAGATCAAGCTATATTTTAAGGACTATAAGTTGCTGCCTCACGTGACGCATCGATAGCACATATGGTGTATACGCGAATTGATTGAAACAGTGAAATTTAAATCATTGGCAACGAGAAACAGCATTTAGTTTCCATTTTTTCGTTCTTTATTTTTTATTTTGATTCCCTACTTCAATTCTTCCTCGTGCCATGTGCATTTTTAGTCGATCTACTCATAGTGCTATATTTAATAATTAATTTAATTTACATGAACTAGTTAAAATTATTACTTAACTACGCTTATTTACACTAAAAATTCAAAAATAGTTAAACTTTAAAAAAAAAATGTAAACCGACTTTAAAATAAGATCAGCCAAAAACCATACTTATTTAAAACACTAAAAACCGAAAAATAAGATGAACGATTTAATTCTTGTCTAATTTTAATTATGTATTATTTTTTATTAAATATACATACATACATATCATCACGCCATATCCCTTGCAGGGTAGGCAGAGAGAACAGAGTGCCAGAGAACTCTATCTCTGCATACTTCACTTGCTTTCTCAACATTCATAATTCTCTTCATACACGCTCGCCGGTTTCGGAGACTCTTGACTCCACCTTCCTTCAGTACCTGACCGATCTGGTCTAGGTAGGTTAGTCTCGGTCTTCCTCGGTACCTACATCCTTCCACTTTCGCATTGTATATCTTCTTAACCAGACGTTCGTTCGGCATTCTTTCCACATGTCCGAACCATCGGAGCATTCCCTTTCGCATCTTTACACCAATACTCTCTTTCATACCTACTCGCTCTCTTACGTCGTCGTTACGAATGCGATCGGTCAGCCTAACTCCACAGATTTTTCGAAGAGATCGCATTTCGACCGCATTAATTTTACTTTCATACTCTTTTCTGCATACCCAACTCTCGCTTCCATACAGTAATGTTGGGACAAGCACTGCGTTATGTATTGCTACACGTGCCTTCTGGCTGATGTGGTGGCTGCCGAGAAGTTGCCCCAACGCTCCGTTCACTCTATTTCCCGCATTCACTCTTCGCTCTATATCAGTGGTGTACCGTCCATCTCGGCTAAATCCACATCCAAGATATACAAATTCATCCACTTGCTCCAGTACATCATTACCTATTGTTACTCTTACATCTGTTCTGGCTTCATCTCTTTCAAAGACCATTATTTTGGTTTTGCTCACATTCACGCGTAGACCCCTTTTCTTACAATCTTCCGTCATTGTGTCGACTAGGGTCTGCAGGTCAGTCGCTGACTGTGCCAGCAGGACTGCATCATCTGCATAAAGCAGAGCAGAGACCACTGAGTCACCCATCTGGACTCCCACATTCATATCGTTCAACCTTTGTAGACATTTATCCAGATATATGATAAACAGCCTGGCTGATAGAACGCAGCCCTGCTTAACGCCGATATTGACGTCAAACCAAGGCGACATATTTTTTATTAAATATAATTACAATGTATGCTAGAAATCCACTACAACGATTTGAAGTCGGTGCCAAGCTTAAATTAACAAAAAACGATAAGCTTAATGATATACACACAGGGTGAAAAATTAATAAAATCAAATTATTAAAGGAAATAAGAATTAAAAGATGTATTCAAAACACTATAACGCCACAAATTTAGGATTAGAACGATGTCTGCCCGTATGGATTAAATCGCTTAACCGCTTGCGCGCTCAGATCACTTCAGTCACAGGCGCGGCGTAGTTTGAATGCGATATAGTATACCTATTTGGCTTGGCACCGGCTTCAAATCGTGTTAGTGGATTTCTATCATACATTGTAATTATATTTAATAAAAAATAATACATAATCAAAATTAGACAAGAATTAAATCGTTGATCTTATTTTTCGGTTTTTAGTGTTTTAAATAAGTATGGTTATTGGCTGATCTTATTTTGAAGTCGGTTTACATTTTTTTAAAAAGTTTAATTATGTATCAATAATTCGTCCCGTATTTATTTGTTATAATATCCTTAATTCTGTAATTAGGAAGATAGAGCAATGCAAGTGCATTGCTGCATGCCCCTGTTACTTAATATAAATTGTGTAATTTTCATTAAAATATCAACATTTTAAAACCTTCATTTATTCAAATTGATAAATTATATTCATATATCAATACCAAGTTGGCTCCATGAAAAGGTTCAAAGTTTTTTTATTTTTTATATCGGCCTTATAAAAAGGCTTATATAAAAAATAAAAAAACGATGTCGATACTACTAACCCTTACTTCACTCGCGGATGTCGTAAAAGACGATTAAGAGCTTTTTATTGACCTGAGTCAACTCCACCAAATGCCGTCAGGTCAATAATTAGATAGCCAAAATGGATTGACGTCAGGCTGGCGGCCGGCCAGAAAACTATTGCCATATGAACGATGTAAGCAGAGTAGATATTGCGTCGACCCCAAGTAATTGGGATAAGACCTGCATTATGATGATGATGACTGGTGGAATTGAAGAGTGGTGATATTGATATCATGATATTAATTCTTATCTATTTAAGAGATTTGATAATTAAGATTGGTTATGTACGTGTAAATTCCACTTAAAATTATTTGGATCGGTCTTGGCATTTAGAAGTTATGGCCGTCTAAAAACTCTCTAAGTAAGAAAAATGTCACAGTTTGAACAGACTGTCCTAGTCTATTAATAAATAATAATTCACGTCAAATAGTATATTTTTAATTTGAAACTTTAATTATTAATTATATTTTTTTATATTTTTAATATTACGCTTTATTAGATAAAATACAGTGGACGCAGTCTACCAAATGCCGTCGTGCCGCGCTGTGTTGCCTGTCACCACGAGAAGTGGGCGTTACCAAGATTCGAGAAGGGAATTTACTTTACCACATTGTACTCTTTTTAAATTCATCAAAAAGAATTCAAAGATTTACATTGTAATAAATTTGCAAAGATTCTTCAGTACCACGTAGTCTCTAAATATTACACATTAGGCATCCACAAGGATACGACGAAGGAATGTATTTGGTCATTCAGAAATTAAAAAAGAAGCCTTAGGAAATGTCTACAGCACACATCCTTCCTAACCAAAAGGTTTTTATCCTAAATTGTAACATCACGTGCGTGGCCCGACTACATTCGAGTATTTAAAAACTAAACGGAGTGGTCAAAAAGGCCTATCATCCGCTTGCTGTGAAAGAGGTTTGGTTGAAAGTGATGGTAATTGGAAAATACACCAAGAGAGGTTTCTATTTTCTTATGACTAACAGAACTAAGAGAGCTGTTTGCAGTCATACTTTTATTTTGTGGGTCTTCAGGACATCAAATTTAGTTCACAGAGAATTAATACTTTTTACGGAATTACACCCGTGTGAAGTCGGGGCGGGTTGCTAGTACTATACATAAATATACCAATCGGATAGGTCGCCTTCCAGTTTTACCAACCTCGGTAAAATGTGTTTGTTTTCAGCAATGCTGTCGAATAAGTAACAATGTTTGATATTCTATATAGTATCATCACCGCTTACATTGATGTAAGAATCCTAAAAATCTGAAAAACAAAATCATGTTAAGTATCTGTAATGTTAAAACGATATGCATGCATTAAAACCATAATTCTCGTTTTAATTCACGTGGACTTTATATTCATTGAAAATAATGGAGCCGTCAAAATATAATATAATGCTTGTCATGTGATCATTATAAAGCCACTAACAGAGGATTCGTGATTTAATTGGTACTAATACTCTAGACGTAGGTTGTTTTCCGGACCATCATTATAATTATGCACAATATTTCCATACACTGATGCCGACCTATACAAAAGGACCGCATCCTGTGGTATACGACGACAAAACCGCTGTTTGTTGCACATAATTCAATTGTTGACAATGTATTTGTATTTTATGAACTTGCCAATTAACGGAATTGCACAATGTGAATGGACGTTTCGCTCTTTAACATATACATATTAACAATAGTTAATTTACTGATATTCGATCGAAGCGAAAATCTATAATCTCTTTGTGGTGATAGATTAGGAATATAATATGTCACCACCTTTTACTTGCACGTGGCAGTCGTAAAAACAGGCTGATCTATCATTGAGATTAACTCACTCTCACTCAACGCTCCTGGTTAACTTATACAATTGCAATCGGTATAATATATATAATAACATATATAATCGATTGATTAATCGATATAAATTTACTTTATTGTAATACTAAATATATATATATATATACTAGCTTTCGCCCGCGACTTCGTCCGCGTGGAATAGGTACTTTGGGCTAACGTTAACTTCATCTCGCGAATTCGTTTACGTAAAAGATGGAAATATTTTAAATAATACATACGTTAAAGTTGTTTTAGGTACCTACATGACGTTTTTATTTGTAAGAGTGGAACATTAAACCTTAAGTAAAAGTATTGGGTCTTATCTATACTTTTTATAGATACATACATACATACACTTACGCCTATTTTGGATTACGCATACTTTTAATGCGTATGACCTCGCTGTGTGGTAGCGGCTACGAATACCTACTACCAATCCTCACTTTGCTCGTGGATGTCGTAAAAGACATCTAAGAGCCTTAGAACGACCTGGGCCAACTCCATCTGATGCCGTTTAATCAACAATTATATTCCCAAGGAGGGTTGACGTCTGGCAGGTGGCCGGTCATAAAACTATTGCCTATAACTTTTACAATATGTACTATGAATGAAGAGTACTTATTGTATGGACCCCAAGAGTAGGAGAATGATGATGATGATGACCTCTCGTGAACAAATCTCCAATTTGGTCCAGAAAAGTATGACGTGGTCTTCCCCTTGTATTCGTCGCATTCATGATTGCTTTACATGTTTGCTTCGCCAACCTCTGCCCACTAATTCTTTCTTCCGCTTCGAGTCCAACCCACCTCAGCATACCAGCGCTCTTTTATAACATTATACCTAATTTTTTCTTTCATACTTACGTCACACACGTTACGAAGAGCTGTCAGCTCTACGGCATTTATTCTACTTTCATGTCTTCCAAATGTCTTCAAATCTAACTTTCACTGCCATACATGAGGGCAGGCACTAATACGTCCTATACTCATTATTAATATTTAGGATATGTAAAGCCGACGGAAGGTCATGAGAAGAAAACAAAACTAAAAATGTAGTGTGTGCAGAAGTACTATGAAATAACATTAGTTTGAGTTTTTTTTAATATAAGATTATAGGACCCAGTATTTTTACCATAAATGCGCGCTCAGTACTTGATCATTATTTTGCTGCGATGTTATTTTTAAACTGCGATATTTCCTAATATATTAATTGAAATCAAATAATGTAAAGGGCAATTTTGTTTTAAATTAAATAATTGTGATGAATAACTTATTTATTTGGATAAGGATTAATATTATGTTTATAAAAACACCTTCGAAAATATCATATTATTTTAAAACAAATTTGATTAGTATAAAAAAGGTTATAGTGAGCCAATCTTAAAAGATAGACATATGCTCTCGCGGACTTTTATTTAGAACTTTGAAAGGGGAGCAATTATGTAGTACATAATTTTCACGCAACTTTAACCGTTTACGCAGCGGAAGCTCTTAAAAGGAAACAAAAACCCGATTTTGAAATATTCTTCACTGTTGCTCTGCTCCTATTAGTCTTAGCGTGATGATATATAGCCTATAGCCTTCCTCGATAAATGAGCTATTTAACACCGAAAGAATTTTTCAAATCGGACTGGTAGTTCCTGATATTAGCGCGTTCAAACAAACAAACTCTTCAGCTTTATAATATTAGTATAGATATATATTATTACTAAATTAGCACTAGTTATAATGTGGTATTTATAGTGGGATTAGTAATTACTGTCATTAAACCATTAATTTCTTCTGAAATTAAATACACATGGTATTAATGGTGACTTGAAAAAGCGGAGCGCTGGCGCACAGCGGGATATGAGACCCCACGCTGCAATGTTGTCACCCTATATGGACGGCGGCGTGCGGTCTGTCGGGCCATGACTCGCCAAGAAAAAGGCTAACATGATTCTCCACTCTATTTTTATTGCTATTGATCTTAGCAGAATTTGAGTTAAATCTGTGCCAACATCATATAAAGACTATATTAGAAGTATTGGCTGTTACATCTTTCATGATGTTTTTCAAACTATCTTTGGGACAATTTAGTTATTTTAAATTGCCGTCACCGGATTTATTTTTTTAGCTCTCCGAATAAAATAAATATGCATAGTTAGTTTACGAAGAGCTGTAGTCGAGGAACACCTGTAACATTGGGAGTATTTTGTATCTTTATAAAGCGGTCGCCCGATTGATTACCCTCTTAGTTACTAACTAGAGTGACGTTACAGCGTACTTTGAGACAGCAGTAAACCTTTGCAATAATTGTTATGCCAAAGAGCTCCCTCTAACTGTTGTGAATAACTTTGAATATGCATATAGTTTTTGCAATAACATTTCTTACTGGCTGATTGGCTCTTGGCATGACAGTTCTTCTTTGCTTCTATTTCTGATTCTCCAATCGAGGCGGTCACTATATTTAGTGCATTTAGGGCGTTGATGGTTTGTGCAATCTGTGTCAGTATCTACCATGGTTTTAGCACATAAGCATACTCATTTGAATGTACTATTTTAGGAAGTTTTTTTTTTATCGCTGTGGAAACGCATTTGCGCGCTATCCCCCGCCGGTGACAGACGAGGGGGAGTGTGGGACTCACCGGCCAGCTGGAACCCGACTGGAATACCCACTAAAACCACAGCGGCCCCTTCCGCGCTTTTACGGGAAGCCGGAGAGATCGTCTACTGACATTCGATCCCCGGCACCCCCACGCTTGGCCTTCTGGCCACGTCCTATCGTCCCTCATGGCGGTGGGAGGAGATGCGCATAACGGCGCCTCCTCCTCCCCGGTCGCCGGCGGCGAAGCGAGTCAGCTGACGCAAGCGCCTCGCTTTCCCGCTCCGCGGCCTCATTCCTTTTCATAATGGCCTCACAAAATAAGGCCATCGACGACCAGTACCTGTCGCTGTCAAGCATCTTCGAGATGATGGTCGACAACGACAGGTCTCTCCCAACGACCGCCGATAAGACGTAGCGCTGGGGCTCCCAGGCAGGGCATACCTCCAGATAGTTTAGGAAGCTGACAGTTTGATATTTATATATCTACATATTTGCAATTATTTAGTTTTCCACTATCTGTTCAGAATTTTTATATTAGCTTATCAAACAATTGTTTAAAATCACAAATTAAATAAAACAATGATTTATATATAAGTAATATTATTGCAAATTCTCATAACAAAAAATAAGATCGCGGCTTTGCATAATTAAATATGTATATCAAAAATAAGGCTATGATCTTGAGAAGATAATTAAGCGTTGTAGAAAGGAATCCCAAGGTATTATTTTAATCTTTTATCCGCCGGGTCCAGGTATTTGAGATGTTTTTAATTTTCCAAAAGCTTAAGCTTTTCTCTTTATTTTCTCGGTGCTAATTGATGGTTAAAACAGTATTTTCAGATTATATAATATAAAGCTCTTGTCTGATTTTAATGAACAAAAATGGTTTATTCACAATGAAAATATAGCATGATTCGTAACCTCGAGCTTTTCTTAATTACAAGAAAATGAAATAAAATCAACATATGAAAGGATTTTGTTCCAAGATTATAGTTAATTGGGTAGGTATACTAAGTTGACTTGTCCTTTTTTCTTGGTATGTATTTCTAAGGAGAAGGTTGGCGTCTTTGAAATCGTATTAATGAAAGATCCAAATTAAATTTTGCCTATATACATATTCTAAATATATACCTGGTAAATACCTAGAATGTATATACATTTTAGTAATTTTTTGCCACTTTTGCATCTTTTTAGACATTCCCACTGTGTGTAACAATATATATTAATTAATACTTTGTAAACGTGTTAGTTAATACTTAATGTTAAGCAGGTAGTTCGAAATTTCCAATGAATTTTCAAGACTTAGTGATTTGCACGGCTTCATCTACAATACGCGCCACTTCACATAGCAAATTACTTTACTCGCTCGCTCCTTTGCCGACTATTGCCGCCTTTTAGAGCATAGTTGCAACTAGGTAAATATGTACGTAATATATACACATATAAAATTTAATGTTTATACTTGGAATTGAAATGTATGTCTAAGTAGTTTTTATTTCCAATAATTTAAGTCTGGCAATGTAGTTATGATTTCTAGTTCTGGCAATATAGTATCTTTAAAAAAAAATGCTTTAATATAAATAGTGTTTGACCATATTTTATTCTGCCATGACAATACGGTCTTAGGTGATATAATGAATATTCTCTAACTTATTTGCATTTTAACTATATTAGCATTTTTTTTGACATAATCTAGGCCAATTGTAGCAAATCCGCTTCTCGAATCTATCATCAGATAGTGTGCGAATCATATACCAACCATGGAGTAGGAAAGGGGTTGTGACATATTAGCATAGGAAAGGAGTGGTGATATAAAATAATAATTTTGTCACCGCACGGGCGAAGCCGTGATATAAAAACATACTAGTTGGCAAATTAGTCTTTAATACCCTTGCCTTGTACAGTCTTTAAAAGCTACTATTATTATTACTGCTTCTTGATATAGGGCCATAATGTTGAACTCCCGGTTGGCGACCGTAAGAGGTATTCTTTGGGTTTACGACTGATTTCTGCGATTTTTGATCATTATCTTGGGTGAATCAGCAGCTAGGCCATAGTTTGGCACTGTGCCGCTAATATACTTGCACTTTAATACGTGGGACATTGGATTTTATTGTGAAATATGTGTATGTTTTCACCACCATTCATCATATATCTTCAAATATAGTGGTAGGGCCACGCTGTTGGCCGGTCCGTTTGGGGTATTACCACATTCAGAAAATCGATGTGTGAGCAATAGTAATGTGCTGTTGCACATTGTTTGATGAGCGAGGCAGCCGGCACCTCAACTTGGGTGGGTTTTGGTTGGTCGCCAGCGGTCTAGTTATACCTCTAGTATACCCGTGGTCTACCGAAGATACAGAGCGGATTCCGATGGCCCGCTCGCTCAGTGAAGAGGTACATGTATGGCGGGTCTATGGCGTAGCACGCCGCTTCTGTTGCCCTGGACAAATTTATCGTGGACGTTCCATAGCTCGCCGCAAAAAAAATAAAAGGTTTACCTCTGGTAAAGGACCTTGGGCGGGTGTAATACTTGCCATCATGTGTGCTGCTTGTAAGCATAAGCAATAAGCATAAAAAGAACGCCGCTTACCACTTTGGACAAAAGGTCACGTGACAATAAAAACTTATCAAATTGTACTCTTAGTAGCGTTGTAACTTTAGGCTATGTTTCTTAAGATAGACATGTACATTGATTGCCTTACGAAAAGATTATTCTTAAAAAAAAATATCAAGTACTTCATACAAAATCTTTTACGCTTTTACCTTGCATCATTATATATAATAACATAGGCCTTTGAGTAACATCAAAGAATAAAATTTCAAAAATATATCTGCTTATATAAATATAAAATTATATCGCTAATTGAAAGCAAATATCAAATCTCTAATAAAAAGAGATATTTTGTAAAAGATTCATGTGTATATTCTTTACTTTAATATTTCTTTTTTATTGTATTGATTCCGTAGTTTTTATTTTATGGCACTTATCAATTTGTGAATAGTTTAGCCATTGTCGGACTGTTGAAACATTCTACAGCTTTAAAAATTCAAAATCATGTAACGTCTGATAGATTCTATATCTTTTTTTTATTATTGATGGTGGCAAACAAGCAAGTAGTGCACCTGATGATAAGTGGTACTAGGTACCGCCCATGGACCTTTGCAATTTCATTGTTACAGTTAGGCTGCTGCCTATCAATAAAAACCTCAAACTCACCCAGAAAGTTGGGCTAACTCTTTCGCTCACCGAACGAAGCGTAGTAGTGCATTGCTACTGCTCAAACGTCGATTTTATATGAAAGTTAATAATAAAATAAGTTGGACAACGAAATAACTGACTGCACAGCTGGTGGAATGTTTTAAGTACAATTTCCTTTCCTTATTGATTGTCGTACGTTTGATCCTCGCCCAGGACAATTCTTTATGCGATTTACAAATGATTGTTCTGGGTTTTGGTGAGATTTGTGTTCGTCATTGATATGCCTGTGGATTTCACAGCACGACAATAGGATTTCTAACTTAAGTGCAGTGTTAAAAAAATATTATATAGCAAACATTACTTATCCGTGTGGTGCTTTTTTTAAATTTTTATTGCTGTTGGTGGCAAACGAGCAAGCAGCACACCTGGTGGTAAGTGTTACTGCCGTCCATGGACCTTTGCTACATCAGGAGTATAGCTAGGCTGCTGCCTGCCAATATAAACCCCAAACCCACCCTGTTGGGCTTCCGGCTCTCTCGCTTACCGAACGAACGCAACAGCACATTGCCATTGCTCAGATGTCGATCTTCTGCGAGAGTGTGGTACTACCCCGGATGGACCGGCCTGTGGCAGTAGACAGGTAACTGTCAACACCGTGGTCCTCCTACCACTATCAAAAATATGACTATGGTGGAGTCAGAATCCAATTCACCATCCCCTATCTTATCTGTGGGTGATCGTAAGAGACGACTAAGGGATACAAAAAGCAGCTGTTTAAGTAAATATATTTTTCTATTTTAGTCTCTTACGTATACAGTATTTTTTAATAACTAAAGATTTCTATATATATATATAAATCTATAGTGTTATAGCACGGAATAGTCCGGGGAGGCATAGTCCGGAGCGTGCTCGTTCGCGTCCCCTGCCAGTCTAATTAGACTGCTAATCCGGCTCGAAATGCGTACCGCAATGCGGGTTAGGGCGTCCCCCGGAGGCGACGCGTACCGACCCGCCCCCGTCGGTACGAACATCGGCAGTTGCGGCGATGGGGGCCGCCACCCATCACGCCTTGCCCAGTTAGGCGAGTCGAGGAGAACGGAGTGCCGGGTGGGCACGTGGAATGTAAGAGGTTGTGTGGAAGGTAAGTTGCACGAGCTGATATCCGTCATGGCGGACAAACAGCTAGACGTGCTCTGTGTAACAGAGACCAAGCGAAGGGGCAGCGACGCCTGCGATCTTCCTGGTGGCGGGATGGCTCTGTGGTCTGGTGTACCACAGAGCGATCGAGCCAGCATGGGGGTAGGAGTGCTGTTGTCCTCTCGCTTGGCCTCAGGTGTGAAGGATTACGGAATGTATGATCCCAGACTTCTCTGGGTCCGTATAAAACTAGGTGTCACCAAGGTATTCATGGTTGTAGCATATGCTCCCGTAGGATCCTCGGTGGCATCAGACCTAGAGAAGTTTTGGGATAATGTTAGGGAAGTTCTGGATATGGCAGAAACCAGTGAACGCGTGATTGTATGCGGAGATTTGAACGGATGGGTGGGGACCAAGCGTCCCGACTATGAGGACGTACTTGGTCCATTTGGTGATAAGAGAGTGAACGACGCAGGTAGGCTCATAGCGGATGTATGCATGGAGAGAAACCTTATTGTGTCAAACACATTTTTCCAACATAAGGACATCCATATGTATACATGGAGAAGGAATGAACAGAAAAGCATAATAGATTTAATTTTGGTAGACAGTCGCCTCCGAAGCAAAATATTGGACGCAAGAGCCTACAGGGGCCCCACAGTCGACACGGACCACTATCTCGTTATTGCGAGATTTAGTGGTCTGTTCAGAAAGTGGAGGCACTGGCGAGAGCGTGTCCACTTCGGAGGGCTTGAAAGAATAAAGGTTGAAAGGTTGCAAGAAGAGTGTGTAAGAGAAAAGTATGCAGAGGGTGTCCGAGAACGGCTGACGATGGCAAGCCAGCCGCAATCGGACATTGAAGAATGCTGGAGAGTATTGAAAGAGAGTATGGTAGATACAGCGAAAGAAGTATGTGGAAGTTCAAAGAACCATAGAAAAACAAATGGTGATGCATGGTGGGATGCGGAAGTGGCAGCTTCCGTAGAGCAAAAGAAGAAAGCGTGGCTGGACTATGTCTCTTCTTTGAATCTGAATGACAGTATGACTGAACAGAAGAAAGAAATATATCGGCAATGTAAGAATGACACCAAGGCCTTAGTGAAAGAGAAACGTGATAGAGCAAGTATGAGTGCAGAAGATAGGCTGACTAAAAACTTCGAGGGTAACACCAAACTCTTTTGGAGGGAGGTATGGAAAAATTATTGAAAGGAGAATGAGGATGGTGGCCGATGGTTTACTGTGTGAGACACAAGGAGGTTTCAGGAGTGGAAGGGGATGCATGGATCAAGTGTTCTCTCTGCGCAACATTGTGGAGAAGCATCTGGCTCTAGGTCAGAGGGTTTTCTGCAGTTTTGTGGATCTGGAGAGAGCATTTGACACGGTTGCACGAAAGGAACTTTGGGACATTTTACCGGAGTATGGTATTAACGGTAAACTGCTACAGGCTGTGCAGTCCAGTTACATGGGCTGTAGAGCCTGTGTGCGGCTGGATGATGGAATGTCGCCTTGGTTTGACGTCAATATCGGCGTTAAGCAGGGGTGCGTTCTGTCAGCCAGGCTGTTTATCATATATCTGGATAAATGTCTCCAAAGGTTGAACGATATGAATGTGGGAGTCCAGATGGGCGACTCAGTGGTCACTGCTCTGCTTTATGCAGATGATGCAGTCCTGCTGGCACAGTCAGCGACTGACCTGCAGACCCTAGTCGACACAATGACAGAAGATTGTAAGAAAAGGGGTCTACGCGTGAATGTGAGCAAAACCAAAATAATGGTCTTTGAAAGAGATAAAACCAGAACAGATGTAAGAGTAACAATAGGTAATGATGTACTAGAGCAAGTGGATGAATTTGTATATCTTGGATGTGGATTTAGCCGAGATGGAAGGTACACCACTGATATAGAGCGAAGAGTGAATGCGGGAAATAGAGTGAACGGAGCGTTGGGGCAACTTTTCGGCAGCCACCACCTCAGCCAGAAGGCACGTGTAGCAATACATAACGCAGTGCTTGTACCAACATTACTGTATGGAAGCGAGAGTTGGGTATGCAGAAAAGAGTATGATAGTAAAATTAATGCGGTCGAAATGCGATCTCTGCGGAAAATCTGTGGAGTTAGGCTGACCGACCGCATTCGTAACGACGACGTAAGAGAGCGAGTAGGTATGAAAGAGAGTATTGGTGTAAAGATGCGAAAGGGAATGCTCCGATGGTTCGGACATGTGGAAAGAATGCCGAACGAACGCCTGGTTAAGAAGATATACAATGCGAAAGTGGAAGGATGTAGGTACCGAGGGAGACCGAGACTAACCTACCTAGACCAGATCGGTCATGTACTGAAGGAAGGTGGAGTCAAGAGTCTCCGAAACCGGCGAGCGTGTATGAAGAGAATTATGAATGTTGAGGAAGCGAGTGAAGTATGCAGAGATAGAGTTCTCTGGCACTCTGTTCTCTCTGCCTACCCTGCAAGGGATATGGCGTGATGATATGTATGTATGTATGTATGTATAGCACGGAAACTATTTAAAAATAATTTTATTGGCGAAAAGAAATTACTTTGTCTCGTAATTTTCAATTACTTATTTTTACTGATCGTCGCGCCGCCTACAGATTGCTTGTACAAACATAGCTGCAATTTTGTCCTGATTGTCAAAATTTTGACAACTGAGAATTGTTATTTTGTGTTCCTAGCGTATGTACTTATTGTCAATAATCTATTTTCGGTTATTGATGTTCTTTCTTGAAATTATCTCAATTTTCATTGTTAAGTTTATACTATTGTCGTTTTGTTAACGGTTGATATGATTTTTCTTTTATATTTCAGGGTAGGACTCATAGTAAAAAAGAATCCTATATAATTATATACACACATGTAGATACGTAGGCATATATGTATATTACTTCAACTTTAGTTCATCGCCTAACCTCTAGGTAGCAGCACTTTCCATACATGCATATTTTACCATCGAGTTGCCACTCTTTTTCAGTTGATATAATTTTACTCTTTGGTCTACTCTCTCTACTTCTGTGTTGAAAAAATATACCATGTAGTGTGTTTATGATAATATGACGTTTTCTAACCGACCGGCTAACCAAACCCTGTGTAGCACTGTTCTGCTATTTTTGATTTTTAATTATTAATAAATTAATAAAAAAAAAAAAAAAAATTCGTAACGACGACGTAAGAGAGCGAGTAAGTATGAAAGAGAGTATTGGTGTAAAGATGCGAAAGGGAATGCTCCGATGGTTCGGACATGTGGAAGGAATGCCGAACGAACGTCTGGTTAAGAAGATATACAATGCGAAAGTGGAAGGATGTAGGTACCGAGGGAGACCGAGACTAACCTACCTAGACCAGATCGGTCATGTACTGAAGGAAGGTGGAGTCAAGAGTCTCCGAAACCGGCGAGCGTGTATGAAGAGAATTATGAATGTTGAGGAAGCGAGTGAAGTATGCAGAGATAGAGTTCTCTGGCACTCTGTTCTCTCTGCCTACCCTGCAAGGGATATGGCGTGATGATATGTATGTATGTATGTAATAAATTAATCTTTATTTGTTGTTTATTAAATGAATGAATTAATTAATATAATTGTAATTGTTAGAGGCACTTGGGTTGGAATAATGTGTCAACATATCCGCTAGATTGAGAGTGAAAAGCTTAAACGGCGAGGTGTCCATCAGAAATTTGTTAATTTACGTGTGTATTACTGTAGCTTATTTGTTAAATAGTAAACTAGTTATAATTAAAACAATTTTCTAATAGATATGGGTTCAAGTTTCACTCGTTTGATTTATATTTTATACAGGACCCTAAAAATAGAATATTATGGCGTAGGTTCGAAAATCCTTTAAGTATCTAATTTGCAAATTTTTCCTTCCATAAGCCGATTTACGAAGTAATTTGCTCAATTATTTAGCTCTAAAATTTAACGTAATTTTCCATGGCAGCAAGGTATTAGAAGATATTGAAGCGAAAGCGAAAATAAGCAAATAATAATGATGTGCCGAAGTCAATAATATTGGAGTTATTTCCCTCGCTCACTCAACGCTACCTTGTATTTTGTTTGGTTTATATTTGACTTGCTTGTTCGTTATATAAAATTTAGTATTAAATTAGGTATAATATCGATTAGCAATGAAAATATAAGTAGTTTCTTGTCAATTTTGTTAGTTATGGTAAGGTCTTACTAAACTAATCTAATTATTTTTGCAGGTTTATAATCTTTTTAAATTAAGTTAGTGTGGTAGATACATGTAGTCATTAATACCCTGTCAATATTCTGAAATAAATAGTTTAGTCTTCACGAGAAACATTTTACTGCATCTATCAAAACATTTTTACATATTGCTAATTTAGTACTCCAAGTTGACTTCACTCTCTTCTTACACTTCAGCTTGAATTTTAAAAAACGATGACATGAGCTAATATATTTATATCTATAAGATGATTATATCTAAAAATAAATACCACATGCAGGCTTTGAGACCATCAAAGCCTGCATGTGGTATTTATTTTTCCGTAGCATGTGAAATACTAAAAATAATATTGTATTAATGATAATATTATATATATATAACTAAGGTAATGGAGTTGATATTTTTTTGTGCGTAACGAAACACGCTTTGCGTAAGCGATAGCCACGGGAAGTTATCGTTTTCCCTTGTATTTCTCGTATTTCTACCTAATTAGAACAAGAGGTATCAGAGCGGCGACGGTGCCGGTCCCCTCTCGACGCTTCCGGTTGCACTAACAACCATTTCAAGCACGGTTTAATGCCAATTACCTGTCCGTTCTATTATTCTAAGTATCAAGTGTCCGAGTTTCAAGATTTACCAATGCGCATTAGCAAGAAAGATTTCCTCTACTTCTAAGCAAATCTAACCTAAATACGCAATATTAGTGTACAGGGAAATAGTTTTACCATAAAATGTTTTTTATATTTGTAATGGAATTTCAATTATTGCTCAATAAGATGAGATTCTATATTGCACAATATTTAATATCGCCGTGCTCTTCAGCTACCAATACTTTACGGTAATATAAATCGGCGCAGTAAATCGCAGATAGAACGCAACGAAACGGAAAACGACAGAAGCGAAGGCGAAATTAATTTCACATGATGTATGATGAACGATGGCCTTGCATTGTGTATTGAAAATATTTAAAGCATCTTATGGCCAATAATTTTTGATAGAAACGTTCAAGAATATATAAATTTTATCTACATTTTCTTTAAGTGTTATATTTCTTATAATAGTCACCACTGGGCTAATTAGAATGAAATGGGATATGTATAAATAATGTACGCAAATTTTCTTCTCAATTAGGTCTCACTATAGTCCATAAAATATAGCTTGATCACTGTGACAGTTGCCACTAGTCCTGCATGCTTATGATGTAGTCCGTATTTTTGTCGATAAAATTCCTTATTTTTTTTAAGTTATTTGCTATTGCAATTGAAAAACAATGCCTGAAAATCTTATTGAATTTCAATCACATAGATGAGTGAATCGATTATACTCGTAATTGTAAAACAATCTATGAAAATCTTATTAAATTTAAATCCATGAATTTTATTTAAAGTAAACTGAAGCTGTTAAAGAATTCTCTTTATTATTTGACATCATCTCATCGTCACTATTATCATCATCGCTAGAGTATTCCTGTAGGTTGATGATGAGTTCTTAGTCACAGATTATTTCATGAATGTGTATATTATATAGAGTAACTATGTGGTTTATATAGGTAATCTATTGGTTTTACTTTATTTTATAAATAACTAGCACACCGGGCTACGCGTTGCTGTGGCTTAGGTTAGCCTCAGTAACACTTTTTGTTTATTCTAACAAATTTTAACTTATATGAAGCGTTTGTACATTTAATTCAACATAGCGCCATCTATTAAATACTTACTGAATCCAGTCAACAGATTCCGCCATCTTTTAAAAACCTTTTGATATAACATATGATTTTGACTGTCAAATATTAGACAAATAATTTGCAATAAAATAATATTATTATAAATTGAGATTTAAGCTATCCTATCTTTTAAGTTGGATCAAATTACACAAGCTGTGCAAATTTGGTTAAAATCGGTGAAGTATTTTATGAGTCCATCGCGGACAAACAACGTGACACGTAATTTATATATATTAAGATTAATATGGATGTTATCAATTTACGTTTATCGATTGTCCCATCTCTATCTTATTCTCAGTCCAGTATGACCTTGTACTTGTGGAAGCATCATATTATTATAAAATAATTACTAAGTATTTTAGAACATATGAGGTACAAGTTTTAGTGTAAATATTCATATTTTTATATTCATAATTCAGTTGAGATATAATTGGCACATAAAGAATGAATATATATATATATATAAACATGACTCGTATTCGAAATTACTTTATCGGTTTCGTAGCTATCTGTCACAGAGATCAAGCTATATTTTAAGGACTATAGTAAAAAACCGTGCTCCACAGTAAGAAATTTAATTAGAAATTCATCTATGCTAACTAGATAGGTTGAATTGAATTTTGTTATAGTCTTGCAGTAATGCTTGTCTTGCAGTTATGACTTATGTTCCTTATAATACTCATTGCAAAGTATTGAGTGATAAATGGTATTATTAATATACCACCACACACAAAAGGGTTATTTATGTATAATATATAAAAAAAAATCAATGAATTATGTGTTAATATGGATTCGGTTACATGTGTTACATCAGACCTTTTATTCAAGGAGACAACATCAAAAGATATGACATAGAGAACAAAGGCGGCTATATTCGATACGGAAACTGTACCGGGATTATCCCACCTTAAGCAAACAAGCGTCCACAAAGCTCCGACAAACTGAGAGCACACGTGAACTATGCTAACGAAAAGACGATAAAACCTTTATCTTATTACGGATCTACTCCCCAAACAACATGCATGCATCACTTTGAATCTGATCCAATTTATGTGTATTTTTTTCAAACTCTTGCTCGAAAAACTTATGGATTTTTCATTTTCTTGTTCACAATGTCATTATTTCTACATCCGAGTGCAGTGGTCTGTGTTGTGTGAAAATATAGCAAAACGTAAATCGTATACTTTCAAAGGTTTCTGTTGTCGGCTCATAAAGAATGATCCGCCGTCTCGGGTGGCACCATTACTTCTGGTGTCGCATGAAAAATTCATATAGCAGTGTTTGATCGCGTTAACGGTCGGTTGCATCGTGCGCGCATGCCTTCTGGGGACAGTAAGCACGGCTTATGGCACTATACGCTCTCATATACTTGTTTTAAATGTATACCATAACAGTTATTCATGATTTAACTGTAAAATATATAAGAATGTTTTTCTGGCACAAATATCAATTGTAAGTATAGGTTTATTTTTCTTATTCTTAGCCCATATACGTACAACTATTGGGCACGAGCCTGCCCTAGATGAGAAACTAGTCTACTGGTCAGACGGTCTGGCTTTTATTTCGAGTTTTTTATCCCTTAAGGGGGTATTCTCATGTAAACGTATACATTTTACCTCTTTTTAGAGATTTTTTTTTCATAATTCAATAAAATTCAATCATTTTAATTTTTTCTAGGCATTTATATGTATTTTAAACTGTACAAAAAAAAATTATACCTTATTTTACATTTTTTAGGTTTTTTTTTTCTAATTAAATTAGACACCAAAAAGAAAGCAGGTTACTGGTCATGGTAATAGCGGCTGTTCATGTTGTCTAAAATAAAAAAAAATCGAATGGATCATTGTTCAGTAGATCTGTCGCTATCGGCCCTACCAGAATAATCAATTTACATTAAATGAAAAAAAAAAGGCGGATTGTAGAAAAAAAATTGTTTTTTTTGGAATTTTTTTGTTAAAAATCGTTTACAAATATAAGAAAATATTTTCGAAAATAAACAATTTTGGTTCGGCCGATAACCATTAATAAGTAGAATATGTATAAATTTCAAAGCAATCGGTTGAATACTTTTTTTTAGGACCATGATAGTTTTAGAAAATGATGTTTCCAGAAAAATGCGTTTAAAGTTTCAAGAGCAGAATTTTTGCGGAAAATTTATACTTACACCAATCTGCTATGCCAGGATTTTGGTCTGAATTTTTCACAGCATATTTTCGATAGGTTTTACTAATGAAATATGAAAAACCAAAAAGTCGATTTTTCAAAGTGGGTACATGAGAATACCCCCCTTAATCAATTTTTAAGGTACAAACGAAGATAGCAGGAGTGAAGATCATTATATTGTTACTACGCTACGCGCCCCGTATAGCGTACGGGGTTCATTCGGGTTATAATTTTGATGCAGGTTGAAAAACCTGTAAGTTGCTGCAAAAATTAAAACTGCATATATAGTAGCACAAAGAATATTATTCAAAATAAAGTATTCCCTGAGCACAGATTCTGCACCCGCTATAGCATGTGAGCTTTCTTTATAATGGGAGGGAAGTTAGTCTACTATACCACGCTTGCCAGACGTGTCCGCATAGAATTTTATTTTAAGGTTGTCCACTCTTAAAGTGATGTTGTCAGTTTACGTACCTTTATCGTCGTTCACGACATCCGCGGGAGTAGGAGTTATTGATAAATTTTAATCTGTCACAACACGAATAAAAGAAATTATTATTAGGTAAAAATATGTCATTGTTAATTGCTCACTATTAGGATAAAGATGTCTCATAATCATCATTACCATGGAGGTCTTTTTTTTATTGCTTATGGTGGCAAACGAGCAAGCAGCACACCTGATGTTAAGTGTCACTGCCGCCCATGGACTTTTGCAATGCCAAGAGTATAGCTAGGCCGCTGCCTACTAATATAATCTCCAAACCTACCCATTTGGGCTTCCGGCTCTCTCGCTCACCGAACGAAGTGCAATAGCAGATTACCAATACTCAGACATTGATCTTCTGCGAGAGTGTGGTACTACCTCAGACGTACCGGCCCGCGGCTGTAGACAGAGACTGTCAACAGCGTGGTCACACCAAAGGTAATGGTCTGTGACCAACATTGGTTACCGAATGACTGATGGCTGAATTGAGAGTAAATAGATATATTTCCTGAATGTATTGACGCTATACAATACAAATTTTAATGTCTCAATTTCTTTTGTTACAGTGGACTTACTTCAGATGCTTGAATTCAATGTCACCGTATCTTTTCCGGCCGCACCTCTGCTCACAGTTATACTGGCATTAGTCGGTAAGTGATTTTTAATTGCGATCGTTTATATGTATATATTTATCTATAATGTTTTTTTAATTTTATAACAAATGTGTTTTAATTTTAGTTATGAGCTATTATAGTTATGTATTTGAAATGAACGTATGTCCTCCGTTATTAGCTCCGTTATTAGGTAATTAACCCTTTTTTTTTTATTGGTGGGCTATGGGTGCGTCTCGCCCCGCCAAATCGGTCCGGGGTGACGGAGAAGGCGGCGCGTGATCCCATAGACCCACCGTAAAATCCTCTCTCTTCGCTGTGCGAGCGGACCACCGGTACCCGATCTTTGTCTTCGGTGGTCCGCTCGGCTAGGTAATTAACCCTAACGGGTTATATATATTCGTATACAGTCTTATTTCGAGCTACCTTCTCTTGCTACGATGTTATCTGCTAGCATTTTTTGAAGTATATTTAACACCTTCGAGGAAAGGGAGGTTGGTTGCTTGTTGTTGTTTGTTGGTTGGTCACCAAACGAAAAAGAATGAGAACGTAATATTGGTACTGAACAATCCTACTTAATAAAATAGTTGGTAAACGATGCACATTTAAAATCCATTGCATTGTCATTAAAAGAGCGTGCCAGGAGTTTACAGATACCCCTGTGTTCGCACTCTGATGGTGAACATTGGATATTCTATGGATTTGGTTTTGTCATAAACGCGAGCCACTTATTGGTTACTTAATCATTCTCCTACTTTTATCCCAATTACTTGGGGTCGATACAATATGTAATCTTGTTTCATAGTACATATTGTAAAAGTTATTGGCAATAGTTTTATGATCGGCCGCCTGCCAGAGGTCAACCCTCCTTGAGAATGTAATTGTTGATCGAATGGCATCAGATGGATGGCAGAATTGGTCGAGGTCATCATAAGGCTCTTAATCGTCTTATTAGTAACCGCTACCACACATCTATATTGGTTTCTTTATAAATGTTTAATAATTGTTAAATAAAGATACCATAGTCTCAATGCTAAAACAGGTTTCAGTTTCGCCCATTAACCTTTTGAATAAAAATAAAATACATTTGACGGTTTTTCACATGTTCAGGTTTGAGTATAGAGTAATGTATTAGTCATTTAGTATTGCATTTTGTCGTAAATAAATCTTTAAGGGTTAAAACAGTATACACTAGTAATAAACAGAACCTCTCGACTATATTCAAAATCGTACGAACTCTGTTTAATCTTAGTGGACAAAAGCGTGTGAGAATATGAAAACATATACATAAGCAGATCTGTTAATATATTTTGTGAACTTGCTAACTTTGGTCAGCTTCTAGTTCTTGCCCCTACCAAGCACGATTTACTCGCGTTTCTTTGTGATTTTCTTTCATGTGCGGCTATTCGTGTGTCGGATGTCTTGGGCACGTTAGTAGGTCGGTCGATTCAACAAGTAAGTCGGGCACGGCGCCTGTTGCGTGAGGTAAGTGGAACGGGGAGGGCCTGTTGCGCCTCACAGACGCCACCGCCGCCCACCACAGTAAGGCCCGTGCTTATGCCCATATAATGGAGATACTTTTGACCCATTTCAATTTCTTTTCAGTTTGCTTTATTTCCATTTAAATATTTATATTTTTTTTTGTCAAGGAAACTAATTATTATTTATACCAAAAATTTCGGGATCTATTGCTTCTATTATCTTGTAAAATCAAATAATTGTAATAATATGTTAGAAATTTTACTTCATACTTTGTTCTTTTCTGTACCATTGATAATATGAAATCAAAATTTCTTGATGATTGTTTAAGCGATTCAGACGAGAAAGCGTATCAAACGACGTACATTCAGTTTGGTGAATAAGTATGAATGTTCCATATTTCTTCTTGTACGAAAAATACATATAAATATTTATTTTTGAATCCATACATTTACCTATCATCCAATCAATATAGTTGCATGTCGGCCTCTACATGAGATACCTACTTAAATGTATTAACTTTACATGGTATAAAACAAAGTCGCTTCCCGCCGTCTATACGTTTAGAACTTTTAACCTGCGCAACAGATTTTAATGCTATTTTCATCAATAGAAACGAGTGGTTCAAGAGAAAGGTTTATATGTATAATACATACCTAATAAAGGAGCACAAAGCCGAAAATTTAAAAGATTTTCTAATGTGATTATACATAACTTTGTGCGCTTCAATTTCAAACGCTGACTAAACCTTACAAAATAGATCGAAATAATGTAACTATGAAATTGTATACCTGAAAATACTCTACAAAAAGGACAGTATATGTTTATCTCCTCAGAATATCCTATAGTAATCATGTTTATCTTTTATTATTTCTTATACAAATAAATACATTAAGTGCGTGGTGCAATGAATGTAGATTAAAATTGCCATTTACAGCATGCAATTAAAATCAATATCTTGTGAATTTAGAGATGTTAAATCCGGGATCAGAACGGCCGAGTCGCTAATAATGAAATAGCTTTTACAATATCGAAAGATTATTTTACGTCCCAATCAACATGTGTTCTTGAAATTAGCGTGGTATGGAGAAAACTTCATTTGTTTGCGCAGATGGCGTACTAGTTAAGATACATATGACGCTGTTTTTATAGTAGGTTCGATTCTCATGCAGAACAGTAGGGTGTCAGTTGTATTCGTTAGTTATATGTATCTGCTCCTCGCAATGCGATGTTTATTTCTTGTGTTTAAAACAACAAAAACTCATTAGCCTTATAAAAGTGGTCATTCTGTGAGCGTTTATTATTAGCAATCGTGTTAAGTTCAGTTCTCTAGTGGAACCAGTTTCAGTGGAATATCTCTTTTTTTTAAACGGTTTTATTTTTAAACGGTTTTATTTATCTTACTCCGTTTGTTATTTTATTTTTTCTTGGGTCAAATTTAATAATTAAAATTCCACCCTCTTACTGACAACCGATTGATCTGAAATTTGGTATTCTGGTAACAATACAATTATTTATACTAAAATTTATTGTAAATTCAAGATGGCCGCCGCTACAAAATGGCAGATAACCTATTTTTAACCGACTTCTTTTTCAATCCCATCAATATGGGTATCAAATGAAAGGGCTTGATAAGTAGTACACTATACAAAATCAAAATCTAAGATGGCCGCCGCTACAAAATGGTGGATAATCTAAGTCGTGTTGCGGTCCAATGTTGACTTTTCAAAGGGATTAGTAAATGGCGCTATAGGCTATCAACGAAATCATTTGGCCCCAATTTCGTCGAACCAAGATGTATGCAACAGATGTACCTTCGGTTCGAATTGACTTTGCAAGAGACGGCGAACATCTTATACACCCGAAAGCCATACAGTTTTCAGCCAAGTTTAATTACGGGACGGCTGAAAGACGAATGTTGCCCTTAATATTGTTATTGGCATCTACGGTGCATAAAATGCAGGGCAGTACTGTGGATCACGCAGTCGTGTACTTAGGCGCAAAACTATTTGAGGAAGGTCAAGCCTACGTGGCTCTTTGTAGAGTGAGATCTTTGGAGGGATTACGTATCGAGGAGTTAGAATGTAATAAATTAACGGACAAGAAACCTTGCAATAATGAGGCTTTAAATGAATTAAATAGAACGAGAAATAAAACTAAAAACTTGAAAATAAAAAGAGGTAATAAAAAAATAAGTTAAACGGTTTTATTGTAAACAGCCATGATAATCTTGCAGATAAATGTACTAAAACTAAAAAATAATTAAATATATGCGTATGTCATGGGTACCAATATTTATACATTGATACATTTTTGAAATAAAGTAACTTATAACTTACTCAATTTGTGGAAATAACTATGTTCACATAAATTTCTAAAAATGCACTGTATTATAGATTAATGTAAGTATCAAAAATATCACCAGGGGATCACCCAAAACACATGGGCTGCGATATTAATGATATTATACGAACTTTATGCTGAAAAATCAGAATTACGTGCTATGGATCCTGAATTAAATATCTATGCGCATCCTATTTGTTTTTACATACATACATACATCTCATCACGCCATATCCCTTGCAGGGTAGGCAGAGAGAACAGAGTGCCAGAGAACTCTATCTCTGCATACTTCACTCGCTCCCTCAACATTCATAATTCTCTTCATACACGCTCGCCGGTTTCGGAGACTCTTGACTCCACCTTCCTTCAGTACATGACCGATCTGGTCTAGGTAGGTTAGTCTCGGTCTCCCTCGGTACCTACATCCTTCCACTTTCGCATTGTATATCTTCTTAACCAGGCGATCGTTCGGCATTCTTTCCACATGTCCGAACCATCGGAGCATTCCCTTTCGCATCTTTACACCAATACATATATTCTTTCATACCTACTCGCTCTCTTACGTCGTTGTTACGAATGCGGTCGGTCAGCCTAACTCCACAGATTTTCCGCAGAGATCGCATTTCGACCGCATTAATTTTACTATCATACTCTTTTCTGCATACCCAACTCTCGCTTCCATACAGTAATGTTGGGACAAGCACTGCGTTATGTATTGCTACACGTGCCTTCTGGCTGAGGTGGTGGCTGCCGAGAAGTTGCCCCAACGCTCCGTTCACTCTATTTCCCGCATTCACTCTTCGCTCTATATCAGTGGTGTACCTTCCATCTCGGCTAAATCCACATCCAAGATAAACAAATTCATCCACTTGCTCTAGTACATCATTACCTATTGTTACTCTTACATCTGTTCTGGTTTTATCTCTTTCAAAGACCATTATTTTGGTTTTGCTCACATTCACGCGTAGACCCATTTTCTTACAATCTTCTGTCATTGTGTCGACTAGGGTCTGCAGGTCAGTCGCTGACTGTGCCAGCAGGACTGCATCATCTGCATAAAGCAGAGCAGTGACCACTGAGTCGCCCATCTGGACTCCCACATTCATATCGTTCAACCTTTGGAGACATTTATCCAGATATATGATAAACAGCCTGGCTGACAGAACGCACCCCTGCTTAACGCCGATATTGACGTCAAACCAAGGCGACATTCCATCATCCAGCCGCACACAGGCTCTACAGCCCATGTAACTGGACTGCACAGCCTGTAGCAGTTTACCGCTAATACCATACTCCGGTAAAATGTCCCAAAGTTCCTTTCGTACAACCGTGTCAAATGCTCTCTCCAGATCCACAAAACTGCAGAAAACCCTCTGACCTAGAGCCAGATGCTTCTCCACAATGTTGCGCAGAGAGAACACTTGATCCATGCATCCCCTTCCACTCCTGAAACCTCCTTGTGTCTCACACAGTAAACCATCGGACACCATCCTCATTCTCCTTTCAATAATTTTTCCATACACTTTTGCTGCCAAACTGGTCAAGCTTATGGCTCTGTAATTTGCGCAGTCATAACGTGAACCCTTGTTTTTAAACAAAGGCACGATGACTGCGCTATTCCAGTCCCTGGGAACCATTCCCGAGCTCCAACATAAATTGAGGAGCAACAGGAACGCCTCCCAGACACAAGAGCCACCAAGCTTGATCATCTCGGCAGACACCATATCAATGCCCGCTGCCTTACCATTTTTCAAACTTCTTATCGCCCATTCAACTTCATCCACACTGATGCCATCGGAGGACGCCGTTGTCGAATGTTGATCTACTAAACCACATCCAACACCGGCGCCAACCGTAGCATCCGCATACATATCGCCAAAATATTCACTCCATCGGCTTAACACGTCTTGTGTTTGTGTAAGAATGTCTCCACCTTTAGACCTTATTTTATTCATTCTGAAGGCTGACCAACCACCCCGAGACTTCTTCACCTCCCTCCAAAAGAGTTTGGTGTTACCCTCGAAGTTTTTAGTCAGCCTATCTTCTGCACTCATACTTGCTCTATCACGTTTCTCTTTCACTAAGGCCTTGGTGTCATTCTTACATTGCCGATATATTTCTTTCTTCTGTTCAGTCATACTGTCATTCAGATTCAAAGAAGAGACATAGTCCAGCCACGCTTTCTTCTTTTGCTCTACGGAAGCTGCCACTTCCGTATCCCACCATGCATCACCATTTGTTTTTCTATGCTTCTTTGAACTTCCACATACTTCTTTCGCTGTATCTACCATACTCTCTTTCAATACTCTCCAGCATTCTTCAATGTCCGATTGCGGCTGGCTTGCCATCGTCAGCCGTTCTCGGACACCCTCTGCATACTTTTCTCTTACACACTCTTCTTGCAACCTTTCAACCTTTATTCTTTCAAGCCCTCCGAAGTGGACACGCTCTCGCCAGTGCCTCCACTTTCTGAACAGACCACTAAATCTCGCAATAACGAGATAGTGGTCCGTGTCGACTGTGGGGCCCCTGTAGGCTCTTGCGTCCAATATTTTGCTTCGGAGGCGACTGTCTACCAAAATTAAATCTATTATGCTTTTCTGTTCATTCCTTCTCCATGTATACATATGGATGTCCTTATGTTGGAAAAATGTGTTTGACACAATAAGGTTTCTCTCCATGCATACATCCGCTATGAGCCTACCTGCGTCGTTCACTCTCTTATCACCAAATGGACCAAGTACGTCCTCATAGTCGGGACGCTTGGTCCCCACCCATCCGTTCAAATCTCCGCATACAATCACGCGTTCACTGGTTTCTGCCATATCCAGAACTTCCCTAACATTGTCCCAAAACTTCTCTAGGTCTGATGCCACCGAGGATCCTACGGGAGCATATGCTACAACCATGAATACCTTGGTGACACCTAGTTTTATACGGACCCAGAGAAGTCTGGGATCATACATTCCGTAATCCTTCACACCTGAGGCCAAGCGAGAGGACAACAGCACTCCTACCCCCATGCTGGCTCGATCGCTCTGTGGTACACCAGACCACAGAGCCATCCCGCCACCAGGAAGATCGCAGGCGTCGCTGCCCCTTCGCTTGGTCTCTGTTACACAGAGCACGTCTAGCTGTTTGTCCGCCATGACGGATATCAGCTCGTGCAACTTACCTTCCACACAACCTCTTACATTCCACGTGCCCACCCGGCACTCCGTTCTCCTCGACTCGCCTAACTGGGCAAGGCGTGATGGGTGGCGGCCCCCATCGCCGCAACTGCCGATGTTCGTACCGACGGGGGCGGGTCGGTACGCGTCGCCTCCGGGGGACGCCCTAACCCGCATTGCGGTACGCATATCGAGCCGGATTAGCAGTCTAATTAGACTGGCAGGGGACGCGAACGAGCACGCTCCGGACTATGCCCCCCTAATTGTTGTATTTGTTTTTCTGATAGTGATATAGATTTAAAATAATCTAATACCGAAAATTGTCGTTTCCATTATCACTAAATTACGTTAGTTAAAAGGGGACAATGATATTTTGCTGTATTAACTTTTGATATTAACATTCATTATTCTATTAGCTCTTGTTACCAGTGGCAGGCCTAAATTTTATCCAATAATAAACAATTTAAGGCTTCACTGCGGACTGTAAACAATAACAAAACAATTTGTTAAAAGCGATTGTAGATAGAGCTGCTAGAAGAACGGTTTACTCTTGTTATTTCAATATCGCAAAGGTTGATGTTTTAGGAAGTTCGTTAGCGTTCGTTGTTCTCCAACTTCTTTAAATAATATCGATTGGAATTTAGTAAGCCTGTTACTTTTCCATCTATATTGCAATAATTAATCGTATCTTTCCGTGTGGTGACGGAGTAAGTATACTATTCACCACCCCATATCTTACCCGTGGGTGATCGTACGAGATGACTAAGGGATATAAAGAGCATATAACATCTATGCGAGAGAAGGAATACTCGAAACAAAATCGTCTGACCAGCGATGTATAGTAGGTTAATATCCCTCCCATCACGGAGGAGGCCCGAGCCCAACAGCCCAAGGGACATTTATGGGCTGTGATGATGATGATAAATCGTACCTTGACGAACTATGAATATGTATCATTCCTTAATAGTTTACTAGGTGGCTTGTAATACGAATGTCCGTTTTCACCTAGATTTTACGTAAAATCTAAGGCAATATACATATCATAGTTTTTACATACAATAACAAACTTTCCACTAAGGAGAAAAGTCATGAGGGATTTACTAAATAAAATGAACAGAATTGATTATCGATGTACAAGCTATCATCATAATTATCATCTTATGAAGGATAACTGTCACTGCTATTTCGTCTTG
The DNA here is from genome assembly GCA_905163515.2 of Lymantria monacha. NCBI lineage: Eukaryota > Metazoa > Arthropoda > Insecta > Lepidoptera > Erebidae > Lymantria > Lymantria monacha. The sequence goes on along the minus strand of LR991098.1, from coordinate 12,664,316 downwards.
ACAAAATGGGGTGAAGAGTCAATTTGTCTCACATTGCAGAAGATGTGGGCCCAGCTGTGGGACACATCAATTGAGAATACGACGATAATGAAATATCTATTAAAAACTATTGAATGATTGATAATAATTAATAATAATATTTATTACATATAAATTGAATATAGTAAACACAACGACACAGCAGTGAAGAGCAGCTGACTGTATCACTCTAGCTCGGGTACACTCGTCGGTCCTGAGTTAACCCAATCGAGCCTATCACCTCAGAGCGTGACGGATCAGCCTCACTTACAGCCTACGAAAATATCTGTGTGCGGTGCGCCAAAAGAAGTTTTCACTTCAAAAAAGGAATATATTATCTTGATACGCCTGCTTGAAATAGATTGTTACGTATTGTACAGCGGATTGGATGCAACCAAACGTTGTTATATTGGAATAAAAACGCGAGATATAACTGTGGAATTAAATTCATGGTTCGAGCGTGGATTTTTGTCAGAAATTCTCCAGGAATACCTATACTAGGGAGTATCTCTATAATATTCTACTACCTACAAGGTTAGAAAGTCCAGAAATTGGAACGATAGATTACGATATCTTTTCTATTATATTAAAAATTCTTATTCATAACTTTACTATACATTATATCTTAAATGAAATGTAGACGTGGATAGGGGCGTGAAATGGTTAAAAATGTAATTAAAATATTGAATGTGTAAAAATGTGATTATAAGGGACTATGATCTTCAACTTTTTTTTTTATAATTTTCAATGCAATCGGCGTCTTTAAGTAGAACAATCAACAGTCGCTTTGAATGATAAACCAATTATGGATAAGAGATAATATTTTGAAAAAATATTTCTAGTCTATAAAATATAGCTTGATCTCTGTGACAGTTCTCACTAGTGCCGCACGCTTACGATGCAGTCCGTATTTTTGTCGATATAATTTCTTATTCTTAAAGTTATTTGCTACTGCAATTGAAAAACAATGTATGAAAATCTTATTCAATTTCAATCAAATGGATGGATGAATCGATTATAAATTTAAAACAATCTATGGACATCTTATTGAATTTAAATTAATGGATTTTATTTAATTTAAACTAAAGCTGTTAATTAATTCTTTTGATTATTCGAAAGGAATACATACAAGTTCATGGTCACTATTATCATCATCGCTGGAGCATTCCTGTAGGCTGATGATGAGTTTTTGCTCACAGATTATTTCATAAATAATTATGTTTTTTTTTATAAAAGAAATTATCTTTTTAATATAAAACAATGGTCTTGTTGATATTATAACTGATGTCTGAATACTAAATTAACTCAATTTACTTATTTTATAGAGTAACCATGTGGTTTATATAGGTAATGTATTGGTTTTGCTTGTTTTATAAATAATTAATAAGAATGTTATCGATTTACGTTTATCGATTGCCCCATCTCTATCTTATTCTCAGTCTAGTATGACCTTTTACTTATGTAAGCATCATATTTGGATAAAATGGTTACTAATTATTTTAAAACATATGAGGTACAAGTTTTGGTGTAAATATTCATATTTTTATATTCATAATTCAGTTGAGATATAAGTGGCATGTAAAGAATGAAAATGTAGGCGATACAAAATAAAATTGTAAACATGACGCGTATTCAAAATTACTTCATTGGTTTTGTGGCTATCTGTCACAGAGATCAAGCTATATTTTAAAGACTATAAGTAATTCTTTTTATTATTCGAAAGGAGTACATACAAGTTCATCGTCACTATTATCATCATCGCTGGAACATTCCTGTAAGTTGATGATGAGTTCTTAGTCACAGATTATTTCATGAAAAATCATGTTTATTTTATAAAAGAAATTATCTTTTTAATATAAAAAAATGGTCTTATTAATATTATAACTGATGCTTGAATACTAAATTAACTTAAATATATTGGTTTTACTTGTTTTATAAATAAATAATAAAATTGTTATCCATTTACGTTTATCGATTGTCCCATCTCTAACTTATTCTCAGTCCAGTGTGACCTTGTACTTGTGTAAGCATCATATTTTTATAAAATGTTGATATAATTTATTTGTACTATTTTATCCTCCTCAGTAGATTCTAAAATTTCTTCATTTAGATTTTTTTCGTTCCTAGTATTGGTTGTTCTCTACTTTGTTAAAGGGGTGACGGATTAAACAAAAAAATCTAACGTTTGACAATATTCCACCTCAGATCTGAATTTTTGCAGTCTCATGTACGAAAAAAAAAAAAATATATAACTTATTATGATTAATAATGTACTGCATAGATGGCGCAGTGGGTAAAATACCGACCTCTCAAGCCAATGCCATGAATTCGATTCCCACGCGGCCTGCGTCGCGACGCCACTGCAACGCTTTGTGAGATCCATAAATTGTTCTGAGGTTAGGTGTAATTTGTATCCGCAAATTATATACATAATTGTAAAGTCCTCTGCAATACAAAAATTATTTCCATAGCGCTTGGGTGTTGCCTTTTAAAAAAAAAACTTGTTTGTGTTTAGTGTAAAAATACCTAGTGGCCAATTGTAATCTTATGCTACCTTTCTTAGTGAAACGTTCACAACGCTCGAAATACCCATTCAACCGTGCCATATGGCGACCACGGTCGTGGTCGTTGAGGCAGAATTGACATTAGTGATGTCATTGTTTTCGTTCATACCACGCTCACAACAAACCGTCTGCAAGGATTGAGCAATACACTATTTCAATTGTAATAACGATTGTCACACTTGTTACGTAGCATAATGTCATCGTCACCTTGTTCTTATTCCAAATACTTGGGAGTCGACGCAATATGTCTTCTTTTTCGACACAAGCCTATTAAATATCATGTACTTCCACACACACCCATTAATTATCAATCTATTTCACGCTGCAAGCAGCCCATGCATCTTTTTTTGGTCCCCGCTTACGCCTAAAGTCTTCGACTTTACACTGACAACTTGCTTCACAACATTATTCATCCCATCTTATCGAATGCACACTACGTTATGCGTTCGAGTAGTAGTAGCCCTTAACTACCAGTTGGTGTATTTTTTATATATTTAGTATAAATTATTTGCTTTTTTTATATATATATTTAAATTTTAATCCACGCCTATATAAAGGATTAAAATTAAAAATAAAAAAGTTTTTTTAGGGAGATATCTCCCTTCAATGTATCATTGCTGTATATTCCAAGTCATAAGATGTTTAATACAAGCAATTTTAATAGCAATATAACTAGCGTACCCGACTTTGTCCTGCCCAAAAAAGCAGCATCACAGTAAATATGAAATTGTGTAATGTTGTCAATTGTCTAGCACCAGTACCAGGTCCAATTATGTTCTCAAACCATCTAGAAACCCACCGCAAACAAATTTTTACCCAAATCAGCGCGTCGGTCGTTTAGGAGAAGTTAGATTGGAAACACGTAAACAAGAATTATATAGGTATATTTAGATTAATTAATTTAAATTTATAATAATTATATCTACAAAATGCAAGTTAAAGGTGAAGTTTAAACACTAAGCTTTGTGTCATCCTTATATATCTTACTTTGCAGTATCTTAAACAACATATCTTAAAATTCTATATTCATGTAAGTTTCCAAAACGTACGTCTGACTCAATTATGTTGTTACGAGCTTGCTCTGAATTTCTAATCTTGAAGTTGAGCACGTGTGTCGCTGCCTGCATTGCATATCGTCTGATTAATATCGTCCGACGAGTCGCAGCATCGTATGGCTTCAGATAACTTCCAAATACAACCTACACACATATTCCATATTGAGACTAGCTATGAAGGTGGCATGAATTTGCATATATATATATATATATATATATATATATATATATATATGTACGTAAACTTTCATTCGATCGATTATAAAACAATGTGTTACAAACACAGTTATGTAGTCGGAATATCGATTAATTCATTTATTATTATATATAATTAATATTATAATTGTGTCAATGTGGGTGTTTTACCTAAACAATAATACGTATAAGTTGCCAACCGGCAACAAGCAACAGTGTTGCAGGGGCGCCCTCACACAGTCAGCCTATTTGCGGGTAACGCACTGATCTAGGGCGGCAATAGATACAGGTATTCCTGCTTCTGCCACGGCTGCTGCTGCTGTGACACAAGTATACCGTTTGAGGCGCTGGCCAGCCTGTTAGCAGCAGGCATTCGGTTAGCTCGGTACAGAACGTCTTTTTCTCTACATAAGTGAAATTAAACCTGGATTCTTTCAAAAAGTTTTAACAAAGTTTTGTAACGGAACTAATTAAATCATCACTAGAAATGTGAAAACTGCCACCTACCATTTCAGGTGAAAGTTATTGAGTACATTATTGTAATATATATAACGAAGCAGTTGCAAATTCTATATTATGTACCAATACTACACTAACCTATCTAGACTCAGAAAAGTGAGAAATCTGCAATTTAAGTCGACATTAACTTGCTAGCTTTCTTTGCTCGTAAACGTTGAAAAGTGGTTACCTAAAAGTTTCTTTTCAATTAGTGTTCCGATCTTGCCTCGACACTCGGCACATCTGATAAGCTCTGTTATCTACATCACTAGCTATGTCAGTCATTCGTGAAGACATAATAATAATAATAACTTTATTATTCCATAAAAACTTAACCTAATGACACAAATGAGAAGTAAAGACTAAGTCAATAGTGCAACCATTATGTACCATTGTAGCCGAACTAGGCAAAGCCTGTATCTCGGCTAGCAGCGCCAATCCCCACAGATATTAGTCTACATTTAATAATAATACACATCTAATTATAAATACAAGAAGGAAAAAGAATGAGGAACATAATAAAGAACAAAAAACTTAAAACAATATGTGTGTATGTCTGTCTGTATTTGTGAGTAGTGTGCGTGCGTGCGGGCGTGCGTGCGTGCGTGTGTGTGTGTGTGTGTGTGTGTGTGTGTGTGTGCATGTGAATGCAAGCGTATCTGAGTTTGAGTTCGTTTCAATGCGTAATTACAAATGCATATCTACGTGTGAGCGTTGTAATTAATTTTAATGCTTGTTTTTTTATATGTATAATTTTTGAGATTTAGAGTCAACTACCCGACTAGAAATTTTTTCGTCTTCCTTAGCAGGACCGGACCGGGCATGCCCGATCTGGACCAGATAAGGTATGTAACGCAGAAGATATATCTGGACCCGATCAGGAAAACCTTATCGGGTCCAGATCAGGCGTTCCTGATCGGGTCCAGATCAGGCGTTCCTGATCGGGTCCAGATCAGGCGTTCCTGATCGGGTCCGGATGAAATTTTACTGATCGGAACCAAATCAATCATCTGCGTTATATATATATCTTGCCTGATCCAAAACGAGTATGCCCAGTCCGGTCCTTTTAAAAAAACATGAATATCTTAAAGAACATGTTTAATAGGTAAAAATATAAATTAATATTATGACGTAGGCACCGAATGCAGTGCTATATTCTTATCATAGAGAGTCCCAGTGAGCCGTTCCGATTATGGTGCAACCACCAGGTGCTAACGACTGCAACTGTCGCCTGAATTTCTCATTCATGACCTGATCGATCTGTTTTAATCTGATTCGATAACAACTAATTTAATATTAGGCCATGTCATTACGCTTCGGAGAATCTTAACACCGCGATTCAAATAATGACGTTATTTTACTAACGCCATCTATTTATTATGACCCAAAACATTAAATGTTAGAATGGTTGTTACAATATAATATTTCTATCTATGTTTTCAAATGTTAGGTACATTTATATATATATATATATATATATATATATATATATATATATATATATATATATATATATATATATATATATATACAGGGTGTCCCAAAATTCAACGATAAGCCGGCACCAGCAGGTGGACCTACATATGACTACTCGAGAACAAAAAATAAAAAAATTCTACCTCGATTTTTTTTTTCATTACGACAAAAAAATCGATTTCTTTAAAAATCGACATCTTTTATTATATTATTAAGTGCCATTGCTACAATTTTACAAGTAATTCTGTGATTTTTTTGTATTGGTAAGGTAAGTAGCACTACTATCGATCACAACCATTAAAAATTCCAGAATATCTATAGTTTTTACACAAAAATCAACCAAAACTATGTTTTTTTCATAAATTATGTAAGATTTTGACTTTCAGCTCACTTTCACTCATCACAGTGAAAAAAAAAAGTATGGACACTACTGTGGCAAATAGTATTAAAAATTGGCGCAACTAACTACAATTCTAAAATGGTATAACATTCTAGGCAAACTAGCCACCAAAATATACTTAGGTGTACTATTTCAAAATAACAACCATATTTCGAAAATTTTTAGTGTTGATAGTAATCACTTTTACTATGTAGCCCAAATGTTTTTGTTGCAAGTTCTCAGAATTTGAATGAGACATGTGCGTAGTCCATAAGATAACATAAGTTAGACAGAGATAGAGAGATTATACGTTAGAGGGAGATAGATAGATGCTAATTGTTTAGTAACATTAATGCAGGTAGAGAAGTAATTAATGTCCTCAGCAGCACAGCAAGTCAGTACGCTCTACTTCTTTGTTTACTGCACACCGTTCTGTTTTAATTAAAGTGGCTCTGGTACTAACGACTTTGGATTGAATTAAGTGACCTGGAAATTGACCTGACTTGGCATTATTTTAGACTGTGATTTTGTGTTTTTTTAAAGAAGTTTTGCCTTATTTTCAAGTGTTTATCATTCATTATGCCGCTACCATATACAGCGTTAGAATACGCTAATATGCACCTAATTTATGGAGAATGCCGATGCAATGCCAACGCTGCTAGCAGATTATATCGAGCAAGGTACCCTACTCTTCAAAGGTATCCGGATTATCGCGTATTTGCATCAAGCATTTTCGGAGGGTCGTATACCATCTGACAGGAGAAACGCTGGAAGACCTAGATCGGAACACGATGAAGAAGTTCTCAATGAAATAGAAAGCGATACAACTACCTCTGTACGTGCCATATAAGTAGCAACGGGAATTCCAAAAAGTACTGCACATAGAATTTTAAAACGTCACCAGTTTCATCCATATCATTACAGGCGCGTGCAGGCGTTATTACCGCGGGACTATCCACTGCGGGTCGCATTTTGCCGTGTAATGCTGCAAAAACACAGGGAAGATCCCCAATTCTTAGACAAAGTTTTATGGTCGGATGAAACAACCTGCAATAAAGATGGCTATTTAAATCTTCACAATCTTCATAGCTGGAACAATGAAAATCCGCACCTGGTGAGAGAAGACAAATCCCAATATCAATTTAAGGTTAAGGTTGAACTTCTTACAAAATGAGTTACCAGGATTATTAGAAGACGTGCCCTTAAGTAATTTGCAAAACATGTGGTTTCAAAACGATGGTTGCCCAGCTCACTATGCCCGCCCTGTGCGAGAGTACTTAGACCAAGAGTACCCAGGGCGTTGGATCGGGCGACTTGGTCCTATCTTATGGCCACCCCGTTCACCTGATCTAAATCCCCTGGACTTTTTCTATTGGGGTTGTCTAAAGGACAGAGTCTACTCAAAACCCATTGCAACCTTGGACGAGCTTCGCCAAAAAATAATTCAAGCTGTGGATCACATGAACAGAATCAGATATGCAAGAAAAATAAAACGTTCATTTTTAAGGCGATGTCGTGCCTGCATTACTGCCAATGGCAAACAATTCGAACATTTATTGTAATTTTAATAATATAGTAAATTCTAATCTCTCTATATCTATCTCTGTCTAACTTATGTTATCTTATGGACTACGCACATGTCTCATTCAAATTCTGAGAACTTGCAACAAAAACATTTTGGCTACATAGTAGAAGTGATTACTATCAACACTAACAATTTTCGAAATATGGTTGTTATTTTGAAATAGTACACCTAAGTATATTTTTGTGGCTAGTTTGCCTAGAATGTTATACCATTTTAGAATTGTAGTTAGTTGCGCCAATTTTTAATACTATTTGCCACAGTAGTGTCCATACTTTTTTTTTTCACTGTGATGAGTGAAAGTGAGCTGAAAGTCAAAATCTTACATAATTTATGAAAAAAACATAGTTTTGGTTGATTTTTGTGTAAAAACTATAGATATTGTGGAATTTTTAATGGTTGTGATCGATAGTAGTGCTACTTACCTTGCCAATACAAAAAAAATCACAGAATTACTTGTAAAATTGTAGCAATGGCACTTAATAATATAATAAAAGATGACGATTTTTAAAGAAATCGGTTTTTTTGTCGTAATGAAAAAAAAAATCAAGGTAGAATTTTTTTCTTTTTTGTTCTCGAGTAGTCATATGTAGGTCCACCTGCTGGTGCCGGCTTATCGTTGAATTTTGGGACACCCTGTATATATATATATATATATATATATATATATATATATATATATATATATATATATATATATATAAATGTATCTAACATTTGATATACGTATCGGGTATTTATATATATATATATATATATATATATATATATATATATGTATATATATATGTTATTTATTTTTGTTTTTTACTTTAAATATAAATTATTTTTATATTATTAATTAAACATTATTATTATTATTAAATACATATGATTAATTAAAGATTTCAGATTAATCTCCTCTGATGCAAATACAATTTCGCCGTGGCATCAATATGACAATCACTTTTTGAATTTTGATTGATATTTTTTTCGTGTTACGAAAACTGTTTCTGGTTCTGATATACTACAAGCCTTACTATATACTTGATGATATTTCACATCAGGCTATCGTTATTTGGTCCTGATCTGGTCCTGATCCGGTATGCCTTACCATACTTGATGTTATTTCACATAAGGCTATCCTAATCAGGACCAGACCTGGTCCTGATCGGGTTTGCCGGATCCGGCATGCCTCATTCTGTCCTGATCGGGTCCTAATCCGGTATGCCTTACCATACTTGATGATATTACACATCAGGCTATCCTTATTTGGTCCTGACCTGGTCCTGATCCGGTATGCCTTACCGTACTTGATAATATTTCACATCAAGCTATCCTTATTTGGTCCTGACCTGGTCCTGATCCGGTATGCCTTACCATACTTAATGATATTTCACATCAGGCTATCCTTATTTGGTCCTGATCTGGTCCTGATCCGGTATGCCTTACCATACTTAATGATATTTCACATCAGGCTATCCTTATTTGGTCCTGATCTGGTCCTGATCCGGTATGCCTTACCATATTTGATGTTATTTCACATCAGGCTATCCTGATCAGGACCAGACCTGGTCCTGATCGGGTTTGCCGGATCCGGCATGCCTGATTCTATCCTGATCGGGTCCAGATACATGATCTGATTGAACCATACTTTTTTTCTAGTCGGGTAGTTACGTATAACAATTCTTCTGTTTCGTCGTACGTAAGATTCTGTAAGAAAGTAATTAAAAATGTAAGTAAGCGGAGGGACGAGTATATCTTTAAATTGTTTTAACAAATGGTTAGAAATGTTGTCCCGTCCAACGGAGCATATAGTTTTGAGGTCGCTGATATGTTTGCCTGTTTCATTCTGCGTTACCTCAGTCAATACAAAAGAGTTGAATTGTGATGGAGTGGTGAAGTTAGTGAAGACTTCATTTTTATTTGCCTTAACACAGCTTTCAGCTGGACATTTACCAATATTTATGAAGTATTGGTTAATTCCATCAACCGATTGCTGTGGTAAGCGATTATTAAGTAATTCAGATAAGGGACTATTTGTCTTATGTCTATGAGTGAGGTTTCTAATAATATTCCAAATTTCTTTAGGATTATTCTTTGCGGCATCTAATTGATTTTTATCGTGTAAGTTCTTTATTTTTTTTTAATATTGAATTGCAGTAATTCCTATATCGCGTATAGGTTGTTTTTAAAATTTCATTATAAGGTGACGTTTAAGCTTTAAGGTGTAGTTTGTCTCTATTTTTTATACATCGCAACAATCCCGACGTGATCCATGGCTTTATAATCTTTTTGCGTCTAGTTAACGGAATGGTTTGTGTGTTATTATCAATTACAGTTTTTATCGAAGTAATAAGATAATTCAAACCAAAATTAGGGTCCACAGAGTGGTAAATGGGGTCGAGGTCTAAATTCGCAAGATCCGTCTCAATTCCAGCAGTATTTGTTTTTCGTATAGTAGTATTAGCAGATACACACATCCGCCTCCCTTCCAAGCACAATAAGACTGGGTGATAATCAGTCAAGTTGGTTTGTGGAACTATAGTAATTGCGGGATGAGTGGTTTTTAACAACACATGATCGATACAGGTCCCACTTGCATTTATAGTTACTTCTGTGTGCGAGGGTAATAGACCGTGTGTAGCAGCTAAAGTGAGATATTTTTCACCAGAAAAGTTAATCATTTCAGCGTTAATGGGAATATTATATCTCCTATTAAAATAATGTTATTGAAATGAGAAAGATTTTTAGTAATTGATCTAATGAGTACAAAAAATCATCTAGATTTTTATATGACGGAGAACGGTATAAAGAAACTATGGTTGTGTCAGTAGATGTAGCAACTAGGCAGTTACTATCCCGGAATTCAGGCTCGTAAACTACGAAATTAAGTTGCTCCTTAATGTATATAATAACTCCATCATTTTGCCTATAATTATTGATGGAAGCATTTGTGAAATAGCCTTTAAGTGTCGGAATAACTGTGGTATTATTCAATAACCAGCACTCGGTAAGGATAAGTATATCACAGTCTATATTGAGTGGGGATGACATAAGTTCAAGACCAGCAAAGTTACAATGGACACTGCGTATATTTTGCGTAAGGACAGTAAGCGTTGCATGTGTATCACGTATTACTTTATGACATGATTCTAAGCTGCGTGATAGGGATCTAGAGACAGTTAGTTTGTCGATGTCTTGAGAAATTTGGATTATGTTATTAAATTTTAAAATTGATTTTATTATGTTCCAAGATATATTTTATGAATTTGAATCGCCATGTCGATATCAACCCTATAGTGAAGAGAGGACAAAAACAGCATAATAATGTCTCAACTAATATATTTGTCATTATTTGTTCCTTAGCTTGTACAGCAGCGGTATAAAACGTGTTAAAATGTAAACAGGTAGATTGAGGTGTAATACACAAAACTATTGAAAAGTTTTTGTATGCTTTATGAGTATTGTATAGATATGTAAAAGTAAAAATAATTATAAGATTAAACATTACGTAAAAGTGTATAAATGTAAGGTTGTATAAAAGTTGGTATTGTTATTGTGATGCGGAAAGTTCGTGTAAGCGTGTATGTTGATGGTGTGATGTAGAGTAAAATTATTATAGTCTATCTAATCTAAGAAGTGCATTGCATGCAAATGCATTGCAAAGTGCAAGCTGTCCAAGCTGTCAGAGTAAGGTGTCTAGGTATGTGAACCAAATAATCGCTATAGAAAATATCCGATTTTGATGAGAAATCGATATTAATTCTTTGTAATTAATAATCGGTTTATTTTTTTATTTTTCAAAAAGGAGATGAAATATTAAGTGCTAAATTAACACTAAGCAAATTTAATTATTTCATCATAAAATCTATTCATCATATTTAGTAGGATTAGGTTAAGTAAAAACAAAAACTGGATTTGAAAATAGCTATTTGTTCAGAATCTATAGTATTACTTGAATTATCACCGTCGCGAACATTAATAATTATATCCTTATCAATAAAATTGTCGAAACGTACATCTCTGTCAAAATCTATATTCGATTAAATATATTAATCTAATATTTTTACCGATTATTTAGATATTCGCGAATTGGAAGTTGTCAAGCACTACTGTTTAGAACGTTATGACGTGAAATTGTTAGATCGTCCATAATAATTATTATTTACAATGTTATTTTAATTTTAAATTAGTTTTACAAGTTTCAACATTACATTATTGTACAAGTAACTCACTCGCAACGTTAATTATGTAAATAACTTAATATTTCTTTAAAATTTCAGATTTATTGTTTGCAATCATGTGTATACGTTTGACCAAAGTTATTGTGTATTAAAAAATGCGAAACGTCCAAATGCACTTCTTAGATTAGATGAACTATAGTAAAAGTATTTTATTTAAAGGGTACACACAAAATTTATTTAACAGTAGCGTACAAATAAGGTGAGTATAAAATAGACGTAACAATATCTTATAATAATAATATCTTAAAAAAAAACTAATACTAGTCAAGTTGAAATAGTTTTTCTAAGTTTTTCTAAGTCCGATTCAGCGTTTACACGGATTTGTGCATCATTCTCGGTTTTCCGCAAATTCACCGTACCGTGAGAGGTCCAGCAGTAAGCCAAACCATACCCTTTTTTAAACTGCCTGGCTAAATAGTATAATCTCTGTGTTCTGTAGGTTAGGGTTTCTGAGACATATAAAGGTTGACGCGGCAACTGGGGGTTTATATGACTAGTATTTAGTTTTTCCCCCTTTTCCATGGAATTGTCGAAAACTCTTACCGTTTTCAGAACTTTTTCAAGATGAGCAGACTTTTTCAATTCTCGGCTAGGATTTTAATTTCATACTATGATTATTCTTCTTCTTCACTCGATTCTCGTTACATTGAGTTTTCTTTTTAATGTGAGGGAATTTAGCCCGCTGCAACACATCGGCCACCCGGTTTGGCTTGGAAATTTCTTTGAATATATTTTATCAGCTACTGATACGCTTATTATGCTTAAGTCCTTTACAATGCGCGCAGGAAATGAAAGTGTGACGGCAGCGTGTTCATGTTCACCACACATAATTTTAATACATATTATTTTACCTATGTGAGTATTATTACGCTAAAGATAAAAGTTTGGATGACATATTTGTGGAGAGTTAATATAATAATATAGGTGAATAGGTACGCGGTATTTTAGGTACGTTCATGTTTTGTTTGCGCGCGCATCGCTACACGTCTTCTGCGGACACGTACGGGCGCGTACGTTGAATACTAATGGATAGCGGTGGTTGGGCATCGCTCAGATCTCGCGCCCAAAAATTGAATTCAGATATCATATACTGCACGTTGTATTAACGTCAGGCGTTTCGAAACAATGCTCAATTAAACCTTTTTAATTTCAAAATAGTCTTGACAATATTCAACCTTTTTTTTTTTTGTTTACGCTGTAGAAATGCATTTACGCGCTAGCCCTCGCCGGTCACAGACAAGGGGGTGTGTGGGACTCGCCGGTCAGCTGGTTCGACCGAAATACCCACTAAAACCACAGCGGTCCCTTCCGCGCTTTTACGGGACGCCGAAGAGATCGTCTATTGACATTCTATCCCCGACACCCCAACGCTAGGCCATCTGGCCACGTCCAGTCTACAGTTAAGGCGGCGGAAGGAGATGCGCGTAACGGCGCTTCTCCCTTCCTGGCCACCGCCTACGGAGTGAGCCTGCAGAAGCAAATGCCTCGCGTATCCGCTCCGCGGCCTCCTTCGAAGAGATGACCTCCTCACAGAAGGAGGCCATCGACGACCAGCACCTGTCGCTGTCAAGCATCTTAGATATGATGGTCAACAACGACAGGTCTATTCCTATCACCGCCGACAGGTCGTGGCGCTGAGGCCCCCAGGCGGGACATACCTCTAAGGTGTGACGCGCATCATCAGTTAGCGCCACACTCATGGCATCCAGGGGCCTCTTCCCGTCCGATCCTGTGCAGGTACTTACCGAATACCCCGTGTCCGGTAAGTACTTATAAGAGATAGTAGGTATTAAGAGATAGTAAACGTTGAATTTTTTAATTTTTTTTATTTTTCGTTCCGTGTGGTGATGGAGTAAGAATACAATTCACCACACCCTATTTTACCCGTGGGTGATCATACGAGACGACTAAGGGATATGAAACGCATATAACATCTATGCGAGAAAAGGAAACCTCGAAACAAAACCCTATACCAACACGTCTGACCAGCGCGGTTTAGCAGGTTAATTTCCTTTCCATTAAAGAAGAGGCCCGAGCCCAACATTGGGAAGGTTATGGGCTGTGATGATGATGATGATAACTCATCAAAGAAAACAGTTATTTACCTCATGCACAACCATATGTGGTATAATAGGTCAATTACCCTTCCATTATAGAGGAGGCTCGAGCCCAACAATGGGACATATATGAGCTGAGATGATGAGATGAAACATTGAAATAAGTGATAAATAAATACTAGTTTATAAAGTGCATTGTAACGTAAAAAAAAATGTATTTGTTTAATGCTAGATTTTGGTTGTATTGCATAATAATGTTGTGTTGCGCCTCTCGAGTTATAATCTGATTCGTATACGTAATCCCAGCGCAGCAGCGTGGAGCATGAATCAATGTTGTTTGTGTAATTCAAACTCACTGTTGATAGAGACTCAACGGAATTTGATTGTCTAGTTTCATACTTTTAACCATAGTCTATTTTTATCAATATGCTGCCATTTTCATTTGTAGAGTAAGAGCTTTGTGTAAATTTCCATTAAATTTATTACAAACAATATCTTTATTGTACCACTTTGGTGTAAATGTCAATGTATTTTATTATACATAGTACGGTTTTAAAGAACGGCTTGTGATGACAAATGCTGTTCTTTCATACTTCCGTAGATCAGTTCATTGATATCTACCGTTGGACATAAGCCTCTCATTTATTCAATCTTATAAGGGAAGCAAAGTAACGCGTCTAGCAGGGGTATTGCGGAAGATATCTGTAACCATGAATGGAACTTAATTGGCTACCCATTTAAGTTCCATTGGGTGCATGGGTACTGTTCTCACGCAGAATACTGCTTCTTCTGCCCCATAAATGTTTTGAGAGCCAATATACTTTATGTTCGTCAATTATATTTTTTAGTTATACCTGATTATACATATGGCAGGGGCTTTTGTATTAAAAAAAATATCGGCACGGATCAGCAAATATCGTGATTGCTACCGTACAGCAACTTTATATTAGGTTATTATTCAAAACGGTTCCTATTATTTGTTGGTGAAATATCCATAGAATGTCGATTCGTGTTGTAGTTCAACTCGCTAATAAAGCAGGCTTGGCGATAATGGACGCCGCGTCGGCATTAGATTACTGCCATCCCCTTAGGTGTCCTGCCTCTACAAATGGGGATTTAATTTGCCGTATCCGTAAATACAATAACCGGAAGTTTGTTAGCTTCCCCATTCGTCTCATGTCCGGTGCAAGGTGTTAATGAAATTTTGGAGTGCGTTTGCGAATATTCCATACCGTTAGTGTCTATCGAATCAGATTGAGAGACAACATTTTTATTATGTCTTTGTTTTTAATTTCTAATGTTTACGTTAGCAGTGGTGAGTAAATATTCTAATGTATAATAATAAAACAATTTTTATTCATTTTAATAATAAAACAATTTTTATTCATTTTAACATGTTCTGTCTTATATCTCTAACAGATCTATCATTAAAGAGACCCGTGTAATGACAGGTTACCCGTTAATTTCACGTAGAACTCTTAAAATACTGATAGAGGAATCATCAAGAGAAGAGTGAGTAGCATGACTCACTTGGAACATTTAAAACACCTGCTGCATCGCCGAACCGTCTGCCTAACGTAGCGATTATGAAATTAAATTCATTTGCGGAAGCCTATGTCCAGCAGTATTGATAGGCTAATGGATGGATTTATGTTTTAGTTATCCCGAATTTTAAAACATTTTCGCATAGATGGTCGTGTCATGGGAGGATTAAGATATTAAGCGTCCTAAATGACATCGTTATTGCAGTGGTTTTCATCTATCTAGTTCAGTATTAGTTATCAATTTTCAATTCAAATGTTGATATGAGATTAAAGAAAAAAAAATCACTAAAAATAGTTTTATTTCATATATAATATCATACTTAGCCGTTTATTCTGTTAGGCTTTGCGTGTTTTGTAAAACAATAGAGTGAAGCTCGGGTGGCATGACGATGTGCGGCCACACGAGACACCGATGACGTCGCATTAAAATGAAATCCATACGGGTATGATTGATGAGCGCGGCAAACACTACGCCGCACCCGACTCATTCAATTTATTGTCATCACATCGTATATAGTACAATTTTATTATTAAGCTTTCAAAATATTTTAGCTACCCTTTAGCTACACTACGAATCCTTTTTAATAGACCATTTTTAATAGGTACTACAACAGACAACCTACGGTATCTACTGGCCTATGAGACAAATCCTTTGTAGACGATTCTAAAAGCATACAGTTCTTGGGCACATCTTATACCAGAAGTCAGGACAGACAAATTGAAGATCGCCTAAAGAATTTCTTGTATTCATTTCAATATTTTCCCTGTGGTTATAGAGTAAAAATACAATTCACCACACTCTATCTTGTACGTGGGTGTCGTAAAATACGATTAAGGAAAGGAAAGGAAAATAATATGCATATAACATACGTTCAAAAGAAGGCAAATTAAAAAAAAAATCTATACCAAACCATCTGACCTGCGTGGTATATTTAAGCAATTTCAATTTCCCTCGCATCGTGTCAGAGGCTCTCGACCAGCCGTGGAACGTATATGAGCTGAGATGATGATGCTTATGATGTGATAATAAAGAATGTACTTGGCTTTAGATTACTTACTTAGAGCCTAGGTTAAAAAACAAAAAAAAAATAACTTGACAGATAGCGCTAGAGTTATAGTACGGCAGGTAATAGTGTTGCATACTATTTCTTCTAACGTTCCTCGTCTTTTCGGCGAGGTGTTACCGGACTGTGGCCTGTACCAAAAAGATTTTTTTTTTGTTCTGTTCGTCCATTCGGACAGGCAAAGGGATCAAAGCCCATACAGCCAAGTCTTATTTAATTATTTTTCATACATTGTTCATCATTTTTTCATATTATGTAGCCTTAATACTAATAGTCATTGTCTGTCAGTAAGTCAAGTCGTTACCATTAATCGGGTGCTGATAACCTAATCAATGATTTTCTTTGGGAATTTTGGACAAATATGAAAATACACGTAAACCACTATTATACCATATTCATTACACTTCAGCACTTTAACTGTACCATATTGCATAAAATACCAGCAAAATTATTCAATATAACACCACAAAACACTAAAGAAATGAATATAATACAAGAGTGTGACATGACATTTCCACATTCGCGCCAAAAAAAAACTCTGTACCAAAAAGAAAGAAATGACTAATTTCTATTGTCTGTATCTGGTTGTGTCTTTAAAAAGAATCGAAGCTTTTTATTTGTCAACTGTGACAAATAAGAAAAGGTTCTAAAAGGTAAAAACTATGTTCATAACTTTTCGAAAAAAAACTTTTCTAATCACATAAATAATCTTACAACATTGAGATTATATATATTTCCTTGTAACTTACCACTTTTTTTATAATAACAGAGCATTCTTTGTTTTTATTTGAAACTATATATCATTTGCTAATGATGTGTTTCCCTGGTGATTGGGCGTATTCAATAATTAGTGACATATTTGGTTTCTTATATTATCTATTATATGGGTAAGTTTACTTTTATGGTTGGTCCTGTTGCTGAGTTGATATATTACGTACACATTATACAACTAATGGTATGATTTCGACGGAAAATTATATCTTCAAAAGTGTTATTTTTAAAGGGACAGCCTCACCCTTAGTTCTTGGTGCAAGCATTATTTGATGACTGAATAAAATACAGTGACTGCCAGAAAATGGTATACGTATGAACTGCCTGCGTCACTTGTAGTGGTTTTTAACATTTTCTTCTTATTTCTGATTTATATGGATTTAGAATAAGTAACTGCTTTCAGAGCTCGTTTAAATAGGTTTTTATTACGCAAATATTATTCAAAAACGATATATTTTGACATGTCTGTTAATACAAAGAAATATATTAAATTTAAGTACTAGCTTCAGTAACGATGATGCCTTTTCTTGCAAATTCCTCAACAATTGTTTTTATAATTTGATTGCTTCTTGGTTATTGTGGTGGCTTTATATTGAAAATTACATTTTACTTTTATTTAAAAAGTGCTAAGGTATTCCAAAGGATTGCACTGTTGTTTGTTCATTGGATATGACAGCAATTTTTACTGTAGTTGTTTTAATAAATAAAGCTTACCTAGAAATTCAAGTTCTTAGTACAGTGCTAGGCGATGTTATTATTTCAATAATTTCTACCTTTCATATCTAGTTCGCCTTGAGCGCAGTCTTCACGGCAGATGCAACCCGACATTAGCGCAATAACCAACACTACGGTTAAATTAGGTGGAGTGCTTTTTTATTGCTCATGAAGCAGATGTCTCGAATCAAAATGTTTTTGTCACTACACGTGTCGACAAATTGACTTTGTAGTGAACATATACATTTCAGCGTATATCTATATTATATTGTTAGTTTTCATTAGTTTCTTTATTTAGTACAATCATCATATCGTGCTATTATTCCAATAATTCGGGGTCGACGCAACGTATACTTCGCTGCCATTATACATATTGCAAAAGTTATTCGTTTTAATTTTATGTGTGACCGCCAGCTTGACGTTAGCTTTCTTTGTTAAATGTAATCGTTGATCAGACGGCATCAGATAGAGTTGGCCAGGTTGACGCAAAGCTCTTAGTCGTCTTTTACGGTGTTGGATCTTTTACCCTGTTGGATAGGTTGGTTGGTTACACTGATAGGTATAAGTTTTTATTTAATTTTTTTATTTATTTTAATAACTTATAACTGCCGCGGGAAGGTAATGGAAACTATGTTCATACGACTTATATTAGTTTCACTTGTCAGTAATTACTACTTACTAATAAAATCTGGCGATTTTAACCTACTACTTATAGTTGAATCTTTATAAAAATTAGCAAATACGTGACGCTAAAATTATTGATTGACTTGAGGACAATACAGTAATTTAGTCTCAATGAGATACTTTTATGATGGAGTAGGGAGTTGGACAGTGGAACTCTTTTATATTTCTATTTATTAGTAGTGAACTCTTTGGTAGAAAAAAACCTTGAGTTTGGTTTCATATAATACGTATTGATGAGTCTTATTGATTAAGTATAGTAACGAGGGTTTGATAAGGCAGCTAGATGAATAGTCGAACTCTTCAATGTTTGCTAGGAAAACCCTTGAATTTGGGCCTATATTCTTGGTATTAACATGTCTAATTAGGCTTAGTAAGAAGGCCTGATAATGAGCCTAATTAATTGGGCACAGTAATGGGGTTTGATTTTGGAACCTTGAGATGAATAGTGGAATTCTCCGGACTCGTTTGATTCAAATTGCAGTCTAGTAGATACTAGACTGCAATTTGAATTGATAGTAGAAAGGAATTTGATAGCACTAAGCCTAGTATGAGATAGGTTTAAATAAGTATGAATTCCAATGTCGTAGCTAATACGAGACAATCTAAAAGTTTATATTTTGAGTGCGTTATAAAAGCGTGTTTTATTGAATTTTACATTTTTTAATCCGTGTTTATACAGTTTTTCTTCCATTTTTCACCGATAATGGTAATCCAAGCTTGCTAAAGGTGGCCCCTTTTATCACATAGTTTTTAGTACCGTGCCAATAGGGAGCCAGTAATCTACATTTGATCCATATGACCCGCCCGCCGAATCCTATCCTTTTGGGAATTATCTTGCACTGCAATTGAGTCCATGGTTTACGGCACGGGAGTTTGATATTTAAAAGGCATAATCTTTTCAGATTTCACAAGTTACTAGATTTCACAACTACTGACCCTCTTATAGTCAACTTTGCAGCCAATTAAATATTATCGAAATTGTGATATTATCTACAAAGTGGATAAAAAGTTTTACAGTGTTATTCGTATAGGTACGTTTCATATCTTAAGTAATTTGTAATATAATATCTTTTCTCCCAAGTTCTTGAGTGCCTATCGGGATGCCCACGCAAACGTGAGACGAGGTGGGCATAAGTTTGTAATAAGACTCAGTGTCTGTAGGAAACAACTTAGCAGCTAAAGTTTAAGAAGTTTTCCTCCGTTTGTTTGATTCTTCTATCGTCTAGTACCAATACTTCGAGTTTGAGTGCATTCGGTGCAACTGATGCTTTTATAACTTCAGTATTGACAACCATTTCACTGTAAATATATTTCTTTCCTGTGATGACGGAATAAAAATACAATTCATAACACTTTTTTTACCCGTGGGTGTCATAAAAGACGACTAAGGGACATGCAGTTGATATCTGTGCAATAAAAGGTAAGTTCAAAATAAAACCATGTACCAGTCTATCTGATCAGCGAGGTATAGTAGATAAATTCTCCTGCCATTGTAGAAAAGGCTCGTGCCCAGGAGTGAGAAATATATGAGCTGAATATATGATGATTATGATTTTAATCTTCGCAGTTGCCATACAAACTTATTAGGAGCTGTATACCAAATTGGGTCATACCAGTTTAAACCAGTAGTTAATTATTATCATTAATACTTTTGGTCAATCTCACACTATGAATTTAAAGTTATTCTTTTAGAGTAGGAAGTAGTTGTATTTGCAACTATCTCTAATCCAATGAAAATTGCGCTATTTTATCTCGTTTGGTTTTTGTTTTCTAAGTGCATAGGTAACAAAGACATCATTTAAATAAGTATCTATAGGCATAGGTACTACAAAAATTAATAAAAAAAATTAAAAACCAATATGCAATATAAATATAGTGATGCTATTATTATGAAAAAGAAATATTAAACAATAAATAACCATTAGCTCGAGTAAAGTAATTTATTAAATAACTTTAAAATTATTATACATTTTTAAATTATAAACTTTATGATTGAGACCCTTACAACGCGGCATTGTATATGTCAGTCAGTGCAGTTGGCGAATCTCGTGTGGCGACGGGATTACATGTCACTTTTTGCTTGGCAGCTTCAGTCGTAAAAACCGGCTAAGAGTATCAGTAAAAGAGTGGGCAGCGGCTATCTCGCACCTGAAAGCGTGACTTTACGGCACTATCATCCTCTCAAATGAATGAGTGCATTATATGGAAGAGGCCTACGTATTTCAGTGGATGGCGAAAGCTAAAGCAGTTGATAATCCTTTTTTTATTCGTAATTTGCTCCTAAAAATCGTCTTCTTTTAGCCGTGACAGGCGGGCACATGAATGGTCCTAAAATGCCGTGTTTCATCAATACAGGCTTACATTAATTCATACTACTTCAGGCTTACATTAATTCTTTAACACATAGTATATATGTGTTAAAGGATTGCCTTTTAAATCTTAAATGAAGTTATGAAACACGAAGTAGTTCCTTGTCGCGATCGTCTATCAATTATAGTAATTCAGTTCAGTGAATATATCTGGAATGTTCAACTGCAATCTAGATAACATCCAATTTGTTGTATTGGAAATATCTACAAGAGTCAAGATGTTCGCAACTAGGTTGATTATCATTCACCTGTAAATTAAGTACAGTCGAAATGATAAACAACAATTTATAAGCTTCTACGTATTTTTTTGCTTTAAGGTTAGAACCTGACAGTTAAAACATAATTTCGAAAATGCATTTTCATTATTTTCTTTTATCTTTTGAGAAAGACCTGCGTCCTTAACGAAACAATCCTTGTTATGAAGGAAATTTTACAGACATTACATTACGTTAATTATAAAGGATACATATTACATCCAGACGCATAAACTATTCTCCTGGTAGGAATTGAACTCGTAGCACTGACTCTGGAAGTCGCTATCTTAACCGCTACGCTCCATGTGTAGGCAATGATATTAAGAGTACGGTCTAAAAATCATCGCCAGCTGCCCATATAAATTCTATTGCTGAACACAGGCTTTTTCTAAAGAAAGGAAATTAGACTATTACAGCTCGTTAGCCAGACGGTTTGGCATACGATTTCATTTTGAGTTTTCTTTCTCTTGCATTGATGATCTGCTTATATTTCTGTATCGATTTTACGAAACGCGCTGAAAAATGGGTTGCCGACCAAGAAAAAAGAAAATTATGTTTTTTAAGGGATACATAATTTACTTATTACAAATAATATGTTGTATAATATGTACTCGTATGGTTGCCTCAAACTTAAACTAAAAATGTGTTGCTTGATACTCGTATACAAAATAATTTCGAATCAATCCTAATTAATATTATAAATATGAATGTGAGTTTGTTCTTTTTAAACTTACACGCCACGCAGACCAAGTTACTTTATTTTGACACGTCGAAAGGTACTTAAGAATAATAATTCTTAAGTGCTCACCCGCCATAAAAGACAAGCGGAGCTGCGAGTATAACATGTTTCAATATGTTTATATTGTGTTGAATAAACCTTATACGGTTTAATTATACTACTACTAAATATAAGTTTCATAATTTCCATGTGTAAATATTATCCGAGACTGTGTCCGTCTGAATCTGTCATGAAGTAAATGTTTATTAAAAACAAGAACAAACAATCTTTATTTTAGCTTTAAGGTGTTTAATTTTTAAATATTTTATAAATTGGTTTTGTTGCGAATCCTGTAAATAAGTATTAAATAACACCTATTTTATTTATCATGGGATATTGTAGTAGAAAAAGATGAAGCATCATTGAACAAAACTTTCCAACTGGTAAGAGCCACGCTGCTGATAGTACTCTGTCTCGAGCCATATATGGATCAGATTCTTCGAGGTAGTACCTACCTACTATACTCGCTGGAATGCTATGTCTGAGTAGTCGACGGGGATGGTACCCGAAAGTGTAACCCACCGGGCTGGCCACGGATGTCAAGGAAGCGGTACCAGTGGCCGGCCCAATGGCAATGAGGAGTACGGTGAGTTATGGAGCCATGCGCCGCCCTTCCGTCGCCCCGGTCGGGACGGACGACGTCCAGAACATAGCCTGCCAAATCAAGAAAAAAAAAAATGTAATGCTATATTTGAATAATACTCAATATTTTTTTATGGTTGATTATTTTAAAAGGATTTTGTTATCAATCTCTTCTATTTTATCAGGCAATCATCTTTGACATATAGTTATATCAATAGATAATAAATACTAGATGAAATTAGTTTTATAAAGCTTCAAATAAGAACTAGCGTTTATCTCTTTTCTTATTATTCCACACCCGATAATATCTCGCACAGACATCCAGTTTTTACTTAGATGAAAGCTAAAACTTTGCTTCTGAGTTCGTTCCTTTGCATTTAATTGTAAAAACTTTATTTTTACACGAGAACAATTTGAGATTAGTTGTTGCCTAAGTAACCTAACTAACCTTTATTGTGTAAGTTTAATAAAGTTATGTGTCGGGCGATATTATAATCTTTGTGAAATCATATTATATCTACATTGTAATATATTTTATTGCTTTAAAAAAGGGAACGCTTTAGTGATTTAGCATAGTTAGAGCTCAGTAGACTGTCACGCAGAGTTTTTGGCTTAGAACCTTGCGTTTCGCATATTTTATTTTTCCAAGTTATTGGCAATGTCAGATTCTCTTCCCGCACAGCCATTTTCTTTATTTTTATACTCCAGCATAACACGATACGCATATAATTTATTCATATCAGTAGGCTGTATTGTTACGCTACAGCTACAGTAAGAAATTAAACTTATTTAAGAATGTTGAATTTGAAATTCAAGGATGATCGTTTAAAAGTTATTTTCTGTGTTCTAAGCGGTTTGGAGCTCATGTCCTTTTCTCTACATTCGTAGATTAATTTAAATTTTGTCTACATATTCATGTAGACAAAATTTCATGATTGGTTCTAAGTTAAACAGTGAAAGCGTAATAAACCGATAAATTTATTTTAGCGTTTATAATATTATAATATGTATTAAATCGTAAATTGTTCACTATCGCTTAATTAACGGCGTCGCTGCCTTCCTTCACGAAAATAACGCAAGTAATATAAAAAAAAAAACATTTTCGAAGATGTATAAAATCTACATTCATTCATTCACATTGAATGTGAATGTGAGCAAAACCTAAATAATGGTCTTTGAAAGAGATACAACCAGAACAGATGTAAGAGTAACAATAGGTAATGATGTACTAGAGCAAGTGGATGAATTTGTATATTTTGGATGTGGATTTAGCCGAGATGGAAGGTACACCACTGATATAGAGCGAAGAGTGAATGCGGGAAATAGAGTGAACGGAGCGTTGGGGCAACTTCTCGGCAGCCACCACCTCAGCCAGAAGGCACGTGTAGCAATACATAACGCAGTGCTTGTCCCAACATTACTGTATGGAAGCGAGAGTTGGGTATGCAGAAAAGAGTATGATAGTAAAATTAATGCGGTCGAAATGCGATCTCTGCGGTAAATCTGTGGAGTTAGGCTGACCGACCGCATTCGTAACGACGACGTAAGAGAGCGAGTAGGTATGAAAGAGAGTATTGGTGTAAAGATGCGAAAGGGAATGCTCCGATGGTTCGGACATGTGGAAAGAATGCCGAACGAACGCCTGGTTAAGAAGATATACAATGCGAAAGTGGAAGGATGTAGGTACCGAGGGAGACCGAGACTAACCTACCTAGACCAGATCGGTCATGTACTGAAGGAAGGTGGAGTCAAGAGTCTCCGAAACCGGCGAGCGTCTATGAAGAGAATTATGAATGTTGAGGAAGCGAGTGAAGTATGCAGAGATAGAGTTCTCTGGCACTCTGTTCTCTCTGCCTACCCTGCAAGGGATATGGCGTGATGATATGTATGTATGTATAAAATCTATGCCTCGGAAAACATATTGTTATTATTGGGTTTTAGGGATTGTAATTAATACACTGAGTAAGAATTCTGTACGTAAAGTATAAAGTCTTTATTGCAACCAGAGGCACAGAGAAGACAGAATAATGTATAGACAAAGATAAACCCAAAAATAAGTGTTGCCACTCCTTATAACAAAATTATTACTACATACCTATGTTTACACCTTTAATATTTATATTTTATTCAATACTCCCACTTAAATTTAAAGGTGTACAAACTTAAAAGAAAACTTTAACAAAATTAACAAACTTATGAAATATTTTTGAGAATACTATCTCTAATAAAATTAAACTTATTAAGTGGCAAAGCTTTAGTAAGAAAATCAGCCAATTGATATGAGCTCTCAACATATTTGATTTGCAATAATTTCTGTTCAACTTTTTCTCTAATAAAGTTGTATCTCACATCAATGTGTTTCGTTCGCTTATGAAAAACTGGATTATTTATTAATTTTATTGCGCTCTGATTATCAATATTCAATATAATTGAGTACTGAGGTTCACCTATGTCTAACAAAAATTGTTTTATCCACAATATTTCTTTTGCAGCATCGCTAGCAGCCATATATTCAGATTCTGTCGTTGACAAGGCTACTGTATTTTGTTTCTTACTTGCCCATGTTACAGGACCTCCATTCATTAGAAATAAATAGCCCGTAGTTGACTTTCTACTGTCTACATCACCTGCAAAGTCGGAATCTGAATAACCTACCAATTCTATATTATCATGATACACAATTGACATCATCTTTGTGTAAATTAGGTAACGAATTATACGTTTAACGGCATTTACATGAGATTTGTTTGGATTACTTACATATCTACTAACTAAATTAACTGCATAACTTATGTCTGGCCTGGACACAGAAGCTAGAAACAATAGAGCTCCCACTGCTTGAAGTTATTTCCGTCGAACTTTTCGACTTTCATGGAATTTGTAACTTCCATGTTGCTTTTGAGGTTATGTTTTTTTTATATGCCGGTTAACACACTCAATTATTGCTCTTTACTCGCGTTTCAACACAATCACTTTTTATTTACGTCCTGGGCCCATAACCTATTGGGTTTTAGGGATTGTAATTAATACACTGAGTAAGAATTCTGTACGTAAAGTATAAAGTCTTTATTGCAACCAGAGGCACAGAGAAGACAGAATAATGTATAGACAAAGATAAACCCAAAAATAAGTGTTGCCACTCCTTATAACAAAATTATTACTACATACCTATGTTTACACCTTTAATATTTATATTTTATTCAATAGTTATGTTGGTACAGGCTGTCATGAACATTTATGTATGCCTTTAAAGGTCTTAACGTCTGAACTAATGCTAGAATATTGTTGTCCCTGTGAATTGTGGCAGCTGGGTGTTAGTCGTTTTTGGAGAAACGTGTAATATTCTGTCATAACGGTTTATTTTAAACTTCAAATACAATGGGAAATATAAAGATGCGGAGAATGATGCCATTAATTTTTTCCAAACCAATTCGGAACGCTGCTTTGTTTCATATAGATCTTTACTTTACATATCTCAAAGCGAAGCCTGAGTCTCGTGTTATTGGGTTTTTTGGCTTTGTAATTCTCAATAGCAGCACTGAAACGAGAACGGCGATGGCAACAACCATTCTCTTATTCACCACATTATGTAGAAATGGAAAGTTACACAGATATCATATAATCGTTATATACCTGTGTTATAATATTATCTGTACATAATCTGTCTAATATCTGCTTACATTCCTTAATCGTTTTTTGGGATTTTCACAACGATAGAAATGTTGCTGTGACTTTTGAAATTATTTATATTGAAAATATTCATGTATACTTGAAATATTTTTGTTAAAAATCAATCTAATTAAATAAAATACAAAAAAAAATGTAAAGGTTGCAATGCAATGCAATCTTGTAGAAAAATAACACATAAAATCATAAATAGATATTGCTATGGCAACTGGTTAGCTCAATTTTGACTTATTTTTTATAGTGTAGGGATTTAAAGGTTAAATAAATATAAAAATATAATTGTATCCATTTCAAATTTTAAACTCTAGTCCGGTCAGATAGGCCATCGCCCTGGACGGATTAGCGGGATTTGACGTACCGTAGTTCGCTGCCAAAAAAAGAAAGTTCGGTCAGATGAGATAGGTCCCACTGCAGATTATGCGCCCTTACACCACCTTACTGTCACTATGGACGACGAGATAGTGCGGCAAAACTAAAGATAGCTTGCTTGCTTGTGCAACTATTGCAATGTTGCTATTGCAAATGTTGTCATATTCGTGTTTAATTATTATGAAACAACTTGAAACATCTCATATTTCTGTAATCCCTGAACGAAAAATCTCGAGATATATAATAACGTAGTGACTTTTCGATTAAACCATCGGACGGCGGACAGGCAATAACTGGAGTTTTATGATAAAGTTAATTAGATAGAACATTCGTTCCCTCGAGCAAGTATACAGATGAGACGCTACTTACCTTTTACCTGAAAATGGCAAAGAAAATTGTAACAAAAATCATAAGGTTTTATTAACTGTCTTATTAGTTTCCATAAAATTATAGTAGGATATAAGTTACTTTCGGTGTACTTTTTTTTGTATTTCTGCCAAAGAAAAATTCTATTATCATCTACTGAGTAATTTGTAACAAAGATATTTACAAAGCGACTTATTTTTTTAAATCGCTTTCCTTTAGAACATACATAAAGACAAAACTTACAATAATCAATTCAAATTGTTGGAGTCTTATACGAGATACTGTGTGGTAGCGGCTATGAATATTACCAATCCTCACTTTGCTCGAGGATGTCGTAAAAGACAACTAAGCGCTTTATATCGACCTGGGCCAACTAGGTGGACCTATTGCCGTTTGGTCAAAAATTGCATTGCTAAGGATGGTTGACGTCAGGCAGGCGGCTGGTCATAAAATCATTACCAATAACTTGTAATAAGTCCGAGTATATATTGCGTCATCCAAGTAATTGAGATAAGAGCTGGGAAATGATGAGAGCCCTATACGAAATACAAAATAATTTATATGCACGTGTAGGTATATATACTTCAGTATTGCTCGTTTAAAGTTGTTAGAGGCATTCTCATACCACGGCAACTACGCACCACATATTGTATAAATTTTACCAAAAAGAAAATCGACTTCAACTAGTAACCAGTGGACTAAATTCAAGTGGGACTACACGGGAAATACCAGCTTTCAAATAAAAAAATAAGCATCAAAATCGGTTCACCCAGTCGAAAGTTCTGAGGTAACAGACATAAAAAAAATGTTGGTTAAAAATAGCCACAATCTTCACATTTTAATAGAAATTTAAGAACTGGTACGTGTAGTCGACATAATTTTTTCATATGGTTTTTACTTATATACAGAGTGGAGACGACCATATGACAATAATTTCAATATAGTGTATCTGATGACTTGCCCAGCCTGTATACAAACTTTGAATACAATATGTCGTATAGTTTAGCCACAGCACATTACTTTGTATTATTAACATTTTCTACACTCTGTATTAAAAATTAATATTATTAGGCTATCACTAAGAGATCAAAGACCTCTCGCGCCACATCGGTATAGACAAATATGAAGGTAGGTACCTACATATCTCCAGTTTACCACTTAAAGTCTTCGCCAAACGCAATACAAATTAATGCATATTATACCTTATTCCTGACCCATAAGATCCATATAAACTGCGTCATCAGACTTAGATAAGACAATTAAAAATACCTAAAGCACGCGGCAAATGAAAGGGTATCTAAAAATACCTAAAGCACGCGGCAATTGAAAGGGTACCTATTCGGTTGGATTACAGGTCAGTGAACTAATATTTACAAACGGTGTTCTACTTTGTTTCAATATTTATGATAAAAAGTTTGCGAGAAAATATTTTTTTTTTAAATTTGCATGTGAGGAGTTTTAAGATAGTTTCAAAATACTCATATACACTAGTATTGCCGGTGTTTTCATTTATTGTCGTATTGACATCTCCACCTTGTATAAGTGCCAGTACAATAATGTCAAAAATATATTGTTTTAAATGAACGACGTGACGTCCTCTGTGCATAACAGATAACCTCGTTCGTGATTCATTTCGAAGTTTGCGAAGAACGACGCCGTGCTCGCCCCGAGGTATAATTAGTTTCGTGATCGTCCGTGGGGCTTGGTCTACCCCGTACTGCCGGACGCGCGGATGGCATAAAGTCAAACAAAACAAGGGTATCGTATCGACGCATATATGCCACTGCACGCTTATATACTGATCTGTGGTCACTCTATTTGTGACTTTATAGGATAATATAAAATTCAATTTGGTGAAAGATCTGGCCCACAAAGTATGAATTATAAAACGATTCCACATAATAAATTTTACAATGTATCCGTACCTGTTTTATCTATATAAAAAATTTCTGGCTAACTTGATTTTTCAAACCATAAACTATGTTCCTATATGCCCAACTATACTCGAAAAGAAGACAGACCAATACACTAGTTCACACAATATTAGTTTAAAAACAAAGTTTCTATTCTCTAACGTTAATTTACCTCCTTTTATAGCCCGCGATCAATCGAGGTCTTGATGAGGTACACAAGCGGCCCACTTAAAGCCTCTAGCGTTCATGTAAACGGGTTAGCCTTTATTGAAGAATTATATCAATTTGTAAATTCACAACACGTCCGGTATGTACCGGAAGCGCATGGTCCGCGTCGCCAGGATGTGATATGCAAGTTATGATTATATCAACATTGCGTTCCGCTTAACTATGGGTGTCAGCTCTTTTGGAATATGTAACTAGAACATAATTTGCACTTTCTGGGTTAAGCTTTTCTGTCATGAAAAAAAAAAGATTTAGATGACAATGTGAAATCTAGTATTGTTTTAGTGATGGATTAAGAGCATTTGAGCTTTGCTTTGCTCGCATTAAATGTTAACTAAAGGACGCAAGGAAATAATATCTTTGAAGAAGGAATAGTCCAAGTGTATATCATTCTAGCATCGTAATACATGTAATTCAAGATCCATGAATATGATGATGAAATAGCGGTTACAGAATATAACGTATATGAACTGAGAAAATTATTTATATAACTTTTTAATTAATAATCCCTGGAAATAATCCTTGTATTGCAGGGGACTTTACAAACATGTAATTTAACGAAAACAAATCACACACAGACTAGGAACAACACTTTGTGGATCGTACAATATATTGTCCTGCGTGAGAATCGAACCCACGGCACTGGCACGGAAGGTATCTTAACCACTACGCCATCTGTGCAGTCAAATAACGAAACCATTATATACTTTAGTGGCACTGTACAGCATATATAAAAATTATGCATTTTTTTGATAAATGCTATATCGCTATCGCTCGTTTGCCACTAACGGCAATAAAAAAAATCCATGGTTATGTTTAAATATTAATGTATTAACCCAAATATTTATTTAGATATTTTATAAAACACAGATATTTTACAAACACACACATATGAAAATACTGTACGGCGCTGCCACTAGTTCTCATGGGTATAGAGCTCTACACCCACCTGGGCCATTACCATATATAGTCTTGAGCAGTCAACAACTGTTTCCTAAAATTATTGATTTCAGACTACAGCCGCTCATAAAATTGAACTCAAATGCTGCTAGTATTTTTCTTCTACTTGTGTTAGAGGAAAAAAAACATGCTATAACGATCTCATATAAATTGAGATACTTTTAGCATGAGAATGATATAGCCTATCGCATTGATTATTGAGTTGAGAGCCCTTAGCACTCACCCACAGTCCGGCTAAAGTTGTCATAGCCATCTGAGGCTGACAACTAAGACACACAGAAAAAAAAATCTAAATTATTGCAACATTTAAAGAGTATTATCAAAAACTAGTAGAATTGGAGTTAAACATCAAAATCTGTTATCGATGGTTGCCGAGATTAGCATCAACAAACACATGATTACACTCGTATATTAAAGACAAATGAGCTTACTTTGTTCTATCTCGTGATTTTAAATCGAGTCTGCAACATTGCTGGAGTTTAACTCCCAGGTGATTGTTACTATTTCACAACAATACTGATTTTTCAAAACTCGTATGGACTTTGTTATTGTTACATCTGTGTTACCGTTTTTACATTGATGTTGTTTTTTTTATTGTTGTAGATTTATTTCATTTCATGTTTATAACAACATTAAGTTATTACCATCAATTTTTAATCAAATTAATTTGGATTTAGCTTTTTTTCTCTGTGTATAAGATGAACGATATATTTATTATTGTTTATTTGATTATTTTATTATAGGATATATTTTCTTTTTTTTTTAACTTTTTATTACATATAGTTTTAAAAGATGAGATTGTTAAGTTTGTCGTTTTCGTTTTTTTTTAATTGCTTATGATGGCAAACGAGCATACGGCACATCTGATGGTAAGTGTCACTGCCGCCCATGGATTTGCAATACCAAAGGTACAGCTAGGCCGCGGCCTACCAATATAAACCCCAAACTCACCCCAGTTGGGTTTCCGGCTGTCTCGCTCACCGAACGAAGCGCAATAGCACAATGCCAATGCTCAGACGTCGATCTTCTGCAAGAATGTGGTACTATCCCAGGTGGACCGGCCCGCGGTTGTAGATAGAAAACTGTCCACAGCGTGGTCCTACCACTATTATTTTTCGAAAGTTTCAATTATTAAGTTCAAAAATAGTCTATCTTTGCTCTGGAAACCATTGCCTTAACATTTAATTACGTACTCATTCGTAATTTTCCATATAGAATTCTAAATATTGTTACTATTATTGATTTATTTTTCCATATAATAATTAACACTGTGTCTTCTGTCATACAAGAATGTGTCTTTATAATAGTTTCATGTTCTATTGTTTAAAATGTTTTTCAATTTTTATACGTCTGATTGTTAGACGCAAGCATCCACCAAAGTAGGAGGCCGGCAAGAAATTAGTATGCTAGCTTATATCGAGTCACCCCTTGTATTGATAGTATATCGTCTAACTGCATGTTTGCAATCGAATGGACTTATAATTGGTACAATGAAAATAGTATTGTATTATTTGTAAAAATTACTCAGTCGGTCTCGATATGGGACTATTCGAGGCTGTTTAATAATTTTCAAAACAAAAGAACCCAAATCCCTAAGGATCCTAATCCCTGGTAAGGATAATAAGTCAAACTATTTAAACTATTACATTATCATCGAGATTCAAATTAATCCGACACTTTAAGGCGATAAGAATAATGCTCAAAGATTCCTTTGCATACAAAAAAAAAACATAGATACATACATACATACCTACCAAGCTAATAAAATCGTGATTAAAAATAATTTATAAAGCGCTATATCCGCTGAATTAGATCAAATTCATTAGCTTTGTCATATAGTATTATACTAGAAGTAGTTATAGCTTGAAGATTAAATATCTTACTTATATTCTTTGATGCAATAAATAATATATTAGTACCAGTTAATTATAAACGCCATATCCTCACACAGAACAGCAGCTTTTCTATAACGTAATGATTTCTAATATTTACCCGAGCATTACACATTTGAAATAAAACTACTTTTACGAATTCTGTCGCGTTTGTTTTGATTTGAAATTTTCGAATAAATTTTTTTAGACGTTTCGAACACTACGTCGTCCCGTCACGTCCTCCCGTGACCATATCACTGTAAAGTGTTCGAAGCGTCGGGAATCTAATACAAACGTGTTAGAATCCGTAAAAGCTTTTCAATAAGTTTGCAACATCTATGATTGGGAATACAATGCCTAATAAGGGGTGGTCCCTTATTAGGCAACTAATAATATTTTTAACTTAAAAATTAAACTAAAATCTTACCTACATATTATTAAATCAAATAAAATTCGTAAAGTATAATTTTAATTTGGCTTTTATTTAAATATTATTTTGTTTCTTCTATAGATCACTTTATATGTAGCTATATTCATCATCATTCATCATTTCAATCCATATGTGTCCCACTGTTGGGCTCGAGCCTCCTCCATAACGGGAGGGAAATTGTCCTACTATACCACGCTGTTCAAACGTGTTGGTATAGGGTTTTGTTTCGAGCTTTCCTTCTCTTGCATAGATGTTATATGCGTTTTATATCCCTTAGTCGTGTCTTACGATCTCCCACGGGTAAGATAGAGGGTGGTGAATTGTATTCTTACTCCGTCACCACACGGAAAACTATATTAGCTATATTATTATTATATATTTGGTGCTGCGTATTATTTAGTGAAACTAGTTGCGAATCTATGTAACATTATTCTTTTACTTTACTTATAATTCAAATATATTTACACACAAATTTTATCATAGTCGTATATTTTTTTTATAGATAATCAATATATCTTCTTATGATAATTACCCTAGATTAAAATCTATTTTGTAACTTTTTATGTGTTAGAGAGAAATAAAAATGATTATTATTATTATCTTTAAATGAACCATATGGTTTGCCAATTAAAAATCAGCATTGGATGACTTGTTTACTAGAGTATACTGCGCTGGCTAACTTTTCTGTCACGACATGCTTTATCATTTATAAATTGAACATTATTTATTTTTGTTCTTTTAAGTTCTTTATTTTACTGTCTTTTTGTTGGAATAAAATTATTAGTTTTCTTTCTTTTTTCTTCTTTAAATACTTGCTAATATTGTTCCATATTTTTAGAAATTTAATATGTATAAAATACACAAAAAATAGCCACCAGCAGTATTAACCAACAAAGTTACAATAACTACAATATACTGTGAGACAACATGAGCCTTGTATTCGTGTGCATTTGTTACATATCAGTTTCCGAGTCGAAGGGTGTTCAATTACACGAAGTCGTATTGCACTCGTGCGCTGAATGAACTCGATTTGCTGTGATTTTGCCACCTGACTTCATATACGAAGAATGTAAATGGATATTTACTGTGTTTTTCTATTTCAAAACTGCTGCAAGCTCTTTTTTTTTTACGTATTTCGACCGTCGTAAGCGTTAATATATTATTTAGGCAATGGTCGTCTCCATGCAGCTCCTAATAATATTAATATTAGGCCATAGGAGTTTCTTTTTTCTGGTGGTGATGGAGTAAGAGTACAATTCACCAACCCCTCCTTACCCGTAGATGATCGTATGAGACGACTAAGACATGTAATCAAATAACACTAAGAGAATAATAGGGGATTTTTAAAAAAATACAAAAAGATGAGCCGATGTATTTACTTTTACATTCTAAAAATGGCATCCTACTAACACTAAGGTAGTGGTAGTTATCATTTTATTCTCTGGTCACAGCGGTATTTTATGTGAAGAAGACTTGTGCCTTTTCAATTCAAGTGGCATTTGCTGTTTCATTTAGAGTTTACTACTTGCTGTTTTTGCTTAAGCAATTCATTAAATTTGCCTACAAACTTCAAACCGGTGCCAGTATTTTGAATAAACGCTAGAAGCTGTAGAGGATATTGAATTAGTTCCGGATTTTGTATATTTTTTCCTGACAGTGCTACAAAAAGGCTTGGCGGCGCCGGTCGGACGCTGAATCAATTACGTTACGTTGACACGCCGGTGCGGTAATTCAATCCGTCGGTAAATGTTGATTCGACCGCGGGGCATGCTCGCCACTGACGGCATGCTCACACTGTGCTATGGTACGGACCGAGTTACTGATCCACTTTTCTGCCTCTGATGAAATTGGTGCTGTAATTAAGCCAACGTATTTAATCACGTTTCAGCTTGTTATTGCGGATGATTTATTTTTGCTGTTTTTATATTATAATGTATTCTTTTTTTATTAATCAGATTCACTATTGAAATCAGGTTTTCCTACTAAGGGTATAATATTGTAATCACCACGTTTGGTATTTGGGATGGCGATCGCAGTTAGCGTGTCAGTACACTCTTCTGCTGCTCCCTTATTTTTATATCACCAAAAATAATGAGTAGCGACACATTCTATTCATATTATGGTGATGAGTATGTGATTATCGCTGATAATAATTTTTATTGCTGTCTTAAATTTAAATAATTTATGAAATGACTTGAGCTGTCATATTTGGGAATAAAGGTATGCTTTGTGTTAGCACAACAGTATTCTAGATCCTCTGAGTATATTATAACGAAGTATATTAAAAAGGCAATATACTCTAACTAAAACTAACAATACCGACATATATGTCCAAAATGTACATTGAATTTACTAATACGTAGATCATGGATAATACAGAGTGAATATCGTGTAGGCATAATAATAATTTGTTCAATGTTTCCTGAAGGGAGAGTCAGGCAACAGATTTTAGGTGAGTGGTAAAGCGGATTATCAAAATTAACCTCTTCAACAGCTCTAATGATCGACTTTTCCACTTCACTATTAGGGGTACCACTCAACCTTTGCTGATTTGCTAATAATACCCACTTCAATATATAAAATAAGCTTAATTATTTATTTACGAAATTATCTGACTTGTTCACTGTAATAAATATGAAGAGCTTCAAATGTGTGTAAGCTAAAACTATACCTACAACTATGACCCCTTACTAGGGGTGTCCACTTTGAAAAAACATCGATGTTTTTTTCGATTCGATAAATCGAAACTGTACATCGATGTCTTTCGATGTATCGGATGAAAAAAACATCGATGTTTTTAAACATCGAGTACTTTTTCTAAAGTCATATCAAAAGTGTTACTTCTAAAGAAAAAAAAAAAGGTCTTTTTTGTGGCATTTATACCTATTCCAATCCCTTATAAAACTGACTTCTAAAAAAAGGTCCTTTTTGTGGCATTTATACCTATTCCACAGTCCCTTATCAAACAGTTTTCTAAAAAAAAAAGGTCTTTTTTGTGGCATTTACTGGTTATCATCGTTTCGATGTTTTATGAAAAAACATCGATACATCGAGTATTTCGATAGCTCTTCAAAACATCGGATCGATTCGATGTATCGCATTGTAAACATCGATGTATATCGAATATCCCTACCCCTTACCTATGAAAACTATGTTGTTATATATTTTTTAATTTATAATATACATACGTATTCATATTCATTTTCCACGTTCTAATATTATAAATGCGAAAGTTTGTGATGAGCTATCAAAGTTTGTTTCATTTTCACAAAAATTATGTTGAACAAATTTTGACAAAGTACATAATGATGTAGTTTATAAAAACAAAACGATATTTTGTCAATTGATTTCTATATAAATAGCCCAGTCAAAATATCATTTCAGCTTGTATAAATTACGATACAGCTGAAAATTGGTGGAGGTCTTCATTTCGTTATTACAAATGAAATGTCAGAAGTCCTCATCGATCCCACATCGACTAAAAAAGTTATTCTAAGTCAAAGGTCGAAAATTTAAGATTTTCACCTTTTCTCGGAAACGGCGAGAGTTATAGTAAAATGGTTTATATAAAAAGTCCGCTGGTCATAAAACTATTGGCAATGACTTTTACAGTATATATTATGAATGAAGAGTAGGTACATATTGTATCGACCCCAAGTAATTGGGATAAGATTAGGAGAATGATGATGAGTTTGGAGCCAATTAAAACTTTATTCCCACATGCTCCAGAAAAACTTCTCAACACGATTTTTTGCAATTGTCTGAAAGGATGTAATAAAAACTGTGGGTGTAAAAAAGCAGGATTGTTTTGTTCACCGGTGTGTACTGACTGTTCAGGCCAATCTTGCTCTAATGTATCAAATACAGCAGATGAAAATTCTTACGATATTGATGAAGAGACTCGTGAGTCTCTTCTCTAAGAAGAATCTATACATACAGGAAGAAGGAGAAGGAAGCGACGAAGACATTATAGTAGAAGTAGCACTTGAAGATTATCAATCAGATTAAAATTTCCATAAATATACAATTATTAATTTCATTATAATCATTCGCAATAGTTTAATTTTTTTCAATTCAATGCAATAGTTTTAATTTTCATTTAATATTTGCACTATCTAATTAAAATTTTATCAAGATTGATGGTGGAGTATGTCTACTGGGAAAACCACGTTAAAAAAGCGCCAAATTGTGGAAATGTGCACATATTATTATGAATATTATATTTATTTGTTAATACATATTTTATAATTAAAATAAAATATAAAAGCTATATAAAATAATAACAAATATTATATTTCAATGATTAAAATTATGAAAATTATAAATAATTTCATATTTTACTCATGCGGCACAGTCGATGAAGCATTACAAACCGCAGCGTAAATATGAGTATTTTCGATGTTTGAAATTGCGATCTCTTTGAAATGATGGTTCATAGAAAAAAAATATGGCAAAAATTTTTGTAGAGAATTTAATAATCTACAACTTTTGTGTAAGCTATTTTTTCTATACCACTTGCCGTTTGCAAGCAAAAGGCAAAAAACTGAAATTTTCGATCTTTGAATAACTTTTTTAGCAGATGTGGGATCGATGGGGCTTTTGACATATCATTTGTAATAATGAAATGAAGACCTCCATCAATTTTCAGCTGTATCGTAATTTATGCAAGCTTAAGCTATTTTTATGTCTATTTTGACTGGGCTAAAAATATTTGCAGTCATCAATGGAATCATTGTATATTTTTTTTATATAGCTTCATTTTGTTTTTGTAATTTTTATAGTGAATTTTTACGGTACTAAAATTTTTGCGATACTGTACCAACGAACCGTTTCGTTGAAATTTAGTTTCGGGAGCGATAAATCGATCTAACTTCTGTTCATTTATAGATAACTTTGCTTCATCAGTATTTTCATGCAATGATAAAAATATATTTAAAATATGAAAGTAAATTTAGTCACTGTTTATAACTAACTCAGTTGGGAAATCGAGCTGTCCCTTAATACAGACAGTTATATTCCGATTCTTGGGTTTTCCTTTTTTAATTATAATTGTGTTTTGGTAAGAAAATAAATTCTTCTTTTGTGGGGAAACTATTATGAAGCCTTAATTAACACATCGGCACCCAAAACAATGACTAAATTTTTTTATAAAGCATCTCAGATGCCTAAAAACAATAGCAATATTAAAGCTACTTGTCAATAGGTGGCGTAGTTAAAAAGATCTAACCGAGCTAGCCTCGGTCATCTAGATTTCCAGTTGTTATCACAAAGATAATATAATTATTAAAATCAATTTTTTTGAGTACTTGAATTTATAACGCGGAAATCAAACAGTGACATTTTAAATAAAATCACGCTTTTTAGATTCATGCAGTGTATAATGCGGAGAGTGTGCTTTCGATTGTGATGAGCTGAAAGATAACATCTTCAAATTAATTGGAATTAGAACTGAAGAATGACGAGGATTTGGTGTTTATAGGTGCCAATATTATAGGCA
Source organism: Lymantria monacha (assembly GCA_905163515.2). Taxonomy (NCBI): domain Eukaryota; kingdom Metazoa; phylum Arthropoda; class Insecta; order Lepidoptera; family Erebidae; genus Lymantria; species Lymantria monacha. The sequence continues at coordinate 12,626,188 of LR991098.1, read as the reverse complement.
TCAATTCTTTACGCATTAAAAGTGTATATCAGTATAATTTCAATATGCTATCTAGACAATCCAGTATTAGCTTTCCATTGTTACAGTTTATAATAGTATATAAAAGGATAAAGCCCCATTGGGTTGTTGCATCCTTTGGTTATAGAATAATCTCGTGCTCGCAGGGGACACAATAGGCTTTATTACCATGCAAGCCTCTCGTCCGATACAAATTGACGATGAGTTGCCGGCCGTCAACGTTGCGACCGATTTTACCGTGTAATAATGGAGTAGATACTCACTTGTTCGCGATTTTGTATCTCTTGAGGTCTAATTTTATTTAGTACCTTTTTTAGAAAAATATACAATAAAAAATATTATAAACAAGCTTTTGCCTACCGCTTTGCCCGTGTAAAAACTATATTTGCTTAAATTTGAACTAATGGAACACTATATCTGGATAAAAAGTATCTTATGCGTCAATCCAGGAAATAATTTGATATGAAATATTATAAATATGAAACTTTGTAAAGATTTATCGATGTTTGGATGTTTGTTTGCCAAACCCGTAAATAGATTTGAATGAAAATTAGCTCATAAATAGGTAATTTCTTGGATTAACGTACAAGATACTTTATCCCAGTAACGGATTACCTTAGGATTAACACGCGTAAAAAGTAACTTTGCAAAAGTTACTTTTTACGCGGGCGAAGTCGCGGGTTGACGCTAGTTTATAATAAAGTTACCTAAATATAATATTGAAATATTATTTATATGGGGTGGCTTTAAATGTGAATGAAGGAATTCTCATGTACATTTACATTTTGATAATAGATATTACTAGAACTTTTTAAGTAATGCATGCGGGAACATTTTAACAGTTATACCAGAAAATAAAAAGTAATATACGGAATAGGTTCTACTGCTTTGTTTGTTTCGTATTTTTTTTTTACGTGTAGTGATGATGAAAATAGTTCATCATCATCATCATCACAGCCCATATATGTACCACTGTTGGGCTCGAGCCTCCTCCGTAATGGGAGGGAAATTATCCTACTATACCGCGCTAGTCAGACGTGTTGGTATAGGGTTTTGTTTTGATGTTATATGCGTTTTATATCCCTTAGTCGTCTTTTACGATCACCCACGGGTAATATAGGGGGTGGTGAATTGTATTTTTACTCCGTCACCACACGGATAGAAATATAGTTGCTTTTATATAATTATTTTTTGTTTATAAATGATTGACATAATACTACTGTTGTATCTGTGGGAAGATTTATTTTAGATAGAATAGGATTTATTAAGCCGTATGCGCGCAAACACGAATAATATAATAAAATGTTTGGCTGATTGGTGGGAAACTCAGATCTCGTGTCCAACGAGTGCATGCAGTTATAAAGTAGACTCTCAGGATCGAAAGACCAACTGTTTTGTTTTTAGGTTTATGTTAACATAATATGCTAATGTTACTAACTCTAGTTCTTAAGGTTTTATTGTTCCTATCAATATATGAAGTTCTGAATTTCGAAATAAAAGAAATAATATAATTGATATCGCCTCGTGTGTTAAAGAAGGGGTTAAAAACATAAAATGTCGCCACTCTTTACTGTTTCATTACGACTTACTTTAAATGTGAGTTGTAAACACTGACTCAAGGTATGGGCAGTACCAATTGTGATTGCCAAACCGCCTCCCAAGCCTGGCGTTATGCCATTGACACACTTCTTCCGGATATCTATGTCCAACATGAATATTGATAGTCTGATCGATGGATAGATACATTAATAGAGATGTTTGATCTATGCATTTTTAGGGTTTGAAGGTGTCAACCGCACATAACTTCGAATAATCAAAGAGTGCGAGCAGTTTATGTATTGCCTACGAGATTTCTTCATGTCATTATTATCTATCGTTCTGTTTTTAAATATTTTCATAATTAGTAAGTAGGTAGATATTTTTTCTGTGTTGTGATGGAGTAAGAATATAAATTTAAATATCGCCGTTCCCATCGATGTCGTCAAAGCGGACTAAGGTTTGCAAGCATTACTATAAAAGAAAGAAATCTCAAAATAAAAAAAAAACTAATCAATCCCTCTAGCCATCGTGGTATAGTAGACTACATTTTATCCCTTTGTACAAGAGTTCCCTGTTCAATAGTGGGACATACATAGACTTAAGAATATCATGCATGTCAATAGAAATGAAAATAACTGAAATTAAATTTCTGCTTGGCCAAAGTTAACAGCACCATAGTTAATATTGTTTGACGTGTGCTTCTATATTAATTAAATTAATATGAAAGTTTATTCATATTTCGTTATGCAAAATCTATTAAGTAAAAGGCCATTGACCTACTTTTATTTAATGCATGTAATAAATTTATAAAAACAATTGGGAAGTGCTTGAATTGTTAATTTAATTGAAGTAAATGTCAATGAGTATCCATCAGCAAAATTAATTTTAAGGTATTTATTCTTAACTTTATTTGTTGTGTGATGGCAGCCCTAAATACTACAGACGTTTCCATTGCTCGTTGATGTCTTAAAAGATGACGACGAGCTTTAAATTGATATGGTCCATCTGATATAGCCTGATCAACATTTACAATCCCAGTGAGAGATGATCGTCAAGCCGATCGTAAAATGATTGCCAAAGCTTGTGCAATAGGTATGTACAATAGTAGAAGAATATAAAAGTAATTGTACTTAAAACTTTAAAAGTGGTGTTCCGTAACGTGTATTATTATTAAATACTAAGTGTAATATCATTATCATCATCACAGGCTATATATGTCCCACTGTTGGGCTCGGGCCTCCTCCGTAATGGGAGGGAAATTAACCTACTATACCGCGCTGCTAAGACGGGTTGGTATAGGGGTTTGTTTCGAGTTTTCCTTCTCTTGCATAGATGTTATATGCATTTTATATCCCTTAGTCGTCTCGTACGATCACCTACAGGTAAGAGATATGGGGTGGTGAATTGTATTCTTACTCCGTCACCACACGGATGGATAGATATACTTAAATATTTCTTATCATTTAGTTATATTACTTACACACACAAAAATACATTTAGTAATATCACTAAATATGGTATGCTCTTGATATTTCCGCCGAGAGGCTGACTGCGCGAGGAGGGAATGACGTCCGCCCGGGGGGGGGGACGTCGCTCAAGGGGAGGGTACCTCTCAGGGGGTATTCCATCGGGCCGGCCACTGACGACAAGTTCACGCTGCTCCAGTGGCCGGTCCAACGACGTAGGCGAGGTTCGTGGGTGGGTTATGGGTATGCGTGCTTACGCCCCTCTGTCGCCCCGGACGGAGTGGTGCGAGAAGAGCGCCGACCATAACCCACCCAAAAAAAAAAAAAAAAAATGCTCTTGATATTTAACAAACATGGTAATTCTCTTAATAATCTTATGCAACCCACGAATAATTCACTTTCCAATTTTGTATACTCTTCACATATATGCGGTGGGTAATAATGGTTCGAAAATCGTTGCACGTTTGATGTGTGCAGATATGAAAGGCAAAGAAAAATTCGGTGGGATGTTAGTAATAAGAGAATTAAATTGAGAAAACTGCTCCAACTTTTTTGGAAGGTGTGTTGAATTATATTGGGTTTTCACTGCATTTTATTCTCTCGAATTAGTAATTAAGTATCACTTGATCAGCTGATGTATGATTATCAAAGATTGTTCACATGTATCTATGTTAATTGCGAGTGAATGTAATAAAACACGTTACGTAATCAATCAATATATTGTTCTCGTAGACACTGTGATTTCTTAATTAAATACGCATGAATTCGTCTATGACAAATAACTTGAAAATATTCTCCACACTAATGTACGAGGAAGTGTGCGGTGGGCTTTTTACGAATTTTGCCTTTAATGATAGCTACAGAAATTATAATATATCTAGGATTAGTTAAGTATAGATTTATGTGCAATGGAAGATTTTACGATTTCTCTTCCATATTCGCCGTTTGGGATGACTTACGGTACTGAAACGTGGTCACTGAATGAAAAAGCCTTATAAATAAGCTCAAAGTTGCTCAGCGTGGTATGGAGAGGGCTATGCTCAGTAATTCTCTACGTGATAAAATCCGGAATACGAAATGCGTAAAAGAACGGCTGTAACAGACATAGCCCGAAGAATTAGCACGTTGAAGTGGCAATGGGCAGGCCACATTCCCGACTAGAAAAAAAGTATGGTTCAACCAGATCATGTATCTGGACCCGATCAGGATAGAATGAGGCATGCCGGATCCGGCAAACCCGATCAGGACCAGGTCTGGTCCTGATCAGGATAGCCTGATGTGAAATAACATCAAGTATGGTAAGGCATACCGGATCAGGACCAGATCAGGACCAAATAAGGATAGCCTGATGTGAAATATCATTAAGTATGGTAAGGTATACCGGATCAGGACCAGATCAGGACCAAATAAGGATAGCCTGATGTGAAATATCATTAAGTATGGTAAGGCATACCGGATCAGGACCAGATCAGGACCAAATAAGGATAGCATGATGTGAAATATCATTAAGTATGGTAAGGCATACCGGATCAGGACCAGGTCAGGACCAAATAAGGATAGCCTGATGTGTAATATCATCAAGTATGGTAAGGCATACCGGATCAGGACCCGATCAGGACAGAATGAGGCATGCCGGATCCGGCAAACCCTATCAGGACCAGGTCTGGTCCTGATCAGGATAGCCTGATGTGAAATAACATCAAGTATGGTAAGGCATACCGGATCAGGACCAGATCAGGACCAAATAAGGATAGCCTGATGTGAAATATCATCAAGTATATAGTAATGCTTGTAGTATATCAGAACCAGAAACAGTTTTCGTAACACAAAAAAAATATCAATCAAAATTCAAAAAAGTGACATGATTGTCATATTTATGCCACGGCGAAATTGTATTTGCATGAGAGGAGATTAATCTGAAATCTTTAATTAATCATATGTATTTAATAATAATAATAATGTTTAATTAATAATATAAACATAATTTATATTTAAAGTAAAAAACAAAAATAAATAATATATATACGTACCTAACATTTGAAAACATAGATAGATAGAAATATTATATTGTAACAACCAAACTAACATTTAATGTTTTGGGTCATAATAAATAGATGGCGTTAGTAAAATGACGTCATTATTTGAATCGCGGTGTTAAGATTCTCCGAAGCGTAATGACATGGCCTAATATTAAATTAGTTGTTATCGAAACAGATTAAAACAGATACATCAGGTCATGAATGAGAAATTCAGGCGACAGCTGCAGTCGTTAGCATCTGGTGGTTGCGCCATAATCGGAACGGCTCACTGGGACTCTCTATGATAAGAATATAGCACTGCTTTCAGTGCCTGACCTGCCTCTGTCATATATTAATTTATATTGTTAATTTATTACCTATTAAACATGTTCTATAAGATATTCATGTTTTTTAAAATGACCGGACTGGGCATACTCGTTTTGGATCAGGCAAGATATATAACGCAGATGATTGATTTGGTTCCGATCAGTAAAATTTCATCCGGACCCGATCAGGAATGCCTGATCTGGACCCGATCAGGAATGCCTGATCTGGACCCGATCAGGAATGCCTGATCTGGACCCGATAAGGTTTTCCTGATCGGGTCCAGATATATCATCTGCGTTACATACCTTATCTGGTCCAGATCGGGCATGCCCGGTCCGGTCCTGCTAAGGAAGACGAAAAAATTTCTAGTCGGGTTGCTCGACGAACCGACAACCTTTGGGGAAGAAAATTTCTCGAGTGGTGACCACGAATGGGACTACGCAGCGTAGGAAGACCTCCCACGAGGTGGACTGACTATATCATCAAGGTCGCGGCAATAGCTGGATGCAGGTGGCACAGGATGGAGGCCTACGTCCTAACAGTAGGCGTTTACGGACTGATAGAAGGATGGATTTGCTGTTTTCTTTGTATTTGTGTACTTGAACAGGTATAGTTTGTGACGTTCCATGATCCAGCGCTGTGGATATGCTGTCAATCTTTCGTGCGGTTATAATATATCTAAATATGTATATTAATTCTTAAATTTTGCCATTATGAAATATCTACCGTAATATTGTATCATTATTCATATTACACATTTTTATGGTTATTCTTCTAATATATGTGAAACGTAACTTACTTCTTAACATGTCATTTGGTGGGTAATTGATTGTTTCGTGGATATCAAGTTTTAAGAATGTAGTTATATTTATTAAAATGTATGAAGATATCGCTAGAAGTTAGAGTCATATAATTACGTAATAAATCTTCTTCTACCAGTGCGAAATTGTTGCACGGACCTTCTACGGACGGACTTAGCAACCACAGCAACACTAACAATAAATAGAAGTTTGATGAAAATGATCGGCAAGGCATTATTGATGTAACTATATTATCATCGCAATTCAACATCCGCACAATCATTTACACACAAACGATATCATTTAAACATGCACGCCTATCGATATTTACAAAAAATGTGCAGTGCAGTTGATATTTTCTTCGCAAAAACAATTTAAAGCATGTCATAAAATATAAAACAAACCTTAACAAATTCGACATTTAAATAATCAGCTCTCAAATTCCCCAAAAAGTAAACAATTTCTTGTAAAAGCTATTAATTACACTGTACAGGTCACGCTAAGGTTTAATTTTATGGGTCCAAGTCATTGAATCACTCCCTTAGGATCTGGATCATTAAGTGGGTAAATGGTTAATGAAAATAGAATGAGCACTAAACATCGAAGCGGAATTTTGCCAGTCACCTAGCCGTCGTTAAATGTTGTTATCGTCGCGATTAAGTAACAAAACAACTTGGTTGGAGGGCTAAGCGGGGCGGGCACGGGGCGCGGGCCACGTCGCGAATAATAATCTCAGTTTACGACGGTAGCCGAGTGAATCAATAAAAACACTAATAATGCACAGGCGTAATCTGGCTCGTGCAACGTCGCGATTACCGGCACTAACGAGCTCGTAAAGACGGATCTTCAATGCACGGCTTAGCCGAAACATAAGCGCCGCGGGTAATCGTAGCTCTTGATATATTACATACATAAGTCTTACGTCAAAGATTTCCAATTGCTACGATCCTCCTGACACACTTAATTTTCTTCGTCTTCGTTTAAATTATTCAAAATTCTATATTTTCTTAGCCAGTTCGCCAATAATATAAACAGAAGCCACAAAGTCCTCATTTTTCAATAGTGTCATTTATATTTGCTTTACGAACTTGTTATCTTGTCATTGAACTTTCATTATTTTTAGATGATTTTAATTAATATTTAACTGCACAACATCCTCTAATACTACTACTACTCTTTAGTAACTAAACATAATATTCTTATTTATTTAATTCATCACTTGACATTCATGGCTAAATCTAATCTATAGATCAAGTAACATTTTATCTAAAAACTACAATCAATTGTTGTACTAGATTTTTTTCTATTATAATTTGAAAACAGAGCACAGGCATCCATTATTCTCAATTTGCGTCAAGGGAAAGGAAGCAAGCGGACGTGGCTGCTGGCAGGCTCGGCGGGTGTCCTCCTTGATTAAACCTCGGGAAGTAAGAAGTAACGATTTGTGTGCATTCTTACATTCTCCTTGGTATTATACACTAGCTTTTGAACAATACTTCAGTTTACTAGAATCTAGTTTAATTAAGATGGTCTTATTTTGGTAAAAAAATGTTTACTTTATTCGTTATGGTATTTTATTTTTCGTTATGGTTTAATCAACCTTAAATTATCGTCTTGTACACTTAATATAATTATTAAATAATAAATGCTGCTAATTTTTCTTTTCGTACAAATTTGTTAACGTATCTTTACGTAAAACTCAAGGTGTCTTTGGATGTCCGTTCTATTTTGTAACTTTCTCATGAAAACGTCTAATATGATTTATATATATTTTTTTCAATTAATATTTACGTTATTTGGTTCAGTTATAGGATATATGGTAACATATTCAATAATAATATATCATAGTGACCCTGAGACGCTATATAGAGTTTAAGTTGTAAAACATCATAAAAAATACAGTGGTTAATGTTGTAGCTTTGTGAGCTGAGCTGTGGACATGCTAGTAAATATATACTTCGCTGCAACCATCTATCATCCTATAAAGATTACATGAGGGCGACGCCTCGGCAGCAAACCAGGGCATCAACGGGGGTAGTACTCGAAAGAGGAACCTGGCGGGCTGGCCACGGACGTTAAGGATTCCGTACCAGTCGCCGGCCCAAAGGTGATGGGGAAGGAAAAGGATTCCGTACCAGTCGCCGGCCCAAAGGTGATGGGGAAGGAATACGGTTACTTATGTAGTCCCGCACCGCCCTTTCGGCGCCCAGGACGGAAAGACGGCGTGTGTCTGGACCATAGCCTGCCAAAAATGCCACACATACTGCTAGATATAGGCTTCCCTGGTGGTGCACAATACCATAATCGCTCGCGCTTGGTAAACGGATCGCTAATCGTAGTTGATCTTATGTGTTTACCACGAGAGTGCTACTGATCATTCTCCTGGTGACTCCACAGCCGTTTTTATAACTTCTACAAGAAAGTAAAGGGTGTCACCGAAGACAAAGATCAGGTTCCGGTGGCCCGCTCGTTCGGCGAAGAGAGGCGCATTGCCGGGCGGGTCTATGGGGTCGCGCGCCGCCTCTTCTGTCGCCGCGGATGGATCTGGCGGGGTGTGACCAGATCATAGCTAGCGGTAAGAAATCTATATATATAAAAGAAAGTTGTGTTAGTTACAACACTTATAATTCGAGAACGTCTGGACCAATTTTTATGATTTTTATGTTTTTGAGTTTGTCTTTGTCGTGAATAGGATTTTTTTTTTTTTGTGGTGGGCTATGGACGTTGCACCCCGCCAAATCGGTCCGGGGTGACGGAAGAGGCCGCGCGCTACCCCATTAACCCACCCTGCAAGCACCTCTTCTTCGCCGGTACCCGATCTTTGTCTTCGGTGGCCCGCTCGGCGGTATGCCCTCTCGGGCTCCTCTCCTGTCGACGCCCCGACAGCTTTCGCTGTCGAGGCGCCGTCCTCACGCGGTCGCCTCCACGTCGGGTGACCGAACAATTCCCCGGTCCGATCACCCGAAGCCTCGGTTAGGGCGGCATCAGGCGCAGGTACTTGCGCCTGCGCCGCCCCGGCCGCGGGCGGCGGCCCGGGTCACGAGAATCCTCCCGGGCCCGTTCCGCCGCCTCCTTCTGCGAGATGACAGCCTCGCAGAAGGATATAGGATATTAAAATATGATATTAATCAACAAAAAAAAACAACAAACAACCTAGGTCAAAATATTAGTTTAAACGTTCATTTATTCACGATATAACAAAATGCAACTGACAGCTCATGTAATCTATATCTATATATATAAAAGAAAGTAGTGTTAGTTACAACACTTATAACTCGAGATCGGCTGGACCAATTTTTATGTTTTTGAGCTGTCTTCGTCGGGAATAGGATATAGGATATTAAAATATTATATTAATCAAAAAATTCAATAAAAAACCTCAGTCAAAACATTAGTTTAAACGTTCATTTATTCACGATATAATAAAATGCAAGTGACAGCTCATGTAATCTATATATATATATATATATATATATAAAAGAAAGTTGTGTTAGTTACAACACTTATAACTCGAGAAAGGCTGGACAAATTTTTATGGTTTTTATGTTTTTGAGTTTGTTGTCGAGAATAGGATATTAAAATATGACATTAAAAAACAAAAAAAAAATCATTAAAAAAATATAAGTTCTGAACGACCATTTGTTGATGATGTAACAAAACGCAACTGACAGCTCACGTCATTACTTGGTCTAATAGTTTGTTTGAAAAATACCGCGAAAAGTTGAAATTAAATTTGACTGGTCAGAGTCCGTTTTGTACGATTGTTACAATTTTTTACGAATATTGTTATAATAAATCATATTGTGTCTATATTGTCATCAACAATGCCGCGACCAATAAGATCAAATCTTTCCTGACAAAGCCGTAACGCAATTAGAAATCGCAACATCACGAATGTAACCACGGCAGAAGAACAAGATATTGCACATTTTCGAGACAGCCCGTGAAACGGCTCGGTTGACAATGCGAAATCGTCGAGCAAATCTCAGAGATCAACAATTAGATAATTTTCAACGCGCATGGAGAAAAATTTTGTATAACACAAGGTACTTCTTCGTCTGGCTGGCACGTTATTAAAATACTTAATATTTTGAATTTATATATTATACATATTTATTATCATAATAAAAATAAATAACTTAATAATTTTGAATTAATCGAAATGCTCATCTCATTCATTAACTGTTAGGCGGAACGAGGTGTGCCGGGTCGGCTAGTAAAAAATAAAAAAAAGAAAGTAAGGGGTGGTAACGTACTGTATTATTCTTATTGTATTTTTCTTACTAATGTAGATACTTATAGCATGTTAGTCACAACAAGCGGTCGCATATTTTTATATTAAACGAAATAAAGCTAAGTTGTTTTTAATGAAATTATTACAAATATTTCTTCCATTTATATTTTCATTCATAGCCGATTTTGGCACGAGTATTGTTTAGAAATCAGATAGATTGATAAAGGCCAAGGTTTTGTTTTCACTATACTTTCTTGAACCCTTGCGATGAATCCATAGTTCGTGATCACAGAATATGATAGAATTTTGTTTTTATATAATAAGTTGGGGAAAAAGGTTGTATATGAAAACATTAAGATAATTTCTCATGATATTTTATTTAAATTTGTACATTTACTTGCCATTTTATAGGTAGCGACTTAATTCCATTGTTGTGAAAATTTTCGGACATATGAAAAAAAATGGGACAAGTACTTTTATCTAGTTAAGATACAAACAGCACAACCCTAAAATATTGTACTGAAACTTTTTATTTATAAAATATTAAAAAGCTTTTGACCTATATTGTATTTTAACCGACTATAAAATAAAGCCGTTATTATTTGACTAGTAGGTATAACACATTTATTACACAACACTTCGTGATGACACGCAGCTAATAACAATATACATAAATGTTCTCGGCAAACTGTCATCTAAAATATTTTATTTTAATTGTTTATCGCATCAAAATCAAAAGTTTAAAAAAAATATGGCAATACGTCCATAGTTTTTCGATGTTTGATTGATATTTCGATAACTTTACATTGATTTGCAAGTTGGTACACGGTGCGTGCCTCACTCACAGCTTGGGCGATCTTCGCATAGCGCCGGAATTAAAATTAATAGCGAACGGGCGACGGCACGTCGTGGCCGGTCCGACCCGGCCCCAGTAATTTGTTTACTCGTCTCGTTTAGGATTACGTCGTATGCTCCGCTGAATAGGTAACTGACGGTGACTTTTCATAAGTATCAGTCAACTTCCACTTCGCTCTCTTAATGAATTTTTATCACTTTAATAACTTTTTACGTGTACTATTTATTTTTGAATATTTCATGATTTTTATTTTAAAAGATTACGTTATTTTCTTTTTTTATTTCAACATTCAAATTTATATTTTACTTGTTATTCATCCTTTATATTGGGCACAGGCCTACACTACTTTACACGGGTCTATACTACTAGAAATTGACCTTCTTAATGTTCGAGATAATATACTATTATCTTACGTTAGCCATATCCTTTGACGTAGGGTTTTTTCTAATTTTCTTATATTTTGGTCGCATATGGTTCTGATGACCTCAACTCTTCCAATGGTTTGGAGAAACAAATAACGGTATGGAGCTTTATATCCCGCCGTGTTAAATATTTCCGTCCACTTAGTCATGTTTTACTAAAGCTATAGGGAAGGGGTGCCGAATTGTATTCTTATGTTATTACCCCACAGCTGTGCTTAACTAATCACACAATAAACAATACATTTTTCAACGACTGTATTGAAACATCTCATCATCATTGAAATTGTTTAGTGGTAGGAACACACTATTGACAGTTTTCTGTCTATAACCGCAGACCGGTCCGTCCGGGGTAGTACCACACTCTCGCAGAAGATCGACGCATGACTAATGGTTGTGCATGTGCTATTGCGCTTTGTTCGGTGAGCGAGAGAGCCGGAAGTCCAACTGAGTGGGTTAAAGGTTTGTATTGGTAGACAGCGGCCTACCTATACCCTTGGTATTGCAAAGGTCCATAGGTGGCAGTAACACTTAGCATCAGGTGTGCTGCTTGCTCGTTTGCCACCACAAGCAATACAAAAAAAGGGCACTTCTGTGGCTGCACATAGTTGTAATGATAATTTTTAATCTATAAGTTTTCTGAACATTATTAAAAGTAGCGTTATGTCTAATCACTTAGACAACACCTACGTATTATTAAAATCAAATGTTAATTGGGCGAACACAATTGAGAATGAATGATACGGTTAAACGTCGTCGGTCCGGGCCCGAGTGTCGGGCGGTTGCCGGCGGACTTCCGATCACACCCCGACGTGTTTATTGTATCAGTGTCGAGCCTCATCAAAATGCAAATAAGGCACGCCCAGGCCGCGGCGCCGGACAGTTGTCGGCGCTGTATTGAGTTATAATACTCGCCGCATTCTAGCTTACTATACACATGTATTTTTGTTTTTGTTGTATTGTGTCTGTTGTCTCGTTAGATATTTGTACATATTGCTTTAATTGGAACGAAATTTTGAGGATTTTGTATGGTACTTTTACCTACTACTTTTTAATAAAAGCTAAAAACGGTTTATCATTACAATATTATAATATTAATATATTGGAGAGTATATGAATTGAATGTTTCTCTATGGTGATTACGGATTAAGAATGTAATGTGATTCTTGCGGTGGTCGTTATAGCCCAATGACAAACAGATAACATGATTGCGAAAGCAGGAAAAGTCGAATAAAATATACCGTATACGTAGTATAGAAATGCAGGACAATTTTCTTACTAATGGGAGTAAAAATCCTAATAGTGGGAAGATATTTCAGCTGAGAGGATTCATAATGATTTCTGTTGTTTAGGCGAGTATTAAAACTAACAAAACTATTAAGCTACCACCGGATCGGAACACGGCCACTCTGAAAAGATCCGGCAAGAAAACTCAGAAGGCATAATACTAATTATTGACATTTGAGAGTCGTCTTACTTTATCTTACTAAAATTTATCAAATTAATATTTAACTATTATTTAAACTATATTTATTAAACTAGTAAATTGCCACAATATAATAATTATCGTAAATTAAATGTTTAATAATATCAGACCATAAACATATAAAGTTTTATGTGTAGAATCATTTTATTTTTGTGCTAGCAATGAATTTGTATTAAAAATGTGGGTCAAATTTTAATAACTGATACTGTAGCGGGTAGATAAAATTTTTTGTAATAACGATGACTTATTGGACGTGAGACACCTTAGTTATCCCGTGACCATGATAGTTGTAAAGTGTTCGAAACGTCGGGAAATTAAAAATCAAAAACAAACGCGATGGAATCCGTAAAAGTAGTTTTTATTTCAAATGATTGCATTGAAATGAAATTTTGAATAATTATCTTGAATGTAAATTAATGTACGAACTTAATGTATAAAACGTGGTAAGGATACAGAAATGAATCGTTCAACGATGTATGCAGACAGTTAATAAGCTCCTGCTAGGTGCTCGGCTTTCGGTCGTTAGTGGGTAATTGTCGACATCTAATTAGTCCGAAAGCCCGACACCGAGAGATCGTCTCTGGTGTCGCGTTCACACATGACCCGCGATATTTAATGCGAAACGACTAGCTCGACCGTCATGCTCGACGATACGATGCTTGCACTGCGGTTTATGATGCAGATTTTATTAACCGACTCCGTTTTCTGACTTTGACGAATAGAGACTGTGATTCTGTTATACAGTTTGTTTCTTAATGTGACAGGATTGTATTATTATGTAATTGCATAAAAATGCATCTATTATAAACGCATTTTATATATTTATAAGAAACGTAATAAAGTAAAATATAATTGGAGCATCTTTTTGTCAGTCTAGAGGAGGAAAAATCGTAATGAAATCTTATTCCAGCGCAAAGCTTGATGTACTAAATAACTAATAATTTGGCTTAAATGATAACACAGCCTGAAGTTTATAAAACTTTTATTTGCGTTGGAAAAGTCATTTCAATAATATTTTAAAACTATTATAATTTTTTCTACTATATTATTTCTTATGATTATGTTGTATACAAGTATAACTTCATTTATAAATAGTAATTTTTACCAGAATTATAATTATGACCATCTTCTATTTTACGTGATTTGTTAAGTATGTATACATAAATATTTTACTATAGTATAAATATTCACCTGTATGGTAACGGCATAAGAATATAATTGTCACCATCTCTTATCTAACCGTGGGCAACGTGAAATTGCCTAAGGGTCTGGCCGGGCGAATATGCAGTATGTCTTTCCTGGGAAATGTATAACACTTTACTGCTATCGCCAATTCGTCTGTCAAGCATGCCCATTACGTCCCTATTCCCTAATTTGTGGAGTAAGCTCTAAGTTGTGGATGTCCGTATGTAACAATGGATAGCTATAACGCCTGAATTGTGATTTTTATCTAAAAGTACTAACTCTTTTTCTTTTCTTTACAGGAATGGAGGCGATAATGTCAGAATTCTTTAATGACACAACAACAGCGTTCTACATCATCCTCATAGTTTGGATAGCTGATCAGTACGACGCTATCTGCTGCCACACAGCCATCGCCAAACGGCATTGGTTAAGGTGAGTCTATCATGTAATACTAATAAAGAACCTGCAATCAGTGTTCCGAATAAAAACTGATTAAATAAACTTGATTTAATGTCTTTTTGTATAAAAATAGGTGAACCAATTATTTTTATATATAGAATTCTTATATACGTGTGTATGTCACTGAACTCCTAAACGGCTGGACGGATTTTCTTGAAATTTTTTGTGTGTGTTCAAGTAGATTCGAGAATGGTTTAGATCTGTAATTGTACCCGGTAGGTGTCGCTACGATAGAGATGTGGGATTTTTACTTTTCGTACATTGACTGTTAGGCGGATCGAAGGATGTCGGGTCCGCTAGTTATTGTTATATAAAGGGCGGTAATGAATCATCACTTTAGCATAAAATTAATAAATAGCATCACACTTGGACAACGTGAATTTGATGACAACGTGAAGTTGAGTTATAGTAACTGTGGTGGCACAGGAATCGAAGGAATAACATTTTTCTAGATCACATTAATGATATATATATATATATATATATATATATATATATATATATATATATTACCAAATTGTCGTGGTTATACCTGCGTAGTGGGCGTTGCCGTGGCCATATGGGCATGAAATATAGCATATGTTACTCACTGATAAAGTAGCTTTCCTATGGTGAAAGAATTATTAAAATCTATTTAGCGGTTTAAGTGTAAAAGCGTAACAAACCGTCTAACTCACATTTGCATTTATAATATTAGGTAATGTATTGTTTCTTAATATAACGACAATATCTGGATGACCGAGCTTTGCTAGGTATTTTCTTTTTAGTGTGTTTTACAAGATATATTTAAAAATAATAAAAGTAATCAACAAAATAATGAAAAAAAAATACTAAAACAAGGCAACTCACAATCCGAACTTCAGCTGTCGGGATTAGACTGCACAATTTTCCAACTGAGCTATGTCTATTTCTAGTGACATCTTGCCTTGCTTTCATATTTTAATAATTTTCAGCCAAAGAAAAATTATAATTTTTTTCGTTGCCTAAAATATTGACAATACAATAATTTCTATAAATGAAATGAAGTTAGATCGATTTATTAACCCCGAAAACTCCTGCATATTAAATTTCATGCCAATCACTGGTGCCTTTGCTGAGACTCGGAAAATATAGAGATATACGAGAATTTCTCATTTAAAGATATTAGATTCTTACATTTATATATTTGGTAGGTAATACAAAATATACTTTTACGAGGTCGGTTATATAAATCTCAGAAATAATTGTTTACTTATAACATTGAATGTTTATCGTTGGCTCATTATTTTATGTGACATTTTGTATGTTTGTGTTCAAATATGAAATTGACATATGCTGCTACGTACGAGTGTCTCCTCGAAGTACACTTACTGTTCACTTTTGCGATTGATGTCTAACGATATTTGATTATTCGATATTAACGATATTTGATTATATATTAAACAACATTTTAATGATTTCTTAGATCTTGAAGTTCGAAATTATGCTTTAATTTAACATGCGTATGAAAACTATATTCTACATCATTATAGAAGTTTTCCAATTATATATGAGCAAATAATACACGTATACCGCGCCGAACATTTACCTGGAACCAATTTTATAGACTTATAATGTAGTGGAGGTATGAGTTTATGTATGTAAATGTTAGAATTAAAACCTGAATATAACTTGGTTATCTATGATGCAGCCTTTTAAAATTACCTATCATTCTACTCTCGCAGCGCAGCGCAATGCAATCCTTGTTAAGTAGATACTTTCTAATCAAATAAATAAGAGATGAAACCTTTTAAAACACCAACAAGTGGTAAATAATATTAGTTATATACCCACATTTGTTTTTTCTTTTGAACATTGCCGTATCAATTATTTTTCAAATATTGTGCACACATCAAACACTGCAAGTTGCTTAAATTACTGAAATTATAGCATTTAATATGCTTAATTATTTATAAAATCCGATTACGAAATGAAAAATGATGTCACAAGCGGGATTCGAACCCGCGCCTATTGGGATTCCGGCCCAATCGTGCTGCCACTACACCACCGTGACTAATTGTAGGACATGCAAATTTCACTTCGTATTATATTTTACGTCTTAAGGTGACGGTATGCTATCTACCCGACAATGTTTACACATTGTTATAGGCTTAGTACTTAAAACTTTACAGTTAGAATTGTATTAAACGATGACACAACCTTGTTATTTAAATTACTAAAATTTTAGCATTTAATATGCTTAATTATTTATAAAATCCGATTACGAAATGAAAAATGATGTCACAAGCGGGATTCGAACCTGCGCCTATTGGGATTCCGGCCCAATCGTGCTGCCACTACACCACCGTGACTAATTGTAGGACATGCAAATTTCACTTCGTATTATATTTTACGTCTTAAGGTGACGGTATGCTATCTACCCGACAATGTTTACACAATCCCAATAGGCGCGGGTTCAAATCCCGCTTGTGACATCATTTTTCATTTCGTAATCGGATTTTATAAATAATTAAGCATATTATTAAATGCTAAAATTTCAGTAATTTAAATAACAAGGTTGTGTCATGTCGTCACGGTGGTGTAGTGGCAGCACGATTGGGCCGGAATCCCAATAGGCGCGGGTTCGTATCCCGCTTGTGACATCATTTTTCATTTCGTAATCGGATTTTATAAACTGCAAGTTGCATTCATTGATTGGTAAGCCCTGTGGTTTACCGATCTATATATAAGCTTGATGTAATTAAAAATGATAGTTACGTTATAGTTTTAAACAGACAATTTCAATCGTTTCAGCGAGCAAATCAAAAATAGGTTCTAGGTATTGTCGGCAAACTTATGAAATCAATCAACCACAAAATAATAAAAGAAATGAAAAAAGCAACAAATAATCACAACTTACTAAAATAATGCAAAAATATACTAATTAAGATGGCAGTTTGATTGCATAGATGGCGAAGTAGTAAGATACCGACCTACCGTGCCTGTGCCGTAAGTTCAATACCCATGCAAGACAATATATATAAATTATATTATAACATATATTAATTATATTAAATCAGAACAGATGTAAGAGTAACAATAGGTAATGATGTACTAGAACAAGTGGATGAATTTGTATATCTAGGATGTGGATTTAGCCGAGATGGAAGGCACACCACTGATATAGAGCGAAGAGTAAATGCGGGAAATAGAGTGAACGGAGCGTTGGGACAACTTCTCGGTAGCCACCACCTCAGCCAGAAGGCACGTGTAGCAATACATAACGCAGTGCTTGTCCCAATATTACTATATGGAAGCGAGAGTTGGGTATGCAGAAAAGAGCATGAAAGTAAAATTAATGGGGTCGAAATGCGATCTCTACGGAAAATCTGTGGAGTTACGCTGACCGACCGGAAGGTGGAGTCAAGAGTCTCCAAAACCGGCGAGCGTGTATGAAGAGAATTATGAATGTTGAAGAATGAGTGAAGTATGCAAGGATAGAGTTCTCTGGCACTCTGTTCTCTCTGCCTACCCTGCAAGGGATATGGCGTGATGATATGTAAGTAATGTATATTATAAAATGTTGTTCTGAACCTAGGTGTTTTTTTGTGTCCGTTAAATGTGTTTGTAAAGTTCCTCGCAATATAACGATTATTTCTTTAGTGGCGGTTGTGGTCTTGATAAAAAAAAAGGAATTTTAAAATTCTTTTTTTCTAATTACGTAAATATGTAACTTCAAAAAGATAATTGAACGCACAATAGTGCTATTGGTACACTATTAATACTCTATTGTGCTTTCAATTATCTTTTTGAAGTAATAATTTTTACAATATAATTCGTGTTGGCCTTTTAATTTTAGAAAAATATAAATTCTATATCAATTACATACTTCTATAATACGTAACTATGAGATGATAATCCAATTTATATAACTTACTAGTGTGTTTTATTATTATCTTACACATACACAATACAGTGTAATTTCTTTTTTTTCCGCGGTTCTTAAACAGTGTCAGTCAAATGTTATTCCTTAACTATTATTGTCTACGATTTCTTTTGGTTTCTGTGTATGACAAACAACTGATGAAGGAATCATACGGCGGCCACAATAAAATAATTTTTATTTCATTCATTAATTTTTTTTTAAGAATAAATAAGCCACTTCTTAAAAGTCAATAATTAGAATTATGGTCTCTTGCCAGATCAGTGTGGCCCCGTACCGATCCTGTCGTAGCTTACTAGATTAGTTAGTTTTAATTAATACATTTATTGTTTAATAATAACTGACCGAAAATGATATTTTTTAGGTATAATATTTTTTTTTGCATTGATAATGAATTTGTGTCAAAAGTGTGAGTTAAAATTTAATAACAAATTCTGTAGTAGATAGACAAGAATCGTTATAATGATGAGGACTTATTGGACGTGAGACATCTCAGTCCTTCTGTGACAATGAACGCTCAAAAGTGTTTGAAAATTCGCATAAATAAAAATCACACACGCAAACGCAATAAAAATCCAAAAATAAGTTTTATTTCAAGTATGTAATAGTCGCATCAGAAAATATTCTCTAATTCTTTACCGATTTTAATTATAATTTGCTGGTGGGATAGCAAACCCCGATTGGGTTTGCTATCCCACCAGCAAATTATAGTCATTACCAATTTTTGTCTTTTTTTATTCTTCACGAAATAGTTACGAGTACGCCCTTAGTATTTATGACATTATGTGAATTTAGTTAAAAGTTGAACATTCTACAATAGATTGTCTTACCTGTCTTGTTCCCCTGCTTAAGAATGGTATCCTTCTTATAATTATAATTGTGATCTGAACATTAAAAACCCATTTACAATTATTCAAATTCAAAATGAAACTACTTTTACCGATTTTTGGGTATATATTGTGAATGAATATTAAAATATGCAATAAAATTGTTGTTTGATAAATATAAAAAGCAGTTGTAAAATAATTCTATTATGATAGGAACGTATTATTTACTTCCTTATATTTAGGCACAACCGCAATTCTGTTTATTCGGGCACTTTGTTTTTACGTCTGCTATTCTCGAGCGTGTTCCTCCTTAATCAAAAGGCGTCCGAGCACGAAGCAATTTGGCTGGTCGTCTACGCGGGCAATAAGGACTGAGCGCCATTAAAACAAGCGCAAATAAAGCAAATTGAAAACGGCACAACTTCACCCCACTAACAGGACAGGGGGTACCCCGCGGTCCTCGTTCGCCCCGTAAAAACAACGGCACTGTCGTCTGAGAAACCTTCTGCTTAATCTGTTTTGTAGTATATATGTATTATACATGGGTATTTTCATTTATACCGTCAGATCTTAAATAATGTATGTTACGATTACAATGCTTTGTCTTTATTTGTACTGTTTGTCGTAGAATAAACTTATTAAGACTAGTACAAACCTTTACTATCTACGACATGCTATCACTTTTATATAGTACTGTTCACTTTTGTATTTCGATATTGGTCAACTTTGTCGCGTTTAAAAAAATAATAAAATGGGTATTTTTAAAATTTGTAGTTTGAGTTGAGTTTGAGTTTAAGTATGCTAATTGTTACAAATAAAAATTGTATATTGAAGTTAAATTGATATAGTGTACTTAGACAAATTTTGCACAGGTACTTACAGAGGGTGATTGAAATTCTCTCGATAGGTAAACACTAAAATATTGTTTTAAGAATCTTTTTTTTTTATTTACGTTGTTGCTAGATGGGCTCCTGAGAATTTTTATTATAAGGCAAAATGAAAACGAACATATCAATAATAATAATGTATTCTCATTTGTTATACTGGACTATTGTCTAGTGTAATATGGCGTTCATGAAAGAGCCAACTTACATTACATTAGATTTATCAGTAGCCTAGATCTATATACGTATGCACTGTACTACACAGACTACACAGACTTTCAATGAGAGGTAATGTTATACATACACGGCAGACACCTCCTAAATTCGTTACCAAAATGTCGCAATAGATATCCGACGTGAAAATACGGACAAAAGACCAGCACCCTTCTGGGAAGTATTCTCTCGGTGGGAATTACCGCCACGTAGACGTTAAAATAGGAAAAGAAAAAAGCGGACATTGAAAAAGAAAAAGAAAAGGTGTTCGTTCTTCGTCTTACACCTCTGCAATTTTTCATATTTATTCAATCCTAGTGATCTACAATCTAAAATTCATACGTAGATAAAACTTTAGAAGAAATTGACATTGAAAATGTATTTTTAGTCCTAATAAAATACAGAAAAGAAAAAAGAATGGAGACATATTCCTAATAAATGGTCGCTATACAGATAAAAATGGCGTAAACTGATATCGCGTATGTGTATTCAGTTCCGATATAAAAATGAAATAAGAATTAGTCTAAAAAGTAAAAAATATAACAAGATTTTATTAAAAAAAATGAAAGTGAAATTTTTTATTAGTTTAGTTATTGTTGGATATATATAAAAAAAAAAAGTTAAGAAATTAGTTACATTATTTACTTTATTACGTTCAGTTTTTTTAATATTTTTTTTTACTTTATTTTTTTACCGAAACTTAAAATAAAAAAAAATACGCATTTAACAAAAATACATCATTTAAAAAAATACACCATTTTATCTGGCATGCATAAGTATTAAATCATACTATAGTTGAAAATGTTTTATCTACAAGGTTCACAAATTATTGTTTTGTTAATTATTTCTTCGTACCATTTATATATCTATATTTTTATATGTTCTGTTTCAACTGTTTACTAATAATAAAACTATAAAGTATGCAAAATCTTGTGACTATGAAAGAGGAACGTCATCAGCTTTAAAGCTAAAAGATCTTGTTTGATAGCAAACATTCTTGCGAAGTTATCGTTTTTCTTAAGTAGTTGTTTTAAAGTTTGTCCGTAATGAATGCTTTAATTCTTGTTTATATTTATAATGTAATGGCAGCTGTGTGGTAGCGGCTACGAATACTACCAACTTAGCTTACAACAACAACAACAACAAGCTTAGAGCCTTATAATGCTGCTATACCTGCCAACTCCATCTGATGCCGTTTGGTCAACAATTACATTACCAAAGAGGGTTGACGTCTGGCAGGCGGCCGGTCATAAAACTATTGGCAATAACTTTTACAATATGTACTATAAAATAAGAGTACATATTGTATCGACCTCAAGTAATGGGGGTAAGAGTAGGAGAATGATGATGATTTATAATGTTATGAATGTCACAATATAACTAGAGTCATGAATTTTATTTATTTTTGTTATTTATTAATAACAAACTTTAAAGTGAAGTTTATTTTAGGAATTTTACGGACTCTTTTGTTAATAGTAGAACTGCGTTGTGTAAAAATAATGATAATTTGTATTAGGAAAAGAATAACAAGTAAATCGATGTTTGTAAATATCGAATATCCTTTTCATGAAAAATTAGGGATGTTCCCATCCCTAATTTTTTATTCATTTATTATTTTAAACATAAGAACTTAATAAGTCTGACAATGGCTAAGTTTTATGTCAAATTTACCTTATTTAAACATATTGTTTTATAATGTTTCTTCTATGGTCTCTTACGACACCCCTTGAAAAGAATGGGTTAGCAAAAATAAATATACAGCAAATATTTCAATTCTTCTTTATAATATAGATTTCAAACTTGATCATAAATACAACATGCAGTATGGTCGTTTTATTGTTTTGTATATTTCCGTATCTTGACAGGGTAAGAATACAATACGCCACTCCCTTTTTTAGGCGTGGGTGTCGTAGAAGATGACTAAGGAATATAATATAACATCTATATAAGAGAAAGTAAACTTTCAATAGCCTTCTATACTAAACTGTCTGACCAATGTGGTACCCTACCTAACCTACTAAAGGTTAATTTTCCTCCTGCTTTGGAGAAGGCTCGAATACAGCAGTGGGACATATATAGCTAGGATGATGATTGTATTTAATGTATTTCTAGAGACATATATTTAACTCATTTTTTACACAGATTTTAATACATTTTACACATATTTTACTACATTTTACACATATATTTTACTCGACAAAATTGCCTCATCATAAATCTAAATGAAATTTAAAGTAAACGTTACATTTGTGGAAATATTGTGGTTTGCCGCAAATTAATTTCATGACAAATTCATAATTTTAATAAATGTGTGGTGGGTATTGGCAGTTGGCAAACCGACAAGGACTACCCCGTGGTTGCGGTCGCGTTGCGTTGGGCCAAAGTATTTACTAGATACTCGTGTAAAATCGGCGACCACATGACGAGAGGGGCATCCGCATAAATCTCTGTGACCGCCAATTAATGCTCGCCCCGACAGTTTGTCTACGACGCCGCCCTGATTGCTTTTGCTACGATATACGCTACAGCGACCTCTCCACGTTTGTGTGTGGATACACTTAAAGTAGACAAATATACGAGACTAATATGGGAAATTCCTGATGGAACATTCAGCGAAATAGTCGCTAGAGTAATCTGAAAATGTTTTTCTCTTCTTTATAATGTCATGTAATAAAAAAAAGAGGGCCATTATTATTTTTATATTAATAAGTAGATACATAAAATATTGTTATTTTTATTAGACTTTTATGGCTCAAGAAGATTAGGATAAATAATGACCAAAAAGAGATGTAATAATATAATAATATTAAATATATTTAGATAAACCCTCAAAATAACATTGCATAAGTTTAATATGATGATGTGCCTTTACGTAGCTATGTATACTTACATCACAGGTTGTAAAAACTATTTGTGGTTATGAAGTAAGAATGAAATCTTTCACTATCTTTTGTTTTCCGATGGGTGCAGTGAAAGACAATAAATGAGTTACGCTCATTCGTAATAAGTAATAATCATTAAGAGAAAAGAAACCTAAAACAATGTTTTATACCAATCTCTCCGGGTAGGTTCATTTAGTAGGCTAATATTCTTCTCATTATAATAATTATTGGCAAACGAGCAAGCAGCTCTCCCGATGGTAAGTGTTACTGCCGCCCATGGACCTTTGCAATACCAAGGGTATAGCTAAGCCGCTGCCTATCAATACAAACCCCAAACCCACCCAGCTGGGCTTCCGGCTCTCTCGCTCACCGAACGAAGCGCAATAGCACGTTGCCATTACTCAAACGTCGATCTTCTGTGAGAGTGTGGTACTACCCTAGACGAACCGGCCTGCGGTGGTACACAGAAAATTGTCAACAATGTGGTCCTACCATTAAAAAGACCACTAGATGATCAAGCTCAAAGTCGCTCAGCGTGTTATGGAGCCGGCTATGCTTGGGATTTCTCTGCGAGATTGAAGCCGGAATACGGAAATCCGCAAAAGAACACCATTGTGTAACAGACAGCACGAAAAATTAGCACGCTGAAGTGGCAATGGGCAGGCCACATTCTTCCTTATATTTAATCTTATAGCGTTTCTATGAACACAAACCTTTGGTTACAAATGCATATTTTGGTCCACTTTTTAGGGGACGGATTATACTAACCTTCTTTTGGTAGTTAATTCAATACTAAAGGTAAAGCTGCGTGCTGTTTTAGTACAATATTGATAATGAACAACTGTCGAACTGTTTTATGAAGGAATCCAATTTATTATGAAGCACTTTTGAAAAACAAAGTGCTTTATGAATTTATATGAAGCTTTATTGGGTATCATGTAATATGGATGGTTGATATTCGTAAGTTCAACGTAACGATAATCTGATGCGGTAATATGTGTGAAGATTTTATTTATAAGCGTGTAGCGAGAGTTGACGCCGGCGTCGTTAGGGGCGTGCGTCTCATGTGTCATTTTAAGGATGTGCCAAATTGAAGGCTCCAGCGCGTCATCGCGAGGGGAGTCTGATTTATGTAAGGGGCCTGTGGCCCCCGCGCCTTCGATTAGAGGTTTATTCACTCGGCCGAGGTCAGTTTTCTTATAAGAACGAAGACGACATAACAGCTGCCTTTATTATATGGGATACAAAAATGGCGCATTAATAATCTTATCGGATGTTTTATGGTGCCAATTAGAATCACATATATTATACGGATTAAATATGAAGATGCCAGATGAGGGTACTGTGACAAACGCGTATGTGTATAGAACAACTAAAATTAATTCTAAAGCCTTATGTTTTATTGAATAATTCTTAGTTATAACTTACCGCAGCCATTGTAATTTATGCTGAAATTAAGCATTATTTAAGTTTAACACACACACATTTCACATTTTAATTAGCATATATCATTCCTCAGTCCATATACAATTGTCCCACTAATAGGTAAAAATGTTCCTGCACAATGGGTGCTAAATGGACTAGCTTTCTTTTTTTGCCTACTGGCTTTGATCCACAGGTGCAAGTGAAGTTGCAATAAAAAATATTCTATTTTAGGTAAACTTACGAATGTAGATTATCATTATATAAATTTGAATGCATTTCTCGAATTCGCTAATTTCAGAAACTACTAGTTCAAAAAGTTAATAGAGATATCTACGTTTAATAGACAGTTTGTTAATTATTAACATTCGAATAATATAAATTATCCAACTAATGTGTCTATCAGTCCTCCCGTGACCATGATCACTGTAAAGTGTTCGAAACGTCGGGAAATTATAAATCAAATACAAACGCGATAGAATCCGTAAAAGTAGTTTTATTTCAAATGTGTAATACTCGCGTAAACATTAGAAGTCATTATAATATGTCTATAGTTATAATTTTTTATATCAAATAGAAGTTCTCCAAATATTTTTTGACAGTAAGCCCCTGAGCGCTATCTAGAGCTCCAGGAAAATGACCAGTTAATATTTTTCGTTACAACTATTTTCACTGAGACAGTTGGAGTGTTTTTGGTATATGTGCTCATTCGAAATCGGTGAAGTGTAATTAACGTTAGGTGCCAGCCGTCAACGCGCATTGGAAGCCACCCGGTTGAACACGATCGGTGGTTCCGTAGCGCCGAGAGCCAAGTGCTGAACTACCAAAGCTATGATGAGCTCCGTTAAACGTTCGCGAATTCCTTTTAAATTCCATGAGTGTAAAAATTTTACTTGATAAAGTTTGTCGTTATTTTTGTAAATATATCTTTTAACACAGTAATGTTTTCTTAATTATAATCTTTCATTATCTCAGCTCGTTTACGTTTCACTGTTGAGCTCGAGCCTCCTCCTCAATGGGAAGGAAATTAATTCACTATATCAAGCTGGTCAGATAGGTGGATTAGGGTTTTAATTCGGGTTTTCTTTCTCTTGTATAGATGTTATGGACATATTTTGTTCCTTGGTCGTTCTTTTCACCCAAATTATCGTCCGTGTGATACGGACGATAATTTGGGTAGTGAACTGTATTCTTACTCCAACAAGACACAAACATTTAAGTTGCCAAGTAAAATTGCCCCGCCCCCATACACTATATACGAATATACATATAATTATTTTTATTTTCGTTTACTTTCTGAAAACAATTCTGTCATCATTTTTTCTCATTTTATGACCGAAATTCTTAGTACATTTTTACACAACAATTTTAATAGATATGAATGGCTGCCTGTAACGAACATAAAACTATAATAGTAACGAAGGAGGATGGACTGGAATTAGGCTGCTACATTCTTGAGACGAGGATGTTTACTACCGAGGCAGGCATATTGTGTTTATTACTTGTAATCGACTAACGCTTATTTGGACTGGAAGAGTACGTACGAAGATGGTTAGCTAATAGTAATAAATCTATAGTCTCAATCAAGCCTTTAAAATTCTATATACCTAGTCTTGCCATAAATACTGTAACAAAGAAAAAAAAAATTCTATTGCTAACAACATTTATTACTTTTACTGTGTGTTAGTTTAATACATAAATATAAAACAATTTAAAATATAACAAGTTTATTCGAAGTGGTCTTCATTGGCCGCAATACAGTCCTTTAAACGTTAGTGCCAGTTGTCAATAGAAGCACGCACTCTTTTTATGGAAAAATTCTTCACTGCCAATCAAATGGATTGTTTTAGGGACTCCAAATTCATGGTTTCAGTTAAGAAATGACCAGTAAGTCTCTTATAGGCTGCAATCTTCATCTCCCGAGATAAAATCTTTTGTTGTTGGACAGAATTTCTTCGAAATCCTTCCCTTATTTGACCACATTTTTCGTACAAACACTACGTGGACGGCCAGGTCTCTTTCTGTCACAAATAGAGGAGGTCTCATTGTACCTATCAATAGCCCGGTACACAAACATTTTACTAATACCAAGCCTATGGAGAGTTTTAAAAATTGCATTTAGCTCCCATACCTACTTTATGTTATGCAATCACAGTGATTCGGTTCTCTTTAATACCCCACTCCATTTTAATATAGCACAATATTGTACAATGTATTGGCGCCAAAATGAGAAAACACAATGAACGATCATATAAAAATAACGGATTCCAAATTCAAATGTAATATTTTGTTTATTTTTAATTGTAACAGTATTTATGGCCAGAGTAAGTAAAGTGGGTGATCCTATAAATATCTCAGGACTATTAGTTTTAGACTACTAACAATTTCTTGAAAGTAAAACCCAGTAACAACTAAATAATTAAAACCCGGAGCGTCATGCCCAAAAATCGTTTATTTATTTTACTAGTCGTTTGCTTTGCAGTTTTTATGACTAACTTAGTAACATTAGATAAACATTAAGTTGACATATGGCATATGCTCGTAAACAATAGCTATTTGCATAAATTAAAATAATTTACAGTTAAATTACAAGTGATTCTGAACAGCATGTCGCAGCGATTAGTCGTGACACCAGCGTCGTCCTGGCGCCTCTGAGGGCGTCGCTTGACGCCGCCGTCTCATTTGCATCCTCACATAGCTGGCGATTTGTACTATACTATAGAATTATCTCGGTAAACAATCCTGCGTGTGGTTGGCTATTTCGTAAAATATAACCTTTATTACTTTGATATATAATTTACGAAGCTCTTGCAAAAGTAATATTTGTAACTAAATACAAAATATTTTTTCATGACTGGTTTTCTAATTTTCGAAAGGTTAATTAAGTCTTAGATCTAGTCAAATAATCAGTAAATTGTCATTAGATATCCACAGATTAGAATTGCAATTCATGTTAATAAGAATTTGTTGAGAATATTCTAGAAACACAAAGGAAATTATTAATTTGTGTTAGAGTCCCATTTCTTTAAAGAAAGAAGATAATTCTTTCTATTGTAGGGAGACTATTTAAATATAACTTATGAAAATAAATAACACTAAAGAGTGAGCTTATTGTTCAGACTCTTTGTGTATATTACAAATAATTTTCCTGTATGAGAATCGAATCTAAGACACTCGGTAGATTAAAACTTAGTTAACTACGCCTTTCGTGTTTTACCTTTACTGCTCCACTCCGCAGCGTTCGGTTACCGAATGGACATACTCTATAAGTGCATAAAACTGACTTGTCTATCAGATTGAATTTTGTGAGAAGAACTGTCTCAATATCGCATAGCTACATCATGCATCAGGATATGCCTATCGTCTACAGTAATTAAAACTTAATTTATTTCACAAACATTAATTTATTTGGTGATCAAATATGAATTCTATTTAGCAATATTTATGAACTCAAGTTTAAATAGTTTGTTATATACAAAACTTGCGAGACGTCACATATCTTAAATTTACTTAAAAATTACCGTATCGCAACACTCATGAGAAAGTTATATTTTCAAACATCAAATTTTCCACTAAGTTTCCACGTAAGCTTATTCTTATATGGAATCTAATGTTTAATTAAGGTTAATTACAAATTAATAATTACTCAGACCAGTGTGATGGATGATCCTTTTTACAAATACGTAATTCTTAGCAATATAAATTACCAATCGATCACAGAATTAAGTATTAGATTGTATTTACTAAGCAAGAGCGAAGAGATCTTAACATCAACGCTCCTGATTGGATGTATTTATATTAAGTGGTTCTATTACGTTATTTTAACCGGAAAATATATTATCAATTTTGTATCATTATACGTGTTCTTAATAACTTTGATTGAGATTCGAACAAATAAGTAATCGAGATCAAATCATACAATACCAGCGAATCATATTCATATAATTATCTTCATATGAATTAATGTATAAGAGTACTCTCTGTATGTAATTTGTTGGAATTGTGCTTGATTTAATAGTGAATTAAGATAAAATTTGGTGAAACCTTTGAAATAACGATATCATGTTGACGTCAACCAACTTGGAACTCCTGTAAGGCCTGATAAATGTTGAGAAGTATTAAATATGCCCTTATCTTTGGACAGGCTAATAATCTAGTCACAACAGATCCACTCAGGGCGATGTAATAGACGACATGCAATCGGATAATACATGTACTCCATATCGGCGTATGGGCGCGTTGAACGTTAATGGCCCGGTAACATAGTTTGCTACTGAGGCAGAAATCATGTGGTAGGTCTGGGACGTATAGGTGACGGACTAATCCTTGATTCCATCACCTGCACTAGATATTGTTTGGCTGATAGTAAAAATATAAAAATATTAAAAGCTGTAAAAATAGTTTTATTTCATACGTATTACACTTATTCGCGTAAACTTCTGGTGTCATTAAATACAAAGAAAACGTTTTATACGAACTACGCAAACTAGTCGCATAACCATAAAACGAATATGAACAATTAAAGTGCCGTAATAAAAAAAAAGATTTATAATGAGTTGTCAAATTGGGCTTAGGATGGGACCTACACTGCATAACAGTTCAGCACTAAACTACCGCTGTAAAATGAACAATTTTTACGTATATTTTAAGACCTATGTTATTAAAAGAAATTCTAGTATTATTTTTACACGTGAGTATTTTAGAAAATGAGCGGTTGATATTTCTTTTTTTTTTATTGCTCATAGTGGCAAACGAGCAAGCAGCACACCTGATGGTAAGTGTCACTGCCGGCCATGAACCTTTGCATTACCAAGGGTATAGCTAGGCTACCAATACAAACCTCAAACCCACCCAGTTGGGTTGCCGGCTTTCTCGCTCAGCGAACGAAGCGCAATAGCACATTGCCATTACTCAGGCGTTGATCTTCTGTGAGATTTACCTCAGACGGACCGGCTCTCGGCTGTAGCTGTAGACAGAGAACTATCAACAGTGTGATCCTTCAATTAATAAACTATTGATATTATAAACGCTGAAAAGATTTAAAATTGCTTGAAATCATATTGTTTCTATTCATTTATGGCTAGAAGAATTTGTGTGAATATTCATGCCGTCCATTCATACAGTTATATATTATTTTAAATTTTATTCATCTTGTGCACTCTTATCATTTTAGTAATTAATCTATTTTATAGATAACTAGCTTCTGCCCGCGACTTCGTCCGCGTGGAATAGTCGTAAGTTAGCGTTAATCCAAAGTAACTATTCCTCCTACAATATTTCATTCCCCTTTTCAACCCTTTACAACGCTTTTTCCAATTAAAAAGTATGCGTATGTCCTTTCTCAGGCTTTAGACTATCTGTGTATCAAATTTCATTTGAATCGGTTTAGTAGTTTTGCCGTGAAAGCGAGACAGACAGAGTTACTTTCGCATTTATAACATTAGTAAGGAAGTAAGGATTTGCACAATTGAGTTAAGTTAATTAAGGAATGAGAGTCCTGATTTAGTTATACGTACTTGCGAATAGATAATTATGTCCTCAATTAAACTCTCATTACATTTAGTAAAGAGGAACTTCTCATTAGAGAGATGCAATCTTTACGAAAATTATGAACTGTATGTATATATCTTGCATTATCTTTATTTTGAAGTATTTTAGAAATGAAAGTGGCCTAAAATGGAGCTGCGTTTAGCTCTGGTAGTCCAAAAAATAAGATAGCTTTAATGTTGTCGGTCGAACAATAGATATTGCATGTTATTTCAGGTATCAATAGGATTAAATCTGGCAATGATTATCAACTTTTAGAATTAGATTATCGTACTACAGTCCAACGGCCACTCCTGATGAAACCTCAATACTCCACCCTACACAATAACCCCGAAAACTATTAACTCGAGTTACATGATCGCTTCTAATGTCTGAAAGAATGCGAATCATTGAACGGTAAGAAAAACGTTTTCATAAAAAAACTGTTCACGTTATCAAATTGAAATTCCTCAAATCTAAAGTCGCGCTTATATGATTTAAAATACATTCTGATCAGAATCTCAATCTCATAAGGAGAAGAAAGAATATGACTGTGCAGTTTTTACCTAATTAGTATAAGTTGGATTGAAGAGGCGGGACTATGACTATAGTGTTCGTATAAAATCTGTATATTAAGCAGGGGCAATCAAGTTAATCCACTGGACTGGACTCTGCCACTGCGACTACGAGATGAAATTTAAATACAGAAATTTATAAAAGTACGAGTGTAATTGATATAGTTCAAAGAATTTGTATGCTTTGTCGCTCGTCGAATCGACACCCATTGGGGAAGAAAAGTTCTCAAGTAATGACGACAGATTGAATGGTGGAGCATACGAAGACTAACCACTAAGTGGCTTAATGATATCATGATGACATCTGTTGGATACGTGTCTCCATGCCTCTCCGTAGAATTTCCTGGTAAAGTATACATCTTTTTTTTTTTTTTTTTTTGGGGGGGTGGGCTACGGTCGGCGCACTCCTCGCACCACTCCATCCGGGGTGACAGAGGGGCGTAAGCGCGCACAGCCGTAACCCACCCGTGACGTCGCCTTCGTCGTTGGGCCGACCACCGGAGCAGAGTGACTTGACGTCAGTGGTCGGCCCGACGGAATACCCCTGAGGAGTACCCTCTCCTCGACCGACATCCCCCCCTCGGGTAGGATGTCGGTCTTTCCTCACGCGGTCGGCCTCTCGGCGGGTGACGGACTAATTCCCCGATCCAGTCACCCGCGGCCTTGGCTAGGGCGGCATCAGGCGCAGGTAATCGCGCCTGCGCCGCCCCAGTCGCCGGCGGCGGCTCGCGCCGTCGAGGAGACGCTCCTCGCGCACGCGCTCCGCCGCCTCCTTCCGCGAGACTACTGCCTCGCAGAAGGTTGCGACCGCGTCCCAGTTAAAGTTTACATCTAACAGTGGACATCGATTGTTTGATGGAGGGTTCTTAGTTACGGACACTGTCCTCTCATATTATATGTTAGTTTAAAAGAATTGCACTACAAAATTTGGGTGAATCGACATGTTAAGTACTTCTACTTATCTTTGTAGTGCAAAAAACAGATGACTTCTCATCGAGCTTGCCATTCCGATAATAAAGATGTGAAATTATAGATATAATAATACTCTGCTAATTTTATATAGCAAAGGGCAGAAAAAATGTTCATACTTAATTTCAAGTCTGTACGAATAATATTTAAAAAATATGATTTTTACACCCCATCAACACCCCATTGCTGGTGGAATTTCGTAAAATCCGTTCTTAGCTGATCTTTACTCGGCGAAAGGAATACTCCTACCAAATATAAAGCCTGTAGGCCTTTCTTCCAGAGATATCGTGATTAGTCAATACATAGGTGGAAATCTTTTATATATAATAGATTTTACTTACTGTTGCTTAAGAAAAATGTTATAAAACTTTAGATTAATCATAAACTAGATAAAAAAAATTGTGTGAAAAGGTATAATTAAAAAAATCCTTCGCCTATTTACTTCTTTTACTTTGTATAAATCATGATTTTAATTTATTAGGTATCAAAGTATACAAAGGAACTTCCTAAGAAAATTAATTTATCCTAGAATTTACAATTATAAAATGGTGCAATTTTGCTTTGGCGTCAATTTCAAGCTTGCTGAAGGAGCATCTTGTGCAGCTATTACCTAGAAATTGTTTCTGATAAGGTATTTTATAAAAATGTAGCGCTTGTTTCTGCGTGAAAGCTATGTAAATTCAACATTTAACAGTTCCGTTATAAAGCTGTTTTAGACCTAATAAATCACTCTAATCTGAAGAATTTTGTATATATTCGTATATCTGAAAGATACATACAAATTCAAAATAAAATAAAATTTCTAGGCCTGTTTAATGAAACCGTAGGTGGTAGAACCGGTGGTCATGCTACCCGCAAGGTCCAACCACGTGAGGGCGACTTCACGCCGCTTTCTGATTTTGGGACGTCAAGGAGTTGGCGGGCCGCGAATTCAAGGAATTGCCGGTGGTTCGCCCACATGACGATAGAAAAGTAGTCGTTAACGGTGGTCCGTTCAATTGGCGATAGAAAAGTCGTGCACGACTGTTTATGGGATTGCACACCGTCCCTTCCATCGCCGCGAGCAGTCTAGACGGGCTGCAACCGGATGATAACCGGTCCCCAAAAAAAGATTGATCTGTCTGTCATAGAATGAGAAATAAGAGTCCACTATATTACCGCAAACTTTCCAATTGATAATCTTAGTTAACTCAATTTTCGTGAACAAAATACAATGATGAGGGCGCATTATTTCGTCAAGTAATCTATATAGTTCTAAATAAGGTTTGGCTTATGCTTATGGCGATTAGAATTTTTTTAAATTATTATTATTAGTATTAATCTGAGGGTATTTCTGTATATTCTCAACTGCGCTCTGTATGTGCATTTATTTGAGGAGTAATATGCATATACTATTAATCTTTTAGATTAAGCGATAAAAGAAATAAGATAGTAATTGTGTTTTTTTATTTAAATGCATTTCATAAGTGTTTTTATTTATATATGTTTTCAATCATCTCTATATTCTCAAAGGTATTTATTGTCATTATGAAATACCACCTATAATACTCTGGTTTATTCGTGTGGTGACGGAGTAAGAATACAATTCATCATCATCTATCTTACCCGTGGGTGATCGTAAGAGAAGACTAAGGGATATTAAGGGCATATAACATCTAAGCCAGAGAAGGAATACTTGAAACAAAACCCTATACCAACACGTCTGACCGGCGTGGTATAGTAGGTCAAGTTCCCTCCCATTATGGAGGAGGCTCGAGTCCAACAGTGGGACATATATTAGCTGAGATGAGATGATGACCTATAATACTGCATAAATTTTAATGTTTGACCAAACGCTCTAATGAACAATATTTTCTCCTCTAATGACGAAAAAAAGTTTTTTTTTTAAATTAATGCTTTCATTCAATAAAAGTAGTTGATGTCATGTGTATTAATATTTAAGAATGTACATAGCTTTATCAAAGGGTATAAAACAGTGTTGTTAGGTTACAGTTTTACATACAGTTTCATAATAAGTCCTTTATTAATGACTATTCGCACAACTACTATTATACTTAGGAGTATTGCCATAATATAGGTATCATGGCAATATACTTTTACCAAGGGCCATCGTTCTTAGTGCATATATTATATTTTTACACAAATAAAACATTGTTGCAGCAACGAGTAAACGTCGATATAAAATAATGAAATATGTTGACCTCTTGAAATATGGTCGTGGCACATAAAGGATGATCGGTCAAGTGTTGTTTGTATGTGGGCGCGGACGGCGCTCCTCTGTTTGTCGCCAGTGTTTGACCGTGTTCTTTATGGCGACGGGCCCATAGCCTTAGCTGTTACCTTAACCGATCGAGAATCGTTTATCGTGGGGATATTAAAAATTGAATACGCCTTTTATTATTTATTACTTTCTATGTATAGGGCGGAAATGGTATATTAAATGATACATTCCTTCCTTAACCAAATACGCTATAAATTAATTGAAAATTGGTTTCATTGTGAAACTTAATACATATTAACTTATATTGGATTATATGCACGTCCGAAACAAGCTTTCACAATTCTGCTAGCAGTTAATCAATGTAATTAATAGCGAGTTACTTCGCTTATACACTACTGGAAAAATTAAGAGATCAAAAAAAAATCCTTACTTTTGGGCAATTTTCAACAGGACGCAGCAACTTCGAGAGAAATGGTCGTACAGGAAATAAAAAAAAAGGAAATTGTAGCTCCATTTCTCTAGTTTTTGGATTAGAACTTAACAATTTTGTAACCTCCGCCGTTTTTGAGTAATCGTAGAAAAACAAACAAAAAGGTTTTCAAAAATTTTTTGTTTTTTTTTTCGTTCTACGGGCGTTGAAAAAATATTTCCAACTTAACTACCATATCTATCAGATAACCTGTTTATTCAGCTTGAATTTGCTTTTTTAAAAAGTTCAATACGATCATTTCTCGTTGAGATATCGAACTTTGAATGGAAAAGGATTATTGTCTTTAACCTTTAACCATCAATATCTCAGCAACCAATGATCGCACAGAAAGTTAAAGGTGGGTTTCAAGAACTTGAATGAATTCTCCTTAACGACTAGCCATTGCTCTGCCGAAAAAAACATTTTTTGATTATAAATGTGGAAAAAGCTCAGAAAAACAATTTTTTTCTCATTTTTAAAAAATATAAGCTTCAGAGCAAAAAACGTGATCCTTTAATTTTTCAAAAATTTGATCGAGTGAAACAAAAAACGGCGGGCTGGATTAAATTGGTTTTTTGTAGGGTTTTTGTGGACATATTGAACTATAAAAGGCACACTTAACATTAGTAGTTTCCTCAATATTTTCGATCTAGCGCTTGATTTTCCAAAAAACCACCAAATGTCCTTTTTTTGTTGCATTTTCAAATTCATGTGACAAAAATTCATGTGCATTTTATTATTGAATATATTGGAATAGTGATCATTCAAAACCGATCTAAATCACGATTTTATTATCCTATTTGAAATATGTAGCTGTGTGGTAGCTGCTACGAATACAACAAACCCTTATTTTGCTCGTGGATGTCGTATAAAACGACCAAGAGCCTTATAAGGCTTCCTGTACATGACGCCGGAATCGCACCGGTGCCGCACCGCAATACTGTGTATTCACATCAAAATCTCATCGCCACCGTGCTTGCAATCGCGTCGCAGCCGCACCGTCACCGCGTAAATACCGCATTGTCTCCGTGTTAAATATTAAAGCAGCGATCACAGTTCAGTATGGCATTATTAGTGTATCTGTGCATACTTCACTGTTTTTAATTTTATTCATATCTATTAATAATGTTAACATTAAGTAAAAAAAAGAAAGCGTTATTTACTTATTTAGTCTACAAGCAGTGGCAGGAACAAATTAATAAACGTAGAAGAAGATTCTGGGTAGGGAAAACAAGGGAGAATTTTAAGGGAAAACAAGGGAGAATTTTAAGGGAAAACAAGGGAGAATTTTAAGGAATACCTCAGAATGAGTGTAAAAACTTTTGATGCACTGCTGAACATTTTAAGAAGTAAACTTCAACATCAGGATACCTATATGCGACCTAGCATTTCCCCTGCGGAAAGACTGGTGGTCACCTTAAGGTAAGTAAAATACATTTAATCAGAAAATATTTATTCACGAAGATGTCAATAATTATTATTCGAGATAAACTTAAAAAATATATAGCACATTAATTCAGTTTAATTCTGCAAAATCCAAATCAAGAGTAGATCCATCGGGGCTCATTGCATTATCTGTTAAAGAATTGGTCCCACTGTAGTTGGAATTTTGGGTCTCTGACCGTTTAGTGAAGGATGATTCAGTTGCGACAGCAGTACGATATCCGTAAGAAGGAGAGGATTGCATTTCGGCATTGTAGTCATAAGAGCTTAGTTGTCCTATACGATGAGTGGTGGGTACATTGGTATTTGGAGTACTATATTGGTAATCATAATGGGCATTTGTAATTCTGTTTTTGTTCTGTATATTTCGTATGACAGACATTACTTGAAATTGGAATTCTACCACGTCAGCGTCACAGAAATTGTCGACGGTTGCTGCAATGCTTCTAAAAAAGACATTGAGCGGCTCTCATCTTCATTTTCAACTTTATCAATAAACTCCAACATGTTAAAAAAATGTATAATAATGCACACGTGTGAACATCTGCGCGGGCGACATATCATTGAGCGTCGAGTAATGTCTACAAAATGGCGGCGCTGCTGCGGCGCAGCGCCTATGCGGCTGCGGTGCGGTGGCGGTAAGGCCAATGAGCGATTTTCATTCGTATACATAAACTTGCGGTCCGGCACCGGTGCGGTTCCGGCGTCATGTACAGGAAGCCTAACGTCTCATAAAATTGCGTCGCTGCTATGCAGAACCTGTGCGAGCACCAACACCATTCTAAAGACCCTAGCCTCTAAATGGGACAGCCCTTTTTTTAAACACTGTGTTCGGATATTGATGGCATAGGACATTGTTCTATCAGTTTTCGAATACTGTTGTTATTATTTAATTATTACTTATTTTTAAGATTGTAACATGATCTAACATAGGTTAAGTTTAGTTACTAACAATACTATGGATCTCTGATGTCTGATATAAATAAATTATTATTATTATTATTATTATAACGACCTGGGCCAACTCTATGTGATGCAGTTTGGTCAACAATTACATTCGCAAGGAGGGTTGACTTCTGGCAGGCGGCCGGGCATACAACTATTGCCAATAACTTTTACAATATGCACTATGAATGAAGACTGCATATTGTATCGACCCCAAGTAATTGGGATAAGAGTAGGAGAATGATGATGATTTAAAATATATACGGTATTTCCATCAAAATACATTATTTATGTTATAATATAATCTTTTACACGTGTGCCATGGCCATGGCAGTATCAATATTTTGTGAAACTGTACAAAACAAACCTCTCCAAAAATATTATTTTCAAATATAATGAGGATTATATCCTTTTTAAGAGGCTCGTTACGAACTACCCACACGTAAATATATTTTTGCAATGCCTTTGTTTCGTTTTATATATGTTTTCATATAGGTATTTACTGTTTCTTTTTCCATTGAGATCTTTTGACCTCATACAACTGATGTAATGATGGATATTACAAAATAGATATTATTTTAGTATAATAAAATATATTATTTGTTTATATTATGATACTGTATCATATATTAATTAAATAAAATTAATAATATTTTATTAAATTGTAATTTATGTCAGCGAATTAGATCCCAGTTCATTGTTCGTTCCGCCACTTATAAAGAACTAGCTTCTGCCCGCGACTTCGTCCGCGTGGAATAGTCGTAAGTTAGCGTTAATCCAAAGTAACTATTCCTCCTACAATATTTCATCCCCCTTTTCAACCCTTTTTCCAATTAAAAAGTATGCCTATATAATTTCTCAGGCTTTAGACTATCTGTGTACCAAATTTCATTTAAATCGGTTCAATAGTTTTGCCGTGAAGGCGAGACAGAGATACTTTCATATTTATAATATGGGCATTTTCACAAAAATAGGCAGCACCAAAAAAACACATGATTTTTTTAAACTTTCATTTTAAGGTGATATTATATTTGTTAGTAATAAGTCTAATTTACATATTTATTGAATTTCAGTTTTTAACTTGGATTGATTGCATAATTTATTAAAAATAAGCAAAAACGTAGGCCTAGTCAGACAAAAAGATGTCAGGTTTGATACTTTTGTATAACATGATTAAAATGAAACAATAAATGGAATACCTCTCTTTTTAATAAAAAAGCCAAAAAGAACGTGGTTGAACTACCTAATGATGTAACTTCGTCAAACAAACTTGAAAAAATACTAAAAATATGACAATAATTAGCAAGTTTTGTTACTGTTGATAACAGAAGAAACACTTATTTTTATTTATTTTTTATGTAAAACTAAGTTTCTTTTAATATAATTATAATAATAAAACAGTTATCATATATCTTAACTTAAATTAAGTAAAATTACGGTAATAAAACCTGGAATATAAAAAATAGTCAGAAATTAAATTGAAAAATTTGGGCGACAATAACAAAACTGATGGTAACAAAATTATAAAGAACTATTTACATTATCATCAGAATCCAATAGTAAGTTCTAAAATCTCTCATTGAAACTAAATAATTACTTTGATAAAACCAACAAAATCAATTAGACAATTAATAATCAAAAGAAATTATATCAAATATGTTGCTTAACATCCGTTTAAATTTTTAATCATATATATACATGGACACAAACCTCCATTCTACAAAGTGACTTGTTAAAAAGGTATGTTGTGTGTATGATTGTAGAGAGATTATGTTTGCAAGGTGAGAAATGTAATTACCTAAATTCTATTAAATTCACTAATGTAACAGTAGTACAGTACAGAGTAGTCTTTTATATTCAATCATAAAATAATATTAAAATATGAATACTTGTTGCACAATTTTTTCACAAAATATTATTGTACTTATATTACGGTAATACACATAGTAAGATAAATTATACAGTTAATTTTTGGCGTTTTTAAATTGTTTACATTAAAATTATGTTCAGTCTTTTTAAAATATGTGGTGCGAATTAGTATGTTATTAAACATATTAACTCGCACAACAGTATAATATATATTACTCTTCGTCATTAAAATAAAAATATTTAATAAATTAAAATATCAAACATTGCTGGCATTCGTCTGCCGGATAATGATCATAGACACTAAAATCACAATAAGTACACCAAAAATAAGGTGTCTTTATTAAGGGTTTGATGTTCTGTCGACTCATTGGCAGAAAGAAGTATAATAATCATAAATCTGAAGCCAGAACTTTCTTTTTGCATCCAAAACAGTATTTCGACAACATAAAATGTGTGTAGAAAGATGAATTATGTATTTTTTTTTCATATTATATCGATACTCTAGTAAAATTGTAAATATCAAAAAGTCTGTTTATTAAAAATATGTCATCGACAATCCGGTTTCATCATATCTGTCTGTCCATCTGTCACTTCTGTTACCTAACAACTTTAAGAGCTGAACGAATTTTAATAAAACATGAGAGGCATACATACCTCTTTTTGGTAAGTTGGTAAAAGTGTAATGGCCAGTCTCCTTTATAGTCAGTTTTGTTACTTTTTAGGTCATACTATATGTTACCATACAAAACTGTTATCTTACCCCCGCATGATTAATAATTATTTAAAAAATATACGATATTTAAAAAATATATAATAATATACGATTATTTAAAAAATATATTGTGGTGACGTCTCATCAACAGTTTTATAAGTTGTATTAGAAGATAAATATTTTGAAAATAACCACAAAATATGTTTACTAATTAATGCGTCAAGAAATATTGGTACCTTGACACCTTGTATATTGCATATTGACACCTTGACAAAAAAAGTACGCCCACGCGAAGCACTGAATCATAATGTGCTCCTCAAATGAAATTTTGGAAGAAACTAAACAATGTTTACAAAATAGGTGCCAAATAAAAGATTGTTATTGTTGTTATTACATAAAACATACAAAAAGTGAATATACTATTTTAGAAAAAAATGTAACAAAACTGACTGTGTCAGGGTTTTTAAAATGCAATCCGGTAATTAAATTCTATTTATTTTTTTTATTTTGCGTCGTGATACTATATATTTTTCTTAAAATGACCCTACATTATCACTAGAAAAATAAAATACTGCACTGATAGCAAATTTTAACAAGTAATACTTAAATTCGATGTTGAAATATCGTCTGGCTGCAAAGGGACACGGTAAAATGATAGCATTCTGTTGTTTTATTATTTTTTAATCAAATAGTTATACCACGATTGGCTTTAGTAATATTATAAAATATTAGTTAAATGTATAATAAACCTAATGTAAAATTTTGTTCTAGTTTCAAATATAATAAATTGTTCAAAAAAAATGATGTTTTAGAGGGACAAGCCTGAAAACACCCTTGCACATTTTTATGAAAATGCCCATATGTTATTAGTAAGGATATGAAATCCATCAGTTAAAAGAAAAGTGAGATACCAACAAATTTTTATGGTATGCTTTTAGTAAACAGGTGCTATTATAATTATAATCATATTTTCTATATGTGAAATAGGTATTGTTCTCACAAAATAACTAGAAAAAATAGCAGAACTGTACCTAGAAATTATAACTAATTTACTCACATATACTTAGTATATGTACTTTAGTATTGTATATAATACTAACAGACCAGGCCACGCGTTGCTGTGGCTTAGGTTAGCCTCAGTAACACTTTTTGTTTATTATTATTCTAACAAATTTTAGCTTATATGAAGCGTTTGTACATTTAACATAGCGCCATCAATTAAAGACTTACTGAATTCAGTCAACAGTATATTAGATCATCAGTCAATATTAGACATATAATTTGCAATAAAATAATATTACTATATATTGAGATTTAAGCTATCTTATCTTTTAAGTTGGATCAAACTACACTTGCTGTGCAAATTTGGTTAAAATCGGTTAAGTACTTTATGAGTCCATCGCGGACGAACAACGTGGCACGTAATTTATATATATTAAGATATATATATATATATATATATATATATATATATATATATATATATATATATATATATTGATTACACATGTTTTCTAGCTTATTTTACATAATATACAGCCTTCAACGGAAAAAGGAACTAGCTTGAAATACCTAATATATTTTTCTGAGTCGTATACTTAAAAATATATCAATCACTAATCTTAATATATATAAATTACGTGTCACGTTGTTTGTCCGCGATGGACTCCTAAAGTACTTGACCGATTTTAATCAAATTTGCACAGCATGTGTAGTTTGATCCAACTTAAAAGATAGGATAGCTTCCATCTCAATTTATAGTAGCAATAAATTGCAAATTATTTGTCTATTATTTGACAGTTACATTTATCTGTTATCTCCAA
The DNA here is from genome assembly GCA_905163515.2 of Lymantria monacha. Lineage (NCBI taxonomy): Eukaryota > Metazoa > Arthropoda > Insecta > Lepidoptera > Erebidae > Lymantria > Lymantria monacha. The sequence goes on along the minus strand of LR991098.1, from coordinate 12,584,700 downwards.
TCGATCCTAACAGATGGCGGTATCTGTAGACTGGATTGACTAAGTATTTAATAGATGGCGCTATGTTTACAATTTATTAGCATAACCACCACGTGTTACTGAGGCTACCTTAGCCACAGCAACGCGTGGCCGGGTCTGCTAGTTAATGTAATATATTTTAATCATATCTATTTCATTTGGACGAGTTCCTTAATTATATACTTGAGTTTTAAATCCAACGTTATGTTTTATTCTCATATCATTTTTTTAGAGAAATTCTATGTACCTAATACAAATTCTACAATGATTTTTTAACCAATTTGATATATAATTATAACTAACTTTAATTATAATTCATTTTCATCATCATCATCTCAGCTCATATATGTTCCACTGTTAGGCTCAAACCTCCTCCGTAATAGGAAGGAAATTGACCCACTATAACACGCTGGTCAGACGTATTTGTATAGGGTTTGGTTTCAAGTTCTCCTTCTCTTACATAGATGTTATATGCGTTTTATATTCCTTAGTCGTCTCTTACTATCACCCACGGGCAAGATATGGGGTAGACATTTGTATTTTACTCCGTCATCTCACGATTTATTTTAACTATAATTGTTTATAGACAGAAATACCTGAATTATGTGATTCTTAAAAAACAAACGGGAATTAATTAGTCTTTGCTGACTGTTTTCACGCGTCTCTTTTGCCCCCAAATTTAGTAATATGACTACGATCATGTTTATGAAAATATAGTCGAATGCTGTTTCATCATTACTTCAACGTGACTCTTTGGTTAAATTTAATCAATCGTAACCTTTGGATGTCAAATAACTTCATAATCATTTTACCCGCAAAAGTATTCGGGTGTCGGATACATGTTAGAACACTGGTCGAATAGTGTTTTATTTTTTGTTACATTTCAGTTTTATTAGTATCTACTAAAAGGCTTGTGAAGCCTCATTGTTAAGATTTTAACAGAAAGCAAACAACCATCGATACTTGCACGGCACTAGCTAGTACTCCATTCCCGATGCCTTCGTCTAACTAGGCTAGCTGCCTTGTGCATACATATGTTCATACTGTTAGAAAAATAAATGATGGTGGATTATGCTATAATTATCACGATATTACTTCATCATGATAATTAAGGCAACTAGCACAAGTGAATTGAGAAAATAAACAGGTAGATGTTTTGTCAATGTGTGCTTGCCATTTATGCTCATAAAATATACATTAGTTCAAAAAACTGATCGTAAAAGGAATTATTTATCCGAATTTATGTGCATGAGTGTATCAAATAATATCTGTATTGAATTTACCTGTATGGAATGTTGTGCATTCATTGTTGAAAGTGTGATTGCAATTTTTCATAGTATTTCCCGGTGCGGTCGGAGTTCCATTCTCTATGATTTCATTATTTGCTTTCAATCAGCATTGTGAGCCGCCAACATCCCCCCATTGGCATACCGCCTACACCCCACATACCCGTGCACTACCATGTGATGCGAATTTTGTTTGGTTTCGTTTTCGGATGCTGTTTATTATTCAGTTCCGGAAAATTTTATGCTATTAAATTTGAGAGAAATCTATTCCTTATAACAATAAAAGTTCTTAGATTTATTATTGTTATTTTGTTTTTAATAAGTTGTTGAATTTGTTAACATAGGATAGCATTATTGAAAACGTATTTTTTATTATGATTATGTGAGTGAATAAACCGCTTATTACCGCTGAATAGACCGCTTATTCTTATGATTATTATAGACGAAAAAGCAGGCCACTTGGTAGTAAGTTAGAACTACGATTACTGAATTTATAAATCTATCTATCCGGCTTATCCATGTCATTTATTGTGTTGTTGGACGTAGATTTTGCCAAAGGGAGATTTTACCATAAACGTTTTGCAGTTGGATTGGTGATTATTGTTACTGTTGTAAGTTTCCCCAGAGAGAGGTGCTAACCACTCACTAGACCGACAAATTGATTAAGGGTTTTTTTACGATTCTCACGGCAATTAAGGAATGGTCACTATCTATCTTCATCTCAGTATATTCCTAACGCGTTACCCATACAGGGAAATTAGAAATACATTGGTTGAGGTGAATATATTGGCTGGAGAAAAACATTATGGTGGAGTAGATGTAAGTAAATAGCTGGCTTTACTGTATGTTTCTATATACGCTGCCACAAAAATCGACCCATTCTTCAATTAATTCATGATTAATATTTTGTGAAATAAAATTCCATCTCAACATTTTATCATTTAACTTGATTAGGATTTCGACGCAGTTTATCACCTATGGTATCTATAAAGCACCTACTAATATAGTAGGCTGAACTCTACCTGGCACTTATCCTAGTACTTAAAATAATACCTAATGTTAAGGAGACGACTATCAATTGCAAAGTCAGGGCTTGATTAATAGTTTAAACAAAAAATGTTATAGTCTATTAAAATAATTTTTAACAGCATTTGTATAAATCTGTATCTGATCCAGTACCTGACTATTAGCTATACCTTTTATCCGTGTCTTCTTGGCACACGATCGCATCACTTAAACCGATGTAGGAGTATGACCACAGCACGACTGTGATAACCGAATGATTCGTGGACCAATGACTTTCCGTGCGGCTTCCTTCCGCCCTTTGAGACGGGTGACTTGCCCGTGTAAGAAAATATACAAAAATAAATAATACACGCAATCAGAGTTACTAACACAATTATTAAACGTGCGATGTGTTTAATTAATAACGACAGGACTGGATGTTCCCTTCGATGAGTTCTCACGTATTGTTTCCGTTAGTTGCCAATTATTTAGCTCGATCGAGCGTGAAAACTCTAGTTCCTGTGCTTGAACTATCAATGTCTGTCGTTACAGCTATAATATTTTCTTAATTAATATAAAACGTAATGATATTATCACTTATGAATTTTGTTACATTTTTATTTCAACTTGCTGTTTAAATATTTGATAATTAATGTTAAGAGTTGACATTAAGAAAAGTTGTAGTCGTATATTTATTTTTCATTAATTTACACTTATTTTAGAGAAAATTTTGTTACTTGAACTTTGAAAGTCGAAAAATGTGATTGTTAATTAGGGCAGCGTATTATTATCGATATAGCATTTACTACTTTGGAAATTCTTTTATCCACCTGTGCGGTGTAGCATATAAGAATATTACGCGAAACTGTAGTGAATAGAAATATTAATTGTCGGATCTAAAAATATGTAGTGTATGGTATATAAACATAAGATTATGAAATCTGTGATGTATTTAAAAATATAGGGGGGGTTCGTAGTGGTTATCATAATGAAAAACGTACTCGCCACATTTGGTATGGTGCTACAATACCATGCCTGGTGATCAATCGAATAAATGGCGACGTAAGAATACTAACGTCTGAACAGTGCGTGACCGAGAAATCCTACTTCGCGAGCTTAGAATACAATTGTCACCTAATGTAATCACCACGATATTACTGTCTAAGAGTTAGGAATATAAGTTAGGTTGCCTGGAGATTATCAGAGAACATCCGACTATTAGTTCAAGGACCTTTTGTTTGTTGTTGTTTTACAATTGTCACGAATACAATTGTCACCTGGTGTAATCACCACGATATTACTGTCTAAGAGTTAGGAATATAAGTTAGGTTGCCTGGAGATTATCAGAGAACATCCGACTATTAGTTCAAGGACCTTTTGTTTGTTGTTGTTTTACAATTGTCACGAATACAATTGTCACCTGGTGTAATCACCACGATATTACTGTCTAAGAGTTAGGAATATAAGTTAGGTTGCCTGGAGATTATCAGAGAACATCCGACTATTAGTTCAAGGACCTTCCCATATTTAAAAAAAAAATGGAACGCCACTATTGGCCAACAGTCCAAAGTATAGACAGAAATCCGTGACATCCGACAGCAAATGTAAACACTTGTTATTTTCTATGATTACGCTAGAGGTTAATTCTATATTTCATAAAACAGTAAGATAATAGGACCTTGTGTACTGTTCAATGCCGTTTTTCCTATATTTAAATATTTAAGGAAATATTATATGATTTATATATAATAGATTTATGTTATGGGGTTAGCTAGGTTAGCCATCTAGTAGTTTGAATGTGAAACTTATATTACTGTAATTGGTTTTATCTAATGTCAGTGCCATCTGTCGGCTTGCTATGGAATCTTAATAAATTGATTATATTAAACTATGTTTGGATAAATGTATGATATATTACTACAGCGGTAATAGAAAAAGATAATTATATCATCCATCCATCCATCAGCCCATTACGCCCACTGTTGGACATAGACCTCAACTCGAGAATGCCACTCAGAACGGTCCTGCGCATCCAACGCCTTCGTATAACTGTTAATATGTCGCCTCTTAACATGTCTTTTCTCTTTTTATTTTTTATTCCCCCCACAAACAATATGGATGCTATTTATTGTAGGTTGATTGATATCTTCATCACTGCGCCATCTGTGCGAAATATGTATGTTATATATATAAGTGACTTTTTATTATATATTTAATACCTGCTGATGTTGTTTTCACTGAATTTGTACGCAATTTCTGAATGCCAACACGTTAACCTTAAATTTGTATAACGACAAACGTTGCAAGGATTCTTACCAATTGCGTCTCTGTAAGGTTTCTCCATTTAAAAACGTTGCCCCTACAATATCCGGCAATTTTCGTCATTTTATGTACTCTCGCAAAATATTCAGAATATATAAAGTAAAGAAGGCATTATTAAGTATATATCGATATCGTCTTTCTGGTCTGTGTTTCTATATACAAGCCGTCTCCATAATAGGAAAGAAATTGACTTCCTATACGCTGGTCAGACGGGTTGGTATAGGGATTGATTTCGATTTTCTCTTTTTTGTACAGATATTATCTGTATATATACAGATCTATACACAGTATAAAGTCACCGCTGTTATATCTCTATATAATATTTTAAACTACGCAACGAATTTTAATACAATTTTCGCCAATGGATGCGAGTGATTCAAGAAGAAGTAATAGTTCAGGAAGAAAATACATACATATTATAGTAGAAAAACGCCGATAATTTAAAGGATTTGTAATGTAATGTCGTAAAAATCCATTATTTTTATGTGTTTGTTAAATATGTTGTATAGTTTAGCAAGTGTTTACATCTCTTGTATAGTTTAGTTTTACTCGCTAGCTAAACTATACAAAAGATGTTAAAATAATATACTACGAAATTGTATATCAAAAAAAGATCTACAAAAAAGTCCGAGATGGTATATGTCTCTCTCCTAATGATAACCCACAATGGGGTTAACCATATCTATCTTTACATATTATTAAAAAATAATAGATTACTCGACTATTTTCAACAATACAGTATTACTCCTTATCCAATTTAAATACATTAATACGTGGTGCATTAAATGTACATTAAAATTATTTCTTACAGCATATCATTAAAATAAATATTCTAGAAGTTATTAGAGATTTACAATGCGGGGACAAAGCGAACGAAAACCGAAGCGAAGCGAGGGCGGTTAGGGCTAGAATAACATAACATGTTCTTAGTCGTCTTTTACGACATCCGTTGGCAAGAAGGGGGTAGTGAATTGTAGTTCCACTCGGTCATCACACAGATAGATATATCTTATATAAAGTAATAATACATAACCATGAATTTATCGCTTTTTAACAGGCAGTATTTATTCGCAAAACTTCAAAGGTTTTATGTGAATTTATTAACCGCTTATCCTTATTTTAGCTAAGCTTAGATACCTGTGTACCACAAAGCTGTGTGGTAGCGGCTACGAATACTACCAACCCTTACTTTGCTCGTCGATGAAAAGCCGACTAAGAGCCTTATAACGACCTTTTTTTTTTTTCTTTTTTTTTTTTTTTTGTGGCGGGCTATGGACGCCGCACCCCGCGAAATCGGTCCGGGGTGACTGAAGAGGCGGCGCGCAACCCCATTGACCCACCCTGCAAGCACCTCTTCTTCGCCGTACGAGCGGGCCACCGGTAACCGATCTTTGTCTTCGGTAGCCTTATAACGACCTAGGTCAACTCCATCTGATGCCAATAATTACAACAATTGTTTGGTCAACAATTACATTCCTAAGGAGGGTTGACGTGTAGCAGGTGGCCGGTCATAAAACTATTGCCAATAACTTTTACAATATCTACTATGAAGGAAGAGTACATATTGTATCGACCCAAGTAATTGAGATAAGAGTAGGAGAAGAGTGATGAGATACCTCAATTTTTGTGAAATATTTTACGTGAACATTGCTTAATTATTTAGACTCCTCAGCTCATATATTTATGTCCCACTATTGTGCACGAACCTCTTTCAAATGACTGATATTAACCTATACGCTGGTTAGATGGAATGACATAAGTTTTTATTTCAAATTAATTTGGATTTATTTATTTCATTATAGAATGTATGAGGTTGTAATTTATGTTCTTATCAATTATAGCTATATAGACTCTCCATAGTTCTAATGCAGAATATTATAAAAGCTCGTTACAATGGCGCGCCGGTAATGGTACCGTATCAGCGTTAAATCTCAATAGATGCCAATATGCATAAAACGAACGCGGTTTTGAAGCAGCGGTTCCATTAACGTCGACATACGACAATTGTTACCGTTTAAGGATCGGAAGTCGATCGCAATATCGATATTATCGTTTAGTGTTATGCCCGGTGACAAGGAAAAGCTCTCTGGGCAAGGAGCATGCCCCCCTAGCGCTGCCCGCAGGATCGCATACTGCCTACTGTCGTTCAACCGGTAACGATATTGTAGCCATTCATATTACGTTTTGCCTACTTAATACCTGATACTAATAGTTAATAGTTAGTTAAATGTCTATGGTATATTAAAATTGCCAGATGTCTTAATTTTTAATAAATTAGAATTAATGTTTAGTTGAAACTGTAGTAAGTTGTTAACACATTTCGTGTGGTGACGGAGTAAGAATACAATTCACCGCCCCTTATCTTACCCGTGGGTGATTGTAAGAGACGACTATGGGATATAAAACGCGTATAACATCTATGCAAGAGAAGGAAAACTTAAAATAAAACCCTATACGAACACGTCTGACCAGCGTGGTATAGTAGGCCAATTTCCCTCCCATTATGAAAGAGGCTCGAGCCCTACAGTGGAACATATATGAGCTGAGATGATAAAGTTGTTAACACTGACCAGGCTAAGCCATAGCGCTGAGCAGAAGGTCGTGTAATTTTTTTTTTTTTCTATAACATGCCAGAATATCAATTTTCAGCACGGCCGTCCTGACGCTCGAACTAAACGGGTCGCCTGTTGCTCTTTTCAGTTCCGTAACGTATCTTTTTTTTTACGTACATGCGGAGACAATGATTTATCTCTTGTATAATCCTAATATTTACAATGACATATTTGACATATTACTTTAACTTTTGGAAAAGGAGTAACACGTAATCCAAAGAAACGTTTTTTTATGAAAAAATTTGCAATTTTCTCTTATTGCAGAATTATTTATCCTCGATTATTAAATAAATTATACGTTATTTGTATTTAAATGTCGTTTGTTTCCATCGTAAATGTGTAGTTATTTCGCTATAAATATGTAAGTATTTGATGTGGCATGTGGAATACTACATACTTTTTAATGTTTACTGGCACTGGTTAAGCAGTAGCTTGTATCGCCAGTATCCAACATATCTTTGCAACTGCACATATATTTTCTTGATTTTTTGGTAACAATAATTTCCTTAGTTTATCTAGTTTCGTTTTCTATAAAGTTGGCTACATCTAGATAAGTATAATTTCGCCTTACATTTATTTTCACAGTTTCTTTTAAAGTTGCCCGATTGTTTCCGCATGTGGCTTCCACCGAGCTAGCTTTAGTTTCGGTGCACAAACAATAACAGTAAGGGGACGCCTGCGGCTCCACTTCATGTTTGTGTTTTCTATTTAGGAGCGATCGGTGCTTCATTTCTGTACTTAGAGGCTACTCCCTCTTAATAGTTTGATGATTTGTCCTTTTCAGTATATAGAATTTGCAATATGTATATCTTTATATATATAAAATACACGTCACGTTGTTTGTCCGCGATGGACTCTTAAAGTACTAAACCGATTTTAATCAAATTTGCACAGCATATGTAGTTTGATCCAACTTAAAAGATATAATAGCTTTCTTTTCTCAATTTATAGTCGCAATATTATTTTATTGCAAATTATTTGTTTACTCTTTGACAGTCACAATTATCTGTTATCTTCAAACGATTCTAACAGATAGCGGTGTCTGTTGACTGGATTCAGTAAGTATTTAATAGATGGCGCTATGTTAAACGTACAAACATTTCATATAAGCTACAATTTATTAGGATAACCACCACGTGGTACTGAAGCTATCTTTACCACAGCAACGCGTGGCCAGGTCTGCTAGTGTAAATGTATTTTATTAAAAACTTAGAATAAAATGCAATTCTTTCTTTTTGCATGAATATTGCCAATGTGATTAAGACTGTCCAGATTGCGTAGTGGTTAAGATACCGACCTAACGTGCCAGTGACGAAGCTCCAATTCCCACACAGGACAATACTGTGTGATCCACAAATTGTTGTTCTGCACCTGCATGTAAATGGGTATTCGTTAATTTATATGTTTGTGAGTCCGTATGGTGACGGAGTAAGAATACAATTCACCACCTCCCTATCTTACCCGTGGGTGATCGTACGAGACAACTAAGGGATATAAAACGCATATAACATCTCTATGCAAGAGAAGGAAAACTCGAAACAAAACCCTATACCAACACGTCTGATCAGCGTGGTATAGTAGGTAAATTTCTCTCCTATTACGGAGGAGACCCGAGCCCAACAGTGGGACATATATGGGCTATGATGATGATGATGATGATGATATGTTTGTGAAGTTCCCAGCAATACAACAATGATTTTCTTAATGGAGTGTGGTCTTTAGAAAAAAAATTATGGTTATTTACCTCATGAACGTCTAGTACTAAATCTAACTGGTGGCCAGCTTAGTGGGTTTATTACCTATTAATTCATAGCGATAAATTATGCAAGTCTTGTCCTGGTGTTATACTTAGATGAAAACCATAGCTCAAAGCTAAAATGTGTTAGTTTATTAATATTATAAGTATAACACAAATATAATATTGTAATATATCGTTAGATAAAGTTTCAGTTAAGCAATGTCTTTGAATTAAAAAAAAAACATTGCAATAGGTACCTAATGATTATATTATTACGATATTTATCGCTTTTAAATTTCCTTTGTACTATATGTTTCGAATATTTTAAAGCTTTTTAATCACATGATGACTAAGATACTTAACATCTAAGATATATGTTTAGATATCGATTTAACATTAGTCCATTGAAAAGTTACATTTGGGGTTGCGTTTTTTAGAGGACGCAATTTTATTTTTTTGATGTGTATGGGGGGTCAGTGTAAAGCTAAAAACAAGTTTGTGGGGTCGCCCACCCTTGTCCCACGGCCGCCATCTTGAAAATAGGAGTTGAAATGGTTTTTACAATATATCTCTTAAACTATTTATTTGACAAAAAAAAATTGTTAACATTTTTTGTTGAAAATTAAATTCTCTACAACTTTGGTCCAGTAACTTTTTGTCGTAGAACTATAAATAAAAAAAGTTATAAATGAAAATGTTCAGAAAATCGAAAAAAAAAAATTATATTTTTCGATATAACTTTTTTTTTATTATTTTACGAAAAAAATATATCAGACTATTTTTGTAGATCGTTTTTTGAGGAACAACTTTTATAAACAACATTTTTTCATTAAGTCAATAGCTACGGTTTTACAGCGCTCCGAAGTGAGTACTATTTTTCAGTATTCTTAACTATACCTATATTATACGTGTATATTAATAATGTGTCATCAGTTATTGTTTTTTTTTTATTTACTTTGTTATTATAATTTTTTTAATTATAATTTTTGGAATACTATTAAAAATTAATTATTGACTCTTTTCCCTACCACCCACGAGGTAGAGTCGGGAGGCGCGTTTTTTTTACGTGGTATCCCCAATAGGCATAATCCACGGGGATATTCTAAATTAGAACTACTCCGTCCTCATTCTTTTCGATGGACCAGGTTGCGGCTCAGTATCTGATCTGCTTTCTGAATTAAATATCAGTGGGAGAACTGGAGAAGGAAGGGGTGTTAATGTCGGCGGTTCATCATCAAAGTAATTTTCATTTATTAATTCTGAGAGTTCCATTACGTTGCTGCAAGTCTCTCCAGAACAATGGAAGCACACTGCAGAACATACATTCCCTCATGGTCACTTGGGTATTTTCTACCTGAACAGTATTCTCGGTAACGGCCATCAGATTTAAAATTATTTTAAAAATCAATAATTGTAAAATCCTGTTATGGAGTGAAAAAGAGTCAATAATTATTTATAAATACCCGAATACGAAACGAAAAATTATGTCACAAGCGGGGTTCGAACCCGCACCTATTGGGAATCCGGCCCAACCGTGCTGCCACTTACACCATAGTGAACTATTTTAGGACATGCAGATTTCGCTTCATATTATATCTTACGTCTTCAAGGTGACGTATGCGATCTATCGGACAATGTTTACACATTGTATAGACTTAATACTTCAAACTTTACAGTTAGAATTGTATTAAACGATGACACAACCTTGTTATTCAAATTACTGAAATTTTTAGCATTTAATATGCTTAATTATTTATAAATACCCGAATACGAAACGAAAAATTATGTCTAAGTTTGAAGTATTAAGTCTATACAATGTGTAAACATTGTCCGATAGATGGCATACGTCACCTTGAAGACGTAAGATATAATATGAAGCGAAATCTGCATGTCCTAAAATAGTTCACTATGGTGTAAGTGGCAGCACGGTTGGGCCGGATTCCCAATAGGTGCGGGTTCGAACCCCGCTTGTGACATAATTTTTCGTTTCGTATTCGGGTATTTATAAATAATTAAGCATATTAAATGCTAAAAATTTCAGTAATTTGAATAACAAGGTTGTCATCGTTTAATACAATTCTAACTGTAAAGTTTGAAGTATTAAGTCTATACAATGTGTAAACATTGTCCGATAGATGGCATACGTCACCTTGAAGACGTAAGATATAATATGAAGCGAAATCTGCATGTCCTAAAATAGTTCACTATGGTGTAAGTGGCAGCACGGTTGGGCCGGATTCCCAATAGGTGCGGGTTCGAACCCCGCTTGTGACATAATTTTTCGTTTCGTATTCGGGTATTTATAAATAATTAAGCATATTAAATGCTAAAAATTTCAGTAATTTGAATAACAAGGTTGTGTCATCGTTTAATACAATTCTAACTGTAAAGTTTGAAGTATTAAGTCTATACAATGTGTAAACATTGTCCGATAGATGGCATACGTCACCTTGAAGACGTAAGATATAATATGAAGCGAAATCTGCATGTCCTAAAATAGTTCACTATGGTGTAAGTGGCAGCACGGTTGGGCCGGATTCCCAATAGGTGCGGGTTCGAACCCCGCTTGTGACATAATTTTTCGTTTTTTCGTTTCGTATTCGGGTATTTATAAATAATTAAGCATATTAAATGCTAAAAATTTCAGTAATTTGAATAACAAGGTTGTGTCATCGTTTAATACAATTCTAACTGTAAAGTTTGAAGTATTAAGTCTATACAATGTGTAAACATTGTCCGATAGATGGCATACGTCACCTTGAAGACGTAAGATATAATATGAAGCGAAATCTGCATGTCCTAAAATAGTTCACTATGGTGTAAGTGGCAGCACGGTTGGGCCGGATTCCCAATAGGTGCGGGTTCGAACCCCGCTTGTGACATAATTTTTCGTTTCGTATTCGGGTATTTATAAATAATTAAGCATATTAAATGCTAAAAATTTCAGTAATTTGAGTCAATAATTAATTTTTAATAATATTGCAGAATTTATAATTAAAAAAAATATAATAACAAAGTAAATAAAAAAAAAAAACAATAACTGATGACACATTATTAATATACACGTATAATATAGGTATAGTTAAGAATACTGAAAAATAGTACTCACTTCGGAGCGCTGTAAAACCGTAGCTATTGACTTAATGAAAAAATGTTGTTCATAAAGTTGTTCCTCAAAAAACGATCTACAAAAATGGTCTGATATTATTTTTTCGTAAAATAATAAAAAAAGTTATATCGAAAAATATAATTTTTTTTCTCGAATTTCTGAACGTTTTTACTTATAACTTTTTTATTTATAGTTCTACGACAAAAATTACTCGACCAAAGTTGTAGAGAATTTAATTTTCAACAAAAAATGTTAAAAATTTTTTTTTGTCAAATCAATAGTTTAAGAGATATATCGTAAAAACCATTTCAACCCCTATTTTCAAGATGGCGGCCGTGGGACAAGGGTGGCGACCCCACAAACTTGTTTTTAGCCTTACACTGACCCCCCCTATACATCAAAAAAATAAAATTGCGTCCTCTAAAACGCAAGGTAAGGCCTAAAAAATGTAACATTTCAATGGACTACATCCAATATAATCATATTTATCGTCGGACGGAATACTGAAGTTCAGGCAGCGCGATCGCGGTTTGCCTTTTCCAGCTCAATCGGTGGTGTTGGATATTATAGTAGCTTATTCAGCCACGTAACCACACTGTTTGTTGTAATTTGGGTAGGATTTGACCAGATCATAACCTTTATAAGGATATAAGTTTCAAAAATGTTTAATTTGCTCAAGTATACTATACTACAACGTTACAGAATCCATAAAGATTGTTACTGAAGTGTCCATATCAATTTGGCATCATTCATTGATATTCTGTTCGTCTCTAATATCACTTGAAAGCGATATAGTGAGTAGCGTACAGGCGCGGCGATGTTCGTGACGCACCGCTGGCGTCCAACAGCGCGCCCATACGGCGCCGCCCCCCGTCGGCGATCATTGCTCGCCATTATCCTTCCCATATTAAGCCACTTAGCTCAATCATGATTAATGTTTTACCGAACGCGACCCGACCCGAAGCAAATAGAAAAGTTATTTACTCTACGTCGTAATTAGGCATTCACGACGAGTCTCAGTCGCGCTGCGGGCTGTCTGCGTGGCTTTGTCGCCGACTAGACCGGCTGTCTGCTACTCTGAATGCGTTTCGTTAATTTTGTTCAGATGCCATTTATTTCCTTACATATCTCTAATGGGTACCACTTCTATTAGGTTATTTCAGGGTCTATAATAATTTTAATCTTATAGGACTATTTTATTTTTTGGGAATTATCATCTCATACACATTCCATAGCTGGGCTCGAGCCTTCTGAGACCGCATGGATACATCGAATTACAGGCTGATAGTGATAGCTTTCTTGCTCTTCAAGTGATGGAGAAAATATTAAACTGCCAGCTACTGCCAGTACATTTTGAAGATCATCTACTGACCAGTGGTCGCCAATACGGCTTTTCTCGTGATCCGTCTGTTGGTGATTTTATTTACCTCTACCTTACAGCTTTGAGGAAGTCCTTAAAGGACATGGATGAAGCGCTAGTTGAATACTACTCCGCGATATCTAAGGCTGAAGCCTAGATATCGTGGAGGTGTTACCAGGATCCTTCTATCGAAGCTACCATTGAAGGGAAACCTCGAGGGACTAATCCTGCATATCAAATCAACGTATTCTCTATAGAGATTATGCGGATGACAGCACGACAAAAGAGCGATACACCGAGCATCACAATGTACTTCGGAGTATGTTATAGGAAATACGAGCTCAGATTGTATCTGACGTCGAGCACTCTCTGGAGCGGGCCTTGGAATGGTGAGAATTGAACTTAATTCAGTTCAATCTCACAAAGACACCTTGTGTATTCGCTGAAAATAGGTCCCTTTATCATAGCGCTTCGTTTACAAGGAACAAGTCTCCAAATTTTCGATGTCATTGAGATCCTCGGTGTCGAACCCTCGGTGTCGAAAGTTTGAGAGCCATTTGGAGGACAGAGCCAAATTGGCAAGCTAAAAGCTAGGTATTCTGAACACAGTCAAGTGGTCGTGACGTTTTGTGCTATGCAGAGCACAAGTTTGTTTTCACTGGGAGTACTGATCACATATTGGGCACGCGCGCCTAAATATCATTTAGACCCATTTGACTGCTTGGAAAAATGTGCTATTCAAATCGTTAGTGATCTGAATCTCACGTACAGATTGGAGTGACTGGAGCAGCAAAGAAACTTTTGATCACTTTGCTCTCATTCTACCGACTCTTTCAAGGGGAGTGCCCTGAGGCACTGTTTGAATTGGCACCACTGTACCACTCGACGCGGTAGCAAGGTTCATCCTTTTCACCTGGAGACATTATGGTCCCGAGAGCTTTATGTCCTTCTTTAAACGAGATTCAAGAAATTAATAGTAATAATATTTAATAGAACAAACTTCAAACGTTTATGTAGTGAGAAAGTAATATTGTAATATGTTACCAAATACTTTGCATCTTCGGCGACATCTCCTAAGTGACAAAAATAATTACTTAGACCTACATTAGCGCCTTAATGAAGCGACGCGTGACCAGAATGCTGGGCTTTACTTGGCACAGAGGTTGAGCATTGCCATCCAACGTGGCAATGCTGCCAGCATTCTGAGCACGATACCTACTAGCAGCGTTTTATTTAAATAAGTATTTAATTTGCTTTTTATTTTTTTTTCTCTTTAGTAAACATTTAATTAACCTTTTTATATTCATAATTACTTAATTTAGTCTTAATTTAAATTGAATATATAATAATAAATAAAAAAACATTATTACTTAGATAAGGAAATCTCGAAATAATACACCATTTTGACCCATCTGAATAGCTAGCGGTATGTTAGACAAATTTTCCTCCCATTTTGGAGGAGAATCTTGTGATTAACAATAGATTGTATCCATATGGCCTTTATATAGACAAAGAAAAGTTATTCTTGCAGATATTATGTATGTGGGCTCCAAATAAAAAATAATTGTATTGGACAAAAATCAAACCATAAACAGGAGAAAATGTAATATTATATGTCGAATTAGTTAATAAAAATATTACTGAATTTTTTCTATGTGAGCAATGCGATACATCGATGGCCTGAGGCATAAAAATATTTTTGAAAATCATTTGATTTGAACTTAAAGAAAATACTGGTGTATTTGTATTAAATTAGTATCGTATGCTCAATGAGAATTTAATATTTTCCTTATATATATAATCATTTTATTATTTTATTAATAGTTTGTGTAGTGATAGGGTATATTTTATACAATAAGAGAGTAAGAATACATTTCATCACAACCCTTTCCCGAGGTTATACACAAGTAAGTAATATAAGCAGATTACATTACTGTGAGAAACGAAAAAACTGAAAGGAATAAAATCCTTTAATATTAGGTTTTGGGATAATTTACAAATACAGATAGCACATTCTAGAGTTAGATTGAACAAAGCATTCAAAAGTATATTATATCTATCGAATGCGTTAATATATATAAAAATATAATCACATTGCTATTATAAGCAATACATCGTTACGGGTTTCGTATAATATTCGAAACTTCCAAGTCGTCGTCTACGTGAAATTAAAAAAATACAACATCCATCTATTCCACGCCTCATAAGCGAAGCGTTGAGGTGTTGCTCTACTCTCGATAAATGAAAATCAAGCACTTTTAGAACCTAAAAATGATTGTATTTTTCTCACATTGCACTTATAGGATAATATTATTATACATATGTCAAGAAAAAATATTCGTCTAAACGTATTTGATATTTTTAAAGAGCAATTATTTTGTTTAAAGTAAGAAAAAAGTTGATTAAAAAGAATATTCGAGGATGTCCGGATGTTACCGTAAGCATCTGGCATTCTCACGACCGTAAAAATTACTGTATCGAAATTCTTCTTTTATTAAAAGCTTCATAATCGCAACACGTTGTTTCCTTTCGAAAATGGTTTGGTAATTCTTTGTCGTTTAATTGCAATTAATAAAAAACTGCTTAGTCATTAGTGTATGTAAACTTATGAAAATTGGGTTCGTTTACATCTTTTGTTAGTCCATTCGGACAGGCTAAGGAAAGAAATCCCATACAGCCGTATGGGATTTCATACAGCTGTTTAGCACTACGTCGAGAATGGCACGAAATTTCAAAAGTATTTTTTTCATTTATTTTGATTTATGGCATTGACTGAATAATAAATAATAAATGATAAATAATATAAAAGTTATGAAGCGTGCACTTTTGGATTTTCCATATTATCTTTTCTCTATTTTCACTTAAATTCAAACAATTTTGTCCATCCATTCGTTCATAATTTTGATACTTGGTGTTTGTCGGTTTAGCATTTTTCATTTTTCACTATCCAAGTACAGTATTTCCTTATAATAAAGTAGCAATAAGCAAGTCCAATATATAAGTTATAGTTATAGCATTATACATTTATATTATGATTGGAACTAGCACAAATCTATGTGGATGAGCGGTGGCTCTAGACCTAAAATGCTAGTAGGTTTATGACATCGACTACAAAAAATTGAATTATTTCATCACAAGGTTCAATACTGACCTTTCTTGCTGTTTAGCCTTTATTTAAAAATTATGTGAAATCATACCATCATAGTCATTAATATCAGCGAATAAAACTATATTTTTTGTTTGGACAAAATTCGTATCTCAAAAAAAAATAGATTAAATAAATGACGCTTCAATTAATCGTTGACCGGTGATAATTCAGATTATAACTAATTTGGTTTAATGCTATCAGATTATTGTAAACCTAAGCATACATAATTCTTTACATTATTATCTCAATATATTATGAACTTATAAAACTAACCACTATGTTGGGTTAACCCAATCTTTATCTGTTTAAGCATTTTATTATAATTTTCTAAATAATTATTATTTAAATTATAAAAGCGGCAAGAAAAATCCAATGAAAAAGAAAGTTAGAGTGGATGTTACTATTTTGTCAATTTTATTTCATATTATTCATTAATTTTGAGACATGTATTAGGCAAAAAATAGATATATCGATAAATTCCGCTAATCGCCGACAGGAGTACTATGTCCCCATCTGGTCGAGTTGCACGTACCTCGCGCTCAATTCATGTCACGAACATGGGCCGTTTTGTTTGCGCTTCCACTCGCTTTAATACGTAATTTGTTGTGAACGCCGCGAAATTGGCACAGTGACAACCATCTGCAATTGAAAGCGTATCAACTTGTAAATGGGTGTTGTTCGCCGTTGCGGGCTCTGTCTGTACCACCATAAGAAGCAAAATTTAATTTTGCTCTTACATTTCTAAATTTAATTAATATTACAGCTATAAATGTAAAATTTTATGGCGACAAAAGGCCTCTGATTATTAGATAATCGCGGATTTTTTTTACCATAACAGAGAACATAATTTTATTATAACACACTATTTTGAAGTTATTAAGTGAGAGAAGGAAAACTCGAAACAAAACCCTATACCAACACGTCTGACCAGCGCGGTATAGTAGGTTAATTTCACTCCCATTACGGAGGTGGGACATTTATGGGCTGTGCTGATGATGATGATGATCTTGAAGTTTCAAATAAAATTATTTCAATGATAGTAATATACTTAAAATAAATTTACTGATTATCCTATAATTACTATGTACTAATGCATGAAATAATAGAGCATCATAACTTATTCACCTAAATATGTTCTTCAACGTAAAATTTCAATCTGTGTTCACTTGGCAAGGGGATAGATTGATAAATCTTTAAGATCTTGCTTCTGTATTTTGTTCATTGTTTTAATATTTAAATGCAAAACAGCACGTAACCTTTTATTTTAAGTGATCGTATGTGTCATTATTGTGTAATTACAATACTATATTATTATTACCGAAAATCAATATATGTTAAAGAAATTTACAGCGTAGCATGTTGCAAGAACAGATGTAAGCAAATTTTCACATTCATTCACTAAAAGAGCTATCATATCATTCGATAGACTGTTTCTAACATGGCACCGTGGAGGTCACTACACTTGATAATAAAATCGCAGACGGCCCCTTTTGTGCGGGCTCCGACTCGGAAGTAGCAATTTTTCCATGACATCCGGCACCCTGCTGCGCGCTGTCCCCGCCACTCGTCCCCGGCATTCGCCTCGCACACCCACCACTGCATAAAATATTGTTCTGCTAATGCTATTCAACGATATGCTCCGACGCGCGCTAAATGATTTTTAGGCGCTTCTGGATATTTTACTGAGTATTTTTATTTACTACTAATTTTCCATATGTAAAGTTCATTTAGTGGTGGTAGGGCCACGCTGTTGACATTTTTCTATCTATAGCTACAAGCCGGTTCGTTAGGATTAGTACCACATTACCGCTGAAAATCAACGTCTAAGCAATGGCCGTGTACTGATACGCTTCGTTTGGTGAGCGAGAGCGCCGGCAACCCAACTCGGATGGTTTTTAGTGGGTAGGCAGCGACATAGCTACACCCATGATATTGCAAAGGGCTATGGGCGGCAGTAACACGTACTATCATGTATACTGCTTACTCGTTTGCCACTATAAGCAATAAAAAAAAATATATGTTATTTTATCATTCTTCTCCTTTTTATGTATTGGCAATCAGCTACTTATTGCGAACGTACGAGCTATTGTTGCCAGTGTGGGGTTATAGTTATCTTCACGTTAGGCACTGTTCGTCAGTAAGTCGAATAGTCGCCATCAACAGCTATGGCTACACTGTTAATGGTATCATGTGGGAATTTGGAGGGAAACCGAAAAAGTTGTAAAGCACTATATCATATATTATTATATATATATATATACACTACATCCCAGCAGTTCCGTCACGTCACATTACATGAAATGCCATCAAAATTATCTAATATAACACCTTTAAACACTAAGATATAGAAATAAAACTACTTTTACGGATTCTATCGCGTTTGTATTTGATTTTTAATTGCCCGACGTTTCGAACACTAAAGTGCTCATGGTCACGGGACGACTGACTGAATAAGATATTGAATATATGTAATACAAGAGCACTTCATGACGTATTCAGATTCCCACCAAAAGACTATGTTATTATTACCAAGGTTTCAAAATTTAGAATGAAGATAATATTCTGTAGAAGAATGTAAGTGGCACATTAAAATGTCATAATAAATTCTTGATAAACTGAAAAAAGATAGTGAGTAATTAAGTGCCACATTGAAATTCCATAATACATTCTTGAGAAACTGAAAAAAAAAATTGCTGTTATTTCAAAATAAACAGATGGAAATACCAGGTATATATTTCAATAGTACATGCTATCAAATAACTTATTTTGTGTTCTTGTATAATTTTTGTGAGCCGCTCGGTAAATTAATCTAATCAATAGCTACCTCTTAAGCGAAGGTACGTTGGTACTTCGCGATTATTGTGGTTGGAGGAGTCCTGATTCATCATTATCCACCAGAGACTAGCTTCTATGCTAAACTTCACTACGCTGACTTACCCCGATACGGCTTCTGGACTTTCACAATATTTAAAGCTTCATTTAATAGCGTTCTGCCCTTTTCACTATTAATTATCGGTTTTAATGCTAATTAAATAGCTTCCAAACACCTAAATGTAACAATAAATGACTGCCACTTTCTGAAATGTCTATATATGACTAACTAACGTTTTAAGCTCGTGAATCTGTTTTCTAGCTAGCTAATTCCTGTATCTGTTTAAAAACAAAGAAATTCCAACTAATAAACTAAACCCGAACATCGGGTGTTCGTTTCAAATTCAAATTGAATACTTTCGATTAATTTCTCTTGTTCGACAGCTCGTTTTAATAATTTACCCCCGGCTCTATCGACCCTTTGCTGATAATTAGCAACCATAAAGTTTTAATTATCGACTTTACGACGACATGATAGAGTCCGGAACGAAATGTAGAGTGCTTAAATTGTGACGGCGTATAATATATTTAGTATTTTTTTTGTAGAAAGCAGGCCATTGTGCAAATAAACAAACATAAAACTCTTAAATGAGCCTCAAGGACCAAATTATTTGGAATTCTCCTCGGTATTAGTATCAGTTTCCAAAAGGGCGGTATCGCTTTCCAAATAGCTTTGCAGGATCGGCTTGTTTATTTAAAATGAGAATTAATTTGACTTGTAATTAAATTATTACTCAACCGAATTATCTAGTAATTTTATAGTGTCAATTATAGGGCTATTATATTCTGGTACGCAATATCTGGTAACTTTATGTATTTTATTCTTATAAGCAAGATAGTTAATTATAATAGTTATTTTTTTTTAAACATAACACCTTTCACTAAGGTGTAGGAGAGTAAATGTTTAATGTACATATAATAGACCATTTGGAACAACGATTTTTAGATGACACTAAAAATATAGAGATCGAATATATAACATTCGGTATAGGAAATCTATACCTACCTGTGATATATTTTGTATTTCTTCATCATTTGTACTATTACACTATTGGTTCTCGGCATAAGAGAATTATAACAGTATGATACGAATTCGTGGAAAGTTATACGCCTTCCTTATTGAAAGCAACTTCGTGAGATGTGTTCCCCGATGATTTGATCTCTGTCCATTTGGCTATCGTTATCTGCGAATCTGTAACTGAGATTATTTGTTTTTTGTTTGCGTATGTATACCTTGCATACATTCTTTGTAATTTAATGATTTCTGATGTTTACGCGTGTATTACACATTGAAAAAAAAATGCAATGTTTACGGATTCTATCGCGTTTGTACTTGGTTTTTAATTTCCCGATGTTTCGAACACTTTCACGGCCGCGGGAGGACCGACGTCCTCCCGTGACCATGAACTAACGAAACGACGGGAAATTGAAAATTAAATACAACCGCGATAGAATCCGTAAAATTAATTTTATTTCTTTGTAATTTCTGCTGTACATTACAAACATCAAATCATATGCCATACAAAATATTATTTTAGAAATAAAATCTTTTTTTTTTGTTACGTGTTTTTGATATATGTGGTTAACTAACAGTCCAATATAGTTCATGACGATGCTCCACGATCTCTCTTCTCTGTTATTAAGCTCCTCACAAACAATATGCCGCAAATTGAGTTAACTCACTAATAATGGTATCGCGGCTGCAGAGGGCTTACATTGAGACCGGAGGCAATCTTTCCTTTTCGTCCCCGGGCAGCCTCTATTAAGCTTTTATTCGATTTGTGGAGATTAATAGACATAACGTATGTAATGTATCTGATTTTATTCTCATTTAGACAACAGATTTACCTAAAAAAATGTTTAGATAGTTAAAATATTTGATAATAGCAATTATTGATTACAGAGTCTGCCCTATAGTTTTAGATAATGACAAACTATGCATCATATGTGTTAATATAGTTCACTATATTGAACTTGTTTAATTTGTCGGTTATATAGCAAATGAATTTGGGAAGATGTTGGAAATTGCATATATGTCTAATTAATAATATTGAACCATGTATCGATATTATTAGAATGACATTTTTCAATAGTACCTTTGCGATACTTTCAGAAAGAAGATGCTCGAAACTTCTCAAAAGATGTATAAATATAAGTAACTAGCATCTGCCCGCGGCTTCGCCCGCGTAAAAGGTAACTTTCCTAAAGTTTTTCATCCCCTATTTTTATTTTACCCTTTAAGGGTAAATTTTTACAAAATTTTAATGTCATATTTATTCATATCTAATCAATAGCCTATAAATAAGTTTCAAGATTCTGGCTTTAAAAATTACGATATTTCCTTACAACTTTTCATCCCCCTTTACAACCCTTTTTTTGCAATAAAAAGTAGCCTATGTCCTTTGTCTCTAGTCCTATGTCCTTTGGCTCTAGATCATCTGTGTATCAAATTCCATTTAGATCGGTTCACTAGTTTTGGCGTGAAAGAGCGACAGACAGACAGAGTTACTTTCGCATTTATAATATTAGTAAGGATTTTATGGTACATTTTTGTACTTACAATCCGTGTATATATCTGTTGTCAACTCAGAGTGGAGAACACTTATAGGTAAACATTAGTCCTCCAAAATAAAAACGCACATATCTACACCAACCGATGTTAATAATGCTACAACAACAACAATGAGTGCGTTCATTTATTTCTAACTTATCTTGGTTTTATCATTAGCACCAAATTAACATCCACATTTTCATTTCCAATGATGTTTAACAAAAGTTAATAAAGCACCTTTACCTCTATGAATCAGTCATGTTTTAACCAAAATTGTTAGTTATTAAGTTTATAAAAGAAAACATTTTTAAATACTATGAAATGCTACAAAAATGATGGAATATAAAATATATCATCATCATCACAGCCCATATATGTCCCACTGTTGGGCTCGGGCCTCCTCCGTAATGGGAGGGAAATTAACCTACTATACCACGCTGGTCAGACGTGTTAGTATAGGGTTTTGTTTCGAGTTTTCCTTCTCTTGCATAGATGTTATATGCATTTTGTATCCCTTAGTCGTTTCTTACGATCACCCACGGGTAAGATAGGAGGTGGTTAATTGTATTCTTACTCCGTCACCGCACGGATATAAAATATATACATACATACATACATATCATCACGCCATATCCCTTGCAGGGTAGGCAGAGAGAACAGAGTGCCAGAGAACTCTATCCTTGCATACTTCACTCGCTTCTTCAACATTCATAATTCTCTTCATACACGCTCGCCGGTTTCGGAGACTCTTGACTCCACCTTCTTTCAGCACGTGACCAATCTGGTCTAGGTAGGTGAGTCTCAGTCTCCCCCGGTACCTACATCCTTCCACTTTTGCATTGTATATCTTCTTAACCAAACGTTCGTTCGGCATTCTTTCCACATGTCCGAACCATCGGAGCATTCCCTTTCGCATCTTTACACCAATACTCTCTTTCATAACTACTCGCTCTCTTACGTCGTCGTTGCGAATGCGGTCGGTCAGCCTAAATAAAATAAAAATATAATAAAATATAATACAGTTGAATAAAAGTATCATGTATGAAGTTTTATCGGCATAAGTCGATCCAGAGCATATATAACCTACCTGTGATTTCAATTATTGTTTGATGTCGTTATTTCTCTTGTGTTTATTCGGGGCGCGTTTCTCAATTTTTCACTTCACCCTTCCACCCTCGTATTTGCTTTGCTCGTACAAATAAGACGGCGTAGAGGTGCGCAGTTAGTCTCGGTAACTGATATGTTTGGCGCGCCGTTACCACTGAGTTTACGAATAAGATGCAGCCAAATAGATTTAAGTACATGTTACGTTTTAACCCTGTCTTCCAATTCAGCCTGTTCTAAAAATATGTAATAAAATGTCAAACCACATATTGTGTTTCATTAGCTCATCGTTGTCCAATATTAAACATAGACCTACACATTTGGGGAACTACACACTTAGTATTATGAATTTGTGTGGTCACGGAGTAAGAATACAATTCACCACCTCCCTCAGTTTTGGAGCTCTTATATAAATATACATCTCTATTTTATGCTTTACGTATACGGAAAGGTGGACCTTTGTCACGTACCCCCATGTGTCAAACGCCCTTAGTGGCATTCTTCTTGACAATATTTGATATTCTACACGAAACAATTTTGATCACCTTTATTTAATTTGTAGAACATATTTTTATGTTATTTTCATTTTTCTTTTGTTAGTATCCTTCTATACAGTTTCCAGAAAACATGTCAGACCTTTTGTCGCGTCTATTGTACTCCATTATATGATATTGAGAACATAATGGGTCGTCATCCGAAGTCTTAGATGGACCAAGTTATTGTTCTCTTACAAATAAATATAAACATTTTAATACATTCTATCTTAAGCATGGGTTTAGGATCTGGTCATATACATTACTGATTAGATACATTTTTTTTAGATACGACGTCTAAAAGTTTTAAAAAGAAAACTGAAGCTCTTTTTAAAATGTAATCTCAAAAATTTTGTCAAAATATTTTCACCTAAAAACACATATATACATATAATAAAGTGATGTTCATATATGCACTACTGTGGTAGGTTTAGAATTATATACTTGTAAATTAGGCCTTTTAAATATTAAATAAAATAATGCGCATACATTAAACTGGAAATCAATTCTCAATATAATCATCATCATCTCATCTTATATATGTCCCACTGTTGGGCTCGAGCCTCCTCTATAACGGGAGAGTAATTGACCTAATATACCATGCTGGTCAGACGGTTTTGTTTCGAGTATTCCTTCTCTCATAACAAATATATGAACAACAAATACAATCATAAATATAAATTTCGGCACGTGCAGAATATTATTTTTTCTTGAATAACTTTGAAGCCCTATTTACAAATTTAGAAATTATAACAGATGATATTGAACAACATAAAAGTAGGAACAAGTTGTATAAGAGGTGTTTGTGTCACAATAGTATCAAAAGTATAGTCTTTATAAGCCCTCGCAGGTGTCGACATCTCCTTTCCATACAATACGGTCGCCAGGCGACAAATATTGGGGACGTGGGAAAACTGTTCTATTGTGAGGTATCCTTCGTATTTTATTTATAAGCAACAATGTTATAAGTTGTGTAAAGACTTTGGGTCTGTTTCATTGTTATAAAAATTTGTTTACAAATAACACGTTTAATACTTCTATAGAAATATATAAAATTATAAAATGTGTTATTTCTAAATATATTTTTTTTTATTTTATCTGAGTAATATTATTACTCAGTAATATTATTTTTCCATGTGGTGACGGAGTAAGAATACTATTCACCACCCCCGATCTCACCCGTGAATTATCGTAAAAGACGACTAAGGGATATAAAACGCATATAACATATATACAAGACAAAGAAAACTTGAAACTAAACCCTATACCTGTACGTCTGACCAGCGTGGTACTAGTAGGTCAATTTCTCTCTCGTTATGTAGGAGGCTCGAGTCCAATATATGAGCTGAGATGATCAGTAATATTATTTATTATTTTGCGAACAAAATAGTTGATATGATACATCCATACATAGCCTCACGCCTGTTTCCCAGAGGTAGGCAGAAACTACGGATTGCCACAAACCACGATCCTGACATACCTCCATCGCTTCATTCACACTCATCACAGTCTTCATGCATGCTCTACGTTTACGCGTACTCTTAACCTGACCTTAGTTAATATGATAACCGGTGGTAAACGATAATAAGTCATAACATAATACGCTAGGTGCGTAGAGTAAACATGGATGGGATTTCATTTGTCTAACTACTGATTTGATTCGTTAACGAGGCTACAATACATAATCTTCATTAAATAATCTTAAAACGTAGATTATGCGTATGAAGAGTGATGGTCATGATATTAGAATAAAAAATCAAAATTTTGTTTATGTAATTAACACAGTTTTTCCTGTGATAGCAGTAAAAATATAATGTATTATCTGTTCCTTTACGATAGGTGTCATAAAGGAGATTAAGAGATGATTACTTTTTGAAAAGCCTAACTTACAACAAATGCCTATGCTAATCCATTTCGTTAGACCAATGACCATTATAAATATAAACGTGGTCTTAACAAGTGTTCCTCACACGAGTCTTAGGATCATTTAAATCTAGGCGGGTCATTGAAGACAAGGACTTGGTACCGGTGGCCCGCTCTCATGGCGTTGAAAGGCATTTTAAGGGAGGATCTATGGGGTCGCGTGCCGTTCTTTCTGTCGCCCGGACGGATCGAACGGGGTGTGAACATGCCATAGTTAGCGAAAAAAAGAGTACCGAAAAAAGTAAAACATACAATTAACACTGACAAATTGCATCCAGGTTCAGAACAATAGTTTACCATCGCATAAATGATTGTTTTGCATGAGAATCGAAGCTAGGGCACTGGCACGGAAGGTCGGTATCTTAACCACTACACCATCTGTGCAGTTTATTTTAAATTAATTCTTAATTTGAGGATTGATATCATATGATTGACTCATACCACAGGGTCTAATAATTGCATCGCTTAGTAGGGGTATTACGTCCCTTCTGATTCATATAATGTAAGATAAACAGATTAGATCAGAAAAATCAATTTACAACAAAACTAAGTACCAAATTAAAGAATACATGCTACAAAACGTTTGTAATATCAATCAAAGGATAATAACTTATTTAGAATAATATAGACTTATTTAGAAGCGTTACTATACTACATTTTATCACTAGTTAAAATAGGTGACACAATATTTATGAAATTTTAAGTAAAGAAAACTTAGTGCGACTTTAGTTTATCTCAAATACAAAAAAAAACAAATAATAGAATAAAAATGTTTAAGAGAAAATAGATAAAACTCTTCAACACCAGTTTTGGGACCGCCTGCCATGCGTATACTGATCGCGGGCAGTATCCGGTGTTCACAACGGGACGCTCCGGGCACCTCTGCTTCGGGAAATAATGATATTTCCGATGAGGGCTGCTGGAGTGTTGAACATAAAATTAGGGAAAAATGCAATGTTAATAATACTAACTTAAGCATTGTTTGGGCGAATTTCATAGCTATATAAAAATCTATACGGTAAAAAAAGTTTTTATTGCTTATGGTGGCAAAGGGGTAAGCAGCACATCTGATGGTAAGTGTTACTGCCGCTCATGGACATTTGCTATACCAGGGGTACAGCTAAACCTCTGCTTACCAACCAAAACCCACCCACAAAGTAGGGTTTCCGGCTCTCGTGCTCACCGAACAAAGCGTAATAGCTCATTGCCACTGCTCAGGCGTCGGTTTTCTGCGAGAGCGTGGTACTACCCTGGAGGGACCGGTCCGCGGCTGTACATAGGAAACTGTCAACAGTACTAAAATCAATAAAAATCTGTCATTATAGGTTTTTAGTTTTTTTTTTTTTAGAAAATGTCTTTCTTCTACGAATATTCTCTTTGCCAGATACCTATAATACGGATTTTCAACCTATTAAATTCTTTTTACCAATGACGGCTTTTAACTTTGCAAAAACATCATTCACAACTTTCATTATGTCCCAATGCAAAAATTTAAAAGGACTTATAAATTTACAACACGTGAGCATTCCGAAAAACGGAAATGCCGTAAAACGTTTCTTGATCGCTAGGCACGTGACTAAGCTACGAAGCCTCTACGGCGCTACGACTGAAAAAGGTAGCCCAATGTTGCTCTCGAAATTGTAGGGTTTGGACTTTATACTTCGTACTTTTACAATGGTGAGAATAAAAACTTGCGTTTTTCTTACTCTCACTTTCTCATACTTTTAGTACGACTCACCGAAGTTATACATTACCATTAGGATTGTAGTCTATAGGATTATTTAAAATTGAAACTCATACATTTACGATTTAAAGTTACATTGCTGTTCATATTACCTGATTTACTTTGATATGACTTTTTTTTCGAGTCTCGAGCGTGCTTTACAATAAATTGGAAAGAGTTATCTTTTATATACAATAAATTGGAAAGAGTTATCATTGACCTATTATTCCATTTAATTAGAGATTAAAAATGATATGATTTTATAAATTTTATTTTAGTATTGCCGGTGTTTTCATTTATTGTCGTATTGACATCTCCACCTTGTATATATATATACTTTTTTGTGTCGTTTTATATCCAGTTATATTTTTTTTCGTTTAATTTTTTAATTTACTTTACAAAAAAAAATAGTTCTTTTTTACATTTAATATTTAAAAACAAAATTGTATTTAAAAAAGAAATTCAATTTTATGTCTCGAATATGTTCTAGTGAAACGTAAATGTGAGCGTTAGCCGTTGCCCATCTTAGGTTACAGCTGAAAATCAGCGCTATATTTATATGCAGCAAATGCTGAGCTGTGACCTTTTCGGTGTATGATGCCGCACTGAGTTTGCTTCTAATGTTACACTACCTTTTATAGGTTATATATTTTTTCTATATATGCATAATTTGTAAATATACAACTATGACTAGCGTCCTAGTATCTAGTGGTTGAATGTATTTCGTATTTATAATTATTATTAATCATGTAAGTATAGTCATGTAAATTTTGATGTGTGGCGCATTGCCGAATAAAGAATGTTTTCTTTCTTTCTTTCTTTCAAATTATGATTAACTGGAAATACATTGTCATCGATGCAGTCTAGTCAACGAATATAATACAACAAAATTTATATGGAGCCTATATTTCTTATCCGTTAGTTTGGTACTTAATATAGTACTCGAATGTAGAGTAGTTAGTTACTACCATCTAATAAATCATTCCACAATCAACACTACTTGTTTTAAACAATAAGTCTGCATTTCATCAAGCACTATTTTATTAAATGAGTAATAAATACATAGAAAGTTTATTTATTCAGCGATCTATCGACGTTCATTGTCGGACATAGGTCTTCCTATTGACGAGGAGCATAATGTTATAATCGCCACGCCTAGCATACGGGCTGGCGATCTCAATTTGTATTATAAGTTTCCCAGACGAATGTTGCTGCTCTCCTATTAATCCTTTAGCCGATATTTAGGTCTACTATATTGGGATGAGGGGTGGTGACACATAGTATTCTTAACCCGTCATCACATGCATAGCCTAGATCATTTCAACCAGTGTTGGCATTGAGTTTTATATCAAGTTTTCTTTTTTTGAATTGATGCTATCTGAATAAATCCCTGCAGTCGTCTTTTTCCACAAAACTGGAAAAACAGAGGGTGATGAATTTTATTCTTTCTCTTTCAACACACGCGCAGACGCATACACTAGCATATTTCATGTAATAGCACACCCTCACATTACAATTTAATTCTTCATCTATCTTTTCATTTTCTTTATTCTTTACTTTATGTTATTTCTATTATTACTACTCTTGCTTTAATTATTTTATTATTATTTTTTTACTCTCTAGGGGTTTGCTGAAAACCAGCCGTGCACATATACTATGCCATACAGCGCTGAGCATTCCCCTGTTCACAATATAATGTGTAATTAGTTAATAAAAGTGATACATATATTGTAACTGTTAACTATTTGCTCATTTGTTATATTGCCAATAAATCTGATTCTATTCTATTCTAACTTAGAACGTACATTTACTTAATTTTGTTTCTAGTTTTCTAGTGGTTATTATGATCCCAGATCTAAGTCAATTCGAGTCGGAAGAAACGCCATTAAACTAACATGGTTTACTTTAATGTTTCGCGGCTAATGTTCATCGCTCAACGGCTATATGCACTAAGTGTATAGTGATAGAGCGACTAAAATATATGCTTCCACTATTTCGCCTAAATATTATTGTTTTATTAAAAAATAAAGGTTATATATAGTTTTAGTGCAACTATAAACAGGAGTCTATTCCCCATTGAACTTGTGCGACAGTAGCAAGTTTGTGTGTTGAACCGCATTTGTCGAAGTCGATAGTAACTTCTGCTCGCATTCTGATTAGCATCGACACCAACTTATCCTTCACTATACATATGTAATTAGAAACGCTTAATATATCTTTATGTCGCCTATATCAATAATGCGCAATCTTGATTTTAGGAAATAGTAATTGTTACGTTGAAATAGAAGTTAAATATTGTGCGGCAATTTTATGCTATATCTGTTTATTTAAACGCTAAACTTATTACATTAATATTTTTTTAAAATACGAAAACTTTCCATTCTTAATTATTAATATAATAACTTCTCAGTATATATACGCATCTTTACTGGACATAAAACTCCAACATAAAGAAAGGAAAATGACCTAGTATACCACCCGGGTGACATTTCACCCGGGTTAGTAAAAGGTTTTATTCCGAATATTATTTCTCTTGTAGTGATGTTATCTCTGTACACCAATTAGGTGCTTTTAATTATACACGTTGGAGAGAAATGCGTACAGAAGTGTATTTTTCTTCACCATATCATCATACGTAAATGCTTAATGCTAAATCGTGGGTGAAAACACACTTTTAACAACAAACTTTAATACGTACTGGAATTTAATTTCTATTTTTGTTTGAGTTTAATACAATCTAGTAGTATGAATAAATGTGAATCTTTGTCAAGCGTTGTTATTAATAAACTTGAGGGCGCAGCAACCTTTTTCGCATCGGAAGCGAATGGAATTATTGGATAGTTGGTATTGTCGCATTAGTCATAGTCGCGAACGCAACCACCGCGTGGAATGTCAGCGGAATTTCATTTCGTTAGTGGCGCACCCGGCTGGGGTTGCGGATTCCTGCGGTCAATCGCCTACTCCACACTGTCTTCCTTTTTGTTTTGTATTGATGAACTTTACTAACACACTCGTCATATTACCATTTCAATTATAATAGAAATTCCTTATCTTATTTAGGAATATGCTTTTTATGTAATCATATTTTTACATGTTTTATGTAAAAATGAACGCGTTAACAAATTTTGTTACCTTAATACTCTCAGAGAGTATAGATTTAAGATTGAGATAAAGCAATTTGCGTTAAAAGTAGCAGTATATAACCTAATTGTGAATATCCTTTCATATTTTTCAGGGAGCCTCTAAAAGTTGAGCTCACTAATGAAATATTCACGGTTCCGTATAATTTAAGCGTAAGTGTTTTCCGAAGTTATAACTTCAGCTCGAAAATATTTTCTAACTTTCGACATTGTCTTATTTTTGAAATACTACTAAATCTATCAGATAATCGTGATCACTATGTATGATCTATTGTTTTTAATTTTCGAATCATCGGACAATTCGTGTAATTTATTACTAACATTCTCGATCAAAGTGGTATCTGGCGTGGCTCTACCACTTTGAACGACTATAATGTGAGTTTTCTCTCCTCAGCCGTAAGTGAATAGCCGTTTGAGCAGTAGTAGTTTACTACTGCATTCCGATGGGTAAGAGAGTGGGTCGGAAGTACAAACCCTTAACATAAACAACCGCGTGACTGTATTCTTGTTATTGCAGAGCTCTATGAGCGGTAGTTACCACTTGTCATCAGATACGCTGGCCTGCTTATCTAACACCAAAGGCGATAAAAAGGAAATGTTGCTAAGGTTACAATCAAGCTCTATCAAATTGTATTTCGACCGCAGTAATAATGCATGTAACAGTTGTTGTAAACAGTAGAATTAGACATATGTAACTATTCAGTTCTAATAAAATTTCTTATTTAATAGAACTTATGAGGTACAAATACACTGTTATAAATTATGAAATTAATGTTTTAGTTTTCTTTCCTGATGTACTACACGTTCCGGGTTATAGATTTTAAATTTAAAAAAAAGAAATAACCACAGGTGAGACATCAGTCCGCCATTTTTGGTAAATATGATCGAAATACTTGCTTACTATAAATAAATGTAAAATTTTATAATTTTTAATCAAGTAGTAATCGTAAAATATTTATAGCATGTCATTCTAAATATTTCACGAACTTTGCGAAAGTAAAGTAGTGCAAGCTATTTATTATAATGTACTATACCCTAATTCCCGTGTGGTGAGGGGTTAAGAATACAATATGTTGAAAAAGGATGATCCCTTTCTTTCGAGTGGCAATCTTAATTACGGACTAAAGGTGATGATCATCATCATAATCGTGGTGATAACAAGTAAAATGACTGGAAGCACTTTTTTGGGGAACAATTACTTCTATGACTATGACTATTGTAACACCTTACGTTCAAAATCGGACGCCTATAGGCTAATAGATATGTAGATGATGTATATGTTATAAAAATAAATGAGATAATCGAAAATTAATTGTTTGCGAAGTCCTTA
Organism: Lymantria monacha; assembly: GCA_905163515.2. Taxonomy (NCBI): domain Eukaryota; kingdom Metazoa; phylum Arthropoda; class Insecta; order Lepidoptera; family Erebidae; genus Lymantria; species Lymantria monacha. Next base: position 12,552,927 of record LR991098.1, on the reverse strand, counting down.
TTATCTGATAAATAATATTTAAAGCAGTTGTCGATGCTCGCTAAGTATTGCAAAGAGAGCGTCGCGACGGCAGCCGCTCTCCATAATATTGTGTTATACCTTATCGAATTTGCATGTTTTTACTGAATAACATTCCTTTGGCACCGTCGAGATCAAAGGCCGAGGCGAAAGTGATTTCGCACCGAGTTAGTTCAACAAGATTCTCGCTCCCTGCTCATATCTGGCTTCTGAATAATTTTGATGTAATAAGGAAGATTGTAAATGGGCATTCGACTCTTCATGTTTTATACAAATTATCATTCGAAGCGGTAAAGACGTGATATTTGAATAGAGATGTACTGCTTTACGATTTTATATAAAGACTGACTGTTCTTATGTAAGGACTAACTGCGCATTTGTATAATACGAGTGTGTATTTTCCGTATGGGCGACGAGATAAGAATAAAGTTGCCGTCACCCCTTACTTTAACCTTGACGGCTGGGCTTCATCAGGAGAACAGGCAACCGCATTCTTTTCGGAAGCGCACACTTTACTGCGACCGCCAACTCATTTACGTTGTGATGTGAACATTACGTCATTAACTCCATCAAATATATACCATGCCGTGTGGTATTTTATGGAGGAGGCCTGCGTGTAGTAGTGGACGGTCAAAGGCGTAGAATGAGGCTGACGTAAATTCCTCGACAAATGTATCAGCTATACTTCCTGTACTAGTTGATTTTAATTGGTTGTTTTTCTGTGTACATGTCCATCTTGATCGTTATTTATAGCTAGCTTTGTGTGCACGTCTAAACAACACAAGCCTCCTTATGAGACGACAACGCGGGCAAAGCTTTGGCGCCTGCATCCAATGGTTCCCTACAACTCTCTTCTCATCTCATACCGAGTCATCGCAGCCATTATCTGCGCCATTCTGCGTGAATTTGTCTTCCCTATCAGTTGTCTGTCCATTGACCGATGTGTCATATACATTGTCACTTCAACGTGCACGCCGTACAAGGTTACATCCGTTCTTTTATGGATCTCTTTTAGTGATCCTTGAGATTTTTATAATATTTAATAACACTCGTACAATTCATATTCTGCAAATAACATAATGACTTCTAATGTTTACGCGAGTATTACACATTTGAAATAAAAACTACTTTTACCTATTCTATTGCGTTTGTATTTGATTTTTAATTTCCCGACGTTTCGAACACTTTAAAGTGAGCATGGTCACGGGAGGACTAAGGTGTCTTTCGGCCAATATGTCACATATCTCCGTCACAAAATCCGTAAAAGTAGTTTTATTTCAATTCTGCAAATAAATTAATGAAATGAATACTTTACATAATGCTCAAAAACATTGCTATATTACATAAGATGAAATGTTTTTTAAGCATTTTCATATTTAATCTTTATAATCTCATGCTTTTGACTCTAAAGACACAAACAGAGTCGTTTCACGTTTTAGCATGTATTTTATATTGTCGCCTCTCGGGCACAATTCCAGTTCTAGTGCTCACTATAAAAAATAATTTCAGTGATCCTGCGGAGAAATATATCATCACGGAGACCTCATTTGGTAAACACGTACTTATGACATTATATGAACAATACCTTCTTTTCATATCATATATATGCGTACCAATCTTCAGAGGAAACTTCCAGTGCCAAACTAATTGGCGTGCTATATAACTCTTTATTTTTTGGGGACAGGCTATTATACATCATGCCTCTTCCAGTCCAACCAGGCGCCGAAAGGAATCAGATAAGACCGCAATGTCTTATAACCTACTATATTGTACTTCCCCGCTGCAATTTGGGTTGACAATACCTAATCATATCACCCTGGTTAGACGAATATCAAATAACGGATTTCCACAGCTTCATTTGCGTCAACAGTTTCTTACCAATGAATAATACAGTATAGTCTGGTTCGAATGAATACCAAAATTCTGCATTTTTTGTCTGTTATCGCATTTAACGTACAATTTCGAAAATCTAGGAACACAATAGTGACCTTTTGCCACTATTAAACGTTCATAGTAATTCAAACAAAGGCAAAACCAAAATAAATATAAAACATTTATTCACTATATATGAAATCATACCTATATAGCGTTTATTTATAAACATTTTTTTATTGATTGATTTGCGTTATAGCTAATACCATTTACCTCAAACTACTGAAATTTAGCATTTAATATGCATAATTATTTATAAAAACCCGATTACGAAATAATTAAGCATATTAAATGCTAAATTTCAGTAATTTGAATAACAAGGCTGTGTCATCGTTTAATACAATTCTAACTGCAAAGTTTGAAGTATTAAGCACATACAATTTGTAAACATTGTCGGTTAGATGGCACACGTCTCCTTAAAAGACGTAAATATAACACGAAGCGAGATTTGAACTATTGTATAGCTCATGGTGGGGTAAGTGGCAGCACGATTGGAACGAATTTCCAATAGGTGCGGGTTCGAATCCCACTTGTGACATCATTTTTCGCTTCGTAATCGGGTTTTTATGAACCATTTACCTCTTTAAACAGCACTGGACCTCGACACCTCTTTTAAATAGAACGAATTTCGAAAAAAAAAAGAAATGCCTTAATATCCCGAATCAGAACCTGACTCTATTGTCATATTTAATAATAGAAATAATAACCAGTAACACTTCTATTATTAATTTTCTATATATTCATTAAAAAACAAACAAACCTACAGCTGTGATTAAGGCGGCAGAAAAAAAATCACGCGTTCTAATCAAGAGATAATTTACATTTTTCCATCAAAGTGGTGATAAAATATTTATATATGAAATAACATTAAGAAAGCGGCGCTTGTCTCTTACAACATGTATGTTTAATGTGTTAGTAATCTGCCGTCGTTTGATGTTACTCAAAGAAGCCTGACGCCTACAAAGCTTAGCTGGACGAAAGGACGCGGGGTCCCTATCTCTAAGACCGCTTAAAACACTTACTCGTGTCTCGATTGTACTTAATACTTATATTTTTAGCAGGGTTTTAATAAACCAAACCCATCACAACTTAAAAGTTTATGTATTGACTACATATTTTTGTGTTTCTTTCTACCAATTATTGCAACACTGTACTTATCGTCGTTAACCTTCGCTCAAAATAACATTTTTAAGGGACAATATGGGGTTTAAAATATAATATAAAGAATATTTTTTGCTATAGATGTAGTTACTCTTGTCTAATAGACTGTTAATGAGATTTAGGTATCGACTGCTATAAATTAGTCCATTACGTTGTTATGCATGTTTATTTAAGGTAAGACAAGTCATGGTGCCAAACGTTTAAATCGGATAGATGGAGATTTCTCAATGAACCAAGGAAGTCCGCCGTGCGTTCGATCGTCTGCTATTTAAAGAAATTATTGTAATATAATTATGTTTTCATTGAAATTTTATCTACTGGTTTGTTTCAATATATTTCTATTAAGCTTTTATATTATTTCGATGTTCTAAGTCATGAAATTGTTAGTTACAAATTGAATAGATACTTTGCCTTTGTACCACGTCTTTAGACAACCAACATTTTAAAATTGTTTTTTATATGTTATTGCGTTTAGTTTGATGTTTTTAGTTCTTTGTTCGTTGTTCTAGTTTTAAAGAGGCAATACGTTTACTCACTAATATCGGCCTTGCTTTTTATTTTAATATATTTTTAATAATTAGAGGATACTATAGCATCGTCTTAGCTCATACTCGTTTACATCCCACTGCTGATCTCGAGCCTCTTCCACAGTTGAAGGCAAGTTTACTTACTATACCTGGCCAAACGGCTTGGCATAGAATTATATTTCGAGTTTTCTTCTCTTACACTGACGTAGATGTCTGCTTGCGTTCCTTTAATCTTTTTTATGATCACTTACGAGATGAAAAAGGTGGCCTGAACACTGTATTCTAAATCCGTCACAACATGCAAATATACAGCATAATAATATTTAACTACTAACCAAATACTACTAAACTAGGCATAGTACTAAGCTCATATTTTTTTTTATGTACTGGTATATACGGCGTTACATAATGTAACTCAGCTGCCGTACACAGTGCATCTCTGAACGCCTAGGATGGGCTCATATTATAACACCAAAATATTTATAAGGTTTGTAATTTGTTTGTTAACATTACATAGCCCAGGACACATCGTCATATAGTGGTGGGACCACGCTGTTGACAGTTCTCTGTCTACAGCCGCAGGCCGGTCCGTCTGGGATAGTACCACACTCTCACAGAAGATCGACGTCTGAGTAATGGCAATGTGCTATTGCGCTTCGTTCGGTGAACGAGAGAGCCGGAAGCCCAACTGGGGTGGGTCTGGAGTTTGTATTGGTGGGCAGCGGCCTAGCTGTACCTTTGGTATTGCGAAGGTCCATGGGCGGCAGTAACACTTACCATCAGGTGTGCTGCTCGCTCGTTTGCCACCATAAGCAATAAAAAAAAACTCTCCTGGGATCATAAAACACTTTGTAAAAAGCGTTATTATTTGTAATTCGATGGAAAAGTTTAATCAGAATTCGTTTAAACCTACATGCCCTCTCTTTGTTATATTAAGCCTACCGTTATATGTTGTTTGGAATGCGTAACAAGAACAAAGTAGGTATTACTAATTTGGTACTTTTCCATAGCATTCTTCTTCTTCATTCCATTCTTGTTTTAAATAAGCAGAAAATATGTTAATAAAATTAGTAGTATTTATATAAAACTATGGTTTTCCCCTGTAAAATCAAAATTGTAATTTTGTTTGGTATTAGATATTTAGTTATATAAAAATAAAAAAGCCCGCAACTGTTCTGAGATTAATACTTTTTAATACTCTTAATGTTAGAACCACAATTTTTTTCGTCATACTAAAGGGTTTTCAATAAGGGTGGTTAGATATTGAAATGAAATAGAACGATATGTAAGATATTAACAAAATCCATTTTTTTGTAGGTCTATAATTATGCCATTAATTTATAAAATATTACCTTATTATATTTAACGTTTTATTAGCAAATTCATCATCATCAATTTGCTCTTATTCCAATTACTTGGGGTCGATAAAATATGTATTTTTGTTGCATCGTTCATGTTGTAAAAGTTTAAGCAATAGTTTTATATCTTTCTTTTTTTGTTAACGCTGTGGAAATGCTTTTACGCACTATCCTCCGCCAGTTACAGAGAGGGTGTGTGGGATTTGCCGGCTATAGATGTTGGCGGCCGGAATACCCACTAAAACGAACAGCGGTCCCTTCCGCGTTTTTACGGGATGCCGGAGAGATCGTCTAATGACATTCTATCCCCGACACCCCTACGCTTGGCCATCTGGCCACGTCCAGTCAGCCGTCAAGGCGGTGGGAGGAGGTGCGCGTAGCGGCGCCTCCCCCTCACTGGTCGCTGCCGGCGGAGCGAGTTCGCAGACGCGAGTGCTTCGCGTTCCCGCTCCGCGGCCTCCTTTGCAGAGATGACTTCCTCGCAAAAGGAGGCCATCGACGTTCAGTACCTGTCGCTGTCAAGCATCTTGTTGATGACGGTCGACAACGACAGGTCCACTCCAATGACCGCCGACAGGTCGTGGCGCTGAGGCCCCTAGGCGGGACATACCTCCAGGGTGCGACGCGCGTCATCGATTTGCGCGCCACACTCATGGCACCCAGGGGCCTCTTCACGTCTAATTCGGTGCAGGTACTTATCGAAGACCCCGTGTCCGGTAAGTACCTGCGTCAGCCTGAAGGACAGGTTGCCGTGCCTTCGTGTCGTCCAGCGGTAATAGTTTTATACCTTTTTTTTTTTTTTTTTTTTGCGGTGGGCTATGGACGTCGCACCCCGCCAAATCGGTCCGGAGTGATGGAAGAGGCGGCGCGCAACCCCATTGACCCACCCTGCAAGCACCTCTTCTTCGCCGTACGAGCGGGCCACCGGTACCCGATCTTTGTCTTCGGTGGCCCGCTCGGCGGTATGCCCTCTTGGTCTCCTCTCCTGTCGACGCCCCGACAGCTTTCGCCGTCGAGGCGTCGTCCTCACGCGGTGGCCTCACGTCGGGTAACTGGACAATTCCCCGGTCCGATCACCCGAAGCCTCGGTTAGGGCGGCATCAGGCGCAGGTACTCGCGCCTGCGCCGCCCCAGCCGCGGGCGGCGGCCCGGGTCACGGGAATCCTCCCGGGCCCGTTCCGCCGCCTCCTTCTGCGAGATGACAGCCTCGCAGAAGGCGGCGACCGCGTCCCAATTCCTGACGCTGTCGACCATCGCTCGCGCAACAGCCGGCAGCGTCAGGTCGGCACCGATGACAGCGACGAGGTCACGGCGCGGCCCGTCCCAGCTCGAACATACCTCGAGCGTATGTTGCGCCGTGTCCTCGTCGCTACTGCAATGGTGGCAGGACGGAGTCCACTCCCTCCGCACGACCGTGTGCAGGTACTTGCCGAAGCAACCATGCCCCGACAAGACCTGCACCAACCGGAAAGAGAGGACTCCGTGCCGAATAGTTTTATACCTGGCCTGTCTGGAGTCAACTCTTCATAGAAATGTAATTGTTGACCAGACGGCATCAAAGGGAGTTGGCTCACGTCTATATATAAGCTCTTAGTCGGCTTTTTAATGACATTCATGAATAATGCCTTTTTGATAGTATTCGAGCCGCCACCGCAAAGCATTTTCACTAGTAAATTCATAAATATAACCTCTGCACTTCCAATATTAACTCCGTATGTTTAATATTGAAAGTGAGGAGGTTATTTTTACATAAATTCTATTTACTTACTGTCTTGTATTGACAGACTGAGAAAAATATTTTTGCCTCGAAGCACTGTTTATCTAACTGTCGGCTAGTGTCCGATCGAAACCGCGAGCTCTTTTTAGCCCATTCCCAAGCTTGCCTAACACAGACCCTATAACTTCATTTACACTTGTTAGATGTATGTTTTTCCTATCTAACTGGTGCACATTGTAGTTCTGGTGCCCAGTATATATATATATATATATATATATATATATATATATATATATATATATATATATATATATATATATATATATATATATATATATATATATTTTATCCCGCTTTACTTGTTCTGTCATCCACACAGCAAACTACATTGCTTAAAGAGAATCTCACGAGTGCCTCATTTAGAATGAAGAACTTTAGGAGAAGTACTGAAATTTCTGGTGTAATAGACTTCGCTGATAATTTTTTTATAAGCAAAATGTACTATTAATATTGGAAATAGTGCATTAATATATTACTGTGAATAGTGCAGTATTATTTGAAAAAGTGCAGTAATAATATCTTATTGCTATCACATCCACAGAATGCCACTTATATACAATTTATTTTACATTATAACGATCATTACAGTCTTGCATTTGAAGTGCATCGACAAGCATTTACAATGAGTACTTTGTAAAGGTAAAGCAACACATACTGGCAATAGAAATAAAAATATATATCTTAGTGAATATCGATTTCAAATAAAATTGCAACCTTTTCAAGATAACGAGGTGACATTTCCCCTTTTCTAGCGCCCGGTTTGTCGCCCTCGTCGCACATTGGGAATTTATCCACCGAAATAAGCAGATAACGAACCTAATAGTATCTATAGACGAGGAAAATACACGATTGGCTTCATGTTCTTATAAAGAACTGTCGACAAGGGCATTTCATTAAGTTGCATTTTTTGATTTATTTCACTTAAATCGATAAGAACTAGCATTTTTAGGAAATATACATACATACATATCATCACGCCATGTCCTTTGCGGGGTAGGCAGAGAGAACAGAGTGCCAGAGAACTCTATCCTTGCATACTTCACTCGCTTCCTCATGGCATTCTTTCCACATGTCCGAACCATCGGAGCATTCCCTTTCGCATCTTTACACCAATACACTCTTTCATACTTACTCGCTCTCTTACGTCGTCGTTACGAATGCGATCCATCAGCCTTACTCCACAGATTCTCCGTAAAGATCGCATTTCGACCGCTTTAATTTTACTTTCATACCCTTTTCTGCATACACAACTCTCGCTTCCATACAGTAATGTTGGGACAAGCACTGCGTTATGTATTGCTACACGTGCCTTCTGGCTGAGTTGGTGGCTACCGAGAAGTTGCCCCAACGCTCCGTTCACTCCATTTCCCGCATTCACTCTTCGCTCTATATCAGTGGTGTACCTTCCATATCGGCTAAATCCACATCCAAGATATACAAATTCATCCACTTGCTCTAGTACATCATTACCTATTGTTACTCTTACATCTGTTCTGGCTTCATCTCTTTCAAAGACCATTATTTTGGTTTTGCTCACATTCACGCGTTGGCCCCTTTTCTTACAATCTTCTGTCATTGTGTCGATTAGGGTCTGCAGGTCAGTCGCTGACTATGCCAGCAGCACTGCATCATCTGCATATAGCAGAGCAGTGACCACTGAGTCGCCCATCTAGACTCCCACATTCATATCGTTCAACCTTTGGAGACATTTATTCAGATATATGATAAACAGTCTGGCTGACAGAACGCACCCCTGCTCAACGCCGATATTGACGTCAAACCAAAGCTACATTCCATCATCCAGCCGCACACAGGCTCAACAGCCTATATAACTGAACTGCACAGCCTGCAGCAGTTTACCTTTAATACCATACTCCGGTAAAATGTCCCAAAGTTCCTTTCGTACAACCGTGTCAAATGCTCTCTCCAGATCCACAAAACTGCAGAAAACCCTCTGACCTAGAGCCAAATGCTTATCCACAATATTGCGCAGAGAGAACACTTGATCCATGCATCCCCTTCCACTCCTAAAACCTCCTTGTGTATCACCATTGGACACCATCCTCATTCTCCTTTCAATAATTTTACCTTACACTTTTGCTGCCAAACTGGTCAAGCTTATGGCTCTGTTTTTAAACAAAGGCACGATGACCGCGCTATTTCAGTCCCTGGGAACCATTCCCGAGCTCCAACATAAATTGAGGAGCAACAGGAATGCCCTCCAGACACAGGAGCCGCCAAGCTTGATCATCTCGGCAGACACCATATCAATGCCCGCTGCCTTACCATTTTTCAAACTTCTTATCGCCCATTCAACTTCATCCATACTGATGCCATCGGAGGACGCCGGTGCCGAATTTTGATCTACTAAACCACATGCGACACCGGCGCCAACTCGAGTATCCGCATACATATCGCCTAAATATTCACTCCATCGGCTTAACACGTCTTGTGTTTGTGTAAGAATGTCTCCACCTTTAGACCTTATTTTATTCATTCTGAAGACTGACCAACCACCTTCTTCACCTCTCTTCAAAAGAGTTTGGTGTTACTCTCGAAGTTTTTAGTCAGCCTATCTTCTGCACTCATATTTGCTCTATCACGTTTCTCTTTCACTAAGGCCTTGGTGTCATTCTTACATTGCCGATATATTTCTTTCTTCTGTTCAGTCATACTGTCATTCAGATTCAAAGAAGAGACATAGTCCAGCCACGCTTTCTGCTTTTGCTCTTCGGAAGCTGCCACTTCCGCATCCCGCCATGCATCGCCATTTGTTTTTCTATGCTTCTATGAACTTCCACATACTTCTTTCGCTGTATCTACCAAACTCTCTTTCAATACTCTCCAGCATTCTTCAATGTCCGATTGCGACTGGCTTGCCATCGTCAGCTGTTCTCGGACACCCTCTGCATACTTTTCTCTTACACATTCTTCTTGCAACCTTTCAACCTTTATTCTTTCAAGCCCTCCGAAGTGGACACGCTCTCGCCAGTGCCTCCACTTTCTGAACAGATCACTAAATCTCGCAATAACGAGATAGTGGTCCGTATCGACTGTGGGGCCCCTGTAGGCTCTTGCGTCCAATATTTTGCTTCGGAGGCGACTGTCTACCTAAATTAAATCTATTATACTTTTCTGTTCATTCCTTCTCCATGTATACATATGGATGTCCTTTTGTTGGAAAAATGTGTTTGACACAATAAGGTTTCTCTCCATGCAAACATCCGCTATGAGCCTACCTGCGTCATTCACTCTCTTATCACCAAATGGACCAAGTACGTCCTCATAGTCGGGACGCTTGGTCTCCACCCATCCGTTCAAATCTCCGCATACAATCACGCGTTCACTGGTTTCTGCCATATCCAGAACTTCCCAACATTATCCCAAAACTTCTCTAGGTCTGATGCCACCGAAGATCCTACGGGAGCATATGCTACAACCATGAATACCTTGGTGACACCTAGTTTTATACGGACCCAAAGAAGTCTGGGATCATACATACCGTAATCCTTCACGCCTAGGCCAAGCGAGAGGACAACAGCACTCCTACCCCCATGCTGGCTTGATCGCTCTGTGGTACACCAGACCACAGAGCCATCCGGCCACCAGGAAGATCGCAGGCGTCGCTGCCCCTTCGCTTGGTCTCTGTTACACAGAGCACGTCTAGCTGTTTGTCCGCCATGACGGATATCAGCTCGTGCAATTTACCTTCCACACAACCTCTTACATTCCACGTGCCCACCCGGCACTCTGCCCTCCTCGACTCGCCTGACTGGGCAAGGCGTGATGGGTGGCAGCTCCCTTCGCCGCATCTGCCAAAGTTCGTACTGACGGGGGCGGGTCGGTGTGCGTCGCCTCCGGGGGACGCCCTAACCCGCACTGCGGTACGCATATCGAGCCGGATTAGCAGTCTAACTAGACTGGCAGGGGACGCGACGAGCACGCTCCGGACTATGCCCCCCTTTTATTACTGAGGAGTCATATAATAAGCTACAAAGAATAATAATAATTTCGTATACAACTGTAATTTGCAAACGAAAATTCACGCATATATTAATTAATTAAATATGTTTGATATCTTTTACGACATCCACAAGCAAAGTAAGGGTTGATAGTATTCGTAGCCACTGTGGTTACGAATACTACCTATTACTACGACTACTACGAATACTACTAATAGATTCGACACGTGTTTCGTTACTAAACGAGGCATCCCTGGGACGGTTCGGCTTCGGGCCACCGAAGACAAAGATCGGGTACCCGTGGCCCGCTCGCACGGCGAAGAGAAGTGTTTGCAGGGTTGGTCCATGGGGTTGCGCGCCGCCTCTTCTGTCGCCCCGGACTGAGTTGTCGGGGCGCGACCACGTACATGGTCCACCTTGCAAAACAAAAAAAAATGCAAATTGAAATTCTGGAGGTCGTGCTCATCACAGGAGTAAGATTTCCTTATATCCTATTCCACCTTGATCACATCCCGTATTCCTTCCTTTCTTGAGTTGTACAGTATATTGTTTAACCGTGGGAAAGTGGTGGATCTTCCTGCCTCTACTCCATTTTATAATAATAATGGATTTCCGCCATGTATCGCCTAATTCAATTAATTATTTTATATATTTAGTCAATTGTCTTAATTTTTTATACTGGCTATATATTTTATTTAGGTTTTTTTATACTACTTATGAGAGACGCATTATAATTTTGTGATAAGTGCGAATACTAATCAGGAAAACATAACATATTTTATAAATATTATTCGTTAATATAAGAGCATATCATCAAATGTGTCGACTTGTATCGCTCAATAAGCTCCTAATGATGTCCGCCCATTGCGCAGGGTCGCCTTTATGCTTACGCCGCCATACTTGTTGCTCGCTTTGCCATGTGTTACCGTAACGATGCCGCACTCTTGTTTATGTGATAGCAATGTATTTGCACCTTCAAGTACTCTATTTTATAAGATTATTTTTATCGTTGTTACTTTTTGACGTGCTGTAGATTACTTAGCGCTAGGTCTTATCGTGGTTGACAACTGTCCCTAGTATTTCACCATTGGCCTCAACTACGTGAAGGTGAAATGCTTGTTCTCGCGCCACATGAAAGGACTGGTTATATATACTCTCATTCTCCTCATCGAATAGGAACATGCAAGATATTGTATATACCATCCCATATTAATTCAGGATAATCATGTACTACATTCCTTTCAATAACATTAAGAATACTAACACTAAAACTTACAGATTTTACATATATACATATCATACATACATATCATACATATTATCATACATTCATATCATTATGAATGTTGAGGAAGCGAGTGAAGTATACGTATATAACCATATATAATCATAATTTAGTTAAAATATGGATATACAACTTTACTCATTAGAAATGATATCCAATGTCATGTTAATAAATGATAAATAACTGAACAGTTGTGTCACATACAGTAACAGATTTTAATACCTCATGCTTCTCGAAGAATTACTTAATCTTGTAGATTTATTATGAAGACTCAACATCTTAGCTCATATATGTCCCATTGTTGGGCTCGAGCCACCTCCATAATAGGAGGGAAATTGACCTACTATACTACGCTGGTCAGGGGTGTTGGTATAGGGTTTTGTCAATCTTAAGTAGTTGAGATAAGAAGGAATACTTCTTATTCTGAACCCATTTGTATCACTCTATTGATCATGTGCTACTTTCATGAGTGGTTGAGTGATCTGATATAGTACTACAACGCTACACTGCCTAATCTGCTGTCAGATTATCGAAACAGACAAGGAAGGTCCTCAGTTGTTTATTTCAATAATTTCGAGAAAGTTGGTAGTAGTAGTAGCATTGAATTTTACTGCGTCGTCATACGAGATAATGATAGAGATTTGAGTGGTTAAGCAAACAAATAATAAACCCTGTTTAGTCCTTCATAATGTAGTTATATATTCGCAAATTGATACACTATATTAAAACATGAAATTTTCTTTGCCCACAGATTCTTCTACTTATATCACTTCTCTTTCTACGCATATCATTACCGGTTCAATGGACAATACAGCAGCTTGGCGCTGGTTACATCGTGGCTATTCATACAGGCAAGTATTCCTTTTATTATATTATTAAAAAACTCTCAAATGCATTCCATTAACAGCTGGACAATCTGCAGTATTTAGTGCATTAAAGTCCCCAAAAAATATCTGCCAGGCATATCTAACCTCAAGGATTATTCTTCTGAACTTATTGAAAAATATCATATGGGATAGACGCAGTGTGTGCTCTTCTATATTATAAGGCATAAATGAAAGCACACTCGCAGAAAACTGTATCGTTATTATGTCTTTAGTATGTTGTTACTGTTATTCAAGTTCTTACTGCGCTTTGTTCGGAGAACGATAGTGCTGAAAGCCCAAACCCCATCTTACGATAGGCTGTGGTCTAATTATGCTCTCGTATTGCAGCGTTATCACTTACCAACAGGTGGGCTGCTGGTTCACCTGCTGCTAAAGTCAATAAAAAAGGAGAAACCTCTGCGACGAATTTCTACAATGATTTTTACCTGCCTGCCGTCACCTAAAGAAAACGCTTTTATTCGAATTTAGTTGCGTCTGGCTAATGCTGCGATAGTAGGGGTTGTTCGCCTACCTGATACGATTAGTGGCAAACTATTTGGAATGGTGCATCGTTGTCTAGACCGAGTCGGGGATTTGTTGTTGTTATGAAATTAAATTTGTCCATGCTGGTCGTAATTTGTAGCCTATGATTGAAGAATAATGTAGAGGCCTATTGTTCTGTGGGGTCTGTACTGTAACCGGTGGTGCCTCTATTACACAGATGATAAGAATTTTAAAATTAATATATATAAAATATAGACTATAGTAGTTCAAAAGCAAGACATGTAATAGGACCAGGTGTAGATAGAAAACTCGGTAGGCTTTTACGATCCACCGAAGAAAAAGACCGGGTTCCGGTGGCCCGCCCGCTCGGCGAAGAGAGGTACATGTAGGATGGTTCTATGGGATCGCGATCGTCCCGGACGGATTTAGTGGGGTGTGACCCCATAGCCCGCCGCCAAAAAAAAGGCTTTTACGACACTCGGTACTTCTAAGTGCATTTTAGTTTTTTTTTATCCATTCAGATCTTTATCTCGAAAGAAAAAGAAAAGATGCAAAATACCCACATTTTATCATATGACTGTTAGTCTAATAGTAGGCGATACTAATGCTGTATATCTAGTTTATTCCCTGTCGCAAAAGCTAAACAAATGGAGTAAAAAATTTAATAGAGATATACTATAAATTCCTTGCAGAAAATTAATATTTTTTTGATGTTACGATATGACGTGATAATTTAGGGGTATCATGTGTACCATATGAAGGCTATGGCGCTATGGCCTCTGTGTGTTGAATGCTTTGATGTCGGTCAAAGGCCGCAGGCGGTACAAACTCACCACTCAAAGCCGACATGAGGCTTTATAGATAAACTGTTTGTCTAAAGCAATATTAACTTTTCGCTTCTCCTGTTATTAATATACTGGGAAAACTAGCTTCACAGTTATTTTAAACTATTTAAATTAACGCTCTAAGCTCAGGCACCATTACTTTTGCTTCATACATCCTATTAGCGTTATATAGTCTATTTATTAAGAAGACTATGTTAAACCTAATATTTTAAAAACTTGATTACGAGCGAAAAAAAAATAATAATATATAAACCTGTACAATGTGTAAACAATGTCGGGTAGATGGCACACGTCTCCTTAAAACCGAAAATATAATACGATGCGAAAATTGAATGTCATACAACAGTTCACGCTGGTATAAGTGGCAGCACGATTGGAACGGATTTCCAATAACCGTGGGTTCGAATCCTATGTGTGACAATAGTTTTTCGCTCGTAATCAAGTTTTATTAAATAATCAAGCATGTTAAATGCTAAATTTCAGTAATTTTAACCTAATATTATGTGAATGAGAATGCTTATTTATTACTCTTTGACTTGATGAATGACTTAATTCTGCAACCGATCAGTATGAAATTTTGCACACACGTTATAAGGCTATGAAAAGGCAATCCTCTAAGAAATCAAGTATCTACTGTTACTAAGGAATACAACACAAAACTTGCCTTGTAAGGAAGGATAGTGAAATCTATTGCCTAGTATTATATTTGTTATCGCCTATCACTTTGATTTCTTGAAGATTTTATGATAATTTGAACTGCCGCCCCGGATTTGAATTTTGGCATAGCGATTGGCCGTTAAAAGTTTTATAAATCAAGTTATACGCCTGACTTCTTAAGTTATGTGATTTTGTTAATCACATCTATTCCATGTGAAATGAATATTTTTTAGGATAAAAATTAACCTATGTGCTAGTGAGCTTATAACTTATCTCTATGCCAAATTTTATCCTGATCTGTTCAGTCATTCTGATATAATTGAGTAAAAAACATCTTATATTTTTGTAGTTGATTATGATTTTGGAGTACAAGAGCGCAATGATAAGAAATTGTAGCGGGTTTCTTACCACTAAAATCAATAAATGGAGACATTGCATTTATTTTCAATTCGTTTATATATCTACAATTATTATGTTAAAATATTTTTATACTGGGTTGGTATTTATCTAAGACGTTGCCCGATTTTCTTGTCAAGGAAAATAAGTCCAACATTTATGTCATGACAACGTTACAACAGATGACGGGTCACGGGGTCGCTGAGATGCCCAGGGGACACGCACACAAACACAAATGCTAGCCCCACATCCACTTTTATCATCACGGCTCAAGCTTCAAATTATTATTATTTTTAAACTTAAAGAAATGTTTTCTTTCGACTTTAGAATTTGTAGTATGAGACGACTACTCGAGCAAGTACATAATTATAGAAAAACGCCTCGATCTTTCGTATCTATGACTGAACGCTACGTATTTATAAAAAAAAAACAATTAGTGATTTTTCTAAATTAATGACATAAAGAGTAGATAGTTATCTAACCTTAATCTTGTGGGTTCTATAGGTGTGATTCATATAACTTAGTTCTACGATTATATATGAACTTAATTCTGCGGATAAAGATAAATCATCAACCTATCAACATCCACTATTGAACATAGGATGTAAATCCCACATCGTAGCAGAGGACTGTTCTAGTCCTCTGCTACGATGCATCGAATAATTTTCTGCGATTTTTATGTAGTCGTTAGTTGTACAACTGGGTAGGTTATTTATGTAATCATATCTTTATAAAAGGACATATGGACGTATTTTTCGCGTCAAAGTTTGCCCCCCAATGTTTCCCATGACAATTCAAATTCACGAAACTGTACGTGTAATATTTTCATCTGGCCTCAGGTGAGTTACGTGCCCCGGGATGACACATTACGTAAATTGATTTTCGAATAGACATACGTACCTACTGATTGGTTACATCGACACTTAAACTGTCAAACTTTTTATTTGTCATTTTAGTACTATGCAACACTCATAATTTGACTGGACCAAAATCTGGATATACTTCTATGCTCTTGTCTATTTCACTAAACTATATAAGAGTCGGCGCTGCATATCTTCTTGCTCTAAGAAATGTAGTGACAAAGCAAAATATATTGGTACATTATTTGCATAATTGTTACGACCAGCGATATATGCAATATTGAACCAACCTCTGAAAAGATAATATTTCACCTGACCATTTTAGAGTAATTGTTTTATATAGATCTTAGTAAGCAGATCTCTGAAACGATATCCTGTCACATACATTAAATTTATTTATTCTCATATGATCTGATATTCTACCGTCGTCATGACGGCTACCAAGGAAAATTATTGTCCCATTAGGCCGAAAATATAGTTTTATTTTAAAGCATCTATTTAGATTACATATAATAGACATTTTATAGGTATGTAATATTTAGGAAGCTACGAAAACCGTATGACTTGGCAGATATACCCTGACATCGATTTCCGGTCGCTATGCTACACGGAAGTTAATAACACGCTGAGCGGACCTCGTTTCACGCCAATATACATACATACAAATAGATAAAATTAAACAGGATGAGTTAAGGAAAATTTCAAATTGCGGTAATTTAAGGTCACCTGGATGCATTATATGGCATGCATATTATAATCTTTGAGACTATGTTTTATAGACTAGATAATATACAAACTATTTTTGATGTGTGTTCTTATCTTTTTACTTTTTAAATGAAAAGAGAGGTGAATATATAATATATATATAAACGGAGTACATTAACATCGTTCGCGTTAACATCGGAGATACAGGAAGAGGCACCCTGGTGCATGCTATTCGCTGATGACATTGTTCTCGTTGGAGAAGAAGGACTTGAGGTACAGAGCATGCTGGAGAAGTGGCGCTGTAAATTGGAGAATGTTGGCTTGAAAATCAGCAGACCTAAAACAGAGTACATGTTCTGCGATTTCGGCGGTCTCTCCAATTTTACACCCATATCTCTAGATGGAGTACCTATACCAGTATGCTCGGATTTTCGATACCTCGGTTCTCTTATCCAAAGCGATGGCGACCTGGATCGTGCGGTGAAACACAGAATGGATGCGGGATGGATGAAATGGCGGCAGGTCACGGGTACAACATGCGACCCCAAAGTACCCCCTAAATTAAAGGGTAAAATATATAAAACCCTAATAAGACCTGCTGTACTGTATGGATCAGCATGTTGGGCGATAAAAGCGACGGATGAGAGACGACTGCATGTAGCGGAGATGCGAATGTTGAGATGGATGTGTGGTGTGACGAGATTAGATAAAATAAGAAATGAGCATATAAGAGGAAGTTTGAAAGTTGCGCCAGTGACGGAAAAGTTAAGGAGTGAAAGGTTAACATGGTATGGACATGTGATGAGACGGGATGAAAGAAATGTTGTGAGGAAAGTTTTAAATATGAATGTTGAAGGCTTTAGGGGTAAAGGTAGACCAAAGAAAAGATGGATGGACTGCGTGAGGTATGACATGGATAGACAGGGAGTGACTGCAGAGATGACGTCTGATAGGACTGTATGGAGGAAGATGACATATTGCGTCGACCCCAAGTAATTGGGATAAGAGCAAGATGATGATGATATAAACGGAGTACATAATAGATCAAGGATGGACAGGTTATGTTAATGTATGGTAGCTAAATAAAATAAATAATAACGAAATATATGTAAGTGGTAGGACCACGCTTTTCACAGTTCTCTGTCTACAGCCGCCGGCCGATCCGACTGGGTTAGTACCACACTCACGCAGAAGATCAACGTCTGAGTAATGGCAAAGTGCTATTGCGCTTCGTTCGGTGAGTGATAGAGCCGGAGACCCAACTGGGTGGGTTTGGGGATAGTAATGGTAGGCAGCGGCCTACTTATACCCTTGGTATTGCAAAGTTCCATGTGCGGTAGTGACTTACCATCAGGTACGCTGCTTGCTCGTTTGCCACTATAAGCAATTAAAAAAAAAAAATAACAATAAAATATTAAAATATACTTAAAAGAAAAAAAATAGTTTTGGTAAAATAAATATAGGCTGAAAATAATATTTTTATAAAAAATATTAACAGAATAAATTCTGTTTTAATATTTAGCATTGAAAAAGCTTATCATTTTGGGATAAAAATACATTTTAACCGAAATATACTTATAATATATTTCTTGATACCGTTTTTTCAGAACTCGTATGACTATGAATAAAAACTTGACCAAAAAGCTCATCTGATATTAAAATTTTATAATACGAGTGAAACGAAGCGAAATATTGTGTAATTTTAAAGTATAATGTCGCTTCTAGTGAGTATTATCGATTGAAAGTATCTATTATCTTTTTATGAAAATATTATTTTCAATCTAAATTTATTTTTCGAAGACTTTTTTGTCCTTTATAATATTTATATATATATATTTATATTATCTTTTATTATTTAATTTTCTTTTCTATTTTTTTAAGCTTTTTAAATTTTGCATCGATGTTTCTGAATGGCGCTATAGCAGATTTGCAATGACATCATTTCACTTGTTGTATTTGATTCATCAATCCCTTTCATTTGTAATTCATATCATAGGAGTTACTATGAAAATTATAAATCGCTATTTTTTTGAAGTTTGCCTTATTAAATTTAGAGTAACGTCACCTCACTTATTGTGTTTTGCTTATCAAGCCCTTTCATGTGAAACTCGTATGGCTATTGCATTGATTTATTTGATACTCTTATTATATACGAGTATAGGCGGGTGTTACTATAAATCCATAAGTCCGTGATATTGAATTTAGAATAATGTCACCTAATTTGTTGCGATTTGCTTAACAAATTATTTTAATTTTTACCTATATTATAAGGAATTACTATCAAAATTGTCGCTATTTCGTGATGTCAAATATTTCTCTTCTTCGTCTTTTTTTTTTGTCCTGGGCTATGGAGTGGTCACGCTCCGGCGAATCGGTCCAGGGCGACGGAAGAGACGGCGCGGGACCACATTCACCCACCCTGCAATGCGCTACTCATCGCCGTGCGTGTGGACCACCGGAACCCGATCTTTGTCTTCGGTGGATTTAAATAGTCTTGCATGGTCATGTTAATCGACCGTGTGTGAGAATTTTCAGCTTCAGTGGAAGTGGGCGAAATATTGATAGCAATATTCTAGACCACACATACAAGTAAAGATAAATAAAAGATTTTAAAAGGAATAAAATTGAATTGATCGACAGAAAAGTCTGGTCAGACGGGCCTGTTTACAATATTAATTTATGAATGTGCCTTATCTTGTGAAAGTTTTAATCTTTTAAATCCTTCGTAATTATCTTCATGTGTTGCGAAGTATACGTGTAGACAACAAAAGCGCAATATATGTATAGAGAATCTGATAGACGCCTCGAGCGAATTCGCATAGGCTCTGCCGGATTACAACGCAGGAAGGGCGATGTCGCACAGAAACCCCTTGGGAATGCAAAGTGGGAGCTTATCTTATAATCATCGAGCGTGTCAACTTATTATTAAAATCATATTTTATTACATGATGTCAACACGGGACCATTAACATTTCACAGTGCACATGGTACGCTACGGACTTCTGATCTTCGTAAATTAATTTAAACAGTTTGTCATCAAGCTCAGATAATGTTTATGTTAAATTTATTATTACTCAATTTTTTAACAACACATAACGAAATATTTACGCCTTTTAGACGAACTCAATGTTCTTGTAAATTTTATACAATGTTAGTCGTATTTCAATTTCTCTCGTGTCCTAAATGAACAGAAAAGCCCGCCAACATACAACGTTTTAAAGTATTCTAATCTGTCAGAACTAGTAAATTATAGTTAAACTTCAGACTAACACTCAGAGGATTACTTTGTGGTATACATAATTATATTTGATACTAGCTTTTGCCCGCGACTTCGTCCACGCAGAAGTCATCTCTGACAGAGTTAAATAGAAAAAGCAATGCAAGGTGTTGAAGGTTTATCGCTAGGATAATAATCAACAGCGTCAGAAACTGGGATGCGTTGAGGTGTTGATTCTGCGAGTTAGTTGTCTAACGGAATTAGGCAATAGGGTGGGTCCGAGAGAAAATACTCTACGTTGACACGTGTTGCCACCTACAAATTCAGCATTACGTGACATCGTCGGACTTACATCATCTACATCTGACCTACTAACCTACTACACCGACATCTACATAGGAAGCCCGACCTTAAGCATAAGCACTTTTCGCACGTAATATTATAGTATTTAAGCCACACCACATCTTACAATAAACCAGACTAAAACTAGATCTTGTGTCTCATTATTCTCTCCGTCCGCAAGAACTCCACAGTGGTGACCCCGAAGAAAAGAATAAGCAACATGGCGCAACCCACGTGCAAAGCAAACGGCAGTCAACAAGAAGCATTAGAAGTAGCAGCTGGTACCTCAGTACTATCCCAAATTCCGGCATTCTGGAAGGATCAACCGAGATTATGGTTCACACAACTCGAAGCCATAATAGCACCACAGAAACAAGGAGACGAATACAAGTACCGTACAGTGGTGGCGAAGCTATCAAAAGAAGAAATACTACAGGTTAGTGACCTAATCACGTCACTTCCGCCTACGGAAAAATACAAAACCATCAAGGAACGTCTGATTGATTGCTATGAAGAATCAGAACAACAGCAATTTCAAAAATTACTATCAGAGACAGAACTTGGCGACCAAAAACCCTCGCAATTATTACGCAAGATGCGGGTTCTCGGAAGAGGAAAGATGAGCGACGAAACAATCAAACTACTATGGTTCCGACTCCTACCACAATCAGTAACTACGGTCCTAGCGGTCACGGAAGACATGGAAATAGACAAAATAAGCCAGATTGCGGACAAAATAATAGCAAACTCAAAATTAACAGAAGTATCAACAGTAAGCACTACAAGTGACACAGAAACGGCGTGCATTTTAGCTCAATTAGCTAAATTACAAATGGATATAAACGCAATTCAGCAAGGTCAGAGGAACCATCGATACAACACGCAAAACAATTTCATCAAACGTCAACATTTTCCAACGAGGTCAAGATTAAACTATAGACGTATTAATCAATTTTGCTATTACCACGAAAGATTTAGAAAATACGCTAGGAACTGTACACAACCATGTAGTTGGAAACCGACACCTCACGCCAAGAACCAGGGAAACGAATAAGAGCACAGAGAGCGGCGAAACTCTGTGCAATCCACCCATCCAATCGCCTCACTATTACCGACCGAAAAAGTGGTATAAGTTTTTGATTGACACGGGCGCAAACATCTCAGTAATTAGCAAGCAACAGAGACATTCAACATTAACAAACGATCATTACACACTCTACGCCGCCAACGGGACAAAAATCAAGACATACGGCGAGAAAACTCTCACCTTAGACTTGGGACTTCAACGTTGTTTTAAATGGAATTTTGTTATCGCCGACGTCACTCAACCAATCATCGGAGCGGATATCCTAGAGCACTACAATTTATTAGTCGACATAGCGGGTCGTAGAATTATCGACAAGGCTACACAGCGGACAACGCATGCAACCTTTAGAAAAGCGACACAGCAAACAATTCGCACCATCGCAGCGGGAATTAACCCACACATCACGCAACTTCTAAACAAATACGAAGACATCACGAGATACTCAACCCTCCGCGCCACGCCCAAACACAAGATTGAACACCACATTATTACCCAAGGACCACCCGTTGCAGCTCGCGCAAGGCCATTACCTCCCGAAAAATACGATATAGCCAAAAAAGAATTTCAAGATATGATCGAACTCGGCATTTGCCGACCATCAGAGAGCCCATGGGCAAGCCCATTACACATGGTACAAAAGAAAAATGGCGAATGGAGACCATGTGGAGACTACCGGATGCTCAATAGTGTGACAGTACCGGATAAATACCCACTACCAAGATTAACCGATTTCACCTACATATTAGAAAACAAGAAGATACTGAGCAAAATTGATATACGCAAAGCATACCATTGTATTCCCGTAAAAGACATTGAAAAAACCGCCATCATCACGCCTTTTGGACTTTTCGAATACCTAAGAATGCCCTTCGGCTTACGCAATGCAGCACAAACATTCCAACGCTTTATGGACTCCTTATTCAGAGATTTAGACTTCGTATTCATATTCATCGACGATTGTCTCATCGCATCCGATAACGAAGAAACACATTATCAACATTTAGAAATAGTTTTCAAGCGTCTACATGAAAACGGAATAACCATTAACCTCGAAAAATGCGAATTCCTCAGAAGGGAAATAGATTTCTTAGGTTATCACATAACGAGCCAAGGAATACACCCAACGGAAGAAAATTACAAAGCAATCATGGAATTCCCAAAACCAAAAACAATTAAAGAATTAAGAAGATTTTTGGGCATGGTTAATTTCTACAGAAACAACCTCCCACAAGCAGCAAACAATCAAAGGGTTCTTAACGCCTATATACACGGTTCAAAAAAGAACGACAACTCGCCTATCCCTTGGATAACGGCAGCCGAAAAAGCTTACGAAAAATGCAAGGAGAGCATAAAAAACGCAATAATTACAGCGCACCCTTCCCGCAACGCACCACTCTCACTTATGACAGACGCTAGCGCTACTTGTATCGGTGCAGTTCTGCAACAAAAATCCGGCCGTGATTGGAAACCATTAGGTTTTTTCTCACAAAAATTAAGCGAAACACAACAAAAATACTCAACATTCGACAGAGAACTGCTAGGAGTATACATGGCCGTCAAACACTTTCAAAGATTAATCGAGGGAAGAGAATTCACAATATTCACGGATCATCGACCTTTGACCTACGCATTCTCCCAAAAACCATCATCAAACAACACGCCAAGACGAGTCCGACAGCTAGATTTCATTTCACAATATTGCACCAATATTCAACATATAAGCGGACATGACAATATCACCGCAGACGCATTATCACGTATAGAGAAAATATTCATGCCATCACCGATCGATTACGCCGATTTAGCTAAATACCAATCAACAGACAGCGAATTAATTAAACTACGTGACAACAGAAGATTAAAGTTCGAAAACATCAGGCTTCCGGGCTCCACAATAAACATTAGCTGCGACATATCTACAGGAAAAAGTCGCCCTTACTTACCACAACATTTCCGTAAACAAGTTTTCGACGTCATTCACGGCATGAGCCATCCAGGAAAAAGAACTACCAGAAAAATGATAACCCAAAGATACCTATGGCCATACATGAACAAAGATATTAACAACTGGTGCAGATCATGTATAGCTTGTCAAAAAGCAAAAATACAGCGACATACAATATCACCCCTTGGCAAATTTATGACAGCACAACGCTTTGAACATTTACACATTGACATCGTCGGACCACTCCCTATCTCACAAGGCAAGAGATACCTAATCACAATCATAGACCGTTGTACATCGTGGCCCGAAATATTTCCAGTAGAAGATATAACTGCAGAAACAGTGGCCAAAGCACTTTTCGAAGGATGGATTATTCGATTCGGATGTCCATTACGCATTACTACTGACCAAGGCAGACAGTTCGAATCAAGAATATTTGAGTCACTTACACAATTTTTGGGCATACACAAAATCAGAACAACGAGCTATCACCCACAGTCGAGCGGGAAAATCGAAAGATTCCATAGAACTTTAAAAGCGGCATTAATGACAAGGGAAGCCAGCGATAATTGGGTAGAAGAAATCCCAACAGTCCTACTCGGTTTGCGGAGTAGTTTACGAGAAGACACGGGCTATAGTTCAGCAGAGATGTTATACGGAACGCCAATAAGACTCCCTGGAGGATTTTTTGAATCATCAACAACACAACTATCAACGTACGAAGAATTTGTAAAACAGATACAAAAAAACATCACACAAATGACATCAGTCCCAAAAAGAGAAAAACACAACCAAACCATATTTGTACACCCCGAACTTAAGGAATGCTCGCATGTATTCGTGCGGTGTGACAGAATGAGGAAAAGCCTGACACCGCCATATGAAGGTCCTTATCCAGTGATTAGAAAAACGGACAAAACATTTTGCATTAGAATTAAGGACAAAGAGACGATAATATCAATCGATAGATTAAAACCAGCCTTCATTATCAACAACGAACCAGATTACGTGCTGAACACGAGAAACAGCGACAAGAACGCACATACGTACATCACAAGGTCGGGCCGTACAGTCATCCCAGTAGCACGTTACGGAATTTCGCAAACGCAAGCAACTTGTACACATATATAAAGAACGCAGATGCTAAATACACAATACAATCATCGCAAGTACGCTACAACGAATACAACATGGGCATACAAAGTTCCAAGGACCAAATTACATATAACACGGACACCTGTCTAAACCAAAATGAAGCGGAGCAACTCCGAAACATCATCCAGGAAGACCTGAAATGGACCAGGAACATCGCAATGGGACAAATTATTTTAACAATCAGCGTACTCATTATCTACGGCCTATTGAAAACCATGGACAGAAGAATGAAAGTATTTACGAAAAAAAATCAACACTCATGCAATGGATAACAAGGCATTTGAACTCAGCACATAAGTCACAACACCGTCAGCGCATACGTCGCACTCGACACCACAACAACCGTCAGCACATTCCACGCATCAATGTCAAGGCCATACCCCATCATAATCGTTTACAATAATAGACAACCTATATATTTTTTTTCTTTTTTAAAGGGGGGTGTACTGTTGCCACCTACAAATTCAGCATTACGTGACATCGTCGGACTTACATCATCTACATCTGACCTACTAACCTACTACACCGACATCTACATAGGAAGCCCGACCTTAAGCATAAGCACTTTTCGCACGTAATATTATAGTATTTAAGCCGCACCACATCTTACAATAAACCAGACTAAAACTAGATCTTGTGTCTCATTATTCTCTCCGTCCGCAAGAACTCCACAACACGCTCTACCGTCGGTGCTTTGGGCGACGCAAGCGTGAGTACCTGTATTTAGGTTCACTGCATGAGGGCTTTGACTCGAGATGATACCCGGTTGCGGTGGCCCGCCCGCACAACGTAGATGTACGTGTACGGCGCGCGTGTGTCTATATACCATAGCCGGTCACTAAAGAAAAAGGTGGTTCAAAGTTCTATTAATTCTACAAATTATATTGCCATTAATTTACTATTTACGGTATGACCATGGGATAAAAATATAATTATCGCCACCCTTTATTTGACTGTTTTGTTTCACCAGCAGAGTTGCGACCTCGTTAGATATGATTTATTATTTATTTTTTTAGTGAACATTTTTGAAGTTAAACTTAACCTGTATCTTAAACTATTAGGCAAGAACCTATTGTCGTCTACTATGTGTATCGTGTGAGCTCTCACGCCGGAACTGGTCGCCACAACGGCACTGGTGCGGGGTTGATGGAGAGGGAGAGAGAAACACGTGTTTATTTATTTTTACCGAAGAATATTTGTACGTAATTTGAAAAGAATCGATAAAGAAATTTTCTCCCCATACACACTTTGCCGCTTTGTTACACCCCCTTAGGAGCGGAATTCATAAAATCCTTTCGTATATATAAGAACCTCTATGTCATAAATAAAAACGTTCTTCAAAATTTAATGTTTCTAGCTTTAATAGTTTCGGCTTGGCTACCGCCAAACGTTTGAACGACTCATTACCATGTCGTAGTAGTAGTAGTAGTCGTTCAACCCGCTTCACATGCCTAATTTACACAACCAGAGGGTGAAAATTGACAAATGCCGGATATTACCCTAGAATATTTGATTCGACTCGTAATTTGAAAAGAATCAATAAAGATTTTTTTCTCTTCATACAAACTTTGCCACTCTGCTCCACCCCCTTAGGGGTATAATTTCGTAAAATCATTTCTTAGTGAATCTCTACGTCATATAAAGAAACCACAGTCAACATTTCAAGTTGCCAGCTTCAATAATATCGGCTTGGCGCTAATGATTTAATGAGTCGTCCAACCCGCTTTGAGGGCGTAATTTGCACCAGAGGGGGAAAATCAACAAATGCTGAAACACGTGTTTATTTATTTTTACTGAAGATAATTTGTACGTAACTTGAAAAAAATCGATAAAGATTTTTTTCTCCGATCATTTTTTAAATTGACATAACTTTTTTTTTAATAAACCAATTCACATAAAATAAAGCCTAAATGTTAAGTGAAGCTTACCACAATATATTAGTGAAAACCGCGTCTAAATCGGATAAGCCGTTTCTGAGATTAGCGTGCACAAACACACAGACAAACAGATAAACAGACAAAAATTTAAAAAATTATTGTTTTGTGTTCTATTAGTGTTGATAAAGGTCCCAGTAACATTTTTTTTCATATATCTTCCATGTACAGACAGCGACCCGTTACATTTTTATTATATGTATAGATCTTTAGGACAGGTTGCTGATATTTCCTTTACTACATCTCTAAAAAATTTATAGACAAATGGTAGCCTCTGAAAACAATGCCTTCGCATCTCAATTCCTAAAAGCAGTCAGTCCTATACTGCCGTCGGATTTGTTTAATGAAAAGGGATTTATTTAGATGAAAATGTCTCATCTTAAGAGGCCTACGCTTGTCCCTTGTTTTTTTTTTACTGTATTTTAAATCAAAATATCTTTATTTGCTTCAAATTCCTTCCATCTTGACATATTTAACGATCCATCTGTAAGGTGTTTAAATATTTGTCGCAAAAAAATAAAATCACCATTGCTTTGTGGCAGGTCTTAAAATGTGGTTTTAAATTATTGTGTCCAGTCTTACTACTCGAAATTGTTTAAAAATGATGTGTGTATCATATATAATATCGGATATTTTAATATATAATATAAATAATGTGAAAGATTTTTCTTTGACAGTAAAGTAAAAAATAGACGTTTGATACTGTTCAAAGCGATTAAGCCTCTACTCAACTTTTGGTGCGTTTTGTACGTTGCCTACGTAATCTGTTACAAACGATCTGAAAATTGATAAAAATGGCCTCTTTTTTATTCATGTATCTATCTAACAGGGCAAGCGGTAAATCTCAAAGCGCCCGATTTTAATGGACGTATAAAAGGGCGTCATTTCTGTCCATTAAATACCTTTTAAATGTTTGATCCTTTTTTATATTTGCTATGGCGATGATCTGCGAATAGATTGGGGTAAAAAGGTATCGTGTTAATTACGTCTGTAAAATGTATCCACACCGTTCCATTGACCTGTCTTCTTATCTTTCTTAAATATAATCTTTAACAATAAAATATAACCTGTATTAAATACCTACATAAAGTATTTTTATATATGCAATATTCATTGTAAATTGAATATGCACAGGCTGAAGTAAAAAATGAGGTGGAATCCTTTCAATTATCTGTCAGCGCGTCACACGGCGAGAATAATAAATTATGAGTATGTCGCAAGTTGTCTACACCAATAACCCGTTACACCGTTTCTTGGAAAAATCAAAATGCGAGGGGCTGAGAAAATATAATTTCAAATAAAAGTTCGAGTGAGGGGTGGTCACAAGTTTCTTAATTAAAAGTTACCTCGGACGATGCTAGGGAGGGAACTTTGACCCAGAAATAAATAAATAAAAACGAGAGCAGTGACGATACTGTCACGAGTCGCTCATTTATTTGTCTAAAGACTTTTGCTCAGTTCGCCAAACATGTTTAATAATCTGCACTCACAAGATCTATTATAAACGCGCTCGACACATCTATTCCATCTCCGACGCAACTACTGCGAGTTTATCTCTTTACCGTTTATTTATTTCTAGTCTATACATTTCCTTTTGCGTCCTGAATTGAAAAATATTTGATTCCAATTCTAGAAAGAAGTTTACGATTCGTCTCGTAAATAAAACGTATTTTTGTTGCAGCACTCTATGCTTTATTTCTTCCATCACTACGAACTGCCGGTGATAATTCAACAAGCTCAACTGCAGCAGCTGCTTCTTCGCACCCATCGAGGTATGGCGGGTATGATGGGCCTAGCTGGGATTGCAGCATTGGCGAGTGGTGCTGCATATCATGATGCACCTGGTATAGCTACGCAAGCAACTCCACCTACGACTCAGTCTACTACACAGACTGTCCAGAACACTGCTCAGTCTACAACCCAAACTTCACCTTCTGTCTCAACCGTACAGACAAACACTACTCATACGGGTGATGTCATATCTGTTCGAACTACGGAATCTAGTGCGGTTGAAACAAATACAGGCGAGGAGAATCAGGAGACTGTTCCTACGCTTGCTAATGAGGATGTAGGAAATACAGACAAAGATACAACTAATAATAACCCTAGTAATGATTCTGCTCTCAAGATAGAAGAAATTGCTAGAAGAGACGATGCTGATAATACAGCAAAAGTTGCAGTTATGGGTACTAACTCCATCACTGAAAATGATTCAGAGACACTTCCAAGCGGAACTAGTAGCAATCTAAACAATGTTAGGGACATCAATAACGAAGCTCTTACTTTAGACCGTAGACGAAAAAACAGTATGGATTTGAGTAATGAAGAAACTCCCATGATTTTCAATCAAGCAGAGGTGAGTAGCGAAAGTTTAGCTCCCAGAACTTCAACCGAGGCTAATGATTTAAATTAATACATATTGTATTCCTAATGTCGTTTCTCTATAGCCGTGTTTAGTTCAGATTTTTAGATTGATAACTACCGCTTTTGTAAACAAGTGACAATGCCCTAAAAATTTATATAATAATTATACCATGTAGATGATACTGTATCGATGACTTAATAGATAAATGTTATCTTCGATTAAGATCAGTGTAAGTCACAATATTGTAAAGGATGATGGATCTTAGTAAATATTGACAAAAAATATGGTTTACGATTCTCTTACTTTTTTTATAGAATAATAATTATTGGTATGTTATGAGGTGATTGTAGTATAAGAAGTACTCTGCCATTACCTAAAAGAGATAATGTAAATATTTATGGTATTCTAACATTGGAAGTATATTGTTTTATCAAATTAATAACTTGTTTTGATAATGCTTAGAAATTGGCGCTGGAGGTGGCATACTCTATACAGTGATTTAGGTTATAGCAATTAAATATTTTTGTTCAAATATGTTTCTTATTTTTACTATCCCTTTAACCTAGTTGTCACTAATAGATGTTTTTATTATACTTTTTTTGGGTTATGGTCCCAGGTTAAGGGAGGGCGACTTGATGGTTTATAACCACAAATTTCCAGTTCCTGTCCTTTAAGTAGATGCTTTGATTTTGGCGCAGGCTATTAGTTTATTATAGAATTTGTGGTGAAACAAGTATATAGTCATTAGCAAATTGTTTTACTCGTTGCATACAGCATTATGGAGACGATGATGGAGATGATATCGTTCACATTATATTAACGAAAGCCAGATGAAATAATTAATATCGCTCTACTATTATGCGTTTTAATGTTTTGTGTCTTGAGCGATTAAGAATGTCTGAATGTATCTACGCATTTTCCTCTTTCTCTATAGTTTATCAAATGGAGATGGATTGAAGCAGCAACTATATTTATGTCCCCATATCTAGAGGTTAAAATACTGTTTTTAATAGAAAGCAAAATTGGTGTATCACAGTAGAATATACTCTGATGGTTAAGTTATTTAAAATGCGTTAACGAATTCTCAATGTTGTGTAGTTCTACCTGACATCATCCAGTTGATGCGTATAGGGGAATTGGTTCTTCATTACAGGTAGGTACTTTTGTATCATAAATTGTTGATAGGCAATTATCCTGGTAATAAGGCGCAAGTTACTTTCAGTTTAATCCTTTTATGAAACCCATTGGTTTCATATATTTAAAAATTACAGCTGGTATACTTTTGCATCTAAGATCACATTGTCTGCTATTAGGGACTATGTAATCAACTACTAGCTCTATTATTTAGAAGCAATATTAGACAATAGAATATTTATACAGAACCAAATGCAAAGCACTTTTATTAGTTTCGACGTTATGAGACGTGTTCATCACGTCTCATAACGTCGAAAAAATAGATGAAAAAGGAGTATATTACAAGAAGTCTCGAATTGGCAGCAGCGGTTAAAGAATAAGAGGTGACTCTAGGTTGCAGTATGGACATGTGATGTGGAACGAGACCTAAGTACTTGGAAGAAAGAGTAATTAGGAAAGATTCGGCAAATTATCTTTAATATGTACCTAATAATGTTCATAAATTAAAACGGCCATATTAACAAATATATCGTTTATTGTCTGTTATATTACACAGTATCTTAAATTACAATTTTTCGTTTTTTTACAATATTTCTTTATTAAGTTCTAATTTGTATGAGATTTCACGGCATATGGCCGATAAATGTCATAACACAAATATTGATTCAACATCCAAGGTATTTATTAAATAAAATTGGAGACAAAATTGTAGGTGCTTGATTGAAATTAGACCAAACCTCATTTTCATTAGGAACTTTGAAACCGTATGAATGTTAATTGTGGAATTCGCACCTCGTGATTCTGTACCTATTTTTCATACATCTATGTACTTGTAGTACATTTTAAAGTTCATATTACTGCCACTAATATTATAAATAGTATTAGTTAGTTAGTAATATTTACATAGAAAATTATAGTATACATTTTTATAAATTTTAAACGCTAAGTAGTAATGAAGCTATATAAATACAATTATTATTTAAAATTGCTAAATAGATTTCCATCACAAAATTATTAAATTTATTTCATTATATATGAACCTATCAAATACATATAATAGTGATAGTAGTTAACACTAATTCAGCATTATCCTTGTTATTTAGTCATTAGTCGTAGTGCTGGCTATCTGTGGACAAAATAAATCATTTTAAATTATCATAATTATCACAACTTATTTATAGTTGATGTTTTTAAAAAACAAATAAGGCGCTGTGTGGTAGCGGCTACGAATACTACCAACCCTTACTTTGCTCGTGGATGTCGTAAAAGACGACTAAGAGTCTTATAACGGCCTGGGCCAACTCTATCTGATGCCGTTTGGTCAATAATTACATTCCCAAGGAGGGTTGATGTCTGGCAGGCGGCCGGTCATAAAACTATTGCCAATAAGTTTTACAATATGTTCTATGAAAGAAGAGTACATATTGTATCCACCCCAAGTAATTAGGAAAAGAGTAGGAGAATGATGATGTTTTTAAAAAACAAAAAAATATATATTCTTTTAGGATCATGTGGTTTTAGCTATCACTCTTCTATCTGGAGTTTACTTTTCTTGGTAATGTTGTTTTAGACCAATTGGCGTTTGAGAGAAATAAGTCTTATGCAATAAGCAATGTCTGGTGCTACCACAAAATATTAAATATTATACCAATTTGTAAATAAACTATTCAGATGTTATTTGTTAAATATAGTATACATAAATACCTTATAATTTAAAAGTTGGAGATAGCCTGAGAGACTCGGATTTGGAAGAATGAATCAATGTATGCATACAGCTCGTGTCGATACACCAAGTGCGGGAATCTGCCAACGGGAGAACAAACATATTAATTATAATAATATCCGCCTGACCATATTTTAACCTAAGCGAGTAGGCTCAAATTACACCCACATTTACACCCTCTATTTCCTACTTTCATAATCTCATAGATATTATGATAGATGTCCGATATGACCCAAAGGGAATGTATCCTTTTTTTTTTGACGCCGGGCTACGGTATGGTTAAAAGGAGAATGTATCCTGCGATGAATGTACGTTAATTCTAAACAGTTATGGATTCTTTGCACCACGCCTATTTAAAATATTTTTAGCTTTTCATTGAAATCAATGAAGTTTCTGTTACGATTCAAGTGAATTGAAACCATAAACTTACTCCACAGCTTGAAATTTAATTCATCTTCCTAGCTTATATAGATTTTCCTCGCCTTCTTCACTTATAATTTTGAATTCGAATCATGGCTCGTGCCAGTATTGCTGAGTTTTCTAAGTAAGCACATAATGTGGTAGTAGAATCGTATTTTATTATAGGAGACTAAAATTGAGAAATACTGTTATATAGTGTGATGATGGGTTAAAATACATTGTCCGTTGCATCCCGTAGGAGTCGTAAAAGTCGGCTGAGGGATCACGAGCAGAAAAGGTAGCAGCACTCTTTGCCGACGTCAACCCAACCACTAAACTGGAGGCACATACAAAAGTGTGGTGATTATCCCACTTGTGGAGCTCCAACGGGTTATACCTTTGTTCAACAGTGTACGTCGATAAGCTGATAGATGAATGGAAATGGAAACCTAATAAAATTACTGTCCTGTATGAGTTATTGTGTTGGACGAAAGCCATGAAGAAACAATGATATTGGTGGGAAAGTATGTATTTTCCAGGAATATGCCTGGAAGTAATATATTATCAAATGTCAAAGTGCTGCTATCAATCCGAACAGCTGTTGCTAGCCGTGCCTAGCCAGGCAGGATACGATAAGCTTATACAGTCCACCACCGAAAATAGAATAGAATAGAAATATTCTAGTAAGGTCACCTATTACCATTAAATTATATTAGGAAAACTTAATCCATTCTCAATGTGTTGATATGTCTGCCGTGGCACGGAGTCCTCTCTTTCCGGTTGGTGCAGTGTTGTCGGGGCACGGGTGCTTCGGCAAATACCTGCACAAGATCGCAAGGAGGGAGTCGACTCTGTCCTGCCACCAGTGTGGCAGTGACGAGGACACGGCGCAACACACGCTGGAGGTCTGCGTGACCTGGGCCCGGCAACGCTGTGACCTCGTCGCTGTCATCGGTGCCGACCTGACGCTGCCGGCTGTCGCGAAAGCGATGGTCGACAGCATCAGGAATTGGGACGCGGTCGCCGCCTTCTGCGAGGCTGTCATCTCGCAGAAGGAGTCCGCGGAACGGGTCCGGGTGGATTCCCGGGACCCGGGCCGCCGGGGCGGCGCAGGCGGGAGTATCTGCGCCTGATGCCGCCCTAACCGAGGCTTCGGGTGATCGGACCGGGGAATTGTCCGGTCACCCGACGTGAGGCCACCGCGTGAGGACCACGCCCCGACGGCGAAAGCTGTCAGGGCATCGACAAGAGAGGAACCCGCAAGGGTATACCGCCGGGTGGGCCACCGAAGTCAAAGATCGGGTACCGGTGGCCCGCTCGCACGCCGAAGAGAGGAGTTTGCAGGGTGGGTCCATGGGGTTGCGTGCCGCCTCTTCTGTCGCCCCGGACGTTTTGTCGGTTGTTGTTGTGTTGTTTCAATTTCAATACTCATATAGTACAGTTCTTTCTTTGTTCCATACATTATTGCAGTTCGAGTATCATCTATATCCGTTAATTGTATTATTGTTAAGTCCTTTGCGATACCGGGAATACTTCTTTAGTTCGAGCAATTTTCTTAAAAAATAAATAACAAGACGGCTGCCATCTAGATAAAAGTCCAATCCTTGTAGGATTAAAATAAATAAAAAATCCTGCTCACAGGTTTGTCTTTGGCCTTATGTCACC
Organism: Lymantria monacha; assembly: GCA_905163515.2. Taxonomy (NCBI): domain Eukaryota; kingdom Metazoa; phylum Arthropoda; class Insecta; order Lepidoptera; family Erebidae; genus Lymantria; species Lymantria monacha. Next base: position 12,519,108 of record LR991098.1, on the reverse strand, counting down.
GCGCTAATTTAGAGTTTCGGTCGACCATAACACCGCTTTCAAAAATTGTAAGTATAGCAATCCTTGTAGCCCGGTCAACATTTAAGAAGGAAGGAAATTTTATTTTATAAACCTCATACATTAATATAGACACCAACGAAAGAAATAAATACTAACTAAAAAACGCATGAGTTGATTATGTACGAGGCCAAAATATGATGCCCGTCTCAGCTTATAGTACAGTAGACACGATACTACGCCACTGATATTCTGACGGGCCCGCACAATGAGGTCAGGGATATCAAGCAACAATATATACAAAAAAAAGTAAAATAGTAACATTTGAAACAATAACATTAGATTAAGAATAACATTAATTAATACTAAACTATATCATATTCTAGTTTTTAATAATTATCATATAGAATAGCTTAATAGAAACATATTATTTAATTAAGACATATAGAAATAAACATTAATGTAAAAAAGAAATTACATAAATCTTGTGTTTAGCTAGAAGAAGTCCTTAATGAAGTAGTATGAGAAATAACTACAGTTAATTTGTGGTCTGTGTACGGAATATGAAGTTATCAGTTATTGATATTCAAGTAGTATAAGTCTTTTTTGGAAAACCCTTGTAGTTTATAAATACAATAAATGAGGTTGGAGTACATTCCAGCAATGAGTTTTAGCAAACCTAAAGCTACCGCGGAAGGTAAGTAGTTCGATGTTTCTGAGTATTCATTAGGTAAGATGATGCTCTAGTTATGTATTTATTATTTTCTCGAGACCAGCTTATCTTCTCCTAAAGATACATAGGTTTTTTTATGCAAAACATACCAAACAAAAGTGTAGCTAGATGGAGATGCCTACGTGCTGACAATTTCATAATGTTACCTGCGTTCAAGAAAGGTATGATATGTGAGTATCGAGGAATATCATAGCAGAAACGGGCGCAAGCATTTTACACACGCTGTATTAGTTTTCCCGATCTAGCTAATAAGCACGTACCATAAACACTGTTAGCTTAATTCATTTTCGATAAAATGAGTGATTCACAAAGCGTGACACGTAAATCGATACTAAGGTAAGGGCGAATTCGGTATAGATGTTTAAGACGGTAAAAGCAATTTCTTACTACTCCAGTACGTGCACCTCGAAATGAAGTTGACCATCGAAATTACCCCAAGATTGTGAGTCTCGGAAACCTGGTCAATAGAGCAACCGTCGATAAATATGTCAGGATTTGAAATTTTTATTTTTCCTATGCATTTTTAGTTCCTAATATTAATTATTTAGATTTACTAGGGTTCAATACAAGACAACTTTGAAATTTGCCCATTTTGTTATACGATCTAGATCATCATTTATTTCTTTCGTAGAAATGACACATTCTTCAGGTTTAGAAGACCGTTAGATTTGTAAATCATCAGCATATAAATGGAATTTTGAATTTAGTATTTCATTGGTAATATCAGCACTGTATAAAATAAAAAGAAGAGGGCCGAGTATGGATCACTAGAGACTGGGCTAAGGGATGATCTAGCTATATTGCCATCACTGCTATACAATTGAATAAATTGATCTCTATGAGGCAGATAACTATGGAACTATTTTACTGTTTTTGAATTACATCCATAATATGAAAGTTTAAAGAGAAGAAGCGTAATGTTAATGCAATCAAAAGCATGAGAAAAAGGAGAGTAAGGAGTGCTCCATGCCCAGGTCGCTAACTGCCAATGCATCATCAACTAAATTAAGAAGAGCGGTAGTTGTGCTATGGCGCTGCTCGAAACCAGATTGCATGCTAGGTAATATATGTTTCTATTATATCTTTCGAGGTAATCCCTCATTTGATTATTATCGATCCGCTCTAATACCTTAGATATATATAGTATTTACAGGAGTACCTGTTGATATAAATGTTCAATATATTAGAAAAAAGCACTTCACTTATATTCTTTGTTCAGTTTAAATGAGTAAATTTATAGATATAAGTAAATAAGTTTTTTTTATAAAACATATTTCTAAACTTGAGTGCTGTGTAGTAGCGAATGCGAATACTACCAACCCTCCCTTTGCTCATAGATGTCGTAAAAGACTAAACTTTATATCCATCTGGATCAACTCCACCTGATTCCGCTTGGTCAATAATTACATTCCCAAGTAGGATTGATGTCAAGCAGTTGGCGGGTCATAAAACTATTGCCAATAACTTCTGCAATATGTACGAGTACATATATAGGATATATAGAATAAAAAGGAAAATTGTTTACTACGCATATTTATCGCTGTAGCATTTAAGCTAATACCGGCTATGAAATCACCGTGGTAAGAGCAAATGTACTAAAATGTTAAATTTTTATGAAGCTTCAAATTGTACCAATTTTTATGAAGCGAATTGTGGGAGCATCGTGCGTAGTAGGATTATGATAGAGACAAATGTACGCGCGACTCAATGCAATGCCACAAGACAGAGCGGTGCGAATCGCCGTAAATTAAGCAGCCACTTTTCATACAAAATAATTTAGACGATTTTGTAGTGTAAATGTGCGATATATAAATACAGCATCTTTCATTTCGGCGATTTTAATCCGATCGCCCTAATGGATGTGAAAATAGCTTAAAAATGAGCTAAAAATATGAACATCTTCTCTCGATAATTTAGATCCACATTGGAGAATGCCATATCTGCATACGTTCACCTCGAGCATCGTCACCAAATACTAAGTCGTTCATGGCATTGCCGCCGCTCCACTCAATACCTAGCTGCCGCATTTCGTTAGGGCCTGAAGTTTTGTCTGCACCGAAAAAGAATCGAAAAGGATCTATCTAAATAGTGGTTTGAATTTCTATCAGTGGTAATTTTTTTCATGGTTCAAAACCGATTTATAAAAAGCCGTAAATTATTTAGGCGTAATTTATTTATAAAATTAATAATTTATATATTTATAAAGATTTATAAATTACCATATCAAATATCAAATCCACAAAAAGCTATTTATAATTAATGAATATTTTTTCATTAATTAATTAATAAGCAACTTTTTTATGAATTATTGATTTAACTGATGAAATAGTAAATAGTACTAATATTAGGGAAAATACGATTTTAAGATTAAGTGTAAAAATTTTGCCATCACCTAGGTACTCGAAGCACAGAGGTGTCCTCAGAACATAAACACCCGATTGCTGACCTGTTTTGACTTCGATCGACTGCAGGGATGCGCTGTTTTGCTGCCTTATCCATTAGGTAACTCTTCGCATTATCCTAGTCCTAACCATCTGTGTTCATATTTTATCTTGTTAAGAAACACCAAAGGTACTATCTTAATGGCAAAGCAAAATGCGCATTTTTGAGCAATTTTTATGTAGAATTTCTATTAGATTTTTAAAAATGTCGATGCATAAATAGTCGTTAATTGTAATTATGAGAATTGAATTTAATATTATTATCATAGTACCTACTAGCTTTCCTCTGGTTTGTCGTGAAACTGACGAAATTTACTGTTGCCTGGACATCAAGCCTCACAACAAATCAGTATAATTGCTAGGAGCCACTAGTTTATATCTACAAATTAAACATAAATACTTATATAAGTTTTAAAAAAAACTACGGTTATGAAAGATTTTTTTAAATCGTGGTCCGTCTTCTATTGCCGTATCTTCGAACCGTTCTCGTTGATGATTTTCTCCTTGGTAGCTACGTGTATTCTCAAGCAATAACATCTCACAATGTGTGTTAATTCCCCAAGAATACGCGTGACCTCCAAGTTAAGAATAGGAACGGTTCTACTTTCTTCTGGTTTAAAACTCCACTTCACTTTTCTAATGATGGCCCAGTTGCCATACAGCATGTTGTTCACCAATTTGCTACAAAACATCAGAAAGAAAATTTTAACTCTGGCTGCTAATATAATATTATAAGTAGGCAGATTTGAAATATTATACGTGTAATCACAAAATAACAATACAATAGACACCACTCCTTCCTTTCCCATGGGTTCTTCAAAGAAGAATAAGGGTCGCAAGAAAATGACATTCCTGTAAGATAATCTTCGAAATAAATCCACTAACACGTCTGACCAGCGTCTTATTTTCTCCTCCTATTGTGGAGAAAGTGGTAGAAATATGAAACAGAAACTGCTATCTAGCAGCGGTAAACCGAGATATATCCACAGCAAATATGGAAGTTTTTATATCAAATCAAATCAAATCATTTATTTTGCATAAGCCCCATAGGGGCACTTACATATTGTCAATTTTACATTGTTTTTTTATAATTAAATTTAATAAATCTACCACCGGATCGGAAAGCAGCCACATACTGAGAAGATCCGGCAAGAAACTCAGTGGGCTCGTCATTTTTTTTTTATTATATTTTTTCACAAAAGAGTTTGGTTACATGTTTAATTTATGTTAGCTCCAGTGATATGCCCTTCGAGTAAAGATTCATTTTTAAAATTTTGTATATAATACAAAATTAAACTAAGAATATTTATAAAACAAAAAAGAAAGAAAAATGGCTGGACCAGATCCCACAAGCGGCACCCGATCACGAGTTAACTATTAGAGCAGCCATCACGCCCCTCAACCACATTGGAGGGAAGGGAGAGACCCGCTCCACGTAGCTACCGCAAGCAGAGACCTTTTCTCTATAAAACTCTATATCTACCAACCAGTCTGACTATCGGACTATAGTAGGCCGTTATCCATCCTATTGCATATTTTAATATATTCAGAATCTTCGTAACGGCTCCAACGATTTACATGAAATTCGATATACAGGTTTCTGGTACGATAAATTGATATAAATAGATTTCATTTATGGAAAATTTTATTTCATCAGTGTTTTCAACCATCATCATTCTCCTACTCTTATCCCAATTACTTGGGGTCGATACAATATGTACTCTTATTTCATAGTACATATTGTAAAAGTTATTGGCGATAGTTTTATGATCGGCCGCCTGGCAGACGTCAACCCTCCTTGGGAATGTAATTATTGACCAAACGGCATCAAATGGTGTTGGCCTAGGTCGTTATTTGGCTCTTAGTCGTCTTTTACGATATCCACGAGCAAAGTAAAGATTGGTAGTATTTGTAACCGCTACCACACAGCTTAGTGTTTTCAACCAATGAAAAAAATATAATTATAATAAAAAGGTAAATTTAGACACTGTTATCGGGAATAAAAATAGCTCAGTTTGGGAATCGAGCAATCGCTTAATCTACAGAGATACAATCTTTGTTGAACGAGCTTACCTCGAGGTTCTTTTTATAAATTATGATTTTTTTTAATATATTTAGATTTTAAAAGGTTCTTACGGCGTTTCGAAATATATTGAGACTAAATTATATACTGATATAATATGTGAATCTTTGTATACCTTTCAACATAATATAGATATGAACTAGGTTTTTAAATTAAAAAAATAGTAGAAATGGGAAGGGAAATCAAGAATCGAAATGGAGCTATCAGGGTTGAAGATCGATTTCGCAACTGAGAAAATTTTTTCTTGATGACATGCTAAATTTTCATTCATATACTAATTATATTTTTTTTATCGCCTGAAAACATTGATGAAATTACTTTTTCTATAAATGAGTCCTAATGGGATAAATTTATCGCCCCCGAAACTTACTGCATATTAAACTTCATGGAAATCAATAATCGTCAAATATTAAATATATAATACAAGATTCATTTAAAAGTATTAGATAACATCATTTATCTGTTTCTAGAAACAATTTCATTAAAGTTTTACATTCAAATACTTTGTACTAAAGCATTGGAAAGTTATTAAATAAATAATATCATTTAAAATGAACAAAGATCAAAATAAGATGACACAGTCAATATTTATGTGTAGGTAGGTACTTATCTGAGTTTCACTCGGTTATGGACGAATTTCCAACAAGAAGGGCAGTGGGACTAATCGCTAGCGGGGTTGCGTCGGCACGAACAGTCTCGCAGGCACATCCGCATATAACCGGGTAATCCGAGCACCGGATACTCGTGAATAGCGAACACCGGTGGATTTACTACCGTACAAAACAGACACACAGCTGATCGTCGAGATTAAATGGTACACGCCACGTTTCAGATAGACTTGCTCTTGTTTGGAGAATGTTCGGCTATTTATTTCGAATAGAGATTTCCGACAGGAGCACCTAAAACCATAATAAAATTTACAAAAACAAAGACGTATATTGGGCCTTTATTTTTGAAATCACACAATTCTATTAAAAGTATTCTAAAACTACATTGTTTTCTTTTTTTTCGTTTATAATGAATGCTTATCGATAGTTCTACAATAAAAATAGAGCGAGGATCTCTAAGCTTGACTTTTGATCACACTTGGAGAGGCAGGAGTACATTATTGAACATCTTATTTAACTCATGTAAAAAGTTAATCATTCCTATTGGAGTTGGATTACCCATTAGTCGCATTATTCTTAAGAATACAATACATCAATACTGCTTTATATGCCCATGAAATCGTTAAAACCAGCAAAGGGATTACAAGTAGAATTTACAGCAACGTTTTTCTTTTTCTAGCAATTTATAATATCAACTGCAATCGCCAGCCTGTTTGTCAAACATAGTAATTATAGTATTATCAAGAGGACTTCGTAGGGAATAGGAAGTCCCACAGTGGACAACGAGAGGCTGCTAGATCAACAGAAAACCATCAGAGCAATAGCTAATGTATCTTACCGTTACACATTGGTAATTAACAATTAAAAAGCTTTGATTCCTTTACAGCGAAATTATTTATTATTATTATTTAAATATGTATGTAGGCATTCTATATATAATTTAATATAATATTAATAATACTAATTATTTATGTAAATAACCGTTTGATAAATAAACAATATGATTATAATATTATTTGCAAGTCAATTATTCTCAAACAATAATTCTATAAAATAAACGGTACTGATTTTCAGTACTGTTTATTTTTTGATCTACTAATAAGCTTTCCACAAATAATTTAATATACAGGGTGGAAGTGGACCGCTCCCGAAAACAAAGACAGGTGACCCTACTAGTCCTACTTGTAATGATAGGCTAGAAAAAATCGATCAGGATGAAAAAAATTTTTCTTTTACACAAATATTTTTTAAGTTTTTTCCACATTGCATCGTATAAGGACAGTGCCATGTAACGATAACTCGATAAAAATACGTAACTATACTCAGATGAGAAAAGACGCAATCTATTCAAAACTCACGATCATATGTTCAAGAGTTCAACGACCTCGCGTGGTGAAAAAAAATTTTTTTTTCATCCGAATCGATTTTTTTTCTAGCCTATCATTTCAAGTAGGACAAGTAGGGTTACCTGTCTTTGTTTTCGGGAGCGGTCCCTTACACCCTGTAAATCTATTTTCAATTTTATGCCTTATAATATTCTCATTGAGTTGCCACCTAAAGATGCAGTTCTATTTTTTCCATTTATACAGACATAAGCTCTTTTGATCGCATTATAAGTTCAAGACACAACAGACTTTCATATAAAGAGAAACATTTGTGACAGCTTTTTAACCGCTATTTGTTGGGTGGCAAGATCTTTAACCTACAATCAAATATCAAACGGTGTTCACCGGATAGCGGGGCTTTAACCGGCCTCCGTTATCTAAGGGCGGCCTCTTTGATCCGACCGGGTCGCTTTGAAGTTGCACGCGCCCTTTGTGCTGTCGCAGTCACCCGCCTCTGTCTTCATATAACCTGCACAAACGATAAAGGTTATTTAAGAAATTATAGCGCAGTGACAACGTTACCAATAATCACATTTGTTATAAATCAAAGGCGTTCCCATTCACCTATCATTTTTCGTTATCCCAAATTTCAAACTGTTATGGGATATATAGTAGAATCCGGTTACTGAAGAGAATTGACAAATCCGTCATACTAAGCGGTCGTCATACATAGTAGAAAGTCTCAGATAATGTTAGGTACATACATAATATCGGTCTAATAAACAGTAAAACTTCAAAATTAACAGCTGAATTAACACTAAGTCAACATGTTCTTGTCGTAATTCTTTTAAAGAGCCTCGCTCACTTTCAAATCAAATTAAATGATTCTTTAATCATCTACTTGTTTTTAAAAAATATTGATAATTTCGAATGACTGACTCCAAATTTGCAAGAAATTAATATGAATCACGATCTTCTAGGCTTTTTTTTTTGCTTTTCTTTTTTTTTTTGTTTTTGGTAGGCTATGGCCCGGTCACACGTCGCCCGCACCGGGGCGACGGAAGGGCAGCGTGTGGCCCCATAACCCACCGTATTCCCTCCCCATCGCCATTCGGCCGGCCAGTGGTATCGCTTCCTTGCCTTCCGTGCCCAGCCCGGCGGTTTACCCTTTCAGGTACCATCCCCCTTCGACGTCCCGGCTAACTGCTGGGGCGTCGCCCTCACGTGGTCAGCCTCTCTGCGGGTGAAGGACTATTCCCCGGTCCAGTCACCCGCGGCCTCAGCTAGGGCGAACATTAGACGCAGCATACTCGCGCCTACGCTGCCCCAGGCGCCGGCGGTGGAGCGTCTCACCGAAGAGGATTTCCTCTGGGAGTCGCCCCGCCGCCTCCTTCCGCGAGACAACTGTCTCGCAGAAGGCGGCGACCGCGTCCCAGTTCCTGACGCTGTCGAGCATCGCCTTAGCAATGGTCGGCAGCGCCAGGTCGGCACCGATGATCGCGACGAGTTCACGGCGCTGCTCTGCCCAGGCCACACAGACCTCGAGCGTGTACTGCGCCGTGTCCTCGGTGTCCTCTCCCTCCTCACGACCGTGTGCAGGTACTTGCCGAAGCAACCATGCCCCGTCAAGACCTGCACCAGTCGGAAGGAAAGGACTCCATGCTGTCGACCCAACCACTCCATCAGCACCGGCCGGAAGGCCTCGATGGTCCGAACACCGAACCGAGGCCTTTCCAGCCGGAATGCCCAACGGCCAATAACGTCACGGCGGGCGTCGCCCCGCCAGGCGGCCATCTCACTAAGCGAGACGGTGCCGCCCCCTGCCTCGGCCTACCGAGCCTGCTAGGCTGAGAATAACGTCATATTCAGCGGTTGGTCAATATCAGCGGCACTATAATAAACGGATTCTACTGTAATTCAACAGTAGTTGATATTTGGTATTTATATGAGTCATTATTACATGCAAACACCAACCATTTACAGTATTTATATACATTTTCTCATCATCTCAGCTCATATATGTCCCACTGCTGCGCTTGAGCCTCCTCCATAATGGGAGGGAAATTGACCTAATATACCACGCTGGTCAGACGTATTGGTATAGGGTTTTGTTTCGAGTTTCCCTTTTCTTGCATAGATATGCGTTTTATATTCCTTAGTCGTCTCTTACGATCACCCACGGGTAAGATGGGGTGTGGTGAATTGTATTCTTACTCCGTCACCACACGGAGTTATAATAAATCAATTGAAATCATTCATGGATCATACGCCACTGTAGAAATATATTTATTATATTTGTACATTTTATCATAGCGTTAGGTTCAGGCGGTTACCCATGGCTATTATTGTCGAAATCATAGAGACTTAAAACCGCCTTATATGCATGATTAGGCCACTTATAAAATCTACTACTACTATCTACTATTGTAAATAATACGTGCCAAAAATAACGATTATAAATGCACTTATACGCAATAGGTATAATAGTACTTCAAACTGAATTTAATAACTAAGAAAAATACCTGCAAATGTAAATTCCAAAATATTTATTTATCATTTATTTTGATTATGCTGTTGAGTTGATATTTTACTAAAATTTACAGTTTTTAGTCAGATTCATATATCAATGTTTTTTTAAATTTGCTTTATTGAAAGAAATGTAAGGTAAAATAAAATGAAAAACTATCTTTAATTACTCTTCACGACCTTGCACAAATTTTACAACACATGAGCATTGCATTTCGAACTGTGAGCTAAAGATTTAAAGTTTAGTGTAGTTCGATGCTATATATAAAGAGTTGAAATCCTGTAGTATTTTACAGCCGTGGTGGCCCGGGCTTGTGCCGATTACAATGTTGTTCATTTATCCGCTTTTATTGTCCAACTAAAATATTATGACAAGTAACAGCATGCTTCCATTGCCATAAACTTCCGACCTTTTGTAACTTTTATATTTATAACTTTGCTAGTTTTTATTTACGTTTCTGTATAAATTTTGTACATCCACTCATCGATACGCAAATGATTCAACTCATGTTTATGTTTGTTCAATCATAATAACCAATCAATTCTAAACATTAGCCTTATTCATAGATTTTATGATATACATGTCCACCATTGGGCCTGAAATAAACCTTAATCTATGATTCGTTATTAATCTAATATTGGTTATCCAATGAAAATAATCTTGAACACTTTATAAAAATATAATAAACTTGTCTCATTTTATATACATATTTAAGATATTGTTATATTCGCTATACACAGCTCTGATTACACAATTGCTCAAAGGCATTAAAACCTTTAAAGCAGTTTTGTGCCGAAAGCTTTTTACCATTTGGTCGCTTACAATTTTATTTTATTCGTCCTGAGGCGTGCGGTCGCCACAAAAGCAAAATTAATTTTAAAATACACCAAAAGAAATTAACTTTCATCTCGTGTCTGAGGGGAAAAGGTGAAAGTTCCAAATGGGGGAATACTCGAAGCGACTTAAAAATAATAAAGCAGACGTAAATGCAAACCGCGCCGGGGACAATCCCATGTTTATTATATTGTTGCTTTGTGCTTTAAATGTTTTTGTGAAACGAATTTTGTGGGCTTCTGGAAAATTTTAAGAATAAAGAACAGTTTGCCATTTTATATCTGTACGGTACAATTCCCTTTATAGGTATATCGCTAATTTTATACCTTTTCTAAGATAACTCATTAAGGGAAAAAATACTTGAATCGCAGAGGACTTTACAAACATAACTAACGAACACATATTATACCCATCATCATCTCATCTCTGCTCAATTTAAGTCCCACTGTTGGGCTCGAGCCTCCTCCATAACAGAAGGGAAATTGACCTACTATACCACGCTAGTCGGACGTGTTGGTATAGGGTTTTGTTTCGAGTTGCATAGATATAACATGCGTTTTATATCCCTTAGTCGTTTCTTACTATCACCCACGAGTAAGATAGGGGGTGGTGAAATGTATTCTTACTCCGTCACCACACGGATAATATACCCCAAATCGGACCAATTCTTCATAAATTGCACAAAAAATTGTTCCAAACTGTAGGTTTCTATATGTTCAGCACTACGGAAGTTTCTGCTCAGACCATCATGCCATCTATGCAGATTGAAAATAAAATTCAAATACGGATCTATGAGAACAAAATAAGTTATTATGTTTACTTGAGTATAGCCACATTTGAAGTAAAACTACTTCTACGGATTTTTATTTGACTGCACAATACACATGTTTTTGATTTTTAATTGTACGACGTTTCGAATTGTCCCCTACATATTACAGCGTTCATAGTTACGGGAGGACTAAGATATTTCACGTCCAACAAGTCATCGATATTACGGAAATATGTATATACATACATACTACAGTATTAATTACTCAATTTTGACCCACATTTCAATGCTAATTCATCGCCAATACAATAAGAAAATGATTCTATATTAAAATAAATAAAATATAGAATTGACTTCTTTTTGTAGTGTTTTTGTCAGTTATTTTTAAACATGGAATTGTTATAATCGTTATATTATGACAATTTATTAATTTTCCCCTAACAAAATCTAATAAGCTGCCAACTCATTGGAACGCGACCACATTGATAAAGATCCGACAAGAAAACTCAGAGAGCATTGTATTAATTAGTGACTTTTAAGAGAGGACTTCTTACTAAAGTTTAATTCTCTTACTAAAATTTAATAGAATATTTTTTTCAACAAGGTAAGAACATTTAGGCAAATTCCTTCACGTATTATTAGTCCTTCATAAAAAGAAGCAAGCTTGTTACCCCCAACCAGAATACCAAGCGTTGAGTTTAAAAATCCTCGTTAACACAGACAATCGAAATAAAATATAGCTTTTTTGCAAGACCCACGATACAAACAGTTCTTCGACTTCATAAGCTAGATCCATCGTGCAATATTTTTAATACAAATTTATCTATTAATATGCTCAAAAATGCATCATTAATGAAAATTAAGGCACCAATTTAAGTTAATACTATATACCATCAAATGTCAATATACCATCATTTCGGCTCATATACGTCCCAATGTTGGACACGAGCTTCCTCCACAATGAGAGAAAAATTTACCTATTATACCAGACGGGTTAGTATAGGATTTTAATTCAAATATTTCTACCCTTTTTTAAGTAGCAGTTGAACTATAAAAATTGATTAACAGTTAGTAATCCGCTCGAGTGAAAAGTGACCTCAGTTTTACTTGAACTAAGAAACCGTCTTATATTTCAGACAGTTTTAATTTAGCGTAGCTCGCTCCCCGCGGTGCGCTTAAGAAGTCTGGGACATTTTAAACTAATTTTTATTTGCCTTTTTGCATGAGCTAAGGATAATCGAACTGCCAATCGAGGAACAAAGGAGTTTGCAAGGAAATAAGATAGCTTCTTAAATAAGTCATATTGATGTAAAGACTTATAGAAGTTAGACCAGTATTAAAATTTATTAATGAGTTGTTTGGACTTTGTATGCTTTGATGAAGTTTAAAATTATATAGATATTTTCAAAACTAAATTTTGGTTGATTTTCTTGTCTCTTTTTACCCGATAATGTTATGATTCTGACTGCTGTGTATATTTGTATGGTGTTATATTAATCTATTCCCTCATACACCTATAAATTACTTATCATATTTTGACAAATGAGGTATCTCAATCTTATTGTCCACTATCTATGTCACGATATAGGCTATGTCGCGACATGTCAAATTCAATATAGTGTTCTCTAAACGACATACAATAATGAAGTAAGACTTTTTTAAACCATACCGTATTACATATTAAATTTTTATTTTACCTAATAAGCTTAACGGGATTAATAAGCACACCTAATTCATCCTATATTTAAATATTATTAGGTATTTTTTGTATATGTATTAGGGTAGGTAGGATCACGCTGTTGACAGTTCTCTGTCTTCAGCCGCGAGCCGGTCCGTTCGGGGTAGTACCACACAGAAGCAGAAGATCGACTTCTGAGTAATGGCAATGTGCTATTGCGCTTCGTTCGATGAGTGAGAAAGCCGGTATCACAACTGGGTAGGTTTGGGGTTTGTATTGGTAGGCAGCGGCCTAGCTATACCCTTGGTATTGCAAAGGTCGGCAGGACACTTAACATCAGGTGTGATGCTTGCTCGTTTGCCACCATAAACAATAAAAAAATGTAAATAAATATTATTTTTCTATGTGTATGTAAATATTATTTGGTATTTACCATTTGGTCGACAGTTACCTATAATTACGTAAGTCAAAAGTCAAAGTCGTAAACACTTGCATATTATAAACTAATTGTTAAATTGGTACTGTATGCTTCTTTATTTTATATTTATAGATTAAAATTCATTACAATAAAATAATATATTAAAATAATTTAATTAAAACATAATTCCGAAAACGTATATAACCTGACTACGTAAAAAGTAATAAACAAAAAAATATTCAACATAAGATATTCAAGCGTAGTCGTAGACTCTTTATCATTACTATTATTTACACAACAATTTATTTCATAGTATCTGTGTGGTGACGGAGTAAGAATACAAATCACTACCCCCTATCTTACCCGTGGCTGATCGTACGAGACGACTAAGGGATACAAAAACGCATATAACATCTATGCGAGAAAAGGAAAACTCGAAACAAAATCCTATACCAACACGTCTGACCAGCGTGGAATAGTAGGTCAAATAACCTTCCATTATGAAGGAGGCCCGAGCCCAACAGTGGGACATATTATGAGCTGTGATGATATTTCATAGTATTACAAAATAAGAAGACTGCAATAAATCAACTTTAAAAATTTCTTATAGACTATAATATAGGCAAAAGACAACATTACGACTAAAGTCCTTCAACACTTTAATCAGCATAACCAAGTTGGCAGAAAAGTATGCATATTGAATAGTGAAACAAAAATGGATGCAAGCTGCAAAGGGGTCGCGCAGGTGGCACGAGCCCGTCCCGCTCCGACAGGTAATTAAAATGCTAATGAAGCGAAGCAACGCTGGCATTTAGTCGTACAGTACTGGCATAAAAAAGCTCCTAAACAGACAACATAGATAAAAGAGTAAAACTATGTTTAACAAGAATTTTTATTATCATTTCTTTCTTACTATATTCATTCATTGCTATCTTATGTATAATGTTCATAATTGTAGCTTTATTAGGTAGAATTTAATTATTTTTGATATTTTTTTATTTTGTTTTATCTCTTTCGTAAAAAAATTAATAAGTTGATTTGATAAAAAAATTGTTTCTTGCCCGTGGATGTGGTAAAAGACTATTAAGGGATATATTATACACGTGCTAATTACGCAAGAGATGGCAAACTCGAAATATCAGCTTGGTATAATAGGTATTTATTTTCTTCTACTATGGAGGAGATTCACGCCTGTAAGAAATATATGAACTAGAAACTATGATAAAATATGGCACTTTGAAAAAATTAGTTAGCCTTTTTGATATTACACCTAAAACCTAAAACTACCGACATTAACATTATACATGGATAAAAATCGACAAGGACCAATGCCAACTAGCACCGTCAAGGATTGTATTCCCAAAGAATACTGAGGTCAAGCAAGCGCCTATTCGTAAAATATAGCCAAAACCGATTTGCCTTGCTCTTCTTCTACTTGTATTAGAGCAAGAATATTGATACGGGAATTCAATATTAGGAGAAGTAATGGCAGGAATATGATAGCAATATTTGTTTATATATATGTGTTATTTAAAATAAATATTAAACAACAATTTCACTTCACGCTATTCACAATGATAAAATATAATAGCTTGATGAAAGCCAATTAACTCTCAAACAATATTCACGGATAGTTTAAATAATATATACTTAAATGTTTAGATATATCAACGCAAAGACAATTTGCCTCAGTCATTAATCAAACTAACTTGATTTAAATTATGCGGTGGCATGTGACTTGAAGTTGAAAACACAAGGTGTGTGACTGAGCGCGGTAGTAACTCTTACTTCATTGAGCCGAACCGCACCGAGTCCCGCCGCCGTTATGCCGAGCGAGATGCGAGCACACATCAAAGAGCCCGGGGTAAAGGGTTATACCGAAATAATCCCTACGATAACTTTAAACGAATTCGTTAATTACACTAGTGTTGATTCGCCAAGAAATACACCCGAGGGAGCGGCTCACAAATTACCTATCAACAAAATTAAAGCCATTTGTAAGGCCTCAGACATCTATCGGCTATGGTTTAAATAATAATGCGTGAAAATTATTTGCGTAAATTTACCCTTTATGTTATAATATGCTCTTATTACTGACTAGATTATTTAAACCAATTTTATATTTGTGTGTTTCAGTAATTAATTAATAAAGACGTTAATAATATGTGCCTAATATAAAAATCGCATATACAATTTAGCTTGCATTTTATTGCATTAGAACTTCTTAGAGAATTTTGCTGGGATTTTTTTTATTTGTCGTCTTAAATCCTCAAAATTTTTATTTGATACTAGCTTCTGCCCGCGGCTTCGCCCGCGTAAAAGGTTACTTTCCTAAAGTTTTTGATCCCCTATTTTTATTTTTGTCCGTCGGTAATACATTGCAACGGTATTACAATACTCAGGGTTGGAACTTCATTACTGGACTGCTAGATGGCGTTGAAGAAGCTAGATTTTGAGAATTTTTGACAAACAATTTTTTTATTTTTCATATAAAAAGTTTGATTTTTTTTTTAATAAAAAGTATCCTATGTTACTTTTAATACCTCCAAGAATATGTGTACAATGTTTCATGATGATCGGTTGAGTAGTTTTAGCGTGAAAGCGTAACAAACAAACAAACTTACATTCACATTTATATATTAGTAGGGATAAGAATACTATGTATTAGCTGTGTGGTAGCGGCTGCGAATACTACCAACCCTTGCTTTGCTCGTGGGTGTCGTAAAAGACAACTAAGAGCCTTAAAATGACCTGGGTCAACTCTATCTGATGCCGTTTGGTTAACAATTACATGCCCAAGGAGGGTTGACGCCGAGTCCGGGAGGATTCCCGTGACCCGGGCCGCCGTCAGCGGCCGGGGCGGCGCAGGCGCGAATACCTGCGCCTGATGCCGCCCTAATCGAGGCTTCGGGTGATCGTACCGGGGAATTGTCCGGTCACCCGACGTGAGGACGACGCCTCGACGGCGAAAGCTGTCGGGGCGTCGACAGGAGAGGAGCCCGAGAGGGCATACCGCCGAGCGGGCCACCGAAGACAAAAATCGGGTACCGGTGGCCCGCTCGCACGGCGAAGAAGAGGTGCTTGGAGGGTGGGTCAATGGGGTTGCGCGCCGCCTCTTCCGTCACCCCGGCCCGACTTGGCGGGGTGCGACGTCCATGGCCCACCGCAAAAAAAAAAAAAAAAAAAAAAAAAGGAGGGTTGACGTCTGGCAGGAAAACTATTGCCAATAACTTCTACAATATGTACTATGAATGAAGAGTACATATTGTATCGACCCCAAGTAATTGGGAGAAGAGTAGGAGAATGATGATAAGAATAGTATGTACAATAATATATTTTATAGTTCTCGTGTTAAATATGTATAATATATTAACATTTATATGTACAATACAGCTGACAATTTTTAAATAGTTTTATGTGAATGTTACATTAAAGCTTTTGATTTAATTTAACATTCACTTTTATTTTACAATAGACTTTTGGCTATTGTAAGATATATAACGATTTATTCATCCTATTATTAAATCTACATATCGCCTCTTTGCTTCAATAATGTGTTATCTTGAAAATGAAATTTTAGAGGAGTATTTTTCAAGTTTCAAAAAATAATTGATGTATAAATCTAAGATTTTAATTTTTTTATTATTCTATTATTAAATCATCTATAATTTAAATCAGATTTACAATAAAAAAATATTCGTTGCGAAACAATAATTTTTTGAAACTTGTAAAAGACTCATCGACTTTTGACGGGAATTTGAAAACGTCATGTGGTGCTCTTGTATTATATTCGATATCTTACTGTTTTAACGTGTTATATTAGATAATTTTGATGGCATTTTATGTAATATGAAGCTGCGGAACTACTGGGATGTAGTGAATATCATATGAAAGTGCTTTACAACGTTTTCGTTTTCCATCAAAATGCCCACAAGATACCATTAACAGTGTGGCCATTGCACTGTTAATGGCGACAATTGTACTTATAATACATATTTTATAGACCATGACTAACTTGAAAGACTAAAAACGTGAAAATATTTATAACTTGACACTGGCACCAATAGCTCGTATAAGTAGCTGATTGCCAATACATAAGAAGAAGAAGAAGACTCATCTAAAATGTCATTTTTCAAGATAACACATTATTGAAGCAAAGAGGCGATATATGCTACGTAGATTTTAAAGATTCCTTGTGCCGTGAAGGTCTTCATAAATACATAATTAATGAATATAAATAAAATCCAAACTCAAAACAATTAATTTTGTATCACACGAGTTACTGTCATGCACATCACAACCCTTAATACTTAGCATAAATGTCTCTAGTATTAAGTAAATAATAAATTACATTATTAAGAATGATATGCCTAATATTTCATTTATTACTTACGTGTGTGTGTGAGAAGCTGTGATCTACCCGACGGGCGGCTGCCGGGCGGACGGGCCGGCTAATCTCCTCGCATGTTGACTCTACTCAATAACTAACTTCAAACATAATTATCTACGTCGATTTCCCCTAAAATTGCCGATTCCCTCTGAGGGATTCCCGCGATATTGCTCCGACAAATTTCTTGTGCCAACATCGCCGTATCGTGATATTATCGAGGGTCATTGTTTGATTATCTCATTATGCGATGATTGATTCCATCAGGCATTCATTAAGATACCACTTCGTGACAGTGCGTTTCGTCTTAATTATATTTACAAAGAATTATTGTGGATAAATAGTACGTTTTCTGTATTATATTTACGTAAAACCTCGATTTATTATATGTAAATTTCCGTGTGGTGACGGAGTAAGAATACATTTTACCACCCCATATCTTACCTGTGGGTGACCGTACGAAACGACTAAGGGATATAAAACGCATATAACATATATGCAAGAGAAGGAAAACTCGAAACAAAACCCTATACCAACACGTCTGACCAGCGTGGTGTAGTAAGTCAATTCCCCTCCCATTATGGAGAAGGCTCGGGCCCAGCGGTGGGACGTATGTGAGCTGAGATAATGATGATGAAAACTTCGATAAAAAATGACAATAATTAGTGATAAACGCTTAATTGTCACTACGTGTTCTATAATGGTAAATGTCTGTTTAATTTTATATAAACTTATTACACACTCCAGCAACAATATTAAGTAAAACGTTTACGTGCGCGCATATTGAAGACAGTGCAATTTCACGACACATCGTCGTTGTTAGTGGTAATAAACATAAAATATGTGCGCCCCCATCCTGACAGCCATGCTGCATACCAAGTGGGCCCACATACTAACTACAAATGATTTTAAAAAAAAAACGTCTTAAGGGTGTCTTCGAACTAGTCGGTCTGTGACGTGCAAATGCAATAGTTTCAGTCAACTAACTGATGCTAGATCGTAGCGTAACAACAATAAATGCGAACATTTGTTTTTATTCTTTTTTTTTTATTCCTATAGGCTTTATCTATATTTAGGCCTATATTCAAAGTCTATGTAATCTTAACGGGAAATTTTTGGAGTGCGATGCGCACTTTGTATAAAATTATTTTAATTAACTGTTTAGGTACTTTGAAAACTAATAAATTATAAGCGAAGTGAAATATTTACATTTACATGTGTATTGTAAAAAATAACCTTTTAGCTTAGCTGTGGCTTTCTCTTCGCAATTTTTCGAACGGTAGCTGTAAAACACAAGATTTTATTTTTTATCCCTAGGGAACTTTTTTCTGGATAAAACTATAATCAATGGGTCCTATGTATTTGAGAGGCTTTGAAGTTCAAATTTGATACATTATTTATGTGCATCAACTGATGAAAAATATAAAAAATGTACAACACATGACATTAGTTGAAACACCTAAAAAATGCATGAAATTGAAACTTTAAGAGCCTTTATTGAAAAGTATAAATTTTGCACATTAACCCATGTATATATCGGATCCATCGATTATAGTTTCATCAAAAAAAGTTATGGTGTCATTTTTTACACCTTTTATCAAGAGTATATAGTATTTAATTTGAATTGATTGAAAACTTTTGAATAATTGAAAATTTGAATGATTGATTGAAAACTTTTGAATAATTAAGAGATTCGAATTTATAATATTAGTAAAAATGACGCAAAACTATTAATTTGCATTAATATTCTACATGCTAAGTACAAGTCAGACTCAGATTTGTCTGATCGTGTGAATACGATTGTGTAATTATTTTGATTAAGTTTGCGTTAAAATGAAATCTATTGAAAAATAAATATTGATATATTCACATATACATATAAATAGATATATTTACTCAGCCGCCAATAGCAGTGAAGCATCTACATCATATAAACCGACTAATTTGAATGAACCCTTAGTGTTCTCTGGCCCGACACGCTCTAACTCATTTACTGCATTTTATATTCATTATTTTACCCGCTACTAGAGTTTTATGACGTACCTAATACCTATTTTATAATATAATTCGCTTACTATGATATTAAAAGTAGTTATCGTTTAATGAAGAATCCTGAATAAAAATGTTGGATCGTAGCAATTTAATACTATGACAGACTTGCTACGAATTTGCTACGAATACCCATAATAGGTGATAATGGAATGGTGTACTATATGAAGTTGATAATTTTCTTTCTCTCGGCTTATATATTTCCATTGTGGGAAATGGCCGGCTTAACAATATAATAATTGCTATAATTTAAAACCAAGTAGTGGCGTATAAAGAGATCCATTTTAAATTGTTGGATTGAAATGGATATACTTATTCTATTGAATACATACGGATGTAAGTAGTATTCACAATTAATTATATGGATGGGAATGATGTATGATATATGATTTCGTGTGGTGACGGAGTAAGAATACAATTCACCACCCTTTAGCCGTGGGTGATCGTACGAGACGACAAAGGGATATGAAACGTATGTAACATCTATGCGAGAGAAGGAAAACGAAATAAAACTCTATATCAACACGTCTGACCAGCGTGGTATAAGTAGGTCATTTTCTCTCCCGTTATGGAGAAGGCTCGAGCCCAACAGTAGGCAATATATGAGCTGAGATGATGATGATATGATTTCGTTTGCTAAGATTATAATACCATATTAGTCGAACAGCTCAATATACTTTTATAATATTTTTTTCTTATCTTGCTTATATTTTGTATACCTAGGAATTTTGTATATTATTGTGAGGAAAGTACATTGCATTCTTAGTGTGTCTCTACAGGAGACAAATGTAAATAATTAAAGACATTAAAAATTAATAATGCTTCGGGTCTGTATTATTTACAATTATAAATTGGGTCGCATTTTTCGACAGCGCGACAGTCATTTACTCTCTCCAAACCAAAAAGATCCCAAATTAAAGAAGGCAATAAATTAATTAAAACTAAAACTAATTAAATATCATAAAGATTACATACAACAATAATTTAGAAATTATTTCGCGATTAACAAACTTTGAATAATTGTTACTAATTATTATAATTCATTTTATTAGTCATATTAGGCAGGTGATGTGTTAAAATTAACTTTTAATTTGTTTTCTCATAATTTTACCCAGAGTTGAGTGGCAGTGTGAACAGTTGACATCGAGGAGTGGCGCTCGGAGGCTCATCGTCGGCGAAATTAAACAAAATAGCTAACTTGGTAATCCATCAGTAAACGTCACTCCGGAGAGATCAGGCGGCAAATTTTAATTCTGAATGAAGCTCTAAGGGCGCGGTTTATTGCGAGGCGAACTTAATGTTTCGCGTGACGCGAATACTGAGATATTATTTTAATTTTAGCCCCCTTGCCTGATATCTGAGGTGTCTCGTACACCCAACTTTACATATTTTTGAGGGAATAAATCCCGTTTGATGAAAAAAGAATTTCACTGTAAACAGAGCCCAGTTAATGGAAATTTGTGTTTAGTATTCAGCGTGTTGAAACTAAGTGTGGGTGGAATTGGGATACATGGTTGTTTCCGTGGTGTTATACGTATTTATTTGCAATGAATAACTGAATAATAAGGTATATTTTAATTAACATTTATTATTGACTACGTCTAAATTATTTAATCATTTTTACATTACGACTGTCAATAGTCATAATATAACGTTTACACAAGTCTATTTTTTTTTTACTTTTAATGCCAGACAAATAATCAGGCCACCTAATGATGATAGTTATCACTCATGGACCTATGCAATATTATACAATCCATCCATCCATCCATCCATCAGCCCGTAAACGTCCACTATTGGACATAGGCCTCCCCACGTGAATGCCATTCAACACGGTCCCGCGCCACCTGCATCCAGCGGTTTCCTGCGACCTTGATAATGTCGTCAGTCCACCTAGTGGGGGGTCGTCCTACGCGGTGCCGTCCGATTTGTGGTCTCCACTCGACAACCTTTCTTTCCCAACGGTTGTCGGTCAGTTACACCCGTTTTTCTACGGATTTCCGTATTTCGGATTCTATCACGTAGAGAAATACCGAGCATAGCCCTCTCCATAGCACGCTGAGCAACTTTGAGCCTTTTCATGAGGCCAACATTTAGAGACCACGTTTCAGTTCCGTAAGTCATCGCTGGTAACACACACTGGTTATAAACCTTTGTTTTCAGACGCTGCGGAATATTAGACGAGAAGATCCTCCTAAGTTTCCCGAACGCTGCCCAGCCGAGTTGAATTCGTCGGCTGACCTCTTTCTCAATATATATATATTATACAATACTAGCCTAATATCCAGGTCAATTTCTACTGCATTCTAGAATTAGTGGCTAGCGGCTCTCTCGCTCATCAAACCAAACGTTGGACTACTATCTACCACTACTAGAGTGTGGTATTATATGATCTATTACTGCAGATAGGAATTTTTTAACAGCGTAGCTCTAGCACTAGTAATATGGAATAAAATCATTTTTATGGATATAACGTATTTATCTTTTTAATAAAAATATGATATCGTATTTTTTTTTTTGCTGTGAGGTAACGGCGACAAATATTACCAACCCTTACTTCGGTCGTGGATGTTGTAAAAGACGACTAAGAGCTTAATGGACCTGGGCCAACTGCACCTGATGCCGTTTGATCAACAATTACATTCCCAAGGAGGATTGACCTCAGCAGGCCGGTCATAAAACTATTGGCAGTAACTTTTGCAATAGGTACAATGGAAGCAAAGTAGATATATATATATTGCGTCAACCCCAAGTAATTGGGATAAGAGCAGAAGAATGATGATCGTATTTATTTTTTAATTTATAATATTTAAATGCTTTGCAGAATCGCTACGTGAATCAAAATCCATTAAAAAAATTATATTTTTGTTTTTTTAAATCAGTAAATTATAAAACTAGTCAAAAAATTAATATTGATTCTAAATGACCAAAACCATTATCACGTTTATCTAACGTATATTTGCCACTATCTATTAATATAATATCAAATATTGAGTGACTAGAGATTTATAGATAAATAACTTTAATAGCTTAGTTCACCTGTAAAAGTATAGAATTACATAGCTTAGTTCACTTGTAAAAGTAACAGAAACTTTAGGATAGAAACAAATTAAATAAGTCTAACTAAAATGTTTAGAAATAACTTACACATTCAAATTACAGAAATTTTTAGCATTTAATATGCTTAATTATTTATAAATACCCGATTACGAAACGAAAAATGATGTCACAAGCGGGGTTCGAACCCTCACCTATTGGGAATCCGGCCCAACCGTGCTGCCACTTACACCATCGTGAACTATCATTTTTCGTTTCGTAATCGGGTATTTATAAACTTACACATTATCTGATGATACCGTAGTTGTTTTATTTCAATATATCTATACATACATACATACATAGCCTCACGCCTGTTTCCCAGAGGGGTAGGCAGGGACTACGGATTGCCACAAACCACGATCCTGGCATTCTTCGCTTCATTCACACTCATAATAGTATTCATGCATGCTCTACGATTACGCATACTCTTAATAAGACCTCTCGTCACACACATCTCCAACTATAATATAATTTATTTATAAATTCCAACTATAATATAATTTAAATTACTGAAATTTATTATTTAATATGCTTAATTATTTATAAAAGCCCGATTACGAGCGAA
Source organism: Lymantria monacha (assembly GCA_905163515.2). NCBI lineage: Eukaryota > Metazoa > Arthropoda > Insecta > Lepidoptera > Erebidae > Lymantria > Lymantria monacha. Next base: position 12,495,595 of record LR991098.1, on the reverse strand, counting down.
AAATGATGTCACAACTGGGATTCGAACCCACACCTATTGGAAATCTGTCCCAAACGTGCTGCCACTTACACCACCGTGAACTAGGACATTCAGATCTCGCTACATATTATATTTACGTCTTTAAGGAGACGTGTGCCATCTACTCGAAAATGTTTACACATTTGGGACAGATTTCCAATAGGTGTGGGTTCGAATCCCACTTGTGACATCATTTTTCGCTCGTAATCGGGTTTTTATAAATAATTAAGTATAATATTATTTATTTATAATCACCAATCTATAATGTATTTATAGTATATAAAATATATATAATATATATATAAGTAAGGTGTAACATCTTTAACTTTATAAATGATCCAGGGGAGTTACAAAGCGCTGCTAATAAATAACGACACGATACAAATTACATCAACAGTGTAACTTCCCAAATAATTTCCGAGTGTTGGCGCGCCTACATTTTTATGAACGGGGATCTACAAAATCCTTGTAACATAAAAACGAGCGGTGTCCCTTCCCCATCAAATGCAACGAATTTTGATTCGGACTTTGTACCCGAAATAGGCGACAATTTTATTATTCAATTATGGTTCGGTGGTGAGCAATATGCCAGCGTGAAAATGATATGCCGCCCGTCTCCCCCACACTCTCAGCTTAGATTAAGGTCGACTCGATACGTATTTCGGATAATAAACATGATGGTTAAGAAGATCATTGTGTGGAACAAACTTGTTCATAAATTAAGCTAAATATATGTACCGCTTGCGTTGCGGTGTTTATATTGAATTTGGTTGTTGGTGAACTTTAGCAACAAGTTTGTATGCACGCGTACGAAATGTTGATACAACTTCTTGATGACACATATCTAAGAAAGTTATAACTATTTATGTTGGAATGCACATGTTTATTACCTTTCGTTACCCCGAAGAACTTTCACAGTTCTAAAATATTGACCCTTTTTGAAATAATACGAAATAAAACTATTTTTACGGATGTCGTCATATTTTTATGTGATTTTTTTAATTTCGCTACATTTCGAACTCAATCGATCAGTTCTCCTATGACCTTGAACTTAACTTAACTATAAGACCCTTATTTGAAAACTAAATCTCCTCCCTCATAGTTTTGGCCATGCATTTAACACACCATTGATATCGACTGTTAGATTTAGGCCTCCTCGATGAGGAGTACTACAATACTAGCCATGATTGGTAGGCGGTTGACGACTGTTTCTGGTATTATTATTATAAATTTCTAAGGAGGGTACTGCTACCTATTCTTTTGATAAGGCTACCTAAGTAAATTTTTACGAGACTTATCTGAAAATGAGAGGTAGTGACATATGTATTCTTGACTTGATTCCGTCATCCCGTCGCCACCGTGAACTACTGTATACAAATTTTCCATGTGCTATAAAATTATAATGACCCTTATTGAATAAGAATAGAGCACATCTAGTCTCGAGAAAGTTATTTTTAAATGCTATTAGTTTATGCCGTACTTAGGAACCGTCGAAGACAATATCTGACGTGTGATATCACTACTCTCCAAATATATTATCTCTACAGTTTCATTTTCATCACATATTTATTTTACAATAGGAGGTTTAATATACGTTGTTCGCCTGAAATTTCAATACATCTCTTAGTTATATTTATAAAAAAAATTATATACACTTTAATGAAAATTCTTTTAATAAATAGCAATTTTTAGTCTACACATGTATCGCGCTAGAAAATTTCAACAGTATCAATAAATTTTGTTTAAATGTATAAATAAGATCACTTAATATATTCGTTAAATATGTAATAAAAATGTAATAGATATTTAAATTAAAGGATTATCCATTACTGTTAATTTCCTATAACAAAAATTATATAAACCCTATACTTTAACTAGGCTATTATAGAAAGAAAGAAAGAAGAAAGAAAGAAAAACATTTATTTTGTTCTCGTTATAAACTAATGAAAATAAACATAACTAAAGAAAACAACTTCTGGTATAAAATGACATTAACGAGAAACAAAAAAAGCTATTGGCTCAGCTTTGGCTATTTTATTTTATAAAATAGCGCTGATATTCTGCCAACACCTAGATGTCTTATAGATTATGCTTGTAAAATTTCAAGTGAATGCAATAAGTTTTTGCCATACTCATACACATATACGAGTACATATACCTTTTACCTATAAACGAATAGCATACTTGGAAGCAATATTATTTTATATCTTTATTCTATGTTTTTAATTTCGTTGTATTTTTTTTTGTATATATAATAGAAAATAAATAATAAACTTTAACTCATTTCATCACAGTGAATATAATACGTTGACGTTCAGAAACCACGACGTACGTATTAATAAAATAAATAAAGCGGGAAAGTGTTAGGTGGTCTTAGTCTGTAGATTGCGATCACCTACTGGCTTGCCGCGTGCTAAGTGGATTGGAGTGGGACCTCATCTGTTCCCCGTCAGCCGAGTCGTGGGGTGAGGGACACCCGCTCCTCTGCGCCTCCACCGCCTGCGAATTGCGTTAAATAAAGTCAAATTGAGCAATAAAGGCTGGCTCCCCGCTGTAATGCAATAGAATCTTGGTCCAACGCCGCCGTACGAAACTAAACCACTAATTTACACTGACTGTAAGCAATCACTAAGCGAAGTGGTCATTTCAAATGGTTAGATATTTTGATTTTGTTAATAAACATTTATGACAAAATAAAATGGTATAATGGGTAATGGTTGGTATCTTTTTTACAAAATCTCGCTGAACATATCTTGAATAATATAATTTTGGTAATAGGCCCGTTAAGCGACAAAGAGTAATAACTATTTTAATAATTAGCAGTAAGATCGAGCACTACCAATAAGGAAATATTGAGTTATTTGACACTTCATCTTCACTTATCGAAAATATATGCGTATTTATTCATTCATTTTCTCTTGCTTTCCGTATTTTATAGGGCTTGTAAAGCCGTCGATCTTGTATGTAACCTCTCTTTACTCATCATTACCCTGTCATCAGCTTATGTGTGTGAGGGAATAAAGAATGTACACACACTTCTGAAATATGATATGTCTGACAATTTATTGCTTTCTATTGGTAAAACGCATATAACGTCTATGTAAGAGAAGGAAAACTCGGAACATAACCCTATACCAACACGCCTGACCAGCGTGGTAAAGTAGGTCTATTTCCCTCCCATTATGAAGGAAGCTCGAGCCCAACAGTGGGACATATATGAGCTGAAATGATGATGATTCGTATTGCATTCTATGTTTAAAATGCTTATTACAAGGGCATTATCATCAGAACTACGTCATCAGATTTTTTTTTATAAATAAATAATCTTTTACTAATAACCTACTAGTGTAGTGTAAAAATAACCTAAATTACATTGAATTATAATATAATGAAATCCAAAACCACGTCTGGATAAGTGTGACAAAATTGCAAAGCTTTAACTGAAAACAAAGTTAGTGGTGAGTGACGAGGGTAGTCAGTCGAGCTGTTATGAAACAACCATTTTGAGCCAAGAAATCATCACTGATATTATGTCGGGTTAAACGGGCTAGGGTTGTCTAACAATTGCTAACGGTAGTTTTGTGCTATTCAAGATTTTTGCTAAAATAATTTATCGACTAAATTCAAGTTACTTTGAATTATGAAGTATCGTTATTAATATTAAGCGAGTGCGCGTTTGTTTGTTTCTCTTTCACGCTTTAGTTGTACAACAAATCGTTTTAAAAAAATTTTTGCTCACTGGTATGGATATTAAAAAGATAAGATTATTTTAGATTTTCCGTGTGGTGACTAAGAATACCATTCACCACTCCCTATCTTACCCGTGGGTACAAGACAACTAAGGGATAAACAACGCGTATAATATCTATGCGATAGAAGGAAAACTTGAAACAAAACCCTATACCAACACGTCTGACCAGCCAGGTATAGTAGGTTAATTACCCTACCATTATGGAGGAGGCCCCAGCCCAACAGTGGGATCGTATATGGGCTGAGATTATGAGAGGAGATTATCTTTCAACCAGGAAAAATATCTACTATTCCTGAGTGACAGAAAAAGTGGTTGACAAGAGCTCACCAAAAAAGCGTGGCTATTGCTTAATAAAGCATACAATAAACACTCGATATATTTGCATAGATATATTGGTCACTCACTCTGGACTAAACAGACGGCGTAATAGATTAAAAAGCGACTTCCCGCAGCAAGTGACGTCATCCGTAGGAAATCACAAGCAAAACAATTCTTTGCGAAATCCTTAAGTGATACATTAAATTTTAATATATATAACAAAGAAAATCTTTTACCCTGAAAGTACATCGCAGTAAACGTTCGTTAATGTAGTAATAATGACATAGCTCTGAGAGCAGTTTTAATAACATTTTAAATTAAATAAACGGCATCCTCGTAACTACTTTCTTAACCACTTTCACACAAACAATAAACTTGTTGACAACCCTTAACAAATAACCCTTGCGCAGCTAGGCCGTTCTTGTTCCATAGATTCGGGCTCGGTGGTTAGGTTTAAAACTCAATTTATTTCAATTTGTGTGTAATCACGAGGGGGGTAATACAAAAATACGGCTTCGCTTTATACTGCGATATAACGGGATCGCTTAGCGTTGGATATGGAAATAATTTTAAATATGTTTGAGCTATATAATTATTAGAATAGATCAGTATTTGCAGTAAATACTGTTTTATAACCATGATATTTTCTTCGAAGAACCCCTTGAGGATAATAGAACATAAGTGTTCTAGATTTACTCATCGCAATATTTATTTTTATGCCATTTGCTGTTCACTTCCACCTCAAATATCAAATTTTCAATTGAAAATGTTAGTAATCCTTCCATCCATCAGCCCGTAAACGTCCACTGTTGGACATAGACCTCTCCACGAGAATGCCATTTGCAACGGTCCTGTGCCACCTGCATCCAACGGTTTCCTGCGACCTCGATAATATCATCAGTCTACCGAGTGGGGGGTCGTCCTACGCTGTGTCGTCCGATTCGTGGTCGCCACTCGAGAACCTTTCTTCCCCAACGGTTGTCGGTTCGTCGAGCGATGTGGCCTGCCAATTGCCACGTGAACGTGCTAATTCTTATACCTTATTGATATAAAAAAAAGGAACCATAAATCCACAGTTGTTTGCCTATGCCACTGAACACACGAAGTACCTAATAAGGAAAAATAAGTATTTAAATGCCGACGTTTTTCAGTGTTTTAGGTAAATACTACTCATATATCAATATCGCCACTCTCTATTACATTACTATTTGCTTGATTTATGGTTACTATGCTACTCCTATTAGCTAACTACATTTTGGTTTATATCCTTCAATTTGCCTTGTTTAGAATATTGTAGTTTATAAAATTCTAAATTTTTGGTAATACAGCTCTACTCTCTTTGAAATAATTAGTTTTAATTCTAATGCAATATTAGTAAAATAACAATACGGTTCTAAAGACATTCTCAGAAATAAACGACAGTTGTAGGTGTGACATTCTGCCACCGATGACAAAGATCGGTTACCAGTGGCCCGCTCGCACGGCGAAGAGAGGTGTTTGCAGGGTGGGTCTATCGGATTGCGCGCCGCCTCTTACGTCGCCCCGGACCGATTTGGCAGGGCGCGATCACGTCCATAATCCACCGCAAAAAAAAGGTGTGACATTCTAGTGATTGTATTGTTGTGTCTACATATAATAAGTTTCAGCAAATCTGTTTTTATGTTATTTCTCTTAAAGTATGGTGATGGAGTAAGAATACAATTCAACACCCCCTCTCTATCTTAATCGTGGGTAATCGTAAGAGACGACTAAGGGATATAAAACGCGTATAAAATTTATGCAAGAGAAGGAAAACTCGAAACTTTGCCATATACCAACATGTCTGACCAGCGTGGTTATAGTAAGTCAATTTCCCTCCCATTATGGAGAAAGCTCGAGCAAAACAGTGGGCCATATATGAGCTGGGATGATGATGACATCAGTTTAATATTTTTTTTTGTAATAATTACAACGTTTACTTAAAATTTATTATACTTTAAGTATAATAAAATTCGTCATCTACTTACGAGCATTTTATGAACTATGTAGCACCAAGATTGGCTCATTTAATATGTTATATAAATCAGCAATCCTCACCGTGAATTCTGGGAAAACTCTATATGGAACAAATTAATTAATAATTAATATAAAAATACGTAGTTTGTTATATTACTTAATTGTCGATTAAATTATCATTATCAGTAGTGGCAATGAATATGTTTTAAATACACATACATACATACATACATATCATCACGCCATATCCCTTGCAGGGTAGGCAAAGAGAACAGAGTGCCAGAGAACTCTATCTCTGCATACTTCACTCGCTTCCTCAACATTCATAATTCTCTTCATACACGCTCGCCGGTTTCGGAGACTCTTGACTCCACCTTCCTTCAGTACATGACCGATCTGGTCTAGGTAGGTTAGTCTCGGTCTCCCTCGGTACCTACATCCTTCCACTTTCGCATTGTATATCTTCTTAACCAGGCGTTCGTTCGGCATTCTTTCCACATGTCCGAACCATCGGAGCATTCCCTTTCGCATCTTTACACCAATACTCTCTTTCATACCTACTCGCTCTCTTACGTCGTCGTTACGAATGCGGTCGGTCAGCCTAACTCCACAGATTTTCCGCAGAGATCGCATTTCGACCGCATTAATTTTACTATCATACTCTTTTCTGCATACCCAACTCTCGCTTCCATACAGTAATGTTGGGACAAGCACTGCGTTATGTATTGCTACACGTGCCTTCTGGCTGAGGTGGTGGCTGCCGAGAAGTTGCCCCAACGCTCCGTTCACTCTATTTCCCGCATTCACTCTTCGCTCTATATCAGTGGTGTACCTTCCATCTCGGCTAAATCCACATCCAAGATATACAAATTCATCCACTTGCTCTAGTACATCATTACCTATTGTTACTCTTACATCTGTTCTGGTTTTATCTCTTTCAAAGACCATTATTTTGGTTTTGCTCACATTCACGCGTAGACCCCTTTCCTTATGTTTTAAATATGTACGTCAAAATTGAATAACAAATAATGTAGTGGGTAGCTATGAATATTTGTAATAGCGATAGCTTGTTGGACATGAGGCAGCTTTGTCCTCCCGTGATTATGAATAATATAAAATATTCGAAACGTCGGGCAATTAAAAATCAAATACAAACGCGTTAAAATCCGTAAAAAATATTTTATTTCAAGAGATCGACTGAAGTTAATATTTCTGAAAAATAAGTATTTATTTAAGCTGTTCTACAAATCACGAAATTTTCTTCGAAGTTTCTTTTATAGAACTCCTGATTTACGATTTTTTTTTCGTTCACAAAATACGTGACAATTCACGGTGAAGTTATTATTAGCATAAAAAACTTTATATAAATTATTTTGAAACATCTTGTGTGTTATATTATCATTATTTTAAAATTTATATAAATTTAATTATAATCATTATTTTAAAACATCTTGCAAGGCTATAAATATCATCGAAATCCATTTACAAATAAATTGGAATCTCATCACTTGTCACAATAAAATGTTCAAATAACCTGCACTCACGCGCTCTGCTGTGTTTTTAAACGCGTTTTTAATATTCCTCAACCGTCTTTGCCTTTGCTTCTTGTTCTACAGCAATTTGCCTTGTTTTAAAGCTGGCAAATGGGGATTTTTTTGTTTATACAAGTTGAGCAGTTGGAGCGTGGGTAATCTCTTTTACGTTTGTTAGATTTGAGACTGTTGCTCTTCTTTTTCATTCGTTTCGTCAACTGTAGTGTTTGTCTTCGCTATTCGCTTGCTTTGTGTCTCAGGCGGGCATTCTTTACAGATGGTTGCTCGCTCGCTATGCGCGTAAATGTTTAAGATTGTACTTTTTTCGTCTACTTCTTTATTTAAATATAAATATACTGGCTGTCTCTTTAGTATTTTTTTCTGTTTTCTATTTTTATTTTTTATTTCTAGTGGGATAAATAATTAAAGTATCTTATCGATTTATAATTTTAGTGGACAATTGCTTGGTAGAAAATTTAGTCATCTGTTTATAATAATCCAAATATATGAAATAAACCTAGTCCAGATAAAAATCATTTGTCAATTCGTAAGGATAAGATGGTATATTAGACCCATCTACTACGAGGGTAGCTCATGGAATGAGCTTCAAATACACACTTTAAAAAAAGTTTTTTTTTTTTTTTATAATACACCACCCTGCACTAAGGAAATAAACCTTGTATTGCGGGGGACTTTACAAACATGCAATTAACGCAGACAAATTACACTCAGACTCAGAACAACACTTTGTGAATAGCACAAAGTAATGTCCTGCGTGGGAATCGAACCCACGGCACTAGCACGGCAGGGCGGTATCTTAACCACTACGCCATCTGTGCTTTGAGGTATGTTTTTTTTAGACAGGCTATAGTCTGATCACACTCGGCCCAAACTGCTGTGATTTTCCGAACTGGCGGCGTCCAGCCTTACACAACCTCTGGATTGGCAACCGGTACTGATTGCTAGTTTTTTGGGGGCCATACGAGGGGCAATCTTTCGAGTGTCATCTCCCGTCGATAATTTTGCAACGAGTTGAACTATAAACTGAAATAATATTTAGCTATTTTCTATCCCAGTGGAAATAATGCTTATGTGCAAATAAAGTTATTAATACACCTAGAAGAAACTATTTTAAATGAGTTGTTAAATTCAGGTTTAGTTTATCCCGACATATGCATTTACAATCATGGATACGCATTCATAGTCACGGAATGTCGTCATATAACAGAGGGTATTTAAAGGTACGCTATAACATAAACTAAATTGATGCAATCATTTCAGTAATAGATATTTTATAATTTGAATATTATTATAAGAGAACCATACGTTAAGGATAACTTGAAGATATCTTAAGGGCCCTTACAATCATATTACTACATCATTCATTAATGGACTTAAATAACTACTAGATATAATAATAATCTTTAGATCTTCAAAAGCATTGTATTAAACAAGATGGAAACCTGTGAATCTCAGAACAGAATCGCTACTTAGACGAGTAATAAATTTATGCAGTCAAATATTTCATCAATTAATATATTGATACAGTGTCACAAATATCACTTTATTAATTAATCATATAGCACCTATGGTAACACAAACTGTGATATCATATTACGTTCGTAATCAATAGACATAATACAAGCAAATGAGAAGGTTGCCAAATAATTATGCAATTACTGTGTTGCCAACCATTCACATACTAAATACCACCGTCAATTCTACCGGGCTTACTAATAACCCTTGTGTTCTCTCATTTAAATCGCGAGCTCACATCCCAGTATTAACATGACAAGGCAGACTAATAAGGTATCCACGGATACGCGTCGTACACAATAAATAATATATGCTACCCCTAACATTAAATAAATATTTACCCGTGACTGAGTAAGAATACAATTCACCACCCCCTATCTTACTCGTGGGTGATCGTAGGTGACGACTAAGGGATATAAAAAGCATATAACATCTATGCAAGAGAAGGAAAACTCGAAACAAAATCCTATACCAACACATCTGACCAGCGCGTTATAGTAGGTTAATTTCCCTCTTATTACGGAGAAGGCCCGAGCCCAACAGTGGGACTTATATGGGCTATGATTATGATGAATATTAAATAAGGAGACACTATTTGCGTATTTATGACACTATTTTGAAGCAGAAGAAGTAGTATTATAATATCTTCACAAGCGCTAGTTTCAAGAAGATTTAATCTATTATGAAAAATTATTTTAGCAATTTTTAAAGTTTTGCTGTGCGCACTACCAACCGTTACATTGTTCGTAATTATTGTAAAAGACGACTTAAAAGCTTTACACTGACCAAGGCCAACTCCATTTGATGCTGTCTAATCTACTATTGCAGTTCTAAAGAAGATCATCATCGTCATTCTCCTACTCTTATCCCAATTGCTTGGGGTCAATATAATATGTACTCTGCTTTTATAGTACATATTGTAAAAGTTATTGGCAATAGTTTTTTTATGACCGGCCGCCAGCCAGATATCAAACCTCCTTGGGAATGTATTTGTTGACCAAACGGCATCAGATGGAGTTGACAAAGGTCGTTATAAGGCTCTTAGTTGTCTTTTACGACATCTACGAGCAAAATAAGGGTTGGTAGTATTCGTAGCCGCTACCGCACAATTCTAAAGAAGATCATTCAGACAAATTTTTTGCAATATGTAGAAAGAAAGAACGAGATATCTATATATCGTCGACTCCAAGAGTCTCCAAGACTCCAAGAGCGCGATAATGATGACGCTGTATATGAAGAAAGGCTGCCTGATGCTGGAGCTCGGTAAAAGGTTAAAAATTGAGACAGTATATTAGGCAAATATTTAGTCTGAGTAGAGAGAAAATTAATTTACTATATCAGGCCAGTTAAATGAGTTCATCTAGGGTTTTATAATATATGGCCACCGAAGTCAAAAATCGGGTACCGGTGGCCCGCTCGCACGGCGAAGAGAGAAGGTTTTACGGTGGGTCTATGGGGTCACGCACTGCCTTTTCCGTTACCCCGGACCGATTCGGCGGGGCGAGACGCATCCATAGCCCACCAATAAATAAAATTAAAAAAAAAAAAAAAAAAGGGTTTTATAATATATCCTTTTCTTGTTGTGTGTTGCTTGTTTACATCTCTTACACATTTTTTTACGACGTAAGAAATGATGATGAATTACAATTCTTACACCGCTACTACATAGCTGTGTGGTAGCGGCTACGAATACTACCAACCTATTATTACTATATTACTTTGCTCCTGGATGTCGTAAAAGACGACTAAGAGCCTTATAACGACCCGGGCTAACTCCATCTGATGCTGTTTGGTCAACAATTACATTCCGAAGAAGGGTTGACGTCTGGCAGGCGGCCGGTCATAAAACTATTGCCAATAACTTTTACAATATGTACTATGAAAGAAGAGTACATATTGTATCGACCCCCAAGTAATTGGGATAAGAGTAGCTACTTTATTACTTTTTCTAAATGGCAACTAACTCGTATAGTAGATAGTCAATGACATTTAATGCATTTCAAACCCAGACAGAGTTTGTAATATACACAGAGGACATGTTTATGTCAGAAGAGAAAAATTAATGCTATTACCAATAATTAAAATATGCGTTACGATGATTTTAAGTGCGGTTGTATTCATTCTAAAATAAAAGGGTGTTTTAACGCAAATTTTTCAAACAACGTTTAAAAGAACGCGCCCGCTACTTTGAACTCGCCGGTGATAAAAACAACTGAAAATAATTCATAAAAGTGAGCGAAATAAAAGTTCACAATAGCAAAGACAAACGTGGCAGACGATCCAAATTATCTTTTTGCTCGGGAACGTCTTTGCTGTTTAAGAATTCTCTTTTAAATTGTGTTTAGGTTTTGGTCTTTTTGTGGAGTTTACTGTCCTTTGGCCGGTCTCAGTTCTGCATTAATAACGTGGGTTAATATTTGTTCACAGACTTCGTTTGGTGACGTTATAAAATTCCACATCTGTGCTACTATATTTTATTTATTTTTGCTCACAATATTCATTCGTAGAGCTGTGACCCAACATGTATTTTGATACAAAATGGTACTTTTGTTTATATTTGCATAATAAGATATAGTTTTGTATTATATGAAGGATATTTGGGTACAGAGACAGACTCGCGGCTATTTTCAATGCAGTTTTCAATTAGTAATCCACATATATCTAAGCTGACGAAGTTCTACAGATTACCTTTATAGTAAAATATTACACTTATAAGGTAGAGATACTTTAAGCACGTTTTTTCATAGAATATAATTTTATTAAATAGCTTAAAAAACTGCAGCAAGTAATAAAAAATCAAGTCGGCAAAAGATTTGGAGACTTAAATGCCAAGAGGATTAATCGATTATTAAAAATAACCACTTTTGGCTAATAGGCTTTCGCTGAACGCAATTCGGCCATATCTGGAGTGACAATTAGGCGATACGGGACACCCTGACCCTGTCACACCCTGGCATGAGACTATTCTTTGGCTTTTCAACGTATCAATAACACACAGTGGTTTTGAATTTAGCGATCCGTGCGATATATAAAATAAATGAAAAATAAAAACCATCTTTAAAAAAAGAACATTCCATATTTTTTTTTTCATTTTACATCGACAATTAATAAATGACAACATCATCAATGTCGGCTACATTATCGAAGATAAATAAAAAAATACCGATTATATATTGATCTTTCTATTCTCTATTGAATTTAAATGGCCTAATAACCACCACCATAAAAAAAAGATTCATTAAAACCGGTACACTAACAAACATAGTTCTGAGATACACAAATTCAAAATAGAGTCGAATTGAGAATCTCCACTTTCTTTTAAATTCTGTTAAAAAGAAATAAAACTATAATTCTGCAGTTCACGAGGACAGCTACTATGATTTCACTGATATTTATTATGTCTATATTCATTCATCTTGTAATGACATTTTAAACGAAAATCAATAAGGACAAATGAAGTAGACACAGGAATAATTTTAATGAAAATGATGCGTATAGCTGTATCGTTGTTCAACCATTGAGTCAGCTTGTTCATGTGTAGGGTAGCGGGGGTCGTATCGCGTCTTATCAAATGCAAACACTCGCGGCTCGTTTCGGTCATTGAGCGCGAACAGGGCTCGCTATTATTTTTATTTTCTCGCTCTAATACAATGTTTTGGATTAAATCGATGCTTCTTACGCTCCTTTGGTTTGTAACGGCCATAGTTAGAGGTTTTATAGAGAAGAGTAAGCAAGATTCGAGAGAGCTATCATTTGAATATGTTACATAAAAAAGTAATGAAGATAAAGTTAATGTTTTGTTCATTCAAATGTTTTAAACGTAAAAATATTTTCATTTGTAATACCCATTCTATAAATTTATTTTATAACTTTATACTGTAAAATATTTTTGTTCTATAATCTATTAAATACAAAAAAAAATTATAGCTTTGTGATACAAAATATAATCTTAATCCTCTCAAACGTTCAAAAATTATACGTCACTAATAGTATAATATAATAAGGCATTTTTTAACTGTCGATGGTGATTGAAAACATTACATAACGAACGAAAGACAAATAAAATATCTATTAAATAATCTTTATTAAAAAAAAATAACATGTGCAAATCATGCATTATCCATATTTTCTCGAAAAAATTTTTAACGGTTTATATAATACTAGCTTCTACCCGCGGCTTCGCCCGCGTAAAAGGTTACTTTCCTAAAGTTTTTGATCCCCTATTTTTATTTTTGACCGTCGGTAATACAGTGAAACGGTATTACAATACTCAGGGTTGGAACTTCTGTGGAGGCCACAGCGAGCCATGGCGGTCAGAGCCATTCGCGGGTACCGCACGGTGTCGACAGAGGCGGCGTGCCTATTGGCCGGGACACCCCCGTGGGACCTAGAGGCGGAGATGCTCTCCGACCTCTACCGGCGGGTTACCTCAATGCGCGAAGAGGGTGGCTCCCCATCGTTTAACGAGATAGCCACCTGGCGCGAGGACGCCCGCCGAGAAGTCATCGCCCGTTGGGCTACGCGGCTGGAGAGGCCTAGACATGGTGTCACTACCGTCGAGGCCCTCCGGCCCGTACTGATGCAATGGATGGAGCGGCGGCACGGGGTCCTCACCTTCCGACTGGTGCAGGTGTTAACGGGGCATGGGTGTTTCGGGAAATACCTGCACACGGTCGTGTACAGGGAATGGACTCCGGGCTGCCATCATTGCAGTAGTGACGAGGACACGGCGCAACATACGCTCGAGGAATGCTCGGGCTGGGACGGGCAGCGCCGCGACCTCGTCGCTATTATCGGTGCTGACCTGACGCTGCCGGCTGTCGCGAGGGCGATGGTCGACAGCGTCAGGAACTGGGACGCGGTCGCCGCCTTCTGCGAGGCTGTCATCTCGCAGAAGGAGGCGGCGGAACGGGCCCGGGAGGATTCCCGTGACCCGGGCCGCCGCCCGCGGCCGGGGCGGCGCAGGCGCGAATACCTGCGCCTGATGCCGCCCTAACCGAGGCTTCGGGTGATTGGACCGGGGAATTGTCCGGTCACCCGACGCGAGGCCACCGCGTGAGGACGACGCCTCGACGGCGAAATCTGTCGGGGCGTCGACAGGAGAGGTACCCGAGAGGGCATACCGCCGAGCGGGCCACCGAAGACAAAGATCGGGTACCGGTGGCCCGCTCGCACGGCGAAGAAGAGGTGCTTGCAGGGTGGGTCAATGGGGTTGCGCGCCGCCTCTTCCGTCACCCCGGACCGATTTGGCGGGGTGCGACGTCCATGGCCCACCACAAAAAAAAAAAAAAGGGTTGGAACTTCATTACTGGACTGCTAGATGGCGTTGAAGAAGCTAGATTTTGAGATTTTTTGACAAACAATTTTTTTATTTTTCATATAAAAATTTAGATTTTTTTTAATAAATAGTATCCCTTGTTACTTTTAATACCTCCAAGAATATGTGTACAATGTTTCATGATGATCGGTTGAGTAGTTTTAGCGTGAAAGCGTAACAAACAAACTTACATTCACATTTATATATTAGTAGGGATATTAACTATATTGTGTATTCTATATGCTATTCTCTTTGCTGAGTGGTAGCGGTTAAGAATACTACCAACCCTTACTTTGCTCGTGGATGTCGTATAAGACGACTAAGAGCTTTATTTAGACCTGGGCCAATTCCATTATATTCCATTACATTCCCTAGGAAGGTTGACGTCAAGCAGGCGGCCGGTCATAAAACTATAGCCAATAACTTTTTACAATATGTACGATGGAAGCATAGTATATATTGTGTCGACCTCAAGTAATTGGGATAAGAGCAGGAGAATGATGATTGTGTATTATCTATACACAAATATTAATTTTTATATTTAACTTAATTATAAATAATAATCTTTATTATAGCAACTTCCTAGTATAAATAGAACTAGAATAAGAATAGAACTTATACATTTTCCGTGCAGTGACGAAGTAACAATACAGTTCACCACCCCCTAATCTAACCCGTAAGTGATCGTAAGAGACTACTAGGTGATATAATACGTATATAACATCTATGCAAGAGAATGAAAACTCATAATAAAGCTCTATACCAACTAGTTTTTTTTTTTCTTTTTTGTGTGTCTTAGTTGTTAGCCTCAGATGGCTATGACAACTTTACCCGGACTGTGGGTGAGCGCTGAGGGCTCTCAACCTGTTACCAACTCGTCTGACTAGCTTAGTATATATAGTAGATCAATTTCCTTCCTGTTTTGGAGAAGGCTCGAGCCCAGCAGTGGAACCTATATGAAGTGAGATGCGAGTTAAGATTATAGAAACGTTTATATTGTGTTCCAATATGTTAATTCTTTTCCGTGTGGTGTCGGAGTAAAAATACAATTCACCACCCCCTATCTTACCCGTAGCTGATCATAAGAGACGACTAAAGGATATAAAACGCATATAACATTTATGCAAGAGAATGAAAACTCGAAACAAAACCCTATACCAACACGTTTGACCAGCGCGGTATAGTAGGTTAATTTCCCTCCCATTACGCACAACAGCACAACAGTGGGACATATATGGGTTGTAATGATGATGATGTTAATTTTTAATTATTACTGAATATTTACGCTTATTAATTAACGTGCATACTTTACATTTGAATTGAAATAAAAATGGCAGAGAGGCATTAAGAAAAATTAATATTTTGTATTATGTGACAGTATAATTCGAGGCAATGGCCTATAAAACATCACATTTTTAACTTATAAATACTAAATCTACTAATAAAGGTGCTATATCGGGTACAATACGAGGTGGGTCGTAACATAACATCGTGTAGCCACACACTACGGGGCCCGTAAAAAAGTAATAAAATCCAAATAAATCCGCACCCTCCTCCCTTCGTTCGTCCCTATGTCGCTTCTTCTATTATTATTATGAACATCAAAATATTACTTCACGGGTTTCTTCGAGACGCGAGGTAAGTTTGAGTGTGTTTTTATGAAAAATAATGTGAGTGAGGAAGTTGGGAACTGTTTCCTTTTATTGTGGGAAGCTTGTCAGACATTTAACTAAATTTGTATAATAGAAAAAGATTTATTTGAGTTTATATATTGAAATAGCAATTTTATTGCTAGTATTAACCGAGTCATATTGTTTTACCTAAAATACTGCAGTTCTATACTTGCTCTTGTTTTATGGATTTTTCATAGTATCGGTGTAAAGATGCGAAAGGGAATGCTGCGATGGTTCGGACATGTGGAAAGAATGCCGAAAGAAGGTTTGGTTAAGAAGATATACAATGCGAAAGTGGAAGGATGTATGTACCTGGGGAGACCGAGACTAACCTACCTAGACCAGATTGGTCCCGTACTGAAGGAAGGTGCAGTCAAAAGTCTCTGAAACTGGCGAGAAGTTTATAAAGAGAATTATGAATGTTGAGGAAGCGAGTGAAGTATGCAAGGATTGAGTTCTCTGGCACTTTGTTCTCTTTGCCTACCCTGCAAGGGACATGGCGTGATGATATGTATGTATGTATCTTTCATACATATTTAATTAACTAACTTGCTTTCAAAATCCCAAAACTTTTAGTTGTGTTATTCCATGTTAAAGCAGATTCAATTAAGAGTAATAGTTTGTTAAACAATATTCTCCGTTTCTGGATAGATATGGTATAATAAGATTATTTTTTTTATAAATGATTGTATGAAAATACAGATGGCGTGTTGTATCTGTAGCCCGCCTTGTGTTGAAGATCCAATTCCTATGTAGGACAGTCTCACAAGAGAGTAGTCTTGTGTTTGTAATCGTTAATATCATTATATAATTGTAAAGTATCCTGCAACATAAAAATTAATATTTAAATTGGAATGTTGTGTTTTCAAATAAAAAAATATTTTAAAGAAAGCTAGAAAATAAACACACCTATAAAGTTCCGTATTATCAAATTACAACCTCATAAAAAATCATGTGAGTACCTAAATAATTATTTAATTAACATCTTCATCTCCGCTTATATATCTCCCACTGTTGGGCGCGAGCCTTCTCCATATAGGAGGGCAATTGACCTATTATATCACAGTGGTCAGACAGATAATCATAGGATTTTATTTGCAATTATCCTTCTCTTGCTTAGATGTTATGATGATATCCGTATTCCTTAGATGTCTTTTAAGATACCCAAGATGGTAGTGAAGTTTATTCTTACTCTGTCACCAAAAGTAAATCCTAATGATATGAATGAATAAATTGTTTTATAAAGAGAAAAAAACCGTTTGATGACTCATTTCATCATCATCATCATCTCAGCTCATATATATCCCACTGTTGGTCTCGAGCCTCCTCCATAATGGGAGGGAAATTGATCTACTATACCATGCTGGTCAGACGTGTTGGTATAAGGTTTTGTTTCGAGTTTTCCTTCTCTTGCATAGATGTTATATGCGTTTTATATCCCTTAGTCGTCTCTTACGATCACCCACGGGTAAGATAGGGGGTAGTGCATTGTATTCTTACTCCGTCACCACACGGGATTATGTCTCATTTAGAAAATAATTAAATGAAAGTAATGAATGAAAGACAATGTGGAGTATAAGTTATACTATAACTATATTATAACAATACCAATAATAGAAAAACATAATAAAAAAAAACATAAGAAATCAAGTCTCTGAAAGAAAGTAATAGCTAGAAATAAATGCTTGTTCTACCCTTTTCAGCACCATGGTAAAATAGGCTGACGACTCATATGCAGTGATGAAATGAACACACTACGGAGTACAAAAAAAAGACTTTTTTAAATATCGCATACTTTTAACAGCGACATTCGCTAATATACATGCCAAATGTGATCATTATTGCATTATCCGTCTTGGTAAGGCCTAACTCCAATATTGGCCTTCAATAATCTTATAAGTATGAATTATGATATGTACGCGAGTATTTCACATTTGAAATAAAGCTATTTTGACGGATTCTATCGCGTTTGTATTTGATTTTTAATTTCCACACACGTGTGTGTGTGTGTGTGTATGACTTCTAACTTTACAGACTTCCACAGCTATAGATGTAAAATCAAATACAAACGCGATATAATCTATAAAAATTGTTTTACTTCAATTTGATGAGAATATAACTAAAATCAGACTTAACGTTAAAAAAATTAACCAAACAAAATTAAACCAAACAACCTTTTTCATACATAAAATATGACGTTGAAAGGCTTTGACGTCAGGTAAGGCAGTAAACTAAACGAATGTTAGTCTCAGGGGTGACGGTCTATTTAAATTTCTTCATAAATAGATAATAAAGGGTGGCGGGCGGAGTTTGCCTGTGGTTTAGTAAACTGCTTTATTCGATAAAGATTGCGGAGAGAAAGCCGCGACGGAGAAGTTTTGAGTCGTGAGTGAGGCGGGGAAGCGACACGGCTACTACTAGTTGCTGAATTTAATATTATAATGAATAAGTTAAATGGTTCTTTTTGTTCAAGCTTGTTTTGAGTTCAGAGTTAGATTTTGTTCATATATTGAGTAGTTTATGAGAGAGATTTCTTTAGCTTTTTTAACATGTTAGTTTATTGCTAATAATATTTAGTTTGTTTTATTACCTCAACTTATCTGCGTGGTGACGGAGTAGGAATATATTTTAGCATACCCTTTTTAGCCGTGGGAGATCTTAAGAGGCAACTAAGGGATATAAACGCATATAATATCTATACTAGAGGAGAAAAACTCGAAACAAAACCCTATACCAACACGGCTGACCTGCGTGGTATAGTAGGTCAATTTCCCTCCCATTACGGAGGAGGCTCGAGCCTTATAGTGAGACATATGTGAGCTGAGATGAGATAACCTCAACTGTGGATAATATTTCTCAACAATTTATGTATTTAACCATTAATTTCATTATAAAGTAACATAGCTTTTAAGATGAAATAAACTTTCAATTGATTTTGCTACTTTGAATGAGGATGAAATGCATGTCACGAATATTATTGTTAATTCCACCAAATAAGCTTACGCTTGTAATCCTATATGTAGATAGAAAGTAGATTTACATTTAGAACACACAAAATCCAAATCCGTGTAAAAAGAAAATATTATTTGTACATAATTTTCTTAAAATTTGGTTTATAGTTCGGATTAATGTAGAGATGGATATAAAATATCTACTATAAAGTACTTATGTACTTTATGTTATAATATTCGTTCGTCTTGTTTATTTTTGACAAGAGAGAAAACAATCAAATGAAAATCTTAATATATAGGTATAAATTACGCGTCACGTTGTTTGTCCGCGATGGACTCCTAAAGTACTTAACCGATTTTAATCAAATTTGCACAGCATATATAGTTTGATCCAACTTAAAAGATAGGATAGCTTCCATCTCAATTTATAGTCGCAATATTATTTTATTGCAAAGTATTTGTCTATTATTTGACAGTCACAATTATCTGTTATCTCCAAATGATTCTAACAGATGGCGGTATCTGTTGACTGAATTGAGTAAGTATTTAATAGATGGCGCTATGTTAAACGTACAAACATTTCATATAAGCAACAATTTATTAGTATAACCACCACGTGTTACTGAGGCTACCTTAGCCACAGCAACAATAAACAGAGATAGAGATGTTCACCATCTCTTCCTATCCCGTGGGGTTAGTAAGAATTAATTAAGGAGTATGAACAAATAACATTGCAAGAGCAAGAAACTCGACATAAAGCCATGTTTCTTTCTATTGCTCTTGGTGGCAAATGGGCAAGCAGTACACCTGATGGTAAGTGTTACTGCCGCCGATAAACCTTTGCTATTCCAGAGGTACAGCTAGGCTGCTACCTACCAATAAAAATCCCTAAACCCATCCAGAAAGTTGAGCTGTCAGCTCTCTCGCTCACCGAACGAAGCACAGCAGCAGATTGCCACTGCTCAGACGTCGATCTTCTGCGAGAGTATGGTACTACCGTGAAGGGACCAGCCCGCGGATGTAGACAGAAAACTGTCAACAGCGTGGTAAGATCACGCTGTTGATTACCACTACTTATATAATTAACCATATTGCAACTCTTGAGACAATGTATGTAGTAGGCTATAAAATGAACTGAAAAATCGAAATAAATAAATAGTTTTAATGTAAAATACGACCTACTGATCGGCATGAAGTCAGTTCCATTTCAAGATGACTCTTACTGATTGCCCACTTGAGTAGTTTTGCTCATGACAAAAAAGATCATCTAACTACTTTTTAACTTAATACCGCCATCAAACCGATCGTAGTAGACCGTTTTATGTATTAACTCCACATTTTTTTCATTTTAATACACCGTCGCGTATGTATAAATATTAAGGTGGTAAATAACACAATATAATAAAGAAGTTCAAAAATTATTGCCTATAATAGAGAGCAGAAGTCTTAGACCATGATTATATCTTCATTATGGAGATAGAAGGAGATATGAATTTTTAAATTGTAGGAATAAAAATTATGTAATAAAAGCTATACATACATACTCATACATATCATCACGCCATATCTTTGAAGTGTAGGCAGAGAGAACAGAGTGCCAGAGAACTCTATCTATCCTTGCATACTTCACTCGCTTCTTCAACATTCATAATTCTTTTCATATACGCTCGTAATAAAAAGTATAATAAGTGTAATAATAGCATTCCAAATGAAGAAAGTAAGCATAGATCTAGAAAAGTCTAGAAAATTATGTAAAATTATAATACACATACGAAAAAAGATATAAGATTATGTGGACTTTAATTATTAGCAAAATGGCAAGAGGATCATAAGTAATTCATATGCGCACTCATTGATATTTTTAATGTTATCCCACACCGTAAAGTTTCTCAATCACGGGATAGTCAAGAGAAAATTAAGCCTCTACTATTCCGATTGATTAATTTGGATAAAACCACTAATTTCATTTAATTAAGTTCAATTTGAAACTATTAACGGATGTGGTTAGAAAGGTCTAACATTGTTTAACGTTTTAAATCAAATTAAAACTTATATTTACTGAATCAAATATTATATTTTACATAAACACTAGTCGGACATTAATTTTATTCATTCTTTGAGTTTATGTAGTAAAACAATTTGCTTTATAACTTTCGCCATCTTTGTTCACAAATCTGTCCGAGGATTAAAAATGTAATTCATTATGAAACACGAGAAATGTCGTAAAATTAAATTGTAATACGAAAAAGTGAGATTTAATTCATTTAAGTGGTTTTATTCGAGGGGCTAGCTTAGTATGTTTTTGTGATAAATTCTAGGAGCCCATCGACCGCAGTATTGTGTTACGGCGGGCCTGAGGTACACATTTTTATTTTCCGCTTTTTGGGTAATCAATAGGGGAAACTCGACGCCCCTAAACAACCGAAACGAATATCGGCGTGCAATGGAGTAGTCTTGAATTTTTATTTTCAATTGAAACCTATATTCATTTTAATGTTTCAGTCTAAAAACAGATTTATATGCCTAACCAGGTCCATTATCTGTAAATAGTTGAGTCTCTATCCTGATGCTTTTTTTTAACTCCATATGGTCTACCTATTCGTGCTAGGCACAAGTCCCCTCTATATTGGGAGGGAAGTTCATCTGATATGCTACGGAAATACATACGGTAAACTTTTTTTTATCCATCTGCTTCCCTTCCTAAATCATCTTTTATACCTAGGTTAACTAACCAATATGCCAACCACGCATTGGTGACATAATAGTGTCATACTTTAAACAAATCTGGCTTACAATAACAATTAATAGTTTTAAGCTTAGTAATGAAACACAAATATGTACTCCTCGTTCTATATACTGCAAAAGTTAATAACAATATTTTTATAACTGGCCGCCTGCCTGATATCAACTCTCCTTGGGAATGTAGTTATTGACCACACGCCATCAAGTGTTTTTGGCCCAGGTAGATAAAAGGCTCTTAGTCGTGTTTTACGACATCCACGAGTAAAGTAAGCGCCGTTCGTAGCCGTCACCACACATCGTAGTATTTTTGAACATTCACCAGCCTACTAATGGCCACGTTGGATAAAGGCCTCGCTACAAGGGGTATAAATGCCATAATCGACACGCTTTGCAGAGGGATTAACCATCACAGTTGGTATTATAGGGTTCCAAAGAGACCGCTAGTACCTACTACCCTGGTGCTCTTTCAGCCTGTTTTTAGAGCTCCACAGTAATATATTGGGGTGATGACAAATTGTATTCTTAACCCGTCTTTTTATGGCAACATATGGCGTATACATTTTTGAATAATATAAACGAACCGAATATCAAGAAAGATATCAAATATCTTCAAGTATATTTCAATTTGGGACATGTATTCGACTCTACACATTTTGCTGTAGCAATAGTGAAATCTAATATTCATTCCAATGATAGCTAGGTATTTATATTGAGTGAGAGCTCTCGCTAGCTATCATGAAAATCGGAGCAGTTTTAATCTCATTGGTATTTTTATATTTTTCAACATACTTCAAATCTGTTGACATTATATATTTGGGTTTTTTATGTATTTGTGTATGAAAATATTTTGATTGACTATGATTAACATATTCAGACAAAAATCCGTTTACGAAATGAAAAATGATGTCGTTTTCATTTCGTAAACGGATTTTATAAATAATTAAGCATATTAAATGCTAAAAATTTCAGTAATTTAAATAACAAGGTTGTGTCATCGTTTAATACAATTCTAACTGTAAAGTTTGAAGTATTAAGCCTATAACAATGTGTAAACATTGTCGGGTAGATAGCATACCGTCACCTTAAGACGTAAATATAATACGGAGTGAAATTTGCATGTCCTACAATTAGTCGCGGTGGTGCAGTGGCAGCACGATTGGGCCGGAATCCCAATAGACGCGGGTTCGAATCCCGCTTGCGACATCATTTTTCATTTCGTAAACGGATTTTATAAATAATTAAGCATATTAAATGCTAAAAATTTCAGTAATTTAAATATTCAGACAAATAAAATGTGTCTATATTATATAATACAAAAAAGATATATTTTTTTATATATGATATTATTCTCGCTACCAAACCTGCTGTTACTCTTGTATCGTAAAACACGAGAGCTGTAAAGCTCTCACAGATCAATGTAAATTGATCTGTGCCAATTCTATCTGATACCGTCTGGTCAACAATTATATTCTCAAAAAAGATTGATATCAGAAAGGCAGCCAGT
Source organism: Lymantria monacha (assembly GCA_905163515.2). Lineage (NCBI taxonomy): Eukaryota > Metazoa > Arthropoda > Insecta > Lepidoptera > Erebidae > Lymantria > Lymantria monacha. The sequence continues at coordinate 12,472,258 of LR991098.1, read as the reverse complement.
CATAAAACTATTACCAAAACATTTGGAACATAAAAGATAGAAGAAGACCAGGATGATGATGAGTCATACTTTACGACACTCAAAGGTGAGAAAAGTGGCATTGAGATGTTTACTTATACCGTCACCACAAAGATAATGCGATTTTTTTTGCGAATATATAGTACGTGTGTGTGTCACTGAACTCCTGCTAAATGGCTGGACGGATCTTTTTTTTAAATTTTCTTGTGTGTGTTCGAGGGGAATCGTGAATGGTTTAGACTCCCAATTGGACTCGCTAGGTGGCGCCATTGTCGGTCTGTCTATTTTCTATGTATATTCCAATGTCCCTGGATGATTTCAAAACACAATTGGACCCGGTAGGTGGCGTTGCTGTCGGTATATCGCTTAAAGCTTTTCCGGGTAGGACGACGTCTGCCGGGACAGCTAATACATTATAAAATATCAGCAGAATCTAACGAGTTCACTAAGTATGTAAAGAATAATATCGATCATTTAGAACTCATTTATATTTATGATAAAATTATATTTTAACCCACTTAACAAAAGGAAGAAGTTCTTCTTCGTTCTTCGCTATTTCAGAACTTTTTTTTTGAATGCATTTATTTAAAAAAAAAAAGCTATTTACGGATTATATAGCGTTTGAATTTGACGGGAGAACAGTCCTCGCGTATCAAGTGGTTAACACGTCGGGCAATTAAAAATCAAATACAAAGTTAATCGAATCCGTGATAATAGCTTCATTTCATATGTGTAATACTCGCGTCATCATCATCACAGGGCTTATATGTCCCACTATTAGCCTCGAGTCTCCTCCATAATAGAAGCGAAATTGACCTACTATACCACACTGGTCAGACGTGTTGATATAGGGTTGTTTTTCGAGTTTTCCTTCACGTGCATAGATGTTATATACGTTTTATATCCCTTAGTCGTTTCTTACGATCACTCACGGGTAAGATAAGGGTGGTTAATTATATTCTTACTCTGTCACCACACGGAGTATACGGATAATGGTAATACTCGCGTAAACATAAGAAATCATTATGAATCGATTTTGATGATTGTTCTTTTGGGACTTTTGGCGGGCATCTAAAACGTCATGTGGTGCTCTTGTATTATATTCGATATTTTAGTGTTTTAACGTGTTATATTAGATAATTTTTATGGTATTTTATGTAATATGATGTGACTGAACTGCTGAGATGTAGTGAATATCATATAAAAGTGCTTTACAACGTTTTCGTTTTCCATCAAAATTCCCACAAGATACCATTAACAGTGTGGCCATAGCACTGTTGATGGCGACAATTTGACTTACTGACGGACAATGACTAATCTGAAGACACTAAAAACTTGAAGATAATTATAACTCGACACTGGCAACAATGGCTCATTTAAGTAGCTGATTGCCAATACATAAATAGAAGAAGATTGTTCTTTTTTTAATTTGAAGGCTGGAAAACTTTACATGTAGTCCTAATATGACCTATTAGGATAATTGATCAAGATCTGACTAGTAATTTTGGAGTTATCCTTAATAACGCATGTTTCGATGACTATGACTATATTGTTATGAAAATTTTGTGTTATGATTAAAACATTTAGTACCGTGATCTTCAAATCTAAGCTCGTTACACATAACTTGAACTAGCCACAGATTCAATAGCAATCGCGCACAATAAGTAATCGTTTGGCCGCAGACAACGGAAATGTCTCAAGTGGATGATTGAGCCGGAAAATAGGTTCCTGCCTTCAATGTATAATACTTACCGTACTCCTTGTGCAATGGAGGGTTGTTGTCTCAGAAAATATTTATACAATAGATTTATTTTCAATAATATTCGTGTATCATTATAGCTGTGCCGTAGCGGTTAAGAATACTACCAACCCTTACTTTGCTCGTGGATGTAGTAAAAGACGACTAAGAATCTTATAACGACCTGGGTCAACTTCACCTGATGCCGTTTGGTCAACGATTATATTCCCAAGGAAGGTTGATGTCTGGCAGGCAGCCGGTCATAAAACTGTTGCCAATAACTATCTAATATGTACTATGATAGAAGAGTACATATTGTATCGACCCCAAGTGATTGGGATAAGAGTAGGAGAATGATGATTCGTGTATCATTATAATATAAATCACGGCACCTATTATTAATTATATATTATTAATTACAGATAAATAATTAAGGGTTTTCAATAACAATAAATCCATGCCTGATGCAGTATATATATATATTTTTTATATAGGTTATATCGTGTGGTGACGGAGTAAGAATACAATTCACCGCCCCATATCTTATCCGTGGGTGATCGTACGAGACGATTAAGGGATATAAAATGCATATAACATCTATGCAAGAGAAGGAAAACTCGAAACAAAACCCTATACCAACACGACTAACCAGCGTGGTATAGTAGGTTAATTTTCCTCCCATTACGGAGGAGGCCCGAGCCCAACAGTAGGACATTTACGGGCTATGATGATGATGATGATTCTTTTTTTTTATTTATTAAACGGTTATTCTATGCTATAAAGGAATAAAGAGAGCGTATAGGTAACTATGGGACACTGTACTGCCCAGCTATCAACAAGAATGACTGGGCGTTTTGGAGTTAGATCATTGCCCTCCACGTATCCTAACACATTGTATTCATTTTTTTTCACCACAAGGACTATAAAGATACTTTAATGTATCTTTTTGTGGCGGGTCTGGATATATTTCGCCAAATCCGTTCGGAGCTATGGTAGGGCGGCATGTGACCACATAGTCTGCTGTATCTACACGTATTTTTCTATCGTTAGGAGAGCGGGCTACTGGTACAAAGCCCATGTCTTCGTTGGCGATATTTAATGTACTTAATATATATTATTAACCTCCACAATATTGTTAAATATAATACAGAATACTGTTTATACTGCCTAAAGTAAAAATTAAAGTTTTACAAACATTATTGGATATCATCATCAATTCATCATCTTAGCTAACCTAGGTTCCACTGCTAAGCACTAGCCTCCTCATTTGGAATCTACACATTTGGAATTAGAAGAGGCTGGTAATCTGTCATACAGGTCTTCCTAGCACAGATGCCAGTCTCTCACACAGATCCTAACAATTCTTATGATAATTATCCTATATTAAAATCTATTTGTATCTTTGTAACGTTGTGTGTAGTTCGCGTAATCGTTGTCTATTTAGAAAATAATTGTACGTTATAAAAACATAAGCTAACTTGAGTTTATTAATAAATAGCAAAAACAATCAACGTCGTTAAACTAAACGTAAATAGCTCATTCATTAAAACGTAAAAACGTCAACTTCAGTGTAATTAATTCAACGAAAAAGCGGTAATCGTCTAATGTGTTGACGCGACCCATAAACTACTACCACAGACTGCCGAGGATTGTCGACCATTAACAAATAGTATACCTACGTTATCACATCAGTAAAGTGATGTCCTCTAATTCTCACATTGTTAAAGTAATAAGTGTTTATTGTAGTCCATATAGGGTGTAAATTACATTGTGATGACCCCGCTAATGAATGGACTCGTTGTATGATAAATGTAGGGTGCGGTCGCGATTCGAACTGTAAGTGGATTAGCAACGACTCCACGAACTGTCCTGAAGGTCTTGGATTAATACAAATTAATTTTTTATTTGATTTATGAATACTTTCGGTGCATAGAACAATTATATTATTTACACGTAGTGAATTTTGTTTGTTGATTTTAGAATTAAAAATAGATACGAATTAATAATAGTAAGTAGAATAGATGGCATTACTTCTTCTTTTTACCGAAGAGTCGTAAGCATCCATTAAATAGTTACCAGAGATTGCCAGATATTCTGGGAAACGTATGACCATAGTGTTGTCACCAAATCACTTGCTAAGCGTATCTATTATAGAATTATCCAAAATTAATAAAAACTATATCAAAATACATACATACATATCATAACGCTATATCCCTTGCAGGGTCGGCAGAGAGAACAGAGTGCCAGAGAACTATATCCTTGCATACTTCACTCGCTTCCTCAACATTCATAATTATATCAAAATATTACGCATAAAACAATAGCATATTGCTAATTGAGAATAATACATATTCTCAATTACCAATAGATAACGCAAACTTCTAGTTTATTCATAGAGGAACCTCGATCGTATTTTTTTTAAAAGAGTCTCGTAAAGCTAGTGTAGCACTTTCAGAGTGAACAATAAATATCATCTTCATATCAAAACACTAATATGTAAACATTGTCGGGTAGATAGCACACCGTCACCTTAAGACGTAAATACAATACGAAATGAAATTTGCATGTCCTACAATTAGTCGCGGTAGTGTAGTGGCAGCACGATTGGGCCGGAATCCCAATAGGCGCGGGTTCGAATCCCGCTTGCGACATCATTTTTCATTTCGTAATCGGATTTTACTAATATGTATTTCAAATTATATAATCGAAAAGTGCTAGTCGCTGTCTTTATTTTTATATTGAAAATAGTCATCTCGATGAATTCGCATGTGTTTATTTGTATTATATGCAAGTGTTGTAACTTAAGTCTATATTTACAAAACAACCAAAAAGTAATTTCAAATCATCATCATCATCATCACAGCCCATAAATGTCCCACTGTTGGGCTCGGGTCTCTTCCGTAATGGGAGGGAAATTAACCTACCGCGTTGGTCAGACGTGTTGGTTTTGTTTCGAGCTTTCCTTTTCTCGCATAGATGTTATATGCGTTTTATATCCTTTAGTCGTCTCGTACGATTACCCACGGGTAAGATATGGGGTGGTGAATAGTATTCTTACTCCGTCACCACACGAACAAATTTCAAATATGTAGTACGTTTTTGAAGTCAAGGAAATATATAAATATATTCAAAGAATATTTTACTTGCAGTTTGAATATTTAAGTGTACACATAAACAATAATTAACAATTACAAATAAATTTAAAAATTCACACATACACACCATTAGTTTAAATCCTAAACACTGCCTGACCTTCTCACCAAGTTTCCACTGTATCATAATAGCTATATGTCTTTATTATATAATAATTATAAGATCAAAACATGGTGGTTGGTATGTGAAGCATGTATTATTTTTCTAATTAACACATTTATTCTGCCGACCTGCGAAGAAATTAGCTGTTAATTAATACGAAAGCCTGCATGTAGTTTCAAAGACGTATAGTTTTAATAAGATCGTTTGTGTGGTAGTGGCGCGGTCTCAAGCGATAACGACCCACCTGCTTTAGTAAGTATGCATTAAAGTTCTAAAGTAATGAAATATGTGGGATATTTCATACCATATAACTTAATGAAAACACAAAAAATGTTTTCATAAATCTCGAATCCATACTTACTTATATACAATAACAAACTGACTTGACGAATTAGTAGACAACTTTTAGATAGTCTCTGGTTTGACCACATACCATTCATTCGCCCGGGACAGCGGAAAGGCGGCGAGCTGCCTTATAAGTTGTCACTCATCACCGCCAATTATATAAGCCATCGAAACCTACCATCGGATGATGTTCCAACAACAAAGCGCCGGAACGGCGCCCTCCCGCTATCGGTTTTGCGCGGTTCGTGCGCTAATCCACGATCCGACCATCAGCGATCTTCATTAGAAAGTTAGTAGACACAGCTGTTAAGCACCTAAACCAATACCTGTATGTATAATTACCAAATTATGTTTTAAAATTTACTAAGTTTTTAGTTTTGGTTGTAATGAATCTTTAAGACACGTACCCACAAACCTATATGGTTTGTGAGTACAATTAAATATCCTAGAATCTTAGCCTTAAATGGTGATATTGTATACATACTAATATCTGATAAGATCGGAAGGACGAACAGTAGAAATCCATTTCATTATCATCATCATTTTACTACCGCTAACAATGATGGCTATTTTTATAATATAAGATTTTATAAAAGTTAAAACTTATATTAACTTATATAAACATCGCGTAACTCACTACGCTCGTACACAACGAAATATTAGTAGAAAAATCAGTACGAGTGCCATGAACTAATTTATATCTACAAATAATATGAAGTATCGTAATGGCTGTCACCTGTGCCCTCTATCCCTCTTTTCGTTGAACAACTTTGCCAATTTAACTTTATTTGTATCGTAGCAATACTCAAGATATAAATAACTTTTAGCAAATGCTTTATCGAGTATCTTAAATATGGTATAGGAAATGAAAAAACAAGATAACTGATTACATAAGAATGCTATCGGGATCGAGTGGAGGGCCCAGGGGTGAGGTTTCATGAAGGGGAGGATGACAAGAGGCGTCGTGAAAAGAGATCCGCCTCGGGCCGGATTATTGAATTATCAACAAAACATCGTACGCCTGAGAGAGTACGCGCTTCTAATTACTTTCTACTCTCTTTGGCGTATCATCTCAAAACCCGATGAGATTTGATGAGATCGGGATTTAATTGCGGACGCTTCGATTTGTTTGTTCGACAAATAAAAAGGTTGAGGAAATTTACACACGCAATAAAAACACACGTATTAAAAACAGACAAGAACTTAACATTTGCCTCGCAGACGACCAATAGGATTTTCCGGCAAGTATTTTTAAGCGATCCTCGACTGAGAGTACGATCCGATATACGTTCGGCAAATTAAAAGCAGGCCATGCGTACTGGCTTTGTGGACGAGGATCACGTTTTATTGTTACCGATTTGTCTGCACGGAAAAACACAAATGGCTGAGATGAGTTAAGCTCCCTGTTAATAGAACATGTTGATGTAAACGATAGCGGTGAGTCAGCGATTTCGGACAAGTGCATTCAATAATGAAGTTCATAACTCAATATTTATTTAGAGAAAATACGCATAATGAAATAAAATATATATAATTTCAATTCTGAAATTAAAATATGCATATGAAGTGACAATATAAATTGTATTCTACTCTAAAAATGTGAACTATTGTGTACTCGTAGAGATTTAATTTTATATAAATGTATAATTTTAAGGTCAACATGACGTCTGTATAAACATAATTATGTTTAAAGTATTTATGTTTTAACTTCATTGAGCTAACAATGTTCATTGAGAAACGGTCATGTAGTGTTCTTAAGACTTTTTTTAATCAAATATTCTACGGCAAGCTATTTTCTCTCCTATTTGTTCATTTTCTTGCACAAATGAAATAAATATCTTATGTTCTTTTGAGGGTAAATAAAAATAACATTCAAACCATATCCTTTTTTCATAAAAATAATTTTGAATTTCGCGATTTTAATGTCAGCTTGTCTCACACTTTGTATTATGAGCAAATCAAAAAACATTAAAGTGATGCGTTTGTGTAAGTAGAAAAAATTATGTAAGATAACAAGGTAACACGATTTCACTTTTTACACGCTGAAATATTTAAGCGGATGTGTTGGCATTGTCAGAATTATAGGGTGCGTAGGTGAGGCTTGGAAGAGAGACGGGGGAGGGGTTACTCGTGTGAGAAATAGCTCCAAATATCTGGCGACTATCCGAGGGATTCCTGCCCCTATTTCCATGGGATTGCGTCGAAATGACAACAGATTTAGGAAAAGCGTCAAGCGAGGTGTGAAATGTATCCGAGCGCGTTACGCCTTATATGACATTCTTCACATCTATCTGCTATAAATGTAAGCGACGAGCCAATTTCCTAATCTTCGTTTTATTAAAAAGTTGTCGAGTTGAAAGTAGAGCGCTCCTTATACATGTGAGTTTTGCGTACCTTATATTATCGTTATTTATCTAAAAAGCAAAAATATTTATTAGATTCTTTGAATCCCACTTAAAGCGTAATCGACAATATGTCCTCGTAAATGTATTGAGTGTGTAACGGGGCTGCAAAATTGTAGGAGATTTGCATTCATTCATTCTTCCACTTGTCGAAAGCTTGACGTCGCGTCTATTTGAATATGTGATTTTGTTCCCGCAAATAGAGATTTGTTTTTTACATAATATGTCGCACGACTTTTCTTTATTTTCCTATTGAATTTCAATTTAATGTTTAAAATATTTTTATAGCTATATAAGTATATTCTCTGTGAATGTTTATATATGATTGATCTTCTAAATGTCTCGATAGATCCTTTCTGCGTAGAGAAGACACATCTATAAAAGAGAAAGAAAACTCGAAATAAAGTTCTATATCATATAATATATAATAAAGTCTTCCTATATTCTATAATAAAGTCCTATGTCCTATTTAATAGTGGTGGAACCACGCTGTTGACAGTCTACAAGCGCGGGCCGGTCCGTCCGGGGTAGTACCACACTCTCGCAGAAGATCGACGTCTGAGTAATGGCAATATGTGGTTCGTTCGGTGAGCGAGAGAGCCGGCAGCCCAACTGGGTGGGTTTGGGGATTTTATTGGTAGGCAGCAACCTAAGCTATAGCCTTGGTATTGCAAAGGTCCATGGGCGGCAGTGACACTTACCATCAAGTGTTCTGCTTGCTCGTTCGCCACTATAAGCAATATAAACAATATATATCAACACGTTTGACCAACGTGATATTATAGGTAGATTCCTTCCTTCTTTTATAAAGAAGGCCCGAGCAGTCAGCTATGTAGGATGAGATGATATTTAAAAAAGACACCTCCCTGCACTAAGGAAAATAATCCTTGTATTGCGAGGGACTTTACAAACATGCAATTAACGCAGACAAATTACACCCAGACTCAGAACAACACTTTGTGGATCGCACAAAGTATCGTCCTGCGTGGGAATCGAACCTATGGCACTGGCACGGAAGGTCGGTATCTTAACCACTACGCCATCTGTGCAGATATGATAATAATATAGGTTAAATATAACAAGTCAAACGTATTCCACTAACTAAAAGGTAACTGATAATCTAATATTTCTGTCTTCTCTCAAAATTAATGTCCACAAACTCCTATTTTTTATTTATAGCGGTTTTATCAGTGAAAGAGTAACTAGAGTTATAATATATCCATATTCCGTCCAACATTTTTAGTTCTACGGGATGAACCTATTGCCTTTAACCGAGCATAGCCATAAACTTCGAGCTTGTTATTGAGAATTCCGATGGAAATTTCAGGAGATCTCCAGAAAATCTTAACTATATTTTTCCGTTTGGTGAAGGGTTAAGAATACAATTCACCAATTCATCTTACATGTGGGTGTTCGTAAGAAACGACTATAAAACGCATATAACATCTATACAAGAGAAGGAAAACTCGAAACTAAACCCTATACTAATACGTCTGACCAGCGTGGTATAGTAGGTCAATTTTCCTCCCACTATGGAGGGGGCTCGAGCCCAACAGTGGGACATATATGAGCTGAAATGATGAAATGATGAACGATGAAGAATACAATCTGTTAAGATCTCTTTTCTGTAGGAGTTATAAAGTTTAGAGAGCAATACTCTCCTGAGAAACTTGTAACGCCAAATACGATCGCCATTCCACCTGCCAAGCCTAGTGATTATGACAGTCCCGTCGTATCGACGTCAATAAGCTGGTAAAGGTATAAACTTTTCCAGAACCAAGATTGAAACCCACACACATCACTATTGGAAATGGTATATTTATGATACTGAACTAACAATGTTGTATTTCAAGATATCAATTCAAATTACGCGGGATATAACAAACACCGTGCAACATTTGTAATTGGCTTTGTAACTGGAACCCATTGATTAGGCCGCGCCCCCAAATGTATCTAACGGAACCCTAATTGAACATTAGCAATTCCATCCTTACTTTTAACTGGTTGCTAATAAAGTTCTTTGTTCAAACTGATTTCATTAAAGGACGTTTTATTGAATACTTTTTAAACCGGACCCAGTTTTAAAAATTGACCTGTTTTAATCAAAATAAAATCTCGACAAATTTATAATAAACTAGCTTTTGCCAGTGGCTTTGCCTTATGTGTAAAAGTGAATTTCCCACAGTTGAACTGTTATAATAAAGGAATAAGTTATCTAGATAAAAAGTATTCTATATATTCATCCAACAAAAGGTTTATCTTTGTGTCAATTTCCATGGAGATCTATTCAACAGTTTACGCGTACATGAATAGGTACCAAACATCCAAAACCGTCTTCACAAATCTTCACATTTATAATATTAGTAGAAGGTAGTAGTAGTAGCAGAAGTAGTATTATTAGAGAATATTGGGACTAGTAGACACCATTGTAATCCAGGATCCACAATAGTCTTCATAAAAGATACCGAGGTTTGATTTTCAATAAGTCGCGAGAAATGCTTTTTATTATCTTGGGTCAACTCAATAGCTCAACAAATATAATTAGTAAAGAAGAGCAGAAGTTAGAAGTATTCCACTTCCCTCCTATTCAAAGCGGGAAATATGAAGCAAAATTAGAGCCTTTTTTGTTGGCTCACTATGGTTGTCACATCCCGTCTAACTGATGTGGGGCAACAAAAGAGACGACGTGCGGCCCTATAACCTACCGCACACGTACCTCTCTAAGGCCATATGTGCAGGTCATCAGCTACCCGGTACCACAGGGTACCCGGTCCTTATGATCGGTGGCCCGTCCAGCGAGTTGCTCTTTCGGATACTATCTCGAATCGACGCTCCTCCTCCTCCAGCAGTTTTCGATGTCGATGATCGGTCTCTCCCCAGGCGACGGACTAATTCCCAGTCAAGTCACCCGCTGCCCTAACTAGAGCGGTATCAGGCATAGGTAGTCGCGCCTACACCGCCTGGTATATCCCTGTAACCGTAGACGAATTCCTCCCAGACCTGCTCTGTCATCTCCAAGCAATTGGATCCCTAAGATTGATGGTCATATTAGATATAGCAGAAACGCCTGCACGTATAGGAGTTTTCTCGAAATGCTACAAAGGTCATAATATATTGCATTATTCATGACTTGCAAACTCTCTGACAGAAGATCGCACTCGCCGAAAATAAATAGTTTGCAATGAAGAACTAAAATGTGTCTCTTACAGCTTCATAGATATCTAATTTCACGTTCGCATTCTTCAAAATATATAAGTCCTACTTTACCATAGGGTCCTTTTCAACAATGAAAAGAAAAGTGTACTACTATCCCACGTAAACCAAATAAATTGGCATAGTTTTATTTCAAGCATTCTTTTCTCTAGCAGTGACGTTATTTGCATCCTTGGGTATTTTTTTTGGAATACCGGCGGGAAAAGAATTGGAGGAATAACTATAAGGTTACTGGATGGATATTCAACTGTTTATTTGGAGTTAGCCTTTCCCATTGAATGCCATATGGTTCAGTTATTTATTAGAGAAGTTTTTGCTATAATCGCCACGCTTGACAAACGGGTTGGCGATCGCAGTAAGTCGTTACACATTTACCTAGAATATACCTCTCCTAGTCAGTCAATTATTAAAATTCCCACGGGCAAGTAAAGGAAAACACAACCATATTCTTATCTCGTTATCATGCTGAGAGTAATTAGAAAATTGTTCAATTTTATTGTTTAAGATGCAAGGCCTACTATTATTTATGTAGATATAATATGTAAGTAATCCAAATGCCTCAATCTAACAAAAATATATTACAAAGATTTATACATATTTTTTTATTTAAGCTATGTTGCCATTGGGATTAAGGGACCCTTATTATTCGATATGTTGACGTTTAATTTTCGAGAAGTTAATTATAACCAAGATGTTAAACTCAACGTATTCGCATTCCAATAGCTTTTGAAATATATATGTTATTACTGTAATTATCTTATTAGATTCTGTGTAGTTAATTACATTCAGCGTTAAATAATATCTTTACAACTTCTAACGAACCTATTTCGTTAGACATATCATATATAGAGCTTTTTTTTTATAAAAAAATGTTAATGAAGTAACAAAAATGTGAAACCGCAAGTTGTAGGTTAGAGGTTAATCTGTAACCCACCGCTGTATCGTGTCGCATCGTGGCTCGGTGCTACATCAGTGCGGGACCTCCGACCTCTGACCTCTAGCGGTCTTGAATGGCCACAATCAAGCCTCTACCCTCATTTAAATATCAAAACAGCCTCTTTACGGGCGGTTAGCCAACGTTGTATCTCCACCCGTCCCCGCAACATAACACAAACAAATTAATTCGAATAATGAACCCTAATAAATAGGGATCTGTTTACCCCATAAAGAATAAATGTTATAATAATTGGGGCAAGAGGCTACAAATTTACAGTTTTGAATTCAAAATTTTGCTGGGGGTGAATTAATTTGCTACATATTTCAAGAACAATATTGTAATAACACAATGTAATGAAAACTTTTGCGAGAGTATTAAGATCATAAGCTTCATATAACCTCGCTAGTACCTGACGCAGTAATTTCTGAAATTGCCTAATTTTCAACAGTTTATAAGACGGATAGTACAATTAATTAAGAAACTATTTGGTAATTATTTTTTTTATTATTCAAGCTTTAACGCTCATTATTAAATTTTACGATTTAAGCTCTTTTTATCGGTACATTTTAAATCTTAGTTTCACAATATCTATGTAATAGGATTATTGTTCCTGCCAAGATATGTTTTTGCTTTAGCTCAGCTGATTGTAGGATAATATGGAGTTCCATACGGATTGCAGGATAATATGGAGTTCCATAAGGAGTTCCAAATGATATAGACCATTTAACTAATTTTTGCAGCGGACTACTGAAATCTAGTGTTTATTAACACCTCAATTATCATTTCTACTCTGGCGAAACAATCTTTCTAAACTACATATTCTATAATTCGGTCTTCACAACCTTAAAACGGGGCTGAAGGACACACAGTTTTTTCACAATTTAAAACGAACTATAGTTAACTATTTAACATTGATTTATTTTATTTAACTTTGATTTAAATTTGACTTAAAAGTGTGCGACTTAGAAACGAACACGAGACTTCTAAATAGCAAACTATTAGCCTCTCCATCATCCTCATCGTACATGTTACATAAGTTTTTATCATCGTACATATTACATAAGTTAAAACAATGAAAATTATGAACTGTTGATGTAAGTTAAATTCTTTTAAAGAATGACACCATTATTTCTCCCATGGGTTGGGCTCTCCACTAGTATATATTGTACTGTGAAACTTTATAATTAATAGTTTAAGGCTAGCGTTAAATTCTATAAATTTGTGTCATTATTAAACACCGTGGACGCTCTCTTGGGCCGACTGCATGAAAATATACTTTAAAATTGTTAACGTACTATAAAACTGCACAAAGGCTTTTCAATTAAAACTTTCAATGGCATCCTGGCGCTAATTATAGCGCGGCCGAGGGACATCTATTAGTATAAAATAAAGCGCAAACCGCGGCGGCGACAGCGCGACGCTCGCCGCTGCGCCGCGCCGACCCCCGCCTAAGTGAATTCCGTTAATTAAACCATAAAAACTTCGATAAATTAAGATCCCAGCCAATTCCCCTCTCTAATATAGTCGTGGCTCGAAAGATTTCAGATGCAAACGACATCGATACAGGCCGGTGGGGAATGGGGACATAAATACTGTCGTGTTCCATCGCCCCTTCACGTTTGTTTGTGGCTTCATTTAATTTTACTTATTGTAGTGGCCTGCAATAAAATCCAATATAATATTTCTTTGCAAACTTCTTCATGTAAACTTATATAATAGTATACATTTTATTATACTTCGACATATTAAACATAACCTTGTTCTAAATATTTAAAATAAAACAAAAATATCCAACGCTTTAGAGTTAACGTTTGTACTAATTTCACTTCCTTCCGTTTTGTGAGAAAATAAACTCTCAAGGAGTACAATAAACACATAATCCAGAACGGATAGTCCTCATATGAAAATCATTTCCATTGCTACTTATTATAGTACTATATTACATCAGGAACAGCCTTGAATACTTTGTGTATCAACATCTACATAATTGTATGGAATTTTAATTTTGGCATTAATTGTATGGAATTTTAATTTTGACATTAATTGTATGGAATTTGAATTTTGACATTGATTATTTTGTTGTTATTTATTTCTAACTATAATTGTAATAATGTATAATTTAATATAGATATTCATTATTTTATAGTTGATTATGTTATTTCATGAAAATCGGTTAATGTTTAATTGTTAAAGTTATATGTTAATTTACAGAACTGACTAATATTTCTACACCAGCTTATGGTAGAATATGTGAGACGCACAGAGTATTAAAATCTAAATGTACCATATTCTGAGAAATAAATGATTATTATTATTATTATATATGTTTATATTTCCACATCCATACAAATCAAATGCTGTAAAACAGTGATGGAAGACATTGTTAATTAAGATTCTTTTGAAAACAAAATTCTGTTCATTCCAAATTTAAAGACAGTTTTAAAAAATAATTTATAATTCTACAAATTGATTTTAGATGATCTCTGAAATCAAATTTTTATGCAGAATTTTATTAATTATACATACACGCCTATTTTTTTTTGTGCTGACGGAGTATAAATACCATTTATTATTCCTTCTCTTCGAGCGGATCTCGTAAAATGCGACTAGGGGATATTAGCACATAATATTGCTATAACTGAATATAAACTCGAAATAAATGTCAATTGCAATCCGTCTAGTTATTATAGGATGTTATTATTTGTTACCCCTTTTCGTTCAGTTTGGAGTAAGGTTATAATCAATAGTGGAAAGTATTATGGCCTATAGACGAAAAACAAAAGTACTTATAATTTTCTTGTGATTTAGAATTTCTGTATGTACGGTGTCTACGAATACTGTTAACTCTCATTTTGCTCGTGGTTGTCGTTTAACATCAATCTACGTCAACTCCATCTGATTCCGTCTGGTCAACAAATACATTTTTAAGAAGGGTTGACGTCAAGCCAAACTTTTGACAAAACCTTTGCAAGTCCAAGTGCTTTATATGTCCAAGGGAAGAAGATTACATATTGCGTCAACCCTAATTAATTAGGAGAAGAGCAGGTTGATAATGTTGATAAATCTTAGTTTCTAAGAACACTCAAAGAAGCATTTCCAGTTATCACACCCTTTACTTATGTAAGTAGATAGCTGTTCCGGCTGACGTCGTCCTGCCCGGAAAAGCTTTAAGTGATACGCCAACAGCAGCGCCACCTACCGGGTCCAGTTGCAAATCTAAACCATTCTTGAAAGTCCTCGAACACGCACAAAAAATTTTTGTGCGTTTAGGAGGAGTGACACACGTACATATATATATTCATAGTTTTAACAGCTGCGAGGTTGACCGTTATCAATCAATAACATTCATAATTAAAAGTACTCCCTTAGCCAGTTTATTTCTGTGCATACATAGGACAGAGAAAACCCATATAATAATTATGTTCAGTAAAGCAATCCAACTGATAAGCGATAAGGCGCACCCAACACACAGTATGGAAATTTTCATTAGTGAAATTTGAGGTTAAGTGCTGTGTGTGTGTTTTAGGTAATTGGTCCGTGTGTACCGCACACCCGTCGAAGCTTATGGTTCTACACTTTTTGTTGATGTTTTACTAATTTCGCAATATATTTTGGGATACTTACTTTATGATGAGTAAATTAATGCGTAATTTTGTGGCTTATATGTTTATAATAATTATATTAGTAGTAGTTTATGTTATAAAAATATTGCTTGAGAATACACGATAACTTATTTATTAACGGTGGCTATACCACATGCTCTGGGTTACTACCCTGAATTGGGTATTAACACTCAACATTGTGGAGGATTAAGTAGAACCGAACATAAAATAGATGGAATATTTATTTTTATGTTATTAACAAATTTTGTGGTATCAAGCATCAGGCACTCATAGTCAAAAATAATATAGGTATTTCATTGGTGTCACAAGTACGAGACGTTTTTTTAGCAAACATCACTTACATGAACATAAAACTAGTTTTGTACCAATATCTAATTTAAGATATTTCGATAAAACAAATAAAAGCTGCATCTGAATACAGTTAAAAGTCAAACATTTCAGGAAAAAATCAGTTAAAGAGCTCGATGCACTAAATAGTTTTCGAGTGAAGTTGAAAAGCGTTCTCAAACAGAAGTTTCCACTGAAAGCAAATCCCAATGAACATCTGTCGTGAAAAGCCAAGCCATTTTCCACCAATAAAATCTTTTTCGTGAACATTCGCTCGCTTGCTGTACCAACAGGTGGGTTCTTTTATCAATTTAAATGTAATTGCCGTTTGCTAGTGCTTTTGTTGAATCTTGTTAGGATGAGTTTAAGTGTTTAAATAAAAAAGTATCTTTTAATATTTAACACTTTGATTACTCAAAAATCTTCTCAATCCTCTGTGAAATTATGATGCAAAGCAGGAGGTGGAGAAGAGGATAATGAAGGAGGTCCTCTATGGTAGTCTTTACGTATCTGAGTTATGACGATATAGCACAAACACTTGATACTAATACCATTCCAACCTGGAACAGTTTACCATCCACACTGGTGCTTTCAGCAGGGATTATATAGGATGCGCTCTAAAAATGCAAGATTGCTCAGGGGTCAGGTTGCTTAAAAAGGTAATCCGGATAAGCCGCTGCTGTCCAAGATCTAGCATACCAAAGACAGACTGTGAATGTTTTTGTCCAGAATATTCCCTTAAAATTTGTTGAAATTTTCACTGGTACTCCAAAAATGACACTTCAAAGAGCTACTGTGCGAAACGAAACACTTCACCGGGCTTAATAGCTACGTTTGCAGCTAAAAGCCACTGTGTCAGTCAATCAGCCTGGAGAGCCACTACGGCTAACGTTGCGTTATCTGTAGAGTAAGCGCTAACATTACTCTGAGTAATCCCACCGTATACCATTCCACAAAACGATGAAAGTACAAGCAAATTTATATATTATTATTCACACAGAAAGGCTATAATAGCATGAAATATTTCCCCACATGCCGCATTTATCTCCAAAGCAAGTTTATGCGACGCCCGCAGCGGTCGGCGGACACAAGACGCGTCAAGATTTAAGTAGTTTACGCCAGGAAGTCCGATGCCGGCTTGTTTGGTCTGTGAAACTCGCTAACTCGATATTGCACGCCCACTTTATGCCAAAGTTTGATGTCACGCTATGCCACTGACTTGGCTGGTACATATATTCGTCGCGGGAAACATTTATTAGTTTTCTCCTCAATGCAACAAGTCCAACTTTTGTATATCGGTGTTCTTTTGGTTTTCAATAACTTCACGTTTAACTGTTAAAGCTTTTGAATTTTGAAGTTTAGGGGACTTGAACTATAAATAAGTGAAACGTCTGAGTGAGTATATTGCCATTATAATATATAGGATTGTATTGCGGCATTGTTCCTTCGAGAAATTGATATGTGAATTAAAGTATTAGAGATAAGTAACATAAATTTTATATTTTTATAGAGGCATGATTCTTTTTGAAAAGAGAGAGGTACATGTAAACCTTTTTTATTACAGGTTTTAGACTGGCCGCAACCCGTCCAAATCATTCGGGGCGTGGAGAGGACGGATCTTGATCTACTATACCACGCTAGTCTGGTCTGGGTTGGCATAGACGGCGTGGTATAATAAGCCAAATTTTCTTCTTTTATAAAGAAGTATCGTACGCAATAGTGATACTATTATTATTGGTCGACAAAGTTTTAGTCCTTAGTTTAAAAATTCCATCAGACTATGGTTACTTGGGAGGCGACTAAACGGTCGCCTATGATGTTACAAATTTGCCAAAGAGCACACCCTTGTTTTCCTTGATGCTAATGATCCTTATCTGATGATTATCTAACTTGATGATGATGTTTCTCAGCCGGTTTTTTCAACACTCACGGGAAAGCAAAGTAAGACGTTGTTTTCTTTATCTATTATAGGAGTAAAGCTTAAAAAAATATAAATTAAAAAGTCGAGTGAAGCTGAGAGCACAGTTAGTATGCTAATAATAATAATGTAAATAAGTGTTGTATCGCTTACCAGCTAATAAACTTCTCCAAACAACAAAGCTTTTTTACGCGGTCATTAAGATATAAAAGCAAATGGCTGTATAAGGTAGTACTCTGTGTAAAGCGATCCGGTTAAATTGCGGCGGACGCAATCTGGGTACACGGCGTAAAAGAGGCATTAAGTGCCGCAGACTGCGAGACGATCGGCCCGTCTGTTGCGGTCCATGGGATGAGAGATTGAGCCGGTCGGGCATACGGGCAATATTTAAGCCTAGTGTCTGATTCTAATACTCAAATTATTTAGCTACGTATAATATCTATATAATTGTATGTCTTTACTAATATTATAAATGTCAAAGTAACTCTGTCTGTCTGTCTGTTACGTTTTTATGCCTAAATCACTGAACAGAATTTGATGATATTTGGCAAGAATAGACTGGCTTAGGTCTCTTCTTATCGTGAAAAAGATCACTCCCTATTTAAGCCCCTAAAAGGAGCTGAAATAGGGAGTGACAGTTTGTATAGAAGTTGTTGTATAAAACTTTATAGATCATTATCAACTCAGCCCACATACGTCCCACTGTTGGGCTCGGGCCTTCTCCACAATGGGAGGGAAATTGACCTACTATACCATGCTGGTTAGACGTGTTGATCTAGGGTTTTATTTCGAGATTTCCTTCTCTTGCACAGATGCCATATGCATATTATATCCCTTAATCGTGTTTTACGATACGCATGGGTAAGATAGAGGTGGTGAATTGTATTCTTACTCCGTCTCCACACGGAAAATTTATTTAAATACTTGATAAGAAATAAATAAATTATTTGTTCAAAGGTTTTTAAAATTTGTGCCTATATGAGATGAAATAAGGATTGAAAGTTCACATTATAAGTTTGAGAATCTATCAATCTTAAACTATTAATAAAAAACTAAAACTAATCTTATCTATCAATCTCAAGCTTAAACTATTGGCTTTATACTAGCAACGTGAAATTTCATACACGACTTGCTTTTATGACTAAAACTAAAAGATATTTGGCAACTCAACTCTTAAAGGGGTCAAAACGTATAGCTGAAACTACTGGGTTTAAGAATATGAAATTTTGCACAGACTATCCATTTATGAGTATGCAACCATTTAAAAAGGAGTTTTGACAATTCCACCCCTAAAGGGGTGAAAAGCATATAACCAAAACTACTGTGCTGAGTAACGTGAAATTTGAACACGGCTTACGTTTATGACGTTTGCGAGGATATAGGATTTTTGAAATCCAACTTTCTAAGGGGGTGAAAAGCGTGTAGCCGAAACTACTATACCTAGGAACGAGTAATTTTGCATACGGCTTCCTTTTATGACTATGCGAGCGTTAAAGATTTTTTTTGCAAATTGAATCCCAAAGGGGGGAAAGGCGTATAGCTGAAATTATTGGGTTTAAGAACTTGAATGTTTGCATAGGTCTTCCTTTTACAATGTAGTAGATCGCTAAGAAAGAATTTTTGGAACTTCAACGCCTTAAAAGTAGAAAAGTGTAAGTGTGCCAAAACTAGTGGAGCTAAAATAACCATAACTTCAACATAATAGCTATTTTTACAAATAAATGTGAATTATGTCACCTCCCCTTCCTTTCCCGAGGGATTCGTATAAGTTGACTGAAGAATAACCAGGATAATAACTAGCAACACCCCTGAGAAACTTATAACATCAACAGCTACTCTACCCACCCAACCGTCAAACGTAGCATTGATCATCTGAGTGCAGACTTATTTCCAAATATTATTTGCGGTAATGGATTTAATTAATGCATTAAGTAGAAAGCCCAATATTTATGTTTAATATTAAACATTTTTGGATATTTTTGCTTGTGTTTGATTGTCCTAGATAATTTTCGTTCTGAAATAAAACCAACACGTCTGACCAACGTGGCATAGTAGTTTAATTTCCCTCCCATTATAGAAGAGGTTCGAGCCCAACAGTGGAACATATATGAGCTGAGATGATCATGATGAATACACATAGTAATCCGATCTCACCATTAATTTCTTTTTTTTTTGTGGACTATGGATGCGTCTCGACCCACCAAATCGGCCTGGGGTAACGGAAAGGCGGCGCGTGACCCCATAGACCCACCGTAAAACTCCTCTCTCTTCGCCGTGCGAGCGGACCACCGGTATCCGATAATCCGATCTCACCATGTGGCTCTAAAACTCATCGTAGTTTCTTTGTCCGCCTATTCAGGGTGTCCCCAAAACCGATTAAATGACGATGGGTAGCCACACCGAGGGTAAACACATACCATTAGTATGAAATAGTGCTAAGTAACTTTTACATACATATCATCACGCCATATCCCTTGCAGGGTAGGCAGAGAGAACAGAGTGCCAGAGAACTCTATCTCTGCATACTTCACTCGCTTCCTCAACATTCATAATTCTCTTCATACGTAGTTTCTTCATAAGTAACTTTTAATAACTAAAATAAAGCTTTTATATGTTTTATTACCAAAGAATGCAAACCGCCGTAGGCTAATCATCATAACTTTGTTTCGCTTTTGATAGTGTATAACATACTAGCCTGAATCATCTTAGTTCCGTCTCGCTTTTAATACTGCATAACATATCTAAAATTTAAATTTTTCGGATTTATTGCGAGCTATTTAAAAGCAAAAAATTTGTATATCTTGGATGTGGATTTAGCCGAGATGGAAGGTACACCACTGATATAGAGCGAAGAGTGAATGCGGGAAATAGAGTGAACGGAGCGTTGGGGCAACTTCTCGGCAGCCACCACCTCAGCCAGAAGGCACGTGTAGCAATACATAACGCAGTGCTTGTCCCAACATTACTGTATGGAAGCGAGAGTTGGGTATGCAGAAAAGAGTATGATAGTAAAATTAATGCGGTCGAAATGCGATCTCTGCGGAAAATCTGTGGAGTTAGGCTGACCGACCGCATTCGTAACGACGACGTAAGAGAGCGAGTAGGTATGAAAGAGAGTATTGGTGTAAAGATGCGAAAGGGAATGCTCCGATGGTTCGGACATGTGGAAAGAATGCCGAACGAACGCCTGGTTAAGAAGATATACAATGCGAAAGTGGAAGGATGTAGGTACCGAGACTAACCTACCTAGACCAGATCGGTCATGTACTGAAGGAAGGTAGAGTCAAGAGTCTCCGAAACCGGCGAGCGTGTATGAAGAGAATTATGAATATTGAGGAAGCGAGTGAAGTATGCAGAGATAGAGTTCTCTGGCACTCTGTTCTCTCTGCCTACCCTGCAAGGGATATGGCGTGATGATATGTATGTATGTATGTATTTAAAAGCGATAGTGGAAGGTGGCGACAGAAAAGCCCCTTAATGAAGACTTAATTCGATCTAATTTCTAGTTTCATGGCCATCATCTCAGCTCATACATATCATTGCAGGGTTCAAATCTCCTCCACAATAGGCGGTTAAGTGAGTTATTGTACTGCACTGATTAATTCTTAGTACGGTCTAGTTTTCGATTTTTCCTCTACCTTAATACTACATCCCTTACTCATCTTTTACAATACCCATGGTGAATTCTTACTTTTCAATAAAGAAAGAAATTTCTAATCAATAATTTAGAAATATAATAGTTAAGCTCTTGTCAAAAAATCTCATTTCATACTGAAAAGTTTGAGCAAACATATTTTTATAGACTTAAATGTGCATATTTCGCCCAAGTCATCGGCACGAGTATGATACCTAGCTGGAAGAAGGGGAATATAGATGTAGTTACGCGCCAATATCGTTATAGGATCTATGAAACTAATATCATAATACTATCATAGTCATAAGGGCAAGTGTAGTTTGACTACTATTTGCGAAGTTGTTTAGACTAGACGATCATGAGCTTAGTTTACTAATGTTTGTTTACCATTTACTCTTAGATACTCTTTATAGTTTGGTAAGAATTTGAACAGATTTAAAAATAAAATGAACATGTTTTCTTTAGTCATATATGAACTCATTTGGGGACGTCCATTAATCACGTGATCTTTTTTTATCATTTTTAAACTTGGTGATACGTGGTGAGGTTTAAGACTATGACCCCCTCCCCCACCAACATCACGTGAATTTTTAGTACCTACAAAGAAGTAGCCCACAGCTCATTATATTCTCGGCTTTTTGCTTTTTATACTTCGCAAAAAGGTCTTCATACAGATCACCTACTTTAAACTTCGTGGCAACGGCATGTCAATATCACACTACACGCCGTTTTTCATTTTAGAAATCGCAGCGTATGACGAAAAAATAAATGCACGTGATATCTTACTACACAAACCTGACGAAAACGGTTGCGTCCTTTAGTAACGCAAGCCTATAACTGCCAATTATTAGGTGGTGCCTGTTGTAGGATTTGAATTCGGGATTCATCAATAAGTATGTATATTACTCTGATTTTGTAAGTACCACTAATTTGATTGTATTCATATTTAAATCCCCATCTCAACTAATAGACGTCGCGCTGCTGAGCGTGAACCTTCCCCACAATAGAAGGAAAATTGATCTTCTCTTTTTTCATTGCTTATGGTGGCAAACGAGAAAGCAGCACACCTGATGGTAAGTGTTACTGCCGCCCATGGAACTTTGCGATACCAAGAGTATAACTAGGCTGCTGCCTACCAATACAAACCCCAAAGCTACCTACTTGGGCTTCTGGCTCTCTCGCTTACCGGACGAAGCGCAATAGCAAATTGCCATTACTCAGACGTCGATCTTCTGAGAATGTGTGGTACCACATCGGACGGATCGGCTGTAAACAGAAAACTGTCAACAGCGTGGTCCTACCAGTAAAATAGATCATAATCACTCATGTAGATTATTTAAAAAAACAGTTAAATTAGTTAAATACACTAAATAAGAAACTATTTTATGTAAACTTTAAAACAATAATCGCATTTCATTTAACAAGAATCAAATGTGAAATCTCTTGTAGAACTACGTGTTTCATAGACAGATGAATAAACTTTTATAGTGAATTCAACAACCTACGCTTATCTTAACCTGAGAAATAAAACAGTACGTGATATCATTCGCCGGTACATTTGCTGAGTGTTGCCAGACGAATATTTTTCCATTTCCACAATTGCGCGGCGACTCACCCCAAACAGAGGATTAGGAGCATGTTCCACTCCGGACGCTTTTGTTTTGTTGGTTATTGCACCAAATACTTATGATATCGTTTGTCTGTGAAACGGTTCAATGATTTTAATTTGATAGTAAATTATTTTTATTATGTCACTGTATTATTTTATATCACTGTATAGTGCCTCGGCACTCGATTCTCGGGTTGTGGGTTCGTTTTCAATGTAGGAAAATACTTTATGTCACTTCAAAAGGTTCTTCTAAGTCTGTCCATACTTTATGCCAGCCAGTATGTCCCTAAAGTTCTGTGCTATACAAGTAGTTATTTCTTTTGCAAATAAATGAGTTATATAAAAAAGGAATCTATCGTTCTAAAAAGGAAAAATGTTAAAAATAATATTAAAAAGTTTTATTGTATGATTTATTCTATTTACGTACTCGAATTTCTGCGAAAATTTTCTTAAAAATGTGTTAAATTTATTTAGGTGTGGTACATTTTGGTGTTGCAAATGATCCACAAAGGCAGGCATATATCGATCAGCAAACAGCGTGGAGTAGCCAGGTGTCCCCAATGCAAACACTTCACCCTCCATGGGCCCACTCGCGCGCCGCCCCAGGGCTCTTCATCAAAATGACGACGGAAATCCCATATTGCCTACATCGGGGACGGTAGCACGATTTTATAAGTTAAGGGATTTGTGTCAATATTGTACTAGGATGGGACAGACCCACGAGCTTCGAACATTACGTCGGTTACATCCGCGCGCATCCTCTCGCCTCGCGACGCAATCAAAAACTTTCTCAATTTAAGACTGCCAGTTATGTTACAGAATAGCGAACACATTCGTTAATCGTTTGTCGAGTTCTCAACGAATTGTTAAGTGAGTATTTTTGTTAGACCCTCTTGTTCAAAATTCGTAAGTGTACCCTGATTTATGGAATAAATTTAAACGGTTCACGCTTCGCATCTCTTTTAAGAAAAATAAGAAAATATGATCACGAGGAAATAAAGTTTGACGAGGCAAGTTGGGCCAATGTTTGGACAGGTTCTGATACGCATGGGAGCCCTCCTCTAACATAACTGTGTTTTTGTTCTTATATAAAACAAATATTTCAAGCTTTATTTTTATTATAACAGAGTGCTAAAATTTTGTTGTTTATTCCTAATAGGTTAAGTTTTATCACTTTATAAACGGCCATGAAGAGACAATAAAACGAATAGTGGCTGATATGTAAAATTATTCCTTCAAATTCTACCTGTTTCCAACAGATGGGTACAGAACTCGGGTGAAAACGGATTCGATCGTTTTCCTACTGATACACCAAGTCAATAAGATACTACGATCGATTCGGGACTTTAAAATTGACACATTTGCTTTAAACAGCTTTTACTGCCATGTTTATTGGACATTTTTGAGTTCGAGTATGATAGACACAGTTTTTTTTAGATAACGGCATATAGATTATAATAAAAATTGGATTTATAAATTACTAGCTTCTATCCGCGGCTTCACCCGCGTAATAGGTTATTTTTCTAAAGATTTTCATCCGTTTATTTTTAAAATTTAAAATTTACCCATTAAGGGTAAATTTTTTACAAAATTTTAATGTCATATTTATTTATATCTAATCAATAGCCTAAAAATAAGTTTCAAGCTTCTGGCTTTAAAAATGACCATACTTCCTTACATCTTTTCATCCCCTGTACAACTCCTTTTTTCCATTAAAAAGTAGCCTATGTCCTTTATCAGGCTCTAGACTATCTGTGTACCAAATTTCATTTAGATCGGTTTAGTAGTTTTGGTTTAAAAGAGCGACAGACAGACAGACAAAGTTACTTTCGCATTTATAATATTAGTAAGGATAAATCTTTTAGCTTTTTTATTTTATTTCTTCAGCACTTATATCTCCCATGTTGAGCATAAGGTTCCTCTAGCATGGAATAAATATTGGCCATTGAACTCTCTTATTTCATTGCCAATAGGCCAGGGACGAGAGATGAGTGGCATAGGGTTCCAGAAACTCTTGTACATTCGTTTTCTGCACTTTTAGCGGACTACTAGCACTGTGAGATATTATGTTTCTCTATATCTGTCTTTCTAAGATATCATGTCATAATCTCCACATTTAACAAGGTGGTCGCATTTGGTGTATAAGTTTCTTTTCACCTCTGCCTAAACTTTAGCGGTGAGTGGGAATAAGACTTTTATAGAGTCGAAGAATCATATAAAAGATTTCTTATTTCTCTTACTTTTTCTTTTCCTAAAAGCGTAGTTTAATATTAAATAGCGTGTAATATTTATTACTAGACCCAAGTGACTTTGTTTCGTTGAATTACTTATTTTAATCAACATCCTAAAGAAATACATTATATTTATTTTTGAAAGTAATATTAGATTTCTTACCTTTCATTTATTTACTTAGTGTAATGTTGTATGTAGTTGCCGGAAGTATTTATGTTTAGCAGTCGTAGTTGCTGCTTACAGTCAGAAAGCCGTTGAGCCGTATGCTCTTCCCTCTGTCTCTGCAAGAGAAAAAAATAACAGTATTATAGATATATCATCAGAGATATATTCACTAAAAACTAGATACCCCAGAATTGGCAGTCCTTGTTTATACATAATCAAAAATTAATAAACTATAAAATCCAATCATAAAATAACTAAGATTTGAACAGCTTAAACATCATGTCTGGGAATAAACTCATCTGAGAAGCACAACGAGCTCTTAAATGAACTCTTCAAAAGATTTTCTAATTTATTCTCTCGTCACAGCCTCCCTTTACAAGTAGCGGGAAACATAGCCACGAACATATGCGGTCCCGAATCCTTGGCAAGGACCTATTACAGGGCTACCGTCACCCCGTATCTTAAACACGTTGTGGCGTTCGCCTTTTGCTGCTGTAAGTTATAACCGTAAAACGAGCTCTAAAACGTATTATAACATGGTTCAAAATGCATTAATACATATCCACATCAGTTTGGATGTATTCGCAATGCGTGCGCCCTTAGGGTAATGTTACGTAATAGGTAAGAGGCTGTGATTTTGTCAAAGGTAAGAAAATTGGTTACGTTAGTGGGTAATTTCAGCTACCAGGATAAATGTGAATTATATGTATGTCGGTGAATTAATCTGTGACGCTTTTATTTCAACGTGTTGGGTCGAATGCTGTTATTTGCTTTATATTTAAAGAACCTTGTTCGCGATTCTTATTTCTTTTCTGTTTGACACAAAATAAAGTTTAATTTGTCATTATCATTTTCCTACTCTTATCCTAACTACTTGGGGTAGATACAATATGTACTATTCTTTCATAGTACATATTGTACAAGTTATTGGCAATAGTTTTATGACCGGCCGCCTGCAACCCTCCTTGGGAATGTAATTGTTGACCAAACGGCATCAGATGGAGTTGGCCCAATTTGTTATAAAGCTCTTAGTCGTCTTTTACGACATCCACGAGCGAAGTAAGGGTTGGTAGTATTCGAAGCCGCTATATATATACATACATACATACATATCATCACGCCATATCCCTTGCAGGGTAGGCAGAGAGAACAGGGTGCCAGAGAACTCTATCTTTGCATACTTCACTCACTTCCTCAACATTCATAATTCTCTTTATACACGCTCGCCCGGTCGCCCGGTTTCGGAAACTCTTGACTCCACCTTTCTTCAGTACGTGACCAATCTGGTCCAGGTAGGTGAGTCTCGGTCTCCCCCGGTACCTACATCCTTCCACTTTCGAATTGTATATCTTCTTAACCAGACATTCGTTCGCCATTCTTTCCACATGTCCGAACCATCGGAGCACTCCCTTTCGCATCTTTACACAAATACTCTCTTTCATACCTACTCGCTCTCGTTTGCGTCGTTACGAATGCGATCGGTCAGCCTAACTCCGCAGATTTTCCGTAGAGATCGCATTTCCACCGCATTAATTTTACTTTCATGCTCTTTTCTGCATATCCAAGCTTACTACTATATGGAAGCTATATATATATATATATATATATAATATATATATATATATATATATATATATATATATATATATATATTTGTATAATTATTAAATTTGAATTTTAAATTTTCAAAAGGTACAGGTACTTTAGACAGAGTACACATATTTGAGCCTTTTAGGATGGAATAACTGGAGCCTTGTGAACTTTGGGCACATAGCATTCAAAGATTTAAATAAGCGCTTGAAGCAACACGTGAACGGAATGATGGCCTTTACTTGGCACATAGTTAAGCATGCCATTAAACCGGGCAATGTTGTATTCGGGACACATTTCCCATTGCCAGCGGACTATTTTACTAAGAGTTCAGATATAAAACATAAAACAAAACCTGTCTTATTTGATTTGGGCAATATTACAATGATTGGTCATTATAGTGAAGTTTTATAATTAGTGAATATTATAATGAGTTCGCTGATATATATCATGACTCTCTACTATCATTCTGTATATCATGTAGCGGTAGAAAGCAACTTGAAAAAAATTATTGACCTCCGCAAGTTTATTTAAGCTTATAAAAATTACGTAGATTGTGAAGTTTTGGCGGGAATATGGAAATATCATGTCTTGCCCTTGAATTATATTCATTTCTTTAGTGTTATGTAAATAATTTTACTGGTATTTTATGTAATATAATACAGATAAAGTGTTTTAATATAGTGAATATGATAGAATAGTAGTTTACGTGTATTTTCATGTTCTGCCCAATTTCTTAAAGAAATTATTAATTTGGTTTTAACAAAATTAAAACCAATGGCTATCGTAAACGATAACTAAGGGATATAATATATATTTAACATTTATTTTTCTTTTTAAAGATTACCATACACTAAGAAAATAATCCTTGTATTGCGTGGAGTTTCACAAACATGCAATAAACGCAGTCAAATTATACCCAGACTCGGTACAAGAATTTGTGTTAATATTGTTCTTCGTAGGAATCAAATTCACGACACTGCAATGGTACGTTAGATCTATAGTTTGACCACTACGTCATCTCAGCAGTCTGTTTGTCGTCCATTTTTTTCCCTTTATTATTAAATATCCTAATTAATGGACCTATCTTGTTTCTGTAAATCGTATTGTTTAATTTATTCAACATTTCATTTTATTACTTGTAGTCCAAAAAAACATATAGATAATTTATCAATTATACCATCCTGTTCAGTCTTACTGACGTCAAAAGCTATTATTATACTACGTGATATAGAAAAAAATCTAATGAAATATATTATGGTACGACTTATAACATACAATATGAACGTCCAATTAGATCGAGGCAGCTGAAAAACACCATGTACAAACACATGATGTATACGCCGGTATGTCGTCAGAACCTAACTTGCAACTAAAAAGATATATAATACATCCTTTTTAGTACCACATTTGGTACCGAATCTTAAACCTTCTAATGACTGATTGGTTGCTGAGAATGAGAATGATTGACTATTGAGTATTTATTGACGAAAAAACCCCATAATAATAATAATAATCATTTATTTGTTTGAACATAGTATACATATAAATGCAAGATGTCAAATAGCGTACAATGGTCCTGTCATGTTCAGCCTCGTGCTAAGGCGTACAAATTTGTGAGGAAGCGCTAACAGTCATTATATCAGTAGGTACTAAATTACATTAAAATTTAAATACAATTAAAACCCATACTCCATTAAATTCAAATTGTGTCAATACTTGTAACAATGTCAAATATGGAAATTGAATTAAAATTTATCACTGGAATAATGTCAAATATATAAATTGAATTGAAATTAATAATTTGAATACAGTCAGATATATAAATTAAATCAAAATTAAGGACTTAATAATGTCAAATATATAAATTTGATTAAAATTAAACTCTAGAATAATGTCAAATATAGAAAGGAAGAGTTAAAATACAGTGGAATTGGTCATGTTATTAGTAAGTAATATTATCATTTTATGAACTACATAATTATATTTCTCTTTCTAGTAAGAATTCAGAGACATTATAGTAGACTTTCACGCTTAAAAATTGCTTGAGTTTTTTTCCGAATGCTACCTTATTGAGACTCTTCCATGATTTTGGCAATTTATTATAGATAATTGGGCCCATACAGAAGATACTTTTAGTCATTAACGCTGTTTTAGCTTCTTGTAAACAAAGCTTGTTATTATCTCGCCTATTTCTTGGATAAGTATCTGCCACTCGCGCGAATAGTTTTAAGTTTAGTTTAACAAACATAGCAGTTTCATAAATGTATAGTGAGGGCAGTGTTAAAATATTATGTTGCTTAAAATAGGGTTTGCAGCTATCAATTCTTGCAATGTTAAACATGGCTCTTATACATCGTTTTTGTGCTTTGAGTGCTATATCGTTATATATAATATATATATAGGGCCCTATACTCTGAAGTTTACGTTAACTGGAACCACATGGATAAATAATGTTCGATAATCATTTTCATTACCCTGCTGTAACTGTGTGGTAGTGGTTACGAATATTACCATCCTTTACTACCCTTACTTTGCTCGTGGATGTCGTAAAAGACGACTAAGGGCCTTATAATGGCCTGGGCCAACTCTATCTGATGCCGTTTGGTCAACAATTACATTCCTAAGGAGGGTTGACGTCTGGCAGGCGGTCGGTCATAAAACTATTGCCAATAACTTTTACAGTATGTACTATGAAGGAAGAGTACATATTGCGTCGACCCCAAGTAATTAGGATAAGAGTAGGAGAATGATGATCATCATTACCCTGCTCTTAACCAATTACTTGGGGTCGACGCAATATGTCCTTTTCTTCCACACAATTCTATCAATTGTCATCTCTGCGTTCACTCCCTTACTATCCATATCATGCTTCACGTAATCCATCCATATTTTTTTCGATCTTCCTTTATCCTAAAACTTTCAACATTCATACTTAACACTTTTCTCACAACATTACTTTCATCCCATCCCATTACATGTCCATACTACATCAAGCGTTCACTCTATTTTTATTATAAATTATGATCGATTATATTTTAATTATAACTTCCTCATTAATATAGTCTCCACAATGTGCTACGTAAGCTTATTATGGCATCAGATTCAAAAGAGCTCAGATTTATAGAACTTATTGGATCTAAAACCCACAAGTATCTGCTATGATAGGAATCTGAAAAGAACATCTGCAAATTAAAAACCAATAGTACAACCAGAACGCGATGTAAGGCAAAAGAAAATCGCGATGTTATTTTTAACTAACTAAATCTTACGCATTTTGTGTTTAACTAAATTACGAACAAAAGAAACCTTTAAAAGAATATCAAAGAAACGAGAAAAACTTAAAAATTCAAATTTTAATTACATTAACCGCGGCGGCGATGCTTCATTTCTATAACGAGATGCAAGGGCCCTCAGTCTCACTTTGGTTGCGTGACCTAATTTAAGGGCACGTTATTTTGCTCACTTAATTTGCCTCATTCGTGTTTGCTCTACGAATGAAGAACCTTTGCTCGAAAGAATTTTTATTTTTCTCCTGTGGGACTTAATTGAGTGGGCCGAGGGGTGCGACTGCACAGCCAAAGTCACATCCATCGTGCCAAAATACAACCGTGGACGTTCCAACCTCTATAAAAATTTATTGTCGTTCTACATCTCACTAACTCCACTTTTGCACAGTTTTATGTCAGAAAAATTTACGCGAGGAACGTTACTTTGCGGCCTTTATTGCGACGGTGGAATGCCGCGGGCACACAGCCGTAATTGAATGTAATTTTGTTGGCTTCTTTCATTTACCGCTGTAAAATAAAATTTTACGTCTTATTTATTGTCACAAGCTACAATATCTGTGCAGCGGAGCTTTTCTCCCTCACGTACGACAGTCCAATAAAATCGTACTAATAAAGCCCGAGCAATCACAACATATTTTAATGTACTATATCAAATGAAATTTAAGTGACATTATTGTCGTCGATGTGTATTTTAGACAAGAAAATGTTTATCGCCAATAAAATTGAATGCCGCAATATTGCGAGTGGCTCCCGAGCGACGAACGAGTTTAATTAATTTCAACGAGACCTGTATAAGTACGAGCCCAATTCAATTAGTAGTTAAAAAAGTAAATAGCTTATTGATCCAACCGCGTAGACTTATTCCAACCAATATTCTCCATAGTTAACGAGAATTTCATAATTTCCAGGTGTGCTTTATTTCACTATAAATATAATAATAGAAGACGATTATTTCAAATGTACGCGCCCTATCAAGTTTTTAATGAAAAATAGTGAAGTATTATAGTGTAGTGGTGTGCTTCATGTAGTGACGTGTTAAGAATACAATGTGTCCCTGCCCCTTACATTTTTCGTGGGAATTATAAAAACTAGCCGAAGTGTTACCAGAAGAATGGATAAAAGCACTATCCTGAAAAACTTATATTACCGACTTATCATCATCATGCTACTCTAATTCGAATTACTTCGATTCAGTATATACTTATATTCCATCGTATATACGTACGATGGAATATATAGCATATGGCTCGTATAGCAAAAGTTTTGGCAATGGTTTTATGACTAGCAGCATTGACTGGTTAATGAACGGCATCAGATAGTGTTGGCCTAGGGCAATGTGAAGCGCTTAGTCGGAGTTTTATGACACCCAGACGCAATGTTAGAGTTGGTAGGCTTCGTTCCCGCTACCACACAGCATCTGAACTGAAAATTAATACACTAACTGCGACCGTCAATTCGCTTGCAAAGCGTGGTGAGGCGGCAATTAACGACTATAGGTTGATGGATATCCATCCGGATTGTAGTTGAGTATCAATATTTTACTTCTTAAAATCTTATCAATCTTATCTTATTAGCCATGGTTAGCGGTAATATTGTTAGCCATGGCTAAACTAATAATTGCTCTTATGAGATAATGATTTTACGGTGTTTACGAGAGTAAATAAAACTATTTTTACGGATTCTATCGCGTTTGTATTTGATTTTTAATTTCGTCGGACATCCTCCGGAGTCCTTCCGTGACCGTGAACGCTGTAAAGTGTTCAAAATATCGGGAAATTAAAAATCAAATACTCTTATAAATTTTGATTTTACAAGCAAATTTATCCGTTCTTCTGATTTACTCCTTATTGTAGGACCAACGTCTTAAAAAATAATTAAAAATACATTATATTTTACATTTATGTTTTTTCTTCTCTCCTCCTTAGCCATATACGACCTACTATTGAATTCCAGTCTCCTCCATGACCAGGGGGAAATTAAACTACTATAACACACTGGTCAAACGAATTTTATCGTTGAGTACAGTACTTCTATATTTTTATACACACAATAAATTAATTTAAAAAAAAAAACAAAGCTAATTTATTATCTGTAGGCGGTATGTTGTACATCAAGGCGTGACACTCAGTAATAAGGCTTTTAAAATGCGCCCATTCGCTATGAAAATGTAAACGAATTTCGAATATTTATTTGCTCGTTTAAAATAATAGAGTTATACCCCACTTCCTTGCACTGACGCGTATATCGATAGTGATCTGACATTTACAATATATATTTTTAACGTTTTATTTGTTGCGTTTTATTTTTTTATTTCTCAGCGTCTGTAATTTTAAAGTTTCTTTAATAAATATCTATGACAATATATACAATATTTGTAATGAGAAAACATTTTGCTGTGTTTATACTGTCTTCTCGCTGAAATAGTTCTACCAAGTACGATGGGATTCTACTGCCATCTGATGTCATAAGAAGTAACTTAAGTTACTTTTATTTTATAAAAATCTGCACAAAACAATGACATTGTAATTAATTTTAGTTGAATTACAAATAGTATACATTTAATACATTCTTGCCTTTTTGGTATTTAATGTTTGTTTGATCTATCTATTATTTGATCTCCTCAATTTTTAGTACTATATTTAGAGAATGTTACATTTGAAATGTGTATGACTTTAGTGAAAATATAAGCTATTCTTGTACTCCACGTCCTTTTTGAATATCTATAGTAGAAGACAAATAGTCGACCTGTTAGTAAGTGGTAGCTTATCCTGAGAAAAACGTTTTCCTTTAATCACGGTTAGAGAAGAATACGTCGTAGTTCTCAGATATCACTGCAACAAGTATTTCATTGCAGCGCTTTAACGTGCGTGTGAGAAATGAAAAGTACAATTGTAGACGAAATCATTTCCAGGTGGTCTTTAAATCTTTATTGGCTGAGCGAGCGTGAAGCTGATCATAGCCGTCCTTCATAGGAGAACGGATAATTGCCTATTATAACACCAAATATGTTGACAGAGGTGTCTATTTGGTTTCCGTGCGAGTTCCGTTGCGAGTTTTCCTTATTTTGTACCGGTATTATCAGTATTATTATTCCTTATTTTTCCTCTTAACACGTTATATAGGCGTTAAGAATAAACTATATCGCCAGCGTTCAATTTTCCATGACAGACGTACAAGTTGTCGAAAATAATAAAAGAACGGACAGCAGTGTTTTTTTAAAAGCGACTACAATGCACAATCTACTGTCAATTATTGCCGCTTGGCGATTATGTTTATCACCGTCTCTTGGGGTGGCCTACGTCCACTCATCATCTCAGCCCATAAGTATCGCTTCTAAACTCAGCCCCGCTGCAATGATAGAGATATTGACCAACTATATCATGCTGATCGAATTGCTGGTATAGGTTTTTATGTAGAGCTTTCCATCTCTTACTGATATTAGCTGCATCTTAAATCTCTTATCATGTACTGAAGGAAGGTGGAGTCAAGAGTCTCCGAAACCGGCGAGCGTGTATGAAGAGAATTATGAATATTGAGGAAGCGAGTGAAGTATGCAAGGATAGAGTTCTCTGGCACTCTGTTCTCTCTACCTACCCTGCAAGGGACATGGCATGATAATATGTATGTATGTATGTTAAATCTCTTAATTATCACTAAGTTTAATTTGGTTTTAATGTTCGTCCTATGACATATAAATATGATAAAAATATAGCATAATATTTATTGTTCAAAAAGTTTCCTTCCCCGCTTATTTTACTTTACTTACTACAGGACTGGAATTCATAAAAAAATATATACAAAGGCACTAATACTGCGAGCCAAACATATTTTTAGAGTACGTGAAGATCACGTAGTTCCCTGCCATATATCGTCGCGTCATTATTTCGCCTTACGCTTTGACTCTTCACCGAGGGTTTTACTTCAAGGGCCGTCGTCATAGCAACGCAAGCTCGATGGATTTGTCGAAAATGTGGCACACAGCATACAGATTATCCCGTATTTTAATGTAAGAAACAAGCTTTAAGCATCATGGTTGGCATGCAAAAGTTGTTCTCTAGGTAAATAGTTGCTAGTTTATTCGTCATAGTTGTGACGTAAAGTCCTTGTAATGTAATGTCAACGATATATAAAATTAGTGTTTCGTTTATCAAATAAAGCTAGATATACAGATTTTATAGCATTTGTACTAAATTTGAATTTGCTGGACAGTTAGAATACTTTTCAGCGTTCGCGGTGTGTTCCAAATATTGAAATACAAACGCGAAAAATTTTTATTTCATATATGTAATACCCACATAAATATCAGTAATCTTTATTATCTTGTTTATATGTATTATATTGGTTTATGTAAGAGGTTTAAAGGAGCTGTGTGGCTTCCAATACTACCAACCCTTACTTCGCTCGTGGATGTCGCAAAAGACGACTAAGAGCCTTATAACGACTTAGGCCAACTCCATCCGATGCCGTTTGGTCAACAATTACATTCCTAAGGAAGGTTGACATCTGGCAGGCGGCCGGTCATAAAACTGTTGCCAATAACTTTCACAATATGTACTATGAAAGAAGAGTACATATTATAT
The DNA here is from genome assembly GCA_905163515.2 of Lymantria monacha. Taxonomy (NCBI): domain Eukaryota; kingdom Metazoa; phylum Arthropoda; class Insecta; order Lepidoptera; family Erebidae; genus Lymantria; species Lymantria monacha. Next base: position 12,437,379 of record LR991098.1, on the reverse strand, counting down.
CGACCCAAGTAATTGGGATGAGAGTAGGAGAATGATGATGTAAGAGGTTTAATTCCTGATCCAAGTGCTAGTAATTTTATCTTAAAATTCTTCTTGGTCAACTGAATTTACACATACATACATATCATTACGCCATATCCCTTGCAGGGTAGGCAGAGAGAACAGAGTGCCAGAGAACTCTATCTCTGCATACTTCACTTGCTTCCTCAACATTCATAATTCTCTTCATACACGCTTGCCGGTTTCGGAGATTCAGTAAGTTGCTTTAGGTCAGTCGCTCGATAAGTGCTTAAATATTTACTTAGAACTTAATAATAACATTTTGTACCTTTCTATATCAATCCGGTGATGTACAATTTTGTACTTACATATTTTTTGTAGGATTTTCACTGATATGCCTCGGTCATTACGATAAGTCTCTTACGTATATGGAAAATCTAAAAGCCATTATGTTTTCCCAACTGTCCCTAAACAATACCCGCTCAGCTTCATTAACAAATAAATCGTAAGCTTCTAAATCCAAATAATTAATAGATAGAACTAACTGCGTCCCACGCATTGAATAAATAAGTCACTAATAAAACATTTAACCTGTGTTACAAAGAAGACCAAAAAAGACGCAATTAATTCCGTAGCGACCACAACAGTTGCAATATGTGAAGCCATTAATTTAATTCAGTGTACGTGCGGCCCCGAGACACGGTTTTAACCTTAATTGAGATTTAAGAACATCTGGGGGAGAGATGTTTTTGTATTTGGATGCAGCCTCGGGCAAGACGCTCCCTCATTCCTCTACATTCGCTCCTAGTAAGCCTCTGTAAGAAATGTACCGCCAAGGTAAGCTTGGTGTATAAATATCTGCTTTGCCTTTTATAATTCAGTTGTTTGAATGCCGCTGCGCACTTTTAGCCGGCTTAATTAAACGTTAAGTGACTTATTATGACTAAGTAACTAAGAGAAAAATTAATATAATAATCGTATTTATTTATTAAAGTCGAAATGGTGAATTTCTCGTATTGTGATAAGTTTAGAATATGTTTTACGTTTCTGTGGGAATCGTACAACCTGGTTGAGGTATCAGCAAAACAATCAGGTAACAGCACTATTGAAATCGCTTGTCTATAATGACATTATGCTATCTCAGGGAGTTCTATGTGGACATATGGGAATCTTAAAACCTGATTGAGGAGTCACCAAAAGAATCAAGCATTAGCACTATTGAAATCGCTTGTCTATAATGACATTATGCTATCTCAGGGAGTTCTATGTGGACATATGGGAATCTTAAAACCTGATTGAGGAGTCACCAAAAGAATCAAGCATTAGCACTATTGAAATCGCTTGTCTATAATGACATTATGCTATCTCAGGGAGATGTGGACATATGGGAATCTTAAAACCTGATTGAGGTGTCACCAAAAGAATCAAGCATTAGCACTATTGAAATCGCTTGTCGATGACATTATGCTATCTTAGGGAGTTCTATATGGACATAATTATATAGTCTGATGAATGGATAGCTTCACATTCTCTTTCATTAATTTGATTGATTTACATATAAACTTCGTGAGACGTGGTCTCTAAATGTCGGCCTCATAAAAAGGCCCAAAGTTGCTCAGCGTGCTATGGAGAGGGCTATGCTCGGTATTTCTCTACGTGATAAAGTCCGGAATACGGAAATCCGTAGAAGAACGGGTGTAACCGACATAGCTCGAAGAATTAGCACGTTGAAGTGGCAATGGGCAGGCCACATCGCTCGACGAACCGACAACCGTTGGGGGAAAAAGGTTCTCGAGTGGTGACCACGAATCGGATGACGCAGCGTAGGACGACCCCCCACTTGGTGGACTGATGACCTCATCAAGGTCGCAGGAAACCGTTGGATGCAGGTGGCACAGGACCGTTATAGATGGCATTCTCGTGGGGAGGCCTATATCCAACAGTGGACGTTTACGGGCTGATGGATGGATGACATATAAACTTTATTATTATTGTTTTTTTAACTGGCATCACCTTCGTAACTAGTAATATGTTACTTTATTTTTAAATGACATGTCATGCCTCTGGTTTATAGTGTGTTATTTATGGTCATACCATAAATAATATATTTCGATTGGTAATATTTTTTTGAGATTTTCCTCTGTATTACCCGTTTTATTTTTACTATCCCGATGCTTCGACAGTTTTTTTTTAAATAATTGCCTTTCAAGGAACCTTAATATCAGACAAGTGGCCTATTCTAAAATTATTAACCAAAATTTGCAATAAATACTATAAAATAGGAGTATATAATACGCCATCGTCAAGTAATTGGGATAAGAGCAGGATGAAGATATATCAAAAATATTTATCATCATCATTCAGTTCTTTACCGTTCACTGCTGGACCTCTCCTACAGATGAGGAGATAACAGTCATGTTTTTTTTTTATTGCTTATGATGGCAAACGAGCAAGCAGCAAACCTGATGATGGTAAGTGTCACTGCCGCCCATGAACCTTTGCAATACCAAGGGTATAGCTTGGGCCGCTGCCTACCAATAAAAACCCAAAACCCATCTAGTTGGGCTTCCGGCTCTCTCATGTAACACATTTTTCAAGAGAGCGCTTCTGTCCACTCTTCTGAACAGATTTAAATGAAAATTGGCACATAGATAGATCATTAGAGAGTATTGGTGTAAAGGTGCGAAAGGGAATGCTCCGATGGTTCGGACATGTGGAAAGAATGCCGAACGAACGTCTGGTTAAGAAGATATACAATGCGAAAGTGGAAGGATGTAGGTACCGGGGGAGCCCGAGACTAACTTACCTCGACCAGATCGATCATGTACTGAAGGAAGGTGGAGTCAAGAGTCTCCGAAACCGGCGAGCGTGTATGAAGAGAATTATGAATGTTGAGGAAGCAAATGAAGTATGCAAAGATAGAGTTCTCTGGCACTCTGTTCTCTCTGCCTACCCTGCAAGGGATATGGCGTGATGATATGTATGTATGTATGTAGATAGATCATTTGCTGAATTAACACATAAGACTTTTTATCCTAGAAAAGCTTAGCGAAAGGTACTTTTCAAGCAGTCGAAATCGCAGGCAGAAGCTAGTATTATAAATCAATGTTTGTGAAAACGTTTGTTATTCATTCACAGGTAAAGCCTTAAACTGATTAGGATGAAAATTAGAATATTGAGATATATATTTCCTGCGTTAACACAGATTACTTTTATCCCGGTAGATCTTTATCTTTAGATTTATCTTCAGATAATAGTTCAACTTTAAGAAAGTTACTGTTTACGCGGTTGAAGTTGCGAGCAAATGCTTGTTTATTAAAATAGAATTCTTACTTAAAATTGAAAAAAAATGTGATCTAATTAATTTATTTTATAGTACAATTATTTTATAGTATTACAGAGACATAAAGTATATCTTAACGCCCGCTTAAAAGGTTTTGTAAAATAAACCTAATATTTTATTCTCAAAGCAAATATACGTACAAGGCGCTTAATATCTTTACAACTTCATACAAAATTCGTTGTATCTAATTCGAGGCTTATCTTGCCATCTGTAATCTCGCCCTCGTTGCCTACTGCCAAGGAGATACCTCAAATACCTCCCGATCCTCCCGCTTACCCTGCACCGCACCCCGCATCGTCCAAACAGCACCCTCAGTCCTTCAGTTCTTAGCCGAAGTTCATAATACCCTATTAGTGGCGAACACGACCGACAAACATATTGTATCCAGTTGACTTACAGCCACAAGTAAAGTTTTAAGTGGACTTTTTCATTTCGTTTTAATATAATAAACGGTTTTCGAAATAATCAAAGAATCTTGGATACTTGGCTAACATTATTAGGTCCGTTATATTTATATGTAAAAATAGTGGAATAATAATGGAAAAGGAATATTAACGTGAACAAATCTAGCCCAAGACTAGGAATGTTCACTGTTGGATATAGATGAATGGACGATCAAAGTTGATGTTATTTGCTAGTTAGGCGCCACTGCTAATCCACCTGATGTTCCGCCCGCTTCTTTTGTCTTCGCGAAGCCCAGAGAAAATAAATTGTAGCTTTACATTATGCTCTTAATTGTTTACATGAAAAACAAAAATAACTTAAAATAAGATAAGTGAATTTACTAGTCTCAGACGTTAACTCGCTGTAGATCTGATCATTCAATGATGGCAATAAGATGGAGGAATATCGTTATAAAAATACTTTAAAGTATAATATATAAATAATATAAAGTATACAGTTTTCTTTTACTGAAGTCAAGGTGAAGAGTATTACGGCCAGTTATAGTGTCCCATGCTACAAGGCAGGGACCCGTAGTCAGTACCACGAACAGCTTGAGCGAGATATGGCTATACTATATATTAATATTTAGTATAGAATTAAACTAATACAAAAATTATGATAACGTAGTCAAAAGTATTCTAGTGACTGATCACTGACAAAAGATATATTCGTACATTTTAGTATCAAAAATTTGTACAATTCCAATTCATGATAATTTATTTCCTCAAAAATATAATAAAATAGGCTGAAATCGAACGGTCGGTATAAATAGGTAAGTAATATCTCCCACAGCGACCGAATTCACTGGAGCGACTAATAAATCTGTTGACAATCTTTAATTCGTTCGCATCGTCAGAGCGTCTTCATAAAAATGAAATCTCCCTTTAAGCACACCCCTCATTTGTACATTGTTTAACGTTGATACTTCGGGAGTTGCCAAATATTATATAATTAGGGTTGCTACGTTTTTTATTGTGTACTTATTAAGGAGGACGCGTTTAATTTCTACTGTTACATTTTATATTGCTCTGTTATTTGCCTCGTTTTAAATATAAACTGATGAGACGAAAAGACCGTGATTAGTATTGTTGATTCAATAAAAAGTATTATTGCAGATGATTTATAAAATAGATGACATACACTTTTAGGTGTATATGTATTTTCATATGTTATAATTTACTGTATAATATATACTTATTTATATTATTTTCTAGTAATAATTACATTCATCATCATCATTATCTAAGCTCATATATATCCCACTATTGAGCTCGAGCCTCTGCCATTATGAGAGGGAAATTGACCTACTATATCAAGTTGGTCTCAAGCGTATTGGTATAACATTTTGTTTGATTTTTTTTTCTCTTACTTGCATATGTTATATGAATTTTATATTCTTTAGCGGTCTCTTGCACCCACGGCTGAAATACGGGGTGGTGAATTGTATTCTTACTCCATCACCACACGAAGCTATATTAGTGAATAAATAATTGTGTTAATGTATCTTAAATATTTATTCGATTCAGTAATCTAAAAAGTCATTATATATTTAAGAAATGCAAAATGTTTTTAAAGAACATCGTTTTCCACCGCACTTTAGTGCAGACAAAATTTCTATTCGTACCGGTAGTAAATTTCCCCCAACTATCTGTTGAATAGCATCTACGCTAATAATATCGTATAAAACGCAGACTGCAGTTAAATACACATGCTGCTTGGACGAGCGCTCGTTCATGACTGGCCGCGTCCGGTGGTTTCGTGTAAATTGTAGCTTGCATCTATTGAGGGTAGACGGACAAAACCCGAATTACCGCCAAATGGGACGTTGTAATTTGTACATCAGGCTCGACTGAGAGAAATTGCTCTGTGTGCTATTTAGGTCACATCACAGACCGTTACGTACTATTTAAACCGTTTAGGACGATTATATAAGGTAGAAAGACTTCTACTTGTTTGTTTTCTTGTATTTTTTTTTTATATATTTGTGTGATGATCATGAATGAAAATAAATAAAGGATTTTTTCTGAATTAAATATATGCTGGTGTATTATATATTATAAATTAAATAAATTGTATTTTGGCTACATAATTTATTTTGACTTTTTTCATCATCATCATCATCTCAGCTCGTATATGTCCGACTGTTGGGTTCAAGCCTCCTCCGTAATGGGAGCGAAATAAACCTACTACACCACGCTGGTCAGACGTATTGGTATAGAATTTTGTTTCGAGTTTTCCTTTTCTTGCATAGATGTTATATGCATTTTATATCGCTTAGTCGTCTTTTACGATCACTCACGGGTAAGATAGGGAGTAGTGAATTGTATTCTTACTCCGTCACCAAACGGAAAATTGTTCCTTTTAGTGATAGATAAAACCTACAAATACACTAGTACCTCTTCCTTTCCCGCAAATATCGTAAAAAAATCTAACGGATGTAAACAGATAATAGTACTTAGCTGTTTAGTAGCGGCTTCGAATACTACCAACTCTTACTTTGCTCGTGGATGTCGTAAAAGACGACTAAGAGCTTATCGACTATATCGACCTGTGCCAACTCTATCTAATGCCGTTTGGTCAACAATTACATTCCCAAAAGGGTTCTCACCAGCCAGGCGGCCGGTTATAAAACTATTGCCAATAACTTTTTATATTATGTACATATTGCGTCGACCCCAAGTAATTAGGATAAGAAATGGGTATGGCTAGTAAATGATGAATATAAGATGGATGTAAATACATAATATAATAATATATATAATTCTAAAACTTTGGCTAACATAAGCTAGTGTGCTAATTTTCCCTTTTAAATACCCTTATGAAATGACACGTACTGGGAAGGTGGAGTCAAGAGTCTCCGAAACCGGCGAGCGTGTATGAAGAGAATTATGAATGTTGAGGAAGCGAGTGAAGTATGCAAGGATAGAGTTCTCTGGCACTCTCTTTCTCTCTGCCTACTCTGCAAGGGATATGGCGTGATAATATGTATGTATGTATGTAAAAGACTCGAGCCCAATATTACATATAACGAAAGCTGAATAGATTAAAAAGGAATAAAAAATATTTTTCTTACAATAATATGGATCCAATACATATTATTGTTTTCCTTTTTTTACAACACTCTGGAGGAAATAATTCTTGTATTGCGGGGGACTTTATAAACATATAATTAACGAACTCAAATTACATCCAGAACAACAATTTCTGGATCGCACAAAGTGTTATCGTGCACGGGAATTGAACCCACGGTACTTACTGGCATGGCGGGTCGGTGTCTTAACCATTACGCCATCTGTGTAGTCAAATTTGTATTCTTATATAGCTTATAATCTTATTTCTTATATAGCCAATATTCATCATCATCATCTTCACCATCACAGCCCATATATGTCCCACTGTTGGGCTCGGGCCTCCTCCGTAATAGGAGGGAAATTAACCTACTATACCACGCTGGTCAGACGTGTTGGTATAGGGTTTTGTTTCGAGTTTGCCTTCTCTTGCATAGATGTTATATGCGTTTTATATCCCTAAGTCGTCTCTTACGATCACCCACGGGTATGATAGGGGGTGGTGAACTGTATTCTTACTCCGTCACCACAGGTATAACAGTCAATAACCCTTAATTCCTTATAAAGTAATACAACAAAATATCTATAAGTTTTAATATTTATTCAGATTATTACGATCTAAGTTCTAAATAACTTTAAATCGGTTACTTTAAATCAGTTAATCAATTATGTTCCGTATGGTAACGAACTAAGAATACAATGTTCGCTACACCTTCCTTTCTACGGGAAAGGAAGTTTCACTTCCCCTTCCTTTCCTGTAAGTTTAAATCGTTCATGTATGTAAATAGATAATGTCATAAAATTCGTAATAAAACCCTACGCCAAACCGTCCGGTCAGTACTACAGATCACAGCGTGATATAGTAGGCTAATTTTACTTATGTGGATTCTTTCCCAACAGTGGAAAAGACCACATACAGGCTAAATAAAAGAAAAAATTTAAATCAATTCAGTAGTTATCGGGTTGAGAGCCCTCAGTGCTCACCCACAGTCCGGGTAAAATTGTTATAGCTATCTGAAGTTAACAACTAAGCCACACAAAAAAAATCAATTCAGTAGTAATTCAAAAAAAAAAAATATATTTAGTTTATTTTTTACGACAAAATACCCGAACATTACTGACAAAAGCAATTTTAGGCCAGTATTTAAGAAATGTTTAAGTTATTTTTTACTAGCTTCTGCCCGCGGCTTCGCCCGCGTAAAAGATTACTTTCCTAAAGTTTTTGATCCCCTATTATTATTTTTGACCGTCGGTATTACAGTGCAACGGTATTACAATACTCAGGGTTGGAACTTCATTACTGGACTGCTAGATGGCGTTGAAGAAGCTAGATTTTGAGATTTTTTGACAAACAATTTTTTTTATTTTTCATATAAAAATTTTGATTTTTTTTAATAAAAAGTATCCTATGTTACTTTTAATACCTCCAAAAATATGTGTACAATGTTTCATGATGATCGGTTGAGTAGTTTTAGCGTGAAAGCGTAACAAACAAACTTACATTCACATTTATATATTAGTAGGGATATAGAATTTGGCAGTGACTGTGACATGCGTATTTTTTTAGTTCTGATAAGTATAATATGATTTCTTTGAACATACCTATTATATATATACCGATTATATACCGATTTATAAATAAAATTAAAATAACATTTTCCTATTTCATGTGATGACGGAGTAGAAATGCAATTCACCACCTACCAGTAGATGATCGTAAAAGACGACTAAGGGATATAAAACGCATATAACATGTAGCATGTGCAACAGCAAGAGAAGGAAAACCCGAAACAAAACGTTATATCAACAAGCCTGAGTGTGGTATAGGTTAATTTCCCTCCCATTACAGAGGAGGCTCGAGTCAAACAGTGGGACATATATGAGCTGAGATGATGATGAACACTTTTCAATGTTCATGGTCATATGAGTACATTCGACAACGGATCTATGTCCTCTCACAACCACTAATTATTCTAAAAAGTGTTCAAAATATCTATAAATCGAAAAATCATTTGATAATCCGTAAAAATAATACATGCATAAATATCGTCACGATATATCCCTTGCAGGGTTGGCAGAGAGAACAGAGTGCCAGAGAACTCTATCCTTGCATACATCACTTGCTTCCTGAACATTCATAATTCTCTTCATACACGCTCGCCGGTTTCGGAAACTCTTGACTCCACCTTCCTTCAGTACGTGACCAATCTGGTCTAGGTAGGTGAGTCTCGGTGTCCCCCGGTACCTACATCCTTCCACTTTCGCATTGTATATCTTCTTAACCAGACGTTCGTTCGGCATTCTTTCCACATGTCCGAACCATCTGCATCGGAGCATTCGTAAAAATATGTATATTTCATATTACACATACTCGCGTAAACATGAGAGATCATTATATTAACCGCTCATTATTTGACTTACGGATAGTGAAATAGAAATGAAACCAAATAACAAAGCTATGAATGACCATTAGTTGGGATCTATGCAGATTAGTGAGCGATATAACGAGGATTTCTCGTTCATGTTACTGTGTAGAGTTTACCTTTGATATTTGAAACTACGTATTAAATGCATGTAACCGTTTGTTTAATGAAATGGGGATTACAGTTTAACTAGAGTATAATTGTATTGACGTCCACTGCTGGAGGTAAATCTTTCCTCATAAGGAGATAATACCATAATCGCCACGTTTAGTAGATAAGTTGGCGATAGGAGCTGATATTATAAGTTTCCCAAGTCCAAAGCTCGGCGTAAAGAGGTACATGTAGGACGGGTCTATGGGGTCGCGCGCCGATTCTTCTGTCGCCCCGGATGGATTTAGCGGGGTGTGACCACTCCATAGGCAGCAGCCAAAAAAAAGAAAAAAAAATTGTAACTTTCCCAAGAGAGTGTTATTGCCGTTGTCCAGGTTCCCCTCAGCTGATTTTTACAATTCCCACGAGAAATTAAAGCATAATGATAGTAATAAAGTGACATCCTATCTTCTTTTTCGTCTTCAACCAATTTATTAGTGAGAAAGTGGCTTTAAGGATGGAAGGATGTAGGTACTGAGGGACATCGAGACTCACCTACCTAGACCAGATTGGTCATGTACTGAAGAAAGGTGGAGTCAAGAGTCTCCGAAACCGGCGAGCGTGCATGAAGAGAATTATGAATATTGAGGAAGCGAGTGAAGTATGCAAGGATAGAGTTCTCTGACATTCTGTTCTCTTTACCTACCCTGCAAGGGATATGGCGTGATGATATGTATGTATTTATGTAAGTGGCTTGTATTTTGCGGTAACCAGACGTAGGGTTTTATTTCAAGTTACGGTCAGCGCAATATGTAGTCGTACATATTGCTACAGTTATTGACAGTAGTTTTATGTCCCGCCGCTTTCCTGAAGACAACCTTCCTTGGGAATGTAATTTCAGACTCTCGTCTAACTCTGGACTCCGGTATCATATGGAGTTGTCTCAGGTCTATATAATTCTTTTAGTCGACTTTTACGACACTCACGAGCAACATGTTAATATTTTTAGTCGCATACAGCTTCAGTCATATACTAAGAAAGATAATGTATCATATGACACGCGTGGGAAATAAAGAGGTGGAGGTTTGTATTATTACTTCATCTCTATACGGAAAAGTTTCCCGATCATCATCACTCTCTTCCTCTATCCCAACTACTTAGCGTCGAATCGACAATATGTCATCTTTTTCCATACAGCCCTATCAGACGTCATATCTGTAGCCACGCCCTGTCTATCCATGTCATGTTTCACGCAGTCCATCCATCTTTTCTTTGGTCTCCCTTTAACTCAAAAGTCTTCAACATTCATACTTAAAACCTTCCTCGCAACATTACTTTCATCCCGTCTCATCACATGTCCATACCAGGTCAGCGTTCACTTATTAACTTATCCGTCACTGGCGCCACTTTCAAACTTTCTCATAAGAGAATTGGTATAAACCAATGTGGGTGGATGATACCCTTTCATAGATATAATAAAATCATAAAAATAAGTATGACGTCCACTTATTATGCAGTGAGAAGAAATGCGACAGGTTATAAATCTTGCACACCTTTCCTACTGCTTCAATAAACAATTACAAAACTTACCTTCACAATAAAGATTTAAAAAAGATCTAAGGAGTATTCAAACTCACCAACACTTCATTGAGTGAAAACTTCAATTTTAAGCGTGTTGAAGTTTGATAAATTTAATAATTTAGCTACGTGTTCCTGAGGGATTCTCACAGAAACTAAATAATGTCTTAAAATGTGAAAGTTTTTGAGCGAGAGCATTGCTCGGGTCCCGGCAGACATACGAGACTTACGGAGCTGTTGAGGGTGCAACTAGTTTCGAGCGAAGTTATTCCGTGGTATGGCATCCCTTGAGCTCGTATAAACAACAGTGCACAGAGTATTGCATAAATTCAGATGTAGTTTTATATAATTATATAATACATATTTAGCTGCACAGATAATGAAGTGGTCTAATTAATGAAATGTTGTGTCGAAAAAAAAAATATTTTATTATTTGTAGTAAAAGAATTGTGAGAATGAAGTGCCTATAAGATTTTAAAGAATCGAATTGTACGAAATAAACGATAGTGATTTTACTAGCAGGCGCTGAGCTAACCACAGTCGTGACATTACTGCTCACAGAATGAATAAGAGATTTACTACTTATTTTATGTAGTTGGAGTAAACTCCTAGGAATAAACGGTGGATAAATCCACCACTTAATAAAATTTTGTTTTTTTTTTATCTAAGTAAAAACAGGTAATACATATGTTCCATAATAAAATCTTTTGTCCCAGGGAGGCCAGGGAATAAACTTTTGTTGTTTATCAAGCATGGTTCCATAATAAGAGCTCATTATTAAATTATTGTCTAACTAAATTTGCAAGGAAACCTAGTAAGACCCCTAGATGATCAATTATATTGCACAATATTATTAATTATGCAATATTATTGACCGATTAGGCTAGATATCGAAGATTGCGCAAAGATTGAACAAAAGTTTAAGCGAGTTTGATTTTTATTGTACAATATTTTTCATTTTATCATGTAGGGTCAGTATTGTGCACGCGGCTGGAGAGGCCTAGATACGGTGTTTTTACCGTTGAGGCCCTCCGGCCCCTACTGATGGAGTGGATGGAGCGGCGGCACGGAGTCCTCTCTTTCCGGTTGGTGCAGGTCTTGTCGGTGCATGGTTGCTTCGGCAAATACCTGCACACGGTCGTGCGGAGGGAGTGGACTCCGTCCTGCCACCATTGCAGTAGCGACGAGGACACGGCGCAACATACGCTCGAGGTATGTTCGGGCTGGGACGGGCAGCGCCGTGACCTCGTCGCTGTCATCGGTGCCGACCTGACGCTGCCGACTGTTGCGCGAGCGATGGTCGACAGCGTCAGGAATTGGGACGCGGTCGCCGCCTTCTGCGAGGCTGTCATCTCGCAGAAGGAGGCGGCGGAACGGGCCCGGGAGGATGCCCGTGACCCGGGCCGCCGCCCGCGGCCGGGGCGGCGCAGGCGCGAGTACCTGCGCCTGATGCCGCCCTAACCGAGGCTTCGGGTGATCGGACCGGAGAATTGTCCGGTCACCCGACGTGAGGCCACCGCGTGAGGACGACGCCTCGACGGCGAAAGCTGTCGGGGCGTCGACAAGAGAGGAGCCCGAGAGGGCATACCGCCGAGCGGGCCACCGAAGACAAAGATCGGGTACCGGTGGCCCGCTCGCACGGCGAAGAAGAGGTGCTTGCAGGGTGTGTCAATGGGGTTGTGCGCCGCCTCTTCCGTCACCCCGGACCGATTTGGCGGGGTGCGACGTCCATAACCCACCGCAAAATAAAAAAAAAATAAAAAAAAAGGGTCAGTATTGTGCAACATTTTTAGTCTGAGTTTCATCTTGACATGGAGTAGACGCAACAATACCACATCTTCAGCAGTATCTCGTTCGGACCTGGTGCTCCAACTAAACACGAAGATATTGAGCAGTTCGTATTTTTGTGCAATATAATTAATCGTTTGAATGCAAAGCACCTGCCATTGTACAATAAAATACATTGTACAATGTCATTGTAGGTCTAGGGACTGCCTAACACTCTTTGCTCGATCCACAATTTGACATCTGAAGATCAGCAATCGTGAACTTATTTCAAATGCCCAATGCATCTGTGTTTGACAGTATTTCTATTAGGCATTCTATTTAGGCAAATTAAATTTGGAACACTTATTTTAGCATCAGTTAACGTTTAATCCTGTGTTAAATTTCAACAGGCAACGTTAATATATCAATTATCCTTATCTTATCATATTCATATCCTATGAAGTTTACTAAAATACATGATAATAAATTTTGTTCATTCATTTTACCCACAAAGTTAATTACTAGTAAAAAATATACATGCTTAAGAGTTATTTGGTATTTGGAGGTATTTCCGTGTGGTGACGGAGTAAGAATACAATTCACCACCACCTGTCTTACCCGTAGGTGATCCTACGAGACGACTACGGGATATAAAACGCATATAACATCTATCCGAGAGAAGGAAAACTCGAAACAAACACACACAAAACAAACAAACACGTCTGACCAGCGTCGTATAGTAGGTCAATTTCCCTCCCATTGTGGAGGAGGCTTGAGCCCAACAGTGGGACGTGTATGAGTTGAGATGAGATGATGAAGAGTTATTAATAAAAGTAACATTTTGTTTTTCATTCGTTAGTTTGACGACGTTCAATGAACCGTACTTCTTTCTTCATCTTTGATGATACCAATATGTCTCTGAAGTAGAATAGTGATGTAATCGCCACGCTTGGAATGAGGAAGGGCGATCGCAATTAGTGTTTTAAATTTCTCAGGTGAGCATTTCTACTCATTTTCTTGGATTACCGATCTCTCAGCTGGTTTTTACTACTCTTACGGGCAAGTAAAGGGTGGCGATTTATTTTATACCTTTTTTATGCAAGGTGGACCATGGATGTGATCACGCCCCGACAAATGGGTCGGGGCAACAGAAGAGGCGGCGCGCAACCCCATGGAGCCACCCTGCAAACACCTCTCTTCGCCGTGCGAGCGGGCCAACGGTAGCCAATCTTTATCTTCGGTGGCCCGCCCGGCGATTTATTTTATACCTAACGCGTCTACAAGGTCAACAAGATAATGGGCATTTTAATGTTTAAAATGGTACACTAATGAAAAAAAATCTACTGCATATACGACATAGTGGTTAAGATAAGGATCTATCGTGCCAGTATCGTGAGGTCGATTCAAATGCAAGACATTACTTTGTATACGTACATGTAAAAAGAATGCCGAACGAACGTCTGGTTAAAAAGATATACAATGCGAAAGTGGAAGGATGTAGATAACCATGTAGGATGTAGATAAACATGTAGATAACGGCCGAGACTAACCTACCTCAACCAGATCGGTCACGTACTGAAGGAAGGTGGAGTCAAGCGTCTCCGAAACCGGCGAGCGTGTATGAAGAGAATTATGAGGTTGAGGAAGCGAGTAAGTATGCAAGGATAGAGTTCTCTGGCACTCTGTTACCTCTGCCTACCTTGCAAGGGATATGGCTTGATGATATGTATGTATCTATGTATGTACTTTGTAGGATTCATTTAATGCTGTTCTGTGTTTAGGTGTAAGATGGGTACGTTAATTATATGTTAGTTAAAGCAATACAAAGATTATTTCTTTAGTCCAAGATAAACATATATCGTAGAAGACTAAAAGACCCAAATAGATAATATTACAAATGAAAGAAATCCTAATTTGATAAAAAGAGCAAAATGCAGCTGTACCGTACCTTTTATTACAGCTGCATATTATAAAATCTATGGAATTGATTCATTGATTTTTCACATATTTATGATATAGTTTACAGATCATCCGTGTGGTGACGGAGTAAGAATACAATTCACCACCCCTTACCATACCCGTTGGTGATCGTAAGAGAAAACTGAGGGATACAAAACGCATATAACATCTATGCAAGAGAAGGCAAAACTCGAAACAAACCCTATACCAATACATGTGACTAGCGTGGTATAGTAGGTCAATTTTCCTCCCATTATGGAGGAGGCACGAGCCCAACAATTGGACATATACGAGCTGAGATGATTATAGATTAGAATCTTGTTGGCGTTTGTACCGCTTGTGTACTATAGTCAAATAATATCCCTTTTACAATACCCGTTGGGTAAGCCCATTTTTTTTTTTTTTTGGTGGACTATGGATTCGTCTCGCCCCGCCAAATCGGTCCGGGGTGACGGAGAAGGCGGCGCGTGACCCCATAGACCCACCGTAAAAACTCCACTCTCTTCGTCGTGCGAGCGGGTCACCGGGACCCGATTTTTAACTTCGGTGGCCCGCCCGGCGGTTCACCCTCGCGGGGCCCGCTGGGTAATCCCAGCGAGTATCGTAAAATTAATTTAAATGTCTAATCAAATAGTATTACTGCAAGAGAAGGAAATCTTTAAATGAAACCAAATGCCATATCGTCTGGCCGAATTGGTAGCGTGGTGGCAGATTAGCCTACTAAGTCTAATTTACCTTTGTATGAGGCTCGTGTCCAACTGTGGGATCTATATTGTCGGTGAAGAATAAATAGAATAAATTATATTACTTTATAATACATACATAACCTCATGCCTGTTTTCCAGAAGGGTATGCAGAGCCTACGGATTGCCACAAGCCACGATCCTGGCATACATCTCTTCATTCACACTTATCACAATCTTCATGCATGTTTTACGATTACGTATTCCCTTAATATGAACTCTCGTCAACACATCTCCAATTTATAATTTTTCTCCAAGATTTAAAATCAAAGCAAATAGAAATATGAAAGCTTCAAGAAGTGAAGACTTGAAACGAACAACTAAGCCATATTAAAATTAAAAACAAATACGTTGTGTATTTGTTGTCATTACTCTATGCTCGCATGTCTTAGCTCATATGGGTTGACGTATTTATTATTTATTTGGGAATTCTCGGAGCGACCGGCTTCGTACAGTCAGAATTATGGAAAAATAACTCATCTCCTACGACATATTGACTTCGCCGACAGACGGGCGAAATAGACGCAAACATAACCCTTCGGGAATTGCACCAATCCATTTCGTTACTGTGTTGCTACTTTTTAGTAAATTACCTCTAGTATTTATCTTTATATATATATATATATATATATATATATATATATATATAACTCTGGTGAATCAACACCTCCTAAACAGCTGGAACGATTCGATTTTTTTATGTTTGTGTTCTAGAAGTATTCTAGAATAGTTTAAATTGGCTATTAAACCTGGAATAAGTACGTAGTGCTGCGATAGATTTATAGGAATTTAATTATTTTTCAGATTTTACGGTACAACGTCTATTGCCTGAGCTAGTTATTGCTTGGGGTACGTGTATAAAAAAAAAACTTTGTTCTTCTTCTTAACTCTGTGTCCTACTGTTAGACACATACATACATATCATCACGCCATATCCCTTGCAGGGTAGGCAGAGAGAACAGAGTGCCAGAGAACTCTATCTTTGCATACTTCACTCGCTTCCTTAACATTCATAATTCTCTTCATACACGCTCGCTGGTTTCGGAGACTCTTGACTCCACCTTCCTTCAGTACATGACCGATCTGGTCTAGGTAGGTTAGTCTCGGTCTCCCTCGGTACCTACATCCTTCCACTTTCGCATTGTATATCTGCTTAACCAGACGTTCGTTCGGCATTCTTTCCACATGTCCGAACCATCGGAGCATTTCCTTTCGCATCTTTACACCAATACTCTCTTTCATACCTACTCGCTCTCTTACGTCGTCGTTACGAATGCGGCGAAATGCGAAACTGTTAGACATCCTTTATAATCCTACTAATATTATAAATGTGAAAGTTTGTAAAAATAAACAGATTTCAATGAAAATTGACACGAAGTACATATCCTGGATACTTCTTATCCCGGTAATATATTGCCTTGGGATAATAGTTCAACTTTGGTAAAGTTACTTTTTAGGTGGGTGAAGCCGCGGACGCTAGTCATAAATATTGATGTATTTTGCCACGCAACCCAAACTAGATACACATCATCCCTTTCTTTGTCGTTAAACATCGACGATTAAGAGTTTTATATCGACCTGGGCGATCTCTGTGCCGTCTGATCAACAATTATATTCCCAAGAAGCGTTAAAAACATTATCGTACCATCTGTGCAATTTCCACCTAATATGTAATAATTCTTAACATCACAATAAACTAATTCTTATAGATTATTATTGCATCATATTAAACCAATTTTTTATTGTGGTAGGACCACGCTGTTGACAGTTGTCTGTCTGCAGCCGCGGGCCGGTCCGTCCGGGTAGTACCACACTCTCGCAGAAAATCAAATCGACGTCTGAGTAATGGCAATGTGCTATTGCGCTTCGTTCGGTGAGCGAGAGAGTCGGAAGCCCAACTGGGTGGGTTTGGGGATTGTAATGGTAGGCAGCGGCCTGACCATGGGCAGCAGTAACACTTACCATCAGGTGCGCTGCTTGTTCGTCTGTCACCATAAGCAATCAAAAAAAATAAAAAAAAATCAATAGTTCTCTCCTATTTCGATTTCAGTATTCTATTTCGGTACTACGCTATTTCGGATTCGAGCCTTTTCAATATTTTTATATCCATTATAAGAGGACAAATAATAGATCCCCGATCAATAATAAAAGTAAAAACAATAAGACTTTTCCGTGTGATGTCCGACGAATACTGCATTCGTAAGAGATGACTAAGGGGTATAATAACATATATGCTAGAGAAGGAAAACTTGAAACAAAAACCTATACCAACACGTGTGACCAGCGTGGTATAGTAGGTCAATTTTCCTCTCATTATAGAGAAGGCTTTTTTTTTTTTTTTTTTTTTTTATTGGTGGCTATGGGTGCGTCTCGCCCCGCTGAATCGGTCCGGGGCGACGGAAAGGCGGCGCGTGACCCCATAGACCCACCGTAAAACCTTCTCTCTTCGCCGTGCGAGCGGACCACCGGTACTCGATTTTAACTTCGGTGGCCCGCCCGGCGGTTTACCCTCGCGGGTTCCTCTCGTCGACGCCCCGACAGATTTCGCCGTCGGGGCGTGTTATAGAGAAGGCTCAAGCCAAGCCAAATAGTGGGACATATATGAGCTGAGATGAATGTAACTTGGCATTTGTAACTCGCGATTTTGACATACTAGACCGAAATATCTTAAATACTTGGAGATTGTACGTGTAGTTTGGCTTTTTTCCCAGAAAGTTTAATAAAACTATGTAAATTATAATAATCAATAATAATAGATAATGTACATTGAAAGGGCTCTTTCATAAAGAAATGATGTAGAAATGTTATTAAATTCGTAAAAAATAACTTAAAGCATATGATAGGTCAAAATAATTATTAAACTCATAAATTTTCTTCTTTACGATCAATTTCGATAAAAATGCCAAAAAGGCTAATTAACTTCATAAATACACCTACAACCCAGACGCCTTATAAGATTCTCTACATTATAAAAGATTAAAAAGAAATTACAACAACAAAGGTACAGACAAAACCACCACCAAACCAGATTTTTTTATTATACCAAAGAAAAGCTACTTTAAACGAAACGCAATAACAGACGAGTTCATTGAATAGCGTTACCTCATAACATTTTGATTGTACTATATAGATTTTTCGTCGACAAGGGAGTATAAACTGACTGATGTTGCTTATATTGAAACATTATGATGATGTTATATCAGAATAAATAAACTGCATGAACTAGCAGAATATTTGTTTTAAAAATATTCTTTTCAATGTAACCATGATCGTGATGACCTTCTTATAATTATAATACTTATATAATAATAGAGTTTTCCCTTAGCTACGCCATGCTTATAGCAAGTATGGAAGAGCTACTACTTACGACATTATTATTTTTTTATTTGTAGATCTTTGCCGCTTACATGATCGGTCTAATCCCTAAAAAAATATGTTCAAATTGTCACGCAGTTGAACAATACATGAAGGCACATATATTGCCGAGCAGAATCTCGTGTGAAACTGAAGGCATCTATTACTTTCAAAGTGATGAGCGATTTCTAATTTAATTATTGTTACTTAAAGGGTAAAGCCAAAATTATGAATAATGTCTAATATGACTGATCTATTAGAAAATATCTTCTCAATGATATGTAAAAATTATGCCTTAGAGAGAATGAAAATTGGTTTCAGCTGTCTTAAAAGTGATATAATCTTGTAGGGATTCACTATTCTTAAATATCCTCATATGGGCCTTATTTTGCAATATATTTCTCTTTATATTGTCAGGGTCAGATGGCATGGCATGGCTTTGTGGAAATATAATAGTTGTCAAATTCACTTAAACTCAAAAATCACTTCAAATATAATAGGAAAGAAGAAATAAAGACTAAAAGGATAAATGTAAGTCCAAATGTGTATTCATATATGACTGGAGGAAATATTGTGTTCAAAAATCAAAACAAAAGATAAATTTAAAAAAATATGTCAAAAATAATACAGAATAGATAAACGCAACCACAGATACAAAGATGAACCAAAACTTTTTTTTTAATTACTTAGCAGATACCAGAAAATAAAAGTGGGCATAGATTTTTCGTAACTTATTATTTTGTATGTTTTCTGAAAGGAAACGTTTGTCTATTGAAACTGTTTATTGATCTACAAGAAGTATATTTATACTTGCACCAATAACTGTAACAACTTATAAGCCTTTTGATAACACGAAGTTATGAGATTTTGGAGGATAAGTTACTCTTCAAAGATTATTAATAATTAGACAGTGAAATATATTAACAAATAATCATATAATATGGGTATATAATATGATTATTTGTTGTGGCAATGACAAACGGAAATGTAATTTATAATTTTAAAATGAGGTGCGCTTTACTAGATGGGGAAATATTGTTTTTTTTTTTTGCGATCTAAGAAACCAAACCAGCTTCACAAAGATCGTTAACCCGATGTGAGACCCGTTTCTTCCCGGCGAGTTACGCTCTCAATTACTTATAGCCTAAGCTACGTTCCAGCGGATACCCGAACGTCTTGAACCTACACGATGATTTATTGGTGTGAAGAATAGAATGTTATGTTAACCATGTCCCACATGGATAAATCGCTTTTATTTTTTTTATGGCACCATCCTGCACTAAAGAAATAATATATAAATCCTTGTATTACGGTGGACCTTACAAACATATAATTAACGCAGATATATTACACCCAGAATCAGAACAGCAATTTGTGGATTGAACAAATTAATTATTATCCTGCGTAGAAATCAAACCCACGACACTGGCATGGACGGTCGGATCTTCACCGTTACCATCTGTGCAACCTTTAATTACATACCTAATTCAATTCCACTACCGTAGAAAGGTTTTTAAGACTTCTACATTTTAATTTAAGCCAGTAAGACCTATCCTAAAAATAAACTTGATGAAACGGTAAAATATAACCAAAACTCACTCTTAACACTTTAACTGCCAAGTAAAAAAATGATGACGAAAAATTTTCAAATCTGATTTTCCGGTAAAATCCACTTAAATGGCATCAAATATTGATTTAGTAATTATTTTCGTATTTGTTTCTTTAAAATATCTAATAATAAAATTATGTCAGGCATAATTAGGCACACATACAATTTGCCGGCCAATCTGCAAGTAGTTAGCTAAGGTCCATGTCAGTCATTTTGTATAGAAAAACACTCGCAAATCGTGACGGACGGCTCGCTGAGGCCATTTCAACTTGGTGCTGTGGTGTCAGTCACCAACGACTGACACGCCCTAAACAGTTACTACGCCTGTCAGGCACGTGTGACTGACATGGCAGCTAACGAGTTAAAATATTTGATATACTGATAACAAATATTTTAAGAATAAATGAGCAGCATTGTAGCAATAATAACTTAAACTGGCAACCAACTGATTACGTGCACAAGCTTTAGGTTCATCTTATTGCGCAAAAGTCATATATTAAGTTGTAAATTTTAATTAGTGCCAGTTCTTTTGTTGAAAGAAAACATATTAAGAAAATTTGTATGTTCTACGGAACTTTTTTCTCTGTGATGAAGTAGTAGTAACACAGTTCACCGTTTCTACTTCTTCGTGGGTGTCGTAAAAAGAACAAAGTTATGTGTATAACATACAACAACCCTATATCATCTCATCTGATCATCTTGCTATAGTACGTTAAATGCTCTTCTATTGTAGATGAGCCTCGAACTCAGCAGTGTGATGCATTCGTATACACTATGAAGCTGAAGACGACGATGAAGAAAATTTCTATCTACGGTTTTCATAAAAAATAGTTATCTAACGCCTGTACAATACATGTCTCAGCGAACTCGTTAACATATTGTTCTTTTATGATATAATAATAGAGTTTTCCAAATTATCCAAAACTTTTTTAAACTCATCATCATTATCCTATTCTTATCCCAAATACTTGGGGTCGATACAATATGTACTCTTCTTTCATAGTACATATTGTAAAAGTTATTGGCAATAGTTTTATGACCGGCCGCCTGCCAGACAACCCTCCTTGAGAATATAATTGTTGACCAAACGGCAGATATAGTTGGCACAGGTCGTTATGAGGCTCTTAGTCGTCTATTACGATATCCACGAGCAAAGTAAGGGTTGGTAGTATTGGTAGCCGCTACCACACAACTATTTTTTTAAACTATCATATGTATTTTCTGTACCCAAAAATAATAAAATTTTCTAAAAATTAAAAAGTCACTAACCATTACAAATTAATTCGTATCATCACACAGACTATCTAGGACCCAAATGTAATTAGCCACTGCAAATATTATTCGAAAACCTCTTAAAAACTTTCAACTTGACAAACAACTCATTAAAAATTTAGTCTAAATCTCTCGCAGTGTTCATAAAAATGCACCCTAAAATGGGGAATAAAGTTTTATTTTAGAGATTAGAAAAGTATAGACGATACCGTGCCGTAAAGAGCAAGAGATAAACAGTATGAGGGCAGGCAGACAGCCTGTAAACTATTTTCCATGTCAGCGAAAGTACGCGTTTATGAACGACAACTTTATGGTTCAGGGGACCGCGAAGTCATAAAGCCGCATAGCCCCGTACAGGCGGTTCCAAGTGATAAAGTGAAACTTACTGTTAGTAAATTCTAGCTTCATTTTAACGACCACTCTTTTGAATTATTTCACGGATTTTAAACACGAGGTGTGAGTCTAGATTGCTGCTTTTATTACTTACATCAAATGTGAATGGATTATAAATGTTATTTTTTCATAGTATTTGTTATTCATGCTTTGAGCAACTGAATTTAAATAAAGTGTTTTCATTTTGTTATATTAGATGTTTTAGAAGTTTTTAGCTATCATCACGTCATTGCAATTTGTTGGTATTTTCTCTAACTATGAGAGTTAAAGACAAATGAATCCAGGTTTATAAAATGATGTAATGGATTTGCTTCAGCCATTTTAAGTTTAATATAAGTATCCATATTAAAATATTAAATTACGTTAAAAAGATATTTTTAACTTTGTCGCAGTAAATAAAGCACCAGTATATTGTGCGAGCGAGACTCACCTACCTAGACCAGATTGGTCACGTACTGAAAGAAGGTGGACTCAAGAGTCTCCGAAACCGGCGAGCGTGTATGAAGAGAATTATGAATGTTGAGGAAGCGAGTGAAGTATGCAAGGATAGAGTTCTCTGGCACTCTGTTCTCTCTGCCTACCCTGCAAGGGATATGGCGTGATGATAATGTATGTATGTACTATTTTACTAAATAGTTTTTTTTTTAATAGACATGCATAGACTAACTCCATTAGTGGAGCTACTAAATACTTGTTCAGTTATAATATCCTGAATTTAAGTAAGGCGTTTTTTCATACTATATGAATGAAGATGTCAGATAAAAGTAATTGCCAAGTAAATAATTTCATGCTCTCAATACCTATTCAGTTTCAGTACGGAGTATCGTGTTATTTGCTTGCGGGTGAAGGGGACGATCGACTGTCTACCGGCGGGCCATTTCCGTTAGCTGGACTCCATTTCCGGCCGCCTTCGATCGTCTGTACTGAGCTTTGTTTTACCAATACGCCGATTTGTGTGAAACTTTGTCTATCTATTTCAGATGAGAATACGATTGTTGATAATGTACCAGAGTTTCTAATAGTTTATTGCTTAGTGTATTTTAATATGAAACAAATCGCAAGAAATTTAATAATAATGTAGGCGGTTTCATTGGTTCTTCTTTTTATGTATTGACAACCAGCTACTTATACGAGCTATTGGTGCCAGTGTCAAGTTATAAATATTTTCACGTTTTTAGTCTTTCAGGTTAGTCATTGTCTAAGTCAAATTGTCGCCATCAACAGTGCTATTGGTATACACTGTGGCCACACTGTTAATGGTATCCTGTGGGAATTTTGATGGAAAACGAAAACGTTGCAAAGCTCTTTTATATGATATTCACTACATACCAGTATTTCCGCCGCATCACATTACATAAAATGCCATCAAAATTATATAACATAACACGTTAAAACACTAAGATATCGAATATAACACCAAGAGCACCACATGACGTTTTGAAATACCTGTCAAAAATCTTCATTGGTTTAGTTCTACTTTCTTTCGTTTTAAATTTTAGAAGTAGTTAAATTATTTTATTATAATATGATAATTTTATTATGATAAGACGATAATGATATCATCATCTTCATCTTACTCTTATTTCAATAACTTGGGATCGACGTATTATATATACTTCTACCATCACACATATTGTAGACGTTTTGGCAATAGTTTTATGACCAACCGCCTGCCTGACATCAAACCTTCTTGGAATTGTAATTATTGACCAAACAATATCAGATGGAGATGTTTCATATCGATGTAAAGCTCATAGTCGCCTTTTAAGGCATCCACTATGCTAGTAACTCGCTATAGCATTTTCTCCACTGGAAAGGCCTATATCTAACAATAGACATCATTAGACTGATAGATTCAATTTAATTATGAAAGCACTTACATCATCATCATCATCTCAGCTCGTATATGTCCCACTATTGGATTCGAGCCTCCTCCATAATGGGAAGGAAATTGACCAACTATACCACGCTGGTCAGGCGTGTGTAGATTTTATTTTTGAGTTTTTCCTTCTCTTGCATAGATGTGATATGCGTTTTATATTCCTTAGTCATCTATTACCCCACGGATAAAAGTTGGGTAATAAATATTCTTACTCCATCACCACACAGAATTGCATTTACAACGTTATTAAATCTAGTAACAAAAATGTAGTAATAAAATCAATAACACAACTAATATACTCGTACTCTCATCGTGAACATCAAAAATCCCTTAATAATAATTTCTCTGCAACTAGTAACATGAAACTTTGCTACCACAAGAGGACCGGGGAGGGTCTCAAAATATTGCACGAGGATACATGTCGAAACTGATCTCATGCCTGTTGACTTTGTTTTGGAGTAGTTCCCTCATATTGTGTAGAACTACATAGTTTACCCCACTTGAAAAAATGAATGGCCAAATTACAGTCCCTTACTAGCACAAGATTTACTTTAGGTAAAGGTATAATATTGTATTGCAAGTAATTGGGTGGGTCATATTATATAAGGCCACTTTACATTCATTATTATTTTCGGTTTCAAGGATAATTCTGGCGTTGTATAAGATAAAATAAATAACAATAATAAAATTCGAGCACAATTATTACATTTTTATTTAATAATTCTATTACAAATTATTGAGACTTATGCCTCTAGCATCGTCAACGAACCAAATTATAAAAAGAATATCTAAGAATTCGGAACGGATTCGGGTTATTATTGCAATGTTGAACAAGTAAAATTATGTGAAGAGTTTTTTTTTTAAAACACTACCCTGCACTAAGGAAATAATCCTTGTATTGCGGGAGACTTTACAAATATGCAATTAACGCAGATAAATTACACCCAGACTTTGATTTTCACATATGGGAGTCGAAGCCACTCCTATTGGGAATCCGTTCCAATCGTCCTGCCACTTGGGCAAGTGTGAGCTGTCGTATGACGATCAATTTGCTGCTCGTATCATTTTGTCGACGTATGTCATCTTTATACATTGTACCGATTTAATACCTAACTAATTTTGCTTAGAGTATTAGTTATAATTGTATTAAATGATGACTTTTTAGTAATAATATTATCTACATATTCTTCATTTTTATCTTTTTAAATACGCTGAGCCAATTTTTGGACTACAACTTTGAAACACGATATTTATTCTTATGTTGTCGGGTTTAGAATATAATTTATACTTTACATGTGCACTTCATAGTTGAAGTTGTAAAAACCGATTAAGGGATCCTTATGAACATGAAGATCGGCCCATCGTCAATTCGCCTGCTTAGCATGGCGATTATTGTCATGCCTATATCCAACAGAGGAGCTTCTCACTATTGGCAGGAAGATCAAAAGTTGGCCAAAGAGCACTGTTGCCTTCTTTCTTGCTATATACAATCGTAAGTAAATAATAAGTCTAATTTAATATTCTAGAATATAAACTACAAAAAATATTTAATTAAAACCTTATTTGTGATTGAAAATTGATTACCACACGTGGAACTTGAACCGCCCTCTATTAGGCATTCATCCAGTAATAGCCAGAAAAGCCTAGCATGTGCTAAGTCAACAAAAAATAATTTATCTAACTTAACAATAGCATACATAATGTACAAACTTAATCAACTATTCGATATGTTTTTGATAAAAGTATTGATTGTTGATAACGTTTTTACACAATGAGCATAAATGAACTACGCATATTTTAAATTAGATTCTGCTGACGCCCGCGTAAAAAATTATTTACCTTTTTTTTTTTTTTGTTCACGCTGTGGAAATGCATTTGCGCACTAGCCCTCGCCGGTGACAGACGAGGGGGTGTGTGGGACTCGCCGGTCAGCTGGTTCGACCGAAATACCCACTAAAACCACAGCGGTCCCTTCCGCGCTTTTACGGGATGCCGGAGAGATCGTCTATTGACATTCTATCCCCGACACCCCAACGCTAGGCCATCTGGCCACGTCCAGTCGACAGTCAAGGCGGCGGGAGGAGATGCGCGTAACGGCGCCTCCGCCTTCCTGGCCGCCGCCTACGGAGTGAGTCTGCAGAAGCAAATGCCTCACGTATCCGCTCCGCGGCCTCCTTCGAAGAGATGACCTCCTCACAGAAGGAGGCCATCGACGACCAGCACCTGTCGCTGTCAAGCATCTTAGATATGATGGTCAACAACAACAGGTCTATTCCTATCACCGCCGACAGGTCGTGGCGCTGAGGCCCCCAGGCGGGACATACCTCTAAGGTGTGACGCGCATCATCAGTTAGCGCGCCACACTCATGGCATCCAGAGGCCTCTTCCCGTCCGATTCTGTGCAGGTACTTACCGAAGACCCCGTGTTTATTTACCTAAAAACCCGATTACGAGTGAAAAATGATTGTCACAAGTGGGATTCGAATTCACACCTATTGGAAATTCGTTCCAATCGCTTGGATCATTAGAAATTCGATTGGAACGGATTTCCAATAGGTGTGAGTTCGAATTCCACTTGTAAAAATCATTTTTCGCTCGTAATCGGGTTTTTATAAATAATCAAGCATATTAAATGCTAAATTTCAGTAATTTGAATAACAGTGTTGTGTCATCGTTTAATACAATTCTAACTGCAAAGTTTGAGTATTGAGCCAGACTATGTGTAAACATAGCGGGTAGATAGCACACGTCTCCTTAAAAGACGAAAATATAAGACGATGCGAGAATTGAATGTCCTACAATAGTTCACGGTGGTGTAAGTGTCAGCACGATTGGGACGGATTTCCAATAGGCGTGGGTTCGAATCCCACTTGTGACAATCATTTTTCGCTCGCAATCGGGTTTTTATAAATAATCAAGCATATTAAATAAATGCTAAATTGCAGTAATTTAATTTACCTAAAGTAGGTAGTATAATAGGCTACTATTATCCCAAAGGAACATAATACTAAGATAAAAGTATCAATAGTTTACGCGTAATTGTGTAACAAACATCCAAACATCTTCACAAACTCTCACATTTATAATATTAGTCGAATGGTCAGAAATTGTAAACTATATAGGTATACCGCTCCTGAAAACAAAGATAGGTGGACCCTACTAGTCCTACTTGTAATGATAGAGAAGAAAAATCGAATCGGATGAAAAAAAGAATTTTTACAACAATTTATTAGGTTTCTCACACTCCATCATATTAGGACAGTATCGTGTAACGATAATTTCATAAAAAAAATACATAACTTTACTCAAATGAGAAAAAAAAATGTATTCAAAACTCAAACCATATGCTTCATAGTATAACGACTGTAACCCACTATATTCCTACACGCCCGCCGTGACCCATTATATTCTATAGCGGGCGTGTAGTATAATGTATAGGTATATTATAAGTAGGACTAGTAGGGTCACCTGTCTTTGTTTTCGAGAGCGGTCCACTTCCACCTACCAATATGCCTTCAGTCTTCTTGCCAATACATTTTTCTCAATACAAAATACATTTTCTAGAGAAAAATATCATCATACTCAACAATAGGACGAACATAAAGAATTGTTTGTTTAAAGACGACATCATGTACTAGAGAATATAGGTACATACTTGTGTCACAGGGAACTTTAGAAAAATCTATATGAGCTGAAATGAATGGCATTTCAGCTCATATAGATTCCACTATTGGGTTCGGGCCTCCTCCACAATTAGAGCCAAAATTGACCTACTATACCAAGCTTGTCAGACAAGTAGGCATAGGCATTTATGTCAAGCTTTTCTTCTCTTACATTAAACGTCATTTACGGCACTGATGGTTAATTACATTCTTACGTTGTTACCATACAGACAAGACAGGCGGTTATCGGACACAAATTTAATCCAAACTTAGAAACATCTTTGTAAATCATACTACGAAAAATCCTAGACTAGCGAACCCAGAATATTTAGCACAAATTTGGAATATTCCGCCATGTATACAATCGTATAACTAGATCTGAAATTTTTTGTCAATAAGCTCGAGTCAAATGCATTCACTTTTCCAATTTGAGAGTAGTTCAAACCGGCATAGGGAATAATGAGAGATTAGGGAGTAGCGCTACCCTAATTATAAAATCAAATACGATCGCCAACTCGACTGGTCAATCATGGTGATTATCACCCCACCCACTAATCTCCAAAAGTATGCGTATTCATTAAATATGACCCGCATAAAATACGACATTTGTTTGCCTAAATTGTAAATAACGGTCTACTGCAAAAAACTTATTTGTTTATTGCTTTTAGTGGCAAACGAGCAAGCAGCACACCTGATGGTAAGTACTGCCATCCTTTTGCTGCCCTTACTGCCCACCTTTGCTATACCAAGGGCTAGCTAGGCCACTGCCTACCAATATAAACCCCAAACCCACCCAGTTGAGCTTCTGGCTTTCTCACTCACCGATCGAAGCAGAACAGCACATTGCCATTGCTCAGACGTCAATCTTCTGCGAGAGTGTGGTACTACCCCGGACTTATTTGTGGATTATAATTGGTTCGTATGTGAAATAATTATATTAAATTTTCTATATTGCCTCTTTTGGTCATATTTGTTAAATTACCTTTGGTAATTTGTATCAGACGTCGTTAACCATTAAATAAGTCTGATTGGATCACAATTGTCATTAGTTTATTTGTATGAAAATAATATAATCAAATCATAAGATATCGGAGGAAAATACATATAAATTACTAATAAGTATTATGTGGAAATCCACAAAATCAGATTTCGTATACGTTTCACGAACTCCTTTCTCTTTTGCCTATGGATCTCGTAAAAGACGACTAAGGGATATATTCTGTAGCTAATATCTCACTATAATATGGTACAGGACAAGAAAAATTCCATTTAAAACCCTATAGAATACGTCTGACCAGCACGGTATGGTAGATCAATTGCGCCGCTCCCGTCATGGAGCAGGCCTAAACCCAATAATGTGCCTTATGTGGGTTTAGATAATGATGATTATGGATCTTAAAGGTGTGTGTATGGAATAGACTAATTTAAGTTTCACGCATTTATTCTCCAAGGTATAACATAACCATATTTGCGATATATTTTTTAATCATACGTTATTGAAGCGCAAGCTTTTTGCTACTAATCAGTCATGGTTGTAATTTTGTATACACTCTTTAGAATTTTTTCACGAAAATTCTGAGAAAATAGCCGAATTGTAATAAACAAAATCTGTACTTAATTTAATTGAATTTAATCCAATCCGATTACGAAATGAAAAATGATGTCACAAGCGGGATTCGAACCCGCGTCTATTGGGATTCCGGCCCAATTGTGCTGCCACTACACCACCGTGACTAATTGTAGGACATGCAAATTTCACTTCGTATATTTACGTTTTAAGGTGACGGTATGCTATCTACCCGACAATGTTTACACATTGTTATAGGCTATTAATATAGGAATTTAATCCATTCATTCATCAACCTATTGCCCACTGTTGAATGTAGACCTCCTCAAAATGGGATAATGCTATTATAGCACTATCCCCTTTATCCACCACACTTTGCAGATGTATTACCAATTACAGTTGATGTTATAAATTTCCAAGAAAATTTCTATCTAATTCTCCTGATGAACCTTCAGCTGGTATTTACGACTTCCACTAGAAAGACAGGGATGTTGATGCAATCTATTCTTAATTCGTGGTATTTATTTTCACTCGATATACAAAAAATTGGTGAAATTAAAAAAAAATATATCTAAGTAAACTCCAACAATTATTGCTTAGATACGAATCCAGGACTTCACAATCGCAGTAGAATATGCTACTAGACCCACGAAACAGTCAGATTTAATTTGCCGCATCGATTCATTTGAAAACACCAAGGGTACATATCGCATCACAATTTAAACATACACACTCGACATAAGTGAATAAATGGGTAATTCTACACCGCTTTAGTGTATCTTGAGAGTAACTTCGTGAACTCACCCTCGCCTCGTTCCACACCTACTTCTAAAGTCGATCAATCATCGCCCGTGGACGGCGACCGATCATCGCCTGAACTCTTTCATTTATCTAATGAGTTTTATATGCCCACGCCTTCGTATACTTGTCGGGTGGGGTCGTGGTACTTCGACAAGTCTTGATGAATTAATCAGTCAGAAGTGTGTGTACAACAAAATAACATAGCTTAAGTAATTGTGTTTAATTTATATTTTAGGTATGTGAGTTATTTACAGCTATGAGATGCTTTTTTCTTTCTTTAAAACAAGCCATAGGACTTTATTTCGCCTTCCCTTTTCTTCTTTTTCTTTCTCTTGTGTGTATAGGGTTATATTTATTTACTAAACATCTCGTTTCATATATGGAATGTATTACTGCTTGGACTGAGTTTATTCCTCAATAGAGATGAGATTGATCTATTATATCACGCTAGGTAAACGAATATACGATTTTATCTCGAGTTATTCTTATCTTATACAAATGTTATCTACATTTTGGATGTTTCCTGAATATATAAGTACTCTTAGTCGTCTTTTAGGACATCCACGAGCAAAAAAGGCTGGTGAACTGTATTCTTACTATGATAATACGAAAATAATTTATTACTTAGTAGTTTCAATTAGCCGTGTGGTGATAGATTAAGAAAATAATGTCACCATCCCTTGCTTGGCTATCAGGGAGTCTTTAAAACTGGGTAAGGTATCACTATCTCAATAAGTAGTGGTGCTCACTTAGGAAACGCCAACTACCTTCGCCAACCCACGCTGCCATATGTGGCGAAATGGAATTATCGTCCCTTGTTGCTTATCCAGTAGTTTACATTAGCAATAATGAAGGATGGAATTGTTTTTACACACGAACCGTTATCATTCTTCAGTTTTACATTATTATTAGTTCCATTAAAATAGGATGGTGATGGTGTCCGATGGTTTACTGTGTGAGGCACAAGGAGGTTTCAGGAGTGGAAGAGGATGCATGGATCAAATGTTCTCTCTGCGCAACATTGTGGAGAAGCATCTGGCTCTAGGTCAGAGGGTTTTCTGCAGTTTTGTCGATCTGGAGAGAGCATTTGACACGGTTGTACGAAAGGAACTTTGGGACATTTTACCTGAGTATGGTATTAACAGTAAACTGCTGCAAGCTGTGCAGTCCAGTTACATGGGCTGTAGAGCTTGTGTGCGGCTAGATGATGGAGTGTCGCCATGGTTTGACGTCAATATCGGCGTTAAGCAGGGGTGCGTTCTGTCCGCCAGGCTGTTTATCATATATCTGGATAAATGTCTCTAAAGGTTAAACGACATGAATGTGGGAGTCCAGATGGGCGACTCAGTGGTCAGTGCTCTGTTCTATGCAGATGAAGCAGTCCTGCTGGCGCAGTCAGCGACTGACCTGCAGACACTAGTCGATACAATGACAAAAGATTGTAAGAAAAGGGGTCTACGCGTGAATGTAAGCAAAAACAATATAATGGTCTTCGAAAGAGATGAAGCCAGAACAGATGTAAGAGTAACAATAGGTAATGATGTACTAGAGCAAGTGGATGAATTTATAGATCTTGGATGTGCATTTAGCCGAGATGGAAGGTACACCACTGATACAGAGCGAAGAGTAAATGCGGGAAATAGAGTGAACGGAGCGTTGGGGCAACTTCTCGGTAGCCATCACCTCAGCCAGAAGGCACGTGTACCAATACATAACGCAGTGTTTGTCCCAACATTACTGTATGGAAGCGAGAGTTGGGTATGCAGAAAAGAGCATGAAAGTAAAATTAATGCGGTCGAAATGCGTTCTCTACAGAAAATCTGTGGAGTTAGGCAGACGGATCGCATTCGTAACGACGACGTAAGAGAGCGAATGGTATAAAAGGGAATATTGGTGTAAAGATGCAAAAGAGAATGCTCCGATTGCTCGGAACATGTGGAAAGAATGCCGAACGAACGTCTGGTTAAGAAGATATATAATGCGAAAGTGGAAGGTTGTAGGTACCGGAGAGACCGAGACTGACTTACCTAGACCAGATTGGTCACGTACTGAAGGAAGGTGGAGTCAAGAGCGTGTATGAAGAGAATTATGTTGAGGAAGCGAGTGAAGTATGCAAGGATAGAGTTCTCTGGCACACTCTGTTTTCTATGCCTACCCTGCAAGGGATATGGCGTGATGATATGTTAAATTACGTAACCATGGACCATAGTTAATCAGCATTGCAGTGCGACATCTATGAACGATTTATGTCAAAGCACTATCATCTGTTTATTAGATTATTAATTTAATTAGAATTTGGTTACACAGATGGCGTTACGCTCTAAGTAACGACCTCTCATCTGAGTGTCGTGATTTCGATTCCCATGCAGAAAAATGAACTACTTTTACAACTTAAAATTATTTTCTAAGTCTGACTGTAATGTATGTTCATTAATTATATGTTTACAATATTTTCGGCGATACAAAAACCCAATAATATTAAAAAGTTTTATTTAAATAAATAATACATATACGTTATCCACGCGGTGACGGAGTAAAAATACAATTGACCACTCCCTATCTTACCCGTGGGTGATCGTAAGAGATGAGTGATCGTAAGAGATGACTAAGGGATATAAAGTCATATCTAATTTAAGTAAGGGAAAAAAAACTCGAAACAAAACCTTATACCAACACGACTGCCAGCTTCGTATTGTAGGTCAATTTCACTCACATTACAGAGGAGGCTCGAGGCCAAAATATATGTCATATGAGCTGAAATGAATTACATATACATATTTTAAAACCACAAATAGCATTAAGTTATAAATACTTGTGTTAGGACTTTAATGGACGCAGAGTATATGTATTAATTTACAGTAGAGAAAAAATAAGGCTGCATAGAAGTCAGACCCAGACACTATAGATACACGATAAGATTACATTAAATTTTACACCATCTATACAGGTTATAAACAAAATACTTATAAAGGGCACAAAGTGCAACGCCTAAGCCCTCGGTCGGGACTTAATGTTAAAATGAAGCTTAACCAGATCTGAAATGCTCCGGCCTTAATCCATTTAAAATAACAACAGGGCTAACGTTCCACCGCAAAACTTCACGTTTCTTATTGTCTTGTCTTGTAACAAAGTACAAATTACTTGGTAAAACAAGTTATTAAACAAGTTTAGCAATGGTGCTTAATATATTTAATTTTATATTTACAGTGTCTCATATTATAATATTGATAATAAACCATATGGTTTAGTCAGTCCGCCCGTTTTTTTTTTTAGCGGCGGGCTACAGTACGTCATGCCCCGCTAATCCGTCCGGGGTGACAGAGAAGCGCACGACCTCCCTTGACCATCATCATTCATCATTCTCCTACTCTTATTCCAATTACTTGGGGTCGATACCATATGTACTCTTCTTCCTCTTTACTTTCATAATACATATTGTAAAAGTTAATGGCAATAGTTTTACGACTGGCCGCCTGCCAGACGTCAACCCTCCTTGGGAATGTAATTGTTGACCAAACGGCATCAGATGGAGTTGGCCCAGGTCGTTATAAGGCTCTTAGACATCTTTTACGACATCCACGAACAAGTAAGGGTTGGTAGTATTCGTAGCCGCTACCACACAGCTCTGCGACCTTCCGTGACCATAACACTAAAAATGTTCGAAAACTTTAGAAAGTAAAATTTAAATACAAACTTAATAAAAGGCACACTGTTGACAGTTTTCTGTCTACAGCCGTGAGCTGTTCCTCTAAGATAATACTCTCGCAGAAAATCGACGCCTGAGCAGCGGTAATGCGTTTCGTTCGATGAGCAAGACAGCCAGCAGCCCAATTATTATTAATTATTTTCAATTTTATTTATGATGTGGAACCTACAAAGTATTGTTCTGCGTAGGAATCGAAACCGCGGCACTGGTTGGGAAGGTCGGTATCATAACTACAACGCCATCTGTACGTTCGAACATTCTGGGTGGGTTTTAGTGGTAGGCAGCGGTTAGCTGTACCCCTGGTATTGTCCATGACCGGCAGTAATACCTACCACCAGGTGTGCTGCTTGTTAGTTTGCCATCATAAGCAATAAAAAACGAAATTCAAGTAAGATATACTTTTTTTTTTTTTATTAGATTAATTGTTGGTCCACAGACTTTTGTTCGTGCCTTTTTTATGTTGTATATTTTAGTCGTTATATATATATATATTTTATATATATTTTTTTTTTTTTTTTCTTTTTTTTTTTTTTTTTTACAAGTTTCTTTTTGAATTCTGATTTCTTCACAAGACGATTGATATGTAGAATCATAACGTCTTAGTATTGGAGAATATTTGAAATAAACTACTATCATCATCATCACAGCTAATAAATGTTCCACTGTTGGGCTCGGGCCACCTCTATAATGGGAGGGAAATTAACCTATTATACCGCGCTGGTCAGATGTGTTGGTATAGGGCTTTGTTTCGAGTTTTCTTTCTCTCGCATAGATGTTATATGCGTTTTATATCCCTTAGTCGTCTTGTACAACCACCCACTGGGGTGGTGAATAGTATTCTTACTCCGTCACCACACGGAAAATAGACTACTATACCATGCTATTAATCAGATAAATATAGGTTGTTATGGCCTTTTGGTGTATATTTTTTTTTAAACACCAACCTGCACTAAGAAAACGATCCTTGTATTT
Source organism: Lymantria monacha (assembly GCA_905163515.2). Lineage (NCBI taxonomy): Eukaryota > Metazoa > Arthropoda > Insecta > Lepidoptera > Erebidae > Lymantria > Lymantria monacha. Next base: position 12,402,746 of record LR991098.1, on the reverse strand, counting down.
GTATTACAAACATGCAATTAACACAAACAAATTACACCCAGATTCAGAACAGTTTGAGGACCGCGCAATGTATTGTCCTGCGTGGGAATCCAACCCATGGTACTGACATGGAAGGTCGGTATCTTAACCAATACGTCATCTGTGTAATTACAATTATATTACTTACTTAATTTATAATTGTAATTGCAAAAAAAAGACGCGCACTTTGTCTACGTGTAAGGATAATACTTGAACAGACCACACCCACTACATAAATTATTATGGCGGACTGCTACTTAAAAACTGATATTAATTACCAAATGCAAAGGAAATCATAATATATATACGTAGAAAAACAAGTGCAACATAGCTGGAAGAATTAGAAGGTTGAAGTAGCAATGGGCAGGCTACGTCGCCCGTCTAATTTACAACTGTTGGAAAGAAAGGTTGCCGTCGTTGATGCGTTAGGGTGATCCCTACTAAATGGGCTGACATCATCTCAAAAGTCGCAGGGAGCGTTTGGATACAGGTGGCACAGGCCTGATTTGAATGGCATTCTCGTGGAGAGGACTATGTTCAACAGTGGATGTCTACGGGTTGAAGGATGGAATATATTGCCTTGCTTAAAAATGTTATCAATTACATATCCGTTATCAGATTCATAAGGAACATATCCTTGTGATGAAGAATTAAGAATACAATATATCGCTTATTACTTTCACATGGGAGTTGTAAAAACCAGTTTAGGGTAAACCAGGATAATAGCCAACAGATCTCTTCAGAGAAATTTACAATATCAACAGCAATTACCAACCCGCCTGCATTAAACCAAGCGATTGTCATATGGGGTGACCTTTGTGCAACATTAGGTGAAGATAGACAGATTAAAGGCTGGATGGGAAAAGCTACCAGCGGAGTACTCATATCGAATTATAATGAGCACATACTGCTCTATAAGCACCTCAGCTCATATATGTACCACTATTGGAGTCAGCCTCCTCTACTACAGGAGGTAAATTGGTCTAAGATACCACGCTGGTTCAGTAATGATATTATCCGTATATTGTACCCCTTGTTGGTCTTTATATATCTTATATTATCTACGGGTAAAAAAAGGATGTAGTGATTTTTTTTCATACCCCCTCACATTCATAGCCCAATCTGAGCCAATAGCCTTTTTTGTTTTTCGTTAATTATTTTATATATATACCAAAAGTTATTTTCTTTAGTTCTGTTCATTGTCATTAGTGGTATTAGTAAATCATACTGCGGGGTCGAGTGATATGATTAGAGAAAAGAGACGTTAGTATCTAGTCAAACATCTCCTCTCATCGCTTTTTATTAAATAGTAGTATCCTTGGCGCTTGTACTCAGTATGGTGTCAGAGTAAGAATACCATTCGCCACCCCTTCTCTTACTCGTAGGTATCGTAAAAGATAACTAAGAGATGTAACTTTTCAATTTAAATTCTTTTAAAGGCAACACCTGGCAGTAAGTGAATAATCCTTGTATTTCGGCTTTACAAACATATAATTTAATGGACACAAATTATACCCAGACTCTGAACAACAATTAGTGAATCACACATAATATTTTCCTGCGAAGGAATCGAACCTACGGCACTGATAAGTCAGTATCTTAACCACTTCACCATCTATGCAGTCGCGAATGTAATAGAAGAAAATGTCAAAATCGTCATCATCGTTCTCCTACTCTTATCCCAATTACTTAGGGTCGATACAATACGTACTCTTTTTTCATAGTACATATTGTAAAAGTTATATTATTTATTGCCAATAGTTTGGCATATTATTTATTGGCAATTGTTTTATGATCGGCGGCCTGCCAGACGTCAACCCTCCTTGGAAATGTAATTGCATCAGATGGAGTTAGCCCAAGTCGTTATAAGGCCCTCAATCGTCTTTTACGACACCAAAAACGGGTTGAGAGCCCTCAGCGCTCACCCACAGTCCGGGTAAAGTTGTCATAGCCATCTGAGGCTAACAACTAAGACACATAAAAAAAAATTAAAAAAAAATAATTTTAGGACACCCACGAGCAAAATAAGGTTTGGTAGTATTCGTAGCCGCTACCACACAGCATAAGAAAATCTCGAAATATCTCCCTATAATCCTCCTATTCGGCGAAGCCTCGAACCCAGCAGTTGGAGATATATGAGATGATGAAGATATTCTTCGGCACAAATAGTTTAAAATTAGGTGACCGTTTTATTGTACATTGGATTGATTATATTCGTGCACCCTAAATCTGTTTTGAATGCACCTGCGTCAACGAACGCATTTACATTGTAATATATCTTACACCAATATCTATTATACATACATACATGTCATCACGCCATATCCCTTGCAGGGTAGACAGAGAGAATAAAAATAAATAATATCTATTATAACTTTGGTTATCGTACTTGAAATAAGATCATATGTATATATGTTTTATTTCCAAATCAAATTAAATCAAATGATTTATTATGCATAATCAAATGATGACAAACCTCAAGCGTATGCTGCGCCGGTTCTTAGCTGCAACCGCACTATTGGCTTGACTGAGTGATCTCATTCCTTGCGACTGTCTGTACAGATATTTGCCGAAGCAACTATACTTCGACAAAACCTGTATCAGTTAGAAATAGAGGGCACCGTGCCGAACTCCATCATCGTTGGTCATCCATTAATAGATGTTATAAGTTTTCCAGGCAAATACTTCTGATCATTCGCCTATTGATTCCTCAGACGGTTTATTCGATTCCCATGGGTAATTAGTGGGTGATGACATATTGTATTCTTAACCCGTTACCACATGGAGGCTAATATAACATTAAATTCGATGAAATTTGAAAAAGCTTGGTAATTATTATGATTTTTTCAGCAAGAGCCCATATAAGTCCCATAGCTGGAGTCTAGCGTGCTCCACAATATGAAAAAAAAATTATCTATCTATCACGCTGGTTAGACAAGTTGGTATAGGGTTTGATTTTGAGTTATCCTTCTCTTGCCGTCCTTGTTTGATGTTATATGCATAATATATTTCTGGATCATCTTTTACCATACCCTCGGATGAAATAGGTGATGAATTGTACTCTTACTTTGACACCACACGTCAAGATATTTCCTATTTTTTAAGATAATCTTTATTCTTTAAAAAAAAAGACACCACCCTGCACTAAGGAAATAATCCTAGTATTGCGGGGGACTTTACAAATAAATTAACGCAGACAAATTACAGCCGGACTCACAACAACTATTTTTGGATCGGACAAAGTACTACTCTGCGTAGGAATCGAACCCATAACACTGGCACGGAAGGTCGGTAACTTAACCATTACCCCATCTGTGTAGTCAAATGAATTCAGTGCAATTTGGTATTCCTGTGTTCTCATAACCTCAGGCGCAATATCTATTCCACAACTAAAACGTTTCACTTCTGATATAAAGTTTCAAGTCTTGAACTTTAAATTGTCATGCGATACGTGAAAGATTCCATATACATCAAAGGTACATAAATCGATAACGGTATGAGTAGATACTTTGCTAATTATTTTAATAATATGAGCAACAAAGGAGGTATTCTGCGGCTTGATGCCGACAAAAAGTCACGCGAGTGTTATGAGCGATCGCTACAGCCGTCCAACTTCGCCGACCGGTGTTCATTAGAACTTAGACTTGAATGAATTTTAAGCCAACTTTCCGACGTAATGAACACTAAGAGGAGGTAAGTTTGAACGCTTCAAATTTTAATACCCTTGGTGTATGGTTCACCGCGGACACGGTTTATACTAAATTGTCTGGATGAAATCATAGGTATAATCAGAGTTAGAAATGCAATATCCCCTTTAACTTAAATTAACTCGCCCTAATGTTTGTCTGGCTTTTAAATTGTCTTTCTATACTTGGTACATATAATTTTGATCGTAAATGTGGTTTAAAAGTTTTTAATAAAGTTGCTAGATACGTCATTTGTACGGTATTCTTGTAAAGCGTTGTACTAAGAATAATATATTATTTTTATCACGACTAAAGCTCTAAAACGTATACGCCCCTTAACTTTTTGAAATAAATTAATAAGTGTATTTTTTTTGCAATTGCAGTGGAGTTTTTTTTTTAACAAGTCTAAAATCCAATTTCCATATCTACCTGAGATATATCGCCAACCTTGACTGTAGAAAAGTATATAGTGTTTTACAGATATAACAACTATCAATGCTTTTCCGCCTTTATATAGCTTAATTTTATAAAATATAAATGAATATAAAGACATGCCAGTGAAGCTTGTCCATCTTTATTAACTAAAATATTAACTTTTTTATCGTGAATTTTATTAAAAAGTGTAAAAATATAAGTGTAAAGTAAATAACGTATTTTATATCTAAAAAAAATACTACTGCAATAATACAAAATATCTTCATGAACTTTATAAAAGGATGATGAGACTATAAATTACAAATTCCAGACCTATATTTGCAGTGTGCACTTTGAATCTCTATATATTAAATTAAATTAAACTAATTATTAAGGAAATTACTCCATCCCTTAATCAGCCTATCGATGTCCACTGTTGCTCATATATCTCCCCATGAAAAGGAAATAATAACACAACCGCCTCGCTTGACAATAAAAAAGGTGCATTGTCAGTTGCAATTAGTATCTATTATGTTGCCTCAAACCTACTGCCTACTTACTCCTATAGTACTGTGCTTCAGTTGTTTTCTACGACTCCTACGGGAAATTAAGGAGTGGTTAAAACTCATTAAACTTCGTGATGGAGAATAATTGGAATATGTGGACTGGTCGCCAGGCAAGCGTAGCGATTATCGCACTAATCTCCATCTCATGGAGGCCTATATCTATCAGATGACGTTAAAGAGACTATACGTCCGTTAAGAGCCCTCAGTGCTCATCCATAGTCCGGACAAAGCTGTAAGCCATCTACCTGCGACTAACAGCTAAAAGAATGACAAAAGATACATACATACATATCATCACGCCATATCATATGACAAAAGATAGGTTAATAAATAGATAGACAGATAATTTACTATTATATAGTTTTTAAATTAATTTTAATTTGAAATAAAACTACTTTTACAGATTCTATGACGTTTGTATTTGATTTTTAATTTGCCGTCGTTTTGAATACATACAAATGTGTAATACTTGCGTAAACATTCATCATCATTATCATCCCAGCTCATATATGTTTCACTGTTAGACTCGAGCCTCCTCTTTAATAGTAGGAAAATTAACTTACTATACTACGCTGCTCAGACGTGTTGGTATAGGCTTTTGTTTCCAGTTTTCCTTCTCTTGCATAGATGTTATATGCATTTTATATCCCTTAGTCGTCTCCTACGATCACCCACATTTAAGACAGGGGGTGGTGAATTGTATTCTTCCTCCACACGGATAATGCGTAAACATTAGAAATCATTAATTTAATAAATGTTAGCCTATTCATAAATTAATGAAAGATAACTTTGATGAAATAAGTTATCTCTCTACCACAAGTTCCATGTGTACATACCTATAAATAAAACATAGATTCTATTAATATATGTATAACTTAAATTAAACTCTTTTGGGATCTCGTCCCAATAAATATATCAGTGTGACGAACCCTTTGACGTGGCCCTATAAAGGGTAGACAACTAACCTATTGTAACTTGTCAAATTAAATTCCAAAGGCAACCGACGCCTCTATTTTGTATTATATTATGGATACATGAACTTGGAACTGGTTTAGGTACTATTAGGTATATATAATATATAAAAGTATATTATAGATAATAAAATTCTTAAATTTGTATAAATTATATAAATACATTAATCATAAACATGAATGTTGAGGAAGCGAGTGAAGTATGCAAAGATAGAGTTCTCTGGCACTCTGTTCTCTCTGCCTACCCTGCAAGGGATATGGCGTGATGATATGTATGTATGTATGTATGAATATCTACAGTATGCCAAAGCCACATCACCACATGGTTAATCGATAACGGAAAGGGTTTAGCGAAATTAAATTTTGTATAGATTATTAAGAGATTGTTCTTAACTGAACTCAGTCAACCAATTAAACTTTTAGAACTTTTATCCATTGCACCCATTAATAAGACTGTGCAAATAGCTTAGTGGTTGATAACATCAGTTAAAAGGTCGTCAACTTTCCTTGGCGGATGTACAAAGTTCGATTATCAAGTAGGACAATATTTTTTGTGAGTCATTACTGGTTGCAGATAATTTGGCTTTTTGTGTCTGTTAATTTTATATTTATAAATTCTCTCGCAATACGAGTATTGATTTTTTAATACAAGATGTTATATTTTAGTAAAAGAAAAAAATAATAATATGGTACTGACTTATTGAACGAATTATACACGTATTTTATCACCCGTAAATTGATGGAGTAAGAATACAATATACCGTTTCTTGTCTGTGAATATCGCAAAAAAATACTACTTGAGCTGTAATATGCAGGTAACATCTATGAAAGCGAATGAAAGTTTCACTAAACCCTGTTAATATAGAGTCTGATCAGTGTGGTAGTAGGTCAATTTCTCTTCTATTGTGCAGGAGGCTCAAGTCTAACAATAAGACGTATATGATGAGCTGAGAAGATGATGATTAAACGGCTTCAAGCTATCCTGTATTTATCAACACCAACTTTTATTTGTATTTATATACATACATACATACATATCATCACGCCATATCCCTTGCAGGGTAGGCAGAGAGAACAGAGTGCCAGAGAACTCTATCCTTGCATACTTCACTCGCTTCCTCAACATTCATAATTCTCTTCATACACGCTTGCCGGTTTCGGAGACCCTTGACTCCACCTTCCTTCAGTACGTGACCAATCTGGTCTAGGTAGGTGAGTCTCCCAAAAGGAAGTACTTCTGGCGGTCTCGCTCGACATCAAGAACGCCTTTAACAGTCTCCCGCACGAGACGTTGAAGGAGGCGCTTCGCTATCATGGAGTGCCTCCGTATCTCCGGAGGCTGTTGGAGGCGTACCTCGAGGGAAGGCACGTGCTCTGGGAGGGGGGCGACGGGCGCATATATCGCCATCGGGTGGAGTGCGGCGTTCCACAGGGATCGGTCCTCGGTCCGGTTCTGTGGAACGTCGGATTCGACTGGCTCCTACGGGGTCGGCTTCTTTCCGGGATGGGGGTCATCTGCTACGCGGATGATACCCACATCACGGCAAAGAGGCCCGACTTCCTGGGGGCTGCCCGATTGGCACGCGAGGGAGTCGCGCTCGTCGTAGGCCGGATCGGTATGTTGGGCCTGAGGGTCTCAGTGGAGAAAACCGAGGCCCTCCTATTTCATGGCCCGCGTCGAGGTCCCCCCCGAGGAGCACAAATCAGTGTGTCGGGGGTTGCCGTGCCGGTGCGGCCCCAGATGAAATATCTGGGTCTGCACCTAGACCCTACATGGAATTTTGGGCCACACTTTGCCCAGCTCGTCCCGCGGCTCGTGAAGGCGGCCGCGGCTCTAGGTAGGCTTCTGCCGAACACTGGCGGTCCAGGATCGTCCTGCCGGCGATTGTACGCCGGAATTGTGCGATCTATGGCACTCTATGGTGCCCCTATTTGGTCGGAGTCTCTCACTGCCCGTAATAGAGCCCTCCTGCGACGTCCGCAGAGGGTCATGGCGGTGAGGGCCATTAGGGGCTACCGTACGGTGTCTTGGACTGCAGCGACACTGTTGGCGGGCGACCCACCTTGGCCGCATATGGCCAAGGCCTTGGCGGAGGCCTACCGGCTGCGCGTTGTGGCGCGCGCCGGCGGCGAGCAAATCTCCGCAAGGAGACTGGGCAGAGCTTTGGAAGTGTCCCGAAGTGGAGTCATCCGGCGGTGGCGGGAGGATCTGGAGTCCCCCGTAGCAGGGCGGGGAACTGTGGAGGCGGTCGCGCCGCATCTCCACCGCTGGATTAGTAGGGGGCACGGCAGCCTAACCTTCAGGGTGGTGCAGGTGCTTACCGGACACGGGGTCTTCGGTAAGTACCTGCATAAAATTGGAAGAGAAGGGGCCCCAGGATGTCACGAGTGTGGCGCGCCAGTAGATGATGCGCGTCACACTCTGGAAGTATGCCCCGCCTGGGGGCCCCAGCGCCACGTCCTGACGTCGGTCGTTGGAGGAGACCTGTCGCTGTCGACCATCATCTCAAAGATGCTCGACAGCGACAGGTGCTGGGAGTCGATGGCCTCCTTCTGTGAGGCCGTCATGGAGAGAAAGGAGGCTGCGGAGCGGGAACGCGAGAGGCTTGCGCCCTCTGAATCGCTCCGCCGCCGGCGGCTGGGTAGGGGGAGGCGCCGTTATGCGCATCTCCTCCCACCGCCTTGAGGACCGACTGGGCGTGGCCAGAAGGCCAAGCGTTGGGGCGTCGGGGATCGAATGTCAGCAGACGATCTCTCCGGCGTCCCGTAAAAGCGCGGAAGGGGGCCGCTGTGGTTTTAGTGGGTATTCCGGTTTGACTAGCCGGCCGGCGAGTCCCACACTCCCTCCCGTCACGACATCGGCGGGAAGGGGTTAGCGCGTAAATGCGTTTCCACAGCGTAAAAAAAAAAAAAAAAAAAAAAGGTAGGTGAGTCTCGTTCTCCCCCGGTATCTACATCCTTCTACTTTCGCATTGTATATCTTCTTAACCAGACGTTCGTTCGGCATTCTTTCCACACGTCCGAACCATCGGCGCATTCCCTTTCGCATCTTTACACCAATACTCTCTTTCATACCTACACGCTCTCTTACGACGTCGTTGCGAATGCGGTCGGTCAGCCTAACTCCACAGATTTTCCGTAGAGATCGCATTTCGACCGCATTAATTTTGCTTTCATGCTCTTTTCTGCATACCCAACTCTCGCTTCCATATAGTAATGTTGGGACAAGCACTGCGTTATGTATTGCTACACGTGCCTTCTGGCTGAGGTGGTGGCTACCGAGAAATTGTCCCAACGCTCCGTTCACACTATTACCCGCATTCACTCTTCGCTCTATATCAATGGTGTACCTTCTATCAATGGTGTATCTCGGCTAAAACCACATCCAAGATATACAAATTCATCCACTTGCTCTAGTACAAGATAGTACATATTCTGTAGATATTACATGGGTACAAATAAAATATTTTAGATATTCATCCATCCATCAGTCTGTAGAGGTCTACATTGTTGAACGAGAATACTCCCCACGAGAATACTGCTCGCAGTGGTTCTGTATCACTTGCAATCAAATGTTCCCTCTGACTTTTAAGTCATCACCATTGAACCTAGTGGGAGCCGCCCTTTAGAGTAGACTTTTAGTCATCGGAAAAGTATTCCTAAGATGCCAGTTTAATGTAACCATGGCAAGAAAGCAGTGATAACTATTATATTCTTGATTTGTTATCACATAGAGGCTGTGATTAGTGTAAAAGCTTATTATTATTGCCAAAATACTATTTTAAATGTACTATAGTCATCGTATATCCTATTTGGTTATCAAACTAATAATCAATAATTAAAACTGTTTTAAAAATTTTAATTTTTAAAGAATTAAAATAATTAGAGAAAGTTGCTTCGTTGCCTCTTCATATTTTAGAATATATCATCATTCTCCTACTCCTATCCCAATTATTTGGGGTCGATACAATATGTACTCTTCTTTCATAGTACATATTGTAAAAGTAATTGACAATAGTTTTATGACCGGCCGCCAGCCAGAAGTTAACCCTCCTTGGGAATGCAATTGTTGACCAAACGTCATCAGATAAAGTTGGCCCAGATCGTTATAAGGCCCCTAGTCGTCTTTTACGACATCCACGAGCAAGGTAAGGGTTGGTAATATGCGTAGCCGCTACCACATAGCCATCATATCTTAGCATCATCATCATCTCAGTTCATACACGTCCCACTGTTGGGCTCGAGCCTCCTCCATATTGGGAGGGTAATTGACCTACTATACCACGCTGGTCAAACGTGATAATATAGGTTTTGGTTTCGAGTTTTCCTTCTCTAGCATAGATATTATATGCGTTTTATATCCCTTAGTCATCTCGTACGATCACCTACGGGTAACATTTATACATATAATAAATGACTAGAAACTGCGTGTCTGTACATTTGATAAATTTATTAGAAAATGAGTATAGGCAGTAAGAAAAGCCCAACAGAACACAAAAAAACATTTTTTGGAAAATTTATCTGTCTATGTATCTATGTCTATGTGTCTGTATGTATGTAAACGCTAATCTCTAAAATTACTGAACCGATTGTTCCACCGTTTTTACAAATAGATTAAGCTCAGATCAGAGCAACATTTAGTAGTGTTTCATTAAAATATAATGTCATGAAAAAGTTATGTTCATTTAAATTTACAAAATCATCGCTCACCTTTTATGTCATTAGAAGGCTCAATTCAAGGATATTATGCGGACGAAGTCGTAAGAATCAGTTAGTATATCATAAATATAAAATGTACGCATTTCAAAACCTGATATTTTCTTTTTATTGCTTATGGTGGCAAACCAGCAAGCAGCACACCTGATGATAAGTGTCACTGCTGCCCCTGGATCTTTGCTACACCATGAGTATAGCTAAGCCGCTGCCTAACATTACAATCCCCAAACCCACCCAGTTGGGCTTCCGACACTCTCGCTCATCGAACGAAGCACAATAGCATATTGGCATTACTCAGACGTCGATATTCTGCGAGAGTGTGGTACTACCCCGGACGGACCGGCCCGCGGCTGTAGATAGAGAACTGGTGGTCCTACCACTAATAAATGATATGCAAATAATTCACTAGAAAATTAAGAAGACAAAGATCTAAATTACAAAATGAAAATTAAAACAAATAAAAATCGAAGGGAGCCTGGTATATAATTATATTAAATTTTTATTTTATTTTTTTCGCGAATATTAGATATGTAAAATCAAAATGAATGTCGTAAAAATAATTATATGTAACTAAATATATTTTTTTTTATATTTTGACCAGTTTAAATGTATAAATAATTATTTCAGGTGCGCAATAAAATCTAATTACCTTGTAAAAAAAACCAAAAAAGAAATATTAGCTTCTCTTTTTAAAATGTTATAAAAACTTTCATGAAATTTGAGTTTTTTGTTCTCACAAATATTTTAGATCATCGAAATCAAGAAAATATGATAAATACTTAAACACATAGATAACACAGGTCCACAAAAAAGTGGTAATATAATAATAATTATTAAATCTTAGATTTTTATAGATTTTTTTTTATTTTTCTCCGTTTTTTGCAGTTTGACCCCCAATTCTGACTTCAGATTCGTATTCAGCTGTAAAAATACGTTGGAAAATCTTTGTCTAACACCCAGCACAGACCAATTTTATTTTTCGTGGATATGTGTTATCTTGCAGGCAAACTAATTAAATCGTAGATTTCATCGGTTTTTTTTTATTTTCTCCGTGTTTTGCAGTTTGACCCCCAATTTTGACTTCATATTCGTATTCAGCGGTAAAAAGTACGTCGGAAAATCTTTGTCGTACATCTAACACAGACCACTTTTTTGTGTACCTGTGTTTATTATGCAAAAAAAACCAAATTAAATCGTAGATTTCTACGATTGTTTTTTATTTTTCTCTGTTTTTTGCAGTTTGACCCCCAATTTTAAACTGCTGAAATAACATATGCCATAATCAAATAAAACCGTGTAGCTTTTGTGATATGTGTATAGAAATAATTCCGATATCTGCACTCTCTGATTATAAAAATAAACATGTTATAGATGAACTTTTTCATTATTACTTATAAATATATGACACAAACGCTTCAATTGCATTATCATGTTCTTCCATTATTATTACTCCTACCGTTTTTAAACCCTCCATGTATACAACACGTATTTTCTACAAGACAACAGCTTTGCTGTAAGTAATAACACTTATATCGCAGTTACTTTACAACCATATGAAAATTACAGCCATAATCAATATAATCATTTATGGATCACACAATGAACCAAAACGCATAAGAATCAAACCCTAGACATTCGGTACGTGAGGTCTCTATTTAGATCAATAGGCAAGTCACATTTAATTTAGAATGTTTCTTTTAAAAATTTGCTTTACGAATGACGTAGACAGGCAACATCAGTAATCTGCTTATGTCCCCTGCTCTCTCCGAGATGAAAATCACAGATTAACATATTTATAAAGCATTAACTACATCTTATAATAATGTGTAGATACTGTAGCGTACTGCTGACGGCTTTTTGAAAATTAATTCAGTAGTGGACTCCTTGAGAGAGAGGAGAGAAGGAAATCTCGAAGGAAATATCAATTATGACCCACACAGCCAGCGTGGAATACTAGAGTTATTACCATACCAATGCAAATGAGACGGGAACCCAGCAGTGGAGCATAGATATAGTGCTGAACAAGAAGTAATTTACAATCTGTATACTTGATAAAAGTGAAATTGAAAAAAAAAATTTTCTATAAAAGCATATATATAATATTTTATAATAAAAGTTACGTCAATAGTTTCAAAGAGAGAGTGGCATACCAATTTATTGATGTACACACCAGGTAATTTTATAAAAAATAACAAATATATAAAAACTTTGCGTTAAAAATGAAGAAAATTAATAATATTCTGTTTTATTTTTTATTTCTCTCAATATTCTGTTACCGAAACACTCAACTTTTATTCTTTTCCCCTCCTGTTTTATAAGACACTGAATCTAAAATATTTATCTACAACGATGAAGGTATTTTGATTTCTTAAATTCTCTTGGACTTTTTGCTTGTAATTTTTTACCTGTTATTTAAATTTTTGGTAAAGAGCAACGTAATATTGTGAAGTATTTTTATTTAGATAGTCTGTATATAGTATTTGTTTCAAGTTACTTGTATTACTTATATACATATTTCGTCAGTATGTGGACAAATGTGTAGCTCTAAGCACCCGCATACTCTTATCGCGATGATACGCGACTCGACTTGTTAATGAGACCGATCGATATACCCCACTTCTTATCAACACTCCAAACTGTAGTTATGAAACTAGTGTCCCCTCTATTTAATCGTCCTATGACTGATACCGTCAAATGGACCTAACTTTATGCACAATCAAAATATTTAAAAAAATATTGTTTGTCCTTCTTCTTCTCAGAAATGCCTTCTGTAAGTATATCACGCTGATCAGACGGGTTGGAATACTATTCTATCATTTACTATTTCGTGTTATCTGCGTAAATATTTTAATATTATTTTACTTCACCTATGAGAAAGGGAGTGGTGTTAATTGTATTCTCACTTCGTGACTACAAGAATTTTTTCATAATTCTTTGTTCAAACGAGGAGTTAAAGTTCGCATGGCAGAAAATTCTATAGTTGCGACAGTAGAGGCTTTATAGTTTCAACAGTTAAATTTAAAATATCACAACTAAATCCATCTCCATTTATTTGGAAGCTTTTCTGGTGCACATATACGAATAAATTCATACTTAATAATTTTTATAATTATAAATAATCGAAATTTTTTGCGAGGAACTATGAATGATCTAGAACAATATTAGTATTAATCCAAAGGTCATATTTAATCTCTGTGCGCCACCCGTCCATTAGAGACATAGTTTTCTCTACAAAAAGAAGATAATACCATATTTGAGAACCTTGACAAATGCATTAGGAATCGTAGTTGCTATTATAAATATCCCAGGAAAGCGCTCACATGCAAAAAAAAACACGCAATGTATTTTCAGCTCGTTATCACGCGAGAAAAAAATTTAAAAATAAACATACGCGAATATATACGAGAAAGAACCATAATCACCCTTCTCTTATCCCAATTCCTTGGAGTCGACGCAATATATTTAGAGATATTGCAAATAGTTTAAACAATAGTTTTATGAAGATTCTGTCTGATAATAACCCTTCTTGGGAATGTAATTATTGACTATATTTCATCAGATGGAACTGACCGAAGTCGATATAGAGTAAAATTTTTAGTCGTTATTTATGACACCCACGAGCAATAGAAGAGTTGGTAGTATTCATAGCCGCTATCACACAGAAATCTTTAAATGAAATTATATTAAGACAAAGACATAAAATATGCTGATGGTAGCTTTTATTTGGTTTGCTATAAGAGCAAATGAATATACTTAATATTGCAAAATTTTTTATCTTCTCATACTATCATCTAACATTAATTTAACGTAAACGAGCTACATTAAAGCGTGCGTTATGTGACTAAAACAAATTGAATGTAAAGAAAGAAAGAAAAAATGTCCCGAACCCTATTTTCTCACATTTCGAAAATGCCTATATATTTTTCATATTATGATTTTTTGTAACGAACTTGGAGAAAAATAATGAGAATAATTTTGCATGGTTGACCGTTCTTTGAAACTAGCATGTGAGCTAAAGCTTAAAATCCTCTTTGGGAGAAGTCTAGTGACGAGCAATGGGACTATAAAACGATGTTGAATTAAATTTAGTGAGAAACTTTTAACTATTCATTATCATTCTTCTACTCTTATCCCAATTATTTAGGGTCGACAGAATATGTGATCTTCTTTCATAGTACATATTGTAAAAGCTATTGGCAATAGGTTTATGACCGGCCGCCTGCCAGACGCCAACCCTCCTTGGCAATGTAATTAATGACCAAACGGCATCACATGGAGTTGGCCCAGGTCGTTATAAGGCTCTTAGTCATCTCTTACGACATCCACGAGCAAAGTAAGGGTTGGAAGTATTCGTAGTCGCTACCACACAGTCTCAATAAATAATTCAATAAATCTTCATTAAAACTAAATTACAAATTGTAATAATCCGTCGATTACCGTTACAAAATTATATATTTTACTCAGAGCCTTATATGTATTTTTCTCATTGCCTGTTAGAATGGCATAGTTGCTCATTTTAAAAGGTAGGATATATGTATAATCAAGGATAATGTTGTTAACTATTGGAGGAGGGCTTTCTAAAAATCAGTTATTAGTTACTATCCAAAGTTTGTCGCTTAAAAATATTAGTATAGATATGAATTTTCTTAGAAAGTTTAATAAATTCGTTTACACGTATATTCCACTACAATAAATATTGTTTTAATAGTCTCTCGAATTTATTTAACACGGTTTTAAACGTTGAAAAAAAAACTCCGACACGAATAATGATATAAAAGTATCTTAAAGTCTCCAAAGACGGCTTAAAATATATTTTCCCGGTTCATATTGCACAAATGTAATATTTCAATGTAATTTTGTGCGAGGAAAGCAAGAAATTTAATATTATAAGACCCTCGTCGCTAATTAGCGCAAAAGACTGCTATCGGGGTGTTTATTAGCAGTTAATAGAAATGTAGAGCTCAGCAGGCGGGAGAAAGCCTCAGTTTTGCGCCCGGTGCCCGGAGCTCTCCAACCTGTTGCCGACGGGACCGCCTTCCGCCCATTCGCCTTACAGTACCGTTTCAGGATTTCACAGACTTAGCCGCCGCTGAAAATTATATCCTATATTTTACTTACCTAATTCTTCTTAGAGGTCGCCCTGATGATTGCTACGCTGTGTCGTCTTTATTTTTATTATTATTTACACAAAAATAATGAACTACAAAAAAAAACAATTGAACGCTTATTTTTGTTTCTCGATTTTTTTTATCAGTATAAACGAAAAAATATAAAATCACTACAAATAAAACGCCAACCATAAATTAAATTGAGAATTATAAAAATGGTAAAAAAAGAAACGAAGGAATAAAAATAAGTTTTGAGCGCAAGCGGCGGCAGAGTTCGAGTTAGAGAGTTGTAGTCGAGAGAGGTACTAGGAGGTCAGGATACTGGGAGAGGTATCTGATCGAGGCGCGGTGCCGCCGCCGCGGCTGACTACAGAGTGGCAGCGGGCTGAACGGCATCGGGCCCCACCCCTAGCGCAGGCGCGTTTCAGCTACCCCACCGCGCATGACCGACATCCTACTGAAAAGTGGAAAAGTGACTCCTCCAACGTAGATACACCATTATGTACTAAATAAATATTGTATCGTAATAGATACCAAACTCTGTACATAATTTTGACCTACTTTAAGATTTTTTATACTTAATTTGGGTCGTATAGTTTAGTCAAATCATAGTAATGATGTCTCCCCGAGACCGTATTCTTACCGTTATATACTTCTAATATACGCCCAGTTCACACATAGATATCTTACCAATAAATACGATTGAAAGACAACCTAAAGCATCATAAAAACAAGGTTTATTATATTATAGCCTACCATATTTTTTCTCGTTAGTGAGTGCATTGTAAAGTTCTCTTATTCCACTGAAATATCCGTTTCTTAAAGAAGTCCTGTAACCCCGCGGCATTGTTTGAAACTTGGAGATGATGCGATTATCAGAGGCAAGAAACACGCGCATTTCGTAAGATAATATAATTCCTAAATCGTATGCATAATCAACACTGTGACCACAGTGTGCTTTACCTTCAGATTCGAAGATACTATTATTTGAAAATATATTAATACCACCAGTTCTCTGATTAACTCTGGCACTCACTTCTCCAGCTATTTTACTAGTTATATTAATATGATGGGGACTATCCTTTTTATGCGCGTACGGATAATTGATTGAATGACCATCGCGTTTGATTGATAGATAAATTTTAGCATCCTTTTTGTATTTATTTAATACGTTCTTTATGAATATAGTTTCTTTTTCTGAAAAAGCTGAAGGTCCACGATAGATCTGTGAAAAGCTCGATTCTCTTCTCGGACACATACTCCAATGGGTATCGAAGTTTCGTGTAAGATCGACACCAAAACTTGCATTTTTTTGTGATGGCATCAAATTCTTTTTCCATTGTATTCTACTCTAAAAATGATATAAATAGGACATTGTATAATATAATAACAGTCTGTTATATTTATCCATGTCTATCGTAGTCTCTTGTTGAAAATGCCTTTTCTAAAAAGGAATAATATAGTAACCTTGGAAGAGCTTGGTAGGGCGAATTGACAAAAGCAGTTGGTGCTATAAATTTGCCAACAGAATTCTGCTCTCCATTTTCCTGATGATCATTCTTACAGTTTCTACGATCTCTATAAGAGAAAGAGGTTAGGTGATGTATTTCTAGCTTGTCACTGCACGCACTTTTCTTTTTTCTTGTTCCATATTTTTTAAATAACATCCTGCACTAAGGAATTAATCCTACATACATGCAATTACACTCATAGCGGTGTGGTAGCGGCTACGAATACTACCAACCTTTACTTTGCTCGTGGATGTGGTAAAAGACGACTAAGAGCCTTAACGACCTCGGCCAACTCCATCTGATGACGTTTGGTCAACAATTACATTCCCAAGGAGGGTTGACGTCAGGCAGACGGCTGGTCATAAAACTATTGCCAATATCTTTTACAATACGTACTATGAAAGAAGAGTACATGTTGTAATGACCCCAAGTAATTGGCATATGAGTAGAAATGATGACATGGAATTACACTCATATTCAATACAATTGTGATTTGCGCAAAGTATTGTCTTGTATGGGAATCGGACTCACGTTACTTTGCACGGTAAACTAGTACCCTAACCAGTAAGTTATCTATACAATATATTGGTAAACTTACAAATCTAGCATATTCTTGTCCATCAGGATTAGTACAAGGAAGAATCACCCATCGAACGTTTTGCAACATCTGCTTGTACTGTTCACACGCAACTAGCTGCTCTATTACATATAACGCCAGCATAACCGACTCTGAGCCACCTTCTTGACCGGCCTCTATAATAAATATTGGTTTCGATTGCTCTTTTTGTTCTTCTGGTTTCTGATCAGAGACTGAAATCGGACTATCAGCCAAATGTACCTGAATATATTCCGAGTTATTTATTATATTACGTATTAGTTCTTCTGTACTAACAGTGAAAATATAATTTTAATAAATTAATTTTAGAAGTATAATTTTATAAGAACAAAATATTTTCATATGCCCATGTTTTCCGTCGATGAATCGACGACGCAGCCTAGAAAGATCACTCGCGCAAGGGTTTGACGATTACTCAAAAGTCGTAGAGGAGACGTTGGATGCAAATGGCATAAAACCGTGACATTCTCGTAGGTAGGCCTAGGTCCAACAGTTGAGGACGTCTATGGGCTGATAGGTTATAGATGAATGATGATCTCCGTGAGTGAAGCTCGGTTAAGAATATAATATTGGAACGAAGTTCCTTATCGCGCGTTGTGAAAGGGGGCTAGACGGAAAAAACTCTTACGAAAAGTTGTCACGACACTTTTTGCTATAGTAAGCTATTGTAAGCTGTGCGGCGTCGCTCGTCGGCTCTCTTATAGAAAGCAAGCCAGATATTTTCATTTCTATTTCGCATTGAACAGTGTGGTGTCGCGACGATTTTTTTTATAGATAGAGTGATTCAAGAGGAAGGTTTATATGTATAATATATGCATAATGTACTAGAGAAACACTGATAATTTTAGAGGTTTCTAATGTGATGTCGTAAATAAACACATTATTTTGCGCTTACATTGCAAACGCTGGCTGAACCCTACGAAATAGATCAAAATAAAGTACTACAGTATTATACAGCTTAAAAAGGCCTACAAAAAAGTCCGCGATGGTATATATCTATCTCTTAAGGATAACATACTATATCCATTTTAATACTTTAAAAAATGTTCTATTATAAAACGGTAATTGAAAAGCTATTTACACAAATACTGTATTAATCCTTATCATTTTAAATACATTAGTTGGCTTGAGCATTTCATGAAGATATTTTTTTTCCTTCAGACCATGCAAATTAAATCAATACCTTAAGAGATATAGCAAAATCAAAATAATGCGCAACGAAATTATTTTCGCCCGTGACCGGGCCGCGTGGCCGCGGCGCGCGCGCGCGCGGCTCGCGTTCGAGCTCGGGGCCGAAAAGTTTTGGTAGTCTAGTGGAATTGTATATCCTATTATTAATATTATAAACGTGAAATTTTGTAATAATGTATGGATGTGAACATGTTTGTTGCTCTTTCACGTAAAAACTACTGAATGGATTTTGATGAAATTTATAGTAATATAGCTTGCACATCAGAATAACACATAGGCTATAATTTATAAAGATATTTTGCAAATTGGCTAAAATATAACGATAAAAATCGCTTAAGGCAGAAAAAAATTATATAATTAAAATAGAACTTCGTTCCATCCGGGTGTCCCTTGACACCTCCGGTTTTTTATATTGCTTCGTATTCGTCAGTGAGAATTGAATTAATCCAAAGCGATAACCATCCCAGGTGACCCCAGCCGTGGCTATCACGGAGATGTTCCCTTGAGAGAGACCTATGTCATAACCATAAAACTTTGACTATGTAATAACATTGTACATACCTCATAGAGACTTCTACCTTCGTATGTCATGTTTTCATTTGTAAAATCAAAAACATCATTGCAATATTGTTTTAATGCCGTCAAAAATACCGTTACCTGAAATTATAGTACTATAGTCATCATTTCAGCCCATAGAGGTCCCACTGTTATTTTTGAGCCAACTCCATAATGGGAGGGAAATTAGTACTATACCACGCTACCACGCTGGTTAGACGTGTTGGTATAGGGTTTTGTTTCCGAGTTTTCCTTCTCTTGCATAGATGTTATATGCATTTTATATCATCGTCTCTTACGATCACCAACGGGTAAAATACGGTTGATGAATTTATTCTTACTCCGTCAACTTACGGAAAAATACTTAGTATTATAACGATAAACAAAAATAATCTTTTGAAAGACTAATTTTTTTTTTTAATGATATGAAAAGGAAATCGCCATTGTTATTTGAAGCCTTCTAAAACAGTGTAAAAGTTAACGCATAATTCAATGAAAACAAAGAAGAAATTTAGGCTTATATTAATAAATATTTCCTTTAACATTTCTTAATTGGGTGACTAACAATATAGTGGATGGGGGAAATAATTTGTTCGTTTGATTGACGTATTTCATGATCGCTCCGTTTCCAATACTTAAAAAAAAAAAAAAAAAAAAAAAATTAAACTTAGGACTTAAAATTTAATTTTGACTAGGTATATAATATATTGCTACCCCTTACTTTCTCGTAGGAGTTGTAAAAGCTAACTAAAAGGAACTGAATAGCAACTCTTTTTCAGGCAACTTGTAAAATTAACTGCGTTTACCAACACGCTTGCACAACGCGATATACTCGTGCGATTACACACCCTTGGTGGTGAGGTCTATAACGGGCAGTGAATGTCAATAAACTGCTGAATGGAATGAATGAAAAATGTTAAGGAATCTAGGATTATGTACGGTGGTTCTATGCTGTACTAAACTTCACTCTCTTTATCAAGGCACATAGGCAGAGTGTAACAATGTTCACATTTTTGCTTGCTGGGGATAAAAATTTCAGATTAGCAAAACTAATATTTTTAAACACGCCTTAATAAAAATAATATTTTTTTTTTTTAAGACAACATCCGGTAACTCTTTACAAATGTTCAATTTATCAAATTACACCCAGACTTAAAACAACAATTTGTAAATGGCACAAAGTATTTTTCTACGTAGGGATCGAATTCATGACATTAGCATTGTTGGTCGGTGTCTTAACCATCTCATCTTCGTTTTAGTCATCTGCACAAATTTTGGTCAAAGACATTTATTTTTATATTAAGCGATATATTAGTCCACAGTTTCAACCCAGATTGACAATTTATATTTAATTTTCTCAAACATGCTTGGAAATAAATTACCCTCTCCCTTTCTCAATATGTACTATAATCATACATATTGCAAATAGTAATTAACAGTTTTATGATCGGCCCTCTGTCTGACATCAACCCTCCTTGAGAATGTAATGGTTGAAGACGCCATCACATGGAGTCGGGTTAAGTCCATGTAAAGCTGTTAGTTGTCTTTTACAACCACGAGCAATGTAAGAATTGGTAGTATTCGTAGGTGTCACCACATATCAACTATAATTTGAGACTAAAATGTTGTACTTAATTAAATATATTTGCAATTCCTAGCTGTGTGGTAGCGGTTACGAATACTACCAACCCTTACTTTGCTCGAGGATGTCATAATAGACGACTAAGAGCCTTGTAACGATCTGGGCTAACTCCATCTGATGCCGTTTGGCCAACAATTACATTCTCAAGGAGGGTTGACGTCTGGAAAGCGGCCGGTCACAAAACTATTGCCAATAACTTCTACAATATGTACTATGAAAGAAGAGTACATATTGTATCGACCCCAAGTAATTGGGATAAGAGTAGAAGAATGATGATTTGTAATACCTAAAGTTATGGATTATGCAAAGACACGCTATGGTAGGTGTAATACTATAAAAAAAACGAAATTTCTATTCTTACAGTACTTAGACCTATTGTTGCATCTTCAATACATGCCACTTCATCCCCATCTAATAATTCCTCTAACATCGCTTCATAACATGGTCTCATAGTTTTGCATCTGTGGATATAAGATTCTTTATATTTCTAAACATTTGACAAAATTATATATTATACTAGCTTTTGCCCGCGACTTCGTGAACGCAGAAGTCATCTCTGACAGAGTTAAATAGAAAAAGTAATGCAAGGTTTTTTTTTTTTTTTTTTTTTTTTGGGGGGTGGGCTACGGTCGGCGCACTCCTCGCACCACTCCGTCCGGGGTGACAGAGGGGCGTAAGCGCGCACACCCGTAACCCACCCGTGACGTCACCTTCGTCGTTGGGCCGACCACCGGAGC
Organism: Lymantria monacha; assembly: GCA_905163515.2. Lineage (NCBI taxonomy): Eukaryota > Metazoa > Arthropoda > Insecta > Lepidoptera > Erebidae > Lymantria > Lymantria monacha. Next base: position 12,381,015 of record LR991098.1, on the reverse strand, counting down.
AGAGTGACTTGACGTCAGTGGTCGGCCCGACGGAATACCCCTGAGGAGTACCCTCTCCTCGACCGACATCCCCCCCTCGGGTAGGATGTCGGTCTTTCCTCACGCGGTCGGCCTCTCGGCGGGTGACGGACTAAATCCCCGATCCAGTCACCCGCGGCCTTGGCTAGGGCGGCATCAGGCGCAGGTAATCGCGCCTGCGCCGCCCCAGTCGCCGGCGGCGGCTCGCGCCGTCGAGGAGACGCTCCTCGCGCACGCGCTCCGCCGCCTCCTTCCGCGAGACTACTGCCTCGCAGAAGGTTGCGACCGCGTCCCAGTTCCTGACGCTGTCGAGCATCGCCCTGGCGATGGTCGGCAGCGTCAGGTCGGCACCGATGATTGCGACGAGTTCACGACGCTGCTCTGCCCAAGCGGCACAAACCTCGAGCGTATGCTGCGCCGTGTCTTCGTCGCAATCGCAGTGGTGGCAGGACGGTGTACTCTCCCTCCTGACGACCTTGTGCAGGTATTTGGCGAAGCATCCATGCCCCGTCAAAACCTGCACCAGTCGGAAGGAGAGCACCCCGTGCCGCCGTTCCAACCACTGCATCAGCACCGGCCGGAAGGCCTCTACGGTCCGCACACCGAACCGAGGCCTCTCCAGCCGGACTGCCCAACGGGCAATGACATCTAGGCGGGCGTCAATGCGCCAGGCGGTGAGTTCCCTCAAAGAGGCCACACCGCCCTTCGCGCGCACCCCCGACACCCGCCGATACAAATCGGCGAGCATTTCCGCCTCCAGGTCCCACGGGGGACTCCCGGCCAACAGGCACGCTGCCTCCGTCGCCACCGTGCGGTACCCGCGTACAGCCCTGACCGCCATGGCCCTCTGTGGTCGCCACAGAAGAGCCCTGAGTCGGACGGTCAGGGACCCCGCCCACACCGGTGCGCCGTACAGGGCCATCGACCGGACGACCCCCGTGTACAGCTGTCGGCACGTAGCGCTCGGTCCGCCCACATTCGGCATTAGCCATGAAAGGGCGGACGCCGCGCCGACGAGCCGCGGAGCGAGCCTGCGGAAATGCTCCCGAAACCACCAATGCCCGTCGAGCACCAGGCCCAAATACCTCATATGGGCCCGGATGCTGATGTCAACCGAATTGACGGTGATCGAAACGCCGATGGGAGGGCCCATGCGGGGCCCATGGAACAAGAGGGCCTCCGTCTTGTCCAGGGCCACCCTCAACCCCAGCGCCTCGATCCGCCTGACGATCTCTTCGGTGCCGAGAGTCGCCAGGCCTGCCGCCTCCTCCAGCGTCCTACCGCGGGCTGTGACGAGCGTGTCGTCGGCGTAACAGATCACGCCCAGCCCGGGTAGGAGGCTCCCTCTCAACGCCCAGTCGTAGCCGATGTTCCACAGGGTGGGTCCAAGGACCGACCCCTGTGGGACACCGCACGTCATGGGCGTTCGCACAACGTCCCCTACTCGGTTGGTGTAGAGGACGCTGCGCCCCTCCAAATAGTCTGCCACTAGCCGCCTCAGGTAAACTGGCACTCCGTGGTATCGGAGCGCCTCCCTGATGCAGCTAAATGGCAGACTATTGAATGCGTTGGCGATGTCCAGGGACACCACCAACAGCACTCCTCCGCCGGCGACGGCCTCAGTCGCCACGGCCCTCAGGCGCAGCAGAGCCGCGATCGTCGAACGACCCCTCCTGAACCCAAACTGGGCGTCCGACAGATCGGGCCCCGTGCCAACGAGGTGCCGCTCGATGCGGGCAGCCAGCACCCTCTCCAATAGCTTGCCCGCATCGTCGAGCAGCACGATAGGCCTGTAGGCCGAGGCCAACTCTGGAGACCGTCCCGGCTTCGGCAGGAAATGCAAGGTTTTGAAGGTTTGTCGTTAGGACAATAATCAACAGCGTCAGAAACTAGGATGCGGTCGCCGCCTTCTGCCAATTAGTTGTCTAACGGAATTAGGCAATAGGGTGGGTCCGAGAGAAAATACTCTACGTTGACACGCTCTACCGGTGCTTTGGACGGCGCAAGCGTAAGTATTGTATTGAGGTTCACTGCATGAGGGCTTTGACTCGAGATGATACCCGGTTGCGGTGGCCCACCCGCACAACGTAGATGTACGTGTACAGCGCGCGTGTGTCTATATACCATAGCCGGTCACTAAAGAAAAAGGTGGTTCAAAGTTCTATTCATTATACAAAATAGTATGCCATTAATATACTATTTACGGTATGACCATGGGATAAAAATATAATTATCGCCACCCTTTATTTGACTGTTTTGTTTCACCAGCAGAGTTGCGACCTCGTTAGATATGATTTATTATTTGAGTTATAGAGTGAATATTTTTGAAGCTAAACTTAACCTGTGTCTTAAACAATTAGGCAAGAACCTATTGCCGTCTACTATGTGTATCGTGTGAGCTCTCACGCCGGCACTGGTGCGGGGTTGATGGAGAGGGAGAGAGAAACACGTGTTTATTTATTTTTACCGAAGAATATTTGTACGTAATTTGAAAAGAATCGATAAAGAAATTTTCTCCCCATACACACTCTGCCGCTTTGTTACGTCCCCTTAGGGGCGGAATTCATAAAATCCTTTCATATTGAATCTCTATGTCATAAATTGAAACGTGCTTCAAAATTTAATGTTTCTAGTTTTAATAGTTTCGGCTTGGCGGTAATGAGTCGTTCAACCCGCTTCACAGGCCTAATTTACAGAACCAAAGGTGGTAAATTGACAAATGCCGGATATTACCCTAGAACATTTGATTCGACTCGTAATTTGAAGAGAATCAATTAAGATTTTTTTCTCCCCATACAAACTTTGCCACTCTATTCCACCCCTTTAGGGGTATAATTTCGTAAAATCCTTTCTTAGTAAATCTCTACGTCATAGAAAGTAACTACTGTGTTGACAGTAGTTACTTTCTATGACGTAGAGATTTACTAAGATTTAGATTACTTTCAAGTTGCCAGCTTCAATAATATCGGCTTGGCGCTAATGACTTAATGAGTCGTCCAACCCGCTTTGCAGGCCTAATTTACACCCTCAGAGAGTGAAAATCAACAAATGCTGAAATACGTGTTTATTTATTTTTACTGAAAATAGTTTGTACGTAATTTGAAAAGAATCGATAAAGATTTTTTTTCTCCGCACATTTTTTAAATTGACATAACTTTTTTTTTATAAACCAATTGACATAAAATAAAGCCTAAATGTTAAGTGAAAACCGCGTCTAAATCGGATAAGCCGTTTCTGAGATTAGCGTGCACAAACGCATAGACAAACAGATAAACAGACAAAAAATTTAAAAATTATTGTTTTGGTTTCTATATGTGTTGATGAAGGTCCCAGTAAATTTTTTTTTCATATATCTTCCATGTACATACAGCGATCCGTTACATTTTTATTATATGTATAGATGTACATGAATTAATTATTGAAAGACCTGTCAATATTTGTATACCTTAAAGACAGAATATGGCAGGGAAGTTTACCGTTTTTTTATTATCTGGTTACACCTGTATATTTTTCAAATAAATTGATTTCATTAGAAAAGTTTCAATCTTTATATCTGTCTGTCTGTCCGTATGATGATGCAATAAAATAAAATGATTTCACATTTAAAATTTTTATTTAAAATGTGTAAAACTCGCTTAAATATTAGAATAAATGATTTCATTAGTATATTTTCTATATTTCTCTGTCTCTTTGTATGGTCCCAATATTTATTAAAAAAAATGTCGAACAAATAAAAAATCTATATATATGATAGCAGCGTCAGTTGCTTATTTAGCTTAAACTATAAACCTCAAAGTTACTATGAAACCTCAAAGGGATTGTTTAGAGAGAAATTATTTATGTAAAGATTAAAGTTTTACTCACCCACATTTATTAGCTTGACCTTTATGGATATTCACTGTGATAAAGGACATTGAATTGAAAAATAATTATTGAATAATATATCGCCTATTTACTTCAATAATATGTTATCTTGAAAAAATAATTTTTAGAGGAGTGTTTTCAAGTTTAAAAGAAATAATTGTCTCGCAACGAATATTTTTGTACCATAAATCTGATTTAAATCATATATATAATATATGAAAAATCACTATCAAATCGTAAATATAAATTAATAAAATAAAAACTTTTTTAAATTAATTTTATAGCTGTATATAACTTTGAATGTGTAATTATTGCTTATAACATACATTTCTTTTATTCTGGAATCGAGTATAACAATTTGGAACAAAAACGCTGATTTTCAAATTCATTTATTTAGTCATCTTTTCTGTAAAAACATGAATCTACATAAAAATAAAAATCTTTAGTACCTAAAGATTGAAATGAAAATTTATATTCATAAAATGTTTTACTATTCAAGTTTATTTAGTAAATATCTTCTCCGGAAAAAGACAATATTTAGAATAAATTCCATTCGTTGCTTAAGTACTGTTACCTTATCTATTTTGCTGTAAATATATAATTTAAACTTTGTCTGGATTGTGATAAACTAATACTACCATGAAATAGGCAGGTAGTTTAGTCATACTATGTAAGTTACTTGATTGTGGACTTCTAATTAATACTACCAAACTTGCCCACCACCAGACTTACATCAGTAGGCACTGATGTAAGTCTTATGATATATCACCAAATTAAACCAAAATATAACGCTTTGTACATTTTAACAACTTGGATTCATCCCGTCACTCAATTACCACTTATGAGTTGATCATGACTTACTCTTAGATAAAAAAAAATGTAAAACAGACCTGTGACTGAGTAAATAAATAAAACTGAAGTAATATGCATTACTCTTTTACTTAAAATAACCATGTTATCGGTTTATATATTATAAGTTATAGAAAACTTCATATAACTCATATCACTGTAGCGAATTGCAAATAGCCTTTAATAAAACTAATTTGATTTTGTTTTTTATTTATATTCATGAGACTTGTTTCAATGCAATTTATTTCACAATATCAGTCTTCAAGATTGGTCACGAGCCGTATGATGTTTCTCTTTTTTTCCTTTCTTTGCTGAATTCGTTTTTTATGTGAGTACCAAATGCACGGAATCCTTCATAGAATTGTGGGAGCACTTCTCTTAGGAGCTGTTCCGGGAAATTGAATTCATATCCTGCAGTTAATTCCATGGTATATGAATATGGAATTCCAACGGCGCCAAATGCATAGTCGTCGCTACCTCCAGCCGCTGGGTACCATTTGCCTGCGCTCATTACTCTAAAAGGCATTCCTCCAGCTTTCACAACTCTATCTGACACTTTTTTAGCTAAACTGTCCAATTTTTGCCATTGTTTTGGAAGAAAGTCGCCTGTATAACCCCAAGGATAAACTAAATATTGTCCGTAAGAATGTAGAGATACATATAATTTGATTCGTTTCGCATTCTCCATCATGACATTTCTAACCATTTGAGTTTCTGGTTCTGAGAAAGCTCTAGGGCCAGCATAGGTCTCCATATGGCAAGGGTTAAAAGACACGCCGCTTACCGCCCATTTGTAGCCATAATTACGGTTGCCATCAACTCCATAACAATTACCATTATGAGATCTTGTTTTTCTCCACATACGATTCTGCAAAATATTAAATAACCATTAAAATAGTAAATAACTACCCTGTTATGAAGTATGTATAAAAAATAGATTGAGTCAAAAAGTTTATTACATTTTAGATATATTAATTTAAAATTTAGGAGTAGTTGAAAATAAATAAAACTTATACTAACACTTCTTTCGGTACGTGTGAATTCATAGCCATCCGGATTAACGACAGGTAAGATGTACCAATCGACACCATCTAATTCTGCTCCAGTTTTCCTCGCTGCTGTATCAGTCACTAAGCGACTGATCAAATATAATGCCATAGCTGGTGCCACCCATTCCCTGCTGTGAATTCCTACGATAATCAAGATATATTAAACATAGAACAAATGATGAGATAGGTAATTATTAATTAAATAGTAGCAGTCATCAATGCAATAAATCAATATTCAACTCAACAAATAAGCTCAGCAAGATTAGGACCTTATGCTAGACCCTATAGAGTCTCTAGTCAGTCAGCCAAAGATTGGGTTGATATTGGGATAAGATTTGGTCCCTAGTCAGTCAAAGATTGGGTTAATATTGCGATAAGATTTGGTCCCTAGTCAGTCAAAGATTGGGTTAATATTGCGATAAGATTTGGTCCCTAGTCAGTCAAAGATTGGGTTAATATTGCGATAACATTTGGTCCCTAGTCAGTCAAAGATTGGGTTAATATTGGAATAAGATTTGGTCCCTAGTCAGTCAAAGATTATATTCGCATAAATGCCTCTGTATATAAAATTTGTTATAAATTATATTACAAAATTGTTTTGAAACAATTAAATACCTGCATCAACAAATATGATAGGGTTTCCCTTGTTGGGCTGTGTGGATATTTTCACAAGTTTCTGCTTCCTCCCCTGGTATGTATTACCCAAGGACTGCAGTGTCATCACATCTGAGTGTCTTGACGCCAACATTTCTAAATAATCTTGTATCTAAAGATGACAGAATAAATTATAAAATAAAAAATCAAAAATCGCATTATGTAAATTATCGTCATCATCTTCCTCTTATCCTAATTACTTGGTATCGACACAGTATGCCTTCTTGTTCTATATAGCCATAGTAATCACTGAGTCTATCCATGTCATACTTCACGCAGTCTATCCATCTTTTCTTTGGCCTTCCTTTACCTCTAAAGCCTTCAACATTCATAATTAAAATTTTACCTTTTTTGTAATCGGGTTTTTATAAATAATTAAGCATATTAAATGCTAAATTTCAGTAATTTAAAATTTTACTATCATCAATTATAAATATAATATAAAATCCAAGATATAATTAAAATTCTCTAGACAAATATACATATTAGGGATAATTCATCACCCGTAATAAGACCTATCCTATAACTGTGACGTTACAGAGGACATTATTTAGGGTTAGCTTAGTTCAGGTTAGGGAGCCTTAGCCTATTTAAAAAAAAAAACTGATAAGAAGAGTCTTATCCACAAATTCAACAGTTCATTAATCTGTCTATCACCGTCACTGTTAAGCATAAGCCTACCTAAGATTGAAAATATAGATTAATGGAAGATTACAATCAACGAGTAAAATACGTACAGACAGTGAACATGCATATTGCATAATTGATGTTAATAGATTACACAGATTTGCATAGAAAGTTACGTTTAAAAAATCTGCCAACAAATATTTCATAAATAATCTCATTCAGAAAGTACTTGGTGGCCGATAATTCACGCCTTTGTATTTAAAACATTAGTGGTCGACTTGTACATATTAAAATCGGTCGTCTTCATTTTATTTATAATCGTAAACGATATGAAATGCAATATCACATATAAATGTCAAGTAAACTCTGCGTTAGAATGTTGAGATTGACCTTTGCCGTTATTCAAATAGGAAATTAGGTTGTAATAAACTCTCTGTAGTTTGCATGATTCACAGAAACGAGGTTACTATTAAACTATTTTGGTATTTGATTGAATTAGATAAATACATCCCTACTAATATATAAATGTGAATGTAAGTTTATTTGTTACGCTTTTACGCTAGAACTACTCAACGGATCATCATGAAACATTGTACACATATTCTTGGAGGTATTAAAAGTAACATAGGATACTTTATTTTTTTTACTTTTTATTAAAAAAAAATCAAAATTTTTATATGAAAAATAAAAAAATTGTTTGTCAAAAAATCTCAAAATCTAGCTTCTTCAACGCCATCTAGCAGTTCAGTAATGAAGTTCCAACCCTGAGTATTGTAATACCGTTGCACTGTACTACCGACGGTCAAAAATAAAAATAGGAGATCAAAAACTTTAGGAAAGTAACCTTTTACGCGGGCGAAGCCGCGGGCAGAAGCTAGTAGTAAATATCCCCACTAATATAATATTGTTTGTTACGCTTTCACGCCAAAACTACTTAACCGATTATCATGAAACTTTGTACACATAGTCTTCGAGGTATTAGAAAAGACATAGGATACTTATTATTAAAAAAACATTTTTTTACAGTGGTAAATTATTTCGGCAAGCATAATAGCTGAAGTTTTAGTCAATGCGATAATAATTTGACCATCGGTACCTAAAACAGCAACTAGGGTTTGTTTGCACTTTATTAGCGTTGAAGTTGAACTAGATTTTCACATTTTTTGACAAGCAATTCTATTGGAATGATGATCTTTCATATTTATTTAAGGGCTTCAACGCAAGCGAAGCTGCGTAAAAGCTAGTCTATTATAAATCAATACAACTATTTTGCTTAATGCTCTAACATCGTAGACTCTTTATGCCAATTTAATTTAAATTTATATTTTAAACTAGTTTTCGCTTGCGATTGCCCCCGCGTGGTTTATTAAAAAGGTAGGGTATGTTCTTCTACAGCCTTCAGTCGCATACTTGATGTCACTCAGCATCTCTTAATTGTTTTTTTTTTTGTTTTGTTTTTGCGTTACACTATTTTTTTCTTTTAAATAAAAGTAGCCTAATTTGCTTCTTATAAAATAATTTGCTTCTTATAAATTCTTATAAAATCATCTACTTGGCTGTTAATTTGGAATTATAAACAGATACTTTAACGTATTTAACGTAAAGGAGAGGCCATCTCTATTTGATGTCTTCTGATCAATGAATACATTCCCAAGTAAGGTTGACGTTGGCTAGGTGGTCGGTCATAAAACTATTGTCAAAACTTTTACAATATTTACTATGGAAGAAGTTGATATTCATAATAGTTTATATTGTAGACTAACATCATGAAAATAACAAAGAGAATCAGTTTTGACCCGGGTTTTTGAACTAACTGGTTAACGCAATCATAAGGTGATGGACTAGAAACAAAATGTACTTCTGCGTTTACCTCTTGCTAGTTCGTAGCAGCGTACTAAGAAACATAAACCGAAATCACTGAGAATGTACAATGGCAAACCTCCTGGCTAGCTTAGCTTTCACTAATTTCGCTGACGTGTTAGAACTGGCTTATGCCCAACATTGGATATATGAACTATAAAGAACAAAGAATAAAGAATGATAAAGCAATTTTAACATAACTTACTCACTTGAGAGAATGAATGATATTGGAATACGAAATGTTGCATAATTCGTCTTCTCGCCGAGCGGTCCCCCGTCAGGTCTTGAAATGATCTGGTAGAAAAATTCATTATAAACTATTAAAATACAAGTAAATTAGTTTATTAAAAATAGAAGTAACAATTTAAAAAGAGATTTTTTAATTGGTTCTGTTTTTGAAGTACGCGACTACTAGGCATGAAGTCCTGAGTACTGTGATAGGCAAAAATATTTATGAAACAAATTCTTAATAGCAACGTGAAGTTTAGAAATGTGTCTACTACCTACTCCAAGTTTCGCTTCTACATATTCCTTCAGATTAAAAACCGTAGAATCAAAAATGTCAGGTTATTATATCTCTATTTTGAAATATAATTTCTTTAAAGATGTTTAAACATTTATTTATTTTTTAAATATAAAATGTACATTTTAAGTTAAAGAAAATCAAATAATACTCTTGATCGGGACAATTAGGTTATAATTATAGAATTATTCCATTATATTTAGATCTCAATATATATTTAAATTTTCACATTATGCAGATCTGCCTAGTCCTAAGAAAAACTATTTAAAGGAATAACATATATATCGAGCTAGTGAATGAATGTAACAATTATTTTATTGCATTTATATTCATTAACTTAGCTGATATATGTCCCACTCTTGGGTTCGAGCCTCCTCCATAATAGGAGGGAAATTGACCTACTATACCACGCTGGTCAGACGTATTGGTATAGGGTTTTGTTCCGAGTTTTTCTTCTCTTGCATAGATGTTATATGCGTTTTATATTCCCTTAGTCGTCTCTTACGATCACACACGGATAAGATAGAGGGTGATGAATTGTATTCTTACTCCGTCACCACACAGATAGGCACTTATATTATATTTAATTAAAAATTGTTAATATAATTAAAAGTGTATAAATTTCTGCAGAATATGTGTTTTAAATTAATAATGGATTATTAATATACGCATATAGTTTACAGTTATATATATTTTTTACTCTTAAAAATAGTTTTGTATTCAGTTATGTACCTACATATAAGTAATAGCGGGAGTTAAGTAATTATTAAAATGAATGTGTTTGTCAACTAAACTTATGACTAAAATTATCTATTTCTAAAATGGTTTATTATAAAAACAATGAAAATCTTACCTTCCGTAATTCATTTTTTCCAAAACAATTGACAAAGCATTGTTTGTCACAAAATCTTTGACAAATTGCATTCGATTTTGAGGTACTAAGATATCGAGCGTATCATTTACTCCTCTGCTCGTCTTTAATATTTCTACTTCATTTTCAGGATCTTGAAAATGGGAGGCAGCTTCCAGTTGAGCAACATCTTCGGTTATCAAACGCAGTAAGGTGTGACTGAAAAAAATATTTTGCTAAAACGCCTTGTACAAAAGTTAGAGCAACATATCATTTATGTAGCTTAAAACAATGCAAGATATATAAAATTAATCAACTTATACTGAATTTTATTGTATTTTATTTTTTATAATGGAAAAAATAAACTTTTCAGGATCTGTGGTCGCGGAAGGATCTCAGTTGATGTATGTCCCATTGCAGAATTCAGAGCCTCCTCCACAAGAGGAGGGAAATTGACCTAACAGGTCAATTTCCCTCCTACTATTCTCGTCAAACGGGTTGATATAGAGTTTTATTTCGTGTTTTCCTTCTGTTGCATATCTTTTATAATAGGTAAGTATCATAAAAGACCACTTTTCTTGTCAAATGAGAACTTTTTAGCGACTTCTCCAGCGATATCGACCTTTCTGCCGAATTTGACAGTTAAACAACGTTTTAAACAAATTTATTACTGTTTAAATCGCATAAACACTCACTTTGCCTCCAGCAATACTCTAAGTCAAGATTCGCGGCCCTCAGAATGTTGACTTGGCTAAGATTGCTTAAATTTTATTCAGTTAAGAACACTATCTATTCGTATTAATTCGTTCGTTCTTCAGCATTCCACCGTGGAACTCGTGATTCCTTGTACCTTATGTGGCATATACATACTATATAATCTTACGTGCGATATATTTAACATAGAACAATGGCTTGAAACTTTCCTTTGATAGTTCGGGAAGAAAACCCAACCAAAGCTCAAGCATGGTAATACGTCCTACAGAATTGCCTCGACCTCATTTTATTTGTAACTGTAGGATTTTTGGAGTTTACTCCTTAAGAATCGATTTTCATATAAGGCGCCCGGTATGAGAAAAATTTGAGGAGTAAAATCTAGTGATCGAATGACCTCGTTACGTTTTTGGTGCGCAACCTATTCTGCGCACCTTTCACTTTCTGACGTGAGATAATACTTCACTGAACAGTTTTAATAAATGTAAATAAAAATATATATATTATTTTTAGTCAAATGAGCTTTTTTTGCGCCTGTTTTGATAATCGTACTTAAGGAGTAAACACCAATCGTGCGTCGGAGCTGACACACACACTTTTTTTTTTCGTAGAGTCGTATTTTAAGTAAAGTTCTTATCTCAAATAATTTGCAAATCCTTACTAATATTATAAATGCGAAAGTTACTCTGTCTGTCTGTCTCTCGCTCTTTCAAAACTACTGAACCGATCTAAATGAAATTTGGTACACAGACAGTCTAGAACCTGACAAAGGACATAGGCTGCTTTTAATGCAAAAAAAAAGGTTATAAGGGGGATGAAAAGTTGTAAGGAATTATCGTCATTTTTAAAGCCAGAAGCTTGAAACTTATTTTTAGGCCATTGGTTAGATATAAATAAATATGACATTAATTACCCTTAAGGGGTAAAATAAGAACAAGGGATGGAAATCTTTAGGAAAGTAACCTTTTACGCGGGCGAAGCCGCGGGCAGAACCTAGTTAATTATATAAAGTAAAGTATACAACCAATTTGATAATTCACTCGCTTATACGGTAGGTTTTTATGTATATGTACATTTTTTTTTTATTACTGATGGTGGCAAACGATCAAGCAACACACCTGATGGTAAGTGTTACTGCCGTCCATGGACCTTTGAAATACTAGTGATACAGGAAGGCCGTTGCCTACCAATGAAAAACCCCAAACTCACTCAGAAAGTTGGGCTGCCGGCTCTCTCAATCACCAAACGAAGCACAATAGCGCATTGAATGGCAATGCTCAGTCGTCGATTTTCTGCGAGAGTGTGGTACTGCCCCGGAGTGACTGAACCGCGGCTGTAGACAGAAAACTGTCAACAGCGTGGTTCTTCTATTTATTTATATATAATATACAAATACTGCATTATGAAGTGTTTGATTTTGAATGTATGTTATGCAATTAATCAATTTATATTAAAAAAGTGCAACAAATACAAAACATTGTTTTAATATATTTTAGATAATTTAAAGTATACTAATATAATCAATCAAATTAAGAAGAGCACTTTCTTCAAGGTAGGCAACGGCCTGGCTGTGCCCCTGGTAATGCTGAGGTCCATGTGCAGCAGTATCACTAACCATCAGGTTGCTCGTTTGCCACCAATGGCAATAAAAAAAAAAAAAAATAGTATTTATTCTATTTCCGTCCACAAATAATCTTAAAGTTTCTTAAGATGATAATGGTATAGATTTTTAGACCTACTACCGTCAAGATCACGGCATAAATCATCGCCTCTTGAGCGGGACACCAGAACCGATTCCTCGACTTCAATGGATTTTAATATTGTCTTTGATAATCCCTTAATGAATATCTTTTTTGTATAATATAATAAAATATAAATTTTGGTTACTCACTCATCATAATTATTACTGCAAGCGCCTTCCCATAAAATGGCGAACATACCTGCAACAAAATATTACCACCATGTAATATAAGCTTTTGTCGTATGGTGACGGATATAAGAATACAATTTTATTCATCCTTTCCGCGGATGTTGTGAATCACGACAAGAGCAGGTAAATTTTTACTAGCTAATATTACAAATAAGAAAGTAACTCTGTCTGTCTGTCGCTCTTTCACGCCAAAACTAATGAACCGATCTAAATAAAATTTGGTACACAGATAGTCTAGAGCCTGATAAAGGACATAGGCTACTTTTTATTGTAAAAATTGATTGTAAAGGGGGATGAAAAGTTGTAAGGATTTATCGTCATTTTTAAAGCCAGAAGCTTGAAATTATTTTTAGGCTATTGATTAGATATAAATAAATGACATTAAAATTTCATAAAAAATTTACCCTTAAAGGGTAAAATAAAAATAGAGGATGATAAACTTTAGGAGTGTAACCTTTTACGCGTGCGAAGTCGCGGGCAGAAGCTTGTTCGATATAAAAACCTGTATCAAACCATGTGACCCATGTTTTATACATCAAATTAACAACATATACATACAAAGAATCATAATACTAATCTTCACAAATATAAATTAACATATCACGATATTCGTTCACCTTAATCTCCAGATATTTTTTTTAAAATCTGAATATGTGTAGTTCGTTCTAGTAGTTCTAGAAAGTAGTAGTTCTAGAAACAATAATATAGTTCCATTTTATATGCTATAAAGTAGACATGCGCGAAACAGTACTTCGCGAAGTGATGTGAGCATTACATTTCGTGCCGAGTAATATTACATTTTACCATCACTTCAAACATCACATATGACATGAAATGTCATGTGTGATACGTAATGCGATAGCGCTCTATATATACGGCGGGCGGCATCAAGAAATATAAGTTTTAACTTTCTGAAAATAAAGCTCAAAATAAATCTTGAATTGCCAGACACCGAACATTGCAGAAATACAGAACAGTACACGGGTGTTCGCGTCATGTTTAATGTGATGTGTGATGTTTAATGTGATGTGATGTTTAGTTTCGTAATGTGTAATGGGTCAGTACACGGTCGGGTGATACATCACTTTCATTACCTACACATGTCTACTATATAGAATTGCACAGATGGCGTAGTGATTAATATATCGGTCTTCTGTGCCAGCATCGAGATTCAATTACCACGCAGGACAATACTTTATGTGATCCACAAAGTGTTTGTTCTGAGTCTGGATGTAATTTGTCTCTCTTAAATGCATATTTGTTAAGTCCCCCGTAATACAAGAATTACTTCCTTAGTGCCAGTTGGTGTCTTTTTAAAAATATCTTAACAGATATAATTGCAATTTGAAAACGAGAATTTGACTTAATACTTAAACTATATTTTTATAAAAAAAAAAGCATTTTAATAAGAATAGAATGATAATAATAAGCGAGCGACTAGATATAACCGGAATAGACTTTAATATTGGTAAATGTAAGTTTTCTTATTTTCTCACTTTGTAATATTTCAATTGATTACATTGAAAATCAAAATGGACTTGGCTTACATCCTAAATTAGCGTATAAATAAATTTTACTCCAAGAAAATAAGTTTCCGTAATACTTTATTATATATTCTAATAAGCGAAAATTTCACGCGTGCTGGTCGAATAACTAGCTATAAACGTAAATATATCTATACTACAAATCTGTACTCCAATGTTGCTCGTTAAATAATCTATATTTAATTTGGTCTTTACTTTCATCACCATCATCACAGCCCATATATGTCCCACGGTTGGACTCGGGCCTCCTTCGTAATGGTAGGAAAATTAAGTTACTGTACCACGCTGGTCAGACGTGTTGGTATAGGCTTTTGTTTCGAGTTTTCCTTCTCTTGCATAGATGTTATAAGCATTTTATGCACCTCCTCTTACGATCACCCACGGTAAGATAGGGGGTGGTGAATTGTATTCTTACTCCTTCACCACACAGATAATAATGGTCTGTACTTTAGACAACTGGTATCCATAATGCAAAATAAATGTTGATTTTTTTTATTGCTTATGGTGGCGGACGAGCAAGCAGCACACCTGATGGTAAGTGTCACTGCTGCCCATGGACCTTTGCTATACCAAGGTTATAGCAGTTGGGCTTCCGGCTTTCTCGCACACCGAACGAAGCGCAATAGCACATTGCCATTACTCAGACGACGATCTTCTGCGAGAGTGTAGTACTACCCCGGACGGACCGGCCCACGGCTGCAGACAGAAAACAGTCAACAGCGTGGTCCTACCACAATAAAAATTTCTGAATCTCGTATGGTGATAGTTTAAGAGAAACATAACAACAATAAGTAATCGGGTTTTATAAACATAACATCAACTATAATCGCCAGCCCACCTTCTACTCGTAAGCGATTATAGTTAATACCCCTGGGCCTATATCACTTATATGTATTATCTAACAGCGGGAGATTGATAGACTGTGATTATGACTGTAGGACATGCCGTGTTAATAACAACTAACCAGATACATTCGCACAAGATTCATTTCGAGTGTTCCTTCTATAGATGATATTAATCTGTACCTTATATGATTAAACAAACTTATCATTCCACCTACGCTTATCCCAATTACTTGTGGTCGATACAATATGTACTCTTCTTTCATAGTACATATTGTAAAAGTTATTGGCAATAATTTTATGACCGGCTGCCTGCCAGACTTCAACCCTCCTTGCCAATGTAATTGTTAACTGAACGGCGTCAGATGGAGTTGGTCCAAGTCATTATAAGGCTCTTAGTTGTCTTTTACGACATCCACGAGCAAAGTAAGGGTTGGTAGTATTCGTAGCCGCTACCACACAGCTATAATTGAACCAACTATGAATGTTAAAAAGTATTCGACACATTGCGATAGTAATAAACCAAAAATAAACCGTATAGCGTTTTTTTTCGTAAAAATATTTATATAAACTGTATGTTTTAAATTATTTTATTTTTTTTCGTTTTATTATATAAAAAATATTTTAAAAGCAAGCATAGATAACTACATTAATGTTTTAATAATAAAATTTCTTCCTAATTCTGGGCAACAAAATTAACATAACTGAAGTTGTTGTTAAGTGTTTATTTGTTTATGCCATTTTAAGTGATTTAACTTTCACCGCAGCCAAGCGACGCTACTGTATAGTACTCAAATTTCCTTTTTAGTCTACAAATAAAGGTGAGCACACACTTAGAATACCGGATATATATATTTTAATAAAATAGAATTGTTCGATATGTATTTTAGTATATACATACATACATATCATCACGCCATATCCCTTGCAGGGTAGGCAGAAAGAACAGAGTGCCAGAGAACTCTATCCTTACATACTTTACTCGCTTCCTCGACATTCATAATTTTCTTCATACACGCTCGCCAGTTTCGGAGACTCTTGACTCTACCTTCCTTCAATACTTGACCAATCTGGTCTAGGTAGGTTAGTCTCGGTCTCCCCCGGTACCTACATCCTTCCACTTTCGCATTGTATATCTTCTTAACCAGATGTATTTTAGTTATCACAAAATATGTCCTAGCACGAATATAGTTCAAAATATAATACATTCTTGTAAATTATAACGTAACGCACTAATAAACAATACCTTCTGTGTCTAATTATCACAAGTTATTTCAAGTTTTACTTTTCTCGCAGTACATGCTATCTGCATTTATTTTTCTTAGTCGACTTTTAGTACACCAACGAGCAAGATAGTGTGTGATGAATGTGTCCTTACTCCATCACCAAGCGTCTATTTAATATGGGCAGATAAAAATATAGTTTATAAGTAGAAAAGAATACTCTATATATTTCAAAAAAATCAACCACGAACCCGTCTTATTCTCCTGCTCTTATCCCAATTATTTGTGGTCGACGCTATATGTACTCCTCTACCTACATATTGCATGAGTTACTAGCAATAATTTTATGACCGACCGCCTGCCTGACGTTAACCCTCCTTGGGAATGTAATTGTTGACCAAACGGCATCAGATGGAGTTGGCCCAGGTCGAAATAAGGCTCTTAGTTGTCTTTTACGACATTCACGAGCAAAGTAAGAATTGGTTGTATTCGTAGCCGCTACCACACAGCTAACCACTAAATCGTCTATTTGCAATAAAGTCTTCCCGTCACCCTGAACGATGTAAAGCGTTTGAATCGTTGTGAAATTAAAAATTAAATATAAAAATTATTATTTATTTTAAATATGTAATACTAGTGTCAGAATCAGGAATTTTTATACTAACCCTTTAGTAATCTAATGGTGATTTAATAACACAATATGTCACTATCCCTTACTTTGAAGTAGGAGTAGCAAGAACCATCGATTACCAGCGGAATAGGCAACAACTTCTAGGATATATAGAGCAACGACTGTGATCACTAATGCGCTTTCAAATCGTGATTATGTCATTATCTCTCTTCAAGAAGCTTTTAGCAGCTACGAATACTACCAACCCTTACTTTGCTCGTGGATGTCGTGAAAGACGACTAAGAGCTTTATATCTACCTGAGCCACCTCCACCTGATACTGTCTGGTCAACAATTACATTCCCAAGGAGGGTTGACGTCAAGCAGGCGGCCTGTCATAAAACTATTGCAAATAACTTTTGCAAAATGTAGGGTGGAAGAGGATTGCCACCGAAGACAAAGATCGGGTAGGTACGGGTGGCCCGCTCGCACGGCGAAGAAGAGGTGCTTGCAGGGTGGGTCAATGGGGTTGCGCGCCGCCTCTTCCGTCACCCGATTTGGTGGGGTGCGACGTCCATAGCCCACCGCAAAAAAAAAAGGGTGGAAGAGGATTATATATTGTGCGGAGCAAGTTATTGTGTACATATAAATACAGTGTATCATGTGAATACATTATAGTCTCAAATTCCGCCATATGGATATAAACATGAGTCCCAGCTTAAGTTCTGTCAATTCACCTTCGCGGGTTATATATGTCTCACTACTGGGCTCGAGCCTCCTCCACAAAATGACGGAAATAACCCTACTATACCACGCTAGTTAGACGTGTTGGTATAAGATTTTATTTCAAGTTTTCCTTCTCTTACAATAAATAACATCTCCATATTTTGTTCCTTAGTAGCCTTTTACGACACCTATAGGCAAGGAAGGAGTAATGAATTGTAATGTTACTCCGACCCACGCGAACACATTAGGTTAAAGTTACAGATTGTTGTTATATGCTGTAAATATACTTTAACGGTTATAAATTATTTTTCACAAACATGCTTAGAAATTTGAGCACTATTTTCACAACCTTCTTTGAGATAAATCGATATTGCTATACTATACCACCAAATACATGCTGTACCACCAAATACATGCAAGCAGCGGCCGGCAAAATATTTATGAAAATCCGTTTTAGCGGCCAAATAAATGTATATATAAATTCATACTTGTATCTATCGTGTATTTTAAAAATGGAACGATTTGTTACTTCAAAACATTGCAACCAAATAGGCAATTTATCAGAGTTTCGTTTAAATTTCAAACTGGCTTGAAAAAAAAAACCTGCTTAATAATGAAAAAACAAACAAATTAAGCCTTTAACACGTGAAAAATGTTGTTCGTTGTTCGTCATGTATACAGTTCTACTTAGTATTACTTAGTTTTAATTTCCGCGCATTATTTGAGAAAAGCACTATACAAGCGTTGGCTACAACTAGGTATTTATGCTAGGCTACAACTACGTAAGTCCACGTACGTGTGCCTTGGCTACGCCTCGGCCCACATTTACACGTTCGTCCATCAATTCCTCTTTTGCTGGCCGCTGCAGTAATGTACTATAATGGCTTATTAGCCAACCGTTAATTTTAAAATATTAACCAACAATCTAAAATTAAATAAGTAATATAGTAACATGGCTTAATAAGAAGGATATTTAATTATATACAAATTTACTGCATTTAATTAATATCTTTATTAAAAAAAATGGTTTTAATTTAAATATTTCTTCGATAGGAGTGATTCGGTTTGATATTATAACAGCGGTTCCATATCGGAAAGTGTACAAGTCACCTTAGATAACGGTATTTGTGTCACGACTCTCTAAGGGTAGTATTTGTGTAGAACGATTCTTTAATTTGTGGCGACATTTATCGTGTTTTCTTTGGCTTCATATAATTGAGCTCCTTTTACAGAGATGTGATCCGGCTTCGATTATTAGACCAATTTCGTAGCAATTGACATCATTATGGGCCCTTTGATCGCGCTGAATCCCCACTCATTTTAATTTAATAAAATCGGAGTATTTCCTATTGAAATTGCTCGCACTGGCCGCTAGAATATTAAACTTGAATTGAAAAGTTTTCTTTGATGATATTAATTATGGCAACGTTAAATTAAGATTGTCTATATATAACATATTTAAAATTATTATTATGTCTTCACAGATATTAATTTTGAAAATATTGGTGCATTTTCAATATTTATTTTAATTATAGATTTTTTTAAGACAGTATTGCTACAACTCCAATAGGACCACCAGGCAAGAGGGGGAGGCGCAGACCCTTAGCCCGCTGGGAGGATGACATGTAAAGATCAGTTGGCGTCAATGGGCGCTCTATTGCACAAGACAGACAAAAATGGACGACATCTTTGGAGGAGGCCTGTACCCAAATCGGGGTTCCTGTCAATTTGTAAATATTTAAAACATGTACTTATATTACTAATATAATCTAAGCTAACTTACTAATACAAATCAAATTTATGTTTACTGTAATATAACCACCAACTATTGTAAAACAAGAAATAAAAAGGCTTATTATTATTATTATTATTGCTACAACTCTGGATATTTGCCATATGGTCACATGGTAAGAATACAATATGTTACCAGCCCTTTTTGTCCCGTGGGTGATCGTTAAAGGCGACTAAGAGATACAAGCAGATAGTATTGCTTCAAAAGAAAAAAAAGCCTGAAACAAAATACTATGTCCAATTGTCTGACTAATATGATGTCATTATCTTAGCTCATATACGACCTGCTACTAGACTCTATCTAGCCTTCTCCACAATAAAAGAAAATAGACGCGCTATACCTCGCTGGTCAGATGTATTGCTGTTTAGGTATAGGGTTGTCTTTCAAGTTTTCCTTCTCTTGCATAGATCTATTCTGCATAGTTTATATCTTAATTGTCTTTTATGGCGGGTATAAAATGGGGATCAGCACACGGAAAAACATGAATGAAAAAAATCATGGTATAATAGCCCAATTTCTTTCTTTTTATGAAGGAGTCTTGAAACCATATGGTTTCATTTCGTTTTTCATTTCATTTGTTTCGTTCACAAAAATAAAAAAAATAAAACTGATATTATTTAAAAATAGATGATCTCTATGGGACACGATATGCGTCATTTAGTTAATTCAGCAACTAAGTTTTATTTGGTAGATTACCTATGTTTAATCGCAGCCACGCAGTCGTCCAAAGTGCCAACATACGATCATATGACTCAATAGCCGTATATATATATACGTATATATATATATATATATATATATATAGCCCTAGAAGCCGAGCAATCAGTAACTAGTATTTATTGCGGCTAGGTAATCGTTGCGATGTAGCGTCTTGCGACCTGGACTAGAGCTAAGTAAGAACTCGCATATAATACATATACACCCTATGTGTGGCTGTGTACCCTGGTTGTGTGGTAGCGGCTTCGAATACTACCAACCCTTGCTTTGCTCGTGGGTATCGTAAAATACGACTAAGAGCCTTATAACGACCAGGGCCAACTCCATCTGATGCCGTTTGGTCAACAATTGAATCCCAAAGAGAGTTGACGTCTGGCAGGCGGCCGTTCATAAAACTATTGCCAATAACTTTTACAATATGTACCTACTATGAAAGAAGAGTACATATTGTATCGACCCCAAATAATTATTTCTTTCATAGTTCACTACAAAGTGCCATTTTTGTCACACATATGAGGAAATAGAGCCGTAATCACCAGGTTTAGCAGGCGGGTTGGTCAATCACAGTATAAGGTGTTTTGCGTTTCCCAGAAGTAAATTGCTGTTTGCTCTCCTTGTGAGACACTTAGCCTATTTTTACGATTCTCACGGGAAAGTAAGGGGTGACAGCAATTGTATTCTTATCCGGTTGCCACATGAAAAGCGGATATTTTAATGTGTACAGGGTGGATTGGGACCGCTCCCGAAAACAAAAAACAGGTAACCCTACTAGTCCTATTTGTATTGATAGGCTAGAAAAAATTTGATTCGGATGAAAAAAAAAAATATTTTTACAACCCATTTTTGGAAGTTTGCCACACACCATCGTATTAGGACAGTGCCTTGTAACGATAATTTCAAAAAAAATACATGACTTTACTCTGATGAGAAAATACGCAATGTATTCAAAACTCAGATCAGCTGTTCCAGAGGTGATTCCTACATGCCCGCGATGACTGACCGCGGTATTGGGCCGATACCTACACGGCCTATCGGCTGAACAGATGTTTTGATTATTGAATATATTGCGTTTTTTCTCATCTGAGTAAAGTTAAGTATTTTTTATGAAGTTATCATTACACGGCACTGTCCTAATATGATAAAATGTAGAAAAAGCAAAAACTTCTGTAAAAAAAACAAAATTTCTTCTTCATCCGAATCGATTTTTTTCTAGCCTATCATTACAAGTAGGTCTAGTAGAGTCACCTGTCTTTGTTTTCGGGGATAGTCCACTTCTCCCCTGTATAGTATTTATTCATCTGAGACTCATCCCACTATCGACAACCTTCCATAGAATATCATCATCGTTAACTACAGATTAATAGGTACAATTGGCATAATCACCGAAGAGCTCGTAGTCAGCTTTTGCAACACCCATTTGGTTGTAGTTAACTATCAACTATAATTAATATTTATGGTTGGTACTATTCTAACTTAACGAATGCACGGTATAAGAAAGTGAATAATAAATTTTGCCCAATTTTGTCCTTTTCGGTAATTAAAAAATATTATCCTTTTCGTAAAGGTTTTATTTAGATATATTACATGATATTTATTATCATTATTCTCCTACTCTTATCCCAATTACTTGGGGTCGATACAATATGTACTCTTCTTTCATAGTACTTATCGTAAAAGTTATTTTGGCAATAGTTTTATGACCGGCCACCTGCCAGACGTCAACCTTCCTTGGGAATATAATTGTTGACCAAACGACATCAGGTGGAGTTGGCCCAAGGCGCTATAAGGATCTTAGTTGTCGTTTACGACATCCACGAGCAAAGTGAGGGTTGGTAATATTCGTAGCCTCTACCACACAGCATTACAAGATATTTATTAGTTTCAATAAAAAATAATATTAAAAAAATAAAAAATAAAACTCGCCAAAATATACACCTACATCACTCTTACACAATAAAAGTAAATTTTAATGATAACACATCATTATGGTAAACATCAAAGCAAGCCTACTCATAAAATTATTTCAATACATTTTCAAGATCAAAACGATTGGAATATTTATTAAAAAGTAGCTGAAAATACATATATGCATGGCGTATCAATGATATACTCATCAATCGTTCAAATGCTAGATTCCGCGAAGTCTCTGTAAGCCCCTTATTCTATTTCGGGGGTGTTGAAATAATTGATCATATAACCTTCTACTAGAGAAAGAAAATTTCGGGTCTGAGAACGGCTTTCATATTCCTACATTACTTGTAAAAGGTCACATTACCACCTTATGTTTATTTTTATTTATTTATTTGAATATAATGAAGAATATTTTTCATTACGTTGTGCGTTTAAAATATGTATTGTTAAGATATTTTACCAAAATTTGATTCACCAGTTTTGGTGGGTCAACCGACTAAGAACCTCCCGACACATCTGAATAACTATCACTCTTATTCTCCCAGAACAATCAAGGCATTTAGTCACACTCATTAGAAAAGGAAAAATGCACTACACAAATGAAGAAAATAAATTAAGAAAATGATTGTAGTTGCAGGCAATCCATAAATATACATGGATACTTAGACCTTAAACGTCTAAAATAAATAAGCCTCTATTTATAAGCACCCGCTGGAAAATAAGAGGTTATGAACACACCACTACAAGATAGAAAAATAATTGCCAACAAATTTAAAGGCAACTGCTAAAATATATTTTTTTTAGTTTTAGTTAATTAGTTACAATACAGATGTCACTCTAACAATATCATGTGACTGCCACTCAGGAGGTCCCAGCTTTTAATCTTGAGTCTCTTGAAATTTGAAATAAAACTACTATACCAACAATTCCCACCAGCGCGGTATAATAGGTCAATTTCCATTATGGAAGAGGCTCGAGCCCAACACATAACTGATACATATATGAGCCCAACTGAGACATATATGAGCTGAGATTCTGATGATCAATTTGATATACTTTTTTTTTTTATATGAGTATGTTATTCCACAGACTTTTTGTCCGTGCTCTTTTTATGTTTAATTTAATTGTTATGGTGGTTTGTTTATAAAATTAATGTTCTTGAAGTGGCTTTATTACATTTGGATAAAGCTTGAAGAGCGCAATTCATGTGTCATAGATGTTGAGCGACAACATGTCTTTTGGGGTTTCTTCTTGGCGCTGGTGGTCTTGTTGTTGGTGAAACCCTTCTACTTGTAGATTTTTCTGTCCTCTGTGATGTTGTGATGATGATAATTTGATATACTAAAGTTGAAGACTGTTTGTTCGAACGCGTTAATCTTAGGTACCACACTTACTTACACTTAGGTACTTGCATTCTATAAAACCTTATTGTTTAAAATAGCCTATTAATAGAGAAAATTAAAAGAGTTATGAGATATAGGAGCAAAGCAGTGTCTATAAATGTTAGGAAATCGACTAAAAATTGGCGATAATATAATATCACACATTCACTGTCCAACGCCGTTGCCTAGCAACTATTGAGATGAAATAATTGGTGACTGATGTATTGTAAATGTTATTAATATTGACATTATTATTCTCGTTTATTTCTTTATTTCATATTTGTACATTTTTAAATAGATTACAGGGGTAAACAAACACGCACACATACATATACAGTAAAAAACAAAACAAAAAAACTACAAACACACAATCTATTTAAAAGAGTAAAAATAGTGTAGCACCGGCAGCGGGTGTAAGGACCAAACTACCGGTGGTTAGGGATCCAGAGAGAGAAACCTCCTCACAATTCGTGCCGCGTCGAGGAGAACTGCCTTCTGCATCTGACCCTTGACCCAACCACCTAACGCGAGCCTCGAGAGATGTTGGTCGAGGCTCTTGGCCATTAAGCCATTGACCGAAACCACTATCGGTACAATGATCGCCGAGTCCACATCCCACATGTCGACAATCTCGTGAGCTAAGTCCAGATATTTAACTTGTTTATCTTTCTCAGCCTTCACGAGATTCTCGTCATGTGGAACGGTAACGTCGATTATCATTGCACGACGCTCTAGACGATCTATCACCACGATATCGGGCTTGTTGTCTACAACAGTCCTATCAGTGATGATAGATCGATCCCAGTACAATGTGACATGACTATTTTCGAGAACTACTTCTGGTACATACCTATAGTACAGCACTTCTACGTTGACAAGTTTGTACCGCAAAGCAAGTTGCGGGTGGATTATCCTGGCTACTTGATTATGTCTGTGCAAGTACTCGCCGTTAGAAAGACTAGAACACACACACACAGCACAGACAAAACCCTCAGTCTCTCCGAAAAGATTGCCGAAACGTAGCCAGGCTACCGAGGCTAAACTGTCTACTTTGGGACCATTTAGGGCCCTGTAGAATCTGCCATGCAGCTCCTTGCTCTGCCATACATCCTTGCGGTCGTTGGTACTTAGTACTATAGGACTGCACCAATTCTCCTTAGCCAACCGCAGCGGGGTGAGTCCACTATCTACTGCGACCACATCACGATGCACCACCTTTTATTGACATTATTATTAAGATCACGCTACTAGGTAACAACTGGATAATAAAAAAAATGAACCTAAATTGTAACATTAAATACCTAGGTAGTTATTTAATCCATGCAAACGTAGCTACTGGTATATCTAGTTTAAATATATAAATAATTGCTAAAAAGCTTTTTTGTAATTTTTTTATTATTATTATTATGTTCTGGAAAAACCGAAACGATGTTTATTTGCAGTAATTTTATTATAGGTATGTACATCTATGAGATGTACATATAATAAATAAGAATGGATCTAAATCTAAACTAAGAATGAATCCAAGAATGAATAAAATAAGAAATGAACATATAAGAGGAAGTTTAAAAGATGCGCCAGTGACGGAAAAGTTAAGGAGTGAAAGATTGAGATGGTATGGACATGTGATGAGACGGGATGAAAGTAATGTTATGAGGAAAGTTTTAAGTATGAATTTTGAAGGCTTTAGGGGTAAGGGAAGACCGAAGAAAAGATGGATGGACTGCGTGAAACATGACATGGATAGACAAGGAGTGACCACAGAGATGACGTCTGATAGGGTTGTACGGAAGGAGAAGACATATTGCGTCGACCCCAAATAAATTGGGATAATAGCAAGTTGATGATGATGTACATCTATGAGATATGTATATCCAATAAGTAAACAAGAGAATAAAAGTAACTACTTAATAGAAAGGAAAGACACATTCGTAAATATTTAACTTTTACTGTATTTCTATCTCACCTGTTTAGTAATTTAATTGTAAAGAACTATGTCAAAATCTTTATATGTATGTATGTATATGTATGCATATCTATGTATGTGTATGTGTATATGTATGTACGTGCGTGCGTGTGTATGGGTATATATTTTTAACTACAACTAAAAATATAAAAAAAAATATACATGCAGGCTTTCTTCTCTCACCCTGTACTACTTTTACATGAATGTGTATATTTGTCCAATCGGTGGTAAACGGTGTGGATATCACTTTTTTTTTATATTGTATAACTTCAAACCACTATAACCAAACTTCATTGTGATATTGTTTGTTTACCCAAAAAGGGAAAAAAAAGTACAATAAATAGAATAGATCAATCAACTTAATGGATTATGTTACCTAAATATACCTTTGAACGATACGAACGATATTAATTTAAAATTATATATGGCAAAAATTTCAACACAAATTCATATTTTTAAACACATATCTGATTTTAGTTTATATTTTCGGTATGCTATATATGTATGTCAATATATGAACCATCCATCCATCAACCTTCTATTATAGCAGCCTCGCTTGGATTGGGTATTTTTATTTTATATTATAAGAGTCGCTTGATAATACTTGTAAATGCTTAGCAAGAACTATTAAATCACTTTTAGTCATATGTACGAATATTAATAAAAAGAAGATTTTAAATCAAGATAATAAAAAAAATATTATATATATATATATATATATATATATATATATATATATATATATATATATATATATATATATATATATATATATATATATATATATATAGAAAATACTAGAAGGAATTATTTCTTGTATAGTTTACAGTCTCTAACATGAACATCCCATTATTGCAACGGTCCTTTTCACTATACACTACCGGTACAGAACCAGTTGCTTTTAAACATTATAAGATTTTCTTTCCTTATAGATTTTAATTTAACTACTATCTTAACTAATAGAAATTCAAATAAAAAACTGAATAACATATGACCGTTTTAAAAATATAAATACTGATTATTAATATCTCAGATATATAACTATATTCATATGGAACCGAAACTATTTTAGTACTAAATATTTTATTTAATTAATCACAAAATATACGAAAAAAATGCTCTAAAACCCTAACAGCAAGATAATAGTAACACGAAATCGAACGTACAATAATAAGATCCAGTAACATCTCATTCATTAAATCTATTTGAAATATACTACTTAAAAATAATTAAAATATAATATTATAACTCACCCAACACAAGTATTATTCGCATCATAGCTGCACACTTAATTACAAAAAGAACATTAAACAGGCTTGTGTATTTTAATTAAAAAATTTCGCGCACGTTTCGCGAGATGTTTTTGTGTAAGAGAGATGCACGTGTTCACACCGTAACTAGTCCATGCAGACTGCGCTCGCGCAAGTCGTATAGTGTAAACCTTCTTCGCTACCGGACATTGTAAATTATGTTTAATTTTTAACCGACTTTAAAAATGAGAAGGCTCTCAGCTCATCATCATCATCATCTCATCTCATTATAGGTCCCACTGTTGTGCTCGAGCCTCCTCCATAATGGAAGGGAAATTGACCTACTATACCACACTAGTCAGACGTGTTGATATAGGGTTTAGAGTTTTCCTTCTCTTGCATAGATGTTATATGCATTTTTATATCCCTTAGTCAAGGTAAGGTAAGGTAAGATAGGAGGTGGTGAATTATATTCTTACTCCGTCACCACACGGAAAATTTGATATATCAAATTCTTATTATTATATTCTTCTTATATATCAAATTCTTATTATTTATGTAACAGCTATCTCACTTCGGCTTTTTGATCGTTTCAGTAATCCGTACATCACTAAGCAGCGTTAAAATCAGCGTTGCAGTGAAGCATATGTTGCAATGCACTTTATTGACAATATATTTCATTTATTTTTATTCTGTTATATTTTCAATTAAATTTAGCTATTATTATAATATTTATTTCATTCTACTTACTGTAATGCTATATTTAAATTTAAGCAAAGCGTATATCAAGTAGTTTTCTTTCTTTCTTTCGTACTGATGTTTTTTGTTTAAAAGCTAGTGCTTCCCATGTTGTTTCATTTAAATTCTAATCAAGATCTAGCGAGTAGTTTTTGAGTTATCTTCAATAATATCTATTTCGTTGACCTCGACCAAAACTGTTTGTTTTCAAGTTGTTGTTTTGGATTGTTTTGCTTGGACTAAAACTAAAACTATATTTATTTAAAAAATCACGCCTATTTACTATATAATCTATCACCCCATCAATCTAAACTGTTGGACCATGTCCACCTTAATCAACGATGTTATAATCGCCACGTTTATCAAACAATATATAACTTACCCAGTAGAATACTGCTATCCATTCTCTTGATGATCCATTAGCCGGTTTTAAGTCTTCCGCAGACATATAGTATTAGTAGATATTCTTAACTTTATACCTACCAAATAATAAGCATTATATTTCTAGTTAATAATGCATATTCGCTTCGCATTTTTAAATCACAGCTATGAATCATTATAGGCTGTAACATTCCGCTGTTACCATCTAAATCATCAAACTTAATAATCATGATTAGATTCATGGTCCGTTCACAGTGAAACGAAACTTCTATACTTCAGACGCAATAGAACAAAAACGTCGTCTATAATGTAACTTGAAAATTTAGAACCTCAAATGACACGTACGTGTTAGTGAGTTAGAAAACTATTATATAAGATATCCATCTATTTTACTTATTAAACTGATCATAAATAGCCTGAGAATGTGAGATGTATATTTTTATGAATTAAATTGCCATCTACTACCGGTTATAACTTCATACTCCCTGTTGCTACTGAAAGTTTCTTAACTGATAACCCTTCGATACTTAAACCAAGATTCGAAAATACGATCTCGTAATCAGGGATTTAATAGTGATAAGTCTACACTATTGTCAGTTTTCTGTCTACAGCCGGGGACCGTCCGGGATAGTCCACACTCTCGCAGAATATCAAGGTCTGAGCAGTGGTAATGTGCTTCGTTCCGTGAGCGAGAAAGCCAGAACCCCAAATTTCTGGGTGGGTTTGGGGTTTTCATTGGTAGGCAGCGGCCTATCTATACCACTGGTATTGCCAAGTTCCATGGGCGGCAGTATCACTTACCATCAGGTGTGCTGCTTGCACATTTAACTACCACTAAATACTTTGAGCAACGTTTAGTTTATTTAATTTTTAGAAGAATTTGCAAATTTTTAGTCAACGCTCACCCTAAAAGAGAAATCTTCGTATCGCGAAAGATTTTACAAATAATTAACGGGTTTTATAACACCCACACACATAACAACCACATGTGAATCGCATAGAAATATTCTGCTTGAGAATTAAATTAATTAGTACACTAACTACAGAATCAAATACTTGTTGTCTATGTTTTTAACTTTTTCAATCCACTTTTTTAGTTTTGTATTAGATGCCTAATGCATCACGATTAGCAGAGGGCTAAGTTAGTCGTATTGTTAAAGTACATATAAGGATACAATAGACTCTTAGTCAATCTTTCATCAATCCATTAATTTCTTACCCGTATCTGTTTAAAAAACAATCCTGGGTTGTTAATAAATCATGTCAAAAGATAAAAACTCGAAGTAAAACCCTGCTTAACCAGTGTCACCACTATATAGTAAGTTAATTTCATTTATATTGACCCATTAGTTAGAACTTTATGAGCTGATGAAAAAAGAAAGATTATTAGAACACAGACTTAAATAAAAAAATCAATAACCGTAACGTAACGTGCATAAAATATTATAATAACATAACCAGTTGTTGCTTGAATCATCTTACTGCCTAAGAGTTGCGTTTAATAAACAACGTTGCCGGTATTGATCTAACGAAGCATAAAATAAAGTAATTAGAATTTCAGATACATTTTTTATCATTATAACGTGTGATAATGGTGAATCGAAATTAATGTACAATAATTATTATATTATCTCAATAAAATATTCTTCTCCGTATGGTTTCGGATTATAACAAGGCGCGGAGAATCCTTTCCTAGAAAATACACATCTATTTGATTATTACTCTATTAATAAAACAAAGATATATATATATATATAATAAAATAATCATGACCCAATATCGAGTTTAATGAACCTGTAACTGAGCACATGGTTAAAGCCACCTACGCGATATTAACGGGAACCCATTGTAAACAAGATGGATCAGAAATACCATGACCATTTAACAAAGCATCAGATAAGGACTTACTGTATCTTAATACCAATGAACTGTGCCTCTTTGTCTTCAAATTGAGGTGTGTTGACTCATATTAACGGCTCTTATTTTTTGTTATTATTAGGGTTCCGTAGTCATTTGGTAAATTAGAAATCCTTAAAATATTAGCGTAGTGAGACCAATTGAGGCTGCTAAAACAAGAGCGGTCTAACTAACAAGAACCATGTTTTACAATATGCAAGGAATTAAAATTAAATTCAATTTAATCGATTTAAATATAAGCCGCAAATTTACTAGTATTGTCATCTATTGCTTATAAAAAATAATTGGGCCGCTGTAGTTTTGTAGATTAATATTTTTAGATTACGAAATTGCAATTAGGTTAAAAGTTGCAAAAATGCAGTTAGGTCACTCTGGTTCAATTAAAAAAAATAACTTACCATCCTTTCTTTTCCGTGAGTCTAACTAAAAACAACTAAGGGTTCTTGAATAAATAACTTTACTACTGGGAACTAATAACCTGTTATTCTGAGTTCGCTTACAGTTATTAAACCTATTTAAGCATTTTAATTATTTCTCAGGCAACGCACGAGGACGTAAAAAAGGATAATTTAATAATAGCATAGTTACTATATACGTCGTTACGCTGTTGTCTTCTTCTTCAAGCAATACAATACTATTAAACATATCATTTTCATTATCCTGCTCTTATCCCAATTACTTAGGATTTTCGTGCAAAAGTTATTGGTAGTAGTTTTATGACCAGCCAACGTCTGCCTGACGTCAGCCTTTCTTGGGAATGTAATTATTGACCAAAAGGCATCAGTCAATATAAATTTACTATAAAATACGAAGAAGCATAATACCACTTTAGTCAAATGGCTAGGTAATAGGATTTTATTTCTAATTTTCTTTCTCTTGCAAAACCTTTTTGCTTACGTGTCTTATTCGTCTTTTACAAGAACCATGGAACAGATACGGTGGTGAATTATATTCTTACTTTGTCTCCATCAGAAAAATACGAGGATAAGAAATACAAGAAAACATATCCGCAGTCAGTTCCAACAAAATTCAATCTGAATATCACAACAGAACCCTTCGCTATACACTATCCGACACACACTTTAATAACTATGTGTATTTAGGATCGATTGCAAGAAATCCACTTAAAATTTAAGCAATTACAAATATTTAGTAAATATTAAATTATTAATATACATTCATAACGTTTTCCTTATAAATAAATTTATCTTTAATATATTTTGAGCTGTGTGGTAGCGGCTACGAATACTACTAACCCTTACTTTGCTCGTGGATGTTGTTGTAAAAGTCGACTGAGAGCCCTTTAACGACCTGGGCTAACTCCACCTGATGCCGTTTGGTCAACAATTACATTCCCAAGGAGGGTTGACGTCTGGCAGGCGGCCGGTCATAAAACTATTTCCAAAAACTTTTATAATATGTACTATGAAGAAAGAGTACATATTGTATCAACCCCAAGTAATTGGGATAAGAGTAGGAGAATGGTTATGATATTTTGTACCTATCTACATTTGCCTTGCGGCAGCCGCGAACATTATCAAACCTTAATACCTAACTCATGGCCTTTATTAAAACTGACTAATAACTCTGTATTAATTTTTGCCAATTCCACCTAATCCTATATTATAACTATTTGATTTCCAAAGAGTTTTGACGTCAGGTTAGTCGTAAATTTCACCAAAACCGCAGATAAATGGTTTTTACTTTCACCTGTTTTAAGAACTGCAGACACATTCTGCGAATCTCATATAAGTGAGACGAGGATAGGAAGATAATGATAACTGAATGGTTTCTGGTCGCTCGTTCAATAGACATTTAGAGGAAATATATCGCAGTTATTGCCCACGCCATCTTTCTATCGCCATCCAATGAAATGGCCGTAGTATAGTCAGATCATAGCTTGACAAAACAAAAAATAAAAACGATGATATATGAAACTTGCACGTGTTCATAATTAGTGTATAAGGTATTTCTAAGATTATTATTCTATACTGGAAAACAATGGAAATATAAGATTCTATTTTCTATTACGGTTTTATTTTACGCTAGTATATTGTATAGAAAGTTGTAAGACATTAATCCAATAACCTTTATAAAGGTATGCTACAGTATTTAGCACATCCTCACGTAGGAATAATTTTATTGTTGTGAGATGACGCCAACGAATATAACCAACACTTACACAGCTCGTGGTTGTCGGGTTTCAATCGACCTGAGTCAACTTTATCTGATGGCGATTGGTCAATAATTTCATTCCCGAGGAGAAGATTAACGTCAGCATAGCGACTGGTTATAAAACCATTGCTAAAACTTTTTGTTTATGACTGAAGTCAACCCAAGTGGAGTCAACCCAATATGTACTTCACATATTGGGTTGACTCCAAGTAATTGAATAACAGCAGAATAATAATGATGATAATGACGCAGGAATAAACCATCTACAAAGTAGTATTTGAATAACAGGAAATGTCTACGAACATAATATATGTCCAAACATATTCTAATTAAAGGAGATCACAGTCTTTTTTCAGTCAGACCGACCGCATTCGTAACGACGACGTAAGAGAACGAGTAGGTATGAAAGAGAGTATTGGTGTAAAGATGCGAAAGGGAATGCTCCGATGTTCGGACATGTGGAAAGAATATTGAACGAACGTCTGGTTAAGAAGATATACAATGCGAAAGTGGAAGGATGTAGGTACCGGGGGAGACCGAGACTAACCTACCTAGACCAGATTGGTCATGTACTGATAGAGTTCTCTGGCACTGTGTTCTCTCTGCCTACCTTGCAAGGGATATGGCGTGATGATATGTATGTATGTACAGTCTTTTTTCTTTTAAGTACAGCACTAAATATAACTGAACCATATCAAAATTAAACCTATATGGCTTTTCATATATATATTGCTAATAATATGCTAATATAGATAATAGTATGATGAATGTAAACGCCATTTCCAATATATAAAAGTTCTTAGATAAATAGAAAATATAAACTTTCTGTTAAGTAACAGAGTAAGCATACAGTTTACCATCTTTTTTCTTACCCGTTGACATCGTAAAATATAACTAAGTGATATAATAGACATATAACATCTATGCAAAAGAAGGAAAACTTGAAATAAAACACAATAGCAACCTATTTCACTACCGTGGTGTAGTCCATTTCCCTCCTATATTGGATGAGGCTCAAGGCCAGCAATGGATTGTATTATATACTTCGATAATGAAACAGGAAGATATAATTCAATGAGATTCCTATCAGAATATTCTCAATGGCACAAAATAGACTGGAAATAGCCACATAAAATTCTATGTCAAAAACAAGATGCATTGTTCTTCTGCACAAACATTCGAGGATAAATCAGTAGAAGATATTATCACATTTATATTAAAAAAAAATCCATGATACACAAAATCATTCATAGAAATTGATGAATCATGTGCGTATAAATTCAAGCATCAAACTCAAACTAGTATAAGTTAAAACAAAAGTGACACCACATAATTTTAATACGTAAACAAAATAAAACGTTTACATTCACTTTCTTTATTCTCTCCCGCGTGTCTTTTTTGTATGGACAACCAGTTGCTAGCGACAAACGCACCTGACACACTTCAACCGTCCATGTCACGTTTCTAAAGAGTTAACCGACTTTATACATTGACGGTTTTTAACATTAACTTTACTCAATATAGCGTAATAGGCCGTTAATGTATTTATTAGAGAACTATTTAATGATGGACTAAATTGTAAGACGTTTTTGTAATGTATTAGTTTAAAGAACAAGAGAAAGTAATAGCTATATAACCGAATATATCTAACTCTTTTAAAAATTTAATAATTTTTATTATTTTTAAGGATGGTTAGCTTGAAATCTCGAACTCTGAGACTTGATATTTTAAGATAACTTATGTCAACTTATATAAGTTAGCCTTGCCATTCAACGTGGTAATGCTGCCAGCCTTCTGAGCATATTACCGGTGGACAGTGATGTGATGCGGAGGAATATTTCGATGCCTGATTGCGCATTTTGTTCTTTATTCCTTATTCTATATTGCTTCTTTTTTTCTGTAAATATTTTAATTTAAAACTTAGCGTTAAATGTACATATTATTGTAAAAAATAATCTATTATAGTTGTTCATTTTAAAATGCAAAAATATCGTTAGATGGCGCTGTGCTTAATTTGAAAGATTTTTTATTTGCACAAAACATTGTATCAATAAGTCTAATATAATAATAAAATAATATGTTACCTTATTACATTACATTTAACTAATATTCGGTTTTATTCGGATTGTCTACAAGAGATAATATTATGTATTCAAACGGTATCATGTCAAGGTGAAACTCAAGTGAAATTGTCTGTCGCGTTTGCAGAACACGTATTATAAATTGAATAAACTATATACATTCAAAGAAGTAATTATAAATATAACTATTTTAGGCTCATCTTGTTCTTCATTAATAGACATCTTATTATAGAACAAGCTTAGAGTTGAGATACAAATATGCTACATATAGAAATGGTGAAAGTGGTAATTAGTCATAATCTTTATTTGACCTTCACGTAATACTGTAATGTCATCTCTGTGTTCAAATTCAAAGTCAAATTCATTTATTATGCATAGACTCTGCGAGGGCACTTACATATTGTCAGTTTTAATTAAATTAATACAATAAATTACTACCGGATCGGAAGTAGACCACTACTGAGAAGATCCGGCGAGAAATTACTTTTAAATTTTTTGGAGTTTACTCTTTAAGAATCGATTTTCATACAAGGCGCCCGGTATGAGAAAAAAATGAGGAGTAAAATCTAGTGATCGAATGACCTCGTTACGTTTTTGGTGCGCAACCTATTCTGCGCACCTTTCACTTTCTGACGTGAGATAATACTTCACTGAACAGTTTTAATAAATGTAAATATATATATATATATATATTATTTTTAGTCAAATGAGCTTTTTTTGCGCCTGTTTTGATAATCGTGTTTAAGGAGTAAACTCCAGTCGTGCGTCGGAGCTGACACACACACTTTTTTTCTATTGCTTATGGTGGCAAACGAGCGAGCATCACATACCTGATGGTAAGTGTTACGGCCGCCCATGGACCTTTGCAATACCAAGGGTAGCATTTTTTTTTTTCTGCAAGGTGGATCCATGGATGTGGTCGCGCCCCGACAAATCCATCCGGGGCAACAAAAGAGGCGGCGCGCAACCCCATGGACCCACCCTGCAAACCTCTTTTCGCCGTGCGAGCAGGCCACCGGTACCCGATCTTTGTCTTCGGTGGCCCGCCCGGCAACGAAGGGTATAGCTAGGCCGCTGCCTACCAATACAAAGCCCAAACCCATATACATATATATATATATATAATTTTTAGTCAAATGAGCTTTTTTTGCGCCTGTTTTGATAATCGTACTTAAGGAATAAACTCCAGTCGTGCGTCGGAGCTGACACACACACTTTTTTTTATAAAAAGAATGGTACAACATGTTTAATAAGAAATAGCTCCAGTGTGATGCCCTTTGAACCTAATGGTTCAAATAAACGTGCCTCCATGTCTATCTATATATCATGTACGGATTGTACATTCATCTCTTCTTTAATTTTTCCTTACCTAAGGGTAAAGCTTTGACATTAATATTTAAAACTTACCTTTCAACATAACTTTCATCCCTTTCATTCCTTTCACTACATCATTCATTTATAATTATAGACCAAAAAATTATGTAACTGGCAATTTGCCGTATAATTACGACACACTTTTAAGATTATTTATTGCCTATATATATTAGCAATAGAACCATCGCAAAACGGCATCCCTTTATAAGAATCAATTTGTTCATTTACTATCGCTGACCCCCTGAAGCGCTGCAATAATACCAGTTAATATATCTTTATTAACTCTAAACTACTATTTCATATTGTTACAAAGATAACATCATTTGATTAATTAAGAACGATAATATTATTTTGATAATTTATATGATCGTTTGCAGGGGTAGAAACTATTTTGTTTTTAACCGACTTCCAAAAAGGAGGAGGTTCTCAATTCGAACGCTATTTTTTTTTTTGTATGTGTGTTACGCGATAGCAACGCCAATTATGGATGGACTTTTATAATTCTTTCTTTGTTAGAAAGAGGATACTCTAAGGGTGGCCCCATATGCAGGGTATCAGGATCTGATGTTGGGATCCTGGGAAAATCGAAAGTAATTCCTTAAAATGTAGGGCAAAAATGCTGTTTTTGACTCCTCTATACATAATTTATAGTTCATCTAATCTAAGAAGTGCATTTTGACGTTTTGCAGTTTTTAATACACAATAACCTCGGTCAAACGTATACACATGATTGTAAACACTAAATCTGAAATTTTTAACAACTATTAAGTTATTTACATAATTAACATTGCGGGTGACTTTCTTGTACAATAATCTAATGTTGAAACTCGTAAAAATCATTTAAAATAAAAATAACATGGTAAATAGTAATTGTCATTGACGACCTAACAATGTCACGTCATCACGTTCTATACAATAGTGCTTGACAACTTCCAATTCACGAATATCCAAATAATCGGTAAAAATATTAGAATAATACAATTAATCGAATAGAGATTTTGACAGAGATGTACATTTCGACACTTTGATTGATGAGGCAATAATTATTAATGTTCGCGACGCTGATAATTCAAGTAATATTAGTAATTCTTAATAAATAGCTATTTTCAAATCCAGTTTTCGTTTTTAATTAACCTAATCCTACTAAATATAATGAATAGATTCTATGCTGAAATAATTAAATTTGTTTAGTACTAATTTCAGTGTCGCGAACATTAATAATTATTTTCTCATCAAAGTGTCGAAATGTACATATCTGTCAAAATCTCTATTCGATTAATTGTATTATTCTAATATTTTTACCGATTATTTGGATATTCGTGAATTGGAAGTTGTCAAGCACTATTGTATAAAACGTGACGACGTGACATTGTTAAGTCGTCAATGACAATTACTATTTACCATGTTATTTTTATTTTAAATGATTTTTACGAGTTTCAACATTAGATTATTGTACAAGAAAGTCACCCGCAATGTTAATTATGTAAATAACTTAATAGTTGTTTAAAATTTCAGATTTAGTGTTTACAATCATGTGTATACGTTTGACCGAGGTTATTGTGTATTAAAAAATGCAAAACGTCAAAATGCACTTCTTAGGTTAGATGAACTATAAGCTAAATTTGTGCTTTTTAACAAGTTGAGATCGTTGCTTCTCGATTTGGTTTGATAACGTTCGCGAATCAAACCGAGTCGCTGAGAATGACTTTCTGTAGTTTCACTATGCCTAGATAAGTTTGTGTATGCCCTCATCTGAGAAAGCCTATTGACCCGCTGCTCGTCACTCTCATTTGTAATATTTATCCCATTTCCCAACCCCATTTTTCTTTAAACGAGTGTCTCTCTCGTCACTCGTATCTTCCAAACGGTGCTGTCTCATTTGAGCAGCCCGTTTACTAGGTCTACCTATTAAAAAAAATCTGAATTCACTTATTTTCCACTAAAAACCGGCAAATAAAAAAATATTTTTAGAAAAAACAAAAACCGACTTCAAAACTATACCTACAATAAACGATATACAATAAACTTACACTAAAAAGTAGAAAATAATTCTTTTAATTAGTTTAATCTCAAAAGAATAACAGAACAATTTACGAAATTATAGTATACCTACCTATTTACAGGTAGGTATGTAAAAACTTATACTATGTCAAGAAAAATGGATAATAATATTGTATTTTGTATTTCAAAGCAAGGAGCATTGAAATATAATAAACGAAATTATTAATATTTATTTACAAGTACTATTTTTTTGGAGTCGGTGCCAGCCAAGGACAGTTTTTCTACTTTGCGAACATCACGCGGCTCACGCAGTACCTACCTGACCTACGCAAAGATGGCAATCACTGCGAATAGAGCGATAGCCGGAGCGAGGCAGGTGCGAGAAAGGAGGGGCGATGTCACTGAGTGAACTACCCGAACGCGGGCAGATTTCGTTGATGATTTAATGCGCTTAAAAGATTTATGCAAGGGAATTTAATTTTGATTTAGCTGGCACCGACTCCAAAAAAATAGTACTTGTAAATAAATATTAATTTCGTTTATTATATTTCAATGCTCCTTGCTTTGAAATACAAAATATAATATTATTATCCATTTTTCTTGACATAGTATAAGTTTTTACATACTTACCTGTAAATAGGTAGGTATACTATAATTTCGTAAATTGTTATGTTATTCTTTTGAGATTAAACTAATTAAAAGAGTTATTTTCTACTTTTTAGTGTAAGTTTATTGTATATCGTTTATTGTAGGTATAGTTTTGAAGTCGGTTTTTGTTTTTTTCTAAAAATATTTTTTATGTTTACTCTAATAAATGGAATTACCTTTCGTAGATTAGTTCTTGCCGTGGGTGACTTAAGAAATGATTGCCTATTTTCACTAACAACTCTTAATTTTTTAGTAATACCTAAAGCAAAATGAACGATACTTATTTGTATGTACAATTGAGAATACGGATTGCCATAAGCCACGATCCTGGCATACCTCCATCGCTTCATTCACACTCATCACAGTCTTCATGCATGCTCTACGATTACTCATATTCTTAATATGACCTCTCGACAATACATCTCCAGAAAAGAAAAGAAAAATAAAATGATTAACAATAAATGTATTTAAACTTAGTTGTTTTTATTAGAATCAGCATTATTATGTGAATTTTTCCAAATATTATTAAAGACTACGTCAATTAATACTCCCCATATATTGTCTAAAGCGTGTTGTTGAATACCTTTATATATTTGCATAGCGAATTCCATAGCGTAAGGTACACCATACACCTGTAAAAAAAGTATTAAGTTTTAAGTAACTAAAAAACTTCGGTGAAAAATATTTATTTTTAACAAAATCATTAAGAGTTTATATATGTGCAAACTGTGATTTTTATTACTTTTCATTCCAAAAATCAAAATTATTTATTTACTTTGGACAACCAAAAATTATACAGGCATTCTCTCCAAGTTATTCTCAATGGTAAATTTATAATTTTCAATCTACCTAATATGCTTCTGGTATTTGGTTCTTCACAGTGAGAAATGTAATTGACCTACTATATATACTACATGTCACACCACGGCCCTCAACACTTGAGCCCGAAAGCTGTACAGTGAAATAAGTTTACATAACACTGATGCCGCTCTAGCTGAGGCCATGGGTGAGAGAGAGGTTTTTGGCAGTTCAAAAACTCCCCCACCCTAACATTTTCGTAAGAAAAAATTACATGAATACATATTAGTTTTATCTCATACATATTTTATTAACTTGAACTCTCTTCGAGATTAAAACTTAACTATATAAAATATTATATAGCTAAGTTTTAAAATATAAGTATATTTCTAAAGAAAAAGAAGTAGACCACTTAGAAGATGGATAGACGACAGTAAAACCATAGCTGGATACACATGGACGAGAACTACGAGGGACAGGGAGAAATGGAGAAGGATGGAGGAGGACTTTTTCAATAAATGACATACCTACAGACAGGGCTGTCGTTGCATAATAGTTAAACGTAGAATGTAAGAAAAGAAAAAAATACTGAGTTAAATGTAATATGCAGATATTTAGATACATATGTAAATTATAAATTGTAATACTGTCTGAAATAAAGGCTATTATTATTATTATTGAAACTTACAACTACTTGATACATTTCTAAATGTATACCTAATAATAAAAAAAAAATATTTAAAAATATAAAAAGCGTATTGACCCACCGGCAGCGTATACAGGGACCAAGCCGCCAGTGGTTAGGGTTCTAAAGAGAGGAACATTTATTATTATATATAAAATATAGCTTAGCTAAATAATAGAATTAAGATCAATAATATAGAATATTTGTTTTCTTACAGTAGAAGCATAGTCGACACTGCTACCAGATACTTTCCCATACCAGTTATACAAAGTGTCTGTGGTTACGGCAAGAATTCGGAAGCTAGAATTCTTCATAGCTTCATCGATATCGCCTTTTAAATCGATATACTTATCATCATCGGTCTGACTGTCTGTGTATCCTCGTGGATAAAGAATTGCATCACCCTGAAAAAAATTTACAAACAAAATTGTCACCAAAATGGATAGTTTGCCGCCAAACAATAGCTTTTAAGAAAAAAAAATATTTTCTTTTGAGATGATTCCCATTTGATGATGATGTAAAAACATAATGTTTACCCACCCTGTTATCAGCATCTCAGCTCATATATATCCCACTGTTGGGCTCAAGCCTCCTCCATCGTGTGGGGAAATTGATCTACTATACCACGCTGGTCAGACGTGTTGGTATTGGGTTTTGTGTCAACTTTTAGTCAACTAAAGCATGCTTCATTAAGAACGAAAGAAAAAAAAAATTAACATGTTGGTATAAGTTTTTATGTCAACCTTTTCTTGTCTTGCAGTTAAATTATTTACATATCGCAAGAGACGTACCCATAGTACTCTAGCGAAAAAATTAAAGGAATTGTATATACGTATTTTTTAATCATCAACACAAAAAAAAATCTAGAATTAATTAAAATATGTAAATAAATATGTAAGTATATGTATTCAAAATACCTTGAAAATTTTTTCGTCATATGATGAAGCATGTACGTGTATGTAAGCTACAATTTTATGACTGTATTGGTGCAATACATTTCGGACAGCTTTCGTTTCTGCTTCTGAGAACGGCATAGATCCCGGATACACGGGACTACACGAACTTATCTTCTGCGTATTATTCCATGCTACATCAAAATTACGGTCCAATGCTACACCTGGGCAATTAGTCTGAGGTGACATATTTTTATTCCAATATTGACCAGCGTGGGACTGCAAAATTATTGATATAACATAAAGGCAACATATTGAACTAAGGCATAGATCCTTGTGTATTAAAATAATTTTTAAGAACAATATACCACACTAATTAAAAATTACTTTTGTATTGGAGGAATTTGCAAACACACAATAAAGATACATAATCTATACCTACTCTCTGAACAAGTATTTGTGGCACATAAAAACTTGCCCTGAAAAACGAACTAATTACAATTAGCACGGTAAGGTCTTTTTCGTTTCATTCATACTCAATATATTCTATGTCTGCACTTATGGATACTCTTAAATTGAACTAACGTCAACACAGTTTGAAAACGACATTGTCTTTCCCTTGTAACTATCCCATACACAGCTGTTCTGTGCACTTACTTCAAATTCAATGCTTATTTACTCAGTCTTTCTATATTCAAATTACTTCAATATACATTTTCAATCTTTGTCACTACTTCTTCAATCATTCCACAGCGTATTCTAATAACATTATCCCTAATTTTATGTGTAAAATTTACACCACACATAGTTCCAAGAGCTCTCATGTCTACAGCATTCTAGCATTTATTCTACTTTAATATCTTTGCTAAAATAATATTATATATAATTAATAATAATAATATTACAATTATATTAATAATAATTAATTATAATTATGTATTATACAATAATATTATATATATTTGCTACAATAATATTATACTTTAATATCTTTCTCTCTGCAAGGGATATGGCGTGATGATATGTATGTATAATATCTTTGCTCGTAAATCTAGTTTTTACTGGGACACATAATCGTAGGCACTAATACTCCTCTATGTACTGCTAAGCGTGTCTTTTAGATACATAGTACCCCATTTTTTGGCAGCATTAATTCCTCTGACATTCATAATTTTTACTATCTGTGTCTTTTAAACACACCTAAATATAGTAATAATTATTAATTAACTACAATTTTTATAAATTATTAATATTCATTCATACATATTATTCTAAAATAGATCATTATTTTCATCTAATATACATTATTGTATATAATTAAATAATTCTGAGAAAAGAAACACCATATCTCTAAGTAACTCCGATCGTGTGACTTAAATTTGTAGAAGAAGAAATGTACTGAAAGGTATATTTACGTTACAAATTGCTGCGTATCCATCGGGATTAGCCATTGGTATCAAAAATATATCAAACTTTTCCAAATGCTTGTCAGTATAATATTTTAAAAGTTTATTAAACAAATTTTCATCGCCAATTAAATGTCTCATTCCCATTACGCTAAGGCCATGTACGATGAATATAATCTTTTTCTCGGGAACTTCATCTGCGTACTTGTTTTCCTTAACGCGAAAATATGTATCACCTTTTTCGCCTTCGGTTATTTTTAAAAGTACTATACTATTATATTCAACTGTTTGACCTATCACTTCTATTGATATGTTCATGATTTCTTTGTGCCTATGTACGAGTCGTTTCATTTGCATCTCGATCTAGAAAATACGATAATATTTTAAATTACACATAAAGCATACTATCCGTGTGGTGACGGAGTAAGAATACAAATCACCACCCTCTATCTTACCCGTGGGTGATCGTAAGAGACGACTAAGGTATATAACGTCTACGCAAGAGAAGGAAAATTCGAAACAAAACCCTATACCAACACGTTTGACTTGTGTGGTACAGTATAATAGGTCAATTTCCCTCCCATCACGGAGGAGGCTCAAGCCCAAGAGTGGGACTGAGATGATGATGATGATAAAACGTATATCTATCTATCTAATATCTCTAAACATGCAATTCTTTTTTTCTTTTATATATTTTTGGAATCTTTGCAATCGTTCTAACTAGAGTTTATCTATAGAATATATCGTTTTGTCAGTGTTTTCATTCCATGAAAAAATATAATTAGAACATGACTAGAATATTAAGGAAAATTTGCCCACTGTCGATAAGAATAGAAAAAGCTCAGTTGGAATATCGAGCAGTCTCGTCCAGGTAGCCCCGGGCCGATCCTTGGTTTCCGTTTTTTATTTTTCCATTATTTTATTAATTATTTTTAATATCTACATAAATATATTTTTCAAAGAACACTAAAAAGAAAATTCAGAGTTTTGTTCGGTCATTCAGATATTATGTTAAAGATAAATACTTTTGATTTTGATTAAGTGATCTCTCAGTTAAGTATAAATGTGTCGTCATCCCTTAGAATTGGCTAAACGAGCACCTGGTGAGCAGGCACCAGTCCTGTCAAATTAATAGCAACACTGCTATCATCATGGCGATAATGGGTTTGCAATTCAAGAATTGCTTCATAAAGATGCACATGTCCAACAAAGGCCATCGATAGGCTGATAAATAAATCGAAACACCTCCATTCTCGATTAATTCCTTCCAAATAGATAAGTTTTCTAAAATGTAGGTATCTATTTATTATCTTCGGAATATATAATCAATAACTATATCCACAAGTGTACCATTTACGTATTAGTAATAAAATTAAAACAAAATCTACGTAGTAAAAGACCAGGGATTCATTAACCATATCGGTTTATATACATCTTACTGCTGGGCTCAAGCCTCCTCCATAATTGGAGGGAAAATTATCAACTATACCATACCGATCAGGAGGTTAGTATAAGATTTCATTTAGTGGTAATATCAAGTGGTGGTGACAATTGTCATCATCATCATCATTCTCCTCCCAATTGCTTGGGGTCGATACAATGGGTACTCTTTTTTTATTATAGTATATATTGTAAAAGTTATTGGCAATAGTTTTATGACCGGCCGCCTACCAGACGTCAACCCTTCTTGGGAATGTAATTGTTGACCATACGGCATCAGATGGAGTTAGCCCAGGTCGTTATAAGGCTCTTTAGTCTTCTTTTACGACATCCACGAGCAAGGCAAGGGATAGTAGTATTCGTAGCCGCTACCATACAGCTCAGGTGACAATTGTGTTGTTACTATTTCACAACAGATATTTTAACACTTACAGCATACGGACTTAGATCCTCTGATGACGTCACATTTGGTGAGCGCTTTCTTGTAGTACGCTGAGTTACTGTTGATCTGCGAATTAATTTGATTATTACATATTAATATTTTTTTCTGATAGCGTAATAGATTAAATAATATCGGCATACTTAGATAGATTCGATTTACGAATTTGTGTAATCTACAAATTCTTATGTATGGCTAAATTTTGAATGATAAATTGTATGTTTGTTCCTCAATATACAGAGGGCTTTTCTGTATAGCACGATACATATAGCTTTAGAAAAAATCCTGGCTTTTTTATTTTTTATTATGAGTAACATTCGACAGCTCGCAATCTTTACAAATTTGATACATTCACTCCTAAAATATTATGTGAAAACAGCAATTCAAAAAAATAATTTGTACTTACTTTTCAATAAATCCATTTATTCGCGTAGACCTGAAATAAAATAAGAAAGTGTAAATACAAAATACTAAACTGCTAACTTATCAATCAACCCCAA
This sequence comes from Lymantria monacha, assembly GCA_905163515.2. Lineage (NCBI taxonomy): Eukaryota > Metazoa > Arthropoda > Insecta > Lepidoptera > Erebidae > Lymantria > Lymantria monacha. The sequence continues at coordinate 12,336,642 of LR991098.1, read as the reverse complement.
AAAATAATAAAATTGAGATAAATTTCGTAATACGTTTATTATTTTTGTTGATAAAAAAAAAGAACAAAACTGATTGATTTATATAACTGACTATTATAACAGTTAGTTATAGAAATAGATCAGCTTTGTTTGATAATAGATTAAAAATACAATATGTCATTACCACTTGTTTGTTTGTGGGTGTCGTACAAACCGTCTAGAGGACAATCTGTGGGCGGTTTCAGTTACTAACTTGCTATCACAATATTAGTAAGCATAATGCCTGAAGTATTTCAGTATTAAGTATTCGTATTAAGTAACACTTATATAAATAAAATACAAAGTTTAAAGCCAGCATGCTTTAATAATTCCACACCATTTGTTATGCTTTAGCTTTGCAGTATGTTTAGGTGTTTCTAATTCAAATTAAAATTCATTTATTATTTATAAACCCCCGCGAAGGACAAAATGTCTGATAAGCTTGGTATAGTATATCAATTTTTCCCACAGTGTAGACGAGGCTCGAGTTTAAGGGTGGAACGTATATCTGATGAGATGATGAACCGTTGTTTCCCGTGGGTGTCATAAAAATCTGCTGAGAGTTCACCAGAAGAATGGGCCGGGTCACTCTCCAAGGAAACTTATAACAGCAATTGCGATCACCAGCATGCCTCCCAAGCTTGGCGATTATGCCATTAGCACCCTTCGTGGAGAGACTTATCTCCAATACTAGATTTTAGACTGATTAATTAATTAATGAATAAGAATCTAGTTAAATATTTCTCAAATCTAATTTTCTATTAAATATAGGCCAATTTATGAATGTATTTAAAATTAATAGATACTAATAAGAATTTCAATTCCAAACACACCTTACAGGATTTACTATCTTTACATACACGAGAACCTAATTTATTTACTAAATAAAACCTACCTTTGTTTCTACAATAACAAAGCACAGCGCAGCAAACAGCATATATAGTAATCGCCGACACTCGAAAAAGCAAATGTAAAAAGTCACTTTAATACAGGTTTATATTTTAGGATCGATATAGTTGCCGTAACACAATTGTGATTGAATAATTTATGCTCGTATATGATATTATACAATAGAAATATTAATTTACCGTAATGCATTTGAAGTTTTAGGCTTCGATTTGGCTCTTAGTTTTGGTTGTCCTTCGATATCTCTGACCTCTTCTGAATTTGTTTCGATAACGTTGTACTGTTCCTTATATACTGCTGTTTGTTGTTTCATCTCTTGAGTTATTCCAACGGTATCTATATTCGTCCGCCGACTTTCGGTGTGAAACCGATATATTTTCTTATTGTGAATATGGCTTAGGTTCTTGTCGCCTTTTGGCTCATTGCTTTGATTTTCACCACTTAATACTGCTAGAGGTCTAAAAAATGTACTATAATACTTAGTTAATGCTCTTTTTCGAGCAAAATCAGTGATTATTTAAGATATTAGGTGGTATTTAATATCATGAAATGTATTTTCAAGGAAATATAACATAAGGCAGGTCCACCGGCCAGACGTTAGTCCGGCTGTAAAATTTAACCAAAAATTTGGTGAGGACCTCACCCCTGTGTTCTATACATCATAAACTGAAAGGAGCCGTATCTACGTTTATAGAAATGCCTGCAGATAGATCACTATAGAGCCTGTTAAATAAAGAATTGACTTTTTCTGTGAAACGATAATTTTTTGTACGCTATCTACGTAAACGAAGCGACGGCAACAATTAGTATAAGTAAGTACCTTTGCATATAAAATTCTTTCATGTGTGGTGACATTGTTACAAATGTTTTTTTATTCGTCGTTTCTTTCGAGTAGATTTCTATGTTCCTGTTTCTCAACTGAACATCATGGGTTTTCTCTGTCTGATTTTCAGCTTTGTTAGGATAGTGGGTCATGCTTCCGTTGTAAGATTCAGTATCTCTCGGGTACCTGCCCAATAAACATCTGTATCATGAGTCACCGTTACGTTGTATAACGTAGATATTTTAACACCCGTAATGGTCGAAGGCTAATCCTAAACCCCTTTTGTAGTTTTAAGGTATAGAATTACAATTAGTACAGCGATTTCTTGAGTATTATAAAAAAAAATGACGTAATGATTAGAATGATAATTTATCGAGACTTAATTCTCATTGACGGACTATGCGAATTAAGTCTTGGTGATTTCAAGAAAAACTTTTAATTAATTTGTATGCTAAATTTTAATGCTGAAACATAGATACAGACAAGCATACAAGTAAAATTTATTTTGGTTTCTCTTCGTTATAGATTTAATGGGCTGTTATATAAATTAGAAAATGGACCCTAAACATCGTACGTAGCTTTTGGGGTGAAAAATAATGACTGTAAATTATTTACCTATCCCGTATTTAAATCTGGACTACCACTACACTACTAGTATGCAGGTGTAGTCGAAAGTCGTTATTCAGAGTATGACGGTATGTCTCTACATACCGTAGCAAATATTGTGGATTTAATCCACGTCATCTTGCCTGATTCACTGATCTATAAATGATTGTACCAAGTATAGGTTTAAATTGCATCTATCCATTATTCATATATTTGTAAGATTCCCCGTAATATAAAGATTTATTTTTTATTCGAGGGTGCCTAAAAAACCAAGCATCCTGATAATGCATTTTTTTTTCGTAATACTAGAATATACCCACCCACAGACGGTATAGTTATCAAATATTTTCATCATTCATCATCATCATTTCAGCCTATGGCCGCCCACTGCTGGACGTAGGCCTCCCTAGTGTTACGCCACAGGGTGCGGTCCTGTGCCGTTTGCATCCAATAATACCCAGCACCAGGTCGTCTGCACCTAGTTGGGGCGTCCTACACTGCGTCGTCCGGTACGTGGTCGCCACTTTAGAACCTTTCCTCTCCAGCGGTTGTCGGTTCTTCGAGCGCTCTGGCCTGCCCATTGCCACTTCAATGCGCTAATTCTTCGTGCTACGTCGGTTACACCCGTTTTTCTGTGGATTTCGGTATTTCGGATTCCATCTCGCAGAGAAATCCCGAGCATAGCCCGTTCCTTAGCACGCTGAGCGACTTTGAGCTTGGTTATGAGACCTACATTTAGGGACCACGCTTCCGTGACATAAGTCATCACTGGTAACACACACTGGTCGTAAACCTGTGTTTTTCAAATAATCTACTAAAATCTTAATAGTAAATTTCTTAATATATTACTGCATCATGTCTTGATCCTGTTTATTATTTAATTTTATCTTTAATTTATATTTTTTGGGATTTTTTGATAATTTCAAGAGTCCTTTGTTATCTATTTGCTGATAATCTTCATGTTTATTTGTATTTATATTGTATTGATGACATTCTTCATCGTCTTCTAAACGTCCGTGTTTATGAGATTCAAAAGGTCCAGCAGATCTGCATTGAACGACAACATATTTGAGGATTAAGTTTGATTGTCTAGATAATATATATCTTCTTCAAGTCAATAATATCCCACAGCTGTATACGAGTCTTGTACATAGGGAACACTGCGCTGGTCTGGTACATGGCAAGATTTTTTCTAAATTGCCTTCTCTTTTGGTGATGTTACCTGCTTATATCTCTTAGTCGTTATTTACGATACTCTTACGCAATAAAAGGGACTATCCACGTAAAATATAAACAACGAGCTTATGAGACGAACGTACATACAGATAAACACATACACCATACAGTTATTCTAACAACCGTGTAACATTAATATTCGTATAAATAAAAATATCTGGATGACCAAACTTTCTTTTTAGTGTATTTTGAAGTTATATTAAAATATATTAATTAATTAAATAATACTAAAAAAATTAAAAAGTCAAAAAGTAATAAAAAAGAGAAACAGGATCCGAACCGGCCTCGATTAGACTGCTCGATTATCCAATTGAGGTGTCTTAATGACAGCGTCAACATTTACCTTCATATTTTAATAATTATGCAAAATTATAGCTTATCATTGCCTGAAAATATTGAAAAAACAATATTTTCTACAAATGAAACTTAGCTAGATCGATTAGTCGTCCCCAGAATCCCCTGTATGCTAAATTTCAAGAAAATTCTTGGTGCCTTCGAGTTTTCGAGATACAGAAAAGAAATATATATACAAGAATTGCTCGTATAAAGATATTAGATAGATAGATATATTATTTTACAATGCCAAAAGTTATTCATAACATCATCATCATTTCAGGTCACATGTCTCACTGCTAGGCTCGACCCTCCACCACAACGGGCAGGGAATTGCCTGAATTTGAATTAACCTATTATACCATGAATTGCTAATGCCTTAATTGCCTTATTATATCATTCTGCTAAGATGGATTGATATAGGATTTTATTTAAAGTTTTCCTTCTCATGCAATAATCATCATCATCATCTCAGCTCATTACGTCCCACTGTTGGGGTCGAGCCTCCTCCATAATGGGAGGGAAATTGGCCTACTATACGACGCTGGTCAGGCGTGTTGGTATAAGGTTTTGTTTCGAGTTTTCCTTCTCTTGCATAGATATCATATGTCTTTTATATCCCTTAGTCGTCTCTTACAATCACCCACGGGTAAGATAAGGGGAGGTGAAATGTATTCTTACTCCGTCACCACACGGAGCATGCAGTAATGTTATCACTTAATTGTCTCTTACGATCACTCATGTATATCGACGACATAATGGTGATGGTTTGTATTCTTATTTCATCACCACACGGTTGAACATACATACAAAAAAAAACTAGTACCAGATATGGAATATGTTGAATAGAATCCGTCAAATCGGAACCTTAGATATTTATTAGATTAGATATAAAATATCATATTTAAAGCTCAAAAAAGGTGCGTACGGGCAATGTATTACCTCAAACCAGATGAGAGTTATATGCCATTGTTTAAAAAATTAAGTATATTATCACTACCATCTCTATATATATTTGAGGTATGCGTATTTGTGAAAAATAACCTAAGTATATTTGCTGAATAATCTACTTCAAGAAATGTTCCTTTACGTAGTCAGTATAAAAACCTGCTAGGTACTTTTAAATGCAAAACAGCCTTAGCAAGAAAAAGTATCTTAGGTATGGCTCCACGTGTTTATAACAAGTTACCAGAAGAAACGAAGTCCCTTGACACCACTCATTTTAAAAGAAGACTAAAATTATTATTGACCAAGAAATGTTATTATAGTATTGACGAATATTTAAATGATGAATTTATATGACATTATAAAAATAATTTCAATTTTAACATTGACTATGCATTGGAATCTAATTTAGAATTGTCTAATTTTAATTATTTTGCCATGGAAAATTAATTTGATTGTTATTTGAATTTTAATTTATAAATACTAATTATTAACAAAATTTGTACGCCTATCGGCATGACATAGTGATTTCCATCATACAATTTTTATCACCTGACATCTTATATTACCTATGTTATACAAATTAATAAATGATTTGATTTGATTAGAGAAAAGAAATAGGTTTTTAAATATTAGTAATTACTTCATAATTTCAAAAAATAGAGAATAACAATTCGCATAAGTTTTACCCATTTTCTTACCTAGGTAAGCAAAGCGTTTTGTTAGTTGGCATATGTTTTTTCAAGTGTATTCGCCTGATATCTTCCTGCCTAATAACAAAGTTTTAACTAATTTATTTAATTGAATTAATATTATATTCAGTTGTGGTAGGACCACGCTGTTGACAGTTCTCTGTCAACAACCGCGGGCCGGTCCGTCCGGGGTAGTACTACACTCTCTCAGAAGATCGACGGCTGAGTAATATGCTATTGCGCTTCGTTCGGTGAGCGAGAAAGCCGGAAGCCCAACTGGGTGGGTTGGGGTTTGTATTGGTAGGCAGCGGCCTAGCTATGCCCTTGGTATTGAAAAGGTCCATCGGCGGCAGTAACACGTACAATCAGGTGTGCTGCTTGCTCGTTTGCCATCATAACCAATAAAAAAAACATTATATAAAAACAGTTAATATATATTATATTAATAACATACAGTAAATAATATTACTTACAAAATACTTGAATTCTGCATTGCCTCTGTGGTATTTGTAGCATCTACAAAATATAGATGTTGTATGTACAAAACCATTTTTATATATTACTTTATTATATAAAATAAAAATATTTTTACGGATCTGTCATGTTTGTATTTGATTTTTAATGTCCCGAGGTTTCGTTCGTTCGGGACACTTTATCAATTTAAAAAATATTCCTATCGTCTAATGTAGTATATAACCAGGTCACTTAGAAATAAAAGCGATTCATATTACAAGTATGATATACCTAATATACCAATTTCCATCATTGTGTTGGAAATTGGTCGGTTGGTTGGTATTGCTAAAGACGTATTTTCATCATTCGATCGTTAAATATCGAACGAAAAATAAAAAATATATATAAAATATTAAACTCTGTAAATATTCAAGTAATAAAAACAATTATTCGAAAAAAATCTTATGCTATCAACATAAGATTTATTAAATAATAGCATAAAAACTGTATATATCAGAATTTTTAAAAATATTTATTTCTGACATTTTCAATTAACAATTTCGGTTATAATTTTCTTCTATTTTTCAGCTAATATACGTTCAACGATGGGATAGAACTTGATATGCTGTACTAAGATATGTGCTGTAGACGACATAGAAAAAAAAGGACGTCAATTCGAATATGCCGTCTATTGTAATGACGTTGTCTATAAGATCACTTAATATCACTTAATTGCCTTTGCATCACTCATCTGCGCTCTTTTTTTTTTGACAGTTTTTGGTTTTGTCGCATCATGCTCAAACAGGCAAAGAGACGGTATGTATTGCCATGATATCCCACTCGCTCTCATAGTAGCCTAAATTACGGTATATGGTAGGATGTAGTCCACCCAGACTGCCCTGATGAATTTGAGGCAATGCTCCATTCAAACTAAGAACTAATGTGCGCAGCGCCTTGTTCACGAAATAGACTTTTTGGACCTATGTGACCCAGATAATTGTTTGTAATTGATGTCTGTTAAATTGAATATTTGTTAAATCAATGGGGACGGAGTAATCCTTGCAAGGATTACTCTTTTAGTGCTAGTTGTTGAAAGAAAAAAACAAACCACAGTGCCCTAATATATGGTTGGAAATGTGTCCAAAAACACATCTTGATAATGAGAGTTATTGCCGCAATAGAAAGAAAAGAAAGAAAGAAAGAAAACATTTATTTTTTCTCGTTAAAAACTAATGGCAATAAACAGAATTAAAGAAAATAACTGCTGGTATAAAATGACATTAACGAGAAACAAAAAAGGCTCACTCAGCTTTGGCTATTTTATTTTATAAAAATAGCGCTGATATTCTGCCAACACCTGGTATACAATAGCGACATGACTTCGTGACTGCCGATTACTTTTAAATATTATGAGTTCATCTAGTGAGAAACGTTAGCAGGTTTCCCATTAACGCTACATGCAAATAACACCAATATAAATGAAATAATGTATCAACATCATCATCTCATCACAGCTGGTCATCCACCGTCTCTATGTAAGAAAGAAAATTGACCTACTATATCACGCTGATCAGACGGATTAATAAAGGAATTTGGTTCGAGTGTTTCTTCTCTTTTTGTATGCATATTATATCCCTCAGTCATGTTCTAAGATGTTGGCTGTGTGGTAGCAGCTACGTATACTAACGACCTATACTTTGCTAGTGGGTGTCGTAAAAGACGATTCAGAGTTTTATATCGACCTGGGCCAATACCACCTGATGTCGTTTGGTCAATAATTACATTCCCAAGAAAGGTTGACGTCAGGCAGACGGCCGGTCATAAAACTATTGCCAATAACTTTTGCAATATATAGGAAATGGAGTATATATATGGGAATATATATATAAGAGTATGGATAGGAGTATATATAGGAAATGGAGTATACATATTGCGTTGACCCCAAGTAATTGGGATAAGAGTGGGAGAATGATGATGATGAGTCGTGTTTTAAGATATCCACGGATATGAAAGAGAGTGATGATTTGTAATCTTAGATGTTAACCACATAGAAAATACTTTATAATCATCATTCTCTTACTCTTATCCCAATTACTTGGGGTCGATACAATATGTACTATTCTTTCATATTATTATACATATTGTAAAAGTTATTGGCAATAGTTTTATGACCGGCCGCCTGCCAAACGTCAACCCTCCTTGGGAATGTAATTGTTGACCAAACGGCATCAGATGTAGTTGGCCCAGGTCGTTATAAGGCTCTTAGTCGTCTTTTATGACATCCACGAGCAAAGAAAAGGTTGGTAGTATTCGTAGCCGCTACCACACAGCTAGAAGAAATACTTTATAATAAAATATAAAATTACTGTTTGTGCTAATTCCATGCCAATACTGCGTCGTTATGCTTAACACTATTAAAAACCAACTATTTCTATAAATTTCAACCATTTCTGAACAATATTGCACTGTTATCAGTTTTACGAATATAATATTTTACATCGATATAACCGATTGCTATTCTCATGGCAAGTGTAAATTTACTAAAAAAAATGTGAATAATATTCTGGTTATAAAAATGTGTTACGAGAGAGTTGATAGTTTTAAATAATGATTTATATGTATGTGAATAAGATTCCATTAGAGAGAAAAATACCGTTTTATAGCTGATATCATAAACCTTTTATTATTTTCTCATCAATCAATTTAAATGTGGTCAACCATAGGTAAAATTTAGAGTACCCATATGAGGAAAAACCAGTACAATTAAAATAAAATTGGGTACTTAAAATCTATTGTTCAGAAACCATTATATCTATAATATCATAAAAAAGGTCGATAAAGTAAGGGTTGGTAGTACTCGTAGCCGCTACCATACAGCACTAATGTGTCAAATAAGACTATGCTGTTATATATTAAAAGCTGGTTTAAAACTCTCCGTACAGCAAAAATTATAAGACTATAAATCAGTGCCACTTTGAACGTCATATGATCCTGGTTGAGAGCAGTCCAAGCTCAAAAAAGGTGATAAAATCATTTGCAGCTAACAGCTAAACATACACACACAAAAATATATCATATGCTTGAGGAAAAAAAGGTATAGTGACACATGACATTATATATTATCTTTATATGTAGGTATAATTATATATATACATATGTATGTATATTTGTGACTGAATTCCTCCTAAACGGCTGAATTGATTTTGCTGAACTATTTTATATGCATTCAGTGGATTTGGAGAGCTAGAGAGGAGAACAATTGGAGCCGGTATGTAATACTGCTTTCAATTTTAAGGAATCCTATATTTTTTTTTAGATTTCTTCATAACAATCTCTATTGGGCCAACTAGTGTATATTTAAAATATTACAACGAATTTAAATTACTGAAATTTGTAGCATTTAATATGCTTAATTATTTATAAAATCCGATTACGAAATGAAAAATTATGTCACAAGCGGGATTCGAACCCGCGCCTATTGGGATTCCGGCACAATCGTGCTGCCACTACACCACCGTGACTAATTTTTCATTTCGTAATCGGATTTTATAAATAATTAAGCATATTAAATGCTAAAAATTACAGTAATTTAAATAACAAGGTTGTGTCATCGTTTAATACAATTCTAACTGTAAAGTTTTAAGTATTAAGCCTATAACAATGTGTTAACATTGTCGGGTAGATAGCATACCGTCACCTTAAGACGTAAATATAATACGAAGTGAAATTTGCATGTCCTACAATTAGTCACGGTGGTGTAGTGGCAGCACGATTGGGCCGGAATCCCAATAGGCGCGGGTTCGAATCCCGCTTGTGACATCATTTTTCATTTCGTAATCTCATTTTATAAATATTACAACGAATATTAAAAAAAAAACAGTATTTTTATTAATGAAAAAAAAGTGCTTTATACACAAACGGCTAAAGAAAAATATACGTTATACGTGTGGCTCTTAAATCTTGACCGCGTGGACATTAAAAATTTCACGATCCCTTTAAAAGAGTTGTTTTACTCTTCATGGTTGTTATGGCAAAAGCTACAACATTATGGCCCAAGTTCAATACTTAGAAATAAATCTAAAATTGACTAAAATATCGTTATACTACTTAGCCTTACCATATATCAGTATTTTGTCCCACTATTGTACATGCATAAATAATGTCTTTTTTTGGACTATGGAGGTGGTCACGCCCTGCCAAATCGGTCCGGGGCGACAGAGAGAGGCAGCGCATGACCACATAGACCCACCCTGCAAAGCGCCTCTCTTCGCCGTGCGAGCGGGCCACAGGTACCCGATCTTTGGCTTCGATGGCCACATGCATAGTCTAGCCTACTAGTATAGTCTCTTAAAAATAGAACTAATAGCAGTAGAATATCTCTATATTTAAATGCTTACTGTTAATTGATGCTTCTTAATGATTGCATAAATGACGTAGTGGTTAATACACGTACCTACCCTGCCAAGAGTCGCGGCTGAGTTTACCAGGCACGACAATAATATATCGGGATGAGATCCACAAATAGTTGTTTTGAGTTGGGTATAATTTGTGTCAAATTGTATATTAGTAAAGTCACCCACAATACGGTATGAAAAAAATTGTGCTGAATATAATATTGATGCCATAACTCAAAGAGCCACTTAACAGATAGCATTCTATTCATTTCACTGAAGGCAATAATGATTCATCTATAAAGGTATAAGTAATAAATATAGTTATTGTTACTTCAATCAACCTCTACTACTACCTACTTTAGTAAATTAAAACTGTTTGTATCTTTATCTTCTATGCATACATAAGCCATCCATGCAATTAGCCTGTTTCCTTTGAAGCTTTAAAAAAGATCAGTTAGTAGCAGCACTAGTGAAGGAAACATATGTTTTAATCTCCCTATTGACAAATAACGTATAACGTATTTCTTATCGTTGTAATAAATAAATTTAAATCTTTTTAATATGGTACTATTATTAATCCTTTATTATCTCTATTAATTCCGATGTGCAACTCAAAGTTTTATAACCGTAGCTAATAGTAATAAGTAGCTAATAATAATAGCCTCATAACTATACCGCAGCGAATTCTTTAATTTTTAAATAAAATTATTTATTAGCTAAAATATGTACTGATAGGCTTTGTTGATGATAGATTTCTGCCTACAGACATAAATAGGCCGATTGATTCGGTTAGTACTCTTATATTCTTGAAAAATGGATATCTGAGAAGCAGTAATTTGCTACTGCGTTTTATTGGCGTAAGCGAAAGAGCCGGACGTCTAAACCACCTCTCTTCCTACCCTTATTCCATTCTCTCTAACCCTGCATATTAACAATAGGCAACGATTTCGCTGCACCTGGTAATCCTGAAGTCCATGAGTAGCAGTTATCACTTATCTTCAGGTGAGCTGCTTGCTCGTCTACTACCAAAGGTAATAAGAATGAAATATTGAGATCTCTAACAAAAAATAAAATGAACTGCTGACGAAAACTAATCTTTTTACGAATACATTTTTATTACCTGAAACAAGTAAGGCCATGCAAGCTATCGTCTTAAATCATCTCAGCTCATACACGTCCCACCGTCGGGCACGAGCCTCCTTCACAGTCAGACATGTTTCCTTCTCTTGCATAGATGTTATATGCATCTTTTATCCCTTAGTCGTCTTTTACGATCACCCACTGGTGAAATAGAGGATAGTGAATTGTATTTAAGAATACAATTCACTATTCTCTACGGACGGAGTAAGCTCCGTCACCACACGGAAAACATTTTCAAATTTAGGCAAAATTATCTTGAATTTTAATAAATTTCAATGTTGATTATCTTCTGTTAATTTCATTTTTAATGTAGGTTTATTTATCGTTACTCTTATTAGAGAAATCAATATAAATGTACCCACTACTAGTGCTGCCTCTGGCGGACAATTTTAAATCCTTGGAGGACAACCCGCTAAAAAGAATGATACTTTTTACACTCTCAAATATTGTAAGCGTGTTTTGATAAAATATTACCAAAATTTGTAATTTTCGTATGGTGATAGAGTAAACGAACGTCTGGTTAAGAAGATATACAACGCGAAAGTGGAAGGATGTAGGTACCGGGGAGACCGAGACTAACCTACCTAGACCAGATTGGTCACGTACTTCAGTATGTGCGTACCTTCCTTCAGAAGGTGGTGTCAAGAGTCTCCGAAACCGGCGAGCATGTATGAAGAGAATTATGAATGTTGAGGAAGCGAGCGAAGTCTGGAAGGATAGAGGTCTCTGGCACTCTGTTCTCTCTGCCTACCTATTTTTTTTCTTTTTTTTTTTTGCGGTGGTCTATGGACGTGGTCGCGCCCCGCCAAATCGGTCCGGAGCGACGAAAGAGGCGGCGCGCAACCCCATAGACCCACCCTGCAAGCACCTCTATTCGCCGTGCGAGCGGGCCACCGGTAACCGATCTTTGTCTTCGGTGGTCTCTCTGCCTACTCTGCAAAAGATATGGCGTGATGATATGTATGTATGTACGATAAAGTAAAAACACAATTCACCACTCCCATTTTTGCCAGTGGGTGTCATAAAATTCAACTAAGGGATATAATAGGAATATAACAGATGACGCATAGTGCATATCTATGCGTCATCTGAGAGAGAGAAGGAAGATTTGAAATAAAACCCTATACCAACCCGTCTGATCAACACTGTATAGTAGAATCATTTACCTTATAGTCATGGAAGCTCGAGCCTAGCATTAAGACGTACCATATATGGGTTGATATAATTATGATAATAATCGACTCTAAATCGATTATGTCGGCTCGGGTTTCACACACAGTGTGCGTCGGGGGTCACAAACACAGCTGCAAACTCGTCCTGAATATGCTCGAAACCCGGGTCGACATAATCGACTCTAACGTGTAAGTATTGCCGTTGAAATACATTTGTCTAATATTTATCAAACTCACAATAATTTCAACACTACAAATGATTATGATGAAGTTGTATTACTAAATAGCCAACCAGATTGTTTTATTAAAACATCTTAACTATTCTAATTCCTATCGCCGTCTCTCACAATTTACGCCCTATTTTAAAGGATCGTAAAGACGCCCTAAGATTTACACCTACACAAAAAAACTGTTAGCACTGCCGACTCAATCTTCGTCCGGAGCAAAACCGTAAATCGGACCACAACCTAAAACCGTTACCCACGGATCATAGAAACGGTCGTGTAATGCTTCCTGGAATCCATTAGTGAATAATACCTACTAGTTTTAAAATACAAATACCTTAAAAATATATAAAAATACATTTAAAACTGATGTTCTATTCGTTTTTAATTTCATTTACTGAACGGTGAATGAAATGCGCTGAAATGGCAGCTTTAATTTAAGACTTTCTGTTTCTTATCATTATCATCACAGCCCATATATGTCCCACTGTTGGGCTCTGGCCTCCTCCGTAATGGGAGGGAAATTAACCTACTACATCGCGCTGGTCAGACAGACGTGTTGGTATAGGGTTTTGTTTCGAGTTTTCCCTCTCTTGTATAGATGTTATATGCATTTTATATCCCTTAGTCGTCTCGTACGATCACCCATGGGTGAAATAGGGAGTAGTAGTATTGTATTCTTACTCCGTCACCACACGGATATTCTTCTTCTAATTTCTAATTTAAATTTTCTTTTATTTAAGTTTTTTTCTTTTATTTAGGACTTTGAGGTATTCTTCTATTTTTCACATCATGAATCATAAAGAGGTTTAATATTCTCAACTTGAACACACATTAAGTGTGTGTTCAAGTTGAGAATATTAAACACATACATTCTTTATATTTCTCTCTCTATATTACGTATAATAACCCCGTAATAATATAATGGTCACCACCCATCTTTTCCCGTAGAAATCGGTTAATCTAGTTAAGAAGAGGACAACGTTGCGAAAGCAAATAAAGTTACTAGGGCGTTCATAGAAATAGGGACCTGAAATGGACAGGTTGGCCACCGTAGACAAATCCTTAGTACAATAGGTTTTAGTATAGTACGTTGTCTTATCCACCACTCCGAATACTTTAAACAGAGTATAACCAGACAAGGACCTGTCGTAAATTTTCAGCATCTGGAGACTTTCATGTAATTACAACGAGACTAACATTTTAGTGGTAGGACCACGCTGTTGACAGCATTCTATCAACAGCCGCAGGCCGGTCCGCCCGAGGTAGTACCACACTATCGCAGAAGATCGACGTCTGAATAATGACCATGTGCTTTGCGCTTCGTTCGGTGAGCGAGAGAGACGGAAGCTGAACTGGGTGGGTTTGGGTTATTGGTAGGCAGCGGCCTAGCTATACCCTTGGTATTGCAAAGGTCCATGGGCGGCCGTAACACTTACCATCAAGTATGTGATGCTCGCTCGTTTGCCACCATAAGCAATAGAAAAAAAGTGTGTGTGTCAGCTCCGACGCACGACTGGAGTTTACTCCTTAAGCACGATTATTAAAACAGGCGCAAAAAAAGCTCATTTGACTAAAAATAATATATATTTTTTTATTTACATTTATTAAAACTGTTCAGTGAAATATTATCTCACGTCAGAAAGTGAAAGGTGCGCAGAATAGGTTGCGCACCAAAAACGTAACGAGGTCATTCGATCACTAGATTTTACTCCTCAAATTTTTCTCATACCGGGCGCCTTGTATGAAAATCGATTCTTAAGGAAAAAAATAAAAATTATAGAAATGTATACGAGTATATACCGTTATGAGCCATATAGTAAGCAATGTTTTAGGATGAATTTAATAACATTATTGTGGCTAAGAAGAAGCTTTATCATTTTAATAGACGACTGCACAAATGACGTAGTGGGTAAGATACGGACTTTCAGTGCCAGTGCCGTAGGTTCGATTCCTACGCAAGACAATACTTTGTGCAATCCCCAAACTTGTTGTTCTGAGTCTAGGTGTATTTTTTCAGCGTAAATTATATTTGTAAAATCTTTAAGAAAATAAAAAAGTGTCATATAACTAAAGTTCTTAACTAAATCATTTACGAAATTACTTAGAAAATTCAATAACATGGCCCTCCGAAAACTTTGTTACATGTAGATTTTAATTGCAACTAACTAGTAAGAATGTAGGGGCACGTACCAAAGCTATAGTGAGTGACAACATTGTATATTTTATGTTCAAATTTACAAGGTGTTAAACCCTACAAACTGAACACAGTCACGAAACTCTAATAGGAATGTGAGCTGCCTAGTTTGTGAAATATTGCTGATTTAAAAAGTATATACATACATTTATACTACACCTTTTTATTAATGAATTCGTAACCTACACCCCAAAATCCCTGAAATAATAAAGAAATTGTTAATAAAATATTTTATTTTATAGAAAAACAGGTGCTGTTATAATTTATCATTATCATTCTCCTGCTCTTATCCCAATTACTTAGTCGACGCAATATATATAGAACATTATAAAAATTTTGGTAATAGTTTTATAACCGTCCACCTGTGATCAACGCTCCTTAGGAATGTAATTGTTGATCAGATGACATCTGATGGAGTTGGTATACAATTAGAGGATTCGATCCCGGGATCCCGGATCTCGGGATCCCGGGATCCTAGTCATATTTTAGTCCCGAAATTTTCGGGATCAAATTTAATGAATCCCGGGATTTTCGGGATTGATACATTTTTTAAATTAGTCAATAAAATGTGCGTGAGACGAAACGCACTTACCTTGATTTGACGTATTAACAGCCACCCAGTTTACACGGCTGATTTCACTTAGAATACACATATTATTAATTGATTCATACTAAGTAATTTCATTTGTTTTTGTTAACGACCGGATTATGCGTAAAAGTGTGTAAAAATTTCAGCCACACTTCGTGTAAGTATTGATATTTTTTTGTTAATTGGTGATAATAAAATTATTAAAAAGCAAAAATGCATTAATCATTTAATTTTCGTGGTTTAAATAAGTAATCTATAAAGTTTCTGGTCAATTTAATTTAAAATATAAGTAGGTACCCATAAACATAAGTAGAAAGAAGTTGATTTTTGAAGTTTATTGTTGGTTTCATAAATTATTTACAGAAGTACCTAGTTTGTTTATTTTATAAGAAGAAAGTTTATAATAAAAGAGTATAATTTTGTTTAAACGCCTTTGGAGATTTAAAATTTAAATATTCTATGTCCTCAAAAAATTATTTTGATATGTTTACTGACTTTTTGTTACCATTTTCCATTACCAATACAATCCCGGGACTAACCCGGGATTAACTGTAGATAATCCCGAAATCCCGGGATTAGAAAAATCGACCAGGATCGAATCCTCTAGATACAATATGTAGAATACATAACCAAAATTTTGACAATAGTTTTACGACCGGCCCTCTGCCATCCCTGCCAACTCTCCTTGGGAATGTAACTGTAGACCAGATGGTATCAGATGAAGTAAACACAGGTGTATATTAAACTCTTTTTCATATTTTACGACAACCACGAGCAATATAAGGGTCGGTATTGTTCGTAGCCGTCGCCACACAACGTAATTACGGATATATACTCATCATCATCATCACAGCCCATAATTGTCCCACTGTTGGGCTCGGGCCTCCTCCGCAATGAGAGGGAAAATAACCTACTATACCGCGCTGGTCAGACGTATTGGTATAGGGTTTTGTTTCGAGTTTTCCTTCTCTCGCACGGATTTTATATGCATTTTATATCCCTTAGTCGTCTCGTACGATCACCCACGGGTAAGATATGGGGTGGTGAATAGTATTCTTACTCCGTCACCACACGGAATATATACTAATTACGAATATATACGAGTATACATATAATAATCTCGAGATGTTATGAATTTTATAATAATGCATATTAGCATATCGACATCTACTATCCAGGTACAACATACCGACGTCCACTGTCCAGGCTTCCTCTAGAAGGGACAGTGCTATAACGAGAATGCTTTTTGTCGATCGCCGTTGCTGTGGGATTACGGCTGTCTATTCTTCTAATAATCGTTCGGCCTGTTTTTATGACTGCCACGGGAAAATAAGAGAATGGTGACATATTTTATATTCTTCACAACTATAATTTATGTATAGATGAAATTTGACTGCACAGGTATGATAGTGGATAGTGGTAGCCGCAACGAATACTACCAACCCTTACTTTGCTCGTGAATGTCATACATACATACATACATACATATCATCACGCCATATCCCTTGCAGGGTAGGCAGAGAGAACAGAGTGCCAGAGAACTCTATCTCTGCATACTTCACTCGCTTCCTCAACATTCATAATTCTCTTCATACACGCTCGCCGATTTCGGAGACTCTTGACTCCACCTTCCTTCAGTACCTGACCGATCTGGTCTAGGTAGGTTAGTCTCGGTCTCCCTCGGTACCTACATCCTTCCACTTTCGCATTGTATATCTTCTTAACCAGACGTTCGTTCGGCATTCTTTCCACATGTCCGAACCATCGGAGCATTCCCTTTTGCATCTTTACACCAATACTCTCTTTCATACCTACTCGCTCTCTTACGTCGTCGTTACGAATGCGGTCGGTCAGCCTAACTCCACAGATTTTCCGAAGAGATCGCATTTCGACCGCATTAATTTTACTTTCATACTCTTTTCTGCATACCCAACTCTCGCTTCCATACAGTAATGTTGGGACAAGCGCTGCGTTATGTATTGCTACACGTGCCTTCTGGCTGAGGTGGTGGCTGCCGAGAAGTTGCCCCAACGCTCCGTTCACTCTATTTCCCGCATTCACTCTTCGCTCTATATCAGTGGTGTACCGTCCATCTCGGCTAAATCCACATCCAAGATATACAAATTCATCCACTTGCTCTAGTACATCATTACCTATTGTTACTCTTACATCTGTTCTGGCTTCATCTCTTTCAAAGACCATTATTTTGGTTTTGCTCACATTCACGCGTAGACCCCTTTTCTTACAATCTTCTGTCATTGTGTCGACTAGGGTCTGCAGGTCAGTCGCTGACTGTGCCAGCAGGACTGCATCATCTGCATAAAGCAGAGCAGAGACCACTGAGTCACCCATCTGGACTCCCACATTCATATCGTTCAACCTTTGGAGACATTTATCCAGATATATGATAAACAGCCTGGCTGATAGAACGCAGCCCTGCTTAACGCCGATATTGACGTCAAACCAAGGTGAATGTCATAAAAGATGACTAAGAGCCTTATAACGACCTGGGCCAGCTCCATCTGATGCCGTTTGGTCAACAATTACGTTTCCAAGGAGGGTTGACGTCTGGCAGGCGGCCAGTCATAAAACTATTGCCAATAACTTTTACAATATGTACTATGAAAGAAGAGTACATATTGTATCGACCCCAAGTAATTGGGATTAGAGTAGGAGAATGACGATGATGATGATGAGTAGGATAGTGGATAAGATGCTAACGGTTAGTAAGTTCGATTCCCATGCAGAACAATGCTTCGTGCAATCCTTAAATTGTTGATAAATGCATACATACATACATATCATCACGCCATATCCCTTGCAGGGTAGGCAGAGAGAACAGAGTGCCAGAGAACTCTATCCTTGCATACTTCACTCGCTTCCTCAACATTCATAATTCTCTTCATAGCCAGTTTCGGAGACTCTTGACTCCACCTTCCTTCAGTACGTGACCAATCTGGTCTAGGTAGGTGAGTCTCGGTCTCCCCCGGTACCTACATCCAACATCCGGTTGATCAGTGACTCGATATAATTTGTGTCCGTTAATGATATGTTTGCAAAGTCCCCAAATACAAGGATTATTTATTTGTGTGGGTGTAGTCTTTTAAAAAAAAAAAAAGTCGTATGTTTATATATACATAACGTACCATAACTAAGATACGTACTCTTGATTTGGTGTAATCAAGTCAACACAGCGCGCGTCAAGAAGTTATTAAAGGGTCGCTTACAAAATGCTCATGCTTCATAAAGAAGTAACGCCTCCCTCACTCACCCCAACACTGAAAACGACGGTCCCTAATGGCTATCTGAGAAGTACTTAGTACATTAACATCAAATTTCGACGACAATAAAACAAAGCGTTAAGCCGTCGATTTCAACTGAATGCCCTTCACATAAAACACACGGAAGTGGGGCGTTGAAACAAATTATTGCATTATAACCTAGATATGGATAATATTGCTCTGAAAATAAAAATAATAATGATGATTCACTCAAAATGTGATGAGGCATACCGGTGAATATTACTTTAGTGATGGACATTAAGGATGTAGCCATACAACAAGGGTGTCGAGTATATCGGTGGAGAGAGATTATACGGCAAGTTATAGTCTCCCCGTCACCGATGATAAGGACCTGGTACCGGTTTTCTGTTCGCACGGCGTTGAGAAGTACTTGGTGGGAGGGTTATGCGAATCGCCATCGGGGCTCTGCTACGCCTGAGGCAGACGGCCGCGGAGGCTGTCGCCGGCAAAGGAGTGCTGTTGGCGGTGTCGTTGGTTATCGCCAATGCATTCAATAGTCTGCCATTCAGCTGCATCAGCGAGGCGCTCCAATCCCATGGAGTGCCCCTGTACCTCAGGCGGCTGGTGGCGGACTATTTGGAGGGCACAGTGTTCTCTACACGAGACCCGCAGGGGACATTGTGCGGAAGCCCATGTCGTGCGGTGTTCCGCAGAAGTCGGTTCTGGGGCCGACTCTGTGGGACATCGGTTACGACTGGGCGTTGAGAGGGAGTCTCCCTCCCGGGCTGAGCGTTATATGCTATGCTGACGACACGCTCGTTACAGCCCAGGGCAGGACACTCGAAGAGGCGGCGAGCCTGGCCACTCTCGGCACCGAGGAGATGGTCAGGCGAATCGAGGCACTGGGGCTCAGGGTGGCCCTAAACAAGACGGAGGCCCTTTTATTCCATGGGCCCCGTGTGAGGCTGCCCATCGGCGCCTCATTAGTCGTCAACTCCATCCACATCAGTATCCAAGGCCATATGAGGTACTTGGGTCTGGTGCTCGACGGGCGATGGTGGTTCCGGGAGCATTTCCGTCGAATTGCTCCCCGGCTGGTCAGCGGGGCGTCCGCCCTTTCTCGGCTCATACCGAACGTGGGCAGACCCAGTTTCGAGGGCCAACGGCTGTATGCGGGGGTGATCCGCTCAATGGCCGTGTACGGCGCACCCGTTTGGGCGAGGGCTCTGAACGCCCAGCTCAGGGCTGTAGGAGCCATGGCGGTCAGAGCCATTCGAGGGTACCGCACGGTGTCTACCGAGGCGGCATGCCTATTGGCCGGGACACCCCCGTGGGAACTGGAGGTGCAGATGCTCTCCGACCTCTACCGGCGGGTTACCTCAATGCGCGACGAGGGTGGCTCCCCATCGTTCAACGAGATAGCCACCTGGCGCGAGGACGCCCGCCAAGAAGTCATCGCCCGTTGGGTTACGTGGCTGGAGAGGCCTAGACACGGTGTTGTTACCGTTGAGGCCCTCCGGCCCGTACTGATAGAGTGGATGGAGCGGCGGCACGGAGTGCTCTCCTTGCGGTTGGTGCAGGTCTTGTCGGGGCATGGTTGCTTCGGCAAGTACCTGCACACGGTCGTATGGAGGGAGTGGACTCCGTCCTACCATCATTGCAACAGAGACGAGGACACGGCGCAACATACGCTGGAGGTGTGTCCGAGATGGGACGAACAACGCCGTGACCTCGTCGCTGTCATCGGTGCCGACCTGACGCTGCCGGCTGTTGCGCGAGTGATGGTCGACAGCGTCAGAAATTGGGAGGCGGTCGCCACCTTCTGCGAGGCTGTCATCTCGCAGAAGGAGGCGGTGGAACGAGCCCGGGAGGATTCCCGTGATTGGAGCGGGGAATTGTCCGGTCACCCGACGTGAGGCCACCGCGTGAGGGCGACACCTCGACGACGAAAGCTGTCGGGGCGTCGACGAGAGAGGAACCTGAGAGGGCATACCGCCGGGCGAGCCACCGAAAACAAAGATCGGGTACCGGTGGCCCGCTCGCACGGCGAAAAGAGGTGCTTGCAGGGGGGGTTAATGGGATTGCACGCCGCCTCTTCCGTCACCCCGGACCGATTTGGCGCGGTGCGACGTCCATAGCAAAAAAAAAAAAGCGCGCCGTTTTTTCTGTCACCCCGGACGGTTTGAGCGAGGTGTGATCATATCACAGATAGCCCGTCGTCAAAAAACAAAAAAAAAAAGAATGAATAATTTAAAAAATCAAAAAGCCCTACTGCTTAAAAAGTGAACTAAACTATACATAATAAAAAAACAAGCACTTAGATGTCCAGTGGTCTTGAATTCTATAATATATTATCGAATGAATACTATTGAAAAAAATAAAATATATTCTAATAATGGCACATAACAACTAAACAGTCAAGATCCATTATTCGACAGGCAATCTAATTTTTCAATGACGTCCAGTAGTCGCCATATAGAATTTTCACTAACGTCATGCCTTTAGTGACACTTGCCGGACTAAGAGGGATCGATTGACGTATGAATCATAAAAATCGGCCCAAGCGTTTGGTCTGTATAATGCTTCAAAGGAACATACATACATACATAGACTGTTAAACACAATACCACTCCTTTGCGTCGCGCAGTCGTGTAAAAAGGTTATAGTGCCTCTCGTTGCCCTACCATCGTCCCGGACGTCTTAAGCATAGTTCGGCTAGACCATGTCCTTATCTCAGCTCATATACGTTTCATCGCTGGGTTAGAATCTCCTCCTCAATAGGAGGGAAATTGATCTATTGTACGCCGGTTAAATGGGTTGATATAGTGTTTTATTTCGTGTTTTTTTTCTTACTTAAATGTTATATACATATCTCTCTGTCATCTCTTAGGATATCTTTGGGCAAAATAGGGGTGGTAAATTCTAGTTTTTGTCCGTCACTATAAGGCAAGAGCTCTTGTCATAAAAAGTGTGATTATCTAGCAACTTCAAGGAACAGTTTGACCGATAAATTGATATGAAGATGATCGCTTAGTGTTGTTTATTATTATGGTACTATTTTTTTTTGCTGGTTGTGACAGAAGGGCGATGTAGTGTGGGTGACATAAGGGCGATGTAGGACCCCAAAATTGTTTTAGAATTGAACGAGATTTTTGCGCGGGCTACTGCTACTGCTTGACTGGGGAGATATCCTTTCAGATATCTCCTTCCCTAGATGTCCAAAATGCGGTTGGTGTATAATTAATCCTTAGTTTAAATAGTCATAACCAGAATTATGGAGGTATCAGAAGAAACTAATCGCATTTGTGTAGCCCTATGTGCCAACGATGGATCAGGTCAGCGTAAATATTATCCGCACTGAACTGTCCTCTCCGCTGTCTCGCGAGGCAACAAACTTGAAGAAGATGGTGTAACCCAAGCGCAAACAATACTTAATTGAAAAAAAAAGATAATAATAATAAGAGTTACTACGTAGTCCTTATTAGAGTAGTATATTCTACATTCGCTTTTTTTGTCTTTACACAGATAATTGAAGGTAGGAATTCAGGCATTCACAGGCATTCTTAGAAAGTAATAAACATACTACTTTTACAAATTGTGTTATATATTATTATGCACTTTGCATGAAATACCTTTTTAATCTTTAAATGAAATACAGAGATCTTACTATCTGTCAAGTATTACAATTTTCCCCGCTAGAAATGTTGAATAGCAAATGCGAAGTCCAGAACTTGTGCTTAATAAGCGGACAGATTTCATACTTATCTAACAGAAAGAACGCTGTTAAGTGAGATTAATACTCTATTTTCTCCGTTTCGTTACATATATATATATATATATATATATATATATATATATATATATATATATTATGTGGTGGAACTATCTTCATGAAATAATAATAAAAAGAAAAACAAACAATAAGGCAATTAATAATGACAAAAGCGACACGGTAGAGAGTGTACACTGTATATATCATCATCATCATCATCAACCTGCTCTTATCCCAATTTATTTGGGGTCGACGCAATATGTCTTCTCCTTCCATACAACTCTATCAGACGTCATCTCTGTGGTCACTCCTTGTGACCACAGAGATGACGTCGACGATATATATATATATATATATATATATATATATATATATATATATATATATATATATATATATATATATATATGTGTTTCCAGATTTTTTTTATATATAAAATAAAGGTCGGTGAAACATATAACTGTGAGGCTATATAACTATCAAACGTTTTACTAATCTTAATAGGTACGTGTTCCTTTATTTCAACACACAAAATTTATTTTCATAACTGTTGTTAAATGTCAAGTCATTGTAGCAATAATGTAAGTGGGTTTCATTTCACATTCGTCCCGACGTGTCGTCGCCCATCCCCACGTCACATAAATGAGTATTGTTCAAATTAACGCATGAATACATTAATTAACAATTTTTTTCAGCTTTGTTGTGTCGGCAATTTTGATACAACCTTGATAATTAATTTATTTTTTGTAATGTAAACCATATACCTCCGTGGTGTAACTAATAAGAATATATGTTTGAAATAAAACTGTTTTTACAGATTCTATCCCTTTTGTATTTGGTTATTAATTTGCCGGCGCTTTGAATACTTTACAACGTTCATGGTCACGAGAGATTTGACGTGTTTCACGTCCAACAAGTCATCATTACTCTACAGAGATTCGTCATCCTGCTGTTATCCCAATTACTTGGGGTTTACACAATATGTACTCTGTTTCTATCGTACATATTGCAAAAAGTTACTGCCTATAGTTTAATGACCGGCCAGGCGGCCGGTAGGCAGGCGCCTAACGTCAACATTCCTTGGGAATGTAATTGTTGACCAAACAGCATCAGATAGAATTAGCCCAGGGCGATATCAATATCGACCTGGTCCAATTTTGATGGAAGAGCTTCAGCTCTTAGTCGTCTTTTACGACATCCACGAGCTACAGAGAAGTTATAATATATATAATCTATAACAATAGTTTTATTTCAAATGGTGCTGTGTGCGGCTATAAATACTACCAACCTTTACTCGTGGATGTCGTAAAAGTCGACTAAGAACTTTATATCGACTTGGGCCAACTCCATCTGATACTGTTTGGTCAACAGTTACATTCCCGGGGAGAGTTGTTGTCGGACGGACGGCTGGTCATAGAACTATTGCTAAAATCTTTTGAAATATGTACGATTGCATATTGCGTAGACTCCAAATAGATGGGATAAGAACAGGTGAATGATGATGTGTAATGTGAATGGTAAATGAGTAGCAACTCATGCTCGTGGCTGCCACATAATCTAAGTTGTCAAAGCAGTTGTAACGGAGTTTAAAAAGATGTGGGTACTCATCTAGCATTTAGTAATTTATTTCAATTCACAAATGAGCTATTTTAAAAAGGAAAACCAAGCTTTTATTTTTAATGTTCTTGGTGGCAAACAAGAAATTAGCACACCTGATGGTAAGTGTTACAACCGCCTATGGGTCTTTGCAATACCAGAGGTATAGCTAGGCCGCTGCTAATAGTCCCAAACTCACCCAGAAAGATGAGCTTCCGACTCTCGCACTCATTGAACGAAGCACAGCAGCATATTGCCACTGCTCAGGCGTCAATTTTCTACACGAGTGTGGTACTACCCCGGACGGACCATCCCGCGGCTGTAGACAGAAAACTATCAACATTGTAGTCCTACCACTATTAAAATGCATGTCAAAAGCTAAACCAACAAACACTTATAACTAAGTAATGTGTGTTTCTATATATTGATAATAATTGTGTGTAATCAGGTGAAATGTAATTGAGTATTGCTAATTACAGGACCTTATACGGGTTCACTACAGATAGTTAATTAGATAAATATTTCAAATGCGATCAATAACATTTTAGTGATGAAAAGAAAGAATTAAACTGCAACCCAAAATAATAATATTAATGAATTTAATGCATAAACTAATCAAGGAGAAGGAGTACTTTTATAAATTGCAGAAATTTCTAATCAAGGAGAAAAAGTACAGAGAAGAACTACATTGATAAGCGAACGTGTAAATGAACACATACGTATATACGTCAATTCCTAGTTGTGGCCAAAGCTTGTATAGTACTTTTCTCAAATAATGCGAGGAAATTAAAACTAAGTAAAACTGTAAACATGACGAACAACGAACATTTTTCATGCGCCAAAGGGTTAATTTGTTTTTTTTTTTCATTATCAAACAGGTTTCTTATTCAAGCTAGTTCGAAATTTAAATAAAACTCACATAAGTTGCCTTCTTGGTTGCAATGTTTTAGAGTAACAAATCGTTCCATTTTTGAAATACATGATAGATATGAATTTACATATAATATTTATTTGGCCGCTAAAACTCGACAGATATGGATTGTCTTACATTTTTTGCCGGCCGCTGCTCGCGTGTATTTGGTCAGTACAGCATTTCGATTTATCTCGAAGAAGGTTCTCAAAATAATGGTCAAATTTCCAAGCATGTTTGAGAAAATATTATTTGATAAACAAAAATTAAAGAATTATTTAGAATAAATATAAGGTTGCCAGTAACTGCTTATCCGTATGGTGACGGATTGATTGATTGAATACAATTCACCACCCGCTATCTTACCCGTGGGTGATCTTAGGAGACTACTAAAGGATGTAAAAGGCATATAAAATCTATGCAAGAGAAGGAAAACTCGAAACAAAACCCTATACCAACACGTCTGACCAGCGTGGTATAGTAGGTCAACTTCCCTCCTATGATGGAGGAGGCTCGAGGCCAACAGTGGGACATACATGAGCTGAGATGATGATGATGGTGATAATGAAGTAACTGCTAAAATAATTTATAAAATTTATAGTTTTAATAATGACGATGATGGGCTACAGAGGTGAGTTTTCTGTCCAAAGACGCAGACTGATCTGGCCGGCGTATATATAGAATACCACACTCTCACAGAAAATCGACATATGAGCAGTGTAATATTGCGCTTCATTCGTTGAGTGAAAGAGCTGGAAACCCAAATTGTTAGATGGGTTTTGATTTGTAAGTAAAGGCTGTAGCTCTACTATTGAAAAATTCCATGAGTAGTTATGTGTGTGTCATTTTATTACACCACAAAGAAATAAAAAAAAGTTGCTAAGGGAAATCCTTTGTAAAGACAGTTCCCATTAAAGACGAAAAATAAATGAGAAATTAGTTGCTAGTCTTCTAATCACTGTGTGTCTTCATTGGCATCATCATCATCACCTCAGCTTTAATTCGTCCCACTGCTTGTCTCATATCTATCAGCATCTATATAGCCACATTGTGGCTTAAATATGGTAAAACAATTGCAACGAATTTCTATTAGATCTGGTTTCAATTACACAATTTAATTTTATAGAATGACAATATAAAATAAAAAATATATATATATATATAACTAATTACTGAAATTTAGCATTTAATATGCTTAATTTATTTATTTATAAAAAACCCGATTACGAGCGAATAATGCAATCCTAAATTTCAGTAATTTGAATAACAGGATTGTGTCATCGTTTAATACAATTCTAACTGCAAAGTTTGAAGTATTAAGCCTATACAATGTGTAAACATTGTCGGGTAGGTGGCACACGTCTCCTTAAAGACGTATATAATACGATGCGAGAATTGAATGTCCTACAATAGTTCACGGTGGTGTAAGTGGCAGCACGATTGGAACGGATTTCCAATAGGTGTGGGTTCGAATCCCACTTGTGACAATCATCTTTCGCTCGTAATCGGATTTTTATAAATAATATAAGTATTTAAATACTTATTAAGCAAAACGTAATACACATATTTAATATTCTAGAATATTAACGGTCGTCGCGCTCCTCGCATCACTCTATCCGGGGCGACAGAGGAGCGTAAGCACGCTCACCCATAACCCACCCGTGAACCTCGCCTTCGTCGTTGGACCGGCCACCGGAGCAGCGTGAACTTGTCGTCAGTGTCCGGCCCGACGGAATACCCCCCAAGGGGTACCCTCTTCTTGAGCGACATCCCCTCCCTCGGGGAGTACGTCGGTCTTTTCCTCGCGGTCAGCCTCTCGGCGAGGTTATTTTAATACCTGCATTTACTCATTGCAATTTACATAGTATAACTTCCATATTAATATACGCATTGAATACTATCTGTGAAAGGTGAAGTCTGCCAATAGCAGTTACTTCACTCACTGAACAAGTAAACAGAATTTAAATAAAACGAAACGTTGTTCAATGAAGTGATGTGAAATGTTTCAGGGCGGGTTTTTATAGTCGTTGACGGCTATCCAATCTACTAATACGATGGAACTAAATCTCAAGAGAACACGGCTGGCCTTCTAGATAGTTGAGAACCTCAAATGAAATAGATGTTAACGTACTAGCCAGAAACGTATATTTATATACTGAAATGTTTTTCATTTGTACAAAATAATAAATATTATATTCTTTTGTTTTATTGTTCGTGTGGTGACAGAGTAAGAATACAATTCACCACCCCCTATCTCACCCGTGGGTGATCGTACGAGACGACTAAGGGATATAAAATGCATATACCATCTATGCGAGAGAAGGAAAACTTGAAACAAAAAGCTATACCAACACGTCTGACCAGCGTGGTATAGTAGACCTCCGATTGTGGAGGAGGCTCGAGCCCAACGGTGGGACGTGTATGAGCTGAGATGATGAGATGATGATGATGATATTATTTATTTTCAATAATAGCTAACTATTGATCTCCTATAGCTAATATCATGATAATTTATAACCTTCAAAACAGTTGAAATAAAACTCATTCGTAATTAAAGATTCATCAGCCAATCATCTTCCACTATTGGGCAGGCCTCCTGAAGGACTATAACGGCATAGACGTCACGATTGGCAGGCAGATCGGCGATCTAATTTAGTGTTATAACCTTCCCAACAAACTGTTCCTGTCTATACTGTTGATAATCCCTTTTTTTTTTTTTCACGCTGTGGAAACGCATTTACGCGCTTTCCCCGCATGTGACAGACGGGGGGCGTGTGGGACTCGCCGGCCAGATGACCGACCGGAATACCCACTAAAACCACAGCGGCCCCTGCCGCGCTTTTACGGGGTGCCGGAGAGATCGTCTACTGACATTCTATCCCCGACACCCCAACGCTTGGCCGTCTGGCCACGTCCTGTCGTCATTCAGGGCGGTGGAAGAAGGTGCGCATATCGGCGCCTCCTCCTTCCTGGCCGCCGCCGGCGGAGCGAGTCTGCGGACGC
Organism: Lymantria monacha; assembly: GCA_905163515.2. Lineage (NCBI taxonomy): Eukaryota > Metazoa > Arthropoda > Insecta > Lepidoptera > Erebidae > Lymantria > Lymantria monacha. Next base: position 12,308,391 of record LR991098.1, on the reverse strand, counting down.
AATTGCCTCGCATTCTCGCTCCGCGGCCTCCTTTTTAAAGATAACCTCCTCGTAGAAGGAGGCCATCGACGACCAGCACCTGTCACCGTCGAGCATCTTCGAGATGATAGTCGACAGCGACAGGTCCCGCCCAATGACCGCCGACAGGACGAGGCGCTGGGGCCCCCAAGCGGGGCATAGCTCCACTGTGTGGCACACATCGTCTAGCGGCGCGCCACACTCATGGCACCCTGGGGCCTCTTCTCTGCCAATTCTGTGCAGGAACTTACCGAAGACCCCGCGTCCGGTAGGCACCTGCACCAACCTGAAGCTTAGGCTGCCGTGCCTTCTGTTGATCCAGCGGTGGAGATACGGCGCAACCGCCTCCACAGTTCCCCGCCCTGCTACGGGGAACTCCAGTTCTTCCCTCCACCGCCGGATGACTCCCCTTCGGGCCACTGCCAATGCTCTACCCAATCCCCTTATGGAGACTTGCTCGCCGTTAGCCCACACCGCTACGCGAATCTGGTAGGCCTCCGCCAAAGCTTCTGCCACTAACGGCCAAGGCGGGTCGCCCGCCAACAGCGTCGTCGCAGTCCATGACACCGTATGGTAGCCCCTAATAGCCCTCACCGCCATTACCCTCTGTGGTCTTCGCAAAAGGGCCCTGTTGCGGGCGGTGAGGGACTCCGCCCAAATGGGGATACGATACAGCGCCATGGAGCGCACCACTCCAGCGTATAATCGTCGGCAGGACGACCCAGGACTGCCAGTATTTGGCAGAAACCAACCTAACGCAGCGGCTGTCTTGATGAGCCTCGGGACGAGCTGGGCAAAGTGTAGCCCGAATTTCCATCCAGAATCAAGGTGCAGACCCAGATATTTCATCTGGGCCCGCACCGGCACGGCAACCCCAGACACACCGATGTGTGCTCCTCGGGGGGGCCTCGGCCTCGGCCATGAAATAGGAGGGCCTCGGTTTTCTCCACCGAGACCCTCAGGCCCAACATGCCGATCCGGCCCACGACGAGCGCAACCCCCTCTTCTGCCAGTCGGGCAGCCCCCCGGAAGGCGGACCTCCTCACCGTGATGAGGGTATCATCCGCGTAGCAGATGACCCCCCCTCCCGGGGAGAAGCTGACCCCACAGGAGCCAGTCGAATCCGACATTCCACAGGACCGGACCAAGGACCGAACCCTGCGGGACGCCACACTCCACCCGGTAGCGATGTATGCACCCGTCGCCCCCCTCCCAGAGCACGAGCCTTCCCCCGAGGTATGCCTCCAACATCCTCCGGAGATACGGAGGCACTCCATGGTACCGAAGCGCCTCCTTTAATGTCTTGTGTGGGAGACTGTTGAAGGCGTTTTTTATGTCGAGCGAGACCGCCAGGAGAACTTCCTTTTTGGCCACCGCTTCGGTAGCCAGGGACTTCAGGGCGGCCAATGCGTCGATTGTTGACCGGCCGCCCCTGAACCCATATTGACTCTCTGATAGTCCTGGCCCGACTTCCTCGAGGACGAGACGGTCCGCGAGCACCTTCTCGAACAATTTGGCCGTTTCGTCCAGCAGCACCAGTGGTCTGTATGCGGAAGGGGAGTCGACTGGGCGACCCTCCTTTCGCAGCAAGCATAGCTTACCAACCTTCCATTCCTCCGGGAACTGCCCGAACCTCAAGCACGCGTTAAGCAGTTCCCGGAGTTCACCCCTGAGGTATTCCGCGGCGATGCCAAGCACAAGCCCCGGGACGCCGTCCGGACCAGGCGATTTCCTCTTGCCCCGAAATCGTGAGAGGGCCGCTTCCATTTCTTGGTCGGTGATGAGTGGTACCAAAGTCTCCACCTCCATCTCCGACTGAGGAGCCATTCGGGGGGGAACGTGTCCCACGGAGCGAGGGAACAGTCCCCCATTAACCTCGACAGGAGAACCGGATCTATCGATTCGATGATAAGGACTGTTGATAATCCCTGCGACTGCTACAGAAAATTTAATTCAAGAATAATAACAAAAAAGACTACAAGCATAATTATTACTAATGGTCTTTTATAATATATAGTCATTTATTTCATTCATTATCTCATTCATTCATTATCTCATTCATTCATTATCTCATTCATTCATTATTTCATTCATTCATTATTAACAAGATTGTTGTAGATTATGTGTAGAGAATGCTTTAGTTGTGGTGTCATGCGTTTTTTTTTTCGACAAGCGATGGTCTGGACACGGTCCACTTCTGATCATATACGCTGTACGAAACATCGGGATATAAAAATATATACACACGTGAAAGAATCCGTAAAGATAGTTTAATTTCAAATGTGTAATACTATCGTTAACATAAAAAATCATTTATTTTGACCCTTAATTATTTTGACTCTTCGAATCAGGTGCACTAATAACAAGCAATAGTTTTACATAATTAAAATAAATTGATTGCTTTCCAACATGAACGAACTATACAAAATAACTAAAAGTTATTTTATACTCTATGAGTTTCAATCAGTGTTGGAGTGAAAACCCGTACAAATGCAGAAGTATTTAAATAAAATCGACTCTATTGGTATGTATATTTGAAACAACCTTACTGTCAATTACATTAAATGTTATTCCATCGGGGCATCATTTACATACGTACATAAGTGCACTCGAATTGATTGGTGCGATCAAATAAAGAGCACAGAATCTTCATCGTCAGGGTCTCCGGTCACCTTTCGTTTCACCGCTATTTCATTTTGTTTTGTATATACACATATATTATTCATATGTATAAAGAAGCTGACTGAATCATCGACGCTAAGCTATAATTACTGAAATTATTAATACGAAGTTTTGACAGCTGTTTTTATTTTTTTTTTATTTTTTTGACGCTGATTCACTTGGAAAGAATTTTATGAGCCGAGAATTTTACGAAACCCCACAAGGAGTAAAACATATTGACAAACTTTGTATAAGCAAAAAAAAATATCCATTGTCTTCAAATTAAGCGGAAATACTCTTCAAGAAAAAAAAAATAATAATATTAATATAAATACGTGTTGTGTTTAGCATTTTTCAATTTATTGTTTACAATAAGGAATTAAATTTTGCAAGGATACTTTAACTTGTTTTCTTATTGAATTAAAAATTAACACTATGAGTTACTAGACAGGTTTTTACTTTTGTCATGTCTCATTAAATAGGAATACCCAGAAAATAAGCCTCTCAAAGCATATATGATTTCCTAAGGGTGTAAAATAAGGCCTGAATTTTACTTTCACATTTATAACACAAAAATTTGCTGTGTGGTAGCGGCGACGAATACTACCAACCGTTACTTTATTCCTGGATGTCTAAAAGACAACTAAGAGCCTTATAACGACCTGTGCCAACTCCATCTGATGCCGTTTGGTCAACAATTACATTCCAAAGAAGGATTGACGTCTGGCAAGCGGCCGGTTATAAAACTATTACCAATAACTATTACAATATGTACTATGAAAGAAGAGTATATATTGTATCGACCCCAAGTAATTGGGATAAGAGTAGGAAAATTGTGATTTAGAACACAAAAAATGAAAATTATATTTGATTTAAACAGAGACGAAATAGCGGACCGTAGTTAAAAAGTCTAAAATGTACATTAATAAAATTATGACTGTTGCGTGTTCTATGCATATCCATCCATCAATCAGCCCAATAACGTGCACTGTAAGAGATAGGTCTCCCCATAAAAGAAAGAATATAACCACGCTTGTTGGACAACTTGTCGATCGTAGTTAGTATCATGAGTTTTCAAAATGAGCATTATTGCTGATTTCTCTAGTTCTCCTTACCCAGTTTTACGACTCGCATGTTAAAGTAAAAGTTAACAATACATTGTAGCTAATTTTATCCCGTCACCACTCGGTGATCTAGCCATTTTAACCTTTACCTACAATCATCATTCTCCTACTATTGTGATAATCGCTTGGGGTTGATACAATATGTACTCTTCTTTTATAACACATATTGTAAAAGTTATTGGCAATAGTTTTATAACCGGCCGCCTGCCAGACATCAACCCTCCTTGGGAATGTAATTGTTGACCAAACGGCATCAGATGGAGTTGGCCGAGGTCGTTATAAGGCTCTTAAACGTTTTTTACGACATCCACGAGTAAAGTAAGGGTTGGTAGTATTCGTAGCCGCTCCTACCGGCTCCGCGTCGCGGCGCGAGCCGACAACGAGCAAGTCTCCGTAAGGGGACTGGGCAGAGCACTGGAAGTGGCCCGAAGGGGAGTCATCCGGCGGTGTAGAGAAGAACTGGGGTCCCCCGTAGCAAGTCGGAGGACTGTGGAGGCGGTTGCGCCGCATCTCCACCGCTGGATTAATAGAAGGCACGGCAGCCTAAGCTTTAGGATGGTGCAGGTGCTTACCGGACACGGGGTCTTCGGTAAGTACCTGCATAGAATTGGAAGAGAAGGGGCCTGAGGATGTCACGAGTGTGGCGCGCCAGTAGACGATGCGCGTCACACTCTGAAGATATGCCCCGCCTGGGGGCCCCAGCGCCACGTCCTGTCGGCGGTCATTGGGGGAGACCTGTCGCTGCCGAACATCATCTCGAAGATGCTTGGCAGCGACAGATGCTGGTCGTCGATGGCCTCCTTCTGTGAAGAGGTCATCTCTAAAAAGGAGACCGCGGAGTGGGCACGCGAGGCAATCGCGTCCGCAGACTCGCTCCGCCGGCGGCGACCAGGGAGGAGGAGGCGCCGGTATGCACACCTCCTTCCGCCGCCTTGAATGGTGGCAGGGCGTGGCCAGAAGGCCAAGCGTTGGAGCGTCGGGGATCGAATGTCAGTAGACGATCTCTCCGGCGTCCCGTAAAAGCGCGGAAGGGGCCGCTGTGGTTTTAGTGGGTATTCCGGTCGGACTGCGTTTCCACAGCGAGAAAACAAAAAAGTATTCGTTGCCGCTACCACACAGCTAACCTTTACCTACAATATAGATTTAAAACAAAATGTTTTAATATCTATATTTACTAAGTATTATCCAAAAAACTATGAATGCTTACTTTTTTCTCGACATCTTGCAAATATTATTTACAAGGACCTGAATAAATTATCACACTAGTTATTTACAACCAACAGTAACGTAGGTATTATTTCTATACTTTTATACCTATTATCCTTAACTAATATTTGATTTTACTGGTTATTTTTATTAATAAAACTATTTTTACAGGATTCGATCGCGTTTGTATTTGATTTTTAATTTCCCCAACGTTTTCACTTTAGTGTTGGTTGGGACCGTCGTTACAGATTCCTTAACTTCGGCCCCCCTTGAAAAGTATCTCTACCCTTTTTTTTAAGCCCGGTCTAGTTCGGACACACCAACGCCCAAACCATCCGGAGCGACGAAACGGCATTCCGTTTCACCATTGTGTGCAACCCCGAAACCTACCGTACTGTATCGTTATCGCTTCATTTGGGCGCACCAGTGGTATCGAAACTTTGTCTTCAATGGCCCGCCCGACGGGTTACCCTTTCGAGTACTATCTCGTGTTGATGCTGTAGCAACATTGAAGTACCTAGCGAGGCGTCTCTTCTGTGGAAGGAATGGAGTTAGTCCGTATTAAACAGATAAGCATACGCAAATAAGCATATGCAGATATGTATAGAGAGCCGGAAGCCCAACTGGGTCGGTTTGGCGTTTGTATTGGTAGGCAGCGGCCTAGCTATACCCATGGTATTGCAAAGGTCCATGGGCGGCAGTTACACTTACCATCAGGTGTGCTCGTTTGCCGGGCGAGTCACCGAAGACAAAGATCGGGTACCGGTGGCCCGCTCGCACGGCGAAGAGAGGTGCTTACAGGGTGGGTCTATGCGGTTGCACGCTACCTCTTCTGTCACCCCGAATCGATTTGGCGGGGCGCGACCACCTCCATAGTCCATCGCAAGAAAAAAAAGATTGCTCATTTGCCACCATAAGAAATAAAAAAAAATTAAAAAAATGTATATGCAACTAATATAAAAATTACTAGAAATTATTGTCAATGTCGAATGCTATTATTGCACATGGCAGAGTATAACATTGTCCGGTGCATTGCACGCTGACAGGGCAGACTATGTGTCTGCCCTGTCAGCGTGTTGTAAAAAAATTGGAATAAAATGTTACTGAAATCTTTACTTCGTTTAGAGTAATACTTCAGAAAAATTTAAGATGTAATTTTTTTTCATGTTTCATCTCAGCTTATATATGTCCTACTGTTGGACTCGAGCCTCCTCCATAATAGGAGGGTAATTAACCTACCATACCATTCTGGTTAGACATGCTGGTATAGGGTTTAGTTTCGAGTTTACCTTCTCTTGTATAGATGTTATATGCGTTTTTATACCCCTTAGTCGTTTATTACGATCACCCATGGGTAAGATAGTTCGGAAATTGTATTCTCACTCTATCACCACACGGAAAATAATATTAAGTTGAAAGTCAAACAAAGGCAGTGACTACATTAATTGCTAATCAAACGGTTGCACTGTTTGATTAGATGAATAGCGAAAATTGCAATATCATATTCAACACAACCTCTCATATCCTCCCTACAGCTCCCACGGGTAGGAAGGGGGTGATGACATTGTGTATTCTTAACCTATCACCACACGGGGTAAAATATATACCTATTACCTATTTAATATCGTGTAAATACAACAAACATATTGAATAGGCAAATAATTTACCTAAAGTTTGGTCACAGCCGTAGGCTCAAAACATATAATAGGTATAGGTAAACATGTAATAATATCTAATATATATTGTATTAGATACAATCTATAACTGTTACTTCATGCGTATATTATATCTAATACTTTACCAACATCAACAATATAGTAAATGTTATAGAAGATATAGAACAATATCCGGAACTATATCATTTGCATCCGTTTTCATACTACGATAGTGATGGGACACTACAACTTACAATCTTACAACTATCATTATACAAAGTATTTAACACTGTATTTAAATAGAAATAAAGTTTAATATATGATGAATATCAGGTGAGAGTTACACCTTTATAATTTTCATCTAAAATAATAGCTATGTCAAAAGCAGTGCTAGGCTGACGCAAATACTTTCCGACTGCTTGGCTTTATTTTATTGCGCATGTTTTAATATTAATTGTAAGTTTTCTGCCCCGATGAGCGGCCGACGACTTAATGCAAATGTATACGCTTGTCAAAACATTTAAGGCGGATGGTGAAATTCATGGCAGTTTATTTGCTCGCACAATTTCATTTTTGCTATAAATAAATAGGAATCCATATAAAGTACCGTTTTACCCTAACTTTGCGTAAACTTTATGAATTTTGCTTTAACAATAGTTAGATGTTTTTGAAAAGAGTTTATGACAAAAGCTGGTTAAAGTGGGGGCTGGAGAGGGTGAGCAAGGGGAGAGTAGGAGGAGTTCCGTCCGCGTAACCAGCACTGTAGTCACGTGTTAGACTCACGTGGCGAATATCGACATTGCGGCTGCCGTCGACATGTCCTTGCCAATTGATAACCAACAATTTTCATTAAATTTTAAACATTAACAGGTATATTTATAAAGTATTAAGTAGGCAGTTATATTAGCAATTAGTAGATCCAATAGATTCACCTTCACCGATCTGCTTTCTAGATAAAATCAGCAATCATATTTTATCAAATATTCAAGATTCAAAGTTTTACAAAATATTCAATTAAGTTCAGTATGAACATATCCAAATAGGTTTGCTGATAAAAGTATGTTCATGACTATGTATATCTATAAAAGAGGATGTTTGTGTGCATGACATCGCTAAACTCAGAAACTATTTGACCGATCATTATGAAAATTGGTATGTGAATGTATTTTTTCACGGAGCAGGTTTATCTTATAACGGTAGGATCATGCTGTTAACAGTTTTCTGTCTACAGCCGCAGGCCGGTCCATTCGGGGTAGTACCACACTCTCACAGATGATCAACGTCTGATATGGCAATATGCTGTTGTGCTTCGTTCGGTGAGCGAGAGAGCCGGAAGCCCTTAGCCTAGTTATACCCTTGGTATTGCAAAGGTCCATGGGCGGTAGTGACACTTACTATTAGGTGTGCTGCTTGTTCGTTTGCCACCAAAATCAATAAAAATAAATAAGCTATCCCCGTTGATGTAACTCGCCACCAGGCAGCGCTGCTATATATTGACTTCTACAAACAAACCAACGGGCTGGATGTGTTAGTATTTATTTAAAATTATAAAAAAATATATTTTATAACCTATAATATAAATTTTATTACATTTTTACTTTATATATTTTTTTTTTGTATTACAATAATATTCTTTTTGGTTTTGAAAAATTATACCCATGAAGATATTTTCTGTAGCAAACCCTATTGGGATATGTTCAGATTTTCAGAAATATACGATATTTGGTAAAATATGATTTTCATCCGGTAAGTAAATGGGTGAAGGTCTTTGGGGATTTTAGACCAAATCAGAATTGGAAAACATTAAACTAATACGTACAAGCTGAGGAATCTAATAATTAGAATATTGAAATACATTTAGTAACAACTTAGTTCTATTACGAAATAAATTTACATTCATAGTATGCAAGTAGCTTAGCGGTAATAGTTTCAAACGATACGAAATACCATCAAGACATCATCATTTCAACTCATATAAGTCCAACTGCTGGACTACTGGGAGGCAAATTAAACATATCATAATATCTCATAAACAATTATGAGATGATAATTATATAAAGTTTTTAGTCAGCCTATCTTCTGCAATCATATTTGCTCTATCAAGTTTCTCTTTCACTAAGGCCTTGGTGTCATTCTTACATTGCCGATATATTTCTTTCTTCTGTTCAGTCATACTGTCATTAATATTCAAAGAAGAGACATAGTCCAGCCACGCTTTCTTCTTTTGCTCTACGCTGCTGCCACTTCCGCATCCCACCAAGCATCACCATTTGTTTTTCTATGCTTCTTTGAGCTTCCACATACTTCTTTCGCTGTATCTACCATACTCTCTTACAATATTCTCCAGCGTTCATAAAAATAATTGTTTATACAAGCTTCCAGCATAAATATAATTGTATATACAATAATAAATTACATCTATATATTAGGTATAATAATAAAAGAAATAAATATTATAGGAATATCGAAAGTCTATGCCTGAAAAATAAACATATAACATAAAAAAAATAACCTTTATTTGTATGATGTTAGATATTGCAAAATAATCATTTCGATAATTTTCCTTTTATAACTGTACTCAGTCTGAACGAATGTTATTACTTCAGACTATTAATTAGTAAAGAAATGTATATAATGTTAAATGTTTGTAAAATGGATATGTGTATAAAAGCTGTAAGTGCAGATAGAAAGAGAGAATAGAAAGAGAGAAAGATTATGATGATGCCGGCCCACTTAACGTGGGAGGAGGGCAAATGAATGATGGCATTAGTAAGTAAATATTCTTCAACAGCTTAGTTTTATCAGTTAAATATAATATGAAATACAAAGCATTGTTAAAGCGATTTATTTTGAATGCGCATTTCACGAAAATGCACAAAATAAATAACATAGTTTGTACGCTTTAGTACCATCTGTATTATTTTCTCGGCGATCGGACATTTAAGATTAAAATCTCGAAACAAAAATGACGTGAGGGTCCCCGTCATATCCCGTTGAAATAGATAAAGCCCAGAGATAGGACGTCAACGTCGCCGTTGTCAGAATTGTGTGACGGTAGTGACAGCTCGTTAGAACCGCAACGTGAACACGGGCTGCTTTGGGAATATCAGCATATGCTCGTAATAAAGACAATGCCGTTTAGCGCTTCGGTGACGATATGAAAATATAAATAACAACTTGTTTTTCGAGCATTCAACCTATTATTGAGGAATACAAGATTCTTGTCATCATCAATTTCTCACTATGCAGACCAACACTGTCAGATTTTTACTAATAAATTAGTGCTTGACACATTCCTAGTTAGTAAAGCATACTTTTCCTTTGTCAGCTCTTATACAGCCCACTATTTGGACATAAGACCTTTCCTCTGTCAGAGGGAAATAAGTATACTATAAAGTGAAAGTATAGGCTTATATATCGAATTTCCTTTCTCTTCTAGGGTTTTTGTAAAGACAGGATTCCCCGTTAAGCAGCAAACCTTCGTGTCACAAGTATCTTTTAGAACATACAATTAACGAATCATTCCTAAATCACATAAAGATGACTCCTGCGTGGCAATCGATACTTGTACATGATTATCTTAAAATGGAGGAAAGGAAGGAAGACCCACATCAATATATTGATTAACCGTAGGAAAGTGGTGGGTCTTCTTTCCTTTTAAAGATAATAATGGATTTCCGTCATGTATCGCCTGATTCAATCATTTGTACATGAGCTCTACAATTTGACCACTACGTAGTGTGGCCAGTCAATGTTATGTTCTTACAAACAAATGTTTCTTAGTCATTTCATACTCCTACGGGCAAGGGAACCCTTAGTAAATGTGGAATGTTAATTTATGTTCTTATTTCGTTACCATAGATAAAGCTCACCAGCTTTGAGTTGTGCAATATAACTAAGTATCCTTTGAATACAGCCGACATATTTTGACCACATATCACACGCTGCGTCATAACAGAGTAGTGACTTTTGGCAATCAAAGAAAATGTGTTTGAAAATATACGAATACCTACATTCTATATCTTTAAAATAGACTAGAAAATATTGATCTAGTTTTTTTATTTTGTTTAGATATTTAGTTATTACGCTTTCTATACTTTTATTTGAATTATAACACATATCATATAGTTTATAGAAATGGTAAAATAAATTACGTCACTGACACCCTACATTGCGCGAACAGGAACAGGTACAATCGCACAGATCGAAAAAATGATATCTTCTAATTCATCATTCTCCTACTCTTATCCCAATTACTTGGGGTCGATACAATATATACTCTTCATTCATAGTACATATTGTAACAGTTATTGGCAAGTTTTATGACCGGCCGCCTGACAGACGTCAACCCACCTTGGGAATGTAATTGTTGACCAAACGCATGAGATGGAATTGACCCAGGTCGTTATAAAGCTCTTAGTCGTCTTTTACGACATCCACGAGTATGACACACAGCTTATGATATATTATAATGTGTAATTAGAAGTATGTATAAATAATTGGAAGATTATGATATCTTCGAATTGTAACTAATTATCGGCATTTCTGTATTTGTCAGGTCATTCACAACATTCAATATCTTAGTAGGTATTTCCATTAGAATAATAATGCATGAGTTGCTATTGTAAGGTATTTGGCTTTTGATGGCAATGATGAAAATTCACCACTCCTCAATTATATATTCTTAGTTCTTGATCACATTCACCGAAGACAAAGATCGGGTACCGGTGGCCCGTTCGCATGGCGAAAAGAGATGTTTGCAGGGTGGGTCCATGGGGTTGCGTGCCGCCTCTTCTGTCGCCCCGGATGATTTGTCGAGGCGCGACCACATCCATTGTCCACCTTGCGGGGACAAAAAAAAAAGAAGGTCCTGATTACATGGAAATTTTGGCTTTATAATTTTGCATAATATTTTTTTATTGCCTTTGGTGGCAAACGAGCAAGCAGCACATATGTGTTAGTGTCGCCCATAGACCTTTAATAATACATAATGCAATACCAAGGGTAAAGCTTAGCCGCTGCCTACCAATACAAACCTCAAACCCACCCAACTGGGCTGCCATGGTGCTAATAGAGGAGTCAGAGTAGTGTCTACTCCTCTGTGTTTACGTTTGCATAACATATAACTGTTGATGTAGTTAATAAGTGCCCTTTGTCAACGGATCAAGACCGCAAGTCATAAAAGGCATTTACTGATGTCCACTCTTAAAGCCTACGTGTTATGTATGAGGACGATAATTAGTAAATTAAGAAGGAGAATTTACTTTTGAACTAAGTCTAGAGTTACATTAGATTAGCTCCGCCTCTAATAGAGTCCTCTATATTGCCTCACTTTTATATTTTTATAGTGTGACTTATCAACAATGTCAATAAACATTTTGAAAAGTCATATTGCTTAAGATAATCAGGGCCAGTGAAGCGAGTCGAGCATTTTGGTGGTACACTTTACTGAAGCACTATCACGCCTAGGTATATATTTGTGCTTTAACATACTAATTTAACTTTATGTCTAGATGTATTATCTGTTAAAAAATATATAATTTTTATAACCATTAAAATTAATGAGAAATAACAATTTTGTATTCATCGGACAGAATGTTATTGTACTACTAACGCCATCTGTTAGAAAACCTACAACATTAACAAGTTATCGTGTCAACAGAATTAAATTTAAAAAAAGTGTTTTTAAAATCCGTTAGAAAAACTACGCGAACCCCCACAACGCTAAGCTTTTTGCTAGTATATTCTTAACCGAGCCATAAAATGTAGATTGAAATCAATCTCGAGAGAAGAGTCGATATTAGCAATGTTTGTGTATCACAACACTGTCAGAACCGTATTTTTAGGTTTATATCTAGGTTTACACCGGCCTCCCATTGTCTTGGACGATTTGAACCCAGTTTAAAGGAACGGTCGGTGAAGTTTGTATTCTTCTCAGCACGCATAAGTACCTACTACACTTTATTAAACTTAGTAATACATACTAAAAAATCAACTGATGTTTTAATAAAAATATGAATCTTAAAATATTTACTTATATCGTCATTAGAATTAAAAATAATCTTCAAAATAATACCTAGGTACACCAAAAATGAAAAATTGATACATGATTCATTCATTCTCCTACTCTACTACGTCTACTCTTATCGCAATTACTTGGGGTCGATACAATATATACCGACTCGTCTTTCATAGTACCTACATATTGTAAAAGTTATTGGCAATAGTTTTATGACCGGCGGCCTGTCAGACGTCAACCCTCCTTGGGAATGTAATTGTTGACCAAACAGCATCAGATGAAGTTGGCCCAGGTCGTTATAAGGCTCTTAATCGTCTTTTAGGACATCCACAAGCAAAGTAAGGGTTGGTAGTATTCGTAGCCGCTACCACACAGCTAAAACTGATACATGATTGTGGGAAATATTTCATAAAGACAAAACACCTGTAAAAAAACCAATATCTACTTATGTAGAAGATACTGACAGATAAAAATAAATAATCGCAAAGTATAATTATATTTATTTTAATCAAGATTTTTCTAAAAGCCACCATGCCTTTTTTACCCGACTGCAAAGGAGTGGTATTGTGTTTAACAGTCTATGTATGTATGTATGTATGTATGTATGTTTGTATGTTCCTTTGAAGCACTATATATACCAAACTCCTGGGCCGATTTTTATGATTCGCATGTCAATCGATTCCTCTTAATCCGGCGAGTGTCACTAAATATATGACGTTATTGAAAATTCAATATGGCGACTACTGGACGCCATATTGTGAAAATTAAAAAAATTAAAGTCAACAAACTATATCGAGTGGGGTATCGTTAAATAGGTATTTAAAAATCATTATTAGTTTTGTCTCAACATTTTTCGATTTGACTGGCCGTTTAGGATCTATATTGATTTAAAGTTTCGTAACAAACTTTCTCACATATAGGTTTTTTAGACAGTAGAAAACGATGAAAAGACGAAAAATTCATATAACTGGATGTGGATGGACATTATACTAAAGTATCTAGTAGGTATAATGTCCAATATACCATAGGTAGTCCTACCTAAAGTATCTAATGTCTGACGCGGTCGCCCATCTCCAATTTCTAACGATTTAGTACTCAATTTCAGTCGAACAATGATATATAGTTAGGTACTTACCTACTTATTAATAAATAAGATAACTATAGCTACCTAGGTATTTATAACTAAAAAGTATAAAATAAAAAAAATGATTAAAAAAATCAAAAAACCCGACTGCGTAAAAAATCACCAAAACTACGTACATAATAAAAAAACTGAAAAGAAAAAACAGGCACTTAGATGTCCGGTGGTCTAGAATTCCATAATATATTATTGAATAAATACTATTGCAGAAAATAAAATATATTTTAATAATAGAACATGACAACTGAACAGTCCGGATCTGGGGGGGCACACTTAAAACATTACTTTAGTGTTGCATATCGATAGTCTACTATCGATAGACAATCAATTGTCTATCGATAGTTTACGTATAAGCAATAGTATCAATAGTATATCGATTGTATTGTAATACGTCAATACTATCGATACTATCGATAGTATCGATAGCTCTCTACGAGCAATACTATCAATAACAACGATACTATCGATACTATCGATAGTGATTCATTCGATAGTATCAATACTATCGATAGTATCGCTAATACCATTAGTTTTAACTCAAAACTATCGATACTATCGATAGTATCGACTATTTTGGACTATCGATAGCAAGCAACTATTCGATAGTATTGTTGTCTAAAGTTATGTTATGTGGTAAGCCAAGTAGTGACATTATTATTAAAGAAATTTATTTAAATTTGCGTCATCATAGAGTAGAACAAGACGACTTTTGACGGGAATTTGAAAACGTCATGTATTATATTATCTTGTATTATATTCGATATCGTAGTGTTTTAACGTGTTACATTAGATAATTTTGATGGCATTTTATGTAATGTGATGTGCGGCGATACTAGGATGTAGTGAATATCATATAAAAGTGCTTTACAACGTTTTCATTTTCCATCAAAATTCCCACAAGATACCATTAACAGTGTGGCCATTGCACTGTTAATGGTACACGGTACACGGTACGGTAATGGGTTTGACTTAGACAACGACTGACTTGAAAGACTAAAAACGTGAAAATATTTATAACTTGACACTGGCACCAATAGCTCGTATATGTAGCTGATTGCCAATACGAGGAGTTTTGGCGCGAATGTGGAAATGTCATGTCACGCTCTTGTATTATATTCATTTCTTTAGTGTTTTGTGGTGTTATATTGAATAATTGTGCTGGTATTTTATGCAATATGGTACAGTTAAAGTGCTGAAGTGTAGTGAATATGGTATAATAGTGGTTTACGTGTATTTTCATATTTGCCCAAAATTCCCAAAGAAAACCATTGATTAGGTTATCAGCGCCCGATTAATGGTAACAACTTGACTTACTGACAGACAATGACTATTAAGGCTACATAATATGAAGAAATGATAAACAAAATAATTTAAAAATAATTAAATAAGACTTGGCTGTATGGGCTTTGATCCCTTTGCCTGTCCGAATGGACGAACAGAACCAAAAAAAAAAAAAAAAAATGATTGCCAATACATAAGAAGAAGAAGAAGAGTAGAACAAATTTTAGTCAGGTGAATAACATTAAATTTGTGATACTAACAAAGTGAAACAATTATAATAGCAATACTTGCTGCTGTCAATATTTCTTGAGTTTCGGTGGGAATGTGGAAGTATTATGTCATATTCTTGGATTATTTCATTTATTTATTTTCTTTTTGAAGTAAAACTTCTTTAGGCGCGACTAGGGAGTAACTCAGATTTTTTTAAATAGGATCATAATTTATTACTAGATGGCGCTGTAACAAAGTTAATGGATTCTAAGAGGACATATATTAGAGTCTAAATCGCGCTATAGAAATTTTTACAAATTTTAACTATATATATTAAAATTTATAATGAACTACTGTACTCGCTTCAATTACCTGTTTCGAATGAATAGTATTAATATAACATTTGTATTAATGAATAATCATTGTTAAGCACATGATTAATAGATATAATAATTTTAATATAATATTTATTTATTTAAGTTAATATTTAATCATTTCAGTGATATATGTCGTCAACGCCAAAGAAGTTTTACTTCAATCGCGCGTAAAGGTTTACACGCACACATTTTTTTTTCTTTTTGTTAAAATGGGTCAATCCTATGAAGAAATTCGACATATTTTAAAACTTTATTACAAAAAAGATACATGCAACGCAAGCTGTGAACAAATTGTGACGTTTATGGACCTAATGTGGTGTCAGAGAGAGTAACACAATGGTTTAAATGTTTTCAATTCGGGAATTTTGATGTCAACGTTGCATCTCGCTCATTTCATTTTCAATTGTATATAATATACAATTAAAAAATTATTCTGGATTCAGTTAGATATATATTTCTATATCCCTATAATGTGAAGTTACATATATGTGAGCATATTTTTAATAGAGCCTTCTAGATGGATCACATTGCAATCGAGCATACAGAGAACTTATGTTTTTCGGACCCTGTTAAATTTACTTCACTAGATTAATATCGCTAAAAATACAACAAATCTAATGACTAATTACGGCCATAATTCTGTGTAGAATTGTAACTCAGAATTCTTGATTATGTTTTTCATAATTTTGTTTAACCGAAACTTTCAAAGCTAATAATTACACTAAAATTTTATAGTAATAGACATTCTGAGTTTCATTAGTATACTGGAACAAACCATTTTTTTTCATTTTATTGCTTATGGTGGCGAACGAGCAAGCAGCACACCTGATGGTAAGTGTCACAGTCGCCCATGGAGCTTGGCAATACTAAGGTTATAGCTTAGGCCACTGCCTACTAATAAAATCCCCAAACCCACCCAGTTGAACTGCCAGCTTTTTCGCTCACCGAACGAAGCGCAATAGCACATTGCCATTACTCAGACGCCGATCTTCTGCGAAAGTGTGGTACTACCCCGGAACCACCGGCCCGCGGCTGTAGACAGAAAACTGTCAACAGGGTGGTACAAGTACAAGGTACCACTTACATTCATTCACACATTCCGACCCAATTGTCCAGAAGTCTCGCAGCATTATAATTTTACTCAACTTTCAATGGCTATTGATCTTAACCATTATTAGCTAACTTGGGCTTCAAAGTAAGAACGCAAATGCACGTTACTGCTAGAAAAGTCACCACAAAATTCACTGAAAACAAGCAACAGGGACACAACTACGGTATTTATATTTTTAAGCAATACTATTGAAAATTTTCTGGCAATCGATAGCCCGAAATAGTCGATACTATCGATAGTATCGATAGTTTTACGCTAAAACTAATGGTATTAACGATACTATCGATAGTATTGATACTATCGAATGAATCACTATCGATAGTATCGATAGTATCGCCGTTATTAATAGTATTGCTCGTGGAGAGCTATCGATACTATCGATAGTCTCGATAGTATTGATATGTACGATACTATCGATAGTCCTATCGATAGTATGAATACTTTTTGAGGTTAACTATCGATAGTCAAACTATCGATTTTTATGCAACACTGCATTACTTATTTTTACTGACCGTCGCGCCGCCTACAGGTTGTTTGTACAAACTTATCGGCTGCCATTTTGTCCTGTATGTCAAACGTTTGACAACTGAGAATTATTATTTTTTGTTCCTAGCGTAGGTACTTATTGTCATCAATCTATTTACGGTTATTGATGTACTTTCTGAAAATTATCTCAATTTTCATTGTTAAGCTGATATTATTATTGCTTCGTTATCAGCTGATATGTTTTTTTTATATTTCAGGGTAGCTTTCATAGTAAAAGAAAATTCTATATAATTACACATACACATGTAGATATGTATATATATCACTTCAACTTTAGTTCACCGCGTAAACTCTGGGTAGCAGCACCTTCCATACATGCATATTTTATCATGGAGTTGCCACTCTTTTTCAGTTTAATAACTTTACTCTTTGGTCCGGATCCATTGAAAAATTAGATTTGCTGTCGAATAAAGGATCCAGTCGGGTTTCGGAGGATGCAGTCGGGTTTTTTGATTTTTTTAATCATTTTTTTACATAATATATGTATGACTGATCTATGAAGATATTTTAGTCATCAGTTAGATGAAAGTACCGCCATGAAAGTAATTAAAGTAATCTGTACCTACCTATTATAAATTACCGATTGAGACTCATTACTTTCCTCTTTCTTTTTCTCAAACTTTCCTACTTTTTTGCTTTCACCCTTGTATCACAATGAGCAAAACAAAAAAGAATTATTCAATGCCGTTTTTGTGTTTAAGCGAAACTAAAGAACAGCAATTAATTTATATAAATAGGAGCTAGAAGAAGACTATAACAAAAAAGTATCTTGTAGACTGTGTAGTTTTTTTTTTGTCTGTCTTTTAGCTGTTAGCCGGAGATGGCTGTCACAGCTTAACCCGGACCATAGAGTAAACCCGGACTATGCGTGAGCGCTGAGCCTGAGGGCTTAATGTGCAGAGTATGTATCGCTCATTTAAACATATTTTCAAACAGGCTCTTCTTATGCCATCTAGTGCAATTGTATTTACAATATTATCAGCGCCATCTATGCTTCAGTAGTGTTATTACTATTAATAAATATATCATATGAATGTTGCTATTTAACAAAAGATGGTGCGTTAATAAATATTTCTTTTAAATATTTTTATATACATGTCTCGAATAATAGAAGCCACAAATATTATACAGGACCCACCACCACTATGTATGTCACACGGATATACGGAAATAGTTTGGCATCAGCGGATTAATTTCGAGTATTGTTCATTTAGCTAATGCAATAATTAAATACTAATACCTAATTAACTAAATACTAATAACTAATTACCTTCTGTTATTGCTCCGTAAGTTGCTATAACACATACTCGTAGCATTTGTTATGCGTTATTGCAAGATTCACTGTTAATACCTGTATAACCTATCTAAAATATCTCATATATCTATAACGTACTCAATAATTTCTACAAGAGAATTAAATGCCCAATTTTACTTTTAAATAATGCAACTAGTCTTATTAATACAAAACATGTGATGATGAAATAATCTGATCTTCTTGTGACATGATGTAAGAATACCACTCATGAACTCATCAGCCCCAATTTTTCTGTGGGTACAGTATACAACTAAATGACCTAAGCATAGGATAGTATCACAACTAGAGAAAAACTGGAAATAAACCCCTTTGTCAAAAAGTCTGACCGCTTTCATATAGCAATTGAGGACCTTGCAACAAAAGGGGGGCAGATCCACATTTTAGCTGTTTTTTTTTTCAGCTAGATTTTGAATAAAAATTAGGGCTATAGTTTGGTGCAAGAACGAGATATTATAGATCCGATAATTTAATAAACAAGCGCCCTATATCAAAATTTGGATCTGCCACCCTATTTTGTTTGGCGCAAAAAAGTGGCATAAATTTGTTATTTGTTTTAAACATTCGTTCGTTTTGTTTTTTTTTATCGTTTAACCATGCTGATTAGTATTCTTGAAATAAAGACACACTTATATTTGTTTTTTTAACACAGTTTTAAAACATTGCATCATGTTTTTAAGTGGGAATAATACAAATAGGAACTATCACAAGATTTGTGGATATTAGTCTTGATAATCAGAACAGTTATCCGTGTGGTGACGGAGTAAGAATACAATTCACTACCGCCTATCCTACGCGTGGATGATCGTAAGAGACGACTAAGGAGTATAAAACACATATAACATCTATGCAATAGATGGAAAACTCGAAACAAAACCTATACCAACACGTCTGACCAGCGCGGTATAGTAGGTCAATTTCCCTCCCATTTTGGAAGAGGCTCGACCCCAACAGTAGGACATATACGAGCTGAGATGATGATGAATCAGAACAGAACAATTTTGTTTTGGCTGGCGACGTGAAGTATAAGCTCATGCAACAGTGAAATGGTAAGGCCTGAGAGAAACAAATATTTCAAAGTGAGAGATGTTACGATTACAATTAGCTAACATGATCACTGCAATAATTATGCAACATACGTATATTTATTTAAAGAGTAAGAGTTAAAATGAAATTTTATCGTCAGTTAAAAAGAAAAGAAATCAAACGCCGTTAGTTAAATCATTTGATTTTCTTTTTATCGTCGTTGGCTATTTTTATAACACGTATGGAAAGGAACCTATTATATTTGTAAAAATATTAAGTATACTACAAGTTTAATACCTTGAAATAGAAATATATAGCGTGTAAAGAAACGTAACAAAACGTTGGGTGCGTTCAGAATCATGATCAAATTATCAAAGACAAGAAAATAGTATCTAATCAAAGTTTTTTAAGATCTACCTCAAGATCTGAAACAAATTAAGCTTAATTGTAATTAAAGTATTTAATTCCTTTTTCAATACTTTTTTGGCTGGGTCTAATTTGGCCGTAGGTTTTTATTTACATTCAGTCATTTTCAGTTTTATTTTTAAAGTAGCAAGAAATTTTAAATTAATTACCTGGCAGTCTTATACCAGGATACAGGGGAGTAGTACGGGCGACGGACGGGATGGGTCAACTGAGTAAGCGGGATAGTGAAGTTTGATTGAGTTTAGGAAGTTGACTGAGTTGTGGATTAGTGTGTGATTGTCAATTTATTTTAGTTTGTTTATGAATTAAAACTGTTTATTTTTTCGTCATTGAACAAACGTGCTGTAAGGTAAGCGAGTTCATTTACTTTTTATGTCATCAAACTTAGCGGTGAAGTCGTGTGAAAATCATGTTAGTATAGTGATATTCTTATGTGAAATGAAATAATTTTTATAACGTTAGTTTGTTCACTGATACAAATTATTACAAGTGACATAATCATACATATCTCAAATAGGCTTCTTATAATAAATCCCTCAAACTATACATTTCAGTTGTGATTTTATTCTTTGATGATTGTGTTAGTCAAAATTTACTTAAATTACGCTAACGTGATGCAAGTTTACATACACAATACTATTTGATTAATTTATTTATTTTTCCAAATAACTTAGTTTAAATACGTGTTAATGCAACTGCAGGCCTGCACACAATCATCAACCACAATGGCTTACTTACCAAGGAACATTATTTAGGTTTGTCCACGACATTATTGCATTACTTGCTATATAGATATGTATACAGATTTAAAATGAATTATAAATACACATGACACAAGTAATATTATTGCATTATAATACAGAATTTCTAGTTCAGAAATTGGTTACAGTTATTAAAACAAAATCGAATATTTAGTTGCCATAATTATTTGTAATTATTAATTAATAATATATTTTTTTATTATTATTAAAATTTTCTCATTATATGTTTAGGATTAAGTGGTTGTTATGTTACTTTGTTTTTTTTTTCACAACAAATAACTTCAAAGCAATAAAGCTTTTGGACTTTACATAATGTATGCCTATCACAGCTTGTATAATTTTCTTGAATTGAAATTAGGATAGGCAGGTTAATTTTATTAGGCCATCCTTGAGAAGGACCAATTTACCCGTGGACCCACCCACATGGGGTAAGAGAGGTATGTGTACAGCAGGTTGTAAGATCGTGCACTACTTCTTACTTTGCTCCAGATGGATCCGGTGGAGTGTGACCATACCATAAACTGTCCCCCAAAAGATTCAATGATTCCTTCAACCTCCTGTTCTTTCTGGGAATGGTAGGGTGTGCAATTAGGTATATTTATACATCCAGAACAAAAAAAATATATGTTTGTATTTCAAATACAATGAAACAGCAGTGTCTGAATTTGAGCAGCTAGAATATATATCTATGAACATTAAGGAGGCAAATAATAAATAAACTTACCAATAATAATGAAAAAGGTAAAGTCGTCACCATATGCAGAAATAAAAAAAAAATAAAAAAAAATGAAAGTTAACATGTTTCTTACATAGCAGATATTACTTAATAATGATGTTCTAACACTTGCTGCTGATGTTGTCTATAATTAGATCAACAGCTAGTATTATAAATTGTAAAGAAATAATATAATAAGTTATTCGAGAGGTTAGAGGGAAGTTATTAGGTATGGCTAGATACATCATTTTGTATTTTATAGTTAATGTTTCATGAGTTGCTAACTGAGTACTATTTATAAGTAAGATTGATAAGAAATCTTAGAATTATCGTTCCAAATCTGAACCTAATTTCTTTTTTTTGTACTTGGTTGATTGAATAGTTTTTCATTTTTCTGTGTGTTGATGGAGTAAGAATACAATTCACCACCCCCTATCTGGTCCATGAGAGTCTTAAAAGATGAGTAAGGGATATAATATTATATATACAGGGTGCCAATTTAATTAGTAGAATCCTTGAAGGGGGTGTATCAGACCATGATACAGTATCCAAATCAGTAAAAAAAATAGTACCTAAGTTTTGATTAAATTACCATACTGATAAGCAGTCAATACACTTGTACTATAAAAATTTCTTGTAGGCATATACTCATGTGTGTGACACTGAACTAGTAGGCAAATAGTCCCGCTCGCACTACGCTCACCACCACACAGCTGGATCGAAATGTACCTACATGTCAATGTACGCTGACAGACCAACTGTTTTGATAAGAAACAAATCACTTTATCTCGGGATTGGGCAGAGCTAGGAGTCTGCAACTAACTTTAATGTTTTTTATGGCGTCATCCATACACCTAGTTTAAGTTATTCTACTATTAAAATCGGCACCCTGTATATAGCAAGAGAAGGAAAAATTGTAAGAAAACTATACCAACCCATCTGACCAGCGTGATGTAGTAGGTCAATTTCCCATCTATTGTGGAGAAAACTCAAGCCCAGCGGTAGGACATATATGAGCTGAGGTGATGACTCTTCTGTTACGCTACTACCTATGTTTACATAGTTATTTACTGTACTTTAACAGAAGTTGCCTTACACCTGGGCTAACTCCATCTGATGAGGTCTTGTTAACAATTACATTTCCAAGTTACGTTGATGTCAGTCTCGCAGGTGGTCATAAAACAAATACCAAAACTATGTGCAATATATAAGATGGAATAAGAGTACATATTGTGTCATCCCCAAGTAATTGGGATAAGAGTAGGATTAGGACTTTTTTTATTGCTTATGGTGGCAAACGAGCAAGCAGCACACCCAATGGAAAGTGTCACTGCCGCCCATGAATCCCTGCATTACTAAGGGCACAGCTAGGTCGCTCCCACCAATACAAACCTCAAACCCACCCAGTTGGGGTGCTGGCTCTCTCACTCACGAAGCGCAATAGCAAATGCATTTCTCGGACGTCGATCTTCTGCGAGAGTGTGGTACTATCCCGGATGGACCGTCCCGCAGCTGTAGACAGAGAACTGTCAACAGTGTAGTCCTACCACTACTAAGCACAATAAAAAATTCTGTTCAACTTTTTATACATAGCATCCGGCATCGGCACCACCATAACGAGGGGGTAGTGCCGTAATCGCCACATTTGACATGCGGGATGGCGATCGCTCTGAGGTTTTAAGTTTCCCACTCTTCGGTAGACCCTCCTACTACCTACCTATTTTTAATCCCATGCGCGGATCTCTCACGGGCAAGTATCTCTCATTATAGAAGGAATATATTTGAAGTATTTTCATAATTGTAACAAATGATCATATTTCACAGTATACAGAATATGAAGTGCATTCTTACATTTGCATGTTTATTATCTCCGCTGATATACGTCCCACAAAGCCCAGCAGGGCTCGAGCCTTCTTCACAATAGGACGGCAATTGACCTACTATATCTCGCTGCTCAGACGTGTTAGTGTAAGGTTTTATTTCGCGTTATCCTTCGCTTGCGTAGATGTTATATGCATATTATTTCCCTTCGTCTTACTTTAGGTAATATAGGGGGTGGTATTTGTACTCCGTTACCACACGTAAATAATTGACCGCCTCCTTGGGAATATTTTTTGTTATTCAGTCTTGTGTATTTGCATGCTTAGGAGACTAAATCCACCCAGAAGTTGTAAGAAGGCAATATTGAAATAACACAATAATGTTGTGTGTTATTTCAATATTGCATTAATAAACACTGCCAACTAAGATGATGCTGTGCTGTAACATTTTTATCATAAAATAATACTAGGTATTTGTTACCTATGTACCTTTTTTTGCGGCGGACTATAGATGCGTCTCGCCCCGCCAAATCAGTCCGGGATGACGGAGGAGGCGGCGCGTGACCCCATAGACCCACCATGCAAATTCCTCTCTTCGCCGTGCAAACGGGCCACCAGTACCCGATCTTTGTCTTCGGTGGCCCGCCCGGCGGTTTACCTTCACGGGTTCCTCTCGAGTCGACGCCCCGGCAGCTTTCGCCGTCGGGGCGACGTCCTCACGCGGTGGCCTCACGTCGGGTGACCGGACTATGCCCCGGTCCGATCACCCGAGGCCTCGGATTACCTATGTACCTAGATGTATTAAAAAAACCATAGGATAATAAACAATAGATAAATGTGAAACGTACTGAATGAAACGACACAACGAAAACGGCAAGAAATGAAACGATTTCTTAGCTGCCAGAGTTACTCCACTTAGAATGGCCGTCATGTTTTCTACTCGAGAACTAGTTACTATTTTAATGTAAAAACTACTAAGTTTAGTATAATAGTTGCGTGTTAGACATATAAAAGGATCATCATCAACTTGCTCTTATCCCAATTTATTTGGGGTCGACGCAATATGTTTTCGCCTTCCGTACAACCGTATCAGACGTCATATTTGTGGTCACTCCCTGTCTATCCATGTCATGTTTCACGCAGTCCCTCCATTTTTTCTTCGGTCTCCTCTACTTTCATCCTGCCTCATCACATGTCCATACCATGTCAATCTTTAACTTTTCTGTCACTGGCGCAAGACATATAAAAGGATATTAACGGTTAAATTTTATAATAATATTTGTACATTAGAATATACCATCATTATCCTGCTCTCATCCCAATTACTTCGACGCAATATATAATCCACTTCCATCGTACATATTACAAAAGTTTTGGTAATAGTATTTTGACCAGCTGCTTGCCTGACATCAACCGTTTTTGGGAATGTTATTGTTGACCAGACGACGAAGCTTCAGATGGAGTTAGCTTAGGTCGATGTAATCTCTTAGTCATCTTTTATGCCACCTACGAGCAATGTAAGGGTTGGATGTATTCGAGGCCGCGATCACGCAACAATAACATTTGTATACCAATGATGCCAATGAAATATTCTTGGCAAGAGTAATTGTGGGCTACATTGATGTATTTCACTCTTACATACATTGTAATGTAAAATGTTGAAGAGTATGACTCTGAAGGGTTTCTGAATACAACTAACTACACAACTCATTCAGTCTTAATTATTTAGATTATGATTTCTGATGTATACGTGAGTGTTACACATTTGAAATAAAACTAATTTTATGGATTCTATCGCGTTCGTATTTGATTTGTAATTTCCCGACGTTTCGAACACTTTACAGCGTTACGGGTGGACATGAACGCTGTAAAGTGTTAGAAACGTCGGAAAAATATAAATCAAATACAAACGCGATAGAATCCATAAAAGTAGTTTTAATTAGTTTATTAGTTATGGGGTTATAAAATTATCTGTTTTGTAATGCATGTTTGATCTCGTTTGTATGATAACTTGGATATGTGCAATATAACGATATATGATTACTTTGGTCCCTTCGCTTGATGGGGAATTGATGCAGTTTTAGTTTCTGTAGGTAAAGATACGCAATACTTTTATTTCTCACTAACTGCTTACCCTCTTGTTTCATATCCAGATGTTTTCAGACGAAAACTTAATAAAATACGTATATTTACGACAAACTCACATTTGTACTAAATAGATACACCGCGCCAATATTAGGCGCCGATCCCCAGCTACAACAATAAAGAAAAAAAGACACGTAAAATCTCAAACAATATCATCATTTTATTGTCAGGTTATCGACCTCACCTGAAATATCTGAATACATATTGCGTGCCATGTGTTGTTCAAATGTCAGTTGCTCGGAAATGGGTCGCATGCATAAAAATATTCAAACATTGAATAAATCGCCTGATGATATTTATACGAACAACTAATTACGTTAGAAATAAGACTGATGATTTTGATTATTATATATATTTTTTTTATTTATAGTCTCATATGTTTAGTAACACAGTCATTTTTATTGTGTAACTTCTTAGTTATACATAATATGGGACGAGGTTATTGTCGTCTATTTATCTATCTCTTATCTGTCAGTATTTGTTGTCCACAACTGAACGTCACCCTCTCTCAAAGAATGCCACTCTAGTTGTTGCGAAGTTGGTATTCATTCGCATCTAAGGCATGAAGCCTTCTGCAATTAAATATTTAATACTATACTGTGTATTGCTTGCATATATATCACCATACTGGGTGTAATTTGTCTGTCTTCGTCATATATTTGTAAAGACCTCTGCAATAGGTACAAGGATTATTTCTTTAGTGCAAGGTGGAGTTTTAAAATCGGGTACCGGTGGCACGCTCGCACGGCGAAAAGAGGTGTTTGCAGGGTGGGTCTATGGGGTTGCGGGCCGCCTCTTCCGTCGCCCCGGACCGATTTGGCGGGGCGCGACCACGTCCATAGCCCATCACAAAAATAAAAAAAGGTGGAGTTTTAAAAAAAATGCTAATCAAGCAGCTGTTATCTATTAATAATCGACTTCAATATATTCGTACGTATTGTATGCGTAAGTTGCAGTGATAGTGACTAAGTGTTGCTACATGATATTCAGTAATTATCATATACTGGTGAAAGTTTGCCTCAATTGTTACTTCTTCTCAATTGTTGTTTCGTATGATTAGTCTTGGTGCCTTACCTAAGAGTTTAACACTAGAAAGTAGGCTTCAGCTGAAACCTACTTTCTAAGTGCCTTTAAAAGCACGCAAACATACCTATACTGTCTTAAATATTAATATTATTATAGGTAAAGTTTATAACTTTGGAGGTAGCAAGCAATCTCTGGAACTACTGCTCCTATTTAAAGGCATCAAAGTCTTTAATAATAATTGTACTACAGATTTTTGTCCTAGAAAAATGAAAGTGAAAGATGTCCTTTCATAGAAAGTAAAAAAGAAAGGGATGAAAATGTATTTTAATGCGTCATCAGACGTCCTACTTACCTATAATACCGTGTTACAAAAGAAAATTATCCCATTTGTCTATAGAAGCTGGAAACGTTGTTTATGAATACATGTTTTATCACATTATTAAAGAAACTCACTGTAATAATTAAACAAATTATAATTAATAATATGCTCGTATAGACGTAACAGCTTTTATAGTTAATATATATAATTAGTGTGTTAGTATAATTAATACAACGCACGACCCGCTAACTAGGCGCTAATGTCATTCTATCAAACAAAATTGAAACAAGCTAGTCATTGCTTGTTAAATTATTTATTGCATATGACATTTGCCCGTGTAATGTAACATACAATTGAGGCTAGCACGATAATTTAAAGCGACATGTTTCTTTGCGACAAAAGACAACCGCTTTTAAGTAAAACGTTTACACGCAAGATTTTGTGGATTGCTAATATAAATCTTATAAGTTACTCGGTGAATATATTGTAATAATAATTTCACCGATTAACTCAGTCCATCAAGACATTACTTAAATGAGTGAAGTATGCATATATGACTAATGTCTCAATATCGACAACGTCTTTGTTCATTAGTACACAAGTGCTACAAATGCGCGACATACAAGTCGCGCATCGCTTTTAATGTAAGCCAAAATAGCGCCCTAATAGTTAAATGCATATTACACGTATAAAAATATATTGTATTCACAAAATATCTTAAATTCTTTAAGAACTACTGAAACACCTGATTATAAATTAATTTAATAAAATCTTAACTTAATTTTATTATCATTTTTATAGTGGTTTAAAGATAAGGTAATGTTAATTATTATTAATGACTGTTATAAAACGTTGTTCTTCATTTAATTAAAAGTACACATTTAACTTATTACGATCACTTAATTTAAAATAGCTATTGACCTGGGCACGTTTTGTCTAGTACCACGTAGTCCATTATTGCATTTTCAAGTAGAGTTGATGTCAGTATCCTTCCACCTGTTTTTAAAGGAGCATGATCTACACAACTACTGCCTGTGACACTTTTATTAAAGACTAATGAATAAATTTACCACGTACTGAGGAATAAATTCGTGACGCTAGGGACTTTACAGACATGCAATTAACTGACACGAATTACATAGAACTGTCTGGTTCTTAATGACAGTGTGACTGCTTACCGCAGGTTGATTTTTATTTAAGCACAGCGTTATTGTAGTTTGTCAAGATTTTTTTTGTGTCTCCATCCATCCATCCATCAGCCTGTAAACGTCCACTGTTGGACATAGGCCTCCCCACGAGAATGCCATCTATAACGGTCCTGTGCCACCTGCATCCAGCGGTTTCCTGCGACCTTGATGAGGTCATCAGTCCACCGAGTGGGGGGTCGTCCTACGCTGCGTCGTCCGATTCGTGGTCGCCACTCGAGAACCTTTTTTCCCCAACGGTTGTCGGTTCGTCGAGCGATGTGGCCTGCCCATTGCCACTTCAACGTGCTAATCCTTAGGGCTATGTCGGTTACACCCGTTCTTCTACGGATTTCCGTATTTCGGATTTTATCACGTAGAGAAATACCGAGCATAGCCCTCTCCATTGCACGCTGAGCGACTTTGAGCCTTGTTATGAGGCCGACATTTTTTGTGTCTAGTAGTCGGTGACTGTCTGGTAGAGAGGATAATATTCTACCTTACCGATGGATTAAATGGCATTTGAATTGAATGTTGAGGAAGCGACTGAAGTATGCAAGGATAGAGTTCTCTGGCACTCTGTTCTCTCTGCCTACCCTGCAAGGGATATGGCGTGATGATATGTATGTGTGTATGTATGTAGGTGGAATTTTAAAGATATATAGAAAAGTGTGAATATTATGCACTATTCACGTATCACGCGAGTGATTAAATAAAATTTATTACTATTATTAACATTTCTACATAATAATTTTTTAATTTTATTTTCTGGAATTGCCATATATGTCGGGTGCTTTTCAGCATTATAATCCTTAGCCTTAGATGCTAATGGGATTTTCCCTTTAAAATCAGTAAAAATAAACACTTGTAAATTAAAATCGTTAAAAAATATAAAATCGTTATAAAGCAATTAGTACTAAGAATCATCATAAAGATGTCAATACTATCGCCGCTTTCATAACAATTTATGAAGACTTTTTATAACGATGCGATAATACTTATCGCATTTACATTATAAACAGATGCTTTGGCTGGCGACGCCCTCAACACTAAATAACTCGCCGTATCAGAAAATATCTTATTTATTACACCATCTGTGAATATGTGGTTTGTATTCAAAAAATACGACTTTTTATTTCAAATAAGCTGTGCCGTAGCTCTTCCTCACATGGATTACTCTATACCTCATCATCATTCTCTTGCTCTTATCCCAAGTACTTGGGGTCCACGCAATATGTATGAATTACTCTATACCTATTTCATTTTAAACATTGCGACCTCGAACTCATTTTATAACTTGTCGGTACTTTGCCACCGTTTACTCCTCAAAGAACAAAGCAATGAATCGAAGGAAAGAGGTGTCTAGCCGTATGTTTTAATACTACCGAAATTAAGGCAACCACTCCTAGCACCATGCAATAGCGTAGATGAGGTATATGCCAAGTTGTGAGGCTCCACGCTGTTCTTCCGTCCCCTGATAGAACAGCCTGACAAGCACATCACAATAAAGTTTGTTCGCATTGGTTTGTTCGACTTAATGTGAAAATAATATCGGTTTCATGCTTGTTGTATTAAACGAATCAGAATTATTTAAAATTTCACTTATGTAATTTTAACCATAGTTTAGTACATTTGATACACACACAGACTCACAATTGATAGATATTGATTGATAGAGAGATAAATGTCATGCAATTCTAAAGTTGATCGACACGTATTCCAAATATAAATCTTTTGATTTACGATGATTTTTCAATGTATAAATTTTACAGTTACCTGATTCTGTGTACGAGTTTTGAATACTACATCAGAATTAAATGATATAAAGAGAGAGAGGGAGGCAGAGTATAAACTATAATAATACTGTCAGAATGTGTATTGTTAATAATTCTAACACCCTCAATACCATTTTCGAAAATATATTTAATGTACAGATTTTGTTGCTATACATACAATATTCCTAGTCCCAAAGAATAAAAAAAACTGGGTCTTTCAGCAGATATTTTTATTTATAGATTATTTTTATAAGAATAGTTTTGTCCTCAATATTTCTATTCTTTATCGAAATATTATAATATCATGTGATGAGACGGGATGAAAGTAATGTTTTGAGGAAGGTTTTAAGTATGAATGTTGAAGGCTCTAGGGGGGTAGACCAAAGAAAAGATGGATGGACTGCGTGAAGCATGATATGGATAGACAGGGAGTGACTACAGAGATGACGTCTGATAGGGCTGTATGGAAAAAGAGGACATATTGCGCCGACTCCAAGTATTTGGGATAAGTGCAAGAGAATGATGATAAATAATCCTTGTTCTGACTCTATCCATTTATAAAAATATCATTCATATGTGTCGTCGAGGATGTCAGTTCTTTATTCAGCAGTTGCTCCATCTAGCTGTTTAGCAGATATAAGTGGGTACGTAGATAAGACAAAAATATTTATTTTTTCAAAATTTGTTGTTTAATGAACTCAACTTTTTAAAAAATAATCTATAATAAGCTTCATTTCAATGTTTGAATAGGCTTAACGGCTATCTATTCTGAGCCGCAATAAACGGCTATCTATAAAAAATATTGATATTTTCAAAACTTGCTTCAAAACCTTCCAATTAGCTTTTATACATAAAAACTTGATTACGAGCGCTCGTAATCGAAAATTTTCGTTCGAAAAATTATTGTCACACATGGGATTCAAACTCACGCTTATTGGAAATCCGTTCCAATCGTGCTACCACTTACACCAGCGTTACCTTACGACATTTAATCTGCGCTTCGTATTATGACATTCAAATTTTGCTTCGTATTATATTTTCGTATTTAAAGGAGTCGTGTGCCATCTACCTGACAATATTTACACATTATATAGCTTCTATACTTATTCAGTGCATTAAATAATATTTTTTATTACGATTTTGTTTTTGGTATGATAAAGAAATATGTTACTTAAACTTTTACATGTTTTTCTCTATCAATAAATCTTAAATTATTTCCATGTTGATGAAATTTTACTGTTCGGCAAATTTACATGGAAAAATGGAATCAGTTTGTAAACGTTAAAATTTTATGATTGTTCGCCTAACTGACACCAACTCTCTTTAGACTTGTTTGTTGATGAAGCGTTATTCTATACTATATAAATCGTTTTGAAATGTAACTGTCTACTGGATTCTAATGTTATTCTATAAAGATGACATAAACTATAAATTCTAGGAAGACTTGAGTAGACAAGCAAATCAAAGAAAGGAGCAGCCTTGTAAGCTCTGGGTTATGTAGGGAAAATTTAGTTTGTTTTATTACGGCATGTTACATATGTTTGTGTATAAATCTGTCACTTACTGAACGTAGCTCGTGGCAAGAATAACCGAGATTGAGTCATCATTGCAGTATCTTCATGAGCTGACTCATCGGTTCGTGAGATGTAGGCATCGCTTCCAATAACCGAGGTCAAACAAAGACTGTTTATGTGTTTTATAACATTTATATCAACATAAATTTATACATATTTTGTTATTAAAGGCAATTAAAAAACATCTACGTTATCGCCTTAATATTCTCACAAAACAAACATAATTACGCTATTGGTTTCATTGCGAGTAATGTTATATATAGATACCTAGATAGTGTATATACGCTCATAAGAAGTTTTATACTCTTGAATCATCATACTCCTGATCGTGTATTAGGTGGGCAGGTCTTCCCTTAGTAAAATTTCTTTTGGGAATGTAGTTGTGGACCACAAGACACTATTACACACACCTAAGTATGTATATTTTTTTTATTAACAATAATAAGACGCATAACTGGGTTTTAATAATTTTGTATTTTATGCGTAGAAAAATCAAAAGGTTGTTTCAATTGTTTATTAGCATGACCAATAGAAGTAAGTTCGTCAGTAATTTTGTGTAGTTTTAAAGAATCATTAGGTTTAGGACGCTGAGAATATAGCAAAAGCGCATCATACAAATTAACACACATTTTTGAAGTTATTCTTTTGCCGCGTTAGGAAAAAAATGTTGAGAGTAATTTTTTTTCAATTCGCGCGCACCATCACAAAAAACCGACACCCTGAAATTAGCTAGTCAACATTTTAGTTTT
Organism: Lymantria monacha; assembly: GCA_905163515.2. Classification (NCBI taxonomy): domain Eukaryota; kingdom Metazoa; phylum Arthropoda; class Insecta; order Lepidoptera; family Erebidae; genus Lymantria; species Lymantria monacha. The sequence goes on along the minus strand of LR991098.1, from coordinate 12,276,210 downwards.
TTAACTAGACAATGCGTTATAATAAAACTTTCAATGTATTAAATACCTTTTATCTATTGTTAGTGTCGTTTTTTTCTACAAACGTAGAATAAGGCGATAACATTTTTGAAAGGATTTTTATCTTGTTACACCAAAGAAGTATAACTTCTAACGCATGTACATAAGTACACACACACTTTTTTTTATTATAAAACCTCTAAAGAAGTCCATCTTAAAACCAATCGACTTGTACTGCAGAGTGGTTCAAGTAAGTAATAATAAATATTAAAACTAATACAAATTGTGTTAAAATTTTAATTTTAACGTAATACTTTTTTGCGTATATGCAAACAGACTACTGGTCCGGCACACCCATCAAAGTGGATCGTTCATTGTTTGAATGGATGTATCAGTTACGATCAATAGTGACATCATTCATAACCATTAACCGGCTATCGACCCTTTTCTACAATTAGATTACAAAGCGTACGTTCCCAATGGCGAGCACGTTAATTTCATTTGCAATTAAAATGTAGGATTTAATAAATGTACGCCCATATAAATATTAATTACGTAAATTGGATGTACGGTATTTTATAATGCAGCAGGTGGCATGTTGCCATCTGCTGCACCGAATGGTGCCATTAGCCTATTTTCTCAAAATGCTTCAACTATTTACGTACACAGTGAATCAATTGCAATCAGAGATATGTACTTACTATATATTACAGTTTGCAATGGACCAACTAGCACCATCATTGTTATAATCATCCTGCTCTTGTCCAAATTACTAAGGGTCGACGCTATATTTATCCTTCTTCCGTCCTACATATTGCAAAATAACTTTATGACCTGCAGCGTGCCTGACATCAATCCTCCTTAGGAATGTAATTGTTGAAAGACAGCATCAAATGAATAAACCCATATATCTTGGTTTAGGTCTTAGTCGCCGTTTACGGAACCCATAAGCAATATAAGGATTGGTAATATTCGTAGCCCCCACCACACAACAAATATTAACACTACTACCGTCACTGTTCATTCATCTTCTTCTTTAGCCCATAGGTACATACTATTTATCTTGCGACTTCTTCACAAAGGACGGGGAATGCTATACACGAAAGGAGCGAGTGCTGAATTATAGCACATAGGTAGCCCAATCTTTACAATCTATATACATATCTACGCTTATAATTATTGGGCAACTGTCTTCCACAATGGCAAAACGCCTGGGAAACAGGCGTGAGGCTATGTATGTATGTATGTCTTCCACAATGAAAGAAAAGTTAGCTGAGTACACCACGAGGACCAACTAGATTGACATAAGGTTTTGTTACGAGCTTTACATGTTTTTCAATACCTAGTGGAAAGAAAGTGGTGGTTATAGATTGAATTCTTAATCCGTTACCATACCGAATGTTCCAATCATTACATTATTATTGTTAACGCTGTATAAAATGAATTTTGATTACGGTTGAGTGCTTGAAGGTTCATGGGACTCGTTGAAAGTTAACAATTAATTAGCCCGGGAATACTAAGATTATTTATATTAAATTATGATTCCATTACCATATGCTGCTGCTGCGGCTGGGTATTACGAGGCTCTAAAAGTTAGTTATTTTATCCTACCCTGACATCAACTTCATCGCTAGAGGTATATAATTTGCTTTTTAATAATTATAGTTATCATTGCTCCGTTAATTTAATTACTTTGCTAAAATATTTTTCGTATGTCTGGTACGTTGTAATATACTGAAAGTATTTTTTTATAGAAATAGATGTATAGAAGTAATTATTATCTCATTCATTCAGCCTTTCGTCGGACACGGCCACTGTTGGACGTAAGCCTTTTTCATAAAGCGCTATACGACGTTGTCATTCTTTGCCTTCCTCCTTATCATCATTCTCTTATCCCAATTACTTAGGATCGATGCAGCATGTATTCATCTTAAATATTACAATAGTTTTGTGACCATCCAACATTAACCCTCTTGGGGAATGTAATTGCTAACCAGATAGCACCAGATGAAGTTGGCCCAAGTCTATAGTAAGCTCTTAGTCGTCTTTTACGACATCCACGAGCAATGTAAGATTTGGAAGTAGTATTAATAGCGGCCAGCACACAGTTCAAATTTAAAAATATCGCTAACATAAAATTTCTAACAATAAAAATTACAATAAATTAAAAGAGAATCACTTTGTTGTCGATATGGATCGTTGTGGCCAATAAAGTGATTAATTTAGCCCATAAATATATTCCACCGTTCTATTACGAATTAAGGTCAGTGTTGCCACCCTAGTTGCAACATCTTGTCAGCAATTGGCTGAATGGCCACTGAAATTGAGTACTTTATAGATATGATCCATTCTATATTGAATGCGGTCATTGGTTTAGTTGTTGTAGATACAATAGATAGGTAAATATTACATATATGGTAATAGGTGCGTGTGCGTTTGTGTGCTTATTAAGCTACTCGCAGTACAGAAAATATTAAACTTTGTTATCCATGTAGGTACTTAAATCAATTTAAGATTTAAACCTCATGCATGATGATCTTATATCAAATAGAATAATGCCATAATGGTCGCACGGCAGCCGAGTTTGCGATCCCAATTTGATGTTACAAGTTTTCCAATAGAATACTTTTTTGGCAGGCTATGGTCTGGACACACGCCGTCAAATCCGTCCGGGCCGATGAATGGTGACACGTGGCTCTATAACCCACCGTATTCCCTTCCCATTCGGCAGTGGTCGGCACCACTGGTACCGAATCCTTAACATTCATGGCCAGCCCGGCGGGAACCAAAAAATATTGCTACCCATTTGCCCTCAGTCAATTATTCCCAAATATTGTAAATCATCAAAATATATGTAGAGCTTGTGTGCGGCTGGATGATGGAATGTCGCCTTGGTTTGACGTCAATATCGGCGTCAGGCAGGGGTGCGTTCTATCAACCAGGCTGTTTATCATATATCTGGATAAATATCTGCAAAGGTTGAACGATATGAATCTGGGAGTCCAGATGGGCGACTCAGTGGTCAGTGCTCTGCTCTATGCAGATGATGCAGTCCTGCTGGCGCAGTCAGCGACTGACCTGCAGACCCTAGTCGACACAATGACAGAAGATTGTAAGAAAAGGGTTCTACGCAAGACTGTTAGCAAAACCAAAATAATGGTCTTTGAAAGAGATGAAGCCAGAACAGATGTAAAAGTAAAAATAGGTAATGATGTACTAGAGCAAGTGGATGAATTTGTATATCCTGGATGTGGTTTTAGCCGAGATGGAAGGTACACCACTGATATAGAGCGAAGAGTGAATGCGGGAAATAGAGTAAACGGAGCGTTGGGACAACTTCTCGGTAGCCACCACCTCAGCCAGAAGGCACGTGTAGCAATACATAACGCAGTGCTTGTCCCAACATTACTATATGGAAGTGAGAGTTGGGTATGCAGAAAAGAGCATGAAAGCAAAGTTAATGCGGTCGAAATGCGATCTCTACGGAAAATCTGTGGAGTTAGGCTAACTGACCGCATTCGCAACGACGACGTAAGAGAGCGAGTAGGTATGAAAGAGAGTATTCCAAGACTGACCTACCTAGACCAGATTGGTCACGTACTGAAGGAAGGTAGAGTCAAGAGTCTCCGAAACCGGCGAGCGTGTATGAAGAGAATTATGAATGTTGAGGAAGCGAGTGAAGTATGCAAGGATAGAGTTCTCTGGCAATCTGTTCTCTCTGCCTACCCTGCAAGGGATATGGCGTGATGATATGTATGTATTAAAAATATAATGATTTCTGATGTTTACGCGAGTGTTACACATTTGAAATAAAACTACTTTTACGGATTCTATCGCATTTGTATTTGATTTTTTTATTGCCCGATGTTTCGAACACTTTGCAGTGATAAACGTGATAGAATCCGTATAAGTAGTTTTATTTCAAAAAAAAATCATTAAAATATTGTAAACCTAACCGGTGACACGGATAGTAGTGCAACATGCACCACGATCGCAGAAGAACGAATAACTTCGCTTGCAACAATGCCAAAATATTGGCAACCCGTAACTAATAAATTATATGGTATAAATCCCGCTAACTATAATTTCGTAGTTATTAGTGATCATGATAGTTTAAAATAGCTGTATGGTAGCGGTTACGAATACTACCAATCCTTACTTTGCTCTTGGATGTCGTTAAATACGACTAAGAGCATTAATTACGACCTGGGCCATCTCCATATGATGCCGTTTGGTCAACAATTACATTTCCAAGGAGGGTTGATGTCTGGCAAGCGACCGGTCATAAAACTATTGCCAATAACTTTTACAATATGTACTATGAAAGAAGAGTACATATTGTATCGACCCCAAATAATTGGGATAAGAGTAGGAGAATGATGATAATTTAAAATTCTATACAATTATATATAGATTACACAATGAATTTTATTAATCTGGAATCGAACTCATGACACTCGCCTTGGTATTAAAACTAATACGTCATTTTTGCCGTCAATAATATTTCTATATTGTAGTATCTATAATAAATACTTCAAAACTTTCTTCGTATATTGAAGTTATCACAATAGTGGTTTTCTCAAAAGGCCTCGAATAAACGTTTATTATAAAAGTAACTTCTGACATTATGGTATCTGTAGTTTCCTAGGCGATATTTGTTTCCTCACATTAACTTATCTGACAACGAATGAGTACAATGAACTTTTTGAAAGCCTCACGTTAATAGAGAACTCACGTGTTATGAGCATAAATACTATAACATATCACTTGAAAATTAAGAAGTTTTTCTTTGGTATTTATTACGAAACACTATGATGACCACAAAGTTTAGGGGTAGTTTTAGCGAGAACGTAAAAACGTCATACGGTAGTTCAATATTTTAATTTGTTTTAACGTGTTATATTAAATAATTTTAATGGCATTTTATGTAATGTGATGCAGAGGGAGTGCTGGGGTGTTGTAAATTTGATATAACAATGCTTTACATAATGTAACAGAAGATGCCATTAACAGTGTAACCATGGCACTGATAAAGGAGATGATTTGACTAACTGACGGACAATGACTTAAATGAAGTGATAATTTAAAAATATAAACTTGGCATAAAGGTCTTAATTACCATGTCTGAAAATTCCTTAATAAAACACAATTTAGTTTTAAATATTTAAATGCAAATTGTTTTTTTTATTATTAAACTTTTTTTGGTTTTATTTAGCTTACTCCGTTTGGTTTTTAATTTTTTCTTGGGTCAAATTTAGTAATTAAAATTTCACCCTCTTCCTGACAACCGATTGATCTGAAATTTGGTATGCGCCTTTGGTTCTGGTGACAATACATTTATGTATACTAAAATTTATTGTAAATCCAAGATGGCCGCCGCTACAAAATGGCAGATAACCTATTTTTTCAATCCCATCAATATGGGTATCAAATGAAAAGGCTTGGCAATTAGAATACAGTGCACTATACAGAACCAAAATCTAAGATGGATGCCGCTACAAAATAGCGGATAATCTATTTTTTTTTTCAATCACATCAATATGAATATCAAATAAAAGGGCTTGACAAGTAAAATACAGTGCACTATACAAAATCAAAATCTAATATGGCCGCCGCTACAAAATGGCGGATAATCGATTTTTTTTTCAATCCCATATGGTATTAAATGAAAGAGCTTGACAAGTAGAATACCGTGCTCTTTACAAAATCAATATCTGAAACTCTCACCCAAGTCAAGATTTCGTATCGTGTGGCGTTAGGATAGCTAAAAATTATACGTCGTTAGCGGTACACGACTCAAGTTAAGGTAAAACGTTAAAGCGCGCCGAGTACTGTATGGCATTAGGGTAGCGCAATAGGCTACATCAACGAAATCTTTTGGCCTCAATTTCGTCGAACCCAGATGTATGCAACAGATGTACCTTCGGTTAGAATTGACTTTGTAAAAGACGGCGTATATTTTATGATTTTATACACCCGAAAGCCATACAGTTTCCAGCCAAATTTAATTACGGGACGGCTGAAAGACGAATGTTGCCCTTAATATTGGCATGGGCCTCCACGGTGCATAAAATGCAGGGTAGTAGTGTGGATCACGCAATCGTATACTTAGGAGAAACTATTTGAATAAGGTCAAGCCTACGTGGCTCTTAGTAGAGTGATATCTTTAGATATCTTTGGAGGGATTACGTATCGAGGAGTTAGAATGTAATAAATTAACGGGCAAGAAACCTTGCAATAATGAGGACTTAAATGAATTAAATAGAATGAGAGATAAAAACTAAACATTGAAAATAAAAAAGGTAAAATAAAAAATTAAGTTAAACGGTTTTATTATAAACAGTCATGGTAATTTTGCAGATAAATGTACTGAAAGCTAAAAAAATAATTAAATAGATACAGTAATGGATACCAATATCAATACATTTTGTTACATTTTTGAAATAAAGTAACCCATAACTTACTCAATTTGTGGAAATAACTATGTTCACATAAATTCCTAAAAATGCACTGTATTATAGATTAATGTAAGTATGTCAAAATATGATATTTTTGAAATATACAAATTTTAAACATATGCATTGATTAGACTAAAATAAAATCGTGGGACACGTAAAATATCTACAAACGTCGATTTAAATGTTCGTTTTGTAATGTCACTCGTTTACGTCCTGAAAATATAATCAAATTTATATAAATACTTCTTATGCAGCATATTGCCCTATACCGAACACATTTCTTTAGAATTCGTGTTTGTTATTGAGAATTTCTTGGTGGATAAGGCTTATAAACCGCGATAATCTAAAGACACTTGGCCCGATAACAAACTCCATTCTTGAAGCTCATCATCAAAAGTCACATACCTGTACCACTCGATCAACAAGACATAAATAGTAATCAGTACATAATCCACTTGATAATTAATGTAGGTACTCCATATTTACGCACAAATAGTTTTAGACGATTGAAGAATGTCGGTGTTGATGTAGAAATTAATTGTAGCAATAAATTATCTTAATATATTGCAAGTGCACAAAATAGATGAGTTACAATCAGTGTTTAATGATATGCCTCACGCACCAGAGAAATGGTTTCAGCATTGCTGTAGAAAGTTGTTTTACGTAATCTTAAGAAATATTTACCAGCGTTCAGACATGCTTAAAATTTTGTTGTCTTTTTATCTACTCTTATATTCTCTGCCTTTGGTGACCGGTTATTAATTCATTGTATTGCCAACCTATACTTACCCGTAGGAGTTGTAAATACCGTCTGAAGCAGTACCGTAGGAGTGAAGAATTTTATTTACCCAGTGGCAGTCGGGTCGTCTAAAATGAATCTGACCTATCATTTATCAAAATCCGTTTAATCGTTAAGTAGTTATAAGCAGACATGTTCGGACATACGTATATACATACAGGTCAAGCAAGTAACCCTCCGTTTGGGTTTCGGTGCTTCGAAATGTTGCTAAGCGGGCATTTTCCAGCAAATTATGATTTATACTATACATATATCTTATATTTGCGTAAGTTCGCATATTGTTCTCTCTGTTTCAGCCTTTATCTGTTCTCAGCTCAGTACGAATTCTGTTCGGATTACCCGGATATTATATTACGGATTATTATATTATATAAGTATAGTAAACCAATTTCTCTTTTAGAGAAATTGGTTTACTATACTTATATAATATAATAATCCGTTTGGTATTATTTAGTACGTTTATCCCTTAAGTGGCCCCATTTTCTGACTTATTTCTTCATTGGTGAAGCGAGATTCGCCCACGCGTACCAGATTTCTATTCAACAGGTTATAAGATATAGTTGTTTCATTAATACCCTTTACTTTCTATTTAGACCGGAAAATATATAAACTCGTATTATCTTGACTAAACAATTCGTCTGTCCATTTTTCATTATATCGAGATCCACTGTTGGATAAACGTTTATCACCCTCACAGAAAGAAAATGCTATAATCATGACACTTGGCCATCGTTGTTAGTATTATAAAGTTACCAGGAGAGTGCTGCTGCTCACTCCCCTGGCCCCTAAGACAGTTATTAAGACTTGCATGGATAAGTTACAGTAGCATGATATATTGTAATCTTAAATGATCACCACACGACGTTGTACGTAACTAAAATCTAAATGGTTACTACAATTTGCTTGAAATATTGTGGAATAGTTTTCTGTTAATGATTTTATGTTTTACTATTTGTATCATTCATTTATAACATCTTACATTAGTTTATGACAAAATTGTAATACATATATGCAATTATAAAGATGCGATATGTCCCAATTACGTAAATATCACCCACTAATTTGAGTAAAAGTCAACACTCCCCGCTAAGCAGTAAATCTTGTGTGACGGGACGCTACAAACACAATCAAGTTATATCCAAACTCTAAAAGAACACCATTTTTGAATCAGAATGAATTATGCTAAGTGTTAGTCGCATAGGTCTTGAATGTAGGTCACAAAATATCCCTGCATTATTGTTATAGACAGATTATTCAAACATTGTTTGCCGTCTAATCAAGCTTGAAAAAGGTACTTACTTATCAAAAGCTATGTTAAGACTATGTTCTTATGTATCCTTTATGTTTATATAGTTGTAGAACGTTCTTTATAATTATTATTGGGATACATGGCCAGCGTTTGTCTCTTAAATGGAAGACGAATAAAAACTTGTTTTGACTAATTTCCCCTCATTATTCTTCTCATTTAAGTGTGGGATAGCAAAACAAAAGTTCTATTGATAACTTTTTTTTAATTTAAAACTGCCACATATGGATAGTGTTCAAACTACGTAATAAAACTGTCAAGACCAAACTAAGTTATATATTTTAAAGGGAACAACGATTTGTTATTAGGTGTCGACATCTGGTACCAGTCACCACGTTTATTAAGACTCACAATATTATAAATACCGTTTTATTTGTAGGTCTGTTACTTCAGTTACAAATATTATACGTTCTTTGTTGGGGATATATTCGAGATATCAAATGGTCTGATTAGTACAGTATTTGTTTAGGGAATAACTTAATGTTCTCAGTTTATATATGTATATCCCACTGTAGGGCTACCTATTCCCTTTATTTAAATTTGTCAATAATGGGAAAAGGCAGTCCGGCTGGCGGTGGTTTCTACACGGCGCACGTCCTCTCTTTCGACGTTCTGGTGACGGTGGCAGTGAACAATTAGGTATCATTGATTAAATCCTTACTCGTATAGGATTTTACATACATTTCAATAAGGACACGAATTATATCTATAACCTTTTATGATTCAGACAAATTAATGTATTGCTTGAGAATCTAATCCGCGGCACACTGCAAGACCGATGAATAAGTAAATTACACGTTTTTAACGAAGGAACGTATGAAGTTTCCCCGGAGTTTTGATCATAATTCGCAACGTGAAACATACCAGTTAAGTGTCTTTACATAAATTAAGCGACGACGCCTTCAGGCGGAACGAGAGCTCGTAGCGGAAGGAATTGTTAATCTCCATGCGTAGAGCATTGCGACACCTCATCAGACATATTTCCATTATACATAAAATGTTATTACGAACTTGAAGTTCTGACGCTGTAAAGAATAAGAGTTGCAGGTGAGATTAAGAGATCTAAGTAGCAATCTCTCGTCTGAGTGCAAGTCTAAAAATGGCTGTTTTAAGTGTAATTTGTTTTCTTTAATTGAATGATAGTTTGTAAGAAAGACGCCACAGCGATCTATTATTTTATGCAGAATATTATTTAAAAATAAGTATATATTAAGTAAGAAAAAATATTTAATAAATGCATTCTTTAATATACGTTCCAAAACAAATATCCATGTAAAAATAATTAAATTATAAACAGCGCTTAAAATGACAATCGACTTCACAAGAGATTATATTTTCATAACTATTATTTGGCACTGTCGAGGTTTTGTATAAAAGGTATAACTGTGACTTTCATAGTCATTTATCTGCCCTTACCAGATTTATACATTGGAAATCGCAAACCGTTCATAATGGCTTTTCCTTTAAGTTGAGTTGATATAAATCGAAAACAGTTGCAGTTTTTGTGCTCGCTAGTCAGAAATATTAAAAAAGAAAACGCCAGAAACTCTTTTATATTTCAGTTTATCTATAAATATGGATGCAAGTTAAAAATATAATATGTCACCATCCAATAATTTGCCGCTGAAGTCGTAAAAAAGGCTAAAGGATTAATCAGATTAATGGGCAGCGAGGATTATTCTGGAAAAATTACTGTAGCAAATGTGATAGCCAACCTGACTGCCAAGTGATTATGGCGATAACCCATTTAGGTGGGTTTATGTCCAACAGTGGACTTCGATAAGTTAGATAGATATCTATAAAATTTAAAAAATCATTCAGTTATTTTCTGTAAAACTTTGTTGTCTGTTTGTTAACTTTAAAAATATTATTCTGTTCTATTTATCCGACGAACTACGTTGCTTAATGAATAGTAAATAGATGAAATGTACACAAAACTAACAATTAATTAATTTAGACAGAATAAGATATACAGTTACCTGCTGCCTCTTGAATACTGGGTCTATAGAAAACTGAAATAATAAAGGCTGAATCTAGACTAATGAGGTTTATGCTAATGAAAAATTACATTTAGCTAATGGAAAAAAAGGGTTTTATTCATTAACTCAGACATTTTCGTCAAAAAGTTTAATTTACTTCCAACTAATTTTGATCGCACCACCTAGTTTGTAAAGCTTAGACTTTTACAGTGAGTTTGGTTTGCTACAAATGTATTATAATTTCGAATAAAACTTTTATTTTCAATAATTTAAATGCGAATGTATTTAAACGCACTTATATGTTTTAAAGATTTTTATTATGTAACTATATTTTTTTATTTACATTAATTCGATACTATTACTATGTCTTATATTGTTGAGTACATTATTAACATAATTTATTTGGGTAATTATTATTATAGCGTTATATATAACACTTAAATAATATGTTACAGTAAAACCTACAGCTGTCTTGAATCGAGTTAACACAGCGAGACGCTGAATTTTGTCTTATATTTTCTCCTTTGATTAGATTTAGTATACGTTCCCATCCCACATGTTGTGAGACATACATAATTAATTTTCTTAATCACGATCTCTTTCATACATACTTTGTTACACTATGTGTTCTTAGCGTTTTATTTTAGCGAAAAGGAAATACAATAAAGTTGTCCAGTTATTTATGACGTAAGGCGCTACAACAAAGTTATTTGAGATTACTAGGTTCAGTAATATTGATAGCATTAGCAGAATTATTATAATAGTAATTAGGTGCCTTGTCTGCCAAAGGATCAAAAGAAATTGGAATAGAAAAATCCTCAATATAAGGTGGCATACCGCCATCACAAAATATAACACTCTTAAAGCGACTTAGTAACGATTTGAAAATAGAAAATCATAAAAAATCTATGTAGGGTAACGAAAATTCCATTTTTTTTTTATGTCGCAAATTAATAGTGGTAGGATTACACTGTTTACAGTTTTCTGTCTACAACCGCGGGGGCCAGTCCATCCGGGGTAGTACCACACTCGCAGAAAATTGACGTCTGAACAGTGGTAATATGCCGCTGCGCTTCGTTCGGTGAGTGAAAGGGCCGGAAGCCCAATTTTAGGTGGGTTTGGGGTTTTATTTGGTAGGCAGCGGCCTAGCTATACCCTGGTATGACCAAGGTTCATGGACGGCAGTAACACTTACCATCAGGTGTGCTGCTTGCTCATTTGCCACCAAGATCAATAAAAAAAATGATCGAAATATGGCGAGAAAGACGCTATTATTATTTTAATTGGTATGTTTGAACGAGATATAATGTTAACACGCATCAAATTACTCCTTTTATAAATAAAGTTGCTCTGTTGTTAATTAAGTGGATTTATAATGTAACACCACAAGAACAGCGGTTATGTGAACGATCTGTTTCTGGAGTGTTAAATAATAGCAAATTTTCGTATTAAGTTTTGGATATATCGGTTGTCTGGCATTTCATAATCCATAAACAGTATCTAAGCATCTCTATCTTTAACCATAAATAAGGTTACCATAAACAAATGCTCCATCCAATATTTGTAAACGATACTTTTAGGTTTTTATGATATTTAAGAAAGGATGGTTTTTAAACAAGCATTCATGTTGGGACCACACGCAAAGTGTGCGTAGCATGAGTCACTGTCCATCGTTTTGGTGTACAGCACTCCAACACGTGGATAATATCCATCAGATTCTTACTGAACGTTCGGCTGCAGTATATTGCATTCCTATGGAGATTAAAAATAAACCCTGGTTCATTAATAACATGTATGTACGTATATGCCGCGTAGTAGCGATCTCGAATACTACCGCTCTTTATGGTTATTGTAAAGATGATTAAGAGCTCTGGAACGACTTAACCTCATACAATCTATCCTATCATCCTAGATCACGATTAGGTCTAAGATGGATTTCGCGTCGAGCATATTCATAATATGCTTCAACCTAGCCTTAGTAGAAAAATCGTAGCCATTACTTGCCATACTTTTAGGTACTTATTTAAATATTATATAGTTCTTTAGATTTAAACGTTAGCAGCATAGACTATTTTTTTATTATCTGTGTAAACTAGATTCCGAGTCTAACCTACCTAGACCAGATCGGTCATGTACTGAAGGAAGGTGGAGTCCAGAGTCTCTGAAACCGGCGAGCGTGTATGAAGAGAATTATGAATGTTGAGGAAGAAGCAAGGATAGAGTTCTCTGGCACTCTGTTCTCTGGCACTCTGTTCTCTCTGCCTACCCTGCAAGGGACATGGCGTGATGGTATGTATGTATGTAAACTAGTTTCGAACTAGATGAGATTTAGCTCATCGGGCAAAATAAATTTCACTTTTTCCGAGTTTGCGAATTGTTTTACCATTAAAGCATATCATCAGAACGTAAAGTAAATTGACACATTGGTCAGATGGGTTGATATAGTTTATTATTTCTAGATTTCCTTCTCTTACAGTAATATTATCTGCTTGTGTCAATTAGTTGCCTTAACGATCAGCCATGGGAATAGAAGCGGTAACCATTGAATCCTTACTCTATCACCCCAAGGAGAATCGCATCGCACATATATAAACAAAAATTGAATTTGCATTGTACCTGGACACGAACAGAAAAAAGGATTAAGCTTATAAAATTTTATACGCATTAGGGTAGGGTTAATTCATATGTCTAATATTCGTCCAAAAGTCGGAAAATATTCATTCCTACGTAATACGTATCAATCAAAAAAGCTTACACCAAAATACACAGTGCATATGATGCAGCATTATTGTTGAAAATAAGGTAAAGAAGAGTATGTATTACACATTTGAAATAAAACGACTGTTACGGATGCTATCGCGTTTATATTTGATTTTTAATTTCCCGACGTTTCGAACACTTTACAGTGATCATGGTCACGGGTGGACTAGTAGTCCTCGAAGAAGTGTTCGAAACGTCCGAAAATTAAAAATCAAATACAAACGCGATAGAATCCGTAAAATAGTTTTATTTCAAAGTTAAAAATTTGTTCTTGATGAAATACGAGCCTGGCCGATTGGGATTGCAATGTTCAAATACGAAGCTCAGGCTTTCGTCTTCCAGTTGGCATATTGTAATTAGAGTTTGCAGCTTGCAGCACTAAATTGAAATTGTGAAGCATAATACCAGATAGGCACATTTGATTGGTGACGTATCTGTATAATATAGAGGAAATGTTTCGGAAAACCTGTGTATTATGGTGTCTTAATTTTTGAAAGTACTCAATCTGACGATTATAGTTAAAATCTCCTAGACATATTATCATTTTCTGGAAGACGAAATGTAGAGCTTCAAGCAATGATTATATATACATTGTATTTTGATTGCCAGCATACCTGTAAAATTGCTAAACGGCCGATTTATAGGTACCGAGTGAGAAATATAGATAAAAATACAACTTATCTTAAATTCTGTTCCGTTAAATAATTTTATATACTCGTATGTTACTTAGAGGACTATATCAACTATGTATTTGTTCAGCTAGAGACATTGTTAAGGCCAAAATTCCCTCCAGGCACCAAAACATTCATCCGTGATTTGGGTGCGAGGCTTGCTTTTTGCGTAAAAGCACAATATTTCATAGGTGCTTTATATCTAGATATGAATAGGGTGGTGACATTATATTCTTAATCCGGCACCCCCAGGGAAGTGAGCTAGTTCACCGAAGTTAAAATCGAGTACCGGTGGTCCGCTCGCACGGCGAAGAGAGAAGGTTTTACGGTGGGTCTATGGGGTCACGCGCCGCCTTTCCGTCACCCCGGATTCGGTGGGGCGAGACGCATCCATAGCCCACCAATAAAAAAAAAAGGGAAGTGAGCTAGTTCAGATAGCAAATGGTGTTATTTTATTTTAGACCCAATTCTGTCCTCAAGTTAAACATTAGATTATTAACACAAAAACCTTGAAATAATATTTTTATAACAAAGAAGTATAGCGTGTTTGTTGGTCGCCACATTTTTACGACATCACTATAAAATTGTTTTTCTGTACTATCGTGATAGAAATTTTTTAGTTAAGGAAACATGCAAGCCTTCAAAATCTGTGATATTATTATATTAAATTGCTGTAAATTATGTTACTTGTGGTGGGGGAATAAGAATATAATTCACTTTCTACATTGATGTCGTAAAAGACGAATAAAGGATTATAAGCAGAAAAGTTCACTGCAATAAACAAAGAAACCCATTTGCTATTAATCTTTATGAGGATTTATTTAGAGTAACAGCTATATTATAAGAACATGTTTAAAACTTTGTGATTGCGATATTTTTAAATTTTGTATTTTGAACTTCAAGCTGTTCATTTTAAGATTTACATTAGCAGTGGTTACTATTATATATGCATGCTTAATAATGTATTAAGGAATATATCATTAAATCATTATACACGTATATAGACTTGTTAAATATTCAAAGTGCCCTAATATTCTCGTGCGAGTAATAAAAATCGGCTGCGAAACCAGCACGGGATTGGGCTTCAGCGCCCCATTGAAAAATTAACAGCAACAACGGTCGCTGACTAGGTGCTTGGCAATTATGGCTCATTGTCCAACAGTGGATGTCAATGGGTTGATGGAAAGAATTAACTCTCACTAATTGTTTTTAATAGACAGAAAATTATTACCGTTTTCTTCTTATGTATGTCCAACTGTTGGGTTCAATCCTACATGCTCTTCGGGCGGTTTAACATACAACTTCATTTAAAGCTATTTTTTTCTTCCAGACATATACGGGAAAGAAAGAAGGGATGAATTGTTTTCTTAATCCGTCATCACATGTAAATTACTTGTCAACTAAATAATTACTTGTTGTTTTATATAACACGGTCTGATTAAAGTGTTTCAAAATACTGTAAATAATCTCTTAGAGCAGTTTTAATTTCTTCATAAATATGTAATCTTCGCGTGAAGAACTCCATTCTAATTCCGAGATTGTTATCAGATTCTCTAGCATTATAAAGATTATTCGTCAAGTTAATGCCATCGCGTGCGCAAACAATGCCGTGTGGCCCACATTGAGGTCGAAGATAGGCTTGAAGATAGATGGTGCTATCTTGGAACTTCAAGTAAACAAACGAAGACTTCACTTTTCATTACATCATATTTATCACGTATTTGTGGCGCCACCAAAGTTAAAGCTTGTTTAATGAAATATACTTTAGTAAAAGTAATTACCATTCTAAAACATTTCTCAACAATAGAGGAATAATTACAGCGAACACATGTATGATTTAGGTCTTCGTCCTTATCAAAATTATGTAGGTAAATAAAGTCGTTTTGTGAAACGATTTAACTAATGAGGAACCCAATTATGAATTAAAAGGCCTATGTTTAAATAGGTTTTGAAGATATAGCTACATTATAATTTAATGTCTATTTCTGAATTTATTAATTAATTATAATGTCCTTTATTTTCTAATTTTTAGTTTAATTGGCCATTTATAAATTACGTAAGGGATACCGTAAGACATCATAAGAATCTTTGTAAGAAAAGACCCTATTGATGAAATATAACCGTTTATTCTGAAAATATCTTTTATTACAATCTTCTTACTACAAGTATCATTAACTCACTACATTGACATTAATGTAATATAGTAATGTTCAATTTGATATCTTATATAATGTCAGATTCACTACCCTCCCTGCCTATAGCGAGAAGTTATAATATTCAGTCAAGCGCCTCCCCCTAAACGTCTTACATAATTTATGAATGGCCCTAATTATAATTTTACTAACATAAGTAATAAAAATAATTGTAACACATTTGACAGCCTAGACACATATCCTTATTTCCTTTAATAATAGAGAATGTAGACTGCTCTGCCACGCTGAAGTAAGAGTTATGAGTAACTAGTGGTCGGCCTAATGGTGATAGGAAGGGCACACGGTGGGTTATGGGCCCGCACGTCGCTCTGCCACCGAGTTACGGGAGTGGCATATACGTACAGTTTTATTCAAGATTTCGTTCTCTTTCAATGATGTCATCAGCTTACGTTGCTTAACCGTCTGTTGCGAAACCCCGCGGGAAAGAGAGGGTATCTTCTTCCCTCTATTTATTTTTAATAATTGAAATCATGCATATGAGAATATTAATAAATATAATAGCTACATGATTTTAATTTCGATGCAAATATGGTATTATTTTTGTTTAATGTGCACCTTCATTTGCAATCTTGTAATATACAGCATCTAATATACGATTAGAAGATGTATTCAGATAACACTACTAGAAGAAAAAGAAAACCTAAACGAAAGCCTACTAGCACGTTTCACTAGATAGCATCATCATCAACATTCATAACAGACCTGTGTTTTTGCTGGCATGTATAGTAGGTCCATTTCCGTCTCACTGTGAAGGAGACTCGATGCCAGTAGTGGACGTATATCAGCACTCGCATCGAGGCGAGTGAAGTAGAAAATAATTTGGAAAATCCAAAAATGCACGCCTCATAATTTTTATATTATTTATCATTTACTATTAGTCAATGCCAGAAATAAAAATAAAATTTGCTAATAATATAAAATAAAAAGTTAAAAATAAATTAACTCTAATAATACATATAACACTTTATAAGTTCATTGTAACCTTTAACGATAATTAAGCTTCTTCGTCTACTACAAAATAATTCCATATCGTACATAATTATATATTTTTAACACTAAAACTTTACACCATAATTATTATATCTTCCCGTTTCTATTACAGTCCCAATTTTATAAATAAAAGTGTGTTACATTTTGATGGTATGATTAAGAATATTTAGCACCTTCTTTTTCCTATGGCCAGCTTTCAGGTCCAACATCAAACCCTGGTTACCATATAGTATCAATGTACTCGTCAAGACGAATCAAACGAGTCCAAACTCGATGAATTTGCGTCGTTTAATTACGGAGTTCCTATGGCCCGCTTCCAGGTCGATCGTCAGACCCTAGTTACCATATAGTATCAAAGTAATCGACAAGACAAATCAAACGAGCCTAAACTCGATAAGGTTGCGTCGTTTAATTACAGAGTTCCTATGGCTAGCTTCCAAATCCATGATCAGACCCTGGTTTTCATATAGTATTAAAGTACTCGCCAAGACGAATCAAATAAGCCCAATTTCGATGGGGTTGCGTCGTTTAATTACGGAGTTCCTATGGCCAGCTTCTAGGTCCATCGTCAGACCCTAGTTACCATATAGTCTCAAAGTACCTGACAAGACAAATCAAACGAGTCTAAACTTGATGAGGTTGCGTCGTTTAATTACGGACTTCCTATGGCTAGCTTCCAGGTCCATGGTCAGACCCTGATTTCCATATAGTATCAAAGTACTCGCCAAGACGAATCAAATAAGCCCAATTTTGATGGGGTTGCGTCGTTAAATTACGGAGTTCCTATGGCCAGCTTCCAGGTCCATCGTCAAACCCTGGTTAGCATATAGTATCAAAGTACTCGTCGAGACGAATCAAACGAGCCCAAACTCGATGGGGTTGCGTTGTTTAATTACGGAGTTTCTTTGGTCCGCTTCCAGGTCCATCGTCAGACCCTGGTTACCATATAGTATTAAAGCAATCGTCAAGACAAATCAAAGGAGCCCAAACTCGAAAGGGTTGCGTCGTGTAACTACGGAGTTCCTATGGCCAGCTTCCAGGTCCATCATCAGATCAGCTCTATGTCACAATAATATTGCATTGTCATCCGATTTATATATGCATGCTAAATTTCAGCTCAATCGGAAACCGGGAAGTGGATCAAATTTAACTTGCAAGATTTGATTACAGACAACGGGACAGGTGAAACTAAATATAAGCTTGTAATGAAAGAAAAGAAATACTTTTGAAATTTCGTGCCATTTTCGACGTAGAGCTAAACTTAGCTGTATAGGCTGAATGGAATTTATTTCCTTTGCCTGTTCGAAAGAACGAACAAAAAATGTAAACGAACTCAATTTTCATAAGGTATACATACACTAAAGACTAAGCAGTTTAGTTTTTTATTTTATTAATTGCAATTAAACAACAAAGAATTACCAAGCCATTTTCGAAAGAAAACAGCGCGTTGCGATTATGAAGCTTTTAACAAAAGAAAAACTTCGATACATTCATTTTTACGGTCGTGATCCTGCCAGATACAAAATATTTTGTCCGACGTCCTCGAATATTTTTTTTAATCAACAATTTTCTTATTTTAAACAAAATAATTGCTTTTTAAAAATATCAAATACGTTTAAACCGACACTGTCGAGAGTAGAGCAAGACCTCAACGCTTCGCTTATGAGGCGTGCAATAAAACATTTTCATTTTATCGCTTTAAACTTTGTATATAGAGGTTATAATTAAATATATACTACGAGTTTTATGAGTTCATAGGCAGTGATAGTTACTCCTTTACTAGATGCCCGTGATATATTTAATTATCATAGTTTTATAAGGAAAGCCAAATTTACGCCAACAGAATGTAGTCTTATTACGTTCATATATTTATACCATCCATCCGTCAGCCCGTAAACGTACACTGTTGGACATAGACCTCCCCACGAGAATGCCATTCAAAACGGTCCTGTGCCACTTGCGTCCAGCGGTTTTCTGCGACCTTGATGATGTCGTCAGTCCACCTAGTGCGGATCTTCCTTCGCTGCGTCGTCCGATTCGTGGTCGCCACTCGAAAACCTTTCTTCCCTAACGGCTGTCGGTTCATCGAGGCGATTTGGCCTGCCCATTGCCACTTCAACGTGCTAATTCTTCGGGCTATGTTGATTACACCTGTTCTTCTACGGATTTCCGTATTCCGGCTTTTATCACATAGCGAAATACCGAGCATAGCATGCTGAGCGACTGAGCTTTTTTATGAGACCGACATTCAGAGACCACGTTTCAGTGCCCAGCCGAGTTGGATTCATCGACTGACCTCTTTCTCGAAATTGGATCTACCTATTTGGACTGTTTGTCCTAGATAAATACAGTGATTGACAACTTCGAGAATTGCATTCCCAACCAGGACTGTTACAGAAATGACAGGGGCATTAGACATAACTTTCATCTTGTCCATGTTCATTTGCAAATCCATTAGTTGGGAAACCTTGCTGAGGTCATTGAGCATGGTGTCAAGGTCCTCCAGGGAATCTGCCATAACTACGTGACTACTAAATTTATACCATTTCTACTTATTTTATAGTATGTTTGTTTTCTTTTTTAAAGCAACACCTCGTGATATGACTTAAATTATAAATAAAATTAACGGACCCAAATTACTATCCAGACTCGGAATCTTTTGTGGATTGTGAAGAAGAAGAAGAGCTGACCACCAATTTTTTTTTGTAAATGTACGAGACAAGCTCAAAACTTGTCATATACATCGCTTATTATAATCCAACACGAAGCTGACTGGGGAATGGCGTGTTTCAAAAATTTCGTACAAGTTTTCAGCTTGCCTCAAATCATCATTCTTCTACTCTTATCCCAATTACTTGGGATCGATACAATATGTATTCTTCTTTCATAATAGATATTGTAAAAGTTATTGGCAATAGTTTTATGACCGGCCGCCTGCCAGATGTCGACCCTCCTTGGAATATAATTGTTGACCAAACGGCATCAGATGGAGTTGGCCCAGGTTGTTATAAGGCTCTTGGTCGTCTTTTATGACATCCACGGGAAAAGTAAGGGTTGGTGGTATTCATAGCCGCTACCACACAGCTTCAGCTTGCCTCAAATATCTACCCAAAATTTAGTGCCAGCTCTCGGACTAAGAATCCTCGTAACTGACGAGGTAACAATATAACTGATATTGTTCGTCGAAAACTATTTTTGTTCATTAGCGACTCTAACCCAAGGGGCGCTGATCACTAAAGCTTGTTATTGTATTACTTGTGTCACCCCCGCTAACTGTGCAGTTAATTTAATAATTTCTGATGTTTACGCGAGTGTTACACGTTTGAAATAAAACTACTTTTACGGATTCTATCGCGTTTGTATTTGATTTTTAATTTCCCGACGTTTCGAACACTTTACAGTGATCATGTCAGTCACCAATCCTCCCGTAACCATAATCACTGTGCAGCTAATTTTTTATGAGATTATCACCTAAAAAAGTCAAAAACCTAAATGCCAATTCAAAACTTTTGTATTATCAAAGATTAGTGTGACAGAGACCTAAGCTTATATTTGAGAGGCCTTATTATAGTATACCCACATTCCAGTTTTGATTCTACACTTAGTAAGGATTCAATATAAATTTAATTAAGAAATCCTTGTTCGAATAGCTATCTATTATCACGAATGCTAGGAGTTCTTCACGTCTCCTGTGTCTCCATAGCTGACTTAAAAAGGATAAAGTTTTGTTATTACAGCGTTTTATCGTATAGTATTACGTGCGTAGACATTTGTCCCTATTCTAGTTCAAAAGGTTATTGATATTGATAATACATATCGAAACGAAGTTTATGGATGCGTGAACCTATAACGGAAATGATATAATATAAAATTATATAATGTATTATTATTAAGCAGAAACCATACAATCGTGGGCATTTACATGTTATGCATAGATATGTTTAAGATATTTTAAGACACATAATCTTTTAAATTTTAATTTAAGATATAATATCTTAAAAAATACCAGCGATTCGTTAAGAAATAAAAGAAAACATAATAAAAAATAACAAATCAATCTATCGGTAGAATAAAGTTACATCTGCGTAATCATTACTTTAGAGAATAGCTATTTAAAATTTATCAAACACAAAATCAGCAATTCAGCAATATAATTTTATTAATAGTTATATAGGACTGATTCATTGTCTAATATTAGTTCCTTTTATATATAGATCAGTTTAGCTTTATAACTACAATAAAAACGATTTGGTATCATAATCATATGTAATAGAGATGGGCGTTTTCAGATTTTTACGCAAACCGATACAAATTCGATTTCTGATATTTAAATCGATTTTAAAAACCGATTTCAGAAATCGATTTCCAGAGCGGTTGACGGAGCGGGTTTACTTTAGTTTCGATCGATATTCGATGTTTTTAGTTATTTTAGCGTAGCAAACGAAAAACGCAATCGAACGAACGCATTCAAATAATTTTTCTATAATTTCTTTGTTGATTGGATTTAGGTGTACGATTTTCCTTCATGCTTTATCTAGGCTTAACTAGAGTACTAGACTAGCAAAAATGTTTTGTTTTGGATATGATACAAAACTTTCTTGCGTATTTAAAAATCGTCATATTTACAATGATTTCATGATTATATTATATAATGTACATTTTTTTTGTATGGTTTTTTTTTATTAATCCCGATTACGAAGCGAAAATCTTACCTTTTTACATTAAATAGTTATTTCTTATTTATCATCAAATCGTATGTATGATACTAACATACCTATCTAATTATATAGTTCACGAGATCACAAAAATAACATTACGCTCACACCGCACGTGTCACCAAGGTCAAGTGTGCAAAAACTCTCCCATAATTCAAAAATCTATTTAACAAACACAAAACTTAAACTACTATCATTAAGTATTGTGTAATATTATCATGGAAGTAGTTGCATTCTAATATAGATCTTATTCCCTGACTCTTGTAATTCTGTTTCGTTTCCATCTGCCATTCTGAGTTTCTTAGAAACCGCCAAATTCCAAAACAGATGACAATTCGCTTCATCTCTTTCAATGCACTAAACGATCGCTTAGTTAGAATGAAAGAAGGCGAATTTTAATGAAATTCGCTTTCTCTCATTCTGACTAAGCGATCGCTTAGCGGAGTGCAAGAGATAGTTAGTAAGTTTTCAAATATTGGTTTGGTTTGCAAAACTAGCAATAGAAAACGATTGCGCGATGATTAGATTTATTATTAGTTTGCGTTTTCGTCGTTTTGTTTTGATATGTGTTGATTTAGTTTCTGCCGAAGTACATTTTCTAAAATCAGTTTGTATAGTGTTGAATATCGATACAATACGATTTCTGACTGAAATCCGATTTCAGATTCGTTTTGATATATCGGACGCATAGGTACCTAATATGTAATCTTGTTCTTCGTATAGGTCGAAATATAACTACTATTTGTTTAAACAAGTCCAAAATGTTGCCAGGCTATATAATTGAAATTTCCAAGGTACTATCAATTGTTACCGCATATCGATTATTTCATTTCTTATCTTGATTAGATTAGCAGAATGGTCTATTTTCCTCTAGAAAAGACCACCTACTTATAGAATATGGGATACATAATAATTCTGTCAGCCTAAACGCATAAAATGGTGCATTTGTTAGACAAAATTCAAATATACCACGGTTTGTTTTCGCTCCAGTTATAGTTTAAGCGGTTACGGTTTACTTATTTGGTCCTATGGCGCCTAATTTATTATTTATTGTTCATAAAGAACAGCACCTTGTTTAGCTAAACTATGAGTAAAATAAAAAAAAATGCAAAGTGATAACTTTGAATATAGTTGCCGTTTAAGGTTGGATAATAAAGAATATGAAACTCTTTCCTAAGTTTGTCTGTTTTGCATGATCAATTTATGCTAATGCTAATATGTTGAGGCAAACTATCGAATTTGTTATGTTCTAGTTCAATGGATTTTTCCAACTATGCTTGCTCTTCAAGTAGTGAAACGTTGTGTTGGAACTTTCTCTCATTTTAACAAGATTATTTATTAGTTTGATCAATTATTGAAGAAATATATTTTGAAAACTTAAATAAAATGTGATGACAGTCACTTGTTCTTTTAACTTTACATCTCGGAAGGAATGTCTTTGCGAATTTATACCAAAATTGGGCTCAATCGACATTAAATCCGGAAAGAAATTGATTTCATAAATAAAATGTGTTTATAAATACCCGATTACGAAACGAAAAATGATGTCACAAGTGGGGTTCGAACCCGCACCTATTGGGAATCCGGCCCAATCGTGCTGCCACTTACACCGTCGTGAACTATTTTACGACATGCAAATTTCGCTTCATATTATATCTTACGTCTTCAAGGTGACGTATGCCATCTACCGGACAATTTACAAATTTTCGTTTCGTAATCGGGTATTTATAAATAATAAAGCATATTAAATGCTAAAAATTTCAGTAATTTAAAATGTGTATCTTAAATTAATTACATACAAAAATGCATTCAGATAAAGCATGTTTAAAATACTAAGTTATAAATATATCAAGTATGTACATATATTTGCATTTTTTATTTCTTATGGTGGCAAATGAGCAAGCAGTACACCCAATAGTAAGTGTTAACTCAGCACACCCTTACGCTTACTTATAAGTAAGCGTAACCTTTTCAATACCAGGGATACAATTAGGTCGCTGCCTACCAACTAAAACCCACCCAGAAAGTTAGGCTTCCGGATCTCTCAACTCACTCACCGAACAAAGCGTAACAGCACATTGCCACTGCTCAAACGTCGATTTTCTCGAGAGTGTGGTACTACCTCAGACGAACAAACCCTCGGCTGTAGACAGAAAATTGTCAACAGTGTTGCCCTACCACTAATAAAATATGCATATGTTCTTACATGTTTTGTCATACATACATACATATGTTCTTTCGAGTAACAAAATACCGAAAAAATCAACTTGCATAAGTAAATATTAATATTGTTGATTAAAAAAATATCAAGCTTATTAATTTGAAGTACACGAAAACTTTTTTGATCCAAGCTCTTGTAATGATCACAAGTAATGTGAAAAGAAAAGATATCTTTACGGTATAAGTCGATAATTTATCGTACAGTTAAAGTTTAAACTATTATGTTGATATAAACTCAAACTCAAATATATACATGTAAATAAAATTGAAGTGTATGTTTGTAATTCTGAATTAACAGTTTCCACTAAATGCATATCGAAATATTATATGGTACTTACTTAAAAAATCTATTGTTTTTTTTTTATCTGTCCGTCTGTTTGTTTCGGCTACTTTCTGAAATGTCTGGACCGATTTTAACGACTTTCAGTGGAAGGTAGCTGATGTTTTAAGGAGGACCTTAGACTACTTATATTATAGAATAAAAAACGAGAGGTGTCAAGGGACACCCGGATGGAACGAAGTTCTATTTTAATTATATATATTTTTTCTGCCTTAAGCGATTTTTATCATTATATTTTAGCCAATTTGCAAAATATCTTTATAAATTATAGCCTATGTGTTATTCTGATGTGCAAGCTATATTACTATAAAGTTTCATCAAAATCCATTCAGTAGTTTTTACGTGAAAGAGCAACAAACATGTTCACATCCATACATTATTACAAACTTTCACGTTTATAATATTAATAATTAATAATAATAGGATATACAATTCCACTAGACTACCAAAACTTTTGGGGACCGAGCTCGAACGCGAGCCGGCCATGCGGCCCGGTCACGGGCGAAAATAATTTCGTTGCGCATTATTTTGATTTTGCTATATCTCTTAAGGTATTGATTTAATTTGCATGGTCTGAAGGAAAAAAATTATCTTCATGAAATGCTCAAGCCAACTAATGTATTTAAAATGATAAGGATTAATACAGTATTTGTGTAAATAGCTTTTCAATTATCGTTTTATAATAGAACATTTTTTAAAGTATTAAAATGGATATAGTATGTTATCCTTAAGAGATAGATATATACCATCGCGGACTTTTTTGTAGGCCTTTTTAAGCTGTATAATACTGTAGTACTTTATTTTGATCTATTTCGTAGGGTTCAGCCAGCGTTTGCAATGTAAGCGCAAAATAATGTGTTTATTTACGACATCACATTAGAAACCTCTAAAATTATCAGTGTTTCTCTACTACATTATGCGTATATCATACATATAAACCTTCCTCTTGAATCACTCTATCTATAAAAAAAAAGCCGCATCAATATCCGTTGCGTAGTTTTAAAGATTTAAGCATAAATAGGGATATAGGGACAGAAAAAGCGACTTTGTTTTATGTTGTGTCGTTACAACTTTGTTGTGTCGGTAGTAATTTTTCCGTCTACCCCCATTCGCAACGCGCAATAAGGAACTTCGTTCCAAATATCGGCCAAGTGCAAGTTGTACCTACTCGCGCACGAAGGGTTCCGTAAAACTAAAAAAAAACATGTGATGTAACTAAAAATTTAAGGATTTCGGAATTTTTCCTTTATAGACGCTATAAATCGTTGCTTCATGCGAAATTTCAAGATTCTAGGTCGACTGGAAGTACCCTTTAGGTTTTGATTCCCTTGCGAGGGTCGAAAATTTGCGGCAATTTGCGGCATAAACGCCTGTATCTTTTGATTGCATTGGCTTAGAAGTTTAATTTTTTCACAGCTTTAAAGCTGTGAAAAAATTTACGACAGCGACAGTAGACTTGAGCATTTGATAAAAATTTCAGCTTGATACCTCCACGCGTTTCGGAGAAAAAGGGTCTTGACAGACAGACAGACAGACGGACGGAAAATAAAGTGATCCTATAAGGGTTCCGTTTTTTCCTTTTGAGGTACGAAACTCTAAAAATAGTTCCGTCAAATGGAAATTAAAATTATTGAAAAACACCGAGTGCGCGGCTCAAGCCTGGGTAAGGAAATAGGGTACCTTTTTATCAACCAACCACACGGGCGAAAGCTAGTCATTAATAAGATCATGTAATATAAAGTTTATTTTTAGTTCTAGATTGGCATTTATGTTCTCATCTATATATATGTATATTACATTTGTAATCTGCTACTACACAAAAAATAAAGTACATTTAAAATTCTTAAGGTCTAAATAATTTATAGCACGTTTAAAATGGAAGCGATAAAAGTTCTTTACGAAAAATTATTCGCATTCATATGATCCATAAAGTTAACCACATTAGATATTGAGTAAGGTAACAAAACAATATTATATATAATACAAAGCTAAACATGTAAAAACTCATTATACTAAAACAACTTGGAATATATTGGGTTAATTTAAATATGAAAATAATTTCATATTTCGTATACAATCTTCGTACAAGGGAATATGAATGAGGCGTCTCATCTGGGAAGAACGATAGCAGCCGGCACCGTTATGAAAATTAAAAATTATTCTATTTTTCCACTTAGTTTACAAATCACTGTAGACCAATGGTCTAATGCTTGGGTCAGTTTAAGCGACCAGTTTGGGGAGCATACCCATACTACATGACTTTTCTAGGGGGGGCAGGAGTCTAGAAAAAACTATGCTGGAACAAAATTCGGTCTTGATTGTTGTGTATTGTTGATGGTGTTATTGATGGCTGAGTATTGCTGCGTGTTCTCAAAATACCCAACTCCTCTGTTCAACTTTAATTGATTATAAGATCCGATGATTTTTCCATGTCTAAGAGATTTCTAGACCTGCATAGATATTATTTCAAGTTTGTATAGTGACTTTTAGATAGATATACTAAAGTAGGGTACACCTATAATGGCGCAGTGTTCTCTACGCGAGCCCCGCAGGGGACATTGTGCGGACGCCCATGTCGTGTGGTGTTCCGCAGGGGTCGGTCCTGGGGCCG
Source organism: Lymantria monacha (assembly GCA_905163515.2). NCBI lineage: Eukaryota > Metazoa > Arthropoda > Insecta > Lepidoptera > Erebidae > Lymantria > Lymantria monacha. The sequence goes on along the minus strand of LR991098.1, from coordinate 12,249,151 downwards.
ATTCTGTGGGACATCGGTTACGAGTGGGCGTTGAGAGGGAGTCTCCCGCCCGGGCTGAGCGTTATATGCTATGCTGACGACACGCTCGTCACAGCCCGGGGCAGGACACTCGAAGAGGCGGCGAGCCTGGCCACTCTCGGCACCGAGGAGATGGTCAGGCGAATCGAGGCGCTGGGGCTCAGGGTGGCCCTAAACAAGACGGAGGCCCCTTTATTCCATGGGCCCCGTGTGAGGCTGCCCATCGGCGCCTCGTTAGTCGTCAACTCCATCCACATCAGTATCCAGGCCCATATGACGTACAAGGGGCTGGTGTTCGACGGGCGATGGTGGTTCCGGGAGCATTTCCGTCAAATTGCTCCCCGGCTGGTCGGCGCGGCGTCCGCCCTTTCTCGGCTCATGCCGAACGTGGGCGGACCCAGTTTCGAGGGCCGACGGCTGTATGCGGGGGTGATCCGCTCAATGGCCATGTACGGCGCACCCGTGTGGGTGAGGGCTCTGAACGCCCAGCTCAGGGCTGTACTGTGGAGGCCACAGCGAGCCATAGCGGTCAGAGCCATTCGCGGGTACCGCACGGTGTCTACCGAGGCGGCATGCCTATTGGCCGGGACACCCTCGTGAGACTTAGAGGCGGAGCTGCTCTCCGACCTCTACCGGCGGGTTACCACAACGCGTGCGTGTCGTAGGTTAAACTCCCACTTGGGTAATTCTTTGTGCGATTTACAAATGATAGTTCTGAGAGTGGCTGTAATTTGTATCCGACTTCACAAATATTGCATGTTTGTGAAGTCCACCGCGACATAACGATTTATTCCTTAAGAAGGCGTCTTCTCTTTAAAGAACAAAAATAACTATTTAATAAAATAAATTAAGATTGATAACATAACAAACACATAGTCTTAATTGGTTTGTTATCATTAGAATTTACTATTTACATTATACGTACTTTATTTGTCTACCCTTTTCTCTAGCACGAATTATATGTTAAAGCCACTCTATTTTTATATCTTTGCAGGTCAATTATCCATCAACTCAGTCTGATGATAAAAGCTTCCACGCTTCTACATTAAGGTAAGATCTTCATTCTCCAGTTAATGACTCTTATGGTACCTGCTCGACAGGCTATGATGCTAGTTCTAGCCTGTCGAACAAGGCATCTTGAATTTTAATGAGTAACAATTTCTATGGTTTTTGACATCATTCCATTTATCAGCCCGTAAACGTCCACTGTTGGACATAGGCCTCCCCACGAGAATGCCACTCAAAACGGTCCTGTGCCACCTGCATCTATTTTTCATCTATTATCGGTTTCTTGCGACCTTCATAATTTCGTCAGTCCATCTAGTGGCGAGTCGTCCTACGCTGCATTTTGAAAATACTTATAGTAATTTTTTTTTAGAATTTCCTATTTATTTTTCATTATTTGTATATGAAATTATGCCTCCTCTTTTACTTCTTTTTCTGCTGTTGATCCCTTAGTTGGTTTTTGCGACTACCACTGATGGGATGATGACACATTGTATTCCTAAGCAGTCACCATACGGACATCGTTTAAGCCTTTTCTAAGTAAATCCTGATCAACAAATTCTTGAAATTCGTGGCTCAGAGAGATATTCGATGTAGGAAATTAACACCCTCTGATATCTGGATATTTTTGTTATCTCTTCGTGTTACGGAATTTAGTTAGAGTTTGCCTATGGAAAATTAGGCGAAACTACTAAAGGACGACAAAGTAACAGTAATGGCATTGATTGTCATCTACTTGTACTGATGAAGTTAGAATACAAGTCCTTCTTTTCGAACGAGCACAATGAGAACCAATAGTAGAACATTTGTATTGTATGGACTGTGTTTAAGTCTTCTTTTAGTGTTGAAATTATCATGAGTTTGACACATATTAGACAAACGTATTCTACTGTAATACTCACGCGTTAGAGTTGATTCGGTTATGGTTTCGAGCATATCCGATTCTCTCATCAGGGCGAGTGCGCAGCTGTGTCTGTGAGCCCTGTGCGCGTTGGGGCCTCGGGTCGACTCCAGCGCGTAAGTATTGCCTTAAAATATATTTGTCTAATGTGTTTAAGTTGTCTTTAAGAACAACAAACAGAAAATCCTTCTGACAATCCTGTCCTTACTAGATATTTCTTACTCGATTGCTTTGGCCGGGTTTTTTTACTCTACTCCAGCGTCAGCAGTCGACCCGCCCGAACGGTTTATCATCGAAAATGATATTTTAAAAAAAACATGCAAATTTATCACAATTCTACTTATTGTGATAAAAAAATGGAAACAACATGCTAATGATTGGGCGCAGTATTAAAATTGTGTAACATGAATTTCAACTCATATTGTTTTGACCTAATTTTTAGATATTATTCCCAACGATTACCACATGTTAAGTTTATTTAACCGAGAATTATCCCTTGTCATATAAATGTAACATATGTATGTGCAGTAAATTGTTTATTATATGAGCGCTTACAAACAAATATGTTACTGATATTTCATATATTAGTTTATTATTTTTCTCCATTGTTTAAAAGAAGTATTTTTGTAACAGTTACATCACGTTATAAGTAGTATTCGACTGCACAGGTGGCGTATTAGTTAAGATATCGACCTTTCGTACCAGTGGCGTGGGTTCGATTCCTATGTAGGACAATACTTTGTGCGATCCATAAACTGTTCTGAGTCTGGATGTAATTTGTCTGCGTTAATTATATGTTTTTTTCCGTGTGGTAACGAAATAAGAATACATTTCAGCACCCACTGTCTTACCCGTGGGTGACAGGGGATGGTCGTAAGAGACGACAAAGGGATATAAAACGCATAAAATCTATGCAAGAGAAGAAAAACTTGAAACAAAACCCTATACCACCACGTCTGACCAGCGTGGTACAGTGCGTTGATTTCCCTGTGGTTGAAATCCCCCCTGCAATACAAGCATTATTTCCTTAATGATGGTTAATGTCTTTTAAAAAAAAAGTATTATAATTTCGGTCAAGGAACTTTCAGTAACATCATCTAAGTCGTGAACTATTTTCGGTTGACGACAAGTTCGAGTTTCAGCTCGTCACTACGCTAAGTGTGAATGTGGACGGCCTTTGCCTACTTCTTGTGTAAGATTATTGTATTTGGTCATACAGCTTGAGTTTTGAGTTTTTCTTTTCTATAATGTTATTAACTTATTGCCTCAGTCGTATCATACGACACTTGTAGAAAAAAAAAGTGTGTGTGTCAGCTCCGACGCACGACTGGAGTTTACTCCTTAAGTACGATTATCAAAACAGGCGCAAAAAAAGCTCATTTGACTAAAAATAATATATATATATATATATTTACATTTATTAAAACTGTTCAGTGAAGTATTAACTCACGTCAGAAAGTGAAAGGTGCGCAGAATAGGTTGCGCACCAAAAACGTAACGAGGTCATTCGGTCACTAGATTTTACTCCTCAAATTTTTCTTATACCGGGCGCCTTATATGAAAATCGATTCTTAAGGAATAAAGTCCAAAAAAATAAGAGTTGTGTTCCTATTGTATTCCTACTTATCACTACATGAAAAGAGACATGTAAATGAAATGAAAACCCTGAGATTTTCATTATATACAATAGCTGTCTCCACATTCCCGGTAGATAGTTTTACCCTTGGTTATCAGAGCACTTCCCTATCCAACCTCAATTTGTATTATGAACCATGTCTAAGTGGTATGTTCAAAGTTTCAAAACCGCACGACTGACCCTCTAAATCCCGTGAGCATTCTTGTTAGTACATAGTACCTATTTACAGTATGTGTTTGCTTAATTGTGTGATGTTGCCACGTATGTAAATTAAACTAATGTTTTACAAGTACACGTTATTAGAATGGAGCCTTCTATTTATATAGTTATAGCCTCACGTCTTTTTTCTCGGTGTCTAAGCAAGTATTCATCATCATCACCACAGCCCATATATGTCCCACTGTTGGGCTCGGGCCTCCTCCGTAATGGGAGGGAAATTAACCTACTATACCGCGCTGGTCAGACGTGTTGGTATAGGTTTTGTTACGAGTTTGTCTTCTCTCGCATAGATGTAATATGCGTTTTATATCCCTTAGTCGTCTCGTACGATCACCCACGGGTAAGATATGTTGTGGTGAATAGTATTCTTACTCCGTCACCACCACGGAAAAGCATGTATTAAACACTCGTAATTCTTCATATAAATTTAGTACTACGCCAACTTATTAATACTTATATTAAGATGATTAATTGAAAGTATATTGTGTAATCGTCCCTTATTTTTCGGTTTTGTAAAAAAAAACCAGCTAAGCAAACACGACGAGGATGACCAGCAGATCTCTCCAGAGAAACCTAAGACAGCTACTGCGAATCTATAACTGATAATTATTCGACGAGCTACGAATGATTAATGATTCCACCTTGGGCAAATCTGTGTCCAATACTGAATGTTGATAGGCTGGTGGATGAATGGATAGAATAAGAGATTATTGCTGTCAAGGGAAAAAAATGTTGCTGGGCCGACCATGGTTATTAAGGTTTATTTAACAGTAGTTTCTTTAACCCAATGACGATAAGGAGGAAATTGGTGAGTTATAGCGACCCGAGCCGCCCTTTCGTTGCCCCTGACAGATTGGACGGAGTGTGTCCAGATCATAGCCTGCCAAAAAAAGAAAAAAAAAACACAATTTCGCACAATGTACTTACCTATTTTTCATTGTTCAAAAACGAGTAATATAAAATTGAATAATACTCTTTGGTTGAACAAAAATTCGAGTACAGAGTTTTACAATCAACAGATATATACCACTGTGTCAACTAGGTAATCCATCTATCCGTTTTATTTCACATATATATATCAGTATCTATTATTTTTTACCGAGAAATAATTTCTAAATACTATTTTACTAGACAAATAGCAATTACGCGAAATGAAGATCTTTCCTGAAGCAGTAAAACCTTCGCAATATTTAAACTTCGTAGTGATGAATCCGTATTAAAGCAGCTTCAATCAAACTTAGTTCATTAAGACATATTTTACTGAAACTTGTGATATTAAACAAATTGTACAATTCAAAACTGTCAAGGATTTTAACGTTAATAGTCAGATAAAACAATGTTTTATTGAGTAATGACATCACTCGTCTCGTTGCTTCAGCGGTTTAAACATACAACTGCGGAACATTAGATTTAAAATTAATCCAGAAATACTAAAAGAAGGTTTTATCTTCATTAGAAAAATATATAATGTTGCATCTTTATATATCAGATTAGCTATCTCAATAGATCAGTTGACCGAACAGATTACTATACAAATGTAAAAAATCATAAAAATAGAATTTCTTGAGATTTCCCTGTCAATATGGAAGAAATTCGTGCCCGAAATATACGCTGGACAAAAAAACAGTTATGCCGAGAGACAGATTGAAAAGAACGTCACGTCACAAGGGTATTTGCTTATTACCTGTCGGATTTACTTGCTTCAAACTCTTATCGTTGTGGAGAATATTCTGTAATACTTCGTTCTAATCATCACCATGTTGATAAGATTGTGCTTAGGTCGGTAGACTAGTGAGTCTGAAGAAGAAGCCAAATCAGCCAAATATTGAATTTGCTTAACTTACCTGCCTATACACACACGCACACATTTTAATAAATCGCTATGTACGCATTTTATAGTCTTATAAGACCCATCTATTGAATATACCTCTTCAAATCACCTTTGTGTTCGTGCTGCAAGGGCTCACAACAACCTATTGTTATTATTACAATAAACCTTTCATTATAGCGTTTCTTAAGTGCCTTTATTTTCCATTTATCGTATATTAATATCGAAAAAAAACCTATATGGATGATCTTATTTAACCTAACTAATAATACAAGCGACATATTTGTCAGATATCTCAGAAGCAAAGGTTATCACAACTTTAACTCTAAAAAATAAGCGACAAGGTCGTTTGACCAATTACCTAAAATAATTAACAAACGCTTTACACTAGACCAGGGGTCGGCAAACTGCGGCTCGCGAGCCACATGCGGCGCCTTGGATGTGGAGTTGCGGCTCTTTAATTCTATACGCAAAAAATATTATATAAAGAAAACATTTAGAAATGGTACTGAATTGATTAACGAGCATTAGGTACAAATTATTGATGCCAAAAAAATAATTATAGCTCTTTAAAAACTTTTAATTTTTATGAATTCTAATTTTTGGCTCTTACGACTCCAAAGGGTGGCCGACCCCTGCACTAGACCAACACGACTAAAGATTGGAAATCCTTCACCCTGCCGTGGGATTATTCAGACTTAATGATTAAATAGATAAATAGCTGCTGGTGAAACAGTCTCCAGTAACGATACAATGGGACGAATGGAAGATGCTGGAAGGGGCGTTTGCTGATATATAAACAGATGCGATTGTCGACAATTATAATTAGTATTCTATGCACACCGTAAACAAAATTATCTAAAGTAAATGCTATTAATATTAAATATTGAATGCTGGTTATTATCATTGCAAGAGAAGGAAAACTCAAAATGAATTTCGCTCTTATTGTCGAGGAGGCTCGAGTCTGGCAGTGAGAGGTATATAACCCTAGTTAATAAATAATGCCAAAGACTATCAAATAATAACTAAATACAGAAACACTGTAATAAACGTAGGTATAGTATTCATTTGATAAAATATTCTTATGATACAATACGTATATTCTATAGCAACTTTCTCTATCAGCTCATATATGTCCCACTGCTAGGCTCAAGCCTCCTCCACATTAAGAGGGAACAACTACGTAAGAAGTAAACGAAGAACTACATAACGCTGGGTGTTGGTGTAAGATTTTATTTCGAGTTTTCCTTCTCTTGCATAGATGTTTATGCATATTATTACCCTAGTTGTCTTTTAAGATCGCCCACTGGTAAGATAAAGGGTGGTGAATTGTATTCTTACTTCGTCACCACACGGAAAACATAAATGCTTCTCTATATTATTTTTTTTTTTTGTAATTTGGGCCACAAACCACCAACGTAATTATATGGGTCTATACTTGATGGTTTTCCTATTAACTATTTCAGATTATATTAGCCATCCTTCCAGTTGCAGCATCACGTCTTAGTCATTAGAAATGAACAGAACTAGTTAAGACGAATCTAATGAGCTCAAACTTGACGGGTTTAAGGCGATCCAGAATCTCCCACCTTAGATCTCCATTATCAGAGTAACTCAGTGATACTATCATACATGGGTTTGTCAAACGTTAGGTTACTGAAAGTAAAGTAAATCTCCATTATGCGTCTGATATCCCTAGGGCAACTAGCAAAGAGCTGATGATCTTGAAACGTGTAAACAGATATTGATGTATTGCTGCTAGGCATATCGATCACGTCAGCTTTCAAACAAAAAAAACATCACCATCATAATCGGTCCACTTGTTTAAGAGTTACGATGCTGGTAGACGCACAGACACGTAAAACTTATAACACTGTTTTTGCGTTGGGCGTTTACCATGTTGTCGTGGTTATTCGTTCTTGCTCATTCTTATTTCTGATCCGTTATATGATAATGTTCGTTGGGTACAAACATCAGCCGATCGATGTCCACATAGTCCTCCCCAAAGGAGATAATCCCATAATCAACATGTTTAGCAGACTATTTGGTGGTCATATTTGATATTATTGGTTTGCCATAAATGATGTTACCCATTGCACTGGTGAAGGTTCAACCGATTTTTACAACTAAGTAGGGGTGAAACTATTAGTTACGTAGGAATCAGATAATGGTTAGTTTTTTTCTTTATTTCACTAATCCATTTTTGGGCACAAGCCTCCTTTGCAATAGGATTCATATTCATATATTATGTGAAGGGTAGTGTTCCATTTTGAATTTTGCTTTTCTTGTAATGATTTTTATTACCAGCTTACATCCCTAAGTCATTTTTACAACACCCAAGGAAGAATACTGCACAACATTTAATGAATATTGTTGACCCAATTAACAAAACTCCAATAAACCGACTGAATTCCCATCTTGCTACAAAATATACGCTTCTCAAAATGTATGATTCGTACCAAAATAAAGTTGTCAAAACCTTGAAGTTTCTGCCGTCCTCTCCTTACACTTAAAGTAAATATTTAACATTGTGGGGAATATAATTTTTACGCGACATCCGGTCGGGCCAAACAAGAAGAGTACCGGCATTTACGCCGGATGCGAGAATATCGGCGTACGATCGTGGCCGTTCTAAAATTTGGTGTGCAAACGTCAATCCATCAACGTCCATCATTGCACAGGAAACTGATATTCCATTTAATTTTATGTAGCGATTTCACTTCGTAACGAAATATATTAAATATTTCGTTACGAATTATTTATTTAAATATTTTTATAAAATCTTTATAGAATCTGTTTGGTAACGGAGTACGAATACAGTTATCGCCAACCTTTCCTTTGCGTAGGTATCGCATTAAAATCGATTAAGAAATGTAAATAGGTAAGATAGGCTAGGATAGATGTAAATAGGTAGGATAAATAAGAACTTGAAACTAAACCTCGTACCAACCTGTCTGGCCAGCGACTGCTAAATGTGACGATTATGACATTTTGACCGTCGTTTGCTTAGTTTTGCGGTTTTTTTGAAAAGTGACTTTTTTTATGCTCTAAGGAAATAATACTTGTATTGCGAGAGTCTTAACGAACACAAATTATATCCAGATTCAGAACAACAATTTGTGCAGTTTTTTGTATGAGAATATCATATTTTCTCTCGATAAAAGTCAACCCATAACACTCATATGGCCTTTAAATTGGAGAAAAGCTATATTAAAGATAAGGAGAAAAGATAATTAAATCTGTTCTTTCATAGATAATTAAATATAAAAAATAAAATTATAAATAAAGGATAACCTTTTTGTAGTCACAGCTAATATTTATAATATTATCTAATTTCTATAATATTGGATTACGAGTTTCTTTGTTTGTTTTGCTACGCTCTCACGCATCAGCTATTCAACTGGTCGTCTTCAAATTTCGTATAAAAGTTATTAGAGTTACGTAAAAGTTCATAAGGCACTTTCCAAAAAAAAATCCTCGCAGAGTAGAAAATTGATTCCTAAAATTAATATTCACGCAAAATGGGTATACTTAATATTATAATAGTTCTGCCTCTTCAAATTCATGAAACATTTTGATAAAAGGTTTTCGCCCAAACAAATGTTCGCGTTGAATTGTTATAACTAATAATAATAATATTTGTATGTAAAGGCGTCATTTTGACGGCAGAATGACATAGCCGACCCTCCTCGCTATCTTCAGAAATAAATTATGCCGTCGATCATTTGTAATTTATATACTTAAGGTTCAGAAATTATATTGTTCATATTATACATGGTGATTATAAATACAGTTCCCGTCACCCCTTACTTTCTAAGTAGGAGTCGTAAAAACCGGCTAAGGGAGTACCAGGAGAATGGGCCGCAGCTCTCTCCTAGCCAACTCATAACCCCTAACTGTGATTTGCAGGCCGCCTTCCAAATATTGTAGTTATGGCATTATTACTCATAGTGGTGGGATCGATCTATGTCCAACAGTATATAATATGGTAGTGGATAGGCTGACAAATAAAATTTACTATAATATTTTGGTATTATCTGACGCGATTTTTATCCATAATGATAGGTAAATTGGTTTACTGTACAACGCTGGCCAAAAGGATATCTTATAGTTTGGTTATTAATAATATTATCTTTTTACGTCTTTTATGGGAAGGCAAAGGGAACAGTGAAATATATTCTTATTTACATTGGCATCATAAGACAATATTATATTTTGCTTTAGTTTAATTTAATATGTGAAATCTTAAAAAATATTGAACATTGAACGAATTGTTTTTAGAAAGAAACAAGTAAGTCGTGACATTGAAGCAGGCTTATACTTATAAGGTCTACGGTGCGTGCTTTACAGTTATAAATATGTCACATGTACTAAATTACAATTTAAAAATGACCTTGAGTGTTTACTAATCGTTAAAGAGTTAGTAGAAAAGCTCTATAGATTTATAAAAAAAAATACCCATGGCCGCATTTATATTAGGTCAATAAATTTTACCATTCCTAGTAATCTTGATTAATTTAATAGCGTTGTTCGTGTGATGATGGATTATGATTGTCATTACAATTTTACCATTTTTTCAGACGGACATCCTTTAGTAGATTGGTAGTAGTATATAGGGTTAAAAATTTACATAGTGAATGTAGTTATATTATACCTTCGCCTATACCAGGGGTCGGCAACCTGCGGCTTGCGAGCCATATGCGGCTCTTTGGATGTGAAGTTGCGGCTCTTTAGTTCTATAAGCAAATATTTTTTTATAAAGAAAACATTTAAAAATGGTTCTGAATTGATTAACGAGGATTAGGCATAAATTATTATTGCCAAAAAAATTGTGGCTCTTTAAAAACTTTAAACTTTTATAAATTCTAATTTTTGGCTCTTCCGACTCAAAAGGTTACCGACTCCTGGCCTATCGGGTGCCTGCCTTTATAGGCACAAGAAAAACTAGTTAGGTTAATTTGTCTTGCACAATGTTTGAAAGGCACAGTAATGTCATACAGGCCATACGTAACTATCGGAAAAAAGCTTAGAGCGACTGGTTAGCTCGTTAAAGCAATTCCTTTTAGGTATTAATGATGTCCATAGGATGTATACCAACCAAGAAGATGATTGCCATTCCAACAATATGTTCAATAATAATAAGCTTTTTAAATAACGCGAAAAACTTGCATTGTATTAATTATATATTTTCTTTTTTTTTTTAAGACAACATTCTGCACTAAGGAAAATAATGCTTGTTTTGTAGAGGAATTTACAAACGTACAATTAACCCATACAAATTTCACTCAGACTCAGAATAACAGTTTGTGGATCGCAAATCAAATCATTTATCATGCATAAGTCCCATAAGGACACATACATATTGTCAATTTAACATATTTTTTAAACTAATCTACCACTGGATCGGAAAGCGGCCCCAAACTGAGATCCGGCAAGTAACTCAGCGGACTCGTCATTTTTCGCACAACATATTGTCCTGCCTGGGAATCGAACTCACGCCACTAGCACAGTAGGTCGATATCTTAACCATTATGTCATATGTGCAGTCAAATATAATCTCTACTTCAAAATAAAATGATGATTAGTCTCGTGACTGACATACTGTAAAAAGTTTACGAAATTGCGAGGATTTTATATTAATCCAAACTATTTATTATAAAATGGAGGAGAGGAAGGAAAACCCACCACTTTCCCACGGTTAATCAATATACCGTACACCTCAAAAAAGAAAGGAATGCGGGATGGGATCAAGGTGGAATAGGATATAAGGAAATCTTACTCCTGTGATGAGCACCGCCTCCAGAACTTCTACTTGCAGTTTTCCGCAGAACTTCGAATAAAGATTCGACACGTGTTTCGCCTCTAAACGAGGCATCCTCAGGACGGTTCGGCTTCAAACATTTGCAAGTAGAAGTTCTGGAGGCGGTGCTCATCACAGGAGTAAGATTTCCTTATATCCTATTCCACCTTGATCCCATCCCGTATTCCTTCCTTTTTTGAGGTGTACGGTATATTGATTAACCGTGGGAAAGTGGTGGTTTTCCTTCCTCTCCTCCATTTTATAATAATAATGGATTTCCGCCATGTATCGCCTAATTCAATCAATTATACCAAACTATTTAATCAAATTAAATGTATTTATTTCAACTCGCATGTAATTACTTATAATAAAAAAAATGATACATTTTGCCAGCCATGATTGAATGATAGTTGACAAATTGTCCAAGTCCCCAGTCTAATGAATTATACTGTTAAGTTGGTGCTATATTAAACTCACACGTAATTAGTATTGAGTCAATTGTCTATTTTTATCCAATGACAATGTGTTCGCAGTTTATATTTAAATAAACTTTAATTACGATTAGTACATTAATGTTTTAAAAATAATACCTAATAAGTTGGTATTATCCTGCTAATATTATAATAGCGAAAAAAAATTAAATATGTTTTGTAGCATGTTTTGTGTTTTGATGATATGTATTTGAATTTTATGGAAAGTAATAGTATCATTAAACTACATAGTATTGTATAATTATATAATAATAGCAATTAGAAAAAAAAGATGCAGAAAAAGTCTATGTAATAAGTAAAATGGTCCAAATTACTGCTTTCATGGCAAATAAAATTCTAACAAGCTTTTGTAGTAAATTTGTATATCAATAAAGCACTGAAGCCAGGCCGATAAAATTACGATTATAAATGCGAAAGTGAGTTTGTTTGTCATGTTACTAGATGTTAATCATTCGATCATCATGAACTTTTGTAATATGAAGTTTTATAGGTACAAAAAAAAATATAAGACCACTTTCCTCCAAATAAATAATGGTACTCCAAGTGATAGAAAAATAATTTTGAGTCGTTTCGTTGTAATAACGAGCATACTAAAATGAATAATTAGTACCCATACTTATCGGGTTGTACTGATACAGAAAAAAAACAAAAGAGGTTTCTAGTAGGAGAAAAATTTTAAATATCAAAAAATGCGAGAGTGAAATGTGAAAAAAATTAGCTGTAAAAAACATTAGTGAAAATAGATATGCCATATAAGGACCAGATCGTGCAGTATAAAAACTTCTATAATAACACGTAGTTACCAATTAAGTCAATTAAAGTGCATCGACAGTGCTGAGGCGCGTGAACGCTCGTATCATAATATCGCTTAATCAATTTGATCGCGAGCAATTCAACCGGAGGTCGTTGACTTTCAACTAACATTTCTTGCCCGTATTACGTTTTACGATACAGTTGCATTAATTAGTCGAACTAAATATATTTTAGTTAATCCTTCTGATTGTTGTCGAGATAATCTATGATGAGTTGAAACACATAATGGCTCGTTCGCTCGGTATTTGGGTCGCAGTGATTGCTCCAACGCCCAGATTCTCAGCAACAATGCCCTGTCCTACTCATAAGAGATCTATTGTTTTGATACACGATAGAATATATTTTCACGAATGAATTAACTTTGATTTCATGTGCATACTACTCTAGCCTCGTTGGTATGATATGGTGCAAATTAGAGTACAGATGAGTAATCATCCTGAAAATATCAACGCCTCTAAAGCTATGGTGACGCAAACGGTAGACAATGGTCAGTCGTCATGGTCCCTTAATCTTTAAGATATATTAACGCATCCTCAAAAGACATATACATATATGTTTTTTGTGGATGCGTTGATGTGATTTTCATCGCTCATGTCATTTTAATTATGTGCTGTGTAGTAGCAGCTAAGAATACTACCAACACTTACTTTGCTCGTGGATGTCGCAAAAGACGACTTCTTAGTCGTCTTTTACGACATAACTTAGCCTTATAACGACCTGGTCCTAGTCCATCTGATGCCGTTTGGTCTACAATTACATTCCCAAGGGGTGTTGACGTCAGGCAGGCGGCCGGTCATAAAACTATTGCCAATAACTTTTACAATATCCCAATTTCTTGGGTTTGAATTAATATGTGCTATGAAAGAAGAGTACATATTGTATCGACCCCAAGCAATTAGGATAAGAGTAGGAGAACGATGATGATGATGATGTCATTTTATTATATTAAAATGCGGACTTACATAATTATATTTAATTAATAAAATCAGCCTTTAAAATATCGCGTCCTCCTTTGAACACAATGGCCCGAGGATATGTATATATGTACCGCTTTCTGTATTCGTTGAAATTGCGTTTTATTGAAAAATTTACGTAAGTTTTGTCTTCTTACACATTAGTTAAACAAAGGCTTATAAGATAACATAAATAATACCTTTAGGCGAAGCAAGCGGCGACTTTGGAAAATGTTTCGTTTTGTTAATTAATCTCGAGTTTGTTGTTCACGCTTATTAAGTAGAAAGATTGATAGGGATGATCTTTACTGTGTTTTATTTGTAACATAATGTGTATGGAGATTTTTTGGCAAAACTGCAACGTTATGGTGATTGTTTTAATAATTATGTACCGATTACCCTATAATTCATGGAGAATTACAATCTTTTCTATTTGTGTTGTAGCTCACATAGAGATCGTTATTCTCCATGAATTATAGGGTAATCGGAACATAATTATTAAAACTATGCATTTTAAAATACTGAACAGATAACTTTATGTGAATGCTGCAATGAAAAAGTGCTAAATTCATTTTACTATGCGTCCATTACTTTCTGTATCGTATTCACCACAATGGCATTTTAACCTGATTACCTCTGGAAAATTTATTCTACTTACGTTGGAATTCGAACACGCTAAGAAAATTTAGTATGCTGAAGAAAATTACTATAGTACTTGGTTAAACAATCTAGTTAGAATAAATTACTTATATAAAGAATTAATGAATAAGCGAATTTTCTACTCAACTCAAAAACATCTCACTGTTAAATACTAATCTTTGCGGTAATTGGAGAGAAATTGACTTAATATATCACGTTGACCGAATACGGCATATGGTCCTTGTACGCTTTAACTTTATTACCATATCTGTCGTACCGTACTTCTCTTATGACAATAGAACCGTAAAACTACATTAATAAATATGTCCAAAAGTTGACATTTACTTGTGTATCATCATCATCATCACAGCCCATATATGTTCCACTGTTGGGCTGGGGCCTTCTCCGTAATTTGATTTGGAGGGAAATTAACCTACTATACCGCGCTGGTCAGACGTGTTGGTATAGGGTTTTGTTTCGAGTTTTCCTTATCTTGCATAGATGTTATATGTGTTTTATATCCCTTAGTCGTCTCGTACGATCACCCACGGGTAAATTAGGGGGTGGTGAATTGTATTCTAACTCCGTCACCACACAGATGGATACTTGTGTATGCATGAATCCTAAGCGTAATACTACTTAATTTACTTATCTAATAATGATTAGTTATTTATACGTTCTTTAGTTAATACTTGGGTAACTGGTTTTTAGATACTACCACAGCTTTATCTAGCTTCATACATTTACATTATTTTTGGAGTGCCTTGATCTTACCACTCTACGCCTGTCATCATGTTATGTTTAGTTCTTTTGAGACTACAAATCATCAACCTCCTTACTCTTATCCCAATTACTTGGGGTCGTTACAATATGTACTCTTCTTTCATAGTACATATTGTAAAAGTTATTGGCAATAGTTTTATGACCGGCCGCCTGCCAGACGTCAACCCTTCTTGGGAATCCAAATGTTGACCTAACGGAATCAGATAGAGTTGTCCCAGGTCGTTATAAGGCTCTTAGTCGTCTTTTACGACATCCACGAGCAAAATAAGGGTTGGTAGTATTCTTAGCCGCTGCCACACAGCACATATTATAGATAGAGATATCTTTTGAGACTACAAATAACACGTTAAATTTTTCTTATATCGTAATTTAATATCCACATCGCTCGACGAACCGACAACCGTTGGGGAAGAAAGGTTCTCGAGTGGCGACCACGAATCGGACGACGCAGCGTAGGACGACTCCCCACTCGGTGGACTGATGACTTCATCAAGGTCGCAGAAAACCGTTGGATGCAGGTGGCACAGAACCGCTGCAGATGGCATTCTTGTGGGGAGGCCTATGACCAACAGTGAACGTTTACGGGCTGATGGATGGATTACTATTATTACCTCAAAGCATCATGGATTATTTTTTTACTAAATAATAACAAACTTTGCACAAATGTTTAATGAAACTAACCTATTATATTCATATTACATATTAAATGCAAAAGTAATTGCTGTAATCTTATATAATGTATTATAGCGACGTCTGTTAACGTGGACGTGTGTATTAATTAAAATAGTAGTCCGGTTTAATTATAAGTCAATGTGTTGAATTTTTAATATTGTTGTCAAATAAACATTCTGTAACAAAACTATCCGTATGGTGACGGAGTAAGAATACAATTCACCATTCCCTATCTTAACCGTGGGTGATCGTAAGAGACGACTAAGGGATATAAAATACATATAACATCTATGCAAGAGAAGGAAAATTCGAAACAAAACCCTATACCAAGACCCCTGACCAGCGTGGTATAGTAGGTCAATTTCCTTTCCATTATGGAGGAGGCTCGAGCCTAACAGTGGGACATATATGAGCTGAAATGATGATGGTGATGAAATAAACATTTACTTTTATTGACATACGTTTAATGGCATTTAAGGTCATCAGGAAATTAGAAGACTTTAGATTTTTCTATAATATATGACGGAGTGAGAATAAAATGCACCACACTATATTGCCCATGGGTGTCGCAAAAGACAACTAAAGGATATGATATGCCTATAACATCTTTGCAGAGGTAGGGAAACTGGCAATACAACTCTGTTCAAATTCGTCTGAACGGCGTGGTGTAGTAGGTTTGTTTTTTAATTTACCGCTATTGTAAAGGAAGCTTGAACTCAGCAGTGAAACAAAAGTGTATAAAAAAAGTGTATGATCTGGAATAAGTTTTAATTTTAGAAATTTAAGCGTTCTGACCTCGGGTTGAGCGCGCTCTGCGCTCACCCACAGTCCGGGTAAAGATGTCATAGCCATCAAAGGCTAACAACTAAGACACAAAAAAAGCGTTCTGCCTGAGAAATTGTACAATTCAACAAATGAAAATATAAACCTTTATGAAAAATATATTAACCCATTCTCGTATAAAGTTATTGATGATACATATTTTATTTTAAAAGACAAAGACTAACGAGAATTCAAAGTGCCCAAATAATGGAATAACATTAACAGTATTGAATATCGCCGGCAAGAGACAACAAAGGATAACAATGCGAAATGTATCTCCTGCTATATATGTATTATTATCATACTTTATTTAACATCGATTGTTTCTGAAGTTTTTTAAGCTATTGGTAAACATATGCCTACATTTGTTTATTTAAGTGCAGAACTGCTCGAGTTTTATTGAATGTTGCTTTGTATATTTTATTTCTCTTTGTAACAATATCTAATTCCATGTTTCTGGTAAAACTCTGCTTATCGTTTATTGGATTTATATTCATTTGAAAATTTACATTATCAAATATTTTAAGTATTGTTTATTTTAATTTAAAACTGCTCAAAGTTACAGGTAATACATTCGAATCATTATCATCATCACAGCCCATATATGTCCCACTGTTCGGCTCGGGCCTCCTCCGTAATTGGAGGGAAATTAACCTACTAACACCGCGCTGGTCAGACGTGTTGGTATAGGGTTTTGCTTCCAGTTTTCCATCTCTTGCATAGATATTATATGCGTTATATATCCCTTAGCCGTCTCTTACGATCACCCACGGGTAAGATATGGCACCCCATATGGTGAATTGTATTCTTACTCCGTCACCACACGGAAATAAATACATTCGAATAAAATATGTAAATCTCTAGCTTTAGGAATTTATTTTTAATTTATAGGACATTTAAGTCACACTATTGGGCACTAACCTCTTCTGCATTAAGAGAGAAAATCGCTTAATATTTCATAGTGGGCATAAATAAGCCTTTATATGGAAATTTAGTTCTTTTAATAATGTTATTTGCTTATTGCTCTTAATTTTTTGTACTGCGATCTAATGAAAAAGGTATGAAAGTAAATATAAGTAAGACGAAAGTAATGGTCTTTGAAAAGGATAAACGTATGACGGAATGTAATATTTCTATAAATGGTGAGGGATTGGAACAGGTGAAAGAATTTATATACTTGGGTGTCCTGTTTACTAGTGATGGTAAAAATGATGATGATGTTGAAAGACGAGTTAATGTTGGCAATAAAGTGAATGGGGCATTGTACGCTTTTATGAAGAGTAGGAACGTGTCTAAAAAGGCCCGCCTAGCTGTACATAGGGGAGTATTAGTGCCCACTCTCATGTATGGTAGTGAAAGTTGGATTTGGCAGGGAAGACATGAAAGTAGAATGAATGCTGTAGAGATGCGAGCTCTTCGTAGTATGTGTGGTGTAAATCTAAAAGATAGAATTAGGAATAGTGTTATAAGACAGCGCTGTGGTGTGACTGAAGAAGTAGCGACAAAGATAAAAAAGGGAATGCTGAGGTGGTTTGGCCACGTGGAAAGAATGAGAGAAGAAAGGTTGACTAAGCAAGTATACAAAGCGAGTGTGAGTGGGACGTTTACAAGGGGAAGACCACGTCGTACCTTTCTGGATCAAATTGAAGATGTATTGGCGAAAGGTCAGGTTAAGAGTACGCGTAACCGTAGAGCATGCATGAAGACTGTGATAAGTGTGAATGAAGCGATGGAGGTATTTCAGGATCGTGGTTTGTGGCAATCCGTAGTCTCTGCTTACCCCTCTGGGAAACAGGCGTGAGGCTATGTATGTATGTATGTATGATCTAAGAGTTGATGGTACTTTATATTCTTAGTCTGTCATTGCACGAACAACAATGATAGCAGCCAACATAGTGATTAATTTACGAACTCCTTGTAAAATGTGATCTTGTATCTCACGCTAGATATGATTAACTATATTAATTATACATTCTTATAATTTTTAAACCATTACTAATAATGAAGTTATTATCATTTACTTTGTAATCGTCGCGCGGCAAACCAATCCACTTTCTCTAATGCCCGATAGGAGTTCTTGTAGGCCGCGGATGTCGCGACAGTGATAAATCACAGCGATATAGACAAAGTGTCTAGATAAGCCTAATTTATTATTCCTTGTATACATTCTATCAAACTAATGAAGTTACACTGCACAACTCGAAGGACGAAGATCCGATTAACCTCATCTAGCAAAAAATATGTCAAGGTGGCGTTGAGTTGTTTGCAAGTTTTTTTGTCATACATTCTTTAATGGACACGTCAGATTTCACAAATGTTCTCCTCTGTTATCTTATTTGGCAGGTAAGTCAGTATAAGGTCAAATTAGACCTGCATGCTTTTAGATTTACTTCCTGTCTAATAATAAAGTCAATTACAACTAGTTAATATTTGGCTAGGTTTTTATAATACAAAGGAAAGAAATTCTGATGCCTCTGAATAATGAACGTGTATCTAAAGAAATAGTTCAGTATCTTTTCGATTATTTGTAACTAATTAATAAATAATGATAAACTTTAGATTAACATAGGACCTTTCATATGTATTATATGGTTTGTTGGTTACCTTTTCAGTCTTTGTCATTCGAATAACACCCTTTTTTGCCTTATTTTTAACGATAAAATAACATTTACACGTTTATTCCAGCAACACATTTGCAAATGATTAAGTAGTCGATTTATTGCTAAAAATATAAAATTATAGTTCATCTAATCTAAATGCATTTTGACGTTTCGAATATTTAAATAACCAATAACCTTGGTCAAACGTATACACATAATTGCAAACTCATCATCATCATCTTGCTCTTATCCCAATTACTTGGGGTCGACGCAATATGTCATGTTCCTCCATACAGTCCTATCAGACGTCATCTCTGCAGTCACTCCCTGTCTATCCATGTCATACCTCACGCAGTCCATCCATCTTTTCTTTGGTCTTCCTTTACCCCTAAAGCCTTCAACATTCATATTTAAAACTTTCCTCACAACATTTCTTTCATCCCGTCTCATCACATGTCCATACCATGTTAACCTTTCACTCCTTAACTTTTCCGTCACTGGCGCAACTTTCAAACTTCCTCTTATATGCTCATTTCTTATTTTATCTAATCTCGTCACACCACACATCCATCTCAACATTCGCATCTCCGCTACATGCAGTCGTCTCTCATCCGTCGCTTTTATCGCCCAACATGCTGATCCATACAGTACAGCAGGTCTTATTAGGGTTTTATATATTTTACCCTTTAATTTAGGGGGTACTTTGGGGTCGCATGTTGTACCCGTGACCTGCCGCCATTTCATCCATCCCGCATCCATTCTGTGTTTCACCGCACGATCCAGGTCGCCATCGCTTTGGATAAGAGAACCGAGGTATCGAAAATCCGAGCATACTGGTATAGGTACTCCATCTAGAGATATGGGTGTAAAATTGGAGAGACCGCCGAAATCGCAGAACATGTACTCTGTTTTAGGTCTGCTGATTTTCAAGCCAACATTCTCCAATTTACAGCGCCACTTCTCCAGCATGCTCTGTACCTCAAGTCCTTCTTCTCCGACGAGAACAATGTCATCAGCGAATAGCATGCACCAGGGTGCCTCTTCCTGTATCTCCGATGTTAACGCATCCATTATCAACAGGAAGAGGTAAGGACTTAACGCCGACCCTTGGTGCAAACCCACATATTGGTGCAAACATACATAATTGCAAACTATAAATCTGAAATTTTAAAAAACTACACATTAAGTTTTTTACATAATTAACGTTACTTTCTCGTACAATAATCTAATGTTGAAACTCGTAAAACTAATTGAAAATATAATTAACATGGTAAATAGTAATTGTTATTGACGATCTTACAATGTCACTTCATCTCGTTCTATACAGTACCTAGTGTTTGACAACTTCCAATTCACGAATATCTAAATAATCGGTAAAAATATTAGAATAATATAATTAATCAAATAGAGATTTTGACAGAGATGTACGTTTCGACTATGTTTTTGATAAGGAAATAGTTATTAATGTTCGAGACGATTATAATTCAAGTACCTAATAGTGGTGATTCTGAATAAATAGCTATTTCCAAATCCAGTTTTTGTTTTTGCTTACCTAACCTAATTCTACTAAATATTATGAATAGATTGATGTATGCTGAAAGAATTAAATTTGTTTAGTATTATTTTAGCACTTAATTTATTCATCTCCTTTTCGAAAAAAAATATATAAACCGATTATTAAAAAAAAGAGTGTGTGTCAGCTCCGACGCACGACTGGAGTTTACTCCTTAAGCACGATTATCAAAACAGGCGCAAAAAAAGCTCATTTGACTAAAAATAATATATATATATTTATTTACATTTATTAAAACTGTTCAGTGAAGAATTATCTCACGTCAGAAAGTGAAAGGTGCGCAGAATAGGTTGCGCACCAAAAACGTAACGAGGTCATTCGATCACTAGATTTTACGCCTCAAATTTTTCTCATACCGGGCGCCTTATATGAAAATCGATTCATAAGGAGTAAACTCCAAAAAAGAATCAATATCGATTTCTCACTAAAATTGGATATTTTCGATAGCGATTATTTGGTTCGCAAACCTAGACAACTAACTACGACAGCTATAGTGTTTGCCAAATAGCATGGCAAAAGAGGTCATTTGGCGGTGATTATATCAAAATGCACTTCTTAGATTAGATAGACTATAGTGATTAGAATCGTTATAATTAAATTCGAATGTCTGTCGTCACCTTCACAACTCTCGTTCTTTACCAGGAAACTATATTGTTTGTATTTACTCTATAGAATTTCATTGCGTTAAATATTAGATATGTCGACAGTTGGCGTTGTAATAAGATATCGTTTGTGGCAGAAAGAGCGGCTATAACTCGAAAAGGAAAATCTTATTACATTTGACCTTACATCATAAACTCACAACAAACTACTAAAATGTTCTTATATGGCAACGAATATTGTTTTATTTAATTAAAAATCTTCTATTAATTTTAACTTAATATTTAATAATACACAAAGTAATGGATAAAAAGAAAACTACTAAAACTATGTACACATTTGCCTTCATTGTTTAGAAAGACAACGTCCTTCACTAAAGAACATATTCTTGTGCCGAGAAATTAACAAACATAATTAATCAATAGTAATAAATAAATCCCCAGACTCGGAACAATCATATTTGGATCGCTTAAACAATTGCCCCGCGTGGGATCGAACCCACGATGCTCGGAGTGGCAGTTCGTTACTTTCTACCCGTCTATACAGCCATACACCTATCTATTGAATCTTTTGAATTTAAATTAATTTGATTTGAACTCCTATCATTGCACAAAATACACTTATAAATACCACCTATTTATGGAATGGATTAGATGTGAAATAGGAATGCTATGGAGTTCTATAACCATAACCGAATAGAAGTTTCAAATAATTGTACATAGAGACGGAGTCTGAGGCATGTTACGTAATAGTACCTATCTACCAAATTACTATGAATGTTGAGGAAGCGAGTGAAGTATGCAAGGAGTAGTATCAAGTATAATATATCAAGGTTCTCTGGCACTCTGTTCTCTCTGCCTACCCTGCATGGGATATGGCGTGATGATATGTATGTATCTACCAAATATTAACATAATTATGAAGTGAAATCAAATACAAAGGTAATCTCCTTTTACTCCTAATAAATAGGTGACCAACGCTTTAAGAATTCCATATTCTTATGGCTATGACTCCTCGACTTAACAGTAAATAAGTTCATTATAAATCTATACAAAAATTATCTTAAAAATAAACAGTAGTGTAGTTGAAGTTTGAAGATATTATTTATTGATAACCTTGTTGACATATTAATGAGATGTCGGAACGAATTGCTAAGTAAGCGTGATGAAAGACATGGGCCAGGGACTGCCCGACCGCATGATGCTATTTTGGTAAAGACGTTGACCTGCTCCTATCTACATTTGGAAATGCATTCATCGTTTTAGAAAACATTTTATTATATTTTTATAAAACTTTGATCTCTTTGAAATTGTATAAAACAATGGCATTCGTTCACGTCTGACTGTTTCTCAGTTTATTTTCTTCTAAGCCCCGAAACGAATTTTAATGCGATTTTTACTGTCAATTAAGCATCTCTATGGGAAGTCGCTCAGCGTGCTATGGAGCGGGCTATACTCGGGATTTCTCTGCGAGATAGAATTCGTTATACGGAAATCCGCAGAAGAACAGTTTTAGTAGTTTAATAGACATAGCACGAAGAATTAGTACGCTGAAGTGGCAATAGGTAGGTCAAATCGCTCGAAGAACCGACAACCGCTAGGAAAGAAAGGTTCTAGAGTGACGACCACGTGTCGGACGACGCAATGTAGGACGCCTCTCCACTAGATGGACAGACGACCTGGTGAAGGTTGCTGGGCGTCGATGGATGCAAGCGGCACAGGACCGCACTCTGTGGCGTAACGTGAGGGAGGCCTACATCCAGCAGTGGACGGCGATAGGCTGAAATGATGATGATGGGAGGGTTTACATATATGTATTAATAAAATTATGGTATTGATACAAAATTCCATGTTTTGTAATTTAATCACTTGTAAATAGAAGCTTACGGTGGCTAAATTATATCAGCCAGGTAAGAATCAAAGTAATATCGTTGATAAATCCGAAAGAAAGAACTTAGTAGTATATCTATATCTCCCACGATTAACTCACAATAACTATTATTATGAATAAAATATTATATTTCTCAAATATGACAATCTTATAAATATAATACATTTATTTTTAAGCAATTAATTTTTTTATGTTTTCTTCATTTTATCCGTCTTTTTATTGTTTTTAAGACAACATCCTACTTTAATGAAATTTCCTTTGTATTACAGAGGAATTTAGAAACATAATTAACAGACACAAATTAATTCCAGGACAACAATTAGTAGATCGCACACAGTATTCTCTGCGTGGGAATAGTGTGTGATACTTGGCACGGTAAACCGGTGTCATAAGCCCTACACTATCTGCGCAGTCTTTGGTAAACACTTTTCCAAATTTGCTAGTTAAAAAAGTATTCATTTCCATTCTCTGTCAATACCCTTACTAGATTGGTAGTCCAACATGTTGAGTTATGTCGGTAACGTCAAACGTTTAGTCGGGTATAATAAATCAATTTCACCCGTCGGTATGGGTCGCCTGGTCGTTACTGAAATCACGCTTGTCCTATTATTTGAGTACAATGTGTCCCATCTGCAATTGTTCGCAACTATTTATGTCATACGCTTGTATAATGTCGTTTATTTCAATCTATAGCGGTCATACTTAGAAATAAGAACTATTTTGGGGGCTGCCATAATCGTAAACCAACATAACAAAGCTAATGGAGCAACTGTTCGGTTTCATATCAAACTACGTTTCTTCTGTATAAGTATTCATAGAAATGTAATGAAATGGTATTTTTCTCTAAGTATGTGAAAGTGTAGATTTTTATAGTATTCATTATAATTACAAATGTTCGTTTTAAAAAGACACGCAGCAGAAGCATTGATTTACAATATATATTAGTACTAGCTTCTGCCCGCGGCTTCGCCCGCGTAATAGGTTACTTTCCTAAAGTTTTCACCCCCTATTTTTATTTTACCCCTTAATGGTAATTTTTTTCGAAATTTTAATGTCATATTTATTTACATCTAATCAATAGCCTAAAAATAAGTTTTAAGCTTCTGGCTTTAAAAATGACGATAATTCCTTACAACTTTTCATCCCCCTTTACAACCCTATTTTTTGGATTAAAAAGTAGCCTATGTCCTTTATCAGGCTCTAGAGTATCTGTGTACTAAATTTCATTTAGATCGGTTCCATAGTTTTGGCGTGGAAGAGCGACAGACAGACAGAGTTACTTTCGCATTTATAATATTAGTAAGGAAGTAAGGATTAAGTCTAGAGTCATACGTGATTAGTGTTGCCCAATTGCATGAGTAAGACTCATATTAGTACTGAAATTGCGCAACAATATTGTTGCCTAAAGGCGAGACCGAGATTCGTCTAATCTCGCATTTAACTAACATTAATCAGTCCAAATGAAATTGATAGGAAAAAACTTGCATCTCTAATCTAATGTAATTAAATAATGATGGTGGTAAACCAGCATTTTCAGTTTTATGATAACTATTGGTAATTTCTTATTCCGCGTGGTAATGGAGTAGGAATACAAGTCGTCACTCCCTTTCTTTCCACTCATGTGGGTGTGACGTTTAAAGGTTCCAGATAACACTTATGCCAGAAATGGTAAACTCGACATAAAACTTTATAGTCACTATACCATCTCGTCTGACCGGTATAGTAGGTCAATTTCCCCAGCCAGCAGCCCAGAAGTGGGATGTATATAACCTGAGACGAATTCCTTCTTGCTAACCTCTATTTATCCCAGTTTTGGGCACGAGTCTCCTCTACAATTGCAGGGAAATTGACCTAATACAACACGCGTGCTAGTTACAAATTACGATTTCGAGCTACTTTTGGCAACTATTTGAACAACTACTTATATCATTTATGGACACTGCTTTTGGCCACGGTTTATGAATATTACATAAGCTGTGTACCTTTCATTTAAAATAGATTTACTCAGAAAAGAATATTCCTCCATTCAAATAAATTTTATTCATCAACAAGAATGAATAAAATCTAAAGTTTCTACTTGTCTTTGATCATATTAAAGAAGTTTTCCTTTGAAGTTACTATAGATTAAAAAAATATTTCCTTTACACAATTCCAGCTATAAACAATAGATTACCGTCTATATTATTTGCTGATTGAAAAAGTTGCTTTACATTTCAATTTGAATTGGGTGGGGTCACTATTCTTTAAAAAGTAAAGAATCT
This sequence comes from Lymantria monacha, assembly GCA_905163515.2. Lineage (NCBI taxonomy): Eukaryota > Metazoa > Arthropoda > Insecta > Lepidoptera > Erebidae > Lymantria > Lymantria monacha. Next base: position 12,223,647 of record LR991098.1, on the reverse strand, counting down.
ATCTACTCTAATTGCTGCACGAGATCTAATTCTTGATTAACTTTTAAAGTTATCTTAGATAATAGTAAATCAAATTCATTTCAATTCGGTCATGTACTGAAGGACGGTGGAGTCAAGAGTCTCCGAAACTGGCGAGCGTGTATGAAGAGAATTATGAATGTTGAGGAAGCGAGTGAAGTATGCAGAGATAGAGTTCTCTGGCATTCTGTTCTCTCTGCCTACCCTGCAAGGGATATGGCGTGATGATATGTATGTATGTAAATTCATTTGCTAATATTGTCGTTAATGGGCTTGTCCTTTTTTTTTGCGCCGGGCTATGGTCTGGTCGCACCCCGCTGAATCCGTCAAGGGTAACAGATGAAGCTGCGCGCGACCCCATAGACCCGCCCCGCAATGTACCTCTCCACGCCATCCGAGTGGACCACCGGAGCCCGGTCTTTGTCGTCGGTGGCACACCCGGCCCAATGTACTTATCCTTACGATTCGTTTATATTATTCATTCGTTTTTAGAAGCTTCTATTTTACGCAATAACTCTCTCTTATTTGAGCTATTTGGAATGGTTAGCTAGATAAATAATATATCCGTAGGTGATATTCAAGTTCTGACGAAAGGAGGTATTAGGGACTCCTAAATTCAACAATATGGATATTGTGCGAGCTATTTTTTACTGAAATGCATGAACAAATTATTATTATAACTATTAAATAAAATCCATTAATTTATTATATTATACAATTTATCTTACTAATATTATAAATGTGAAAGTTTGGGCAGATGTTTGAATGTTTATTACTCAATCATGCGTAAATCGTTGAACAGATTTAGACAGCTAAACCATTTCATAGATTAACACATGAAATACTTTTTATCTCAATAATATGTTCAACTTTGAAAGTTAATTTTCACGAAGGCGAAGCCACGCACAGAAGCTAGTATGATATAAAATCTTGTCGCAAGATTTACCTGTTTAGATAAACAAGAAAACTTGATCATGATATTAGTAATTCTATGAAAAATATGGTTTTTTAACAATAATAACTAATTACCATTCTATGGTCGCAGAAGCTCGTATCCAATATTGAACAGTTAAAAAATAATCATCCAGCTACACATCATACACGGCACGAGCCGAGAGGCCGCAATGTTATAATCGCTATGCTTGACAAGGCGATTGCAGTAGGTATCATAAATTGTTCACAAACGTGCTGCTGCACAATCTGTTAGTGATTTTTTAGCCCATTTATACAAATCTCATGAAAAATTAAAACGTGATGTCACACCGTAATCTTAATTCGCCTCTAAACAGAGATGATTAACATAAACTGAAATGTTATGAATGCAAGAAAATTACGAACGTAAACTGATGAGTAACTTAATATTACAAAACGTTGTTACCTAGATTGTGAAAGGGCCCTAGATTCCGTTTCTGCGGTCAGAGCACAGACAAACTAGTTCACTGCTGCATATTATGTTAAAGTTACCTATTTAATTTGTCAGATGCCTTTTGAATACTGAATAATGCCGTTATCTTTATAGAAATGCAAATTATGCATCTCGATATATGTATTGTTAACTAAAGCTACTGTTTGCGGCTTCGCTGATTGCTTAAAATATATAATATAAATTATTTTGAGCATCCATGAGCGTCTTGTATTTTAAATCATAGTATCTTTACTTTCAAATACTATCCGTATGTAATATTAGTACTAGTGGCGAATCTATACGATTTTTTTATGACTATGGTTGTTGTGACTACATTGTTTGTCCAGAAATGCATTAACCGTGCTCCGTTATAATATTGTCTACTTCTTAATATTTATAGTCCACTTTGCTCGAGTCATATCTGTCGCAACATTGTTTACATTTAGCAATGAACAGGCTATTATAAAATAGCCTGTTTGTCGAGAAAGGTCTTAGAAATTGTATTACCCGAAAAATTACGTTTTTAAACATACAAACAAACCCATTTTCTTTATAGTAATGCAAATTTTATTGGTTGCACCAAATTTAACATTGCCTCTTTAGATCGATGGTAAACATGCCACTGGCGATTGCGCGATTTCGAATTCTAGGAGAGACAACAAATGTTCACTTTCACAGTTCTCAGGTTTTTGAGAACTGTCTCAGACGTTCTTAATAATTTTAACTTGTAATTGTGTCCGGATTGCAACAGGCATCAAACTATCAACGTCCATTATTGGGCATAGGCCTCCTTACAAAAAAACCCTGTAGAACGGGTCTGTGCAATCTGCATCCAAAGATTGTCTGCGAAATTTCAAATATCGTCAGCTTATCGGATATTTACTGTTTTCGCAGAATAAAAATGGCATAATTTGTGTGTGACTGTACCTTTTGAACGAATCTTCGACAGTTTCGGTATTTACCATTAGAAGCATACCTAACGAGTTTCATTTTTAGACACGTAAGTACCCCTGAAGACTCTCCGGAACACTACGTAAAAACCTACCACAATACCTCTCACTATGAGTGGCGCGTCGATAATAGGGCGACATCGAGTATTCACGCCTACGCGGTCCCGTACACACATGCCGGCGGCGGTCATTGTCAGCGTAGATGAAAGTACTGCCTAGCCTGCATGATTACAGCTTCCCGAAGGATGATATAAGTATTCCTTATGCTATTATAGCTTATAGTAATCATAATATTATCTATAAATACCCGATTACGAAACGAAAAATGATGTCACAAGCGGCCTATACAATGTGTAAACATTGTCCGCTAGATGGCATACGTCACCTTGAAGACGTAAGATATGATATGAAGCGAAATTTGCATATCCTACAATAGTTCACGATGTTGTAAGTGGCAGCACGATTGGCCCGGATTCCCAATAGGCGCGGGTTCGAACCCCGCTTGTGACATCATTTTTCGTTTCGTAATCGGGTATTTATAAATAATTAAGCATATTAAATGGTAAAAATTTCAGTAATTTGCATAATATTATCGTTATAATGACAGTAAACAGCGCAACGGGTTTTTGACAGGTCAACAGCGCGATAGGTGCAGCTCCAATGTCTTCAGCAAGCTACTTTGCCCGGGCCATACAAATCTCGGGCGTGTACTGGGAGCTCTTGCTGCATTGTCAAAATAGAATGAGATAATAAAAAATATTAAGATAAAAGTAATTTTATCTATTATTAATTTTATAGAAAATGAGCGGTCGTATCGCTCAAATCCATCGTTTCCAAACAAACTTTTGCAATTCAAGGAGCTCAAGTCGGCAGCGGATCGTAACGACATCATAATGGTATTACTATTGTATTATTTGACATGCAAAAAATATTTTCTTATAGCGAACACGCAATTCAGGCCGTAATAGTTCAATGACATTACGATTGTAAATAACGACTAGCGGCCCTGATTTCTAAATTTCACTAATAAATAATTGAAATAACATAAAAAACGTTTTCAGCAATTTAAATGAGAAAATAACAGGACGTTTATTTGGACACAACATAATAATTACATTGAAATAAAATAACCTACATTTTCGTATAAAACATTGTTTCTAGTATCGCGAATTTAAATCACTCTTTAGTCAATCTTTTAGGTACACGTGCCAAATATAACATTTTTATACGATCGGACGTGGAGATTTCACGTGGTTCACCTTAGACCAATGCGTCTTCATCTTTGCCTTTATCGTGGGTATTTTTTACCAATTACTAACAAACCGTGATGCCATGTTGGATTCTTGTATTATAATTAGGTGTTACCCAAAATCCAAAACTAGTACCTATGTGGACTACTAGGACTTAGTTGCCACTTAACATTAAATATTTTTTTGCAAACATTAGCTTTTTGATTAAAAAGAAAACGAAAATATTCAAATTAAAAAATAATCTTGTAATTGTGTTGCCGTAAATCTTCTGAATTACACAGTTCTCTCTCGCCACTCAAAAGATTGTGTATGTACGTCTCCCTGGCGTTTTCTTCTCTGTCCTAAATTTTCCGAGTTGGTAATGAAAAAGCTCCGTCGCTCCGGCTCGTCGTGTAATTTCAGTTCAAAGCTGCCTCGGAGACCCGTTTGTTATTTTATGTAATGTAAGAAGAAGCGAGGAATATATTAAACATCACAAGTTCATAGCCGCTAGCCTTGGTGCGTTGCTTCGATGTTATTGTTATTTCACATTCTTCGATTTAACTTTTCAATTACTTTGCTTGTCGATAGTTATTGTTTATTTTAGTATTATAGGATTGCGTTATATAAACATAGTAGACGCAGGGTGTGTGATGTTTTATGTTGCTTTAGTAAAGATTTTTAGTCTTTATTCGAACGTATTGCAACCGTTATTTCTATGAGACTATTGAAATGGGTATTCAAATGAGCTATAGAATTTTGTTCTGATGATTTTTCTTGCATTATGATATCTATCACCATAATCTTATTTGCTTGTTGTGATTTTGACGAAAACATTGGGCAATATGCGGTATGTTTAACCTTTTTTGCGGTGGACTATGCTGTGGTTACACTCCGCCAAATCGGTCCGGTGCGACGGAAGAGGCGCCGCGCGACCACATAGACCCACCCTGCAAAGTGCCTCTCTTCGCCGTGCGAGCGGGCCATCAGTACCCGATCTTTATCTTCGGTGGCCCAGTATGTTTACCCTAGGTAGAGCAAAGTAGTCAACTCCCTGCTATTTAAACTTCATGCACACAGTCGTTGCCGCAGCAGTCCGACGGGGACAACATTACCACCGTTCTGGTTTTGCTAACTCATGCATAACTACGAGTGATCTTCTGGTGCTTGTCTACACTCGCAAAAAGGTTTCGAGTTTGCGACGGAACTGTTGCTCTCCGTGATGCCTAGAGATTTGTAACGGTTAACTGAAAGCGTAACTAGTCGGGCGAGCTTACTCAGGCAAATCCTCACGGTGCCGGCTGTCTCCTCAAAAAGCAAATAAAATCGCATGAAATTATGGGGTCCTATGTCAACTTAGACAGCTGGACAAGACGTGATCAGGCCATAGTCGACAAAACAAAAGTCGTTGGCAACAATTTTTCAGTCAGTCACTACCAATTGTTAAACCATCTAACCTTTGTTCCGAATACTTATTTCACTAAAACCGTTACAATCGTTTAAGCGCTACGAAATTATAGATATGCCACACTCACAAACTTTCATATTTATAATATCACCATGACCTAATGATATATATGATACTATGTAATAATTTCATGTTATTAATTACTCGACCCGTCGCCTATCGCAGCTTGATGTTGTTTTCTTTTCTTGATAAAAAATATTTCAACGTCATACTGCTCTGAGATTAGATTGAGCTCTTAAGAATTTATACAGGCCGTTTAATTCTTAGAAAAGAAATAGATTACGCCTCTCAATTAATTTACGTTGTATTCTTTGTTTAAAATTTCATTATGGATCATTTCACCTTTCAATTTCTTTCTTTTTAAATGTTTATATTATGTTTAAGCATCTTGTCAGTTTTTTTTTTAATATAAAAGGCATATGACAACATACCACCTTAGTGATAAGTGGCCTATTGCTATTTTTGCTTGTTATAGATATGCTTTATTTAAATAGCCTATTTTTTAATTACAAAGGATAATAATGGTATTTTTTTACGAAAAATTACGACACAGGGATCTAAGGAAATAGTCCTTGTAATGAAATTTTACACTGAATATAACGGGCATCAATTACACCTAGACTTAGAAGAATTATTTATAGATCGTACTAAGGTATTATCCTACTTAGAATGGGATCCATGACACTGACACGGGATGTCCGGTATCTTAACCACTATGCCATCTATGCAGTCAATCATAATATCTTAGTGATAAGTGGCAAACTATAATTAAGATAAAGGAAACCTCACATTTTGGACCCGATTTAAGTATGTCATTGGTAACTAAGGTAGGGGGCGTCCATTAATTACGCGAGGCATTTTTGACCCAGCCCCCAACCCCCCTCTCCTTGGTGAGATGTCGTAAGATTTTTTCGATCCCCCTCCCCCTTCCCCAATCTCACGTGAGATTTTTCAAAACTTGCACTTGGGTATAAAAGTGTTGGATTTATTTAACACAATTTGTTTAATTACTTTAATTTAACTTAACTTCACGCAGTTTTACACCATTTTCTGCTAGAAAAAATTACGTGATATTTGCCAAGACGCCAAGTTCCCTCCCCCAAGTGTGATTTAGTAAGATTCGGCTCGACCCCCTCCCCCTGAATACCTCACGTAATTAATGGAGGCCCCCTTATGCGTAATTTGCTTTTCAAAGTGAATTATTAAAAGGCCGTTTCCCTTAAAGGACTTGTATTTGTAGAAAAGATTTAGTGCTATTACATTCTTAGTCATCGTTCACTGTATAAACAGATATATTATGTCAGTTAATAAATTTATCAGCATAATTCATTTAAACATCTTATCTAAATAACATTTTCATCCATTTGTAAATAATAAATACCAAAACCACATGTTCAATATGACCTGATTTAACCATACGGTGCCGAAATGACGTATATTCATAACGATATCATGTAAGTTTTGTATAAGGATGTCCGAGCTTTTACAATGTGAGTGATTGATGACATTCTAAAAGGCGGTCCATAAATACTGTATAAACGGTACAACCACAAACTATACAGACACGAATGAAAACAGACATTACAGAAAAAGATTCATTGTTGCTAACTTGTATAAATATAGAGCTAAACTTGTATTCACTACAACGGACGCACGTGTTCCAAATATTTCTTGTTTAACATTGTAACAGATGGCATAATGGTTTATATAGCGATCTACCATGCCCAGTATATACGGGTTGAGAGCCGTCAGCGCTCACCCACAGTCCGGGTAAAGTTGTCATAGCCATCTGAGGCTAACAACTAAGACACACAAAAAAAAACCAGTATATTCCTTTTCATTTCCACGCAAGACAATTTAGCAGGACTTTTATCCACAATTGAATGTTTCAAGACTTACATTCCTTAGTACAGGATGTCGTCTTTATTTTTTTTTTGGTTCTGTTCGTCCATTCGGACAGGCAAAGGGATCAAAGCCCATACAGCCAAGTCTTATTTAATTATTTTTCATATATTGTTCATCATTTCTTCGTATTATGTAGCCTTAATAGTCATTGTCTGTCAGTAAGTCAAGTCGTTACCATTAATTGGGCGCTGATAACCTAATCAATGATTTTCTTTGGGAATTTTGGGCAAATATGAAAATACACGTAAACCACTATTATACCATATTCACTACACTTCAGCACTTTAACTGTAACATATTGCATAAAATACCAGCAAAATTATTCAATATAACACCACAAAACACTAAAGAAATGAATATATTACAAGAGCGTGACATGACATTTCCACATTCGCGCCAAAACACCCGATGTCGTCTTTAATCTTATCAAAGATAAATCGCTGTTCTCAGTGAGTAATAGCTTCTAGTGCACAATTACAGATAACTAATACCTACACTTACTACAAAAAAAAAGTAAATGTTTTAGGTGTACAGAATATAAATAAACTGATAGAGACGTTAAGTTTCTTTTTTAATATATGTAATTCATAACAGCTCGTGAATTATTCTACATCTTTAAAAAGTATTTCATACCTACCTACTTGTTTATTATACCAAAAATATTAAGTAATTAGCTTAATTATTTAACTACATCTAATTATAATGAAATTTATTAATGAAGACATACTAAGAAATTCAATGTTATCGAACAAAAATAAACTACTTATAGAATGACACACTAAATTTGTAATCAAGATAAAATTGTAAATATCAGAAATTTGTGATAAGTCTTAGTCACAGCTGAGTTGTCTGTTTAGTAAGGGGCGGCAGCGGCGTTCAAGTAAGTGAGCCGAGCCGACTCTTTCGTTCATAGTAATCGTAGTTCAGTGTTCGTTCAGTCAGTTGTTTCGCGTCGTCAACGCCGGTCGATGTACCCGGCTGTTTTTAGTTTAATCCGGGTTTGTTTCATAAAAACGTGCTGCAAAAAGTGTTGTATTGTTGAATAAGTATTTGTATGTGATTGTTTGTGGTCGATGTACTGAATTTCTACAGCTAATTGTGTGTTTTTTTTTACTCTATTGGAACTTGGCTGCACCAATTCAAGGTACCTATACATCCATTAAATTATGTGTAATCTTAACAGTATTGCGATGTGTAACTATATCTGACGGCTGATAATGAAGACATTATTCATTTTGGAATATTTTTATTTAATAATATTTACTTATTATTTTATATTACTTATTGTTTATTCATAGTAATATTTTATAACGATATGTTTTTGCAATCATAAGCAGTTAAAACTTGGGCGATATGAGTGGAGATCTATTGATTCGCAACCCTAATAAAAATCGCGTATAGAAAGCTACCCTATTTCATATATCGAGAGGGTAATTCTGGCGTTCGCTTCTGGTTCATTTTTGATTAAGATCACTCAATGCAGAGAATATTTTATACAGGTATATAGAGAATATTTTATACAGTTAATATAAAAGGGCAAATAACTATATGGATAAATGAATATTTTGGCAACATACTTATTTACTACATAATAATCTGGATAATTATACTTGAAGTGCATCATCATCATCATCTTAGCCATATACGTCCCACACTATGGGCTAGATCCTCCTCCATAATGCGAGGGAAATTGATACCACGCTGCAAACGAGCAAGCAGCACACCTGATGGCAAGTGTTATTGCCGGCCATGGACCTTTGCAATACCAAAGGTAGCTAGAACAGCTAGGCCGCTGACTACCAATACAAACCCCGAACCCACCCAGTTGGGCTTCCTACATCATGTATAAATTACTTTTACCTTCTTCTTCTATATACATCGTTGTTGGTGTCATGCTTTCTCAACAATCGAAGGAAATTGAGTTTCCATATCACACTGGAAATTTCTTCTATTTTGATAATTATTATATCCAGGAAAGTAAGGGATGGTAACACACTATATTCTTAACCATTCGCCTCATGGGGACTGACGATGGATGGTGATATTAAATAATTATAATCAAATGTATTGATTGAATGTTATGATTTTAATCGAAATATTATTTAACAATAGACAAATCTGTCTTAGTTAAATTAAATTGTTTCATAATAGTTTTTTTTATTAAAGACACACTGTACTAAAGAAATTAGGCTTGTATTGCGATGGATTTTACAAACGTTACACGTTTGTAATGACTTTACAACCATTACACGTTAGTAAAGTCATAAGTGTAAACGGACACAAATTACACAAAGAAACGGGACAACAATTTGAGGATCGTACAAAATATTGTGCTGCGTGGGAATGGAACCCGCGGCATTTAGCATGCTAGATCGTAACCGCGATCATTTGGTGTAATCTGATACGTTAAAATCGTAGTTAGACTACGATTGGGAGAGATACGTGTGAGTTTAAATATTAAGTCTATATAATTAAAAGCGAAGAATGAGTGATTTGACGTTTTTTTTTGTTTATTTACTTACCTACATTTATAATCCATGTCATTTTATAATAGTCATGCAGATTATTTGATTGCTGCTATTTCGAGATCATTCCATTGCCCAGTATGTACAGAATTCGTAATAGTTAGAAAACTGTTGGTTGCCATAGCGACTGAAGAAGGCACGCAACTCCGTCACGCACAGTTGGCGCAGTCGCTATACTCAACGTCGCAGTCGATTCTTGTTACAGACACTGCTATAAAACTGCCAACTTTGATATCTCCTGGGAAATTGCTTAACTATGATTTCACGTAACTATGTCTTAGGCTCTACTGATATTGTCTTTTGTTCTATTACCGATATATCTATAAATTTTTTCTTATTTATCATTTGTAAAATCAAAAAATATCTGTGGTGGCAGAGTACAGTGGGCACAGTCACTTAGGAGTCTCGTGGGTTCCTTAAAAATCGAATAAGGAATGTAAGAAAGGTATATGAGGAGATAAACTCGTAATTAAACGCCCACACCTCTGGTCAGCGTGGGCGTTGTGTAACAGGCATTTCAATAGAGAGAGTATTCATTTGGCAATAGAAAGAGTACACCCATAAGGGTACAAGATCCAATCTTGTTCAATCAAGGTCCCAGGTTCTTGAATGGAGCATTAGATTCTGCCAAAAATAAATTCTCAGTTTTAACATGGAGTTTGAGAAGGTTTAATCTATACTTTATAGTGTTTATAGCTATATTCTTGTTTAAAGAACTTTCTTTGTATTGTATAAAATCGAAAAGCGTTCTATTTCCATATTACCTCGGATCAGCATACTATTTATTTTAACACTATCAATACAATCTACAAATACTTTTGACAACGCGGTTTTCAGTTCACAAAGGCTCCACTACTGAGCATTTCGGCATGGTGACGGAATGTCAATAAAGTGTGTCGCCAACTTCTGCTTTCCCCTTGAAAAATCGTAGAAGACGATTGAGAGGCGCCGAACGCTAGCATATAACAGCATGCAAAGTAAAACTCAAATAGAATACTATACTAACCTATTTGACCATTGAAGATATTATAATACGTCAATTCCATTGTGGAGGAGGCTCGAGCCCAGCACTGAAATGGATATGAACTAAGACGTTGGTTCAGAATCTCCTGCATGATTAGAGAACAATTATCCTGCTATATCTTATTCGAAACTGCCTTCGAAACTCACATAGAATTTCATTTCGAGTTTTATTTTTTTTATAGATAGATCTTATATGTATGTGTATATGCCTTTTTAATCGGATTGTATTCTTATTAATTCACCACTAGTACTTTTAAAAACACACCGGCATCATCATTCTCTTGCTCTTTGCCCAACTACTTGGGGTCGACGCAATGCCGAGCGGGCCACCGAAGACAAAGATCGGGTACCGATGGCCCGCTCGCACGGCGAAGAATAGGTGCTTGCAGGGTGGGTCAATGGGGTTGCGCGCCGCCTCTTCCGTCACCCCGGACCGATTTGGCGGGGTGCGACGTCCATAGCCCACCGCAAAAAAAAAGCGGTCGACGCAATATGTTCTCTTTTTCCATACAGCCCTATCAGACGTCATCTCTGTAGTCATTCCCTGTTTATACATATCATGCTTCGCGCAGTCCATCCATCTTTCAATTCATACTCAAAACCTTTCTCGCAACATTACTTTCATCCCGTCTCATGTCCATACCAGGTCAAACGTTCACTCCTTAAGAACACACCAGCAGTGTACTTACATTTCTTTATCAATATATATCTACATAAGATGTACTAACTTTATAACCGTATACAATCTATTTCAACGACATTAGGGCGACGTGGCCTTACGCCTAATTCTAATTTCAATTTTACAGCTCGTTTACATTAACATGATTAACGTTAACGCATAGCCACCTCGATGTATAATGTATTTTTCGGTCCACGATAACATGTGAAATAATATACCTTAATCTTTCGTATTCTTCTTTTGTTAAAGAAGCAATAAATCATGTTTAAGTGTAGGATCAATTGTAATGCTCTGGTCATTTTGCTATCTGATTGTAACTTAAATATTGATATTAGACAATTATTCTTCGCGAATAACTAAAACGTTGGAGGTATAAATAATAATGGTCGGACTATTAAGTCATCCGTACGGAGGGACTTAATAATCCGAGTTCTATGCGGAATGTCCTGGGAACTTTCTATGCGGAATTTCCTGAGAACGTTCTATGCTGCATGTACTGACTTCAGTTCCTACGTATTTTTCAATGTAATTTTCAAATTCACAAGTAATTGTTATAAGTCTGGTTTTCTGGATATAAGTTTTATTCGTTAATTGTATACTTGAAACGATCTCTGCAAAATAAATACATATTATAAGTGTTTAGTAGAATTGTTTTAAGAAAAATATACCATTCAGGAACGTTGTGAATGGTATTATACTGTTTTTAAGATTTTATTTAATAACTAAACAAACATTTTATGAAATGAACCAAGATTTTATAATAAAAAATGAAGTAATATTCTATTTATTACATCTTAATTGTAGTTCCTCTATATTATATTTGACTGTAAAATTATTTCATTTTATAATTAAGCATAATATAATTTTAAAGTCATTATAAATCCAAATTTGATTTATCTTAATTATGTAAAGACGTCAAATAATTAATTATTATCGCTACAATTTAGTGTTGTTTTTTATTTAAAACTGCTATACCGAGAACAAAAGGGGATATGCGTAAATGTAAATTCTTAGAATATAATCTAAAGATATGGAGAAATAACGATGAGGCAAGCCGAGTAGAGGAAAATAGAGCCCAACACTGTAGTGGAATTGATAAGCTTAAAAGATTATATCGCAAATTCTGAAAGGTTTTCGGGATATACAGGTACATTTTTAGGTAAAGGTAAAGGTGTTTTGGTATAAACCAATTCAGAATAACCATGAAAGTGTCGAAATAAGGACAGTAATGTTATTGGTATTCTCTTTCGTAAATAAATCATTATACCTTTTTTTCTTTTCAATAATAGTTCCTTAGTTATAATTGTTAGTTAAAATAATACTTAATTGTTTCCTGTGTGGTGATAGATTAAGATCACAATGCGTCACCACCTTTTTGACTTTTTTTTTTTTTGGTAACGCAGCGGTTGAAGAATGCATTTCCGCACTTACCCCCGTCTGTCGGAAAAACAGACGAGGAGTGTGGGACTCGCTAGCCCCGTGGCTAGAATACCCACTAAACTCTTTCCACTGCGATCGCTGTTAGCCGAGAGGGCTTTGACAGCTTAACCGGACTATGGGTGAGCGCTGAGGGCTCTCAACCCGGTACCACCCCCTTACTAACCTAACTTATAGCATCGACTGCATCACCAGCCCATTTGCCAAGCGTGTGGGTTTTGGTATTATAACTTATTGTGATGACCTCTATCTAACAGTAGATGTCGTTATTTTTTTTGTTTTTATGCTCAGATTTAATTAAAACATGAACCACTAAACCTCTAACATTATCAGAGACCTTTTATATCTGTTTTATTATTAATTTTACGTTCATTGTTTGATCAAAATATTGTTTTATGCCTATTTATATTATCATGTTGTTTTAAATATTCTCTTTCTTATTGCAAGAAATTATATTGTGTGTACAAAGGGAAAGGTTCGCAGCAAGATTGTAGGAATTACAGGGGCATAAGCCTCCTTAGCATAGTCGGCAAACTGTATACGAAAGTATTGATTGAAAGAGTAGTGAAAGTAACCGACAAGAAAATATGGGATGCACAAGCAGGTTTTCGAAAAGGTATGGGTTGTACGGAGCAAGTCTTCTCCTTACAATGCATGGCGCAGAAATTTTTGGCTAAAGGTCAGAAAATCTTTTGTGCATTCATTGATTTGGAGAAAGCTTATGACAAAGTGAGGAGGAATGAACTGTGGTCGGTACTGTCTATGTATGGGGTGGACAGCCATCTTATTCACGCGCTGAAATCCATCTATAAGGATTCCAGGGCATGCGTAAGAATAAACGGAGCCTACACGGAGTGGTTTAATATCGATAAAGGTGTTAGACAGGGATGTGTAGCGTCCCCGTGGTTGTTTAACCTATTCATGGATAGCTGTTTGAAAGATCTGAGAAATAATGATTGTGGTTTACGAATGAATGAGTTACTTATCAAATGTCTTCTTTATGCTGATGATCAGGTATTACTTGCATCATCGGCAGAAGATTTGCAGGCGATGGTAACTACTATGCATGAAGCTTTTGAAAGAAAAGGTAGGCAAGTAAATGTAAGTAAGACGAAAATTAAAGGTTTTGAAAAGGATAAATGTATGACGGAATGTAACATTTTTATAAATGGTGAGGAACTGGAACAGGTGAAAGAATTTTTGTATTTGGGTGTTTTGTTTACTAGAGATGGTAAAAATGATGATAATGTTGAAAGAAGAGTAAATGCTGGTAATAGAGTGAATGGGGCACTATACACCTTTATGAAAAGCAGAAACGCGTCCAAAAAGGCACGTTTAGCTGTACATAAGGGAGTATTAGTACCTACTCTCATGTATGGTAGTGAAAGTTGGATTTGGCAGGGAAGACATGAAAGTAGAATAAATGCTGTAGAGATGAGAGCTCTTCGTAGTATGTGTGATGTAAGTATGAAAGATAAAATTAGGAATAATGTTATAAGAGAGCGCTGTGGTGTGAATGAAGAAGTAGTGACAAAGATCCAAAAGAGTATGCTGAGGTGGTTTGGACATTTAGAAAGAATGAGTGACGAGAGGTTGACGAAGCAAATATATAAAGCAAGCGTGAAAGGGACGAATATTAGGGGAAGACCACGTCATACTTTTCTGCACCAAGTTGGAGATGTGTTGACGAGACGTCTTATTAAGAGTATGCGTAATCGTAGAGCATGCATGATGACTATTATGAGTGTGAATGAAGCGATGGAAGTATGCCAGGATCGTGGTTTGTGGCAATCCGTAGTCTCTGCTTACCCCTCTAGGAAACAGGCGTGAGGCTATGTATGTATGTATATTGTGCCACTTTAAGTTTTCTGCTTTTCTGAGTTGTCTTTGTTTTGTTTTTGTACCGATAATGGGTGTACTTCCAGAGAATTGAGTCAGCTGCCTAGTATTTGTCATTTATTTAGTGCATCAATTATTTATATATATGTTCTAATCGTCTATGTTATTTTTGTACTGTTCTTTGTGTATGATACAAATAAAATAATTGTGTTTGTATTTATTAATCGAACTGTTTATTTTATGTAACGTCTATTTTTAACTTGTGGTAAGTTTATTGTGTTATGGACGTCGATATGTTGATTGGTGGAAAGATATACTTGTTTAGTGTAGTAGCGGAATTAGAATACAATTCACCAGCCATTTCTTTTCTTGCGGGTGTAGTATAAGACGCCAAAAGAAGTAGAGAAATAACATCAGTACAAAAGCTTGGTAGCTTGTTCATCTTATCTAGTTTGTTGCCAACAAAGGTAATATGGGTTCAAGATAAAGTACTTTCTCTAATATTTACAAATACAAACGCGATAGAATCCGTAAGATGTCAATAGTTTTATCAGAAATCATTATAATGTGCGTGCTGAGAAGGCAATATTCATTTTCAGCCTCCATATGTCCCAATATTGAGCACGAACTTCCTCTTATGTAGAATAAACAAGGTAAAAAGAAATATGTACATTGCGCTTTTACTTCATCATTTTTGAACCCGAAAAATATATCAAAACCTAATTTGGTTCATATATTTATCGTAATCAATTTCTTTTCAGTTCACCGTGACTGTGACTTAACTCTGTTTTCTACTCGAATCTATCAGTCCAAGCATGAAATCGATAGCAGCATTGTGATCTCGTAAATACCCACACGCAACGCATCCCATTTATCGTAGCCGTATAATATCCTACTTTATTTCCAAGCAGGTGGCTTCGTTTGTTTATAATACAATGCAAAGGATTCCGTAGCACTTGGCATCTGTTTATCGCCATTGATTTTGAATGTTTATAGAAAGACGACAATGCATACAAAGAGGTGAAAATTATTTTCTTACTCGTAGATGTGTTTTCTACAATTTTAGTTATAAATACTACTACAATTGTCAGACTTTTTTTGTGTGTGTGACTTGGTTGTTAGTCTCAGATGGCTATGACAACTCTACCCGGACTGTGGGTGTGCGCTTATGGCTCTCCACCCAATCTGCGCCTGATGCTGCCCTAGCCGAGGCATCGGGTGATCGGATCGTGCCCGATCGGATCGTGGATTAGTCCGGTCGCCCGAAGTGAGGCCACCGCGTGATTACGATGCCCAACGGCGAAAGCTGTCGGGGCATCGACTCAAGAGGAACCCGTGAGGTTAAACCGTTGGGCAGGCTACCGAAGATAAAGATCGGGTTCCGGTGGCCCGCTCGCACGGCGAAGAGACGCGCTGTGCAGGATCCAACCGCAAAAAAAAGGGCTCTCAACCCGATCAATTATCAGCCGATTGTTCAAAAGTTTTTAAAGCAAATCAAGATTTTAGTTATATTTATCGAAATTTGAGAAATGCTTGAGTTTGTTGGCACGTGGATTTCTTATAACAATTATTTTATTCTATTGCGTGGACCTGAATAATAATTCACGTAGCCTTATCTCATATTGGTTCATTAAATTTTTGTTAATTCATTACGTGGACTTCAACGCTAAATATTATAAATCATGCCTTATAATATATCTTTATATAATTCATAATATTAATGTATCTTTTATATTATGAATTCAAATACATATTTTTTGCTTTTGCATTAAAAATATTTATGCCAAAATTACTGAAGTTATTTTAATAAATATTTAATGATGATGACTCAGTATCTCAGCAAAAATATGGTTTCAATGAAAATAGCTATAAAATTTAAAGTCACACATCCTAAGCTATGACAATTCTAAGCAAAAGTTAATTCGTTTACATCGTCATTATTGCATTATTTATTGTCAGCAGTATGAAGATTGAATAAATAAACGCGTCTAGTGTACTGTGTGTTATCTTCAATGCAATTTTGTTTGCGCATTAAGACTTTGTGTGGGACCAACATGCTAATTTATTTGTGTGTGTGGGCTCTAAAGCTTAGTGACTAAACAACTTACTATAAAATATCTATGCGGTTGGTCGATAAAGCCGACGCAATCCTGTTGTTTTACTTTTTTAGAAAAGTTTATTCTCTATTGTTATTCGGATATGTGATGGTACCGCTATTGTGACAGCTCTTCCCCCGTTGGCAAAAGTATTGGCTACTGCTAATCGTTGTACTAGATTTATATTCAGGTTTTGATAAAAATAAATCGAGTTTAATTGGTGAATACTCTCCAAAAATTATGTATATGGCGGAATGTGTTTGCATTATAAGTACCTAACTCTTAATAGTCAGGTTTTTAGATTTATCACCCAAAAATTCTTGTTAATAGTAATTCATGTTTCTAGTACTTCAATAAAGTATAAATAATCCTTCCAGGCTTTATTATTCCCAATTATATGGGCAGATAAGCTCACAACGATGATTTTGTTAAAACTAGGATAATATGTCAATTCGATATTTTTGCCTTGCCTATATCATTTTCAAATCATTTACGTAATAATATAAATCTTATATAGCCTAAACTAAAAAGATTAAAACAAAAGAATGAAACATTTAGAAGTTACAGGCAGAAATATATTAATCACAGTTAAAAAAGTTATTTTTATAATGTTACTGAATGTATTTTAGTACCGGTGCTTGGGTTTCATATTAGTAGGATATCCCGTTTATTATTGGACCAGGCCGTGTTGGTATGGCGATGTTAGCCGTGTATTAACAATGAAGTAGCAATCTGTTTCTAATTCAAGAGCGAAAAATTAGACTATACTCCTCGGTCCTGAGCGTATTTACCAGCTAGTAGGCAAATACTCATTAGGTCAATGGAGATACAGATAATTAGTTGACTTGCTATTTGAACTGCTGATATAATCATCATCATTCTCTTGCTCTTATCCCAACTAGTTGGGGTCGACGCACTATGTCCTCTTTTTCCATACAGCCTTATCAGACGTCATCTCTGTAGTCATTCCCTGTTTATACATATCATGCTTCACACAGTCGATCCATCTTTTCTTCGGTCTCCCTTTACCCCATAAAGCCTTCAACATTCATACCTAAAACTTTCTTCGCAACATTACCCTCATCCCGTCTCATCACATGTCCATACCAGCTCAAACGTTCACTCCTTAACTTATCCGTCACTGGCGCTACTTTCAAACATTCTCTTATATGCTCATTCCTTATCTTATCCATTCTCGTCACACCGTATATCCATCTCAACATTCGCATCTCCGCTACATGTAATCGTCTCTCATCCATCGCTTTGGTTGCCCAACATGCTGATAGGTAATAAAAAAAGTAATGTTCATTTAAAAACTATTGATAAAACTGTTTTTTGTCTGTGTATATATTTGCTTTTGCCGCGGAAAATATGTATTTCTTGAGAAAACTGGAACTCAGCAACATAATCTAAGTAGCAATTAATAAAAGAATCGTATATCCAATATTTTGAAATCGATTCCTTAAATTACAAATACTACAATTTATATTCAAACTTACAAACTTTCCAGTCATCCATCAGTCTATCGACATTCATTGTTGGACATATGCCTTCCCAAGATAATATAATCCTTTAATCACAGTTTGTGTCATAAGTTTCTAACCAGACTACTGGCGCCTATTCTCCTGGTGTTTCGGCCAGCTCTTACGACCCCCACGGGAAGTAAGGAGTGGTAACACCTTATATTCCTAATACACCACCAGATGCCGATGATACTGCCACAAGCGGATACCACAAAAGTGGCGCTTGTCAAGCGGATCGCGCATACAAATAACATTGTTTTACTATTTGAGTGGAATGCTCGTCTGAGCAACGCTAATAGCTGGTAAAATAGTAAGATAAACAAACACAATACTGAATCATTATAGTCTTAACCTGATTTATAACGAAATAAATTTAATACTTTATTCTCTAGAAAATAAATGTCAATTCGACTCATTTCGATCTATTGCTGAATTTGCCCAATAGTGCGCGCGATGATTCGTCAACAAAAAATCTGTAACAAAGGCTGGAAATAAAGGGTCGTGTAGTAAAATACCATAGAAAGAAAAACATATAAAGCTTTGTTTTAGCACAAGTTAAAGAAATTATATCAAAACAAACAATTTTAGGATATATACCAGATGTTGTGATTGTTAACCCTTTTCAAAGTTTATTTACGTAAAAAATATTTTCATTGATAGAATAGCAGGTACTAGGACTTCTCTTTTCATGGTAAAGTCAAATGCTTGAGACCTCGCATCTCAAAAGTGAAACTTCATTTTGCTCGTCATTCATATTTTCCAATTGTTATTGTGATCCAGTATGGCATTTTTTTTCAAGTTACTTGAACAAGGTCAGATACGCTGTTACAATTAGAAATTGATTGAATTACCTTCTATTCTTCCATTTTAAAATAAATATTTAAATTTTCGGAATGGCTTCATGGACTATATGATTTACGAACGAAAGATTAGTGCGTGGCCCCATAACCCACCGTATTCCCTCCCCATCGCCATTGGGGCGCCACTGGTACCGCTTCCTTGTCATCCGTATGACTTCATGACCTATGAACTGTCGTTGAAACGAGATTAATATGCATATATAAAATTATAACAAGTAATAATTTTTAATTAACATGTTTTATTTATATTGCTCTTATATTACTTTTATATCAGTTACACAATAAGTAAATAGCACGCAGTAATGCAATTAACCTCGGTCAACTCTGAACGATTATCTTACTATAAGCACAACTATTATAAAGCGATGCGGTAGCATTCGTTATGCACTTTCCTTGGTCTTAATGAGTGTTAATAGGTCGTTGCCGCATGAGCTGATGTGGAACAAACTTGCACAAAATATGAATAGGTATTATTTTAGTTTGAAACAGCTACTTTGATGTATAAAGTGAGATTTTAGTTGTTATATTTAGATTTTATTTTGATGAGTTATCTTGTGGCCATACCTCTCTCATACGTCTCTTGTGACAGCAAGTTGATGTGGGCCCTTATAACTTACCACATGTATATACTCCGCGTTTTATAAGGACCACTGCCACCGTGGATTGCGTATCTACTTAATAAGAGGCGTCGGAAAGGTGACGCACTTCGTGATATCGTTCTTACCCCTTAGGTCTCGTTACGGATGGCGGACTATTTCTGATTCGTTCACCTACGATCGCGTGAGCGGCGTTAAACGTATTTACACGTACAACCTCATACATTTATTGTAGTAGGAGTAAACAGTGCCATAATATGTTTACATTTCTCGTTGATATTTTTGATACCAGGATAATCATGAGTGCGAGAACTGAGTATGAGACTGTCTTTACTGTAAGTTTTAGTAAAAGAGAAAAGAAACTTAATTATTTGTGTCTCATTTTCTCAGGACTTTTACCCAGTTGTTTACAATTAATAGTTCCATACTTAGGTTTAACAATGTATCAAAGTATCTATCAAGAATATGAATGTAAGTTTATCAAATCAGTGGCAATAACTTTTCCAATCTTTAGGTGTTCCACCAATCTGTCTCTCTCCAATGCAAACCTTTGTATGACATGTCGAATTTTAAACCTATATATCTCTTACATAGACGTGATCAACTTAAGCACTCTCCGGTATCTGTGTTTTAGTATTATTAAATTTGGTATGCGACGCATTGCGTCAAATTCTTAATATTGTTCTAGAGTTTACTTATTCATACAAATGTCGCAGGCCAGGAATTTTCCCAAAATTTGCGAGATTAAAAGTGAAAAAATAAGTAATATTTTATGTTCAAATGAATTTATAACTTATGTAACGGGTGTTTCAGTTGGTCCTACAATCGTTATAGCATAGCACTTGGCTAGCATTGAGTATTTTAGTGTATTTTTGTTTTTCTTTCCTATAGCGGTAGGCCATATGTGCACTTTGACTGCCAAATGACTCTTCATTTCAAGTCATACACGTGCCGCTGCCGATTAGTGCTTAAGATTGCCTCATACGCTGGGGAAATCTTTTTAAAGCACTAATTTTATTTAAGACGCAAATCTTTATGATACTAGTGCTCACCACTAAAGGCGACTATTGGTAGCCTAGTCCAGCAACTTTAACAACCACACGCGGTTAACAATTGCAGCTGTTAGTGGTTTACTGGACGCCACCAGCCACTACTTTTAGCAATAGGATCCTATCCATTCTGTAAATATATATCCCGGGAATCAACCGCGTTTGTGATATGGAATCACTATTGATTTCGATATTGTTGATTATAATACTAAGTTTATATAATATATTATACTAAGATACTACTCTGTGGCCGAATTTGAGCAGCTTAAGACAAATACCCATCGCGGCCCCTAGCAGTAAATTTAGGCGACTCTCTCAACTTGTGGTTCAGACACGGCCACTTGAATTCTCACATTGCGCCGATGCTAAAAAATCTATAAAAGATCACGTCCATAGGTTGTAGCGACCGCTAAACGCTGCCACAAGCGGCCTAGTGTGCGGCAGCTTTAAGATTGGAAAAATATTGGCTTATTATATTACGCAAAACAGATGACTTGTTATAGTTTTATTTCGAGTTGCCCTTCTCTTACAGTGGCTATCTTCTAATAATCTTGAGACATAGATACATTATATTCTTTGTCTATCACAAGACGAAAATCAAATAATTTCTCATAATTTATACCACGCTCATTTTGTTGGTTGTAATTACATGAATGTAAAAATGTCACGTACCTACAAAGGACATCATAATAACACAGAACCAGAAGTATTACTCATATATGATCAAAGAGTAAACTTATTTACAGTAATTATCCTTGGCGAATCTACTTTGAGTGTTAACAAAGCATGTAACCGAAAAAGGTCAAAGCACCATTAAAGTACGGGTTAGTGCATTGTGTATGGCGAATCGCGCGGCGGGTATGAGTGCATGACAGTTCACTCACTCCGAATATTTGATTAAAAATCATCGATGTGTGAAACTACTAAACACTCCTTAGTAATTTGGAGATACATTTCAATTTCTATGTGCATTTAACCAATTGAGATTACAATGTGTCATCAAATCCTTTCCCCCCGGATTTTGTAAAGGGACGTATCCATTTTCAATTTTTAACTTGCTACTGATTACCAGTCTTACCAAAACATTCTTCTAATTCGTTTTTTTTTTTAAGGTTTGTAAACGTCTGGTCTGATAAACCACGTTATATCTTTAATATTTTCCAACATGTTCAATGTAGCACTCACGAAGCACAGGTAAACCCGTTTTTACAACTCCCAATGGCAAGTAAAGGCTGATAATGCATTATATTCGTAAATTGTCACCACACGGAGAACCATTAAACGTAAAAGGAATGTATATTAAGACTTTGTTAAGACTCTTCGTTACATCTGGATTACCATATTAAGTTGTGGAAACGGCTCGGAAATAACTGTGTATAGAATAGATACGAATGTTGAAGAATTTGTGAAGTGACAAGAGAATTCAAAATAGAAACACTAATATATTATAAGAACTCCGAAAATGGTGGCTGTGATGAAATATCTGAAAATTGAGCTCCTCTTCTGTTATAATAAATACGTGGTGAGATAAGGCGAAAGTGGTGTTGCTACGAGTCGTAGATATAAATGTGGAAGGTTATAGAAATGATAAAGGGCGAAAGCAAAATGAATGGATTGTATGAAAGAGGAGATGG
This sequence comes from Lymantria monacha, assembly GCA_905163515.2. NCBI lineage: Eukaryota > Metazoa > Arthropoda > Insecta > Lepidoptera > Erebidae > Lymantria > Lymantria monacha. The sequence continues at coordinate 12,201,411 of LR991098.1, read as the reverse complement.
ATAGAAAAATTGCGAGCGTGAAACAATTACTTTTAATAGAAATACCTACATGGCAGTAAATATGTTGAGCCGATCTGAAGCACATAACTAGGTAAAGGCAGAATGTTGACAATGAATTTATTTAGCTATTGAAACCAGCTGAACAAAATGTTGGTTATTCACATATAATTATGTATCATTAACTCATTGGTCTTTTAGTGGTGTAATTAGAGCATAACTATTGTATCTATATGCCCATTCTATATACGTATGAACTTAATAGAGAATGTAACATAATGCTGTATGAAGTTTCAAATATCTGCCAAGTAAAGAGTGAATTTTTTGGTGCACGAGCAAATTGTATTCACTATTCACTTCAAATAAAACAACGCTTAATATTGGGACAAACTTCGCTATTTCCTTTGCACTCATTCCTATTCTGTCAGTCGAGCCGACAATTGGCACGCGTACACTTACGCTAGGATCTTGTTACCTCATTTCTGTAATCAACTAGTTGAGGTCGACGCTCAGAATTTAGCATATTACAAGTGTTTGAAGTTGTCATATAAAATATTGTATTACCCAACATTTTGGCGCTACAATAAAGGTATTTCTGTGTTCGGAAGTATCTTATCTTATATATCGTATCAGTTTCCCTTTACTTAATAGATAATAAGTATCAAGTTGCAATACGAATTGAGGCAGGTAGTTATATTTTTTGTCACATCGCTGAAGTTGTAACACCTGTGGTTCGTATAACAATGTGGGCAGTTATATTTACGGATAACGGTACTTATTGTATAATATCAGTATTTTAAGTTCAGATTTGACTAGGTAGGTATATTATTTTTATTTATGTTTTATAACATTCTATAGCTTCTACGTAGCAATTGTTAGGCCAATATTTACCTACCGGTTTCTCTATAAATGTGTTTGGCCAGTATCATTATCACTGCTATTGAATAGCGTCTTACATTTGTGTAAAGTGTAGGCACGGGCAAAGATTGCGCAAGCGTGTTCAATGTATGGTGACAAATGACCGCCGCCAGACCAAATGACATCACTCACTGTATTGATGATGTAACAATCATCGTTTATACATATTATACATATTAAGAATTTACAATTGATTACAATGCATATTGTACTTTTTTACTTAAAATAATTTACTGTTTTTAGCTTAAGAATTTACAATTGATTACAATACATATTATACTTTTTACTTAACAAAATTATTTAATGTTTTTAGTGATTTGTAATACTGATGAAAACTAATGATGACTAGAATTATTATTATGATAATTGTGATAAGGTTTGCTTTCATTTGTTCTAAAAAGCGTGGTAACTTATAAAAGCAGTCGTTTCTACTAGCAAACACTTTAATAAAATGAAAAAATAAACTTTCAAAGAGTTTTTTTTATATCTGATGGATAATTTATTTATTATATCTGAATGATGTTCACATTTCTGTCACTTTTCCATCAAAACATAAAATCGATTAAAATCGCATAAAATACAAATATAAGTGGAAATTAATTACGTGTTCTCAATATTTAAGCAATTTTTGGATTTAAATATTACTAGCAATTACACATCTTTTGTCAAATCAATCTGTCAAACAAAAACTGTTAATGTAAATGTTTGCCAGACTAAAAGAACTTGTTATATTTGTAGTTTAGATGTAAAAACTTGATACTTATTGCTTTTGTTTTATTGTTTTGCACGCCTCATAAGCGATGCGTTGAGGTCTTTCTCTACTCTCGACATATGAAAATCAAGCACTTTTCAAACATAAAAATGATTGTATTTTTCTCACATTGCACTTATAGGATAATATTATAATACATATGTCAAGAAAAAACATTTGTCTAAACGTATTTGATATTTTTAATAAGCAAGTATTTTGTTTAAAGTAAGAAAATAGTTGATTAAAAAAATTTTTCGAGGACTTTGGATAAAATATTTTGTATCTGGCAGGATCACGACCGTAAAAATTAATGTATCAAAATATTTATTTTTTTAAAAGCTTCGTAATCGCAACGCGCTGTTTCCTTTCGAAAATGGCTTGGTAATTCTTTGTCGTTTAATTGCAATTAATAAATAACTAAACTGCTTAGTCATTAATGTATGTATACTTTATGAAAATTGGGTTCGTTTACATTTTTTTGTTCGTCCATTCGGACAGGCAAAGGAAACAAATTCCATACAGCCTATTGTAAAGGAACAGCTATGTTTAGCACTACGTCGAGAATGGCACGAAACTTTTCTTACATTTTCATTTATAGCATTGACTAATAGTAAATGATAAATAAAATAATAAAAAATGTCTGTTAACATGTCTGTTAACTTCAGTATCATAAAAATATTGTATTTTGTTTTAGTTTCTCTAACTTTTTGAAGTGAAACTTTTTTATCGACGAATTGGATAAATTTTATATTGTAAAGTTTTTCTGTTACGCGCCATATTTATTTTGAAGTGTAAAGCGCATGAGGGTTATCCGTGTGCTGATAGAGTAAGATCAAAAGAGAAAAAGCGGGAGAGGGGGGAAGATAGAGAGAGAGGGGAGAGGGAGAGAGAGGGGGGGAAGAACAAGAGAGAGAACACGAGAGAGAGGGGGAGGGGGAGCGAGAGTGATAGAGAGCGAGAGAGAGAGAGAGAGAGAGAGAGACTTTTGAACTTTTTTCCAACTTTTATTTTTATTTTATTAAGTGTACTGTCATAAAAACGTATCAATAAAAACTATAAAAAGAAACAATAATATTTTATTTGAAAATGCCCAAATTAAATAAACAATCTTTAGAACAACGCTTAAAATTTCTTTTGTGTGGTAGCGGCTACGAATACTACCAACCCTTACTTTGCTCGTGGATTTCGTAAAAGACGACTAAGAGCCTTATAACGACCTGGGCCAGCTCCATCTGATGCCGTTTGGTCAACAATTACATTCAAGGAGGGTTGACGTCTGGCAGGCTGCCAATAACTTTTACAATATGCACTATTAAAGAAGAGTTCATATTGTATCGACCCCAAGTGATTGGGATAAGAGTAGGAGAATGTTGATTAAGAGTAAAAGAATGATGAATTATTTTCATAAATAATATACCTATATGCGAACAAATTTCGAAATTACCTAATGTTATTATCAAATGATAAAATCAATCGCCCAAAGTTGTTTTAAATTATTATGTTACATTTTAATTATAACAGATCAATAAACTAGAAATTTCAAACACATTCACCGCGTATTCACAACATTCTTATTATCAATTTCTTGCAAATTGGTCTTTATATTCATTTCCGCTGTAGCTATAGATTTACGAGCCAATTAAACCGCTGTAAAGATTTATCGGTTCACTGGATAAATTGTAGGTAACTGAAATAAAATACGTTGATAATTCGTTATACCAACTTTCGTTGTTCTGTTGACAAATGGTCGAAAACGCTGACATAACGCCTCTTAATAATCCCTTAGTAAGTATGTACCTATTTTCGACCTTAGATTTTTATCGTCTACCAACATTAAGTTTGATAAATGAATTTATAAGACTATTAAAATTAGATTTAGTTCTGATGGTTGAAAATATTACAAATCTCGAAAATACAAATTCGAATGTTAAGTGTTCTTTGTTCCACAACACAAAGGAAAAGAACATAACTATCAGTACATAAAAGCTTAATTTACACCAATGTAAGATTCTGTAAGTTTGCAATAGATTCGAATATATCTATAATGCATATAGAACTAGTAGCGATAGCAAAAGCCTTATCGTATATCGAATCCATTGTATGCGATAGATTTGTTATTTTAACTGATTCGAAAAGTTCTGTGCAACATTTAGCTCGGTACACCTCGCATGGGCGAGGTAACCCTGTAGCTTATCGGATATATGAATCCATCTTAAATGAGCGAAACTCCAAGGCTATTTTCATTCAATGGATCCCGTCTCATATACAATTAAAAGAAAATGATGAGGTAGACGTGTTAGCTAGGCAAGCCATGGTTGATGGCATTCTCTTAAGAATTACTCCCTTATATTCAGACCATATCATTCATGTGAAAGAGCTATGTTTAGAGATTTGGCAAGATTATTTTTATGCAAGATCAAGAGAAAAAGGCATATGGTATTCTTCGCCCAATTGCACCACGTGTGGAGTTGTTGAAGATGTCCTACACGTTCTGATGGAGTGTGAGCGGAATTCTAGTCTTAGAAATTCGTTTTTTAAACAGGATAAGCTTTCTGATGTTGGTCTTTGTTATAGCATCTTGGCTAGTCCGTCTTCAGCTGAAGCATTTTTTTTCGTATAAATTAGTAATTAAGATAATTTAGCTATTAATTCTGTAACTTTACAAGGCGGTATTATCGCTAAGCGACAAAGCCTTCTTTAAAAAAATATAAAAAAAAAAGAAGGCTTGGGTTAAAGTGTGTATCGCGTGATTATACTAGTAATGAATCATGCTTACTAAATGAAATGAGCTCACATTGCGCTTACTCGTCTCAAGGTTTTACTTCTGTTTACGTTACGTATTGGTGAAACCATAAACATTATAAAAAGAAAAAAACAAACGACCATATGTTGTTACTATCGTATGTTGGTACTGTTTCGTATTTTTTGTTGAAAACATAAATCTACTTGAGTTCATCGTTTTTGAAATTTTTTGTTTAAAATCTTTTTAATTAGTAGATATAATTAATAAATATGGATATATACTTACTCTCTCTTTCTGCTCTATATTGTATTATACTGTAGAATATAATGTGGACATAGAATACAATTCACCATCCCTTCCTTTTCTGTAAGTGTCGCTAAGAAAATAAAACTAAATAAAATCCTGTATTATAAACTACTTAGCGACCACGCTATTGAATATACCAATATTAGCACATATTCCTTTCCATAGTGGAGTAACAATAGTAGCACGTATCTGGTCTATGGAAGAACTATTGTGTATATACCGGGTGTTACAGAGAATGGAACAGCTGGCCAGAAGAGTGGTAGGTAATGATGGTAGAAACCCATAACAAAAATTTGAAGGGCAAATGTCAAGGTCATTGACTCATCAGCTGTTTGTAAAGGCGACGTTTATTATAATGTAGCAATCGTAATCATTGATTTATTTAGGTTCTAATGAATTTTAATAAAGTATGAGTATACTAGCTTCTGCCCGCGGCTTCGCCCGCGTAAAAGGTTACTATCCTAAAGTTTTTCATCCCTTATTTTTATTTTCCCCTTAAGGGTAATATTTTTACGAAATTTTAATGTCATATTTATTTATATCAATAGCCTAAAAATAAGTTTCAAGCTTCTGGCTTTAAAAATGACGATAATTCAATACAACATTTGATTACAACCCATTTTTGCATTAAAAAGTAGCCTATGTCCTTTATCAGGCTCTAGAGTATCTGTGTACCAAATTTCATTTCGATCGCGTCAGTAGTTTTGGCGTGAAAGAGCGACAGACAGACAGAGTTATTTTCGCATTTATAATATTAGCAAGGATAGCAGATTATTTATCATTTCCTTGGTACGTTTTATTCAGTTTCAAAGAAAAAGCGATGACAAAATTAAAAACTTTAAATGCTTCTAATTCATTAACGAATCGACATTTTCCATTCAAATTTTTATTATAAGTTCCTACCATCATTAACTACCACCTACCAGCTGCTCCACTATCTGTTACGGTATATAGCCATCATAGGCGCCAAGCGTGAGATCTATCAGTAGTTGTAATTAGTCTGAGGTACTTTGCTATACCTACAAAGATTTGGCGGTTTTATCTGAGGCGTCATTAAAAAAAAAATTAAATATTTATGTCAGATTTTAAAAGAGACTATCCGTAAAAACGAGGCTCTTCTGTTCTAATTTTTCTTTTTCACTCTATGGTCTGGACCCACCGTCCGTTCTGTCCGGAGTGACGGAAGGGCGGCACGTGGCCCTATAACCCACCGCATTCACTCCCTATCGCCATTGGGACCGCCATTGGCACCGAATCCTTGATTGCTTGATTGACACCCGTGGTCAACCCGACGAGACACTAGTTCTAGGACAAACGAAAATATTACTGATTTATATATTTTTTTTATTGCTGATGGTGGCAAACGGTCAAGCAGCACACCTGATGGTAAGTGCCGCCCATGGACCTTTGCAATACCAAGTGTACAGCTAGGCTATGCCTACCGATAACAACCCCAAGTCCACCCAGAAAGTTGGGCTGCCAGCTCCCTCGCTCACCGAACGAAGCACAACGTCATTGTTCGGACGTCGATTTTTGCGAGAGTGTGGTACTACCCCGGATGGACCGGCCTGCGGCTGTAGACATAAAGCTATCAACACTGTGGTCCTACCACAAGAAAATAATGATTTATATTGGAATCCTACCCTGTAGTATAATAATAGATTTATACGTATGTAAAGAAGCTGTTTATACTATATTTTAGACTGAAAAATATTTCGCAATTACCTCATTCGCCGTACACAGCAGATGTTTATAGTAAACAGAAGAGTAAAAAAGCACTACATAAATTTATAGTCTATGCAAAACCAAAGGGAATTGCGAAAGTTTCGAGATGAATATGCGAGAAGCTTTTAATGTTTGCAACACTGGTGTTGTGTTGCCGATAAGCAGACTCGTTATACGAACGTGAAATTGTTCGCGTGCTCGTAGTGAGAACAAGAGAATGCTGTTAATTTGTTGTCTACTTTATGTTCCAAGTTGTCTGATATTAATATGAACATCAAATTTTGAGATTGTGCTATATAATTCTTTCTCTTCGTTCTCAAGTTATATATGTCCCAATGTTGGGGCATGACTATTTTCTGCAGTTGACGATAACTTGGTAGATAACTTGGCGTAAGATTTCTTTTTAAGTTTTCCTTCTCTTGTAATGGGCCTATTTGCTTATGTCTTTTTGTCGTTTCTTACGAGACTCGTGGATGAAAGAAGGGTCGGTTAGTCACATATAGTTATTCTGTCACCACACAAACAATCTGTATCGGTTTAGCATTTATTTTAAGATGCATGAACATAATAAGCTTTGTTTTATTTCCAATCTAAATTGATCGTTAAGCCATTTTATTTGTCGGAATACAGTCCTTGAAATCCCTGTCTTTACTTCGATTATAAACTAAATTTCATTAAAATTCATTCAGTCCTTTTTTAAGCTATTGAATAAAAACATCCTTATATTGTATATAATATTAGTAATGATTTTATACATTAAAATAGCACTGATAACTTTATATGTTGTTTAAAAGCTCACTTAAATCGGTCAATCCATCCAGCAGTCGATAAGAATCGACGTCCAGTGTTGGACAAGGCTTTCCCAGATAATGCCATAATCGTTACACTTGGCAAATGGGTTGACGATTATAAGTTTCCTAGAAGATTACCGCTGCTGATTCTGTTGGTGATACTTTTACTCAGACTTCGATCTTCTGCGAGAGTGTGGTACTACCCCGGACGGACCGGCTGTAGACAGAGAACTGTCCACAGCGCGGTCCTACCACTACACTACCAAGACCTCCATAATGGGAACGAAATTAACCTACTAAACCACGCTGGTCAGACGTGTTAGTATAGGGTTTTGTTTCGAGTTTTCCTTCTCTCGCATAGATGTTATATGCGTTTTATATCCCTTAGTCGTCTCTTAAGATCACCCACGGGCAAGATAGGGGGTGGCGAATTGTATTCTTACTCCGTCACCACACGGAAAGTATAAATAGTATATGGTATAATACAATTTTTGTATAAATTTTATTATTAACAATATTAAAATACCAATACGATTTACTAATTCAAAAATTAAATTTATTTATAAATGAGAAATTTGTAGTTCCATCATAATTTACTTCTTGCAGCCATATTATTAAAATCAACCTTTTTGTTTATCAAATTCTAATGATTTCGGATGTTTACGTGAGTATTTACACATTTATAATAAAACTGTTTTTGCGGATCCTATTGCGTTTGCAAATAATTAATGCTAGCGGCTAGATATAAATCTCTGTAATAATGATGACTTGTTGGCCGTGATACACCTTATTCCTCCCGCGACGATGAACGCTGTAAAGTGTTCGAAACGTCGGGAAATTAAAAATCAAATCATACGCGATGCAATCCATATAAATAAATTAATTTCAAGTTTTAAATTCTAAATCATTTATTTTTATGAATGCATAATATGCATATAAATATAGTAATTTATACGATGACCAATGAACGCAAGTTTATTTTATACAATAGATGGATGGTATAACTAAGTATCGTTTTGATATTCAGTGACATCATTATACGCGAGCTGTCCCTAAATATGGTCTTGAATATAGATTTCTGACTGCACATTTTTGTCGCCTCAAATGTACCTAGTGGATTCTTAATTGGAGAACCGGTTTGCAGGTGCAATCTGTCTGCAGATTTTTATATATATTTTTAATAAACAAGACAGACAGATAAAAAGAAATCAAATTGAATTGGATTTATTTAGCACTTTTGTTCTCTCGTTTTGGTACCTAAAAATACTTTCAACGCTTAGAGTAAAAACACATAGAAGGATAGTTCACTACTTTAAGTGTTTAAAAGTGAAGCCAAAAATCCTGTTAGTGTGCAAGCGATTACACGAGAATACACACACGCTATTATAAAATGTGTATAAGCAATTACACGAGTATACGCACACACTACTATAAAATGGAACACAATAACCTTGCACACTACTAATCGGGCCGGCGAAGGGCGACATTTCTGTCACCAATTTAGTGGCGTCAAATATGTGCATGGAATTGCTTTCTATGTGTTATTATTCTACATACATACATATCATCACATAGGCAGAGAGAACAGAGTGCCAGAGAACTCTATCTTTGCATACTTCACTCGCTTCCTCATTTATTCTCTCCTCTCTCTGTTCACTGTTCACTCCTCTTCACTGTTATTATTCTAAGTTTCAAGTATTTAAAAATACGCAATCGAATAACATTTTGTTTTATCCACAAGGTTGATGATTATCGACTCCAGGTTAACACACAGCAAACCATAATCGTATTACTAAATTAAATTCTGAAATGCCAGTTTTACGGTTAAAGATAAAATAGCGATATAATATATCCGTAATAAAACTCGTCTTGTACATGATTCTGCAAACAACTGCTCGTTATTCACAAAAATAACAAGTACAGCATAAACAAAGCTGATTATTAAATAATAATTTATGTCTATCATCGTGTTCTATATAAGTAATAATATATTTTCCGTGTGGTGACTGAGTAAGAATACAATTCACTACCCTTTCTCTTATCCATGGTTATCGTAAAAGACGAATAAGAAATACAGGGTGGAAGTGGACCGCTCCCGAAAACAAAGACAGGTGACCCTACTAATCCTATTTGTAATTATGGGCTAGAAAAAAAATCGATCAGAATGAAAAAGAAAAATATTTTTCACCAAATATTTTCAAGTATTTTTCACATTCCATCGTATTAGGAAAGTGCCATGTAACGATAACTCGATAAAAAAATGCGTAACTATACTCAGATGAGAAAACACGCAATCTATTCAAAACTCACGATCATATGTTCAAGAGTTCAACGACCTCGCGTGGCGAAAAAAAAAAAAAAAAAAAAATTTTTTTTCATCCGAATCGATTTTTTTTCTAGCCTATCATTACAAGTAGGACTAGTAGGGTTACCTGTCTGTGTTTTCGAGAGCGGTCCACTTCCACCCTGTATTATTTGGAATTATAGCTATGAATATGGTGTTATAAATGTCTATAGAACAATTGTAACAGAACCACGGAGAGGTTTTTGATGTTATTTGCATCGCTTACCAGATTTAACTTTGAAAAACAAATAACTATGCCATTTGTTGCGCAAGTTTAATAACCGTGAACAAACAATATGCTTATTCTTAGACTTGCCAGTATTAAAACGTTTAACGTGGGTACATGCCGTGACCAATGTTTCAGGACGATTTATGAAACTTAGTTATACATCCCCTCTTTGCTTCAATAATGTGATATTTTGAAAAAAATAATTTTAGAGGAATGTTTTCAAGTTTAAAAAATAAATGATATATAAATCTATGATTATAATTATTTCGTTATTCCATAATTAAATCATCTATGATTTAAATCAGATTTACGATAAAAAAATATTCGTTCGAAACAATTATTTTTTTAAATCTCAAAATACTGCTCTTAAATTTCATTTTTCAAGATATCACATTATCGAAGCAAAGAGATGACATATACATTTTTATATAACGTTATACGCTTTTATTGTGGTTAAGAAATCTGTGATCCTTGATTAATGATGATGATAATATTGACTTTGCTGCAAGGCCAAGGAATTGCATTTTTAAGACAGAAAACACAGCATTTAACAGACGCAAGTGCGATTATTTACGCCTGACACCTCGGGTGGAAGGACCTGCCATTATTTTCTCTGTAAATAGCTCTTTTTATATATGATATATTTAATTATTGTTATTTTTGTTCGTTTCAGGTCAAAGTTCCTGTACGCCGTCCACTGCGGCTTTAAATTATTCAAGTGAGTTATTACATAATGAAATCATTTGAAGACTTATTAGTTTCTACTAATCCTTACTACCTAATATTATAAATGCGAAAGTAACTTTGTCTGTCTGTCGCGCTTTCACGCCAAAACTACTGAACCGATCTAAATGAAATTTGGTACACAGATAGTCTAGAACCTGACAAAATACGGTACTGAGTAAAGTAGGAACTATCATCATTTTTAGGCTGTCGATTAGATATAAATAAATACGACATTAAAATTTTGAAAAAAAAATTACCCTTAAGGGAGTAAAATAAAAATAGGAGATGCTCTGCGGGGTATCACACCTCGCAGCTCCGACGCGTAGTTAGCTAAATACAAAAATGTCTCCTGCGATCAGGTGTTTTGTAATATTTTTTTTATGATATCTCATCCTATATTTTAATTATATATAAATAAGTTAGCTATAAATTTTGTTTTGTTATTTTGCTATAAGTTCCATTTTTTTTTTATCCCAGTAAAATCACTTATGTTTATGTTTCCTTTGCAAGCATTTCCTATATTAACATATAGGATACTTTTAATGTAATGTGTTCCCTTGCGATAATAGTTCAACTTTAGGAAAGTAACCTTTTACGCGGGGGAAGCCGCGGGCAGGAGCTAGTATTATAATAAGTACTTTATGTGATTGGTCTGCTTTATAGATTGTGCGCGGTTCTACACCTAGACCCGACATGGTTATTAATTAATCGCACTTAGACCAATATTTATTAATTTTTCGATGGCTTACTTTTTTTTGTAATTTTTGCAAAAGATGTACGGAATGGTAAATATATGGTTTAACAATTGCGTTATTAAGAAAATAATTAGTTCAAAGATTAATTAGAAAGGGAAGGTTATGATGTCTCTAGTCGGTCTCGTACTCAAGTCGGTCTTAATGGAACGTACTCCTATGGGTATTCAGGAAGGGTATGCACATATGTTCTTTTTAATTTAATTTAGTTATATACATCTAATTGCATCTATGTCAATATTATCTGGGTTTAATTTGTCTGCGCTAATTGCATGTTTGTAAAGTCCGCCGCAATACAAAGATCTTTAGTGCAAGGTGGAAAAAAAAAACAAAAAAATATGCCAGTTAGTTTAATATTTCGCTTACATTAAGTTTATTTCGTTTAAAAGCCGTTGAAGGAACGACCATAAAATACTTTTTAACGACGCTTATGCAAAATGCTGCGTAAGTTACTGCAAAGTTATGAAATATGTTTACCTTTATTGTTGGATACATAAAAAAACCAAGTTTGTGTATAAATAAAGACCGCTTTGAAAAGTATTATATACAACTACTAGCTCCTGGCCGCGGCTTCGCCCGCGTAAAGGTTACTTTCCTAAAGTTTTTCATCCTCTATTTTTATTTTACCCCTTAGGGGTAAATTTTCAAATAGCCCACCGCAAAAAAAAAAAAAAAAGGGTAAATTTTCAAAACATGTTAATGTTATATTTATTTATATCTAACCAATAGCCTAAAAATAAGTTTCAAACTTCTGGCTTTAAAAATGACGATACTTCCTTACAACTTTGCATCCCCCTTTACAACCCTTTTTTGCATTAAAAAGTAGCCTATGTCCTTTATCAGGCTCTAGACTATCTGTATACCAAATTTCATTTAGATTTCAGTAGTTTTAGCGTGAAAGAGCGACTGACAGACAGACAGAGTTACTTTCGCATTTATAATATTAATAAAGATTATTATTTAACATGTCATTTATTGCTTATATGTATAGTCTGTGATTCAATCTTCAAAAAAAATCAATAGTGGATTTTTATAAAATATGATTAAAAGTAACACTTAATGCCAAATTAAAATAACAACCTCTTGATATAATTCCACTTTTATAAATCGATCAACAAAAAATAACAACAAAACTAAACAATATTTTTTTCATGTCTTGCCGTGCATTCCGCATGTAGTATTATTAACAGTACTTGTTAACAGGACCCCGAAATTATATTTTATAATCTCATAATAGTTCTAAAATACAATAGTATCTAAACTATAAATATCATTACCATAGTATATAGTCTTTCAGATTAACGGTTTTAAACAAACTTTTCAGCTTTACCATAATAACCTGCTTATCGGCCCATAAATGTCACTGCTAGACACAGGTTTTCTCCAGATGTAGGAATTACCATACACTACAGAGGCTATGCGAATTACGACCACAGCTTTTAATGCTAATCTAATTAATATAACGAATGACTATATAACATTATCGTCGTTCCCTTTAAATTTAATACAAAGTTTAACAATTTCTCAATTTGCGCTCCTATATCCTATAATCTTTAACATCCGTATGTAAATTAGTCTGTGTAGTACCTATCTCGAACAGTCTAGACGTTCATTGTACTTAAGAAGCCAAACCCTTCGCCATTTTGTAACGATTTATCATTTGCTCCCTTCCTCGCTTTTCCTTCCTTGATATATCAATAGATCTAACCAAAAACCTTAACTTATACGATAAATAATTAATAAATTAGATAAAATCTATTTGTATATTATTAAATAATTTTATAATAATTAATTTTACCTTTTTGCTACTATCGACAAGGCGTTCTTGCGTTCAAAATAAATATTTCTGTCATTAATGAATATTTAACATAATGATTTCTAACGTTTACGCGAGTACTACAAATTTGAAATAAACAACAACACTACATACACTACCGTCCAAAAGTTTGGAAGCAGCAAGGTAAAATCGAATAAAACCAAACTAAGTCATTTAAATTTAAATGTATTGATAAAAAAATAAAGAACAAACAGAAACTAACTTAAACAAAATAAAAAAATAATATACAATGGTAAATTAGATTAAATTTTAGCTTCATCAAAGTGTCCACCTTTCTCCTTTATAATCTTCTCACATATTCTGGGCATTCTATTAATCAATTTTTTAAAATAATCTTTATCTAATTTGTTCCATTCGTTCTCTAATAGCTGCCACAAATGTTCTGAGCTCGTAGGACAACGACTTTTCACCCTCCTGTCAAGTTCATCCCAAACAAGTTCAATGGGAGAAAGATCAGGGGATTGAGATGGCCATTGCATGATGTTTAAAATGTTTTCAGCTTTTTTCTTGTTTAAAAAGTTCTGGCACAATTTAGACGAATGCTTAGGATCATTATCCTGTTGAAAAATGAATCCAGAACCAATGAGACTTAGTCCACTGGGTATGGCAGAATCTTGGAGAATTTTTAAATAGCCTTCCTTGTTTAATTTTCCGGTTATCCTCACAAGATTGCCGGGTTTACTGTTGCCAAAACACCCCCAAACCATGACATTACCACCACCATGTTTGATGGTAGGCACTGTACATGCCTCTGAAGCCCTCTCTTCTTTTGACCGGCGTACAAAGACACGTCTATTGGATCCGAAAATCTGAAATTTTGATTCGTCACTCCAAAGGACATTTTCCCATTGTTCTATAGTCCAGTTTTTATGCGCTTTTGCCCATTCTAGTCTATTTTTCTTATGTCGATTTGTTAGTTTGGGTTTTTTAGCAGCAACACATCCTCTTAATCCCGCAGACAGTAAGCGTCTTTTAACAGTAGTTGTTGAAATGGGTGTTTCTCGCGTATCATTCAGAGCTGCAGTGATCTGTGGTGCAGTTAAGCGTCGATTCCGTTTAGAAAGAACTCTAATGAAGTTGTCCTCTTGATTTGTTGTGGATTTGGGCCTACCAGATCTCTTTCTATCTTCATTTTTCCCCGTTTCTTGTTTTCTAGCAAGGGTATAGTGGACACCTTTACAAGAAATTCCGAGCCTTTCTGCGATTTGACGTTCACTGTATCCTTCCTCGCGTAGAGTGCAAATAGCGCTTCGCTGTTCAAGCGTGATTTGCTTGCGTTTTGCCATTTTCAGAAGAAAAAATACGGTCAAAGTAGTAGCCGATATCTTTCGAATACAGACAATGTTAATATCACAACTTTCACGTGCCAATGCTCAAGTGCGACTGAATAAGGTCTAAAAAAGTTAAAACCAGCAAACATTATCAATAAAACTACACCATTGCATAGGATAAAGTAGCCGACGGATTAAGTCATAAAACACGTGTTTCGTCAATATTAAGGAATTCCATAAAACTTGATGAATGTAGGATAATAATCCTTTTGTGTTTGTGTAGACAGTCGTAAAAGGTTGTAAAACTTAAGATTATTGCTAATTTTTACCGCTATTAGTCGGCATTTATTTGTTTTGTTTGAAAACAGGTGTGCTTCCAAACTTTTGGACGGTAGTGTACACACGCGCACACACACACGCACACACACACACACGCGCGCGCACACGCACACACACACGCACAGTCACACACACACACACGCACAGACACACGCACACACACGCATACGCACACACACACACACACACACACACACACACACGCATACGCGCACGCACACACACACACACACGCACACACACACACGCTACAGCGTTTATGATCACACGGATGGACTGTAAAGAGTTCGAACCGTCGAGAAATTAAAAATCATATACAAACGCGATAGATTCCGTAAAAATAGTTTTATGAATAGTTCTTTAATATCTAAATTACGCGAAGCAAAGTATTATCATAACATTAAAAGATAACAATATGACATTAACGAAATTCTACAATTAACTTAATGTAACCTATTGTTGATACTTTATAGGAATTGTTTAAAACCTTTTCTTATTTGAGGCAAACACATGTGTGGAAGTGTTTGCATATTGTAGACAACAAATAACATCTATAAACGGCCAGACAAATAAATCGCGGTTCTCCGAAATGTTTGGCTATAAAGGCAGAGAGAGAGGTACTTTGGAGCCGGTGGCATGTAAATCACAGTGTGGCGCAGCCATGCTGACCGCCCACATACAGAGACAAATCGCAGTAGGCTTAAACGATAACTACCTACACGGAAAGGTCGATGTTATTTAACTATGGAATGAATGAAATTTTACGGTTCTTTGTGTTTTCATTCCTTTTACCACTCAGACGATTCGAATACTAATGTCTACTTCACAGATATGACAGCAATTAATCGATAAATTTGTATAATAAAGTAATAGATTTTCAAAAATGTTTGCTTAAAGCAAAGATACTGTTTGATATTATTTAAATTTAATTACTATCTTTGATGTTTCAAAAAGTTTTATTTTCTACGATATATACCTAGTCACCATTTTGTCCGTTAAAAATTTTATTTTCACAAGAACATCATGTGTATTGTTGAGAGATTTTTTTTTTTTGATAATTTGAATTTATATATTATTTTTCGGAATTAGCTAAAATAGGCAGACTTTAATTAACCACATTATCCACAGCATTTTACATACCTCTGGGTTTAATTTAGTAATATCTTACATTTCTTCATATACCTAATCTTTTCATATTTAGCAAAGCTTATTGTATACACTGTTAAAATTTTTTGTAAAATTACAATTGTTTTATAAAACAAATAAGAGCAGAATTCCAAATCGACGTATACTAATACAAAACATAATACAATTCGAGTAAAATTACAAGACATGTGAAGGAATGAAAGAAACTTACTGTAGTGAGTTGTAATTTTAGAATCTGTTCTACACGTGATGTATAGACAATTTACAAAACGTAATTATAGTATTACTTTCTTGTTGTGCGTAAAAACTTCGCAACGTTTTTTGTAAAAAAATTGCAGAAATTTTTAACAGTGTTATTCACTAATAAAAAAGAAGTGCGACAATTCCTTTTACCTAAAAAATGTTGGTACTTGTCAAGAATTTTCGTGTTAGCATTTGGCAGTGATACTTAATTCAAAGTTATTTTTTTATTTAAATATCACCATGGCACCCATCTATGTTATTCAGCACCAAAGTTTCTTAAGTCGATGTTGATTCTCATGAATAATTATTCAAATGCATATGAACGAATACCATTTCTCTTAATCGACTTAAACCATAAGAAAGATGTTTTTACAATTATATTCTTAGATGATGCTTGTATGGAATAATACTAGTGAATACTTTATATCTATTTTCTCTTATCACTTGTTCAATACTCAATAATGTGTTTATTGGTATAAATAACTATTACACAGCGTCATGGTTCTGTCATTCGTGTCAATGCTATTGATTGTGACCTGGTTTCTATACCTGCCTTGCGCTATATCTATTGCAGACAAAAATTCTTATGCATTTTATTTATAATCTCACACCTATCTAGCTCTCTATCTTTAGGGATAGGAGTATAATAACAATATACCTACGCATCTTTACGTTTCGCTGTGTGGTAGCGGCTTTGAATACTGCGAAACCTTACTTTGCTCGTGGATGTCGCAAAAGACGACTAAGAGCCTTATAACGACCTGGGCCAACTCCATCTGATGCAGTTTAGTCAACGATTGCATTCCTGAGGAGGGTTGACGTCTGGCAGACGGCCGGTCATAAAACTATCGCCAATAACTTCTACAATATACATATAATATGACAGAACAGTACCTACATATTGTATCGAACCCAAGTAATTAGGATGAGAGTAGAAGAATGATGATGATTTACGTTTCGCGAAATTACCTTTAGTCCCCTGTAATAGGGGCGAGCTCGAGTCTCTGGACACATAACCAATCTTCGCACTTGTTATTGAATAAGTCATTTTCAGTGTAGCCTGCATCAGATGAATAATTAGGAGGCAGCATGCCACTCGCAATAAAGCCTACTGTATAGCAATGACGTTCCCAATTGCGTCGGTATGTAGTAGATACTTACTGGAACGCGCAATCCGTTATGTTGACCAGTAAACATCAACTATGGCAGTGGTTTGCTAAAGAAGTAGAGAGCTATCGCAGAACGGGTTGATAAATAAGGATAGTCTACCGAATAAAAAGCCATTATATTTGCGTGGTCTAGGATTCGGGACCTAACTATGAGTAATAATAGCATATTAAACTAGTACAATGATACTAAATATTTACATCTTTATTTAATACTAGCTTCTGCCCAGGTGGGCACGTGGAATGTAAGAGGTTGTGTGGAAGGTAAGTTGCACGAGCTGATATCCGTCATGGCGGACAAACAGCTAGACGTGCTCTGTGTAACAGAGACCAAGCGAAGGGGCAGCGACGCCTACGATCTTCCTGGTGGCGGTATGGTTCTGTGGTCTGGTGTACCTCAGAGCGATCGAGCCAGCATGGGGGTAGGAGTGCTGTTGTCCTCTCGCTTGGCCTCAGGTGTGAAGGATTACGGAATGTATGATCCCAGACTTCTTTGGGTCCGTATAAAACTAGGTGTCACCAAGGTATTCATGGTTGTAGCATATGCTCCCGTAGGATCCTCTGTGGCATCAGACCTAGAGAAGTTTTGGGATAATGTTAAGGAAGTTCTGGATATGGCAGAAACCAATGAACGCGTGATTGTATGCGGAGATTTGCACGGATGGGTGGGGACCAAGCGTCCCGACTATGAGGACGTACTTGGTCCATTTGGTAATAAGAGAGTGAACGACGCAGGTAGGCTCATTGCGGATGTATGCATGGAGAGAAACCTTATTGTGTCAAACAGATTTTTCCATCATAAGGACATCCATATGTATACATGGAGAAGGAATGAACAGAAAAGTATAATAGATTTAATTTTGGTAGACAGTCGCCTCCGAAGCAAAATATTGGACGCAAGAGCCTACAGGGGCCCCACAGTCGATACGGACCACTATTTCCTTATTGCGAGATTTAGTGGTCTGTTCAGAAAGTGGAGGCACTGGCGAGAGCGTGTCCACGTCGGCGGGCTTGAGAGAATAAAGGTTGAAAACCTTTCAACCTTGCAAGAAGAGTGTGTAAGAGAAAAGTATGCAGAGGGTGTCCGAGAACGGCTGACGATGGCAAGCCAGCCGCAATCGGACATTGAAGAATGCTGGAGAATATTGAAAAAGAGTATGGCAGATACAGCGAAAGAAGTATGTGGAAGTTCAAAGAAGCATAGAAAAACAAATGGTTGATGCATGGTGGGATGCGGAAGTGGCAGCTTCCGTAGAGCAAAAGAAGAAAGCGTGGCTGGACTATGTCTCTTCTTTGAATCTGAATGACAGTATGACTGAACAGAAGAAAGAAATATATTGGCAATGTAAGAATGACACCAAGGCCTTAGTGAAAGAGAAACGTGATAGTGCAAATATGAGTGCAGATGATAGGCTGAATAAAAACTTTGAGGGTAACACCAAACTCTTTTGGAGGGAGGTGAAAAAGTCTCGGTGTGGTTGGTCAGCCTTCAGAATGAATAAAATAAGGTCTAAAGGTGGAGACATTCTTACACAAACACAAGACGTGTTAAGCCGATGGAGAATATTTTGGCGATATGTATGCGGATACTACGGTTGGCGTCGGTGTCGCATGTGGTTTAGTAGATCAGCACCGGCGTCCTCCGATGGCATCAGTTTGGATGAAGTTGAATGGGCGATAAGAAGTTTGAAAATGGTAAGGCAGCGGGCATTGATATTGTGTCTGCCGAGATGATCAAGCTTGGTGGCTCCTGTGTCTGGAAGGCGTTCCTGTTACTCTTCAATTTATGTTGGAGCTCGGGAATGGTTCCAAGGGACTGGAATGCCGCAGTCATCGTGCCTTTGTTTAAAAACAAGGGTTCACGTTGTGACTGCGAAAATTACAGAGCCATAAGCTTGACCAGTTTGGCAGCAAAAGCGTACGGTAAAATTATTGAAAGGAGAATGAGGATGGTGTCCGATGGTTTACTGTGTGATACAAGGAGGTTTCAGGAGTGGAAGGGGATGCATGGATCAAGTGTTCTCTCTGCGCAACATTGTGGAGAAGCATCTGGTTCTAGGTCAGAGGGTTTTCTGCAGTTTTGTGGATCTGGAGAGAGCATTTGACACGGTTGTACGAAAGGAACTTTGGAACATTTTACCGGAGTATGGTATTAGCTGTAAACTGCTACAGGCTGTGCAGTCCAGTTACATGGGCTGTAGAGCCTGTGTGCGGCTGGATGATGGAATGTCACCTTGGTTTGACGTCAATATCGGCGTTAAGCAGGGGTGCGTTCTGTCAGCCAGGCTGTTTATCATATATCTGGATAAATGTCTTCAAAGGTTGAACGATATGAATGTGGGAGTCCAGATGGGCGACTCAGTGGTCACTGCTCTGCTCTATGCAGATGATGCAGTCCTGCTGGCACAGTCAGCGATTGACCTGCAGACCCTAGTCGACACAATGACAGAAGATTGTAAGAAAAGGGGTCTACGCGTGAATGTGAGCAAAACCAAAATAATGGTCTTTGAAAGAGATGAAGCCAGAACAGATGTAAGAGTAACAATAGGTAATGATGTACTAGAGCAAGTGGATGAATTTGTATATCTTGGATGTGGATTTAGGATTTAGATTTTAGGAAGGTACACCACTGATATAGAGCGAAGAGTGAATACGGGAAATAGAGTGAACGGAGCGTTGGGACAACTTCTCGGTAGCCATCACCTCAGCCAGAAGGCACGTGTAGCAATACATAACGCAGTGCTTGTCCCAACATTACTGTATGGAAGCCAGAGTTGGGTATGCAGAAAAGAGTATGAAAGTAAAATTAATGCGGTCGAAATGCGATCTCTACGGAAAATCTGTGGAGGTAGGCTGACCGACCGCATTCGGAACGACGACGTAAGAGAGCGAGTAGGTATGAAAGAGAGTATTGGTGTAAAGATGCGAAAGGGAATGCTCCGATGGTTCGGACATGTGGAAAGAATGCCGAACGAACGTCTGGTTCAGAAGATATACAATGCGAAAGTGGAAGGATGTAGGTACCGGGGGAGACCGAGACTCGCCTACCTAGATCAGATCAGTCATGTACTGAAGGAAGGTGGAGTCAAGAGTCTCCGAACCCGGCGAGCGTGTATGAAGAGAATTATGAATGTTGAGGAAGCGAGTGAAGTATGCAAGGATAGAGGTCTCTGGCACTCTGTTCTCTCTGCCTACCGTGCAAGGGATATGGCGTGATGATATGTATGTATGTTAATCTCATTTTGTATGCGATTATTATATTTAATAAATTGCATCTATATGAACTATGTGTACATTACTTATTCACCACCCGTTTAATGTTTGTTTTATGTAACTTCATATTTTAGCAGACTACTTCGCCACTTCCACTAGCCTAATAATGTACATATTTAGGGGGACATTAATACATATTTTCAAAATATACAGTCAATAATTGTTTGTTTTAGCCATAAATTATACAACGTATTTCATAAAATAACAATAGAGGCACATCGGATCTAATTTACGAACCGACTATATAACACTAATGTATTAAAAATAGATGTGTCGTTTTAATACTGCTATAAAACAAAAGACTTCAAATAAATATTTATACCGCGAAGAGAAATTGTCACGCGCAGAGCCTTAAGTTGTAGCTAAGTGTATTCAGCAAACAATCAGCGACACGAGTGAGTGCCTCTTTCGAAAACTAATTAAGTCGGCTCGTAAAACGCACCAACCCCAACTCACCCGACCAAACTGCCAATTCATTAGACGAACCGCTGAGTCTGCTTGATTGACGATTATTGATTTGTTACAAGAAATTCTTTTTACGATTTTTATCTTTCCTTTTTAAGTCATAGTCTGAAGTAAATGTTGTGTGGTGATCGGTTTATATGTGTGTTATCAACCCTTTGTTTTCCGAAGGATGTTATGCGCCTGCACTAAGAGAGCAAGGATTCGACCCCGTACACGTTTATCTGCTACCATCCACCTAATAAACCACGAATAACCACTCAATAGTGTATTTCTATGGTCATTCGTTGTATTTCAATTCAAACCAAAAGTCGAAGCTAATGTTTTATATCATCTGTCTGTATCCTTAGTGGTAGGACCAAGCTGTTGACAGTTCTCTGTCTACAGCCGCGGGCCGGTCCGTCCGGAGTAGTACCACACTCTCGCAGAAGATCGACGTCTGTGTAATGGCAATGTGCTATTGCGCTTCGTTCGGTGAGCGAGAGAGCCGGAAGCCCAACTGGGTGGGTTTGGGGATTGTAATAGTAGGCAGCGGCCTAGTTATATCCTTAGACTAAGGGTATAACTAGGCCGCTGCCTACCATTGCCTACCATACTAAGGGCCTTAGTATAGCAAAGGTCCATGGGCAGCAGTGACACTTACCATCAGATGTGCTGCTTGCTCGTTTGCCACCATCAGCAATAAAAAAAGTCTGAAAGCACATTGCCCCTTATGAAATGCATTATTATTTTCGAGTTCAAAAATTCATAGCTATATTTTTTAATTAAAAAATATGAAGTTTTCAAATGAATTTATAACCCAATTGTCTAACTAAATATTTTTTGTACGCATTGAAACAATGCTTTTTGCGTTTCTAATTGTACATACAATTGTTGCTTGGGTGGGCCATCGATGACTAGTACCCAATGAGAACGCTTAGTATAGTAATACAAAATTACAAACACAAAATACTTATGCATATTTATATCGCCTCAGTACTCAGAACTGTGGCATTATGATGCCCACTCACTCAAGTGCAGCACGTGACTTCCGCCGTCGAAATAGAATGCGTTCATCTCCATCTTAGTGTACGTTAATTGTCAGAAATATCGCCTTTCCATATAAATCTCTGTGATGCATTCTCACTATGGCGATTTGGAGTCGTTTAGAGCCGGTTTATAGTTATTGATTTTCTTCCTTCCTGTTCTATTTCGTTAAATGTGTAATATATTGCTACAGATCTTAGTTTAACGGCTCGATTTGGTCTATTAAATGTTGCCAACAAATAATTCCTTTTAAATCGAGTAACTTTTAGATGTATATTTTATTTCTTTTTAATTAAAAAATAGTCTGGCGATTTTTTTGTGTAGTGCAGTTGTTCCTAATTAATGGTAAGCGAAGTTTAGCGTATTTATAGTAGGCTAATTTCCTTTCATTTTATGGGTCGAAACAAGGCAAATAAAAACTGAAAGGCGTAGCGCTCTATGTGATGACCTCGCAAGCTGAGTGTCGTGGGATCATCCGCGTAAGGCAATTCTCGATTTGAATGACGTTGACAAAAAAAAAACTGAGTCCATATTTGATATTTTTTTTTATTTGTGTCGGTTGTTTAGATGTTTATGACGCGACACCAAGGCCTTATGTTCAAGTGGTGTTGATTTTAAAAACTCGTCGTATGGTAATTAATTCTATGTTACTTCTCATCTTATGAGATGCGAAATCTTTATGAAAACAATTAACCTATATGAACTATCCAATACAGGACCAACCAACCTATGTAAAAGAATGTTTGCACCTATACTAACCTATACCTACTTTTATCTATCTATTTAAGGACTTAGCGATATAAAACCGCCCATGCTTTTCTATTATCCATAATCGAATGTGTAAGCAAGGAAACACAATCTTTTGAGAGCCTTTAATAAGACATCCTCTGCAAAAAAATACTGACATTTAATTATCGTAATACAAACACGGTCTGGTACACCATTGTAATATTTGCACCCCAAACAGAGGGGACATTTCCTTTGAACGATTCCAGTTCGAAAACATCCGCCCCTTAAAATTCTATTCTTCTTTCTTCATTTAATTCAGCAAACTTACGTTATAAAAACTCTTGGTACTGAATCTACAATAATTATTAATGAAACTGACTTCAAGAACTACATACTTATCTCATCTATTTATGTCCAGCTGTGGACGTCGCGTCGAGGGGATGGTGCATAAGTGGATTAAAATATGACGATGTAGGCCAAAAACTATGGTTGATTATTTATTTATTTATTGCATCAAAGAAACATACAGTATTATAATTAATTGCAATAAAATAAAAAAATTAAAATAATTAACACTGTCACCAATGAAGTTTCTAATATTAATTAAGAGACAAGTAATTAAAAGTCTATTAGATGTTATATAAAATAAAAGGAAAAGTAAAGAAGTAGGTAAAGAAAGAAATACATGAAATTACAAGTTCTAAAGATCAAAAAGTAAAAAAAAAGACCTAAAAGTACTAAGAGTTTTAAAAATATCTATGTCGTTATACTTAATATTGTAATAGCTACAAGCACGTTTTATAAATACATTTTGTCCATATGAAGTTCTTGAATAAGGTATATTAAAAAGAGACAAATAACGAGATGTTTGCCTTTTACAACGTAATCCTATTTGGCTTAATAGATACGAAGAATCAGCTGAATTATTTATAATTTTATATAATAACAATAAATCTTTGTGAGTGCGACGAATTTCTAAGGAGGTTAATTTATTTGAACAAAAGTTAAAATCGCCATTTTTGTATTCCATGTGTTTTTTTAATTTATTTTGTATTTTCTCAATATTTTAACTGAACTTTATTTTCAATCATAAACGTCATCATCATCATTTCTGTTTCTATACTATCTACTCCTGGGCTCAAGCCTCCTCCACAATAAGAAGGAATTTAACTTACTATATCAACTTGGCCAGACGGGTTGGTATATTTTTTCTTCTCTTGCATAGCTCTTTCTCTTCTTTGACACCCACGCCTTTCGTCTTTTTCGACAGCTACAAGTAACACAGACGGTGGTGAATGTAACTATCATTATCGTCGTCTCAGTTCTTATACGTCCCATTGTTGGGCTGTATAGCCTTCTCGGCAGTGGGAGAGAAACTGACTTACTATACCATACTGGTCAGAAAAGTTGGCATAGAGACAGCCAAGTTGGCAAGATATTGTATTATATCACTACTGCTGGTATTATGAAAGTTTCCATTACATATTAAAGGACTTTAACATTACATGCTTGAAAGTTTAGCGTGTAATGGAAAGTCGTCGTCTGAAGACTTAAGTCACGGAGTGCATATGTGCATACACCAAAATCTTACTTAAAGAAAGGGGTAGAATAGGCACAAAATATATTATAGGCTTTTTAAAAGTTAGCCTTAATACCGATGTCTGTCTAAGCTCTCCGAGATATGTAAGAAACTGTTGGTGTTTTACTACGAGAAGCTCACGCTTTTTTTTTTTTCTTTTGCGATGGACTATGGACGTGGTCGCGCCCCGCCAAATCGGTCCGGGGCAACGGAAGAGGCGGCGCGCAACCCCATAGACCCACCCTGCAAACACCTCTCTTCGCCGTGCGAGCGGGCCACCGGTACCCGATCTTTGTCATCGGTGGCCCGCCCGGCGGTTTACCCTCGCGGGTTCCTCTCATTTCGACGCCCCGACAGCTTTCGCCTTCGGGACGTCGTCCTCACGCGGTGGCCTCACGTCGGGTGACCGGACTACTCCCCGGTCCGATCACCCGAAGCCTCGGTTAGGGCGGCATGAGGCGCAGATATTCGCGCCTGCGCCGCCCGAGGCGCCAGCGGTGGATCGAGTCCGCATGGAGGGAATCCTCCCGCACTCGCTCCGCCGCCTCCTTCTGCGAGATGACTGCCTCGCAGAAGGCGGCGACCGCGTCCCAGTTCCTGATGCTGTCGACCATCGCTTTCACGACAGCCGGCAGCGCCAGGTCGGCACCGATGACAGCGACGAGGTCACGGCGCTGCCCGTCCCAGCTCGTACATATCTCGAGCGTATGTTGCGCCGTGTCCTCGTCACTACCGCACTGGTGGCAGGACGGAGTCGACTTCCTCCTCACGATTGTGTGCAGGTACTTGCCGAAGCAACCGTGCCCCGACAAGACCTGCACCAACCGGAAGGAGAGGACTCCGTGCCGCCGCTCCATCCATTCCATCAGTACGGGCCGGAGGGCCTCAACGGTAACAATACCGTGTCTAGGCCTCTCCCGCTCAGCGTCGCGGTGACGCCGCCGGCTGCGGGTGTAGGACCTTCGGGCACTAATGCACGCCGCACGAAGGTCCGCCAGTCTTGGGGACCACCAGTAGAGCCCCTGCCTCGGAGGTAGACGCCGTACCCTGGGCATGGTCGCATCGCATATTTGCGTTAACGCACTGCGAATGCGGACAGCCTCAGCGTCCACTCCGTCCGCTGGGGGTGGTGAGGACAGCCACGTGTGAACGATGGCCGCCTCCGCCAGTAGGTCCCTGTTAAGACGCCCCACAGCCCACCGCGGAAACGCGGGAGCTCCGTCCGCCCTGTGACCCCTACTGGGGTCCTGGGGGAGACCTTCATCCGGATGTACCGGTGGTCTGACAGGGTCTCCGCCTCCTCCAGGACACGCCAGTTCCTCACTCGTGGTGCGAGAGCGGGGCTAGCGAACGACAAGTCCACTATCATGAGAAGCTCACCCTAAAGACGAATGAAATGCCTATACTAAAATATCTTTAATCAACTTTATCCGTAATTTTCATATATTTCATAATATGTTATCCATGTTTTACACTGAGTCTCATAAAAGAATATGAGAGTAATAAGTCAATAAGGAACGGATCGACTGCTTTTTTGATACAAATCTTGAGACATTGAAATACTATTAGTGAGTGACTGAGATTGAATATAGTATTATCAGTATCTCGACGATTGACGTGAATTGAATGCGGCATATAAATAACCTGCCTCCTTCTTTGCCTTATGTCCCGTATGCCAATATGCATGAGATTTCATCAACAAAGATGATATAGACCCGTACAACTTCTTTCGATTGTTAGTGGCTGACTAGAAAGAAAGCTTTGATAAGGACAACAAAGATTTTTGTACCAAATTGATGAATGGGCTCATGACAAGTGTTTTAGCAAAATCTTTCCACTAGACAAACTTGCCCGATTAAAGACTCTTTTTGACTCTGCCCATCTGCATTTTCCAATGTCGGCTGTCTGCCCGCGATAGATACATGAAATGTTTCTTCTACAGTGTGGACACTTCAGCGGTCTTGTATCTTTTGTTTTGTATTAACTACGATTTTTCATTTAAGTTTTTACGTGATACATTTCTGTTATGGAAATATTGAAATCAGCCAACAGACTTTGATGTCCCACAATAGAGTGGCTACGCGCAAAGGTACTTTAATTTAACTACATCGGTTATCTCACATAAAAAGTGACCAAACAATGAAGTTATCTCCTCCTCACTGTCGCCCATGGACCTTTGCAATACCAAGGATATAGCTGAGGCCGCTACCTACCAATAAAATGCCCAAACCCACCTAATTAGGCTTCCTAAATAGGCTCTCTCGCTCACCGAACGAAGCGCAATAGCACATTGGCATTACTCAGACGTCGGTCTTCTGCGAGAGTGTGGTACTACCCCGGACGGACCGGCCCGAGGTTGTAGACAGAAAACTGTCCACAGCGTGGTCCTACCACTATTATTATTATACTATTGTACCAATAACTAAACACAAACTATTTTGTCAACTGTTCTACCTATCGACGTGTAAAAAGTCTTTAAGATGACGGATTCTACATCTTTGAAGAACGTTAACTATATTAGTAAAAGCACCCCGTAGGTACAAGTAATAGATATATTATATTACATCGAGCTTAAATCCACAACGTGGTTCGAACCACAAACATCTTTGTATATAGTATATTAATGTAGACGAGATTTTGTCGGGGGAAAGATCCATTGTGGTAACCCTCTTAGTCTCGGTCCCCTTATAAACCCAAGGGTAAGTTGCAAGAGTGGCTGTCTGTCTCTAACATGCTTACAAACTTAGGGTTGGTATATAACGAACATTTTATTAAAAATATTGTTTGAAAAATTACAAATAATACTTTTAATTTCATAAAGTTAACGCTCGTTGTGGTGTAGATACTATAAAAACGTGTTTTATGGTTTATATGGGTGCTTTACGTTACTGAGAATAAACCATTGCATAAAAATTCTATTATTGTCTCTTTGCTCATTTTATAAAACGAAACCTCCCCTGGCATATAAGAATTTGTAATTATTGCAAAAAATTCGTGGAAAATAATGTTAAGGAAGTACCTATACATATCAGAGAAAATACACGTTCCAGGAAAATCATGTTTATGTTTAACAAAAAATTCTATATAATGATTACGTGGTTTGTCTATTCTATTTCTTGTTCGTGAGAACTTTTTAACGTGCCTCTCTATTATCTATGTTCTTATTTACTCATTAATAAGTTGTTACTCCCCTGGGTGATCGTAAGAGACGACTAAGGGATATAAAACGCATATAACATCTATGCAAGAGAAGGAAAACCCATTACGGAGGAGGCCCGAGACCAACAGTGGGGCATATATGGGCTGTGATGATGATGATAATGAAGTTGTTAGTTCTGCAGACAACATTGAGAAAAGATAGCTTAAAATAAAATCCTATGTCGTTTGATCAGCATCATAGTGACATATTTTTACTTCCATCATGAACCATGGCTCGTACCCATTGCTGGTTCTTATGCAGGTTGAAAAGGATATTATTGACCTACATTGTCTGGGGTTGAATGGACTAAATACAATTACTTTGTTTATTGTATATAATAAATATAGAAAGTTTGCGAGGCTGTTAAGGTTTATGGCATAATCTCCTAATTTAAGTAGATATTAGTTTTTGTGAATGTGTATATAATGGGGATTCATTTCGTCATTATATTTTACTATCAGTTTGGTACTGGTTCTGCAAGTAATAAGATCCTTTCGTTTTTATAGTGTCGCTTGATAAAAAAACCATCCGATCAAAACGAAATTGACCGATCTATATTACTCATTTCTTTGACAATTTTTCTTGTTAGTATGAAAATATTAAGCTAAAATAAAAATGATGCTTAATATAAATCAGTATATCTAGAAACGCTGATAATATAAGTATTTAATGACAATTCAGCAGGTTATAGATAAAACTAAATTTGTTCCTGATTTGACTTTTACCTGCGTCACTGCCTAAAGACTTCTAAAATATTTCACTGTATTTGTAGATTCTTTCTGTCATTATCCTATTATTAAGGAACAAAATAAAGATTATGAAATTTCTATAATTCAATCTATTTTATGCCGAGAGTAGAAATGTTTCGTCTATTGACAAGCTAAGAATACACTGACCATCTCATTTTTCTTCATGTATGCAATAACAGTCTTCTAAATTCAAATTCATTTATTATGTATAAACCCTGCGAGGGCACTTACATATTGTCAGTATTAACATTTTAATCTAATCTAATAAACTACCACCGGATCGCAACTAGAACTAAACAGTATCTAAGCAGATAACATAACTACACGAGAGTGAAACACAAAGAACAAGAGAGAGAGAAAAAGAGAGATTGAATGTATCTGGTTATAGTATTATACCAAGTTCCCTTTCATTTTGTAATAGGCTCGTGCTCAATACTATGCTATGAAGAGAATGAAGGAGAACCATCTATATATATAAAAATGAAACCCGTTTACCGTTGTCACGACATAACATGAAAACGGCTTGACCGATTTGGCTGATTTTTTTTTTTGTAGTTTTCTAATACTCTGTACAAGGTTCTTACGGAAAAAAAATTAAGAAAATCTCTCAGAAAGATTGAAAAATATACATTTAATTTTGCGTATTTTAAAAAAAGCGCGTTACGAATGTCAACGTCATTCAATTTAAAACAAAAAACTCTGTGGTGATCTATGACACCACAGACACCTTGGTTCTGCTTCTGTTCGTCCATTCGGACAGGCAAAGGGATCAAAGCCCATACAGCCAAGTCTTATTTAATTATTTTTCATACATTGTTCATCATTTCTTCATATTATGTAGCCTTAATAGTCATTGTCTGTCAGTAAGTCAAGTCGTTACCATTAATCGGGCGCTGATAACCTAATCAATGATTTTCTTTGGAAATTTTGGACAAATATGAAAATACACGTAAACCACTATTATACCATATTCACTACACTTCAGCACTTTAACTGTACCATATTGCATAAAATACCAGCAAAATTATTTAATATAACACCACAAAACACTAAAGAAATGAATATAATACAAGAGCGTGACATGACATTTCCACATTCGCGCCAAAACTCCCAATCACAGACATAACCGCGCTAACAAATGTCAACGTCATTCAATTTAAAACAGGTTTTTTGTTGGTTGGTACAGTTAAAATTCTGAAGTGTAGTGAATATGGTATAATAGTGGTTTACGTGTATTTTCATATTTGGAACTATCAACTTCAGCGTGTGTCTGAAACACATCGATCAAATGCTGATGGAAATGCACAGAATGTTGGCAGAACAACTATACTCCCAGCAACATACGTCGGAAGTCCGCGACATATGCATGAATATGCTCAAGATGCTATGTCCTATGTACGACATTATGGCACACCAGATTTGTTTATCACGTTCACATGCAATCCAAAGTGAACGGAAATTCAACTATTTACTAGCCAATCACCTATTGATCGCCACGATGTCACTGCAAGGGTGTTCAAAATGAAATTAAAATCACTCATGGATTTTATTGTTAAGCATCGCGTGTTTGGCGAGACGCGCTGTTGGATGTACTCAGTTGAGTGGCAAAAACGCGGATTGCCACATGCACATATCCTCATTTGGTTGGTTCAGAGGATAAGACCGAATGAAATTGATAATGTGATATCAGCAGAAATTCCCGATAATAATGAAGACTCAATATTACATGAGGTTATTACAAAAAATATGATACATGGGCCATGTGGAATATTAAATCCCATTTCTCCGTGTATGGTTGAAGGAAAATGTTCAAAACGCTACCCAAGACAATTAGTAGCAGAAACGATTACTGGAAATGATGGATATCCACTTTATCGCCGCCGATCCATTGATGACAATGGAAAGTCAACAATAGTCAAAGTAAATCGACAGGACATTGAAGTTGATAATCGTTGGGTTGTTCCGTTTTCGCCATTACTCTGTAAGGCATATAAAGCACACATAAACGTCGAATTTTGCCATTCCGTGAAATCTATTAAATACATTTGCAAGTATGTGAACAAAGGTAGTGACATGGCTGTCTTTGGAGTTGCTGCTGAAAATTCAAATGATGAAGTCACTCAATATTAAATGGGCCGCTATGTTAGTAGTAACGAAAGCATGTGGCGTATATTTTCGTTTCCTATACATGAACGACACCCTACTGTTGTTCACTTGGCCGTACATTTGGAAAATGGTCAACGGGTGTATTTTACAGATGCAAATGTATTACAACGAGTTGACAGGCCACCATCGACAACATTAACCAGCTTCTTTGAAATGTGCCAGAATGATGACTTTGCCAGAACGCTACTTTACTCCGAAATGCCAAGATATTATACCTGGAATCAATCATCAAAAAAATTTCAACGACGAAAACGAGGGCAGCCAGTGCCAGGTTACCCACGAGTATTTTCCACCGATGCACTAGGCCGTATTTATGCAGTTCATCCCAGTCAAGACGAGTGTTTTTATTTGCGTTTACTATTAGTCAATGTTCGTGGTCCAACATCATTCCAACATCTGCGAACTGTTAATGGTGTATTGTGTGGCACATACAGAGAAGCCTGTCAACATTTGGGATTGTTAGAGAATGACACTCATTGGGACCACACTCTCGAAGATGCTGTGATTTCGTCAAATGCTAAACAAATACGAACATTATTTTCTATAATTTTGTCTACATGCTTCCCATCAACACCGACTGATTTATGGCATAAATACAAAGATTATATGGTGGAAGATATATTGCATCAGATGCGTCTTAGAACATCGAATGCAGATTTGCAAATGAACGAAGAAATTCACCATGAAGCATTAATTTTAATTGAGGACATGTGCTTGATGCTTACCAACAAAGTATTAACACAAATAGGAATGATAGCACCCAATCGCCCAATGCACGACTCATTTGATCAAGAATTGAGACGAGAAGCCCAATACGATTCCGAAAAGTTGCGAGAAATGGTTGATAGAACAGTTCCCCTTTTAAATCAACAGCAAAAATATGCCTACGATACGCTCATGAAAGAAGTGAACGATGGAACTGGCGGAATTTATTTTTTAGATGCTCCCGGTGGAACTGGGAAAACTTTTTTGTTATCATTGATTTTGGCAACGATTCGATCGCAAAATGGAATTGCACTAGCCCTAGCTTCATCAGGTATTGCAACTACGTTGTTGGAAGGCGGTCGAACAGCTCATTCAGCTCTCAAGCTGCCGTTGAACCTTCAAATTAATGAAACTCCAACTTGCAACCTTTCGAGGAATTCTGCGATGGCCAAAGTGCTGCAGCAAACCAGATTGATCATTTGGGATGAATGTACGATGGCACACAAAAAATCTTTGGAGGCATTAGATCGCTCGATGCAAGATTTACGAAATAACAAAAACCGGTTTGGTGGTGCAATGATACTATTGGCAGGTGATTTCCGACAAATATTGCCAGTTGTTCCACGCTCAACGCCAGCTGATGAACTGAATGCATGTTTGAAGTCGTCCATTTTATGGCAATACATTAAAACACTTAAATTGAGTATAAACATGAGAGTCGAATTGCAGGCAGACCAGTCTGGAGAAGTGTTTTCCAAACAACTGCTCGATATTGGTAATGGTATTATTGCTGTTGATACATCATCTGGATACATTACATTCCCTACCAATTTTTGTAAATTTTGTGAATCAAAGACCGAACTCATGGAGATGGTTTTCCCAAACATTGCTCAAAATTACGTAAATCACGTTTGGTTAAGCGAACGTGTTATATTGGCCGCAAAAAATGTTGATGTGAATGAAATGAATTTTCAGATTCAAGAGAAATTAGCTGGCGAATTGAAGAATTACATATCAGTTGATTCCATTACTAATAAAGATGAAGTTGTCAATTATCCAACAGAATTTTTAAATTCGCTGGAATTGCCCGGTTTACCACCTCATAATCTACAATTAAAAATCGGATCAGTAATTATTATGCCATTCAGTTTTAAACGTTTACAGTTTCCAGTGCGGCTTGCATTTGCAATGTCAATAAATAAATCGCAAGGGCAGTCGCTAAGTATATGTGGCATCAACCTAGAAAATCCATGTTTTTCACATGGCCAATTATATGTCGCCTGTTCCCGTGTCGGAAAACCATTAACATTATTTATTTACGCGCCAGAACATAAAACTAAAAATATAGTTTATCAAACAGCATTAGAATAGAGAGAAGCAGTGAAGGGTATAGAGGCTATTAGTTGCTTTCTAGAGCGCGCGTGATATTGAGCTCAGTGTTTACTTCAAAATGCCCAGTTGTTCAATAGCGATTTGTAAAAATATAAGTGAAATTATTGAACCCTACGGTATGAACACTATTATGAAACTTTGTTTTTTATTTAATAAAATTAGTAAAGTTCTTCTCAGGTATGACGAGACCAGGGAAATAGGTATTCATTTTTATATGGAGGATATTATAGATTCCAGTTCAAATTGAATAGGTACGCATACATAAGATAGGTCAGCTATACAAAATAAAGTAGTGCATCAAATTTACGCTAAGGCGGTACGAAGTTCGCCGGGTCAGCTAGTAGTTCATAGAATCGGCATCTGGAACGGCCGCTACTATTTCTTTTAATGAATATACCATATTCCGTATGGTAACGAAGTATGAATACAAAGTGTCACTAACCTTTCCTTCCCCAAGGAAGATCGCAAAAGACCACCGTTACATAATCAAATAACGTCACTACCAAACACCTGTCTGAATAACGTGGTATAGTAAGTCAATTTTCCTCTTGTGATGTAGGAGGCTCGAGCTCAGCAGTGGGATCGTATATGAGTTCCGACGATGATACGAGAAGTCTTAATCAGAGGATATTGCCCGGTACACTTCTGCAGTCTCACCTTTACTGTGTGAAATAAAAGATTATGCAGCACAATGTTCGCATGTTACTGCCTACCCATTTGGGGAGGAAACAGTAAGACTAAATAAAAAAGGCAACTCATTTTATCGCTGAGCATTTTTTTTTTAAATTATTTACGCACACTAAGTATCTCTTAAAAAATAATTGGAGTGACTTTATTATTGTTGAGAACTTCACAAGTAATTTTTAAAGAGCCTATTTAGGATCCTTTGAATTTTGTAACGTTTTAAATTCACTTCCGCAATTATGGCTTTTCTTGTTTCCTTAGTTACCCGAAAATAATATGATTCCTACATTATTTTAGACTTGCTCTCAAGGGATTGAACGTACATTAGTATTTGCCTTTTAGATTACTGCTGGGTCGATGCCAAATGTTTCTTTTTCTTTCTCTATGCACGAACTTTATACGAGACAATCAAATGTATAAAAGCTACGGGTATAATTTAATAAATTGTCATATTACAATAATAAATCTGATAAAATAATGTTCCAATTAGGGCGCCGACTTCAAATCGTGTTAGTGGATTTCTAGCATATATTGTAATTATATTTTATAAAAATTAATACATAATTAGAATTAGACAAGAATTAAGGGTGTAGATTGTTGGCCTGAGATCTCGATTTCGAGCGACCGCAGCGCCAAAGTTTAATGTAACATCCGACGGGGCGGATGAATGACCTAGAGAGCGTGATTTTCAAAATGTTTTGCAACAAACGTTCCACGTTGAGAAATTGTTATTGAACTTGAATATTTACAGCATAACAATAACGTTGAATTTTTGGAAACTAGCTGTTGATTCCTTTTAATAGATTAATAAGAGTAGTTGAGACACAATTTTTATGTTTTTCTATCATTACATTACATAGTATAAAACAAAGTCGCTATCCGCCGTCTGTCTGTCCCTATGTATGCTTAGTCTTTAAAACTACGCAACGGATTTTGATGCATTTTTTTTTAATAAATAGAATGATTCTTAAGGAAGGTTTATATGTATAATACATGCATAATATAGTAGAGAAACGCTGATTAATTTAGAGGTTTCTAATGTGATGTCGTAAATAAGCACGTTTTTTTGCGCTTATATTGCAAACGTTGGCTGAACCCTACGAGATAGACCAAAATAATGTACTACAGTATTATCCATCTTAAAAAGTTCAACAAAAAAGTCCACGATGGCATATGTCTATCTCTTAGGGATAACCCACCATAACCATTTTTTATCCTCTACTAAAAAATGATTATTTACTAAGTGATTTTATACAATACAGCATTAATCCTTATCCAATTAAGTACCTTAAATAAATTGTGCATTTATTATAGATCAATATGCTTTTTATAGTATGTAATTTAAGTGAATATTGCCGAAGATAGCGAGGGCGGGTTACTAGTTTATAATATAAATACAATCAAGAGCAGGTCCGGACTGACATTTTTGTATTCTACTTACCTAAAATTCCAACTATGTATTTATTTGTAATTTCACTACCAAAATTTATTCTAATTCGTAAAATATTCATTCAATAAAATAATTTCAAATTCAGTAGGAAGTGTGTTTATCTCTACGCAAGGAAATGTGCCTATTGCGTAAACTCAAATACTTACTTTTTGTTTACGATCACCTCGTCGATATCTAAAAAAAATCCTAGGGTTTTAAAAAAAATGTCAATAAATGAAACACAAGTATAAAAATTATTTATTTACTACACAATAACAAATATGAGTCGCCATTACTCGCTATCTCAAAAGCGTGCTAGGGTTGTACAAAAATTAGTAAATAATTCATTTATTTACTAATTTTAACAGAAGTTTGTAAATTATTAATATACTAATTAAAAGTATGTAATTAAACAATAACGAAATATGAGTTCAAAATTCTAATGTTTTTTCATTCGATTACGGATCAAGTTCTGATTTCTGCTAATTTGATGATAAAATCAATGGCTATCACAAAACCTATCAGAATGAAAACGTTACCAGCTGCCCGATTCACGTAAGTAATAAAAACCGTAGCGCAGTGACGTCACTTCGTTTTTTGCAAATTTAGCCCTTTTAACCGACTTAAAAAAAAGGAGAATTCTCAATTCGCTGTATTTTTGAACCAATTTTTATGATTCTTTACACCAGGTAACTCAGAAATTGTATAGTAATTGAGCTATTGGAAGATTTATGACAATCCAAGACTAGATAAGTAAGTGCGTTTAAAACAGAAAACCAAAAGGCGATTTCTAAGTTCCTAAGTTAAAACGACTTTTGGACTGGCGTGTTTACGTGAATCGACTGGCTGGGTAGTTAAGTTACCTGTATCTTTCAAAATCATTAGGCGTTCTTCTCTTTCAAAACACGTAAAGCTCTTTCTTTCCTCTCTTTCATAGCCTCTATGATACTGGGCGCGTCACGAATGGGCATGCTTCGTGACTGCCGAGGATCAACTAATTCTGGAAGTAGGCAATCGTAATAAAACCTAACTAATTTCATTTCCATTTTCTCCTCCCAAAATTTGTCGTCCTTTTCTATAATATAAACTTTCATAGGTACAGTAGCACCAAACCAGATGCCAAGCATGCAAACGTTTCTTTTAGTAATATGTACCTGTCCCTGAATTTGGAAATACCAGTTATGATTTTTATTTATGACATAACCCTTGGAAGCCTTGTCCTTAACCCAAAAGGTATGTTTGGCCATTGCTTCATCAAGAGTCATACCAGCTAAAGAATGTGGGCACTTAATTTCAATTAAACCGTTTGCATAAATGCCATCTGGTGTAGTACCAAGAAATTCATATTGATCGTCGACGAACAAACCGCAACCTTGTATACTAATATTCT
Source organism: Lymantria monacha (assembly GCA_905163515.2). Taxonomy (NCBI): domain Eukaryota; kingdom Metazoa; phylum Arthropoda; class Insecta; order Lepidoptera; family Erebidae; genus Lymantria; species Lymantria monacha. The sequence continues at coordinate 12,165,344 of LR991098.1, read as the reverse complement.
CTTGAATTTCTAACTGTTTAATTGCGGTTTCTTCGTTTTCGATACCGTACCGTACAGCAGGCAAACTGGAGATATTACTACCATAAACGATTTTACGAACAAGAACAGCACAACTTGTGCTCTCTCGTTTTTTACAAACTTCCCCGAACGATGATGAGGTTAGTAATTTTCTCCTTGTACTCATCCACTCAGAACTACTTCTTTGCAAATGGGTCGACCTTTCAAGCTCCTCTCTTTCAGCACAAGACAACTTTAAATCGGCTAAAAAAGATGACTTGGCTTTCTCATATAATTCTGGACTCAGATCAGGTTTTTCGCAGTTTGGTCCATAGTGAGCATCTTTCGATACAGCGCTGTGGCTCTTTTTCAATCTTAATTTAGGTTTAGCAATTAAACGGATTCTACGATTACAATTTTCCACTTTCGCGATCAAAGGATTAGGACTAGATTTAAATATTACTTCATGAGTTTTACTATGAATCGATCCTGTATTAAAAGACACAACAGCAGCTGCGCATCGGCCCGCATAAGAACCACGGGAAGAATAATTTACACGCTTACCCCCTACTAATTTGGCAATCACTGCGTTAAAACTTTCAACTATATTACTTGTACAATTATGAATTAAACTTCTAGAATGATATGACAGTCTTTTACTTAAAATGTGTACCGCGTCCATTAATCCGCATCCAACAATTGCTGGAAGCAACCCAACAGGTTCTATTCGACGAGTATCAGGTCTACAGAAATACTCCTTGCAATATTGGTGATTACCAAATACGTGTTGTGGACCATTTAGGATATCTTCACTAAGATTTTTTATTTTTTCTTCGAGTGACTGATTTTGATCGCCCCAATATTTAATAGCGCATTTTACACCCGTTCTTAAACGCAAATACCTTTCTTTTAGGAATTTCGGCAATTCGCAAGGATACTTAGTGTCTTTCGACAGTTTCTCCAAGCTATTGCAGTAGTTTCGTAAAAGATGATTTTTGCATTCAATTTTCTCTACTGTTAAATTACCGTACGGTCGCGAATCTAATATTTTTTTATAAGTACTGGAATCGCCGTCTGCTACAAATTTATTATAAATTACACCGTGATCAACAATGGAACGTTTAAACCCCTCAACTATTATGGTCGATTCCATACCGGTAGATGATCCCGAATAATTCTTGAAACAACGGTGTTCCGAGGGCTGACTGTCGTTCTTTGCGGCTCGTGCACAAACTACGCAGTATTTATTTTTAACTCCAAAAAACAATACTTTATTAGTTTTAATGCCAATTATCGCAGCTGCGCCGGACAAGGCGGAAAAATTCTTACCATAAGATCTCTTGCTCCAACAACCGTCAACAGCAACAGATATTAATGGTGTACCATTTTTATCAACACTACCTATAGACACTGCGTACTCCGCTTCTTCCTTGACACCTTCTGCCATGGAATGTGCTGCTGTCTTTTCCCACCAATCGCAAACCGTATTATTAATTTCATTGTATAATGAAGGTGACATGATTGGTAGGGCTACTGCGGCAGTTAATGTTTTTAACTGATAGTAGCTCCCACCAGATGATATGATACCAGATACAATTTGATGATTCACTTCCATTCTATCTTCTTTCTTTTCAATCAAACACACAGTAAATTTCATACTACACATACTACATTTCATGATGAGTTTTGAGTCCAGACCAACTTTTACTTCACCTATTATACTGAGGTAACTTAACTTACAATCCATTGGACCGTGGTCCCCTATGGCCTGAAGAGCTTTAAAAAAAAAAGAAACGTCTACAACTCTACGCCCAACTTCCATTTCATCCACCTTTCCTTCTTGGTCGTTTTCAATAACTAGTTCCTGTAAAGAAAGATAATGGCTTGATTTTTTTTATAAAAAATAATTAAAAATTTAAAAAAATGCAAAAGAATTAATACAATATTAGGTTCCTGATGAATAGAAATTATAATTTCTTTACGCATTAGGTATTGTTTTTTTATGACGTCACCTATTTGAAAATAAATTTTCTTTTGAGAAAGTAATTGAGAAGTATTTCGGTACTAAGGTGTTTGTCTCTCGATGAAAATAATAAATATTGCAAGAAAAATCTATAGGTAGGTATTGAGATTTTGTCTTCGCCCATCACTAACTAAGTAGTTTGTTTATTTATGTAACAAGTCTACAAGAATTACATATAACAACTTACCTCTATACAGCGCGTAGCATTGTTGCTCAGAGTCTCGGCCCCAAGGTTTTCTTTATTTTCAATACTGGAAATATTATTCATCAATATTATCCACTTTTTATTTATTTTGTACAACCCTAAGCCAGACGCTAGGCGCCTCGCGTCTGTTTGGCGGTATAGGTATGTCGACAAAGTTGCACTGTCGCCTACCTACTTCCACAATTTGATATTTAGACAATACTAGCCGACCCGGCGAACTCCGTATCGCCTTTTTTTTTTAAAAAAATCCTATCATTTTGATATTACATACAGATACTTCAATTTTATTTATCAGTATAGATATAGATAATACAAACCAATATTTACATGTTATTGTAGGTATATGTCTGAATCGGGCGATCTAAATCATATGACATATTGTATTAGCTTTGTAATGTACCCTGTTCAAATGCGATAATAAATAAGTAGGGAGGAACTTACATTTTATTCCGAGATCTTTTGGCTTTCATATTTTTATAATGCGTACAAAACTTTCTTTTCCCTGGCATGACACTCAAATTCAATCAGTCCTGCGAAAAAAATAGCCTATGTTACTCAGTGATAATGTAGCTTTCGAATGATAAAAGAATTATCGGTCCAGTACTTTTTGAGTTTATTCGTTTCATACAAAAATCCAAATCTTTCCTCTTTATAATACCTATTAGTGTAGATATTGTATTTTTTACGATTTATATCTAGTTCCATCATGGTTTTCTTTCAGACATTCATTATATCGATACTTTCTACTAACTGAAAATAAATTAATTATAAAAATGTTATACTTACAGTTTTTTACAAAAAACACAAATTCACAATACGTAATTCTGCTGTCTGCAGCCGACAAGCGTGGTGTCGCGTTCACTTACAGAAAGGAACTGCCGTTAGTGACCACCGAGATTGCACGAATGAAACGAACGCTTTATCCCATACATTTGTGTATGAAAAATTTACCTTAAAATATATCTAGATTTTAGGGCTTTAAAAGAGGAAGTCTTTGTTTGTAAAGGTATAAAAAGAAGTATACAGCTATACTTATTGGTTTCTTCAGTGTTCAAAAAGTGTTTCTTTTTATCAATTTGTGTTGATTTATGGGCTTAAATCTTTAAAATACGAAGTCATGTTTTTGCATTTTTACTCAATTTTGTGCGTTTGTTGACGTTTATTATATAACAACCATTAGGTTTAAGAGTTTAATATAAGCATGAACATACTTATTGGTCTTTGATTGTAATATATACAAATTATCATTGATATCAATCATATGTAAATAGGTTAAATATGAAAAATCGTAACACTCTTTTCGGTGATTTTCTCGATCTACACCCTTAAATAATTTATCTTATTTTCGGTTTTTAGTGTTTTAAGTAAGTATGGTTTTTGGCTGATCTTATTTTTGAAGTCGGTTTACATTTTTTTTATTGTTGATATAATTGCTTAATTTTTAAAGTTATTTGCTACTGCAATTGAAAAACAATGTATGAAAATCTTATTGAATTTCAATCAAATGGATGGGTGAATCGATTATAAATGGAAAACAATATATGAAAATCTTATTAAATTTAAATCAATGGATTTTATTTAATTTAAACTAAGGCTGTCAATTAATTCTTTTAATTATTCGAAAGGAGTACATACAAGTTCATCGTCACTATTATCGTCATCGCTGGAGCATTCCTGTAGATGATGATGAGTTCTTGGTCACAGATTATTTCATGAATAATCATATTTATTTTATAAAAGAATTTATATTTTTAATATAAAACGATTGGTCTTATTAATATTATATCTGATGTCTGAATACTAAATTAACATAATTTTCTTATTTTATAGAGTTTTACTTGTTTTATAAATAATTAATAAGAATGGTATCGATTTACGTTAATCGATTGTCCCATCTCTATCTTATTCTCGGTCCAGTATGACCTTGTATTTGCGTAAGCATCATATTTTTATAAAAAGGTTACTGAGTATTTTAAAACATATGATGTACAAGTATCGGTGTTTATGTTCATATTTTTATATTCATAATTTAGTTGAGATATAACTGGCACGTAAAGGATAAAAATATAGGCGATCATAGTGGTAGGACCACGCCGTTGACAGTTTTTTGTCTACAGCCGCGGGCCGATCCGTCAGGGGTAGTACCACACTCGCAGAAGATCGACGTCTGAGTAACGGCAATGTGCTATTGCGTTTCGTTTGGTGAGCGAGAGAGCCGGAAGCCCAACTGGGTGGGTTTGGGGATTTTATTGGTAGGCAGCGGCCTAGCCATACCCTTGGTATTGCAAAGTTCCATGGGCGGCAGTGACACTTACCATCAGGTGTGCTGCTTGCTCGTTTGCCACCATAAGCAATAAAAAAAAATATAAAATAAAATTTAAACATGACGCGTATTCAAAATTACTTCATCGGTTTTGTAGCTATCTGTTACAAAGATTTAATTATATTTTAAGGACTATAGTACTAGTAAATATTTGAAAATAGATATTTATTCTTCTAATATATGAATAGTTAACAATAGGAAGGTTCATTATAAACAGCCTTCATAATAGGAGAGAAATTTGACATTTGACCCGCAGTATCACACTGGCTAGACGACATAGCATATTTATTTTTTTTACAACACCTAAGGAAATAATACAGATACATAATTAACACACATATTATACCTAGATTCAGAACAATTTGTGGATCACACAAAGTTTAGTCCCACACAGGAAACGAACCGGTGGCCCTGGCACGGTAAGTCGTTATCTTGACCACTACGCCATTTGTGCTATCAAACTTAGCCTTTACTTTGTATAATTATGAAGTATGACCACATTATTTTCAAAATAATCACAAAAATATTTCTTGAAGTGAATCGCGTCAGCATGCTAAGGAAAGCGAGGAGCGTTCAAAAGCTTAACTCATTCTATTTATGTCCAATCATTATGCGCCAACACGCTCCTTTAACTGTGTAACAGTATCCGAGTCGTTTCCGTTTGCCCTCCCTTCTATTTCTTCTTTATTATCATCATTTGTATACCATATTAATAAAAAAAATGTTTATATTTAAAACTTATAGATAACTATTACAGATAACTATAAATTTAACATGTTAACTACATTGAATATCCGCCTCTATATCCGTTTTATTTTTTCCGATTTCATCCTTTAATATTACAATTAAATATTTGTTTAAATACGGGTTCGTAGAATATTAAAGGATTTCTTAATCATAATCACTTAGCTTTTTGCCGTCCACTGTTGGACGTGGGCCTCCGCGGCCGTCCATGGTAGGGGTTATTGCCACGCTTGACAAGCGAGTTAGTGATTGCAGTAAGGTATTATTGAGCGCTTTATTAGGAATTATATCAAGCTCTATCTCCTACAATGATTTCATCTGCTGACGTATGTTTGCAGCTGTCAGCGAGTGTTTTTATTGTGTGCAAATCTTAAAGTTAGATTAGGTTAGGTTAGGTTAAGTTCATTAGGCTCATCATTAGTTAGGTTAGGTTAAGTTTATTTTATTCCGTTACCACACGGACGGTTAACTATCTCCATATCAATGAATAATATGCTAAATTCTCTATATTTTTACTTCTTTAAATCTTTGTATCACTAGAGACCTTACAACTAAAATACGATAGAATTCAATGAAAATTTCATCCAGGCTTAGAACAACCACAGTTAGAGGCTATACTTCTTTGGCGTAATAAAATAAAAATCTTTTAAAAAAAATATATATTTCGCCTTAATCTACGTTTGTAGAAAAAACGACACTAACAATATAAAAAAGATATTTAATACATTGAAAGTTTTATTATAACGCATTATCTAGTTAAATAAAGTTTATTTAAATATCACAAAAAACTAAAATGTTGACGATAGCTAACTTCAGGGTGTCGGTTTTTCGTGACGTGCGCGCGCATCGTAAAAAATTACTCTCATCATTTTCCCCTAACGCGCTAAAAGAAGTATAACTTCTAAAATGTTATATATAATTTGTAAATCAATTTATTTATATGTATTGTTAACAGATGTTCAAGATGAGTTTATGAGATTTTCGCGTGTTCGCTGTCAGCGACGAATCGCCCACCAGATAAAGAGATGGGGCGCGTACGCTACATAGCCTGCGCGCTACTCATGCTGTGCCCACTCGCCCTTACCAGGCACGATGACGATTTCGCCTTCGACAACAATGAAGAGTTCCAGGTCAGTGCACTTCCTAATAATAACGCACAGGATTTCCATGTTCATTTTAGAATATTAATAGCAAATTACGTCACTCGACACCAACGAATTCTATATTTAATAAATATGTACTCAATCAATACGGCTTAAGAATACCATAGTGGCAATACAAGAAACAATTAAAGCAATATAAGCCGTTAGTTCATACTACAAAGGTCTTGCCATCGATACATTGATATTGACTCCAAAACTGCTATTTATAGTCCAAACAAGAATGTATTGTTACAATGTATACATACATACACATATATATTTGCAAAAAGAAAACTATCTGGATGACCGAAACTACCTTCTTTTTTCTGTTTTTATTTTATAAATTGTGCTATTTTTGAAAAATGTATTTTATTATGCACTACATACCTACTAAAACTGGCAATCTCGGTATTCTTATAGAAATATGGCAGAATATTAGAATTGCTTTTTAAAGGTACGAGTTATTCAGTTCAATTAAAATCGAATCATAACATTGCTCAATTTAATGTATTAGTTGAAGTTTGTAGTTACCTGTATCAAATTAGTAATTTTAGCTTATGTCCCCTATTAGATGAGTTGTCGTCCGTTATCTACTACTGTATTAAAAACCAGACATAAAAATTACAAAAATTTATGTGTGATTTGATTATTTCGTCTATTACAACATTCAGGAGCAAAAGGTGTGGCCACCGAAGACAAAGATCGGGTACCGGTGGCCCGCTCGCATGGCGAAGAGAGGTGTTCTTGCAGGGTGGTTTATGGGATTGCGCGCCGCCTCTTCCGTCGCCCCGGACCGATTTGGCCGGGTGCGACCACATCCATAGTCCAGCGCAAGAAAAAAAAGAGCCAAAAGGTGTAGATCGCTACATTATATTATTAGTATGTGGACACTGGACGGAACGTTATTCATTATTTTTCTTAAATACTAAACCAATTTTATTATGTCAAACAATATCAATTTACCGAAAAAGAAAAGGTAATGTATGGAAGTAATCGTACGGTAAAATAACTTACTGTTACCCTTTCAGGTTGAATTAACAGCAAACCACTCAGAAATAGCAAAAAATGGCCTAAGAAGGTTATGGGGCGTACCCGACACATCGGCCTATGTAGGACATCTGTTCCGAATGGAGATCCCGAAAGAAGCATTCTCGGGCAAAGTTGTAGCTTACACGGTAATAATCTAACAATTTACCTTAATATATATTGTATCTTGGTGCTTTATTAGAGGAAAATATTGTTATGAATACGTAGGTTAATGTTTAATTTAGACTATCGTAATATATCATTAATTTATGTTATGATATGAAACTGTTTTAAAGGATTTTATAATATTTATTTTTATCTTTAATTCTGAAGCCTGATACGGTTATATAAACTTTTTAATTAATATCTAAATAATATACTGATTTTATAGAATCAATACATAAAATTATAAATAATGAAAAATGAATCGAATTAAATGTTAATATTTTTTTAAAGCTTTACTTATTTATTAATCTGTGGCTTTACGTAGAATACAAATTAAAAAAATAAACGATGTAATAACGATAATATAATAATAATAATAATTTATTTAAGAAAACAACATATAAACTGACCTTAATCTAGTAGTATACATAGTAGTAGTACATAATCCAAATTGAGCTCTAACATCTAACACGACACGATGACATGATTGACATCAAACGGCTTATATATCCTATGGTTATGGATAATAAGAATATTAAAATAAAATTAGAACATCGTATAGTCTAAAAAAAAATAGATTTATTTCATATAGTTAGTTGGTATTCACATAAATATCAGAAATCATTATGAAGTACGGACCATTAAGTGAGCAGTTTTGTGCATATTCATGTGCTTCATCAGACTTGTTTAGAAATAGAACGCTGCATTCAAATTTAAAAACATTGACATAAGCTATTTTGCTCACACGCACGGACATTTTATGTAAAAGTACATTGGTCTCTATGGTTTTAGTAAACAGTAAAAGCTATTCGCAAACGCAATTCAATACATTTCGCACCTGCGTTCATTTAAAAATAGAACACGATATCATCGTCTATGTCATGATATCAGTTTAAATAGCAACTTTTTAAGTGTATGACCAAATCCTCTGATTATAGTTATGATTATGGAATATTGAACTAAAGCACGATGTCGATTTATTTTATGCTCTGATTTTATAACGTTATTTATCGCAGTTTGAGAAGCACCACAATTGCATTATGAAGTAAGCTAGATTAGCCTTTGGACTTATTCATAATTATCTCGGAACGGTAATCGTTTGTATTCTCAAAACAATAGATACTTAGTTGATATGGTATGTCTGTATGTAAAATAAGTGTCTGCTTGCTTCACGATACCAAAACTGTCGAAGGTGACATTCATACTGAATATATTATCTATCTACTTCATAATAACATCTAGAATTTAAATTACTGAAACTTAGCATTAAATATGCTTGATTATTTATAAAAACTTGATTACGAGCGAAAAATGATTAAATCCCATGTGTGACAATAGTTTTTGACTCGTAATCAAGTTTATATAAACAACCAGAATTGAATGACTAGAAATTTATAAGCAATATTTTTTTGATATGTTAACACTTACCTAAGACTAATATCAAAAATTTCAAAGGTCACGTCGATTTTCTATTTTCGTAAACACGCACTTAAAGAATGTCTGTAAGGCACTTTGCAATCCCTACACTTGGCTGAACATCAAGTGGAGGTACTATTTCACGCCAGTGACTACTTTAAGACGACCGGTCTCATCCGCAGCGTAAAGGATCGTGTTCGTTGCTTTAAAAGAAAAATGAATCTATAAAAATGCTTTCTCATCACTTTATTATGACCCTTGAAAAATATATACTCGTAAATAATTCGGCACTGACCTAAAAACGTTTTAATTTTTCATTGGCGTGTTAGTCCTTTCTGAAATAATAAAATATAAATACACTAAACAAACAAACACTCGATGGCGAAGGTGACAAAATGTCGCCATGGGGCTTCATGGCCGTGTTTTGCCCCCTGCTCAATAAATGCGGTCACTAAATTGCTTGACTGTGATACTTTGACTTTCACTACAGCCACCACAAAAAAAAAATAACGTTTTTTTAAATTAACAAAATAGCAGTTTCAATTAAATATCAAAAATAGGTACTGCGTGATTAAAATGTAACACTAGCTTATTAATAGTGAATAATGTTTGATAAAAAACATGATTACGCTACAGCGCTATCCGAACTTTTACGATGTAAATGAGTGATGATTGAATCCTAAATCAACAGCCATGAAAATGTTACAGCAAAATTCCATTTGTTTTTGTTTGTACAATATTTTGTAGGTATCCTCAGTCAGAAAACTCTACTGACCAAGAATACCTACAAAATATTATTTTACGTATTCTGCGGCTATAGTAAGTGGCACTTGTTTAAGAGATCATTGGACCTGGCTAGGAGGGAGACTACTCCGTACCGTTACGATTCTATTGCATCGAGGAGATAGTGAATCATCGGTGTTTATCTGAAGCTCCCAACCGTCGTTAAAACGATGTTTGACAGCGTCAGGAACTGGGACACCGTTGCGGATGAAAGCGGCGGAGCGAGACAGGGAGGAAACCTTTATGCTGGCATACTTCTGTCATGCCTTAACGAATTTATACATCATGTCACCGCTTGAATATTTCACACTAAACGAGTTACGGTTAGATGTGTATTTTGAAAATACACTAATCCACAATAATTATTGATTTGAAAAGAATCGACAGCTAATCACTTACACTTTAGGATAGACAACGTACCCAGTGGTAATTCACGTAGCAGCGTGTTTGGTTGTAATTTTATAGTTCTAAGCGATGTAATTTTAATATTAAGGTTCGTAGCGAAGATGGGCGACACATGCCAAGTTGGTTGGCCGTAGACTCGAGACACGGGCTAATCAGTGGCGTGCCGCAGAAACAAGACCTCGGCGCACACACCTTTACCGTCACCGCGCATGGTTACACCCATGGTCTCACAGCAACAGATTCTTTCACTATCGAGGTAAGAATACATTTCAATCTATTGTGATAATATAGGTGATGAAACCTTTGGCTTTGTCGCTCAGCAATCAGTAATTCTCCTGAAACTTATAAAATAGTCCCCTATAGCCTGCACACATATTCTCTAAACAGGGTGATCTTATTGCTATCTGCATACTCGACGTTTATGAATTCGGTCGTGAAAAACCGTGTATTAGATCCAACTATTGTAAGTTTGTATGTGACTCTTTGCGTGTTATGCATGCTTAAACTATTCTGCGCTTAGTGCTTTAAAATACATAAGTTGTGTCTGTATTATAATTAAATAAGTATTTGGAATGCGAATGAGATCTTGCGTCTCGTAAAGAAGTGTCTCAGAGTTACCTAGCATTTCTCGAAATATGCCAATAACATAACTTTTTTAACATACCTTAACTTTATAACTGCCCGTTAATGATCTAGGCTCGTTTCCTTTTAGACGAGGGTACTTGTTTGGAGACAGAGGTATAATAATATAAATAAATACAAACTAGGGCCTATTATCAAAAGATGCCGCATAATTTTTAATATTTTGTTTTATTATTTTATATTAAACGAAAACTCATATTGATTTTGTTAAAGCATCACATCATCACTGCTCTTATACCAATTACTTGGCGTCGACGCAATATGTATTCTTTTACCGTGCGATGGTATATTGCAAAAGTTTTGCCAATAGTTTTATGAGTGACTGTGTGCCTGACGTCAACTCTCCTTGGAAATGTAAGTGTTAACCTGACGGCATTAGATAGGGTGTATAAATCTTTTAGTCGTCATTTACGGCACCCACGATCAATATAAGAGTCTAGTATTCGTAGCCGTCACATAGCAATCTTTAAAGCTTTTAAGCGTATAATATACCGGTAATAGCATTACTTAAGATTTCTTATAAAAGTTGAGTTGAGCAAAGGCTTCAATGTAAATGTCTAATTAACGTCCGCATCATCGTAATGGGAACAGTTACTTCAGCAAAATTACTTCCAGAGTGATAAACGTAAGCTCCGTAGCCGAATCACGTTTTATTATGTGATATTTTACTTCTTGCCTTATATAACAGCCAAGGGAATACTACTGGACATTTCTACATTTATCTACAAGTCATTTATTCAGGCAAACGGGCTTATTTTTATTTTGTTTTCTTTTAATGAATAAGAGAAAACACAATTCTTATACTTCTTTTTACGACTTAATTTCGAATTGACTAACTTATTTATTCAACTTGTCTAAAGAATTGTATAAAAATTCTTTTTAGTAACAGTTGAAAGTAACGAGAAGTTGGTAATGTCAATGATATTCTTGTGTTATTTACTTAAAACCAAAAATTTAGACATCGCGGTTACACATGAATCGTCAAGAGTGAACGAATGACTGATTGTATCTATAGATTTGTAAGTCTAGGGATGTGTTTATTCATTCATTCTATCCGATAGTCGTTTACTAGTTAAAAAGAAACTATGTATATCTCTACATGTTATATTCCTAAGTAATTGCGACAGCTGGTCTATTATATAAATATTTAAAACTTATATTTGAAGCAGTAATAACAAGGTGGTGAATTTAAGAGAGGGCTTTCGTAGAAATTTCGGTTTGAACCTACACATAGTGGTCTAAATTATATATGTAATATGTATGTATTATTACAGTAATAAATTAATACAATATGGTCCAAGAAGAAATCTGAAGTTCTTGTCTCAAAAAACACATAAATTATCATAAATTTGATACGTGGATTTAATAACCTCATTTGGTTTAAACTTTTTATATTATTATCCCTTTAGGTTGCGAAATTCGGGATGGCAGTTGCTTAAATTTTATTGTAAAGGCTAGACCAATTAATAGGCTGCCCTTATTGGTAATAATTAGGATAATGATGACTTGGAATTAACTTTTCAGTGTGTGTGGTCATAGGATAAATAGTGTACACGTACAATTTTTAATTTTATTTATCTAATTAATTCTGTCTCTGTCTAGTACAGTTTATTCGGTATGTTCTTAAAGATGCCAGCGATATGAATTCCTTAGCGTGAATTTTTGCTTTAAAAAACGTTATATATATGTCTTGCTAAATCATAAAATTTAACATTTTATGACTCCACAACAATAACGCCTGCAGCTAAAATAAAACCACATATATAGAGCACAATGGTATAAGTATGTTTATGGAGTAGGTACTATAACATAGTTGCTTAATTAAATACGAAGATGACGCCGAGCTATGCAAGATATACTAAACACTGTACTGTCTGACGTCATCCCTAACATGATATGAGTCCAATATTTGTATCGTTTTTTTTTTTTTTTTTTTTAATGTAAAGTCTAAGTTTTATATGCTTGTTACTAAATGACGAAAAAACTATTTCTTATTTAAACCATGTACATAAAGACACTCAATAGATGTAAAATAGGTCACTGTCACACTCTGATCAGAAAAGTTGACATAGGGTTGATCTAGAGTTTAGCCCCGAGATTCGAATTATATTTAGCCTAAAAATAATTTATAATCTGATTTGATACGTAGAATACTTTTGAGTCGGTAAAAGATGATAATAATCAAATTATATTGTAGCCATGATTTCAATACCACAAACTTATTGAAATTCAGTGTAAAGGAAATAGTAATAAAAATTGCTCCTTTCTGTAAATGTTCAATGCCAGTTTTTTTGGTAGACACAGACTTTATAACATGTGCCCTTAGGGAGCAATAAAGAGCGTCATACGGTTATTCAATTACGTTATTAATTTTGACGCATTATATTAGCAGTCTGGTGGTGCATTTTGTTTGCGCATCAAACATAGTCGTAAAATGACGTTTTTATTTTGCAATCGTATTAGAATGATGATTTTTTGGGTGATGCACAGAGGGGGTAAATATAGTTGTGCATCCGCAAGTTACGTGTAATTTTTAGTCTGAGCATTATACCATTGGGCAAATAATGTTCAAAATTCAGTATTTAATGAAATTTATTGTCCGGCTTATAAATTAAAATGTCAATTTGTCCTTTTAAATAAATACGGTATAGTCCAACCAAGGCTTACTGTCAAATGATCTTAGATTGTCAACTTAGACTAACTTCATGTCTAAGAAATCTTGTTATAGCTAATACAAAATTGCTCAAGAGTAATTGAACTTTGTGTAGTATTATTATATACAGGGTGTCCCAAAATTCAACGATAAGCTGGCACCAGCAGGTGGACCTACATATGACTACTCGAGAACAGAAAAGAAAAAAATTCTACCTTGATTTTTTTTTTCATTACGACAAAAAAACCAAAATCTTTAAAAATGGACATCCTTTATTATATTATTAAGTGCTATTGCTACAGTTTTACAAGTAATTCTGTGATTTTTTTTGTATTGGCAAGGTAAGTAGCACTACTATCGATCACAACCATTAAAAATTCCAGAATATCTATAGTTTTTACACAAAAATCAATCAAAACTATGTTTTTTTCATAAATTATGTAAGATTTTGACTTTCAGCTCACTTTCACTCATCATAGTGAAAAAAAAAAGTATGGACACTACTGTGGCAAATAGTATTAAAAATTGGCGCAACTAACTACAATTCTAAAATGGTATAACATTCAAGGCAAACTAGCCACAAAAATATACTTAGGTGTACTATTTCAAAATAACAACCATATTTCGAAAATTGTTAGTGTTGATAGTAATCACTTTTACTAAGTAGCCAAAATGTTTTTGTAGCAAGTTCCCAGAATTTGAATGAGACATGTGCGTAGTCCGTAGATCCACAGTCTGAATTATTTTATGGCGAAGCTCGTCCAAGGTTGCAATCGGTTTTGTGCAGACTCTGTCCTTTAGACAACCCCAATAGAAAAAGTCCAGGGGATTTAGATCGGGTGAACGGGGTGGCCACAAGATAGGACCAAGTCGCCCGATCCAACGCCCTGGGTACTCTTGGTCTAAGTACTCTCGCACAGGACGGGCATAGTGAGCTGGGCAACCATCGTTTTGAAACCACATGGTTTGCAAATCACTTAAGGGCACATCTTCTAATAATCCTGGCAACTCATTTTGTAAGAAGTTTAAATAACTATTGCCATCTATGTTTCCTTGTAACTCAAAGGGCCCTATCACTTTGCCATTTATTATGCCAGTCCATAGGTTAACCTTAAATTGGTATTGAGATTGTCTTCTCTCACCAGGTGCAGATTTTCATTGTTCCAGCTATGAAGATTGTGAAGATTTAAATATCCATCTTTCTTGCAGGTTGTTTCATCACGACGACGTGACGTTTTAAAATTCTATGTGCAGTACTTTTTGGGATTCCCGTTGCTGCTTGTACAGCACGTACAGAGGTAGTTGAATCGTTTTCTATTTCATTGAGAACTTCTTCATCGTGTTCCGATCTAGGTTTTCCAGCGTTTCGCCTGTCAGATGGTATACAACCCTCCGAAAAAGCTTGATACACGTTAATAAATACGCGATAATCCGGATACCTTTGAAGATTAGGGTACCTTGCTCGATATAATCTGCTAGCAGCGTTGGCATTGCATCGGCATTCTCCATAAATTAGGTGCATATTAGCGTATTCTAACGCTGTGTATGGTAGCGGCATGATGAATGCTAAACACTTGAAAATAAGGCAAAACTTCTTTAAAAAAAACACAAAATCACAGTCTAAAATAATGCCAAGTCAGGTCAATTTCCAGGTCACTTAATTCAATCCAAAAGTCGTCAGTACCAGAGCCACTTTAATTAAAACAGAACGGTGTGCAGTAAACAAAGAAGTAGAGCATACTGACTTGCTGTGCTGCTGAGGACATTAATTACTTCTCCACCTGCATTAATGTTACTAAACAATTAGCATCTATCTATCTCCCTCTAACGTATAATCTCTCTATCTCTGTCCAACTTATTTTATGGACTTATGGACTACGCACATGTCTCATTAAAATTCTGAGAACTTGCTACAAAAACATTTTGGCTACATAGTAAAAGTGATTACTATCAACACTAACAATTTTCGAAATATGGTTGTTATTTTGAAATAGTACACCTAAGTATATTTTTGTGGCTAATTTGACTAGAATGTTATACCATTTTAGAATTGTAGTTAGATGCGCCAATTTTTAATACTATTTGCCACAGTAGCGTCCATACTTTTTTTTTTCACTATGATGAGTGAAAGTGAGCTGAAAGTCAAAATCTTACATAATTTATGAAAAAAACATAGTTTTGATTGATTTTTGTGTAAAAACTATAGATATTCTGGAATTTTTAATGGTTGTGATCGATAGTAGTGCTACTTACCTTGCCAATACAAAAAAAATCACAGAATTACTTGTAAAACTGTAGCAATAGCACTTAATAATATAATAAAGGATGTCCATTTTTAAAGATTTTGGTTTTTTTGTCGTAATGAAAAAAAAAATCAAGGTAGAATTTTTTTCTTTTCTGTTCTCGAGTAGTCATATGTAGGTCCACCTGCTGGTGCCAGCTTATCGTTGAATTTTGGGACACCCTGTACAATAGAGCATTTGAATATTTGTCATTAATTTTAATTTTAATCTTTATACATATTCGTATTAGTTTTAGTTATCTTAAGTTTTTTAACATTTAATAATCTAATTTCTGGGTTTTTACATCAATTTAATCGTAAAATTAATAAAAAATCTATTTTTATAACAGTTGAATAATGTCTCATTTAATATATTTTTTTAATATTTATCCCGCATGAACAATATAAAATATCTTTCGCGTATTTACAGGTAAGGAAAGCCCACGACAAACCGCATTCGAAATACGGTACCTGTATGAGAGAGCAAAGCAGACTGGTCCTAGCCATTCTTGTGGATCGCGCCTTCCATGTCATCACACCGAGACAACGGATACGCGCTCTTATGCAACTCGCTAGCTTCATGGCTCTGGATGGGGTAAGGAAATTTTGAAACATTAATATAATATACATTTTTTTGGACCAGGCTATGGTCTAGACACATGCCGACCGTTTCGTCTGAGGCGACGAAAGGGCGGCGCGTGGCCTCAATAACCACCGTATTCCCGGGAGGGAAAATGACGATGGGTATATCGTCATTGGGCCGGCCACTGATACCGTATCCTTGGCTATATCCGTGGCCAGCTAGAATATAATATACATAACACTATATTACTTTTTCTTTTTTTTAAACCCACCGCCCTGCACTAAGGAAATAAACCTTGTATTACGAGGGACTTTACAAACATGCAATAAACACAGACAAATATTACTTAGTATCGGCAGCAACGTGTTAAATTAGATTCCTCTTAATTCTTCGCAACTTCTTTATCATCCTTTTGTCTTTCATTTTTAGGTATCTGAATACTTAGCCGCGAATTTTAAACTAACGCTAATAGAGTTCTATGAATCTATTATATGAGTATAGTGTATAGTCTTAGACTGCACGTATGACGTTGTGACCTAATTACCGACCGCTCGTACAGATTATAGTGGAATCGATCACTCGCTTAGCACATTTCTTTTTGTGCCTTAAATCATTGCTATGCATCTGGGTGCTATATATGGTCATTAACTGTATATTAGTAAAATCACCCAGTATAGAATTTCTTCCATTCTGCAAGATGTTGATTTTTAAATTAACAGCTACTTAAACTGTGCGTAGCTTGAGCGACAACTAATTTTTTTACTCTTTCGTACGTTTCGTTGCTCTACGTACTAGCTCTGGTAGTATTTTAACTTATTTAAGATAAAAGCAGTTCCCCGTAATTACTGGCAAAAAATAAAAATAAATAAAAATAATCGCCACTCAACCGTAAGAGTCGTAAAAGCCGGCTAAGGATCACAAGAATGAGTAGCATCCTCTGGGAAAATCTGTAACACCAACTGCGATCGCTAACTCACCTGCCAAGTGTGGTGATTGTGGTATTTTATTTATTATTCGCGTCCACTGTTTTGTACTACTATTAAAACTGTCTCATATTGAAAGATATAAAAAATAATTTCTGTGAGGCTCATGAGTTAATTTCTCTTCTTCGAGTTAATTTTGATAATTAATTATTAGAATTCTTTAATTGACATACAGAAATTACCTATCTTTAAAATGTTATTTAGAAATTTTCACATTGGCAAGAAGAAATTAAGCGAGGTTTCAATTAATGTCTCTGATTTTCTAGGATGAATTCTGGATAGAACCTTACAAATCGGAACCTCGGTCCGATACCCTTTTGAGCGGACCTGGATCCTCACAACGCAATCACGGAGAAGCCACTACTGCTGTATATCTTAATGTAAGTATTTAGTACTAACAATATAAAAACCTGATGTTTAGAATTATATATTTTTACGTATTTTATCGCGTAATTTTTATTTCCAGATGGTTGGAACAATTTTTTTTTATCGCTGATGGTGGCAAACGAGCAAGCAGCACACCTGATGGTAAGTGTCACTGCTGCTCATGGACCTTTGCAATACCAAGGTTATAGCTTAGGCCGTTGCCTACCAATAAAATCCCCAAACCCACCTATTTGGGCTTGCGGCTCTGTCGCTCACCGAACGAAGCGCAATAGCACATTGCCATTACTCAGAAGTCGAATGTGCTATTGTGCTTCGTTCGGTGTGCCTGAGAGCCAGCAGCCCAACGTTCTGGATGAATTTGGATTATCATTGGTAGGCAGCGGCCTAGCTGTACCATTGGTATTGCAAAAACCCATGGGCGGCAGTAACACTTACTATCAGATGTGCTGTTTGCTCGTTTGCCACCATCAGCAATAAAAAGAAATAATTAGATGTAAATGTTTGGTTTGAAATATAACTTAGAACCCGATAAAATAAAAATTAAGTGGCATTATAAGTGCAAGTGCAGCTATAATTTTTATTTTTTTTTTCCATCAGATTTTGATTAAAATAAATAAATCAACATAATATAATTACATCTTGTAATGAAATGTAATATTAGTTAATAAATTTATATAAAATTATCCGGCAATAGTTTAGTTTCTTACACTTTGTAAAAAAATATCGGGTCTCTTATCCTGTTACGTTTATCGATAGCTCCATCCCTATTAGTTTCTCCGACTCTGCTATGACCTTGTACGCACGCAAACGTCATATTTTTATTAAATAATGTATACATAATGTAAAAAAGACGCTCGTTCAAGTTTCCACAGGAGCTGTCATCGAGAAAATAAAGAAATGGAAATAGTATAGTTATAAATAAACAAGATGCTTATAGTCATTGCACCCCCCAGTTAGATTACGCTAGGATAGCGAGTCTAAGTTTACTGGACATGGTCAGTCTATATATAGGTGACCGGTTAATAATATTCGAGGCCAGTCCACACCTCGTGAATCACATAACGGTGTCAATACTCTGTGTGTGAGTTCTTTCTGGTCGTATTGAATTGTTATTCTATCGAACTATAATTAAAAGTCACATCTTCAATTGATCGCTCGGTTACATGTCCATAGACTGTTTTGACAGCTGCTGATGAATACTGAAAGTATTAAACGAAATTATGAATGATATACTTTTTTCTGAATTAAAGATAATCATCTCAGCTCATATACGTCCCACTATTGGGCTCGAGCCTCCTCCATACTGCGAGGGAAATTGACCTACTACTACGCTGGTAGGACGTGTTGGTATACCATTGTTTCGAGTTTTCCTTGTTTTGCATAGATTACGATCACCCACGGGTAAGAATCTTCCGAATGCAGAAGCGCGCCAAACTTTTCTTTATTTTATGTCAATTGGTTTATAAATAAAAAAGTTATGTCAATTTGAAAAATGTTCAGAGAAAAAAATCTTTATCGATTCTTTTCAAATTACTTACAAATTATCTTCAGTAAAAATAAACAAACACGTGTTTCAGCATTTGTTGATTTTCACCCTCTGGGGGTGTACATTAGGCCTGCAAAGCGGTTTGGACGACTCATTAACTTATTAGCGCCAAGCCGATATTATTGAAGCTGGCAACTTGAAATGTTGACAGTGGTTTCTTTCTATGACGTAGAGATTTACTAAGAAAGGATTTTACGAAATTATAACCCTAAGGGGGTGGAACAGAGTGGCAAAGTTTGTGTGGGGAGAAAAAATCTTTATTGATTCTTTTCAAATTACGAGTCGAATCAAATATTCTAGGGTAATATCCGACATTTGTCAGTTTTCACCCTCTGGTTGTGTAAATTAGGCCTGTGAAGCGGGTTGAACGACTCATTACCGCCAAGCCGAAACTATTAAAGCTAGAAACATTAAATTTTGAAGCACGTTTCCATTTTTTTTTATTTAGAGATTCGATATGAAAGGATTTTATGAATTCTGCCCATAAGGAGATGTAACAAAGTGGCAAAGTGTGTATGGGTACAAAATTTCTATATCGATTCTTTTTAAATGCCATACAAATATTCTTCAGTAAAAATAAATAAACACGTGTTTCTTTCTCCCTCTCCATCAACCCCGCACCAGTGCCGTTGTGGCGACCAGTGCCGGCGTGAGAGCTCACACGATACACATACTAGACGGCAATAGGTTCTTGCCTAATGGTTTAAGATATAGGTTAAGTTTAGCTTCAAAAATGTTCACTCTATAACTCAAATAATAAATAATATCTAACGAGGTCGCAACTCTGCTGGTGAAACAAAACAGTCAAATAAAGGGTGGCGATAATTATATTTTTATCCCATGATCATACCATAAATTGTAGGTATATTATTGGCAATATAATTTGTAGAATGAATAGAACTTTGAACCACCTTTTTCTTTAGTGACCGGCTATGGTATATAGACATACGCGCGCCGTACACGTACATCTACGTTGTGCGGGCGGGCCACCGCAACCGGTCATCATCATCTCGAGTCGAAGCCCTCATGCAGTGAACCTCAATACCGGTACTCACGCTTACGCCGCCCAAAGCACCGACGCGTGACGATAGAGCGTGTCAACCTAGAGTATTTTCTCTCGGACCCACTCTATTGCCTAACTCCGTTAGACAACTAACTCGCAGAAGGCGGCGACCGCATCCCAGTTTCTGACGCTGTTGATTATCGTCCTAGCGATAAACCTATAACACCTTGCATTGCTTTTTCTATTTAACTCTGTCAGAGATGACTTCTGCGTGGACGAGGTCGCGGGCAAAAGCTAGTTTTTATATATATAATTTATATAATATACACAGCGTTATTTATTAAGAAAGTCAATATTAACATAAATCAAGTACATAATTATTTTATTAATGAGTGAATTAATCACTGATTACATATTTATGTTACATTAAGATTGAACAGAAATAAATATACAAAGATCTCTTTCATCGAATATTTGGGTCAAGCTCTTTGCCCGTTTGACCGCTGTGATAATCTGTCTGATAGTTATTTCTGTGACAAAAATATTATTATATTTTATTAAGCAACATGATTTAACTTTATTTTTATATTTAAAGCCAAAATAGACCAATGATTTTACGTGGCAAGGTCTAAGTATATAATATACTATACTAGAAGACCCACTTGTATACTTTGTACTGTTAATTGAGGATTTATTATGCTATTAACTGTAAACACACGTTATACGCAATTGAATCAATTGATATATTTTTAGGTGATATATTTTTTTAATTAAAAAAGAAAACAATCATTTTAAAAATATTTACTTATTTTTCGCCTTATTATTTACATAGGTAAATATAGTCTTTCGTCATTAGAAGGGAATATATATATTTAAAATAACATATCGAAGATTAAGGTGATGGAGTATTATGGGAGACACGGGCGTACCCAAATGTGGTGTGGTAGTGGTGATTCAAAACCTTCCGAAAGATTTAAAATCAAGAACTGTTCTTTTTACTTTTCTCATCCATTTAAACATTAAATAACATTAACATCTGTTGTCATTTACATGTTGTTTTTATAAACAATACATAATACATATACGCTACGCTACGCCATGGGATGTGGAATATTCCATAATGGCCAAGAAAAACCTTGAGAAATAGTATATACAGGTATTTTGGTTATGCTGATCATAAGGTAATACTTAGATTTGGTCATAGGCAACCATTATCATTGCAATATTTTAATAAGAGTGTTTTTGTTCAACGTCGTATTAGCTAGCTACGCTACACTAAATAGTGGTAGGACTACACGGTTGAGTTTTCGCTCTACAGCCGCGGATCTATACCTCCGAGGTAATACCATACTTACACAGAAAATCAATGTCTGAGCAGTGGCAATGTACTGTTGCACTCCGTTCGGTAAGCGAGAGAGCTGGAGCTCAACTTTCTGGATGGGTTTGGGTTGGTAGGCAAAGTTCTAGCTGTACCATTTGCAAAGGTCCATGGATGGCAATAATACTAACCATCATTTGTGCTGCTTGTTTGTTTGTCGCCATAAGCATTAAAAACCTGACCAAGTTTAAAAACTTCACATTGTGGAAGAGTCTGAGGTTTAGCAATAGCACGTGTATAGACTGAAGGTTAGGCATTAGGGTTCTTTTTCGTGAAATTTTTATGTATGGTTTTTCTATGAGTCTATATGACTAAACTAAACGGCTGGACCAATTCTGATAATTTTTCACATACATATATGCAAGTGAATAGAAGAATTATTTAGATTAACTGCATTATTTAGATTAACAATTGGACCAGATAAGTGTGAGACAGACCAGTGGCGCTAGGATTGATTTCACGAAATTCGATTTTATATTTTTGGTTATAGCCATACAAAATAAGTTTACGTTTTATTTTAAAATACATATAATCAAATAACTAGAGAACTTTACTTATTTTAGATAGACATATTATATGTTCTTGTTGAGACTTCCTTAAGGGGTTAGGGGTAATCAGAGACACGAAAAAATGAGAATTTTCAGTAATTTTTTTTTTGCTATTAAATCATGTTATTTTACAAAAGTAATAATATGGCATTATTATACAATGTTTTGACTTGTAGTCACGAAAATTTGAAAAAAAAAAAATGATAATTTCCAAAGTTATAGCTGTCTGTGTTGACCCAGTTTCAAAAAAAGGTCCTTGCGGTGACTATCATAAGTCCTTGGAGATTCATCTAAAATCAATCGGATAAAAAAAAATAGTTTTATAAATAGATAATCCTGGGCATGATCGAAGCTTTTTTGTTTTTTTCAAAAATTAACAAGATGGCGGCCTCAGGAATTTTTTTTCTAGATTTTCGGCAAAAAATCAGCAGTTAATTGGTCTTAAAAATCGAAATTTTTGAAAAAGAAAAAATCCTTCGATCAGGCCCGAGTTTATTATGTATTCTAAAGGTTGTATAAATTTCATTAAAATCTACTGAGCGGTTATCGAGTTACAGTTGTCACCAGTTCAAAAAACATAGTTTTGAGAAAAACGCATTTAAAGTTTCACACTAGATTTACGTACAGAAATACGCATTATTTAATCACTTACCCCGTATATCTATTCCTGGGCCATATAATAGTTCTTCAGCCATTGTGGAAGTGGCATTTATAAATTTAGGTACTACTACATACATCAAAGGTTTAGTTCATGGATGACAATAAAACCCAAGAAACTGGTTGCTTGCAGCTGCTGCTAGCTACCTACTCCCGAGCGTTCTGGAATGCCCGAGCGATCTTTGTTATTTGTCGAATAACTCCAAAAGTAATTATCTGATCAACTTCAAATTTTCAGAGAATATTTTTAAGATATTGCACTTAACGAAAATGCAAAAAAACAAAAAATGATTTTTTGAAAATCCTGACTACCCCTAACCCCTTAATGAGGAGACTTCGCCTTAATTACCAGTGCTGCCATCTACGTCCAATGTAATTAGGCGTAAAAATGAAAAGAAAAAACATATTCTCATTCACTATTCCAACTACGTTGTGATCACACACTATTAATATTAAGCATAGTATATCATTGTCATTATATGTATTTATACCAATACCATATTAATGATAAAATCATCATTACGATCCAAATCTCGACAATCATTTACAAAAACAATTACCAACAGTTTTTTTAAATATTATATACCACGAAGAATAAGCGCTATTGTCGTCGATGAAGATATGAGTACATAAAAGATCATCCTAATAATTATTACAGGTTGGTTGCGGCAATAAGTTGTGGAACCACCACAAAGTATTGGTAGCGGGGCTGAGGGAACAATCTCGGGATGGTACTCTTGCTCACGTGCTACAATTGCCCGTCATCGGTTGGAGACTGCTCGATATACGACCAACGCCTAGATTTAAGAGACAGGTAAATATATTGATAGTAAATTATATTGACCTACATTCTGACAACGGATAATGAAGGCAGCCTCTTCGTTCATATATGCTTATTTACATATATTTCTATTATATTATATATTTCTCCAAGTTAAAGAGGACTCATAAGAATTCTCGGCGAAAATGCAGCGTATTATTAGTGATCCAATTTTTTAAATATAACCCATTTATAATATTAGTTTACTACCATTTATAATAGTAGTATGGTAGTGCCTAATAGGGATACCAATAAAACACCATGCAAACGTTTCGACCTAGATTCTGTGTATGAAAGAATTTGAAATAAACAAGAAATCAGATCATGTATGTTGATTGCAGCATACATGATCTGGTTTCTTGTTTTTCTTCTTCTAAATTTATCAAAAAATAAAGTAAACTCGAGACGATTTCATTGGCGGGTTATAGTCTCTGTAATCTGTTCAGCGAATCGGAGATACAGCCCAGGCGCGGCTCAAGCACATGTAGCGCCCGGGTGTAATCAATAACCTGGCGCCCTCTTGTACCAAAGTGGGTGAACAAAATGGAATAGGTTAATGGTTACAAGCGGCTCTCGGCGCCCCCTAACACCCGGCGCCCGGGTGCACCGCACCCTCTGCACTATAGGTAAAGCCGGCCCTGATACAGCCTATACTTTACCCTTCAAGATGACCACTGTCGTCGTGTATACAATATCAATTTCCTAAAAATATCAGTATCTCATAAAATTTAACTATAGTATAAATTTATTATCTTTAGTCGGAGGGATCTGGTGACAGTCAATTTGATGGAGACTACGACGCAGAAGACGATGATATTGATGCCGCTGAATACAGCGGTTACGATGACAACGACGATGATGACGAATACAATAACCAGGACCTGGGATTTACTGACCCGGTGAGTATTATTTATATGCAAAGGCATACACCTATATTGTGTGTATACTAATAACCACGTGTTAATGAAAGGGGATAATCCTAGGAATACTTTTATGTAGCTAGTTTGAAATATGAGAAAATAATTTTATATTTATTGCTGAATTTATACAGGATCTTTTTTAAGTACGAACATCTTACAAGCAAAACGTCTTTGTCAATTTTGCGATTAATTGTTAATGGCATTTCAAAGAGTTATCAATTGTTTCGCATTACATGAGAATGTGTTCCTTTGATTGGATACCCTTCAATTGACATTTCTTATGAGAAATATCCATAAAAACGTACGTACATGACTCATATTTAGTTATTGGGTAACTCACGAAAAAGTGTTTAATTTTTAGTGTTTGTACAATATCTATGTTTTGATTAAAACATTTTTAACAATTCGCAAATAAAATTATGTAATTATGCGTACATATTAATAAGTATTGTGTTAGCTTCTACAATTTTATGTAGTACATGGTGTACTGAAAATAAAAAAAAACCATACATATTAACGTTTTAAACTAAATATCACGCTTAAAAAGGCTTGCTTTAACACGCTACTATGGGTATTTGAAGTTAATAAATAGGTACTAAATCGCAAATAAATATGAAATCAGTCTAGACTATTATAAATGTAAGTCGGTTATTTCTAGAATAAGACTCATATCTGTTTTCTTTTTTTAGTATTTATGCATCATTCGATTTATTAATTGGAAAATATATTTTATATAATTAATAATATTACTGAATATAATGGCATAATAATATACGGTGTATAATAAAAATTGCAGATACTGTGCGTATAATAATGGTAATCAGCTTTATTTTGAACATGATTACATCATAGCAAGAATATACAAGACAATAGATTTTTTTACTAATTATATGTATATTTTCCAATGTATCTAGTCATCCTACATAATTATTCGTATCACGGAATGCATACCTAGCACTTATATGTCCACCTATATATCATAGAAGCATTCGTACTGGGGATCAATTAGCATGGAATGTTGAATGATATATATATACCTATATCTCAAATCACTCTATTTTATATTGTCATCTGTCGCATTGTCGTTTTAATTTTCACATTCTTCCATATACCATCCATTTACATAGAATATTTCACATTCCATTATTACCTTACATCATCAATCAGAAGAATATTTTAAAATATAAGAATACGTCATAAATACTTTATATATAACGTGAGCTTTGTGTGTGGTTATAACATAGTGCTTTGATTAAATACAGTTTTCTATCTATAAAGACTAACTGAAGCACATTAACAAATTTTAAAAGCGTTGTTTTTGGCATGGACTGAACATTTTAAGGTTATATTTGTACAAAAATACAAAATCATATATATCTAGTTTTTCGATATCATAATCGGATATACCATTATTCTCATATGCATTAAAAATCATTGATACACATTATTTCATTTTATACATATCAAAATTAATTCGCCGTGTAATTAAATTTATACATTTAAGTTTTTTTTTAATTTATTTAAGAGAGCCTTAATATCTGAGTCCATGCAATTAAAATAACCACAGACAGCGCTCAGTGTTTTAGGGTACGTAAGGGTGGCAGTACTAACGTAGTGTGTGTCGCGGCGCGCGCCTTTAGGTGGAACTTCTGACCCCTGCTCCGCACCTCCACCGCCACCATCACGGGGAGACCCCCGCGATTGTAGACCCCATCACCCCTGGCGCGCCACACACCACCACCGACACGTTTCAGACCGAGAGCGCTGCCCCGCTGCCGAACCCCAACTTGTCAACACAATCCTCAACTACCACATCTATATCCACTACCTTCTCTCCATCTCCTACCCCGACGACCGAACTTCCCACAGTCACGGAGGAAGCGGCCCCTGCCGCAGAAGATACCACTCTCGAGTTCGCAACTTCTAATATATATACCACGGAGGTTTGTCAACCGGTCTGCAGCTTTACGTGTCAAGTGCATGTGTTTTTGTGAGGGATTGCTCTGTCGCATGTTATCCGTACTGCTAGATATGTAGACAAAGTACAAAGTAGAAAAAATATTTTATATTGTTATTTCAAATATTACAGCTTACACAAGTGAACATTCAAGAGGAAACGACATATATTTTTTATATTTAAATAACACTTAGTTGCACATATAGTTGACTAACTTTACTTTTTTTTGTCAATAATTATGTTTTATACTTTAATCGAAACTAATATTTTATTCAATTTTATAAAAGTTGAAGCTGAACTAAAATTATTTTTTTAGCTAATGCAATAATTCTTAGGAATTTCATTTTGGGATTTAAACTTCCACTATTCGAATTTCAAATTTGAATTTACTTTCAATTTCGAAGACATAGGCGATAAAACAAAGGCTACTTATTTTTTAACGTGAATGTGAGCAAAACCAAAATAATGGTCTTTGAAAGAGATGAAGCCAGAACAGATGTAAGAGTAACAATAGGTAATGATGTACTAGAGCAAGTGGATGAATTTGTATATCTTGGATGTGAACATAGCCGAGATGGAAGGTACACTACTGATATAGAGCGAAGAGTAAATGCGGGAAATAGAGCGAAAGGAGCGTTGGGACAACTTCTCGGTAGCACCTCAGCCAGAAGGCACGTGTAGCATTACATAACTTGTTTGTCCCAACATTACTATATGGAAGCGAGAGTTGGGTATGCAGAAAAGAGTATGATAGTAAAATTAATGCGGTCGAAATGCGATCTCTGCGGAAAATCTGTGGAGTTAGGCTGACCGACCGCATTCGTAACGACGACGTAAGAGAGCGAGTAGGTATGAAAGAGAGTATTGGTGTAAAGATGCGAAAGGGAATGCTCCGATGGTTCGGACATGTGGAAAGAATGCCGAACGAACGCCTGGTTAAGAAGATATACAATGCGAAAGTGGAAGGATGTAGGTACCGAGGGAGACCGAGACTAACCTACCTAGACCAGATCGGTCACGTACTGAAGGAAGGTGGAGTCAAGAGTCTCCGAAACCGGCGAGCGTGTATGAAGAGAATTATGAATGTTGAGGAAGCGAGTGAAGTATGCAGAGATAGAGTTCTCTGGCACTCTGTTCTCTCTGCCTACCCTGCAAGGGATATGGCGTGATGATATATATGTATGTGTGTATGTGTACTTATTTTTTTTTTGTTCTTTTCTTAGTATAATTTATAAAAGTATTCATTTTGATTTGGAGATTATAATCATTTAAACCGCCAATATTTTTTTATATTATAGTTTTATCTTTATATTAGGTACTAAAGTAACTCATAACATAGGAGTTGTTTCAGAAATATCTAGAACCTATGCTTGCACGTTGTACCTACAACATTGCTATATTAATTTATTATTTTATTATTGATATATTAACATAGTATCAACTTTTTATTATTTTTGGCCAAAATTTATTTATACACCTTTATAACCTAAGTAGTAAGCAGAGTTATAAGGTAACCACAAGTTTAATTGTAATTTTTAGTCTCACATTGAAGGGGAAGAGCGTGCTCTCGTTTATCGGACTTGATATCGTCTGTAACTGTCCACACGATGAACTTGCTAATAATAGTCTACAGAATCTCACGATCGGCTAACGTAAGCGTATGCCATTGAACCAATAGGCAGTCTTATATGTAACAAATTAGCAGCCAATAACAGATTTATAATTATAAACAAATTTATGATTATAAAACAATAACAGATTTATAATTATAAACATATATTTAGATATATAATATTTAATCATCTATCCTCGCTTATTTTTTTTAGTCCTATTTAAAAAAAGAACATAACTTTATAAGTAGGTATCTCTCTTGTAATAGTTAATTGGACTTTATTTAAAAATAAAATAAATATCTAAGATATTTATTTTATTGGTAAATATTAAAATATAGGAATAATCTTAGCTATTTATTTTATATTGTAATATTTACCAACAACTTCTCAAGTTCAGTTATTTTTTTTTTACATGTTCTGTATACAGAAAAGGTGCAAAGCGCAACATTTTTTTATTTAATTTATTATAGAATTTTATGTACGAATAATATTAGTTTGATATGCATTTTGAATATCTACGTGTGTAGTTTTTAGTGTATTTTCATATAGTAGCTAATAATATAAAACGCTAAGTAGTTGATAATTAAATTTAATATATTTTATTAACATTTATAAATGTTAATTTCTAGATTTAAAAGCATGATTTGTGAACTAACTGAAATAAATAAATCTATAGTTATAGTGCTAAGACATTAGTAGTATCTAACTCTCCTGATGCACCTGTATCACTATGCGTTAATGCGTTCACAATACACAACTGGGCTAATATTTTAACGCATTAAATTTAAAATTATGTACTTAATCGATAATTGTTATAACACATAATGTTAATCGAATCGCACTTACAAAGGTTAACACTAAAATCGATGGAGCAGGAGCATTAGGTTTGTTATAGAAATCCACATAACAAAGTCACATACAGACAAAGTGGCTCACATTACACAAGAATGGAAACATCTTGCAATATCCAAATAAAATGTACAATATAATATTCATTATATATAAATATTTTATTCACAGGATCACAAAGTAACAATAACGGAGATGTCGGCCTCGCCCTCGGAGACTAGCAGAGTCAATTTCTCAGTAGTACCAACACAACAGGAAACACCAAGAAAAATTGACATACAATTTGAACCAAAAATCATGTTTCCAGAAACAACCACAATGGAATCTGAATTGGTATGATTTATATTTTTATATTATTTAAATTTTAACATTCACCTGTAAAAGTTGATAACTAATTGTGTGTGGAATTTTATTTAACTTAACAAAGTATTAGTTATTTCACGTGGTTCATGATCATTTTAGAATTAACTTTGTATAAAATATACCTGTTGAACTAATATGGGACGTGAAGACAACGATACAAAAATAAAAGGGTAAATACATATAAATTGTATTCGTACTTTCAAGTTTATAGAGGGTGTATATGTGTATTATACTAAAAGGTTTGCTTCATAGGCCTTCAATTACATACCAGTGGTGCTCTAAACTATCATCATCAAATACTTTAATTATTGTATAGTCAAATTATTAATTATTATGATTTTTAATATAATCAAATTGCGTTTAGCTTAGTCTTTATTGTATACTAGCAGACCCGACCACCCGTTGCTGTGGCTAAGGTAGCCTCAGTAACACGTGGTGGTTATGCTAATAAATTGTAGCTTATATGAAACGTTTGTACGTTTAACATAGCGTCATCTATTAAATACTTACTCAATCTAGTCAACAGATACCGCCATCTGCTAGAATCGTTTGGAGATAACAGATAATTGTGACTGTCAAATAATAGACGAATAATTTGCAATAAAATAATATTACTATAAATTGAAATGGAAGCTATCCTATCTTTTAAGTTGGATCAAACTACACATGCTGTGCAAATTTGATTAAATTAATAAGTATTATATAAATAATTATGTATATTTGTTTATTCTTAACAGCCATAACACCCAGCACTAAAGAAATAATCCTTGTATTGCGGGGGACTTAACAAACATATAATTAACGAACACAAACTGCACCCAGACTCAGAATAACAATTTGTGGACCGCACAAAGTATTGGCCTGCGTGGGATTTGAATCCACGGCACTGGCATTGGAGGTGTCAGTATCTTAATCACTACGGCATTTGTGCAGTCAAACAGGATAAACATTTTTATTGGTAATATACAGGGTGGAAGGGACCACTCCCGAAAACATAGACAGGTGACCCTACTAGTCCTACTTGTAATGATAGGCTAGAAAAAAAAACGATTCGGAAGAAAAAGATTTCTTTTCACAACAAATTTTAAATTTTATTCATATTCCATCGTATTAAGACAGTGCCATGTAACGATAATAACATAAAAAATACGTAACTTTACTCAGATGAGAAAAGACGCAATCTATTCAAAACTCACGATCATATGTTCAAGAGTTCAACGACCGCACGTGGTGAAAAAATTTTTTTCTTCCGAATCGAATTTTTTTCTAGCCTATCATTACAAGTAGGACTAGTAGGGTTACCTGTCTTTGTTTTCGGGAGCGGTCCCCTTCCACCCTGTATAAGATTACAAGTACAAAACTGTTTTGATTACATAATTGTTATTTCGTTATAACTTAATGTCATTACAATAATTTAGCATTTAATAAAAACAAAATAAAAATAATTAGATAAAAAAGTCATTCACAATCGGTAATTGACCTATCCATTAATTCGTCAATCGTATAAAAGGCATTTTGAGCGAGCCAGCGCCTGAGTTTAGTTTTAAAAGCTGTTCGCGTAACAGCCGAAGTCGCTGGCAATCCTGTTATATATTTGAGGGCCCATAATACGTGTCAATTTGCTAGACTATGACAGATGATGTAGCAGTGACGCGAGCCTGTCAGCCTGACGAGTGGTATAGCCATGTCTGTCTCCTCGCCTTTCATAACTACTCAAGTTGTCCCGCATGTACATACACTACCGTCCAAAAGTTTGGAAGCACACCTGTTTTCAAACAAAACAAATAAATGCCGACTAATAGCGGTAAAAATTAGCAATAATCTTAAGTTTTACAACCTTTTACGACTGTCTACACAAACACAAAAGGATTATTATCCTACATTCATCAAGTTTTATGGAATTCCTTAATATTGACGAAACACGTGTTTTATGACTTAATCCGTCGGCTACTTTATCCTATGCAATGGTGTAGTTTTATTGATAATGTTTGCTGGTTTTAACTTTTTTAGACCTTATTCAGTCGCACTTGAGCATTGGCACGTGAAAGTTGTGATATTAACATTGTCTGTATTCGAAAGATATCGGCTACTACTTTGACCGTATTTTTTCTTCTGAAAATGGCAAAACGCAAGCAAATCACACTTGAACAGCGAAGCGCTATTTGCACTCTACGCGAGGAAGGATACAGTGAACGTCAAATCGCAGAAAGGCTCGGAATTTCTTGTAAAGGTGTCCACTATACCCTTGCTAGAAAACAAGAAACGGGGAAAAATGAAGATAGAAAGAGATCTGGTAGGCCCAAATCCACAACAAATCAAGAGGACAACTTCATTAGAGTTCTTTCTAAACGGAATCGACGCTTAACTGCACCACAGATCACTGCAGCTCTGAATGATACGCGAGAAACACCCATTTCAACAACTACTGTTAAAAGACGCTTACTGTCTGCGGGATTAAGAGGATGTGTTGCTGCTAAAAAACCCAAACTAACAAATCGACATAAGAAAAATAGACTAGAATGGGCAAAAGCGCATAAAAACTGGACTATAGAACAATGGGAAAATGTCCTTTGGAGTGACGAATCAAAATTTCAGATTTTCGGATCCAATAGACGTGTCTTTGTACGCCGGTCAAAAGAAGAGAGGGCTTCAGAGGCATGTACAGTGCCTACCATCAAACATGGTGGTGGTAATGTCATGGTTTGGGGGTGTTTTGGCAACAGTAAACCCGGCAATCTTGTGAGGATAACCGGAAAATTAAACAAGGAAGGCTATTTAAAAATTCTCCAAGATTCTGCCATACCCAGTGGACTAAGTCTCATTGGTTCTGGATTCATTTTTCAACAGGATAATGATCCTAAGCATTCGTCTAAATTGTGCCAGAACTTTTTAAACAAGAAAAAAGCTGAAAACATTTTAAACATCATGCAATGGCCATCTCAATTCTCCCATTGAACTTGTTTGGGATGAAGTTGACAGGAGGGTGAAAAGTCGTTGTCCTACGAGCTCAGAACATTTGTGGCAGCTATTAGAGAACGAATGGAACAAATTAGATAAAGATTATTTTAAAAAATTGATTAATAGAATGCCCAGAATATGTGAGAAGATTATAAAGGAGAAAGGTGGACACTTTGATGAAGCTAAAATTTAATCTAATTTACCATTGTATATTATTTTTTTATTTTGTTTAAGTTAGTTTCTGTTTGTTCTTTATTTTTTTATCAATACATTTAAATTTAAATGACTTAGTTTGGTTTTATTCGATTTTACCTTGCTGCTTCCAAACTTTTGGACGGTAGTGTACATATCTGAAATATTACTATACATGGGAAAGTTAATATTTCCAGTGAAACAAAGAACGGTCTAACTGAAGTTTTTTGTGTGACTTTTACAATAGCTCGAACAGCCCGCTTTTGCATTCTGAACACACGTAGTCTGTCAGCAGCTTGACTACACAACTCAGCTCCATACTGTAGGACTGAGTGCACAGTCGCGAAATAACAGGTCCGCATGACATCAGCAGATCAGCAGAACACGCGACAGACAGCAAAGCGCGTAGCAAGCGCTGCCAAGCCTGGAGCACAACTTATCAATATGCGAACTCGAGGTTACACCCTTGTCTACCTCAAAGCCTAGAAATCTAGTACTTTCAACTTGTTCTATTTTCAATCCGTTTATCATTACGTGTAAGTTTCTAGTTTGGCGTCCTAATAAAGAAAAATGTATGGTAATGGGTCAAAAAAATATATTATGTATATATTTATAATTATGTATCCGGAAAACTCACTCTGATCAGTGGAAACGTAGTTACGTATCGCAAGTTCTAAAAATTAAGAATTTAATAATAGCTGATATAAAAGTCAAACATTGAAGAGATTTTCTTAAAATACTATTATATAGTTTAAGTTAATCAAATCCAACCATCGTTTATTAAACTATAATGTTACAGGCAAAGCGCACATATGATCTTAAAACTCTTATCGAGTCGAGGGCAAGCCAATCCTACCTAATGGAAAGTTGCTTTGTGATATTATAAGATAGCGTGAACTATTTAAAGACTATCATTTCTCTTTGAAGACGACCAAATTGTAATCGGAGCATAACGTCGACGCTAGCAAATTAAATCATAAAATCTATTTCATTATATACATGTAGATATATATTTGTTAGGATTTTTATGATATTATATAGCGAAGAGTATTTAATGTTGCCCTATTTTTTAATTCATTAAAAATGATGATAATTTAGAGACGCTGGTACATTTATATGGGCTCTAACCTTTTGTAAATACCTTTT
This sequence comes from Lymantria monacha, assembly GCA_905163515.2. Lineage (NCBI taxonomy): Eukaryota > Metazoa > Arthropoda > Insecta > Lepidoptera > Erebidae > Lymantria > Lymantria monacha. The sequence continues at coordinate 12,131,636 of LR991098.1, read as the reverse complement.
TTCTATCTATCTGTACATATCAACGTTGTCTTATCGTCTGTAATCACAACACATCGTGTGAGCGTCAGCATGGCACTTTCAGCAAACAGTAATAATCCGTGAATCCAACGAACTACCCTCGATGTCGTCAACGGAACGAGAGACGTCTGTGACGTCACCGTCTCCGCCGCCTTCATCGGAGATCCCAACGCAGCCAACGATGCCAGTAGTTATAATTACAACTAAGCCGACGCCGATGCCGACCACCTTGCCGACTTCAACATCCTCAGTAACACCTATGCCAACGACACAGGCCATCACGACAACACTGCCTACTACCACGCCCCCGCCAGAAACAACGTTGCAGGAAGTCACTAAACAGGTCCGTAAGGAATTATATATTACGTCCAAATTATATTATTTTTACGAGTAAGTATGTTGAACCTGCGGTACATCATATTAATTCGAACCGTACTCTCAACTAACTCTGACGGCCCCTTCACACATATATGTATGTACTAGTTATTCATCATCATCTTTCTCTTATCTCAATGACTGGGGAGTCGATATAATATTTACTCATTTATCGTATACTAGCAAAGCCAGGCCGTTGGTATGTTTGTAGAAGTCGATATATCGCAGCGCCGCCTGGTGGCCAGTTACATCAATAGCATGTAAACCTTCTCCGTGAAAAAATACGTATACACACCAATTTTCATAATATCGGTCAAACAGTTTCTGAGTTTAGCGATGTCGTATATACAAACATGCTCTTTTATAGATATAGATACTGCAAATAGTTCTAGCAATAGCTTTATGGCTGGTCGCCTGCCTGACATCAAACCTCCTTGGGAATATAATTGTTAACTATACCTACAATGGAGTTGATCTAGGTCTATTTAAAGCACTTAGTCGTCTTGTACGACACCCATGAGCAAAGTAAGGATTGTTAGTATTTGTAATAATCACACAGCAAACCAAACAGTATGTACTACTTATTACACTTGTTTATTAAAAACAAGTCGATAGAAACTGATTTGTTCACATTTTTATACGACACTTTGTCGTATAAAAATGTGAACATTCAAATTATATTTTTATAAAAATATTTCTAGTTTCGTGGCTTTATTTTTAAAAGGGTAAGCAAACAAATAACATGCTCTCAACTACGTCATATAGTTTGGGCAAATATTATACACCTGATTATGAAACTGAGCACAATCTATATAATAATCTATAAAAGAGGATGTTTGTATATATATGACATCGCTAAACTCAGAAACTATTTGACCAATCATTATGAAAATTGTTATGTTTATGTATTTTTTGACAAAGAAGGTTTACATCCCCATAGATATAACTCGCCACCAGTCGACAGACTGGTGGCGAGTTATTCTGCGGTATATCGACTTCAATAAACAAACCAACGGGCTGGGTTTACTAATTAAAAATATAATTGAGAAATAATGACTTCTAATGTTTACGCGAGTATTACACATTTGAAATAAAACTACTTTTACGGATTCTATCGCGTTTGTATTTGATTTATAATTTCCCGACGTTTCGAACACTTTGCAGTGATCATGGTCACGGGAGGACTGAGGTGTCTTACGTCCACTATGTCATTGTTATTACAGAAATTTATTTATATCTACCCTATAAGATATTAAATTTTGACCCACATATTTATACAAAATTAATACAAATTCATTGCCAGTACAAAAAGAGAATGATTCTATATATAAAATTTATGTTGTTCATGATTTGCTATTATTAAGGTATTTAATTTATGATAATGATTATTGTGGCAATTTTACAATTTTTACAAAACTAACAAAAACTATTCAGCTACTACTTGTTAAAGTAATTGAGAAATGTGCAGGAAATCTCAAGACTATATTATATATATAAAATTTTCCTATTCCTAGAATATTTTCATTTGATTTGGCTGTATCCACGTGTGAATAGGCCTTTATGAGAGTACCGTCTTAAATTTAATGTTTTTTTTGTAGTTTGTGATTGGCAATTTTGGGCTTTCATTTTTAACAAAAACTTTTTCTAAATGTTTATCGGCTTGGCCTTTGGTGTATAAAAAAATTGTTGTTGAAATTATCTGTTATTTATTCAATTAATATTTACTTCAATTGTAAATTTTATTGTCTTCTTTCCTTATATAACGTTTCCTATACCTTACTTTTGTATATGGCAATGGTTTATAATGTTGCACTTTAAAAAATTAGTTAAATTTAGATTTAATATTTTAATGTTGTACACTCACTTTGCGATACCCTAATGAGTCGTATTCTATCCATTATACGATAAACCTGGTATCCACCCCCATGGGTTAATTTAATTTGTTTTAAATAAAAATCGTTTCCTTTTTAGTATGATGACATGGTATAAATAAAATTCGCCACAACCTTTCTCATCCGTGAGTGATCGTATAAAAGAAATAAACGACACAAGCATATAACATCACTGTAAGAGAAGAAAATATTGAAATAAAACCCCATACCAAACCGTCTGTCCAGCGTGGTATAGTTGATTATTTTCCCTCCAATCGTGGAATGGGGCTCGAGCCCAGAAATGGGATATATATAAGCCAGAATGACGAATCTCTTTTACTTTAAACAGCTGTGTAGCTACGAACACCGTAGCCGTTTCAATTTAAAAAAAATACGAAACCAGACTTAACTATTTCTAAAATTAGTGTATTAAAAATTCAGGTTCATAATAATAGATATCATATGTTATAACTATTAATTATATATTGATGAATTTTATAGGAAATTATGCCAACGGAGGGTAGAAGTACTATAACCGGACAGACTACAGAGACTGTGTCTGTTGTGACATGGGCAATACCAGTCAACCAACCGCCCACGTTAAAACATCACATGAAGAAGTTAGCCCTCGTTGCTGGCAAGGCCTTCAGGTGAGAACGAGCGCATATGGATTAAAATACATAAAGTCATATTAAACTATATTTAAGTTTTTTTTTATAAATACCCGATTACGAAACGAAAAATGATGTCACAAGCGGGGTTCGAACCCGCACCTATTGGGAATCCGGCCCAACCGTGCTGCCACTTACACCATCGTGAACTATTTTAGGACATGCAAATTTAGCTTCATATTATATCTTACGTCTTCAAGGTGACGTATGCCATCTATCGGACAATGTTTACACATTGTATAGGCTTAATACTTCAAACTTTACAGTTAGAATTGTATTAAACGATGACACAACGAAACTATGAAGCGACCTATACCAATTGCATGTAATACGAGTAAGATAAAATTTACCCCAATTACTTGGAGTCAATACAATATGTACTCTTCTTTCATCATACATATGCTTAAGTTATTGGTTTTAGTTTTAAGACAGGGCGACTGCCTAACGTCATCTCTCCTTGGGAATGAGATCACGCGCCTATCTCTAATGCAATCACCCGTCTGTTTCTAATTAATGGCGAATAATATGCTTATTTTCCGTGTGGTGACGGAGTAAGAATACTATTCACCACCCCATATCTTGCCTGTGGGTGATCGTACGAGACGACTAAGGGATATAAAACGTATGTAATATCTATGCGAGAGAAGGAAAACTCGAAACAAAACCCCATACCAACACGTCTGACCAGCGCGGTATAGTAGGTTAATTTCCCTCCCATTATGTAGGAGGCCCGAGCCCAACAGTGGTACATTTATGGGCTGTGATGATGATGATGAATATGCTTATTTGCAATTATTTTTTCGTATTCTAGGTATATAATCCCAGCAGACTTATTCACGGACCCGGAGGAAGGTAGCAATTTGACATTCACAATGTACGAGGCAGAGAATGTGCCGCTCAGCAAAAATTCCTGGATACAGTTCATACCGTCGGCGCGCGAAGTATATGGATTGTAAGTGTTGATTGAATACGTACATTAGTATACTATTAGAATATGATGATATTTATATAATGATTCATTATTTGCTTAAGAAGAACACACGCCATATTACGAATGATATAAGTATGAAAGTTTGGGAAGATGTTTGTTAGTCAATCATGCGTAAACCATTGAATAGATTTAGATAAAAATTAGCACATAGATAGACGATTTCCTGGATTAACACATAGGCTATTTTTATCCCAGTAATATGTTCCCTTAGGATAATAGTTCAACTTTGGGAAAGTTACTTTTCACGCGGGAGAAGCTGGGTGCAGAGGCTAGTATATCTTATCTATACATATAAATAAATTTGAAGTGTCTGTTTGTAATTCTAAATTAATAATTTTCACTAAATGTATATGAAAGTATATAGGTACATATATAAAATAAATCGTATTTTTAATTTTTTTTTTCTGTGTGTTGTTCTGGCCAATCTGAAATGACTGGACCAATTTTAACAAGACATTCACTGGCAGGTAGCTGATGTTATAAGGAGTAACTTAGGCAATTTTTATTACAAAAAAATAGAGTTCCGTAAAAACAAAGTTAATACCATTGAGAGATGCCGAATGACACCGAATGCGCCTAAGGAAGAACATAATGCGAAATCTAGTATTATATAGATTTTCTACGTTTACTAATGTATATAGGTTTGAACTTTCAAACATATTATTGTTGTATCTAAATTCAATACATTATATTTATATGAAATTAATCCATGCATTGCAGGGAGTTTACAAACACCTAATTAACTGACACAAATTACACCTAGACCCAGAACCACAAATTTGTACTGTCCTGCGTGGAAATGGCACCCATAACATTTAGAATGGTAGTTTGGTATCTTGACCACTACAACATTTAAGCAGTCAATGAAATTAATTCAATATTTTTTTTATAAATTAAATAACAATATTTTACCATTATTTTATAAATTGAACTTATAGATATGACAGGAACCTGTATTGGCTTATACTTGCAGTTGAATTGTAAATCAATATTGCTTAACCATTAGCCCATCCTCGTAATAGTTAACCTTATAATAGTAAAAGTAAACGATGTTGACACATTATGTTCTTAACTTGATAGACTGGAAATGTATTTTCTTAACTAAACCATATTTACAGGCCGCTAGAAGCCCACGTGTCTCGCTGGAACTTCATAGTAGAAGCTCAAGACAGCGAAGGACTGGTAGCTCGCGGTCCCCTCGACATCACCGTTCAACAACACAAAAGTGGCCGCACAATCAACCACCAGTTCGTCATGGAGTTCAAACTTAACAAAGAGTATAGCGTCGCTATCGATTGGCAAATACGAGCACTTGAAGGAATTGTTAATCTCTTCAGAGATACCGACATGGATCACCTTACTGTATTAAATACTACACAGAATGGTGATATGTGCGAATTCATATGGACTAACGACACTTTACCTAAGGATCCCGCTTGCCCAATGGATTACATCAGTCGCCTGATGAAGGTATGTCTTTTTCCATCTGTATTTAGATGTTCTATATAGAATTTTCTTTATAGATCTGCGTTTTTATCACATGGGATACATATATATATATATATATATATATATATATATATATATATATATATATATCTCGTATAATAAAGATAATTCTTCTTCTTCTTCTTTTTATGTATTGGCAATCAGCTACTTAAATGAGCTATTGTTGCCAGTGTCGAGTTATAATTATCTTCAAGTTTTTAGTGTATTCAGATTAGTCATTGTCCGTCAGTAAGTCAAATTGTCGCCATCAACAGTGCTATGGCCGCACTATTAATGGTATCTTGTGGGAATTTTGATGGAAAACGAAAACGTTGTAAAGCACTTTTATATGATATTCACTACATCTCAGCAGTTCAGTCACATCATATTACATAAAATACCATAAACATTATCTAATATAACACGTTAAAACACTAAAATATCGAATATAATACAAGAGCACCACATGACGTTTTAGATTCCCGCTAAAAGTCTCTAAAGATAATTAATGGTGGTAGGACCACGTTGTTGACAGTTTTCTGTATACAGCCACGGGTCGGTCCGCCCGGGGTAGTACCACACTCTCACAGAATATCGACGTCTGTGTAATGGCAATGTGCTATTGCGCTTCGTTCGGTGAGTGAGAGAGTCGGAAGCCCAACTGGGTGGGTTTGGCTTTGTATTGGTAGGCAGTAGCCTAGCTATACCCTTGGTATAGCAAATATGAGCGGCAATAAAACTTACCATCAGGTGTGCTGCTTGCTCGTTTGCCACCATATGCAATAAAAAAAAAGAACTAATTGTTGCCATTCCATTTCCAACTTTCTAAAATAGAGAGAAGAATTGCCACTCTAACCCGTTTATAAATACATACCATCTATACATTGAATTTAGTGAGGAGTTTTATTCGTGCTATTTCACATTTTTTTATATCTTTAACTATAGATACAGATATCCATACATAGGATATGGTCCATACATAGGATTAAAGTCAGGATTATTATATTCGTGGCATTCCACGTAATATCTTTAACTGTATAGATACCATCTACGATCTATACATTAAATATATTGTATTCCTGGTATTCTACGTGATGCCATCAACCGTCCATATATTGAATTAAGGTCAGAAGTATCCCATTTGTTACGTTTTACGTAATATTTTTATATCTTTATTTAAATTCGTACATATAGAGGCCAGCACGCTGTGTGATAGCGGCTACGAATACTACCAACCATTACTTTGCTCATGGATGTTCTAAAAGACGACTAAGAGCCTTATAACGACCTCGAACAACTCCATCTGATGTCATTTCGCCACCAAAAGTTATAAAACTATTGCCAATAACTTTATATATGAAAGAAGAGTACCTACATCTTGTATTGACCCCAAGTAATTCGGATAAGAGTAGGAGAATGATGATGATTTAACTTAATACATATTAGTTATGAATAAATATACCCTTAATGCGACCCAATACAAAATCTCCAAGTATTTACGCCCAATCTGACAGATTTGAGAAAAATATCACGCAAAGGCAGGATCAGAGTTTATTTGATAGTATCAGGGCTCAGTTGCGGCGAACACTTTTGAACGCTAGCTGCATAACATGAGCTATGGGTATTCGCAATACCAAAACGCTATACAACATCGATGCAATGTAATTTTTTCGTGTTTTATCTTATATAATCTATACCTCCCAAGTAAAACAGATCTTTGATTATTTTTTTTTTGTTATCAAAAAAGAACTATTGATATTTCAACCGGTTTTTACGACTCCCAACATTATATTCGTATTCTGTAAGGCCCGCAAAGACATCAATATCATCCTACTTCCACCCCAATTATTTATGGCCGACGCAACAAACATCCTTCTTTCATCGTTGCAGAAGTTTTGGAAATAGCTTTTGACCGGTTGCTTGTCTAGCCTATGTGGTATCAACATTATCTTGCTCCTATCCCAATTAGTTAGGTCGACGCGATATATACGACTCGTTTATCGTACATATTATAAGAGATATTGGCATTAGTTTTATGACCGACCGCCTGACTGACGTCATCCTTCCTTGGGAATATACTTGTTGACTAGAGGACATCAGATGGAGTTGGTCCAAGTCAATTTAAAACTCTTATTCATCTTTTATTACACCCATGAGCAATGTAAGTGTTGGTGATTGGTATTCGTAGCTGCCACCACACACCAAAGGGTCCCTTACAGATATAAAGATCTAATAATGACTTGATCTATGTTTTAGATCATGGAATCTGAGACGAGCACAGGTGAGCCATCGGCGGGTTTGACACGCGCCATGCAGCCAGAGCTGAAAGTGTCACGAGTGCGTTGGCGCGGTGCCGGTCGTTGCGCTCACACGCCGCCTGCTACCAGGGCGCCTGATACCTACCCGCCAGTCACCAGGAACCAGGTCGATCACATTACAGCTACCGTCGGCCATCTACTCGTCTACAAAGTTCCAGAGGTATGTATTTAAATTTCTTGTTGAGACGCAGGATAGATGATTAGTTTTTTTTTTATTTCTAAGAACATCAACCTGCACTAAGGAAATAATCCTTGTATTGCGGGGGACTTTACAAACATAATTAACGCAAAAAAATTACACCCAGACTCAGAATAATTTATTGATTGCACAAAGTATTGTCCTGAGAAGGAATCGAACCCACGACACAGGCACATAAGGTCAGGATCTTAACTACCACGCCATCTGTGCAGTCATAATATTAATATGTGTATCTCTTTCTTACTTCTGTCTCGCTCATATCCTTATTTTTGTCTACAACCGCGAGCGTGTTGCTCCTTACAAATTATTAATAATATAGGTAGAAATGTGATTATTAAAATAAAAAATGATACAAATGCCCTCACTGTTCACTTATTTGCGCCCACTGCTTCAAGAGCAGCTTCGAGGAGCTATTTATTTAATATATAGGTACACCAATCTTTTTTGTTCCATCCCCATAGCTTTGGATTATACATATAGTTCCATTTCTTTTTGTCTATATGTTACACATTTCTTTTCTTGCTGTAACACTTTGTCTTCGATATTTTCTATAAATGTTAGTCTATCCTAACAAGTGTTACTTCACAAACTTACAAATATCAGAGAAAATTTCTAAAACAAAAATCGTACCTTTCGTTTCAGGATACATTCTTCGATCCAGAAGATGGGAGTACCCGTAATTTGGCACTGTCTCTTCGGTATAGCGACCGTACAGAAATACCTGAGGGACACTGGTTACAGTTTGATGCCAAAAATCAGGAGTTCTATGGTCTACCAGCACCAACTGACGAGGGCAGCGTATCATATCAACTGGTATGCACATTTCTATTATTGTTACAAAATTGTACCTTTTTGTAGCAAGTGCAACTGATGTATGGATTTTATGGTAGTTTAAGGAAGTAGCGCCACCTACCGCGCCTAGTGTTGTCTATGTTTAGGTCTAAAAAGGAAGGCTCTGCTGGGATTTCGTATCCATTCAGTGTTTGTAAAGAGTCATTCATCACAGGCATTTAGTATTTATTGGAATATAGCCTAATAATAATATATAATAGTATAATTACTTTAGTATAGTCTAATAATAATAATACTCAGTCATAGTAAAATATTAATATATTTAAGTGCTTGGAGGTGTTGGAAAACCCCAAAAATCTTTTTGCTCGACACAGAATTTGAACTGAAAACCTGTGGGTAAATTCTCGTCATACGAATAGAAACGAAAGAGAGATAAAAAAACGAATTAGAACTTTTTTAAGTGTGATTGGTCCGTTCTCGAAGACTCATCGAGATCGAACCAATCCCGTTTAAAAAAATGCTTAAATTACAAAATCAAGATAAATTTAGGGTAGTATCTGCGAGAGTAACCAAGTGATAAAATACTAGATTAACGAAATGGATAATTACAAGTCTTAACTAATCTAGTAATTTACTCTGAAGCATTGTAACCATACTAATTTGTTGGAAAACATTTTACAAACAAAATTAAATTATGCTTTTACAGTCTGATTAATCCAATTGAATGCTTTCAAATATTTAAAGTCATAAATAAATCAATTCCAGATCGCAGAAGATTCCAGTAAGAAGAGCGCCTACGACAGTCTTATTGTGGAAGTGGTAAAGGCTCCTACAATCCGTCCGACAGTCGAATTCCATATGACTATGGAATATCCATTCTCGAAACTTGCCTATGATGCCAATAACAAGCGGAAAGTTGTTGAGAAACTTGCTTTGCTGTTTGGACAGAAGGGAACCGATAATATCAGGATACACAGCATTAATGATAATCCGTCTACTATCATTTGGTGAGTTGATCTTTTCTAATTATTGACCTATAAAATAGTTTATATCCCGAAGAGGGCAAGCAGAGGTTTCACCGAATAATCCTTAATCCCATATAATAATGGACAAAAAAAGAACGTCTGGTTAAGAAGATATACAATGCGAAAGTAGAAGGATGTAGGTACGGGGGTAGACCGAGACTAACCTACCTAGACCAGATCGGTCATGTACTGAAGGAAGGTGGAGTCAAGAGTCTCCGAAACCGGCGAGCGTGTATGAAGAGAATTATGAATGTTGAGGAAGCGAGTGAAGTATGCAAAGATAGAGTTCTCTGGCACTCTGTTCTCTCTGCCTACCCTGCAAGGGATATGGCGTGATGTATGTATGTATGTATGTATAATGGGCAAACTAATTGCCCGTGTACCAAATTTCAAGCTAGCTTAAACAGCTAAATTAAATATTGCTCGTGTACCAAATTTCAAGCTAGCTGTTTAAATTTTGCCGATAAAATGAGATAAATTTGCAAAAGAAACACCAATAACACTTATTTTTTTTGTCCAACACTCGATTCGAACATAGAACTTCAAGCTCTTAGCATATGTCACTGGATCTACGAGGTATCTAAGTATAGACTAGCTCGATTCAATACGTAAGGGATGCTAACTTTTTACGCGTCGGCTGAAATCTATAATGGATCAATTTTTTAGTTGTTCGCACTCAGCTTGGGTTACGGAGTAATTAAGGCTATATTGGTCCTTAAAACTAGCTCGCATCCACTACACGGACTTTTAGGTGGTCCTCTAACAACTTATAAAAACCCGATTACGAGTGAAAAATGATTGTAACAAGTGGAATTCCAACCCACATCTATTGAAAATCCGTTCCAATCGTGCTGCCACTTACACTACCGTGAACTATTGTAGGACATTCAATTCTCGCATCGTATTATATTTTCGTTTTTAAGGAGAGGTCTTTAAAATCTTGTATATTTAACTTCAGAGGTAATATCATTCTATTAGTATACAGGGTGAAGGGGACCGCTCCCGAAAACAAAGACAGGTAACCCTACTAGTCCTACTTGTAATGATAGGCAAGAAAAAAAATCCATTCGGATGAAAAAAAATTTTTTTTCACCTCGCCAGGTCGTTGAACTCTTGAACATATGATCGTGAGTTTTGAAAAGATTGCGTCTTTTCTCATCTGAGTATAGTTACGTATTTTTTTATGGAATTATCGTTACATGGCACTGTCCTAATACGATGGAATGTGAAAATAACTTAAAATTCGTTGTGAAAAAAAAATTCAGCCAAATCGATTTTTTTTAGCCTATCATTACAAGTAGGACTAGTAGGGTCACCTGTCTTGGTTTTCGGGAGCGATCGAGGTCGAGTTAAAACGTATGCTATTTGATCGAATCGATAGTCAACACCTGCTCATCGTGGTTATTATAGCATTGTCACTCATTGGGCAGCCTTCTATAAACTTCTATTAACGTCGTATATGGAAAGGGATGGATATATTATAACATAAAAAAAATAATGTTCAAACTAACGGATTTGCGGCAGATGTAATTTTATTGAGACTGATAATTGTATCTATAGTAAGTATAGTGATGGTCAAATTTTTTGAATATTTTATTCCTGATAATGGCAAACGAACAAGTAGCACACCTGATCCTAAGTGTTACTGGCCGCTGCCTACAAATGAAATCTCCAAACCCACCCAGAAAGTTGGCCTGCCAACTCTCTCGCTCACCGAACGAACACACTTATCGCCTTTGTTGATTTTCTGCAAGAGTGTGGTACTACCCCGGACGGACCGGCACGCTGCTATAGATAGAAAACTATCAACAATGTGGTTCTACCTCAAAGATTTTCTAATTTTACATTATTTTTTTATAATACAGTTTATCCACCTTATACATCTGTGGGGCTGAGGTAGATTGTTATTTTAATTCATCAACATGTGACAGAATGTTTTTTATATTTCAAATCTATCTACTTTCCTAGAATCTCACTATCATAATGATTTCTAATGTTTACGCGAGTATTACACATTTGAAATAAAACTTGTTATTACGGATTCTATCGCGTTTATATTTGATATTTAATTTCCCAACATTTCGAACACTTTATAGTGTTTATAGTCACGGGAGGTCCCTCCCTGAACGTCCGTAAAAAAAGAAAAAAAAGGAGTCCTTAAAATAGTTTTATTTCAAATTTCCCTATCAATTACCTGCTTCTGCCGCCAGATTAATTGTTCGATTACTTTTCAAACTTAAATTTTATTGCTTTCTTCAAATCATATTTAATATTATCAGTCTTCATATCCTATTATAACAAGTCAACATAACATGTTTTCCTGAAATACTGCTGGCAGAAGAGAATAGGTTGATGCATAATTTCGATTAAGTTGTACGACTGGCCACTTGCCTAATATCTACCCTATACATTTCTTGGGAACTTTTTGACCACGCGACTCTAGAACCAATTAGCACAGTTTGATGTAAAGCAGCTTAATATAGACCTGGGTAAACTTTATTTAATGCAATCTGGTCAACAATTACACTCCTAAAGAGGCCGGTCATAAAATTATAGGCAAAACTTTTGCAATATGTACGATGCAAAAAAGTGCATATTACGTCGCCTCCAAGTAATTGGGATAAGAGCTAGACGATGAAGGTGTAAAGCAGCTTCATCTACTTTTACAACACCCCTTGTACAACGTTAAGTTGATAGTATACCGGAATCGACTCCAGCACCCACAAACTTGGGAGATTAGCCATCGCATCGAGAAGAAGGGGTATTAGTTGCCTGTTACCACTAGCCTATAGTATTGTTAATGTTGTCAAAATCTTTTAACAGGTACAACACAAGTTTGCCAATGGACCGCTGCCCTAAATATGAGATTGATGAGCTTCGCAGAATGATTATCATCGATGAACGCGGCTCTATGGGCGGCGCATTAAAAGAGATCGTTGACCAAGTGTTTGACAAAGAAATGAAAATCATGTCCATAAGGCTGATACCTCTTGGACTTTGTGCCGAGCAGCAGACTAAAATACCGAAGACGACTATACAAATACAAGCTGCAGGATTTCCGAACTTACTGAACAGTAAGGTGAACGATATGGTCGATCACGCTTATTTGGTGACATTCATTATACCAGCTGTTGTGATCGTCTGTATGATTCTTCTCGCTGGTATCATCGCTTGCGTGTTGTACAGGAGACGGCGAACAGGTATAACATTCATATAGTTTTTAGTCTCTAAATCTAAACACATAGCAATTGTGTTCTTCATTGTAGTTAGTCCCAGAAGAGTGATACTGTCCGTTTTTCTAGTGATCCTTCAGTTTTAGGTTTGAGAAAATTTGGAGCGATGACATATTGTATTCTTAACCCATACCCACGCGGGGATATACATTGACTTACGAAAATAATTTGAATCACGAATTAGTTTACCTTGCATATTATGAATACACAACTAAACATTACAGGTAGATATAAAATTTTAGTTTGTTGTAAAGACTGACCGACCAATTCCACCTAGTTCCATCTTATCTGATGTCATTATATTTTATAATTCCGTGCGTTCAGGCGTTTCTGCCATACCATACCACTTTAATCACTCTTACAGCTTACATAGGTCCTTTTAAGATCTCCGGTATCCGTGCTGCTGTACTGCTGCGTTTATCGTAACTGTACATATTCTTATTTGTTGCCTGAACAGTCAATTTCGCTTCATGTCTCTCGCATTGCATCGGAAAGAATTGGAATCAATCTTTTTCCACTCCTACTCTTTAACTTTCACGAATGTGTGATGGGACAAATTCCCAATAAAAACAATATTAATTTAACTTAAAATATTTCCAAAAGGTCACACTAATCAATCTATCACAAATTATACTATAAGTTATTTATCATAACTATATAGGTACGTTGACCAGCTATGTGGATTTTAAAACTGGTGTAACTGATAATTTTGTTGGAATTTATTATAACAAAATTATATTCTTTTGTGTTAAATTTTGATAAAACACTAATCCGTAGTTTCAATTCTATAGGAGATGACCATACCGAAAATGCTTGATTTAATAAGGTGACTTTGTGTTAACAAATAAATTCATTATATCACATATTCTAAATTAAATGTCATCGCTTTCCACTTATAGGTATTTACAGGCTATTTATTTTAAAAATATCTTCACAGTAATGCTTTTATCCACAAAAAATCAAACGGCTTAGAAATTATTCTTCATTCGACATGAACTTATAGACACGTTAATGTTTTAAAATTACCTAAATCACATAAAGTAATTGAATAATAGTTGCAAAAACAATCAAGTAGTTGCTGTCACCTAAATATCCACTGGCACAAAAAATTACTAGCTTCGAATGTCAATAAGTATAATTAACAATTTTCTGTCGAATTAAATCATTAATTTGAATTAATTAATTTAATAATTAATAGTTAATTCAATAGATGTAATTCAGAATAGGTATATAGAACATACATAACCTTGTTCTTGTATTTAATATTGCCAAACCCGGTTTGTCTTGAATTTTCAGATTTTATGGCATTTTTTTCATTGCCAAAGCAAATGCAAAATTTAAATTAATATACCTATACATAACAAAATAAAAATATATTTTTGTTTAGAACCATTAAATATGGTATAAAGGAGTTTATGGGTCGAAAATACCTATAAAGTATGTTAATAGAATGTGTTTTTTATTTTAATTGGAAAATATTTTGGCTATAATTAACAATCGTAGGTGTTTCAGGGAAAATGAGCATGGGCGACGAAGAGGAGCGGCAGGCTTTCCGATCAAAGGGCATACCGGTGATTTTCCAAGATGAGCTAGAAGAACGCGGTGACACGGAACCGGTGCACAAGAGCCCTGTGATCATGCGCGAGGAGAAACCACCGCTGTTACCTCCTGCGCCTGACTACCGTACCTCCGCGCCACCCGACGACGCGCCTTACCGCCCACCGCCCCCATTCGCCGCAACGCGAACGCCTCCTCGCCCCAAAGCCACGCCCACCTACAGAAAGCCGCCACCATACGTACCGCCATAATTCTATAACTGCACATTCAACATCTCAACACTCCGCCAACTTGCTACAAATGTTCTGGAAGGTTCATAAAAGCATTTTACCTTCGTACATACTAACGGCTCACCTAGTCAACACGCCGCCGCTATTTACATTTCGACGATTTATTTATTATAACTTCGTTCAGTGGCATTTAACGCACTGTGGTGCATTTATAGTTAGTATCTAAATTTATCGCCAGGAATTGTGCACAATTTACTTGACTTCGAATTCGTCTATTGAACGTCATAGTATAATGGTGACGTTTATCGATGTTTCAATTATGTAAAACTGAGACTTCATAAACTATAAAGTACCTAGTGTTATTGTTGAAGTAGATGATGTTACATTAGCTCATAGAATAAGACGAAATTTGATCGAACGTGTGCGAAAGGTTGCATTATAAGTATTTAAATTAAATTTTTACACGCTACGAAAATAATGAACGAATATTATAAACTTTTAAGGACTTTACTTATAACTTTCCTATGCATTATTTAGTTATTAAAACTTCAATTTGATATAGGTATGTCAATTATGAAATTTATGCGTACTTAACTACCTATAACATATTGATAATAAGGACGGATGCGACGCAATAACGGCCTTCTATCCCTTTTTTATGACGAGAAAAGCCTTCTCGATAGGTACCGAATGCAAGACTAATTAGTGTTCGGGATAAACCATATTTCACGAGATTGCACTTATGCATACGTCCGTTACGCAGCTAATACCCATCTGGCCAAAGATAAAGTCAAGATTTATTCATATTTTCAAGTCTTAAAAATTTCTTGTAACATCTAAAATATCGGATCTCTCTGAACCTAATCTTATGAATTTCTAACAACTCGTTTCTTTGCTATCATACCAAAACAATAATGCAAGTGGTTTGGCTAAAAATGTGCCATTATTCTGACAGTTGTTATTTAATGTAATTTAAAATAAACATATCGAAATTGTAACATTTTAGCCTTTAGCGTAGATCTTCCATACACGTTATATTTATAATTAGTGCGTGTGAATGTGAAATACATTTGAAGATTCGTAAAGGCGGTTTATTGCAGCTACAGCAAATATTTAGCACCTAAGTATATTCATTCGTAATAGTAGGTATTCGATTATACGCATGGGCAGCTGGGATTAAAATCTTCGCATCAATAAAACAAAGATGCCATTGTGTTAATTGATATGCAAAAGAATATTCTCTTAAATACGTAATGAACTTCATAAGAATGCAATGGTATTAAAAATGGGGATTTTTTGACAAGATATAGGTACTATGACGGTGCCGTAGCTGTTTTTATCGCTGAAAAAAAAAATCGTTTATATCCGCCCTCTAATCGCAACTGAGTAAGTTGCTGACAATTTAACGAATCGCTGTTAACAACACATTAATTGGTCGTGTTTAACCTATGTGTGTTTATAATTAACTTACTATTGTAATAAAATATACAACTGACTCTAGTTATAGGATACGAATAGATATTTTTAAGAATGGAATATCATTTTGTACTTGTCTAATATTACCATAGGTGTAAGGTTAACAAATTATGTAAACTTAGGGACTCGAACGAAATGAGCTATAATGAATAACTTTTTCTTTGGATGTATTTTTTTCTACTGTATACTCATTTAGAGTTTTGCATTTATAGATCTTTTTAGTGTTATTAATATACAATATTATAGGCCAGACTTATTCTTTTTTTTTTTAATTTATTTAATAGGCGTACTTAATGTTGTCCATGTACACACAAGACCGTACCATATCCATTGTTTAGACTTATCAATGGCAGCTTTTTTTATTTTTGAACCATTCTAATTATATACGCACAGAATTTATGTAATTTAATGAGCTTTTTATTTTAAATAAATAAAAAAATGGTCTAGATATAATTGTTTTATTTTGATTTCCTTTATGGTATAAAATTAAAAAAGGAACTTCTGATCGTAGCGCCTTGCATATAATGCAGAAATTAAATTAATAAAAAAAATATTACAAAGTCAGACTTGAGACCATAAACACGTGCTTATGACGACGCAACTTCGCAGCTCTGAAGAGTAGACATGTGTAAGTAATGCGATGTATCACATCACTTCGTTAAGTACTGTTTCGCGCATGTCTACTGAACAGCCACCTAACTTATAATAGGTAGCTATAATACTGTCTACGAACAGAATATATGCATATAAGTAAAAAAAATAGTAGTTGTCACATGCAACTATCACGCTAGCTGAATTGGTGGAGTGGTTGGAACAGATTCCTAGTACTGTGACTTCAACTGCTGTATGTGATAATAATTTTTCAGTTCCCAAATCAAATATAGAGTTTTATAAATAAAATATTAATTCAACGACAGTAGACAATTTAAAAAAAAGTAGTTTTATGTACATACCTGTTTATTACCGAAAATATAGGTATGTTGCAGTGTATCGCGCCTAGCTAGTTTCTCAACATAAGACTAGAAAAAACTAAGAATGCTGTTACTAAGTATTTTTACAAAATTCGAAGCCATCTTCAGATATCTAACATGTCTGTTAAAAACGTAAATCTACGACGAATCTCAATATTTTTTTCTAATTGGTTTTAGAATAACTTCAACACCAATTAAATTGAACTCTTATACCGAAACCGATTCCGCCCGACGGGGGTGATCTATGTAGGATAGATCTATATACATAGAGAAAAATATATTACTACATTGACTGATTACACTGTATCCTATTTTACTAATAATATTTGTCTAAAAGTTTGCGAGAATATAAGAATGTATGGTTCTTTGCCATTAAAATATTACCTACTGAATGGTTTTGATGACACTTGCGTTTGTCTGTTATGCTAGGGCCGCACTTGCGTGTATCGTCACGAAGCTTCGTGCAATGAGACGATATACATCTGCAT
The DNA here is from genome assembly GCA_905163515.2 of Lymantria monacha. Taxonomy (NCBI): domain Eukaryota; kingdom Metazoa; phylum Arthropoda; class Insecta; order Lepidoptera; family Erebidae; genus Lymantria; species Lymantria monacha. Next base: position 12,113,933 of record LR991098.1, on the reverse strand, counting down.
GTGACCGGTCATTATAGGCTATCGTCGCGAACATTCGTTCTTCGTGTGCGTTATCGCTTGGGTGGCGATAAGTCATAGGGTTTTAGCGCGCTAATGTATCACGCTCTATGGTCAGACTAGCGTTTTTTATTTCGACAGAAATTTTCGATGTGTTTAGACGCGTTCGAGGATCTCCAGTTAATCAATAAATATGGAGTGGAGTGATGGTGTTAGAATTTTCACACCATTATGAAGCGGAACCCATGAAGGGATCCAAAAAAATCATTATGTAATTATTAGCATAATATAGCTGTGACCTCTCGCTGCCGGCCGTCGTGAAAGCGATGGTCGACAGCGAGAGGAATTGGGACGCGGTCGCCTCCTTCTGCGAGGACGTCATCTCGCAGAAGGAAGCGGCGGAGCGAATCCGAGAGGAACTTCTCTTCGAGGATTCGCGCCGCCATCGGCGACTGGGGCGGCGGAGGCGTGAATACCCCCGCCTCATGCCGCCCTAGCCGAGGCAGCAGGTGACCGGACCGGGGCTTAGTCTGGTCGCCCTGGGAGCGAGGCCACCGCGTGAGGTCGACGCCCTGACGGTGCAACTGTCCGGGCGTCGATATCAGCGAGGATACCCGTGAGGGTGACCGCCGGGTGGGCCACTGAAGAAAAAGACCGCCTACCAGTGACCCACCCGCACGGCGTCGAGAGGTATATTGTAGGGCGGGTCTACGGGGTCTTGCGCCGCTTTTCCTGTCGCCCCGGACGGAATAGCGGGGTTTGACGTACCGTAGCCTACCGCCAAAAAAAAATTATAATATAGCTGTACTAGTAAAGCTATTCGTCATCCATAGTTAAAAGCATGAAAATGATTTCGGCCATCTTTAATTATTGCACGATACTTCGTGTAAAATACCGAAGTCGCTAATGTGACCACAGTTTTATCGCGATAACTTTCTAGTGTACAAAACGTACGAAGCTTCGCCACATATCGTACTTCGTGACGATACACGCAGGTGCGCCCCTAGCATAAGTATAGGTCTGGGTGCTTCTGTGTATATACCTATAATCTTTTACTATTCATTTTGTATAACCGTAATAGGTATTATTTTTCCGTTGTAATTAGGTATATTATGTCAAACACATTTTTCCAACATAAGGACATCCATATGTATACATGGAGAAGGAATGAACAGAAAAGTATAATAGATTTAATTTTGGTAGACAGTCGCCTCCGAAGCAAAATATTGGACGCAAGAGCCTACAGGGGCCCCACAGTCGATACGGACCACTATCTCGTTATTGCGAGATTTAGTGGTCTGTTCAGAAAGTGGAGGCACTGGCGAGAGCGTGTCCACTTCGGATGGCTTGAAAGAATAAAGGTTGAAAGGTTGCAAGAAGAGTGTGTAAGAGAAAAGTATGCAGCGGGTGTCCGAGAACGGCTGACGATGGCAAGCCAGCCGCAATCGGGCATTGAAGAATGCTGGAGAGTATTGAAAGAGAGTATGGTAGATACAGCGAAAGAAGTATGTGGAAGTTCAAAGAAGCATAGAAAACAAGTGGTGATGCATGGTGGGATGCGGAAGTGGCAGCTTCCGTAGAGCAAAAGAAGAAAGCGTGGCTGGACTACGTCTCTTCTTTGAATCTGAATGACAGTACGACTGAACAGAAGAAAGAAATATATCGGCAATGTAAGAATGCCTTAGTGAAAGAGAAACGTGATAGAGCAAGTATGAGTGCAGAAGATAGGCTGATTAAAAACTTCGAGGGTAACACCAAACTCTTTTGGAGGGAGGTGAAGAAGTCTCGGGGTGGTTGGTCAGCCTTCAGAATGAATAAAATAAGGTCTAAAGGTGGAGACATTCTTACACAAACACAAGACGTGTTAAGCCGATGGAGTGAATATTTTGGCGACATGTATGCGGATGCTACGGTTGGCGCCGGTGTTGCATGTGGTTTAGTAGATCAACATTCGACAACGGCGTCCTCTGATGGCATCAGTATGGATGAAGTTGAATGGGCGATAAGAAGTTTGAAAAATGGTAAGATAGCGGGCATTGATATGGTGTCTGCCGAGATGATCAAGCTTGGTGGCTCCTGTGTCTGGAAGGCGTTCCTGTTGCTCCTCAATTTATGTTGGAGCTCGGGAATGGTTTCCGGTGACTGGAATTGCGCAGTCATCGTGCCTTTGTTTAAAAACAAGTTCACGTTATGACTGCGCAAATTACAGAGCCATAAGCTTGACCAGTTTGGCAGCAAAAGTGTATGGTAAAATTATTGAAAGGAGAATGAGGATGGTGTCCGATGGTTTACTGTGTGAGACACAAGGAGGTTTCAGGAGTGGAAGGGGATGCATGGATCAAGTGTTCTCTCTGCGCAACATTGTGGAGAAGCATTTGGCTCTAGGTCAGAGGGTTTTCTGCAGTTTTGTGGATCTGGAGAGAGCATTTGACACGGTTGTACGAAAGGAACTTTGGGACATTTTACCGGAGTATGGTATTAACGGTAAACTGCTACAGGCTGTGCAGTCCAGTTACATGGGCTGTAGAGCCTGTGTGCGGCTGGATGATGGAATGTCGCCTTAGTTTGACGTCAATATTGGCGTTAAGCAGTGGTGCGTTCTGTGGAGTGATATGGACGCTTTCATGTCGTAACATGTTTCGTTCATGTCGCGACATGTTTTTCTGCGCATAATTGACGTGTTCTGAGGGTATTGGTGCCTTTGTGGATAGTATACATATTGTATTTTGGATTTTGTTTTGTTTTTAATATTTCTTTGTCTATATTATTTCTTATCTGGGTGTTATTGTATATTTTGTATATATAACTCTGTTGTATATAAATAGTTTAGGCAGTGTTGAATATTGTAAATATAATTGTATCTCGTCGAGATGAGTGTTGAGGAGCGGGCTGGGGCACCTCTGCCCCTGCCCACGCAACCTCTGGATGGAAATAATGCCTCTCCTCGAAGTGGTAAACGTGTTGCTGGCGATCCCAGCTCGCAATACTTTTTAAGGTCGAGTACTGAGGTTGACCTAGGACCCAAACGAAAAATCAGCGCGCCTCAGAGGGGCAGGGCGAAGGCCAAAGGGCACGCTGTTGGCCTTACTCGGGTGCAAAGAAAATTAGCTCACAGGGAACAGCGGGCTGAGGATGGGGACGACGGAGATGATTTCTCTGACGCGAGCAGTTCAGTCTCAATGACGGCTGCTGACTTTGATGGTAAGGGCATGGCCACAATGCGGATGACGGACATCAGAGGTTTGGGACTGAGTGTAGTCTCTCAAATCAGGCACACAGTGAGGAAGTCTGGACATCTGAAAGGTACACACATGAAAATTCTCTGTGATGGTGCGGACACACTCATGAGGTGTATTGAGACTCTCGTCACGCGTACCGAGACGGATGATCTGAGCATCTTGCGTAAGGACATCACCCGACTCAGGAGGGAAAACGAAGATCTAAAGTCTGAAATTAAATCTCACCGGAAGCAATTCGAGGAATTGAGGTCCCCAAGGCCGGCGAAACCTGTCTCCCCATTAGAGGTGGACGCGATGGAGGACTTGAAGTCCTCCTTAACTAAGTCCCTCGGAGAGATGATGGCGGCTCGATTTGCGGGAATTGAGGACCGCCTTCTCCCCGCTAAAACTGTGCGTCCGCCATTGGCTGCGGATAAGAAAAAGGGAACTTCGACGTCCGGAGGGACTACAGTCGCTGCCCGCGCTTCTGTTCCGGCCCCCGTGGAGCCGGTTCCCGGTCCGTCGGGTGTAGTAGCCCCACTGGCCCAGACTGCAAATGCGGATAGCTGGGCCACAGTATTGAAGAAAGGGAAGAAAAAGAAGACTCCCCCTTCTGCGCCACCCACAACAGCTGATATGGCCTCCGCGGCCCCTACTCTGCCTGCTTCGGTGCAAAAGAAGCAGAAGTCGGCACTTGCTGAACCACGCGCACCGGCTGTAATTTTAAAACTGCAGCCGGAGCCGGAAAAAATGGGCATAACGTATGCCGACGCCATGCTCCGGGCTGAGCAGGCGGTCAACCTGCAGGAAATGGGGATACAGGAGGGCCTTAAGGTGAGGCGCTCCGTGACTGGGGCTCGCGTATTACAGCTGCCCAAGTCCCAGTCGACGGAGGTCGCCGACCAATTGGCAGCAAGCCTGCGCACCGCCCTTAGTGGTGTTGCGGATGTCGTTCGCCCGGTCAAACGGGCAGACATCAGGGTTACTGGGATGGATGACTCCGCCACCGAAGAAAAGGTGCGCGCCGCAGTGGCCCGCACGTGCGGATGTGATGCTGCGGAAGTCCAAGTCGGACCGATCCAGCGTGGACCCCGTGGTATGGGTATGACTAAGGTTCGTTGTCCCGTCGCCGCAGCAAAAATGCTCGCCGACACAGGGAGGCTTCTGGTCGGCTGGAGCTCTGCAGGCATCCAGGTGCTGGAGAATCTCCCACTGAGATGTTTCCGGTGCCTGGAGCTGGGACATACGGCCGCGCTGTGCCCGTCCGCCATTGACCGCTCTAGACTTTGTTTCAGATGTGGTAGTGGTGGACACAAATCAGCCGCATGTGTGGCCACGCCACGCTGTGCCGTGTGTGCTGCCGCTGGACGACCAGCGGAGCACACAATGGGGGGGGCGTCTCTGCAAAGCCCCCTCCAAGAAAGGTAAAGTGGCCCTCGGACCTCGGGCCACTACATCGTCGAATAGCCGCAGAGGCCAGGAGGAAGCTGAAATGTCGACTTAATGGGAGACAAAGTAGACTTCCTCCAGGCGAATTTGAACCACTCCGCCGGGGCTCAGGACCTGCTACTGCAGTCCATGGCGGAGTGGCAAATAGATTTGGCAGTGGCCTGCGAGCCCTATTTCGTCCCTCACTCACCTAGTTGGGTGGGGGACCTTAGAGGAGACGTAGCTGTTCTGTCCAGAGGATGTGTCAGCCCTCCCCTCTCTACACTCGAGAGGGGCAACGGTTATGCAGTGGTGGGGTGGCGAGACTTCGCTCTCCTCGGCGTTTATTTCTCTCCCAACCGCGGGCTGGTTGAGTTGTTCTTGGACCCGTCGGTGCCGCGGTTCGCCGCCAGTCGCCGAGGCAAATTATTGTCCTCGGCGACTTTAATGCGAAGTCTCGCGAGTGGGGGAACCCCACCACGAACGTTAAGGGCGCGGCCGTTGAGCAGTGGTCCCTACTCTCCGGTCTGTCCCTCCTCAACAGAGGAACGGTCCACACTTGCGTGTGACATCGGGGCGGGTCCGTGGTGGACCTTTCGTTCGCCAGCCCCGCTGTCGCCCGCGAGGTGAGAGACTGGAGAGTGGTAGAAGGGGTGGAGACTCTCTCAGATCATCGATACGTGCGCTTCGAGATCTCCGACCCCCCGGGACCACGAGAACCCCGGCGTGGAAGAGGCGGACTCCCAAAATGGGTTATCGGTCAACTTGACCTGGAGATGGTTCGGGAGTCTGCCATAGTGCAGCGCTGGGGTAGGACAGGATGGCTACCTACAGATGTGGAGGGGCTCGCGGGCCAAATGAGAAGTGCCCTCGAGGCAGTGTGTGATGCGGCGATGCCGAGGGCTCGGCGGAGGCCGCTGCGTCGTCAAGTGTATTGGTGGTCACCCGAAATTGCGAATCTTCGGGTGGCCTCCAACCGGGCGCGGCGTGCCTACGTCCGATGCCGTCATAGAGTCGATCGGGACGAAGTCCATGAGGGCCAGCTGCGGGATGAATATAAAACAAGGAAGAAGACCCTGCAGCTGGCCATCAGCCAGGCGAAGGAGAGGGCTCGTGAGGAGCTGCTTGCGGGCCTCGACGGGGATCCACGGGGGCGCCCATATCAACGAGCGCGGAATAAACTCCGCGCCTGTGGCGTCCCCATCATCGAATCCATGGACTCGGATCTTCTGTCGGGGCTTATGGGAGAGCTGTTCCCGCGTTCCATGGGACATGCTCCCCCCAGTATGGCTCCTCGATCGGTGGTGGAGGTGGAGATCTCAGCCCCACTCATCACCGACCGGGAGATGGATGTGGCCCTCTCCCGACTTCGTGGAAAAAGGAAGGCGCCTGGTCCAGACGGTGTCCCGGGACTCGTGCTCGGCGTCGCCGCTGAGTACCTCGGGGGTGAACTCCGGGAGCTGCTCAATGCATGTTTGAGGTCCGGGCAGTTCCCGGAGCAATGGAGGTGTGGAAGATTGTGTTTGCTGCGGAAGCAGGGTCGCCCAATCGACTCCCCTTCTGCATACAGGCCACTGGTGCTGCTGGACGAGACGGCCAAACTGTTCGAAAAGGTGCTCACGGACCGTCTCGTCCAGCACCTCGAGGAGGTTGGGCCGGGACTGTCAGAAAGTCAATATGGGTTCAGGGGTGGCCGGTCGACAATTGACGCATTGGCTGCCCTGAAGTCCCTGGTCACCGAAGCGGTGTCCCATAAGGAAGTACTTCTGGCAGTCTCGCTCGACATCAAGAACGCCTTCAACAGTCTCCCACACGAGACGCTGAAGGAGGCGCTCCGCTTTCATGGAGTGCCCCCTTATCTCCGGAGGCTGTTGGAGGCGTACCTCGAGGGAAGGCATGTGCTCTGGGAGGGGGGCGACGGGCGCATACATCGCCATCGGGTGGAGTGCGGCGTTCCGCAGGGATCGGTCCTCGGTCCGGTTCTGTGGAACGTCGGATTCGACTGGCTCCTGCGGGGTCGGCTTCTTTCCGGGACGGGGGTCATCTGCTATGCGGATGATACCCTCATCACGGCGAGGAGGCCCGACTTCCTGGGGGCTGCCCGATTGGCACGGGAAGGAGTCGCGCTCGTCGTGGGCCGGATTGGCAGGTTGAGCCTGAGGGTCTCGGCGGAGAAAACCGAGGCCCTCCTATTTCATGGTCCGGGTCGAGGTCTCCCCCGAGGAGCACACATCAGTGTGTCTGGGGTTGCCGTGCTAGTGCGCGCCCAGATGAAATATCTGGGTCTGCACCTTGATTCAAAATGGAATTTCGGGCCACACTTTGCCCAGCTCGTCCCGCGGCATGTCAAATCGGCCGCGGTGCTAAGTAGGCTTCTGCCGAACACAGGAGGTCCAGGGTCGTCCTGCCGGCGATTGTGCACCGGAGTCGTGCGGTCCATGGCGATGTATGGTGCCCCTATTTGGTCGGAGTCCCTCACTGCCCGCAATAGGGCCCTCCTGCGAGGGTCATGGCGGTGAGGGCTATTAGGGGCTACCGTACGGTGTCGTGGACTGCAGCGACATTACTGGCGGGGGACCCGCCTTGGCCACTTATAGCTAAGGCCTTGGCAGAGGCCTACCGGCTGCGCGTTGTGGCGCGGGCCGGCGGCGAGCAAGTCTCCGCGAGGAGACTGGGCAGAGATTTGGAAGTGGCCTGAAGAGGAGTCATCCAGCGGTGGAGAGAGGATCTGGAATCCCCTGTAGCAGGGCGGGGGACTGTGGAGGCGGTCGCGCCACATCTCCACCGCTGGATCAGAAGAAGGCACGGCAGCCTTAGATTCAGGATAGTGCAGGTGCTTACCGGACACGGGGTCTTCGGTAAGTACCTGCATAAAATTGGAAGAGAAGGGGCCTCTGGATGTCACGAGTGTGGCGCGCCAGTGGATGATGCGCGTCACACTGTGGAGGTTTGCCCCGCCTGGGGGCCCCAACGCCACGTCCTGTCGGCGGTCGTTGGAAGAGACCTGTCGCTGTCGACCATCATCTCTAAGATGCTCGACAGCGATAGGTGCTAAACGTCGATGGCCTCGTACTGCGAGGCCGTCATGGAGAAGAAGGAGGCTGCGGAGCGGGAACGTGCGGCGCATGCGTCCGCTGACTCGCTCCGTCGCCGGCGTCCGGGGAGGAGGAGGCGCCGTTATGCGCATCTCCTCCCACCGCCTTGAGGATCGACAGGGCGTGGCCAGAAGGCCAAGCGTTGGGGCGTCGGGGATCGAATGTCAGTAGACGATCTCTCCGGCGCCCCGTAAAAGTGCGGAAGGGGGCCGCTGTGGTTTTAGTGGGTATTCCGGTTGGACTAGCCGGCGAGTCCCACACTCCCTCCCGTCTTGATATCGGCGGGCAGGGGTTAGCGCGCAAAAGCGTTTCCCAGCGTCAATAAAAAAAATAAATAAAAAGAGGTGCGTTCTGTCAGCCAGGCTGTTTATCATATATCTGGATAAATGTCTCCAAAGGTTGAACGATATGAATGTGGGAGTCCAGATGGGCGACTCAGTGGTCACTGCTCTGCTTTATGTAGATGATGCAGTCCTGCTGGCACAGTCAGCGACCGACCTGCAGACCCTAGTCGACACAATGACAGAAGTTTGTAAGAATGTGTGCAAAACCAAAATAATGGTCTTTGAAAGAAATGAAACCAGAACAGATGTAAGAGTAACAATAGGTAGTGATGTACTAGAGCAAGTGGATGAATTTGTATATCTTGGATGTGGATTTAGCCGAGATGGAAGGTACACCACTGATATAGAGCAAAGAGTGAATGCGGGAAATAGAGTGAACGGAGCGTTGGGGCAACTTCTCGGCAGCCACAACCTCAGCCAGAAGGCACGTGTAGCAATACATAACGCAGTGCTTGTCCCAACATTACTGTATGGAAGCGAGAGTTGGGTATGCAGAAAAGAGTATGAAAGTAAAATTAATGCGGTCGAAATGCGATCTCTGCGGAAAATCTGTGGAGTTAGGCTGACCGACCGCATTCGTAACGACGACGTAAGAGAGCGAGTAGGTATGAAAGAGAGTATTGGTGTAAAGATGCGAAAGGGAATGCTCCGATGGTTCGGACATGTGGAAAGAATGCCGAACGAACGTCTGGTTAAGAAGATATACAATGCGAAAGTGGAAGGATGTAGGTACCGAGGGAGACCGAGACTGACTTACCTTTTTTTTTTTTTTTTTTTTTTTTTTTTTATTGGTGGGCTATGGGTGCGTCTCGCCCCGCTGAATCGGTCCGGGGTGACGGAAAGGCGGCGCGTGACCCCATAGACCCACCGTAAAACCTTCTCTCTTCGCCGTGCGAGCGGACCACCGGTACTCGATTTTAACTTCGGTGGCCCGCCCGGCACCGAGACTGACTTACCTAGACCAGATCGGTCATGTACTGAAGGAAGGTGGAGTCAAGAGTCTCCGAAACCGGCGAGCGTGTATGAAGAGAATTATGAATGTTGAGGAAGCGAGTGAAGTATGCAGAGATAGAGTTCTCTGGCACTCTGTTCTCTCTGCCTACCCTGCAAGGGATATGGCGTGATGATATGTATGTATGTGTATATTATGTATAAGCAGGGGCGGATCGTGGATTTGTGCGACCCTGGGCTAATACTACACAGGGTCTTACTAATTATTCAATTTCTATAATGAAAATGATGAGGGTAATAAGTAGGTAAAATAGAAAAAAAATAGACAATGGAACATTTTATTTATTTAATACCTATAGTAGTAACTACAGGTATTTTTTTATATCTAGTAATGACATATACATACTTATATTATAAACCAACCTATTTGGATTTTAGTGCTGCAAATTGTTTTATTTCTTCTTTACAATGTAAATTCTTTGTTATGTCAAAATTTATGGAAAGAATTGATAAATTATTTAGTCGATCTTTTAACATAGTCGTTTTATATATGATTCTCGAGAACGACTGAAAACAAGCTACAAAGAATGCCCCGTTTCGATCGATAGACGGGTTGATCTATCACAGAAGTACCAATCTTATAATTGAATTTTAATTTTACATTTTTTACTTTAAAACATTGCCCTTGTGTCCTCGGAGCCTTGGGCTTCAGCCCAAAAAGTCCTTAAGTAGATCTGACTCTGATTAAAGACACGTAAATAAACTATTAAAAATGAAAAAGCAATACTTATACCATTCTCTAAAAGAAGATTTGTCATAATCATATCGATACGGTACGGTAGCCAAAACCATTGACATAAAAACATATGGACCGGCCCTACCTACAAAATTAGCGTGTATACCTAAACAAAAGTTAGCGCACAAAATGGCTGCCTTTAGAGTTGAGACTTGATTTCCCATAACCGATATCGGTATTTACCTAAACCATCGAAGTATGATTTGTTATAGCATTGGGTCGACAGTACGTACTATAGTTTGCATTCAAGCAAAATGTGGTTCAAGAGTGTAACAACAAGTGTAAGTGTGTACTAAGTTCGTACTACCTTCCCATAACGTAGAACTGTAAAGGTCTATCGTGCATCGACACATAAAAACCAAAGAGAAAATATATATTTATTTATATTTCTTCTAAAATTATAGTTTCTTGATTATTTACAAGTTCTCTGTTTTGTAAATCTTTGATAATATCTGAGAATAGAGCCACTTTTCCATCACGACTTCGCACTTTTTAGTTTAAACTTCTTACTTTCTTTGTTAGCAAATCACACTTTTCTATGAGTTTTTTGTATCTGGAAAATAGAAAAAATATTCACGTATACCTAATCGGATAGATAGATGGTGTGATACACCCAAAGATTAAAGTAGAGCAGAATATGATTACTATACAGTGGGTCGTGGGTTCAAGTCTTGCTTGTGGGAATATTTGTTCTGCTTTAAATGAATATAAACCTAGTGTGTAATTATTTTAAAATAATTATACAATGTGTTAAAGATTATTTTACTTATTTGCTTTGAAATTACTTTATATTAAACACAACACTCTACAATTTCAACACAACACTATGCAGTAAGGACTAAAAAGATAGACACGTATTAAATGAGAAGTTATTACTGCCACAGATATAGTAAGTACTAAAAGTAAAAGCTGATCAGTTTACCTTATTTACTAATAGTGCATTTTTATTTGAATTATCATCCAGTATCACTAACTTCTCACGGGAGATTGATGTTGATATATTTTGACTTTGATGCAATACATCTATTCTAGCATCATTGGCAATCTAAAACAAATTATTAGAAGTATTTATTAAGTACGAGTAAGGGTAATGCCTTCATGAAATCATGACTACAGTCTACATCGTACACATACATACATCACTGCAGGTCACTTTCCTATTGTTGCATGAAGTAGATACTGACCAGAAGAAAAGATAAGCGCACTGCGCCGTCACGTAATCTTGTTACATCGAGAGTTCTATTGAAACATGTTTCATCAAAGTGTAATTTCTATCCATTTCTACTTCTAAATTTCATTTACAGGAAACCTGATAGATAAAATACACCATGTATTTTTATTCGTGTAGGAACATAAATATAATTTATCGTATTACGTTACGACTATACTTTGCCACCTCACTAGTATGTTTACACCTATATAATTTTAATTCCTTAAACGAGCAATTCTTGTATATATATAATATATATATATATATATATATATATATATATATATATATATATATATATATATATATATATATATATATATATATATATATATATATATACATATATATATATATATAAACATATATATATATTTTCTGAATCTCAGTAACGGCACCAACAATTTTCATGAAATTTAGCATGTAGGGGGTTTCGGGAGCAATAAATCGATCTAGCTAGGTTTCATTTCTAGAAAATATTGTTTTATCTGTATTTTCAGGCAATAAAAAATATATTTTTTCATTGGCGGCAAACTATTAACATATGAAGGCAAATTTTGACGCTGTCATTAAGAATTGATATAGCTCAATTGAAACATTGAGTAGTCTAATCCAAACAAAACGGAACTCCGTTCGGACCCTTGGCTTCCCTTTTTTAATATTTTGTATTTTTTTATTATTTTATTAATTACTAACGTTTGCCTGCGTCTTCGTTCGCGTAGAAGTCGAAAAAGGTTATTCATAAAGGTTTTTATATTTTATTATTTTTTATAAATTATTATGTTTACATGTTTGTAATATACATACTTATAAAATATAACAATCTTTATTATAGTGTAGGGTATTTAAAGATCTAATAAATATGACGATAAAATGAAATTTTGTTATATATTACGGACACGAGGCTTTTTTCTTAGGAAGCTACGTTTTGAACAGCTGCGCCCATTGACCGAGGCGACGGAAGAGCAGTGTGCGACCCCATAACCCACCATGTTTTACATCGAAATTAGGCCGACCTCTGGTACCGCTTCCTTGACATCCGTGGCCGCCCCGGCGGGTTATCCTTTCGGGTATCATCACTGTAGACGCTCCGGCAACAAACAACTGTGATGCCGAGACGTCGCCCTCGTGAGGCTGACCTTTCTGCGGGTGACGGACTAATAACCAGTCCATGCACCCGCAATACTACACCAACTACAGTATTTCTTTGTAAACAATATCTTTTGTTTTTCTTTCGGATTGAAATGAGAATTACCAGGCTACTCTGTGAGCTTACTCTGAAGCATGTCAAATACAACTGCCCATGGAAGAAGCAGCTTTCTCTCAAGTCTACTCCCGCTACCTTAAGAATTTGACTCGAGCTTTGTTTATGGTCATTGCGAAGTAGACTTTGATGGCAAACTGCACTCTTTGAAATTCGAAGAGGTAATTTGATGGTATTTGGAGAATCTTAGAATGTTTTTTCTTGCAAACTTGCAAACATCGTATAATTTCAGCGCGCCAGCTCTCAATTTTAAGATGTGAGCTGGGATACCGGGAGGCTTCGGTGTATTCAGGAACTCGACCGGTTGTTTGAAGCGGGGTTTATTACTTATTCAAAGGATTTATTTGATATTTGACCCCTTCGAATGATTTCAAATATTTGCAAGTAAATAGTTTAAAGAAATTGAAACGGTCGTAGTAGCGCACATACTATAGATACATCATGGCGTCTTGCGACCTGGGGGGGCACACTTAAAACATTAAGTACTTATTTTTACTGACCGTCGCGCCGCCTACAGGTTGTTTGTACAAACTTAACGGCTGCCATTTTGTCCTGTATGTCAAACGTTTGACAACTGAGAATTATTATTTTTTGTTCCTAGCGTAGGTACTTATTGTCATCAATCTATTTACGGTTATTGATGTACTTTCTGAAAATTATCTCAATTTTCATTGTTAAGCTGATATTATTATTGCTTCGTTATCAGCTGATATGTTTTTTTTATATTTCAGGGTAGCTTTCATAGTAAAAGAAAATTCTGTATAATTACACATACACATGTAGATATGTATATATATCACTTCAACTTTAGTTCACCGCGTAAACTCTGGGTAGCAGCACCTTCCATACATGCATATTTTATCATGGAGTTGCCACTCTTTTTCAGTTTAATAACTTTACTCTTTGCTTGCGACCCATCTAATGAGCATCAATATGCTGTCTCCATATCGTATCTTATTGATTGTTCCTAATATAACTCAACCTTCCCGTCACAATTTTTGCAAATATGTTGATTAAGAGCTGACTAAACAGCGAACAAAAATATAGCAAATGAATATCTTCTCCTTTCTTAATCATTATACGGTAAATATACCCTCGCCAGAGTCAAATAAAAACGATTAATGCACCTTATGAGCGATGGATTTCAGTCATTCGATGCAATGTGTTATCATGGCTCTCAATTACAATATTCGGCTTAGAAAATTGCTGTTCAAAAATTTTAAATTTCAAACTCCACGTTCCTATGACGCCTTGTCCTAAAAGTGTATGACCTCTTTAAAGCTTAGAAACCTTCAAATGCCGTATTAATTCAGTATTGTGACTTTCGAGACATTCCAATTTTAATAAGTACCCTATAACTAAAACTTCGCTGTCTCCGTCCGTCTCTCTGTCACCAGTCTGTATCTCATGAACCATGATAGTTAAACAGTTGCAATTTTCCCAAATGATGTATTTCTATTGCCGCTATAACGATAAGCACAAAAAAACAAAATAAAATAAATACTTAAGGGGGCTTCCATACAACAAACGTGATTTTTGCTCGATATTTTTTTAGTTTCTATTTTTATTTTTTGCCTTTTTGATTTGTTTTGTCACTATTTTTATTATAATTAAATATATCTTACAAAACACATTAAAAAACATACCGAGCAAGGCTCGGTCATCCAGATATTATAGTTTTAAATAAAGAAAACACATTTTACCTAATACATAACTAACGCAAGCCTTTGTGACGTATAAAAATAAAACCGTATAATAATAGATTCGACAAAATCCTAAAATATTTAACATTATCAGTGAAAACTTTACTACTAACCTATAAAAGGTTCATGTTGGTTGATTTATGGTTTTTTCTGACACTACACTGCTTTACAGAGCACGCGGACATGATTACTCAGTTTAGATATATGCCCCTAGTTAACTATTAAAATAGTTTACACACGTATAATATATAAAAAGAATAAAAATATTTTGAACAATAACAATTTGACAGCAGATCTACCACAAAACTCGACGCTTAAAATGGCGTTGTAGTCACGATTTGACAAGCTCATGACATAACACGAAAATGCTGCCAAAATTACTACTCAGCAAACTATATTTATCTCTTTTCTTCAACGCAAATATTGATAAGTAACAACGAGAGACCATGCTTTTTGGTTTTTATGTGTCGATTTCATATATACAGTAGAACCTCGATAACTCAAACCTCGGTAACTTAAAAACCTCTATAACTTCAAAAAATAATATGTTCCCTTCCCATCAGAGCCCAAAACCTCTATAACTTAAAATAAGCAACCTCTATAACTTAAATAATTAATCTCTGTATTGACCCTCAGTAACTTAAAGAAATGTTTCCACAACCTCTATAACATAAAATTGTTTGTCAATAAGTCATTTTTAAAGAGTGTGCAAAACAAAAGGTTTCAGTATTTGTTGCTTGCACGTGCTCACTAGTTAAATTGTTAACGTAAATAATTCATATGTCACCTATCGTTTGCTTCTGCGTAATTATTTAAAGCTTTGCGGCTAACCGCCGCCTTAAGACAACGGCTTACTTGGATCATAAGTTTTTAATCATTGTCCTGGAAACATCACTTTACCTACTGTGTGATAAAACTGGCTTAAAATGAATTCAATAAGAAAACTAACAACACTCACATACGCTGATAAATTAAAAGCCTACCCCTAACATAGACCCTTGATAACTTAAAACCTCTATAACTTAAAATATTTTATGTTTCCCTTGGACTTTAACTTATCGAGGTTCTACTGTATTTATATAATAAACTCTTCATATAGTAGAATAGGGCGCCTCCATTCTATTGATATTTCTATGGCCAAAACTAAAAACTTAAGATGACAAGTGACAACAATGACATTTAGATAATTTGACATCTGACGTCAATAAATGAAATAAAAGTTTCATACAATTTTTATTTATTGTTTACAAATTAAATCTTAATTTTAACTTACTGATATTTAATACTAATACGTTCTTTAATGTAAAATAGTTTACTTAAGCGTATTTAAGTTTAATAAAAAAAATACCATGGAAGTAATACATACACAGAAAAAAATACGTAAGCCTACGTTTAATCTGAAGTCTCTCCGTATTTCATTGAAATATCGTCCAGAAATATTAAAACTTATACTTAAAATGAGACAATGCATTAGAAACAAAAACTCAATATTAATAAAAATGAAATGTCGTTTAAAAGAAATGGTATGTTATTATTCATTAACCTTAAAAAAATCTAATTAAATCTAGTGATTATATTTTCATTACCTCTATGACATTATTTATTGAATTTTCTTTTTTCTTTAATAATTGATTTATTTACAGGAAAGCATCCTAACAAATAATGATGTATTAAAACAAAATATTTTAAATACAAATGACATAGATAGTCACCCACAAAAGTTTGAAATTACACTTTCTGACGCCACGGACACAAAAGAAAAGGTGGTGAAAAATTTTTCACTTGATAAAATTGTTGACAAACCAAAGAGTGAAAATAAATCATCTCAGACTGACTTTAATGATATAAATGAAAATATATCGAAAACTAAAGTAGCTAATTTACAAGTCGAAAAATCAGGATGGGAGATTGATAAAGACAATGAGACCAAAACTATAGCAGAGCAAGTGAAGGAAGCTGCTCAGGATGCGATGAAAGAGTCTGGAATGGTCTATGTGGAATCAGCTGGCATGTATTATGATTATAAAACTGGATATTATTACAATTCTGTAAGTTAATTTTCATAACTAATCTCATAAGAATTACTGAAATTTTTAGCATTTAATATGCTAAAAATATCAGTAATTCTTATTCGGGTAATTATATTAAGTAATTATATTCTTAATCGGGTATTTATAAATAATCTCATAAGTTTCATAAATTCGGAATGGTCTATATGGAATCATGTGGTATGTATTGTTTTTATAAAACTGAATAATACAACAGTTCTGTAAGTTTACACTATTTTTATAATGATTATTATTCATCTATTCATCAAAATTTAAACATGCATTATTGGCAATAATGTAGACCACAAGAATACTACATGTACGGTTTTGTGTTTCCTAAAACGAACACCTTTTGACTTTTACCATGTTATTGATCCTTCTGAATAACAGACCATTCAATTGTATCATTAAAATAAACTAGTAAATGATGTAAGGTAGAAAACGCAATCAGTAGGGAGGCTCCTGATATTGGTATTTGGTAAACTATAGTCTATCTAATCTAAGAAGTACATTTGGACAGCTGTCAGAGTAAGGTGTCTAGGTATGTGAACCAAATAATCGCTATCGAAAATATCCGATTTTGATGAGAAATCGATATTAATTCTTTGTAATTAATAATCGGTTTATTTTTTTATTTTTCAAAAAGGAGATGAAATATTAAGTGCTAAATTAACACTAAACAAATTTAATTATTTCATCATAAAATCTATTCATCATATTTAGTAGGATTAGGTTAAGTAAAAAAAGAAACTGGATTTGAAAATAGCTATTTGTTCAGAATCTATAGTATTACTTGAATTATCACCGTCGCGAACATTAATAATTATATCCTTATCAATAAAATTGTCGAAACGTACATCTCTGTCAAAATCTATATTCGATTAAATATATTAATCTAATATTTTTACCGATTATTTAGATATTCGCGAATTGGAAGTTGTCAAGCACTACTGTTTAGAACGTTATGACGTGAAATTGTAAGATCGTCCATAATAATTATTATTTACAATGTTATTTTAATTTTAAATTAGTTTTACAAGTTTCAACATTACATTATTGTACAGGTAACTCACTCGCAACGTTAATTATGTAAATAACTTAATATTTCTTTAAAATTTCAGATTTATTGTTTGCAATCATGTGTATACGTTTGACCAAAGTTATTGTGTATTAAAAAATGCGAAACGTCCAAATGCACTTCTTAGATTAGATGAACTATAATTACAAAATTTATGGTTGAACTAGGCTTAGAGGTATGGTTGTGAACTTCAGAACAAATATAAGTACACATACATACATACATATCATCACGCCATATTCCTTGCAGGGTAGGCAGAGAGAACAGAGTGCCAGAGAACTCTATCTCTGCATACTTCACTCGCTTCCTCAACATTCATAATTCTCTTCATACACGCTCGCCGGTTTCGGAGACTCTTGTTTCCACCTCCCTTCAGTACATGACCGATCTGGTCTAGGTAGGTTAGTCTCGGTCTCCCTCGGTACCTACATCCTTCTACTTTCGCATTGTATATCTTCTTAACCAGACGTTCGTTCGGCATTCTTTCCACATGTCCGAACCATCGGAGCATTCCCTTTCGCATCTTTACACCAATAGTCTCTTTCATACCTACTCGCTCTCTTACGTCGTCGTTACGAATGCGGTCGGTCAGCCTAACTCCACAGATTTTCCGCAGAGATCGCATTTCGACCGCATTGATTTTACTTTCATACTCTTTTCTGCATACCCAACTGTCGCTTCCATACAGTAATGTTGGGACAAGCACTGCATTATGTATTGCTACACGTGCCTTCTGGCTGAGGTGGTGGCTGCCGAGAAGTTGCCCCCACGCTCCGTTCACTCTATTTCCCGCATTCACTCTTCGCTCTATATCAGTGGCTGATTGTGCCAGCAGGACTGCATCATCTGCATAAAGCAGAGCAGTGACCACTGCGTCGCCCATCTGGACTCCCACATTCATATCGTTCAACCTTTGGAGAAATTTATCCAGATATATGATAAACAGCCTGGCTGACAGAACGCACCCCTGCTTAACGCCGATATTGACGTCAAACCAAGGCGACATTCCATTATCCAGCCGCACACAGGCTCTACAGCCCATGTAACTGGACTGCACAGCCTGTAGCAGTTTACCGTTAATACCATACTCCGGTAAAATGTCCCAAAGTTCCTTTCGTACAACCGTGTCAAATGCTCTCTCCAGATCCACAAAACTGCAGAAAACCCTCTGACCTAGAGCCAGATGCTTCTCCACAATGTTGCGCAGAGAGAACACTTGATCCATGCATCCCCTTCCACTCCTGAAACCTCCTTGTGTCTCACACAGTAAACCATCGGACACCATCCTCATTCTCCTTTCAATAATTTTACCATACACTTTTGCTGCCAAACTGGTCAAGCTTATGGCTCTGTAATTTGCGCAGTCATAACGTGAACCCTTGTTTTTAAACAAAGGCACGATGACTGCGCTATTCCAGTCCCCGGGAACCATTCCCGAGCTTCAACATAAATTGAGGAGCAACAGGAACGCCTCCCAGACACAGGAGCCACCAAGCTTGATCATCTCGGCAGACACCATATCAATGCCTTACCATTTTTCAAACTTTTTATCGCCCATTCAACTTCATCCATACTGATGCCATCGGAGGACGCCGTCCTCGAATGTTGATCTACTAAACCACATGCAACACCGGCGCCAACCGTAGCATCCGCATACATATCGCCAAAATATTAACACGTCTTGTGTTTGTGTAAGAATGTCTCCACCTTTAGACCTTATTTTATTCATTCTGAAAGCTGACCAACCACCCCGAGACTTCTTCACCTCCCTCCAAAAGAGTTTGGTGTTACCCTCGAAGTTTTTAGTCAGCCTATCTTCTGCACTCATACTTGCTCTATCACGTTTCTCTTTCACTAAGGCCTTGGTGTCATTCTTACATTGCCGATATATTTCTTTCTTCTGTTCAGTCATACTGTCATTCAGATTCAAAGAAGAGACATAGTCCAGCCACGCTTTCTTCTTTTGCTCTACGGAAGCTGCCACTTCCGCATCCCACCATGCATCACCAATTGTTTTTCTATGCTTCTTTGAACTTCCACATACTTCTTTCGCTGTATCTACCATACTCTCTTTCAATACTCTCCAGCATTCTTCAATGTCCGATTGCGGCTGGCTTGCCATCGTCAGCCGTTCTCGGACACCCTCTGCATACTTTTCTCTTACACACTCTTCTTGCAACCTTTCAACCTTTATTCTTTCAAGCTCTCCGAAGTGGACACGCTCTCGCCAGTGCCTCCACTTTCTGAACAGACCACTAAATCTCGCAATAACGAGATAGTGGTCTGTATCGACTGTGGGGACCCTGTAGGCTCTTGCGTCCAATATTTTGCTTCGGAGGCGACTGTCTACCAAAATTAAATCTATTATACTTTTCTGTTCATTCCTTCTCCATGTATACATATGGATGTCCTTATGTTGGAAAAATGTGTTTGACACAATAAGGTTTCTCTCCATGCATACATCCGCTATGAGCCTACCTGCGTCGTTCATTCTCTTATCACCAAATGGACCAAGTACGTCCTCATAGTCGGGACGCTTGGTCCCCACCCATCCGTTCAAATCTCCGCATACAATCACGCGTTCACTGGTTTCTGCCATATCCAGAACTTCCCTAACATTGTCCCAAAACTTCTCTAGGTCTGTTGCCACCGAGGATCCTACGGGAGCATATGCTACAACCATGAATACCTTGGTGACACCAAGTTTTATACGGACCCAAAGAAGTCTAGGATCATACATTCCGTAATCCTTTACACCTGAAGCCAAGCGAGAGGACAACAGCACTCCTACCCCTATGCTGGCTCGATTGCTCTGTGGTACACCAGACCACAGAGCCATCGCGCCACCAGGAAGATCGCAGGCGTCGCTGCCCCTTCGCTTAGTCTCTGTTACACAGAGCACGTCTAGCTGTTTGTTCGCCATGACGGATATCAGCTCGTGCAACTTACCTTCCACACAACCTCTTACATTCCACGTGCCCACCCGGCACTCTGCTCTCCTCGACTCGCCTGACTGGGCAAGGCGTGATGGGTGGCGGCCCCCATCGCCGCAACTACCGATGTTCGTACCGACGGGGGCGGGTCGGTACGCATCGCCTCCGGGGGACGCCCTAACCCGCATTGCGGCACGCATGTCGAGCCGGATTAGCAGTCTAATTAGACTGGCAGGGGACACGAACGAGCACGCTCCGGACTATGCCCCCCAAATATTAAGTAATATGCATATTAGCTTCTGATTTCTATATTAATTCCAGGAATTGGGTCTTTACTACCATACAGACACAGAATGCTACTACTACTATTCAGATGAAAAACAATCTTTTGTCTTTCACTCATATCCAGACAGAAGTACTTCTAACGCTGAAGCTGCATTACTAGCTCATAAAAAAAGAAAAGCCAAAAAACACAAATTAGTAAGTACTACGGCACAAATATTTATTAATCATATTAATTTGCTAATCGTAGCAAGAGTTCTTAAAAAAAAGTATACCCTAACATTTTTTTCAAAAATGTTATGGTTCTGGTTGATATGATTTTAGTTAATCCAATGTCATAAATATGTGTACTGTAAAAACCATTAGAGGAAGATCTGAAAGTTTTAAAATTGTACCCGAGAAACTATAATATTGAGTCTTTTATTAGTGTAAGGTACATGTACAATAATATTGCACAATATAGATGATCATACAATATTATTCAATGTGTAGGGCTAGTATTGAAACATTACGCTATGATGATTGAAAAAAGTTTGAGCGAGTTTCAATTTTATTATGTAATATTTTTTTATTGCTTCGTGTGGGCTTACTACACATACATACATATCATCACGTCATATCCCTTGCAGGGTAGGCAGAGAGAACAGAGTGCCAGAGAACTATCCTTGCATACTTCACTCGCTTCCTCAACATTCATAATTCTCTTCATACACACTCGCCGGCTTACTATTGCGCAATATTTTCCATTTCACTGTTTGAAGAGGTCGCAATCAGTCAGTCATGGTACACCATGACTAGTTAGGTATAGGTAAGGTCGTGTATTAAAATCGAGCAAAATGACGAGTAAGAATACGTTTTAGTAGTAGTGAGTTTTTTTTATTCAACAAAATGACGAGCATGGCTGCTGCCAAAACTTCGTTGTTAGACATGCGAATGGTTTTTTAATATTGAGTGAATATTATTGAATGTTTTGATTCAAAGGAGGTTTTCAATAATATTGCACAATAAAAATGTGTAATATTATTGTATGTGTATGGTGCGCCTAACTAAAAGATTCCAAAGGATATATTATACTATTGTATCTATTCCTATAAGGATTTAAATAAAAAATGAAAGAATAAATAAAATAATTTAGTTATTCGCTACTACTATTAGACTATTACTATTAAAGAAATGTATTGTATTTACAGGAAAGAAAAGCAGAAGAAGACATTGATAACCTGACGAAAAATCTATCTCAGGTTTCACTCCGAGGCCAAATAGCCTTAGGTAAATAGTTTGACGAACACTTACACCAATACCAACCGTCTCAATGTATATTACAGGGTGGTGAAGAAAATACTAATGACGAAAACAAGACCACGCTCAAGAAGAGTAAAAAAGAAATAGAGGAGTCAAACACATCTGAATTGCCTTCAGAGAAAAAAGACGATGATATTTTTCAAGAAAACAAACAACAAAATAGTGAAATTAGCTCTGATAATAAAGATATTGAAACTAAAAAAGAAGAAGAAAACCAAAAAGAGATAGAAGACAGTAAAACTGAAGAATTAGAAGAAGGAGAATGCAGTGATACAAGCTCTGATGAAGAAGATGTTGCATGTGATGTTAGCAACACAACTAATAGTGATGATGGTAATTTGTGAACTGCTTTTTTGAATTACCATATAGATTAACTCCATGGTTCAATGGCATACCATAATCATATGACTGCGGGTGAAGATATTTTTAGGTTTCAATCCTATGTTGTGAATAAACATAAATAATATAAAATAATATTCTCAGAAATAAGCTTGAAGATAGTGCCTCAGAAATGACAATAACTCACCTCCCATTAAATAATAATGAAAATTGTATAAATTCGAAATTTAATTCACAACACACACACTCACAACACACACACACTCTTTCTCTATTAAGCTATAAAAGACTATAAAATAATGTAAACGAAACTTCATTCAACGAATATTACTCTTCGGGTTTAGAGACCTCAGCTCTCACTCATAGTCTGCGTAAAGCTGTCAAAGCCATCTGCGGCTAACAGCTAAACACACCCACAAAAAAAAAATATCTGCAAATTTAAAAAAAATGCTATAAATAAAAAAAAAATGCTATACTTTGCCACTACGTCCAAATGTGATTTAAAACCATCTTAAGAAACAGCATACACGAAAAAGATTGCGTGGATAAGCCTATGTCCAACTGTGGATATCCATAGATTGATGAATAAATGAAATAAAAAAAAAATATGGATGACTCATAAACTGGCCATATTTCTTTCACAGAATCAATAGCGAGATACCATCCGCCTTGTATGCGAGTGATTGTTCGCGAAACAACGTTACCCAAGCTGCGTGTTGGCACATTGTTCGTTGTAACCAAAGATGGTGGTACTGTCGGCCGCGAAGGCGAGCATCACACTATATTGCTGAAAGACAACAATGTCTCCAGGGTGAGAATGAAATTTTTCACATTCAAAATTCTTTAGCAACATTGTGTTTTAAAATTGATAAAACAGGAAAGCGACACTAACAAGAGACTAACGTAGCCTAAGATTGAAATAAAATACAATATGTCTAGAAAAAAAAAAGATGGACTGACAATATCTTAAAGTTCACGGGGAGCTATTGGATACAAGTGGCATAGAACCGTTCCGAGTGACTTTCTTGCCGGGAGGCTTATATTCAACAATGGGCTGATTAATGGATGGATACTCTTGTCTGTCTATTAAATATTAATGTGTGCTTGTATACACCCGAAGGTTTCACTTCTATTGTGTGTCAGCTGTACATATTTTTATTAATTCAACCCTACATAATTATGGTAAGCCCCCATTAGGTGGAATGATAACATTACGAAGGTACAAGGCACAATACCGTTTTGAATGGCATTCTCGTGGGGAGGCCTAAGTCCAACAGTGGACGTTTACGGGACGATGGATGGACATAAGGATGAGGCGTACTGCTACAGTGAGAGTCCTAAAATCTTTAAACTGCTTGTCCCATTGTTGTATATGAGCTTTCTTCATAGGGTTCATAATTTAGTCGCAACAATACCTGCATGAAAATAACCGATGGTGAATTCTTGTAAATAGCAGTGAAATAAACATGAATGTTAAAATTTTTGGAGTGTAATCTTCTTTTGGTGCACTGCACACAGATTTTTTCGTAAGCTGTAAGTGAGGCTGATCCGTCACGCTCTGAGGTGAAAGACTTGATCGGGTGAACTCGGTATCGCCGGGTGTACACGAGTGGGAAAGATACAATCAGCCGCTCTTCACAACTGTGTCGCTGTGTTTACTATATTCAATTTATATGTAATAATAGTTATTATTAATTATTATCAATTATTCGATACTTTTTTTTTTCATAAGTTACATTTTCACTTCTGTCGGCAGTCCTCATGACTGCTTGTTTCTTTTTACATCACCATTTATTAAATTGTTATTTCTGTTTCATTTACGGATTTTATCGCGTTTGTATTTGATTTATAATTTCCCGGCGTTTCGAACACTACAGTGATCATGGTCGCGGGAGGACTGAGGTGTCTTACGTCCAATATGTCATTGTTATTACAGAATTTTATTTATATCTACCCTATAAGATATTAAAATTTTTACCCACATTTTTATACAAAAATTAATACAAATTCATTGCCAGTACAAAAAGAGAATGATTCTATATATAAAATTTATGTTGTTCATGATTTGTTATTATTAAGGTATTTAATTTATGATAATTATTATTGTGGCAATTTTACAATTTTTACAAAACTAACAAAAACTATTCAGCTAAATGTAGTTTTATTTCAAATGTGTAATACTCGCGTAAACATTAGAAGTCATTATTGTTATTTCTGTTTCAGAATCACATGATAATTAAATACGACAACAATCGCAAGTCGTACATAGCAATAGATATTGGTTCTAGGAATGGAAGTATACTAAATGGCAGTCGTATGTCCGAGAGTCAGGTTACCAGCGAACCAATAGAGGTAACTGTCTAGGCCTTAAATATATATTCCACGTTCCACTTGTGTCAAAGAATTGATAGAAGTGGTTAGCCTAAATGGTGAAGGGGACTTCACTTGATGCCGTCTAGTCAAACGTTTGATAGTGGTAGGACCACGCTTTTGACAGTTCTATGTGCACAGTGGCGGGCCGGTCCTTCCGAGGTAGTACCACACTCTCGCAGAAGATCTACGTCTGAGTAATAGCAATGTGCTATTGCGCTTCGTTTGGTGAGCGAGAGAGCCGGAAGCCCAACTGGGTTGGTTTGAGGATTGTAATGGTAGCCAGCGGCTTAGCTATACCCTTGGTATTGCAAGATCTATGGGTGGTAGTGACACTTATCACCAGGTGTGCTGCTTGCTCGTTTGCCACTTTAAGCAATAAAAAAAAACCGATTACATTCAAAGAGGGTTGGTAGGCAGGCGGCCGGTCATAAAACTATTGTGAAAAGTTTTTCCATATTTGCGATGGAGGAAGAGTACTAATTGCGTTGACTCCGGGTAATTGGGATAAGAGCAGGGTGATAATTGTTTCTTTTTTTATTACTTGTTGGCAAACGAGCAAGTAGTACACCTGATTGTAAGTATCACTCCCGACTATGGACAGTTTGCAACACGAGGGGTGCAGGTTGACCGTTGCCTACCAATAATCCCAAACCCACCTAGAAAGATTGGCTTCCGGCTCTCTCGCTCACCAAATGAAGCACAGCAAGGCATTGCTACTGCTCAGGCGTCGACTTTCTGCGAGATGCGAGAGTGTGGGCTTGCCCCAGAGGGAATGGCCCGCGGCTGTAGACCGTGATCCTACCATTATTAATTTTTTTTGAGTTCATCATTTTTATAATTTCGCAAATATTTATCAATTTAAGACATATTCGCCATATATTGAAATGCTATTTCTTTACTTATATTCTGGTTGTTTTAGATTGTACATGGCAGTACACTCCAACTAGGTGAAACTAAATTGTTATGTCACATACATTCTGGGAACGACACTTGTGGACATTGTGAACCTGGACTACTCATGGAAGGTATTAGCTATTTGTTTTTAAATACTAGTGACCATAAAGTCAAAAATGAATTTCTATTTATCTGATCGCCATCAAACCTCACTGGTTCATTTAAAGAGTTAATCTCAAGATTTGCACTAAGTTAGCCCTTTTTTATTGAATAGTGCCAGTGCCTTAACTAGATTTTTATGTGGCTGGCTCGAGCTTCTATAACTGTGTTCTTGAACATGCTGTATATTTACTCAATTCTGACAATGAAATAATCATTGCTTAAAAAAACTGCTAACTAATCTGTTGTTTCAGTAGAAATATAATTGGTAGAGTTTTGAGTGGCAAATTTATTTAAATTAAATACCCGAACGTTCGGCCATTTCATTTTAATGACAAATTATATGAACAGCAGAAATAAAATAAATAAAATTGGGGACATTTACTTTAGTTCTTCCCATAAATAATCGACATCTTAATTGTTTTAAACTTTAATAAATAATAATTAATATTTTGAATAATAAATAGTTAATATTTGAATGAATATAAAAAATAAAATAAAAAAAACCGACTTCAAAACTATACCTACTACAAACGATATACAACAACCTTACGCTAAAAAGTAGAAAATAATTATTTTAATTGATTTAATCTCAAAAGAATAACAGAAAAAATTACGAAATTATAGTATACCTATAATGATAGTATAATGATGTACTATAGGAAGTGGATGAATTTGTATATCTTGGATGTGGATTTAGCCGAGATGGAAGGTACACCACTAATATAGAGCGAAGAGTGAATGCGGGAAATAGAGTGAACGGAGCGTGTAGCAGTACATAACCCAGTGCTTGTCCCAATATTACTGTATGGAAGCGAGAGTTGGGTATGCAGAAAAGAGCATGAAAGTAAAATTAATGCGGTCGAAATGCGATCTCTACGGAAAATCTGTGGAGTTAGGCTGACCGATCGCATTCGTAACGACGACGTAAGAGAGCGAGTAGGTATGAAAGAGAGTATTGGTGTAAAGATGCGAAAGGGTCGGACTTTTTTAAATATTTTTTTATTTTCCAGTTTTTAGTGGAAAATAAGTGAATTTAGATTTTTAAATAGCTAGATCTAGTAAACGGGCTGCTCAAGTGAGACAGCACCGTTTGGAAGAAACGAGTGACAAGAGAGGTACTCGTTTAAAGAAAAATGGGGTTAGGAAATGGGATAAATATTGCAAATGAGAGTGACGAGCAGATGGCCAATAGACTTTCTCAGATGACATACACAAGCTTATCTAGGCGTAACGAAACTCAAGAAAGTCATTCTCAGTGACTCAGTTTGATTCGCGAATGTCTATCAAAGGAAATCGAGGAGCAACGATCTCAATGTATTGGTTTAATACACGAAAGTTTATCAAAAATGAAAAAATATATATAAAATATGAAAAAAATAATGAATATACATAAAAAAAAGATATTTTCATTTTTTTCACCTCTTTTATACTACCTATATACACCTTAGTATAGGTAGTGTAATTTTGAAAAACGCTAATACATGTATTCTTTTATTTCTAAAAAGATCTGCATCTTTTTCACACTTGCGTGTGCTAAATTTCGTACTTCTAACTTTTAAAATGACGAACTTCCATATAAATGTTCATCCCTTGAAGGGTCAATTTTACCCCTTAGTAACATTGTTGTTTTACCATCAGCTAAAGATCATAAACATAATCTCCATACACAAATATTCAAACTAAATTATGTATATAGGCATCAGAAACAGCATTTTTGCCCTATATTTTGAGACATTCCCCTCGATTTCCCCAGGATCCCAGGATCAGATCCTGATACCCTGGATATGGGCCATCCTTAAAGTATCCTCTTTCTAACAAAAAAAGAATTATAAAAATCTATCCATAATTGGCGTTGCTATCGCGTAACATACATACGAAAAAAAATATAGCGGTAGAATTGAGAACCTCCTCCTTTATGGAAGTCTGTTAAAAATTAAAGTAATTGAATGTGTAAGTGCTATGCATATTTAAGTACTATGTATGTCCCAAAACTTGGTCTTAGTTTGGTGATTTCTGCGGCTAGTCACGGTATTGCATAGTGTACATACATATACATTTTTTTTTTCTATTCATCCTTGTTTTATACAGATATTGAAAAAGAGAAAAAGGTCGCGTATACCCGCACGTGTAGCGTGAAGAAGCAGCATGAATTAGAACTGGCCAGACTGAAGAACAAATATGGTCAAAAACCTATGTTGGCTATTGAGGAAACTCCTTATAACGACAGGGCGCAGGCGAGGCGAGAAGCTGTTGGCTCAACACACTCCTCAGAGAAGACGCAAACTAGTGATATTGCCACGTTAGTATTATTTTTTTTTTGCAGGTCATATACATATCACTTAAATTGTAATGTTATCACACAATAGATTTAAAAAAAAATACAGTTCTGTCCTTTTTCATCCTACAGCTGTATTTCTCTGCATAACATAATAATTGCGTTACACTTAATTTTATTCTTAGTAAAATTCTATGAAAAGTTGGTATTATTTTTTATTTTAAAAATTCTAAATAACGAAATCGTTCATCTTCCTTGTAATAAAAACATAAGAATATATATTTGTAAACAATGAAATTGTGTAATATTTTAGTTCCCTTCCAAGTTAAAGATAGTTGAGGAAACATTTCAAACAGTAATATGGAAAGTAGAGGAACAGCGGCATCTATCGGTGCAGTATAATAACAATATAGTTTATGTCCTTTCTGGAGCCGTTAGAAACTAAAAAATCAATTGTAGCAATAGTAGTTATAATCATAAATAAATTCTGGGGAGTCCACGGCAAAGGAGTCAGTCAGTCCTGGCAGGGGGCCGTTTATAAGCTCCTACTATCATATACTAGATATATTTAAAGTTGTCTCGAAAAAAACACCTGTATATAATAAGAGAAAAAGAAGATAACAAAATAATAATAACAATAAGAGGTAATAATAATAAAAAAGTCTTATTGTATATAAGAGCGCCTAATTATCATCATCATCATCACAGCCCATAAATGTCCCACTGTTGGGTTCGGGCCTCCTCCGTGATGGAAGGGCGATTAACCTACTTTACCGCGCTGGTCAGACGTGTTGATATAGGGTTTTGTTTCGAGTTTTCCTTCTCTCGCATAGATGTTATATGCGTTTTATATCCCTTAGTCGTCTCTTACGATCACCCACGGGTAAGATATGGGGTGGTGAATAGTATTCTTACTCCGTCACCAATTATACCGATCTTAGATTATTGTCCTTTTATTATTCCAGTGTTTGAAATGGTGTACAATAAAAAGTTACTGCATTGTATTGTAAATTCTTAACACAAAAGATTTTTTATATATTACCATAGAAGTAAATATATTATACCATTATATATTTAGCCTGCATTTTTTATTGCTTTTGATGGCAAACCATCAAGCAGCACACCTGATGGTAAGTGTTACTGCCGCCCATGGAACTTTGCTATACTAGGAGTATAGCTAGGCCGCTGCCTACCCATATAAACCCCAAACCCACCCATTTGGGCTTCCGGCTCTTTCGCTTACCGAACGAAGCGCAACAGCACATTGCCATTGCTCAGACGTCGATCTTCTGCGAGAGTGTGGTATTACCCTGGATGGACCGGCCCGCGGCTGTAGACAGAAAACTGTCAGCGTGGTCCTACCACTATTTTTAAAAATTAACACTACATTTAATATTTATGAAACCTTGTCAGTTTATATTGTATACAAAAACTACTACTTTGCAAAAATTAAAACCATTATTATATTTTGCAACACAGGTCAATAGCCGCAGACAACAAAGGTTTTAAATTGTTGGAGAAAATGGGTTGGAACAAGGGTGAGGGACTTGGCAAAGACAACCAAGGTGACACCGAACCGGTAAGTACATTCCAAAGTCTAATGTGAGTTTATATAACGAACCTTCGTTTACCTGCAATCTCACTAAGGAGAGTGACCAATTTGGAAAGAGTCATTCTTGTGTGTTGAGTTATTTAATCGACGTCTTAAAGCGTTTGCTTTATAGTCTGCCGTATGGAAACAATGGAAACAGTAGGAATTTTGATAGAATTTTTTTAATATTAAATATTAAAATTACACATTATTTCATCTTTGAACTAAGAAGAAATAACGTGTAATTTTAATATTTAATGCTTACTTATCTATCTATCTAATATCTGTAAACGAGCAATTTTTGTATATATTTTTTCTGAATCTCGGCAACGGCACCAACAATTTTCTTGAAATTTATCATGCAGGGGATTTCGGGGACGACTAATCGATCTAGCTAAGTTTCATTTGTAGAAAATTTTGTTTTGTCAATATTTTCGGGCAATGAAAAATATAATTTTGCGTTGGGCTGACAGCTATTAAAATATGAAGGTAAATTTTGACGCTGTCATTAAGATACCTGAATTGGATAATTGAGCAGTCTAATCGAGGCCGGTTCGGATCCTGTTTCTCTTTTTTTTTTATCACTTTTTGATATTTTTTTTATTATTATTTAATTAATTATTTTTATTATATTTAAATCTAACTTCAAAACACATTAAAAAAAAAAGAAAATACCGAGAGAAAGCTCGGTGATCCAGATATTATATATTATATTAGGAAGGAAAGATCATCTATCCAGCAGCACTCTCTTTCGAAACTTATCAATTCATAAACCCGCCTACCAAGCATGGGGATTATGATGATTATCTCTTTTTGTTATTGCTTTTGGTGGCAAACGAGCAAGCAGCACACCTGATAAGTGTCACTGCTGCCCATGGACCTTTGCAATACCAAGGCTATAGCTAGGCCGCTGCCTACCAATATAAACCCCAAACCCACCCAGTTGGGCTGCCGGCTCTCTCGCTCACCGAACGAAGCGCAACAGCACATTACCATTGCTCAGACGTCGGTCTCCTGCGAGTGTGGTACTACCCCGGACGGACCGGCCCGCGGCTGTAGACAGATATCTCCCAACAGCGTGGTCCTACCACTACTAAAAACCTCTTTGGAGTAACCTAAGTTTAACAACGAAAATCGATATGCTGATTGATGGATGGATGGATAAAATAAATCGTAAGTACGGGCATTAAAGAAAATCGAAAGTACCGATTTGTGACTATAGTAGGGTAATTCCGGGGGAGATGGCCATACGGTAGAGATGACCAATCGAAATATTTCATTGAACGTTGACTAGATGTCACTAATTACCATTTAGTTCGCTTCGCGCTGTGTGCATGAACAAACGTGAAACAACATTTTAGCGAAAAAAAATCAAAAAGTGAGTAAAATCCTTGTTAATTGTTTTGTCTTATGCATATATTTTTTGATGAGTTCATGTTTTAGATAATTGTGATGTCAGTTTCTTAGAATAATGGTTATATTTGTATTTACGTCAAAGTACATAAAACATGTGGTGATATAACCTCAAAACGCGGCATATCATATTTTTATTTGTTTATGTTTTTTGTGTGGCCATCTCACCCTGAAGAAAAAGGAGAGATGGCCCATTTGAGTCGGTGTGAGATGGCCATATGGCCATCTCATACCGACCGCACATTAAGGACGTTTTCTTGAAATAATTTCTTAATTACGTAATTGTTTTAGATGCCTAATACCTACAAAAGAAAGGCTACAGCCGTAAGAGGAAATTGGACAGAAGAGGCACTCAAGGCTGCTATAAGCGCTGTAAAAAGTGATAGATTATCCGTGCGTGCGGCAGCTAATGAGTTCAAAATTCCACGAAAAACATTGGAAAGGAGAATAAAGAAGAATAATGACAAAAAGGGACCCATGGGACCATCTTCTTTATTTGGGGAAGAAAATGAAAAAAAATTGGCTGTTCACATCAAGTCTATGCAAGCCAAAGGCTTTCCACTGACAATGGATGATGTCCGAAAAATAGCTTATGACTTTGCGGAACAGTTAAAATTAAAACATACTTTTAACAAAGAAACTGAGAAAGCGGGATATGACTGGTTGAAAATGTTCTTAAGAAGAAACACGGATATTAAATTAAGAAAGTCAGAAGGTGTCTCCTTGGCTAGAACTAACGCTATGAATAGGTTGGAGGTAAACGCATATTTTGATCTTCTTGAAAGAGTCCTCATGGAAGACGATGAGATTTTACCAGCAAATTGCGTATTCAATATGGACGAGACAGGACTACAATTAAACAGTCGTCCAGGACACGTGCTTGCTCAAAAAGGTTCCAAAGTAGTTCACACAGTAACCTCAACTGAAAAAGGAGAGACTATAACCGTCATAGCTTGTTGCAATGCTGAAGGCACGTTTTTGCCACCGGCATGTATAATTAAGGGTAAAAATAAAAAGGCTGAATTTGAAGATGGTTTGCCTCCAGGCTCAAAACTATTTATGTCACCAAAATCGGCGTATATAACTTCAACAATATTCTTAGAATGGTTAAAAACCCACTTTGTCCCAAGAAAACCTGCCGGGAAAGTTGTATTTTTACTTGACGGGCACTCAACTCATTGTAATTCCGTGGAAATGTTGGAGTTTGCTCATCAGAATGACATTATTTTGATATCAATGCCGAGTCACACGTCTCATTATCTCCAGCCATTAGATCGTTCGGTATTTAAATCATTAAAAACTCACTTTTATGAACAGTGTAGACTTTGGATGAAACAAAACTCAGGACGTCGTATAACAAGACTTTCTTTCGGAGCCTTACTAAATAGAGCTTGGGGAAAAGCAGCATCGGCGGAAAATGCAATATCTGGCTTTAGAGCAACGGGAGTATATCCTTTAAATCCAGAAGCAATCCCAGACTACGCTTATATTCAAGACCCTATACCCAACTTGCCGAGTACTCCTATTTCACGAAAGGATTCACACTCCAATAATTCTGCAGTGAAAGATAATGATGTATTTAATCCAAGTTCTTCAAATGAGCTAAATAGAGACCCTAGCTATAGCCCTGAAATGGTTCCCAGGAAATCAAAAACTTCATTGAATGCAGCTACTGTATCTAAGGCTTCAAAACCGAGCGCTTCAAAAGTAGGTACATCCGGTAACATATCAAATTACACTCCTTCGCGAATTTTGCAGGAAATATCTCCTATTCCGCTAAAGCTTATTGAAGTTCGTAAAAGAGCAAAGCAAGTAGGTACACTATTGACTTCAGAAGAACATATCAATGCTAGAAAATGTATTGCAGAAAAAACATTAAAAAAAGAAATTAAAAAAAAGAAAGAACCTAAAGGGTGCACTGTGAACAAAGAAAATGCTATTCGAAAGCTGTCTGATTGTATTGACGATGTTCCTTTAAAAATTTTAGCTGAGAAAACTAAAAAACGAAAAGCTAACGAAGAGGATAACTGTCGCGGATGTGGAGAAAACTATTATGAAACCCAGCTAATCGAAGAGTGGCTTCAGTGTAGATTTTGTCAGTTTTGGGTGCACGAGCATTGCACCGAGTTCGATGACTCATGTTCAAAATGCGGGCAAAAGGAAGATAAGACCAAAAATTACCAAAATAACTAGGAATAAGCTATGGCCATCTTACCTTTAATATTATGGCCATCTTACCTGGATACTCTGGGAGAGATGGCCCATTGTGATTTAAAAAAAATTAAGTTTTTTAGTGTGATCTCGTTATAATTGTTCCTATTTAGTCTCATATCCTCAAAGTTAATTGTTCGAAGTTTAATTACGAATAAATATTTTTGTACTAATTTGCGAGAGTTATTTTTAATAGCGTTTTAGAAAAACTATGGCCAACTCCCCCGGAATTACCCTATTTGTTACTGATCTTCTAATACTATATTATTTATGGACATATACTGATTAATAATTCGGCTACATATAATAATATTTATAATTAAACCTATTAGTGGACATCATTCCACTGTCCAGTAAAGGTAAGTGATAATATGAATGAAGCGATAATGACGTTCCGTGTGGTGACAGAGTAAGAATCCAATACACCACTTGCTTTTTTGCTCATGGATCTCCTGAAAGACGAGTAAGGGATATGAAATGCAAATAATATCTATACAAGAGAAGAAGCTTGAAATAAATCCCATACCTACTAAACGTCTGACTAGCGTGGTATAGTGGATAAATGTCCCTCCTAGTGTAGAAGAGGCTCGAGCCCAGCAGTGGGACGTTTCTGAACTGAAGTGATAACATAAATGATATAATTATGTGATCTTACCTAGTCTTGCCATAAAAACTGTAACAAAGAAAAGAATTTCTATTGCAAATAACATTTATTTTTTTACTGTGTTAGTTAAATACATATATATAAAACAATTTAAAACATAAAAATCTTATTCGAAGTGGTCTCCATTGGCTGAAATACAGTCGTTTAAATGTTGAGGCGAGTTGTCAATAGAAACATGCACTCTTTCCATGCGAAAATTTTTCACTGCCAATCATATGGATTGTTTTAGGGACTCCAGATTATCACATGTCGTTTAGTGCAAGCCGTACTCCTTAAAACTGACCATAAATCATAATCCAGCGGATTAAGTTCGGGACTAGATGACGGCCAGTCTTCAGCTCTGATGAAGTCCGAAACGTTCGTTTCCAACCAAGAATGCGAGACCGAGCTTTATGAACCGGCGCCGAGTCTTGCTGGAAGGACCATTCTTGGTTATATATAACATGGTGTTGTTAAGGTGCTTCACTTGCTTCTCAGGAATGGTATCTTGATACACTTGTGCCGATGTTTTGATACCTTTTTCACAAAAGTATGGCTCAGCACTCCTTCATAGCTAATACCCCACCAAACCATCACTGAAGTCGGATAATGCCCACGTTGCACTCTGTCGACTAATTAGGAAGGTTTCTTAAAGCTTTGGTCATAAATACGGTCATTCTGTTTGTTAAAATGTTTCTCAATTGTAAGAAAAATCTCATCCGTATACAATTTTTTTCTGTGACCTTTATATTATCATTATCCCTAATAGTCAGTCCAGTCTATAAAAGACGTAGTGCTCATTCTTATGAGCACTACGTCTTTTATAGACTGCAATTCCTAAGTCATCTTTTAAAATACGCGACATGGTTCTAGGTGCCATCTTCATCTCCCGAGATAAAATCTTTTGCTTTCCATGTTTCTGTCTTTCGATCTCAACAAAATTTTCTAACTATTCGCCAACGTCGGAGTTTACGTGTTCTCAATTTTCTACATTCTATCCTCAAGTCACCTAATTCTCCTAATTATTTATCTTGTTGCTTTCAATACCTCTCCACCAATCAAGACAGAAACCTACGTTCTTCCACCAATTTGCGCCTACATTGTCCTTCTCATAATTCAAATTGTATTCATTCTTCCTTTCTTGTCCAAGCACTTCTCCTCTGGAACTCGCTACCTCTCGATATCAGGATGTCTAACAGTCGACTCACGTTCAAGAAGAGAGTTCGTCTACATCTCTTGAATGAATTAGCTGAATCATCATGACCTATATAATTTAACGTAATTATATATATATGTAGTATATATATTGTATATATTATATACATGCGTATATATGTATTTTTGATTTGTAGTATATATTCTTGTATGTATCTATCTTTGTTTGTAAAGTGTATTATTATAAGTTTGTAGTATATAGTGTACAAACGCTCTTTCGTTTATTGTCTAGCATTAACTTAATACCTTGGAACATGCCCTACCTTCTACCATTTCTGCTTCACCTTTGGTTGACTGGCAGAGAATGCCTCCGGCATTAAGTCCGCCATTGTACTTGTTGCATGAAGTTTAATAAATAAATAAATAATAGCCCTGTACGCAACTTTTACTAATATCAAGCATATGGGAGAGTTTTAAAAATTGCATTTCGCGCCATACATACTTTGTGTAATGCAATCACAGCGTTTCGGTTCTCTTTATCAACCACTCCATTTCAATATCGCAAAATATTGTACAATATATTTCTCGCCAAAATGAGAAAACATAATGAACAACACAGACTATAGTTCATCTAATCTAAGAAGTGCATTTTGACGTTTTGAATTTTTTAATACACAATAACCTCGGTCAAACGTTGATGACACATGATTGTAAACACGAAATCTGAAATTTTAAACAACTATTAAGTTATTTACATAATTAACATTGCGGGTGACTTTCTTGTACAATAATACATACATGCATACCATCACGCCATGTCCCTTGCAGGGTAGGCAGAGAGAACAGAGTGCCAGAGAACTCTATCCTTGCATACTTCACTCGCTTCCTCAA
This sequence comes from Lymantria monacha, assembly GCA_905163515.2. NCBI lineage: Eukaryota > Metazoa > Arthropoda > Insecta > Lepidoptera > Erebidae > Lymantria > Lymantria monacha. The sequence continues at coordinate 12,078,337 of LR991098.1, read as the reverse complement.
CATTCATAATTCTCTTCATACACGCTCGCCGGTTTCGGAGATTCTTGACTCCACCTTCCTTCAGTACATGACCGATCTGGTCTACGTAGGTTAGTCTCGGTCTCCCCCGGTACCTACATCCTTTCACTTTCGCATTGTATATCTTCTTAACCAGACGTTCGTTCGGCATTCTTTCCACATGTCCGAACCATCGGAGCATTCCCTTTCGCATCTTTACACCAATACTCTCTTTCATACCTACTCGCTCTCTTACGTCGTCGTTACGAATGCGATCGGTCAGCCCAACTCCACAGATTTTCCGTAGAGATCACATTTCGACCGCATTAATTTTACTTTCATATTCTTTTCTGCATACACAACTCTCACTTCCATACAGTAATGTTGGGACAAGCACTGCGTTATGTATTGCTACACGTGCCTTCTGGCTGAGGTAGTGGCTACCGAGAAGTTGCCCCAACGCTTTGTTCACTCTATTTCCCGCATTCACTCTTCGCTCTATATCAGTGGTGTACCTTCCATCTCGGCTAAATCCACATCCAAGATATACAAATTCATCCACTTGCTTCAGTACATTCATTACCTATTGTTACTCTTACATCTGTTCTGGCTTCATCTCTTTCAAAGACCATTAATCTAATGTTGAAACTCGTAAAAATAATTTAAAATAAAAATAACATGATATAATTGTTATTCACGACTTAACAATGTCACTTCATCACGTTCTATACAGTACACAACTGACAACTTCCAATTCACGAATATCCAAATAATCGGTAAAAATATTAGAATAATACGATTAATCGAATAGAGATTTTGACAGAGATGTACATTTCGACACTTTGATTGATGAGGAAATAATTATTAATGTTCGCGACGCTGATAATTCAAGTAATAGTAGTAATTCTTAATAAATAGCCATTTTCAAATCCAGTTTTTGTTTTTAATTAACCTAATCCTACTAAATATGATGAGTAGATTCTATGCTGAAATAATTAAATTTGTTTAGTACTAATTTAGCACTTAATTTATTCATCACCTTTTTGAAAAATAAAAAATAAACCGATTATTAATTATAAAGAATCAATATCGATTTCGCAGTAAAATCGGATATTTTCGATAGCGATTATTTGGTTCACCTACCTAGACAATTTACTCAGACAGCTGTCAAAGTGCACTTCTTAGATTAGACAGACTATAAGTAGTAATAATGAACAAACATGTAAAAATTACAGATTCCAAATTCAAATGTAATATTTTATTTACTTTTAGTTTTAACAGTATTTATGGCCAGACTAAGTATTAATATCTATAATTCTTCGCCACGTTTTTGGATTTCAATTAGTATACACCAAAATTCGACGTGCGTTATTTACCGGTATGGTCTTACTGGCTAGAATCTAGATCATAATTAATTCTTGACCCATTAGTCACTGTACGTGCGCACGAAATAGGACTAATTTTATTCTTTAATATGCCAAGTTTGCTTAAGTCTACTCGGACAGTAATATGAAAAATTCAATAATAGACTCTTTAATCAGGAAGTAATTAAAAGAATGTAATTTGTTTTTCTGCGTGGTGAGGGAGTAAGAATAAAATTCACCATTCTTGTCTTGCTAGTAGGTAGGTATCGTAAAAGACGATTAAGAGTATGTATATAGTAACTATGCAAGAGAAGAAAAACTCTAAATAAAATCCCATACCAATCCGTCTGACAAGCTTGGTATAGTAGGTCAATTTCCTTCCTAATGTGGAGATATAAGCTTAGATGATGTTGGTGAAATAGAATAAGAAACTCGTAGCTTCCTTGTTTGCTATTTTCAGGCAGAATTTGAATGTGTATAACATATCTAGAATTATAATATAAGTATTTAATTAGTGTGTGGACTATAGCTAAAAATCTAATTTGCGGCGATAACATCGCTTAGCGGCGGGGCGATAGTGGACTAATAATGATGACGATGATTCTTGAACAACGGTCACGAAACGATGATAACTTGAGACGAAAAATAATATTAACAAAAGTATGTTACAGTTAGAAAAAAAAATAATGACCCATTATCTGATGTAGAGTTACTACAAAATGAATTATATTTCCATTTCGTTTTGACGTGACTAATTAGTTCAGGCAAAATAATATCTTTAACCTTGCTTGCATCGTAAAATCTGTTCAAGTTGCCAAGTCCGAGTCGATATTGGCTTAAAATATGTGTTGCCAAAAGATTTTTATATTTTTTTAAAGAGTTATTTTTTTATATAATTGAGAATTAGTCTCTTCTTATATAGATATACTGAAGCAATAAACACAAGGAATTTGCTTATTTCTTTAAATTAAATCCTGTAAGTTTTATGAGTATAATAAATTTTTACTTTTTGTTGTTTTACGGCTCAAATGTTACGTTGTGTTAAAATATCAGTAAATCGCATTTATTGGGTTTGCCGTTTCATGTTTGAATTTTAAATGATCTTATTATGTATCAGAGACTAATATTGGATGCGCAATGTATAGGTTATAATAATATATCGTCTGGTTTACCTGCAGTTATATTGTGAAAGACTTGAAAAGAGGTTCATCACTATTGCACGGTTACTGCGAGAAAACTGTTTTGAATTGCATTAATATTAATCGCTTATTTAAAGCGAACTGCAGTAGGATTGCACTTTATATGCGCAAATATTACATTCAAAATGCAATACCCAATAGCCTTCTATATACGAATATCGCTTGGTTTTTTTCTCGAGAGTTTCTTTGATATCCGCAAGCTTCTACTAATAATCATAACGTAGTAAGCTTTAATAACTGCGTATACATTTGCGCGTTCTGTAAATGTCGTCGATTTTTGTTTCAATAACATTATCGATAGTCTATTCGTCTGTTTTATTCATCCATCAGTCTATCGACGTCCTTTATTGTACATAGAAAGGTCACTATTGCCCTGCGAAGGGCAAATATATGGTTAATTTATTTACAAATTTATAAATTACATGAATTATTATTATTTTGTCAGAGTAATTATCATGGCACTGATTCGTTATGATCAAATAATCTCTTAACGGGACTCGCAATACCTGCAACAAATCTGACATATTATTTTTTAAGTAAGTGCATGGATTAGAGATGGGCATTTTCAGATTTTTACGCAAACCGATACAAATTCGATTTCTGATATTTAAATCGATTTTAAAAACCGATTTCAGAAATCGATTTCCAGAGCGGTTGACGGAGCGGGTTTACTTTAGTTTCGATCGATATTCGATGTTTTTAGTTATTTTAGCGTAGCAAACGAAAAACGCAATCGAACGAACGCATTCAAATAATTTTTCTATAATTTCTTTGTTGATTAGATTTAGGTGTACGATTTTCCTTCATGCTTTATCTAGGCATAACTAGAGTACTAGACTAGCAAAAATGTTTTGTTTTGGATATGATACAAAACTTTCTTGCGTATTTAAATATCGTCATATTTACAATGATTTCATGATTAGATTATATAATGTACATTTTTTTTGTATGGTTTTTTTTTATTAATCCCGATTACGAAGCGAAAATCTTACCTTTTTACATTAAATAGTTATTTCTTATTTATCATCAAATCGTATGTATGATACTAACATACGTTAGTTAGTAGTAGTTAGTAGGTAGTAGTAGTATTGAATCGTAAAATACCTATCTAATTATATAGTTAACGAGATCACAAAAATAACATTACGCGCACACCGCACGTGTCACCAAGGTCAAGTGTGCAAAAACTCTCCCATAATTCAAAAATCTATTTAACAAACACAAAACTTAAACTACTATCATTAAGTATTGTGTAATATTATCATGGAAGTAGTTGCATTCTAATATAGATCTTATTCCCTGACTCTTGTAATTCTGTTTCGTTTCCATCTGCCATTCTGAGTTTCTTAGAAACCGCCAAATTCCAAAACAGATGACAATTCGCTTCATCTCTTTCAATGCACTAAACGATCGCTTAGTTAGAATGAAAGGAGGCGAATTTTAATGAAATTCGCTTTTTCTCATTCTGACTAAGCGATCGCTTAGCGGAGTGAAAGAGATAGTTAGTAAGTTTTCAAATATTGGTTTGGTTTGCAAAACTAGCAATAGAAAACGATTGCGCGATGATTAGATTTATTATTAGTTTGCGTTTTCGTCGTTTTGTTTTGATATGTGTTGATTTAGTTTCTGCCGAAATACGTTTTCTAAAATCAGTTTGTATAGTGTTGAATATCGATACGATACGATTTCTGACTGAAATCCGATTTCAGATTCGTTTTGATATATCGGACGCATACCTAGCATGGATATATTGATCCAGCTCACGCTAAGTGTTTGCTTGATCATTGCGATTAAAAGGATTCATCTGTTTTATATTAATAAGTTAGGGAAAAAAACATAATAGACAAATCCGCCGAGTTTTTTACCGAATCTTCTCAGCAGTAGTTACACGCCGATCCGGTGGTAGATTATTGGATTAATTTAAAATGTTAAAAATGACAGTCTGTAAACGCTTACGCGGTGTTTACATATAATAAAGGAATTTAAATTTTAACATATTACAAGGTACAATTAAAATAAATTTAATTGCATCACTACCGGATGCTCGTTATACTCGATACTGAGTGCCATTAAAAATATTCTGGTTGGACCCAGCGACACCGTTACAGTAATATAAAATCAAAGCACATATAAGAATACAAAATTTCCAAAAAGATCTTTGATCTTAGTCATACGGTACTCTAAAACGTGATATGGTTTTATTCGTTTTGGGCAATAAGCCCGGTGCCTGTAGGTCAGTCGAGCGCGAGCCTACCTGTCCATTTAAAACAATTTGCGCACTCGTTTTATTTGCGGTCGCGGCATTAGACGCGGCGGAATGATGGCCTGCCATTATGGTCCCAGACGGGTGTCGTTTACATACCTATATATGTGTTTATGTCGATGTAAATACTATAAAGTTTTACGAGTACCTGGATACAAATATATTATGCAGAATTCCATTAAATAAAAATATTTGTTGAGATTTTTATATTTCAGACATACCTTTTTCAAAACGTTCTGAGAGAATTTATAAAATTAAATATTTCTCGTTTTTATTTATTTGTTGCTAAGAGAATTACCATGTTGTGATCGCGAATCCTGACAAACTAAACACTGCACATGGATGTAAAATTCTTCTAAACTTTAAACCGAACTATTGTTTTTATTGGCGGCCAATGATTTTACCGCTAGACCGACTAAATATTTTTTTTATTAGAGGTTAATGATTTAACTGCTCGCTGCCTTGTTAGATCTCATTAACCTCCACCTGGCGATTAGAAATCATTAACCTCCCGTCACCCCGGACTGCTGTCCGGGGTGACATCAGGACAGATAAACCTCCGTCGCACTTTAGAAAAGCGACGTCTTTTTGGATCACAAATCAATACCTTTTTTATTTCAAAACTTTGTTGTAAAATTGTGCACAAATATAGAGAAGTATTTATAGTATATATATATATATATATATATATATATATATATATATATATATATATATATATATATATATATATATATATATATGTATATGTATATTATAAAGTAATTATCCGTGTGGTGACGGAGTAAGAATACTATTCACCACCCCGTATCTTTCCCGTGGGTGATCGTACGAGATGATTAAGTGATATAAAACGCATATAACATCTATGCGGGAGAAGGAAATCTCGAAACAAAACTCTATACCAACACGTCTGACCAGGGCGATACAGTAGGTTAATTTCCCTCCCATCACGGAGGAGGCCCGAGCTCATTACATTTATGGGATGTGATAATGATGATGATAGAGAAGTATATATTTAAATGGAAATGAATGGCTTCAAATGAAATATATTTTAATATGATGTAATATCATAGATAATAAAAAAATTTAGCAAAATCAAAAGTATCAAAAGTGACTGAGTTATTATTTTATTTTTAACAATCAATGTAAATTATAATATTTACAAGAATATTATGATTACCAATTACACAGTTCTGCCAAAAAAAATACCTTTTCAGCTGCATGAGATATTTTTGCTGAATTATATGTTATAAAGTACAGTGATTTCAAAAATAACTTCTAATACTTTCTATCACGTATAGTTTTTTTTTTAAAATCTGTGTTCTTAACACAGCAATGAGTAAAATCAACTATTTATTACAACAAACACGCAGCATAATATATATCAAAACCTATCAACCATTATTTTTTTTATTTAAATTTATACACCTCTATAAAAACCCGATTACGAACGAAAAATGGCAGCACGATTGGGACAGATTTCCAATAGGTGTGGGTTCGAATCCCACTTGTGACAATCATTTTTCGCTCGTAATCGGGTTTTTATAAATAATCAAGCATATTAAATGCTGTAACAGACCTTTCTTACGTTTAATGTCTTGGGTCATAATAAATTGTTTCATCACCTCGATACGAGATAGCGTTAGTAAAATGACGTCATTTTCTGAGTCGCGATGTCAAGATTCTCTGATGATGCGTGATCTCTTCGCCTAGCATTAAGTACATCGGTCCCACTACCCCGCCTCCCCTTGTCATCCGCAACAAGGAGAAGTGGCTTCCAATTTCCGCGTGGTGTAATACCAACCGCGTCCAATACCGCTCTGCCCGCTCGACCTTCGAGGGCATCAGGGTAAACCTTGCAACCTCGGACGACCATCGCAAGCTCACTGCGATGCTCCTCCGCGAACGAATACCATACCATACGTTCACTCTTCCCGAGGAACGCAAACTACGCGTCGTCGTACGCGGCGTTCCAGTCGAGCTCTAGAGTGAATCCATCAAGGAATCACTCCTTGACCAAAACCTGCCGGTGATCGAGGTTCACCGCATGGTCAGAGGTCATACCCGTGCCCCTTATGAGATGGTAATGGCCGTACTCGACCTTACCAAGACCGGTAAAGACATTTACCGTATCACCACAGTATGCGGACTCCGGCATATCTGTCGAACCCCCTCACCGTAAAGGCATGCTTTCGCAATGCCACTGGTGCCAATTCTATGGCCACTCTTCGCGCAACTGCCACGCGAGGCCCAGGTGCGTTAAGTGCCTAGAGGACCACGCAACGGCTGATTGCACCAGGCCAAAGGCTAACGACCCAAACAAGAGTGCGACCCCAGCGTCATGTGTACTTTGTGGACAGGTGGGACATCCTGCTAACTACCGTGGCTGCCCACGCGCACCACGGCCGGTGATCAGCAAACCACCACCCCCACAAGGTACCCCTCGGTACCACAACCCCCGCCCAAACCCTATACCCCACCCAAGAACCCGTGGGTAAAAACGTCCAGCAGTGTGGATTTCCCACCACTGCCAACCAAAAACTTAGCGCCGGCACCCGCGATTGCGACACCGCACAGTGGGAAAATCGCGTATGTTTCGTCTCAAAACTCCGTATCTCAGTTGTTTCAAAACTAAATGAGCTGTAATTTTGCACACATATACTTGAATGTTTAAGGTTTAAATGAAATAACTTTGATTTTAAAAATTCTGTTTATAAATTAATTTAAAAAAATAAAATAAAAAAGACATGCATTATATCAGAAAAAAATACAAAATATGCTTGTTTAATTTAGATAAAATGGTAGAACATAGTACCAAACTAGAAAAAAAAAATTATATACACAATTCAGCAAGCTCCTACAGATTTTCATTGACAGCAAGAAGGGCCTTGGCTTCATCTAATAGTTCTTTCGATATTGTTTCTGAGGTATTTCTCAAACTTGATATATATGGATCAGAAGTGTACAATAAGGTATGGAACACGTCTTCATTGGTAGCCGCTCTTGAACACTTTCTAGAATGATGCAGTCTAAACTTTTTGTAATCCTTATTTCGGGATTCTTGCGCGTCTTCGGACAATTGACCGATAGGTAAAATAGCATAGTACTCAATGATTTTTTCTCCGTGAATAAGTATTTTATGTATGGAAGAAGACATATAATACCAATTATAATTATTTACGTATAGTTGGGCTGTACTATATGCGTTTTCACCGAAGTTTTTTGAATCAATAGCCATACCAGATGACATAGTTTGTAGTATTATGTACATTCGTTTTATAAGTTCTACGTCTACACCTGTAATGTTTGCAGAGCACGAGTAATTCTGAAAAAATGTCCGAGCGGTGTTTCCGTCATTGCTATTTCCAGTGCCTTGACGAGGTTTATCGACAAGCAGTCCCATTTCTTCCCTAAACCGCTTTTGCACCAGTTTTTTCTTTTCGTCTTTGATTTTTTTATTTTCAGGTGTAGTAGCTGACCACTTTTCAAAAGACAAGTTATAGGAAATGTGTAAGATCATCTCCATACTCCTAATCCAAGCATGTAGTGTTGACAGTCCGTATTGAAATGCACTTTCGTTAACATCTCGTGTCCTAACTGCCTCTAAGTTATTCATTTGCCGAGGAGTAGCTCCACAAACTGTACAAGAAGCGCTCGAACGAGTTTCAGTTAAAACTTGTGCCACTTTACCATCAATCATGGTTAAAAATAGGTCATGCGTAATTTCGATTACCTCACCATTCTTATTTATCAGGGAAGGAGACAGTTTTTTTTATGATCGTTGATATCAGCCACAACAGACGTGGTTTTTTCAGGAGTTTCTTTGGCAAACTCTAACAATATAGGTCTGCAATATCTAACAGATGAGCAGGTTTCATTCTTCCAAACAACAGTATTAGTTGTCTCATCTATGAGTCTAATGGGTACAAGTGAAGCAATAAAAAGGTTTGTATCTGATATAAAATCGCTTTCTTCGGGCAAAACTTGCTTGTATTCACTCTGCCCTGATGACCCGTCACAACCCCATTTACAGAATAGTTTCAACTTTCTTAAACCGTTTTTATAAACTGAACCAATTTGTAATATACGTGCCACAGTATGATCTAACAAGTCTTGCAGATTCACTTTTGCACTTATGTTAGTAATGGTTATGCTCGAATCTGGTGGGTAACACATCTTCTTCGCTTCGAGTAAAGTTGGATAAGAAGGAAACACTGAGCAGTTTTTGTCCTTCAAACAAAGTCGAAGTTTCCCATACTGTTCTTTGTTAAGGTCTAAGTCAATAAATGTCCGTAGTGCTTCTTCCTTTGTAAAAGGTGTAACGTCTTCAGGGTTCTCAGTTATATATTTAAGAAATTTGTTCTTATCATTTCTTGATGAAGTTCGTATAATATTAACGATTGTGGCCTCCTCCGTCTCACCCATAGACCGTAACTCTTGAGCATATGCATTGAGCACACAGTCCAGTCCGTACTCTTGTATCAATTCCATGTTTTTTCGTTTCTTTGTTTTTTCTGAAGATGCTTCGTATGGTTTCGAAGGTCTGCCACCACCACCACTTCCAGGCGTTTTAGGGTCAGTAACTGTGACTCGACACTCTAGTGGAACATGAAATTGACCATCTAACCAGTTGGCGTTCTTACTTTCAAAGCGTTCTTTTATTCGAGATGCATTTCTCCAGCGTTCGTTACATTTAGATAACAAGTTTCTTTGAATGTAGGAGACCACAGTAGCCATATCCTCTGGTGACAGATTGAAATTTTCTTGTATGTAGTCTTCTATGTTATGACCATTTATCAATAAATTGCACAACTCTCGTTTGCTACAAACAAATTCACCCATTTTTCAAATCAGTCAACTTCTGCCAATATTTGAAAATAAGTGCTTCTGCTTTTTAGGGCAACTGAATGTCTAACCAACAACTCAGAATGTTTCAAGGTTCGCCTTCCTTTTATAGGCCAATGAAATAGTGATATGTGCAAAAACTACTAACTTGCACTCTTCCCATAACCTGTTTTCAATTTGACCTTAAAAGATAATAAGTGACCATAAATTATCAAGTAAAGTGGTCAAAACTGTATCAAAACCACAAAAACTGCACTGTAATCAATTCGACCTTAATAGATACACAATAATTTTATGAAAGATAAAACAAAATTGATAATTTTTTTTTATTACGCGATATGTTTTTGCCCCGTGTGTAAAAAGGAGCAAGTATGAGCAAAATTTTTTTTTCGCCTTGCATTTACTAATGTATAAAGATCTTAAAACAATAAATATCTCGACAGCGGCAAGCAGCGGTAAAGGGTAAAAGTCTCGTTAAAAAAAAATGAACACTAAAAATATACCATCTTAAATTATGTTGGTTAATTGTATTTTATTAAACCAATATTTATAATATTAATTATGAAACGTTATGAGGAGATCATAAGCATTCCAAAAATGTATAATACTTGTATATTTATATGAAAAACTTCTGAGTAATGTGGCGTTGAATTGTAGTAACGTATTGCGTCAAAATTACGTTATTAAACATGAGTTAGCTTTGATGCCTATTTATATACATTATGATTAACTAAAAAAAACTAAAAAATTGCGAAAAGAAAGCTTATTTATTAGACTATATTAATTTATTAATTTTATTCCATTACAACGCCTTTCACATGAAATGGTTTTGAGACGGCTTTGTATGGGGCTTGAACATAGTGCACCGCCGTCGTTCAATAATAGACAACCTAAAGCGCCAACCGTAGGGCATAAATAACCGCCCACCGTGGGCCTCCCTAAGCCCCATCTGGCACAAATCGCCAAACACACATGCGGCAGTCACTCCGGGCTTTGATGCGGATCTCGCCCTGGTGACTAGCTTCGCGGCAATAATAGATGTGGATTAAATCCGTGAGGTCGCAGCCGAACTGCGCATAAACCAAGCCAACAGCCTCGCGCTACTTAACACCGCCATCAAGTTCTCGTCCGTCCTCGAGAATCTTCGCAAATTCAAGGCTTAAAAATGGATAGGCACACACCAGGCAGAGTTAAAACACGACACCTTAAATTAGGGATTTTTAACGCGGACGGTCTCTCCCGACAGAGAGACGAAATAGACACATTATTAGAAGACCAGCAGCTCGACCTTCTTCTGGTCCAGGAGACCTTCCTAAAGCCCTACCATAAAGACCCGAAAATTGCAAACTATAACATACTGCGCAACGATCGGGTCCACTCCCGCCTAGGCGGGACTCTTATTTATTACAAAAGGTCGCTGCACTGCACGCATATGACGTACATTGAAGCCTCGGTCTGTCGGCTGGACCTCACGGGCCACCAGCCACTGATTGTAGCATCAGTTTATCTCGCTCCATCGCGTGACAACGGGAGCAACCCTCTACTAGCGAGCGATCTCCAAGCGCTCCTAAACCTCGGCGACGCCGTACTCATTGCCGGCGATCTAAACGCCAAAAGTAAGTCGTGGAATAGCCACACCACCAACACCAGAGGCAGGGCACTGGAGAATTACGCCACCCAGCTTGGGTTCGATATCATAGCGCCTATCGAACCTACGCATTACCCCTACAACGTCGAGCACAGGCGCGACGTGTTAGACATAGCCCTTCTTAAGAACATAAACCTACGTTTAAGTTCGATAGAAGTACTTCACGAGCTTAACTCGGACCACCGTCCGGTGGTAGTAGAACTCTCCCCGCGCTATGGCCCATCAGGCCCAAACCCTCCCATCACCAAAGTGTGTACAGACTGGAACCAACTGAAGGTCAAAATCCAGTCCTCCTCGTCAGTACACCTGGACCAAATCCGCTCCAATTTAAACTCCCAAGAGGACGTCACGTCCGCGATCGATTCCCTTACAAATCACGTACAATCGCCAATTAGTGATTGTTCACGGACGGTGCCAGACACGAGGGATTGTTTATGGCGCCTACCCGCTGACGTGCGTGATCTGCTAAGGCAAAAGAACGCAGCTATCCGAGCCTATGACCGCTTCCCCTGTGAAGACAACCGCCTTCGAATGCGGTCACTGCAGAGGGCGATCAAACAGGCGGTACAAGAAGTTCGACAAAACAGATGGGATGCCACGCTAGCGAGCTTGAGCCGTCTCACCTCGCCTACTGGCAACTTGCCCGTTCATTCAAAAAGGACACAGTGTCCACAATGCTACCACTCACCCGCCCTGACCAACCACCAGCGTTCGAGGACGAAGAAAAGTCCGAATGCTTGGCAGCTAGCCTTGAGCAGCAATGTACGTCAAGCACACATAACATAGACGCGCGACACACCGAACTAGTTAATAGCGAGGTGGAGCGTTGTACGTCGCGTACACCCACCATTACAGACACTTCCGACGAACCTACCCCGCCAGTAACAACTGATGAGGTGGGAACGATTGTCAAGGCCCTCCTCCCTAGGAAATCCCCAGGTTCAGACGGCATTTCAAACAGAGTAATTAAACTCTTCCCTCTCACTACTTATTATCTTAACTTCTATAATTAACGCCGCAATAACCAACTGTATCTTTCCATATCAATGGAAACAAGCCGTGGTAATAGGTATCCACAAACCCGGCAAGAAGCATACCGAACCTTCCTCTTACCGCCCCATTAGCTTACTTAATAGTTTTGCAAAAATATATGAACGCGTAATTCTTAGTCGCCTAAGAACATACGCAGAGGCTAACGCCCTTATCCCGCCGATTCAATTCGGCTTTCGCACGCAACACTCTTGCGTACAGCAAGGACATCGAATAGTCGAGTATGCCAGTGTTAAGCTACAACATAGCTATTTCACGGGTATGCTTCTATTCGATGTAGAAAAAGCGTTTGACAAAGTCTGGCATAATGGCCTTATATTCAAGTTAATCAAGTTAGGTATACCCCGTTACTTAGTTATAATAGTTAGGGACTTTCTAACCGATCGTAGCTTCCGCTACCGGGTAGAAGGTACTCTCTCCGCACCGCATCCACTAAAAGCCGGCGTCCCCCAGGGATCGGTGCTCTCTCCAATTTTGTTCACGCTGTACACCAGCGATATCCCACAGCTCAAGAATGTGCAAACTGCACTACTCGCTGACGACACTGCCATCTTCTATGCAGGTCGTTCTATAGAGACAGTGATCAGTAATCTCCAACGAGCGGCTACCGCCCTAGATAAATGGTCTAGGAAGTGGCGAATTACTATTAACCCCACAAAAAGCCAAGCGATCTGCCGCCACTCACCCTAACCCCATAGTGGTTAGGGCTTCTAACTATACCCCTTTAAAATTTTCCGCGATCCGTCAACCGCGATTAATACTCGACGAACCCGACGACATTATTACGCTCGCCCAAACGGAGGCATACACAGCCCGCGCGGCCCTGACAAATAAGTATCCACGATTCCGTCCTCGCCGTCGAGGTCGGAAGTCGTGTCGCGTTCAAATCCTAAATGTGGGAGAACCCACTTTAACAGCGACCCCCCGAGCCGAGGTCCGTACCCCACAGGGGGTGCCCTCGGGAACGGTCGCTTAACTTTTACGGGTTGAGAGCCCTCAGCGCTCACCCACAGTCCGGGTAAAGTTGTCATAGCCATCTGAGGCTAACAACTAAGACACAAAAAAAAAAAAAGTACATCGGTTAAGAAATTCAGATCAGACCATAACTGGTCGATCAATTCTTCACTTCAGAAGAAATCCAAGCTACCGTGAAGAGTAGTTATCATCTGGTAGTTGCGTCCTAATTGGAACAGCTCACCGGGACTCTACAGGTATAGCGCTGCATTCGCTGCCTACGTCCTAATTGGAATAGGTACGTGAATAAGTGCTCCGCTTATTCTTATAATAGACAATACCTATTCTCTGTCTGCCGCTCGTCGTTTCATTCGTCGCTGCCAACCTCCGTGCCGCAACATCGTATTACAATGCTAAATTTCAGTAATTTTTATACACATCTTTATGTTTACTCTTTTTTCTTGTGAAACCTTTTCTTCTTTTCTTTGATGCTTCTCCGAACTGGTTTTTGGTTTTCTTCTTTGGTTTCTCGCTTAAGCATCCAAAAATTGTCCGCTAAAATACTGACATCCCATCTTCCTTGGTAACGGCCCTCGTCGATATCAAGTACATCCTGATGAAATCATTCACTTTGTTCTTCACTGTAGGCACCCAAGTTATCAGAAAAATATTCAATATGGGAGTGTAAGAAGTGAACTTTTAAACTCCTTTGAGCTTTATACATTGTCAACATGCCCTGTATAACAGTTTTATATCGGGGTCCTTAGTAGGTATTGCCCAAGAAATTCTACACTACATTTTTGAAATAATCCCATGCTTCTTAATTCATGAAAAAGGGATGCAGACAATCAGCTTTCTTATGTCGGGGCCAGTAGAAACTTTGCTTCAGACAATTTCGGAAATTCGGCACATATATTTATCTAAAACAATCCCCATCTTTTTGCAGTGATTTTACAAACTGCTTAATTATCCCCAATTTAATATGAAGAGGTGGCAGTAAAACCTTTTCTGGCGAAACCAAAGTAGTATTTATAAAGTTTTTCTCTCCAGGAGCTAAACCGTATCGTAGTGGCCAGTCAGTTTTTGTCCAGTGTAGCTCTTTGGCTCTACTATCCTACAAACATAGAAAACAAGAGAATTTTGCATAACCTGATGGACCCAACAATTTTATTAATATTTTAAAAATCTCCACAAGCTATCCATTGATGTTCCTGATTTTCTTTACATCCATTATTTTTATCATCACAGATAAATATACTATTAAAGTTAGGGTAATAAATCTTAATTTTAATTAAATATGAAGCTTAAATATAAAATAGTAATAAATTATTTTAACTAAATAAGAATTTTACACAAAATAAAAATGTAAAATTAGTATTTAGAAAAAAAATATGAGATGGAATTTTTTAATTATTTTTTTTCGGTTTTAGGACATCAAAATCTATAAGAAAATGTATAAAAAAACCTATGCAGTTTTTTACTTGGAGACCTGTGTTATTATTTAGTTAATTCCTCATACATTATCAATGTCTATTAAAAATATAAAGAAATAAAGCAGTATAAAATATTGTGATTAATTAATACACATACATATATATCATCACGCCATATCCCTTGCAGGGTAGGCAGAAAGAACAGAGTGCCAGAGAACTCTATCCTTGCATATTTCACTCGCTTCCTCAACATTCATAATTCTCTTTTCATACACGCTCGCCGGTTTCGGAGACTCTTGACTCCATCTTCCTTCAGTACATGACCGATCTGGTCTAGGTAGGTTAGTCTCGGTCTCCCCCGGTACTTTACGGTACGTACACTTTCGCATTTGATAATCTTGATTAATTAATTACAAATAAAAATCGAATACAATCCGTAAAAATAGTTTTGAGACTTACATAGTGCGGGACACATGACATGTCACATGAGGGTGGACTTTAATATATACAGGAATATACACAATGTCATACAGTTCTTTGAATCTCAATACAGCTTCAAAGAACTTCTTAGCGAAATTTTGCCTGCCCTTCAGTTAAAAATAATTGTTTTTTTTTTGATTGCTTATGGTGGCAAACGAGCAAGCAGCGCACCTGATTGTAAGTGCCACTGCCGCCCATGGACCCTTGCAATACCAAGGGCATAGCTAGACCGCTAGGCTTCCGGCTCTCTCGCTCACCGAACGAAGCGCAATAACATATTGCAATTACTCAGACGTCGATCTTCTGCAAGAGTGTGGTACTACCCCGGATGGACCGGCCCGCATCTGTAGACAGAAAACTGCTAACAGCGTAGTTCTACCACAAGTATTTCCTATAGAGACTGAGTCTGGAATAGACAAGTTACGTATAGAAACTACTAAATCATCATCATCATCATCTCAGCTTATAATGTCCCACTATTGGGCTCGAGCTTTCTCTGCAATGAAAGGAAAATTGACCTACTATACCAACTTGGTCAGGCGTGTTGGTTTAGGGTTTTGTTTTGAGTTTTCTTTCTCTTGCATAGATGTTATATGCGTTTTAAATCCCTTGGTCGTCTCTTACGATCACCCACGGGTAAGATAATAAAATCATAAAATCTACTAAATATTAATCCCGAAATAAAACAAAATTGTCACCTTGTATTTTCCCTTTACAAATACTTAAAAAAAATTATATACATAACCGAAACTATGAGATAATCTAAAATGTATATCTGTAATTGTATTTGAAAGGGATATAATATTATTCTAACATCAGTATCTTGATCCGAAACTTCATACTCGCAACATCTCGCTATATATTATTACCCTGATATCCCAATCACTTGAAGTCGATGCAATATGTCCTTTTCCACACAATCCTATCAGATGTTATCTCTGTGTTCACCCCCTTTCTATCCATATCATGCTTCACGCAATCCATCCATCTTTTCTTCGGTCTTCCCGTACCTCTAAAGCTTTCAATATTCATACTTTTACAACTTTTTTCACAACATTACATTACAACTTTTTTCACAACATTACTTTCATCCCTTCTTATTACACGTCCATACCCCGTCAGGCGTTCACTCTTTAACTTTTCCGTCACTGGCGTCAATTTCAAGCTTTCTCTTATAAGCTCATTCCTTATCTTATCCATTCTCGTCATGCCAGACATGCATCTTAACATTCGCATCTTTGATACATGCAGCCATCTCTCATCCGTCGTTTTTGTAGCCCAACATGCTCATCTATACAATACGGCAGGCTTTATTAAGGTTTTATATATTTTACTCTTAAATTTTAATGTTGTTTCGCGACATTCCTGTATGAGAGTACTTAAATCTATATATCGCCGACATAATTTTTCGTGGCAGCTGGGTCAGCTTAATAACTCGAGGCATGTATAGCCGTCTTTGAGATTTTTTCGAGCGTGTATGAAGAGAATTATGAATGTTGAGGAAGCGAGTGAAGTATGCAGAGATAGAGTTCTCTGGCACTCTGTTCTCTCTGCCTACCCTGCAAGGGATATGGCGTGATGATATGTATGTATGAGATTTTTTCTTTTTTTTACAAACTTTTAAAATTCAAGAAAGATAATATTACTGTAATACATTGTTCCTATGTAGTAGACAGAGATGTACAAAATACCCCGCACAAAGTATCTGGAATACTAAATACAAGATACTTTTAAATTAAGTATTTTAGATACCAGATACGAAATACTTTTGAAAATAGTATCTGAAATACTAGATACAAAATAGGTATCTTCTAAATACTTCTTAAGATGAAAATACTTTTTGTAAGAAAACAAGATTTTATTGTTATGAATTTAAGTTTATTTTTGATAATTGACATTAATATTATTCAAATTACTGAAACTTAGCATTTAATATTATTATTTAATTAATTAGATTATTTATACATACATACATACATATCATCACGCCATATCCCTTGCAGGGTAGGCAGAGAGAACAGAGTGCCAGAGAACTCTATCCTTGCATACTTCACTCGCTTCCTCAACATTCATAATTCTCTTCATACACGCTCGCCGGTTTCGGAGACTCTTGACTCCACCTTCCTTCAGTACATGACCGATCTGGTCTAGATTATCTTATATGTATTAAATAATCTAAAGATAAAAGAAGATAATATCTTCTTTTATCTTTAGATTATTTATAAAAATCTAAAAAGCGAAAAATGATTGTCACAAGTGGGATTCGAACCCACGCCTATTGGAAATCCGTTCCAATCGTGCTGCCACTTACACCACCGTGAACTATTGTAGGACATTCAATTCTCGCATCATATTATATTTTCGTCTTTAAGGAGACGTGTGCCATCTATCCGTTTACACATTGTACAGACTTAATACTCAAACTTTGTACTTAGAATTGTATTAAACAGTGACTAACCTTGTTATTCAAATTATTGAAATTTAGCATTTAATATATGTGATTATTTATAAAAAACCGATTACGAGCGAAAAATTATTGTCATAAGTGGGATCCACACCTATTGGAATTAATATTATTTACGAATAAATCGTGTTAAGCGCTGATATGAAAGGTATGGTTTCAAAACTTTCTAAAGTGATTTTTGATACATTTTTACATTTATGCAACAAAGGAAAGTAATGTTTATTATTGTAACTCATTAAAATTTGCCATAAATTCAATCTGAAAAATAATGTAAGTTGCAAACGCCGCTAAAATAACTATAATTATTTTCAAAGTCCCCTAAAATGAAATTGACCAATAACAGCACTGCATTTGAAACACGTGACTCGTAAAACTGTATGACGATATTATTTGTTTCGAGTTGCTCGCGCATTTTAAAAGAAAGACATTACAACTTATGAAAGAGCTAGCACAGGCACAGTTTGTTAAAAACATAGAACCTCCCCCTTTTTGAAGTCGGTTAAAAATGTGACATCAATGAGATGTTGGACTAATAATTTTGTAAATGTCTGTAAACATATTACTTAAAGTATTTTATCAGAAAAAGTATTTATAAAATACTAAGATACCAAAGAAAAGGTATACCTACATATATAATGGTAAAAAAATACAAGATACAAATTTTTAAAAAAGTATCTTAGATACAAGATGGAAATACGTATTTTGTATCTTGTATATTATATTGTATAATATTTCAGATACTTGTATCTTAGATAAGTCACATCTCTGGTAGTGGATAGGTCGAATAAGCATAGTTACGATGCAATCATTGCTGCATTTAGTTGTCGCAATGGGCTATTCAACGTAAATAAAAGATTTAAGTAAATGCTACGTGTCAGGGAGAGTGATCCCTGATCACTCCCTGACACCCAGACAGGTACAATGGGCGAATAACCACAAACAGTCATTCGTACGTCTTCGGTCAAACGTGTATTACTCGACGCTTTTATAAAAACGAGCATCAACAATATTTAAAATCTTCCTTACATTTTCTTTAAGTTATTTATTTGATACCTTTTTATTTTATGTACAAGTATTAATATTTAGTATCCGAATATCCGTGCTTAGCTCTCCGTTCGTTTTGGAAAAAACATACTTGTAAAAAAGCTTATCTTTTTATTCTTAGATGCTAATGTCAAAATGCAATGATTACTTTAAAGATGCACAAGAATCGTCATCATTCTCCTACTCTTATTCCAATTACTTGGGATCGATACAATATGTATTCTTCTTTTATAGTAAAATATTGTAAAAGTTATTAGCAATAGTTTTATAACAGGCCGCCTGCCCGACGCCAATCCTCCTTGGGAATGTAATTGTTGACCAAACGGTATCAGATAGAGTTGGCGCAGGTCGTTATGAGGCTATTAGTCGTCTTTTACGACATCCACGAGCAAAGTAAGGGTTGGTAGTATTCGTAGCCGCTACCACACAGCACAGATGATGATGATAGATGCACAGGAATTATTATATGAAAACCAGGATTTTCTTTTTTTTAAAAAGGTGTCATAGGTAATTAAAATATAGCATTAAGGATGTTTATATAGATAAACGTAATGACAAAACTTCTTAAATCGAACAGTAATACAAATCCTTAAAATTGTTGATACACGATATTACTTTATACTTTTACATAATTTATCGTTTAATTTCTTTTTTCTGTATGTAACGTTTTTAAGATAGAAAAGCGGTATATTATCATCATTCTCTCGCTCTTATCCCAACTACTTGGGGACGACGCAATATGTCCCCGTTTTCCATGTAGCCTTATCAAACTGTAGTCACTCTTTGTCTATCAATGTCATGATTCACGCAGTCCATCCATCATTTCTTTGATCTTCCTTTACCCCTAAAGCCTTGAAAGGGATATATAGGTATAATATTCAGATTATTACCGTGCGATGTTTTGCCGATTCGTGTCTTGGACTCGAGCATGTATTACTCATAATCTTTTTTTAATACTTCGATTTACAGTAAAGGGTTAATTGAATGTACTGACAAATAAATTTTATTTTATTTGCCCTTTAAAAATAAAAATTGTTTACTGAAAAATGAATACATTGTGAGAGGTAGAATTTACATATTTATATTCAAAGACTGTAGAGATGGCGTAGTGGTTAAGATACCGATTTCGATTCTTACGCAGGATAATATGCTGTGCGATTCACAAGTATTGCTCTGATTCTGGTTGTAATTTGTCAGCGTTAATTATATGTTTGTAAAGTTCCCCGCGGGTTTATATCCGTAGTCTTTAAAAAAAAAAAAGATGCAGCACATTTAAAACGGTGTCATCAATATAGGTGATCTATGACAAATATCTTTTTCTCAAACATGCTTGGAAATTTGAGCATTATTTTGACAACCTTCTTCGATACAATTCTAACTGCAAAGTTTGAAGTATTAAGCCTACAATGTGTGAACATGAAAAAAAGAGAAGAAAAAAGAAAACAAGAAAAAAAAACATGACATGCAGAAAAGAGTATGAAAGTAAAATTAATGCGGTCGAAATGTGATCTCTACGAAAAATCTGTGGAGTTAGGCTGACCGACCGCATTCGTAACGACGACGTAAGAGAGCGAGTAGGTATGAAAGAGAGTATTGGTGTAAAGATGCGAAAGGGAATGCTCCGATGGTTCGGACATGTGGAAAGAATGCCGAACGAACGTCTGATTAAGAAGATATACAATGCGAAAGTGGAAGGATGTAGGTACCGAGGGAGACCTAGACTAACCTACCTAGACCAGATCGGTCATGTACTGAAGGAAGGTGGAGTCAAGAGTCTCCGAAACCGGCGAGCGGTTATGAAGAAAATTATGAATGTTGAGGAAGCGAGTGAAGTATGCAAAGATAGAGTTCTCTGGCACTCTGTTCTCTCTGCTTACCCTGCAAGGGCTATGGCGTGATGATATGTATGTATGTGTAAACATTGTCGGGTAGATAGCGCACGTCACCTTAAAGACGTAAATATGATACGAAGTGAGATTTGAACGTCCTACAATAGTTGTAGTGGCAGCACGATTGGGCCGGACTCCCAATAGGTGCGGGTTCGAATCCCGCTTGTGACATTATTTTTCACTTCGTAATCGGGTTTTTATAAACCTTCTTCGAGGTAAATCGAAATTACTGTACTGACCAAATACGCGCAGTGGCCGGCAAAAAATATATGAAAATCCATATCTGTCGTATTTTAGCGGCCAAATAAATATATATGGCAATTCATATCTATCGTGTATTTTAAAAATGGAACGATTTGTTACTTCAAAACATTGTAACCGAAAGACTTTTGACGGGAATCTAAAACGTCATGTTGTGCTCTTGTATTATATTCGATATCTTAGTGTTTTAACGTGTTATATTAGATAATTTTTATGGTGTTTTATGTAATATGATGTGACAGAACAGCTGGGATGTAGTGAATATCATATAAAAGTGCTTTACAACGTTTTCGTTTTCCATCAAAATTCCTACAACATACCATTAACAGTGTCACCATAGCAGTGTTGATGGCGACAATTCGACTGACTGACAGACAATGACTAACTTGAAGAGATTAAGAACGTGAAGATAATTATAACTCGACACTGGCAAAAATGGCTCTTATAAGTAGCTGATTGCCAATACATAAAAAGAAGAAGAAGAAGAAGCTGCAACTTAACTTTGACATTGGCTTAAGTATAAACAGAGCCACAACAAAAAAAAAAAAAAAAAAAACATTGTAACCAAATAGGCAACTTATCAGAGTTTTATTTAAATTTCGAACTGGCTTGAAGAAGAAACCTGTTTGATAATGAAGAAGAAAAAGAAATGAACCCTTTAGCACGTGAAAAGTGTTGTTCGGAGTTTTGGCGCGAATAGGGAAATGTCATGTCACGCTCTTGTATTATATTCATTTCTTTAGTGTTTTGTAGTGTTTTATATTGAATAATTTTGCTGGTATTTTATGGAATATGATACAGTTAAAGTGCTGAAGTGTAGTGAATATGGTATACTAGTGGTTTTCGTTTATTTTCGTGTTCACCCAAAATTCCCAACGAAACTATGAATTTGGTTATCAGCGCCAAATTGATAGTAACGACTTGACTTACTGACGGACAGTGACTATCAAGGACTAATTACAATTTGAAGAAGTGGTAAACAATATATGAAGAAAATTAATACGGAAGACAAGGCACGAAGTGTCTAAACTGTAAAGACTTGGCTTAAAGATTCCTTAACTTCGTTCACATGTAAATGGCAAATACTCAAACTGAGTGGTCCAAAATAGAAAGAAAAAAAATGTTGTTCTTCATGTATACAGTTCTACTTAGTACTACTTAGTTTTAATTTCCGCGCATTATTTGAGAAAAGCACTATACAAGCCTTGGCCACAACTAGGAATTGATGGACTTACGTATATATATATTTTACACGTTCGTCCATCAATGCCTCTTTTGCTGGCCGCTGCAGTTATGTACTATAGCTACATCAGAAAAAAATATAACCATATAATATATAAATTCACTATAAAACCAACCATATCTTGATTAAGAAAATGAAGACGACAAAATATTAAATTAATTATGTTCCTAATACCTACATCGAGATGTTCAGTAATTTGTCGCGAATTAACGTCTTTATGCAGACGCCTGGCGGTACGAGGAGTACGTACTGAGTCATTATGCCATCAAATAACTACATATATCATGACTCCAAAAAGCGATTGTCATCAATTATTGTACACGAGCCTCGCATAATGAAGCCTTTTGCATTCGTCAACAACCTTCACACAGAATTTGAATATATAAGTAACTGCAGATGATTTTTATTGTCAGGTTTTTTTTTGATTTTGTATTTTTAATTTAATGTTTAGGTCAATGCTATTGTAATACATATACGTTTATATAGGATGAAATGTAATTAAAAAATATATAAAACGTTTTTTCTCAGACTTTAAATGTGGGCATTAAATACACCGTAGCGACCGCGTATCGGTCGTCGCAGGTATTGGTTGTCCTCCCACCAGGTGAACCGACGACCCGGTGAAGGTTGCTGGAAGCCGTTGGATGCGGGCGGCACAAGACCGCACTTTGTGACGAAATATGAGGGAGGCCCAGTGGATGACAAAAGACTCAATAATAATGATGATGACTAAATGCTATAATTACTGGATTATTTTCATACATTACATTTTCTTCCTTTTCTTTTTTCAACACATTTACGTCCATCCACTATTGGGTACGAGACTTTTTACAAAAGCACGGAAACTCATTTTCTATGCCAATTTTGAGTATTCCTTTTCTCTTGTGATATCATCTGCTTATATCTTTCTATTATATCTTACCACACCCGCAGAAAAGGACAGGGTATTGAACTGTATTCCTACTTCGTCACCGCATGAACAACGGCGCTCAACTTTATCTCATCATACTGAGCTGACATATATGAGCTGAGATGATGAGCATCTCAGCTCATATATGTCCCACTGCTGGGCTCAACCCTACTCCATAATGGGAAGGAAATTGACCTACTACACCACGCTTATCAGGCGTGTTGGTAATAGGGTTTTGTTTCGAGTTTTTCTTCTCTTGCATAGATGTTATATACATACATACATACATACATACATACATATCATCACGCCATATCCCTTGCAGGGTAGGCAGAGAGAACAGAGTGCCAGAGAACTCTATCTCTGCATACTTCACTCGCTTCCTCAACATTCATAATTCTCTTCATACACGCTCGCCGGTTTCGGAGACTCTTGACTCCACCTTCCTTCAGTACATGACCGATCTGGTCTAGGTAGGTTAGTCTCGGTCTCCCTCGGTACCTACATCCTTCCACTTTCGCATTGTATATCTTCTTAACCAGGCGTTCGTTCGGCATTCTTTCCACATGTCCGAACCATCGGAGCATTCCCTTTCGCATCTTTACACCAATACTCTCTTTCATACCTACTCGCTCTCTTACGTCGTCGTTACGAATGCGGTCGGTCAGCCTAACTCCACAGATTTTCCGCAGAGATCGCATTTCGACCGCATTAATTTTACTATCATACTCTTTTCTGCATACCCAACTCTCGCTTCCATACAGTAATGTTGGGACAAGCACTGCGTTATGTATTGCTACACGTGCCTTCTGGCTGAGGTGGTGGCTGCCGAGAAGTTGCCCCAACGCTCCGTTCACTCTATTTCCCGCATTCACTCTTCGCTCTATATCAGTGGTGTACCTTCCATCTCGGCTAAATCCACATCCAAGATATACAAATTCATCCACTTGCTCTAGTACATCATTACCTATTGTTACTCTTACATCTGTTCTGGTTTTATCTCTTTCAAAGACCATTATTTTGGTTTTGCTCACATTCACGCGTAGACCCCTTTTCTTACAATCTTCTGTCATTGTGTCGACTAGGGTCTGCAGGTCAATCGCTGACTGTGCCAGCAGGACTGCATCATCTGCATAAAGCAGAGCAGTGACCACTGAGTCGCCCATCTGGACTCCCACATTCATATCGTTCAACCTTTGGAGACATTTATCCAGATATATGATAAACAGCCTGGCTGACAGAACGCACCCCTGCTTAACGCCGATATTGACGTCAAACCAAGGCGACATTCCATCATCCAGCCGCACACAGGCTCTACAGCCCATGTAACTGGACTGCACAGCCTGCAGCAGTTTACCGTTAATACCATACTCCGGTAAAATGTCCCAAAGTTCCTTTCGTACAACCGTGTCAAATGCTCTCTCCAGATCCACAAAACTGCAGAAAACCCTCCGACCTAGAGCCAGATGCTTCTCCACAATGTTGCGCAGAGAGAACACTTGATCCATGCATCCCCTTCCACTCCTGAAACCTCCTTGTGTCTCACACAGTAAACCATCGGACACCATCCTCATTCTCCTTTCAATAATTTTTCCATACACTTTTGCTGCCAAACTGGTCAAGCTTATGGCTCTGTAATTTGCGCAGTCATAACGTGAACCCTTGTTTTTAAACAAAGGCACGATGACTGCGCTATTCCAGTCCCTGGGAACCATTCCCGAGCTCCAACATAAATTGAGGAGCAACAGGAACGCCCCCCAGACACAAGAGCCACCAAGCTTGATCATCTCGGCAGACACCATATCAATGCCCGCTGCCTTACCATTTTTCAAACTTCTTATCGCCCATTCAACTTCATCCATACTGATGCCATCGGAGGACGCCGTTGTCGAATGTTGATCTACTAAACCACATCCAACACCGGCGCCAACCGTAGCATCCGCATACATATCGCCAAAATATTCACTCCATCGGCTTAACACGTCTTGTGTTTGTGTAAGAATGTCTCCACCTTTAGACCTTATTTTATTCATTCTGAAGGCTGACCAACCACCCCGAGACTTCTTCACCTCCCTCCAAAAGAGTTTGGTGTTACCCTCGAAGTTTTTAGTCAGCCTATCTTCTGCACTCATACTTGCTCTATCACGTTTCTCTTTCACTAAGGCCTTGGTGTCATTCTTACATTGCCGATATATTTCTTTCTTCTGTTCAGTCATACTGTCATTCAGATTCAAAGAAGAGACATAGTCCAGCCACGCTTTCTTCTTTTGCTCTACGGAAGCTGCCACTTCCGCATCCCACCATGCATCACCATTTGTTTTTCTATGCTTCTTTGAACTTCCACATACTTCTTTCGCTGTATCTACCATACTCTCTTTCAATACTCTCCAGCATTCTTCAATGTCCGATTGCGGCTGGCTTGCCATCGTCAGCCGTTCTCGGACACCCTCTGCATACTTTTCTCTTACACACTCTTCTTGCAACCTTTCAACCTTTATTCTTTCAAGCCCTCCGAAGTGGACACGCTCTCGCCAGTGCCTCCACTTTCTGAACAGACCACTAAATCTCGCAATAACGAGATAGTGGTCCGTGTCGACTGTGGGGCCCCTGTAGGCTCTTGCGTCCAATATTTTGCTTCGGAGGCGACTGTCTACCAAAATTAAATCTATTATGCTTTTCTGTTCATTCCTTCTCCATGTATACATATGGATGTCCTTATGTTGGAAAAATGTGTTTGACACAATAAGGTTTCTCTCCATGCATACATCCGCTATGAGCCTACCTGCGTCGTTCACTCTCTTATCACCAAATGGACCAAGTACGTCCTCATAGTCGGGACGCTTGGTCCCCACCCATCCGTTCAAATCTCCGCATACAATCACGCGTTCACTGGTTTCTGCCATATCCAGAACTTCCCTAACATTGTCCCAAAACTTCTCTAGGTCTGATGCCACCGAGGATCCTACGGGAGCATATGCTACAACCATGAATACCTTGGTGACACCTAGTTTTATACGGACCCAGAGAAGTCTGGGATCATACATTCCGTAATCCTTCACACCTGAGGCCAAGCGAGAGGACAACAGCACTCCTACCCCCATGCTGGCTCGATCGCTCTGTGGTACACCAGACCACAGAGCCATCCCGCCACCAGGAAGATCGCAGGCGTCGCTGCCCCTTCGCTTGGTCTCTGTTACACAGAGCACGTCTAGCTGTTTGTCCGCCATGACGGATATCAGCTCGTGCAACTTACCTTCCACACAACCTCTTACATTCCACGTGCCCACCCGGCACTCCGTTCTCCTCGACTCGCCTAACTGGGCAAGGCGTGATGGGTGGCGGCCCCCATCGCCGCTAGATGTTATATGCATTTTATATCCTTTAGTCGTCTCGTACGATCACCCACGGGTAAGATATAGGGTGGTGAATTGTATTCTTACTCTGTCACCACACGGAAAATATATCATACTCTAAAATCTAACTAAATTACAGTGTTTGACTTCATATAATAAAGACAACAATAGTTTGCATAGCAACCCATTTTACTTTTCAACATTAACTCGTTTCTCTGTACCCAAGTTCCATAACTAAACATAATTATGTTAACACCTCTACACAAATTAAAGAACAAAGAAACGAGCGTTTGTGCATTTACTTTGAAAATAAGTCATAGATTACCTACGTGGTTACATCAAATCCTTATGTCATTTCAAAAAGCCAAAGTATGCAATCATTTTATTAATCTATATTCTGCTTTCACATTATATGTGTTCGATTACATTTTTGAGCATAATAATTAATGACTGCTTCTATTTCACTTACAAGAAAACGCTTCATAGATTCTTATAAACCTAGGTACTGGAATTGAATCTACTTACTCGAATGGCTTGATTGAACGAAACAGCAAATAAATTGAACGTGTTTGTGCTTTTTAAAATCATTTTTAACAAATTGTATAGCGATTTGTTAAAGATATTTTGAAAAGCACAAACACGTTCAATTTATTTGTTGTTCTAATATCAGTTGGTTAAACTGTTCTCTCCATTGGCTGGTTAGTGAGGTTTGGTGAGCTTTACAACCTTTTAGGGTACCTAGTAATGCTAACAAACTTTCTAGTCCTCGTCAACGTCATCCTCGAGCTATCGGCCTTACTGCGGGTGGCGGACTAATTACTTGTTCTATTGAAGATAAGGAAATTTACGTATGAATCTGTATAAATGCATTTCGTCTTTATTAAAAAAATGGGCAGTATTTTATATAATATGATAATACTTAAAACTTTATGCGAGTGAAAAATGATTACCATACCTTTTTTTGGCGAGCTGTGGTCTAAACACGTCCCGCCTAATTCGTGCGGGTAGCGTGTGGCCCCATAACTGACAGTGTTCTCTCCCCATGGCCATTGGGCCAACCACTAGTACCAACTGATTCGTGGCTGTCCCGGCGAGATACTCTTTCGGGTATCATCACCATCGACGCCCCGGCAGCAAACAATAGTGTTGCCAGGGCGATGCCACACGCCGCCGACTTTCGGCGGATGGCAAATTAATCCACCCGCCCACCTCAGCTAATCTGACATAGGTACTCACGTCTGCGCCGATGGTGCAGTGTGTCAGCGAATGTCCTCTCTAATCCGCTCCGCCGCCTCCTGAAAGAGGCTGCTACCACACACCTTTTCCTGATGCTGTCAAGCATCGTCTTAGCGATGGCCGGCCGCGTCAGATCAGCACCAATAAAGGACGAGTTCAGACCACTGCTCTGCCCAGGCCACGCAGACCTTGAATGTATGCGGGGCCGATCAGGACGATGTCCTTTACCTCCTCGCGACTGACCCCGGACTTTGAACCGAGGACTTTCCAGCTGGACTGCCCAACGTTTTGGAGTTTTCCTAGAAAATTTCCTTATGAAAATTTTTATACTATCATGAAATTGGCACTTTACCCAGTACTGGGACAATACGCTTGAACACTTGGTATTAAAACCAGCTAATTGTGAGTATACTAGGTGGTGAAAAATTTGTGGCTATGATACAACTAGGACTGACTATTTGGGAACAAAAACGAGGTTCAATAGGAATAGATACATTTCAGATTACAAAATCTCTGTGGAATGTGCATGCAATTTTATTTGATCATGAATATAACCCTCTAACACCAAATTTTAAACATAAGTATATTATATAGGAACATTAAAAACCATTAAATCATGGTCGCCACAGCTCTCAAATGAAACTAAATCCCATATAAAACATCTTACCGTTATTGGTTTCGAGATAATTTAGTCATTTGTCGAGTGTCTGGCCGTCGGGCATATTTGAGCTGTTCACGTGTCTACCCGCGCCGCATACAATGTTGCAACAATGTAACGTAAGCGAACACCGTCTTCCCCACATCGTAAATTATCTTCTCGACAAGCTAGGGACATGCTAAACTACAAATATCGATAGTTTATGCCTAATTATTTGTAAAAATATCGATATATTATTATGGAGCGATAATTGAAAAAAAAAATGGATGCTTCTATTTTTATATTATTTCGATTTTAATTCTGTTTCTCTGATTCTGTTTTAATATTATTAGAAATTTATAATTTAGATTTAAAAAAGTACCTTGCCTACCAACCAAAACACGCCCAGAAAGTTTGGCTTCCGGCTTTCTCACTCGCCGAACGTAGCGCAACAGCGTATTGTCACTGCTCGATTTTCTGCGAGAGTGTGGTACTAACCCGGACGGACCTGTCCGTAACTGTATAGTACTCCTACTACTACTGAATACATCTAGTCTAATCCTAAAACATTGTTATCCCTTCGGATTGCGAGATCTATTGGCAATCACTCGCGGCAAATTGAAATTCTGTCGACATCGTATACTTTAAAAAATCGACTCCAATGCGAATGAAAAGAAAAAGTAACCCCAAAAAGTAAACAGTATCTTTGTTTACTCATCGGGGTATACACTTACCTTCGACCATTTCATTTTAAATACCTCAGTATTCCTCTGATCATGAATGCAGAAAATCTATTAAAAATATCGGGATTTAAAAAAAAAAAGATGAAACTCGTAATAAGATTTATTTTCTATACTATGTTAATTTTTTTTCCGCCTGGTGAAGGAGTAAGAATACATCACCTCCCATCTTACCTGTGGGTGATCGTAAAAGACAACTAAGGGACGAAATATGCATATAACATCTATGCAAGAAAAGGAAAACTCGAATAACCCTATATCAATTACGTCTAACCAGCGTGGTGTAGTAGGTCAATTTCCCTCTTAGTGTGGTGGAGGCTCGAGCCCAGTAATGGGACATACATGAGATAACTATACTATTGTGTTTGCTATTGCATTTTGAGATCAGTTCCCTAGTATCTTCGAAGTCCATAGCCCAACACCAAAAATATCATTCTCCTACTCTTATCCCAACGCCAAAAATATATTGGTAAAAAATGTGTTATAAAAAAACATATATTTTCATTAAAAAAATATCTCCAAGCACATACCCTTTATCCTAGACGGCGAATGTTTAATAATCTCACAGTTCTGCTATATGTTGTGTCAGCGTTTGTGTCTTCAGTCATGCATATTGGTATGTCCTTGATGAGTTTGCATATTGTGCAGGGTAGAAAGCTATGATGCATTCGCGTCAACTGTGAGTGCTATGTCAATACTTATAGTATTCAGTTATCATACGTACGTCCTTAAGTATGTAGACTTAAGCACTTTCGACGAAATGCAACGAGAGTTGCAATGACTTGCTTGTTAGACAATCTTTCAACAATAAGTACTCTTATATTTTATATTTCTTATTCTCTCTAGGCTAGCCATTTGTTCCTGAAGAGGATAGGTATATTTTCAAGCTGACCTATATATATTAGATCCTGATCTTTGAAGTTAAAAAATGAGTATCGGTGGTCCATTTTCTAGTCTGAAATGGGAATCGTAAGATCTTACAGTCGTCTCAAATGGTTGAACAGTTGAATGTGGACTTAGACCATAAGCGACCCAAAAGAATAAGAACGTTTTCAATACAATAGATTAAATTTACAAAAATCAAAATTTACAATCCGCATGGAGTATAAATATATACGATAAAGAGCGTGATAAAATCTCCCACAAAGATGAAAGTTGATTTCTGTTACTGCAGGTAAATAACACTATAATTCTTAAATCTGTTAAAATAGTTAACACTTATTGCCAATTGATCCTAGATGTAAGTATCGCTTGTGGTACTATTTAATTTCATTTTAACATGTAAAAACATTTTTATTATTATTAAATTTCTATCTTGAATATTATCATCGTCTCAGTACGCACACGTCAATTCGTGGTTCGCGTTCAATTTGTGGCAAGTTTAAACCAAATTACGTTCTTTATTATTTAGCTTTAGTGATAAGAAATTTCATACGTATTCTTCAATATAAAACTGCATTACGTTAGAGAAATTTATTTATGACTGTTGCCATTTTCCCAGATCAGTATACAATCGGTTATTATTAAAAGAGTCAATTATTATTACCTTACGATAATTGGTTGTATACTGTGATATATTTATAAAAGTGCTCCAATGTCACAATGTCTCATCGACACGTGCTATCTTGACCCTAAGATACCTGACATTTATCCTTAAAATGAAATAACGTTATTGAATATCGGCAGTCATAAATGAGTGCCTACCCCATATGGTGACGGGTTAAGAATATAATGTGTGTGTTATAACAGCAACTGCTATTGCCAGCTCACCCGCGTGACTATATTGGGTTTCAACTCCCCTACATGAAAAGGCTTAATATGGAAGAAATGGAAAATAAATTTGCTGAAAATTGATTCAATTAGACTCCAAATTTCAAATAAAACTGCTTTTACGAATTTTTAACGCTTTTGTATTTGGTGTTTAACTGTCCGACGTTTCGAAGTCTTTACATCGCTCATGGTCACACGAAGATAGTCCTCCCGTGACAGTGAACGCTGTAATGTGTTCAAATTAAAAATTAAATACAAGCGCAATAAAATCCGTATAAATAGTTTTCCCCGTCCGTATAATCAGATTACTACTTACATAAATGGCAAGTATAACTCGGCAATATTATTGTTATTAAAGCTTACAATTTCAAGTATACATTTAAAGACAATGTTACAGACAAATTTAAACAGTAAAACGAACAAGATATCACTATTTATTAAGAAATACGGTATGTAAATAATGTTAATTTGTGGTAATTTAATCTTCAGACTTGATAAGTTTTACATATTCATAGAATCTTGTAATACAAATACAAAGTACGCTTAATTGGCCATAATCGGTTATGGTATGGTAAAAGTATAATATAAATATTTATTTCTACTGAAGTGAAAATTTATTTAGGCGCGTCTTGTATTTTGTTTTGCGGGTATTGAATGAGAACGAGCCGTCACGCTTGGCTATGTAACGCTTGCTAGTATATCGTGTCTCGCGGAATAAGTCCACATTTTTAGAATACGATATAAATTACAATCAGTTAGAGCAAAATTTACCAAATAATTTATACATAATTATAATTACTTTAATATATTTAAAACGTTATTAATTTATGAATATATATCACTAAAAAAAAATATCTGCTTTTCTTGGAGATTCATCATATTTAGTAACGATGCAATAATCCTTAATATCGAATATAAATACTATGCACATAAATAATTTCGGAAATGGGTTTTTTGGGTTTATGAAATAAATCCCATAATACCGTATCAACATTAATGTTTGATTTGAAATTTCATAAATAATTTCATAAATTCCATTTTGAAGATTATCTTGCCCTCTAATGACGAACAAAGTAAATATAAGTTATTATAACTATAAAACGAATGATTTAATTAAATTGTAGTATTTTGTTCACTTTCACTGTTATCGGTAATATAAGTGAATATTTCACTTAATAATAATATTAAGTAAATATTTCATTTAATATTATTAATACAAAAATAATATTAAAATAATATTTCACTTATTATTTTTAGAAAGTAAATGTCGCCACCTCTTGTCAAGTCCTAGTCTTCCTGATTCCTAGTGATACGAAGCTTTTTTTGGTAAGTAACTTTATAAAAAAAGCTTCGTAGTACTAGGAATTAGGAAATAATAAGAACAGAAAAGGAATGCATTTTATAGTGTGAAATATTCGCGCGAATCTTCCAGTTTCTATATAATTTACTACGAATCTATCATTTATATATCACATAAGATCCTACGTAGCGTTCCCAACATGAACTTTTAAAAATTTCTAATCACATGGTTATTTATTTGTAGTTTTTATAACTGTAATAATTAAATTAACGATTCTATTCATTACAGTAGGCTACCGTAGGCTATAATATTATCTATACTATTATATATTAACTGTTTATATATATTATTCATTTGTTTATTACTATTTTAATCATTCCATAACTGGTTGTTTATGGACATCACTAATGTGCAGCCAAACCGCTATCTGTCGTGAGTGACGGCTCTCTTTAAACCTCTTTTAAGAAAACATTAATGTTATCAAGATTTTAAAAATCTGACATTTCTTTTTCTTCTTCGTTTGTCCGTTTGGGTCGTACCTTAAAATCTGTTAAATTTAAAAACATTAATACTTGTTATACAATCGGGCGGTCTTTGGCGATTTATATGATAGAAATTTGTGTGTATAGCCCTTTTCAAACATTTTTTTTTCAGGCTATGGTCTGTACACACCCATTTCGTCCGGGGCAACGAAAACCGGCGTGTGGCTCCATAATTTACTAAGTTTTTACCCATCGCGATTGAGCCAACCACTACTGGTACCAATTCCTTGACATCTGAGGAAAAGGAAAGGTGCTATCTGTTTAAGTCTCTTATAATAAATACTATACTCACATAATACCAGTTAATGATTTCCATTTACAATTTTATTGTTTTTATTATTATAATAAACAATATACTGTAATAAAACTATAATTTAAATGCACGTTAACATTATTAAACACGGTAGTG
Source organism: Lymantria monacha (assembly GCA_905163515.2). NCBI lineage: Eukaryota > Metazoa > Arthropoda > Insecta > Lepidoptera > Erebidae > Lymantria > Lymantria monacha. The sequence goes on along the minus strand of LR991098.1, from coordinate 12,045,303 downwards.
GTCTCGAGTGAAAAATATTTAAATTAGTTAAACGTCGTGTATATAATGGGGCTTCAATGTTGTAACGTCTTACATTGTTACACGGATCATGTTATCCAAGATTCCTTTCATGTTATGAAAAGTGGACGGACGAAGAAAGCTTTTTTTTTTATTAATAAAAGTCTGTCACGCAAGCTGATAATAATTTCACCTCAATCTTCAAAATGTCTCTTAAACGATTCGAAAAGCGAAAAAAAAGGAAAGTTAAAAATTGAATAAATGCTTCAATTTGGCACGTTGAATCACTTCCAAGCACTAATTATTTACTATATTAGTGCTTATATTTGAATAGTGAATTTAATAATATTTTAGAACTTTGTAGTTTAAAATTTTATTTATTAAAATTAATATTATGTTTATAATTTTGTAAATGTGCACGCGATGTTTTTGTCAGTGATAATTAACATAGAACTCGATTACTAAACATTTAATAACATAAACCTTTTAGCCATGGAAAATAGTCATCATCATCATCATTACAGCCCATATATGTCCCACTGTTGGGCTCGGGCCTCCTCCGTAATGGGAGGGAAATTTACCTACTATACCGCGCTGGTCAGACGTGTTGGTATAGGGTTTTGTTTCGAGTTTTCCTTCTCTTGCATAGATGTTATATGCTTTTTATATCCCTTAGTCGTCTCTTACGGTCACCCACGGGTAAGATAGGGGGTGGTGAATTGTATTCTTACTCCGTCACCACACGGAAAAAGTATTACATCTAAATTCAAATAGCCTTTATATCTTATTACTACGTAACACAATATACATAATTGAATATACAGAGTATAATATTGTTAAATATTCCTTTAGATATATACATATCTAAAATATCTTCATATATTCACATTGATTAATTTAATTTACTTAATCTATTTAATAAATAATCTATTAAAAAAAATAAAAATAAATTCTATTCTATTCTAGTTATTACCCGACTGCAAAGGAGTGGTATTCTATTCAATTCTATTAGAAAGTGGTAGGACCAAGCTGTTGACAGTTCTCTGTCTGCAGCCGCGGACCGGTCCGTCCGGAGTAGTAAGAGGGAATACGGTGGGTTTTGGGGCCACGCGCTGCCCTTCCGCGCCCCGGACGGGACGGGCGACGTGTGTCCGGGCCATACCCTAGCAAAAAAAAAAAGGTGTGCTGCTTGCTCGTTTGCCACCACTAGCAATAAAAAAAGTATTATAATTATTGTTATAGATTTATTTGACTATTATTATTATCTGGACCCTTTGGCAAAAGCCTCCGCTAGGTTTCGTCATACTTATACAATATATATATATATATATATACATATATACATATATACATATATATACATATATACATATATATATATATATATATATATATATATATATATATATATATATATATATATATATATATATATATATATATACGTGTGTGTGTGTCGGCGCAATTTCAAAAGTTACAATAGATTTGTTTGAACATTTTAGTTATTGATCAATGAAAATTAATTGCTTCTATTTTATTGCATTTTCTGTTACAGTAGCTATACAAATAATGTTCTAAACATTTAAAAAAATAATATGAGACCAATGCTCTAGCCTGGTCCTGGTAATCCCTAAACGGGTTTTCACGACTCCCACGCGATAGTAAGGGGTCGTGACACATTATAATCTTAACTCATTATCGCACGGGTAACTATTCCTATTGAATTATGTTAAATACGTATCACGTCCAAACTATGCTGGGCTTCAATTAGTTTAATAATAAATATCCTTTCTACCTTTAGCCGTTTGCATGTCAGTACTTTCAACTATAATTATTAACATTGTCAGTCCACGACTGTCAGTGTTAGTACATGTTATACTCCACGGCGTTTTTGCTCTATTTCGTAAATGCAACATTGTTGCATTCATAACTCAAAGGATGTATTCTCGACAGTGGTTGATATTGTTGTCAAATGAATGCGAAGAATGATGAATTTTTGAATAATTTGAGATTCGTGTTTTAACAACTGACGATTGAGCCATTCCCGCGAATATCATATCAGGGCGATAAAAGATAGAATTTATATAGTATTTAAGGGGTATAACCCTTTATTCGGGGCAAAATAAATTATTAAATATGATCAATAGAGCCAGTGATAATCCAATGTCCACAATTAAAAACATGCTATTTTAAAAAAAGATAGAATAATTTATTATTCTTTCATGGAAAGGAGAGATCACAATGTTTAATAATATTAAGAACTACTTGAAGTACATTTAATACGAAGAAGCATTTGACGGAATATACACTCTTTTACCATCATAGATATTGCAAAGATTTTTGATATGAGTTTTATGACCAGCCGATTGCCTGACATGAAACTTCTTTGGAAATGTTATTGTTGAGCAGACTGCATGACATTAGTTGATGAAAGCGAAGAGCAAATTAGTATCTTTGGCACTGCTACAAATAAACAAAGACGTGGGGGTACTTCGTCTATACAATTTTTACTTCGAGCTTAATAATGGCAAGTTTGTGGTCATCTAAGGTTGCGTCCACACTAACGAACATTAATACTATAACTGTACGCATTGAGGGTCCTCCCTATTTGTTCCAAGGAGGGTTGACGTCAGAGAGGCAACCGATCCTACAACTATTGTCAATAATTTTTGCAATGTGTACGGTGGAGGAGTGCATATTGCGTCAACCAGAAATTGGGATACGAGCAGGTTAACGATAATGATGACTTCCTCTTCTTAACCCTATACATCTGTAATATTAGGCACAGGCAATCTTCGGGTGTGGTTTAACTATTTGACATAGAGTTTTATAAAAAAGTAGTTATCCCTGCTCGCTTCGCATAGCTTATTTTATAGTTTTAAGTCATTCGTATGTCATCATTCTCCTACTCTTATCCCAATTACTTGGGGTCGATACAATATGTACCTACTCTTCTTTCATAGTACATGTTGTAAAAGTTATTGGCAATAGTTTTATGACCGGCTGCCTGCCAGACAGATCAACCCTCCTTGGGAATGTAACGTCTGATTTGTGTACTTGAATCAAATAAATACACGTAGGTAAGAAAATATAAAAGCGTCTATTAATCCGATCGCTACGAATCTACGTAAGACTACTCTCTGGGCTAATCTAAAGATTTCCTGAACTTTATCAAAATCGGCCTAGCTATACCTAATCGATTTGGTATACATAGGAAACATATATACACACATAGAACTTTAAACAAATAGTTTTTCTACTATATTTATAGACCAGGGTCAATAATGACGGAGGCAGCGTGCCTGCGTGCCTGTTGGCCGGGAGTCCCCCGTGGGACCTGGAGGCGGAAATGCTCGCCGATTTGTATCGGCGGGTGTCGGGGGTGCGCGTGGAGGGCGGTGTGGTCTCTTTGAGGGAACTCACCGCCTGGCGCGTCGACGCCCGCCTAGATGTCATTGCAATGCTCTGCAGAGCAGCGTCGTGAACTCGTTGCAATCATCGGTGCCGACCTGACGATGCCGACCATCGCCAGGGCGATGCTCGACAGCGTCAGGAACTGGGACGCGGTCGCAACCTTCTGCCAGGCAATAGTCTCGCGGAAGGAGGCGGCGGAGCGCGTGCGCGAGGAGCGTCTCCTCAACGGCGCGAGCCGCCGCCGGCGACTGTGGCGGCGCAGGCGCGATTACCTGCGCCTGATGCCGCCCTAGCCGAGGTCGCGGGTGACTGGATCGGGGAATTAGTCCGTCACCCGCCGAGAGGCCGACCGCGTGAGGAAAGAGCGACATCCTACCCGAGGGGGGGATGTCGGTCGAGGAGAGGGTACTCCTCAGGGGTATTCCGTCGGGGCGACCACTGACGTCAAGTCACTCTGCTCCGGTGGTCGGCCCAACGACGAAGGCGACGTCACGGGTGGGTTACGGGTGTGCGTGCTTACGTCCCTCTGTCACCCCGGATGGAGTGGTGCGAGGAGTGCGACGACTGTAGCCCATCCCCCAAAAAAAAAAGGGTCAATAATTTATGAAACAAAAAAAATATAACAGACTGAAACCCATTCGAAAAGGAAGAGAATATAACAAAAATGAAAGGAAAAATAATTTACGGATTACCTGAGGTCGGAAATTGAAAGGGGGTGAGTTTTTAAGGGTAAAACACGGTTTATCTCGATACCTGGTATATACGATGTAGGTACCGGGGGAGACCGAGACTAACCTACCTAGACCAGATCGGTCATGTACTGAAGGAAGGTGGAATCAAGAGTCTCCAAAACCGGTGAACGTGTATGAAGAGAATTATGAATATTGAGGAAGCGAGTGAAGTATGCAAAGATAGAGTTCTCTGGCACTCTGTTCTCTCTGCCTACCCTGCAAGGGATATGGCGTGATGATATGTATGTATGTGTATCTCGATTTCCAGCAAAACTACAAGTTCCATGGAAAAAAGTTAAACGGCAAAGTTGTAGGTCAAAAAAAGATCTATGACTTTTAAATTTACACTTAAGTAGATATTTTGACGTGAGACGTCGATTGAAAATTAGGGTATATCTACGATATTTAGACATAATAACGTAAAAAAAAATATTTTAAATAAAAAAAAATACAGTGTATTTGGTACATAAAAAGGTAAGTTTTCACCAAATTCCTTGAAAATTTTGTTTTTGTAAAAGATAAAAATGAAAAACAAAAAACTTGGTTATATAAATTTTTCACATAGATGTTGAGGTTATTTAAAAAAAGTGTAAATACAAAAGTTGTAGATCTTTTTATTACCTACAACTTTGCTGTTTAACTATTTTCCATAAGACTTGTAGTTTTGCCGCAAATCGAGATAAACCGTGTTTTAATCTTAAAAACTCACCCCCTTGCACTTCCCGACCTCAGATCAGATCAGATTTATTTTTTTATTTTTCCTTTCGTCTTTGTTATTCTCTTGCTTTTCCAATGAGTTTCATCCTACTATTATTTTTTTCACTTTTTACCATTTTTAAAGGCTTTTCAGCCCTGGTCTATTATGCTATATTATTAATTTTTTTAATAGAATCATACGATCATAAACAAGATAGAAAAAGATGGTGACCATTATATTATTACTCCTTCTTTTACAATATGACAATATTCTGTTATTTTGTTTACTGCAAAAACCACACAAGTGTTTATTATTAATGCCCGCTACGTAAATAATTCTCCTGTACTTCGAAGTCCGTCCGTGTTGGGGATTTAAATGACGACTATGGTTGTAATCAACGTAGCTGTCGCATCGGACGAACAGTTAATAAGAGCATTGCGATATTACACAAACGTAGCCGCAAGATTTTGATCTTGTCTGATCTCCCCTTTCATTTTGAATACATTGTAAGACATTTTGTAAAATTTCTTTATGGATATGTCCATGTGTTTCCATTTATGATCTGCTCTGTTCAAAATGTAATTGAAAACTTGTTCAAATACATATCAAGTCTTCAATTACTCAAATATATATATATTTTAACTTTAGCCAGACAGATGTAAAATTTAAAACAAACAATGTATCTTCAATCAAGAGACTTTCAATTTAGATACATAATAATGAAAATAAAAACGGTATATTTTTTATTGTTATTATAGAAATACTGCGAATAATGAAAGTACTAAGCATGCTCCATCTTGAATTTGAAGTGAAATGAGATTCAAAATTTTGTTTGCTTGCAATAACTTATAATTTTATATTATACATTATTATTTCTCCTCCCACGGAATTGAAATTAGCCTACTATATCACAATATAGATTGCAATCCCGAAAAAACGGCACCGGTAATCCGGTGGATCTGGAATCATTAAACGTTCCCGGGTCCGGTAACAATATATCAATGTACTAATATAATGAAAATAACGCCGGATTGTAATCAGTAATCACAGATAACTTGGCGTAAGATTTTATTTCAGATTTTTCATCTTTTGCAGTGATTTTATCTGCTTACATTATTTAATTGATTTTATTGATATCTGGTAAAGGAAGGAGTGATAATTGAGTGAGGTACTTTGGCCTTTTATACTATGCTGTGTAATTAGCGAGTTTTAATTCATATTTGCATAGTCTTACATTAATAGTTTACTTACGTTCCTTACTCATAGAACCTCACCTGCGAGTGAGAAAGGAAGGTGTAGTCCGTAGTATACTATTTTCTTATTCCATCACCGTATGGATTTAGATATATACTATTTTTGGATTTCTTCTCAAATTGACTAATTGCTTCGCAGGGCTATCATCATTCTCCTACTCTTCTCCCAATTGGTTGGGTCGATACAATATGTAATCTTCTTTCATAGTACATGTGGTAAAAGTTATTGGCAATAGTTTTATGACCGACCGCCTGCCAGACGTCGACCGTACTTAGGCATGTAATTGTCGACCAAACGGCATCATATAGAGTTGATCCAGGTCGTTTATAAGGCTTTTAGTCGTCTTTTACAACATCCACGAGCAAAGTAAGGGTTGGTAGTATTCTTAACCGCTACCACACAGCACATACATATAACATATGTGCAAGAAAAGGAAAAACTCCAAATAAAGCCCTATTGCCACCCATTTGACCAGCGTGGTATAATAAGTCAATTGCCCCCCTATTGTGGTGGAGCCCACTCCATAAGGCCCACCTTATATGAGATTAACGAATCTTATATACATTCTATTAACAAGTATTCTATTACAAATGACTACACAGATGGTGTAGTGGTTAAGATTGCGTGCCAGTGCTATGGATTCGATTCTCACGCAGGGCGATACCTTTTGCGTTCTATAAAGTCTTGTTCTCAATCTGGGTGTAAATTGCGTTAATTGCATGTTTATAATGTCCCCCGCAATACAAGGATTATTTCCTTAGTGTAAGGTGGTGTTGTTTAAAAAAAAAGTAATATTACATTTTCCAAGTATGTGTGGTATCTGTTCCGACCTTCCCGGCTGTAAGAACTTTTAATAATAAGGTTAGTTAATATGCCCAAATTCTTTCACATTGCCTCTAAACCTAGAATATCTCTCTTCCGCTCCGCAAAGGATAGTTAGATAGCTCCCTTTGCATAGAAAAGTTGAGATGAGAGTGCTCTTCGTCATGCGGTCTGAATTAAAAAGCAAATGTTATTGAATATAATCACCCTAGGAGGATAAAGGAAAAATAAAAATGGCCAAATCAGGTCATTTTTATTCCAATAACATTATAGGATTATTATTATAATCTAATGTAACTTTGTTACTTATGACGTAATACTCTTCGAGTTTTAAACGTTACACAGGCAGTTCTTTACTCTACCATTCTCTTATTCTTATCCCAATTACTTGGGGTCGATACAATATGTACTCTTTTTTCATAGTACATATTGTAACATTTATTGGCAATAGTTTTATGACAGGCCGTCTGCCAGACCCTAGCCCTCCTTGGGAATGTAGTTGTTAACCAAACGGCATCAGATGGCGTTGGCTTAGGTCGTTATGAGGGTCTTAGTCGTCTTTTACGACATCCACGTGCAAAGTAAGGGTTGGTAGTATTTGTAGCCGCTACCACACAGCGATAACTCTATATTATTTTAAATATTAATTTAAAACATCGACTAACTGTAATTTAAATGATTATACCTCATAGTTATATATAGTTCGCTTTTTTTATGACGACTCGAAAGGTAGTAATTTTCAATGTCAATCTTGCACGCCATGCACTTAATTCAAATGGTAGTATGCAAATACGTTGCAAGTTTAGACCTAACCACAAACTGCATTAATTCGTGTAATGCGCTACACTAATGGCTATTCACTAACAATGTAACGTGGCCTCTAAGAGCACTGCGCTTTGTGGCATATTACAAATCACCACGGCCCTAATCTTTACACGGTAACTGTTATCTACCTCGCCCCGTCCACATTGTCTGCAAAATTTAATAGTATACCATTATTCGCCTGTCAAACCCCGCCACTATATTGAAACAACTAAAATTGACCGCTCTTTGATGCTCATAATTTCAAATAACCCAATAACTAGTAGCTAATTTACATTTTAATACCAATACATTAATTTGCAAACAGCTCATGCAAACATACAATTGTTTACTGTAATAAATCCGTCTGTCTCGCTGTCATTAATAATAATCAATTTAAATTGCCGTCTGAATATGAAACTGAGCAAAAAATTTTTTGTCGAAAAGTCATGCATCATTATACGTTGTTAAGTGCAAGTTAATTGAATATTAATTGTGATTGCGTTCGCCGAAATGTAGAATCGAAAATTATTAAAATCACAAGGAGCGATGTGGCAGAGTAAAAAAAAAATGAGGCTGGGTGGAGGTAGATTCAATCGATAGATTGTTCACTCAGGTTGAGTAACATCTGTGCCTGATCAATCCGCCACCCATAGAGGGATTCACCGCATGAGAAAAACGCCCACGGCAACGTTTGCAAATGTTCCCTGCGTTGACAAGAGATGGTACCCGAAGAGGTATCCATCTCCTAACGGGCCGAAAGGATCATCTCCTGATCATCAAAGAAAAGAGCTCGGTACCGAACAAAGCACACACATGGCAACAGGAGGTACGTGTACGGCATGTTATAGGGTGGCACACCGTCCCTTCCACCGCCTCCGGTGGTTCTTGCTGAATATGAACTACCATAAACTGTCCACAAGAATATAAGCTGAGTGATCTAGAGTCATACACACAAGCAAATTAGCCATTTATTGACTGACCAGATAAGATGGTTTACATCTTAATTATTCTTTATTCCCACGTCATACCTACCAATACGTTCATCTATCCATCCGCGTATTGACGTCTACCATTGTACATATTCCTCCCTAATTGAGGGGATATAGCGAGTCTGTGATCGTGGCACCAATAGGTGTTATGAGGTATTCGGGAAAGTGTCGCCAGTTTTTATGACTCCCACGGTAACAAAGTAAGGTGATGATTCATTGCATTCTTATGTGAACATACCATACCAATAAATTTCATCATCTTTCAACCCTTTGCCGTCTATTGCTGGAAGTAAGCCTCCCTCCTTAAAAGGAAAAAGAAGTTACATATAAATGTGGACTTCCCTTTTTTCATTTTTTTTTTGGCAGGCTATATATAAAACCATATGTTAACATGTCTGACCAGTGTGGTATAATAAGTCAATTTACCTCCCATAGCATAGGAGGGCCGAACCTAACAGTGAAACATATATGGCCTGAGATCATCGTAAGAGCAACTATCGAATTGGTATCTGAAAGTACAATCCACCAGTTGGGCCACCGATAACAAAGATCGGGTTCCGGTAGCTAGCCTATCTAGTTCAGCGTTAGATATAGGGTTCCCAAAAGTAAAACACATACTGAAACTACCACGCTTGGCAAGCAGGTTTGCGATCGCACTTGATATAAGCAAGTGCTGTAAGTATGAGTGAGTGTAAGAAGAGTGCTGCTGCCTTTGTTCAAGTGATCCAAATTTAACGATATCCACGGAAAATTGAGTGAGGTATTGACCGATTTTATTCTTCACTCGTCACCGAACGGGAACCAATAGTTAAATAGTCACAAAAGTATATTTCATTTAAACCCAGACAGATTAAATTTTGAATCTTATAAAATGTTGATCGTCTGCTATAGGATTATTAAATTATCATCATCATTACCCTATTCTTATCCCCAATTACTTGGAGTCGGCACAATATGTAATCATCCAGTAGTAGAGCCACACATTCATTTTCTGTCTACAGTCACACTCGTAGAAAATCGACGTCTGAGTAGTGGCAATGCGCTGTTGCGCTTCGTTCGGTAAGCGAGAGAGCCGAAAGCCCAATTTTCTTTATGGGTTTGGGGTTTTCATTGGTAGGCAGCGGGTCCTAGCTATACCCCTAGTACTGCAATGTCCATGGTAGGGATATTCGATATACATCGATGCATCGAAAACATCGATGTTTACAATGCGATACATCGAATCGATCCGATGTTTTGAAGAGCTATCGAAATACTCGATGTATCGATGTTTTTTCATAAAACATCGAAACGATGATAACCAGTAAATTCCACAAAAAAGACCTTTTTTTTTTTTAGAAATCTGTTTTATAAGGGACTGGAATAGGTATAAATGCCACAAAAAGGACCTTTTTTTTTAGAAGTCAGTTTTATAAGGGATTGGAATAGGTATAAATGCCACAAAAAAGACCTTTTTTTTTAGAAGTAACACTTTTGATATGACTTTAGAAAAAGTACTCGATGTTTTCATCCGATACATCGAAAGACATCGATTTACAGTTTCGATTTATCGAATCGAAAAAAACATCGATGTTTTTTCAAAGTGGACACCCCTAGTCCATGAGCGGCAGTAACACTTAACATCAGGGTACTACATGCTCGTTTGCCACCAAGATCAATAAAAAAATATCTTTCATATTGCAAAAATCTTGGCATTAGTTTTGTGATCGGTTATCTCTTCTTGGAGAGTGTAATTGTTGACTTTACGGTATCAGATAGATTTGACCCAGGTTGATGTAAAACTTTTAGCCGTCATTTACGACAGCTTGCTATATAAGCGGTTGGTAGTATTCTTAGTCGCCAATATCACACAGCACTAAATTATAACGGCAACAAACATATTTTATTATAGTGATACGACTAGGAGATCATAAACTAGTACAAGCTGATAACATATTGTTACATTAGCCTGGTTTGTAGTAGGCTCGTTTAAGTCAGAATTAACATTGACAGCGGCGCTTAACGATCTTATAGATGAAAATAGGATAATAACGTTATAGATGAGAACAAGATTCACGTTCTAAGAACGGCGAAACTTAATTTTTTCGAATATATATAACTGGTATATAACAAAACTACTAGTATAAAACGAAGTTGCTATTCGCCTGTCTGTTCTTCAACTTTTTCTCAACCACGCATTTTATAAAACTTTCATTGTCATCTAGCTATTTTTAGGTAGAATTATATTTTCATCATCTCATCTCAACATATAGGTACGTCCTATTACTGGGTTCTAGCCTTTCCTTCATAATGGGAGAGAAATTGACTTTCTATACCACGCTGCGCTGGTCGGACTGATTGATATAGAGTTTTAGTTCTACTTTGCCTTCTCTGATACAGATGCGTATTATATCCCTTTGTCGTCATTTACAATACCAACGGGCGAGAAAAGGGGTGGTGAATTGTATTCTTACTCGGTCCCCACACAGACAGTATTTATATTTTAAATAGATTGAAGTTTTGTGTGATTAAAGATTGTCTGTATGGTGACGGTAACAATTAATTTAACACTTATGTGGATTACCATTAAGTAAAAGACGATTAAGAGATGTAGGTGAAAGATAAGATCACAAGGGAAGAAATATTCGAAATAAAAAAATTATATTCAAAAGCCGTTTCAATAGCGTGTTATACTATATATATTTTCCTTCCATTACAAATAAGCGTCGTGCTATAGTAGGACGACATTGAATGAAAAAAACTATTAAGGTCCATAACACCAAGACATTGATTATCATGATATAAAATCGATGTTTTTATAGTTGCAGCAAAATCTTGTCGCTATTAGGTAAATGTAGACCTTCAATAATCCTAAATAAAGCTTGAAAGGACTTATAACTCTCCCCAATAATTCGCGAACAGTAAACGTCATTCTGCTCTTATTCCAATTACCCGGGGTCGACGCAGTATGTAATCCGTTTCCATTGTACATATTACAAAAATAATTATATGTAATTTTATGACCGGCTGCCTAACTGACGTCAACCTTCCTTGGGAATGTAATTGTTGACCAGATAGCTTCAGCTGAAAGTCGATATAAGAATCTAAATCGTTGTTTACTACACGGGTAATATAAGGGATGGTAACATTTGTAGCCGCTACTACACAGCTCTACACAATTAGTAATTATTTTTTTTATTATCGCTTATGGGGGCACACGAGCAAGCAGCACATCTTATGGTAAGTGTCACTGCCGCCCATGGATCTATGCAATACCAAGGGTATAGCTAGGCCGCTGGCTACCAATAAAATCCCCAAACCCACCCAGTTGAGCTTCCGGCTCTCTCGCAAAAACATAAATTAATTTCTTATTCGTGAAGTCGCGTGAAACCAAGACAGGTTGCTAGTATAATATACATACACATTTTATTACGTCGCATTCACATTTTTTTGTACGATGCGCTATATCGAAACATTATCCAACATCTGGTGTTATTATTATTTTAGTACAAATGTATTTTACATATTAAATGTGTGGCTACTTGGTACTGGGGACCTTTTTAGTAAAGCATTTAGCATATCCGCCACTCATAAGTGTTTGAAGGCCGACGCCTGAAATGAGCTGAACGTGGACTCGTGATACTTAAATCGAAAATTTACGGTTGTCTTTATCGATTCAATTGTATATTTAAATGTGAGAACAGAGCGATATAGACTACGAATGAGCCAGCAAGGATCGTTTCAACTTTATCTAGCTTTTTATTTTTAATAAATATTTTTATTGCTGTCTCTTAACGCCTACAGTTGATATCATTGCACGGAGGTGGTGTAATGTGTTAAGTATTTTACTGTTGATATGACACAAAAATGTGGCCAAGCGAAGATAATTTAAAAAAAAATGCATTAAATGTGATTGAAATTTTAAATCGTGAAAGCGTAAATTTGCCGTGTGATGACGGAGTAAGAATACAATTCAATGGTCGTAATAGACGACTAAGGAATATGAAATTATTTTTTTATTACTTATGGTGGCTTACGAACAGACAGCACACCTGATGGTGTCACTGCCGCCCATGGCCCTTCGCAATACGAAGCGACTACTACTACGAGCTAGGCCGCTGCCTACCAATACAAAGCCCAAACCCACTCCAGTTGGGCTTCCGGCTCTCTCGCTCACCGAACGAAGCGCAATAGCACATTGCCATTACTCAGACGTCGATCTTCTGCGAGAGTGTGGTACTACCCCGGACGTATCGGCCCGCGACTGTAGATAGAGAACTGTCCACAGCGTGGTCCTACTTCTATTATGATATGTAGATAATATATTGCAAGAGAAGCAAATTTGAAATAAAACCTTATGCTGACCTCTCAACAATTATTTCTCATAGGGACAAATAGTAAATAATTAACAGTAACTTATAATTCATGCCGATCCTAAATATTTGTTTTGGTCAAATTGCATTTAGCTTGAAGATCTGGATTGAATCCAGTCTGGATGACTTCCCTTGTCAAGCACTTATACCGCAACAAGATGTCCTTTGCACATTTTCGGCATAATATTTCTCTTTCTGCCTTGAGCTTTATTGAAACGTTCACGTTCTAGACGACTCTGAATTAGCTCAGCATATTATTAGTTAAATCTCATTTACGTATCTGTATTGATAAATGTATTTTTTTTAATAAACTATAAATTCGTTTAAACCATACGCTATTTTATAAAATCACTATCTATCGCTGGTCCGGAAGAATAGTGACACAACTTTAAAAATGTCATTTTTCATTATATTTAGTGTTTTGGTGGTGGAGGGGTGTTGTTAATATTATAAGTTCTCCATATCAACTCTTCATCGTCGGGTTGAGAACCCTCAGCGCTCACCCACAGTCCGGGTAAAGTTGTCATAGCCATCTGAGGCTAACAACTAAGACAAGCACAAAAAAAAAATCTCTTCGTCGTCATTCTTAAGGAAATTATACTGACGTTCGTACATTTAGAATCGCTGCTGAACCGAGCTGAAAACAAGGAAATACTTATTTTGAGCCTCCAAAAAATTTAGCTATTTTGAATTGTGTCACTATTCTTCCGGACAAGCGATATGTATTTCTGTGCTTATTACCCATTAAATTTTAATTAAATTGAATGCATCCTTTTTCTAAGCATTGATTTTCAATTTTCCTTAGCATGCAAGAATCAAAAGAAGTATAATATGAATCAATGAAACGGATATAATGATAACTCTCATGTAAAAATACCTACTGCATATTTGATTTGTATTTGTACTTTTTTATTTTGCAAGCTATGATTGGACACTCCGTGCATTCCGTCCGGGGCGACGGAAGGGCCAGCGCGTGGCCCCATATCCCATCGTAATCCCTCCCCATCGCCATTGGGCCGGCCACTGGTACCGAATCCTTGACATCCATGACCATGGTGTATTTGTGCTGACATTTTTAAATGCATATTAATTGCTTGATGATTGATATGAAAACCATAAATAGACTCATTCTTGAATGGTTCCATCATATATCATTGACAAAGTACAACATATCATTAATCATTGGTACCTCGCCCAGACTTGTTTGTTTCTTGAACTTTTCACAATATAAATTATTTTGCAAAAAAATTTAATTTTTCTCTTTCATTATTGTCTCAGTTCATGCACCTACGTCTCACTGCTGGACTGTTTTCGAGCCTCTTCCCCAGCAGGAGGCTTACTACCTTGCGTATAGTGTTTTATTTCGAGTTTTCTTTCTCTTGCGTAAATGTTATATGCATTTTTTCTTATTATTGTTTATGATGACAAACGAGCAATCAGGATACCTGATGGTAAGTGTTACTGCCGCTCATGGACTTTTGCAATACCAGAGGTACAGCTAGACTGTTGCCTACCAACCAAAACCCACCCAAAAGGTTGAGACTCAGGCAACGACTCAGACGTCGAATTTCTGCGAGAGTGTGGTATTACCCTGGACGGACCGGCCCGCGGCTGTTTACCGAAAACTATTAACATTGTGGTCTTATTATATCCTCAAATTCTCTTTTACAATGTCCACAGGCAAGATAGCGCGTGTAAAATTGTATTTTTAATCCGTCACCGAATTATTCCATTTATATTTTTTTTTTTAGAATTAAACACTGTTCTGTCTTCTATCTTTGAATATTGTACCAAAATAATACTAATTTGGAATTTAACAGGTTGCTGAACTAATTACTTACGGACGCTACAAAAAATAGATAACAGTTTTGAAGATGGATTTCTTGCTTTAGTCCTTCCCTCTTGATTTCAACTTTGAAGATGGATTTCTTGCACTAGTCCAACGAATATTTTTACGAATCACGGGAAAGCAAGAGTGTGATACATTGACCAGTCATCATATGATGCTTTTATATTCTAAGAAACATATTAACCCGCTATATAGTTTTGTTTTGTGATCTCAACAAGTTAAATTTTAAAACAATTACATTACACAACAATGCAGCTTGAATATAAGTCGTCACTCAAAGACGGCGGTTAGCGGGCTATCTAAACTGCATCGCGGTGTCCTGCGCCTGTGCATATGCATATCATTTACGAGCCGCACACACGTAATTGTTCTTAATGCCCATATTAGGACCCTGGCGTACTTAATGTGTGCAGGATGAACATTGAAAATATTACGAGAAACAACAATAAAGTAATTTAAAAATAATATTGCATCAACATCATGCGCGATGGATGTGAGTCATTAACGAGTTTTTCCACTTAGAACCTTACAAAGATGTTTTTTATTTCCGGTAATTTTGTCGCAATGGCCGCTCTGTCAAAGATTCATTTTCTTGGAATATTTTACTTTTTATTTTGGATATATTAACAGTTTTGTTGCCCTAAATCGCATAAAAATACTAAAACGTAACTAAAATGTAAGGGACTCTAAAATGTAAGTGTAAGGGACCCTTACACAATTTTACAGCGCAGCGCCCTTATGAAAAAATGAGAACATAGACTGCTATGGCCAATCGATCTCGCATTAGTCTGTGGAGTTGTCTATGTCCAACAGTGAACGTAGCAACGATAATGTATAGATGGAAAATGGAAACATGCCAATATATTAAACGCATCATTCTTTATGGTCTCGGCGATAAAGGCGAGAGACTAAAAATTAAGCCATGACGACAATCTTATTGGAGTGATTTATCACATGTAGTGATAGGACACTCTCTTAGTGGTAGGACCACTCTGTTGACAGTTTTCTGTCTACAGCCGCGGGCCGGTCCGTCCGGGGTAGTACCAAACTCTCGCAGAAGTTTGATGTCCGAGTTATGGCAATGTACTATTGCGCTTCGTTCGGTGAGCGAGAGAGCCGGCAGCTCAATTGAGTGGGTTTGTGATTTGTATTGGTAGGCAGCGGCTTAGCTATCCCCTTGGCATTGCAAAGGTCCATGGGCGGCAGTGACACTTACCATCAGGTGAGCTGCTTCCTCGTTTACCACCATAAGCAATAAAAATAATATTCTTAATACCTGCTCAAATGATAGATCAGATGTATAGCAGTTTTCCGATATACTAGTAGGTTGTCGGTTGACGCTCCAAGCCCCGCTGTACCACAGTAACATTGTTGCGTGGGATTATCGCAAGTGGTTCACCACAGAGCTGCTACGGCAGATAATATTTCTGTGGTCATTCAACGCTTTCTACAGTATTAGAATGCGCTTTATGTGTAACCTTATGTGAATTCTTATTTTTGTGTGCACCACAATTTCTGCTGTGCTTGCAGGATATTTCACACAATACTATGATCAATGGTGTGTATACTCCGTAGTGGAAGAATACAGTACACTTCTCCCATTCTTACCCGTGGGTATGGTAAAAGACGACTCATCATCATCCTCCTGTTCATATCCTAAATACTTAGATTCGACGCAGTATGTGCTTCATACCCCAAGTTATTGACAATTGTTTTATGACCGGTCGCTTGCTTGACGTCAATTCTTGCGAATGCAATTGGTTGTTATTCATATGATATTCGGTACAGAAATTAACCCGAGCCAACTTGTTTAATTAATGACGTTTTCCACGGCTTGACTTTTCATTTCGGCCTTCAAACTGCAAATAGAAAATGCCACTGTATATGGCTCTCAGATATTTTCCTTGACCGTTTTAAGTGAACATATATAATTTACTATCGAATTAAATTACATTAAAACAACTTACATAGTAATTTGAAAACAAGTTCTGCATCGTGCATAATTCAACACCATAAAGCTTATCGACGTCCACTTTTGGACATAGGCCTCCCTTCATTTTATAATGGTATAACCGTCACGCTTGGGACGTGTTGAATAGCGTAGATAGTTCTATAGATATCACACACCTCTGGTAATCCCTTAGCTGATGTCAACAATTGTTTTAGGCAGTGAAGGAGTATAGTACATTGTTTTCTAATCCACACGCTGATTCATGCAAAATAGGGTTATATTAATCACCAATAAAATAAAACCACCAATATATAAAATGATTCATGGGGTATAAAGAAAACCTATTATAGAAGAACATTAATGATGCCACAAAAAATAGTCTAGCCATGCATTGACTGGCATTGAAACAGCTATACATGGAAATGTTTGTATGCGCGCATGCCATTGCTCTATAGATCACCATAAACTTATAGCCGGCTCTCGTAGCTCCGTATGTATGGCACAGGAAATCTGGACTTCCGCTCGTCTAGGATATTCACCCGGCTAGACAATGAATCATTATTCATACGTTATATATATGTATGTCAGCCTGTCATTTAATTTGATGCATTACTGCCATTATTTAATAGTGTAACGATTCAGTAAGCCTCCTTAATAATATTTAGTAACTTTGTATAGACTATTTCGCTGGTCGATGATTCAAAGTTTCTCTATTGACCAGTCGGGTGAGCCTGGATTTGAATACAGATTTTTAAAAATCCAAAAATTTCAAGTCATTTATGCTCACAAATGATGCCGTGACATCGCACAAAATTTAACAATAACTAGTATTTAAATATTGTCGTAAAATAAAAAGCATCAAAAATACTATAGTATTTATCCAAGACCTTTTAATTTTCTATACAAATACGTCTAATCAGCGTAGTATTTTAGTTCAGTTTCCCTGCCATTGTGGAGGATGCTTGACTCCAGCAAATGGGAAGTATGTAGATTGAGGTCATGATGATAATTTAATTTTCTAACTTTATTTTGGTTTAATTCTACCTTGTTATAGCGTCAATAGTCAAGATATGCTTATGAAGTTTCAATTGTCTATTACGATTCATGTCATATAGCCCAATGCCAGACGGACAGCTTGGCACACATGATTCCTTTGACTCCCTTTGCATACCAGAATCTAAAAATCTGTTAAGGGTTTTTGTTGCCAAGAAATTCTTAGTAAGCATCGAATTTGATAGTGTGGTTGCTAGTTTAAAAACACTAAAAAAAACACTAAAAAAAAACGCACTTGTAGCTAACTACTTGTAACCTAACTAACTAACTGTAAGCGATTCAGAGAATACTGATAGCGATATGAAGTCATGCCAAAATCTCAGATATAGATATAACATAATCAGTATCCTTGTAAGAAAAATAGCGCAAATTATTGAAAATAATTGTATTGTCGATGGTCCTTGATAAATATGTAAAGTTTCAAATTAATTCGACGTTTAAAAGGGAGTGAAAAGTACGTTTAAGGATTCCGTTACATGAAAACTAAATTACGAGTAATATAAGCGTTTTAATAAAGTTACGGGCGATATATTATATAATTGTATTACATGTCTAACTCCATTCATCTTATCGATGTCCATCGTTGGTTATAGGCCTCCCGGTTTAAGAATATAAAGCGTCACCACTCGTACTTTCCCTTAGAGGTCGCAAAAACCAGCGAAGCTGGTGATCAGCAGGCGAATGAGCAGTGGCACCTAGAAAGCTTATAACATCAACTGCGATCGACATCCCGCCCGCCAAGCGCGGCGATTATAGCATTATCTCCCTCTTAAGGAGACCGATCAGTGCTCAAGTGAACTGAGTTATCGGTAGATGAATTAAAAATGAGCTAGAGAAAACAAAAATACTTATACGTCAACAAGTATTTTTTTCCTTTTTTATCATTTAAAAGACTAGGAAAATAATCCTTGTATTGCGGAGATCTTTACAAATATATAATTAACGCAGACAAATTACACTCACACTCAAAACAATACTTTGTGGATCGCACAAAGTATTGTCCTGCGTAGCAATCGAACCCACGCAACTGGCATAAAAGGTCGATATCTTAACCACTACGCCATTTGTGCAGTCAGATCAGAATTATATATGTATATAATCGTATTTTTTACAAATAAAAATGTCTTAACTTGCTAGTGAAAACAGGTTTCAATATGTCGTAGTACGCGTATCTGAGGTCCTACTATGAAATTCGAACGAAAATAGATTCGATCATAGATCATTTGTTTTCACAATACTAAAATATTTCCTATTTAGAGACAGTGCATTCAATTATTAACTATGCATCTGTGACGAAGACATTGTAACTGCTTTGTTTTGATGGTAGATTTTTATTTATGTCTACTGTCTGTTTCGATCCTAAACGTTAATTTACGAATTTAATAGTAAAGTCTCTAATCCCGCTTACAGCTTAAATGTGTGTGGAATATTGTCTGGAATAATTTACTATAATATTAATTGTTAAGTGGATTTTGTCTAGCGGTCATACGGATCGTCCGCTCAGTAACGCAGACATAAACATTAAAAGTATCTAACTATGTAAATTATAATCAGTGTTTACACACACTGTGTATGTGAAAATATACTTTCGTGAAATATACTTAAGACTTTATTTCTTTCGTGTCAGTTCATATATGTCCCACTGCTGGGCTTAAGCCTCCTCTGCATTAGGAGAGAAATGGACCTACTATGCCACGCTGGTGTTGGTAAGCGTAAAAAACGCAAACGAGTTCGTATAGGGCTTTATTTCGAGATTTCCTTCTCTTGCAAAGCTGTTATACGCACATTTTATCCCTTAGTCGTCTTTTACGATCATTCACGGGTAAGATAGGGAGTGGTGGATCGTATCCTTACTCTGTCACCACACGGAAAGTTTATTTCTTTAAAAGTTTTATTTCTTCTTTCCCCTTTCGATGTTGATGGGCAAGTTTCATTATTAAGCACAAATATCCTTCATTAGGTAAATTTGTCTACTATTCCAAGCTCCTCTGACAGTAATGTTAGATAACATTAATATATAAGCACATGATTTTGTACCTTTCTTAGTGGTCTCGTGCAACAACCACGGAAAAAGATGGATGTAACAGTTTTTTTTTTTTTTTTGTAGCTTAACACTCATAGGTTGGTACTAAATCTGATACTATAGATTTCGCTATTAATCTTGCTATTAATATTTATTTGTAGAAATTGACACAGGATTGAAAACAGGCTCATTCAATCCTACATATTAAACCCTAATAGGTTAACCAAAGGTGTAATACGCCTCACATATTGCCGCGTAATTTTTAGTCCAGTGCTACGTTAAGATAGAATAACTCTAGGTAGGATTTACCTTTACCTAATGGTTAGCGTTTATATTGCAGTAACGGAGTATACTGGTCACTGAAAATTAAAAGCATTCGAATCCACGCCCTTATATTGACAGTCGAATGCTTAAACCTCTATATAAACGAGGCACATAGATTATAAACAATATTATTCTTAAAGATTTAACATTATGGTCATAATGAATAGTAATTAGAAAAAAAAACTGAAACAAATTCATAGCGACCATTTTGGATAAATGATAGTTGGTTGTGTTTTAATTTGTAAAATAGGTGAGGACCTATTTGAGATTTGTACCTAGAAACACTTTCGTGAAATCATCACAAGTGCTTACCGTGTCAATAGTGAATTATAATAAACTCATTTGCAAAAAAAACGGGCGGTTTTGATTTTCATTCATATTTAAAAAGATACAATACCAAAAAGGTTTCAATCGTTTGTACACGTTACTGGCCGGTTTTAAAAATGCTGTGGTATTTAAAAAAGTACGTTCTAAATTCAATTTTTCATTTGATGTTCATTTTTACAGAAAACCCCTTTTTATCCTACATTTTTGGCGCGAAGTTCCAGAAGTTAACATCGACTTTCATAACTTTTATTCAATTTTTATCGATTAATTTCATATCCTTGACTGTCAAAGCTTTATTTAATGCTGTTTGGCTGTATCAAAAATGGTAGATAAAGTGGTAAAAGCTACCAAAATTATCGCGCTGCTTGAAGAGGGTTGCAGCCAATGTTTCGTGGCTAGGAGGCTAAATGTTAGTCGCTCGACAGTCCAAAGGACCTGGCAGCGATATCAGGAGACTGGTTCCGTCGAGAGAAGGCCTGGTTCTGGAAGAAAACCATGTACCCAACCACGGGATGATCGTTTTCTTGTGAGTCGCGCATTGAGAAATCGCAAATCTTCGTATGTGGATCTTAAGAACAACCTCCAAGAAGTAAGAAATGTGCATATTAGTCTATGGACGGTCAGGAGGAGGCTTCTCGCTGCCAATATACGCAGTCACCGCCCGGCCCGCGGCCCCAAATTACTCCGTGAGCACAGAGTTCACAGGCTTAGGTTCGCTAGAAATTGTGAATCATGGACTCAAGACGATTGGAATAGGGTTTTGTTCTCTGATGAAGCCAGGATATCTCTGTTCGGTGAAGATCGACGTCGGCGAGTGCTAAGAAGACAAGGAGAACGCTTTGCAGAGGCATGTTTCGAAGAAATCACACCTTATGGTGGGGGCTCTGTTATGTTTTGGGCAGGAATAAATTCAATGGATCGTACAGAGTTAGTCTTCATTGAAAACGGCTCACTGACTGGGCATCGATACATAACGGAAGTTCTAATTTCTCATGCACAACCCGCATTGGCCGCTCTAGGTGAAGACTCGATTTTTATGGACGACAATGCTCGCGCCCACCGATCCCGCGATGTTAATGCGTATGTGCAAGAGGTCGGCATTCGTCGTTTGGATTGGCCAGCTCGAAGTCCCGACCTCAATCCCATAGAGCATGTCTGGGACGTTCTGAAACGGCGTGTGAGATCAGTACACCCGGCTCCGCAGACCATCAGAGAGCTGAAGAATGTGATTACTGCGGAGTGGGAACGTATTCCGCAAGCAAGTATCCGGGATATACTCGCTAGCATGCCCAGACGAATTCAAGCTGTGATTTTAGCTAGAGGGGGTCACACTCGATACTAAACATTTATCTGCTTTTACTTTATTAAAGAAAAACAAACAAAAAAACTTTTTTATTTTTACTTCATGAGCATATGCACTACTAGCGAATATACACTACTAGCGAGGTTTAGCATTATTTCCCATAAATTGTATCTAAATTTTATGAAATACTGATGAAAACGATTATTTTCTTATTAATTTACCAAATTGTGTGGATAAAACTACCTATAATTATCAAACAAAGAAATATTAACATTTGAAATGGTTCATTGCTTAGGTGCCCGTTTTTTTTGCAAATGAGTGTATATTATAATAAGGTAGAAACTTGTTCGTTTAGTGAACAACTAAGAATACGTTATGTCATTATATCTTTATTGTCCGCGCTGTCGTAAGATACGGCTAAGTGAAGTGGTTTATTTCTACCCCACTTTTACAGTAGGCTCATGTTAAATTACGACATGTGTTTTCTGTAAACAAAACAAAAAGAAATAAGTCAGTAACTGGCGGCTGTTTATGCAGTTAACTTATGATTGGGTCTTGCTTTTGTGATCTGCCCCGGCCAAAATTTATTGCAATTATTTTTCAAGTATAAAAATTGCCTACATATTTTAATAAAAAAATGGTTCGAAGAGATTGCACTGGACACTTAATACTTCCTAAATATCGCATATTATTTTATTTCAAAAAGGACCTTAAAAATTTCAAGACGAGATTTTCTTGTCTTCTCAATTTACGGCCACGTTTAGACCCGGTGTTAGATTATTTCAAAAAATATATAAAATATCTTTGACATACATTACTTTCGTTAATAAGTTACTTTTGCCATCTATGTATATATGAATATTATTTGCTGCAGGTACCTCTAATATCCAACGAAGGCAAGACAGGACTGGGTGCGGTACCAACGCCGAACAACCCAGCAAACAAACTTGGTCCAGCTACTATGAGACTGGCAAACAGAACGAAGATGTTGAAACCACCAGCAAAAGCTTTTCAGGGAATTTTAGATGAAGACTCAGAGTGATATCTCTGAATAAATTTAGGTATAGGATATAAAAATAGATAAATAAAAGTTAAGCAGTGAGAGAAACCTAAGCTTACTGGGATTGTTTAAAAAAATAATAAGATCGCAATCTGCAAATTTAATATAAACCAAATTCGAAGGTGCAAGTACTCTCATTCTTCATACATTCATATCAGCTCATATATGTCGCACTGTTGGGCTCGAGCCTCCTCTATAATGGGAGGGAAATTGACCTACTATGCCACGCTGGTCAGACGTGTTGGTATAGGGTTTCGTTTCGAGTTTTCCTTCTCTGGCATAGATGTTATATGCGTTGTAAATCCCTTAGTCGTCTCTTACGATCATCCACGGGTAAAATAGGGGTTGGTGAATTGTATTCTTACTCCGTCACCACACGGAGGACTCTCAATGTATATTATATTCAGAAATAACCTAGGAGGGAATTCTTCAGTCCATTCCTGCGTCCTACTAATGAGCACTGATCTATTAATGGGAGCACATTATCCACTATACCATGTTCATCAGCTGTATTGATTGAACATGGACTTTGAGTATTCCTAAGTTTGCAACGATGTTAATAGCTTATACCACTTACTTATATTTCAAAACATCCGCTAAATAGAAAAGGATGGTGGAACGATTTTTCTAAATAATCGTATTTAATTGTTTTTTTTATTTGTGTAAAAGCCCATTTGATCTTATAGTGTCCTTTGACGTTATATCTATATAAAAAGCAATAAAAGATAAAAAACAAAATTCTTGTATACATACGAAATTGGAATCAAATCCGTACAGTCGTTTCTGAGTTACATAGAGTGTATTTATATAGACGTAGATATACAAGATTTTTTTGAATACATACGATTATGTATCTGTATCAAAATTAATGAACACAGCGCGGGGAGGTATCTAAGTTAAGTTACTGCCTTGTTGGTAGATTAATTTACAATTCCTGTAAATTACGCCTTAAGTCTATTGGGCAATTTCCATAGAATTGTAATCAACTTTAATATGTATATTCGGGATCAAGTTAATAATTATGCCAATTACTACCCAATTACATGTTTTATGAGAGAACCAATCGTAAGTTTGTAAATATTATGTAAATTAGAAATCAAGGTTCCGTTATAAACAAGCTGTTTTGGAACTATTTGTGTTATTATATATGTGTTATTTATCTGTAGGTACTTAACAAATAAAGCTATGTCTATTATTTACATTTACACAAGTTTTATTTATAGCCTTATAGTTCTCACTAATGCTGCTAGCAGCTGAGCATGTCTCAAATGATTTCGACATAACGAGAAATGTTATGACGTGTTCCATTCGGTAACTGAGTTTCACAAATTTAAAAAATTAACGCCTTAACGAACGCAACTATTTCTGACGTAGCAAACCGTCAGTGAATATTTCTTTTGAGGTTTTCTTCACCGACTATTATCAATTCATTTGTCATCTTATATAGACATATAAAACAAAGGAAATAATAATGCGTTAATAATTTAATGGCATAATTGCTACGGTGAACGAAATCTTTGTCAGTAACACTTTTAAATAAAATTCATGTCGGCAAAGATACGACCCGGAGAGCAAGTCGGTTATCATGAACTATTATACAGAGTCTAAGGGGACCGCTCCCGAAAACAAAGACAGGTAACCCTACTAGTCCTACTTGTAATGATAGGCTAGAAAAAAAATCGATTGGGATGAAAAAACATTTTTTTTTCACCACGCGAGGTCGTTGAACTCTTGAACATATGAGTTTTGAATAGATTGTGTCTTTTCTCATTTGAGTATAGTTACGCATTTTTTATCGAGTTATCGTTACATGGCACTGTCCTAATACGATGGAATGTGAAAAAAACTTAAAAATATTTGTGAAAAAATATTTTTTTTTCTACCCGATCGTTTTTTTTTCTAGCCTATCATTACAAATAGGACTAGTAGGGTCACCTGTCTTTGTTTTCGGGAGCGGTCCACTTCCACCCTGTATAGTTTACCCAAACAGTAAATATATTAATAACATAGACATCTCTTAGGGTTATGAAACTCCACCGAAAACAAAGATCGGGTACCGGTGGCCCGCTCGCACGACGAAGAGAGGAGTTTGCATGGTGGGTCTCTGAGGTCACGCGCCGTCTCTTCCGTCACCCCGGACCGATTTGGCGGAGCGAGACGCATCCATAGCCCACCGCAAAAAAATGAGGGGCTATTAAGCTTATAATGGCTTGAACGTAAATCATTATTTTAAAACTACTCTAAGTAGCTTCAGTAAAATGGGGTACAATGATTAAAGAGGATATATGGGCTCTAATTAAAAAAGAAATTTTATAGCTATGTATTGAAGCTTTTAGGATAATTTTGCGGCAATTGCATATTATAATTTGTTACATTTTGATCTAGTTGTAAATTATACTTTTTTTATTGACACACAATTGAAATTTAATTTTTAATATGCGTCATCAACTCATCCAATAAATAAATCAATTGGTGCTGTATATGATAATTGTTAAGCTTTTATAAGATTGACTAAAAAACTAGAAAATATGGCGACATTAGAGCTATAGAAAATCTACTGCTAATTTCATTATAAATTCTAGTTCGATGTCATACGATGAAATTAATCGATTCGTATATAAAATTTTATATATTCATACAAAGAATACGCAATTAGATATATTATGTAGTGTTTGTTTTCTTAGTACAAGCAATCGATTACAGACCAATGTGCACGCCCTTGGCAGTTTCTACAATTTATTACAATTACTATTTAACTTGTGAGGGAAGCAGTTAATTATATAAATACATGGAACGTGCAATAGTTGAGAGTACTTAAGTGAGTGCTAGTATAACTACACCTGGCAACATCACCGTATCATTTATACATCACATTAGACATCGAGATGAAGAAATAGCGCTTATTTCTCGTATGAATTGAGGAAACTTCACATTAAAGTCGCTTGGGTAAGTACTGAGAAGTAACAATTAATCTAAGTACCCGAGGAGTGAATAAATGACATACGAGTGCGTTTCACTGCCATTCCTAGAAACGTGCCGGTGGGCATCGTCGCATGGACTTGCGTCTTGTCAATTCATTACTCTGTAATTTTCTTTTCAATAAAATATCGGATTGTCAGTTTTAATTTAGTCGAGAGGTTCCGTATATATACATATATTACTAGATGTATATATCATCAGCACTAATCCGTATTAAAGGCTTCAACCCTTATGTCGTAACATAGCACCATAAACAATCACGTCAGTCAAAAATGGTCGTTGCTTAATCACAATTAAAATAAAATAATAGCAATGCTATCTCTTACATTGTTAAGAGAGTTATAGTCATTCTTTGCCTTCGCGGTTACCGATAGCCAGTCAGCAGATTGCGCTCTGATAATCATCCGCTATTAAGGATCACATCTTCCTTATAACACAGCCTCTGTAACTTTTATATCTCTAAACTATCAATAAAGAAAATTTGAACCCATTTATAAATACTAGCGACCCGCTCTCGCTTCGCTTCGGTTATGTCAGTTCAGTTGTTTATTTTCGCGACATAGAATTCCTTTCGGAGAAGGAATTTCTTAAAATCCTACTCCATCTGACCTTTACAGGGCAGAAAGAAAGTTCACACCAAGTTCCAAATCTGTAGGGGCAGTATTTAAAAATGGGGATTTCTTGTGTTAATACCTACGCAATCCCCTTTAGGGGAGAAATTTTTAAAAAACCGTTCTTAATTTACCTCTGCATCGTAACACAAATATGCCTATTGAAATTCAAGTCTGTAGGAGGTTTATTAAAAAATGAGGAGTTTTTTTCGTTGTTTTGGTTAAAAAATTATAGTATTTCTCTTTCACAACTCCCTTAATATCCAACATCCATACCTAACTGAAACTGCCGAATAAGTAGAAATAATTTCATATCCGTAGCCGTATCCGAAAACGGTATACTGTTACTCTAATATCCGTATTCTGATCCGCAACATCTAACCTTGACACCGCAAAGAATGACTACAAATAGTTTTTCAAAACTACCTACAAGTAGG
This sequence comes from Lymantria monacha, assembly GCA_905163515.2. NCBI lineage: Eukaryota > Metazoa > Arthropoda > Insecta > Lepidoptera > Erebidae > Lymantria > Lymantria monacha. The sequence goes on along the minus strand of LR991098.1, from coordinate 12,018,326 downwards.
TAATAACTTGAGCAAGCATCGTTGCTCTACAGATATCGTTGTAATTTTAATAAGGTATGAATATGTTAATTAAAATACTTATTTTTAAAGCATAATTAAAATTCAGACATTCTTTATTTCCGTAATGATTTGAAAAATACCACAGATTGCGACTATTTTCTCGGCTGTTAAATGAATGTGCGGACATTTGAAGTACATCGTTAAAATCACGTACCTACCTCGAATTAATGCAGCAAGTATTATACGAGATTGGCAAAGTTCTATACACCAAGGCGACTGTTATTTTATTGCAGTATCAAGAACCCTATACATTAATTTCAATAAAATAGCCGCTATAGTTGCGGTAAAACGTTCTAGAACACAAGTAATTATAGCGTAGTCAGGAAATGTAAAATTGATGCAATATTGCCATCTAAAAATGTGAATCTTATTTGGTCTAGAAATGTTATTTGCGTTGCGTTTGCTTTTAGAATTTAGATGTTGTCAGTATAATAAAATCTTGTAAAAAATATGGTATTCCGTGCTAAAGTGGCTGTTCAATATAATTATTACCTGACTCATTTATTCCTGAACGTATTTTTAAATAACGACATGTGTTTTTTTTATTGGTTATTATTTATTTATCATTTTGGTATTGAAATCTAGAAAAAAGAAGCTACAACTTTCCCAAAATAGAGGCATATGTAATACTTCAAAAATTGTAAAAAATGGATCACCTAGTAAGGATACTTCCCTAAAGTCTGTTATATCAAATTCATTGTACTTTAGTACTTTTTATACATTACATATAATGACATTGAAACTATTTTATTTAACAAACTAAAATAACTAAACCGTTGAATATAATTTAAGAATGCAACATGATTTTTGTCACGTTCCCGCCAAAACTCCAATTAAAAAGTTATACATATGGAATATGGTTGATAGACTAAAACTGTAAATAAAAAAGGTCAAAAATGGTAGGTTGTGTCGCGTGCAAAACTGCAACATAAGCTTTCATAGCAGTGATTAAGTTGCGGAAACGTCGCCTGGCTCTCGATAGTTGCACGCGAATAGGACGTCCCATAAAAACATAAAATATCGTTTTTTTAACCACTAGCATTTTGGGACATTTTAATTTTTACACAATTTTCATATCGTAGTAAAGGCCTTGTTAAATCATAAATTTTTAACTATCGTTCAGTAAAGCAAGCGCATAAATACGTCGAGACCCAATTAAGAGTATTATGATTTTTTTTATTCCTTATGGTGGCAAACGAGCAAGCAGCTCACCTGATGGTAAGTGCCACTGTCACCCATGGATCTTTGCTATAAACAAGGCTATAGCTAGGCCGCTGCCTACCATGACAATCCCCAAACCCACCCAGTTGGGCTTCCGGCTCTCTCGCTCACCGAACGAAGCGCAGTAGCACATTGCCATTACTCAGACGTCGATCTTCTGCGAGAGTGTGGTTGCAGACAGAGAGCTGTCAACAGTATGGTCCTACCACTAATAAGTTGCCGTGTGTTGATGAAATAAGAATACAATCACCACCCCTTCATCTTGCCCTCAAGAGTCGTAAAAATCGACTTAGAGATATAAATATACCGATAACATTGTGCAAGAGAAAAAAACTCGCTTAGTCCGCTTTTCTATTAATAATAGTTGAATAATAAAGGACAAGAGAATGATTGTCTGAAATTATAAGAGAATATATCCGAGGTAATACCACATGAGTAAATAAACGTTCAGAGACAAACCTTCAAACAACCACGCCACTGTAGGTACATTACTACAAGTATGTTGCGCGTGTGTACGTGAGCACTGGCGGCTCGCCACATACGGAAGGAAACCTGTTTAGGCTGGTTCGGCCAGTGCTCAAACAAAGGGCTCACTCACCGCTCGCTGTGCATCGCGTCGTGCGTGTTTGTTTAAATTTGAAATTTCAATTAATTAGAAAGAGTGTAAATATGGTTTATTGTACTATGTGCATGAACAGCAATCAAAAAATAAATACATCTTTTTTTGAAAATGACATTGTTTGTTAATAGATCTGAACAACCTATAAATATGGGGAAAGACTCTTTTTTCAGTCATTACAAAGACTTTAACGAAAGCAGTATACAATTGTTTTTTTAATAATACCTCCTGACAACTTCATCGCATTTGTTGAATTGCTTGAGAAGAAATTTCGAGAATATTTCGATCTAGAAATAAATATTGTTAATATTGGTAGTGATATACTAAAACGTATAGAAGATTGTAAATTTGATATGCCATGCAAGTGCTTTCCCATTGATTATTTAACCCTTTCCTTCTTTACGGTACTTAGAAGTACCTCCACATTTTTCGTCTAATAACTTAAGTTCGAAAACACTTTAAGCTAACTGCAACTGGCGATCCTTTAGAGTACCGTTTTCGTAAGCCAATTACAGCGCGTTATTTGAATTACTGCGTAATGCTGCTTCAAAATTTGAACTTTAAGTTTACAACCTGTCGAATATTTTTGTGCTGTGTAATTGGAAATGTTTTATACATAGAATATCAAAAGTGCTATTTTTTTTTACTATTTACATTGTTTATATTATTAACTACATTTCTAAAAGCTGTTATAATGTATTATCACTTTATTTTATATAAATAACTAGCAGACCAGGCCACGCGTTACTGTGGCTTAGGTTAGCCTCAGTAACATTTTTTGTTTATTCTAACAAATTTTAGCTAATATGAAGCGTTTGTACATTTAACATAGCGCCATCTATTAAATACTTACTGAATTCAGTCAACAGATTCCGCCATCTTTTAAAATCCTTTTGATATATATAACATATGATTTTGACTGTCAAATATTAGACATATAATTTGCAATAAAATAATGTTACTATAAATTGAGATTTAAGCTATCCTATTTTTTAAGTTGGATCAAACTACACTTGCTGTGCAAATTTGGTTAAAATCGGTTAAGTACTTTATGAGTCCATCGCGGACAAACAACGTGATACGTAATTTATATATATTAAGATTGATAAAAACTGATGCAGACTTAAAAGTACCGTCAGGTGATTTTAGTCCCAAAAATTATGGGTTTTATATTACACATACTCGATGATTTTTTTTTATATTTTTATTATTATTCTGACATATTTTCTTACTGTTTTAGACATTGAGATGGATATTACAAACAATACTGCTCTAATTGAAGCCCTGTTGTTAGAGGAGCTTCCGGACTGCCACAAAGAGTCTGATGCAAGTGTGTCCGATGATGAAGTGGAAAATTTCAAACTACCCTCACCAAGAGGCTTCGATGAGGTTTTTGAAAGAGCTCTAGACAGTGTTTTTACCGAAGTTCCGCCATCGTCGCCGTCAAATGAAAATGTATTAGAATGCCCTATATATCAGATACCCACATCTCCAATACCTGGATTTAGTGTTCAGACTGATCTAACGCCTGTAAATACGTCTTCACACAGAACTAACCAGCGATTACCTGAACCAAATCGTAAATGGATAAAGAGGGACCTAGATACAATTTTACCGGAATACATTGCACATACTGGAGTAGTAGAAGACTGTTTTGCTCACTGTACCACACCGACTGATATATTTTTAGTATTGAATGAAGATATTATTGACAACATTGTGTACCAAAGTAACCATTATGCTACTCAGAAAGGCAAGGTATTGAACCTAAAAAAGGAGGAACTTCTAACATTTATTGGTATGAACTTTTTCATGGATTACAATACTCGTCCGGCGTGGAGAGACCATTACTCTTCGGCACCGGATCTCAACAATGCACTTATTTGCAAAACAATGCTAAGAGACAGATTCGCTATTATTTTATCGCATCTGCATTGCAATGATAACTCCCAAATGTCTAAAGACTGCAAAGATAAATTATACAAAATTAGACCGGTGATTGAAGCACTCAATAAAAAATTTCAAGAGGTTTATCATGGTACTCGCGAACTGAGTGTAGATGAGTCAATGATTAAATTTAAAGGTAGGTCTGTCTTGAAACAATATCTACCTATGAAGCCAATAAAAAGGGAGTACAAGTTATGGTGTCTTGCTGACCAAAGGGGCTATATAAAGAAGTTTCAAATTTACCAAGGGAAAGCCGAAGAACTGAACTCAAAATTTACTGGCTATGGCTTGGGAGAGAAAGTAGTTTTGGAGTTAACGGAACAAGATTGGAGTAAAGGAAAGGTAGTTTACTTTGATAATTTTTTCTCGTCTGTTGCTTTGCTTGAGAGACTGAAAACTGAAAACACCTACGCATGTGGAACTATCCGAAGTAATAGAAAAGGACTGGCCGGAAATATGCTCGCTGATTCTCAAATGAAAAGGGGCGACTGTGATCATCGATTTTCAAATTTAGACATTAGATATTGGAAATGGAAGGATAACAAAGTGGTCCATTTAGTATATAATTTTCATGGGAATCAAGAGGCAATTGTGCCACGTAAAGAAAAAAATGGATCCAAGTCGGCCATTACATGCCCTGTAGCTGTCAAAGATTACAATAGTTTTATGGGTGGTGTAGATACAGCTGATCGTTTGAGAGCCCTTTACTGTATAGATCGAAAATCTCCGAAATGGTGGCACAGGTTGTTTTGGGGTCTTTTGCACATCGCATTTGTCAATTCATATGTCATTCATGGACTTATAATGGAACATACCACCGTAAAAAATTTTCGACGCTCTGTTACTCAAGACTTGATGACAATGAAAGATGCTAGTCAGAAAAGAAAAACTTCTACTGATAGTAGTGCGAAAAGCGGCCCTTCGAAAAGGCGCAAATCTGACTATTCCACTATAAAAGACGTACGCTTGGGAACAGAGGCATCCATTGGCCTACCTTTGTAGAGAACAGGGGAAGATGTGAGGTTTGTAGTTTGAAGAAGATTTAGTCGAAACCTCATAGTAAATGTTCACATTGCAACGTGTTTTTGTGTGTAAATGAAAAGAAAAATTGTTTTGTTTAATACCACGAGGTTAATTTGTAATTAAAAACCGATTGATTTAAATTACTGAAATTTTTTTAGCATTTAATATGCTTAATTATTTATAAATACCCGTTTTTAGCATTTAATATGCTTAATTATTTATAAATACCCGTATCGGGTACCGATTGATTTAATTCCTCGTACTCCTCCTCCTCCGTACCTATTAAGTCAATATTGGATCTCATTACTTTTGTAGTTTCTATCAAAGTTCCTAACATTGAGATAACACGAAGTTCCTGACGGTACTTTTAAGTCTAGGTCTTGGTAATAGTACTTCTAGGTATAATAAAAATCTGGCCACCGAAGTCAAAGATTGGGTACCGGTGGCCCGCTCGCACGGCGAAGAGAGGTGTTTGCAGGGTGGGGTCCATGGGGTTGGCGGCAATTCGTTAAAAATCACTACCCCGGGAGGAAAGGATTAAAAAACTTTATATTAGATTTAGAATTTATCATTCGATTAAGAGATATAACAAATTAATAAAAATAAAAAAAAAACCTATTTAGAGTAAGCAATTTGTAAAAAAATATCCATACATAAAAAAGCTGACAAAGGTTTTGTGTATTTATTTTTATCCTCATGTGCCAACCCTATCAGAATAGGTAACAATTTTGCTCGCTCCTTAGAAGCTTGGTCTCTGTACGTTATTTACTCATATGGTAACATATAAATTGCGGAACCTAGTGGAAGCAATGATGATCATACCTGGATACAAGTCACTGGAAAAAAGAGACCTAATTCAAGTCCAGAAATCAATGCAAATCAAAAACATAGCAAACTGGATACATATTGGCTATCCCAGAGTCAACAAATTCCAACTACAAACAGATTTGCAAGTTTAGAAAGCGATAACCTTGAAGCAGAACAAACTACTGCTACTGAGAAGAAAAATAAACCTCCACCGATATTTGTCGACAGAGTGGGAAATATCCAACCGCTACTTAACATTCTAAATGAATATGCCTATGAAAACTACAACCTTAAAGTTTTGAATAATGATCAGGTCAAAATACAATCAAAAGATTCAGAGTCATATAGGAACATTGTACACCAACTAGAACTGAAAAAAACCGAGTTCTTTACTTACAAACCCCGACACGAACGGAGCTTTAAAGTAGTCCTCAAAAATATGCACCCCTCAACCGACCCTGAGGAAATCAAAGCAGCATTAAATGAAATAGGGCATACCACTACCAATATATGGAACATCAAACAAAGAACGACGAAGAAACCATTGCCATTATTTATAGTTGAATTAGAAGCAAACAGCAACAATAAATGCATATATGAGGTTAGAAACCTAATGAACTGCATCATAACTTTCGAACCTCCTCGGCCGAAACGTGAAATACCTCAGTGCGCTAAATGTCAACAATACGGACACACTAAAACGTATTGTCGCCGCAATCCTAGATGCATTAAATGCGCTGGTGACCACCTCTCCACCGATTGTCTTAGAAAAACGAGATCAGATAGCGTAAAATGTGTTCTCTGTGACGGTAACCACCCGGCAAATTACAAGGGTTGTAAAATCTACAGAGATCTGCAAAATCTCAAGTTTCCAAAGGTGCCTGAACGCAGGAAAACCTATATAGCTAATAAGATACAGAGCGTTACAGCAGAAAACCAGAATTCTACGAGCAGAGAAATTCGAAATAGCCAATATCAGTCCTACAAAGATGCACTTATCAATAAAAATCAACCCGAAAGCGCAATTGAGACAAAACATACTAGCCAATATGACATGCGTGAGATAATGACCTTGATGAAACAAATGATGCAGCAATTGACTACCTTAACAAATCTAATAATAGCCTTCACAACAAAATTATCAAATTCGACCGCCTAAAAATTGCCCTATGGAATGCCAATGGGCTATCACAACACACCCTCGAGGTCAAGACATATTTAGAGACACAAAATATAGATATACTTCTTGTCACAGAAACACATTTCACTAAAAAGAGCCACTTTAACATTCACAAATACAAGACATATCACACGATGCACCCCGATGGCTGCGCACATGCAGGAAGCGCGGTGTTAATAAAATCAAATATAAAACATCATGAAACAGTACATTATTGCACAGAAGAAATCCAAGCAACGAATGTAGTCATTGAAGATTGGACAGGACCTTTTACAGTATCCGCTATCTACAGTCCACCTAAACATAAACTCAAGTTAAAAGACTATGAAAAGTTCCTTTCAGCACTAGGACACAGATTCATAGCTGGAGGAGATTATAACGCCAAGCATCATTACTGGGGCTCACGGACTATAACTACAAAAGGTAGACAGCTACTGATGGCCATAGAGAAATTAAAGCTTGATGTTGTTTCCCCTGGGAAACCCACCTACTGGCCTACAGACAGGAATAAAACACCAGATTTACTCGACTTTTACATAATTAAAGGCATTTCTAACAAATTTATAACAAGCAAAACGAGTACCGAACTGTCATCTGATCACTCCCCAGTAGAAATGACAATAAATAGGAAAGTCACAATGATACATAAGCCATGCAGGTTATGCACGAATAAAACTAACTGGGAGCTCTTTAGACAACTACTAGTGGAAAGCTTAAATATAAAAATTCCTTTAAAAACAGACAACGACATAACAGAAGCAGTAGAACATTTCAATAGTTGTATTCAACAATCTGCTTGGTTTGCTACTCCAGGTGCTACAGATTTGCACCATAAACAGGAATGTCCTAAATCTGTTCGGGAACTTCTAGCTGAAAAACGAAGAGTTCGAAAAAAGTGGCAAAATACAGGTTATCCTAGTGACAAAAAACATCTTAACTATTTACAAACAAAACTGAAAGTACTACTTCAAAATAATAAAAACCAAGATATTCAAACATCCCTCAAAAATCTAGATGCAACAGCAGCAACAAATTATTCTTTATGGAAGGTCACTAAAAAACTTAAACAACCTGCTTCTCATCAACCTCCTATCCGTAAGAGTAACTTGGAATGGGCTTCCAGTGATAAAGACAAGGCTGATACATTCGCTGAGCACCTTAAACAGGTTTTCATACCAAATCCAGACCTGGGTTCTTCTAAAACTCATGAAGTCACTCAATTATTAGCTGAAATCCACCAGCTGGATCCTCCCATTTCCAAATTTACAAAGCAAGAAGTGAATACAGCGATTAAGGCGTTAGATCCATGTAAAGCTCCTGGATACGATCTTATAACTGGCAAAATTCTGAAAGAGCTTCCGAAGGAAGGCATCCAATTTCTCACTTTCTTGTTCAATGCTATCCTACGAAGGAGTATGGTTCCACTTCAATGGAAGGTAGCCCAGGTTATAATGGTTCCTAAGCCAGGTAAGAATCCTGTTGAGGCGCAATCGTATAGGCCTATTAGCTTGCTGCCCATACCCTCAAAAATAATGGAGATACTTATTCTGCGTAGATTATCCCCCATTATCTCTTCAAATAAACTGTTACCAGACCACCAGTTTGGTTTTCGTCGGGGCCACAGTACCATAGAGCAAGTGCACAGATTAGTGGATCATATAAACAAAGCGTTTGAATCAAAACAATATAGTGCTGCCGCCTTTTTAGACATATCTCAGGCTTTTGATCGTGTATGGCATGACGGACTACTGTTCAAAGCGAAGCGAGACCTACCTATAAATTTCTACAACCTTATAAAGTCTTACCTAAGTGACAGATATTTTTTTGTAAAACAAGGTGAAGAGATGACTTCCTTGCATATTGTCAAAGCTGGAGTTCCTCAGGGTAGTGTACTGGGCCCAACGCTGTATCTGCTTTTCACAGCAGATCTCCCAACGACCGAGGGTGTCGTAACTGGAACATTTGCTGATGACACAGCAATTCTCTCAGTGGATGTATCACCCGACGTTGCTGCAGAAAAGCTACAATCTAGTCTCGATCAAATATCCAAATGGCTCAAAGACTGGCGAATCAAGGCCAACATAACTAAATCTGTCCAAGTGACTTTTACTAACAAGAAAGGGACATGTCCCCCTGTCAGTCTAAACGGATTACATCTCCCGCAAGAGGATTACGCCAGATATCTTGGAATATATTTGGATAGACGCCTGACTTGGAAGAAGCACATATTCACCAAGCGGTTGGCTATGGGCCAACAAATGCGCACTATGTACTGGCTACTAAGTAAAAATTCTCAACTCTCACTCGACAATAAATTATTGCTATATAAATGCATAATAAAACCCATATGGACCTACGGCCTACAGCTGTGGGGTTCAGCAGCAAAATCAAACATTGAAATAATACAAAGGTTCCAGTCAAAAATATTAAGAATTATAACGAACGCACCTTGGTATATCTCAAATAACAGACTCCATTACGAGCTCTGCATCAAGACTGTAGTCGAAGAAATTTCAGAAAAAGCCAAAGCGTATAAAGTGCGAGTTTCACATCATCCAAACAAGCTGGCAGTAAATTTGATGAACACCCAAACATTCGCTAGAAGATTGAAAAGAAAGATACCACAAGACTTAATTTAGGAGGGTACACGAGCAAACGGGGCTGTCACTGGACAGCTCCCGTACAAAGCCACTATCATCGTCAAACATATTGCTGAATATCTTGTAAAATGATAGATTGCAATAGAAAAAAAAAGAAAAAAAAAAAAAAAAAAAAAAATATGGTAATACCACACTTTCGCAGAAAATTGATATCTGAGCAATGGCAATGTGCTATTGTGCTTCGTTCAATAAGCGAGAGACCCGGAAACCTAACTTTCTGGGTGGGTTTGGATTGGTAGGCAACGGCTTAGCTTTACTGTTGGTATTGCAAAGCTCCATGAGCGGCAGTAATACTTACCATCAGTCACGCTACTTGCTGATTTACCGCTATAAGCAATAAAAAAAGAATTTAATTTAAAACTAAATAAATATTGCTTTTTAAGAATCGATTTGCGATATTTACTAATAATGTACATTAATATAATAATATTGCATTCAGTGACGTAAAGTTATTTAAAACTACTTGGATTTAAATCATATAATGGTTCATCCACCTGTAAATGCGATGTGGATGAAAGCAAATGTCCCCCTCTATAGTCCACGATCGTAAACATCGTGTTTTATATCGACAAAACCCGCTTTCAACACAAGCTACATTTATTTAATTATCGTTCATTGGTAAATACCGAGTCGAAGAAACAGTTCTTAAGACAAATGATTTCGCAGAAGGATTTTTGTGTTAGTCACTAAATGACAGGCAACATTTTTATAAGCGCAACCGTACAGCAGATAATAATATGTAAAAAGTTAAACTTACGTCATGGATCAGTTTGGGAATCGGTTATTTTAGGTTCCGTATCCAAGGCGTACCAACTGAAGATTTTTGTATGATCACCTGTCTCTCAATATCTCATGATCTCTAATGATGTCCATTCATTAGCATATACACGTCGACTGGTAAATAAAAGTACTACAAAGGAAGGATAATGGCATAATTGCTACGTTTGGCTAGCGAATTGGCGATTGTAATTCTATTTGGTGTTATAAATTGCTTTCGAAATTACTGCTTCTAGTGATCTCTCAGCCGGTTTTTAAGACCCCCAAAGAAAATAAATAACCGTTAAACATTGCCATATTACTAAAAAGATATATGGTTCTATATCTTGTACGATCCTATGGAACCCTTATTGGGCGAGTCGGACTTGCACTTGGCCGGTTTTTTTGTAATAGATCAGAAACAGTTAGCGTGCAATTTTAAATATCCGTGAAATAATCACACCAAAGCATTTAAAATTGTTTCATTTTAATACCTTCATGTAATGTATTTTAAAGCAACTTTGTAACTTCGTTAATTATACATACATCATTCAGAAATATGACGGTTGAGCACTACAATGTGTTACCAACCCTTTCTTTTCTTGTGAGTGTTACATTATACAATTAATATTACGGTACATAATATCTGCAGGACAAGGCGTGTTCGAGTTTCTAAATTAATAAAGTTTTTTTTTGTTTTTCCTTTTTTAACCCATCATCATCATTCTCATGTTCATATTCCAATTACTTGGGGTCGACGCAATATGTAAAATGTACCTACTAAACGTAGGTACATTTTGCAAAAGTTATTGGCAATAGTTTTATGACCGGTTGCCTGCCTGACATCAACCATTCTTGGGCATGTAATTGTTGATCAAACGTCATTAGTTAGAATTGGTCCAGGTATAAAACTCTTAGTCGTCTTTTACGACATCCACGAGCAAAGTAAGGGTTGGTAGTATTCGTAGCCATTACCGCACAGCATTTTCCTTTATTCGCGATAAGAGAAAAACTATCTACTATATCACAATAGTCGGATAGATAGGTACAGTACAGGTAGGTTTTATTTTCAGTATTATATCTATTAATATAATGCAAAATTCCGTTTAGTCTTGTCTATGATAACATAGACATCATAAGATGGCACTCATTATCCTTAGACTCGTGTTCATAGTCATATAAAAGTGTACTAATAGGTATATATAGTAATATCTACTTGATTATGGAGACATTAGTCTAATTTTTTTTATTGCTTATGGTGGCAAACGAGCAAGCAGCACACCTGATGGTAAGTGTCACTGCTGCCCATGGACCCTTGCTATACCAAAGGTATAGCTTAGGCCGCTGCCTACCAATAAAATCCCCAAACCCACCCAGTTGGGCTTCCAGCTCTCTCGCTCACCGAAAGAAGCACAAGACCACATTGCCACTAGACGTCAATCTTCTGCGAGAGTGTGGTACTACCCCGGAGGGACCGGCCTGCGGCTATAGACAAAAAACTATCAACAGCGTGGTCCTACCACTATTAAAATAAATAAATTACTGATCTATGGTATGGTATGGTATTATTGTGCGCTAGATTTCCACGCGGAATAATTCTTTGCGCGATCAACAAATAGATTTACTGACTATGAATGTTATACGGAATGCCCAATACAAGGATATATTTCTCAGTGCAGTAGCAGTTCAAAAAAATAAGAAAATAGTTTTATTTGCATACTGATTATATTAATTCGGAATTGTGTTTTAAAGAAAATAAATATAAGTATACGCTGATACTTGCTTAGGTTATTGGTATGTCCTACAGATATAGCTTACTATATCTGTTCAAACCTGTTAAGCTTTACGCCTAGCATTACACTGTGACTTTCCCTTGCAAAGCTGCGCTTTTCCACGTGACATAGTAAGGTCAGGGTGACCTGACGGGCGGCAGGTGGCGCCTCAGTCGCGCATTAGTTATGCGCCGCCGGCGGCTGCGCCGTCTGCCGCGTTTCCTGTGCCACCCCGCCTACCTCAGACCAGCCCGCCGCTCGACCGTTAGTGAAATTTCATCTTGTATTGTTACTAATGAAAATTAATTGCCAACGAAATGTATTATTAAACAGATCACATTTCAATAACATTGATACCTGTATTATATTAAGTAGAATACAATTTGCAGTGCTTAAGATATAATTGTTATTGGAAAATTGATTTACATTCCGGTTCTCGTGACTATATATCTATTGTATTCAGAGCTACGAATATTACCAACACTTACATTGCTTGTAGGTATCGTAAAAGACGACTAAGTGCTTTACATAGACCTGGGCCAACTCTATCTGACATCTGGTCAACAATTCCGAAGGAGTAGTCCCAATATGTAAGATGGAAGAATACATATTGCGTGTACCACTAGTAATTAGGACAAGAACAGGATAAAGATTTTTTCTTGTATTTAAAAAAAAAAGACACCACCCTGCACTAAGGAAATAAACCTTGTATTGCGGGGGACTCTAGAAACATGCAATTAAGGCTGACAAATTACACCCAAACTCAGAACAATACTTTGTGGATCGCACAAAGTAATGTCCTGCGTGGGAATCGAACCCATGACACTGGCGCGGAAGGTCGGTATCTTAACCACTACGCCATCTGTGCAGTCTTTTCAAGATGATGATCTTCAGATATATCCTGCAGCTTTATGCCCCTTTAGGGTTCACTCAATTCCTTGTTATACTGGCCTCTTTAGATCAATTAGCATGGGATTTTATTTTAGTTCTTCTTCTCTGGCAGTAATGTTATCTTCCTATATATTTATTACTGCGTTACTAAGGTTTACTATATTACATCATGATCTTCGGATTCGGTCTTCTCACGAATATGGGATATGCATAGGCAAAAGCTTTCATTCTCTTGCAGTCGTCATCATTCTCCCATTGTAAAAGTTATTGGCAATAGTTTTATGACCGGCCGCCTGCCAGATGTCAACCCTCCTTGGGAATGTAATTGTTGACTAAATGGCATCAGATGGAGTTGGCCCAGGTCGTAATAAGGCTCTTAGTCGTCTTTTACAATATCCACGAGCAAATTAAGAGTTGGTAGTATTCGTAGCCGCTACCTCTCTCAATCATTCTCTTGCAGTCATGTTATATTTTTATATAAAAACAAGATTCTTTAAAAAGACTTGAGCGCTTCGTAATTGTTGAGTTTGCTAATCTAAATTTAAATCAATAGTATCTAATTAACTAATCTAATTTAATTTAAATCAGTATAATCTTAAATCAGTAATATAAAGTTTTCATCTAATATATATATATATATATATATATATATATATATATATATATATATATATCTTAGGTGATCAAGTAAGCTAGCTTCATGTTTTTGTTGAGCCTTTGTGTCACTCCTAAATACGACTTACGTCATGGTACACTCACTCAGCGGTTGGTTAATAAAGCTGCAACTGAAGATTCTTATAAGCAATGGACGGAGATGATGCATCCTGCGTGAAAATCGAACCTCATGGCATTCAGATGGGACATCGCTACTTTGCCACAGCGCCATCTGTGGCGTCACTATGTAAATTATATTTGCTAGTACCTACTTCTGTAAAACCTTTATTCGGTTTTCTGTTGTATAACTACCTATTTCATGTTTTGTAGCTATTGTATAAATAAATAAAAAATGGCAATTGCAAAATTAAGTAATAAAATAAATAGTATTAAAAATATTTTACTCCTTTTACGGTGTAATTAGGGATCGTAATAATGGTACAGCAAATTAGATGTTGTTGTATTCTTTCTGATTTCGAATTGTAAATGGCATTTAACCATTGAGTTTTTATTAACAATAAACATTTTTATTTTCTCTTGTTTAAGACAAATAATTAATCCTTATATTACGAAGTCGATCGTTAATATAAAGTATTATCCTGTATAGGCTGTATAGGAATCAAATCGTGACATTTGCCACGATAGATCATTATTTTAACCACTACATCACCTATTCAATCATTTTATATTACGCGGTAGATATGAGGTCAATTTAAAAAAGAAACTACTTACTAGAAGAGCAGTACTATAGTTTTTTACTCTACTCAGCAACCAGCAAGAATAAATAAAGTTGCTACCCAAATATCTTTTGACTATGATCATAAGTCATGATCCCTCTTGGCCTGTTCTAAGAAAAGTTGATCACCTTCGTGAAATGTAACCATGCCTTTTAATAAATACATATACCAAGTAATATGGAAAAATGTAAAATCTCTTCTAAATATTGGTAGAGCCAAACTGTTGATAGTAGAGTACTTATTTGCTTTCGCGACACCTATAGGCGATATTAGAGTTTCTAGTATTTTTACTAGCCGCAATACGCATTCAGCTTAATAATTTATCTTCATCATCTCAGCCCACATATGTCCCACTGTTGGACTCGAGCCTCCTCCATAGTGGGAGTGAAATTGACCTACTATATCACGCTGGTCAGACGTGTTGGTATAGGGTTTTGTTTCGAGTTTTCCTTCTCTTGCATAGATGTTATATGCGTTTTATATCCCATAGTCGTCTCGTACGATCACCCACAGGTAAGATATGGAGTGGTGAATTGTATTCTTACTCCGTCACCACACGGATAATTTAAATAATTTTAATAATTTACCTTACCTGGTTATATATATTGAATTGTTAATCAGGGATTAAAATTTTTAATATCGCATCAGGTGATACAATGGGAGTAGATATGATATGTTACAAAAAGTTGTTATTGCCAATACGATTATAGTTTTATTTATCGCTGAAGGGGTAGGTACAAGTGTAGACTGCCTACCTTATCACCTAAACGCCATTTGTTTGGCCCTTATCATTATTTTTTTTTTCATATTTATGATCAGGCTATTTAGGGTTTCAAGGTCCATTGCTGGACATAGGCCTAATCCCTCATCAAATGTCTACTACTAAAGCCAGGATCCACAATAGTTTCCATAACTAACACTGATGTTTGAGCTTCAGGAAATTCTGGGCAACATTTATAATTGTTATAAGACCCGCAACAAATTTAATTAGAAAATTGAATAGAATTGTTTACAAGAGGAATTGGAAAAAGATCACTCTACTCCCATAAAATGCAAACAAAATTTTAAAAATACATCGACGTTGGTGAAAAATATATCAACATCCGGATACTGAGCAATTAATGAGTTGAGCAATGTGATTGCCTGAGTGGTACGTGCATATTGTGCGGTACACGTACGCACCTGTGGGGCAGCGAGCAGGCACCGCGAACGAAGCCGTGTGTATTGAATCGGCGCTAAGCGCTAGCGAACAGCGCGACAGTGCATTTGAATTATCAATTTTATTATTTAATAATAAGTAATAATGTAAGAAAAGGGCACATTTACGTAGTAACGCAAGGGTATCGAGACTTATCATACCGGATACAAAGAGAGAAGGATATAAATATGGATAATAACCGTACTGCTTTTTGTATAAAAACCTACAAAATTTACGCTGCACACGTTCAATCATTATGCTATACTTGACCTCGTGCGGGTCCCAGATTATGGAGTTGTACTCCAACATGCTGCGAACGAAGGCATAGTACCTACAGCGCAAGAATAGTGTTCCTACATTGATACAAGGTCGATTGTCTCATCACAAAGCCTAGTAATTTGTAACTTCTTTCACAAATAGCTGTGATATGCGTGTTGAAAGTTAGACATGAGTCCAGTGTAACGCCAAGGTCACGGATTTGTGTAACCCGCTCCAACGGTGCATCAGATATTTTGTACGTGTGCGTGCATGGAACGCGCGATCGAATACATGTGATGGTTTTACATTTAGATGTATTGAACTCTAAGTGATTGTGTGCACCCCATGCAACAACATTATCAATGTCACGCTGTAGCGCCTCACAGTCTTCCGTGCTGTTTACGCCCAAAAACAGTTTCAGATCATCGGCAAACATAAGACATTGAGCCGAACAGATTACACTGGGCAGATCATTGACCATGATTAAGAACTGGGTTGGGCCCAGAACACTGCCCTGGCTCACACCAGAGCGAGTGCAGTATGGGTCAGATTGGTATTTGCCTAGCTGTACGTATTGTATTCGATTTGTAAAATAACTAGCAAATAATTTTAAAAGCTTAGGAGTGAATCCAGCATTGGCAAATTTTCGTAGGAGTACATAATTATGTACACGGTCGAAGGCTTTTTTAAAATCGAAATACGCGGCGTTTACTTGTCTATCATGATCCATTTCAGTAACACGATAGTCGACAAAGTTAACTAAATTGGTAGTAGTTGATCTGCCCGCTCGAAAACCATGTTAACACTCGCTAAGTTGTTGTTTATACTGTCTAGTAATATGACTGTTTAAAATGTACTCAAATATTTTAGCTAATGCTGACAGTACAGCCATTGGCCTATAATTGGTGATTTGAGACCTTAAACCGTCCTTGTGTACTGGTACAACACGCGAAATTTTCCATAGGGTTGGATAGGTAGAAGTTGTTATTGCTAGTTTCAAGATATGTAACAGTGGCTCCTGTAACACACCAATGCAATCCTTTATAATATAGGCGGCTATACCATCGGGTCCAATAGAAGATCGAGCCTTTAAACGTTTTACCGCTTGCAGCAAATCTGCTATATCAATAAGGTCGATGTTAATGTGCGAAGAACACAAGTTACTATTTTCGTGGTGTTCTGAGGCCATTGTTGACAAAGTGGGTACATTTGACAAAAACATAGATTTAAAATATACTGCGAATGGATTCGCATTCTAATCCAGAAGTTATACTGCCATCGTACTCGTATTCAGAGCAAGAGTTACGCGAGGATCGCTGAGTCTTAATAAAATCCCAAAAGGTGCTCGGATCTCTCCTTATACCCGCCTCAGCGAGGCCTATGAAGTTAGCGTATGCAATTTTTATTAATTCCTTCGTCCGTTGCCTATAAAATTTGAACATTTCTTTATTGAAATCTAATTGACATTTTCTAATTATTTTTAAATGATAATGCTTACTTTTAATGTTCTCAATTATTTCTGAAGTATACCATGTAGGATATATATATATATACTTCCTAAAACCAGTAAAATGCTTTTTCAGAGGCACATTAGCGCTTAAGTTTATATTAAGTTGGGAATAAAAATTATCTAGTGCGTTATTAACGTCGATGGTATTTAGTACTGTGGACCACGATATCGACGCAAGGCACTTATACAATGTGTGAAAGTCAGCCTTTTTGAAATTCCACTGTGGTGGGTCATATTGTGATGTTATACTTAGCGGCGGTAGTGGCCGAGCCCGTTCAGCAGCCCGCCGCGGCACACTCAGACGCACACAGAGTGGTGGTTGATGCGCGTCCGCCGGTACTAACGGCTCAACGGCGCTAGCAACACACACATACTCACCTCCTAGATAGCTCAGCACCAAATCTAACATATTGCCATAAATGTTTCTAACTGTATTGTATTGTACCAATTTACAAAAAGACAAAAGGTAAGTAAAATGTAAATTTACATTTTGACTACACGAAGTCAAATTAAAATCACCTAATATGATGATATCTAATTTAGAGTATTTTTCAATAACTTTTTCTAAAAGTGTAAAAGTATTCACATATTTATCATCCGTTGAATTGGATGGAATGTATAGAACAGACAATAGAAAACGCTTATAGTTTAAGTTTACAATGGCTACAATAACTTCCAGATCGCAAGTGTAGTTAATATCGTATATCTGTTGGACAGAATATTGAGCACGCACCGCCTACACCACGCCACCTCAACCGACATCGTTTGCGCGATCGCGACGTATAACAGTATACCTGTCGGGAAACATTTCGCCGTCTTTGACACTACTTGTTAAAAATGTCTCAGTTAAAGCATAAATATCAGCGTATTCACTTATCACAGATAGCTTAAACACATTTAACTTGGACCTTAATCCTCTAACATTTTGGTAGAACAAGGTATAATGTTTAGGTTTGGGCGGTTTGTACACTTTGTTTACGAAATCCATTCCGCCACCGTTTCACACAATTACCTTCCGGCCAGTTGGTACTAATTTCGTTTTGCTTACGTTCTTTCGAGCTCCTTCGGAGATAGCCGAGGCTGCCCGAGCACGAGCTTCACAGATTGGACGCGGATTCGATTCCGATGCAGCAATACCTTCACTAATGGTATTGTGAGCTTTACCTTTCACTGATACTTCGTCCACAAATTTTTTAATTAGCTTATTTTGTTCTAATAAAAGCTTTTCCAGCGCAGACACTTAATCTTGAAGCAAGATCACAGACTTGTTCAACTCGAGGATGGTAATTTCCGTACTTTTGCTTGATATTTCTAATTTTAAACGAATTAAAACAGAGAGTAATAAAAATGCACGTTTGATCGTCGGTCTTTCCTCTCTCTCTCTCTCTCTCTCTCTCTCTCTCTATCTCCCATGAGACATGAATCAAAATTGACTAATAATAATAAGTATAAGAAGATTGTACATCTTCTTATTTAAGCTGGCAACTTTAAGCACAGCTATTTTAAGTGGTAGGACCACGCTGTTGACAGTTCTCTGTCTACAGCCGCAGCCGGTCCGTCCGAGGTAGTATCATACTCTTGCAGAAGATCGACGTCTCAGTAATAACAATGTGCTATTGCGCTTCATTCGGTGAGTGAGAAAGCCGGAAGCCCAACTGGGTGGGTTTGCGGTTTGTATTGGTAGGCAGCGGCTTAGCTATCTATACCCTTAGTATTGCGAAAGTCCATGGATGGCAATAGCAATAAAAAAAACTATAAGCACAGCAGTATAGGACCATGGATGTTACATAGTTTAAGGGGTATATATGTAAGCCTTAATATTGATTGTAATAGGAAGTATGACAGAAATATCTGAATGCAAGGCAACTTTCTCGAGTTGTTAAAATATCCATATAGTATACTACACTCATTTGCAAAAAAAACGGGCACCTAAGCAATGAACCATTTCAAATGTTAATATTTCTTTGTTTGATAATTATAGGTAGTTTTATCCACACAATTTGGTAAATTAATAAGAAAATAATCGTTT
Source organism: Lymantria monacha (assembly GCA_905163515.2). Taxonomy (NCBI): domain Eukaryota; kingdom Metazoa; phylum Arthropoda; class Insecta; order Lepidoptera; family Erebidae; genus Lymantria; species Lymantria monacha. The sequence continues at coordinate 11,999,004 of LR991098.1, read as the reverse complement.
TCATCAGTATTTCATAAAATTTAGATACAATTTATGGGAAATAATGCTAAACCTCGCTAGTAGTGTATATTCGCTAGTAGTGCATATGCTCATGAAGTAAAAATAAAAAAGTTTTTTTGTTTGTTTTTCTTTAATAAAGTAAAAGCAGATAAATGTTTAGTATCGAGTGTGACCCCCTCTAGCTAAAATCACAGCTTGAATTCGTCTGGGCATGCTAGCGAGTATATCCCGGATACTTGCTTGCGGAATACGTTCCCACTCCGCAGTAATCACATTCTTCAGCTCTCTGATGGTCTGCGGAGCCGGGTGTACTGATCTCACACGCCGTTTCAGAACGTCCCAGACATGCTCTATGGGATTGAGGTCGGGACTTCGAGCTGGCCAATCCAAACGACGAATGCCGACCTCTTGCACATACGCATTAACATCGCGGGATCGGTGGGCGCGAGCATTGTCGTCCATAAAAATCGAGTCTTCACCTAGAGCGGCCAATGCGGGTTGTGCATGAGAAATTAGAACTTCCGTTATGTATCGATGCCCAGTCAGTGAGCCGTTTTCAATGAAGACTAACTCTGTACGATCCATTGAATTTATTCCTGCCCAAAACATAACAGAGCCCCCACCATAAGGTGTGATTTCTTCGAAACATGCCTCTGCAAAGCGTTCTCCTTGTCTTCTTAGCACTCGCCGACGTCGATCTTCACCGAACAGAGATATCCTGGCTTCATCAGAGAACAAAACCCTATTCCAATCGTCTTGAGTCCATGATTCACAATTTCTAGCGAACCTAAGCCTGTGAACTCTGTGCTCACGGAGTAATTTGGGGCCGCGGGCCGGGCGGTGACTGCGTATATTGGCAGCGAGAAGCCTCCTCCTGACCGTCCATAGACTAATATGCACATTTCTTACTTCTTGGAGGTTGTTCTTAAGATCCACATACGAAGATTTGCGATTTCTCAATGCGCGACTCACAAGAAAACGATCATCCCGTGGTTGGGTACATGGTTTTCTTCCAGAACCAGGCCTTCTCTCGACGGAACCAGTCTCCTGATATCGCTGCCAGGTCCTTTGGACTGTCGAGCGACTAACATTTAGCCTCCTAGCCACGAAACATTGGCTGCAACCCTCTTCAAGCAGCGCGATAATTTTGGTAGCTTTTACCACTTTATCTACCATTTTTGATACAGCCAAACAGCATTAAATAAAGTTTTGACAGTCAAGGATATGAAATTAATCGATAAAAATTGAATAAAAGTTATGAAAGTCGATGTTAACTTCTGGAACTTCGCGCCAAAAATGTAGGATAAAAAGGGGTTTTCTGTAAAAATGAACATCAAATGAAAAATTGAATTTAGAACGTACTTTTTTAAATACCACAGCATTTTTAAAACCGGCCAGTAACGTGTACAAACGATTGAAACCTTTTTGGTATTGTATCTTTTTAAATATGAATGAAAATCAAAACCGCCCGTTTTTTTTGCAAATGAGTTTATATCAGACCTGACTTGGAGACTGTCTAACATAAGGTTTCGCTCGTTTCACCGGATACTGCTCTTTAAACGTATTTGATATTTTTAAAAAGCAATTATTTTGGTTAAACTAAGGATATAGTTGATTAAAAAAGATATTCGAGGACGTCCGGATTAAATATTCTGGATCGTGCCAGATCACGACGGTAAAAATTAATGTATCAAAATATTTCTTTTTTATAATTCTTCATAATTGCAACGCGCTGTTTCCTTTCGAAAATGGCTTAGTAATTCTTTGTCGTTTAATTTACTCCTTAGTAATTAGTGTATGTATACCTTATGAAAATTGGATTCGTTTACATTTTTTTGTTGTTCCATTCGGACAGGCAAAGGTAACAAATCCCATACAGCCTATTGTAAACGAACAGCTATTTTTTTTTTTGAGGCGTGGTCTACGGTGCACTCCTCGCATCACTCCGTCCTGGGCGACAGAGGGGCGTATGCACGCACACCCGTAACCCACCCGTGTACCTCGCCTTCGTCGTTGGACCGGCCATCGGAGCAGCGTGAGCTTGTCGTCAGTGGCCGGCCCGACGGAATACCCCCTGAAGGGTACGCTCTTCTTGAACGACGTGTCCCCCTCTCCCCTCCCGGGGAGGACGTCGGTCCTTCCTCGCGGGCAGCCTCTCGGCAGGTGACGGACTAATTCCCCAGTCTAGTCACACGCGGCCTCGGCTAGAGCAGCATCAGGCGCAGGTAATTGCGCCTACGCCGCCCCAGTCGCCGGCGGCTCGCGTCGTCGAGGAGACGCTCCTCGCGCACACGCTCCGGCTTCTCCTTCCGCAAGACTACTGCCTCGCAGAAGGCTGCGACCGCGTCCCAGTTCCTAACGCTGTCGAGCATCGCCCTGGTGATGGTCGGCAACGTCAGGTCGGCACCGATGATTGCGACGAGTTCACAGCGCTGCTCTGTTCAGGCGGCACAAGCCTCTAGCGTATGCTGCGCCGTATCCTCGTCGCAATCGCAGTGGTGGCAGGACGGTGTACTCACCCTCCTGTCGACCGTGTGCAGGTACTTGGCGAAGCATCCATGCCCCGTCAAAACCTGCACCAGTCGGAAGGAGAGCACCCCGTGCCGCCGTTCCAACCACTGCATCAGCATCGGCCGGAAGGCCTCCACAGTCCGCACACTGAACCGAGGCCTCTCCAGTCGGACTGCCCAACGGGCAATGACGTCTCGGCGGGCGTCAACGCGCCAGGCGGTGAGCTCCCTCAATGAGACAACAGCTATATTTAGCACTACGTTGAGAATGGCACGAAATTTCAAAAGTATTTTTTTCCTTTTATTTTCATTTATGGTATTGACTAATAGTTAATGATAAATAATATAAAAATTGAGGCGTGCACTTTTAGATTTTCCAAAATATTTATATTTTTTTTTGCTCGTAAACAAGTTTTTTAAGAACATTGCATTTTTATAATCGTCATTAATATCTTTCTCCACTGTTGGAGGTCAGCTTTCTTTTTCAAATGAGGGGATAGTGACATAAACACCACACTTGACAGGAGGTTGTCTCAGTAGAAGGCTGCTTCTCACTGTCCTGGTGAGACTTTCAGCCGATTTTTACAACTTCCAAGGACAAATAATAAATAATAGATTACACAAATGGTGTAACGGTTATATTACCGACCTACCCTGTCAAGAGTCGCGGGTTGTGCGATCCACAAATTGTTATCCTGGGTTGTAATTTGTGTCCGTTAAGCATATGTTTGTAAAGCAATACAAGAATTATAATCTTAATGTCATATTTTTAAGAAAAAAAGTAAAGTAAGAGATGACGATAGTGGTATTCTTATCTCAACGCCGCAAGGGTTTTTAAATTACGAGGTATGTATTTATACAAAACTATTCACATTCTTCATATCGCTGGTCCACAAGAACACAACGCGAAAAACGAAACTTTTCAGGAAGGTCACAATTAAAAATTCCTTTTTTCAACTTCCTGAAAATATGATGATATGATCCCAAATGCACGAACATCTGCATAATTTCTTTGAGAATAATGACGATGAGTTGACAGGAAAAGCTTACAATATTCACCCCACCACCACCTAAATTAGAAATATAACGTAAATTTAATTTTTTAGAGTTGTGTCACTTTTCTTGCTGGGTAGTGACATATTAATTGTTCGCGAATTGGTACAGTGCGATGATAGTGCAAAAATAAAAACCATGAACATTCATAACAGTGCATTGTGTTAAGAAAAAATATAGTGTAGAAGTCCCATGTAAATTAACTAGCCACCGGGCTACCTACCGGGCTGATCAAGAAAAAGTATGAAAATATAGTGAACTTCAAACGATAGAATATAGAGGCTAGGCGGCAAGGGTGTAATATTCGTCTGGTGTGCAAATTACTTCAATCAAGTGTTTAATTTCTTCGATAAGGCGGAAACTCGAACCTATGGACACAGTTTACAGATACAGTTCATTTCACCACCGAACCAGCGACGAAACGGAACGTCAGCCAACTACAATAAATTTGTCTGGAGGTGCGACCCAAACATTAATATTTTACATATGTTATATCTATTCACATTCTTCTCAGACCTCATATGTCCCACAGCACACAGCACACTGTTCGGCCTTTTCAATAATTGGTGACAGGTTAGCATAAGATTTTATGTCGTATTTTCCTCATTTTTTTTTGTCAAGTAAATGTGATACGCACATAAATGCCTATAAACCTCATCCTGCACTTTATTTCGACCGTTGTCAAATAAATAAAAGATAAGAAAATCTTGTTACCTCTGGTGTCGTAAATAGTGATATCATTATCATAATCACATACTAAATTCAAACTTTAATCTTTATTGGCGTATAAACAAAATTTAAACGACGAAATATTTTCTCGTCATCTAACTGTTGTTTTAATGAATACCGATCTTTACATAGTTATACATACATATCATCATGCCATATCCCTTACAGGGTAGGCAGAGAGAACAGAGTGCCAGAGAACTCTATCATTGCATTATTCACTCGCTTCCTCAACATTCATAATTCTCTTCATATACGCTCGACGGTTTTGGAGACTCTTGAATCTACCTTCCTTCAATACGTGACCAATCTGGGTCTAGGTAGGTTAGTCTCGGTCGCCCCCGGTACCTACATCCTTCCACTTTCGCATTATATATCTTCTTAACCAGACGTTCGTTCGGCATTCTTTCCACATGTCCGAACCATCGCCATCGGAGCATTTCCTTTCGCATCTTTACACCAATACTCTCTTTCATACCTACTCGCTCTCTTACGTCGTCGTTACGAATGCGATCGGTCAGCCTAACTCCACAGATTTTTAGTAGTTATGTAATATAATTATTGCTGTGTGGTAGCGGCTACGAAAATTGCCAACCCTTACTTTGCTCGTGGATGTCGTAAAAGACGACTACGAACCTTACAACGACCTGGGCCAACTCCATTTGATGCCGTTTGGTCAACAATTACATTCTCAAGAAGGGCGGCCGGGTCATAAAACTATTACCAATAACTTTTACAATATTGTAATATGAAAGAAGAGTACATATTGTATCGACTCCAAGTTATTGCGATAAGAGTAGGAGAATGATGACATAGCTAGGTATATAAGTACTATAATTAGTAGGGAGGTTTTGGAGATCCTTGTTATGGTCAAGTCCGAAACTATCGGATATCAGAAATAAAAATATAGAATAATTTGATTTAAGGTCGATATCTGTATGAAACTCGTTGCAAATCGCTTTCTTTCAACCACCTGAACTGACGGCTAAATATATTTTAGCCGTCAGTCACGGGAGGATTGGTCTGTGACCATGATCACTGTAAAACGTCGGGCAATTAAAAATCAAATACAAACGTGATAGAATCTGTTAAATTATTACCTTTTTTGTGTTTGTTTAGCTGTTAGCCGCAGACGGCTTTGACAGCTTTACTGTGAGTTTGACAGCTTTACCCATAAATAAATAAATTATCGTCATTTCAGCTTATATACGTCTCTCGAATCTCCTATCTAAAAAAAAGATAAATTAACCCACCACCACGCTGGTTTTTTATTGCTTTTGGTGGCAAATGAGCAAGTAGCACACCTGATGGTAAGTGTTACTGCCGCCCATGGACGTTTGCATAACCAGGGATATAACTAGGCCAATGCATATCCCAAACCCACCCAGTTGTACTTCTGGCTCTCTCACTCACCGAACGAAGCACAACAGCATATTGCCATTGCTCAGACGTCAATCTTCTGCGTGAGTGTGGTACTACCCCGGACGGACCGCGGCTGTAGACAGAGAACTGTCAACAGCATGTTTCTATCACAAGGGTGGGTATATGTAGATATATTATATTGAATGATAGTTTCCAAAGATTATAAGCATTGATGTATTCAAACCGCGTCTTATAACCTGTCATGCAATTTTGGATTGTTGTAGACCGAAGACGAAATGCAGCGGAGTAGATGAAGTAAGTACGAACACAAATATTATGTATATTTTTCAATTGTGATCATTATGTACATTTTTGAAATTATCGGTAGCATTTTTTTTACGGGTTACGTCGGCGCATTCCCCGCACCATTCCGTCCGGGCAGAGGGGCGTCAGCACGCACACCCATAACCCACCCGTCGCACGTCGCCTTCGTCGTTGGGCCGACCACCGAGCAGAGTGACTTGACGTCAGTGGTCGGCCCGACGGAATGCCCCCTAAAAAATACCCTTTCCTCGACCGACGTCCCCCCCCTAAATTATCGGTACCATGGGGAGGCCTATGTCCAACAGTGTACAGTATTTAATATTTAAATTTTACAGAAAGGGAGTCGCCAGTTTATATATTTTTTAAAGACTCGGAATGAATCCTTCCATCGCATAAGACTTGACAGACACAGAACAAATCCAGACTCAGGATAATAATTTATGAATCGCACAAAGAATGGTTTCAAATGATAATTAAACCCACAATTAGTGTAGGGTGCTGACTTAAAAAGAAAGTGAAGATTTTGATTATATTGTATTCTTTAATTCTCAGCAAAGAAAGTCGGTATTTGGATCACTACGCTATCTGTGCAGTAAATGGATCCCTAAATAGGTGCCCTAGGTTTATTAACTATAGAGAGCAGTATATGCGCTTAAGGAGCATATGTAAAAGATTATCTGCCTATTTACCATTGCTGATTGCAATTAAACCAAAATAAAACTTTTGCAGACGTCCTCCTTCCGAGTCCGAAATACATCCTTCGAAATGAATAAAATTTAAAAAAAGACTGAAATTACATACTGTGAATATGATATTCCTACTTCTTTATTTCTAGCCTCTCAGGAATTTTCTGACCGACGTATAAAATAATATAGAATTTTATATAGATATTCTATAGATATTCTGGTATTCTCAATTTTTTGGATCACAATTCTTCACACACTTTTGAACGAAAACAAATCCGTATACTTATGTATCAAGACGAAATTGCTTTTTTGTTGATTGTTTGAATGCACCTGAGCAGAACGGGCTTAATTTCATTAATGTAATTTGTGTGAAGAGTGTCGACGTTGAGTGTGTGCAAATTGGGTACGCAACAGGTGCAAGCGAGGTCATGCGTATCATCGCAACGCGCCCTCAGGGAAACCGGCAGACATGTATTTTAACGCATACATCACAACTACCTATTTTTAATTTAATTAGGGTTACGTTATAAAATATACATTTAAAATTCTTTCAACGTATGTGCGAATATAATACATATAATAAATATTAAAAAAAAACAGTGTGCGCTTAAGACCGCACGGCAGAAATGAAAACTTCATTTCATGTACTATGTAGTATTATTAGGGATCGTGTTCGTGGATTGAATGAGAAACAAGTCGGAAATTAAAGTTAATATTTATTAAATTCTATATAAATCAAATGATTTATTTGCGTTATCGTATTCTACAAATGATACAATCGGTTTGTGATAACTAAAATAAGAAAATATGGCAAAGTAAAAGTTCACAGAAAATAAAAGTTAGGTTAACTTTTAATTATATTACACATACATACATTTATATATAATATAAACGCATATAATATAAACATCAGGTGACTTACCTATACGATTGATATAATATCAATAACAATAATTATGATTTGTGTAACGGTTATTGTTTATAATTTTTTTTTCAATATATATTATTTTTCCAAAATGTATTATTTTTCAATATTACCAAACCGCTAAATACACACACTAACCTCACAATGTAAAACAGATAGTTGTTAAAATAATAATAATTAACATTACATATCAATTATAACTATTAATTTAATAAAGACAATTAAGACGTAAGAATTCATCATACGAAATACAGCGATACAACTGCGAAGAGCAGCTGACTGTATCTTTCTCGCTCGGGTACACTCGGCGGTCTCGAGTTCACCCGATCGAGCGTTTCACCTCAGAGCATGACGGATCAGCCTAACTTACTATCCACGAAAAAATCTGTGTGCGGTGCGCCTAAAGAAGTTTTCACTTCAATAATAATGATTTTTGATAAAAAATATAATATAATAGGATCTGATGTTTATGTAAGTGTTACACATCATCATCATCATCGCAGCCCATATATGTCCCACTGTTGGGCTTGGGCGTCCTCCGTATTGGGAGGGAAATTAACTTACTATACCGTGCTGGTCAGACGTGTTGGTATAGAGTTTTGTTTCGAGTTTTCCTTCTCTTGCATAGACGTTATATGCGTTTTATATCCCTTAGTCGTCTCGTACGATCACCTACGGGTAAGGGGGGGGTGGTAAATTGTATTCTTACTTCGTCACCACACGGATATAGTAGTGTTACACGTTTGAAAACTATTTTTACGGATTCTATCGCGTTTATATTTGATTTTTAATTGCCCGACGTTTCAAACACTTTACAACATCTTCCCGTGACCATGAACGCCGTAAGGCGTTCGAAGCGACGGGCAATTAAAAATCAAATATAAACGCGATAGGATCCATAAAAATAGTTATATTTCTAAATTTATAATACTTTAGATTTCAATTTTCTAAAATAACTTATAATGTTTTACTATTGTTATTTATTTTATAACATCTCAAAGATTCTTGTTAATTAATTTCTTAATGTTTATTTAAAACTATACTGATGATAGTGTTAATATTATTTTTCCTGAAAATTTGATTATAATATTGAACTTTTGTTTCTTTGGACTCGATAATAAATAGGTAGAAAAATATATTTAACAGATTTCGTCGCATATTAAATTTTGATTATCTTGATGAATGCTGAAAATTTTCATGTCATGAAAGGACTTATTTAACGACAAATCTGTCATCGTTTTTATGGTTGTGTTTTACTTTTGACTGCAGTTTAAGTTATTAATTTTGATACAGTATTAAAATTAAACAATGATTTTTTATAATATTGTCTGTTCACTTTTTAATTGGGTTTAATTAAAAAACACAAATTTATTAATATATTAATATAGGATCGGAATGAGGACACTGTGACAAAAGTCCATCTAGCAAATTCAAGGGCCACGATAGTGATAACGTTAGTTAGATTTTCTTATCAATATTCTCTTTTAAAATTAATATTCTTTTATTTTGTATTTTTAAAAATACATATTATTCCATTACCTTTAACAAAAAAATACAGTACATTAAATGTAGTACTTATAATAATAACGTATTTTCAGTCCATTACATACGAACATCATATTTTCTAATAGATTAAAATGAAATAATTTGATGCTTAAATAAAATAATATTTAAAATATATTTAATTAGTCTGAACCCTATCCGTGTGGTGACGGAGGAAGAATACAATTCACCAACTCCTATCGTACCCGTGGGTGATCGTACGAGACGACTAAGGGATATAAAACGCACATAACATCTATTCAAGAGAATGAAAACTCGAAACTAAACCCTATACCAACACGTCTGATCAGCGTGGTATAGTAAGTTAATTTCCCTCCCATTACAGAGGAGGCCCGAGCCCAACAGTGGGACATGTATGGGCTGGATGATGATGATGATTTAATTAGTGGAAAGGGAATAAAACACAAAATTAAGAGATTTGTTAGCTGTAGTATTGTAAAAACTCTCCCTTATCTCTACATCGGTTAATATCGATGACTTATAAAAGCATTTATTAACCCAAGTCGGAGGAATCGTACAGTTCGAACGACCTGACATTTGAAAATAATTATTGCTAAGAAAAAGTAATTGGAAAAGCATTATTATAGCATGGGTGAATGAATGTGAACAGGTGTATGTCAAGATGCCAAGGTCGCAGACGGCTAACAAGTCCCTACGGAGCGCGTCGGCCCGACTGCAATTGAGTTCCGTCTGACCTCACATTGTATATTCTTATTCCGATTGAACCATATCTGAAGGGCGAGGTGTCACGGGTGGGCTACGGGTGTGCGTGCTTACGCTTCTCTGTCGCCCCGGACGGAGTGGTGCGAGGAGTGCGCCGACCGTAGCCCACCCAAAAAAAACAAATAAAAAAAAAGATATATTTATAAGTACACACACTATACATACAATATGTAATTATATTTTTGGAGTTTACTCCTTAAGGATCGATTTTCATATAAGGCGCCCGGTATGAGAAAAATTTGAGGAGTAAAATCTAGTGATCGAATGACCTCGTTACGTATTTGGTGCGCAACCTATTCTGCGCACCTTTCACTTTCTGACGTGAGATAATACTTCACGCCTGTTTTGATAATCGTACTTAAGGAGTAAACTCCAGTCGTGCGTCGGAGCTGACACACACACTTTTTTTTTCAATAATTGTTCTAATGCTAATCTACTTTGTGGTGACGGAGTAAGAATACAATTCACCAACCCCATTTTACACGTGGATGATAGTAAAAAACGACTAATTGATATAAAACGCATATAACATCTATGCAAGAGAAGGAAAACTCAAAACAAAACCTTATACCAAAATGTCTGACCAGCGTGGTATAGTAAGTCAATTTCCCTGCCATCATGGAGGAGGCTCGAGCCCAACAATGGGACATATATAAGCTGAGATGATGATGATGATGACTAAGCCACCATTAAAAGCTTTTTTTTTACCAGATACCTTAATACTTTATAAAATAATATCCACAAAATCAGAGACTCTTCCAATTCGACACACACACACAAGAGAGAATGAAATATTTACTAATGAATGATTAAATTTGTTCTTTATATAGACCAGGATATTCATGCCGTGTGGTGGCGGCTAAGAATACTACCAACCCTGAAAATACTCGTGGATATCATAGAAGACGACTAAGAAATTTACATGGGTCAACTCCATTTCATGCTATCTAGTCAACAATTAAATTTAACCTGCCCAAGGATGGTTGACAGTCATAAAACTATTGTCAATAACTTTTGCAATATGTACGATGTAAGAAGAAGATTGTATATATATATATATATAGTACTAGCTTCTCCCCGCGGCTTCGCCCGCGTAAAAGGTTACTTTCCTAAAGTTTTTCATCCCCTATTTTTATTTTACCTCTTAAGGTTAAATACTTTACAAAATTTTAATGTCAAATTTATTTATATCTAATCAATAGCCTTAAAAATAAGTTTCAAGCTTCTGGCTTTAAAAAATGACAATACTCCGTTTCAACTGTTCATCTCCCTTTACAACCTTTTTTTGCATTAAAAAGTAGCCTATGTTCTTTGTCAGGCTCTAGACCATCTGTGCACCAAATTTCATTTAGATCAGTTCAGTAGTATTAGCGTGAAAGAGCGACACACAGACAGACAGAGTTACTTTCGCATTTATAATATTAGTAAGGATTACATAGACCTCAAGTAATTTGAATAAGACCATAATGATTGGGGGGCATAGTCCGGAGCGTGTTAGTTCGCGTCCCCTGGCAGTCTAATTAGACTGCTAATCCGGCTCGATATGCGTACCGCAATGCGGGTTAGGGCGTCCCCCGGAGGCGACGCGTACCGACCCGCCCCCGTCGGTACGAACTTCGGCAGTTGCGGCGATGGGGGCCGCCACCCATCACGCCTTGCCCAGTCAGGCGAGTCGAGGAGAGCAGAGTGCCGGGTGGGCACATGGAATGTAAGAGGTTGTGTGGAAGGTAAGTTGCACGAGCTGATATCCGTCATGGCGGACAAATAGCTAGACGTGCTCTGTGTAACAGAGACCAAGCGAAGGGGCAGCGACGCCTGCGATCTTCCTGGTGGCGTGATGGCTCTGTGGTCTTTTGGTCCGTATAAAACTTATATACGTAATAAAACTTCTTTGGGTCCGTATAAAACTAGGTGTCACCAAGGTATTCATGGTTGTAGTATATGCTCCCGTAGGATCCTCGGTGGCATCAGACCTAGAGAAGTTTTGGGATAATGTTAGGGAAGTTCTGGATATGGCAGAAACCAGTGAACGCGTGATTGTATGCGGAGATTTGAACGGATGGGTGGGAACCAAGCGTTCCGACTATGAGGACGTACTTGGTCCATTTGGTGATAAGAGAGTGAACGACGCAGGTAGGCTCATAGCGGATGTATGCATGGAGAGAAACCTTATTGTGTCAAACACATTTTTCCAACATAAGGACATCCATATGTATACATGGAGAAGGAATGAATAGAAAAGTATAATAGATTTAATTTTGGTAGACAGTCGCCTCCGAAGCAAAATATTGGACGCAAGAGCCTACAGGGGCCCCACAGTCGATACGGACCACTATCTCGTTATTGCGATATTTAGTGGTCTGTTCAGAAAGTGGAAGCACTGGCGAGAGCGTATCCACTTCGGAGGGCTTGAAAGAATAAAGGTTGAAAGGTTGCAAGAAGAGTGTGTAAGAGAAAAGTATGCAGAGGGTGTCCGAGAACGGCTGACGATGGCAAGCCAGCCGCAATCGGACATTGAAGAATGCCGGAGAGTATTGAAAGAGAGTATGGTAGATACAGCGAAAGAAGTATGTATGAAGTACAAAGAAGCATAGAAAAATAAATGGTGATGCATGGTGGGATGCGGAAGTGGCAGCTTCCGTAAAGCAAAAGAAGAAAGCGTGGCTGGGCTATGTCTCTGATTTGAATCTGAATGACAGTATGACTGAACAGAAGAAAGAAATATATCGGCAATGTAAGAATGACACCAAGGCCTTAGTGAAAGAGAAACGTGATAGAGCAAGTATGAGTGCAGAAGATAGGCTGACTAAAAACTTCGAGGGTAACACCAAACTCTTTTGGAGGGAGGTGAAGAAGTCTCGGGGTGGTTGGTCAGCCTTCAGAATGAATAAAATAAGGTCTAAAGGTAGGTACATTCTTACACAAACACAAGACGTGTTAAGCCGATGGAGTGAATATTTTGGCGATATGTATGCGGATGCTACGGTTGGCGCCGGTGTCGCATGTGGTCTAGTAGATTAACATTCGGCGACGGCGTCCTCCGATGGCATCAGTATGGATGAAGTTGAATGGGCGATAAGAAGTTTGAAAAATGGTAAGGCAGCGGGCATTGATATGGTGTCTGCCGAGATGATCAAGCTTGGTGGCTCCTGTGTCTGGGAGGCGTTCCTGTTGCTCCTCAATTTATGTTGGAGCTCGGGTGTGATTCCCGGGGACTGGAATAGCGCAGTCATCGTGCCTTTGTTTAAAAACAAGGGTTCACGCTATGACTGCGCAAATTACAGAGCCATAAGCTTGACCAGTTTGGCAGCAAAAGTGTATGGTAAAATGATTGAAAGGAGAATGAGGATGGTGTCCGATGGTTTACTGTGTGAGACACAAGGAGGTTTCAGGAGTGGAAGGGGATGCATGGATCAAGTGTTCTCTCTGCGCAACATTGTGGAGAAGCATCTGGCTCTAGGTCAGAGGGTTTTCTGCAGTTTTGTGGATCTGGAGAGAGCATTTGACACGGTTGTACGAAAGGGACTTTGGGACATTTTACCGGAGTATGGTATTAACAGTAAACTGCTACAGGCTGTGCAGTCCAGTTACATGGGCTGTAGAGCCTGTGTGCGGCTGGATGATGGAATGTCGCCTTGGTTTGACGTCAATATCGGCGTTAGGCAGGGGTGCGTTCTGTCAGCCAGGCTGTTTATCATATATCTGGATAAATGTCTCCAAAGGTTGAACGATATGAATGTGGGAGTCCAGATGGGCGACTCAGTGGTCACTGCTCTGCTTTATGCAGATGATGCAGTCCTGCTGGCACAGTCAGCGACTGACCCGCAGAACCTAGTCGGCACAATGACAGAAGATTGTAAGAAAAGGGGTCCACGCGTGAATGTGAGCAAAACCAAAATAATGGTCTTTGAAAGAGATGAAGCCAGAACAGATGTAAGAGTAACAATAGGTAATGATGTACAGGAGCAAGTGGATGAATTTGTATATCTTGGATGTGGATTTAGCCGAGATGGAAGGTACACCACTGATATAGAGCGAAGAGTGAATGCGGGAAATAGAGTGAACGGAGCATTGGGGCAACTTCTCGGCAGCCACCACCTCAGCCAGAAGGCACGTGTAGCAATACATAACGCAGTGCTTGTCCCAACATTACTGTATGGAAACGAGAGTTGGGTATGCAGAAAAGAGTATGAAAGTAAAATTAATGCGGTCGAAATGCGATCTCTGCGAAAAATCTGTGGAGTTAGGCTGATCGACCGCATTCGTAACGACGACGTAAAAGAGCGAGTAGGTATGAAAGAGAGTATTGGTGTAAAGATGCGAAAGGGAATCCTCCGATGGTTCGGACATGTGGAAAGAATGCCGAACGAACGTCTGGTTAAGAAGATATACAATGCGAAAGTGGAAGGATGTAGGTACCGAGGGAGATCGAGACTAACCTACCTAGACCAGATCGGTCATGTACTGAAGGAAGGTGGAGTCAAGAGTTTCCGAAACCGGCGAGCGTGTATGAAGACAATTATGAATGTTGAGGAAGCGAGTGAAGTATGCAGAGATAGAGTTCTCTGGCACTCTGTTCTCTCTGCCTACCCTGCAAGGGATATGGCGTGATGATATGTATGTATGTACCATAATGATAATGATAGACGGGAACATGGGTATAATTATTACTATGTTAGTAGTTGGCATGTCAAAACATTGAATATTTTACATGGCATGTTGTATTACACATTTTATAATGTGTAATAGAAGATTGTATCTTTTAACGTACGCACATTACATATTTTGGGCTATCTATTATATTGACATTTATTTTGCCTAAATAATGACTGTTAAGAGATTTGCATTCTTATAATAAAAATGCAGTTAATCTATAATCTTATATTGCACTATGCTATTGTTAACTGAAATAATTTTAATTCTTTTAGTTTTCCTTCAGGATCCCTCAATGGGCTTATACGACGCTCATGAAAATCAGGATAGAAAGAAAAAACATATTTTTTAATCATTATTATACGGATGGTCTCAGTTCAGTAAAGGCGTGTTCCGAATGTTCCGATTAATCAACGACAGACTGTCTTATCTTAGTTTTTGGATGTACCAGCCTAAATTGTTGCACGATTTATCTAAGTAGTCTAGCGTCAATACAATAGCCTATATACAATTTATTGATGTTACTAATTAGCTAATAGCCTGAATCAAGAGACCGTTTAAATTAATAATGCATTCAATAATGAGGCACCTTTAAGTAAAAATATACATACATACATACATATCATCACGCCATATCCCTTGCAGGGTAGGCAGAGAGAACACAGTGCCAGAGAACTCTATCTTTGCATACTTCACTCGCTTCCTCAACATTCATAATTCTCTTTATACACACTCGCCGGTTTCGGAGACTCTTGACTCCACCTTCCTTCAGTACAAGTAAAAATATAATAAATAAATATGTAAAATTACATATATCTGTAAGTGAAGTTAAGTTAAAATAATCTTTGTGTTACAGGTTACTTTACATACATACAATTAACAAATAAAATTATTTCGGGTATTACCCAGAATGATAATTTATAGATCATATTAATAATGGTAGGATCATACTGTTGACAGTTCCCTGTCTACAGCCGCGGGCCGGTCCGTCCGGGGTAGTACCATGCTCTCGCAGAAGATCGACGTCTGAGTAATGGTAATGTGCTATTGCGCTTCGTTCGGTGAGCGAGAGAGCCGGAAGCCCAACTGGGGTTTGAGATATACATTGGTAAGCAGCGGTCTAGCTATACCCCCTGTTATGCAAAGGTCAATAAGCGGCAGTAACACTTACCATCAGGTGTGCTAATTGCTCGTTTGCCACCAAAAGCAAAAAAAAAACACTCATATATAGGTTCTGATTCTGAAATGCATAGACAAGAAAAAGTTCTAAATGCGGTTTTATCACAAATCCACCATAAATTTAGGGGATAAAGGCGTGAGCTTATTAACATAATACGTATTTGATAAAAGTTAGAATCATAAATTGATTTGTCATGTTCAATAAACACTAAAACAACACTGCATTCATAAGTATATGATTATAAAATATACAATTTGTATGATTACATGTTTCGGTTGTATAAAAAAGTCAACATGCTATCTCAAAAATAGTGACCATTTTTTGTGAAATCTAATTAAATAGCACTTACGTAAAAGTGGGGATCGAAGAACGATGTCTCCTTAGAAGTTGTTAAAGTAATTCGTCACGCTTGTTATCTGTCATCAGTGTGTGTATCTAAGCATTGAGCAATCAGCGTCTTTGTTACGTTGGTCCTTATTGTAACTATGTGATAACTATGTACGTAACTATTCGAGAATATACTTGCACCCTGATGTCTGAATAGTTCACACGCTCCAACATGGATGTGCACAATTACTATCATTTAACATTCAGTATTTCTCTTTTGTTAGCTCTTTTCATATATTCCGCTCTAAATATTGAATCCCTATAAAGATTTCATTAAATATAAATAAAAATATTATATAGGAAAATCGATTTCACCACACTTAGCGCGGTAGTTATGTATTTAGAACTATCATCTTCTAATAATGGTATAAAAAAGTGTCATCACGCGATTTTTTTCCTCATATATTGCGACTGAGGCAATGGGTCTTTAGATAGTGTCTCTTCATCTATAGTACCTGGAAAGCCTGATCGTCCCTAATGAATCACGACGCCAAATAAATCAGTTGATATTCCGATGTTATATTTGGCGACAAGTCAAAATTGGAATTCGTTTATTTTGCCACCAAATATTATATTGCACTAAAACGAGACCCAACATTTTATAGAATAAAAAAATAATAACTTTAAACAATTATTAAAACGTAGATTTTATTATTTAAGTTAGAAACAAATACCTTACAGAATAATAAAGACTTATTTTACATTCGATCTGACTAAAAGAAAACCCTTCTCAATTGTCCTGTTCGTGAATCAATCAACAGTTACGTGTACTTGATCGATTTATATTTTATTTATTAACAATTATACACGTAATGATACAATGTATGCAAGTCACATCGTCACATTTGTACCTCTGTGTGGCTTATGTATGGTGCCAGACATGCACTTAGCATGTTCGGCCGGCCGAAACGTGATCTCGCAAATCGCAATGGCCTGTCTAGACACTGGAGGCCGTCTGTCTGGCCTAGCTAGTCTGATGGTCCATACAAAGCCACCAATTACCAGACGCTAATAGCTGTATGCGTATTGTTCATATTTCAACGTACGTCTGCCTGCGATAGTACACCATTTTAATTAACACGCATAACTTTTACATGGAAATAACGAACTATCGAATATCCATAAAGAGAAGTCAATGTGAGCTACATAATAGCTGTATTCTGAAAATTATTTATATGCTCTTTTCATTGAATTTATACAAAAATATTTTCTTTATTAACGTGACTGTATTTATGAAGCTATCGTCTGTCTATAAGTATGTAAATATATATCTATAAACCAAATATTTCTTTATTAATTACCGCAGGCGTCGATGATAGTATAATAATTTTGTTACTTATTCCTAATGTTCTTACTAGAATATACTAAATGTTAAGTATATATTATGTATAAAAATTTCCGGGCTGGCCCGTCATACGGCGCCGGTGTATATACCAAAGTAGCTGTATCAGTGGCCGGTCCAATGGCGTTCGGGAGGGAATATGGTGGGTTTTGCGGCCACGTGCCGGCCTGCCGTAACCACCCCGCACGGAATAGACGGCGTGGGTCCAGACCACAGCCTGCTAAAAAAATATTTTTTTTTTACTGTTTTATTACACTTATTATCTCGGCTCGTATACGTCCCACTGTTGGGCTTCAGCCTCATCCATAATAGGAGGTAAATTGACCTACTATAGCACGCTGGTTAGACGTGTCGATATAGGGAATTATTTTGAGTTTCCTTCTATTGCATAGATGTTATATGCATATTATATTCCGTGAGTTGTCTTTTTAACCGACTTCAAGAAAGGAGGAGGTTCTCAATTCGTCTGTATTTTTTTTTTTATGTTTGTTACCTCATAACTTTCGACTGGGCAAAGCGATTTTAATGATTCTTTTTTATTTGAAAGCTAGTGCTTCCCGTGTGGTCCCATTTCGATTTGGTCCAGTTCTGACAATGACATCCATGAGAAAACCATATAAGTCTAAAATTAGCATTAAGTATGAGTGCAACAAAGGAACGAGTAGAGTGTGTGTGTGAGAGAGTCTGTAACACTAAAAAGTAAAAAATAAAAATAAAAACTAAGTTTAAAAAACCCGACTTCAAAAACGGAAAAGTACAAAATAACTTAAAATACTATCATTTGTATGTGCTATCTATTGATAGGTTTGAAGTTAGTGCCGGGATCCATATCTTTAGTGTAGGAATTTCATTACAGTAAGTACCTAAGCTGTTTATAATTTTGTTTAGGGCTTGGCACCGATTTCAAACCTATCAATAGATAGCACATACAAAGGATAGTATTTTAAGTTATATTGTACTTTTCCGTTTTTGAAGTCGGGTTTTTTAAACGTAGTTTTTATTTTTATATGAAACTCACGAGGCAGATAGGGAGTGGTAAATTGTATTCTTACTCCATCCCTACACGGAAATTAATTGCTATTAATACTTATTTAAAAGCATTAGAGAGCCGGAAGCCAAACTGGGTAGGTTTGGGGATTTTAATTGGCTAAGCTATACCTTTGGTATTGCAAAGGTCCATGGGCGGCAGTGACACTTACTATCAGGTGTGCTGCTTGTTCGTTTGCCACCATAAGCAATAAAAAAAATATTACTTATTAATTTAGTATTATATGAATGTATTATATACCTTTCAGTTAAATAATTTGTTTGTATGCACATATAATGTATAGAAAAGGTATTTTATTCTTATTTCCGTCAACAGTCTACTACAAGTTGTGAATGTCAGCCACGAAATCCTGATTTTCAATCATTGATCTATTACAGTATTATTGAGTTCCTTTCAATAGAGAAAATTTCTTTTTTTTATTGCTAATGGTGGCAAACGAGCAAGCAGCACATCTGTTGGTAAGTGTTACTGCCGTCCTTGGACTTTTATAATACCAAAGGTATAGTTAGGGCGCTGCCTACCAATACAATCCCCAAACTCACTCAGTTGGGCTTCCGGCTCTCTCGCTCACCGAACGACGCGCAATAGCACATTGCCATTACTCAGACGTCAATCTTCTGTGAGAGTGTGGTACCCGGGATGGGCCGGTCCGCGGCTGTCGACAGAGAACTGTCAACAGCGTGGTCCTACTACTAGCAAGATTGTCTAACTATGTTAATAGACCAGTATAGTTGGTGATGCTTCTTCTTCACTACCCTCATTATATTAGAAATAAATCTCCACAATAGGATGTATGGAAATTAAAATCCTTATATAACGCATTTTTTGGGGATAGTTCAGCCACACCCCGCCTAAAACGCCTGGGTCGTGGAAGAGGCGACATGCAATCCCATAACCTGCTGGAGGTAACCACTCTATCCCTATGGGGCCAGAGGGACCATCGATATAGAGTTCTTCAGTGGCCTCTGCGACACGTTATTTTTTTTATTGCTCTTGGTGTCAAACGAGCAAGCAGCACACCTGATGGTAAGTGTTACTGCTGCCCATGGACCTTTTCTATACCAGGGGTACAGCTAGGCCGCTACCTATCAATAAAAATTCCCAAACCTACCCAGAAAGTTGGGCTGCCGCCTTGCTCGCTCACTGAACGAAGCACATCAGCACATTACCACTGCTCAGACGTCGATCTTCTGCGGGAATGTGGTACTACCCCGGACGGACCGGGCTGCGGGCGTAGATAGTAAACTGTCAACAGCGTGGTCCTACCAGTTAGACCGATTACTTGCTGTCTTGTTTTACAGCACGCTAATCAGATGCCTGCCCAATGATATTATATTCTATTTTCTCTTTGACATGGCTGGCTAAAATTACATATCTAGGATAAGAAGAGCTACATATCCTATTACTCGGGTTGAGAGCCCTCGGGCTCGCCCGCAGTCCGGTTCAGTTGTAAAAGCCCCTACGGCTAACAGCTCGCAGTTGGTTTTTTAGTGGGTATTCAGTGCCCCTTCAGGGCCTGCGAGTCCCACATACACCGTAATAAAAAAATAAAAAAAAATACATATCCTATTTTTACTCATTCGCCGCAAGGAAATGTTTAGTAAAAGATATTAAATGCGTTGTAAGATACAACAATATAGCCATTATATTACCAATTATTATTATATTACAGTATTCAATTTTCTTTTTCTTCGTTGGCTTTAATGTAGAATTAGTGGACAATTTTTCTTCCATTGCAATCAGTATATTCTGTGGCTTATTTCTTATTTTTTTATCTGTGCCAATTTGTATGTTAAGTTTTAATATTTTCAAATATTTATAATTAAGGCGTAAAAACATAACAAACTGACTAACATTCGCTTTTATAATGTTAGGATTATAATTATCACTTTTTGTACGCCCGTTTAAAGTCATATATTTATAAATCTATATGCTCATTTGTTGCGGCTACCGTGATACGCACGGTAATTTGAATGCATTCGATAGAACTCGATGTGTAAACACAGACGAGAGCCCAGACGGTCATCAATCGAGATCGAACAGAAAAACGGGCTCCGGTGCGCTGTCGTAAAAAGTGGCGTAGACGCGGATGTGCGAGTGAGGGGAAAAACTAGTTTTATGTTGCATCCAGCGAATCCCGCGTATTGTGCGCTGCGCCCGCGCACTGTTATGACGCGTCTGCAACGCTAACAGCGATTAACACCACGTACATAACTGTTATATGCTCTGTTTTATATAACTGTGATAATCGTATGATGATATTGGGGAGTGACAATGTATCCTTCTGTTCATCTCAGCGTATTTAGCAATGGGACGTCACTGCTGGGCGAGCTTTGTCCACAATACGAGGGAAATTTATCTAGACTATACCACACTGATCAGACATGTTGGCATAGGGTTCATGTTTCGAGTTTTCTTTTTTTTTTTTTATAGATATCATCAGCATAATATATGATGTAATCTTGAATATCTTAAATAAAGAAATTAATGAAGAACTTCTGACATTTACGCGAGTATTGAAAATATTAAATTAAAACTAGTATGGTGGATTTGTTGTTATTTTAATTTTGATTATACTATACCATTGATGAATGCTTGGATGATGAATGCTTGGAGCATTGTCATCTCAGCTCACAATCCCTCTATAATACAAAGAAATTTGACCTCCCATATCTCGCTGATCAAACGCGTTGGTATAACGTTTTATTTTCTCCTATTAGTCATCTTTTACACCTACGAGCAAAAGAACCCCAATTGTATTCTTACTCAGTCACCACATAGAGTTAAACAACAGACTATTGGACAAAAGCCTCCTCATAAAAATGGTAATACAATCGCTACGCTTGACTGACACTTTCCCAGGAGAATACTTCTGTTCATTCACTTGGTGATCCCTCAGCTGATTTTTTGGGAGGCGATAAATTCCATTCAAACCCGTGAACGCAGTAGTGGACAAAAATATCTTAAAATAGATTTATATCTAAAGTAAATGATAGTTTATTTGACACGCAAAGAAACAACAGCAGCGAATAAGTAATATTGAAAAATCAACCATAAAACTCATCTCGTCTCAGTTCATATATGTCCCTCTGTTGGGCTCGAGTCTCCTCTCAAATGGGAGGAAAATTGACCTACCATGCTGGTCAGACGTGTTGGTAGGGTCTTGTTTCGAATTTTCCTTCTCTTAATATTATATGCGTTTTGTATTACTTAGTCGTCTCTTACGATCACCCACGTGTAAGATAGTGATGGTGAATTGTATACTTATTCCATCACCAAACGGATTTAACTTATTCCCTTTTAAAATTTTCCATCTAAGGATATAACGCAACTAGAATTTCTAAACTGTTGTTATCTAAAAGCAACTCATATAGAGTTAGTTATCTAGTATGATACAATAAATAGTGGATAATGGTTTACCAAGCAAACGGTGACTTGGTAATTGTTGCAATATAGATAAACAGTTTATTGAGGCGGGCTGTCTATCTATATGGTTGAGTCGAAATTAAATTATTACCAGTTTCATAATCACGTTAACCTTTATAAGGCAATGGATATATTGTATAGCTCAGTAATCACTATCACAAGCTATAAGTTAGCTGATACCGGCCACTGGTCTAGCTGTAACATATCTAAGTGATTGTTATTTAATTGTACAATTAGTACTAACTACGCGTATTTATATAAAATATATAATATTCTTCTTATTAAGAGAGCGACTAGGTATGAAAGAGAGTGTGAGGCGGCGCCTGCTGCGAGCGACGGCCCCCTGGACCTGCAGGCTGAAAATGCCCGCCTTAGCGGCGAGGTCTCAGGCCTGCGGGACCTGAACCGCCAGTTGGGGTCCGAGCTGGAGTCGCTGCGTCAGGTAAACCGCATGTTGGCCAAAGACATGGCCGACCTGCGGGCCCAGATGGCGCAGCTCCTACCGCCTGCGCCAAAGCCGTCGGCCAAGGCGCGCAAAACAGCTGCCGCGGTGAAACCCGTCCCTGCGGCGAGGAGGACGCTCCCCGCTGCGGAGGGCACGCCGCCGGCTGAAGCCGCCACGGCCACCGAGCCGACACCTGTCCCGGTAGCGAGGAGGACGACTCGCGCCGCGGCGAAGAAGTCGCCAGGCGTCTCGGGGCGGGCCCCGGTGGAGGCTCAACCGGAGGCGCCGACCCCGCTGCCGACCCCGATGCCAACCCCGCTGCCAACCCCGCTGCCTGCGGTGGGGGGATTGCCGGATGAGTCCCTGCGCGCGATAATCGACGCAGTGGGCAAAATTGTCGATGCGCGCTTCGCCGTTCTGGAGGCAAGGCTGCCTCCAGAACCACGTGTCCGGCCGCCTCTTGCCGCAGATGAGCGGCCACATACGGCACCAGCCCCCGCCCCGCTGCCTTGTCAGGGTGGCCGCGTGGGGAGCTACGCTGCGGCCGCGGCCGGGCCTAAGCCCAAAGGCCCCGGCCCCGCTCCGAAGGGACCTGCCCTGAGGAGGAAGACGGCGCTGGCTCCTGCCGGACCGCTGAAGCCGCCCGCAACGAAACCGCCGGCGACGACCAGCGAGGCTGCGACAAGGCCTTCCGCGTCTGGCACGACTGCCGTACCCGAAGAGGGTTGGCAGGTGACCGAGCGCGATAGAAGGAGTCGCGGCCAAAGAAGGAGAGCGGAGGCCAAGCGCGCCGCTGAGGTCTCCGCTCCCAAGGCAGGAGCTGGCGAAAAGAAGAAGAGGTCGCGCAAGGGGCTCAAGCCGCCAAAGACAGCCGCAGTGGTGATCACTGTGCTGCCTGAGGCGGCCGAGAAGGGCCTCAGCTACGAGGCCGTCTTGAAGAAGGCCCGGCGGGAGCTAGACGTCTCCGATATTGGAGGCGTCGAAGCCAGGACCCGCAAGGCCCGGACGGGGGCTCGAATCCTCGAGTTCCCAGGGGCCGAGGGCGCCAAGACGGCTGACAGCGTAGCTGAGAAGCTGCGAGGTCTGTTCACCGAGGAGGGTGGCATCAGGATCGCCAGGCCCGTCAAGTGCGCCGAAATGCGCATTTCGGGTCTGGACGACTCCGTGACGGTGGAAGACATCCGGGAGGCTATTGCCTCGAAAACCGGGTGTCCCATAGACACCGTCCGGGTCGGTGCCATTCGTCCCGGTCCGGGTGGCGTAGGTGCTGCCTGGGCGCAGTGCCCGGTGGAGTCGGTCAGGCAACTGGCCGGCTCAGGCAGGCTCCTCGTGGGCTGGAGCTCGGCGCGGGTAACCGTGCTTGAGCACCGGCCTGCGAGGTGCTATAAGTGCATGGCGGTCGGACACACTCGACCGACGTGCACCAATTGCTTCGACTGCGGCGGATTGTGTTTCCGCTGCGGTCAGACCGGGCACGTGGCGGCATCTTGCGCCGCCCCGCCCCACTGCCCCGCGTGTGCGGCGGGCAATAAGCCCGCCAAGCACCGCATGGGTTCTGGGGCGTGCAGACCTCCTGCTTCGGCCTCAAAGGGGCGGGGCGGCCTTTCGACCACGGCCGCTCCCGCTCCTAGCGCGGCCCGATCGCCCACTGGCGAGGCGGAGGTGATGGATACGGCCCACTAATGGCTGCAGAATCCATTCACCTCCTGCAGGCCAACACCAACCACTCCGCCGGAGCGCAGGATCTCCTCCTGCAATCCATGGCGGAGTGGTCGATTGGTGCAGCCGTAGTCGCGGAACCGTACGTCGTGCCTGATCGCCCCAATTGGGTGGTCAGCCGAAACGGAACTTCGGCAATCGTCGTCTCAACGCAGCGGCACTTCCCGTCCTTATCCCTTTTGGATAGGGGCGAAGAATTTGTCGCTGCGGAATGGGGAGGGGTCACACTCTACAGCGTTTACCTCTCCCCTAACAGGAGAATGGACGATTTCAGGGCCTCCCTCACCACCTTGGAGGCTTCGATACGGCGACTGGCACCGGGCCTCGTCCTGGTCCTGGGGGACTTCAACGCCAAATCCACGGCGTGGGGGTCCCCTATGACGGACGACCGCGGACGGGCGGTCGTTGAGTGGGCGGCTTCACTGGGCCTCTGTGTTGTTAACAGGGGCTCAGTGAACACGTGTGTGCGGCAGCAGGGCGGGTCGATAGTGGACTTGTCGTTCGCTAGCCCCGCTGTCGCGCCACGGATGAGGAACTGGAGTGTCCTGGAGGAGGCGGAGACCCTGTCGGACCACCGGTACATCCGGATGGAGGTCTCCCCCCGGGAACCCGGTAGGGGTCACAGGGCGGACGGAGCTCCCGCGTTTCCGCGGTGGGCTGTGGGTCGTCTTGATAGGGACCTACTGGCGGAGGCGGCCATCGTTCACACGTGGCTGTCCTCACCGCCCCCAGTGGACGGAGTAGACGCTGAGGCTGTCCGCATCCGCAGTGCGTTAACGCAGATCTGCGATGCGGCCATGCCCAGGGTGCGGCGTCTACCTCCGAGGCAGGGGGTCTACTGGTGGTCCCCAAGACTGGCGGACCTTCGCGCGGCGTGTATCAGTGCCCGAAGGTCCTACACCCGCAGCCGGCGGCGTCACCGCGACGCTGAGCGGGAGGGCCAGCTGTACGAGGCGTACCGCAATGCGCGTACTGCCTTTCGGCTGGCCATCCGAGCCGCCAAGGATGCGAGTTGGCAGGAGATGTTGGACGGTCTCGACCGTGACCCCTGGGGTCGCCCGTATCGCGCGTCGCTGAACAAGCTTCGTGCGCAGGGCCCCCCCCTCACCGAGACCCTCCAGCCCGACTTCCTTTGTAGGGTGATCGAGGAGCTATTTCCACGGCAGTCGGGACACACGCCCCCGGTCATGGCTTCGCCAGATCAAGACCGGGAGGCCGACGACGAGAGTGTTCCACTCGTGACGGAGTCGGAAGTGGGGGAGGCAGTGGCGCGGATTCGCTCCGCCACCACGGCCCCCGGCCCGGACGGAATACCAGTCCGGGTGTTGACGTCGCTCCTCGAGCACTTCGAGCCTCGCCTCAGGCAACTGTTCAACGCCTGTCTGACGTCTGGACGGTTCCCTGAGTGCTGGAAGGAGGGGAGGTTGGTTCTCCTGCCAAAGCCGGGACGGCCCCCGGATTTGCCGTCGGCCTACAGGCCCATCGTGCTTCTCGACGATGTGGGTAAGTTGCTGGAGCGTGTCCTCGCTGCCCGCATCGTCCGACACTTGGAGGAGGTGGGGCCCGATCTGTCGGACGCTCAATATGGGTTTAGGAGGGGGCGTTCGACCATCGGGGCCCTGCTACGCCTGAGGCAGACGGCCGCGGAGGCTGTCGCCGGCAAGGGAGTGCTGTTGGCGGTGTCGCTGGACATCGCCAACGCATTCAATAGTCTGCCATTCAGCTGCATCAAGGAGGCGCTCCGGTTCCATGGAGTGCCCCTGTACCTCAGGCGGCTGGTGGCAGACTATTTGGAGGGGCGCAGTATCCTCTGCGCGGGTCCCGCAGGGGACATTGTGCGGACGCCCATGTCGTGCGGTGTTCCACAGGGGTCAGTTCTGGGGCCGACTCTGTGGGACATCGGGTACGACTGGGCGTTGAGAGGGAGTCTCCCCCCCGGGCTGAGCTTGGTGTGCTATGCTGACGACACGCTCGTCACAGCCCGGGGCAGGACACTCGAAGAGGCGGCGAGCCTGGCCACTCTCGGCACCGAGGAGATGGTCAGGCGAATCGAGGCGCTGGGGCTCAGGGTGGCCTTAAATAAGACGGAGGCCCTATTATTCCATGGGCCACGCGTAAGGCTGCCAACCGGCGCCTCGTTAGTCGTCAACTCCATCCAGATCAACATCCAGGCCCATATGAAGTACTTGGGTCTGGTGCTCGACGGGCGATGGTGGTTCCGGGAGCATTTCCGACAGATTGCTCCCCGGCTGGTCGGCGCGGCGTCCGCCCTTTCTCGGCTCATGCCGAATGTGGGCGGACCCAGTTTCGAGGGCCGACGGCTGTATGCGGGGGTCATCCGCTCGATGGCCATGTACGGCGCACCCGTGTGGGCGAGGGCTCTGAACGCCCAGCTCAGGGCGGTTCTGTGGAGGCCACAGCGAGCCATGGCGGTCAGAGCCATTCGCGGGTACCGCACGGTGTCGACAGAGGCGGCGTGCCTATTGGCCGGGACACCCCCGTGGGACCTAGAGGCGGAGATGCTCTCCGACCTCTACCGGCGGGTTACCTCAGTGCGCGAGCAGGGTGGCTCCCCATCGTTGAGCGAGATAGCCACCTGGCGCGAGGACGCCCGCCGAGACGTCATCGCCCGTTGGGTTACGCGGCTGGAGAGGCCTAGACACGGTATCGTGACCGTCGAAGCCTTCCGGCCCGTATTGATGAAATGGATGGAGCGGCGGCACGGGGTCCTCGCCTTCCGACTGGTGCAGGTGTTGACGGGGCACGGGTGCTTCGGGAAATACCTGCACACGGTCGTGTACAGGGAGTGGACTCCGGGCTGCCATCATTGCAGTAGTGACGAGGACACGGCGCAACATACGCTCGAGGAATGCTCGGGCTGGGACGGGCAGCGCCGCGACCTCGTCGCTATTATCGGTGCCGACCTGTCACTGCCGGCTGTCGCAAGGGCGATGGTCGACAGCGTCAGGAATTGGGACGCGGTCGCTGCCTTCTGCGAGGCTGTCATCTCGCGGAAGGAGGCGGCGGAACGAGTCAGGGAGGACTCCCGCGACCCGGGCCGCCGCCAGCGGCCGGGGCGGCGCAGGCGCGAATACCTGCGCCTGATGCCGCCCTAACCCAGGCCTCGGGTGATCGGACTGGGGAATTGTCCGGTCACCCGACGCGAGGCCACCGCGTGAGGGCGAGGCCCCGACGGCGAAATCTGTCGGGGCGTCGACGAGAGGAACCCGCGAGGGTAAACCGCCGAGCGGACCACCGAAGACAAAGATCGGGTACCGGTGGTCCGCTCGCACGGCGAAGAGAGAGGATTTTACGGTGGGTCTATGGGATCACGCGCCGCCTTCTCCGTCACCCCGGACCGATTTGGCGGGGCGAGACGCACCCATAGCCCACCATTAAAAAAAAAAAAAAAAAAAAAAAAAAAGGTATGAAAGAGAGTATTGGTGTAAAGATGCGAAAGGGACTGCTCCGGACATGTGTAAAGAATGCCGAACGAACGTCTGGTTAAGAAGATATACAATGCGAAAGTGGAAGGATGTAGGTACCGAGAGAGACCGAGACTAACCTACCTAGACCAGATCGGTCATGTACTGAAGGAAGGTGGAGTCAAGAGTCTTCGAAACCGGCGAGCGTGTATGAAGAGAATTATGAATGTTGAGGAAGCGAGTGAAGTATGCAGAGATAGAGTTCTCTGGCACTCTATTCTCTCTACCTACCCTGCAAGGGATATGGCGTGATGATATGTATGTATGTATTAAATATGGCCTACTGTTTATTTTATCACTCTAGGTGGTCTAGTTGAGTTGTTGAGAGTTGAGAGGCATAGATTTTTATTAGGAATTCTCCTTTTATTCTAGTAGTTTTATGTACTTATCTTTTTTAGTCTCTTATAATATAAGAAACGAATGGGCAAAAATTGTATTCTTAATGTTTCAACACAGCAACCTATAAAGCATACCTAGCAAGCATAGCTTAAAATTGATATATTGTTAACGTTAACCTATAAATCAACCTAGCAAGCATAGCTTAAAATTGATATATTGTTTATAATCTTTAGACTTTTTTTTTGTGGGCTATCGAATGGTCACACCCCGCTAAAGACGTCCGGGGCGACAGAAGAAGCGGCGCATGACCCCATAGACCCGCCCTACATGTACGAGTATCTCTCTTCGTCGAGCGAGCGGACCACCGGATAGTCTTTAACCTTTTTTCTTTGAGGGACTAATCTCACCACACATTCCCAGGACTGTAACTCCTGTAAGCCAGAATCCACAGTGGTCTCCATATAAGACACCGAGGTTTGACCTTGGAGAAGTCCTGGAAAAAGCTTTTAATTGTCTTGGGACAC
This sequence comes from Lymantria monacha, assembly GCA_905163515.2. Taxonomy (NCBI): domain Eukaryota; kingdom Metazoa; phylum Arthropoda; class Insecta; order Lepidoptera; family Erebidae; genus Lymantria; species Lymantria monacha. The sequence continues at coordinate 11,970,584 of LR991098.1, read as the reverse complement.
ACAACAAGTTTAATTTGAAAAGAAAAACAGGAGGAGTTGGAGAGTCATTAGACTATCAAGGATCTGATCTGATCCGAACTACGGTCGCTAAACTGCCCACCATGACTGGTTATTATGGTTTTACTTTTTTTTTTTTATTGTGTGTTTTTAGCTGTTGCCGCAGCTGTTGGCTTTGACAGCTTTACGCGGACCATGGGTGAGCGCTGAGGCCTCTCAACCCGATTGAGATAAGCTAAGCGGGTTATTATGGTATTATCGCACTTATGGGCAGCCAACAAGAAACATCATTGAACAACTGACGTCAATAAGCTTTTGGATGAATAGAAAAACTATTAACTTAATAATAATTTTCGCCCACGTACTCGTAGCTGCAGCAAATAATTAAAGGCTAAAAGAAATACGATACTAAGAACACGTTATTGTCATTATTACTTATTAATCATTATCAACATGCTTACTTATTTTATTTTATAACGAATAAGTTATTATCATTATCATCCTGCCCTTATCTTAATTACTTCATCATCATCATCATTTCAGGCCGTAGGCCACCCTCATGGTACGCCACAGAGTGCGGTCCTGTGCCGCCTGCATCCATCGACGCCCAGCAACTTTCACCTGGTAGTCTGTCCACCTAGTGGGGTGGAGTCCTACACTGCGTCGTCCGGTACGTGGTCGCCTCTCTAGAACCTTTTTCCCCCAGTGGTAGTCGGTTCTTCGAGCGATGTGGCCTACCCATTGCCACGTCAGCATGCTAATTCTTCGTGCTATGTCGATTACACCCGTTCTTCTGCGGATTTCCGTATTACGGATTCTATCACGCAGAGAAATCCCGAGCATGGCTCGCTCCATAACATGCTGAGCGACTTTGAGCTTGGTTATGAGGCCTACATTTAGGGACTACGTTTAGGTGCCGTAAGTCATCACTGGTAACACACACTAGTCGTAGACCAGTATTTGTTACTTTAATTACTTGGAGTAATACAATATGTACTATTTTCCATATTGCAAGTTTTGGCAATAGTTTTATAACCTGCCGTTTCTCTGACATTACCCCTCCTTGGAAATGTAATTGTTTACTAGCCGACATCAAATAAAGTTGGCCTAGGTTAAAAAGAAAAAAAACTCTTAGTCGTTTCTTACGATACCCACGAACAAGTTACCCACGAGTAAGAGTAGGTACATCCGTGTGGTGACGGAGTAAGAATACAAATCATCACCCCCTTTTTTTTTTTTTTTTGTTGCGGGCCATGGACGTCGCACCCCGCCAAATCGGTCCGGGGCGACGGAAGAGGCGGCGCGCAACCCCATTGACCCACCCTGCAAGCACCTCTTCTTCGCCGTGCGAGCGGGCCACCGGTACCCGATCTTGGTCTTCGGTGGCCCGCTCGGCGGTATGCCCTCTCGGGCTCCTCGCCTGTTGACGCCCCGACAGATTTCGCCGTCGAGGCGTCGTCCTCACGCGGTGGCCTCGCGTCGGGTGACCGGACAATTCCCCGGTCCGATCACCCGACCCCATTACCCGTGGGTAATCGTAAGAGACGACTAAAGGATAGAAAAGGCATATAACATCTATGCAAGAGAAGGAAAACTCGAAACAAAACCCTATACCAACACGTCTGACCCGAGCGTGGTATAGTAAGTCAATTTCCCTCCCATTACGGAGGAGGCTCGAGCCCAAAAGTGGGACATATTATGAACTGAGATGAGATAAGATGAGATGAAGAGTTGGTAGTATTCGTATCCACTATAAAGCAACGAATAAATAAAATCTTTATAATACATAGAACCATCACCATTCTCATACTCTTATCCCAATCTTGGGGTCGATACAATATGTACTTTTCTTTCATAGTTCATATTGTAAAAGTTATTAGCAATAGTTTTATGACTGGCCGCCTGCCAGACTTCAACTCTCCTTGGGAATAATACATAGAACCATAATTTAAATATATTTTTTACATTAATTAATAAATATTTATTTAATATTATTATTTACATCATAATTAACATGCCCTTTATACGTTGTGACCTTTTTATTATATTTATTAGTACATGAACACGATTTCATATTCGCTTGCATAATTAAGTTCGATTATATTTATTAATGATTCAATATTGACAATCAACAACAATGTTGTGACAACAAATAGATAAATACTTGAAACATAAAATACATTGTATTTAATTAAATGCTAATATGAATTACTCAAACGCTTGTGTACGTATAATAAACTTCTAGTTTTTAATCTATAGATTGATAATGTTCTTTTAATAGTTTCGCTCTCGGTGACTGTAACGAATCCAACATCGTTAAGTGCATTGATGATGATTAAAGAAAAATTATGATCATAAATAAATTTGCAAATAAATGAAGATTCAAAATAGAACTTAATGTCAACTCGTCTAGCTGCTATAGTAGATCAATCATCATTCTCCTACTCTTATCCCAATTACTTGGGGTCGATACAATATGTACTCTTTTTTCATAGTACATATTGTAGAAGTTATTGGCAATAGTTATATGACCGGCCACCTGCCGGCTGCCAGACGACAAACCCTAATTTTTTGATACGGTGGACTATGGATGCGTCTCGCCCCGCCACATCGGTCCGGGGTGATGGAAGAGGCGGCGCGTGACCCCATAGACCCACCGTGCAACTCCTCTCTTCGCCGTGCGAACGGTCCACCGATACCCGATCTTTGTCTTCAGTGGCCTGACGCCAACCCTCCTTGGGAATGCAATTGTTGACCATACAGCATCAAATGGAGTTGACCCAGGTCTTTATAGGGCTCTTAGTCGTCTTTTACGACATCCACGAGCAAAGTAAGGGTTGGTAGTATTCTTAGCCGCTACCACACAGTGTATAACAATATCGTGTTAAATTTAATGAAAATTTCATTCATTTTTCCAAAGAAAAATCAAAGACATATCATCATCACAGCTCATATATGTCCCACTGTTGGGATCAAGTTTCCTCCATAATAGGAGGGAAATGAGCTAATATACTACACTGATCACACGTGTTGGTATATGCTATGGTTTCGAGTTTTCCTTCTTTTGCATAGATGTTATAAGCGTTTTATATACCTTAGTTGTCTCTTACGATCATCCATGGGCAATATAGAGGTTTGTGGATTGTATTTTTACTCCGTCCCCACATGGAAAAGACATACAATTATATAATGTAATAATAAAAGATGTGCTGTGTTCCCTTACATTGCTTATGGGTGTTGTAAAAGACGAGGAAGTGCTTTACATCGGACCTGGGTCAACAACAAAGGATAGTTGGTGACGTATTATATTCTTACTACGCCATCACATACAATTAGTGGACTCAAATTAACAAAATTCAGAATAACAGTTTATGGATCGCACAAAGTATTATTGTCCTGTATGGGAATCGAAACCACTATACTGGCAAACTGGCTGTACTATAAATGTGTCGCCACTCTTACTTACTCGCAGTACTCGTAAAAACTAGCTGAGGGATTCATAGGAGAAAGCGTAGTAGTAATCTTCTGAGAAACTTAAAACATTCTCAGCCATCGTCAACCCTCCTCCCAAGCTTCGTTATTATATAATATCAAGTGGCAATGGGCCACATTGCTCGACGAGCTGATAATGGTTGAGGAAGAAAGTATCTCGAGTAGCAACCGCATATCGGACATCGTAGTGTTAGTCGCTAACCAGGGGTCCAACGGCTTGGTGAAAGTTGCTGAGAGTCTTTGGATGCAGGTGGCATAGGATCGCACTTTGTGGCAAAATATAATGGAAGCTTACGTCTAGCAGTGGATGACGCAATGTTGAATGATGATATTTCAACTTAGAGAGGTCTATATCCAACAGTGGATGTTCAATGTTCATATACTATCTAACAGTCACTTTAGTGTAGTTTATTTAAACGTCAGAGCTAACAGAAGAATAACATCTTCCCCACATTTATTGGCGTATTTTAAGTTTTGCATAATATGGGGTGTTACGCATGGTGATCCCTCACATTCGCCTCCGACTTTTAATGCTCCGTTATTGTTTCGTCAAACATATGTTAATAAATGTAGGTAAGTAAATTAATTAATGTAAACGGATTCGCAATATTTTTTAATACTGCTTGCTGTGCCGGCTAAGAATACTACCAACCCTTACTTTGCTCGTGAATGTCGTAAAAGAGGACTAAAAGCTCTATATTGATCTAGGCTAACTGCATCTGGGCAAGCCATCGAAGACAAAGATCGGGTACCGCTGGCCCGCTCGCACGTCGAAGAAAGAAGTTGCACGGTGGGTCTATGGTGTCACGCGCCGCCTCTTCCGTCACCCCGAACCGATTTGGCGGGGCGAGACGCATCCATAGTCCACCGATTAAAAAAAAAAGCTAACTGCACCTGATGCCATTAGGTTAACAATTACATGGACGTCAGGCAGGCGGCCGGTCATAAAACGATTGCCAATAACTTTTTGCAATATGTATAATAGAAGTAGAGTACATATTGTGTCGACCCAAAGTAATTGGGATAAGAGCAGGAGAATGATGATTCGCTATATTTTGTAAAATATATATTTGGGCTATTAGACCAATAAAAGTATCATCATCATTATTCAGCCTTCTGCCTGTTTCTCTCATGTAGGCATTCCTTATACTTTGCCACAAAGTGCGGTCTTGTACCACGCGCCTCCAATGACTCCCAGCTATTGGTGATTTGTTGCTCTTTTATAAGGGGATCGCCACGCTTGGCAGACGAGTTGGCGGTCGCAGTGAGGTGTTGTACGTTTCCCAAGAGAGAGAGTTCCTGCCCCTAGTACTGATTTTTTACGACGTCTACCGGCCAGTAAGTGAGTAACAGTTGTATTCTGATCTCATCGCCACATGGGAAAGAATTATCATAATTCAATATTTCTATCTTAGCGATTTATGACTACTACAGTAATCCCATTGTTTTTTGACGATCTAAAAATCAGTTTCTCAGGTTAATAAGAATTTAACCATAGCTGATGTTATATTAGTAACTACCTAATACCTATAAGGAATGTTATTTAATAATCTAACGACGGAATTTAATAGTTTATTATAAAATTACATTAAAACTAAAAAAAACTAAGTATTATGTTGATTGGATTGGAAGTTTATATAATTTATTTTCAAAAATACATTCGCTTGCGGATCCTGTTCAGTCATAACAAATCGTTATTTTGATATATCAATAATTCCTCCAGCAGGTTATTTTAGAAAAAAAAAAAAGAAAATAATAATCTGCAGGAGGTATTGTCGCATAGTTAGAAATATCAGTCATCTGCCTCACAAGGTCATTCAGAACGTACAATTCATTATAAGGTAGGTCATTATGTAGGTAGGTATTGGCATGTAGGATATAAAAACAAATTGCTTCAACTTGGCCACAATATGATGTATTGTATAGACATTTGTAACTTCAAAAGATCAGGCAACATAATTTACATTTGTTGTTAAAGACTTATTCATTTTTATTGTGACTGCCTTGTTGTTTCGTTAGCGTTAAGTTTTATATGACCACAGTCATGGCTTTGAATCCTACATCCAGATATAGAAAATTAATTGTTCATCAACTTTCATACATCTTATTGTCTGGTAGAGGTCTCTACCATGGGAGAGAAAGGATTCCCTGTATCGTCCTAGTCAAAGTTAGCATAGGATTTAGTTGGAAGAAAACTCGAAAGTTTTCTTTCATTGAGGTTTCAAATGCTCACATGCCTTAAATAGTCTTTTGTGACCCTTGCAGAAAAAAAAAATAAAAAGTTTCACCACGTTTGAATTTTATTTATACTATGGTAAATATTGGGTTTGCTTATTACCCCTTTTTAAAAAAAATTCTCAGGAGATTCTGTGCAAATTTATGAATAGAGGCAATACTGTGGGCAGGTGAACTTAAAGTTTATAAAACTCGTTTTCGGTTCTTGGCAATAGTCTTCCCCTTTACATGTGACTATCAATCGTGTGATTTTTGGACTGACCTAACGATGATCGGTTGATATGGATACATCAAAACAAGAATTTTGTCATCAATTTCTTTAATAACGAACACGAAATGTGTATTGCTTTGTTAATATACAGATTTTAATTATTAGTTGTTCGTTGAGTAAGCCTTCAAATAGATCCCATTTTTTCACTGATATCGGAAATTAGATTTCAGAAGTACACTGGGAAGTTCGAGCTTTGAAATCAAATATGGTAATTACAGAGAAATCGGTGTTATTAGGTTTCTTGCAATCCCAGACGAGGTAGGTATCTAACTATGATCAAAGATAGATTGACATTTACTACGCAAATTTATGAACGCCACAAAATAATAAACTTTTTTTTTATGTCAAATCATAACAAGTAATTTTTATCCTTAAAAAGTAAAACAAATACATAATGTTTTAAATCATTATAATGAATCAAAGAAATAATTAGTTTAAGTTGTTGATGTCGAAATCAAGCAATGATAATGATCATATGTCCAAAAATACATTAAAAACGCCCACACAAGCTAAATGATTAGTGAATTTTTTGTTGTATAAAAAATATACTTTTATTGTTTAGAGTATTTGTAATAGTTATTTAATTTTAAGTAGGACGACCCCTACTGAGTGAACTAGCGACATCTCGTAAGTCGCCGTTGAATGCAGGTGGCACAGCAACGTTCTAAGTGGCATTCTCGTGGTCATATGTCCAAAAATGGGCATATACGGTCTGATGAATCGATGGAAGCAAATGTTATATGCTCCTTTATGGGGAGGAAAGCCTATAATATAGTCACACCCTGCCCATCCGTATAGGGCGACGAAAGGGACGCCGACCCCATAACTTGCCGTACATCTATATTGGTATCATCTCGATTTAACGACCGCTTCGCTCGCTCTCACGCGGTCGGCCTTTTCCCCGGTTATAGATTAATCCTCAGTCACCTGCTGCTTAGACTCGGGTGGCATCAAGTGCAAGTACTCTCGCCTGCGCCACGATGCGCTAGCGGTGATGCATGTCACCGCATTTCCTCTCGGTCCCGCACTGCCGCCTCCTTTCGTGAAAGCTAATTTTACCCTATCCACTTATGTACCTATAGAGATTAAAAACCAGCCTTGCACCATGTGTGGATTCCAAATATTTTGCACAACAATTACAAAGATAATCAACATACAAAAAAAATTAACACCAAGAAAAATACCAAGTAAGTTTCGCAGCCATAACAACAGGAGAAAATTTGTAAATACGGTTTGAACCAGACGGCGCGTTTCCAGGACCCTGCGTTTCGCGGAAACAACAAAACAAAACATGGCGTGTTCTGTATAATAGGCTCATTCACCACACGTGTGTGGGATAATGAATTACAACAATGACATAAAGGTTTGCGTTAATTGTAACCAAGACGGTTTGATCACTGATTGGTTAGTAACTGTAATATGGCTATATTAGGCAATTTATCAATCTAGATTACTAATAAATGCTGGAGATGTTAATTTTAGTTATCATCATTCATCATCATCATTACAGTACAAAAATGTCCCACTGTTGGGCTCAGGCCTCCTCCGTAATGGGAGGGAAATTTACCTACTATATCCCGCTGGTCAGACGTGTTGGTATAGGGTTTTGTTTCGAGTTGTCCTTCTCTCGCATAGATGTTATATGCGTTTTATATCCTTTAGTCGCGCGTTGAAGTGGCAATGGGCAGGCCACATCGCTCGACGAACCGACAACCGTTGGGGAAGAAAGGTCCTCATAATTGTTACTGTTATTAACGTATTACGTTTAAATCCGAATAATATTTCCACCCAATAAAATTCAAAGTGTCTGTTCGGTTGTAAGAGATTAGAAAATAACGAAAAAGTAAACACAAATTTGCGATTTTATTTTAACTTTAATTGAATTTTCACTAGGTGGACTGACGACATTACCAAAGTCGCAGGAAACCGCTGGATGCAGTGACGCGGGACCGTGTTGAATGGCATTCTCATGGGGAGGCCTATGTCCAACAGTGGACGTTTACATGTTGATGGATGGATGGATGAATGGAATTCAATTTTGAGATATGCAAGGACAGATCTTCGAATCTCAAGCTCACAGAGCAACTAGTTAATATTTACTTAGGTATATGATTTTTGTGTATTATTTAAATATATAATTTGGAAAATCCAAAAGTGCACGCCTCATAATTTTTATATTATTTATCATTTACTCAAAGCCAGAAATAAAAATAAAATTAAAGAAAAAGCCTTTTTTAAAAACATACTTTTATTATTATATCAAAGTACTCGTCAAGACGAATCAAACGAGTCCAGACTCGATGGAGTTGCGTCGTTTAATTACGGAGTTCCTATGGCGAGCTTCCAAGTCCATGATCAGACCCTGGTTACCATATAGTATTAAAGAACTCGTCAAGACGAATCAAGCGAAACCAAACTCGATGGGGTTGCGTTGTTTAATTACGGAGTTCCTATGGCCGGGTTCCAGGTCCATCTTCAGACCCTGGTTACCATGTAGTCTCAAAGTACTCGACAAGACAAATCAAACGAGGCTAAACTCGATGAGGTTGCGTCGTTTAATTATGGAGTTCCTATGGCTAGCTTCCAGGTCCATGATCAGACCCTGGTTTCCATATAGTATCAAAGTACTCACCAAGACGAATCAAATAAGCCCAATTTTGATGGGGTTGCGTCGTTTAATTACGAAGTTCCTATGGCCAGCTTCCAGGTCCATCGTCAGACCCTGATTAGCGTATAGTGTCAAAGTACTCGTCAAGACGAATCAAACGAGCCCAAACTCGATGGGGTTGCGTCGTTTAATTACGGAGTTTCTTTGGCCCTCTTCCAGGTCCATCGTCAGACCCTGGTTACCATATAGTATTAAAGTAATCGTCAAGACAAATCAAATGAGGCCAAACTCGAAAGGGTTGCGGCCATAGGAACCAGGTCCATCATCAGATCAGCTCTATGTCACAATAATATTGCATTGTCATTTGATTTATATATGCATGCCAAATTTCAGCTCAATCAGAAACCGGGAAGTGGATCAAATTTAACTTGCAAGATTTGATTACAGACAACGGGACAGGTGAAACTACTACTAACTACTATAAGCTTGTAATGAAAGAAAAGAAATACTTTTGAAATTTCGTGCCTTCGTCTTTTGAAAATTCTCGACGTAGAGCTAAACATAGCTGTATAGGCTGAATGGGATTTATTTCCTTTGCCTGTTCGAATGGTCGAACAAAAAATGTAAGCGAACCCAATTTTCATAAGGTATACATACACTAATGACTAAGCAGTTTAGTTTTTTATTAATTGCAACTAAACGACAAAGAATTACCAAGCCATTTTCGAAAGGAAACAGCGCGTTGCGATTATGAAGCTTTTAAAAAATAAATATTTTGATACATTAATTTTTACGGTCGTGATCCTGCCAGATACAAAATATTTTATCCGACGTCCTCGAATATTTTTGTTATTCAACTATTTTCTTACTTTAAACAAAATACTTGCTTATTAAAAATATCAAATACGTTTAAACAAATGTTTTTTTTTTTTGACATATGTACCTATATATATATGCATATATATATGCATATATATATGCATATATACATATATGCAATGTGAGAAAAATACAATCATTTTTATATTTTCATATTGAAAGGAGAATGAGGATGGTGTCCGATGGTTTACTGTGTGAGACACAAGGAGGTTTCAGGAGTGGAAGGGGATGCATGGATCAAGTGTTCTCTCTGCGCAACATTATGGAGAAGCATCTGGCCCTAGGTCAGAGGGTTTTCTGCAGTTTTGTGGATCTGGAGAGAGCATTTGAAACGGTTGTATGAAAGGAACTTTGGGACATTTTACCGGAATATGGTATTAACGGTAAAGGCAAAAAGGCTGCTGTAGGCTGTGCAATCCAGTTACATGGGCTGTAGAGCCTGTGTGCGGCTGGATGATGGAATGTCGCCTTGGTTTGACGTCAATATCGGCGTTAAGCAGGGCTGCGTTCTATCAGCCAGGCTGTTTATCATATATCTGGATAAATGTCTCCAAAGGCTGAACGATATGAATGTGGGAGTCCAGATGGGTGACTCAGTGGTCTCTGCTCTGCTTTATGCAAATGACGCAGTCCTGCTGGCACAGTCAGCGAATGACCTGCAGACCCTAGTCGACACAATGACAGAAGATTGTAAGAAAAGGGGTCTACGCGTGAATGTGAGCAAAACCAAAATAATGGTCTTTGAAAGAGATGAAGCCAGAACAGATGTAAGAGTAACAATAGGTAATGATGTACTAGAGCAAGTGGATGAATTTGTATATCTTGGATGTGGATTTAGCCGAGATGGACGGTACACCACTGATATAGAGCGAAGAGTGAATGCGGGAAATAGAGTGAACGGAGCTTTGGGGCAACTTCTCGGCAGCCACCACCTCAGCCAGAAGGCACGTGTAGCAATACATAACGCAGTGCTTGTCCCAACATTACTGTATGGAAGCGAGAGTTGGGTATGCAGAAAAGAGTATAAAAGTAAAATTAATGCGGTCGAAATGCGATCTCTTCGGAAAATCTGTGGAGTTAGGCTGATCGACTGCATTCGTAACGACGACGTAAGAGAGCGAGTAGGTATGAAAGAGAGTATTGGTGTAAAGATGCGAAAGGGAATGCTCCGATGGTTCGGACATGTGGAAAGAATGCCGAACGAACGTCTGGTTAAGAAGATATACAATGCGAAAGTGGAAGGATGTAGGTACCGAGGGAGAACGAGACTAACCTACCTAGACCAGATCGGTCAGGTACTGAAGGAAGGTGGAGTCAAGAGTCTCCGAAACCGGCGAGCGTGTATGAAGAGAATTATGAATGTTGAGGAAGCGAGTGAAGTATGCAGAGATAGAGTTCTCTGGCACTCTGTTCTCTCTGCCTACCCTGCAAAGGATATGGCGTGATGATATGTATGTATGTATGTTTATATTTGAAAAGTGCTTGATTTTCATACGTCGAGAGTGGAGCAAGACCTCAACGCTTCGCTTATGAGGCGTGCAATAGACCTTTAATATATTAAGTTAATATGTACATTTAAGTTTTAAAATAAAATATTTATAGAAAAACAGAAGAAAATAGAATAAGGAATAAAAAAAAATAAAAAAAACAAAAGGCGCAATCAGGCATCGAAAAATTCCTCCGCATCACTGTCCACCGGTAATGTGCCCAGAAGGCTGGCAGCATTACCACGTTGAATGGCAATGCTAACTTTTTTTGCAAAATATAGGCCAGCCCTTTGATCACGTGAAGCAGCGATTAATTTTTATGCGATCGATATTATTTTATTTCTAAATAGCTATGCTCCTTTGGAAATTATTAGATTTCCCAATGGTCATTATGTTTGCAAAAGTAATTGAAAACGCCAATAGCCAATTATCTATTAAGACTATTAAAACGTTTGGACACTAATCTGCCTACATTTTGTGTAGCGCTATGTTTTACAGCCGGTAATATTTATTAGTAAACAGTCTAGCTGAAGCAATACAAAATAATTTGGAAAATCCAAAAGTGTACGCCTCATAACTTTTATATTATTTACCATTTATTATTTATCATCTATTATTCAGTCAATGCGATAAATAAAAATGAAAGAAAAATACTTTTGAAATTTCGTGCCATTCTCGACGTAGTGCTAAACATAGTGCTGTATGGGATTTCTTTCCTTAGCCTGTCCGAATGGAAAAAAAATGTAAACGAACCTAATTTTCATAAATTTACATACACTAATGACTAAGCAGTTTTTTATTAATTGCAATTAAACGACAAAGAATTACCAAGCCATTTTCGAAAGGAAACAGCGTGTTGCGATTATGAAGCTTTTAATAAAAGAAAAACTTCGATACATTTATTTTTACGGTCGCGAGAATGCCAGATGCTTACGGTAACATCCGGACGTCCTCGAATATTTTTTTTAATCAACTTTTTTCTTACTTTAAATAAAATAATTGCTTTTTAAAAATATCAAACACCGTTTAGATGAATGTTTTTTCTTGACATATATATGATAATATTATCCTATAAGTGCAATGTGAGAAAAATACAATCATTTTTAGGTTTGAAAAGTGCTTGATTTTCATATATCGAGAGTAGAGCAAGACCTCAACGCTTCACTTATGAGTCGTGCAAAAATATATAAGTACCTACGATTAATAATTCCAAAGATGAGATTCCAAACAAAAAAAACACAATTTGTATATTATAAATAAATACTAAATTCAATTATTTTTACGAAGAACCATAATTTGTACTCTTATGTGTATACAAAATAACGTTTAAAAACCACTATACAAAATTTCCCGAGACTTGTGTACACTTAGTTTTCGTACGCGGCACTTTGTTCGAGTAAATATCGTGTGATGTTTGTTTGCGTACCTGCTGGCTAGACGAGATGACATAATGATTGTCTGCAGTCACCGTACATCGTCTATGTTTATTATAACATACATTTTATCCATATTCTTCTCACTACAGAATATTTATGGATAGATGTCTGTATTCCTTTTTAGTTTCAATATATTTTAATGTAAATAATTTAAACTATAAAAATATATAGTTATGTAAATATTGTTTCTGATTTTAGATTTTAAAATAATTTAATTAGTAATCTTCTATTTTTAGCACCGTAGAGTAATAATTTTATATAGATACAATTTTTTATTTAAATTTAATGATTCAAAAAACCAAATTAACATTAAATTGTATAAATAAATATACACATGGGCACAATGCGTAACAAGAGTTTAAATTTTGCAATGTTTTATTATTTTAAAATCTTATTTGAAAATAGAATACATCGGACCTTACATATACAGCAACAGATTTTTTTATTATTTTGTTTTAATTATGCACCATTTAATATAAAACTAAAATTTAATTTTGAGATAACTAGCAATAAAACTAGAAATAAAGCTACGATTAAAAAAATCTACGATTTAATTTTTTTTTATTGCTTATGGTGGCAAACGAGCAAGCAGCACACCTGATGGTAAGTGTCACTCCTGCCCTTGGACCTTTGCTATACCAAGGGTATAACTAGGCCGCTGCCTACCAATACAATCCCCAAACTCACTTAGTTAGGCTTCCGACTCTCTCGCTCACCGAACGAAGCGCAATAGCACATTACCATTACTCAGACGTCAATCTGCTGCGAGAGTGTGGTACTATCCCGGACGGACCGGCCCGCGGCTGTAGACAGAGAACTGTTAACAGCGTGGTGCTATCACTAAGTCAACATGGAAATCACTAGATTTTGGGTACCATTTTTTGGGATAAATCTTTTGGTTTATTTTGGATTATTTATTATGAAGTTTAAGTAAAGTTTCAGTCAATGTTACTGAACAGAGAAAGTATATAAATAGATATAGAAGAAAATAGTTTATTAACAAAATATTCGACGTGATTCTTTAAATTGACATAACTTTTTTATTTTTAAACCGATTGTTATGACGCATAGACAGTAGACACATAGTCTTTGTTTCATGTTAAGTGAATCTTACCACAATATATTAGTGAACCACCTCTAAATCCGATAAGCCATTACTGAGACAACATGCACAAACAGACAAATAAATAAACAGACAAAAGCTTTAACAATCATTCTATTGGGCCCTATTTGCGAAATATTTTTTTTTCACGTATCTTCCATGTACAGATAGCAATCCGTTACATTTTTATTATATGTATAGATAAAACACTAAAACTTGAGAGATACCGCCGTACCGTAAGTTTTTGTAGTGTATGACTTCAGGTCGACTATGGTATAATATGTTTTAAAACACAGTATACAATTAGTGATCTATGCAGGCAATATGACAGTTCAACGATATTGTCAAATTTAAAAAAAAACATGTTGCACTATGCATTTTTCTCATAATGCTTATTTAGTTCGGGCATATCTAATCCATATGAACATATCAGTGATGTAATAGCCATCTTGTTGACTATTGCATTCCAGATGTGAATTTAATAGACCGTGTTTAGTACTTGTTAAACCATCATTCCTAACTTTGCAACAATTTAATGCTATCACAAAAATAATGATGAAATTTAATTTTTCAAACCCAATTTTTTATTATAAAACTTATAAAAACTCGATTACGAGCGAAAAATGATTATCACAAGTGGGATTCGAACCCACGCTCATCGAAATCCGTTCCAATCACGCTGCCACTTACACCACCATGAACTATTTTAGGACATTCAATTATCGCATCGTATTATATTTTCATCTTTAAGGAGACGTGAGGGTTCGAATTCCACTTGTGACAATCATTTTTCGCTCGTAATCTGGTTTTTATAAATAATCAAGCATACTAAATAGGTACTAAATTTCAGTAATTTTTATAAAAATTAATTAAGAGTGAACAAAGTCGATATTAATCGATGTGAATGGCTTTATTACTTTATGTCGACGTATTTTTTTTATTATTATAACCGTAATATTTCATGCACACAGTTGTTTTGTTGGTGTGTATTTTTGCGTTATTTTGTGACACATTGATCTAATATATACAATGTGTTTTTTAAAATTATCAATTGATCACTTTATCGCTGTTTATTTTTTTAAATTTTAGATTTTTATATTTTGGCATACTATAAATATTTTTGTTATTACTATCGTTTCATTAATTAATTTTTAATTCTTTAGGTCTTTGATATTTACCACAGAGGGCTATGGCGGTCAGGGCCAAATGCGGATACAGCACGGTGGCGATGCAGGCGGCATGTCTGTAGTCCGGAACACCCTCGTGGGACTTGGAGGCGGAGATGCTAGCCGGACTTTACCGGCGGGAGACGGCGACGCGGGCAGGCAGTGGCACCATCTCGTTCAGCGAAATGCCCGCCGTAACGTCATTGCCCTTTGCGCAATCCGGCTGGAGAAGCCTTGGTTAGGTGTTCGGACCATCGAGGCCTTCCGGCCGATCCTGATGGAGTGGTTAGGCCAGCAGCACGGGGTCCTTTCCTTCAGACTGGTGCAAGTCTTGACGGGACATGGTTGCTTCGACTAGTAACTGCACACGGTCGTGAGAAGGGAGAGGACACCGTCCTGCCACCACTTCGATTGCGACGAAGCCATGGATCTGTGTGGCCTGGGCAGAGCAGCGTCTTGAACTCGTCGCAATCATCGGTGCCGACCTGGCGCTGCCAACCATCACTAAGGCGATGCTCGACAGCGTCAGAAACTGCGACGCGGTCGCCGCCTTCTGCGAGACAGTTGTCTCGCGGAAGGAGGCGGCGGGGCGACTCCGAGAGGAAATCCTCTTCGGTGACACGCTCCGCCACCGGCGTCTGGTGCAGCGTAGGCGCGAGTATCTGCGCCTGATGCCGCCCTAGCCGAGGCCGCGGGTGACTGAACCGGAGAATAGTCCGTCACCCGCAAAGAGGCTGACTGCGTAAGAGCGACGCCCCGGTAGTTAGCTGGGGTGTCAACGGGGGTGGTACCCATAAGGGTAACCCTCCGGGCTCCACGGATGGCAAGGAAGCGTTACCAGTGGACGGCCCAATGGCGCTGGGGAGGGAATGCGGTGGCTTATAGGGCCACGCGCTGCCCCTTCCTTCGCTCCGGATGGAACGGGCGGCTTGTATCCGGACCATATCCTTCCTAAAAAAAAAAAAAAAAAAGTCTTTGATATTTGCTTAATTTCATTTATTTGTAATGTTGCTATAAGAACTTGACACTGGCAAATGAGACGATGCCAATTCCAATCCCTATGTGGGGTGGAGAAGAAAAAAAAAATATGTTTGCTATGTGTAATATTACAATCTACTGTGCCTGTATAGCCTAACCTATGTTCATACATAGCACGCCAGATACGTGCTTTTATTTCATCGACATCTACTCGTATTTTATACTTCTTTTGAAATCATTATTTATTATTTCACCCTTTCTCGTCCTATCTTTCAATAATTTTAACATCTTGCCTAATTTTCAATTATTTTGTAGTTGAACATGTTAATCTACACATGTAAATATGTATCAATGATTTCTTTAAATAAGATAAACTAGAGATAGCTCTAAATTAGTATTTCACAATTCCATGAATAGCAGCTACCAGCTCCTTTATCACTGATAAAAATAATTCTTTCATGAGAATTTTAATATTAATTAAATTAATAAAAATAGGCATTTTTGTAAAAACACAAATTCAAACTTTAATTATAGAACTACTTTCGGACCTTTGGCGGGAATCTGGAAACGTCATGTAGTGCTCTTGTATTATATTCAATATCTTAGTGTTCAACATGTTATATTATCTAATATTTAATTTTAATGGCATTTTATGTAATGTGATGCGAAGGAAATGCTAGGATGTGGTGAATATAATATAAAAGTGCTTTACAACCTTTTCGTTTTCCATCAAAATGCCCAAAATTTACCATTAAAAGTGTGGCCATAGCATTGTTGATGACGATGATTTAACTTAGACAATGACTAACATGAAGATATTAAAGATGTGAAGTTGTAACTCGTCACTGGCAAAAATGGCTCGTAAAGCAGCTGATTGCCAATACGAAAAAAAAAGAAAAACTAGTTTCATTGTCGCTTTAAATATACATTAATAAAAAAAAATGCACAATATCTATAGGCTCTGAAGGTTTGACAATATAAATCTGTCATATTAAAATAATTTAGATTTATATTAGGACTTTTGACGGGAATTTGAAAACGTCATGTGGTGCTCTTGTATTATATTCGATATTTTAGTGTTTTAACGTGTTATATTAGATCATTTTGATGGCATTTTATGTAATATGAAGCGGCGGAACTACTGGGATGTAGTGAATATCATATAAAAGGGCTTTACAACATTTGCGTTTTTCATCAAAATTCCCACAAGATACCATTAACAGTGTGGCCATTGCACTGTTAATGGTGACAATTTGACTTAGACAACGACTGACTTGAAAGACTAAAAACGTGAAAATATTTATAACTTGACACTGGCACCAATAGCTCGTATATGTAGCTGATTGCCAATACATAAGAAGAAGAAGCCAATATGTAAGAAGAAGAAGATTTATATTATTTGGCCAAATGTCCAGATCACAGACCAGGTAGTAATAGTCCAGATAAGCTGGACTGCAATCACAATTCATATAGAATAAGTACTATAACTATGAATAAATGAATAGAAAGTCATTTCACACGCAAAGCTCGTTACAAAACGTCTTGTAAATTACCTATCCGAAGAAAGTTGTACGACTTTCGAAGGAGTGATGTCAACGATGTTATTATTATAAGAATTTAAAATAAATACGCGTCTTTATCAACGTGATTGTGTCCTCAGACGTTGTTTATGTAGACAGAATGAAGTGTAAAGTTATGTTTGAATCGCTCTGCTTAAAATAAATATGTAGTATATAAGCATTTCAAATGTCTTTTTAAGTTATAATTCTTTAGCTGTGTGGTAGCGGCTACGAATACTACCAACCCTTAATTTACTCATGAACGTCGTAAAAGACGACTAAAAGTCTTATAACGATCTTAGCCAAGTCCATCTGATGACGTTTGGTCAATGATTGCATTCTCAAGGAAGGTTGACGTCTGGCAAGCGACCGGTCATAAAACTATTGCCAATAACTTCTACAATATGTAATATGAAAGATGAGTACATATTGTATCGACCCTAAGTAATTGGGATTACAGTAAGAGAATGATGATGAATTCTTTAGGCGCGTTATAAAAAAACTAGCTTTCGCCCGCGTGTTTTTTGATAAAGGAAGGACACACCTTCCTCAGGCCTCTCGCGCATTCGATGTTGAAACGTCATTGCTTAGGCTCACAATACGCCCTTCCCATCTTATCGTGATATTTGCCCAAATATTGAAATCTACATTAAATATTGAAAGCGACAAATATCACTATTTAGATAAGAATTAACTAAATGCTCTAATTCCGCGTGGTAACGGAGTAAGAATACAATTCACCACCCCCTGTACCTGTGGGAGATCATAAAAGATGACTAAGGGATATAAATGCATATAACATCTATGCAAGAGAAGGAAAACTCAACTAAATTACCTTATACCAACACATCTAACCAGCGTGGTGTAATAGGTCAATTTCTTTTTTAGTGTGAAGGAGGCTCGAGCCCAACAAAGGGACATATATAAGCTTATAATTTAGGATATATTGGCTTCCATATAAAGAGTAAACTGTTGCTATTTTTTATTCAGAACTATTTAAAAAAAACTATACGCTATCTTCGTGTGAATTCTACAGTTTAGGTAGCGCTCGCCAATGTAATTCAGATGGAAAGAATTATATTATATTGCTTAGTAACAAATAGGTATTATTGTAAATACTAAAAAGAAAAAATAAAGCCGGTCTCTAAAGTAACTTGTTATTTCTGTTTATTACAATATTATAATTGACATTTTACATATAAAAAAGAGTGAAATTAATTTAAGATTAATATTTAATTTTAATGTCACACTTATGTTAGACAGCTATCCCTGGCATACTCGCGCAGCACACAAATGAGTAGAGAATAGCGGCTTAGTATCACGGCATGACACATTTACCTGAGTACCTACCCAATCTATCATTTCCTGTAGTCGACACAATTTTACTGCCAAGGCGCACAAAAAGATGTTTCACAAACTTTCACTACCTATCTATATATACAGGTATAGTATGTTATTAACAAATCGTTGGTGCTGTCAAAAATACAACAATCATCAACGATGACTGCCCTCACGCCTTTACTTGTGTTCGGGTCGCACAATCGGCGATAATAGATTTCTAGCCATATTTCTGTAGTGCGCCGGTTGCTGCCTGACCACAGCACTGCGTATTCTTATAGTCCTAACTTTTGAAATATTGTACCAAATGACACACGGTAAACGGCAAAAAATATGTACTTTAAATATCGAAAGCAATAAAAGCATTTGTTTGCATAAGAATCAATTAGTTACTATAAAATGTGCATCGGCAATAAATACCAAATTATTTTGTATTTTTAATGTATTCTATTTTAACGATAAATGCTTACATATTAAAAACAGATATATGCTGTCGCGAACTTTTTTGTAGAACTATTTAAGAGGTACATTTCCACAATACATAACATTCGTCTGAGTTTCAAGATCTTTGCAGCGTATGCAAAAATAGCTCGCAGATGGGCAATTTTTTCTGTCTTAAGCAATTTTATCGTTATATTTTAGCCAATTTACAAAATATCTTTTTAAATTATAGCCTATGTATTATTCTGATGTGTAAGCTATATTACTATAAAGTTTCATCAAAATCCATTCGGTAGTTTTTGCGTGAAAGAGCAACAAAGATGTTCACATCCATACATTATTACAAACTTTCGCGTTTATAATATTAGTAGGACTAGTAGGATGGTTTGAGTGACATTTTAAGATACGCGTGCATCACTGTAACACAAAAGTAACGGGTTGAAGTTGGCCGCAAAACCGTTAAAAAACACCTTTAAGTCTCGAAAACGAGAAAATAGAAATAGAACCTTTTTCTAGTTTTTACATTCAAAGCACGTGTTTTAGTTTCATATAAGTGCGTATTACATATGTGCTAATAAATTATATGCAGTAGCAATTAAAATTGAATATTTTGATTAATATTATTTACTATTCGTAAATATTAGTGAAAAATTATACTATCCTTTTTCAGTCCTTTTATTATTTTATTGTAATTAATTATTTGCATGCAATTAAAAACTATTTTTAATGATGCCAAAGAAGTATAACTTTTCACACGCGTACATAAGTATACGCACTGAATTCTTTTCTTTATAAATTTATTTCTGTGTGACGAAGTAAGAATAAAATTCATCACCTAAAAATTATAGGATTATACTGATAACACCTATGTAAGAGAAGCAAAGCTCGAAATCAACATGTATAATCTGCGTGGTATAATAGATGATATAATAGAAGAAGACTTGAGTCCAACGTTTCTATAACAATCGTATAATAAATAAATATTCAAATTGCTGAAATTAAGTATTTAATATGCTTGATTATTTATAAAAATGATTCAAGCGAAAAATTATTATCACACATAGGATGATGATGGGAAGATCATGAGTTTTTAATTAAATTATATTATAAGTATGATTAATGAATCGCTCAAATAAAATACCTGTGATCATGGGATTTCAATTCACAGCAGTTGACGTGATAGATAGCTATTTATTACGCATTCTATCAAATATAAATATTCTTATTATAAACTGCAAGGAATGAATTATCCGTATACGAGTTTTAATCGGGTAGCTTGAATGATACTTATTCCTATTTATTTACATCAATGCGATTCAAATCAGCCATTTTTGTCAAGTCTGCTACTTCGGTCCTCCTCCTCCTCCTTTTATTTTAAACTACACCATTATATTTTTTTTTGCGGTAGACTATGGATGCTTTTCGCCCTGCCAAATCGGTCCGGGGTGACGGAAGAGGCTACTCCTCTCTTCGCGCTGCGAGTGGACCACCGGATCTTTGTCTTCGGTGGCCTGCCCGGCGGTTTACCCTCGTGGGTTAAACTACACCACTCTACACTAAAGAAACAATCCTTGTATGTGGAGACGTTACACTGGCAAATTACACTCAAACTGGACAACAGTCTGTGAATCGCACACAGTATTGTCCTACGTAGGAGTCGAACTGGCGTGTAAAATCAGTATCTTAACCACTGATGAAGATGGCTTGTCTGTGCAGTTAAATTTTTTGATGACGATAGAAGGCTAAATGGATTATGAGTTAATAAATAACTTCTCACTATTCAGATAACTAAAAAATATAAATCTTTTATTATTATATAAAAGATAACGCAGTGACGAAAAATAATAATATAACAACGTAATACATAACGCAGTGCTTGTCCCAACATTACTGTATGGAAGCGAGAGTTGGGTATGCAGAAAAGAGTATGAAAGTAAAATTAATGCGGTCGAAATGCGATCTCTGCGGAAAATCTGTGGAGTTAGGCTGATCGACCGCATTCGTAACGACGACGTAAGAGAGCGAGTAGGTATGAAAGAGAGTATCGGTGTAAAGATGCGAAAGGGAATGCTCCGATGGTTCGGACATGTGGAAAGAATGCCGAACGAACGTCTGGTTAAGAAGATATACAATGCGAAAGTGGAAGGATTTAGGTACCGGGGGAGACCGAGACTAACCTACCTAGACCAGATCGGTCATATACTGAAGGAAGGTGGAGTCAAGAGTCTCCGAAACCGGCGAGCGTGTATGAAGAGAATTATGAATGTTGAGGAAGCGAGTGAAGTATGCCAAGATAGAGTTCTCTGGCATTCTGTTCTCTCTGCCTACCCTGCAAGGGATATGGCGTGATGATATGTATGTATGTATGTATTATATAAAAATCTATTGTCACCATGTTTGTTCGCTACGTTACCATATAGCCGATAAACCAATCGAAGAATTGACCGTAAAAGCTTCTTAAAATTACAGCAATATTATTTTATTTGTTAGTTTTCTTTTTTAAACATTGCATCATCTCAGCTCATATATGTCCCACTCAAGCCTCCTCCGTAATGAGAGAAAAAATTTAACTATTATACCTACCACGCTCGTCAAACGTATTGATTGAGTTTTCCTTGTCTTGCAAAGATGTTAATGTGTTTTATATCTCTTACGATCACCCACGGAAATGCTGAATGGTGGTGAATTGTATTCTTACTCTGTCACCACAAGGATTACATTGCCTCGCGCTAAAGAAAAAATTGTAATGCGAGTTTTTTTTTTTTTATTTATAAACACTCCACCCTTTTTTTTTTGCGGTGGGCTATGGACGTCGCACCCCGCCAAATCGGTCCGGGGTGACGGACGAGGCGGCGCGCAACCCCATTGACCCATCCTGCAAGCACCTCTTCTTCGCCGTGTGAGCGGGCCACCGGTACCCGATCTTTGTCTTCGGTGGCCATAAACACTCCACCCTGCACTTAAGGAAATAATCCTTGTAATGCGGGGGACTTTACAAACATGCAATTAACGCAGACAAATTAGAGACTCAGAACAACACTTTGTGGCTCGCACAAAGTATTATCCTGCGTAGGAATCGAACCCACTGGCACTGGCACGGAAGGTCGGTATCTTAACCACTACGCTATCTGTGCAGTCGAATAAAGTATACAAATATAGAATTAACAGACACAAATAAAACCAAATCTCAGAAAAATTATCTTATGTGGAGATTGAAGTCATGACACTCGGCTCAAGAAGTTGGTATTTAAAGCAATGCGCAATTTTTGAAGTGAAATATTTACAGATATAAACTTTCGAAACAGATATCTGTTGACTCTTTTTTTTTTTTTTTTTTTTTTTTGGTGGACTATGGATCAGTCTCGCCCCGCCAAATCGGTCCGGGGTGACGGAGAAGGCGGCGCGTGACCCCATAGACCCACCGTAAAAACTCCTCTCTCTTCGCCGTGCGAGCGGGTCACCGGGACCCGATTTTTAACTTCGGTGGCCCGCCCGGCGGTTCACCCTCGCGGGTTCCTCTCGTCGACGCCCCGACAGATTTCGCCGTCGGGGCGTCGCCCTCACGCGGTGGCCTCACGTCGGGTGACCGGACAATTCCCCGGTCCGATCACCCGAAGCCTCGGTTAGGGCTGCATCAGGCGCAGGTATTCGCGCCTGCGCGGGAATCCTCCCTTGCCCGTTCCGTTGCTTCCTTCTGCGAGATGACAGCCTCGCAGAAGGCGGCGACCGCGTCCCAGTTCCTGATGCTGTCGACCATCGCCCTCGCGACGGCTGGCAGCGTCAGGTCGGCACCGATGACAGCGACGAGGTCACGGCGCTGCCGCTCCCATCCCGGACACACCTCTAGCGTGTGTTGCGCCGTGTCCTCGCCACTCCTGCAGTGGTGGCAGGCCGGAGTCCACTCCCTATACACGACCCTGTGCAGGTACAACCCGAAACACCCGTGCCCCGTCAATACCTGCACCAGCCGAAAGGTGAGGACTCCGTGCCGCCGCTCCATCCACTCTATCAATACGGGCCGGAGGGCCTCAACGGTCTCCACACCGTGCCTAGGCCTCTCCAGCCGCGTAGCCCAACGGGCGATGACGTCTCGGCGGGCATCCACGCGCCCGGTGGCTATCTCGCTCAACGATGGGGAGCCACCTTCCTCACGCGCTGTGATAACCCGCCGGTAGAGGTCGGAGAGCATCTCCGCCTCTAGGTCCCACGGGGGTGTCCCGGCCAACAGGCACGCCGCCTCTGTCGACACCGTGCGGTACCCGCGAATGGCTCTGACCGCCATGGCTCTCTGTGGCCTCCACAGAACCGCCCTGAGCTGGGCGTTCAGAGCCCTCGCCCACACGGGTGCGCCGTACATGGCCATCGAGCGGATGACCCCCGCATACAGCCGTCGGCCCTCGAAACTGGGTCCGCCCACGTTCGGCATGAGTCGAGAAAGGGCGGACGCCGCGCCGACAAGCCGGAGAGCAATCTGTCGGAAATGCTCCCGGAACCACCATCGCCCGTCGAGCACCAGACCCAAGTACCTCATATGGGCCTGGATGCTGATGTGGATGGAGTTTACCACTATCGAGGCGCCGATGGGTAGCCTCACACGGGGCCCATGGAAAAGTAGGGCCTCCGTCTTGTTTAGGGCTACCCTGAGCCCCAGCGCCTCGATCCGCCTGACCATCTCCTCGGTGCCGAGAGTGGCCAGGCTCGCCGCCTCTTCGAGTGTCCTGCCCCGGGCTGTGACGAGCGTGTCGTCAGCGTAGCACACCAAGCTCAGCCCGGGGGGAGACTCCCTCTCAACGCCCAGTCGTACCCGATGTCCCACAGGGTCGGCCCCAGAACCGACCCCTGTGGAACGCCACACGACATGGGCGTCCGCACAATGTCCCCTGCGGGACCCGCGCAGAGGATACTGCGGCCCTCCAAATAGTCTGCCACCAGCCGCCTGAGGTACAGGGGCACTCCATGGAACCGGAGCGCCTCCCTGATGCAGCCGAATGGCAGACTATTGAATGCGTTGGCGATGTCCAACGACACCACCAACAGCACTCCCTTCCCGGCGACGGCCTCCGCGGCCGCCTGCCTCAGGCGTAGCAGGGCCCCGATGGTCGAACGCCCCCTCCGAATCCCATACTGAGCGTCCGACAGATCGGGCCCCACCTCCTCCAGGTGTCGGACGATGCGGGCAGCGAGCACACGCTCCAGCAGCTTACCCACACCGTCGAGGAGCACGATGGGCCTGTAGGCCGACGGCAAATCCGGGGACCGTCCCGGCTTTGGCAGGAGAACCAACCTCCCTTATATCTGTTGACTCTAGTTACATTGTAAAATTCTAATTGACATGACCATGTATCCGTTATTTTTACTTTAACAGAGGAATCTCGAGCAGTTCCGTTTCTAAACGCCGTCGCTACGTTTCCCCGGAGTAATACTTAATACGTGGAAACATCATCGTTGAAAGTTAGGCGTTATGCATGTTGATGTTATGGTAACATACAGGCGGATGGCGAGGAACAGCATTGGGAGTAGCAGTAGATATACGTTGTGAAATATAAATGATAGGATTCCCACGTAAAGATGCGTATAGTATTTTTTAAAAGGACTTATGTATCTATTATTTATTTGTGTAATCTGTTTTTGTCATCTATACATATAATAAAAATGTAACGGATCGCTGTCTGTACACGGAAGATATATGAGAAAAATATTACTGGGACCTTTATCAACACAAATAGAACCAAAACAATGATTGTTAATATTTTTGTCTGTTTATCTGTTTGTCTGTTTATCTGTTTGTCTGTTTATCTGTTTGTCTGTTTATCTGTTTGTCTGTATGTTTGTGCATGCTAATCTCAGAAACGTCTTATCCGATTTCGATTCCGATATCAATTCCGATTTCGCTAATATATTGTGGTAAGTTTCACTTAACATTTAGTCTATATTTCATGTCAATTGGTTTATAAATAAAAAAGTTATGCCAATTTAAAGAATGCTAGGAGAAAAACATCTTTATCGATTCTTTTTAAATTACGTACAAATATTCTTCAGTAAAAATAAATAAATACGTGTTTCAACATTTGTCAATTTTCACTCTCTGGGGGTGTAAATTAAGCCTGCGAAGCGGGTCCGACCACTCATTAGCGCCAAGCCGATATTATTGAAGCTGGCAACTTGAAATTTTGACAGTAGTGTCTTTATATGACGTAGAGATTTACTAAGAAAGGATTTTACGAAATCACACCCCTAAGAGGGTTACCGCTCATTTTTGAGAATGAACAAATTATAACCTCTATTAATATTTACCTAGTCTTGCCATAAATACTGTAACAAACAAAAAAAAATTCTATTGCAAATAGTATTTATTACTTTTACAGTGTGTTAGTTTAATACATAAATATAAAATAATTTAAAATATAAAAATCTTATTCGAAATGATCTTCATTGGCTGCAAAACAGGCCTTTAAACGTTGAGGCCAGTTGTGAATAGAAGCACGCACTCTTGCCACGGGAAATTTCTTCACTGCCAATCGTATGGATTGTTTTAGAGACTCTAAATTATCATGGCGTTTAGAGCAAGCCGTACTCTCTAAAACTGACCATAAATCATAATCTAGCGAATTAGTCTTCAGCTCTGATGAAGTCCGAAACGTTCGTTTCCAACCAAGACTGCGTAGACCGGGCTTTATGACCTGCCGCCGAGTCTTGCTGGAAGGACCATTCTTTGTTATTGAACATGGTGTTGTTAAGGGGCTTCACTACCTTCTCAAGAATTATAATATATATATATATATATACACAGTACACACACACACACACATATATATATACTACCGGATCCAATTGCGAATCTAAACAATTCTCGAATGCACTTGAACACACACAAAAAAAATCAACATAATCCGTCCAGCCGTTCAGGTGAAGTTCAGTGACATACACACGTACATAAGAATTATATATATAAAGATATAAACTGGCATCAGTGAGCATTGGTATCACAAATATAATCCTAATATGACGCAACGTGATGACTAACGTTGCTATGGTAGCACACTTGTGATATGTTGGAATGTGAAACAAAAAATAGAGGAAAAGATCCCTGCATATAAATTTTAATATACAGTAGATCTTGATTGCTGTCTGCTGTGAATATTGAATATTACTTAATATTATAACGACCTGGGTTAACTCTACTTGATGCCGTTTGGTCAGCAGTTGCATTCCCAAGGAGGGTTGACGTAGCAGGCGGCCGGTCATAAAACTATTTCCAATAACTTTTACAATATATACTATGAAAGAAAAGTACATAATGTATCGACCCCAACTAATTTGGATAAGAGTAGGAGAATGATGATGATGCTATTTAAATATTAATTTTACAGTTTAAATAATTTTTGAAATCTCTCGCATATAACATCTATGCAAGAGTAGGAATAACCGCAACAAAACCAACATGTCTGACCAGCGTATTATAGAAGATTACTTTCCCTCCCAACGTGTAGACGGCTCGATCTCAACAGTGGGACATATATGAGCTGAGATGATGATAATGATTTGACCGAGTACAATCTGATGTCTGAGTCTGTAAAGAATATAATTTTTTACCATATCCTCGCCTTTCCCTCTCATAGGAATCACAATAATCCTCTAAGGGACGTAGAAGAAAAGATCTCTTCCTAAGAAGGAAATCTCACAAAAAAGAAACACTATCTCAACTCACCTGACCAGCTTTTTAGGGTTCCGTACTTCGAAAGGAAAAACCGAACCCTTATAGGATCACTTTGTTGTCCGTCCGTCTGTCCGTCTGTCTGTTTGTCAAGACTCTTTTTCTCAGGAACGCGTGGATGTACATATCAAGCTGAAATTTATATCAAATACTCAGGTCTACTATCTCTTGGAGCTGTGAAAAAATCAAACTTCTAAGCTAACGCAATCAAAAGATACAGCTGTTTACGTCGCAAATTTCTGAAAATTTTCGACACTCGCAAGGGAATCAAAACTTACAAGTTACTTCCCGTGAATTTAGAATCTTGAAATTTGGTACGAAGCAACGTCTTATAGCACAGATAAAGGAAAAATTATGAAAACTGTAAATTTTTGATTACATCATATATAAAAAATATTTTTAATAATTTTAAACTCACTACCCATTTCCTCCTAAATATGTAGAGGTATTAAATTAAAATTCATATCAAATACTTAAGTATATAATACCTTTAAGCTGTAATAAAATCAAACTTCCATGTGAACGCAATCAAAAGAAACAGCAATTTAAGCCGCATATTTCGAAACTTGCAACTACTTGCAAGGGAATCAAAACCTAAAGAGTACTTCCAGTCGACCTAGAATCTTGTAATTTTGCATGAAGCAATGTTTTATAGCATATATAAAGGAAAAATGCCGAAAACCTTAAATTTTTAGTTACATCACATATTTTTTTTTAGTTTTACGGAACCCTTCGTGCGTGGGTACAACTCGCACTTGGCCGCTTTTTTTTAAAGAAATAAACCTTGTATTACGGAGAACTTTACGCCTAGGTTCTGAATAACAATTTGTGCATAGCACAAAATATTGTACTGTTTAGGATTCAAACCCGTGACACTTAGCATGGTAGATCTGTATCTTAACTACTACGCTATTTATCCAGACGTTATAACAACGACATTTTGTTTTTAATCTTAATGGGTAATTGTATATTACTAAAATGCCTCACAATATTCCTTAGTTCCTTAGTATATTGTGTTTTATAAATAAAAAATCCAAGAGTTTAGTACAAGCATTTAAGACAATTGATTAAAAAAGATAAAAGAATACCACTTCCACTCATGTGAACTAAGCTTAACAATTAAGATAAAAAAAACAATACAATCTTTCGACTGCAAGTGATGCACTAATTAATTGTTCGTCCGTCCTCTCCGTCCTTATCCACAGAGATGGGATGCAATATAGTACAATCACAAAACTATAAAAATAATGAAAATCACTTTTTGTGAATTAGTTTGAACTTGTTTATTTGTTTTTTTTTTGTTAGCTCTAATATTGTTAACATAATGGCTACAGTAATTAAATTTAAATGTCCGTTTGTTTGTTTTTTTGCAATCATAGCATTTCCAGCTATAGGGTTATTAATTGTTGTGTACTCACTGAAAGATAGCGTTTGATCATCATCATCACAGCTCATAAATGCCTCCGTAATGGGAGGGAAACTAACCTATTATACCGCGCTGGTCAGACGTGTTGGTATAGATAGGATTTTATTTCGAGTTTTCCTTCTCTCGCATAGATGTTATATGCGTTTTATATCTCTTAGTCGTTTCGTACGATCACCCACGGGTAAGATATGGAGTGGTGAATAGTATTCTTACTCCGTCACCACACGGAAAGCGTTAGCGTTTGATAATTAATATAAATCGTAAACATTTAATTGAAAGTTCAATTAAATGTTTACGATTTATATTAATTAAAAAATAAGCCTAAAAATAAGCGTATTCAAAAATAAGCCTATTTTTGAATACGTACGCTAGAAATTATAAAACTCAGATTTTGGTTTGCATACCAGGGGGAGTAGCGCTCGTCGTACATCAAATTGGCTTGCTGGGTCTGAGGGTCTCGTTAGACAAAACTGAAACCCTCCTATTCAATGGCCCACACCCAGGTACCCCGAGGAAAAAACACCAATGTCTGGGGTTGCCGTGCAGGCTCAGATAAAATATCGGGACTGCACCTTGATGAAAATTGGAATTCTGGCCATGTCCATGAAAATGTCCTATGCCCCCTATCTAGTCGGAGTCCCTCACCGCCTACAACAGGGCCCTCTTGCGACTACCGCAGAGAATCATGGCAGTGAGAGCTATCAGGGGTAACTGTACGGTGTTCTGAACTGCAGCGATGTAGCCTGCCGACTTGCCTCGGCGAAGAGAGGTGCGTTGCAGGGCGGGTCTATGAAGTCTCATACGCGCATCTCCTCCCGCCGCCTTGACTGTCGACTGGACGTGGCCAGATGGCCTAGCGTTGGGGTGTCGGGGATAGAATGTCAATAGACGATCTTTCCGGCATCCCGTAAAAGCGCGGAAGGGACCGCTATGGTTTTAGTGGGTATTTCGGTCGAACCAGCTGACCGGCGAGTCCCACACCACCCCCTCGTCTGTCACCGGCGAGGACTAGTGCGCAAATGCATTTCCACAGCGAGCACAAAAAAAAGGGTCTATGAAGTCTCGCAACGATTCTTCTGTCGCCTCGGATGGAATTAGCGGGATGTGACAATTTCATAGACTGATCAAAAAAATAATAATAATAAGGCGACTGGGTAGAGCACAAAAAGTTAACGGTTACGGAGGAAAAACCTAGAGTTTTGCGTAGCTGGTCGGGGGACTATGGAAGCGGCTGTACCACACACCTCTATTGTAGGCTCACGAGGAGGCACAAGTGTCTAACGTTTAGGATGGTGCAAATGCTTACAGATCAAGTACCTATATAATGACGATGATGATGATTTGACTACTTGACGAGCAAACGAGTCATACAATGAAACTATGACCTGCCTGGGGGTCCTGGCGCTACACCCTGTCGACGGAATTGGAAATGAACCAGTCAATCCTAACCATTTTCTCCAAGATTCTCGTCAGCGAAAGCTGCTGATTGTCAAAATATCAAAAATATATGCCTAGTATCAATTAAGATTAAGCCACTATGCCTATATTGTATGGCCCACACCACACCATGTGCGCAAATTCTGCGCTAAATGGCGCAGTAATCAAAGGGCTAAAAATAGAACATTGATTAAAACTGATTAATAATTCTTTACTTTACAACCCATAAACGTTTCTCTATAAGATTAAGTTCTGCCACGTTATGGAGTAAATAAGCCCCGATAGCACACTAGTAAGACAAATTGACATAGTATTTGGCTTTACTATCATTAATATTATATGCTTATATTGCTTATGTTTCTAAGTCGCAAGAAAGAAGGTGAGACATTAAATTTTCAGTCGGTCATCACAACAAAAAATAAGCGGTTAAAAATATATCAGTGATTGAAATCACTTAATAGAATCAGTACATTATTTACCCGAGGATTCTACGAAGGTCAGTACAGTACCCGTTCACTATTACAGCCTCAATACCCATTAACAAATACCGACATAAGAGTTAAGCAGAAATATGCGAGCGTGCGCGCGATGCCAAGAATTTGGTCGAATCGGTAACTTTACACGGCACTTGTTTACCTCGCGGCAACTATTTCTGAATGTACACTATATTTACAACAACACCGATACAGTGCCGTGACTTCGTGCTCGTAATAACACTTGTAACATTACTAAGAAACATAAGTATTGAGTTTTTGATTAACCTGATAGGTAGTCTTTTTCATAAATCTCACGCCTTTTTTGCCATATAAGAAAGCAACTTTTTTTTATAATTTATAGTTAATAGCTATAGATGGCTATCAAAGCCTAGTTATCTAAACTTAGCTCGTACGATGAGGGAGTGCTGAGGGTTTTTAATCCGGCGCGAATAAGCATCAGACTTTTTTTCTTTTCTTGCGTGGACTATGAATGTGGTCTCGCCCCGCTAAATCGGTCAGCCATTCATCAAGAAGAAGAAGAAGAAGATTATATTAACCTAGGATTCGAAACCAAGATCTCACTGGGTTAGTTACATGTTGGTACGCCACGCTTAGATCGGCTCAAGTAAGGAAGATAACATTTAGGATATTATCATCAGAATTAAGTTTTATTTTTAGAGCCGAGTAAGAACGACACACATACAGATACCAATTTATAGAGGTGGCAACATTTAGACACGCGGGAGCGGGTCCAGCCAAGTTCAAGCAAAAAAAGAACTGGCGAGTCGCGCACCGAGAGAATATTTTACACGAACCATTTCGTGCCATATTTGACACCTTCATAAGTTAAAAACTGTTCAACATAAAGTCTTCAATTTTGTATTGTAAATTAAAATCTACTTTATAAATTTATTTCTTAAATTTTATAAACACAGACATACACACAGACACAAATGGTTGATAAGATTTGAACGCTTTAAAATTGTCATTTTTATGACTGTCTGACATTAAAGAGCAAAAACCTAACCCACTTCCAGATGACCTAAAATAGTCGTATTTGGAAGAATCCGTTGAATTTATAAATTTAAAAAAAATCAATTAATTGTTTTTTTAGTTAAAACTTAGCGGATTGTATAATTATAAAAACAATAACTTCTTTCTATTTCACAGAAGAGTCAATTTCATCATAGAAGGTTGTTTCATCGTTATCTATTATAGCTACTTTGATAATAATTATTAATAAAATTTACTTATACATATTTAAAAAACTACGTGAACTCAATGCGCGAACACAATCATATTCGGTAATATCTCAATAACCAACTTATAAGGTTGCGTTTTATGCTTTGTAATTCAAGTAAATATTTATTTTGTTACAACTGAAGTAGCCATTCAATAAAATGTAGTGAATACTACTAGAAAAGAAATAAACAATTAAATTACCATTTCATTTTAAACGCAAACAATATTGAATAATAATAAATTTATTACAAAAAGCAACGACATGCCATCAAAACATGAATGTGAAAATGAGAGCCAAATTCAATGTTATATCATTGTGTGGTGGTCGACTTCACTGACAAAAGATTTGAGATCTAAATGGTTGCCAAGTTTTATAGACAATCCTGAAATGTATTTATTAGAAGAACGTATGATTTTCGTAAATAAATTCAAAACATTTTCTTGTTCTATTTACTACTATATTGTGTTTTATTTTTCGCATACATCTTTCATTTACCATCATATTTACTACTTAACATAGAGAGCTGTGTATAGCGGCTATGAATACTACCAATCTTTACTTTGCTCGTGGATGTCGTAAAAGATGACTAAGAGCCTTATAACGGCCTGAGCCAACTCCATCTGATGCCGTTTGGTCAATAATTACATTCCCAAGGAGGTTGACGTCTGGCAGGCGGCCGTTCATAAAACTATTGCCAATAACTTTCACAATATGTACTATGAAATAAGAGTACATACTGTATCGAACACAAGTAATTGGGATAAGAGTAGGAGAATAATGATTTACTACTTAACATCATTATATGCAAATTATTGTTTTATATACTAAGGTGTTTTTCGTCTAATTATTTGATTTGTTGATAAAAACTAGCTAAGTCAAATTCAATAGACGTCGTATGAGAATTTAAAAAATCTTATAAATAAAACATTTTTGTAATAGAAAATAAATAAGAAATTATAATGAATGTTTACGCGAGTATTACACATTTGAAATAAAACTACTTTTACGGATTCTAACGCGTGTGTATTTGATTTATAATCCCGACGTTTCGAACACTTTACAGTGATCATGGTCACAGGAGGACTGAGGTGTCTTACGTCCAATATGTCATTGTTATTACAGGAATTTATTTATATCTACCCTATAAGATATTAAATTTTGACCCACATTTTTATACAAAATTAATACAAATACATTGCCAGTACAAAAAGTGAATGATTCTATATATAAAATTTATGTTATGATTTGTTATTATTAAGGTATTTAATTTATGATACCCATATAATACCCAGCCATCCTCCCTATTGAAATTTTTATGTTTTTCGATTTCAATAGCCTCGCGAACCATTCTAGGCAGGTATCGGTGTTCTTTTGCGAGGATTTGTGGCTTATCAAACCTGATGTAATGGCGGGCGCGGTCCTGACTATGCTCACAGACTGAATTAGTGTTACGGCAGTGTTTCACATCAGCTATATGTTCCTTGATCCGAGTTCTTACAGATCTCTTTGTTTGGCCTATATAAGAGAGACCACAGTCACAGTCTAATTTAAACTCCTGCATCCTGTAGAGGGATCTGGCACTTGACAGGTGGTAAGAACTGACTAATCCTCTTCAGTGGCTTAAAATAGGTTTTTATAGAAGCATGTTTTAGGATATAGCCAATCTTGTCAGTGATTCCTTTTACATAAGGTAGGACTGCAGGGAGACGTTCAACTGTTGGTGGTTTCACACGGTCTCCGTGACGGGGGCGGGGAACTTGCAGCTTGTTTGCACGTAGAACCGGCTTGACATGCTGCAGCTCCCCAGCCAGATGTTCATCGTCACAGATTCCTCGTGCTCTCTGTAACAAAGATTTTGAAACGGTAGCTAACTGTGAAGGGGGATGGTGAGAATCACCATTCAAGTACTTGTCTGTATGGGTTGCTTTACGATACACTGTATGACTCATGGTGTTGTTGGGTTTACTGATAACCAAAATATCTAAGAAAGCTAAAGAGTTATTTGACTCCAGTTCCATAGTGAATTAAATTTTTGGATTAATGGCTGGGTATTGCTGCTGGACATCGCACGGCAAAATTTACATACGTAAAAAGGAAGGTACAACGGCCTACCGTATTAATAGCGAGGCTGACATAAAAAAATTGCCAACTGAAGAATGACTATATTCTGCTATTCAGTCTGTTAATTTTATACATATTTTTTTAAATAAGTTTATAATAAAAAAACGTTTATTCTCTAAATTTGTTAATTGTATTCTATTATGCATGTCTATTATTATAATCTGGTTTGCAATGAAATTATACATATACTCTTCACAAAATTTATATGTTATTTTACACGTACAGACACTTTACACAAATCTACTCTTCAGTATCATTATCATTCATATATATATACATAAACACATATTCAGTCACAAACCGCGACTACAGTTTATCTTATACGAGGATTTATTTTATTACATACATAGTTCGAAATACATCTGCTTAGTAATACGTTGTCGTTATAATGCTTTTGGAGACCAGCTAAATATTTCTTGTGTTCCCTTGAAGGCTTCTTTTGGTGACCATGGCTGAATTTCGAAGATATATGGATTCCATCGAATCGTTAAATATATTTAAATCATTTGTATGTTCACCAAATCAATGCTTTCATCATTTGCACGTGACGAAGGGAACATTGAATATACTTCACGTTAATATACGGAGTATCAATTGTAATTTTGATGCCCTTACTGTATTTATGGGTTCTCTGGATGTTATATGTGACATAATTATTCTTTCGGAATGTTGGTTAAGCAAAGTACAATGTGTGTCTGTTTTAAGTGGCTACACTCCAGAAAAGTCTGTATATACGAATCAAAATGATGGTATTATAATATATATCCGATCCGAATTAAAATACACTATTACCGAGCCAATATTTCATGACGCTAACTGTTTAATCTTGAACATTATGCCAGATATTGTGATAGTAGCAATTTATCGATCGTCCTCATGTAGAACCGTTGAAAAATTTCTCAGTTCACTAAATTATATTTTATCCTCTCTCTCAGCCACAAATACTGTTGCCCTTATTGGTGACATAAATATAAACATCGTGCCCGATAACAGGGATATTAATTCTGAAGATTATTTAGCAATCACATCGTTTCATGGTTAACTTCCAGCGCATAATTTTGCTACACGAAATGATAGTTGTCTGGATCACGTGTTGCTACGAACGACGAAACGATCCACAACTTTTGTTTTTGATTCTTACTTTACCGATCATGCCCCAACACTACTTTGTATTGATATGTTGACTTTGTGTGAGAAGCGTACAAACACATACAGACATATCAATTTACCTAATGTTATTAGTTGTTTAGAGTCATATGATTTTACGCCAATACTCAGTTGCAACGAACCCAATGAATGCACTAATCTCTTTATTGCCGCTATATCAACCATTATTATTAATAATTCTACTGTAAAAAAGCATCCACATCGTAAAAGAATTATCAAACCCTGGATCACTCCGGGGCTTTTGAGATGCATCCGTAACAGAGATAAATTGCACATAAAATCAAAATGTGCTCCCGACAATATATCCTATAAAATTACTTATAACAGGTATCGTAATTTTTGTAATAACCTTTTAAAAAGTATAAAACGACAACATGATAAAAATGAGCTCGAAAAGGCCAGCGGCAACCCCAAAGCTACATGGGAAGTTATTAAATCAATAAGTTATAGCAATGATGAAAGAAAATCCGAACCCTCGTGCCTTTTGAATATTTCTGACGATCCACATGACTCTGTAAATCTCATAAATAATTATTTTGCGAATGTTGGTCTGAATTTGGCTAACTTAAGGGCTGTTGAACATACAAATAGAGCATCAAATTTTCGAAATACTAGTCTCATTAATCCTCAAGGTAATTCTTTGGCCATGTTAAATGCAGACAGTTCGAAAATAAATGCTATTATAAATGGACTAAAAAACAACTGTGCGGTAGGTTTTGACGACATACCTGTATCTATTCTCAAGTTGGTCTAGCCAATATCATATCTTAGTTCCACCTATCGTACATATATGTAACCTTTGTCTCACTAGCGGTTCTTTTCCGGACTCTTTTAAGAAGGCTCTGATCACTCCAGTTTTTAAGGTTGGGGATAAAAGCAATATGACAGACTATATCGGTATTAACGGTACTGTCCAAAATATTAGAAAAAGTCCTCAATAAAAGACTCATTACCTTTTAGAACATAATAATGTGTTTTCATCCAATCAGTATGGTTTTAGGAAGGGTAAGTCCACCGAAAATGCTGTTGTTGAGCTGACAAATCACATTGTTCAAAAAATTGACATCATCATCATCATCATCATCACAGCCTATAAACGTCCCACTGTTGGGCCCGGGCCTCCTCCGTAATGGGAGGGAATTAACCTACTATACCACGCTGGTCAGACGTGTTGGTATAGGGTCAGACAAATTGACAGTAAGAAGAAAATTATAACTATTTTCTTAGACCTCACCAAGGCCTTTGACACCGTCTCAGTGCCCATTTTACTAAAAATTCTGGAAGAGCTTGGTGTCAGAGGTATTGCTTTAAAATTATTCCAGGACTATCTCACAAATCGAACCCAAAGAGTCAAAATAGGTTCTTTCATTAGCGATGATGAAACTCATCATTTCGGTGTCCCTCAGGGCAGTGTACTCGGTCCTACGCTTTTTCTTATATATGTGAATGGATTGTGCCAGCTTTCAATACCTGACTGCAAGATTCTTCTATACGCAGATGATACAGCGCTTGTAATAAGCGGTGATACTTGGGACTCGGCACATCGTTCTGCTGAAACTGCTATTGCTATGGTTGAGGAATGGTTAAGTGCCAAATTGTTAAGTCTTAATATTAAAAAAACTCACTATGTCACTTTTTCTGCAAACCATAATTCTCAACCCATAGAAAGTGATATTAAAGTCCACACTTGTCCCTCTCCCGATCGACGTGAATGTACTTGTCCATCTATCGAAAGAGTGTCATGCGTCAGATACCAGTGTGTGCACATTGATTGTACACTGAGTTGGCGGAAACATATTGATATACTGGTGTCTCGTGTTCGTAAGTTAATTTTCCCCATGAAGAAGCTAAGATGTGTTGCAGGTATACCGCTGCTAAGAACAATATATTTAGCACTGGTGCAATCAATACTTACGTATTGTATCGTAGTGTGGGGGGGTACCTTTAAGATTTCACTATTACGCTTGGAGAGAGCACAGAGAGCTGTCCTAAAAGCGATGCTTAGTAAACCTTATCGGTACCCCAGTACAGTGCTATATAGAGAACTGAAAGTTCTTACGGTGAGGCAACTTTGTGTATTTCACATAGTTTTGCGTAGACATACATCAGTGCCTTATGAATCCGGGTTATTAATAGGAAAACGTCGAAAAGATCGAATATGTTCAATCGTACGAGTGAGAACTGCTCTTGCTGGTCGCCACTACCGTTGCCTCAGTAGTCATCTTT
Source organism: Lymantria monacha (assembly GCA_905163515.2). Taxonomy (NCBI): domain Eukaryota; kingdom Metazoa; phylum Arthropoda; class Insecta; order Lepidoptera; family Erebidae; genus Lymantria; species Lymantria monacha. The sequence continues at coordinate 11,933,785 of LR991098.1, read as the reverse complement.
ATAATACTGTTAATAGAGCATGCAATTTATACCCCCTACCAACTTTAAGGTGTAAAAATATTCTTAGAGATTATCTCCGAACCAAATCATACGAGGAGATTGAGAGCATGTTTGTGATTGATAAATAATAATACAATCTTTTATTACATTAACGCAATATGTACCTATTCACATAACACAAATACAGTCACACACACACGCGCGCGCACACACACACACACACACACACACACACACACACGGATAGACCCCGCTCATTAAAGCATGCACACCCACTTGCATACACACACACACGCACACACACACGCACGCACGCACACACACATACATACACATACACACACACACATACACACACACACATACACACACACTCACACACACACACACACACACACACACCCATATTTGCATACATACATAAATACAATAGCACACTATCACGGATGATACAATTTGTTTGTGTACGGAGGAAGGCGTTGGTGTCTGTCGCACAGTTTATACTAGTTCAGACACCGTCGTTTACTCCATCTTAATTATGTACCTAAATTATTATAGTGTTATATTAAACTAAGATGGAATTATTGTATGCACTTACTGTGGAATTAAATAAAAATTATTAAATTATTATTATCATCAAGTTGGGATCCTGTTATTGACTTAATTAAAAATAAACCTAAGAAAACCACCACAAGACTGCAAGACACTGTGAGCACTTATTGTATAGATTTGACCCACAATAATAGTTAAATTTTAATTTAATTAATTTTAGTAAGATATAAAGTAGGCCGCCACTCAAAAATTCAATAATAAAATTAGTATCATGCCTCCTGAGTTTTCTCGCCGGATCATTCTCAGTGTGGACGTGTTCCGATTCGGTAGTAGCTGAATAGTTTTTGTTAGTTTTGCAAAAATTGTAAATTTGCCAAAATAATAATTATCATAAATTAAATACCTTAATAATAACAAATCATAAACAACATAAATTTTATATATAGAATCATTCTCTTTTGTACTGGCAATGAATTTGTATTAATTTTGTATAAAAATGTGGGTCAAAATTTAATATCTTATAGGGTAGATATAAATAAATTTCTGTAATAACAATGACATATTGGACGTAAGACACCTCAGTCCTCCCGTAACCATGATCACTGTAAAGTGTTCGAAACGTCGGGAAATTATTAATCAAATACAAACGCGATAGAATCCGTAAAAGTGGTTTTATTTCAAATAAGAAATTATATTTAAAAATTACTGAAGAGTGTTGTACGTTCTTCTAATAAATAAATGTCAGAATTGCCTATAAAATTTGGCACCCTAAATATTTTGCGTGTGGTGACGTAGTAAGAATACAAATTACCGTCCCCTATCTTAGCCATGGGTATTGTAAAAGACGATTAAGGGATATAATATGCATATGGCATCTGTGCAAGAGAAGCAAAACTCGAAATAAAACCCTATACCAACACGTCAGATCAGCATGGTATAGTAGGTCAATTTCCCTCCCGTTGTGGAGGAGGCCCGAGGCCAACAGTGGGACATATGTGGGCTGAGATGATGAAATCTTTTATTGGTGAAGTCGACAACCATATAATGATTATTATAACAATGAACTTGAGTCCCATTTTCCCACTAATGTTTTGATTCGATATTTTCTTTCTTCAACATGGGTAAAAATTAGTTGCTTAGGGTTTGGGTTAAAATCTGCTGCTTGTCTAACGGTAATCCTCCTTGAGAATATAATCGTTGACTACCTTTTTTTCATTATGTGCTAGGTCATGATCCCAACCCAATGTCCCATCTATCCGGATCAACAGAAGGGTGGCGTGCGACTTCATAACCTAGTGTTTCATCTTGCATCGACATATGTCTCGTTCACCACCATAGGAGGTATTGATATAGCCAGCAAGTATTATTAATAATAATAATTCATTTCAGAATTACTAAACTCTGTATTTTTTGTCAATAAAAATTTAAAACTAGTGTTAGAAACATTTTATATTAACTTAAGGCTAAAATCTGCTATGGCCATCCGATCCTGTGGGTTAGACACCTATATATTTAACTGCATGCAGTCGTATCCAACTTCTCAAGATCAGACCTTCCCAACAATCAGACAAACCTTTGATTATCTGTTGGCGTAATAGCGAAGCACTTCTCTTGTGCATAAAATGGTAGAAAACTATCGATGTTTGCGTACATATACCGCAAATATGACGAACGCGCTACAAACACCCGACTGCTGCAATACAATCCAGAAGGTGTTGTTTTGAACGTGAAGGTATACCTTCTACGTAAAGTTCATCCACAAGCTGCACTCGTCGAGACGTATGTTGTAAGGCGGGTCTACGGGGTCGGGATCTACGGAGAGTAAAAAAGAAAAATAAATGCTGCACTTATAAAAACTTTTCACAATAAGTTTTGAAAAGTGTATTTTTATCTAATTGGTGTAGTGTGCAAATCTGCGGGTCAACATTCGAATAGCCAGCGAGTTGCGTTCCTGTTTCACATCTGCATTATCCTTTAGATTTACCGCGACCAAGTGGCCCAAGTATTTGAATCCACTAACCTTATTTAGAGGCGTATCACATTAGAGCATTTTGTAGTGTCAAAGCCCTTGTCTATTTTCACGACTGACGCCTAAATTTTAGGGAACCCCTAATTGATGTTATGTAAAGTCCAACATGTTTTTTTTTTAATTCATTAATTAATTATACAAAAAAAAAACATAATGAATTAGTTATAATAGCAATTAAAATCACTAAGGTTTAAACCTGTGCTATAATAATGGGTCTACTTACAAAACATGTTTGTGTACAGGATAAAGTAGAATGCTTTTACAATATTATATACCTAAGCTAAATCAAATTTAACAAAATATTGTTTCAACTATGTTTAATATTTTTATCTGTCACACTATTACACAAATTTGAGGGTAGATTGTTTATAAGTCGAGGTACAATATAAGCCGTAGTTCGCTCGCCATACATATTATTGGCGCGCTGCGTCCAAAGTTGATTCTTAGAAATTGCCCGAATACATACAGAATGTTCGATGACATTTCTTAACGATTCATTAAAAAATTGTTCCTTCAACAGCATAAAATTAACATGCGAGTGAACAGGCAAAACTTGACAATATTTAAATAGGCCATTATCATTGTCGTGAAATTGGGTTTTAATTTTAGGTGAGACTATCATTTTAAAGATTTTAGCCTGTTGTTTGTATATCTCATCAAGATAACTAATATAGGTACGACCATAGCTACTAAGACCATATTGTATGTAAGATTCGGCCAATGCATGATAAAGCATGATCTTTACTTTGAACGGTATACACTTTTTAAGTACATTGATATATGCAAGAAATTGTCTTAGTTTATTGCATACTCGTTCAATATACATACATACATACATATCATCACGCCATATCCCTTGCAGGGTAGGCAGAGAGAACAGAGTGCCAGAGAACTCTATCCTAGCATACTTCACTCGCTTCCTCAACATTCATAATTCTCTTCATACACGCTCGCCGGTTTCGGAGACTCTTGACTCCACCTTCCTTCAGTACATGACCGATCTGGTCTAGGAAGATTAGTCTCGGTCTCCCCCAGTACCTACATCCTTCCACTTTCGCATTGTATATCTTCTTAACCAGACGTTCGTTCGGCATTCTTTCCACATGTCCAACCATCGCCGCATTCCCTTTCGCATCTTTACACCGATACTCTCTTTCATACCTACTCGCTCTCTTACGTCGTCGTTACGAATACGGTCGGTCAACCTAACTCCACAGATTTTCCGTAGAGATCGCATTTCGACCGCATTAATTTTACTTTCATACTCTTTTCTGCATACCCAACTCTCGCTTCCATACAGTAATGTTGAGACAAGCACTGCGTTATGTATTGCTACACGTGCCTTCTGGCTGAGGTGGTGGCTACCGAGAAGTTGCCCCAACGCTCCATTCACTTCATTTCCCGCATTCACTATTCGCGCTATATCAGTGGTGTATCTTCCATCTCGGCTAAATCCACATCCAAGATATACAAATTCATCCACTTGCTCCAGTACATCATTACCTATCGTTACTCTTACATCTGTTCTGGCTTCATCTCTTTCAAAGACCATTATTTTGGTTTTGCTCACATTCACGTGTAGACCCGTTTTCTTAGAATCATCTGTCATTGTGTCGACTAGGGTCTGCAGGTCAGTCGCTGACTGTGCTAGCAGGACTGCATCATCTGCATAGAGCAAAGCTGTGACCACTGAGTCGCCCATCTGGACTCCCACATTCATATCGTTCAACCTTTGGAGACATTTATCCAGATATATGATAAACAGTCTGGCTGACAGAACGCACCCCTGCTTAACGCCAATATTGACGTCAAACCAAGGCAACATTCCATCATCCAGCCGCACACAGGCTCTACAGCTCATGTAACTGGACTGCACAGGCTGCAGCCAGCAGTTTACCGTTAATACCATACTCCGGTAAAATGTCCCAAAGTTCCTTTCGTACAACCGTGTCAAATGCTCTTTCCAGATCCACAAAACGGCAGAAAACCCTCTAACCTAGAGCCAGATGCTTCTCCACAATGTTGCTCAGAGAGAACACTTGATCCATGCATCCCCTTCCACTCCTGAAACCTCCTTGTGTCTCACACAGTAAACCATCGGACACCATCCTCATTTTACTTTCAATAATTTTACCGTACACTTTTGCTGCCAAACTGGTCAAGCTTATGGCTCTGTAATTTGCGCAGTCATAACGTGAACCCTTGTTTTTAAACAAAGGCACGATGACTGCGCTATTCCAGTCCCTGGGAACCATTCCCGAGCTCCAACATAAATTGAGGAGCAACAGGAACGCCTCCCAGACACAGGAGCTGCCAAGTTTGATCATCTCAGCAGACACCATATCAATGCCCGCTGCCTTACCATTTTTCAAACTTTTTATCGCCCATTCAACTTCATCCATACTAATGCCATCGGAGGACCCCAGTGCTGAATGTTGATCTACTAAACCACATGCGACACCGCCACCTTTTTAAGGCATCTAGGTCTGTTTGCAAGCGTTAGCATGCAGTTTCAGGATTTCGATCTGCAATAACCAGACAAGTGTCGTCCGCAAATTGGTAACATGTGCTATTGGTAATGCAATTTTTTATGTCATTAACATAAGTTAAAAAGTACAGGGGACCTAGCACCGATCCCTGAGCTGTTCCCTGTTTTGCCGACCTGGATTCACTACAAACGTTGTTAATTCTTACACTAAAATTTCGGTTTTTTAGATAATTTTCACACCAAGATAATATTGGGCCACGCACTCCACAGTCATCTAGTCTATCTATTAGTTCACTATGTAACAGAGTGTCAAATGCCCGGGAGAAATCAATAAATAAAGCAAGAACGTATTTTTTTTTATTTAAGTGGTTATTGACTTCATCCGTGAAATTTGACAAGAGACCCGATGTATTTTTACCAGATTGAAAGCATAATTGTCGTGGGTTGATTACGTGGTGCTTTCTATAAAATGCATGTATTTGCTCACACACATATTTTTCAACTATTTTGTTTATAGTTGAGAGCAATGTTATTGGACGATAATTTGAACAATCACTTCGTTTTCCTCTTTTAAATACTGGCCTCACACAACCTACCTTCAGGGCATCTGGATATAAACCAGTACTATACTTCGGTTGACTAAATCAGCGATAAGTTTTGATATACACTCATCTATCAATTTAATATCGGAAATTTTAACATTATCGGTACCTGGAGCTTTCCCTGGGTTCAATTGTTTAATAATTTGGCGTATTTCTCCCGCTGAGGCTTTTTTAAACAAAATACTTGAATTTAAGGGCTCCCGTGTATCCTTAGCGTGCCCTAGTTTAATGTTACAGTTGGGAATCATGTCTTTTACTGCTTTATCGAAGCAGTTTGCAAAGTTATCTGCAATATCTTTGGTAGAAATTCCTTGTGCATTAAATGCTCTAAGTATAGCATCCTCAATTGACAATGTCACTCTTCTTCTTCTTCTTATATATTGGCAATCAGCTACATATACGAGCTATTGGTGCCAGTGTCAAGTTATAAATATTTTCACGTTTTTAGTCTTTCAAGTTAGTCATTGTCTAAGTCAAATTGTCGCCATTAACAGTGCAATGGCCACACTGTTAATGGTATCTTGTGGGAATTTTATCGGAAAACGAAAACGTTGTAAAGCACTTTTATATGATATTCACTACATCCCAATAGTTCCGCCGCTTTATATTACATTAAATGCCTTTAAAATTATCTAATATAACACGTTAAAACACTAAGATATCGAATATAATACAAGAGCACCACATGACGTTTTCAAATTCCCGTCAAAAGTCCAATGTCATTCTTCCTAGCATATGGTTAACAATTTGATATATTTTTTTTGACATTTTTGAAATTTTTATTTATATAGTATTTATTTCTTTTAGCTTCTAAAACTTTATGGATTTTACATCGAATTTTATTGTATTCTAATTTTAATTTTATATCATTTAAACTATTTTTCCACGATGAAAATATTTTATCTCTTTTATCGCACAGCCGGGTAATATTCTTATCAACCCATGGTAATCTGATTTTTTTTTAATTTTTTACTAGCTAATTTACATAATGAATTTTTATTTGCAATGCTTTTAACATTTTCAAAAGAATTATAAATGAAATTCAAAATGTCATTTGGAGAGTTCATACTCGATGTTTTCACCCATTCAATATTTTTAAGTTCCTTATAGAAAGTATCGCGGTCAATATTTTCTACAACTGCCTGTATATGCTTAGGAATTGTGTGTGTTTCATCAATGCAAGTAAAGATAATGCCACGGTGATCAGCCAGTACTACATCGAGCACTGCTGCGAACGGGTGTAATGTGGGAAAACGTCCAAATAAGTGGTCAATATATGATTTCGTAATAAGATGTTTTTTTGTTTCAATTCGGGTATAATCTGTTATTCCACACATTAATCCATGTTCGCTGAGTGCTCGTAGATATGAATCTTTGTATGCCGACATAACTTTCAGATTTATATTTGTATCACCAACAAGGAGAAAGTTTTGTTTTAAATCAAATTTAGTGATGTGATTATCTAATTCTCTGATACATTGGTTTATATTGGTAGATGGTGGTCTATATATTGCACACACAACCACGTTTCGGTGTGAATTTATTTTCAATACGCCTGTCAGATTCTCAAAATATTGTGTCTTTTCTTCAATTAATGTAAATCTAATATGATTTCGTACATAGATAATAATGCCGCTACCTTTTCGACGCGTTCGTAGTTGTGAGTACAATTTATAGCCGGGTAAATGAAATAAATTAACAATGTTATCCAATATACCTACTTCTGTTAAAATTATAAGATCGAGTGGAAAAGCGCAATTATGTATGTATGGTTTGTTGTAATTTAGGAAAGGTTTTTATGAGCGATCGTATATTGAAATGTAAACATGACAGACTAATAGCACTTTTTGGTGGCATTTGCTTGAAAAAATCGTTAGTAGAATTACAATGAAAGATTTCTTTTATGTTCATAGCCATAATTAAATTACTTTTGAACGTATGTAAATGAACTTAAAGTAAATGATGGTTAATGATGGTGGTTAAATGATGATCTTACGATGGTTCACCTTCTGGGCGCTTTTGATAAACTGAGCACAGTTTTTTAACTTGTTCAATATCTTGCAATGTACGGATATAATAAATTTTACTGTTATTGATTTTCCTGGCAAATATTTTTCCATTCTTACACCACACTTATTGGCAGGACTTATTCAACAACTCATTTTTAGCACTATATAACAACATCTTCTGATATTTGGTTAGAGCTTCTCGTATGTAAACACGGCATTCTGCTTTTTCCTTTGGGATATTTGACAACAATTGTCCCACAGTGAGGCAGCGTTCCTTGCCAGCGTCTATCCATTGTTTCTGAATGACTTTTGACTTTAGTTCCACGAGAATAGAACCTGGTTTGTCCTTAGATCCTGGTAGTCGCGTCGATGATAATATTTTTTCACACTCGACATTAAGTTTTTGAGCCAGGGTCTTCACAACCTTTTCTGTATCGTTGGGTGGCATTTCAGGTAATCCAGCTATATCCAGGGACGATGCGAGGCATTGTTGCTCAAACTGCTTGAAACCTTGCTTTAAGCCGTTAATTGGCAGTTCTAAATTCTTGTTTTTGTTTTGAAGATCGTAATTTTTGTTTTCAAGTTCCTTTATTTTACTATCCTGTTTTTTAATATTCTCCTCCATTGTTGTTAGTTGTTCACTGAGAAATTCGAGCGAATTTTCAAGGCCTCTTATTTCTTCATGAAATGTCTTATTTAAGTCTCAGCTGATATTCTGTACTAGTTTCTTAGCTTCAAGTATGGCGGCTAGTTCTGTAGATCCAGAAGTTTCATAATCGTCCTCATCATCAACCTCTTCAGGGATTATGAAGGAAGACCTTCGTGCTGTATTTTTTAAGCAATGCAGCAGCAATAAAAATGAAACCTTACATTCATCAGCTTATCCACGCCCACTGTGAGACATAAGACTTTCTAAAGAGAGCTAACGCCATAATGCTATGCTTAGTACGCAGTTAGCGATCGATTAGAATTATAATTAAAGTTTTACTGCTTATTATCCTGGTAACCCCTCAGCGGGTTTTTACGAATGACACAGGGAAATATGGAGTGGTAACGCATTGTATTCCTGTTCTCCTCACAACTCGAGAGAAGGATAAATTCTTAATCATTATCGTGTTTTATGATACTTAAAAACTAAAGGTCTGGCCTGGGAATGGAAAAATTTATTAACTTTTATGTCATTTTTAATAGATACTAGTTACGCTTATTAGCCGCATAAATCTAAAAGAATAGCTAATAAGAATAGTAGTAGATATTATTTTAGAATTCTTTTCTTTTTGTACCGGTAGTAAATTTGTATCAAAAATGTAGGTGAAATTTAATAACTAATACCGTAGCGGGTATATAAATCGGGGATATAAATCTCTAATAACGATGACTTGTTGGATGTGAGACATTTTAGTAAATTAAAAATCGGTAAAAAAAAGTTTCATTTCAAATGTGTTATACTCGCGTAAACATCAGAAATGATTAAACGTTTGCTACTGTAAAATCAAACAATGCTGACTCTAAAAAAAATTATTTCACAAAAAGATTTCACCGAGTGAATAGTATTACGCCCTCGAAACCCCCTAAAACCAATAAGCGAATACGTAGTAAAAGTATTTTCTATATTAATTTGCAAAATATAACGGCTATAAAGTGCATATATATATATATATATATATATATATATATGTATATATATATGTATATATATATATATATATATATATATATATATATATATATATGTATATATATATATATATATATATATATATGTATATATATATATATATATATATATATATATATATTTATATATATATATATATATATATATATATATATATATATATATATATATATATATATATATATATATATATATATATATATACATATATATATATATATATATATATATATATATATATATATATATATATATATATATATATGTATATATATATAACAGCAGATATATATTTTCCACTCTAAACATCTCTATAAACATTTATTCAATAAATAAACTCAGTACATGATCTTGGTAATTACAGGAAATGCAGATCCTAATTGGAAATGCTTCAAGTTTTAAATATATCTGTTTTGCGTGCATTTATAATATAAATAAATAGGTAACAAAAATCATGGAACGAATTATCATCATTTACTAAACTTTTGTTAACACATTATTCATAATAGCACACCACTTTTTGTAAAATTCGTTTAAGAAATATCCTATCTACTCTATAAGCGAAGGAAAAACTTATTTAAAAGATATAAAGCCCTATGACGATTGGTCTGGTGCACATCATCATCACATCAGCTCATATATGACCCACTGTTGGGTTCGAACCTCCTCCATAGTGGGAGAGAAATTGACCTACTGTACCGCCATGGTCAGACGTGTTGGTATAGGGTTTTGTTTCGAGTTTTCCTTCTCTTGCATAGATGTTATATGCGTTTTATATCCCTTAGTCGTCTTATACGATCACCCACGGGTAAGACAGGGTTGGTGAATTGTATTCTTACTCCGTCACCACACAGAAAACATAAATGCTCTATTGAATTAATCTTGACTAGTTTTTATCAGCAAATCAAATAATTAGATGAAAAGAACCTTATAATACTCCTCCGTCACCACAGGGAAAATTTATTTTTGGTCTGGTTCGCGTTAAATGAATGGTTAAGTTTTCTCCCATCATAAAGAAGGCTCAAAAAGTATAAGATGAAAACACTTTCTTTATTTATATGTATCTCTTACACGAGTGCTTGGAATTATTACATTAATTTCCACTTCATCCACTGTTAAATCAGCCTATTGTTGTCCACTATTAGATTCAGGCCTCCCCAAAAGAGGATAATGCCATACTCGCCACGCGTGGCAAGCGAGTTGGTGTTATAAGCTTTCCAGAAGAGCGCTGTTGCCTATTGGCAAGTGAGAAGTGGGTACATTATGTATACTTAACCATCCACACGGGGTGATATATATATATATATATATATATATCATTATCTCAGCTCATATATGTCCCATTGCTGGGCTAGAGCCTCCGCCTCAATACCCTTCTATTGACCATTTGACCTACTATATATATATATATATATATATATATATATACCACGCTGATCATACATATTGGTGCAGTGTTTTGTTTTGAGTTTTCCTCCTCTTGCACAGATGTTATAGAATAGAATAGAAAATTCTTTATTTGCGCACCAGTTACAATGAAAAACTTCACTTAAGAGCTAGTCTACTATGTAATGTACAAAGGGCGGCCTTATCACTTTCAGTGATCTCTTCCAGGCAACCTCAGGATGAAGCTGACAGAAAAGAGATGTGGTAGGTAGTTTGCTACTGATTTAAAATGTAAAAGGGCAAATATATATATATATATATATATATATATATATATATATATATATATATATATATATATATATATATATATATATATATATGTATATATATATATATATATATATATATATATATATATATATATATATATATATATATATATATATACCTATATACATATATATATATATATATATATATATATCATCATCATCATCAACCTGCTCTTATCCCAATTTATTTGGGGTCGACGCAATATGTCTTCTCCTTCCATACAACTCTATCAGACGTCATCTCTGTGGTCACTCCTTGTCTATCCATGTCAGGTTTCACGCAGTTCATCCATCTTTTCTTCGGTCTTCCCTTACCCCTTAAGCCTTCAACATTCATGCTTAAAGCTTTCCTCACAACATTACTTTCATCCCTTCTCATCACATGTCCATACCATGTCAATCTTTCACTCCTTAATTTTTCCGTCACTGGCGCAACTTTCAAACTTCCTCTTATATGTTCATTCCTTATTTTATCCATTCTTGTCACACCACACATCCATCTCAACATTCGCATCTCCGCTACATGCAGTCGTCTCTCATCCGTCGCTTTTATCGCCCAACATGCTGATCCATACAGTACAGCAGGTCTTATTAGGCTTTTATATATTTGGCCCTTTAATTTTAGGGGTACTTTGGGGTCGCATGTTGTACCCGTGACCTGCCGCCACTTCATCCATCCCACATCAATTCTGTGCTTCACCGCACGATCCAGGTCGCCATCGCTTTGGATAAGAGAACCGAGGTATCGAAAGTTCGAGCATACTGGGATTGGTACTCCATCCAAAGTTATGGGTGTAAAATTGGAGAGACCGCCGAAATCGCAGAACATGTATTCTGTTTTTGGTCTGCTGATTTTCAAGCCTACATTCTATATACATAAAAATAAAAAATAAGAGATATATATATATATATAAAAATAAAAAATAAGATATACACATACATATACCTACACATATACATACATATACACATACCTACATATACACATACATAAACACACATGCATACATACACACACAGACATACATATATACACATACAGATACATACATACATACACACATACAGATACATACATACACATATACATAAACACGTATATACACATATTTACAGAAATCTGCACGCCTGAAATAAGTTGGTATATTATAACGACAAGTAGTGATCCGTCAACATTTTTCTAAATATAGGTAAAGTTTTCGCTTGGCGAATAGCAACGGGTAATGCGTTCCACAACACAGTGGCCTTTACAGTATACGACTTAGCAAAAAAATCTGTGCAGTGAGTTGGTATCAAAGAGTAAAATTATATTAACTGAAAAAGAGTGGCAACTCGATGGTAAAATATGCATGTATGGAAAGTGCTGTTACCTAGAGCTAAGGCGGTGAACTAAAGTTGAAGTAATATACATATATACCTACGTATCTACATATTGAGTGTATGTAATTATATAGGATTTTTCTTTACTATGAAACCTACCCTGAAATATAAAAATAACATATCAGCTGTTAACGAAACGGCAATAGTATAAACTTAATAATGAAAATTGAGATAATTTCCAGAAAGAACATTAATAATCGAAAATAGATTATTGACAATAAGTACATACGCTAGGAACAAAAAATAACAATTCTCAGTTGTCAAAGTTTTGACAATTACAACAAAATGGCAGCTATGTTTGTACAAACAATCTGTAGGTGGCGCGACGATCAGTAAAAATAAGTAATGTTTTAACTGTGCCCCCCCCAGGTTGGTATCTTCAGCTTCAAATTTTCAGAGGACCTCAGGCATTTCGCATGTGTGTCATGTAAGTACTTAAATCGTTCTTTAAGATAGAAGGGAGTTGTTGGGTTAAATAGAACATTATATAAAAATGTAAGTATATGAATATTCCGGCGAAGGCGAATGGGCAACCACTTGAGCTTATCCCGAAACTCAGAGTCATGGTCATATTTACGTAATCCATAAATAAAGCGTATGCAGAAATTTTGGAGACGTTCTAATTTGTCAAGTTGTGCCTCCGTAAGATCAAGGTAGCTGACATCAGCGTAGTCAAGAATAGGGAGTAGAAGAGTTTCTGCTAGCATAATCTTGGTGGCGATTGGTAGAAAGTTTCGTATCCTCCGCAAGGCTTTAGCTGACGCGTACAGTTTGCGGCTAGTATCTTGTATCTGTGGACTCCAAGATAACGTACTATCAATATAGATGCCTAGATCTTTAACTTTTTTGCTAATTGGTATAATATTTCCATCAAATTCAACTGGCGATATTTCTGACCAAGCAATCTTAGACAACATGTTCTTAGACAGATGTTGTATGCATTATATTCCTAAATCGTGTTTTACGACATCTACGGACAAAATAGGAGGTACTGAATTTTATTCTTACTCCATCACCAGACGAAAAGATGAATATGTATATTAAAAAAATATCCTAAGTTCTTCTTCTTCTTTTTATGTATTGGCAATCAGCTACTTAAATGAGCCATTGTTGCCAGTGTCGAGTTATAATTATCTTCAAGTTTTTAGTGTCTTTAGATTAGTCATTGTCCGTCAGTAAGTCAAATTGTCGCCATCAACAGTGCTATGGCCACACTGTTAATGGTATCTTGTGGGAATTTTGATGGAAAAAGAAAACGTTGTAAAGCACTTTTATATGATATTCACTAATCTCAGCAGTTCAGTCACATCACATTACATAAAATACCATAAAAAAATATCTAATATAACACGTTAAAACACTAAAATATCGAATATAATACAAGAGCACCACATGACGTTTTAGATTCCCGCCAAAAGTCCCCTATCCTAAGTTTATGTATGATGATTAACTAAAGATACAGTTCTCCAACTCTTCCTTTCAGCTAAAAAAAAACAACTAACTGAGCAGATCACATAACTGCAATAGAGGGCAATCTTAATCTAGTAATCTAATCCTATTCGAACTGGTCTGACCAGTACTATATCTCATAGTAGGTCAATTTCGTTCCAATTATGGAGTTATAAGACCATTAGTAGGACATTTATGGATTAAAGAAGAAGAAAAATATGTGTTTTTATTGTAACGTATAATAGTATATGACTCATTCAGAGCTTTACATGTTTATATGTGTACGTGTATCTGGTATATTTATAAACAGATTTATTTTATGAATAAATGTTTTAATAATACATATGTATGTAGCTACGTGAAGTGAAATAGAGCACGTGAGCCGAGATCAACAAACTGTTTCGTGATAATAAACAGGATTGTTCAAGAAGTATATCGCTATTTTTTTTTGTTTATTTTTATACCTAGTATATATGTACATATAAAAATACAGACACACTTGTTGTTGTGCTGTATCTATCATCTTCTATTTGAGTGATCTTGCCGCCTACGACAAATCTTCTAGTTTCATTAACTTGTTGAAATGAAATATACTGTACCCTGTTTTGGACCAAAATTTTTATTATGACATGGTTAATATTCTAAAAGTCTAGTTAGGCAGTTCATGTTTGCTTGTCAAACAAAAACAGTTCGTACCGGTTTTTTTTTTTTTAAATTTAGCGCCCTTATGGGCAGGCTATAGTCAGTCGACCTTACTGCCTTGTCTTCCGTATTAATTTTCTTCATATATTATTTATCACTTCTTCAAATTGTACCTAATTAGTCCTTGATAGTCACTGTCCGTTTGTAAGTCAAGTCGTTACCATTAATTCGCCGCTGATAACCAAATTAATAGTGACGTTGAGAATTTTGGGAAAATATGAAAATACTACATGTATATTTACCACTTTAGCCACTATTATAACATATTCACTACACTTCAGCACTTCTAAAGTTAGTATCATATTCCATAAAGTGTTTTCCAGTTATATATTTAATAAATCCAATAGTGTTTTCCAGTGTTATATTGAATAATTCTGCTGGTATTTTATGAAATATGATAGTTAATGTGCTGAAGTTTTATTTTTGTATTCACTACGAATATGGTATAATAGTGGTTTACATGTTTTTTCTTTTTTTGTCAAAATGCCCCATAAAATCATTGATTTGGTTATCAGCGCCAAATTATTGGTAACGACTTGACTTACTGATGGACAAAATACTATTAAGGATAAATAATATGAAAAAGTGATAAATAATATATGAAGAAAATTAATACGTAAGGGAAGGCAGTATGGTCGACTGACTATAGCCTGCCCATAAAGGCGAATAAATTAAAATCTTATATATATCTGTTTTTAAAATAAGAATATATACTAGGTATCACAGACTAAGTAGTAATACTAGGTATATTCAACTTCTATAAATAAAGATAAGAACAATATAAAGATGAATGTAAGTACAAGATTACATACATATAATTTATTAACTATGGAATGGTAATGTAATGTAATATAAAATATATCTTCAGATAAATTATTGCAAATTAACGCAATACTCACCCTATGACCTCAAAGATGCATACGGAGCCTTGCAAATAATATCTGGTTTTGTACATACAACAAAATGTTATTTAATATTATTATTGTAACATGGGGAATAGAAACTGCGGAATACAAGTAACAAGTAATTTGTATAACTGTACTTCGCATATTGGTACATTGAATGTATTATTTACAAATATAAGTGAAGGGAATGCCCGTTTATGATCAAGAATCATAAAGCCGGAAATGTAAAGTCTGTCATTTAAAAAATTACTATGTATTTTTGTTCAGGTAATCATATAACGGTTGCCGTGAATTGCAGAGGTTATTTTTAAATAAAACATACCTACCTACACATAAACAGCTACTTATATTATCAAATAAACAGTAGGTACTAATACCTACTCAAATAAACAGCTACTTATCTTGGTAATTACAGCACATGGAATAGTCAAAGGAGTAGATTTTTAGGTTACTAATATACAAAAAATATTCAAAGACTCGACTAAAACTTCAGAATATCTCTATCTTTATATATACAATATAACTCTTATGTGT
Organism: Lymantria monacha; assembly: GCA_905163515.2. NCBI lineage: Eukaryota > Metazoa > Arthropoda > Insecta > Lepidoptera > Erebidae > Lymantria > Lymantria monacha. The sequence goes on along the minus strand of LR991098.1, from coordinate 11,917,736 downwards.
ATATATTGATATTTTTTGTGTATGTTCAAGTGGATTCGAGAATGGTTTAGATTCGCAATTGTACCTGGTAGATGGCACTGCGGTCGAGTTGTGAGATTTTTACTTTTCATATATTGTCTGTTAGGCGGAACGAAGTTTGCCGGGTCCGCTGGTATTAAAATAAAAGCTTAAAGTTTCTACCTACACTTTATTTTATTCTAAATATATTTACCATTCTGAATTAAAACGATTCGTTCCAGCAAGAACAAAATGAAGTATATAGTAGTATGGATCATTGATTTGTTACTTTATTAGAACAACGCATACTTCAATGATCATCGTTTCGTTTTTGCTGTTACAGATTATTTGTTTTCGCTTATTGCTTTGGAATGATAAAGAATGAAAAGTGACTATAATTGCTCTTATCTTCCTTCTATAATTATTCTTTACGAAGCTACTAACTGAACTATAACATCTTCCTTTTGACAGATGTAAAAGAGCATAGCTTAGTAAAATCGGTGAGGCTACAGTGGTATAAGAAGGCAATCCGCCCACTGTAGAGGAGGCTTGTGTACAAAATATATGTCCTTTTTAATCATGGGATCTTCGTAGTTAAGATGCCCGGTCCTTTGGGAGGCTTACATGGGGATATGGATCCAACACGAAGAGGCCTTTGGAGAAATTTAATCTAAATATTGGGATGGGACATCTACTGATGACATTCCACGTCTGCACATAACATTCGTGGAATGCCAGCAGTAAGTGTAAAACTATTGTGTGATGATGGTATCGAATATATAAATATGGGAGTGGGTGCTTAGTACGTGCTTATTATTGTTTAAAGACTATTAATAACATCAAGGATTAATTATATTAATAATATATTATTAATATCAAGATAACTATTAACCGCTCTACATTCAGTTACGATACCATTCAAAAACATACAATAAACAGACACAAATTATATCTAAACTCAAAACAATAATATATGGATGGAGAAAACAATTGTCTTATGTAGAGATCGAATTCACGATACTCATCTATACCTATATCATCATTCGCCGACTCTTATCTCAATTACTTGGGGTCGATACAATATGTACTCTGCTTCCATCGTACATATTGCAAAAGTTACTGGCAATAGCTTTATGACCGGCTGCCTGCCAGACGTCAACCCTCCTTGGGAATGCAATCGTTGATCCGACGGCATCATGTGGAGTTGGCCCAGATTCATGAAGCTCTTAGTCGTCTTTTACGACATCCACAAGCTAAGTAAGAGTTGGTAGTATTCGTCGCCGCTTCCACACAGCAGTCATTCACTCATCTATACCCACATGTGGGGTGAAAAAAAGGAGATATTTTCGAGCATACTTATGCCACGATGTACGATACTTTAGCTTTTCGCAGTAATTTTATGGAATAACATATTTTAAACGAACTTACCAGATTATTCATATTGAAACTAGCAAATACAAATGGCACGCCATTTGCGTCATCATTCCAATCATAGACTTTCGATTACTGCATACGCATGCTAAAATTAGTTTTATTTGTGAACATCTAAGTGGTATGCCTCAGTAGTCTTGAGTTATAAGTATCCACGCAGTCGCTAGACTCTGCCATACCAATCCTAGGTTAGGTCAAAAGAAATGTTTAAGATATTTTGAAACAGGATGAGAAGAAAAGAAGAAGGAAGTCTGAGACGGTCGTTGTCATAAAAGATGATTAAGTTAATAAAATTATAGAATGCTGTACTGCTAATGAACGAAAACTCCCTTTTATTTTGTTCACGCTGTTGAAATGCATTACGCACGCTGTTGAAATGCATACGCACTATCCGCTTCGGTGAGTCCAGTCAGGAGGAATTTGTGTGAAACTCGCCGGTTATTGGGTGATCGGAATACCCATTAAAACTACAGTGGCCCCTTCCGCGCTTTTACGGGATGCCGGAGAGATCCCACACCTCGCGTTCCCGCACCGCGGCCTCCTTCATTGTCATGACGAATTCACAGAAGGAGGTCATCGACGTCCAGCACTTATTGTTGCCGACCATCACCTACATGATGGTCGGCAATGACAGGTCCAGTCCAAATTACGCCGAACGGACGCGGTGCTGAGGCCCCCAAGTAGGGCAAACTTCCAATGTGTGGTGCACATCGTCAATTGGCACACCACACTCATGGCATCCGAGGGCCCCTTCTCTTACAATTTTATGCAGGTACCTGCCGAAGATCCCATGTCTAGTAAGTACCTACACCATCCTAATAGTTAGGCTGCCGTGCCTTCTCATGAGCCAGCGGTGGAGATGTGACGCAACCGCCTCCACAGTCCCTCGCTCTGCTGCGAGGGACTCCAGATCTTCCCTCTACCGCCGGATAACTTACCTTCAGGTCACTTCTTCGGCTCTGCTCAGTCTCCTTGCGGAAAAGCTGGTACACTTACACCAACACCTCCGCTACCAGCGGGCTGTTGCCCGCCATATATTATTTCATATCAAAAGTATCATTCGATATAATATATAATCGTTATGTGGTGAGCTTAGAAGCCTAATTGACATCGATTAAGAAAATTACTTCTACCTCTGCTGTGATGACATCTTCATCGGCTCAATCATCAGAGAGCTGTGCATAAATAGTCTCATTACGTTCCCTATTTGTTATCAGCTACCAAATTTGGACGTGCTGAGAACTATTATTTCATCCATCCACCAGCCTGCCGACGTCCACTTTTGGATATATGTATGTAGCCTCTCTGCCAGGGGAGAAAATGCTATAATTGAAAATAAATCGTTCCAACTAGATTTCATCTCATCGTCATCACAGCCCATACATGTTCCGCTGTTGGGCTCGGGCCCCCTTCGTAATGGGAGGGAAATTAACCTACTATACCACGCTGGTCAAACGTGTTGGTATAGGGTTTTGTTTCGAGTTTTCCTTCTCTTGCATTGATATTATATGCGTAGGAATATAAAATTCCTTAGTCGTCTCTCACGATCCCATCGTGCTCCTTGACGATGTGGGCAAGCTGCTGGAGCGCATCCTCACTGCCCGCATCGTCCAGTATCTGGGAGAGGTGGGGCCCGATTTGTCGGACGTTCAATTCGGCTTTAGAAGGGGGCGTTCGACCATCGGGTCCCTGCTACGATTGAGGCAGACGGCCACGAAGGCTGTCGCCGGCGGAGGGGTGCTGTTGGCGGTGTCGTTGGACATCGCATTCAATAGTCTGCCATTCAGCTGCATCAGGGAGGCGCTCCGATTTCATGGGGTGCCCTTGTACCTTAGGCGGCTGGTGGCGGACTATTTGGAGGGGCGCAGTATCCTCTGCGCGGGTCCCGCAGGGGACATTGTGCGGACGCCCATGTCGTGCGGCGTTCCACAGGGATCGGTTCTGGGGCCGACTCTGTGGGACATCCGGTACGACTGGGCGTTGAGAGGGAGTCTCCCGGGCTGAGCTTGATATGCTATGCTGACGATACGCTCGTCACAGCCCGGGGCAGGACACTCGAAGAGGCGGCGAACCTGGCCACTCTCGGCATCGAGGAGATGGTCAGGCGAATCGAGGCGCTGGGGCTCAGGGTGGCCCTAAACAAGACGGAAGCCCTCTTATTCCATGGGCCCCGTGTAAGGCCGCCTATCGGCGCCTCAATAGTCGTCAACTCCATCCACATCGGTATCCAGGCCCATATGAAGTACTTGGGCCTGGTGCTGGACGGGCGATGGGCGTTCTGGGAGCATTTCCACCGAATTGCTCCCCGGTTGATCGGCGCGGCGTCCGCCCTATCACGGCTCATGCCGAACGTGGGCGGACCCAGCTTTGAGGGCCGACGGCTGTATGCGGGGGTGATCCGCTCGATGGCCATGTACGGCGCACCCGTGTGGGCGAGGTCTCTGACCTTCCGGCTGAGGGCTTTTCTGTGGCGCCCTCAGAGAATCATGACGGTCAGAGCCATCCGCGGATACCACACGGTGTCGACCGAGGCGGCAGGCGTGTTGGCCGGGACACCCCCGTGGGACATAGAGGCGGAGATGCTCTCCGACCTATACCGGTGGGTGACCTCAGTGCGCGACGCAGATGGCTCCCCATCGCTTAGCGAGAATGCCACCGTGCGCGAGGACGCCCGCCGAGACGTCATCGCTCGCTGGGCTACGCGGCTGGAGAGGCCTAGGCACGGTGTTCTTACCGTAGAGGCTCTCCGGCCCGTATTGACGGAGTGGATGGAGTGGCGGCACGGAGTCCTCTCTTTCCGGTTGGTGCAGGTGTTGTCGGGGCACGGGTGCTTCGGCAAATACCTGCACAAGATCGCAAGGAGGGAGTCGACTCCGTCCTGCCACCAGTGCGGCAGTGACGAGGACACGGCGCAACACACGCTGGAGGTCTGCGTGACCTGGGCCCGGCAACGCTGTGACCTCGTCGCTGTCATCGGTGCAGACCTGACGCTGCCGGCTGTCACGAAAGCGATGGTTGACAGCATCAGGAATTGAGACGCGGTCGCCGCCTTCTGCGAGGCTGTAATCTCGCAGAAGGAGGCCGCGGAACGGGTCCGGGTGGATTCCCGGGACCCGGGCCGCCGCCAGCGGCCGGGGTGGCGCAGGCGCGAGTATCTGCGCCTGATGCCGCCCTATCCGAGGCTTCGGGTGATCGGAAAGGGGAATTGTCCGGTCACCCGACGTGAGGCCACCGCGTGAGGACGACGCCCCGACGGCGAAAGCTGTCGGGGCATCGACAAGAGAGGAACCCGTAAGGGTATACCGCCGGGCGGGCCACCGAAGTCAAAGATCGGGTACCGGTGGCCCGCTCGCACGGCGAAAAGAGGAGTTTGCAGGGTGGGTCCATGGGTTTGCGTGCCGCCTCTTCTATCGCCCCGGACATTTTTGTCGGGGCGCGACCACATCCATGGCCCACCTTGCGGGGAAAAAAAAAAAAAGAAAAAAAAGTCGTCTCTCACGATCACCCACAGGTAAGATAGGGGGTGGTGAATTGTATTCTTACTCCGTCATCACACGGTTTTAGATTTCATCTATAGAAATTATATTTTTATCCGTGTTTTCAGTCAATGAAAAAAATATATATAATTTTAGTATGAAGGTACTGAAAGTACCACTGATACAGGCTGTGCAGTCCAGTTACATGGGCTGTAGAGGCTGTGTGCGACTGGATGATGGAATGTCGCCTTGGTTTGACGTCAATATCGGCGTTAAGCAGGGGTGCGTTCTGTCAGCCAGGCTGTTTATCATATATCTGGATAAATGTCTCCAAAGGCTGAACGATATGAATGTGGGAGTCCAGGTGAGCGACTCAGTGGTCACTGCTCTGCTTTATGCAGATGATGCAGTCCTGCCGGCACAGTCAGCGACTGACCTGCAGACCCTAGTCGACACAATGACAGAAGATTGTAAGAAAAGGGGTCTACGCGTGAATGTGAGCAAAACCAAAATAATGGTCTTTGAAAGAGATGAAGCCAGAACAGATGTAAGAGTAACAATAGGTAATGATATACTAGAGCAAGTGGATGAATTTGTATATCTTGGATGTGGATTTAGCCGAGATGGAAGGTACACCACTGATATAGAGCGAAGAGTGAATGCGGGAAATAAAGTGAACGGAGCGTTGGGGCAACTTCTCGGCAGCCACCACCTCAGCCAGAAGGCACGTGTAGCACTACATAACGCAGTGCTTGTCCCAACATTACTGTATGGAAGCGAGAGTTGGGTATGCAGAAAAGAGTATGAAAGTAAACTTAATGCGGTCGAAATGCGATCTCTGCGGAAAATCTGTGGAGTTAGGCTGACCGACCGCATTCGTAACGACGACGTAGAAGAGCGAGTAGGTATGAAAGAGAGTATTGGTGTAAAGATGCGAAAGGGAATGCTCCGATGGTTCGGACATGTGGAAAAAATGCCGAACGAACGTTTGGTTAAGAAGATATAGTTACAATGCGAAAGTGGAAGGATGTAGGTACCGAGTGAGACCGAGACTAACCTACCTAGACCAGATCGGTCATGTACTGAAGGAAGGTGTAGTCAAGAGTCTCTGAAACCGGCGAGCGTGTATGAAAAGAATTATGATTGTTGAGGAAGCGAGTGAAGTATGCAGAGATAGAGTTCTCTGGCACTCTGTTCTCTCTGCCTACCCTGCAAGGGATATGGCGTGATGATATGTATGTATGTATGTTAGTATGAAGGTAAATTGGGCCGCTGTTTTCATTAGTAGAAATAGTTCAGTAGGATAACCGAGTAGTCTTATCCAGATTAGCCCCGGTTCGAGCATTGGCTTTCACATTTTTTTATTGTTTTACCTTTTTTTAACTGATTTATATTTATTTTTCATTATCTCATCAATTATTTTTTAATATCCAAATATATTTAAAAAAAAAACACATATTACTAAAAAAAAGAGATAAGCTCGGTCATCTAGATATTATTATAGAAATAGATATTATTTTTTGTTACATTTCTTTCTGCTATAGTTTATAATATACTAGAGAAAAAATATGTCGAGTCACTTAGTTACGGTTTGACACGAATGTACCAGATCTTTTTTGTATAACATATCAAACGATATAATTTATTAATTTTATGGTAATGTAATTTTAATACTTATATAATATCAATATGTAAAGTGTGATATTGTATTATCAAACATTTCAATCAAATTTGACATCTATAGGCCGCGTTGGGGCCATTTTTACCCAACTGCGCGACGCAAAGGAGTGGTATTGTGTTTAACAGTCTATGTATGTATGTATGTTTGTATGTTCCTTTGAAGCACTATATAGACCAAACTCCTGGGCCGATTTTTATGATTCACACGTCAATCGATTCCTCTTAATCCGGCGAGTGTCACTAAAGATATGATGTTAACGAAAATTCAATATGGCGACTACTGGACGCCATATTAAGAAAATTAAAAAAATGAAAGTCAACAAACTATGTCGAGTTATCGTTGAATAGGTATTTAAAAATCATTATCAGTTTTTCTCAACATTTTTGGATTTGACTGGCCGTTTAGGATCTATATCGATTTAAAGTTTCGTAACAATCTTTCTTACATATAGGTTTTTTACACAGCAGAAATGTACAATGAAAAGACCAAAAATTCATATAACTGGATGTGGATGGACATATACTAAAGTATCTAGTAGGTATATTGTCCAATATACCATAGGTAGTCCTACCTAAAGTAGGCAGTAGACCCTCTCCAACTTCTAACGATTTAGTACTCAATTTCAGTATTTTAGGTTAGGTACTTACACATACATACATATATATATCATCACGCCATATCCCTTGCAGAGTAGGCAGAGAGAACAGAGTGCCAGAGAACTTTATCTCTGCATACTTCACTCGCTTCCTCAACATTCATAATTCTCTTCATACACGCTCGCCAGTTTCAGAGACTCTTGACTCCATCTTCCTTCAGTACATGACCGATCTGGTCTAGGTAGGTTAGTCTCGGTCTCACTCGGTACCTACATCCTTCCACTTTCGCATTGTATATCTTCTTAACTAAACGTTCGTTCGGCATTCTTTCCACATGGCCGAACCATCGGAGCATTCCCTTTCGCATCTTTACACCAATACTCTCTTTCATACCTACTCGCTCTCCTACGTCGTCGTTACGAATGCGGTCGGTCAGCCTAACTCCATAGATTTCCCACAGAGATCGCATTTCGACCGCATTAATTTTACTTTCATACTCTATTCTGCATATCCAACTCTCGCTTCCATACAGTAATGTTGGCACAAGCACTGCGTTATGTATTGCTACACGTGCCTTCTGGCTGAGGTGGTGGCTGCCGAGAAGTTGCCCCAACGCTCCGTTCACTCTATTTCCCGCATTCACTCTTCGCTCTATATCAGTGGTGTACCTTCCATCTCGGCTAAATCCACATCCAAGATATACAAATTCATCCACTTGCTCTAGTACATCATTACCTATTGTTACTCTTACATTTGTTCTGGTTTTTTTCCCCTTTTCTTACAATCTTCTGTCATTGTGTCGACTAGGGTCTGCAGGTCAGTCGCTGACTGTGCCAGCAGGACTGCATCATCTGCATAAAGCAGAGCAGTGACCACTGAGTCGCCCATCTGGACTCCCACATTCATATCGTTCAACCTTTGGAGACATTTATTCAGATATATGATAAACAGCCTGGCTGACAGAACGCACCCCTGCTTAACGCCGATATTGACGTCAAACCAAGGCGACATTCCATCATCCAGCCGCATACAGGCTCTACAGCCCATGTAACTGGACTGCACAGCCTGTAGCAGTTTACCGTTAATACCATACTCCGGTAAAATGTCCCAAAGTTCCTTTCGTACAACCGTGTCAAATGCTCTCTCCAGATCCACAAAACTGCAGAAAACCCTCTGACCTAGAGCCAGATGCTTCTCCATAATGTTGCGCAGAGAGAATACTTGATCCATGCATCCCCTTCCACTCCTGAAACCTCCTTGTGTCTCACACAGTAAACCATCGGACACCATCCTCATTCTCCTTTCAATAATTTTACCATACACTTTTGCTGCCAAACTGGTCAAGCTTATGGCTCTGTAATTTGCGCAGTCATAACGTGAACCCTTGTTTTTAAACAAAGGCACGATGACTGCGCTATTCCAGTCCCCGGGAACTATTCCCGAGCTCCAACATAAATTGAGGAGCAACAGGAACGCCTCCCAGACACAGGAGCCACCAAGCTTGATCATCTCGGCAGACACCATATCAATGCCCGCTGCCTTACCATTTCTCAAACTTCTTATCGCCCATTCAACTTCATCCATACTGATGCCATCGGAGGACGCCATTGTCGAATGTTGATCTACTAAACCACATGCAACACCGGCGCCAACCGTGGCATCCGCATACATATCGCCTAAATATTCACTCCATCGGCTTAACACGTCTTGTGTTTGTGTAAGAATGTCTCCACCTTTAGACCTTATTTTATTCATTCTGAAGGCTGACCAACCACCCCGAGACTTCTTCACCTCCCTCCAAAAGAGTTTGGTGTTACCCTCGAAGTTTTTAGTCAGCCTATCTTCTGCACTCATACTTGCTCTATCACGTTTCTCTTTCACTAAGGCCTTGGTGTCATTCTTACATTGCCGATATATTTCTTTCTTCTGTTCAGTCATACTGTCATTCAGATTCAAAGAAGAGGCATAGTCCAGCCACGTTTTCTTCTTTTGCTCTACGGAAGCTGCCACTTCCGCATCCCACCATGCATCACCATTTGTTTTTCTATGCTTCTTTGAACTTCCACATACTTCTTTCGCTGTATCTACCATACTCTCTTTCAATACTCTCCAGCATTCTTCAATGTCCGATTGCGGCTGGCTTGCCATCGTCAGCCGTTCTCGGACACCCTCTGCATACTTTTCTCTTACACACTCTTCTTGCAACCTTTCAACCTTTATTCTTTCAAGCCCTCTGAAGTTTACACGCTCTCGCCAGTGCCTCCACTTTCTGAACAGACCACTAAATCTCGCAATAACGAGATAGTGGTCCGTATCAACTGTGGGGTCCCTGTAGGCTCTTGCGTCCAATATTTTGCTTCGGAGGCGACTATCTACCAAAATTAAATCTATTATACTTTTCTGTTCATTCCTTCTCCATGTATACATATGGATGTCCTTATGTTGGAAAAATGTGTTTGACATAATAAGGTTTCTCTACATGCATACATCCGCTATGAGCCTACCTGCGTCGTTCACTCTCTTATCACCGAATGGACCAAGTACGTCCTCATAGTCGGGACGCTTGGTCCCCACCCATCCGTTCAAATCTCCGCATATAATCACGCGGTCACTGGTTTCTGCCATATCCAGAACTTCCCTAACATTATCCCAAAATTTCTCTTGGTCTGATGCCACCGAGGATTCTACGGGAGCATATGCTACAACCATGAATACCTTGGTGACACCTAGTTTTATACGGACCCAAAGAAGTCTGGGATCATACATTCCGTAATCCTTCACACCTGAGGCCAAGCGAGAGGACAACAGCACTCCTACCCCCATGCTGGCTCGATCGCTCTGTGGTACACCAGACCACAGAGCCATCCCGCCACCAGGAAGATCGCAGGTGTCGCTGCCCCTTCGCTTGGTCTCTGTTACACAGAGCACGTCTAGCTGTTTGTCCGTCATGACGGATATCAGCTCGTGCAACTTACCTTCCACACAACCTCTTACATTCCACGTGCCCACCCGGCACTCTGCTCTCCTCGACTCGCCTGACTGGGCAAGGCGTGATGGGTGGCGGCCCCCATCGCCGCAACTGCCGATGTTCGTACCGACGGGGGCGGGTCGGTACGCGTCGCCTCCGGGGGACGCCCTAACCCGCATTGCGGTACGCATATCGAGCCAGATTAGCAGTCTAATTAGACTGGCAGGGGACGCGAACGAGCACGCTCCGGACTATGCCCCCCTAAGGTACTTACATACTTATTAATAAATAAAATAACTATAGCTACCTAGGTATTCATAACTAAAAGGTATAAAATAAAAAAAATAATTAAAAAATCAAAAACCCGACTGCGTAAAAAGTAACCCAAACTACGTACATGATAAAAAAAACTGAAAAGAAAAAAAACAAGCACTTAGATGTCCGGTGGTCTAGAATTCTATAATATATCATTGAATAAATACTATTGCAGAAAATAAAATATATTTTAATAATAGAACATGACAACTGAACAGTCGGGATCCACTGAAAAATTAGATTGGCTGTCGATTAGATTTGCTGTCGAATAATGGATATTTTATTTTCTGCAATAGTATTTATTCAATGATATATTATAGAATTCTAGACCACCGGACATCTAAGTGCTTGTTTTTTTCTTTTCAGTTTTTTTTTATCATGTACGTAGTTTGGGTTACTTTTTACGCAGTCGGGTTTTCCAGGGCGATGCTCGACAGCGTCAGAACTGGGACGCGGTCGCAGCCTTCTGCGAGGCAGTAGTCTCGCGGAAGGAGGCGGCGGAGCGCGTGCGCGAGGAGCGTCTCCTCAACGACGCGAACCGCCGCCGGCGACTGGGGCGGCGTAGGCGCGATTACCTGCGCCTGATGCCGCCCTAGCCGAGGCCGCGGGGGACTGGACCGGGGAATTAGTCCGTTACCCGCCCAGAGGCTGACCGCGCGAGGAGGGACCGACGTCCGCCCCGGCGGGGAGGAGGACGTCGCTCAAGGGGAGGGTACCTCTCAGGGGGTATTCCGTCGGGACCTGACGCTGCCGGCTGTCGCGAGAGCGATGGTCGACAGCGTCAGGAACTGGGACGCGGTCGCCGCCTTCTGCGAGGCTGTCATCTCGCAGAAGGAGGCGGCGGAACGAGTCCGGGAGGAATCCCGCGACCCGGGCCGCCGTCAGCGGCCGGGGCGGCGCAGGCGCGAATACCTGCGCCTGATGCCGCCCTAACCGAGGCCTCGGGTGATCGGACCGGGGAATTGTCCGGTCACCCGACGTGAGGCCACCGCGTGAGGGCGACGCCCCGACGGCGAAATCTGTCGGGGCGTCGACGAGAGGAACCCGCGAGGGTAAACCGCCGGGCGGGCCACCGAAGTTAAAATCGAGTACCGGTGGTCCGCTCGCACGGCGAAGAGAGAAGGTTTTACGGTGGGTCTATGGGGTCACGCGCCGCCTTTCCGTCACCCCGGACCGATTCAGCGGGGCGAGACGCACCCATAGCCCACCAATAAAAAAAAAAAAAAAAAAAAAAAAAAAAAAAAAAAAAAGGGGGTATTCCGTCGGGCCGGCCACTGACGACAAGTTCACGCTGCTCCAGTGGCCGGTCGACGTAGGCGAGGTTCGTGGGTGGCTCACGGGTATGCGTGCGTATGCCCCTCTGTCGCCCCGGACGGAGTGGTGCGAGAGGAGCGCCGACCATAACCCACCCCTAAAAAAAAAAAAAACGCAGTCGGGTTTTTGATTTTTTAATTATTTTTTTTATTTTATACCTTTTAGTTATGAATACCTAGGCAGCTATAGTTATTTTATTTATTAATAAGTATGTAAATACCTAACTATATATAGTTTTTCGACTGAAATTGAGTACTAAATCGTTAGAAGTTGGAGATGGATGAAAAATTAGATTGGCTGTCGATTAGATTTGCTGTCGAATAATGGATCCCGATTGTTCAGTTGTCATGTTCTATTATTAAAATATATTTTATTTTCTGCAATAGTATTTATTCAATGACATATTATAGAATTCTAGACCACCGGACATCTATGTAAGTGCTTGTTTTTTCTTTTCAGTTTTTTTATCATGTACGTAGTTTGGGTTACTTATTACGCAGTCGGGTTTTTTGATTTTTTTAATTATTAATTATCATTGCGTAAGCTGACTAACTTGTTTCAGATTACATACCATATCATGAAATGTTACCCATAGACTTGATACTACCACGGGCAAGGTCAATTATCTGCACAAAATCTCCTAAAAAGATATTTATTGATACAACATTCATACAGAGAGATTATTGAATTATGCACATTCAGCCTAAATCCATAATAAGGCAACCATTTGAGTTATAAATCACGTTTTCAATTTCATCATCATCATCTCAGCTCATACATGTCCCACTCCTGGGCACGAGCCTCCTCCATAATGTGAGGGTAACTGACCTACTATACCACGCTGGTCAGACGTGTTGCGTATAGGGTTTTGTTTCGAAGTTTCCTTCTCTAACATAGATATTAATGCGTTTTATATCCCTTAGTCGTCACGTTCGATCACCCACGGGTAAGATAGGGGGTGGTGAATTGTATTCCTAATCTATCACCACACGGAAAATTTAATATTACAATATTGATTGTTTTCAATTTAATATTACAATATTGATCTTTAAATTGTATATATTCCTAACTATCTATGTTTGTATACTGCCTCCTGGTCAGCAAAGCATTACATTAACAGCTCGAATTACAAATATATACACAGCTAAGTTATTTGATAGGTAAACATATATACAATACTAGGTGTTAGAACAAATACTGTTATTTTAGAGATGTAAGAAAAGAGTGTGATTATATTAATATGATTTTAACACTACGTTTTATACAAACGAATTGAAATCAATTAAGCAATATTTGGGCAGTCAGGCAAATCATTTTGTCCAACATCCCACAATATTTGTGAAGAATGCTCTGTGACTAATGTCAATGTAGGGTGATAAACGACACAGATTCAATTTCTTAATGCTGGTCTCGTGGAGAAACACGTAGTGTAGCATTTGTTGGGACTATATTTAAAAGTCGCCCCGGACGGAGTGGTGCGAGAAGAGCGCCGACCATAACCCACCCATAAAAAAAGGACTATATTTAAAAAGAATAGAAGAATAGTAGTTGCCTAATCCTAGCAACGGCCATGATGAAGAAAATTGCCAAATGTGACTGGCCTTATCAAACGACGCACCTTATTTCTGAATGCTCATTCATGTTTGTATGAGTAAGTGAGAAACTTCGCCGTATGTTGATAAGAATACAATTGCTACCATTTGCTTGCCTGTAGAAGTCGTAAAATTCACCGAGGGATGACCAAGAGAATGTGCAGCAGTGCAGTGCATATAACTCCTTATTGCGATTGACAATCCCCTTTGCCAGGCGTGGCTTATTTTTTTAAAGCCTATTGCCTATACTAAGGAAATAATCCTATTTATCTTAATATATATAAATTACGTGTCACGTTGTTTGTCCGCGATGGACTCATAAAGTACTTAACCGATTTTAACCAAATTTGCACAGCATGTGTAGTTTGATCCAACTTAAAAGATAGGATAGCTTAAATCTCAATTTATAGTAATATTATTTTATTGCAAATTATTTGTCTAATATTTGACAGTCAAAATCATATGTTATATCAAAAGGATTTTAAAAGATGGCGGAATCTGTTGACTGGATTTAGTAAGTATTTAATAGATGGCGCTATGGTAAATGTACAAACGCTTCATATAAGCTAAAATTTGTTAGAATAAACAAAAAGAGTTACTGAGGCTAACCTAAGCCACAGCAACGCGTGGCCCAGTCTGCTAGTACAATTATATAACAATTCCACCAAAGAACAACCGTGCCATGTGACATTTTAAGCATAAAGCCCATCTCTAGCAGTGGATGGTGAGAGGCTGAATGGTAATAAGGATGAAGTAATGATGATAAAGTTGAAGTTAAAAAAACAAAGATAAATCGATCCATTTATCAGTATATCAGCATAGAGGATTGTATTTATTACTCACTTTTATATGGAAACCTTGCCACCATCGCCATCCTTGCAGACGGGTATTACAGCTGTCTTTATGAGTAGAATTGTTACAAAGTATGATGACAGTCTTATTATTACCCTAGCTTCTTAGCGTCAACTGTTTCACCAATAACTGCCTTGCTACCATTAGCCTACATATTAATGAACTGGAAGCTATCTCTTATTGAAATGAAACTTATAATGCGACTTCCAACAAGGTTGCGTCAAACGTTTAACGCAATAGCACTCGAACGCTTGTGCGTAGTTTACCTGTTACAGGCCAGAGCGAGCGTTAGCAACGAGTAACGTCCAATATTCCAACGCAAGAGGAACAGAGAAAGAAAGATACACAAGAATAGAAAGTAAGAGAGAGAAAGAGAGTGAGTCGGTAGATCCCAAGCACATGCGCGTGATATTCTTGCTATGCAGCGAAATAAACAGTGTGAGCGTCGTGAAATTAGCTGAAATACATACTTGTTCTATTTTAATTTATAATATTCATTATTTTCATAGGTTTAAGTTTTCACTTCTGTCGGCAGTCTTAATGACAGCTTTGTGTTTTGTCTTATTTTTCCTCTTATTTTATCATTTCATATGCTGCTCTATGGGACACGAGCTGCTTGCTTAATGGGAAGCTTAACGACCTACTATCCTATGCACTGGCCAGACGGGTTAGATTGAAATTTTTAATTTCAGGTTTAGTTTCGAGTTATCCTTCACTTGTTGTGAAATCATCTGCCACATCGTTAAGTCATCTTTTTTCGACGCCCGTGACAGATGTAAGTATGGTGCATTAAATTGTTACTCCGACAACAGATGGAAAACCAACGCCAAAAGTGCTGCTAACTTTTTCTGATGCTCTTCTGTACAATTGGCGCCTCCTGTAAAAAATAGGTGGTGAAACTGTATAACCT
Source organism: Lymantria monacha (assembly GCA_905163515.2). Taxonomy (NCBI): domain Eukaryota; kingdom Metazoa; phylum Arthropoda; class Insecta; order Lepidoptera; family Erebidae; genus Lymantria; species Lymantria monacha. The sequence continues at coordinate 11,902,604 of LR991098.1, read as the reverse complement.
TTAACACTTCCCACTTGTGGCAGTATTATATATAGTTTAAGAAATGAAAAAAAAACACCTTATCCCCATTTCTCTGATTTTCTTCGGTGTAAATAATAGTTATCTAAAATTATTAAATATTCATTAATATTACACTAATACTTTCTTCTCAAACAGCATTTACTTACCATTTATTGTCTGGTAATATAGTGGAAGAAATAACACTAGAATCGCCAAGTTTCGTACGGTCGTTGGTCATAGCAGTTAGTGTTATAAATGTCCCAGAAGACTATTGTTCCCTCTAGCAATCTTTCGGCCAGTCTAAAACTCGCACGAGAAAATAAGAGTTGGGCACATATATCGACTTATTATCTCTACTACTCTCTCTCTACTCTATGTACTATTAGCAGTAGTTGGATTATATTTAGGCATATTCCTATAAATAGCGACCTTGCGGGATCGATTTTCAGACAGGTTATGTTTGTTTATACAAACATAGATCCGTAGATGGTTGTCTGAGTGTAATTTGTAATTATTAATTGCACGTTTGCAAATTTCACCTTCCAAAGATTTATTTATTAGCAGAGTTTTGTTTCTTTTTTTTTCATAAATAAACAATTCAGCCGATGCAAATGTATTATAAAATAATGATTACTAATACTGATATATTAAATTTTATATCTGTATTTTGTCTAGAGCTAACAAATAACAACATTTGTCTGCATTTTCAATGCATCTCGCATACGTCAAAGTCGATGTTGCTGTTTTCATGAACAAAAAATGACATTTAAACATAAAAGGACATTACAGTCACGAGTGACTGGTTCCAGTGACCATTTAATTTGACGTAAACTAATTGTTCATAACTTTATAAGGTACATCGCGTAGGTATTGTAATGTTATGGTTCGCGAAACAAGACTTAATTTATATTAGGTACAGACGAGGTCTCGACAAGTTTTTTGTATCTTCGCGGTGATACGCCTTTTATAAAATCCATTGGTACCGTTTAATGTAAAGTCGCGGAGTCAATGAGAATATGTAGATTATATCTCGTATTGGAACGTTGCGTGGTGTTGTCTCGGGCAGGTACTCGTACGTATGGCGCGCCAAGCCCCGCAATCAAGGTAGATTTCTTTAACCATTACCGCTAATAATCGGTCGCCAGCTACTGTACGTTCTCAATATAATAATAACTCCCAGGAATTAACGTTCCGAAAACTTACGTAAGAGAACTTGAGTATATAGAAGTAAGTTTAAACTATAAACCTCTTATTATTAATTGTTATAGTCCAATTAATATTTTGCAAAAATCTCAATTTAATAAATTAATATAATTAAAAAACTGTAACAGTTATTTAATAATATAATACGAGCTTGTTTTTTAGGACTGTAACGTAATAAGCGCCCTTGAAAAGACTTCAACGCTTAACTGACACGAAGTTCATTGATCCAATGCTATTATCGAACATGCTTTAATCAGATTAATTTTAATAGTACAAACATATGAGTCGCTATTGCATAATTTAAAAATTATACAAATTGTTACTGGACTTTTCATATATGTAGTTACAAATATTTGTAAATTCATACAGTACCGGTTATGGAGATAATTTTAATTTATAATAATAGCTTCATCAAAATTAATGACTGGGAGGCAATTTTACGGACGAAAGAATTGTTTTTAATTTTTTTTAAACTTACATATTTTTTTTTGTAAATAGGTGATAAGGTAATAGATTAATTCTTATATTATATGCTTGACGTAGTATATTGTGTAGTATGAGTGATATAGGTGCACTTCCCGCACCGGTGTTGGTGGCGGTAGAGGCGGCTGCAGAAAGCGGAAGGCCGCGGGCCGGCGGGCCGGCGGGCGCGGGTCGTCGACACGGCTCGCCGCACGCTCGCTGCACTTGCAGTCGCGAGCCGTCGGGGCCGCGGCTCGTCGACCAGTCTCGACGAGTCAGTCCGCGTCGACTCTCCGATAGGGCAAGACCGGCGACAACGGCGCGGCTGTGGATGCGTCGCGCGCTGTCGGTCGGCGTCACTTGTTGCAGGCGCGGCGGCACGTGTCAGCGTCGGCGGTGGGTGTGCGCGCACGTGCCGCGACACAGCGCGCCCGCGCCGCCATGCGACGCTAGCGGGAGCATGCGGCTGCCGCTACTGCCGCTACTCGTGCTGCCGCTCATGTTAGCACGCCCGGCAGCAGGTCAGTCATATATATACATTGTAATTAATGATAAAACTTACGAACCGAACGGAATTGATACCATCGCCACTTCTAAATATCGGTCCATACATTACGAGTATAGCTTTTCCTTATTATACTATGGCGCTCTAACATGATGCTGATGATATAACCGCTTGATTCGAAATTCTACCATTTACAGCGAAGTATCGATAACTTAAAATGTATTCTAAATCATTTCGATAAATTATGGAACTCTTGATCCGATATTAACTGACACCGTTAAACCAAAGTAGTGTGTTTTACCACTTTTTGCCGCTTACCATCATGTAAAATGTTGCCACGCAGCTATGGTTTCTTTTGTAAAAAAACATATCTACGGCATCTGTAATCTAGCAACAACAATTGAATTATAGTAGGCTAAATCACTCTCAAATGAAAGAGATGCATGCATATGCTGATGCTTCAAAAAAGATAATATCGAGGAACACGAAAACCTTAAAATACATATATGTATAATTCCATTATCGCTCCATTCTCTGATTCCGTTACATAAATTACCAAATCTCAATAATTAATAGAATTATTATGAGAGAAATGAAATTATTTTAAATATTTTTTTCTGATAGACATATTTATTAAATAACTAACCACATATTACATTGTAGTAGTTTTTTTTATGATCAGCTTAATTATTAGCTATTAATTATCAGCTTAAAGATATTATATATAATATAAGTGTTATGTACGTGTGTGTCACTGAACATTTCCTAAACGGCTGGTAGGATTATGTTGATGTTTTTTTGTGTGTATTCAAGTGGATTTAAGAGTGGTTTAGAATCGCAATTGGGCCGGGTAGGTGGTGCTGCGATCGAAGTGCCCACTCTTTTTACTTTTCGTACATTGACTACTAGGCGGCACGAAGTTTGTCGTATCCGCTAAATAATATATAAAATTATCAGTCCTTCTATATAGACAACGTATAAAAAATATAAAAATATTAATAAATATAATGCATATTTAAAACGTAGTTACATTATTTTTTTTATTACATTTTTTTTTTTAATAATTTCAAATAAGTACTTTATACATATGTGTCATTGTTGGGATCGAGCCTTCCGCAATGTGAATAAAATTGACCCACAATGTCACGCTGCTCAGAAGGTTTGATATAGGATTTTATTTCATGTTTTCCTTCTGTGCATAGATTTGATTTGATATTATATTCCTTTTTTTTTTCTTCGCAAGGTGGGATCATGTACCTATGTAGTTGCGCCCCGGCAAATCGGCCCGGGGCGACGGAAGAGGCGGCGCGCAACCCCATGGACCCACCCTGCAAACACCTCTCTTCGCCGTGCGAGTGGGCCCCCGGTACCCGATCTTTGTCTTCGGTGGCCAGATGATATTATATCCCTTAGTTATCTTTTATTATAACCATATCGGCAAAAATTAAATTATGTAATTCAAACTATTTAAAGATACACACATACATACACACAAACACAATACAATAAATATACGGGATCGCTGAAAATCCTCAACGTAGTGACAGCAAAAGCTGAGCCAATTCCTGCCTTTCAGTTTTAATTTTCTTTTATTATAATTTCCTTGTTTTCAGTTTTAGTTTTAAAAAGGCAATAAATAATTATTTTTATATATTATTAATGTTTACTCGAGCTCTACTTAACTAATTCTTACTGTATTAGTTAGCTAAAAGAAATATTTATAATTATCCATCACTTGAACTATTCAATTACTCACTTCACTCGATCGTCTGTCATTACATCCGTAAAAAGAATACTTGGTGATATTAAACCATACGATTTAAGTTATACATCATCATCATCATCTCAGCTAATATATAATAATTCCATTTATTTCAGATTTACGTCATTATGTCCATATAAAAACTTAACTATCACAAGTAAAAATTAAAAAAAAACTAACTTTAAATTAAAATAAATTAAAAATGTTGAGAATTTTGTTCATTAATAAAGCAGATTATTACATGCTTGCTGTGTGGTAGCGGCTACGAATACTACCAACCCTTACTATGCTCGTGGATGTCGTAAAAGACGTCTAAGAGCCTTATAACGACCTGGGCCAACTCCATCTGATGCCGTTAGGTCGACAATTACATTCCCAAGGAGGGTTAACGTCTGACAGGCGGCCGGTCATAAATCTATTGCCAATAACTTTTACAATATGTACTATGAAAGAAGAGTACATATTGTATCGACCCCAAGTAATTGGGATAAGAGTAGGAGAATGATGATTGTTACATGCCAATTACAAATATCAATAAGATTATATTAAAATTTCAAAGTATATAAGGAATAAAAGATAAAAAAAAACATAATAAAATAAAATTACATAAAGTTAAATATTAATATCGATGTCAAATATGTAATGTCAATATTTTAAGTTAAATAACATAAAAAATAAATAAATAAATAACCGAAATTAATTATAATAATAATTGACATGTAGGCCATTCGCATGTCTCATAATGGGACAGCCAAATCGGCCTGCTATATATATGTACCACAGCTGAGCTCGAGCCTCCTGCACGCTAGGAGGGAAATTGACCTACTACACCACGCTGGTCAGACGTGTTGGTAGAGGGTTTTATATCACGTTTATCTTCTCTTGCATAGATGTTATATTCATATTTTATCCCTTATTGCTGTGTGGTAGCGGCTAAGAATACTACCAACCCTTACTTTGCTCGTGGATGTCGTAAAAGACGACTAAGAGCCTTATAACAACCTGGGTCAACTCCAACTGATGCCGTTTGGTCAACAATTACAAATTCCCAAGGAGGATTGACGTCTGGCAGGCGGCCGGTCATAAAACTATTGTCAATAACTTTTACAATATGTACTATGAAAAAAGAGTACATATTATATCGACCCCAAGTAATTGGGATAAGAATAGGAGAATGATGATGATGTTGTCCCTTAGTTGTCTTTTGCGATCACGCACTGGTAAAATAGGGAGTTAGGAATTGTATTCTTACTCTGTCATCACACGGACCATTATTAATAATCTTGTAATATTATGAGATTGAAAACTCTAAACAAAATTCTATATTAATCCTATATCTAAAACTAACTAGAGTAGCCCACTTCTCCTTACGTTATAGCGTGGACCTACATCCAAAAAGTTAATAAGGACGTACCAAAGGAAATTGTCCATTAATCTTGCCTGGGTAAATTATATCACCATCTTTTTTTTTTTTTTTTTTTTTTTGTTTTTTTTGGTGGACTATGGGTTAGTCTCGCCCCGCCAAATCGGTCCGGGGTGACGGAGAAGGCGGCGCGTGACCCCATAGACCCACCGTAAAAACTCCTCTCTCTTCGCCGTGCGAGCGGGTCACCGGGACCCGATTTTTAACTTCGGTGACCATTATATCACCATCTGCGAATGCAAACGCATCTGCATGCCTACGCGGCGTTAGAGAGCTACAGTTATAGTAGGTTATAAGTTCGCGAGCCAACTCTTCCGTCACCCCGGTCAGATCAGAGTTGACGTGGCCACTCCGTAGTCTGTTTTCAAATCATCATCACAGCCCATATATGTCCCACTGTTGGGCTCGGGTCTTCTACGTAATGGGAGGGAAATTAACCTACTATACCACGCTGGTCAGACGTATGGTTAAAGGGTTTTGTTTCGAGTTTTCCTTCTCTTGCATAGATGTTATATGCGTTTTATATCCTTTAGTCGTCTCTTACGATCACCCACGGGTAAGATAGGGGGTGGTCAATTGTATTCTTACTCCGTCACCACACTGATAAAAACGACGGTTTTCAAATAAAAAGAAAAAAGTGTGTAAGGCCTATGTCTAACGCAACTTATAAATGGATTACTTTTACTTATATATTCGACATAGGTTATGATTTAGAGTATTAAAAATATTTTCGTCATCCTTTTTCATATCCAATTGCCCACTACTAAGCTCAGGCTTCTTTGTTAACCAAACGGCATTAAATGGAGTTGGCCCAGATCGTTATGAGGCTCTTAGTCGTCTTTTACGACATCCACGAGCAAAGTAAGTGTTGGTAGTATTCGTAGCCGCTACCACACAGCTGAAGATGTACTTAAAATATGTCATTTAATATAAAAATACCTTCACATACACATATTGTTCAATTCATATAAGAAAGTTGCTTATTTCATTTATTACCATGCCTGAATACTCATCAATCGGCGATATGGATTTTTAGGTGTCTAAAAGCACCTAGATTTAAAAACTTATACCTAAAACAGTCAGATGCACCTTTCAGACTCAGGACAATACTTTGTGTATCGCACAAAGTATTGTCCTGCGTTGGAATTGAATCCTCTGCGACTCTATCTCTGCACTGACACGGAAGGTGAGTATTTTAACCACTAAGCCATCTGTGCAGACCTTTACTTAATCATCTTGTACGACACCCTCAAACTTAATATAAGTCCGCCAATATACGATTCCCAAGGTCCGCCAAGATATGAATTTCTATCAAGAGTTTATGAAATGGTCACCAATGGCGCGGATCGGATACCGGTGGTCGGCCTACATGACGTTAAGTACGTGCACCACTGGCTACAAGGTTGCACGCCGCGCCGTATCCTGTGTAGTCCCGGACGGATCGGGTAGGACGTCATCGTGCAATAGCATTTCACCAAAAAAAAAATTGTGAAGTAATGCAATAATAATATCCCTCTTTGATGATTTTTCCTCTCCCCTCCTCCTAGAAGTCGTCAAAGCCGGATGAGGGATCATTGAAAACATATAAATGTACTGCAATCACAACCCACTTGCCAAGCGTTATGGTATTAGCTCCTTTCGTAGGAAGGCCTTCGCCAAACAGTAAGCTATATGGATGGATATAATAATAATAATAACTAAACAAATTAAAACAAAAGCTGTGGTCTATCTTTTTTTCCTTAATATTAAGTAACGACTTTACAAACACGCTTATCTAACACATCACATTATCTTTTCAAAAATTTGCAAACTATACTAATGCTTAGTTCTTAAAATAAATTTTCAAACAGCTTGTGAACTTTAAATAATAATTGTACTGTATAATAATGTATTTTGAAATACTTTCAAATGCATCTGAATATTGGAATTCATTTGCCGAAGGTTTTTATTAATTATAATAATATGTTTCAAGTACATAAAGAATTTAAATTTTAATTATTTGCTTCTAGTAATAACCGGTTATTTCAATAGATGTCTCGATTATTTGATATGTCAAATTCAAATATATATATTTATATCTATATTTATCGACGTTTAAGATTAAAGATGTTGTATATCGAGAAATTATCATATGACAGTTCTATTTCTGAAACAACACGCGGAATGGAGGAGGTATCTTATATCTTTAAACGAGCAATTCTTGTATTTATATATATAATCTGGATCTTGGAAACGGCACCAACAATTTTTATGAAATTTAGCATGTAGGTGGTTTCGGGGGCGATTAATCGATCTAGCTAGGTTTCATTTCTAGAAAATATTGCTTTGTCTGTATTTTCAGGCAATAAAAAATATAATTTTTCATTGGCTGTCAACTATTAAAATATGAAGGCAAATTTTGACGCTGTCATTAAGAATAGACATAGCACAGTTGGAACATCGATTAGTCTAATCCAAACAAACCGGAGTTCGGTTCGGATCCTTAGTTTCCCTTTTTGCCTTTTTTATTTTTTTTATTATTTTATTAATTACTAACATTTGCCCGCGTCTTCGTCCGCGTAGAAGTCGAAAATGGTTCTAATAGATTTTTTGGGCTTACTACGTTATTAAGATTATTATAATTTATAAATTATTATGTTTAAATGTTTGTATATTTATAAAATATAATAATCTTTATAATAGTGTACGGATTTAAAGGTTTAATAAATATAAAAATAAAATGAAATTTTGTTATATATTATGGACACGAGGCTTTTTTCTTAGGAGGCTACGTTTTGAGCAGCTGCGCCGATTGACCGAGGCGATGGAAGGGCAGTGTGCGGCCCCATAACCCACCGTGTTTTGCATCGAAATTAGGCCGACCTCTGGTACCGCTCCCTTGACATCCGTGACCGGCCCGGGTTATCCTTTCGGGTATCATCACCATAGACGCCCCGGCAACAAACAACTGAGATGCCGAGGCGTCGCCCTCACGAGGCCCACCTTTCTGCGGGTGACAGACCAATACCCGGTCCATGCATTCGCGATACTACACCAACTAAAGTATTTATTTGTAAACAATATCTCTTGTTTTTCTTTCGGGTGCTAGAATTACCAGGCTACTATGTGAGTTTACTCTGAGGCATGTCACATACAACTGCTCATGGGAGAAACAGCTTTCTCTCAAGGCTACCCCTGCTACCTTAAGAATTTGACCACGAGCTTTGTTTATGGTCATTGCAAAGTAGACTTTGATGGCAAACTGCACTCTCTGAAATCGAAGAGGGAATTTGATGGTATTTGGAGAATCTTAGAAATAAATTAAGATTCTGCTCGAGAACAACCGGTAAGTATAGTTACCCCGATTACAAAACCTTCAAATGCCGTATTAATACAGTATTGGGACTTTCGAGACATTCTAATTTTAAAGAGTATTTCCATTGTACAAAGCTTTTATGGAAGTTCAACCTTTTCAGGGTTCCGTGCCCAAAGCATAAAACAGAACCCTATAACTGAAACTTCGCTGTCCGTCCGTTCGTCTCTCTGTTACCAAGCTGATGAACCTCATGAATCATGATAGTTAGACAGTTGTAATTTTCACAAATGATGTATTTCTGTTGCCGCTATAACGACAAGTTCTAAAAAAATAAAATAAAATAAATACTTAAGGGGGCTCCCATACAGCAAACGTGATTTTTGCTCCTTTTTGCTCGATATTTTTTTAATTTCTATTTTTATTTTTTGCATTTTTGATTTATTGTTTCATTATTTTTATTATATTTAAATATATCTTCCAAAACACATTAAAAAGAAAATACCGAGCAAGGCTCGGTCATCCAGATATTGGTTCATTAAGTAACATATTATAGAGAAGACCGTGCACAAAAGTACATAATCTGAAGGAAAACTATGAACAAAAGGTCTTAAAGAAAAATAAAACATAGGTACCTGACAATTAGAATGAATTAATGTGATAAGCCGCGAACTTGGCTGACAGACCGGTGGGACGGCTTCCTCGTTACGCGCCATGCTACTAAAGAAACGGTTTTTATACATATATCAACGTTTATTGACTATAGAATAAACCATCCAGAATTCTCACCTCATTTTTAATCCAGATGTCGAGAGTTTCAAATTTAAAAGTTCTTTTTTCCTTCCCTATTTGAAGGCATAAATTAAGTTGACGGAGTAAAAACGAGTAATAAATATTTATATAATCATTAATTTTATTTTATGAATAATAGAAATGTAAATAAAAACTAGCATGGCAACAATCCGTGACGTCATTGTCCGTTGGGCAATCCGGCTGGAGAGGCCTCGGTTCGGTTTACGAATCGTCGAGGCCTTCCGGTCGGTGTTGATTGAGAGGTTGGGTCGACAGCACGGTGTAGGTCCGACTGGTGCGCCGGGCCACTGAAGACAAAGATCGGGTACCGGTGGCCCGCTCGCACGGCGAAGAGAGGGTGTTTGCAGGGTGGGTCCATGGGGTTGGGTGCCGCCTCTTCTGTCGCCCCGGACGATTTGTCGGGGCGCGACCACATCCATGGTCCACCGTGCCGGGAAAAAAAAAGATCCGACTGGTGCAGGTCTTGACGGAGCATGGTAGCTTCGGCAAGTATCTACATACGGTCGTGAGATGGGAGAGGACAGCACCCTGTCGCCACTGTAATTGTGACGAAGACATGGCTTAGCACACGCTCGAGGTCTGTTTGGCCTGAGCTGAGCAGCACCGTGAATTCATCGCAATCGGTGCCGACCTGACGCTGACAACCATCGCCAAGGCAATGCTCGTCAGTCGACGCGCTCGCCGCCTTCTGCGAGACAGTCATCACGTGGAGCCGAGAGAAAATCCTCCGGTGACATGCTCCACCGCCGGTACTTGGAGCGGCGCAGGCGCAAACACCCGCGCCTGATGCCGCCTTAGCCAAGGCCCCGAGTGACTAGACCGGGCATTAGTCCGTCACCCGCAGAGAGACTGATCGCATGAAGGTGTCGCCGGGGGATGGTACTCGAGAGGGTAACCCGCTGGGCTGGCCACGGATGTCAAGAAAGCGGTACCAGTGGCCGGTCCAATGGCCATCTGGAGGGAATACGGTGGTTTATGGAGCCACGCGCCGTCCTTCCGTTGCCTTGGGGGGCGAAAAAAAAGCATGGCAACAATATTTTGTATTATATTAGCTGACCTAATAAAAAATAATAGAGTAGGTACAGGTAATTCCAATAGATAAGGAAAGATGAATATGCTCTTGGTCGATTGTGCATAATTGAAATTGTGCATAATTGCAAATTTTAAATGATCAGTATATTTTAAGAATATATATATTGCAACAAAAAATAATTATTTGTGTTAAATAAATGACTGCACAGATGATAGGATAGACTAAGTACCGATCTCCATTATCATATGTCTCAGGTTCAATACAATACTTTCTGAAATCCATCATAATTGTAATTGTAATAATAAATGTAAATCATAATAATTGTTGTCTGAGTGTGATTTGTGTCTCTAAAATAACTATTTGTTCAGTTCCCATGATAAAGATATTTGTTTCTTAGTACAAAAGTAGTAGCTTGAAAAAAATACATACAGCAATCACGAGTTCGCACATTCTCTACCATATATAAATAATTATTGATATTCCATCGTAGTTGCGAATAATAGCTTCTAAGAAATAAATCAATCAATCTTTTTTGTTATTTAGACACAGTGAATATATAATGCATATTAACATTCCTCTGACCTGTATTACTGTAGGTAATTTACCAATGTTATAAAGTCATAATAAAAAAAGTCATGTTCGCATAAAATTAATAAAATATTCTATTTTACATGAAAAAAAAATTACCGGTTAAAACTGGTACTACAATGTTACATGTATGCTAAAACATCCATCAAAATGTTAAAAGACTTTAGCACCCTGTTCAGTGACCTTAGCAATGCTATAATCTACCTAATGAGACTAGAAATAAAAATAGAATACGACAAAAGTCAATCAACTTTATTATTTTAGTAATTTTTGAAAACTGCTCTCGCTTATCTAAAACTGAGAGTGTGCACAGATGGCGCTGTGGTTAAAATACCGAACGAACCAGTGTCGTAGTTTCAATTCCCGTGCAACAACAATAAGCAAGGACAATACTTTATGCGATTCTTCAACCGTTATTCTGCAAGGACAATACTTTATGCGATTCTTTAACCGTTATTCTGAGTCTAGATGCAATTTGACTCCGTTAATTGTGTGTTTTTAAATTCTCCTCAATACGAGAATTACCTTAGTACCGGGTGTTATTTTTTTATTAATATTTCTAGAGTTTGGCATGTTTATTTTCAACGATGACTTATATTACAAAGATATAAACTCTAAATCCTCATAACGAATCTTAAACATAGTCTGTTTTAGAGAGAAATCTGCTTAAAATATCTCTACCTACTCCACCTTCTGCATAGCTCAAAATATTAAAAGATACTTTACATACAATAGCGTACAAGATTAATTCATTATAGTATCTTGCCACATAACTCAATGGCTCGAAAGAACTTAGAAAAGATCACGTAATTTTTTAATAGAATCACAAGGGAAGCCTACATTTAACGGCAAATAGTAGATGCATAGATCCAGATAATGTTGTAAACTATTTAATCACATTTCACAAGCCACGCGTGAAGTATGTAAATTTCTCATACTTTTTTTTAATACTTATGCTGGCAAATGAGCATACAGCACACCTGATGGTAACTGTCACTGCGGCCACCGAAGTCAAAAATCGGGTACCGGTGGCCCGCTCGCACGGCGAAGAGAGAGGATTTTACGGTGGGTCTATGGGGTCACGCGCCGCCTTTCCGTCACCCTGGACCGATTCGGCGGGGCGAGACGCATCCATAGCCCACCTATAAAAAAAAAATGGTAACTGTCACTGCCGCCCATGGACCTTTGCAATAGTTAGGGTGCGGCCAACCAATACAAACCGCAAACCCACCCAGTTGGGCTTCCGGCTCTCTCACTCACCGAACGAAGCGCAATTGCACATTGCCATTACTCATACGTCGATCTTCTGCAAGAGTGTGGACCCCGGATGGACCCCGCGGCTGCAGACAGAGAACTGTCAACAACGTGGTCCTACCACTTTTCTCTCTCTCTTAGTAAATACCCAATTTCTGTAATACTTTTCTATTTTAATACATGTGTATGTGCATGTGTTTAATAAATGAGCGACTTATATTTCATTACAAATAGAGCTATAAAATTATGAATAACCGAGCCTATGGGAATTAATTTTCGCAACTTTCATTCAAGTATAATATTGAAATTAAAATCTTTCTATTACAATTGAACAGTGTTTCCCCGCAGCAAATTAGCGACCTACTTACTAATGTTTAACATCTATGGTCGCGAAGATGACACCACATTTATTCGAACCGTAAACACGTTGTCGTCAAGAGGATATTGCGAGCCTGATTCATCACTTTCCAGAATATATTAGACCATTTGGTTTTAGCATTCCTTAATAAGTATCTTTAAGTCAAGCAATTATTTTTATCGTATATGGTTAACAAAAAAACTAGATAGTCAATTAATAATAGAAAGAGTAATGTCAAAAACGAAATAAAAATACCAACAAAGTTTGACCAGCGTAGTTAGTCGTATTAACTATTTAATAGGTTTCCTAACTATTATGGAGGAGGCTCCAACATAGTAGGGGGACGATGATTTAGGTAGAAAAAAATTTGAAATATTAAAGCAAAACTAGAGCATGTATATTTTAATGTGCTTAAAGTCGCCGATTAAATTTAGAAAATATACGTCAAATATTATTTAAAATACGTTTTCATTCACTCAAGGAAATTAATTTTTCGGCTACAGAAATAGTACTCAATTTTTCAAATTACAAATCTATTTTTGTAATAAACAGACATTTTTATTATTCAAAGTAAAAAGTTATTAAAAAATATTCAATCTCTATTTTCAATCATTTAAATATGAAATCTAAGTGTTCGTTCTAAGAACAAAATGTGGTAAAACGTTTATTTCTAGGCATTTGTGATGTAACCCAATCTAAAGCTTGATTTCTTAGAATTTGGCGACTCTTCTGAATAGTTTCATTGATGCGAAGCTACAGGAAACAACTTGACAGAACACACTGTCATGTCAGTCAATTACTTTCAGAAATAATATACATATGTCAAAATTATATGTTACAATTTTTCTACATTTAATCTTTAAAAGCACTCTACTAACTGCGGATGTCCACGATGCGAGCAATGGACGTATGTCGGTCAAGTTTAGCTGTACGACGCTATGACGCTCGCCGGGACTTCATCACCTATTGCAACCTGACTGGAAAAGCATGAATTTGGTGGCTGAACCGTGGAGATTCTCCGGCCGCTGTTGATGCAGCGGATAGAGCGGAGGGCCTCCTTTCAACTTGTGCAGGTCTTGTTTGGTTCTCACAAGAAGTTAATAGTAACATAGTTAATATAGGAACTAAAAGCAAACATTAGTGAATTATTATACTGGAAAGACTATATTAAAATATACATCAATCAACCTTACTATTTGATATAGACAACTCCAAAGGCCACAAAATTCCATAATCTAAACGCTTGGCAAGCAGGTTGGCCATATCGACGTTTCATGTAATAACATGCTTGAGTGAGAGAACTGGTGATATATTGTATACTTTATCACTACAGGGGTATTGAAGCAGGTCATTTTCTCTAAAGGATTTTTATCTAAACGGCTTTAACTTTGAGAATGATATTTTTTTTTTTCACTCATCTTTTTTATCTGCCGACCGCCTACTATACATAATGTCACTGTCTGTAAGGGTATAACTACACTAATATTATATGCATGTTTATTAAGTACTTATTCGTGACCTCATTAACCGTTACTTATAAACCCAATGTTGACTTAAACGCTGTTGATTGATATGGAATAATACTCGAATTTAAATAACTTTAGTTATAAGTATATGTGTGGAGACATAATAAAAATACAATGTATATTTATTCCTTTCCCCACGGTAAGGCAAGTAAGTAGATATAAGCACAGTTATAAAAGAGAATTAAAAAAAAAGGGCCTGCACCGACCTATCTTTTTTTTTTTTTTTTGGGGTTGGGTTACGGTCGGCACACTCCTCGCACCACTCCGTCCGGGGTGACAGAGGGGCGTAAGCGCGCACACCCGTAACCCACCCGTGACGTTGCCTTCGTCGTTGGGCCAACCACCGGAGCAGAGTGACTTGACGTCAGTGGTTGGCCACCTAGCACCGACCTATCTGGAGAGTTTGCTATCGTAAGCTAATTTTCTATTCAGTCAGTCCATTATTCGGGATTACATTTTAAAGCTACCGGTGAGACGCCTTATAAAATTCCATAAAATTTTATTTTATATCTGGCAATGGCTATAATCCCCGTGGTGACAAAGTAAGAATACAATTAAACCCCCCCTCCCCCCTCCCCTTTCTTGCCCGTGGATATCGTAAAAGATGATTAAGGATCAAAATACGCATAAGGCATTTATGGAAGAGAAGGCAAACTAAAAATAAAACTCTATACCAACACGTTTGACTAGCAATGGTATAGTAGGTCAATTGCTCTCTGTGAAGAAGGTCAGAGCCCAATAACGGGACATGTGTGAGCTGAGATGATATGTAGTACATAGATACGTTTTACTGTGTGTTGGTAGTATCGAATACGAATGCCATTACATCGTCGTAAAAGATGACCGAGACCTTTACGATGACCTGGATTAACTTCACCTGATGTCGTCTAATCATCAATTAAATTCTCACGGAGGATTAATATCAAGTAGGCGGCCGCTCAGAAAACTATTACCAAAATTTTTGCAATATGTACGGTATAAGAAGAATACATGTTGCGTCATCTTCTAGTCATCATTCTCCTACTCTTATCCCAACCCGGGGTCGATACTATATGTACTCTTATTTCATAGTACATATTGTAAAAGTTATTGGCAATAGTTTTATGACCGGCTGCTTGCCAGACGCCATCTCTCCTTGGGAATGTAATTGTTGACGGAACGGCATCAGATGGAGTTGGCCCAGGTCCTCATAAGGCTCTTAATCGTCTTTTACGACATCTACGAGCAAAGTAAGGGTTGGTAGTATTCATAGCCGCTACACACAGTTTTGCGTTGCGTCATTTTCTAGTAATTGTGATAAAAACAGAACGATGATGCTATAGTAGGTGTATACCTACTATAGCATCACTTAATCTATTCGATAAAAGAGTAAGAGTACAATTATTAATCATTATTACTTTTCTTGTGTGCGTGAAAAGCTAAGAAATAAAAATAATGAAAAGCGGTTTTTAAGATTTAACTACAACCCAGCATATTGTCACCTCATCATCTCAGCTCGTACACGTCCTCTGTTGGGCTCGAGCCTCCTCCATAATGGGAGGGCAATTGACCTACTATACCGCGCTGGTCAAACGTGTTGGTATAGGGTTTTGTTTCGAGTTTTCCTTCTCTCATATAGATGTTATATGCGTTTTATATCCCTACAGTTGCCTCGTACCATCATCCACGGGTAAGATGGTGATGAATTGTATTCTACCTCCGTCACCACACGGAAGTGTATATATATATTAGCATATTATAGTAGTTCATTATCATATTCCGACCAGGATGTTCAGGTTCGACCACCGTTTTTGCGACTGTAAAAACTAGAAAGAAGTTACATTTTGCGTGTATTTCTGTGCACAGAAATAATTTGCATTTGGCTGCGTGACATATCCGTTGACGTATTCGCGTTTTTCAAATTTATCTAATACAAAAAGACCATTTGTTTCTTTTCAGTTATTTTTTTTATTCCTTATTCTATTTTCTTCTATTTCTCTGTAAATATTTTAATTTAAAACTTAGCTTTAAATATAAAAAAAAAATGTCGTGATTATAGATTTAAAATTGTATAAAAAAACGCTGCAAAAAAAGACCATTATGGATTAGTAATAGCCAAGATTAGCCTTATAAAATGTTAATATCGCAATGTTTTTAAGAGATCTATAAAGTGAGCCTAATTCGACGGTAGTCGATCGAGTAAATGTCTCAATGCCGTGCTTCTAAAAAATTTCTATCACAACAATTTTGTAATCAAATAAGATTAAGAAAGTCGAATTAGAACTTTGAGGTACTAAGAAGTTAGAGGCACACATAATACTTCCAGCTCTTTCCTCTTTTTCTCTTCCTTTAATTCCTACAACATTTTAATTCAAAATAACAATCTGTTATATCACTTGATTTTATCGAAAAATATTAAAAATATCACTTAACGTTTTTATCACTTAATAGCTAATCATGAAAAACTATAAATCTTTGTTGCTAGCCAGCTTTCGACGAATAAGCTAATAATTTAAGCAGTGTTATTGAAGGATATAGGATCAGACAGGATCAATAAATGATGTAACGTACTACAACGGTTAACAGGTATATTGCGTCTGCAAGATAGTTTGACAAATTGTTACTTACATATAATTAAACCTACCCACACACATAAAATAATAAATCAATGCACATACATTACACCTCCCAACTTAATTTTTATATTATATACCTATGTATAAAGAATATTAACTAATAAAAAGGTAACATGTGAAAGTTACAATAATCTATACAAACAATAATATATCTTAAGACAATAACATATTTTACAACGGAAACCTTATGATTGGCTTACGAGTACGTTTGGGACGGATCGCCGGTGGCGGTGATGGTGCATGTACAGGCGCTGTAACAACCTGTGGAACAGCATCATCCTCTACTCTCCCCTTTTCATTATCAAATAATGATTCGGCGGTATCTAAATCCCCTGGCATATTCGTCCCCGGTAATGGATCCTCACCTCCTGAGGTGGAAGGTGGAACGATGGGTGTTGTTACACTTGAAGATGTACTATCAGAACCTATGAAATCCGATAAACGAGACTTACGTTTTATATGATCTATGTGCCTCCTATTTAATCGACCGTTCTCATCATCCACGAGGTATTCGCGTGTACCTGCTCTGCCCTGAATTACACCTTTCAACCATTTGTCTCCTTTAGCACCATTCCTTATCCACACTTGGTCATGTGGGCCTAACTCGCGTATTACACCGCCTGCGTTTCGTACTTGCCGATTCTGTGCCGTGCGCACACTATCCTCTACCGCGCGGCCCGCCCTTAACAAATCCAAACGATTGCGTAACACTCGTCGCTGTAACAACATCGCAGGCGATTCACCCGTTGTACTATGTGCCGTGTTCCTATAAGCTAATAAAAATGTTTGTAAGGCCGTATCTACGTCAATGTTATCACGGTATGCCTTCTTAATAACCGACTTGCACAGTTTAACGGCGTTTTCAGCGGCGCCATTTGACGAGGGGTGGTAGATTGGAGAATGACATTGGCATATACCATTGTTTTTTAAAAATTCTTTAAATTCTATACTCGTAAAAGGCGGGCCCTGATCTGATACTATTTCTTTAGGGAGACCAAATCTAGCAAAGGTGGCTCGTAAAATAACGATTACCTGCTTAGCGTTAGTTTTTGACATTTCGAAAACTTCCAACCATTTTGAACTGGCATCGATAAGTACCATGAACGTCCTACCACGAAAGGGACCTAAAAAGTCAATGTGTACCCTGCTCCAGGGTTGTGTGTGATACGGCCAGGGTTGTGGAGGCGCTCGCGGCGGCGCGGCGCCTTCCACCGCACACGTCTCACAATTCTGACATAACGCTTCAATATCACTATCGATCCCCGGCCACCATACATAACTACGTGCCAACGATTTGGTTTTGACAATACCCATGTGACTACTGTGCAACTGTTTCAGTATATCTTTTCGCAAGCTAAGCGGAATTACCATCCTGTAACCCCACATTAAACAACCGCAATCAACGTACAGTTCGTTACGCCTCAAATAATAAGGTTGTAATTGTTCATCGTGGCATGAATGGGGCCAACCTGATTGAATATATAATAGCATACGATTTAAAAATAAATCTTTCGCGGTATGTTTTCGAACTTCTTTATTTGTCACAGGCAAGAAATCCTCTACAAAACTTAGGTAAGTTATTTCAGTTTTTTTATTCATTGGCTGGCTGGGCTGTGGCAATCTAGATAACGCATCAGCACAATTTTTTTTTGACGACACATACTCGATATCGTAGTTGTAACCCGACAGTAAAACGGCCCACCGCTGTAGACGTGATGCTGCCATGATCGGTATCCCTACCTTATCGCCTAAAATATGTGTTAACGGTTTATGGTCTGTACGCAAGATGAACTTACGCCCGTACAAATATTGATGATACTTCCTCACACCAAATATAATAGCGAGTGCCTCTCTGTCTATTTGTGAATAAGCGCGCTCGGCGGCGCTGAGCGAGCGCGATGCGTACGCGACCGGCCGCTCGCCCGCTGCAGTGAGGTGCGACAACACCGCTCCCACCCCTACGGCGCTCGCGTCCGCCGTCAGTACGAGCGGCAGCTCCGGCGTGTAATGTACCAACACTTCACTGGAAGACAGTGAACGCTTCACGTGACTGAATGCATCCTCACACTTACCACACCATTGGAATGGTACATCTGCTCTTAATAAATTATATAGGGGTGATAATATGGTGCTAACATTCCTTATGAATTTAGCATAGTACATGGTCATACCTATGAATGCTCTTAATTCAGATACGTTTGTGGGCGCTGGTGTGCCCACTATTGCTTTTACTTTGTCGGCACATGTTTGTAATCCATGTTTACTAATTACATGACCCAAATACGTTATTTTTTTGCAAAAAAAATTACATTTTTCTTTTTTTACTTTTAGACCATTAGACTGCAAACGATCAAAAACTTTGTTTAAATTATTAATATGTTCCTGTGTCGTTGACCCTGTAATAATAATATCGTCTAAGAATACCCCTACCCCGGGTAAGTCCGCGAATAATTGTTCTAAGCGTCTCTGAAATATACCGGGGCTAGATGACAAACCGTACACTAACCGATTAAACATGAACATACCTTTATGAGTATTTATCACTGTATATTTTTTTGATTGGTCTAATTCAAATTGCGCATAAGCCTGGGATAGATCAATCTTACTAAAACGATCACCACCATGTAACCGAGCTAATAAATCTTCTACACGCGGTAAAGGGTAACGGTCGACTTCTAACACTTTATTTAAAGTTAGTTTAAAATCTGCACAAATTCTGATAGTACCATCCTTTTTAACCACCGGCACGATGGGTGTGGCCCAATCCGAGCGGTCCACCGGGGTGAGTATGCCATCGCTCACGAGTTGCTCGAGAGCGCGCTCAACCGGCGCGCGAAGCGCGTACGCCAAGGGGCGCGCACGCATGTACACCGGCCGCGCGCCTGGCTTAACGTGAATGCTGACCTGGCCACCGGTGAAACATCCCAGCCCGTCTTCGAACACCTTACAATATCTGGAACTAAATTTACAGATATCAAATGCCTCGCTACTTAAATTATTAACATACATTCTTCTACAACTCAATTGTGATAATACTGGAATATTTAATTCGGACATCCATTGTCTACCAATTAATAAAGTTTTACCATTTTTAATTACGTACAAATCTAATTTTTGAACAATATTTTTATACATTACCGTGGGTTTAATTATACCCATAGGCTTTACAGTTTCTCCGGTATAATACCTTAAAGCTATATTACATGATTCTATTCGTAAATCCTTAAATAGCTTTTCATATGTTTCGTAATTAATACAAGAAATAGCACTACCCGTATCACATTCCATATGAATATCTTTGCCGTGTACTTTTAACGATATATAAATTGGTGGGTATTTATCTAGTGCTAAGTTATTTATATTAACATAAATTACCTCGTCATTTTCCTCCTCATCTGACGCACTTGTCATAGTCGACACCCCTTCCAAATGGTATTGGTTTATATTGAATGGGCATACACGCTGGAGGTGGCCCTGCTTATTACATACACGACAAACGTATCGCGTAAATTTGCACCGGGCTGCGTCATGTACTCCCCCGCACGCCGAGCACTGGTCATTAGGTCGAGACCAACCTCCAGGCGCTGATGAATTTGTTGCACGCCCTCCTCTCACACGCCACTGTACGTTACGTCTGCCCACTCCTCTGCCCCTACGTGATGCTGTCACGTAAGGGGTGTTACTGTTACTCGTCGTGGTCATTAAACAATCGCTCGCTGCGCTGTGAGCTACGGCCTTTGAACTGCCTTCTACCATCGCTGCGTTCTTCTCGGCCGCCTCCATGCTCATTGCCATGCTATAAGCTTTTGCAAAATCTAGATTATCCTCCGCAAATAATCGCTGCCGTATTATTTCACTACTGATTCCACACACGAACTGATCCCTAATACTTTCTTCTAGCCATGTACCAAATTCACAAAACTTTGACATTTGTTTTAAAACGGCCATATATTCTGATATGCCTTCACCTTCATTTTGTTTACGTTGTCGAAATTTAAAGCGTTCCGCTAAAACGCTGGGTTTGGGTTGTAAATGTTTTTCCATGACCGTTACTAAATATTCAAATGGCTTAGTGTTCGGTTTATGTGGTGTACACAAGTTTACTAGTAGCGCGTAACTTTCTGCACCCATAACTGTTATTAGCGTTGCTACCCATAATTCGTCTGTTATATCGTTGACTAAAAAATAATTTTCCAAACGTTCAACATATAATTTCCAATCATCCGATTGTACATTAAACTCACCAATTTTTCCGATTGGCATTATGGCAGTTTGTCGTATTATACCACTAAATATTACACACACGCAGATTACTATAATCCTCGTCGCCACTGAAGGATATAGGATCAGACAGGATCAATAAATGATGTAACGTACTACAACGGTTAACAGGTATATTGCGTCTGCAAGATAGTTTGACAAATTGTTACTTACATATAATTAAACCTACCCACACACATAAAATAATAAATCAATGCACATACATTACAGTTATATAATAGAGAGGAATGTGGGCTCAGAATTAATGTAGAAATTAATAGAAATTAACAAAAAAAAAATCTATGAAACTTATTCAATAATTCGCACTTAATAATATTAACCTTAATCCTTTGTAAATCCTTGATATATCCAGTGCAAATCCTTGTACATGTCTTAAACATATAATTAACAGACACAAATCGGACTCAGAACAATAATTTATGGATCGATCATGGCACTGAAGCTTTGGAAAAGTTCATAGATTACAAGGCGTTTGTGCAGTGGCCTAACTATATAAATATTTGAATCACTCTGAGTATAACTTCAAAATATATTGTGACAAGGTTAATAAACTTGCTAGTGCATACATACATATTAACTCTGTATATTATATGATATGACAAAACACAGATAATTACCTAACACAGTAACAGAGTCGTCAAAATGTCAGCACATCGTTAGCAAATCTCGTAAAATTAGTCATCAAATTTCTGTTTGTGCATTACAAATCGTGATTTTATTTTGGGCGACTGCATAATTTGGATGAGTAAATAAATATTAAAGAGGTGCATCGTCTGGCCGCGATCTGTCTGAACGATCATTCGAGAATCACGTATTGCTCGAACGCCACCACCATACCATGACTATTGAGAAAAAAAAAGATATATATATATATATAGTACTCTTCTTTCATAGTACCTATTGTAAAAGTTATTGGCAATATTTAAATTACTGAAATTTAGCATTTAATATGTAATCGGGTTTTATTGGCAATAGTTTTATGACCGGCTGCCTGCCAGACGTCAACCCTCCTTGCGAAGGTAATTATTGACCAAACGGCATCAGATGGATTTGTCCCAGGTCGTTATAAGGCTCTTAGTCATCTTTTTCGACATTCACGAGTAAAGTAAGGATTGGTAATATTCTTAGTCGCTACCACATACACAACAAAAATTACACCCACAATTAGAGCAACAATTTGTGGATCGCACGAAGTATTATTGCCTTGCGTGAGAATTAAATCTATGGCATTGGCAGGGGCGGCTTTACCTATAGTGCAGAGGGTGCGGTGCACCCGGGTGCCGGGTGTTAGGGGGCCCCAAGAGCCGCTCGGGACACATAGAACCTCCACTGTAACGCTCCGCAAGGAGCGGGAGCACCTTACGCTGTGAGTGCCTAATCATTTATAAACGTAGTGGGTCATTTTGCGTGCGTGTAGCAATCAATCTTAACGCTCACATATAGGCCCCGTTAAGCTCTTTCGTATCCGTGGTGCCGTACGGCTGCGCTTATTGTAGCCGTACATCTCTTTAATTATCACATTGGCTGACTAGTCATTTTGTTTTCCTGTCTCCCGCTTTGCCTAGGAGGGAGGTGGAATCACTCTTTCCAACTCCTCCTCTTTAACCTTTTCTAATTAAATTTGTTGCGAGTCCCAAGACAATTAAAATCATATCCCGGGACTGCCTGAGGGTCAAACCTTGGTGTCATTTATAGTGACCATTGTGAATCCTGGCTTACAGGAGTTACAATGGTGGGAATGTGTGGTGGGTATAGTCCCAAAAAAAAAAACGTAGTGGGTGCATTATTTGACAAGTTTGGATAAGTTGCTTTGTCGCCATGTTCACTGTAGCTTCATAACACCATCCGATCGCGTTTACTTAGTTTCGTGTCAAAACAACAAGAGTAAGCATGCGACAACGCATTCCAGCGAGGTTTGGAGTTTAGTCGAACGTCTTGTTAGTATCAACCTATTCCATTTAGTTCACGCATTCTGATACAAGAGGGCGCCAGGTTATTGATTGCACCCCGGCGCTATATGTGCTAAAGCCGCTTCTGGGCATTGGCATGATAGCTCGGTATCTTAACCACTATGCCAAAATTGACTGCAGAGACCAGTCAATTTATATAATTATGTGTTATTTTAGTAAATATTAAAATATCATCTTAATAAGAAGCTTCCTTTTTTATAAAACCATATTGGATGTCTATTAAAAGGCATCAAAATCAGGCAACAAAAAATATTATGAGATATCCTGTATTGATTTTCGCTAATATTCTACCAAAATACAGCAAACTCCAATTTCATAACTGTGTCCGGTTAGTAATAAGAAGCTCGCTCTCTATTACGTAGGACTAAGGATTGAGTGAGGAGTGATGGGTGTTTTTACACCTTTGCTTAACCTTTCAAAGATAAAAACGTGAGAAGTCATAAAAAAAATTAAGCGCTAAATATCGTAATAAAGAATACACATATGGCTAGAACTTAGATCGGTCTATGTATTTCGTTATGTTCTCGAATATGCACATTACGTCGCCTGTAACGGGTTTATTGCTTCGGAATGAACGCGACCGTCTGCATGCCAAGCGGTGATTCCTGGTGATCGCCCCTTTGAATTATGCGCACGGGCACGCTTACGCGTCTGCATTCAATCACCTCACAAGATTTATGTGTGTCCCGCCTGTTTGTTACATAGAGGCGATTCCATGAAATTCGACGTGAGAAGTCCGGTGCGCGACGCCCTGACTGTGTCTGGTCAATATTGACTCGATGCTTCATCTGTTTTTTATCACATTTATATATGTATATGATAAAATATTAATACTATTATATTTCGTCAATCTTCATTCTCTTGTAGCAAGAGATGAATAAGACCTTATTAAAGTGATATTAGTGAAAAAGAATAAATGGAAATAAAATCCAAGTGATTACAGCGCTTAGTTTTCTTATATTATTATAATAATAAAGACAGATTATTTTATTTAATCATATAAATCATAATAACGTACATTAATCCCTTTAGGACCGTCCATTAATTACGTAAGGTTCAAAAGGTGGCACAGGCATTTCGATAAAAATCACGAAATCATATCACATGGAGGGAGGGGAGTGTAATAAGATATCACATGTATTTTGTCGTTGATCACGCGATTTCCATCGGGTTGAGAACCTTCAGCGCTCACCCATTGTCCGCGCTAAGCTGTAAAGGCCATCTGCAGCTAACAGCTAAAACGCACGAAAGAAAAGCAATTTCTAAACAACTGAAAAGTGGTGCGTGAGTTTGACTCGCCACTGCTAGGCAACCAGTTGTCCGCACTCAGCGACAACCACCTGGCTCGGCCTGCCAGTCGCCAGTTATAATTAAGGACAGTGCGAACAGCTGACTTGCAAGTTGCTTATCAACTGGTTAATCTTGAAAAAAGCATTACTGATCCATGGTCCGTGGACAATGTGCATTAAATATGTACACACATATATATATATATATATATGTGTGTACATATATATATACATACATATATGTATCATCACGCCATATCACTTGCAGGGTAGGCAGAGAGAACAGAGTGCTAGAGAACTCTAACCTTGCATACTTCACTCGCTTTTTCACTCTTCATACACGCTCGCCGGTTTCGGAAACTCTTGACTCCACCTTCCTTCAGTATATGACCGATCTGGTCTAGGTAGGTGAGTCTCGGTCTCCCCCGGTACCTACATCCTTCCACTTTTGCATTGTATATCTTCTTAACCAGACGTTCGTTCGGCATTCTTTCCACATGTCCGAATCATCGGAGCATTCCCTTTCGCATCTTTACACCAATACTCTCTTTCATACCTACTCGCTCTCTTATGTCGTCGTTACGAATGCGGTCGGTCAGCCTAATTCCACAGATTTTCCGTAGAGATCGCATTTCGACCGCATTAATTTTACTTTCATACTCTTTTCTGCATACCCAACTCTCGCTTCCATACAGTAATGTTGGGACAAGCACTGCGTTATGTATTGCTACACGTGCCTTCTGGCTGAGGTGGTGGCTACCGAGAAGTTGCCCCAACGCTCCGTTCACTCTATTTCCCGCATTCACTCTTCGCTCTATATCAGTGGTGTATCTTCCATCTCGGCTAAATCCAAGATATACAAATTCATCCACTTGCTCTAGTACCTCTTACATCTGTTCTGGCTTCATCTCTTTCATATATATATATACATGTATATCGCGTGATTAGGTACTTTTGCGTTATTATATTATACACACATATGTGCGAGTCAAAAAAAAAATAACCTGCAACCTTTATATCTGTTCGGCCACTTCTATCACGATACTTTTTTGTACTTAAAAATAATATTCTGAAAATTATTAAGGTTATTACAAAAAAAAACATGTGATTATTCTCCTCTTAAACCTCACCATGTATCGCCAGGAGGAAAAAAATTCACGTGATTAATGGACGACCCTTTACCGGGTAAGAAGACGGACTTTATAATGATCTATCAAATATCTTAAGAAGTCAACAGATCAACTGTGAAATGATATCCATATTGCCCTGTATCCATATTTATTGTACACAATGGTATAATTTGGCTGATTCAAGCAGATTTCACAGTTCATTCTGAAGTTCACACACGGTAAGCGCCCACCCAGGTTTGTAAATATTTTTGTGTTATGTAATCTGTTTAAGTTATGTTTTCTGAGAAATCTTTTGTAAAATGCAAAAGGACAGTAGACGATATAAATATCACTGATCCGTAATACGAAAATATTAATAAAATCTGTTAAAGAGATACAAACATGTGGATATAGTTCAATAAATTTGATGTAATTTACAGGTGAAATACTCGTGCACAGCTAGAATATTTATATATATTAGTAGATTTATGTCACGCTTGTAAAATAAATCCCGCCATGAACTCAGCGAATACCTACACGAAAACGAATCATCGGCATTATTTAATTAAATTCACAATGTGTATGTTACATATGTACATATATTGTATTCATTAATAAAATTTATAATAAATGTCTACAACTTTGTATTGTAAAGTAGTTTACATATGAAAATAGACTACGTTTTCTGTTTAAATTTATGCAATAATAATCTTTGCATAGTGATATGTCTTTGTTTTAAGAGTGGTAGAACCACGCTGTTGATAGTCTTCTGTCTACAGCCGCGGGTCGGTCTGGCCGTGGTAGTACCACACTCTCGCAGAAAATCGACGTCTGAGTAATGGCAATATGCTATTGCACTTCGTTCAATAAGTGAGAGAGTCGGCAGTCCAACTGGGTGGGTTTGGGCTTGTATTGGTAGGCAGTGCCCTAGCTCGGGGCGGCGCAGGCGCGAGTACCTGCGCCTGATGCCGCCCTAACCGAGGCTTCGGGTGATCGGACCGGGGAATTGTCCGGTCACCCGACGTGAGGCCACCGCGTGAGGACGACGCCTCGACGGCGAAAGCTGTCGGGGCGTCGACAGGAGAGGAGCCCGAGAGGGCATACCGCCGAGCGGGCCACCGAAGACAAAGATCGGATACCGGTGGCCCGCTCGCACGGCGAAGATGAGGTGCTTGCAGGGTGGGTCAATGGGGTTGCGCGCCGCCTCTTCCGTCACCCCGGACCGATTTGGCAGGGTGCGACGTCCATAGCCCACCGCAAAAAAAATAAAGGCAGTGCCCTAGCTATATCCTCGGTATTACTAAAGTCCATGGGTGGCAGTAGCACTTAACAACAGGTGTGCTGCTTGCTCGATGCAACTACATGCAATAAAAATAAAAAATAAATATTGTCTAAAATATTAAGTGACATTTTAACACGTGAATAGCAAAATATCTAACTAAGAAGATTCGGCAAGAACCTCAGTGGGTTTGTTTATATATTTTCTTGCTTTTTTTATAAACAAAAAATAAAAATGTTTGGTAAGAATTAGACTCTAGAACATCCGTGTGGTGACGGAGTAAGAATACAGTTCACCACCCCCTATCTTACCCGTGGGTGATCGTAAGGGACGACTATGGGATATAAAACTCATATATCATCAATGCAAGAGAAGGAAAACTCGAAACAAAACCCTATACCAATACGTCTGACCAGCGTGGTATAGTAGGTTAACTTCCCTCCCATTACGGAGGAGGCCTGAGCCAAACAGTGGGACTTATATGGGTTGTAATGATGATGATGAATGATGAGACTCTAGAACCACGATATAATATAAGATTCAAATATAATGCAATAAATTATGGCTGAACCAGGTCCCACAACGTATTTATTTATGAACTATTGAAGCGAAAACTTACTAGCCAATAAACATTATGGTATGAATGGCTGTGATAAGAAGTAATATGGTTTATTGTTGAATTGGTACAATACACTCCTTACGCTGTTTAAAGTTGATAACAATTGTAGAAACACTCGCGCCTTTTAACATATTGGCCGCCCTGTTCGTAAATTTCGTTTAACTCTAAATTAATCGCAGAAAGTCCGTACCTACTTCACTAACAATGTAAACGATGGAACTAGTAAATGTCAATTATCAAAAAAATATCGGCTAAGTGCGAGTTGTACTCGCGCACGAAGGGTTCCGTAACTAAAAGAAAGGGGTAGTAAGTTTAAAAATTATTACAAATATTTTTATTATATGATGTAATTAAAAATATACGGTTCACGCAATTTTTTCTTTATCTGTGCTATAAGACGTTGCTTCGTACCAAATTTCAAGATTCTAAGTTCACGGGAAAGTACCCTGTAAGTGTTGATTCCCCTGCGAGTGTCGAAAATTTGCGGCATAAACGCCTGTATCTTTTGATTGCATTGGCTTAGAAGTTTATTTTTTTCACGGCTTTAAGGGACAGTAGACTTGAGTATTTGATATAAATTTCAGCTAGATACCTCCACGCGTTCCTGAGAAAAAGGGTCTTGACAGACAGACAGCCGGACGGACGGACGGACGGACGACAAAGTGATCCTATAAGGGTTCCGTTTTTTCCTTTTGAGGTACGGAACCCTAATTGCCCTAAACCCGTGATTAAGGGAGCAATGGCAGAGTTCATTAGAAATGATGAAGTAACTGGTGTCACTGATAAAAGTGTAATGGGTATAGCTGTTCTTTCGATCATAGTTGAAAGAACACAGTCTTTAAGCATTTTAATATTAAAATTTGTTACTTTCATTGATGTTCAGATTTCTAAATTTACCAGTTAATTTCTAATTGGTGCAATACTTACTTTTGTGATTTTGTATATTAGTTAAAAAAACAGGTGGTAACTACGAGCTTCCTTTCTAGATTCTAGAATAGAATCTTGTTACCCCACCTTCTCGAGACGGTCGTAAAAAGAAAAAGGGAGTCGTAAAAATGAGCTATGAGATCAGAGATCACCAGGTGAATGGGTAGTCAGTACTCTTCTGGGCAAATGTAAAGGAATTAGTGCTCACCAACTCACTATTTAAACACGAAGTAATTATCTCCACTCGGGGAAGGTTATATGGAAGAGTGAGCGTCGATACGCTACTAAGATGCATGGATGGCTTACTATTGCCTAGATATTTTCCTCTAAATTGATTTATCGATGATATATAAATTATGTGTTATTGTAGCACCACTAGTATGAATCATTTTTTTTTGTCGCGGTTTATGGAGGGGTCACACACCGCTAGATCTGTTCGGAAGTATGAATGCATGCGTGTTAGATCTATTCCACAGAGTAAGTACTGCAGTCACAGAGCACTCCCCAGCTATTATTTCTAGACATGGGCAAAACATTACTTTGAAATGTTTTATCACATCATATTACATTACGCAGAACGTAATATTACTTTATGATATTACAAATGTGATATCACACGAGTTCGGTTCGCATAATATTGTGATCCGAATTTTGTAAATGAATATTTATTATTTTATGATATTTATCACATGTTACCTACATGATTACGATTTGCGTAATATGATTAATGTGTAAAATAGTCCATTGATTTCCCTTCATACTTTTCCAGGCTCAGAACTGACAATCTTCATATACTACTTACTTTATACTTTTTATTTTATCTTTGTTTTGATAAATTGTAGGTTCAAGGTTATACAATAATATTAACGGGCATAAGCGCGATCATGGTATAGGTACATATACATACCCAGTCATTCTCCAATAGTGAGTGAGAGAGGTAGATTTAAGATCTCTTATTTCGTACAATATAATAATCCGTTGAGGAATTAGCTAGCAACTCTAGCAAGCAAGCATTACATTACGCGAAATTCGGGCTAGAGCCAAGAGTGCATAGCATAACGATCGAGTAATGTATTGCGTGATGTGATGTGTAATGCCTCGGTGTGTCGCGTAATGTTATATTACCCGCCCGAGTAATATTACGTTTTGATATCAAGCGCATTACTTACACATGTCTAATTATTTCGACGAAAGGAAAAAACGCGGCCAAGTGCATGTCAGACTAGCTCACTAATGGACTCAGTACCATTTTATAAGATTTAGCACTATACGATATTTATATACTTTCATTAAAATTATAAGAAAAAAATGTAAAGTGAAAGATGCCATAATCGTATTAATTGTAGAATCTTTGATTTAGATGATGTTGATATCATTTTCAAAGTAACAATATCAATACATAATGCATAGCAAAAAGATTTCCTAAGAAACTCACAAGACCAACTGTAATTGCCAACTCTACCGTCACTAGTATCAATTATAATATTACCCTCGTTACTAAGGTTGAACAAGTATCATGTTAGGTTATTTGTAAAAACATATTTTAAGAGCAGAAAGTAAATATCATACGTGATATTTGAAGATTTAAATAACTGAATTGTGCTATAATTTAATAAAAATCTAACCGAAAGCTAAGTACTACTCGGATCAACGTGTAAACGTTTTCCGATAGATGGCGTGTAAAGCTTCTCTCCAAAACACGATAATACGAGCAAAAATTTGGTTGTTATATTCTTATTCTGGATACCCGATTGGAAAGCGGTTAGATCATAGTTTGTCTACCAAAACAAGATTTTAAATCATCACAATAAATCGTCTTAAAGAAAAGTAAGAAAATATATAGAAATCATTACAGATTATGTTTCTTAGGATTTTAACCTAGAAGTACTAATCTCTATCATTTTTCTGTTATTGTTCCAATTACATGGATAGACGAAAAATATACTCTTGTTCCATACTGCAAAAGTTTAGCCAACAACTTTACGAACGGCCCACTGCCTGACCTCAACCCTTCTTGGGAATGTAGGTGTCGTTCAGATGGCATCACACAGAGTCGCTCCAGGTCTAGCTACTAGTAATATTTTACGACACCTTCAAGCAAGGTTCCTAGTATTCGTTTCACTATTCAGCACCTGTACCAGCCAGCCCAGTACCTACTGTGAAGGAAAAAAAAATTTAAAGGAAAAACTACCTGACTGACGTGGTATATTAGCCTAAGTAGAGACATTCTGAGGCTTGTAAATCCTATGATCAACAATAATTTATGTATAAGAAAAAACAAAGATATTTGTTAAAGTTATCATTTTTTTTATAGTTTGTAAATTATATAATGTGTATAATTGAGGTGCGTATGTTGCATATAAATGAACTAGCTTTCGAGAATTTCCTAAGGACATCCTTGAAATTCGTGGATATCTGAAGAAAAACCCAACAACACTACTATTGTCCGAACCCAAAATTAAAAATAATTTTAAGAAGATAAACGTAAATATAATATTTAGGTATTTTGTTGTTTCTTTAATAGTTTACTTAATAATTCTTTCTCTCCGCGTCTTCTTTTTCTTTTAATCCGTATATGAACGTTACATTAATAGGCATGAGATTTTTTTCACAAATCCGGGCAAATTTATTATCGTATAGATAGCAAGCTACACACACTTCTTCCGATCGGCTTTTGTGAGAGCACAGAGATAGCGAAAAGGAGACGATTATTATTCATATTCCATCACCACGGAGACGTATTTTATTACATCTGAAAAGAATTTACAAAAAAAACTACCACTTGTTATCTATTTCATACTTTAACTAACTAAAATTTATCAAGTAATACCGGCTGTCGGCTTTTGAAAAAGCTTACAGTTACCCAAGTTAAGTAATGTTGGTTCCTAAGGGACAACATAATTTAATAACAACTTGAAACTTTGATAGTTTATAATAATATTTGACTTTAAAATATGAGTAACTTGCTGAATAACTGAATAAAAGTTAGGCCAGCCGCTTAACTAACCTTACAGGGGTACATGAATTATATAATTTACTCTAACAATTGCTTTCATTAAACGTCCTCAAATTAAAATATTTAATCAAATGGCTAGACAGTGACTTGTCATATTATGCAAAATGTAATTCCATTCCAGACACCTGTTTAAATTTGTCCTCTACGTCCCAGAAACCAAATCTAGGTCGACTGGAGGCTACCAGACAATCACAATTTTAAATTAGGTACCCTTACAATAGAGTAGACGGAATTTACAATTGCCATATAAATGCATTTAAATAACCCGTCCCTACAAATTCGTTCTCAACTTTATTAGGCCCGTCTGCCGTCTGGCGCTTGGAGCAAATCTTTATCAGACACTTTGAACTTGGACAGTAAAACTTTATGGATCATTAATAGTGATCGTCTTAGTTGCTAAGTGTTTTGAAAATTTTATGATATAAGTTTCACTAGTTCAAGAAATTTAAATAGGGGAAGGTGGTCAATAGGTTATGTACATACATCTGTATCTTAATTTTACCCTTCTTAATTATAATCTATGGCATTTAATATATTTTATTAGTTAGTCAGTTTATTTTATTACTTTTCGAGAATTGCCTGAGGACATCCTTGAAATTCGTGGACATCTGCAGAAAATCCCAACATTACTAGTGTAGACCGACCCTGGAATTAAAAGTGATTTAAATAAGATATTAACACGCTCATTAGGTAACCTTTATGTGGTGATGGGTTCATTCTTACTTTTTCGTGAGTCTTAAAAATTGACATTGTTAACCCAAGGAGAATGATCAGCAGCACTAACCTAGAAAATTCTTAAGTCCTATTGCCATTGCCAACTCGCCCATTAAGAATTAAGGTATTATACCGCCATATAAGACAATAATCACATATATACATACATACATACATATCATCACGCCATATCCCTTGCAGGGTAGGCAGAGAGAACAGAGTGCCAGAGAACTCTATCTCTGCATACTTCACTCGCTTCCTCAACATTCATAATTCTCTTCATACACGCTCGCCGGTTTCGGAGACTCTTGACTCCACCTTCCTTCAGTACATGACCGATCTGGTCTAGGTAGGTTAGTCTCGGTCTCCCTCGGTACCTACATCCTTCCACTTTCGCATTGTATATCTTCTTAACCAGGCGTTCGTTCGGCATTCTTTCCACATGTCCGAACCATCGGAGCATTCCCTTTCGCATCTTTACACCAATACTCTCTTTCATACCTACTCGCTCTCTTACGTCGTCGTTACGAATGCGGTCGGTCAGCCTAACTCCACAGATTTTCCGCAGAGACCGCATTTCGACCGCATTAATTTTACTTTCATACTCTTTTCTGCATACCCAACTCTCGCTTCCATACAGTAATGTTGGGACAAGCACTGCGTTATGTATTGCTACACGTGCCTTCTGGCTGAGGTGGTGGCTGCCGAAAAGTTGCCCCAACGCTCCGTTCACTCTATTTCCCGCATTCACTCTTCGCTCTATATCAGTGGTGTACCTTCCATCTCGGCTAAATCCACATCCAAGATATACAAATTCATCCACTTGCTCTAGTACATCATTACCTATTGTTACTCTTACATCTGTTCTGGTTTTATCTCTTTCAAAGACCATTATTTTGGTTTTGCTCACATTCACGCGTAGACCCCTTTTCTTACAATCTTCTGTCATTGTGTCGACTAGGGTCTGCAGGTCAGTCGCTGACTGTGCCAGCAGGACTGCATCATCTGCATAAAGCAGAGCAGTGACCACTGAGTCGCCCATCTGGACTCCCACATTCATATCGTTCAACCTTTGGAGACATTTATCCAGATATATGATAAACAGCCTGGCTGACAGAACGCACCCCTGCCTAACGCCGATATTGACGTCAAACCAAGGCGACATTCCATCATCCAGCCGCACACAGGCTCTACAGCCCATGTAACTGGACTGCACAGCCTGTAGCAGTTTACCTTTAATACCATACTCCGGTAAAATGTCCCAAAGTTCCTTTCGTACAACCGTGTCAAATGCTCTCTCCAGATCCACAAAACTGCAGAAAACTCTCTGACCTAGAGCCAGATGCTTCTCCACAATGTTGCGCAGAGAAAACACTTGATCCATGCATCCCCTTCCACTCCTGAAACCTCCTTGTGTCTCACACAGTAAACCATCGGACACCATCCTCATTCTCCTTTCAATAATTTTTCCATACACTTTTGCTGCCAAACTGGTCAAGCTTATGGCTCTGTAATTTGCGCAGTCATAACGTGAACCCTTGTTTTTAAACAAAGGCACGATGACTGCGCTATTCCAGTCCCTGGGAACCATTCCCGAGCTCCAACATAAATTGAGGAGCAACAGGAACGCCTCCCAGACACAAGAGCCACCGTGCTTGATCATCTCGGCAGACACCATATCAATGCCCGCTGCCTTACCATTTTTCAAACTTCTTATCGCCCATTCAACTTCATCCATACTGATGCCATCGGAGGACGCCGTTGTCGAATGTTGATCTACTAAACCACATCCAACACCGGCGCCAACCGTAGCATCCGCATACATATCGCCAAAATATTCACTCCATCGGCTTAACACGTCTTGTGTTTGTGTAAGAATGTCTCCACCTTTAGACCTTATTTTATTCATTCTGAAGGCTGACCAACCACCCCGAGACTTCTTCACCTCCCTCCAAAAGAGTTTGGTGTTATCCTCGAAGTTTTTAGTCAGCCTACACATATATACATAGCTTTATTAACGACTGTAGGCGCTAGGTAAATAACAGAATTGTAATAATATTTTATTTTTAAGTGTTTGTTTTATTGAAATTAATAATAAAACTTTTTTAAAATTTCACGTGGCAAATGTTGTTTTTTTTTTTTAAAATCAAAACGAAAGAAGTTTTCAACGAATGCAATAAAAACGTCGAAAATAAATCGTAATTCAGTTGTTTGTTGTTATTGCGTAGAATATTTTAACGGGATATGCTAAATATAGATACGCTCTCTAAAATTACACGGACCATTATTTTCTGTGGATATTTTGTTTATTCAGAATATCTTGCCAAAAATAATAATGGCTGCGTTTTATAAATCAAACGTAACAATATTATTTTGATGTAATTGTACCGAACGGATATATTTCAATGATTTGTTAATAGCATAGATTATACGAACCACTTGTATTTATAGAATAACGGAATTAGACGCAGCAGCCAAACGTCATTACTGTCATTCATATGAATGTACACAATCACGTTAATAGAATTTTTATCATATATACTATAGAATTTTATATAAAAAAAGTGATAGACACTCTATAATAGAGACTTTTTAAACAGTCTGCTTTGCTGCCTTTTATGTCAAACGTCGCAACATCGATAATAAGAATGTCTTTGATTGAAAACCCAATAACACTTTTTTACCCCTCCTAGTAGGTACTTGAACATCGTGATCAACAACACCCACTATACTACCATTAAAGCAGCAAAACAATCCAAAACAAAAAGATTTGCTAGATTGAAACCATAATGCGGACATTTATTCACGATCTAACTATGTAAGATATTGGTAAATAGCAATAAATAAATATATTATCATATCATCACCCACTTCTATTGAATACGGGATTGTTTCGTAAAAGTACGTTTAGGGACTTAATACACTACGTTGACCAAGACTAACAGGCACAATGTTATATTTCATAAATTTTCAATTACCCGGTACAAAATTTCAAATCAACATCAACCCAGTCCATATATGGTATGTCCCACTGTTAAGCTCGGGTCTCCTCCGTAATGGGAGGATAATTAACCTACTATACCAAGCAGGTCAGACGTGTTGGTATAGGGTTTTGTTTCGAGTTTTCCTTCTCTTGCATATATATTATGTGCCTTTTATTTCCCTTGGTCGTCTCTTACGATCACCCACGGGTAAGACAGGGTGTGGTGAATTGTATTCTTGCTCCGTCACCACACGGACAAAATGTACTTATAAAGATTTAGTCACTGGGTTGTACAAATTTCTGAAGGCTCGGACCGAGGGTACACCTCGATGCACCAATCTTAGCAGACTTTAGCCTAGTGGTTCACCAATTATCCTCTTAAATTGCGGAGAAGTCTTAAAATAAGGGGAGATTTTATAAACAGTATGATGGCAATTTTATTATCCGCCCTTATTTTGATTACGCTAACCATTGCTTTCCAGTGGCAATCGTAGATATAAGATTAGGTATGATCGACTAATGGAAAGTAGTTAAATATATAATAGTGGTAGGATCACGTTGTGGACAGTTCTGTGTCAGTCGTGGGCCGATCCGTCCGGTGTAGTACCACACTCTCGCAGAAGATCGACGTCTGAGTAATGGGAATATGCTATTGCGCTTCGTTCGGTGAGCGATAGAGCCGCAAGCCAAATTGGGGTGGGTTTGGGGTTTGTATTGGTAGGCAGCGGCTTATCTATAGCCTTGGTTATAGGAAAGGTCCATGGGCGGCAGTGACACTTACCATCAGGTGTGCTGTTTGCCACCATAAGCTATAAAAAAAAACTCTCTACCTACCGGCAGCAACATTCTCTTGGGAAACTTTTAACAACAACTGCAATCTTTCAACCAATACAAACATAACGATTAATATTATACATTATACTTCATATGCAGCGAACTATGTCGTACAATGCACATCCATAGTAACACTTTAATGAATGGAAGATAGCTTAAAGATTGAATAAGTCACTGCTATTGGCTA
Source organism: Lymantria monacha (assembly GCA_905163515.2). Lineage (NCBI taxonomy): Eukaryota > Metazoa > Arthropoda > Insecta > Lepidoptera > Erebidae > Lymantria > Lymantria monacha. The sequence goes on along the minus strand of LR991098.1, from coordinate 11,866,562 downwards.
TCTCCAGTACATATGTATATACATACATTATACAGTTGACACAGATGACATGCCGCTAATCTATTTAAAACGTTGGCCGCACTTGACTCCAACTCGTGTTTGTTTTCGTTCGTCGTTTAGAATTCGCCCGCTAATTGCTCCAACTATATTTTCTGTAAACATCAGATTGTAACGTACAATTTTTATGGGCATGCGGCTTTTTATTAGCTATTGTGGCAGTTTTACGTTAAAATTATGTTGTTGTAAAATTGAATGAGTTATATGGTAGAATTGTTGGGAAACCATTTACAATACATAATAATTTATACACATATCTATACATACCTATATAATTCCTCCATCACCCACTAAATTGTCTGATGAAATGCCCTGACATGGTGCAAGTCGCAGGAAACCATTAGATACAGGTGGCACAGGATCACGGTCATGGGGTCACCTATGTCCAATAGTGGATGTCTACGGGCTGATAGATATATGTGTATATATATATATATATATATTTACTTGTCCCAACTGACTGTCTGATTCATCATCATACAACTTAAATCACTGGAGCTAATTACATGAGATTTTGACAGTTGACGCCTTTTTTATTGTAAGCTCAATAAGAAAGCGTTTTTGGAGATATCTCGACTAAATGTGTAAAATAGAGATTGTATGTTTGTATGAAATCTCGTCAGTTTTGATGATGATCTGTGTAATTTTGTATTTGACTTTTAATGCTAAATAATAAAATGTGTATTTCAACATTTTTGAAAAATCAACCATTAAACAGGGAAATTGGGATATAGAAATAATTTTTGTTTTCTTTCTTTTATAGAATCAAGAATCCCTTAAAAGGATAAAATATGGCATAAAGTATGTATGAAAATCTGTAACTTTTAAAGTGAGATCTATAATATTTTAAGTAAAATGTATAAAAATAAAAGACACGTGTTAATGTTTTTAAAAAAATCATCTCCAACAGGGCAAATCTAGGTGTTATATTTTGTACCAAAATCCAAAATCAGTTTGAGGGTTAGATTTGTAGAACTCAGCAGTCCACACATGTTAAGTTGTCCAAGATCCACAGATTATAGATATCTCTTAGTCGTCTCTCTTACGATAACCCACGGGTAAGATAGCGGGTGGTGAATTGTATTCTTACTCCGTCACCACACGGAAAATGTTATATGGATATATAGTTATATACACAGTATATTTAAGAATACTGATTCTATATTGATCGTAACAGATTTTCATGACAGCAAGATCCAACAGTTTAAGGTTCTGCGAGGCATGCATTTCACACTTCTTCGTAAATATTTTTTTTGCAATACTCTAAGATAAGATTTTCGTCACAATATTCCTTCATAGACAAGCGATAATTTACAATTTACGATTTAATACAGCCTCGTAAAGTCATAGATGTATGCAATGGTGATCGAACCGGAGAACTCTCTATAGCCTATTCATTTCTCAAGATGTGGTAATTAAAAAAGTAATTAAAAATTACAAAAATATAAAATAATAACGCAATTTACGCAATTACGCAGTACTTGATGGAAATCTATTACGATATTCAATTGAAACAAATTTTAATAAAACTAGTTTTATAAATTTTATCGCATTTGTAGTGGATCTTTACTTTCCCGACGTTTCCAACACTTATAGCGTTCATGTTTACGGGAGAACCATGAACGATCCGTAATTTGTAAAAATAGTTTTACTTCACTATTTGCGTAAACATTAGAAATCATAATAAGAGATATTCGAAATTAAATTAAAATTAAGACATCTCAGTGATGATCAATATCATATACCTACCTCAAAATGTAAAGTATATAGGAGGTATCTTCAAGACAGGTTGGCAGCAAAAGATTCAATCGCTGCCAAGCTGTCTTGAGAATATCTTGAACAGAAACCCAACATACGTCTAATTAATATGGAATATTTTTACAGAATGTTGTGAAATCAAGTTCTACAGGTGCTTATTATATAAGAATAAAATTTTATTTCAGAGGAAAGAATGTAAAATTCTTTGGGGTTTCTCGATCCTTCTTTTCTGATCCTTCCTTTGTGAGAGACAATCGTCGATATTTCCATCGAATACCCTTTTCTATTATCATAATTAATAGGCGGGTAGGAGGCATTCCTCCATTTCAAATTAAGTATATGACGTAAAAATAATTGGAAAAATGCGTCTCACATTCCATTTCGTGTCGATGTAAGGACACAATTTACCTTTACTATGTTTGCCGAAAGTGGTAAAAAGATCACAAATACATGTAATCAAACAACTGTAATAGAACAAAAACAGGAAACAAATCTCTGTGCCAACCCTTTTGCCTATTTTGCATAGTAAACCATAATAATTGTTGCAACTTTACAAATAAAAAAGAGAATATTAGAATTAAGGAGATGTATTTTACATATAGTAAAAAATCTTTTCTTTATATATCTGCTAAACTTTTTATATATTGAGTTTCATTAACATGAATATATTTATGTAATGTTCATATTTTTTATTTATTATGATAAAGATAGTATTACATAAAGAGCTTGGCGTTCGAACTTTTATTAAAATATATTATTTTTATTACCCTGCAAGGGATATGGCGTGATGATATGTATGTATATATTATTTTAATAAAAGTTTGATCTCCTACTCCAAAAATAAATTAATAATCTATATGTGCATATGTAGATATATATAACTGATGAAATATAAAACTAACTAATGATATCTCCATTTTAAAAACCGAGATAACAATAACGAAATTAAAATATTTAGACCATCCACAATTATAAAGCACGTATGTTTTCGGGCCCATTTCTCACACCTACACAATCGTAGCCGGATCTGAGCTCCAAATTGTGGCGCCATCGTTGACGGAACAGTCCAATAATAATGTACAGAGATATAAGGAGTATGGCTTTATACCGGCGGAGTCAACGGCCGCGCTCGCCACATTAAAATCATATTCGACAGTATTTGCATTTCTTCCAACGTGCTTTACTGCTCAGTACTAAATACTAAGAACCGGTCAAGCACGCTCTGAACATCAATACGATGCATTAAATTGAGATTTCATTAAACCTTCATTTATCGACTTTTTCTTTCTCATTTAATTGTATTCCTACAATTGGACACGTACCTTCATTTTCTGTTTCTTAATATAAGGATAAAAAAATTGCTCCAATATGGAACTATTTAGATGGATTGGCATCGGCTTTTATTCCGGGTTTACTTGCAATATTCTTATCTACTTATGCCCCATAGTCCACTATCACGTTACCTTGTATTCTTAATCCATGATCTCATGAATTGAATTGCTACAATTTAGTCTTATTTTTTACATATTTGATGATATTTAGATATCGTAGAGATTGTAAACAAATTGTATTGTTTTGCAGCTGTCTGCCCGCTAGTCACTCGACTAAAGCTTACAAATAGGGAAGTAGGTTGCAACAGATACTTACCTTTCAGAGGACATGGCAACCGGTTTTTAAATTGAGAACCGTTGCAAATCTAGACGCTAACAATATCTCTACCCACGTGTTGTTGCTTACTTGTTTACATCACGTACTATTTCGCATTCCATGTAAATAGATACCGCACTAGCATAGATTAATATTTATTTTAGGCAAACTAATTGATCATTACGTCATTGTCTGAAAATTTATTATGCACTGTGACTAAACATTTTGTAGCTCATGTTCACACACCCACATAGATATTTGACAGTTACTTCGAGAATAGAATATTTAAAAATAAATCCAATGCATAACAATGGAATGAAATGCATATTATACTCCTCTTTCATAAGCACATATTATAAAAGTTATTGGCAACGCTTCCTTGCCATCCGTGTCCAGCCCGGCGAGTTACCCTTTAGGGTACCATCCCCCATCGACGCCCCAGGTAACTGCCGGGGCGTCGCCCTCACGCGGTTAGCCCCTCTGCGGGTGACGGACTACTCCCCGGTCCAGTCACCCGCATGACCGGCCGCCTGCCAGACGTTTAGATAATAAGAATTACGGTTTAAAAAAATACCCATTCCAACCTTCAATTATAATTCGCGGCCTCGTTATCGGTAGTCACTGCTTGTATTATTACTACACATGCATTTATTCTAATGCCTAGAATATAGATATATTTCCGCAGAAAAAATCACTACAAAATTTAAATTAATTCATGAGGTTTTTATACAAAACACTCTTAAATACATTAAATTTAAACATTTTATTACTTTAAATCAGACTTTTTTTACGTCTAGACTCTGTTAATTAATTAAGTACATTCACATTTTTGCTAGTACATAATAATAAAATATAATATAAAATTTTAAAAACAAAAATGATTAGTTATTTTGTTAAATTTCTATTATAATATTACATGGGCTATTAATATTATATTTTTTTACACTTTAATATGTAAAAGAACTGTATTCGTATAAATAAATATAATATCGTATAATATATCCTCTATACTTACTACAAAGGCCGTTATAATCTAAACTTCACTAACACCTGTACTTTCTGCCAAACTGTTGTGCATTTTTTTTCCGGCAACGACACATTTTTTTATTGTTAACTAGCTTCTGCCCGCGGCTCCACCCGCGTAAAAGGTTACTTTCCTAAAGTTGAACTATTATCACTAGGGAACACATTACCTGGATAAAAGTATCCTATATGCTAATCTAGGAAATGCATGCAAAGGAAACATAAACACAAGTGATTTTACTGCTGTAAGAAAAAATTGAAAATATAGAAAATAACAAAACAAAATTTGTAGCTAACTTATTTATTTATATATAATTAAATTAAAATATAAGATGGGATATCATAAAAAAATATATCAGGAGACAGCATTTTTATATTTCGCCAATTATGCGTCTGAGCTTCGAGGCATGGTACCTCGCAGAGCTACTTACAGCAGCCGCAGCAGTTCAACGTTATGCCATTTTTATTTATATCTAATCAATAGCACAAAAATAAATGTTTTGTCAATCTAGCTTCTAAAATAACCGATTGCCATATAAACTTTCATCCCCTATTTTTATTTCCCCCTTAAGGGTAAATTTTTTACAAAATTTTAATCTCATATTTATTTATATCTAATCGACAGCCTAAAAATAAGTTTCAAGCTTCTGGCTTTAAAATGACGATGCTTCCTTACAACTTTTCATCCCCCTTTATAACCCTTTTTTGGATTAAAAAGTAGCATATGTCCTTTATCAGGTTCTAGACTATCCGTGTACCAAATTTCATTTAGATCGGATCAGTAGTTTTGGCGTGAAAGAGCCTGTCGCTCTTTCACGCACAGACAAAGTTACTGTCGCATTTATAATATTAGTAAGGAAGTAAGGATAATGCCCCTTTGGCTTTAAGTAGCTACTACTCGTAATTGCTACCAGCGAATTCATCCGTGTGGAATTTAACAAAAAAGTTACCAGTATTTACAAAGTTTTTAATTTTTTTATAGTGTTTATATTAGAATTAATTGCAAGGATAATATTTAATGTATGATTCACTATTTAAATAACAATTTGTTCACAGTTCTATAAGTTTTATTTTTTGCATGTCTTCGTGTCTTCGCCAATCTGTCCGCCAAGAGTGGCTGTCGCAATATTCTACTTTCGTGAGCAGGTCTACTTCCAATAATTGACATCAATAAATCAACGAATTGTAGGAATGTATGGTGTCTTGAAAGGCCGAAAAAATGTTTAAAAAGATAGGAATACCTTTTATAGTATGTACTTGAAATGTTTATGAGTGTTTGTTTTTGACTCAATAAAGACATAATTATTAAAAAAAAATCACTTCTTTTCTCGCCGTTTATCTATGCAATTGAAGAGAAAATCAAAATAAAACAGTAATACGTCTAATCAGCGTGGTATAGTAGGTCAATCTTCCACCTATTGTGTAGAAGGATCGAAACCAATAGTGGGACGTATCTATATGAGCTGAGACGAAAAAGTTAAAGAGGCATTTTCGAAAATGCAGTCATTTAAAAAAAAAACTTATAACAAACAAACGTATTGCTATTTGAACAGAATATCTATTGGATCAGCGAGTATATTTTAATAGTATATAATAATTAGTGTCACTGAGGTCAATGGAACAACAACAAATCAATCGATAATTAACGATAGTCTGGAATCGATCACGAATGTTAATATGTCCACATAATCATTAAAAACTGTCAACTTATACATAAAATACGTTTGTTGTATAGCTACCAAGCACTGTCAAGAGTGGTTTAACTTTATACGCGTATAGAATTTAGCGAGCTCAGAGCACGTAATGAAAAATAGTGTCTGGTCGACGTCTAGCGGCTTCGAGTACGCCCGCGCCCCCTCACACGCCCTGTGACTCATGCGCAGGAATCCGTCTGAATATGCCGAACGACTAAACGCCTGCACCCGACACAACCAGGCGACCAGACACACATTGCCTCATTTATGTTTAGTCTGGATACGATCTGACGATTTATTTGAGATATTATAGTTTTTTACGGTATCCCAAAGCGCAATAACTTTATTTATATAGTTTTATGTGTTAACTGGTTCTGTTTCTAATCGGCAAATCAGAGCGAAGGTGAAATTAAAATATTTAGATACGCTACGTTATACTGCGTTATTCTGTTTGTCCTTGACAAGATAAAAGCTTGAGATTGTAATAATATGTATTTTTACTAATCAATTAGTACTAAATGTACAATCTAGAGATTCACGAAAATAATGATCATTCAACATTTTTATTTCTTTAAAGCAAATTTCCTAAAGTATTTTATGTTTTAATTTTTTTGTAAAATTAACAATTGAAGTTCAGTAGCGAAACTAATTTATTTCCTTTTATTATAAATGTATAAAGGTGTGAACAAAACAGATTTAATATGGAAAAAAATATATATAAATAGTTTTGAGAGCGTAATAATAATTTGCTTTAGTATAAAATTACTGATATAGAGCGAAGAGTGAATGCGGGAAATAGAGTGAACGGAGCGTTGGGGCAACTTCTCGGCAGCCACCACCTCAGCCAGAAGGCACGTGTAGCAATACATAACGCAGTGCTTGTCCCAACATTACTGTATGGAAGCGAGAGTTGGGTATGCAGAAAAGAGTATGAAAGTAAAATTAATGCGGTCGAAATGCGATCTCTACGGAAAATCTGTGGAGTTAGGCTGACCGACCGCATTCGTAACGACGACGTAAGAGAGCGAGTAGGTATGAAAGAGAGTATTGGTGTAAAGATGCGAAAGGGAATGCTCCGATGGTTCGGACATGTGGAAAGAATGCCGAACGAACGTCTGGTTAAGAAGATATACAGTGCGAAAGTGGAAGGATGTAGGTACCGGGGGAGACCGAGACTCACCTACCTAGACCAGATCGGTCATGTACTGAAGGAAGGTGGAGTCAAGAGTATCCGAAACCGGCGAGCGTGTATGAAGAGAATTATGAATGTTGAGGAAGCGAGTGAAGTATGCAAAGATAGAGTTCTCTGGCACTCTGTTCTCTCTGCCTACCCTGCAAGGGATATGGCGCGTTTTATACGCGTTTTATATCCCTTAGTCGTCTCGTACGATCACCCACGGGCAAGATATGGGGTGGTGAATAGTGTTCTTACTCCGTCACCACACGGAAAATCTACCATACTCTCTTCCAATATTCCTTAGCATTCTTCTATGTCCGATTGCGGCTGGCTTGCCATCGTCAGCCGTTCTCGGACACGCTCTGCATACTTTTCTCTTACACACTCTTCTTGCAAACTTTCAATCTTTATTCTTTCAAGCCCTCCGAAGTGGACACGCTCACGCCAGTGCCTCCACTTTCTGAACAGACCACTAAATCTCGCAATAACGAGATAGTGGTCCATATCGACTGTGGGGCCCCTGTAGGCTCTTGCGTCCGATATTTTGCTTCGGAGGCAGCTGTCTACCAAAATTAAAACTATTATACTTTTCTGTTCATTCCTTCTCCATGTATACATGTGGATGTCCTTATGTTGGAAAAATGTGTTTGACACCATAAGGTTTCTCTCCATGCATACATCCGCAATGAGCCTACCTGTGTCGATCACTCTCTTATCACCAAATGGACCAAGGACGTCTTCACAGTCGGGACGCTTGGGCCCCACCTATCCGTTCAAATCTTCGCATACAATCACGCGTTCACTGGTTTCTGCCATATCCAGAACTTCCCTAACATTATCTAAAAACATCTACAGTCTGATGCCACCGAGGATCCTACAGGAGCATATGCTACAACCATGAATACCTTGGTGACACCTAGTTTTATACGAACCCAAAGAAGTCTTAGATAAGATCATACATCTCGCTTACATGTTTCGCGCGCGAATGACAATGGAACACAAATCCTTTGTGTATTTCCGTACATACGATTTTTTGCTAGTGGACAAAACACATATGGAATTTGATAAAATTGTTTCTAGTCCAAATATTACGAAATGGATTTTACCAACACATAAAGAATAAAATGGAGATTTGTTTAGTGCAAAATAACGAAAAATAAAAAAATGCACATATGGAATTTGGCAGGCGCAACGACGATATGCTAATTATTGTACGCTACATTAAGTTTTACGATTATTTTATCTATGAGCGGCGCTCACATATTTATACTACCTTAATTTTGTTTTTATTTAAAAAGACACCACTCTGCATTAGGATTATATCTTTATGTCGACTTTACGAATTTTTCAATTAACGATAATAATTTACTTCAAAATTCACAACTATTATTTGTAAGACATACACAGGGATTTGTCCGTGTGGTGATGGAGTAAGAATACAATTCACCAACCCTTATCTTGCCCGTGGGTGATCGTAGGAGACGACTAAGGGATATAAAACGCATGTAACATCTATGCAAGAGAAGGAAAACTTGAAAGAAAACTCCATACCTACACGTCTGACTAGCGTGGTATAGTGGGTCAACTTCTCTCCCATTATGGAGGAGGCTCGATCCCAGCAGTGGGACATATATGAGCTGAGATGATGATAATGAGACAGGGATTATCTTATATTTTCTTTCTTTCTATTGGAAAATGAGGTGCAGGATATATAAGGTCCTACTATGAGCATTACACTGTGAGCATACACTAAATTGCCTATTAACCCCTCACGCGCTTTTAGGATACCGTTTGATCCAAAAAAAATTTGCTCAACGCGCTTTTAGGACACAGGTTTGGCCCAATTAAACGTTCTACAATTAGCAATTGTTTTTAGCACTGTATTTCACATTTCCTTGTAATATAGCAACAATAAAAGTTTACGTAAAACCATAAAATTCACTGAACTTTTTTCATCAATAAAACAAAGCGCGGGGCACTCGAGAGCACCGCGAAGTCTGGCGCGTGAGGGGTTAAACGCAACGTGACACATTAAAAATACAATATGTTGACTTCCTTCTTTTTTTTTTCTTCTTTTTTTTTTTTTGTTCACGCTGTGGAAATGCATTTACGCACTAGCCCTCGCCGGTGACAGACGAGGGGGTGTGTGGGATTCGCCGGTCAGCTGGTTCGACCGAAATACCCACTAAAACCACAGCAGTCCCTTCCGCGCTTTTACGGGATGCCGGAGAGATCGTCTATTGACATTCTATCCCCGACACCCCAACGCTAGGCCATCTGGCCACGTCTAGTCGACAGTCAAGCCGGCGGGAGGAGATGCGCGTAACGGCGCCTCCGCCTTCCTGGCCGCCACCTACGGAGCGAGTCTGCAGAAGCAAATGCCTCACGTATCCGCTCCGCGGCCTCCTTCGAAGAGATGACCTCCTCACAGAAGGAGGCCATCGACGACCAGCACCTGTCGCTGTCAAGCATCTTAGATATGATGGTCAACAACGACAGGTCTGTTCCTATCACCGCCGACAGGTCGTGGCGCTGAGGCCCCCAGGCGGGACATACCTCTAGGGTGTGACGCGCATCATCAGTTAGCGCGTCACACTCATGGCATCCAGGGGCCTCTTCCCGTCCGATCCTATGCAGGTACTTACCGAAGACCCCGTGTCCGGTAAGTACCTGCGTCATCCTGAAGGACAAGTTGCCGTGCCTTCTCTTCATCCAGCGGTGGAGGTGGGGCGCAATTGCCTCAACGGTCCCCCGCCCTGCTACAGGGGACTCTAATTCCTCCCTCCACCGCCGGATAACTGCCGCTTGAGCCGCTTCTCTTGCCCTAATCAATTCCCCCACGGTAATATGCTCGCCGCTTTCCCGCGCCGCAGCGCAAAATCGGTAAGCCTCCGCCTGTGCCCTAGCCTGGAGCAGCCAGGGTGGATCACCCGCCAGCAATGTGGCTATATATGTTGACTTCCTTACTTTTTAGTAGGAGTTATAAAATTCGGCTAAGTGACCTTAAAACCAGCAGCGTTCTTCTAAATAACTCATACCATTAAAAGAGCCCAAACTGCCAAATGTGGTGATTGTAGTATTATCCCTATATGGAGGTGGAGCATGTCCAACAGCGGACATCTGAAACAGCAACCATATTTTTAGTGGAAATTGCACTAAAAATATGGTTCCTTCTGTTATATTATTGATTAGATTGATTATTGTTATTAAGTTTCCTTCGGTCAGCGAATGATTCGCTGTCTGATAAACTGTTTGATCTAAAATTTAGGTATCGAAAATACATATATATTGCGTCGACCTCAAGTATTTGACAATTTTAATGTAATTGTAATTGACACAACAGAATGATGATGAGGTTTTTTTTTTCTAGCTGGGATCTGCTGGACGGGAATGGACCGCGGCGGACGGTGCAGCTCAGTGATGGCATTAAGAGTGAGTCGGGCCGAGTGTTGCGCGGGTGCATCGCGCGCTCCCGCCGCCTGGAGCCCGGAGGACCTCGACAGTGGCAAGATATTCTTCTACAAAGTACTCTCGGATGGAGTTCCATGTGTTGCTTGTGCCGGTAAATATTTTATTTTATTTATACAGGAATTAAAAATTCAATTTACATATCAGCTCATCTACGTCTCACTGTTAGATTTCAGCCTCCTCCGCTTTACCCTGGTCAGATTTGTTGACAGAGGGTTTTAATTCGAGTTTTCTTTCTTCTTTGCTCATTTGTATAGGTTTTTTATCCTACAGTTATCTTTTACGACTGTCATGGTATAAAAAATAACGAGGATACACGGGAAAATAAGGGGTGATGAATTGTATTTTTACTCCGTTACCATATGGGGAGTTTCGGTTTACGCGATATTTCATATATTTTTGAACTCCTCCTCAACAGCTAAACCAATTTTGATGAATTCTGTGTGTGTTCATGTAGATTCAAAAATATTTTAAATTAACGATAACATTATTTTATATTAAAAATAACCCAGTAGATGGTGCTGCAATCAAGAAGAAATAAAATTAAACTAATGGCTTGAAAACATCCTACCCGATGTTACATGGTACATCGCTTCTTACATACACGTAGAGCAAGGCTCTTGGATTTCACTAGCAATTAGTTTGAATTTGTTCTGGCATATAGTTTAAGTGTTGTTCCGTATGATGACCAATTACTAATACAGTCATTATTTGCCTGCCCTGATACCACGCTAAGTGGGGTCGGCACAACATATTCTTGCCTTCCACAATCTTCTATCAGCCGTCATATATGCACTCACAACTTTCATACACATATCTTCGTTTACACAATCCATCCATTTCTTTTTGGGTCTCCCACGATACACAAGCATATTGATAAGCCTCCTTGTCACATGTCTTTCATGAATTACTATTACAATGTATCTCTTATTTCTTACTTGCCGATATGAGTCGTAAAAACCATCACATGGTGATCCATGAGAATGGAAGTGGTCTTCTGAAAATCTCATAACATCATCATCATTCTCTTGCTCTTATCCCAATTACTTGGGGATACACACGTCTTCTTAAAGGAAGTGGTTTTAATGTACCAATAAAATTTCATCATCATTCTCCTACTCTTATCTCAATTACTTGGGATCGCTACAATATGTACTCTTATTTCATAGTACATACTGTAAAAGTTATTGGCAATAGTTTTATGACCGGCCGCCTGCCAGACATCAACCCTCCTTGGGAATGTAATTGTTGACCAAACGGCATCAGATGGAGTTGGCCCAGGTCGTTATAAGGCTCTTAATCGTTTTTTACGACGTCCACGAGCAAAGTAGGGCAGTGTTTGTAGCCGCTACCACACAGCTAAAAAATCTCATAACATCAAATTCAATCGCTAAGCCACCTGCTTGTAAATAAATGTATTTTATCTGCCCTTCATGGAAAAGCTTATATCCAATAGTTAATGACTATAGGCTAATGGATGTATTCATCCATTAGCTTGAATTAAACTTTGTTTTGAGCTATAGGTGCTCGGATCTTACACAAGAGAGACGTTTAGAGCGATGAAATGGCATGTTGAGACTCCATAATAGACCGTAAACCAATATCACCGTCTATAGAACGGCACACTGCTGTCTTGACTTCGATTATGTGCCTGAATTTCACCAAATATACTATTGGAATACAATATTATATATATTCATTTGACCATATGGCTTCAGTAATGGTAATTGATTGGTAAGGTACAAAGGTTTCCGTGTGGTGACGGAGTAAGAATATAATTCACCACCTTCTATCTTACCCGTGGGTGATCGTAAGAGACGACTAAGGGATATAAAATGCATATAACATCTGTACAAGAGTAGAAAAACTCGAAACAAAACCCTATACCAACATGAACGACCAGCGTGGTATAGTAGGTCAATTTCCCTCTCATTATGGAGGAGGCTCGAGCCATAATGTAGGACATATATGAGCTGAGACGAAGGTACAAATAGATGTGCATGAGACCAAAAATTATTATTTTTAGGTTTCCGTAACCAAAGGGTAAAAACCGGACCCTCTTACTGAGACTTCGCTGTCCGTCCAACCGTCCGTCCGTCCGTCTGTCACCAGGCGATATCTCAAGAACGGTGATAGCTAGACAGTTGAAATTTTCAAGATGATGTATTTCTATTAACGCTATAACAGCAAATACTAAAAATAAAATAAATATTCAAGGGGGGCCCCCATACAACAAACTTGACTTTTTTTTTAGTTTTACGGAACCCTTCGTACGCAAGTACAACTTGCACTTGGCCGATTTTATTTATTCCTTTAGTCGCCTTGAAATATACTTGATTAGAAAATATGCAAATTGACATATTATTCAATATATTCCGTACGATTTTCTTCTTATTAATTGGACATATTATTAAATTTATTCTTACAAATGTGATGTATCATTTGCTAGTTGATTTATTACTAACATGTACCTATATATTCGTTTAATTTAGACACCGATGAAAGTTACGATATAACATTATGTATTTTCAAACGAAATAACTGTTTTCACAGCTTATAAATAAATTATATATCTGTCTTTATCTATTTTTTGTTTATATTTTTTGTTACGACACCATTACTCTAAGCCATAAATTCTTGTTATGGTGGTTTTACAAGTATTTTCCATGGAAACTACCACTGTCAGACATTATTACTAGACTCAATAACAATTAATTGCATATCCCGCAAATAATGTCCTGCAAGGAAATCGATCTATTTATACTCCTCATTTAACCCACTACGCCATCTATACAGTCATGACCACAGAAGCCCACAGGGTCTACCAATAGCTTAACGCAGTTTTATTTTAGTCTGCAATGTCATTTTGCACCATGCGGTGACTAAAACGTGCTTATTCTATTATTACAATGACTAAATAATTTTAGAATCATCACTTGAAATCACCAATTTACCAGAGAAAATTTAAATCCAATATAAAATAATAGCTTTATCTCTTCCTCTCATATATTAATAATAATTGGTTCATTCTATAACATCGCTATTGCCTTACAATAATATTATGTTTTAAGAATCATGGTACGAATCTGAGTAACGTTTTTGAAGGCTTAAACAAAACGTTTTTGAAAGGTTTTTATTTTATATAAACGGATGATAAGTCGGCAGTATTTCAGAAAGTACTCTTAAGTAATTAACTTCAGCATAAATATCCGTTATATATATAAGATATAATGGCCAAGATATTGACGTAGAGTGCCAATATCATGGATGCGATTCCCACGCAAGACAAACTTTGTGTGATTCACAAATTCATGTTTAGAGTTTGGATAATTTATATCCGTTAATACAAATAAAGTGATATCTGATGTTTAAGCGAGTATTATACATTTGAAATAAAACTATTTTTAGCGTCCTCCCGTGACTATTTACGCTGCAAAATGTTCGAAACGTCGGAAAATTAAAAATCAAATACAAACACGACAGAGATTGTGAAAATAGTTTTATTTCAAATACAAATAAAGTTTTGTAAAACCCCTCATAGTTCAAGAATTATTTCCTATAGTCTATAAAATATAGCTTGATCTCTGTGACAGTTCTCACTAGTCCCGCACGCTTACGATGCAGTCCGTATTTTTGTCGATATAATTCCTTATTTTTTAAAGCTATTGCTACTGCAATTGAAAAACAATACATGCAACTCTTATTGAACTTCAATCAAATGAATGGATGAATCGATTAACAATTTATGAAAATCTTATTGAATTTAAATTAATGGATTTTATTTAATTTAAACTAAAGCTGTTAATTAATTCTTTTTATTATTCGAAAGGAATACATCAAGTTCATCGTCACTATTATCATCATCGCTGGAGCATTCCTGTAAGTTGATGATGAGTTCTTGGTCACAGATTATTTCATAAATAATCATGTTTATTTTATAAAAGAATTTATATTTTTAATATAATAGAAATAGTCTTATTAATATTACAACTGATGTCTGAATACTAAATTAACACAATTTACTTATTTTATAGAGTAACCATGTGGTTTATATAGGTAATGTATTGGTTTTACTTGTTTTATAAATAATTAATAAGAATGTTATCGATTTACGTTTATCAATTGCCCCATCTCTATCTTATTCTCAGTTCAGTATGATCTTGTACTTGCGTAAGCACCATACTTTTATAAAATGGTTACTAAGTAATTTAAAACATATGAGGTACTAGTTTTGGTGTAAATATTCATATTTTTATATTCAGTTGAGATATAACTGGCACCTAAAGAATGAAAATATAGGCGATATAATCAACTGTGGTAGGACCATGCTGTTGAGAGTTTTCTGTCTACAGCCGCGGGCCGGTCCGTCCCGGGTAGTACCACACTCTCGCAGAAGATCGACGTCTGAGTAGTGGCAATGTGCTATTACGCTTCGTTCGGTGAGGGAGAGAGCCGGAAGCCCAACTGGGTGGGCTTGGGGATTTTATTGGTAGGCAGCGGCCCAAGCTATACCCTTGGAATTGCAAAGGTTCATGGGCGGCAGTGACACTTACCATCAGGTGTGCTGCTTGCTCGTTTGCCACCATAAGCAATAAAAAAAAATACAAATTAAAATTGTAATAATGACGCGTATTCATAGTTACTTCATCGGTTTTGTCGCTATCTGTCACAGAGATCAAGCTATATTTTAAGGATTATAAGTGCCGGGTGCTGTGTTTAAAAAAAATGTTCAATTTATTTGGAACTTAAGTAAGACATTTTATATTACAAAATAAGAATGCTACAAATCAACTATCATTTGAAATAATAATCAATGGCCATTAAATATTGACGACGACAAAACCAATAAAATCAATCACATATTCTGCTAGCTAACAATTTAAATTTCAAATAGACACCATTAAAATTTTCGCATTTCGAATTAATGATCAACATATGGTCATATCCTTCCGGATACAGCACAAATTGTGTTCTAGGAACATGAAAGAATCCAATTATAATTCAAAGAAGGTATTGTTTTTGTTGTAATTTAAACGAACGTTGACGTAATCTGATCTATAGAAGGCTCTATATCCTGGTAAACAATGTCATGTACAAAAATATATTAGCAGATTATTATACTACGTGTTAATCCAATATATTTCTATACTATACATAACTATAAATATTATTGTATATTTCGCCAAGTTGACTAAATTGAATGACAGAACGAATGTAATTTTAGACTTTTTTATTTTGATCTCTCTCTTTAACATATTTTAATATGATGACTTTTATTATGGTAGTATTTATAGCCGTAGGAGATAATTTTATCTCTTTATTCACATATTAATTTAAATAGTATTATTAAGCAATGAAATTTGTGACCTTTAATTAACTTATAATTATATTAATTAATTTTAAATTAATTCATTTTTTTTTTATTTTAAATAATTAAATTCGTCTTCCGATCGCATTCATAACGACGACGTAAGAGAGCGAGTAGGTATGAAAGAGGGTATTGGAGTAAAGATGCGAAAGGGAATGCTCCGATGGTTCGGACATGTGGAAAGAATGCCGAACGAACGTCTGGTTAAGAAGATATACAATGCGAAAGTGAAAGGATGTAGGTACTGGGGAAGCCCGAGACTAACTTACCTAGACAGATTGGTCACGTACTGAAGGAAGGTGGAGTCAAGAGTCTCCGAAACCGGCGAGCGTGTATGAAGAAAATTATGAATGTTAAGGAAGCTAGGGAAGTATGCAAGGATAGAGTTCTCTGGCACTCTGTTCTATCTGCCTAGCCTGCAAGGGATATGGCGTGATGATATGCATGTATGTAAATTCATCTTCGCCAGCTCAGCTCTAATATGTCTTGCTGTTAAGTTAGAACTTCCTCCAGGAGGATAACAGATCCACTAATACTTCTATGACAACTATTGGCCCGACTTTAAAAATTCCCTAATACGAAGCACATTATCGTGTTACCTTCGGGCTTTTCGAGAAGGGAGAATCCACTATATGTGGAAAACCAAGTACAAACTCTAATCTTATTTTAAAATAAGATAATACTAACATATTTCGATTAAACAATGCGGGTAAACAAGAGTTACTTACTCAACTAATTGCTGTACAAACAGAGAAATCGGTATATTATCCAATTGTCAGATTCAAACGCATTGTAGAAACAACAGAATTGGGCCGCGATGAGTGCATTGTCCGATAGATGAACATCGTGTCTCATCAACACAGTTGGCACTTCAACAACTGTGGTATTTTAGATATAAAATCGTTTATTTGCGTTATATTAAGCCGTTTATATGTAAAGCGTTAACGATATAAATAAATGAATTCATTTTAATACAATTGATCCCAAAAACGCAAATCGGCATTGTAAAACACATTTATTTATAATTCAAAATATAGAAACGCAAATTATGTGGATATTCTTAATTTTAGTCCTTTTCTTTGATATTATATATCATATTTATTTTAAAACAGTTATAACCTATCTGTTTGGCTCTCCATAGAAGCACATATGTATGATATGTATTAAATCAGTGAAGAAGGATTGAAAAACGGACAACTACTTTCCTTGCAGTCCCTCTCGAGAATGTTGTGATCCCATATCTATTTATACTGTGTACATATGTCTATCCCGTCGCTAAAGATCTAAATTAACAGACTCTTCTAAACAGTGTTTCCGATTGTTAACGAAAATTCATATTTCTGACACTTTCCGTTTTATATGACATTAAAAATTCAGTTAAGTGATTAGATCAGTGCACATATAATAAATAGGATTTATTTATTTATCTTTATTTTGTCTAAATATGTCCTAGTATCAGATACAAACGTCTTCCTAAATGAGTTTATTGTACCACCATAATCTCATAAGAAATAAAAATGTGAAAAATCATTACATGTAGGACCTTTTTTTTATTGCGGTGACTATGGACGTGGTCGCGCCTCGCCAAATGGGTCCGGGGCGACGGAAGAGGCGGCGCGCAACCCCATAGACCCACCCTGCAAGCACCTCTCTTCGCCGTGCGAGCGGGCCACCCGTATCCGATCTTTGTCTTCGGTGGGGACTGACTAGCCTGGGTGACTTGTTGGATGTGAGACACCTCAGTCCACAGATAAAACACTATTAAAAATATTCCTTAGTCCTCCCGTAATCATAAACGCTGTAAAGTGTTCAAAAAGTCGGGAAATTAAAAATGAAATACAAACGCAATATACAAACGCGATTCTCTTTTATTTTCTTTCTCTCATTATCCGTGTGGTGACGCACTACAAACACAATTCACCACCCCCTATCTTACCCATGGGTGATCGTAAGAGACGACTAAAGGATATAAAACGCATATAACAGCTATGCAAGAGAAAGAAAACTCGAAACAAAACCCTATACCAACACGTCTGACCAGCGCGGTATAGTAGGTTAATTTCCCTCCCATAACGGAGGAGACCCGAGCCCAACAGTGGGACAATATATTGGGCTGTGATGATGATGAGGAAACGCGATATAGTCCGTATATAAAAATAGTTTTATTTCACATCTAGTCGTAATATAAATATCTTAGAGATCAATTTACATGGCAGCATTATGCAGTGTTATTATTACTGCAGTATGGTAATAACTAAACAAAATATTTAGCTCATGTATAGTAATAAACTATATATAGTTCACGTTTAGATGACTCTGCAAAAAGTGTTGGTATCTAAAAAAATTTTTGAGTACTAATCTTTTTGAAGTGAAACTTCTAATGCGACTTCCAACAAGGTTGTGTTAAACGTTTAACGCAATGGCACTCGAACGCATGCTCATAGTGTACCTGTTACAGGCCAGTGTGAGCGTTAGCAACGAGTAGAGACAAAGAAAGATACACAAAGGTAGAAAGTAGCAGAGAGAAAGAGAGTGAGTTGGTAGATCCCAAGCACATGCACATGGTATTCTTGCTATGCAGCGAAATAAACAGAGCGTTGTGAAATTAGCTGAAATACGTATTTGTTGTTCTATTTTAATTGATAATATTCATTATTTTCATAGGTTTAAGTTTTCACTTCTGTCGGCAGTCCTCATGACTGCTTTGTGTTTTTTTTATCCCGTACGTTTGCTATTTGATGATGGATTAAGAATGCAATGTATCACCACTCCTTACTTTCATTTCGTTATAGACGCCTGAGGTATCGTCAAAACCATAGCGAGAGCAGTGCTCTCCTGGGAAACTAATAATATCAAGTAGTATCGTTGAACGGTCTGCCACGCATGACGATTAAAGCGGTATCATCCTTTGTGGAGGCCTACGTTATACAATGAACGTAGAGCATAATACGATGGGTTGATGAATGGATAATAGAATCCCGAACAATTACTTATTTTACATACAAATAACGGGCACTCAGATTAATCATTTCTATATCTCACAAATAATTGTCCTGCATGGAGATCAAATACACGACACTTCAGGGGCGGCTTTATCTATAGTGCAGAGGGTGCGGTGCAACCGGGCGCCGGGTATTAGGAGGCGCCGAGAGCTCGGGACACATAGAGCCTCCACTGTAACGCTCCGCACGGAGCGCACGCACCGTGTGCAGCGAGTGCCTTAATCATTTATAAACGTAATAGTGGGTGCGTTATTTGACAGGTTTGGATATATTCCTTTGTCACCATGCTCATTGTAGCTTCATAATCCGATCGTATTTACCTGGTTTCGAGCAAAACAACGAGACTAAGCATGGAACAACGCATTCCAGCGAAGTTTGGAGTTTAGTCGAACGTATTGTAACTATCAACCTATTCCATTTTCTGCACGCATTTTGATACAAGTGCCAGTTAATTGATTGCACCCAGGCTCTACATTTGATAGAGCCACCCCTGCGACATTCGATACTGGAGGTTCCTAATTAGAATCTTACACCATTCGTGCAGTCATCATAATTAGTTCATATTTTGCAGAATCGTGTGCTGGTGTATCTTGTGGTACTGGGCGGCGCTGTGTGGTAAGAGATGGACGAGCACGCTGTGTATGTGCAGCAGCCTGTCGCCGTGTTGGCGCCGTCTGTGGTAGCGATGGACGCACGTACCCCTCACTATGCCGGCTAAGGCGACGGGCTTGCCGCAGGCCTGGCAAACACCTTGTACTGGATTATCCTGGACCCTGTCAAGGTAAAATATTTCTCATAACTACCTACCTCTTATATTTTTTTATTTTTAGCGTTTATAAAAATAAAATAGGATGTTATTGACACAGTTCCAGATTACTTCTACTAAACACAGTTCATTTTAGGATTTCACGGTTAAGTATTCTTATGCTACTATAAAAAGAGATCTTTCCGCCGGGTTTCAAAATAATTAATCATCATCATCATCACAGCCCATATATGTCATGTCCCACTGTTAGGCTCGGGCCTCCTCCGTAATGGAAGGTAATTTAACCTACTATACCGCACTGGTCAGACGTGTTGGTATAGGGTTTTGTTTCGAGTTTTCTTTCTCTTGCATAGTTGTTATATGCATTTTATATCCCTTAGTCATCTCTTACGATCACCCACGGGTAAGTTTCTGCTAAATTGTATTTTTACTCCGTTACCACAGGGAAAATATAATAATTAATAATTCCCTAATAAGTTTAAAAATATAGATCCTAGACTATAAATTGTTGATAGTTGATGGCTGCTCTAGTAGTTAACTCGTAAGCGAATGCCGCTTGTGGTATCTGGTCCAGCTATATTTTTTTTATTTTATATTACAGTCTGAAAAAATACGTATTCTAATTCGAAGATTATCACAGTGGAACTAATATTTGCTAAACTTGTAATATACCTACACTATATACACACACACACACACACATAACTTGCAAATTAACAAATTTAAAAAATAACGAAACCGCTGAGTTTCGGATCTTCTGTTTATCGCAGCGTTCTACTCCGGTAGTATATTATTACATTAATTTCAAACAAAATTGACAATATGATCTTATGGGGCTTATGTATAATAAATTATTTGATTAAATACTAGGCGCATAGTTGGGAAACATTTGCTCAACCGTATATACTGCGGACTCCATTGCTGAATTTCAAGGATATCATTTTCATGCATAACATGTTTTTATTCGAATCACAAATATTTATACCGAGTTTATATGTAATTTATATACGTAAATTACATGTTTATAAAATTCTTCGGAACACAAAGATTTATTCCTTACAAAGAGTTGTTCATTTCCATTAGCGTCGTTAATTCTGAGAGGCTTAATGACCTGACACTCCCCTTCTATCGCACTAGTTAAATTGCTCGCTTATTCCTCGAAGGCTGGCAACATCTCTATTCGGAATCGCGGCTATATAATGGCTCATTGCGATGCACGGATACATCAGGTAAAACGCGTATACCCTGAGGTGAATGAATACGAATGCAAGCTTTACCATCGTAACTCGAACAGAATGCACTCATTTGACACGCTTGTAATTGATAAATCGACATGATCGAGTAGTAATATCTCAGAAACTATTTTTCAAATATGAGTATTTGATAATACACTTAAACTTTGCTTTTAATCTTGCTCGTAGGTACCCGTAGGGACGTGCCTCGTACGCCAATTGGCCTACTACCTAGCTATTAATTCAACTTATATATCCATTTGATATTTCAAAACCTGTGACTAAATGTGCTTTACAGGTATCTAAAAATATATGGTCTTTCACCAAAAGTATTTTCTTATTTTTTTGATGCGAATCTTATCTGGGATAGCTGTGATATTCTGACCTGAACCTGAACTGAACCATAAGGTAACGAGAAAAAGAGTTTAAGCGACTGCTATAAGCGTATTCATCACTTATTTTGGAACAATCATAGAGTATAACACTAATCTATGCTATTCAAAAGTGATTAAATCAAAATATTTCCCTTCTTTTCTTCTTCTTCTTATGTATTGGCAATCAGCTACATATACGAGCTATTGGTGCCAGGGTCAAGTTATAAATATTCTCACGTTTTTAGTCTTTCAAGTCAGTCGTTGTCTAAGTCAAATTCAAAATATTTCCCGGTAAGATGTTTTTGTGCTGTCGTGTGTCTTTATGACACATCGTCTTTAGCTATTTTTTCAAGACAGCAACTTGCAATGCATAAGGGAATTAATTATCCTTACATCGCAGAAGCTTGCAACATTTCTGCAATTAATAATTGTACAATATCTTTAAATTGTGATAAGTAAAACCAAGACGGTATGCGAGGTCACTGCAAGAACAGTCTCAATCAGAGAAACTTATAAATATATCTTTTAAATCAATTCTAGCAATTGAAAAAAAAATACTTATTAATAAGTCAACTGCAACTTCAACTTCTTTAATTGAAATTAATCGAGAATCCGTAGTTACTCTCGCCTCACAACAGTTGTTGTTTTGCTTGTTGGTAGACGCATAGGTAACTAATAGTAGTGTTACAGGTAAATTATAGGTAACAGCCAATGTAATTGTGTGTTTGTGTAACCTATTTATTATCTTTATGTATTTATCATTTTTATATGAAAACTTTTTTTATTTTATATCAACTTTTTTAAAACTTTAATCATCATCATGATCTCGGTTCATTTACGTCGCACTGTTGAGCTGGAGACTCCTTCGCAAAAGGAGGAAAATTGTTCTACTATGCTGGTCAGAAGAGTTGTTATAGGGTTGTATTTCGAGTTTTCCTTCCTTTAAACAGATATTATCAGCATATTATATCCCTTATTTGTCTTTGACTATGTGAGTTGTATTTTTACTCCGCCAATACATGGAAATCTTTAATAATAACTGCACATATTGTATAAACTAGTGACAGCTGTGTGGTAGCGGCTATAAATACTACCAACTCTTACTTGGCTTATGGATATCGTAAAAGAGGACTAAGAGCCTTATAACGATCTGGGCCAACTCCGTCTGATGCCGTTTGGTCAACAATTACATTCCCAAGGAGGGTTGACGTCTGGCAGGCGGCCGGTCATAAAATTATTGTCAATAACTTTTACAGTATGTACTATGAAAGAAGAGTACATATTGTATCGACCCTAAGTAATTGGGATAATAGTAGGAGAATGATAATGATATTGTATAAACTAGTAAATCCCATCTGATCTGTTTGTAAAGTCACTCACAATACAAGGATTCATTGCTTTTTGCGAAAAGTTATATTTAAAAACAAAAAAAAATGTTAATAATGGCAGTATAATTTTTAACGTACGCTTACTGCTAACGTAATATCCTCCTGAATCAACCTTAAAGACATGACACCCAGTATCAACAGACATCAAACAATTATAGTACAGGAATATGTGCATAGACACGGAATATAACCATGTCTTTACATCTTTTTCGAAATATGAGGGCAAGATACATGACATATGCACTACTGACGTTAACACCTAAAACTGTCCTCTAACAGTAATTTTAAAATCCCTAACACCAACATCATCATCATCATCATTCTCCTACTCTTATCCCAATTACTTGGGGTCGATACAATATGTACTCTTCTTTCATGGTACATATTGTAAAAGTTATTGACAATAGTTTTATGACTGGCCGCCTGCCTGACGTCAACCCTCCTTGGGAATGTAATTGTTGACCAAACGGCATTAGATGGAGTTGGCCCAGGTCGTTATAAGGCTCTTAGTCGTCTTTTACGACATCCACGAGCAAAGTAAGGGTCGGTAGTATTCGCAGCCGCTATCACACAGCTGTGCCCTTACACCAACAAACAAACAAATTTAAAAACACAAATCATGTAGACAATATAATAATAATTCAATTGGTAATTAGTTAGCATTTAATATGCTTAATTATTTATTAAAACCCGATTACGAAGCGAAAAATGATGTCACAAGCGGGATTCGAACCCGCGCCTATTGGAATTCCGGCCCAATCGTGGTGCCACTACACCACCGTGAACTATTGTAGGACATGCAAATCTCACTTCGTATCATATTTACGTCTTAAGGTGACGTATGCCATCTACCCGACAATGTTTACACATTGTTATAGGCTTAATACTTCAAACTTTGCAGTTAGAATTGTATTAAACGATGACACAACCTTGTTATTCAAAATTTCAAATTACTGAAATTTAGCATTTAATATGCTTAATTATTTATTAAAACCTGATTACGGGTTTTAATGGTAATTAGTATTCAATACGTAAAAAAAAAATAATACGAATATTCTATTTTTATTTCTTATCTTTATAGGAAACGACAAAGAAGGCCTATAGACTTATAGAGATTCAAAATGCATCTATGACCGAATGACGTCACTGTAAGACTAGACTAATTAAAAAGACTTGGCTTAAAGGTCTCAGCAACCAAGCCATAAAATCCAAAAAAAAACAGTAAGACTATTACGTCCTGCAAGAGCATATTCTTGATTATATCCACATTCCCAATAACAATTTATTAGGTTGACTTTTCGCGGGAATCTGAAGACGTCATGCGGTGCTCTTGTATTATATTCGAGATCTTAGTGTTTTAACGTGTTATATTAGATAATTTTGATGGCATTTCATATAATGTGCTGCGACGGATCTGCTGGGATGTAGTGAACATGATATAAAAGTGCTTTACAACGTTTTCGTTTCCCATCAAAATTCACAAAATTTACCATTAACAGTGTGGCCATAGCACAGTTCTTCTTCTTCTTATATATTGGCAATCAGCTACATATACGAGCTATTGGTGCCAGTGTCAAGTTATAAATATTTTCACGTTTTTAGTCTTTCAAGTCAGTTGGTGTCTAAGTCAAATTGTCACCATTAGATGGCGACGATTTGACTGACAGACAATAACTAACATGAAGATATTAAATATGTGAAGAAAGTTGTGACTCGAAACTGGTAAAAATGGCTCGTAAAGTAGCTGATTGCCAGTACGAAAAAAAGAAAAAGAATAACAATTTATAAATAACATCTCTGATATTAAAAAAATATGAACAAAATGTACATAATTTTTTTTGCATATATCGTTCCGTCAGAGATCCAGCCTGTATAAAGCCTACCTACATATGATACTGGGCAATATACGCACTAGAAGATAGCATAGATCATCTGATGTGTCTTCGTAAATTGTAACATAATACTAAAAAAAATCATTGCCCCTAGATCTACTGAGTTGATTGTTCTTCAGAGTTATTATGTTACATCTGGTTTTTTTACTCCTAGAATTTTTAAAGCGGAGTACAATGATTTAATAAAACAATAAAACACTATTATTATTATTTACCATAGACGGTAGTCATATTTTTATTATCTGAAATCATTGCAAATTCATAATTAAGTACGGTTTCCGATCAGCGACCTGAGATTTAAACATTTACTAAATACAAATAAAATATAAGACAATTAAAAAAAATAAAGTCACTTACGATCTTATATTATTATCGTATATAAGCATACAAAATTAGAAGATTTTTAATTATTCTATTAGTAATACACAGCGTGTAAAAAAAAACATTTAATTAAAATATTTCTGATTTTAATGCTTTATTTTACTTTAATCAAAATCCTAATTATATATTACCTACCCGACACCAATGTAGAAAAGATATTTATGATTATCCTAAATATTCTCTCTACATCTTCTTTTTGGCACAAATGTATTGTTGAGCACAAAGCTGCATCGCAATGAAATCGCATTTGATTTACTATTCCATTTTGGCAAAACACGTTGGCTTAGGATGTTGAGACAGAGATTTCATGTTTGACTTTTCTTGCATTTCTATTATATATTTATATGTATGTTTGAAAACCTCTTGCTCAAAACGTACTTGAATTAAGATGTCATCATCAGGGGCGGTTTTACTTATAGTGCAGAGGGTGCGGTGCACCCGGGCGCCGGGTATTAGAGGGCGCCGAGAGCTGCTCCGGAGACATAGAGCCTCCACTGTAACGCTCCGCATGGTGCGGGCGCACCTTAAGCAGCGAGTGCCTAACCATTTATAAACGTAGTGGGTGCATTATTTGACAAGAATGGGTAGGTTGCTTTGTCGCCATGTTCACTATAACTTCATAATCCGATCGCGTTTACTTGGTTTCGTGTCAAAACAACAAGACTAAGCATACGACAACGCATTCCAGCGAGGTTCGGAGTTTTGTTGAAGGTATTGTTAGTATTAACCACGGAGCAAATACAAAGAGGAGACGGCCTAAGTAACTGTGCACTGTGATTCTCAAGTAGGCCGTGACGTCATCACGTTAACATCAATAGTAGGCGTGGCCTATTAGTCTTCTGTCGTCGCTGACGGTGTTCGTACGGTGCATAAAATTATATTTTTGGTGTATTTTTATGTTATTACGAAGAAAACCATGAAGTGTTGTGTTTTATCATGTACAAACTACTCTGATAAACGTACAGATGCTATGGAAAGAATCACATTTCATTTGTAAGTATATTTATTTATAATTTAACAAAATAATTTCTAGAAAGTTCTTTTGACGGTATCATATTCAAAAATAATTTTACTCAACGTTAGATGGCACCACTTTGCGTAATAGGACCTAGAACAATAAAAGCACATACAGTTCAAACTATTAAGTTTATTGTAATAGCTAATAACCATGAGTATTAAAATTTATACCCAAAGCCTTTTACCTCGACAAAAATATGAGTTTTATATGTAGTTAATAATTATTTTGTAAGCAATACGCCAGCTGTCGTTAACTATGAAGAATTATAAAAGTGTCAAAATCCAGGGCCGTAATTAGAATATAATTATAACATTCGGATTTGTCATCAAAGAAAAATATTTTTTACACTACTTTAAATGAACTTATTATAATTAAACTGTAAATTTTGTATGTTTTAGAATACCGTCCAATGACGATGTTAAGAAGCAATGGATTTCAAAAATTAATAGAAAAAACTGGACTCCTACGAAATATACAAAGATTTGTTCTTCTCATTTTAACAATGAAGATTTCGTAGTAATAAGCAAAGGCTTTAGAAAACTAAAGAAGGGAACAGTACCTTGTTTAAATCTAGATTCATGTGTTAGTTCCTTTGCAGTTTGTATTATCAGTTACTGTTATGTGTAGAGGCTGCTAACTTATTATAGAATATATTATAGAGTTAGTCCGTCACTCTCCGAGAGGCCGACCGCGCGAGGAAAGACCGACGTCCTCCCCAAGGGGGGGGACATCGGTCCACCCGACCACTGACGTCGAGACATTCTGCTCCGGTGGTCGGCCCAACGACGAAGGCGACATGCCAGGAGTGGGTTACGGGTGTGCGTGCTTACAGACAAAACAGAGAGGCTCTGTCGCCCCGGACAGAGTGGTGCGAGGAGTGCGCCGACCATGACCCACCCCCCAAAAAAGAAAGAGGCTACTAATTTCATATTTTTTTATTATTTATGTTGTAGCTTAGAAAGAAGTTACCGGAGCCTAGCCTAGCCTTCCCTAAAACAATCCATACGATTGGCAGTGAAGAATTTTCCCATTGAAAGAGTGCGTGCTTCTACAACTGGCCTCTACGTTTAAAGGACTGTATTGCAGCCAATGGAAACCACTTCGAACAAGCTTTTTATATTTTAAATTGCTTTATATTTATGTATTAAACTAACACTGTAAAAGTAATAAATATTTTTTGCAATAGGAAAAGGTTTTTTTTTGTTACAGTATTTAGGGCATGACTAGGTATAGCTCAAGAAATATATGATACAAAAGAGTATTTCATTTATATTATTGGAACCAATGTCACCCCTTCTCCTTTATTTATTAATAATGTAATTGCACTCGATGCAATTTCTTGATAAGATTAACGAGGTTGAGCACGTCACAAAAATATTCAAAATGGTGGTGGCGTCGAAGACCGGGTCTTCAAGTTACCTTTGGCATGGCTAAGTTTTAGATGGCCCGTGCGTCAATGAAACGGCTGCTACCTTGCTGGTCTGCTCGCTTGAAATACTCTTTTACATGTCTTGGTCATTGACACTATTGTTGCATTATCAATTGTATAACGCCTTATTTTAATAGAGTGGTTTGATTCTTTTTTATATGGAAAAGACAAAAAGGAAGGAAATAATACCGTGTAACTAACATATTTACTAAAAGTCCAACTACTTTCATTCGACAATTTGTTAGAAACCCAAACAA
Organism: Lymantria monacha; assembly: GCA_905163515.2. Taxonomy (NCBI): domain Eukaryota; kingdom Metazoa; phylum Arthropoda; class Insecta; order Lepidoptera; family Erebidae; genus Lymantria; species Lymantria monacha. Next base: position 11,838,631 of record LR991098.1, on the reverse strand, counting down.
ATAATTGTATTATTTGGTCGTATGAAAAGGACACAAATATGAAGAAAAAAAAGGTTTCTAAACTTCTGAGTTTATCAGAATGACAGTAAAGAAAAGATGGATTTTTCATAAAATATTAACATTATGGACAATGCTGACAAGCCTTATAATAAAGAAATTTGCGGTTAAAAACAGTAGTCATTCACCTATTCGCTATGCAGAATTATTTGATTATAAACATTTGTATTTGAATAGAGCAAACAGCTAATAAGATTTGTTTGTATCTTTGAAATAAAAAAAATTAGCACTCCTTGATATAGGTAAATTCTGAGTACGTCCCTGTTACACCATACACTTACTGACATCTAATGCAAGATAGCTCAACTGCATACAATATACGAAATTAGTAGTTGTGCTAATAGCCGGTAGATGGACATAAAGGAGGGAGTGAGACAAGTACTATTACTTGTCTCACTTTCTCAATTAGCAGCGACCCCCTCACCCCCTGTAAATGACACGCATTGTTTCATAGAAAATATTCATTACAACAGCTCCTCTTTGTATTTGCTCCGTGGTATTAACCTATTCCATTTTGTTCACGCATTTTGATGCGCCAGGTTATTAGTTACACCCGGGCGCTACATGTCCTAGAGCGGCTTCTGGTCATCATCACATTGTAATCATTTCATCTTTATAAGATGTCATCATCACATTATAATCATTTACCGGGTGCCGCTTGTGGAATCTGGTCCAACAATTTCTGTTCTTTTTTGTTAATTTTGTATTTAACATTTAAAAAATGAATCTTTACTCGAAGGGCATTTCACTGGAGCTAATATGGACTAAACATGTATCCAATTATATTTAAGAAAACATATAATTTAAAACAATTACGAGTCCGCGGAGTTTCTTGCCGGATCTTCTCAGTTTGTGGGGGCTTTCCAATTAGGTGGTAGATTAATTTAAAAAAATATGTACAATTGACAAAATGTAAGTGCCCTTATAGGGCTTATGCATAATAAATGATTTGATTTGATTTGATCTATCTAATAAATAAATGAAAATGGGATGACCGTTTCTTACATCATATTTCATACTCAACTAAGGACAATACCATGTCTATCTTGACCTAGTATAAAATTACTTTGAAGTTTATTTTAATATGCATAATATATTATAAATCCACAAGAATCTTATCTTCTTAATCATAAATTAATTCATCACATAAGTAAAATAAACATCTACACACATTATATTTGGTCAATAATACCTACCTAGTTTTAGTATTCGCTTTAACGATATTTGTTTTTTAACTTTTAGAATGGATACATTTTAAAAGTTAAGAAGAAGAAGTTAAGAAATGAATACATTAGGGGCCGTCCTTTAATCACGTGAGATTTGAAGGGGGACGGGGGTGTACAAAAATCACGAATAATCACAAGGGAGAGGGAGGGTGTAGTAATATATCACGTGTATTTATTTTTTCGTGAAATGCTGCGATTTCTAACAGGCAACGAACGAAGTTTAAAGTAGGTGATCTGTATAAAGACCTTTTTGCGAAGTATAAAAAAGCAAAAAAACGAGAATATAATGAGCTGTGGGCTACTTCTTTGTAGGTACTAAGACTCACTTGATTTTAGTGAGGGAGGGGGGGGTCATAGTCTTAAACCTCACCACGAATCACCAAGGGGGAGGGGAAGTTAAAAAAATGCTAAAAAAAGATCACGTGATTAATGGACGTCCTCTTAGAGGAAGTTTGAAAGTTGCGCCGGAGTTAACGGCTGACATGGTATGGACATATGATGAGGTGGGACGAAAGTAATGTTGTGAGTAAAGTTTTAATTATGAATGTTGAAGGCTTTAGAGGTAAAGAAAGACCAAAGAAATGATGGATGGACTGCGTGAGGCATGACATGGATAGACAGGAACTGATTGCAGAGATGACATCTGATAGGAATGTATGGAGGAAGATGACATATTGCGTCGACCCCAAGTAATTGGTATAAGAGCAAGATGATGATGATATTCTAAAAGTTAAAAAATAAAAAACTAGTTTAAATAGCGAATAGAATATTTACCTAATTACTGAGTCGTTTGGAAAAACTATTCCCATTAAAATGTTTAATCAACACTTTGTATCTGGCGATCGCTTAAAGAATTTTTCTTTGTAGAAATTAAATCTAAGTGTTGTACCTTGCACGGTAGACCTTTACTCAGATAACTAGGCCATCTGTCCAATTAAAGGGATTATTCAGTGACTTGGCTTGTGTTTATAATTATTCCTTGATATTAGGCGACTATAAAATGGCTGTATTCGTTTCAAAGTCTGAGACAAACTTTCTGGCAAACTCGCACGTAAAAAAACGACGCATTATATCCCTGGTTCATTACTGCGGAGGAACGCATTTCTTTACGACACCTTGAATTAATTATGCTAAGTACATGTAACCAGTGCATAATATTGCACTGTAAGTAATGCAAATGTTGTTATGGCTGACCTTAACAACAAGTCTATACATTTGTATTGTAAAAGCGATTTTCCTTGTATTGTCAAGGATCCTCTTAGATCATTCAAAGATATTGTACACGTCATTCCATTTCAAGACGGATTTATTAAGATTTAATATGTTTTGATATGTTACATTTTTGTTAAATTTTAACGAAGAACGAAAATAACGCATATTTCTTTTTTTTTTTTAAATGACACCACCCTGCACTAAGGAAATAATCCTTGTACTGCATGGGATTTTACAAACATGCAATTAACGCTAACAAACTACACCCAGACTCAGATCAACACTTTGTGGATCGCACAAAGTATTATCCTGCATGAGAATAGAACACTACGACACTGGCACTGAAGATCGGTATCTTAACCACTACACCATCTGTGCAGTCCGCAGTAGGTATATTATTAAATTAAATTATAAAAACCCGGTTATGAAGCGAAAAATGAGGTCACAAGCGGGATTCGAACCCGCACCTATTGGGAGTCCGGACCAATCGTGCTGCCACTTACACCACCGTGAACTATTATAGGACATTCAAATCCCGCTTCGTATCATATTTACGTCTTTTAAGGTAACGTGCGCCATCTACCCGACAATGTTTACACAATGTAGGCTTAATGGGCCGGACTCCCAATAGGTGGGTTCGAATCCCGCTTGTGACATCATTTTTCGCTTCGTAATCGGATTTTTATAAATAATTCAGCATATTAAATGCTAAAATTCAGTAATTTGAATAACAAGGTTGTGTCATCGTTTAATACAATTCTAACTGCAAAGTTTGATGTATTAAGCCTACAATGTGTAAACATTATCGAGTAGATGGCGCACGTCACCTTAAAAGACGTAAATATGATACGAAGTGGGATTTGAATGTCCTACAATAGTTCACGGTGGGGTAAGAGGCAGCACGATTGGGCCGGACTCCCAATAGGTGCGGGTTCGAATCCCGCTTGTGACATCATTTTTCGCTTCGTAATCGGGTTTTTATAAATAATTCAGCATATTAAATGCTAAAATTCAGTAATTTGAATAACAAGGTTGTGTCATCGTTTAATACAATTCTAACTGCAAAGTTTGATGTATTAAGCCTACAATGTGTAAACATTATCGAGTAGATGGCGCACGTCACCTTAAAAGACGTAAATATGATACGAAGTGGGATTTGAATGTCCTACAATAGTTCACAGTGGGGTAAGTGGCAGCACGATTGGGCCGGACTCCCAATAGGTGCGGGTTCGAATCCCGCTTGTGATATCATTTTTCGCTTCGTAATCGGGTTTTTATAAATAATTCAGCATATTAAATGCTAAATTTCAGCAATTTAAATTAAATTATTCAAAAATCTAAATAGTCTAGCACGTAAAAATGATCGACTCCATGCAATTGGATACCTCGCGTTGTCGACTGTCATCAGGGCGACAAACACAATAACCGGGGCCACACCTTCTGCGAGATTGTGAACTTAATCTCTTTGCCTACTGATTCAGGGACAAAAATGTTAAATTATATTTTTTCGTGTATTACAGAGGGTAGTTGTGATGGCGTCCGTTGTGGTGGCGACAAAAGATGCGTGTTGGATGCCGAGTTGGGCGCTCATTGCGTACGTTGCGGTACATGTAGTGTAGCTGGAGCGCCGGTATGCGCAGTAGACGGGCGTACGTATGCCGGTCCCTGTGCGTTGAGACGAGCTGCCTGCGAGAGAGGAAAAGCGTTACCTCTTGCTTACAGAGGACCCTGCATAGGTAAATAACTAAATTGCTAAATAGTTTTTTTTTAACTAGAGTCGCTGACAGATTAATCGGCGACAAATTAACGATACCAGCATTACAGCCAATAGCTGGCTATTAAGACCTAGTGTCTTCATAGCCAGTATGTTGCGCATATTGATTAAAAGGAACAACTGAGTAGCTTTACCAGGTCTGGAAATAAAATGTTTTCAAATTTCACTATCTTGAAGCTATATGAAAATAATATGGTGATAAGGCACGATTTTCCGTGTAACAACTGAAGAAGAATACAGTTGTCACCAACCCGTGGGAATCGTAAAAGTTGGCTAAGAGATCACACCGCTCAGCACCGCTCTCCTGAAAAACGTACAACTACTTACTGCGATCACCAGATCATCTGCCAAGCTCAGGGCTTACGGCAACAACCACATCAATAAACAGCCACGCAATATGGCAATCTATTGAGAAGCCCCACGTCCAGTAGGGGACTGCGAAACGCTGAATGATGATGAAAACCATAATTCGGAATTTATAAATTCGTTAATTGATTTCAACATGCTGTAAAGGAATAAAATCTATATGATAATCAGTTGCTCAACCTACTAAGGTCCGACTCATGCCGTATCTATTTTATAATTATCAATTGATCGGAATAAAACATATTTTCAGTCTCATGTAAATGTTTTAGTAGGAGGGTAATAAAGCATTATTTCGAGCTTTCTTTTCCTTGTTAGGCCTACTATGTCCTTTAGTATTCGTTTACGGACACCCATGACCAAAAAATTGTGGGGAAAAATTTATCATTTTATAAATATAGCATTTTCTTGTATAAAGCGAACGCGACATGCGCTTCCGTGCGTTGTGGGGCATCGCAGCGTTGCGTAGGCGGTGGAGCTTCGGGTGCACGATGTGTGTCCTGCGGCTCGTGCGGTTCAAGTGCGACAGCGAGGCGTACTCTGTGCGGCTCGGACGCGCGTACCTACGCCTCTTGGTGCCGTCTACAACGCGCCACCTGCCACCTCGGTCGTGTCGTCGACCCACTGCACACCGGACCTTGCAAAGGTATGCCCACTAGCCGTCATACAGATATAATTATAATCAAACCCTCGTATAATCTAAACTACTTCAGCCCGTTTGGAGATCCCACTGAAGAGGACGAGCCTCCTCCAAAACAATTTTTTAATAGAAATGTGTGGAAATCGAATCCATTATAGTATATAGTAAGAATGTTATGGCGTTCCAAAACTGTTACCGAAGCTATGGGATATCCGAAATGATAATACAGAACCTGATATAAAAGTTTTGGATTATATCAGATAGAGTCGATATCTGTACGAGACATGTTACAAATATGATTTCTATCAATTAGCAGAACTGATGAAGTAAGTCTACAAAGGGGATAAATACGATAATCACCAATCCTAGCATTAAACTGATCAAGTAAATCTACAAAATCATCAAACTTAGCATATCCCTTTTATAATTCCCTAAAAAATCCCACATCCTTAACCGAATCCATCAAAAACTCGGATAATCCGAAACAATTTCATGTCCGTAACTATATTCGAAACCGGTAAAATGTTATTCTAATAACATTTGACACGGTTGTACAAAAGGAACTTTGGGACATTTTACCAGAGTATGGTATTAACGGTAAACTGCTGCAGGCTGTGCAGTCCAGTTACATGGGCTGTAGAGCTTGTGTGCGGCTGGATGATGGAATATCGCCTTGGTTTGACATCAATATCGGCGTCAAGCAGGGGTGCGTTCTAGCAGCCAAGCTGTTTGTCATATATCTGGATAAATATCTCCAAAGGTTGAACGATATGAATTTGGGAGTCCAGATGGGCGACTCAGTGGTCAGTGCTCTGCTCTATGCAGATGATGCAGTCCTGCTGGCGCAGTCAGTGACTGTCCTGCAGATCCTAGTAGACACAATGACAGAAGATTGTAAGAAAAGGGGGTCTACGCGTGAATGTGAGCAAAACCAAATAAAGGTCTTCGAAAGAGATGAAGCCAAAACAGATGTAAGAGTAACAATAGGTAATGATGTACTAGAGCAAGTTGATGAATTTGTATATCTTGGATGTGGATTTAGTCGAGATGGAAGCTACACCACTGATATAGAGCGAAGAGTGAATGCGGGAAATAGAGTGAACGGAGCGTTGGGACAACTTCTCGGTAGCCACCACCTCAGCCAGAAGGCACGTGTAGCAATACATAACGCAGTGCTTGTCCCGTTACTATATGGAAGCGAGAGTTGGCTATGCAAAAAAGAGCATGAAAGTAAAATTAATGCGGTCGAAATGCGATCTCTACAGAAAATCTGTGGCGTTAGGCTGACCGATCACATTCGTAATGACGACGTAGGAGAGCGAGTAGGTATGAAAGATAGTATTGGTGTAAAAATGCGAAAGGGAATGCGCCGATAGTTCGGACATGTGGAAAGAATGCCGAACGAGCGTCTGGTTAAGAATACACACAATGCGAAAGTGGAAGGATGTAGGTACCGGGGAGACCGTGACTAACCTACCTAGACCAGATTGGTAACGTACTGAAGGAAGGTGGAGTCAAGAGTCTCCGAAACCGGCAAGCGTGTATGAAGAGAATTATGAATGTTGAGGAAGCGAGTGAAGTTGCGAGGATAACCTACATATGGAGTGATGATATGTATGTATGTTATTCTAATAACCGTATCCGAATCCAGATCCGAAAGTTCATATCCATAACATCTCTACTATGTAGTCGTACTTAAAACACTAGGTGCACCAACTGTGCAGCCGAAATATTCAATTACCTAGTACTTGAATTATTTTCATTTTAATAAAACGTCCCTGCCTATCCTTTGGACAATAATAAGTTATTGTTTGATAAGATTATCAAGTCTATAGCAATCACACTGCACAATATGCAATTTGTAATTTGACTCTGGAATATGTAATTAAATTGAGAAACAATAAATAACCCACCATTCTCGTCTTTACTAAAATGATGACCCCCATACAGCTATTGACTAGGTAGTGACGGTGTGTAATTATTGATATTTTTAATTTATTTTTTATTCACAGGACACAATAACGTAACGGAGAAAGTTATGGTTGATCACAAAGTGAGCGGAAGTGGACACCACGCGCGTGCTGTAGTCAGAGACTAGATTTAGCGTCAAGTGTTGCGCTAGTCTTCAATGTTTGTGTGAACAGCGAAAATATATGCCAAAATTTCGATAATTTTCATCTTATAACTCATCGATAGTTTTATCAAGTCACTCGTTCTGAAACACCTAATAGCTCAAGCTATTTAAAATTGATGACGTTACTTATTACGTAGATTAAAGGTTACTAACCTTTAATAAATATAGTTTGATCTAATAAAGAATTGAATCTAATAAAGTTTGATTACTGATTCATCGTCCTATTAAACTTGAATTAGTAGTAAATATAGCTATCTACATTATATTAGGGTTGTTTTACATAGATTCATCATCAAAGATGGCAATTCTAGTGTGAACATTCTTTACATATTTTGTAAAGCCAACCATCATTAATTACTACAAATATAAAATTTTGAAGTTAATGTCTTGCGTCAATTTTTAAAAAAAATATATATGTACCGTAGTCTTAGATAAATCTATCGAACCTGATGCACTTTTCAAACTTTGTAGATAAATAATTCTATTACACTTAGTTTTAAATAATTAACACGTACATTATTAAATTTGAGCACCAAATCGTACTTAATATTTAGTCAAAATATTATAGGGAATGTAGTTAGCACAATATTTGGAACTTAGATACTTTCTAATATTATTAAATTGTATTTTTTTTCACCTTGTTGATTATCGCTACTAAACGAACCTCGTATTAGGATGAAATGTCAGTTTCATCGGACTGAAATATTGTTCTTAAAATTTAATTAACTCTTAGTAGATACTAGAATTAAAATAATTTTACTTAATTAAATGTGGTTAACGCTTAATGCAATATTTATTTATAAGTTACGAATATTTGAAGTTTAGTGCAATAATTTTATTGAAAATTGTATGAAATTTATGTTATATGTTTTGTTTTGTTTGTCTTTATACATGGATGAATGTACGCACTACGTACACGTTGATGTCACAAAACATAATTCGGACATGTCTAGAGTGTTATAAAATACGTTTTCAGTATTATATGTATGTAAGAATTTAGACTATCGTTTATATCGAACACTTTACATGAAAAAAAAAATTAAGTGATTTTTATAGACTGTAGGTAAAGTAATTTATTGTTACTTTTAAAATTATTTCCAAAAATATTTTTCAAGACTTTGTATGTGAGTTTAATATTTGTGATTTTTCTAAAGTGTATCAAACCGTTGTGTGATGTCAGAGTAGTAAAACTATATACTTTCTCGGTGTCCTTCCTAGCTTTAAATAGTTAAAGATATCTACTATTCATTATATACATGTGTCTAACAACATCAGATGGCCATAAGCTTTAATGCAAAATTAATACTATAATTATCTATTTAATTCAAACGAATTTGCACTAATAACAATTATCACTACCTCTGTTTAGATCTTTACATATATTCGGCTTTTAAATATTCAATGCTAGTTACTTAAATATGTTTTATATTATCTGAAATTCATACGATTTCATATCACAATTTCAGATTATATAAAACCCTCAAGTTCAATAGTTGTCCAAGTCATTATATAGTCATAAAAACTTAATAATTAATTATTAGTTTATGAAAATTTCTTGTTTTATATGTGTACTTACTTTTAACGTTTATGAACAAAACAATACATAATACAGTTAGCACGGCTCTTGTCAATTATTTCATAGTGATAATCATCGTTGTTGACGTCTGACTTTAATAATATTAAATTGTTGTAGTTTAATTCATTGCAAACATTGGATTTGTATAATATATTGCCCTTGTTTCTTCATAAATATTTTACACCGACATATGCTTTCTTATTTACCCTTTTTTTTTCAAACGACATCCTACAATTAAGGGTTACGTGGTGGAGAAATTGTCTTAATTTGCCACTTCTTTTCTATAAAGAGAATACTTGTTGCATTGTAGGAGGTTTACCCAGGTTTACAAACATGTGAGGCTGCTAGAACCAGAGTGGCCTACCGCATTTTTGCAATTTCGTAATCTAAAAATCTATAAAACCACAACGGCCTAAAATTGTTTACAAGCTCTTAACAATAGATGGCAGTACAAGTAGTTATGATCAAATCGATTAAATTGAATTGAATTTTAATTTCCTCCATATTGTAAAACATGGCTCTTGTAGTTAGGCCGCTCTGGTTCTAACAGCCTCATATAATCAACGGGTAAAAACAACACCCAAACCCAGGATAATTTGTGGATCGCATAAAATATTGTCCTGTGTGGGAATTGGTACCGACTGTCGGTATTTGAACCACTATGGCATCTGTGCAGTGAAACTGATCTCTGATGTATCGGTATAATTTTGTTTTCCACATCAAAATAACTGTATTGGCTGCATATTGTTCGATACTCTTATAACTGTGCGAGAGGAATGTGTCGACATGTTGTACTCATAAGAGGACAGTAAGGGGAATAATCCCCTCACAACGAGGCACCTGTTATCGATTGTATTTATTGCCACATTAATCTACTACTTATTTAGAGATTTGAATTCACTCCTGCAAGGGAAAGCGTGATATGATTTCGGATTTTAAAATAATTAAAACAAAAATTGATAGTCATTTAGCTATTTATTAAATAAGTATTGAGTCGTTCCAAAACGAGTATCACCTTACACTGAATTTACAGGAATGTTAATAGAAAATTATCAAAAGATTTACAAAATCATCATTAATTTAAACAATTCTATAATCAATCAATTTTATAAAAAAAAACACTATTCATTCAGGTATCCTCTATATTGTAAGGGAGACTTAACAATCATTCAGTCAAATCATTGGTCCTGAACCAGTAATAACTTAAGCAGAGATCGAACATATGATTTTCCTACTTAATTTAACGGTGTCTTAAAAAAAACCTTATTTCTTAACTCTCGAACAGACAGGCATCCATTCTTAGTCTGGATGTGAGTTAGAATAACAATTTTAACCATAGTTAATTAAACATAGCTGTGTGGTAGCGACTACGAATTCTACCAACCCTTACTTTGCTCATGGATGTCGTAAATGACGACTAAGAGTCTTGTAATGGCCTGCGCCAACTCCATCGACAATTACATTCCCAAGGAGGGTTGACGTCTGGCAGGCGGCCGGTCATAAAACTATTGCCAATAACTTTTACAATATGTACTATGAAAGAAAAGTACATATTGTAGCGATCTCAAATAATTGGGATAAGAGTAGGATTCTCCTACTCTGACTGACTCTGATGAGTTAATAAAACATATGTTATTACGTGCAAATCTTCAAGGTCCAGTTGTGGATCTAAACCAACCAAGGATCGGTTCAAATATTTGTCATCAAAATCTGTCCAGCCGTTCATGAACTATTGAGTCACATACAGAAAAATTATAACTAAGATATTTAATGTTTTTAGTTACCTTTTCCTACATTAAAAACCAATTGAGGGATGACAGGAGTGTAGACAGCAGCACTCACTTGATAAACTTAGAACACCAACTGCGACCGTCCTATCGAGCATAGGGAATGTGGTATTACTTCTCCTTCGCTAATGTATGGATGAATTGTCCTTAGGTTAAGAATACAATATGTGACCCCCTACTTTTTTGTGGAAGTTATAAAAAAGGTGAGGCTTGTAATATATCCAATAGCCGACATCGATATATTTTATTAATCTCTAATTATATATACTTCATTTGAGTAACAATTTGCTTTATTACCGTCTTAAGCGTTTCTAGATAAATTTTTACTAAATTATGGCGCTTTATTATGAAATAATAGCTTTAAACAAAGTTCTTGTTCTCAGGAACACATATATCATCAATATTTTTCCCTTATTTTTGACGCCAGATGAACAAGGAGCCCAGGCCACTTAATGGTACTGTAGTTGTATATGCTACTCATTTACTTCAGCAATACTAAGGGTACAGTCAAATCGCAAATTGGAGGCAATAGAAAGACGACAGGAAGCGAAGGAGGGTTTAAGCCATCGGCTTTCTCGCCCACTGTACAACACACACAAAGTATAGTAGCAAATCGCTATTACGCAGACATAGTTTTTCTGCAAGAATGTGGTACAGTGGAAACTCTATTACTCGAACCTTGTTAAGTGTACGACTTATCAACGTTCTAGTTCACAGTAAGTCGAAAAATATATCATTATTTAGGTTTTGTAACTCGAACATAATGTTATTTCTGCGACAGGCATTAATAATACATATTTACACTCTAACTGGAATTTCAAAAGGCAGACTTAGTAAGTCGTTTTAGTAAAATGTAATGACGTCCAACCTGGAATTCTTTGCACTCATTCATAGCAATAAAATAGAAAAAAGTGTTTGATGCTTCTAATACATTATTTGAGCTTGGTACAATGCATGAATGCACTCATTAAACCTGACCAACTCATAAATCGCTCCTTAACTTATTATTTTGATTGTTTGCATTTCCGTTGACTTCGAGTTATCGAGTTTCTACTGTACTACTCCAGACGAGCCGACTATCACTATCTATCCTACACATACTAATACATCCAAAAGTAATTTTTCATAGATTATGTAATTACAAAGATACATTTAAAAACTAACCTTAATACACATGAAATATGATTCTAAATCAATCTTTCCATATTTCGTAATTCATTAAACAAATAGTTTGAACATTTGACACATGATCTCCATACTCTTTTTATACACAAACTAAAATCGTACACGGTAACAGCTCAAGCTCCCCCATTGCGGGCGCATAGTTTTAATTAATATTGAATAGCTGGAAGAATATTTCTATATCTTTATTTTATTTCTATAAGTAAATATACAATAGTAGACATATGATCGTTATAACTAGTTTTATAAGAGCATACCGTAATATTGCATTACAAATGTTATTCAAATTGAAAAATAATGTGTGTGTATTTTCACTGCTAAATAACTACACAAAATCATCATCATTTCAACTCATACACGACTCACTGCTGAGCTCTGAGGAGAGAAATTGACCTACTACGCTGGCGAGACGAGTTTATATAGTCTTATTTCCAGTTTTACTTCACTTGCATAGATGTTGTATTCGTATATATACCTTACTCGTCTTTTACGACAACCATGGGCAACGTAGGGGGCTTCGTATTCTTACTCCGTCACCACGTGGAAAAGAAACTATAGAAACAGAAACTGAACAGTAGTTTAATATTGCACAGCAATATTTGAACTGGTTATGATATATTTTTCTGACAAACTACGATCTCTATACGCTTTTTTTTTAATTGTCCGGGACGACAATAGAGCGGTTTCTTGCACCGTTTATACAATGAGAGCTCGGCCAGCAGGTTACCCTCAAAACGCAAGACGTTTTCCTCACACAATCGTCCTCTATAAGGGTGATCGATTAAAATCCTAAATAATATTTCACAATGTATATTTTACTTATGATTTTTTTTATCAACTATAACCAATAATACCTTAAAAATTATATCTAATTAGTTTTCTTGTTGCATTGTTGTTCTCTTAAATAGTTCTTGTGTGAGTGCACTCAGAAACATTGGTATGGATCTGTTTTCGTGTAAATGTAGATCAACTAATTCACTTAAAGTAGTCGAATAGTCCGTGTGAACCATCTCAATTCCCTCGTCTACTAGAGTGAATGTTAAATATTCGTCTGGTGAATCAGCATACATACTGGATAATCTGTAATAAGTAATAAATTATATCATCATCATCCACCACCATCTTAGCTCAAAACTGCTGAGTTCAAGCCTCTTCCACAATATAGACTTGTTACTACAAGTCTACAATCTCTGATCCAACAGGTTGGTATAGTGTTCTACTTCAAGTTCATCTTCTCTTGAGGTGTTATATGCATATTATATCCCTTAGTAGTCTTCTACGACACCCACAGGCAAAATCGGTGGTGAATTGTAATCTTACTCCGTCACCATGGGCTTGAATAAATTATATGTTATTAGTGAAAAGAAGAGACGTTATTTTGACTAAAGAATGAATTGGATCTTAGAAATAAATAAAAAATCTATGAACACTTCAGGGTTAAATATGAACCATAAACCTCCCACTTTTTAATATTTTGTTGGCTTTTAAGTTTTTAAACGAGATTTCTTTAAGATTTCACCAAAAAAAAAATAATATATTATAACTCGATTGCAGCGCCACATACTAAGTCCAATTATGTATCCAAGCCATCCAGAGAACCCAAAGTGGATTCCAAAGCCATTAAATATTCCGAAATAATGTCACTGTTTAAGACATTTTTTTTTAGTGTTTTTAGCTGTTAGCCGCAGATGGCTTTGACAGCTTTACGTGGACTATGGGTGAGCGCTGAGGGCTGAAGCTGAGTCGGTCGTCAAGGGTTACACCTAGATATTTGGCTTGCCTGCTCCAAATAACAGGCTTGCTAAATATTTTAAGGGACGGAATGCTATCGATCGAGAAGGTACGGGCATTTCGACGTGTGAACATGACCGCCTGACTCTCTATCGGGGTTGATTTCTATTCTCCACTTCCTAAACCAATTGGCTAGGGCGGTAACCGCTGTTTGGAGAGTCTTTGCTACTGTTGTCGGGATCTTACCTGCACAGAAAAGTGCGGTGTCGTCAGCGTTAAGCGCTTTATGAACTCTATTAAATTTGGGAATATCACTAGCGTATAGCGTAAATAGAAAAGGGGAGAGGACCGAGCCCTGTGGGACACCGGCCTTGATAGGGTGGGAGGTAGATAACGTCCCTACCACCCTGTAGCGAAAGCTGCGATGACTTAAGTAGTCATGTATGATTAAAATTAGATAGTCGAGGATCTTAAGACGATAAAGTTTGTAAATCAGGCCCTCGTGCCACACTTTATCGAATGCCTTCGCTACATCTAGGAAAATTACAGCCGTGGATCTGTTCATAATGGACTGACCACTTATGTATTTTACTACTCTGTGAACTTGCTGCACACAACTGTGCCAGCACGAAAGCCAAATTGCCCGTCTGGGATGAGGTTGTTAGCCTCGGCGAATGTTCTTAGTCTACTGAGGACTATACGTTCGTAAATTTTGCCTAACCCTCTCAGTAGACTTATTGGGCGTTAACTACTTGGTTCGGTACGTCGCTTGCCGGGTTTGTGGATTCCGATTACCACGGCCTCTTTCTATTGCGAGGGAAAGATGTTATTGCTGAGTGCTGCATTGTAAATGCAGCACAATATAGTAATGAGGTGCGCGGGGAACAATTTAATAACTCTATTAGAGATACCGTCCGAACCAGGGGCTTTCCTAGCGTGTAAACCCTTGACTAGCGATACGACCTCGTCGGTGGTCACTGTTAGGATAGGCTCGTCTGGGTTGTCGTTTACTTTAGATCGCGAAATAGTGGTACGACGTTCCACTTCGTCTTTGATGAATCGGTGATTTATGTCGTCGGGGTATAGTGTACTCGGCGTACACTGAAGCTCTAGGCAGTCCGCTAGGCATTCGGACTTTTCGTCGTCCATGAACGTGTGACTGGTTTGGTCGGTCTAGCTGTTTAAGAAGAGTTAATTTACGTACACAGATAGGAAACTTTAACATTTGATGGTGTCACACGCCGCGCGCTGTTTGGTGACTGGCTAAAAATACAATGTATCAACTTCTAGTAATTGCTTAATGAACCAATATGAAATCATTACATTGTACAATATTTCCCTCACATTTTGTACATTATTTCATCATCATTATCATCCTGCTCTTATCCCAATTACTTGGGATATACGCAATATGTACCTACTATTCGTCCATCGTAAATATTGCAAAGTTATTGGTAATAGTTTTATGACCGGCCGCCTGCTTGATATCAACCCTCCTTGTACGTGGTTTTGATCAAACGGCATCAAATGGCCCAGGTCGATGTTCAGCTCTTAGTTGTCCTTTAGGACCAGCAAAGTAAGGGTTAGTAGTATTCGTAGCTGCTACCACATAGTATATTCCACACTATTTCAATTTGTTAATTAAATACAGTGAATTATAAATTCCCTAGAAAAATATATCACTTACTTGTAATTGTTATGTCCAGTTCTATCAATTTTATAGCCTAACAGCATATATACGACGTCTCTGTACTCTTGAGACGCGGTCGTGAACTCTTCCTTCATTCTGAAATATGAAAATAAATGTAAATTACTTGCTTTTCGTCTGATTTTTAACCGGTCAGTCTCGTACTTCGCAGCGATTTGGATCGACGAAATGACAAAATCGGGCCCCATAATTCGCCACATAACTCCTCTATGCATGGGCATATATCGGGCCATTTCATAACTTCAGCCCAGGCCGGGTTATAGATTTGTCTACAATACTGTTCGTATGGTGACGAAGTTAGATGCATTATAACTCCGTCACCGCATTACACTTGCTTTTCTCACGGCAGTCGTTAATAACTAGGTTCTTCCTTTGTGGCTTGGGCAACGTAACGTAGTAACGTAGCGATGCCTAAAAATAGAGAGAACATTCTATTCATCAGCACATCAACATAGACTTCCTCAAAAGTCTATCAAAGTTGGTGTTATGAGACAGAGGTGAACCGGCTTTCAAAATCATTCGAGATAGTGAAAAGGGTGGTGGTATTCTAAACCTATTACCACACGTGGAATGATAAGGTTATCTGTATGATGTTCCTATAAAAAAATATATTAAATTGCATTATCCATTGTATATATATCTACATAATTCCAATAAAGACAACAATACATAGACAACATTACATGGGCTGTAGAGCCTATGTGCGGCTGGATGATGGAATGTCGCCTTGGTTTGACGTCAATATCGGCATTAAGCAGGGGTGCGTTCTGTCAGCCAGGCTGTTTATCATATATATGGATAAATGTCTCCAAAGGTTGAACGATATGAATGTGGGAATCCAGATGGGCGACTTAGTGGTCACTGCTCTGCTTTATGCAGATGATGCAGTCCTGCTGGCACAGTCAGCGACTGACCTGCAGACCCTAGTCGACACAATGACAGATGATTGTAAGAAAAGGGGTCTACGCGTGAATGTGAGCAAAACCAAAATAATGGTCTTTGAAAGAGATGAAGCCAGAACAGATGTAAGAGTAACAATAGTTAATGATGTACTAGAGCAAGTGGATGAATTTGTATATATTGGATGTGGATTTAGCCGAGATGGAAGCACCACTGATATAGAGCGAAGAGTGAATGCGGGAAATAGAGTGAACGGAGCGTTGGGGCAACTTCTCGGCAACCACCACCTCAGCCAGAAGGCACGTGTAGCAATACATAACGCAGTGCTTGTCCCAACATTATTGTATGGAAGCGAGAGTTGTGTATGCAGAAAAGAGTATGAAAGTAAAATTAATGCGGTCGAAATGCGATCTCTGCGGAAAATCTGTGGAGTTAGGCTGACCAACCGCATTCGTAACGACGACGTAAGAAAGCGAGTAGGTATGAATGAAAGAGAGTATTGTTGTAAAGATGCGAAAGGGAATGCTCCGATGGTTCGGACATGTGGAAAGAATGCCGAACGAACGTCTGGTTAAGAAGATATACAATGCGAAAGTGGAAGGATGTACACTACCGTCCAAAAGTTTGGAAGCAGCAATGTAAAATCGAATAAAACCAAACTAAGTCATTTAAATTTAAATGTATTGATAAAAAAATAAAGAACAAACAGAAACTAACTTAAACAAAATAAAAAAATAATATACAATGGTAAATTAGATTAAATTTTAGCTTCATCAAAGTGTCCACCTTTCTCCTTTATAATCTTCTCACATATTCTGGGCATTCTATTAATCAATTTTTTAAAATAATCTTTATCTAATTTGTTCCATTCGTTCTCTAATAGCTGCCACAAATGTTCTGAGCTCGTAGGACAACGACTTTTCACCCTCCTGTCAAGTTCATCCCAAACAAGTTCAATGGGAGAAAGATCAGGGGATTGAGATGGCCATTGCATGATGTTTAAAATGTTTTCAGCTTTTTTCTTGTTTAAAAAGTTCTGGCACAATTTAGACGAATGCTTAGGATCATTATCCTGTTGAAAAATGAATCCAGAACCAATGAGACTTAGTCCACTGGGTATGGCAGAATCTTGGAGAATTTTTAAATAGCCTTCCTTGTTTAATTTTCCGGTTATCCTCACAAGATTGCCGGGTTTACTGTTGCCAAAACACCCCCAAACCATGACATTACCACCACCATGTTTGATGGTAGGCACTGTACATGCCTCTGAAGCCCTCTCTTCTTTTGACCGGCGTACAAAGACACGTCTATTGGATCCGAAAATCTGAAATTTTGATTCGTCACTCCAAAGGACATTTTCCCATTGTTCTATAGTCCAGTTTTTATGCGCTTTTGCCCATTCTAGTCTATTTTTCTTATGTCGATTTGTTAGTTTGGGTTTTTTAGCAGCAACACATCCTCTTAATCCCGCAGACAGTAAGCGTCTTTTAACAGTAGTTGTTGAAATGGGTGTTTCTCGCGTATCATTCAGAGCTGCAGTTATCTGTGGTGCAGTTAAGCGTCGATTCCGTTTAGAAAGAACTCTAATGAAGTTGTCCTCTTGATTTGTTGTGGATTTGGGCCTACCAGATCTCTTTCTATCTTCATTTTTCCCCGTTTCTTGTTTTCTAGCAAGGGTATAGTGGACACCTTTACAAGAAATTCCGAGCCTTTCTGCGATTTGACGTTCACTGTATCCTTCCTCGCGTAGAGTGCAAATAGCGCTTCGCTGTTCAAGCGTGATTTGCTTGCGTTTTGCCATTTTCAGAAGAAAAAATACGGTCAAAGTAGTAGCCGATATCTTTCGAATACAGACAATGTTAATATCACAACTTTCACGTGCCAATGCTCAAGTGCGACTGAATAAGGTCTAAAAAAGTTAAAACCAGCAAACATTATCAATAAAACTACACCATTGCATAGGATAAAGTAGCCGACGGATTAAGTCATAAAACACGTGTTTCGTCAATATTAAGGAATTCCATAAAACTTGATGAATGTAGGATAATAATCCTTTTGTGTTTGTGTAGACAGTCGTAAAAGGTTGTAAAACTTAAGATTATTGCTAATTTTTACCGCTATTAGTCGGCATTTATTTGTTTTGTTTGAAAACAGGTGTGCTTCCAAACTTTTGGACGGTAGTGTAGGTACCGAGGGAGACCTAGACTAACCTACCTAGACCAAATCGGTCATGTACTGAAGGAAGGTTGAGTCAAGAGTCTCCGAAACCGGCGAGCGTGTATGAAGAGAATTATGAATGTTGAGGAAGCGAGTGAAGTATGCAAAGATAGAGTTCTCTGGCACTCTGTTCTCTCTGCCTACCCTGCAAGGGATATGGCGTGATGATATGTATGTATGTATGTAAGACAACAATCTTGTATTTAAATAAAAGAGAGAATAATTGAGATATTTGGCAGAAATTCATTCCAAGTAAGGTACACATCTTGCACATAACTGTGGAATTCGATCTCATTCATATGACCACCGCGAACACCCTTGCAGATCAATTCTCTGCAGCTCCAGTTGCTTGATTACCGATTGATATAACATCATTAAAGGCCACGCCGTAATCCGTGTGGTGACGGAGTAAGAATACTTTTCACCACCTCACATCTTACCCGTGGGTGATCGTACGAGACGACTAAAGGATATAAAACGCATATAACGTCTATGCGAGAGAAGGAAAACTCGGAACAAAACCTTATACCAACACGTCTGACCAGCGTGGTATAGTAGGTTAATTTCCCTCCCATTACGGAGGAGGCCCGAGCCCAACAGTGGGACATTTATGTACTGTGATGATGATGAAAGGCCACGCCGTTAATCGCACAAGCGTGGTGGTCAAACGACTGAACTATTTCTTAAAATTACACGACCACCGACATCATTACGTCAGTAATAATTTTTAAACGTTTCAAAAGATTCGTGTACTTTACTATTATAAAAAAGGTTAACTTTGATTAACATTTTCGCGTTGATAGTTTATGACAAATGTAAAATAGTGCGTGATTATTAAAATACAAAATTGTTATGTCCCAAAAGGGTCTTGCCGTTTTTTAGGGACAGGCTATCATTAAACAAAAAGGACGGCATGCAACCCCATGATTCACCGTATACTACCTCTATCCCTATTTAAGCTGGCCACCGGGATCGAGTCCTCATCATCGATACCAATTAGAAAACCCAGTATAACACTAGTTTCCACCCGCAGTAATGTAAATTCAATAAATCAATACTTTCCAGGATAAAAAATAGCCTATATACTAATTCCATAATATAAATTTATCTCTGTACCAAATTACACATTCAGATCCATTCCGTAGTTCTGACGTGATTGAATAACAAACATCCATCCAAACTTTCGCATAATAGTATTCAAATTACACAAATACCTTCTAAGCTTAATCCGGCTACTTTCGAGCTGTGCTTTTAGTTTCTGTAACTCTTCACAGCTTAAAGTGTTCTTCATAGTTGGTGTTATACTTTTCTCCAGTTCCGACTTCAGCCTTTTTATCTGGCACAACAACAGACGACATATTATCATTTAATTAACATTAATCATTTATTGTTAGATAATGACTGGGTTCTTTTAATAATATAATGGTTTATACATTTCACATAATTCTGATCCCATAAGGGGACGGCCATTAATCACGTGATCTTTTATTAGCATTTTTAACTCCTAACCACCATGGTGATACGTAACGAGGTTTAAGAATATGACCCCCTCCCCCACCAATATCTTGAATTTTGAGTACCTACAAAGAAGTAGCCCATAGCTCATTTTATTCTTGGTTTTTTGCTTCTTCGTAAAAAGATCTTTACATAGATCACCTACTTTAAACGACTTCGTTCGTTGTCTGGCAATGGCTTTTCAGTTTAGAAATCTCAGCGTTTGACGAAAAAATAAAAAACACGTATCACGTGTATTTATTTTTTTCTTACTACATCACCCTCCCCCTTGTGACGTTTCATGATTTTTGTCAGTAAATTACTTCGACGACTGCCTTTGCCGTGACAAGTAACCTTGTTACATCTCTGAACAATAGTTACATCTCTGAATCTTTGCACAAATTATTTTACCCCAAACAAATATGCTTACACATTACAAATAATTGTATCGCCGCATTGTAATGTCACATACATTACAATTCCTTTGAAACATCCACCATATTACAGAATGTGTTCGAAGCGCAAAAAGAAGATATTAATAAATACAATGCCTCTGAATACATGAAAAATTTAATGGATCTTTTATCCGACAAAGTCAAGCAAGTTTATAATATACCCCAGCTAGTTCAGCGGGAAACCCAATAAACTGTCTGGGTGGGTTTGGGTTGGCAGGCCTAGCTGTACCGTTGATATTGCATAGATCCATGACCAGAAGAAGCAATTACCATCAGGTGTCCTGCTTGCTCGTTTGCCACTATAAGCATAAAAAAAAGAAAAGGTTTTCAAGAAGAAATAAGCAGTAAATAATATCTCTATCATTTCCAATAAAAGCAGCATTTATTCAGAAAAAACACTAGTTTTTTTTTTATTCCAATAAGATTAAGAAAAGTAATTTGTAACATTTTTCTCACCTCTTCTTGAGCCGAAGATAAGTCTTGTTCCATTTGTTTATGAGCAGCTGCAGCGGGGTTATCAGCTAAGTGAAGTACCTGAAAGTATCTTAATCTCATACTTTCATATTCGTAAAACTACTTCTTTAAAAGAGGATGTATAATCAGAAAAATGGTAATCACATTAGAAGTCGAATTTGCATATGACTCAAATTTATTGCTTTGCTTGTGAATAGCATCCAGGATACTAGGTAAGGGATGCTACTTAGATAATTAAGTTGAGTAGTCAAGAGTATTTGAAGATTGCCAGAAAAGTAAGCGTCATCATGATCATCATCTCAGCTAATACACATCTGGCTCGAGCGTCTTCCACAATAGGGGGTAAATAGACCTACTGTACCACGCTGGTTAGACGGGTTGATATAGGGTTTTATGTTTTCTTTCTTTTAAAAAGGTATCAACTGACATAATAGCGGGTGATAAATAATAACCTTACTTCATCTCCACACGGAAATAGCAAAATTATTACACTACACTAGTTGTGCTAGCAGCTTTGCTCATCATTTAATGTTTATTATGTTCTTTAAACATCCACGTCGTCCTACATTAATAGTAATATCAACATTTATTTACATTAATCGTAATCGTTGTTATCTCAATAGTTGTCATGAAAACTACCATGATCATGTCCCTCATGTGGTGACGTGATAAGAATACCATTGTCGCTACCCCTTACTTACCCATGGCAGTTGTAAAAATCGCGTAAAGGTTCACCAAGAGAGTAGGTAGTAGCAGCAGCCCGCCTGCCAAGCGTGGCTATTATGGCACTATCCCATCATTTGAATGATGTATGAATGAGGCCTACAACCAACAGTGGACGGCAAAAGATTGAAAAG
Organism: Lymantria monacha; assembly: GCA_905163515.2. NCBI lineage: Eukaryota > Metazoa > Arthropoda > Insecta > Lepidoptera > Erebidae > Lymantria > Lymantria monacha. The sequence continues at coordinate 11,816,844 of LR991098.1, read as the reverse complement.
GTTGATCATGGTGATAACACGAAAACAACGTCTGTGCAGAACGCTTGACAGCCATTGTTACTATATTTTCTTGTAATACGACCGACTGTTCCTAAAATTACAGCGTTCAATCAAAAAAGGCTCTTTAGCTTTATAATAATAAATAATTGTTTTATGATATGTAATGATTACATATAAAATACAAATAAATTCAAAATATTAAAAATACTACAGAAAATGTCCAAAATTATCTGATATCATGCCGAGATATTTTAATAATTAAGTCGTATCAGAAGTCATCTTTAATTAGTAGAGGTGCGCATAATATATTCGTAATAGTTACAGGTATAATACAAGCCATATATATTCATATTAGGATAAGCGAATAAAAACTGTTAGGTTACCAAATAATAGCCATAATAGTAACGCGTAACAGTAAGCGAGGCGACGTATTCGCCTCGCTTACTGCTATTTGCCAATCGCGATCGTCTCACTCAATCGCCGACGTCTCGGCACCTAATAAATGAGCGAGGTGAATATTGTATTGTACGAATAGGCCCTGACTGCTTGCTTGTCATTGCATGTGTATGTGTGTGCGTGTATTGTAAACATGTAATTATACACTTCGTGCTTCGCATAAAAGCTACATGAATTGCTTACCAAGTAAGCAAGCAATGAAAACAATATTTTTACATTTATTCTTTTTTTTCACAGTCCATACTAGCTAATACTGAGTATTAGCTAGTATGGACTGGACTGGCTAGTATGTACTAATACTCGGTATTAGCTAATATGGATATAGGCTAATATGAATATAAGTTAATATGGACATTGGTTTGTAACATTTATAATAACCAAATCTCACAGCGACTCTATATTTTATTCAGCTAGAACGTGCACGCAGTGATTGATGATTGCCTAATAACTATCCATTGTTTTGTAGGTGTTTAGTGATTGGGTATTTATTTTTTGTGGCGGTTTTGAAGTAAATTTTATAACCATTTAACTTATGTAGTAGACATATGAGAATAATAAATAATTAATAAACGTGCATATTCATGAGAATCTTGAATTTTAATTATTATGGTGAATATTATGCAGTTATTAAATATTCGTATTGTCCGTGTGGTGACGGAGTAAGAATACTACTCACCACCCCAATCTTACCCGTGGGTGATCGTACGAGACGGCTAAGGGATATAAAACGCATATAACATCTATGCGAGAGAAGGAAAACTCGAAACAAAACCCTATACCAACACGTCTGACCAGCGCGGTAGTAGGTTAATTTCTTTCCCATTACGGAGGAGGCCCGAGCCCAACAGTGGGACATTTATGGGCTGTGATGATGATGATTAAATATTCGATTGAGTAGCTAATAACGAAACGGTTCACTAATATTTAACTAAAATCCAGTAATAAATATAATATCATAATATGTGATAACTAATATATTCTATAATAGAATTAGCTGTAAATGACCCTAGTATAACATCTCTATTTAGTATTATTTGACAATTTTCTTTAATATTTTTCTTAGAAAATTGTTATCGACAATTAGAACTTGATATGTGCCACAATTTATTGTTTCAGATGACATTTCGTTTATTGCTTTTGCCTCTTACATATAAAACATGCATGTTAAAATATACAGGGTGGAAGGGGACCGCTCCCGCAAACAAAGACAGGAGACCCTACTAGTCCTACTTGTAATGATAGGCTAGGAAAAAAATCGATCAGGATGAAAAAAAATTGTTTTTCACAAATATTTTTAAGTGTTTTTCACATTCCATCGTATTAGGACAGTGTCATGAAACGATAACTCGATAAAAAATACGTAACTATACTCAGATGAGAAAAGACGCAATCTATTCAAAACTCACGATCATATGTTCAAGAGTTCAACGACCTCGCGTGGTGAAGAAAAAAATTTTTTTTCATCCGAATCGTTTTTTTTTCTAGCCTATCATTACAAGTAGAACTAGTAGGGTTACCTGTCTTTGTTTTCGGGAGCAGTCCCCTTACACCCTGTATAATAAATTTATATACTTATAAAACTTGTAAAAAGTGCTTACACTTTTGGCTTACCAACTGGCATATTTTGGAGGACCTTATATGTAATTTAATAATAAGACCAATTGTACCCATTATCACACCAATAAAAATTCTAATTCTAGAAACAATTCTATAGAAATGTCTGTATGTACTTATTTATCCCTGATAATTTATTAGTAGAAAGACTGTTGTGATGTAAATTAGTATTTACAATCAACTGTCCGTACTATGATGGAGTAAAGAATATAATTAATCACGCCTTTGCCCACAGGTGTTTTAAAAGACGGATAAAGAGTATGTGCAAATAGCTAATATCACTGCAACTCATGGATAACTCCAAATACACTCTCATATACTCCTCTGACGAATGTGATTATTGGCGTGGCGTAGATCATTTTCTCTCCCATTACCGAGCAGAACCATGTCCAATAGTGGGACTTATATAAAACTGATGACTTATTTATATAAAGAGAAAAAAAAAACACAACCAAGTTAGTAATAAAATATAAATTCTATATTGCGGTTTATTAAAATTATATTACATTTATATTTTAACAATTATATAATTAATACAAATCGAACCAACAAGTCATGTTTTTATCAAGGCTTAATTTATTAATGGAAATTGTAATAAATCAATGAAAATATTAAATGAATATTTGTTTAAGTCTTTACCGAATTTAAACAATTTTAAATACCAAAATTACTCTGTATCTTTGTTATAATATGCACTAATTGATTGAGTTAAGTGATGCCATAATGTATCACGGTAATCTATTATTATTTTGAAATAAAGGATAGAAAGGCAGACCCCCTTATCCCACAGTTAATCAATATACTGCACCTCATCATCACCATTCTCCTACTCTTATCCCAATTACTTGGGGTCGATACAATATGTATTCTTCTTTCATAGTACATATTGTAAACGTTATTGGCAATAGTTTTATGACCGACCGCCTGCCAGACGTCAACCCTCCTTGGGAATGTAATTGTTGACCAAATGGCATCAAATGGAGTTGACCCAGGTCGTTATAACTCTTAGTCGTCTTTTACGACATCCACGAGCAAAGTAAGGGTTGGTAGCATACATATCAAAATAAAAAAGAATATAGGATAGGAGCAAAGTAACATAGTATTTGAACAGAACTTATGCCTATACAATGAGTAGCCATTAGAATTTGAACTTTCTAGATGCACATGAACATTATTTTGTTTATTAAAATACCTACACTAAAGAAATAGTCCCTGTATTGCGGGGGACTTTACAAACGTATAATCAACGAACACAAATTACACCCAGTCTCAGGACAAGTAATGAATGAAATGTGAATCACACAAAGTATTCATCTGCGTGGGCATCGAAGCCGTGACACTTGGCACAGTAGGTCGATATCTTCACCGCTACACCATCTGTGAAGTTAATTTGCGCATGCGAAACAAACGCGCATTCGAAGATATAGCGTTCTGAAGAGGATCCCGTTAAACACGTGTCGGACATACCGTCCTGAAGACGCCGCCGTGAAACACGTGTTGTATTAACATTCGAAGTTCATAACGATAGTATATTAACTGTGGTAAAGTAGTGGGTCTCCCTTCCTATCCTCCATCTCCAAATAATAAATATTTCTAATAATAACTGAATAGACAAGTTCTGTATGTAATTTTATATGTGTGGCATCGATTTAGACGCATACCTTAGTTTGAGACTGTGCCCCGATTTTCTCTAGGTGTGTGTGTAGAGCGTCCCGTTGAGCGCGTAGCTTGCTGACATCACGTCGTAATGTCTCAGCCTCTTCGCGCCATTTCGTACACTCTGCTCGAAGATTCTCCACCACTATCAAACAGAAATTATTACATCTTCATACTTCTCTTTCTCAACTTCTCAACTTCTCGACGAATAAAATTAGCCAACTATACGTTTTATAGTAGGAATTAGGATAGTGTATATTGGGAGTATTTCGTTTCTTGCCATTATGAGCTCATAACCCTTTGATTTTGTCCTTGATTCCTATGCCCTTTGATTGCTATTCTCACACCCTCACTACAACGAGAAGTTATGATATATTCCTATGCCCTTTGATTGCTATTCTCACACCCTCACTACAACGAGAAGTCATGATATAGAAAAACAGTGTGGACATCTAATTGTAGCAGAATATTTCAACTCTTAGATGAGAACCTAAATTTTTGACTTATTCAAATTCAACCAATTTTTTAAATTGGGGTCTACTGCAACACCTTTAATTTTGTAAATGTAATTTTGGTAAATAGGTACTAGACGAACCTAAAAGTGAAGCGTCCTTAAAATATTACACAATTCACGTCCCCGAAGAAGATTCATTATTTAATTACCATCATTGAGTATTTTATTGTCTCTTGCTGGACATAAGGAGGAGTTTTTGGCATAACTGTCACACTTGGCAAACAAGTCAGCGATCCCAATAAGCTGTTAAACATTTTCCAGGAAAGTGGCTACCTTATCTCTTGGTGATTCCTCAGCTGACATTTACAACTTCCACGGACAAATAAGGAATGGCGACAACTGTATTAATCCCTTCGCTACGCGGGCAGAAATATTAGATAACAAATATATACATATGCACGCGAATATTAGATCAAATAATTTGGAAAATATAATAAATAGTATACTCACGTTTAGTATGTGCTGCACTGTCATGCGTGGCAACGAGGTCACGATAACCCTGCAGCGCTTTTTCCAGCTGTTCGACGCGCGCTGACAGCAGCGTGGCATTGCCCGCACCCGCCTCACCGCTCAGCGTCACTGTCAACTCCTTCTCGTAACAATCTAGTTGCTGCCTACAAACAATTCTCACATTAAAATATCTTCTCTCAATCCTATTGTATATTTGGAGATACAATAGGATTGAGAGAAGATATTTTAATTAATTATTTTACTTTATTAAATCCATAATAGTTGAAATATCGACCTACTATAACCACACTAGCGAAATGGATTTGTATGATTCTCTTTCACGTTTTATTACTTTTCTATTTGTACTTTAATTAATCAGTTGATTTATAGTACATACATATCATCACGCCATATCCCTTGCAGGGTAGGCAGAGAGAGAGAACAGAGTGCCAGAGAACCCTATCTCTGCATACTTCACTCGCTTCCTCAACATTCATAATTCTCTTCATACACGCTCGCCGGTTTCGGAGACTCTTGACTCCACCTTCCTTCAGTACATGACCGATCTGGTCTAGGTAGGTTAGTCTCGGTCTCCCTCGGTACCTACATCCTTCCACTTTCGCATTGTATATCTTCTTAACCAGGCGTTCGTTCGGCATTCTTTCCACATGTCCGAACCATCGGAGCATTCCCTTTCGCATCTTTACACCAATACTCTCTTTCATACCTACTCGCTCTCTTACGTCGTCGTTACGAATGCGGTCGGTCAGCCTAACTCCACAGATTTTCCGCAGAGATCGCATTTCGACCGCATTAATTTTACTATCATACTCTTTTCTGCATACCCAACTCTCGCTTCCATACAGTAATGTTGGGACAAGCACTGCGTTATGTATTGCTACACGTGCCTTCTGGCTGAGGTGGTGGCTGCCGAGAAGTTGCCCCAACGCTCCATTCACTCTATTTCCCGCATTCACTCTTCGCTCTATATCAGTGGTGTACCTTCCATCTCGGCTAAATCCACATCCAAGATATACAAATTCATCCACTTGCTCTAGTACATCATTACCTATTGTTACTCTTACATCTGTTCTGGTTTTATCTCTGATTTATAGTAGTGCTCTTTAAATCCGTCATCACCCCTAGGTGATTAGGTGATCAAAAATATAGAGCCACCACTCCTTATTAACTCATAAAAGTTCAGAGGAGCGAGAGAAGAAAAGTTGGATATAACTATCTTCAACAGTGGGACGTGTGTATAACGCATAGATGTATACGCGCGGATTAAGACGACAATATGTAAAGGTTAAGTTAATTTGACAAATTAGCAAGACAAATCCATAAGAGGATGTACCCAAATTATGTGACTACTTGCAAGGGGGTCTTAAAAAATACCACGGTTGATAACAAGGGCGGCCGAGCGGTCAAGACAATTCATAATCTTTTTATTTTATTAAATGTTCGAAAAAAAAAATTAAAACCGTATTATTGATTTACTACGTCAAAAACTAGCAAGGGAAAGACGTTTTGGCGTATACTACGAATGGTCATCGAGGGAGGAAGGAAGTAAAAAATGGATCACGTAGTATGGGTAAATTCCTTAACGCGCTTTTTTTGAAATTTAAAAAAAATAAATGTGTGGAATGTAGTTTTATTTTTCAATATTATAGTATGGGTACACAACGGTGTACCCGGTGTTAGGTAACGACCTAAAAAAGAAAATTAAAAAATCATATCAAAAAGCTATAAAGTATTCCAAAACCTTACCTATAGCTATCCCTTTCTCTAGTGACGAGTTGCAGACGTTTATTCAACCTATGTATGAGGCTCTCTTGATTCTTGCGGACAATCTGTAGGTCATTTAACTTGCCCGTTGCCTTGTCGCGCTCGAATTTCAGGGTTGCCACTTCCTAAAGTAAAACAGTAATTCAAATCGTCTTTTATTACTTGCAGTTAAAATACTCATATCCCAAGATCAGTTTACGAATAGAATAAATAAGAATATTCGAAAGCGATTAAAAAATTATTTATGTTACTAGATCTTGGCGCCAGTAATTATAATCAATGCCCCGTCAAAATATTATGTTGTTACTAGACTTAATGGACTTGCAATTTTGACATATTTACCTCAGTGAGTAGAGCAAGCTGTGAATGTGCATGCGATGTCGCGGCGGTAGCGGATAGTTGCGTGTTGAGAGCACTCTCTAATGCACTCGCTAAAGCACTCGCACCTTCCACACCCGCCGCACGGGCTACCGCTGCATACTTCTCTAGACACGTCTCCAGCGATGCGATCTTAACCTAGAGGCAAAACATTATTAAAATTTAAAAAAAAAATTACTTACAATCTTAAAATAATGGATTGAATTATCAATAATAGTACTGTATAACTTTACATACATACATACATATCATCACGCCATATCCCTTGCAGGGTAGGCAGAGAGAACAGAGTGCCAGAGAACTCTATCTCTGCATACTTCACTCGCTTCCTCAACATTCATAATTCTCTTCATACACGCTCGCCGGTTTCGGAGACTCTTGACTCCACCTTCCTTCAGTACATGACCGATCTGGTCCAGGTAGGTTAGTCTCGGTCTCCCTCGGTACCTACATCCTTCCATTTTCTTGTATAACTTAACTAATTTCTTGTATAACTTTACAAATATGTAATTAACGGTTATAAATGACCCCCAGACTGAGAACAATAATATGTGGATCATACAAAGTATTGATCTGCCTGGGAATCGAACCCACGACACTGATACCATAGGTATATTAATCACTAAGCCATTTTATTACCAGTCAAATATATAATTTTACATATCTTAAGTACATGGCGAAAATATTGCACATCGACCATCGGAAAGAGACAATCGACTAGTTTCGACTTCGTATAGCTTTGACTTTATCGCACTCTATGGTAGTTTCTACCTGCATGACATTATAAAAAGCACTGACAGTCTGATATCTATTAAAGCTGCTAAAATAACTATGATATTTTATTATTAAATACACACGTTTTTACAATCTTTTTTTCACTAAAGCACCGCAATCCGTGTAGCGGGTTTTAAATGGTGGTTTGAAACAGAGGTTTAAAACAGTGTAGATAGATGTTCAATGCCAAATGTCGTACGACCTTTAAACGCCCTTGGCAGCGAGACTTGCGTTTGAAACCGCTGGCAAAGCGTTCGCTTAAAACTTGATTGAAACCGTCTAGCCGCTTGTTAAAAACCACGCTGCAGAGGCGAGCGCAAACGCACACGGCGACGTTCTGCGCACAAAATAGCACGTGAGCAGACAGAACGCGATCGCGAAGTTATTACTGAACTTCTTGACTTATATAAAGACTTGCCCTGCCTTTAGGACTTAAATTGTTAAGCTTATAATAATATTATACAAAAAAGAAACGCGTGGGATATTTTAGCAAATAAATTTATCTTCAAAAAATTGTCAAGACTGTTTCCTCAAAAAATTGTGTTAAACAGAACTTTCCAATACAACTGCATCTATATTTTCAAAATTTAATTTAGGGGTTGTCTAAAAACTCGAAAACGATACGCAAGGATGCCGAAAGCGTTTCCAATAATTCTTCCAACTCTGCATAATCGGTAGTTGAATATTCTTTGCTCCCTTGTAATGTTACGTTCAGGAAATGGTTTTATTATATTTTTTTCAAGTGCAAATGCACTATCGCCCAAATAAACATATGCTACAGATATTTGTTTCTGGTAGCAGGTAGGATTCAGGTAAATGAAATTCATTGTTAGTAAGCTTTGAATAAAATGATGCCTCCTTGAATATCGCACCATTAGACTGGCTCCCACTTGAGCCTTTGAACAAAAATTTGGAGTAACCAACTTTTTGTTGTTTGGATAGGTAAGGCATGACGTCGTTGTAGTGAATGTACGGTACGCGAGCGTAAAGACGTCCTATCCGCGCCACGTTCTCTAAATAATGTTAGTTTCAAACTAGTTTTGAACCCTGTAGCCAGCAAAGCGCACTTCTGCTTTTTCTTTTTCAAACCACCGTGCACCGTTTAAAACCGTGTAGCGCATGGTTAAATTGAGGAGTTTTAATAACTCTTAATATATTTTTGATCCGTGTGATGACAGAGTAAGAATACAACATTTCACCACCCTCTATCTTACCTGTGGGTGATCGTAAAAGACGACTAAGGGAAATAAAACGCATATAACATCTGTGCAAGATAAGGAAAACTCGAAACAAAACCCTATACCAACACGTCTGACCAGCGCGGTATAGTAGGTTAATTTCCCTCCCATTACGAAGGAGACCCGAGCCCAACAGTGGGACATGTATGGGCTGTGATGATGATGATATTTTTGATGGCTTCTATAGGTTTACTTCGTGCATCACAGCCTAGCGCAATTTATCGCTAATGACTGTTAAAGTATGAAAATGTATGCGACAATTGGCGTAAGGTGCATACATTTTCATACATTGGCTATTATCGCATCAGCCGCGCGCGACTTTTTTTTTGTGTGTGCCTTAGTTGTTGGCCTCAGATGGTTATGACAACTTTACCCGGACTGTGGGTGAGCGCTGAGGACTCTCAATCCGATAAAGTTAAGCAACCGATCCCGAGGGCACCCCCTGTGGGGTATGGACCTCGGCTCGGGGTGTCGCTGGCAAAGTGGGTTCTCCCACGTTTATGATTTTAACGCGACACGACGACAATTTACATTAAACTTATTACACTCTCTAGCACTTGTACAGCGACTGACAAATGTCACACAGGTAGTGAACAACAGAAAATGCCTATGGCCTTATGGCAACAAGAAAATGCCTATGGCATTAAGTCCGCCTTGTACTGTTAATTTGTGCAAAAGTTTTAAATAAATAAACAACAGGCACAACGCTCTACCGAGTCAAAGTTAGGCGGTTACTTCTTTCCATAGACCGATGTGCAATATTTATTGCCAGGTACTGTATGTAATTCCTCCTAAACAATTTTGATTGATTTTTTTGCATAGAAAATAGAAATTAACAAACGTAGAAAATTTCTTCAAAATCTTTGGGTGATTAAATGTGGATTCAAGAATGGTTAAGATTAACAAGGTGTCTGTTTTTACTTTCGATGTGTACAGAATAATATCTGTTTGGTCATCTAGTTATAGATATATATTTAAGTTCTAAATCCTGATTTAACACACAAGTGTTAAATCAGGATTTAGAACTTAGTTATTTATATCCATTGCAATCTATCAGTGTTTAATAAATAATAGCAATAAATTTTCAATAGACTTTACATCCACAAAAAAAAATACCATTTCTGACGAATAAAACAATACATTTAGGAGGAATTTACCTTAGCTTCATGCAGTTCTTGTTGTACCGGTTGCAGGACATCGACCCTGGACTGTAGCTGATGTACCTGTTCTTCTAATAACAACTTATTGCACACTACATCTCTGAGTGATCTCTCAGTTGCACGTAGGCGACCCACCTCCTTCTCTAACTCGGCCATGTTAGATAAACGCTTCTGTGCTGTCTGTGGAGTATTATAATAAACTTTCGATTATATTAACCATGTTATCAGTTCGAGAGGAACCCGCGAGGATAAATTACCGGGCGGGCCACCGCAGACAAAGATCGGGTACTGGTGGCCCGCTCACACGGCGAAGAGAGGAGTTTGCATAGTGGGCCTATGGGGTCGCGCACCGCCTCCTCCGTCACCCCGGACTGAGACGCATCCATAGTCCACCGCAAAAAAAAAAGCCATGTAATCAGTATTTTAGAGTTAAATATCAAAATGAGCAACAATATAGTGTGTTTAGATAGAACTGCTAAATAAGATGATTAAATTACTATTTCAAATTGGTACCTTAGCTTGTTGCTGCCAGTCTTTAATTGAATCTTTCTCATATTCTAGCTCCTTGAGTTTATTTGTGACTTGTTGCAATTCAAAAGTTTGCTTTTCAAGTTGAGTTCTCAATGTTGTGCACTGTTCTGCTCGACTAGTTTGTTTTGCAATTTCTTTCTTTAACATTTCTACTTCAGATTGAGCACCTTCTAAGGCCTACAATTTTTAACAAAGATTATTAGTAATTTGGTTAGCTTAAGCCAGAAATTTGCCTAGCGTTATTACAGTAGTAACTAGTTTGTGTTAGTGACAGACATTAAAGAACATCCATACTATATGACCCATTTTTACGCCTTTAAATACCCCCAAAGTGATCCAATGACCACACATGTATGAAGAAGATCCAAAATTTATTTACTTTACTTATTTTTTTGATCATTAACTTTTTTTCTGTAGTACCTTTAGAACAGAAGTTTGAAATTAGAATGGAAGTGTATTGATATAAACTGTGATTACCTGCAACAGTTCATCCATATCTTTTTTCATCTCAGAAAGCTGATCCTTGCTGCTAACATTGGCTTCTAAGAGTTTATCCTTTAAATCGGCTATCTGTTTAAGCAACTCTCCTTTTTCTTTGTCCCAATTGGCTTTTTGATCTTTATGTTCCTTCTGAACCTGAATTAGTAACAAGAAATTTATAAGCCTTTAGTTAGGGGCTGGGGGGGGCACACTTAAAACATTACTTATTTTTACTGACCGTCGCGCCGCCTACAGATTGGTTGTACAAACTTAACTGCTGCCATTTTGTCCTGCCTGTCAAACGTTTGACAACTAAGAATTGTTATTTTTTGTTCCTAGCGTAGGTACTTATTGTCATCGATCTATTTTCGGTTATTGATATTTTTCTGAAAATTATCTCAAGTTTCAATGTTAGGCTGATATTATTATTATTTAATTATCAGCTGATATGTTTTTTTTTTTATTTCAGGGTAGCTTTCATAGTAAAAGAAAATTCTATGTAATTACACATACACATGTAGATATGTATATATATTACTTCAACTTTAGTTCACCGCCTAAACTCTGGGTGGCAGCACTTTCCATACATGCATATTTTATCGAGTTGCCACTCTTTTTCAATTTAATAACTTTACTCTTTGGTTAGGGGTGTGCACTTTGAAAAAACATCGATGTTTTTTTCGATTCGATAAATCGAAACTGTACATCGATGTCTTTCGATGTATCGGATGAAAACAGCGATGTTTTTAAACATCGAGTACTTTTTCTAAAGTCATATCAAAGAGTCAAGTTATTAAACTGAAAAAGAGTGGCAACTCGATGATAAAATATGCATGTATGGAAAGTGCTGCTACCCAGAGTTTAGGCGGTGAACTAAAGTTGAAGTGATATATATATATATACATATCTACATGTGTATGTGTAATTATACAGAATTTTCTTTTACTATGAGATCTACCCTGAAATATAAAAAAAAAACCATATCAGCTGATATCGAAACAATAATAATATAAGTTTAACAATAAAAATTGATATAATTTTCAGAAAGTACATCAATAATCGAAAATAGATCGATGACAATAACTACCTACACTATGAACAAAAAATAACAATTCTCAGTTGTCAAACGTTTGACAGACAGGACAAAATGGCAGCAGCTAAGTTTGTACAACCAATCTGTAGACGGCGCGACGGTCAGTAAAAAAAAGTAATGTTTTAAGTGTGCCCCCCCAGAGTCATATCAAAAGTGTTATTTCAAAAAAAAAAAAAAAGGTCTTTTTTTGTGGCATTTATACCTATTCCAATCCCTTATAAAACTGACTTCTAAAAAAAAAGGTCCTTTTTGTGGCATTTATACCTATTCCAGTCCCTTAAAAAACAGATTTCTAAAAAAAAAAAGGTCTTTTTTGTGGCATTTACTGGTTATCATCGTTTCGATGTTTTATGAAAAAACATTGATACATCGAGTATTTCGATAGCTCTTCAAAACATCGGATCGATTTGATGTATCGCATTGTAAACATTGATGTTTTAGATGCATGGATGTATATCGAATATCCCTACCTTTAGTAGTTGTACTTATATTTATTATATTATAAGGTATGTATTTATAAACATTCAATATCAACTCAGGTAGTAAAATCAATGTTTCAATAACTTGAAAATCAATGTTTAGTAATTTTATACTACAGTGGATACTACATAAAAAGTTTTCAACTTAAGAAATAGTTCGAGATACAAAGGTAATTAATAATAATAATTAATTCCTATGGTTTGGACTAAAATAACTAGAAAAGCCCACTTCTGGGACAATTAGAAAGTTTAATGAATATACCTATTCATTGTATACGTATCAAACATAAACTATTATAAGGCCATGTATAAACATTCAATATCTACTCAGGTATTAAAATCAATATTAGAATAACTTGAAAATCAATGTTCAATATACTACAGTGGATAATACTTAATGAGTTTTCCACTTAAGAAGTAGTTTGCGATACAAAAGATTTAATACCTAAGGTTTTGACTAAAATAACTAGAAGGGCACAATTTCTGAGATCCTTAGAAAGTTTAATGAATGTATTCTTTGCATACATATGCAATAAACCATAAATTGGAATCACCAAGCATTTATTTTAAATGTTATTGTTATGAGTGGTGACAGCTATTAATAATAACCTTACATTGCATGTGAATGTAAAAAAAGATAACCAATAGCTTTATATTGACTCAAATCAACTCCAATCAGATACTGTCTGGTCAAGAATTACATTGCTGAGGATTCTTACCATTAAGCAGATGGTTGGTCATGAAACTATTATCAAAACTTTTGCAATATATATCACTGTAGGAGAAAATATATTGCATTGACCCCAAATTATTGAAACAAGAGCAGGATAATCATGATGAATTCAGGAAATTCCAAGTAAGTTATCATTATATTTGACTAACTATGACTAACATTTTGTTAAACTACCAAAGTCTAAATAATACAAGATACTGTAGATTTAGAGATTAAACAGAAAGGAATAGCATTTTCTTCGCCTTTCTGAGGATCACCATGTGAGATGATTAAGAATCTTCACGTTATAGGGTTTCCACTACATCATATTTTAGATTAAATTTCCATTGTATAAGAATTAACATCAAAAGGGTGTACCTCAGTAAATTCATCTTTAAGTTCCTGTTCCCTTCTTCTAATAACTTGTAATCTGTCTTCCATATCAGATAGTGCCCTCTCATCTCTTTTATGCTGCTCTGTTAGTGAAGCTTTCTCCTCCTCAAACAGTATCTGCATTTCTTTGCGAATGGTGTGCTGATGGTTGATACGAGATTCTAGTTTAGTGATCTGAAATACATTATTATGCAAAGATTATTATTTACAGTGTTTACACGGTTCAAACCGATTATTTTAAATCACCTATTACCTTTTCTTTGTGTGTACACAAGATGTACTGTTCTCTTATGTGAGCTGTTAGCCGCAGATGGCTTTGACAGCTTTACGCTGACTATGGGTGAGCGCTTATTAAGCTCTTAGTCGTCTTTAATGACACCCACAAGCAATTTAAGCTTTGGTAGCATTCGTAGCTGCTACCACACAGCACAAAATCCCAAATAAGAGTATAAATATAATACGAATATGGACCTGTGCTTTAGCAGCAATTAAATCAATCTTTAATCGCTTTGCTTCCCACGGTGATGGAGGTACTGAAGTCGGTGTCGGAGTAGACTCGGTTCGCAGTCTTTTTTCTGGTGTTGATCTATCAGCAAGGCCAAAACTTGATTTTCTTTTTCCCGCCGATAAAAGGTTACTAAATCCTGAAAACAAACAATGTAAAATCATATTTATCTTAAATTACGTTTCTCTAAAGTTAATTTTATTGGAAAACCTTTACCTTCTTTCAATGATTGATTACTATCAGAAAAATTCAATTTAGAAGCAGCCGAGAGTTTGTCTTTCGGTAGATCAGTGTTTATAACCCTCCGAAATGGTTCTAAAACGTCGTTATACAAAGACATATCGCCTTCTTTTGCCATCTCGCAGTGCGATAATTATCACTACGATATTTAAATCAATTACAAATAATTGAAAGCGCATAAATTGACGAAATTAAAACGAACGCATTTATTTTGATGGAGCAAGCAGAACCACAGAGCAGGATCACCACAGAGTAAGAAAACATCTATTGAAAATGTTTTTTTAAGAATGTAAAGGTTGCTTTCCATTTAGTTAACACAGAGGGACTCTGCGGTAGAGATGCGAGAAACGGCTCACTGAAAAGAAAAGAGAGATATAGCTCTTTTGATCAAAAGAGCTATATCACTCTTTTAGCTCTTTAGTTCATTTAGCTCATATACATATATCCTGAGTTCATTTAGTTCATCAAGAGAGCTAGCTCTCTTATTGAGTTAGCTCATTTCATTTCAACTCGTTCACGGCTCTCACTCTTTTGAATAGTTCAAACTAGTGTTGAGTAGGACATGAATTTTATATGAGGATGTAAGAGTTGCCTCTTTTTCATACCGAGCCGGTACAATGTCCCGCTTCAAAAGAGGCGAGGCGTTTTCAAGTAAATATGTCACTTTGTAATTTGATGCATTTATACGAGTATGTACCTTACAAAAAAAGAGGCGAGGCGTTTTGAAGCATAGTGGTACATTTGAAGTATCGAGTAATTGTGTCACTTTGTATTGATGCGTTTGCGTGTGATTGTCGTGTTACTTACCAGTTACCACAAAGATACATGAAGCGATTGATATAAAATGAGCAGTGACAACTGACTATAATTATTATTATAGATATAATTAGAACAAATATTGATTGTTTCTTAGATTATTGATTAAAACTAAAGAAGCAACATATACTCTTAATCGTTAAAGAAGGCGCCAAAATTCAACCAATATTCGTTCGCACTTTCGTAGAAGTCTGAGAAGAGCTAATTCACTAGATAATCACACCATTTCGCGCTATTTGCAACTCTATTGCAATATAATTAAAATTCAAAATTGCGTATAGCGTCGTTCATAAAATTCATGTTCCAGCATAAACTAAGAGTAGAAGCAATACTGAAGTGAGGCACACGACAATGAGGCGCGACGCGTTCTCTCTCACTCACTCTGGACTTTTGACGTATATGCCGTACTCCCTCTCGCTTACGACTAACGCGACAGAAAATGTGAAGTAGTACATTTTGAATTGCTGAGCCGCTCTTACATTATGACATTTTGTACGGGACAAATGTACTGCCTCTTGTATGTCCTACTCAACATTAGTTCAAACTCTGAACTACGCGATCATTAAACGATAAGCTTGATATGCATGAGCGTGTAAATTTTGATTGGTGATCGCAGGATGAGATATAAAATATATTTATATAAAAAAATAAATAAAATTGAAAGGTCTGTTGGTAATTTAATTTTTTAAAAACATCTCTTCACTAAATGCATATGGGCTGACAGAATCGACTGCGTCCAGTAACAGCTTGCACTGATAACTATTATTATTATTGAATATTGTTATTCAAAGATGAATATTATTTTTTAAATATAACTTTTTAATTTTCAAACATATTTTCTTTGTTGAATATATAACTCGTACGTTTAGTGCTCGCAATAGTCACAATGCATATTGGAACATGCTCAATACTTTTACTGTTCGGTGGTGATCGGCATATATCGGACACTTTCGGTTAGTCGTGTGTAGTTCACGAATGAATCCTTCAAATGAACTACTTCAGTTGTCTGACTATCTCAGTGAACTAGTTCACTTACAATTCAATTAGTTCTTAGTTCAGTTGTGTAGTCCACCGGCCGTGAACGATCCCAAATACGAACGAGATAATTTGTTGTCACGCTCTATTGTAGATACCGAATTGGTTTTCTGTTTCACTCACACTTTGTCTTGATTACGTAGTAGAATTCGAGAAAGAACCAATCTTCTAGTTTTCGCTGTACATTGCTCGTACATGCAATTAAACAAATTTTGAACTATTAAGCAAAATGGCAATGTATAATTTCTGAACACTTTTATTCTAATATAAAATTAATATAAAAGGGACCGCATTGTTTTCATTCATAAGTATCGGAGTCCTCGTCGAATTCTAAGAAAAATGTATTTTAAAGCGTTATGTCTTTAGGTGACGAGCCCTTTTGTATATTTATACTAGTTGTCTACCATCTTATTTCTTAAGAGATGAAAAACCTTGTGATGTAAAAAATAGCATTTTTCCCGCTCTTGCTATTGCTTATTGAAAGCATAGTTTTCAAAACTTATTGCGTACAAATTTCAAGCACAAATATATAAAATTACACCGCATTCACCACATCCATCCCAACTCATTTCAACTTTCAACAACATTTCAACTAACCCCATAGAAATTGTTTATAATGTCATTTCTGATATAATCAAATATGATGGGAAATCTGTAAATAACTTCTCGATACGAGTTCGTGTAACTAATCTTAGATGACTGATAAAATCATGATATAATGAACTGTTCTTTAAACAACTCATTCTATATCTCTAAATCTGTCGATGAACTATTGAAATAAAACCGAACGAAAGACAAAAACACTTTCGTCAAGTTACTGAACTAAAAGATAGATATAGTTCACGGTAGTGAAAAGACATATATGTATATATCTTTTCATTTCAGTGACACATTATGCGCAACGCTACTTTCGGTCGTCGACTGCTCGCACGACATGACGACGCGAGTAAAAGAGCCGATTGAGCCGTTGAACTACTAACTGAGCTAATGTGAGTTAGATTGAAATCAAAGAGCTAGTTCATTTGTATCTCTCATTCAGGAGCTACCCAAGTCTACTCTGCGGTGCATTGTGAAACACTGCCAAACACTGTGTAAAAGTGTAAATGAAACAGCTAGTTGTCTCAAAATAACACTAGAGTGCATCAATATCGCAAAATTATGGGCGTTGTATACCTAAATGCAAGTTCTTTGACAAAGTCTTGGCTCAATAATTTATAAACATAACCACATTATCAGGACTCACTTCAATAGTGCTATATTTACATTTGAACATTTTTATTAAATTTTAATTAGTAGTAAGAGACAAGCTCAATTTAATAATCTCAAATAATACTACTAGAATATGCCGTAAATAAATTGTGAGTTTAAGTAATGATACTTAATTCAAGCAAAGTAGTACCTATATATTTAAAGTACTCTATGAAAGTAGGTAAGCATCTGTCAAACACCACTTTTTCGAGTGCCGAACAGTGTACGGCTGTGTTCAACAGTGTTGTTGATGGAAAGCACTTTATCGAACACTGCGTCACTTTTTGTATTAAATGGAAAGCACACCATGGGTAGTTTTCCAATTACAGCACTAGAGCGCATTATGCTTAACGTTGAATGTTCCAACTTCAGCAACGCTTCGCACAATCGAGCACTCTTAAAAGTAGTGCTTTCGTCTGATGCGTGCAATCGATACCAACTTAGTGACTGAAAATTAACAAGTGTTTTTTCTTTAAGTTGACATTATTGATCGAAATGCTTTATTTATATTATCGTTAGTAATATTATTTATTGGTGAAAACATTTTTAAAGCTTTCGTTTCGTTGTAGTTTTTTGGAAATAATCAAAGATTGATTTAAACTCGGAGTACTCGATAAATCATCATCACTATCATCTGGGTAAGATGATTCAATTAAAAAGTATTTAATTCTTTTAGAACTCATTTTAAAAAAATACTCAAAACAAAAAAAATTAAATAATCAAAATCTAAATTACTTAAAATAACCGTAAATAGTTTTCAACCAATTATTGTATATACCACTTTATTTACAGATTAATTAGGTTATTGCTAACTCTGAGATTATTTTTTTTTTCAACGCTGAACTTAGCGCACTCTGCTGGTGCATTTAAAAACTAATTCACGTTCCAATTAAGCATTAGCATAATTCGGCATTGTGCGCCACTGAGTCGCATAATGCTCTGTAATTGGAAAACTACCCATTTTACGCTCTTATATTATATTCATTTCTTTAGTGTTTTGTGATATAGCTAAAGTGCTGAAGTGTAGTGAATATGGTATAAAAGTGGCTTACATGTATTTTCATATTTTGCCAAAATTCTCAAAATAATCATTATTTTGGTTATCAGCGTCTGATTAATGGTAACTTGACTTACTGATGGACAATGACTATTAAAGCTTCACAATATGAAGAAGTGATAAATAATATACGAAAAACATTCAATAAGACTTCGCTGTATGGACTTTAATCCCTTTGCTTGTCCGAACGCACGAACAGAACCAAAAAAAAATTGTCAAAAACTATCAAGATAAGTTAAAAATTGGTATCTATTTTGTACTGTAATCAAAAATAATAAACTACCTCGTAAAATCAGAGAATATAATCTAGAACGATAAAGTAAATTAATGTAATTGGAAAAATGCAGTAATTATCAGGAAAGAACATAGCGACGATCTATATAACCTAAAAATTTGCATCAACAAGTACCTATCAAGGAACTTGACTCCAAAAGAATTCCAAATTTTTATTTTTAAGTTCTTGTTTCTAGTAATTCATATATTGGAAAATGGAGGTAGAAACAGTGCAGAACAATTACTTTTCTAGTTACGAAGATTTAGAGGTATGTTTTCCAAGGTGGCATGGTCATACCACTTTTATCTCAACTTCGAAAAAAAGATTTAGATTAAAAACGATATACTTCTGAACAACTTTTTTAGATACACAAGTTAATGCTTGAAGATGCGCCAAGAACTTTAGCATACAAGAATGCTATACTAAATAATAGTTCATATTTCCTAAACAAAACTGTAATGGATGTTGGTTGTGGCACTGGAATACTATCCTTATTTTGTGCCCAAGCAGGTGCCAGGAAAGTTTATGCTGTTGAAGCCAGTAACTTAGCTCTTTTAGCTGAAAAAATCGTCAAGGAAAATAATCTCGATAATATTATTGAGGTAATCATATTCTCAATATTTACTATACAGATTACCTTTGATGCCTTTTGATAATCCTAAATTTTTTTTAAAGATTAACTATGTCAAAATGTTTTTTTTTAATGTCAATTAGTTCATCAGTCATTAATATTATTTTTTTATATAAATGGCATTCACAAGATTTCGCCAATAACTCAATTTAGATTAACAGTTACAGGTGTTAGGATACTAATTTCTAAGAAATTATAAATTAGTTTAAAGTAAAAGTGTACATTTGTTAGCGTAGATGAGTAAAAAAAACTAGTTCATCAGTTTGATGTTTAATCAATTGTATAGTATATATTTGATCAAAATATTAAGTTTATCATTATTATTAATATTTTTGTTGTACATATTAATGGGTTTATTAAAGCTTTAAAGTTATTAAGGGACATAGTCTTTTGCACAACGTTTGTTTAATGTGGACACAGATTAGTACAGAAATTGCGACATTGATATTTAATTTGTTTCCTCTCTGTCTGTGTAATTATTAAAATTTAACTGCTTATACTCATAAGCATATAATAGAATTAATGTTGTTTTCACAAATTCATATAGTTTTAGTTTAATTTATGAGGCAAAAAAGATGGAAAAATCCTAATAATTGCTAGAAGTATTTCATCATCATCATCATGTCAGCTCATATATGTCCGACTGTTGGACTCGAGCCTCCTCCATAATGGGAGGGAAATTGACTTACTATACTATGCTGGTCAGACTTGTTGGTATAGAGTATTGTTTTGAGTTTTCCTTCTCTTGCATAAATATTATATGCATTTGATATCTCATAGTAGTCTTTTACAATAACCCACGAGTAAGATAGGGAATGGTGAATTGTATTCTTACTCTGTCACCACACGGACAAGAGTACAAGGACAGAAGTACTTTATGCTTATTATGTATTTAAATTATTTTAGGTGATTCATAGTAAAGTAGAAGATGTTATTCTACCCAATAACTCTAAGGTGGATGTACTAATATCAGAGTGGATGGGTTTCTATCTCCTGCATGAGGGTATGCTTGAGTCTGTACTAATAGCCAGGGATAAGTTTCTGAAGGATGATGGCCATATGTTCCCTGAAAGTGCTGCTTTGTACATTGCCCCATGTAGGTAAGCATTTTGCTATTATTACTGTGAAAACTAAGTTAAACCATTGTGTTGATTTTAACTCTTAAACACTTTTCTTAATTTTTTTTAGTGTCCCATCATTATATCAAAAATGGAATGATATATATGGAGTTAAAATGTCATCATTTGCCAAGGAATTAAGAACCAGTAAAGGAGATAAACCAGAAATTCTGAGTTTACAAAATGAAGATTTATTGGGAACTGAAGTTATATTATGTTGGCTAGATATGAAAGAGACAACCCTTGATGATTTAGAGTCATTTAATATACAACATGTTGTTGGTAAGTTTGAAATATCAGGTTAATAAACCTAGCAAACATACAATCAAAATAAACATTGTTTCAGCATTTATAATATGCTTCACTGTACTCTTACTACTTTTCTCTATCACTGTACTTTACTAGTAGACCCAACGGACATTGTTTTGTCTACTTTAAATTAAAAGGTTGTGTTTTCAAATTCCAATGTTCAACTATTAATTGATATCCTTCATTAAAAAAATATATATATTAGGAGTTAGTTTTTATTAAATTTCAATTTTGTAATAAATATGAAAAAGATCTATTTTGATTTTAAATTATTTTGTACTTATTTAAATACTTGGTGTTAGTTATATATTTATACTTTCATGTTTAATGTATGGTCATCTTTTTTTGTAATGCAAAGCAATTTAGCAAGTTAAAAAAATCTAGCAATGTTGAATTTAATTACTTGTTCATTAATTCTATAGGAAATACAACTTTTCTTAGGAAATGAGGAATTGTCACTCTTAGATTCCTTAGAACTAAAGTCAAAACTTGCTCTATTGAGGTTTAAACACACATTTTTGGGACAATGATCATATGCTCATTTTATAGATAGCATGTTTCAACATGGATTGTGGTGAAACATCTTATCCTTGTATATGTATCAACTATCCTTATTATAGCCTTATCACTTCACACATGATATGCAACTGCTACAGAAAACTATTGTCTTGTCAGAGGTGATTTGCAACCTAAAGCGGTTACAAGGCTTAAAAACTATTCCTACAAATCTATTTCATTGTGAAATCGGTTTCATTGTGAATATAAACATCCAAGGATGCAAACAAACAAACAAAAAATCACCAAAATATAAATTAATAACAAAACTTTATTTAGGTGCAAGTAAAAGTGGTAGCTATCAAGGGCTCTGTATTTGGTTCGAATGCAATTTCCCACACTATTCGGATGGAAAAGGTGATGCTCGGGTAATTCTTGACACAAGCCCTAAAAGTCCACCCACTCATTGGAAACAAACTGTTGTCGTCTTTCCCCAAGAACAAGAAGTTGAAGAAGGGGAACCTATAGCTTTTAAGCTGGATATCAACAGGGACCCATTAAATACTAGGAGGTAATATTGTGTATTAATAATATAATCTTAAAGATCAGTCTCTATCATTCTAAACTAACTTTAGTTAATTTTATTATTTCATCATCTCAACTCATACGTATCCCACTGTTGGGCCCGGGTTTCCTCCATAAAGGGAAGGAAATTGACCTAATATACCACACTGGTGAGATGTGTTGGTATAGTAGGTAAATACGGATTTTATTTCAAGTTTTCCTTCTCTTACACAGATATCATATTATTAGGCATATTATATCCCTTAATCGTCATTCATAATACCCACGGGCAAGATAGTGGGTGGTGGATAATATTCTTACTCCAACACCACACAGTAAATTTATTATTAAATATTTATATTTCATTATTTAATATGTGTATATAAGAAATGAGCAATGATATTTTAGCTGTTCTACTATACTTCTAGCTGTCATTCTGAGGTAGTTCTTGGGGATGTAATACTAAACTGAGTATAGATAAAATTGGTCTATATAAATAGATCGTTTAATTTAGCCATGACATTTACGACATCCTTGAAGTAGTATTTATCTTGCTTGTAATTGTTATGACCTGACAATATCTAAAAATTTTAAATGTATTCATTTTAGACAAATGTATATTCGTTTAAAAAAAAGGAACACATGTAATATTCCATGGGTGGTAACAGGATAAGAATTCAATTCTCGTCACCCCATACTTGGGTGTCCTTTTTTTTATTGCTTATTATGGCAAACGAGAAAGCAGAACACCTGATGGTAAGTGTCACTGCCTCCCTTGATGATGGACCTTTGCAAGGGTAAAGCTTAGGCCGCTGCCTACCAATAAAATCCCCAACCCACACATTTGGGCTTCCGGCTCTCTCGCTCACCGAACGAAGCGCAATAGCACATTGCCACTATTCAGACGTCGACCTTCTGTGAGAGTGTGGTACGACCCCGGACGGACCGGCCCGCAGCTGTAGCAGGAAAACTGTCAATAGCGTGGTCCAACCAACTGCGGGTTTGCAACCTTAGAGTAGCTTTCTATTGAAAATCGTATATATGTCCCTTTGTTGGGCTCGAACTTCCTATATAATGGGAGGGAAATTGACCTATACCACGCTCTGACAAACGTGTTGGTATAGGGTTTTGTTTCGAGTTTTCCTTCTCTTGCATAGATCTTCTATGCGTTTTATATCCCTTAGTCGTCTCTCACGATCACCCGCGGGTAAGATAGTTTGCTGAATTGTATTAGGCATGATGACAGTAACTAAGAATCACTAAAATAGTGATTTATTTTAATAATATAGGATACAAAGATTGTAAAAAGCTCTTGTTTCGAAATAGCAAGCGCGATTAACTTTAAAATATTAAAAATAAAAAAATCAAAAGATATCATTTCGCCATATTGGCTCGAACACCAGTCAGAAGCGAGTAACGTCACGCTTTTGTTTATTAGTAAATTTTGCTAGCATCTTAGTTCGCACTGAGCTCGTTATCGTATTATTACTCCGTTTACAAAATATTTTGTGGTAAAAACTTATAATGGATATCACTTTTGTGCTACTATATATAAACTTTAGCGATGGAACTAGGATTTATCGAAGCAAATAGCTCAAATTTGCTGAGAATCGACTTGTCGATACTGGGAAAGTTTTTTTCATCAACCGATGATTTTTGTTCAGCAGAATTTCGAAATATTAGAACTTCCATGTATGTATTGTTTAATTTATGAACTTAAACACATTATAGAACTCAAACACCATAATTACAGACGCAGATACAAATATATTTTACAGGGCTACAAAAAAGCTACTTCTGTGTAGCAGACAACAATTACTACAACACTAATAAAAAATTGTGATCATAAGTATTATGTACGATGACGCTTACATGTCTGATTTTCTGAAACTATTATTGGGTCTGTGGAAAAATAATGGTTATATTCAGTGTTATATAATAGTGCAATATAACATTTAAAAAGTTTATTCATTTCAAAAATTCTGTACTTATTCTAAGTTTTTTCTTCAATCAATCTAATAGAGCCAATAACACACACTAAAAACTAAGTCTATCTTTTAAAATATATCCTAGATTTATTTATATTAGAACCTTCAGCTAAAGTTAATATACAAAAGTATATAATTTCTCTAAATTGGTTAGGTTTTAAGGTAATTTTAGCTAGTGACCTATAATGTCCTATTTGTACATGTTTTCCTAGTGTACACTGAATGGTATTGTAACTTTACAAATGTGTTTTTAGTTTTATAAATACTTAGGTAGATAAATTAATAATAAAAATTGTTCTGCAACAGTTAACATGCATAGGCATATCTATTTTTTTAAGATTTAGTAGTACCAAGTATTTCTCACATTTTTCTTCATTGAAACGTTAATAAACAACTTAGTTGGAGTTTTTATTGATTTATTATTACATAGAGGAACTGCACACCATCTATAAACACAGAGTATTTATTATAATTGCACAGAATTATAGAAATTAAGGACTACAATAACAACGCTACTTGCGAGTGCATACGAAAGCGTGACGTCATAGACACAGTGGCGTAGCTAGCATGGGTGGCACCCGGGGCGGATATTGTAGGTGACACCCTTTTTTAGGTGGCGCCCCTATTTTTAGGTGACACCGCTATTTTTAGGTGAAACCCCTATTTTTTAGGTGACACTCCATTTTTTTTATATATCACAATTTTTTGGGGATGGGCTACAGTGGGCGTACTCCTCGCACCAACCGTGAACCTCGCCTTCGTTCCACGACCGTGTGCAGGTATTTGGCGAAGCATCCATGCCCCATCAAAATCTGTACCAGTCGCTAGGAGAGCACCCCGTGCCGCCGTTGTAACCACTGCATCAGCCCCGCACGAAGGTCTCCACGGTCCGCACATTTTTGAACATCTACATACATATCATCACGCCATATCCCTTGCAGGGTAGGCAGAGAGTACAGAGTGCCAGAGAACTCTATCTTTGCATACTTCACTCGCTTCCTCAACATTCATAATTCTCTTCATACACGCTCGCCGGTTTCGGAGACTCTTGACTCCACCTTCCTCCAGTACATGACCGAACTGGTCTAGGTAGGTTAGTCTCGGTCTCCCCCGGTACCTACATCCTTCCACTTTCGTATTGTATATCTTCTTAACCAGACGTTCGTTCGGCATTCTTTCCACATGTCCGAACCATCGGAGCATTCCCTTTCGTATCTTTACACCAATACTCTCTTTCATACCTACTCGCTCTCTTACGTTGTCGTTACGAATGCGGTCGGTCAGCCTAACTCCACAGATTTTCCGCAGAGATCGCATTTCGACCGCATTAATTTTACTTTCATACTCTTTTCTGCATACCCAACTCTCGCTTCCATACAGTAATGTTGGGACAAGCACTGCGTTATGTATTGCTACACGTGCCTTCTGGCTGAGGTGGTGGCTGCCGAGAAGTTGCCCCAACGCTCCGTTCACTCTATTTCCCGCATTCACTCTTCGCTCTATATCAGTGGTGTACCTTCCATCTCGGCTAAATCCACATCCAAGATATACAAATTCATCCACTTGCTCTAGCACATCATTACCTATTGTTACTCTTACATCTGTTCTGGCTTCATCTCTTTCAAAGACCATTATTTTGGTTTTGCTCACATTCACGCGTAGACCCCTTTTCTTACAATCTTCTGTCATTGTGTCGACTAGGGTCTACAGGTCAGTCGCTGACTGTGGCAGCAGGACTGCATCATCTGCATAAAGCAGAGCAGTGACCACTGAGTCGCCCATCTGGACTCCCACATTCATATCGTTCAAACTTTGGAGACATTTATCCAGATATATGATAAACAGCCTGGCTGACAGAACGCATCCCTGCTTAACGCCGATATTGACGTCAAACCAAGGCGACATTCCATCAACCAGCCGCACACAGGCTCTACAGCCCATGTAACTGGACTGCACAGCCTGTAGCAGTTTACCGTTAATACCATACTCCGGTAAAATGTTCCAAAGTTCCTTTCGTACAACCGTGTCAAATGCTCTCTCTAGATCCACAAAACTGCAGAAAACCCTCTGACCTAGAGCCAGATGCTTCTCCACAGTGTTGCGCAGAGAGAACACTTGATCCATGCATCCCCTTCCACTCCTGAAACCTCCTTGTGTCTCACACAGTAAACCATCGGACACCATCCTCATTCTCCTTTCGATAATTTTACCTTACACTTTTGCTGCCAAACTGGTCAAGCTTATGGCTCTGTAATTTGCGCAGTCATAACGTGAACCCTTGTTTTTAAACAAAGGCACGATGACTGCGCTATTCCAGTCTCCGGGAACCATTCCCGAGCTCCAACATAAATTGAGGAGCAACAGGAACGCCTCCCAGACACAGGAGCCACCAAGCTTGATCATCTCGGCAGACACCATATCAATGCCCGCTGCCTTACCATTTTTCAAACTTCTTATCGCCCACTCAACTTCATCCATACTGATGCCATCGGAGGACGCCGCCGTCGAATGTTGATCTACTAAACCACATGCGACACCGGCGCCAAACGTAGCATCCGCATACATATCGCCAAAATATTCACTCCATCGGCTTAACACGTCTTGTGTTTGTGTAAGAATGTCTCCACTTGAACATCTAAATTTTAAGTATTCCAATCGAATATCAAAATCTAATACTAATATGGTTTATTTACTATATTTACTATTATATATATACTATTTGGTATATTTACTATTTGATTTTAGTCTTTTGTATTTCTATTCATTATTAAAAATAAATACCATTTGTATTAAATTTTAGTATTAGATCGAAATAGATCTTAAATTTTAAAAAAAATAATGTATAATAATGGTACGATACATCGAAATATGACCAATTGTTCAAAATTATTACCTAAAGGAATGTCGTAATACGTGTAGAAAAATAATTATGTTTAACAAACCAAACAAAATACCTATTTAAATAAATAAATATTTTTAGTAGTAAGACTTTTCCAAGCTAAACAAAAGAATATTACTGCACTGCATCTAAAATACCTTCTCTACTTGTCATTTAGTAAATCTCAAAAAAAATTTTTTGAAACACCAGTGCTAAAAGGGATTTACGTTTTTTTTTTAAATGAGCTTATCTAGGCTACTAAATACTAAGTGAGTTAAAAAATACTTCACTCAATTACCTCGTTTTTTTAAGAATCGGATATATTATCTCTTTTGAAACCCTTTTTTATCCCAAAATTATGGTTTATAATAACTTAATAACAAATACTTTGCATTAAATACACGGTCACGAAAGAAAAAGAAATGTGGAAATGAATGCGGTCGGCAACAACAGAAATTCCCCAAGCCCACAGGTGACGAGCAATCTCTATATCTCTGCAATCCAGGGAATCACCGATTGATAACAGTGTGTACACTGAAAGTAGGCATCTACATAATTTATATATAAGTTATTTTATTAGTGGCGGTTATGCAAACTGCCACAGTTTTACGGTTTTTTATATGTGGAAGTTATAGACCTGGTATTCATGGTCGGGTGTCACCCCTCAGCGGGTGACACCCGGTGCGGACCGCCCCCGCCGCCCCCCCTTAGCTACGCCACTGCATAGACAGACGCCATTACTTTTGCACCGTTTTGGAGCGAAATTTAAATTTGATTTTAAAAAGGTAGTCTTTTATACAAAATTAACTTTATCTGCGGAAATTAGATTTATTTTCGTTAAAGTAGATAGTGTATAACACCGTGGAGTCATATTTCAAAATCAGTCATCATGCCTATTCCACTAATTTGTGGGAAAGTTTAATAATGATGATGATGCCAGTGTAATAATCGCCAATCCGCACAATGTGCAGATGACTGACTGCACAGATGGCGTAGTGGTTAAGATTCCTTATAAGACCTTCCGTTCCAGTGCCGTGGGTTCAATTCCCACCCAGGACAATACTTTGATCCGATCCACAAACTGTTGTTCTGAGTTTGGTGTAATTTCTTTGCGTTAATTGCATGTTTGTAAAGTCCCTCGCAATACAAGGATTATTTCTTTAGTGCAGGATAGTGGTTAAAAAAAAAACATCGCGAATATTCCTTCTTGGGAAAGCCAATGTCCAAAAGAAGCCGCAAGTCCGAAAGATAAATTGATAACGATAATTCACTTGTTTTCTGCATCATTCAATTTTTATTTTTTTGTTTTACAGATACAATTTACAAATGACAATGTTGGATCCGGAAACTGTTGAACATCCACAACCGTGCTCTTGTCACATGACAAAGTGCATACTAGTCAAGACATTTTTAAAGCAACAGGCTGACCATGTTTTGAGTCAAATTGGTGACAATAATACAAATATATTGCAGGATGAGCCTATTGACGACGACAGTGATGGTTAATAAAATCATAAACTTTAGTACTTCTTTTACTAATAACGATACCAATTATGGTTAATTAGAAAAATACCAACATTGGTTGTGAAAATTTGTTTTTTTTTTTGGAGTTTATGGCTTTGTTACTAAGACCTTTAAGCCAAATTGTTATTTATAAATTAATTTAATTTAAAGACATCATTCTGTTAGTAAGTCAAATCGTGGCCTTCAACAGTGCCATACATGGTCGGTATCGTTTAGGAATTTTAGTGGAAAACGAAAACGTATGTTATGTCATATACACTACACATCAGTACTTCCTGCGCATCAGTTTACATAAAATGCCATCAAAATTACTTAAAATAACAGGTTAAAACACTAAGATATTGACTATAATACAAGATCAGCACATGACACGTTTCCTTTCCCGCTAAAAACACGCTAAGATTAGTATTGCAACAGTAGCGCAGAAGACATAATATAGTACAGAAACTCCTTTGATGTTGGAAGAATGCCGCCGTTGTAATAGTGTACAAAATTTATAGAGCACTGCGTACATACATACATACATATCATCACGCCATATCCCTTGCAGGGTAGGCAGAGGGAACAGAGTGCCAGAGAACTCTATCTCTGCATACTTCTCACGCTTCCTCAACATTCATAATTCTCTTCATACACGCTCGCCGGTTTCGGAGACTCTTGACTCCACCTTCCTTCAGTACCTGACCGATCTGGTCTAGATAGGTTAGTCTCGGTCTCCCTCGGTACCTACATCCTTCCACTTTCGCATTGTATATCTTCTTAACCAGACGTTCGTTCGGCATTCTTTCCACATGTCCGAACCATCGGAGCATTCCCTTTCGCATCTTTACATCAATACTCTCTTTCATACCTACTCGCTCTCTTACGTCGTCGTTACGAATGCGGTCGGTCAGCCTAACTCCACAGATTTTCCGAAGAGATCGCATTTCGACCGCATTAATTTTACTTTCATACTCTTTTCTACATACCCAACTCTCGCTTCCATTCAGTAATGTTGGGACAAGCACTGCGTTATGTATTGCTACACGTGCCTTCTGGCTGAGGTGGTGGCTGCCGAGAAGTTGCCCCAACTCTCCGTTCACTCTATTTCCCGCATTCACTCTTCGCTCTATATCAGTGGTGTACCGTCCATCTCGGCTAAATCCACATCTAAGATATACAAATTCATCCACTTGCTCTAGTACATCATTACCTATTGTTACTCTTACATCTGTTCTGGCTTCATCTCTTTCAAAGACCATTATTTTGGTTTTGCTCACATTCACGCGTAGACCCCCTTTTCTTACAATAGAGAGAGCACTGCGTGTTTAGGATAATCGAGGTAATATTAGTGTAGAAATAAAGAAAACTACGTGTTGCTGTGTATGAATATGAAAATTATATTAAAACATGAAATTAATGTAGGTAGTGGCTAAACAAAATATATAAAATATAGAAAGCGCCTATTGATTAGCACATCCTCGAAATTAGAATGACACTTTCACTTAGGCATTTGCCGCAGCACTGCGTTCTTTCAAAATTGTACCTTACCGCACGAGCACTAGGTAGGGATGTTAAAAATTAATCGATTTTTATAGTAATATTAATCGATTTTTAATAAATCGATTATAATGTAATGAAAAATACAGTCAAAGGATGGGCTTACATATTTGCCTTTTATTTTAAATTCTTGTTCTATTTTCGCATGTAAATCAAATCATTTTAGCAACCTACATAGTACTTATTTACTTGCAAAAGCTTCAGCGTCTCTTTGGCGAGTGTTGGGTAACTACTTAAGGGGGTATTCTCATGTAAACGCATAAATTTTACCTCTTTTTAGAGATTTTTTTTTTCATAATGCAATAAAATTCAAACATTTTAATTTTTTTCTAGGTTTTTATATGTATTTTAAACTGTATAAAAAAAACTTTTTTCATGTTTTACATTTTTTATATATTTTTTTTTCTAATTAAATTAGACACCAAAAAAAGCAGGTCACTTGGTCATGGTAATAGCGACTGTTCATGTTGTCTGAAATAAAAAAAATCGAATGGATCACTGTTCAGTAGATCTGTCGCTATCGTCCCTACTCTGGTAGGGTTTCATTTAAAAAAAAAAGGCGGACTATAGAAAATAAAAAAGCTTTTTTGTAATTTTTTTGTTAAAAATCGTTTTAAAAAATAAGAAAATATTTTCGAAAATAAACAATTTTGGTACGGCTGATAACTATTAATAAGTAGAAGAATATGTATAAATTTCAAAGCAATGGGTTGAATACTTTTTTTTAGGACCATGACAGTTTAGAAAATGATGTTTCCAGAAAAATGCGTTTAAAGTTTCAAGAGCAGAATTTTTGTGGAAAATTTATACTTTCACTAATCTGCTATGCCTGGATTTTGGTCTGAATTTTTCACAGCATATTTTCGATAGATTTTACTAATGAAATATGAAAAAAAAATCGATTTTTCGAAGTGGGTACATGAGAATACCCCTTTAAATATTTTACTGATAATAGTTCCTAAAAGCAAGAACTTATAAATGCATGTAGTCATTGACTCGAAGTTTGTCTATTTCTGGCCTTAGGGGGTTGCTAGAATTGGTCTAAAGGATAAGAATATTTTGCAAATGTATCTGTTAGATAGCACGCTCAACCATTTAATATCTAATAGAAAATACGATTGTCATACTTGTTTGCCTACATCCATTGTCTATAAGAGCATCTATCCGATTTTTGATTACTTTTCGGATCATTTTGAGGGCAAATGGTCACACACGGCCAAACTCGTCTGTGTTAATGATACTTGTTCTGTCGTACGTCCCGTGGTTAATGGATGTTGTAATGGATTGTGAAGTTGTGAGTTGAAATACACATGTGGTCTTTCATCTTTTTAATATTTTTCTCCTGAAAAACAAAACATCCCTATAATAGCAGTAAATCTTTGTATTGTAGACTGTATAGACTAAATGAACACAGATAATACCCAGACTGAAAACATTAATATACTAGCTTCGCCCCGTGGTTTCACCCGCGTGGTGATGGAAAATTGTGATAATGATGATAGAAATAAGAAAAAGAAAGTATTTTATTTTTTCGTAAATTTTCAATGATTTTTTTATATTATTCTGCTATTCGGGACGGAGAGAAGTCCAACAATTTAAAAATCATGATGAATCTGATGTTTCGCTGGTTATTTCAAGATTTTTTATTTATTTTCGTAATAGTCTCATTTTTGGTGCCAGTATGGTTTTTTCGCACAACCAATTTTTGTCAAGAATGTATTGTTGCAGATTCGGAAAACTTGATCAATGAGTTTGTCTTTCGACTCTACGAAAAGAGAAAAGAACCATACCTTCTTGGTCGGCGTGTAGGTGGCCTTCATCA
The DNA here is from genome assembly GCA_905163515.2 of Lymantria monacha. Taxonomy (NCBI): domain Eukaryota; kingdom Metazoa; phylum Arthropoda; class Insecta; order Lepidoptera; family Erebidae; genus Lymantria; species Lymantria monacha. The sequence continues at coordinate 11,785,088 of LR991098.1, read as the reverse complement.
ATCTCTAGGAGTTTTTGAGCATATGCTCCTGAGTCGACATCACTGAATAACTGGACTCGCATTAGTGGTAAAATAAAGCTTTTCAACTTTAGTCCACAGATATGCTTTTAGACATGCAATAATCTTGTCTGCTGCAGTGCCTCTTTCGATAGCAGGTAGTCCGTCTGAAATCCCCTGCCAATAACACTACCATACATCATCATCAAATCAACTTTCGATTGCTTTGAATTTCTTATAGACAGCGATCAGGCGCCTCGATGGCGCGTTTGTGTGACATTGTGCACTTATCTCACACGATCAGCTTACATTGTTTCAATAGAGCGCCGCGGACACTGTTCTTACTGATGTTGCACGTTGGAGATTCTTTGCTTGCCAGATAAAGAGCTAATTTAAAAACTGAGTGTGCCGTCCGTCCACTATTCAGTAATGTAGCAGCGATCCCAGAGGAAGCCACTGCTAATGCAACATTACGATCCTTACGAATTTTTGCTAGAAGCAAACTAAGCAGAAATGTTTTGTCTGTATCCCCCGGGGCATCAAGAAAAAAAAGGCCGCCTCCTAAAGCTCAACTCGTAATATTTTCTCGTGTTTTTGCTCGGGTAGCAAGCGTGGCTCAGTTTCGCTGAGCTAAGCATCTAATAAAGTGGTATTGTATAATAGCTTAGCTTTTTCATCAAATCGGTCTACAACTCCCGTCGATGCTTTGGTATGGTCATACAGAAGTCGGACAATTTCTTTTCGGAAATTATTATTTTATCCTCTCAGTGCTTCATTCAAACATATAATTCTTGACTTGATCCATCCTTTCAAATCTGTGCAAGATATCTTTTGATAATGCAGTTTTATACTTATCCCATAGTTGAAGAGGACTGGATAAACCGCAAGTGAATATCAATATTGCAAATAGCTTAACTGTTTTTAGATCCGAGAAGTTAGTGGGGCACTGTATTATATTTAACAGCATTCACAAACAGTAGCATTCGATGTTACTAACGTGCACTTCACACCTGGTCAGCCGATGACAGGTGTTCCCTGTAAACAACGTTTCCATTCTTTGAACGACACGTTCCACGTATAGTAGCGAGGTACGGCAACAAAGTTTTTGTAAATGCATCATTTTGCCAAAGCAGCAAGAATGCAGTTAGTGTTGTCTTAGGTAGTGCGGCATTCTCTCTCTAAAATTATTTTCAGTGAATTAAAGACGCTGACTATTGGGCAGGTGTACCGCAAGATGAGCGACTGTTAGTGTCTCTCGTGCAGAGGTAGGCCCAAAATCTGCCACGCTACTTCGTTACTACTAACATATCGACCGGTTCGAAATGTTTGCACCTCATCTCTTGGGTCAATATGAACATTCCCTTGCTGTCAATCCGAATGGAATAGAATAGTCCGATGTTAAAAATAGCCTAATCGCTACCTTTGTTAATATATTTACAAATATATTTTATCGCCTGTGTATTGCAGAACTTTACATTTATGTGGCAATTGAAAATTTTGGTGAGAAGAGTAGAATATGAGACAATCCAGCTATTGTCAACCAATACTTCCTGTGGTCCACCTCAGATTTTTTGAGTTATGGTACGGCCGCCATCTTCTGGTGCTCTACGCTTGTGCAGAGGATAGCCCTTGTCGCTGGTTTGAGTATTTTTAAAAGCGCCCTTGGATACTTTTTGGTACATTTGCTTTCCTTCAACCATGGTGATGACGCATTTCGCGCACCACAGGGACCGTGAATCGTAGTTTTGGTCACAGTATCAATACAGGTTTCGATCAGTGTCTGGGATTAGTTTCTCTGCATTTATGACTTCGTCAATTTGGTTAGGTTAGGTTAACACTTCGTATCACCAAATATTTTACCTTTTGCAAGTGAAGCAACTAATTTTGGCACTTTTATTTTAAATAGTCTGGCTGTAAGTCATGTCTGTCCGTTGAGTTTTGATATGGAATGAGCTCTTTAGTGATTTCGGGCCAGGCGGAATTACATGTCATTGCCATGAACTGATCAGGCCTCCAGTAGTTACCCACGTATGTGAACGCATCCTGCGTTCATTCGTGAAGCTATCGCGGACTATTTACAAATTATGACAGGAGAATTACCATTTGACCCAAGTTATTTGGATCTAAATCCGCATCATTCGTGATCGCGTCTTGTAAATGTTTATAACTTTCTGCTCGCAGTTTCATTTGATTCAAGGCAATAAACCTTAAGCGCTCACTCTCCACTTTGTCGTACATGTACACCACAAACTGATGTAGGAGAAGTCTACATCGAAGCAATAAATTAAAATTATTGCGGCGTACCATTATATGACGCGCATAAGTCTTTGCAGGGCAATTTTTTTTTTGTATGAGTTGTTTTGTAACTGGGTTTGTCAGTGTCAAAAATGTACCCTTCTTGATCTTTCCAAAAAAATATCGGGTACTCGCAAGTATCATAAAATCTTATGAGTATCTGGAATGCGGCTGAATAACTATGTCCGAGACGGAGTTTGTTCGCTACTACCACGACAGCTATTTTATTTGTATTCGGAGGATTGAATCGTCCTTCGTATTCACCACGTGGTAACTGATCTGGGTGTATCACAACCTTGTAACTATCGCTAATCATTTAGCCATTTTAAATTCATGCACTAAAATGTTATGAACGTATAGAACTTCAAATTACTGAAATTTAGCATTTAATATGCTTCATTATTTATAAAACCCGATTACGAAGCGAAAAATGATGTCACAAGCGGGATTCGAACCCGCGCCTATTGGGATTCCGGCCCAATCGTGCTGCCACTACACCACCGTGAACTATTGTAGGACATACAAATATATTGTAAAGATTTATCAAAATCCATTCAGTAGTTTTCGTAAAAGGGTAACAAACACATCCATGCATCCATACATTCTTACCAACTTTCGCATTTATAATATTAGCAGGAAGTAGGATTATGTGAGGAATAGAATCAGTTTTCTATTTAGACTACTATGACAGCTGTGTGGTCAATATTATTCATATCAAATATTTTTTTATATATATAAAACTATACACCAATACTGTTAGTGATAATGGAACGCAAACCATGCATTTAGATCACAAAGCCACCTGAGCCGTTTCCATTTTGATCTATATTCTCTTGTGATAACACTGGCCATTTTTGTATATGGAACATATATGCCTTATTTTTATTGCTTTTGTAACAATAACTTAACTTTAAGATTATGCGTGCCAAAAACCTACTAAACCAAAATACATAAACATTATGTACCTACAAATTAATTAATGATGATGATATGAAATGATTTATTTAAAGATAATGAACGTCTCTTTATAATTTATTTTTCTTAGAATAGACTCCAAATATTTTAAATGAACAGAAACAATTCTGTTGGCTATGATAGGGCCAACAGATTTTTTCCTTATCAACCTTCAAATATAAACGCCATCATGCTTACATTGTACTGGCCTTTGGTAACGTCTCTCAAACTCCATATCTTGATGGAAGCGTTCCCCATATTATTCTGAATGAGTTTTCATATTGTCCTTAAATTTATCAAAATGAGAATGTAACTTGCGCATCGTTAGGGACTATTCTATACCCGCTGGTGCAAAAATTCGAAATCATCAGTAATTAGTTGGTTATAATTTTCAGCTAGGTTATCATGAAAACCATGAAACTTGCCTTAAAACTGTTACAGACTGCTCTCATTTTTAAGTAAATCACGGCAAAATATCACAATTAATCCTCTTTAATCTTCACCTCAGAAAGTTTTGGAAAGAAACTCTAATCTTTCTCTAAACTTTCGAGGGCTTCGGACTCATGAGAAGAGCCTTTACAAATTGTTTCATTAGACTGTGGCTTAAAATTGAGGTTATATTTGCAACAGGTTCATCAAATATTCGTGTAAAACGTGTTCCTCAAACATATTTAATATCAAAGATCAGACGCCAGATAAAATTTTGCCACGTTGAAATTCGGTACGTTATATTTAAAATATCTCTGGTATTGTGTGGAACCTCCCAGCGTGGTGCCTGTTGATGGTAGCAAGGCCGCTAAAGCAAGGAACTGTTGCATTTTGTTTCTAACCCACAAAATTAATGTCCATGATCAAGAGTGGCCAACCTCTAAGTATGCGAGTGTTTACAGAAAAAAAATGGGCTCACGAGAAAAGTGGATCTATTTAAAAATTTAATAAATACTAGAATCGAGTAAAATCGTCGATGGCTATGATAGATTATGAAAAGAACACCGCCCATTAATTAATTGAGAAATATAGAACATCCATTCCATTTAATCAGTTCGTAAAAAATCAGAAAGTACCTGTGTCAGTCTTACGCATTTAGCTGTCGCATGTCGTGACCAGCGTTCCTTAAAGATACAGCCAGATAAGAAAGAAAAAGATTAAAGTTATTATGACACTGGTACGTCAGAAATATATTCAATTCACTATCCACCAGGTTCAATATAGTAGCAAGACTATAGTCAAAATATTACTTAAAAACCACAGAATAAAGAAAAAGAGGACTTTTAATTTTTATACACTGATATCATGGATCCACAGAGACTATGTTAAAAGCGATTAAATGATTACTGATAATATTTAACTAAGGGCACTGCTGTAGATATTTGATTTGAGTAATAAGAATGGGGTGATATTTGATTTGTGTAATAAGAACGGGAACCCGTGTGGCGACGGGAAGACAATACAGATGTCGTCACCCCTTGCTTGCCCGTGGAAGTCGTAAAAATCGGCTAAGGGTCACACCGGGAGAGTAGGTAGCGGCTATCTCCCGGGAAACTTAATATCATCTACCGCGATCGCCAATCCGCCTGCCAAGCGTGGCGATGATGGCATTATTTCCCCCCAAAAATAAAAATGTATGCACCAAAAGCGACGGCCCCCAGTCACGGCAGTTCCGCTGTACCACGGGCTCGATGGTGGCGGGACAGGAGGTGCGAAGAATCTTCAGTCGCGATCTGGCTACCAAAAACATCATCATCGAGCTGGAAGAGGAATTGAGCAAAATCCGATGGGACATTGTAGGATTATCAGAAGTGCGAAGAGGGGGGGAGGGCACGATAATCCTCCGGTCTGGAAGCCTGCTTTTCTACCGGGAGGGAGACCACCCATCTCAAGGCGGTGTAGGGTTTATCGTTCATAAGTCTCTCGTAGACAATGTGGAGAAGATCGAGAGTGTGTCGATAAGGGTAGCATACCTTATACTCAGAATTACCAAACGGTATTCGCTGAAAGTCATACAGTTTTATGCACCAACCTCGACATACTGCGACGATGTAGTGGAGGCCTTATACGAGGATATCTCAAAGGCCATCCACACTTCCAAAACCTGTTGTCGGCTTGGTCCAAGACCCCAGATCCAAGCTAACTCGGCACTACACTGAAGAAATCCCGGACGTCAGCTTGTACGAGATCAGAATGGCTCTGAAACAGTTAAAGAACGGAAAGGCACCGGAAGATGACGGAATTACCAAAGAGCTCCTGAGGGCAGGCGGTAAGCCGGTTTTAAAAGCCCTACAGAAGCTGTTTAATTCTGTCATTCTCGGGGGCGATGTTCCAGTGTCGTGGACCAGGAGCGTGGTGGTGCTGTTTTTCAAGAAGGGCGATAAAACGCTCTTAAAGAATTACAGACCCATCTCACTCCTGAGCCACGTATACAAACTGTTTTCAAGAGTCATTACGAACCGACTCGCGCGCAAGCTAGACGACTTCCAGCCGCCCGAACAAGCCGGTTTCCGAAAAGGTTATAGTACCATAGACCAAATCCACACGCTACGCCAGATTATACAGAAGATCGAGGAGTATAACCGGCCTCTGTGTCTAGCGTTTTTGGACTATGAGAAAACCCTTGATTCTGTCGAAACTTGGGCAGTACTGCAGTCCCTTCAGAGGTGCCAAATTGACTATCGATATATCGAAGTGTTTGTATAAAAACGCTACTATGTCGGTCCGCATCCAGGATAAGAGTACGAAACCGATCCAGCTGCAGAAAGGCGTGAGACAGGGAGACGTTATCTCTCCGAAACCGTTCACCACTAGGCTGGAAGATGTCTTCAAGCTCTTAGACTGGACCGGACTCGGCATCAACATCAATGGCGAATACATCACTCACTTTCGATTCGCAGATAATATCGTAGTCATGGCAAATCCCTGGAGGACCTTGGCACCATGCTCAATGACCTCGGCAACTAGTAGGGCTGCAAATGAACATGGACAAGACGAAAGTCATGTCTAATGCCCATGTCATTTCTGTACCCCGGTCCTGGTTAGGAATGCAATTCTCGAAGTTGTCGATCACTAAGTTTACCTAGGACAAACAGTCCAATTAGGTAGATCCAATTTCGAGAAAGAGGTCAGCCGACGAATCCAACTCGGCTGGGCAGCGTTCGGGAAACTTAAGAGGATCTTCTCGTCTAATATTCCGTAGTGTCTGAAAACAAAGGTTTGTAACAAGTGTGTGTTACCAGCGATGACTTACGGAACTGAAACGTGGTCTCTAAATGTTGGCCTCATTAAAAGGCTCAAAGTTGCTCAGCGTGTTATGGCTATGCTCGGTATTTCTCTACGTGATAAAATCCGAAATACGGCAATCCGTAGAAGAACGGGTGTAACTGATATAGCCCGAAGAATTAGCACGTTGAAGTGGCAATGGGCAGGCCACATCGCTCGACGAACCGACAACCGTTGGGGAAGAAAGGTTGTCGAGTGGAGACCACGAATCGGACGGCGCCGCGTAGGACGACCCCCCACTAGGTGGACTGACGACATTATCAAGGTCGCAGGAAACTGCTGGATGCAGATGGCGCGGGACCGTGTTGAATGGCATTCTCGTGGGGAGGCTTATGTCCAGCAGTGGTCGTTTACGGGCTGATGGATGGAATAAGAACGGGGTTGCAATCCAAGTGACTCTCCTTTGTTAGTGATAAGAACGCAATTCATATAATGACGCAGTTCACAAGTTTATCACCTGAAGCGGTTTTCTTTCCTTTTTGGTCTATTCTTTTGTAATAATCGAGAAAAAGTAAGTCATACATATGATCCACGAGTCTATTTTTTACCACAATAACACAATTGTGGAGTAGCGGAATGGACTGTATATTATGCTGATTGGCTGATAGATTAACCTTCGTGGAGTGTCAGGCGTTTCACTCCGGGTTGGTAAAATCCCGCAAAGCGTTCACCTCTCAAAAATACGACTCACCGTTCCTCTCCACCGGCCGGCTTCCCAGGTAATCCTTGTGATGCTTGGGGTAGCTGAAGGTTGTTTGGATGTCCACAACACGCGGTGTTGATTGAAAGTCCCTATATTCTAATGATTATATAACGTACGACGTAAACCGAACTTAAGGGCGGGCGAACGCGACGACAACTGTCCTTTTCTTATATGGCCGCTAGAGGGCCAAGCAGGTATGCCGGCGCCCGCGTCTCAAGCGACACTAGCGTGCTATTATTGAGACAGCACAACGTGGTACCACCAAACCGAGCCTTGATTCAGTGAGCGCACTCAGCCACCCCACACAAAATATCCAACCACGGGTTCGATACTCAACAACAATATTTCCTACAAATACTATATATTATATTGATGTATTGGAACTAGAATTTGTATCTACGCACCATCTTACAAACTGCCTTATCAGCCCTCGCCCTTTAGAGAACTAAATTGTGCAATAAAATGTATGGCCACACATTTTCTTCAGGAATAAAAAGTATGAATTTATAAAGTGGTAGGCAAGTCGTTTTAATATCTTAACATGTTAGTAACGGACTGCGTCAGTTGAGCCTCGCCACTGAGCCAGCGATTGTAATCCAGTCTCATAAGCAATCGTGCTAGGTATACGCCACAAGGGCGATCACGAAGTGATACTAACAGATGCATTAGCTGTTTCACCAGCTTATTGAACCTATAACAAAAATATACATATGTAAGGTAGGTATGACCACCAATTTTCTAGCAAGAAACAATCAATGGCTAAGCATTATAAATAGCAAACTCGAAATAAGAGCTTATCCGCATTAATATGCCTAATTTTCTTGCCTCAATGAAGGAAGCTACTCTGCAACAATTCGACATAATATATATTCCGTATAAAAGAAGCCAAGAAGGTAGGGCCACATTGTTGACAGTTTTCTGTCTACAGTCGCCGGCCGGTCCGTCCGGGGTAGTCCACACTCTCACAGAATATCGTCGTCTGAGCAGTGACAATGTACTGTAGTGCTTCGTTCGGTTAGCTAGAGAGCCGGCGCCCGGTAGCCTAACTCTTTGAGTGCATTTTTGGGTTTTCATTGGTAGACAGCGGCCCAGCTGTAACCTGGTATTGTAAAGGTCCATGGGCGGCAATAACACTTACCATCAGATGTGCTGCTTGCTCGTCTGCCATCATAAACAATAAAAAAAACCTTTCTCTGTATGAGGTTTAAAAAAATATATATATTAATGCTCAACAACACTGCAGTATAACATTTTATAGTCACTTAGCAGCAAATCACTTAAAATGTAGCTAAAATCTAAATGAAATGCTAGTAAATCCCCCATGTTCATTCATTTTAATAATCGAAATGTATGACATCCCAGCAAAACGTAAAGATTGATATACCGATTATCTCTCGGCTCGTTTTTATCATACTACTAAGCTCGAAGCTCCTTCAGAATCCGAGGAAAATTTACCACGTTGGTCAGGCAATTAGGTATAAGTTTTATTTCGAATTTTCCTTCTCTTAAATCGATCTTAATCTCTCTCAACTCTAGATTCTTTATATAATTCTAAAAAGTACAAGTACACATACAAAACTGACCTATCTAAATATCCTTCTCCCAACTCTAGATTCTTTTATAATTTAAAAAACTACAAGTATACATATAAAACTGACCTATCTGAATATCCTTTGATATAATAATCCTCCGCCTCCTTATCAGCTACAGTATCATTCATAGTACAGAATGAGTGACACAGTTTCAATAGATCCATTATATTGCAAAACACTGGATTATTAAGCGATTCTCCGCTGTCTCTTGAACATTCACTTTCTGCTGACTGAAAAAGATTTTATAATTATAATTACCAACGTTTCAAGCGTCAAGACATCAACAATACCATTCGACAGTCGTTGTGTACGAAATCCTATTTATATTATGGCCTATAATATAGGAATCCTGTTTGTACCCTAATACTTGTTTTCGGTAGTGGCCAAAAGAATGAATACACGCCGCTACGCTTTAAACATGTTTAGGACTAGTGACACCAAATATTTAATGTTTTCGTTTTTCTATAGAATCCTACAACATGCAATTTCCTGCTTCCTTTCAATCGAACGAGTAAATTAACGATTAAATATACACATAACTTCACTATTAAAATTCAAACTCACTGTAGTAACAGTTAAAAATGACTGACTGAGTATATCAGCTAAAAAATTAGCATGCGCCTTCTTAAGTTTTTCAAAGTCATTGGTTTTTTCAATGGCATCCATGAGCCGAGAGAAATTGGTCTCCAATACGTCAGCTTGCATGTAATGTTGCAAATTATCCATAAGAAACATCAGTTTATTGTGAAGCTGACACATTGCGAAGCTGTAAGCAAAGACAAATAATCTTATTAATATCCCATTAACCGATTACGTTCACTATCGTCACCATAACAATCAATTCAGTGTGGACCTGTTCCATTCGAATCCAATGGCTCTCTGTAACTTTTTAGATGTTTGATATTGATTGACACATGACATTCAAACTTATAGCGCCAACTGCAACGGCTAATACGCTCTCTCGAAGACTTTGATTATGTTTAGCCCCTTCTACCCCCATTGTAATGAATCTAAGAGTTCTTGGACTCTCTTTCCATTTCTTAAATAAGTTCTTACTTATAATTATAAATATAATCATAAGGCTTTGTCGAAATAAGAATCTTAATATTAGGGCACATGCCGACTAAAAATATTAGGTAAGAATGACTTTTATTCATCATAATCTCAGCTCATATACGTTCCACTGCTGGTCTCGAACTTCCTCCAACATGGGATGTAAATTGACCCACTATTCTAGGCTGGTCAAACATTGCTATTAAGGTTTTATTCCAAATTATCCTTTTCTTACATTTTACCCCTTAGTCGTCTTTTATGACACCCACGGAGAAGAAAGGGGTTTTTTTTTGGGTGTGTTTTTAGCTGTTAGCCGCAGATGGCTTTGACAGCTTTACGCAGACTATAAAGAAAGGGGGTATTAACAGCAGTTCCTAGGAAAATTATAAGACATACTGTGATTGCGAAAAAAACATTTAATTATAGCTTCATATTTTGGAGAGACTCATATCCAAAAGTAGACATTGAATGTTTCATGGATGAATAATAGAACCTGGTTTGGAGTGCCTCATTTGAGCTATGCTTACCTCGTTGACTGTTTATAAGCTTTCCACAATGAATGCAAATCATGTTGAGTTTTTTTAATCCTAAGCAATAGTCGAAACATATCGTTATATCGTGCCAACACTTCTGGAGTAAATAATAGATGCAATGGCCATTTAAAATCATACTTCAGTATTATACTCGACCAACCATCAGATACTGAAAATTGAGAACAACTTCATCACTAGATTTTTCTAATACGAGACACACATGCTTCCTTTAAAGAATCGAGGTTCATTCTATTTCTGCTTAGTACATATATATATTGCAACCTTTCGATGCATGTCTATTCAATAGAGGGAGGAAAATTAGGGCACTATATCACACCGGCCGGCCAAGAGTTGTCTTAGGGTTATTTCTAGATATCCTACTGTCGGAAGTGTTATCGACTTTTATCCCTCAACCATTTCCTTAACACCGCGGCAAAGAATGATCAATTCTTCTTTTGTTACCCTGTCGCTAAATGGATGTACGATATGTAAAAAATACTCTCAATCCCTGAGGATAAGAGCCACTGTTCCCATACACATAATATACATTTCTTAGGTAAAGCTTCCTTCTCGCGTGCCCTCGCGATAAGAATACAGTTGAGAATGATAACATCTTACTTGCTCGTGGGGTTCTAAAAACCGGCTAAAGAATCATCATGAAAATGGACGGCAATATTTTTTTTGGGAAACGTTATTTAATGCGATCGCCAAATTGCTTACTAAAAGTTTCGATTATGGCAATAACCTCCACAATAGATGACCGCGGCATGTCGACTGCTATTTCTACGTCCAGCAGTGGACAAGGAAAAGCTAAATGATGATGTATCGCAGTAAAATACTAAATAGCGTAATTGATATTTATAATAATATTATACATACCAGTACTACTATCATCGTTGACAGAGGACATGGTAGTTGAAATATTTGGTCTCACATAAGGTAATTCGAACATGAACTTTTCTATGTCTGTATTATTGCTTAATAATACTGCTCGCGCTGCCAATTGGAATGCGTGATTCATGTCTGAAAATATATAATAACGGTTGTACTCAATATATTTAAAAGTACATAATATGTGCTCCTATGCCTCCTCAAAGTGGTATCGTACTCGACTATATGTATATTATATAGTCGAGTACGATACCACTAGGAGGAGGCGGTACGCCATGTGATAATCTACCGTACACGTACCTCTTTACGACATAGAGGCGGGCCACTGACGATTAACAGAACTCTAACGCTCATTTTCAGCTGCTACCCAAAATCGCTAATAATGCTTTTTTCAACGGTGAAAGACAATATAGTAGGGGAATCCGCAGCCCTCACAAAAAAATTCTTATAGATGTATGAAATCCCACCAGACAAATAAAATAATCGGTCCAAAGCTCAAGATATGTTTTGCTCTACTTCAGAAAAGCAAATCTTAGTCGATATGGTATCGATTCAGATAAAAAAAAATAGAACTAAGAAATTTTCAAAACAAAAATTACCTCGAGTGGAAGTTCGTGCAGTAGGTTTATCCAACATATGTGCTGTTAGTCTTAAAAGTTCCAGAAAAAGTTCTCCTCTACCAAGCAAATAAAAATCTTTCATAAGCCTCAGTTCGTGTATTAACTGTGCTTCTTCAACAGCCACCATCCAGAGATGCTATAATAAAATGAAAAAAAAAAACGTTTTAATAGAGTAACTAAGTTGTGATATTTATTTTTTGTAACTGGCCTTGCAGTTGGACTCGCGTTAGTCGTCTTTTACGATTCCAGTGACAATCGCTGCTAAATTACTGGCAAAATATTTTCATCATTCAATATCTGATCAAACATTGTCTCAATTTTTCATTGTTACTATGATAGCTATGAAATGCTAGAAAAACTAATATCGTCCTGTAAAGAATCAAAGGGTCTTCATGTTTAATCAAATGATAATGAATATTTTTTGTTGTTGGTGGCTCTTAACATATCTAAAAGCTAGAATAATTATAGTCTATCTAATCTAAGAAGTGCACTTTGACAGCTATCGAAATAAGTTGTCTAGGTATGTGAACCAAATAATCGCTATCGAAAATATCCGATTTTACCGAGAAATCGATATTGATTCTTTATAATTAATAATCGGTTTATTTTTTATTTTTCAAAAAGGTGCTAAATTAGTACTAAACAAATTTAATTATTTCAGCATAGAATCTATTCATCATATTTAGTAGGATTAGATTAATTAAAAACAAAAACTGGATTTGAAAATAGCTATTTATTAAGAATTACTACTATTACTTGAATTATCAGCGTCGCGAACATTAATAATTATTTCCTCATCAATCAAAGTGTCGAAATGTACATCTCTGTCAAAATCTCTATTCGATTAATTGTATTATTCTAATATATTTACCGATTATTTGCATATTCGTGAATTGGAAGCTGTCAAGCACTATTGTATAGAACGTGATAACATAACATTGTTCGGTCGTCAATAACAATTACTATTTACCATGTTATTTTTATTATAAATTAGTTTTACGAGTTTCAACATTAGATTGTTGTTCAAGAAAGTCACCCGCAATGTTAATTATGTAAATAACTTAATAGTTGTTTAATATTTCAGATTTAGTGTTTACAATCATGTGTATACGTTTGACCGAGGTTATTGTGTATTAAAAAATGCAAAACGTCAAAATGCACTTCTTAGATTAGATGAACTATAATATAGCGCGATATTAACGACTGGTGTAAACTAAAAAAAATAGGTATTCATTATTTTCCAATTTAGTTGGTATTATCTCGTATTTTCTTCTTAGATTTTTCTTCGCATTAAAATTAAATCCTATTTTAATTAGATGTGATAAAATAATGTAAATATCTTTTTTATTGTACATGTGACACCTTTGAAAATTATGCACTTAGATTTGTTTTTTTTAGCATTGTTTAATACACTTATAAAGTTGAAACCGTTTTTTTTTGGGTAGGCCATGGCCCGGGCATACGTCGCCCGTTCCGTCCGGGGCGACGGAAGGGCAGCGCGTGGATCCATAACCCACCGTACTCCCTCTCCATCGCCATTGGGCTGACCACTGGTACCGCTTCCTTGTCATCCGTGGCCAGCCCGGCGGGTTACCCTTTCGGGTACCATCCCCCGTCGAAGCCCCAGCTAACTGCGACGGTAAAGTTTGATTGTTTATTAATATTGTTATTTTATAATCAATGTTACACATTTTGTAATCTAAAGGAAAATAACGATCATTTTTAAAATGACTTGCTTGTAAAGAAAGCATTTTAACGATATTTATCAAACAAAATTAATTTGCATCTTAATTATCAAAAAAAAAAAAAACATAATATCTTTAAATTAAAAAAAATTCAATTAACATTTATTTATTCGTCTAATTAAAACAAAAGAGTATGAGTTTTTATTCACTTACATAATTATATATAGGCTTGCCCGATTAGTCGCCCGACTAGTCGACTGCAGCCGACTAATCGGCCTAAGGTCAGTTAAAGGGCAGCACATCTCTAATGTATACTTACTACCATATAGTAGTGGTTAACTAAGGCAATGGGGGTTACCTTGGTAAATAGGTATTTGGGTATATACTCGTATATGCAATGTACATCAATGTTGACATACCTTGGTAACGCATTCCTTTATTTCTCTGACAACACCTCGCAGATTGCATACTTCAAAAATTTCAGGCTCCTTCAATTTCTGTAATTTCTCATGGAACTCAGCTTCTTTGTCTTCCCAAATCGTGAATCTGTAAATGAATATAAGTTAAGATAAATATAAAGAATATATACCTATTTCAAAACAAGTTCAAAGTAATAAATAAGACAATAGAGATATTTACCTACTTGATTCAACACCACAATTTTGTAATGGCATAAGAGTTCTATTGGTAATAAAACAACTATTCTTCTTCACTTTCTTAGGATCAAAACCAAAGAGAATAACAGTTCTACCTATAAATAAAATCTCTTGGGCGAGCGAAAGTGGTACAAAATATGGTATCATGTTAGCGTTGAGAATGTAACCGCATTCTAATGATGTGTCTTGCAGCTGAAAAGTAATACTGTGTTTTTTTTAGTCAGGTATGTGGAACTGGAATAAATAATAAACATAATAAACTGAACCGACCGCATTCGTAACGACGACGTAAGAGAGCGAGTAGGTATGAAAGAGAGTATTGGTGTAAAGATGCGAAAGGGCATGCTCCGATGGTTCGGACATGTGGAAAGAATGCCGAACGAACGTCTGGTTAAGAAGATATACAATGCGAAAGTGGAAGGATGTAGGTACCGGGAGAGACCGAGACTAACCTACCTAGACTAGATCGGTCATGTACTGAAGGAAGGTGGAGTCAAGAGTCTCCGAAACCGGCGAGCGTGTATGAAGAGAATTATGAATGTTGAGGAAGCGAGTGAAGTATGCAAATATAGAGTTCTCTGGCACTCTGTTCTCTCTGCCTACCCTGCAAGGGATATGGCGTGATATGTATGTATGTATGTGGAACTGGACACCCATGGACAAGATAGGCCGATCAATTATCCGTCACCAGATGGAAAACTCGCCATGCATTTAAAAAAAAAGTTGATACTAGTAATTGCTTTAGTTGCAGGGTAAGACGACTCCCCACTAGGTGGATTGAAGACATGTCATAAAGTCACAGTGAGTCGTCCGATGCAGTGGCACAGGACCGTTTTGAGTGGCATTCTCAACGGGAGGCCATGTCAAACGGATGATGCCTACGGGTCAAAGGACGGATGAATGCAATGGTTTTAGTGAGCGTTTGTTCTTACTAAGACATCATCTTGTACTGAGGCAATAATTCTTGCATTGTTGGGCAGTTTACAAACATATAATTAACGAAGACAAATTACGCCCAGACATAGGACATCAATTTGTAAATTACAGTTTGTCTGCATGGGAGTCGAACCCACAAGATCTAGCACGGTAAGTCGGTATCTTCACCACTATGACATCAGTACAGTCAAACGAAAATGTATGTCCAAATCAAATAAAGCAATTACCAACGCGTAACAATATTATGAATCACTTTCGGAGCGTTTTAGATACTACCGGTGGAGCTAAGAAATAGTCTACATGTAATTAAGTTCTCGTTTTTTAATTACTTTAGAAAATAATTCCTAAGGGATTGTTTTGGCCTTAAAGACCCTTGAGTTGATTTCTTATATTTTATAAAAATTAGTGATTAATTTTCGAAATCCAAAAGAGCATTTATGTTAATTCTGGATGATCCCATGTGATGATGGGATAAAAAAAAACTGGTATAGTGATGGGATAAGAATTCAATATATCGCCACCCCTTACTGTGCTGTCGTAAAAACTTGTGTAGTGATCACCAGGATAATGAACAATACATACATACATACCATCACGCCATGTCCTTTGCAGGGTAGACAGAGGGAACAGAGTGCCAGAGAACTCTATCCTTGCATACTTCACTCGCTTCCTCAACATTCATAATTCTCTTCATACACGCTTCCTTCAGTACATAACCGATCTGGTCTAGGTAGGTTAGTCTCGGTCTCCCCCGGTACCTACATCCTTCCACTTTAGCATTGTATATCTTCTTAACCAGACGTTCGTTCGGCATTCTTTCCACATGTCCGAACCATCGGAGCATTCCCTTTCGCATCTTTACACCAATACTCTCTTTCATACCTACTCGCTCTCTTACGTCGTCGTTACGAATGCGATCGATTAGCCTAACTCCACAGATTTTCCGTAGAGATCGCATTTCGACCGCATTAATTTTACTTTCATACTCTTTTCTGCATACCCAACTCTCGCTTCCATACAGTAATGTTGGGACAAGCACTGCGTTATGTATTGCTACACGTGCCTTCTGGCTGAGGTGGTTGCTACCGAGAAGTTGAACCAACGCTCCGTTCACTCTATTGCCCGCATTCGCTCTTCGCTCTATATCAGTGGTGTACCTTGCATCTCGGCTAAATCAACATCCAAGATATACAAATTCATCCACTTGCTCTAGTACATCATTACCTATTGTTACTCTTACATCTGTTCTGGCTTCATCTCTTTCATAGACCATTATTTTGGTTTTGCTCACATTCACGCGTAGGCCCCTTTTCTTACAATCGTCTGTCATTGTGTCGACTAGGGTCTGTAGCTCAGTCGCTGACTGTGCCAGCAGGACTGCATCATCTGCATAAAGCAGAGCAGTGACCACTGAGTCGCCCATCTGGACTCCCACATTCACATCGTTCAACCTTTGGAGACATTTATCCAGATATATGATAAACAGCCTGGCTGACAGAACGCACCCCTGCTTAACGCCGATATTGACGTCAAACCAAGGTGACATTCCATCATCCAGCCGCACACAGGCTCTACAGCCCATGTAACTGGACTGCACAGCCTGTAGCAGTTTACCGCTAATACCATACTCCGGTAAAATGTCCCAAAGTTCCTTTCGTACAACCGTGTCAAATGCTCTCTCCAGATCCACAAAACTGCAGAAAACCCTCTGACCTAGAGCCAGATGCTTCTCCACAATGTTGCGCAGAGAGAACACTTGATCCATGCATCCCCTTCCACTCCTGAAACCTCCTTGTGTCTCGCACAGTAAACCAGCGGACACCATCCTCATTCTCCTTTCAATAATTTTACCGTACACTTTTGCTGCCAAACTGGTCAAGCTTATGGCTCTGTAATTTCCGCAGTTATAACGTGAACCCTTGTTTTTAAACAAAGGCACGATGACTGCGCTATTCCAGTCCCTGGGAACCATTCCCGAGCTCCAACATAAATTGAGGAGCAACAGGAACGCCGCCCAGACACAGGAGCCGCCAAGCTTGATCATCTCGGCAGACACCATATCAATGCCCGCTGCCTTACCATTTTTCAAACTTCTTATCTCCCATTCAACTCCATCGGAGTTACTTCATTCTGATGCCATCGGAGGACACTTATACACATACTTATATACACACACTTATATACACACGTACTTACTCATAATGAACAACAGCACTTAAAATCTTTTAACACCAACTACGATCGCCAGTTCATCTGCCAAGCGTGACGATTAGCCGGGCTGGCCACGGATGGCAAGGAGGCGGTACCAGTGGCCGGCCCAATGGCGATGGAGTGGGAATACGGTAGATTATCGGTCCACACACTGGCTATGAAAAGCTTGCCAATTACGGCACTATCATAGGGATTCACATTCAGTTACCTTTAATTGAATGATCAATAGTAGACAGCTTGTTGATTCTTGAAATACTTATTATTATAGTTAAAATACAATTAGTAAAATATAGCTATATAGTATATAGCTAGCTTTTCTTGAGACCTCTCTCAACTTAGTTTACAGAATATTCCTATCTTAATACTAGTGTTTATCTTCAAATGTAGATGTTTGTGTATAATGTTGATTTATTATATCTTAGTTCACTACAAACAACTTCATAAATATAGTTTATTGTATTAAAAATGTATCCCCTTTTACATATTTTTAAATGCCTGAAAATACATACATTTGTTTCCTAATGTAAACAAACAAATACATAATTACACATCGCCATTCACTCACCCACATTTTAGTCCTTTGGACTTTCTGAAACTAAAACCATCTTCACAAAGTACTTACTGTAGACACAAGGGACTTATCACAAGCAGTTGTTGATGGTGAGGACAAAATTGTTTCTGAATTTTGATTACCCTGGCTCACTATAAAGAATTCTTGATATGGATCCTTCAGTTCACCGTATAAAAGCCATGTGCAAAGTTGATTCATAAATACTTTATTAATGCAGGCAAATATCCTGAAAGAATACTTCATTATTTATATTGGGATTAACTTGAAGTAAACAAAATATATGGTCCTAATATATTTCTTTTATTTCATCATCATCATTATCATCTCAGCACATATATGTCCCACTGATGGGCTCAAGCCTCCTCTGTAATGGGAGGGAAATTAACCTACTATACTATGCTGGTCAGAAATGTTGGTAAAGGGCTTTGTTTTAAGTTTTCTTTCTTCTTTTTTATTTGAGTCAATAATATTTTTTTGATTTTCTCAATAAGGTCTTATGTATTCAACATACATATAACCTCATTGAAATTCACATAAGGACAACAGTGGAGATGTTATACCTTGATAGTAGTTCATAATAGCTCATAAGATAATGTAAATTTCGTAATAATAATTTAGGCGACTCCTATATAATCAGTAAGAGCGGCAAAATCGGTCATGTACTGAAGGAAGGTGGAGTTAAGAGTCTCCGAAACCGGCGAGCGTGTATGAAGAGAATTATGAATGTTGAGGAAGCGAGTGAAGTATGCAGAGATAGAGTTCTCTGGCACTCTGTTCCCTCTGCTTACCCTGCAAGGGATATGGCGTGATGATATGTATGTATGTATGTAAGAGCGGCAAAAATTAAACAAAATACAATCTTTTCACAAAAAGCAAGTAATTTGACAGACTACTCTGAAGTTCATTGTCTGCGTAATAAGTGAGCTGGACTTCAAAATAAATATTGAGTACAGAGCTTATTGGAGACATATCTCTATGCTAATTAAGACCCTAAATACATTTTCTGCAAGTTTATTTTATACTAATTATATAACAAAATACAAATTTTCAATAATAGTCTTACATTTTGAATAAGACTGTGACTGAAAAACATATATTATAAAACATTGACTTATAAAATCCGATTACGAAAATAAATAATTAAGCATATTAAATGCTAAATTTCAGTAATTTAAACATTGACTTGCCTCAAAATGGCGTCATGTACTTTTTCATCACCAGTGAGTATGTGTTGATGTAACAAGCCTAGTATCTGGCAACCAGTTAATCTTCTCTGTTCAATAGTATTTATTATGTGATTAAGAGTGGTAAATTGGCCCCAATAACATTCAACATAGCTGTATACAAATGATAAAGTATAATTGTGATTAGCAATCACAAGTTTTTCTACCTCCATTAGTGTTTTTTTATAAATTTGTAAGACTTCAGCTATTCCTTCACTTAAGGCTTGAGAGTATAATCCACATGTTCTTAATTTTGATCCTAGAATTAATATTCCATTTATGCATCAAAATGAAAACAAATTCAGAAAATATTTTAGATAAGTAGTTGATTAATAGAAAACCGGTTACATTGTATTTTATTTCAAACAGTTTATGAACTCACTCGATTTTCTTATAATTATGTAGATTATCACCTTAACTATTTAAAATGGAGATTCTATAGACAGGACAATATAGGTTTATGACTCATTATCTCAGCTTATATACATCCTATTGCTGAGGTCGAGCCTCCTCCACATCCAGCCATTAGCCCGTAAACGTCCACTGTTGGACATAGGACTCCCCACGAGAATGCCATTTGCAACGGTCCTGTGCCACCTGCATCCAACGGTTTCCTGCAACCTAATTAATGTTATCAGGCACCGAGTGGGGGGTCGTTCTAGGCTGCGTCGTCCGATTCGTGGTCGCCACTCGAGAACCTTTCTTCCCCAACGGTTGTCGGTTCGTCGAGCGATGTGGCCTGCCCATTGCCACTTCAACGTGCTAATTTTTTTTTTTTTTTTTTTTTTTTTTTTTTTTTTTTTTTTTTATTGCTTATGGCGGCAAACGAGCAGACAGCACACCTGATGGTAAGTGTCACTGCCGCTCATGGACCTTTGCCAATGGTATAGCTAGGCCGCTGCCTACCAATACAACCCTGAACCCACCCCAGTTAGGCTTCCGGCTCTCTCGCTCACCGAACGAAGCGCAATAGCACATTGCTATTACTCAGACGTCGATCTTCTGCGAGAGTGTGGTACTACCCCGGACGGACCGGCCCGCGGCTGTAGACAGAGAACTGTCCACAGCGTGGTCCTACCACAATAAAAAATAGCCAATTTTTTGGGCTATGTCGGTTACACCAGTTCTTCTACAGATTGCCGTATTCCGGATTTCATCACGTAGAGAAATACCTATATGCTCGGTAGAGCATAGCCCTCTCCATAGCACGCTGAGCGACTTTGAGCCTTTTTATGAGGCCGACATTTAGAGACCACGTTTCAGTGCCGTAAGTCGTCGCTGGTACATTGGTTATAAAACCTTTGTTTTCAGACACTGCGGAATATTAGACGAGAAAATCCTCTTAAGTTTCCCAAACGCTGCCCAGCCGAGTAGGATTCGTCGGCTGACCTCTTTCTCGAAATTGGATCTATCTAATTGGACTGTTTGTCCTAGGTAAACATAGTGATCGACAACTTCGAGAATCGCATTGCCAACCAGGACCGGTAAAGAAATGACATGGGTATTAGACATGATTTTCGTCTTGTCCATGTTCATTTGCAGCCCTACTAGTTGGGAGACCTTGCTGAGGTCGTTGAGCATGGTGCCAAGGTCCTCCAGGGATTCTGCCATGACTACGATATCATCTGCGAATCGAAGGTGAGTGATGTATTCGCCATTAATGTTGATGCCGAGTCTGGTCCAGTCTAAGAGCTTGAAGACATCTTCGAGTGCAGTGGTGAACAGTTTTGGAGAGATGACATCTCCCTGTCTCAAGCCTTTCTGCAACTGGATCGGTTTCGTACTCTTATCCTGGATGCGGATCGACATAGTAGCGTTTTTATACAAACACTTCAGCACTTCGGTATATCGTTAGTCAATTTGGCAACTCTGAAGAGACTGCAGCACTGCCCAAGTTTCGACAGAATCAAAGGCTTTCTCATAGTCCACAAGCGCTAGACGCAGAGGCCGATTATACTCCTCGGTCTTCTGTATAATCTGGCGTAGCGTGTGGATGTGGTTTATGGTACTATAACCTTTTCGGAAACCGGCTTGTTCAGGCGGCTGGAAGTCGTCTAGCCTACGCGCCAGTCGGATCGTAATGACTCTTGAAAAAAATTTGTACACGTAGCTCAGAAGTGAGATGGGTCTATAATTCTTTAAGAGCGTTTTATCGCCCTTCTTGAAAAACAGCACCACGATGTTCCTGGTCCACGACTCTGGAACGTCGCCCCCGAGAATGACAGAATTAAACAGCTTCTATAGGGCTTTTAAATCGGCTTGCCGCCTGCCCTCATGGGCTCTGTGGTAACTCTGTCATCTCCCGGTGCCTTTCCGTTCTTTAATTTTTTTAGAGCCATTCTGATCTCGTACAAGCTGATGTCTGGGATTTCTTCGGTATAGTGCCGAGTTAGCTTGGATCTGGGGTCTTGGACCAAGCCGACAACAGGATACAGGTATGATTTGTACAACTATCCATAGAACCTTTCGACCTCTCCCTATATCTCATATCTCAGTCAGGGATGAAATGACAGTATCGTTAGTCATTTGGCTCTGCCCGATAGACAAATCTCGTGCGAACACTTTGAAGCCTCGATTTCGCTCTATCGCCTCTTCAATACGCAGTGTATTGAATCGGCAAATATCGCTTCGCATAGATTTGGAGATTTGTCTATTAAGCTGCCAGAGTGTAGACCAATCGTCAGAAGACTGTAACGCCATTTCCTTTCTCCTCTCCATGATTTTGTTCTAGTAGCGCGACGGGCCTTAAAGAATTTTGACCCGACCGCGTAGACAGTTTCTACGAACCTGTTGTGTATATCGTTCCAAGATTCGCACTCTTCCAGGCATTGAAAGCGATTATGTAATTCGAGTTGAAAGCTATCGAGGTTCTGGTATTGGACAGGTGTAGGTCAGAGTATAGACTTCATCAAGCGGGACCACTCAACTTTCGTACCAAGATTCAATGTGCCTCGACCTTCCGGTGATCACTCCCAGTTATAATCCTGCTGATCACAGAGACATCATTGAATATTTGTCATTTGTCCGTCAAGATGAAATGTATATCATTTTTAGTGGAACCATCAAGGCTAATCCAGATCCACTTCCTCTGTGGCCGCTTCTTAAAGAAAGAATCGAGCCTCCTCCACAATAGAAGAGAAATAGACTTACTATACCATGCTGTTCAGACAGGTTGGGCATCCATCCATAAGCCCATAGACACCCACTGTTGGATATTCTCCCCTCCCCTCGGCCTCCCCACGAAAATGCAACTCAGAACAGAATGGTATAGGATTTTATTTTATGTTTTCCATATCTTATATAGATTATATGCAAATCATATCTCATTGTTTATTTAAGATCCAAGTAAGAAAAAAGGTGGTGAATTGTGTCACCACACAGAGAAGTTTTTGATTGTCATCTCATTAACCACATGCCTAAGAACAGCTTCTATATACTAAAATAAAACCAAACATTGCTACATCTACAGACAATGACATACTACATAGAAATATACTGCTACTTATGAAATTAATAACATGAATACATGAATTAATCATCTTCAGCAATCAATGGCCAGTTAATGTGGTTCTTTTTTGGACCATTTCACTCAATAGAATAAATACATATGCATTTTTAAAGCATTATGGCTCATTTTGATGTTAAACCATATTCTATGACCTATTATATAACATATATCTGTATGTGTAAAGGTCATATTTGGAAAAGGAAATATCTTTGGCTAGCCCGTGTCTTACCCATTTGAGATTTCCTAGCCCGAAAACCAGTAGTTGTCACAAATTGCTGGATTTTGTGGTGACTCTGTGCTATTTCATTTATTCGTCCAAATATTTCACCATCACCTTGATTAGCTAATATGTTATTCTAAAAAGAAATACAAATTTTTATTGCACATTTTCTTTTAAATATTAGTTTAAAAAAAAAAAACTATAAATGACATGATTTGTGTAATTACCTGCTTCAGAGTATTACTTTGCGTACAATCCCACAATACTAATAAAGCATCTTGTATCATTTTGTCAGTCACAAAGACCCTGATTATGAGCTATAACAAAATATTTACTGTGATTAGCATTGCCAGCCGCCTCGATTTTATAAATTATAAATATATATTTTGTTGATAGAAAGAAGTTTTTGAATAAAAATACGTCTTCATATCTACTTATAAAAAAAACGGGTTATTTATATTTATCCGAAGAGTATTATAAATTTTTTCCTTTTTCTCTTTAATTTACTTTAGGCCGGGAGGCCGATAGGAACACTTCGCCTATGTCACGCTCCTTTGACTCCGTAGGGCAACTACGATTAAAAGGATAACTAATTATGTACGTTACTGAGTTTTGTATTTTTACTCCTGCTTTGTGACGTGATATGCTTTTTTTTTACTCACAAAGTAACAAACACACACTGCTCCAAATAAATCGGACCAACTTTACCACTGCATTGTTCACCTCGTCAGTAGCTTAAATTGAATTTCATGTACGTTAATAACAGCACGCCAAAAAGTTATTTAACATTAATAAAACGGTATAATAAAAGCAGACTACTTACTATTTATTTAACAAAAATAAAAGAAGTATATATATAATAATATTTTGACAATTGCTATTTTATTTATCGTTTAATTTGTTATTGTTTGATTTGTTTCGTCCGTTATTTAATCTCCGAGACAAAATTGACACATGCAAATGTCAAATTTTTTTTTTTTTTTTTAATTTATTAACAGCTATGGATACAAGTCCTTTAAGCCTAATGTCAAATTTACATATTATAACGCTGCCAGCAGTGCCAGCTTTTTTGTACAGTGGTGAGCGTACGATACCGATATATCGAATCGCAAGATTTTATTTACAATATCAAATTTTTCAATGCCTTTAAATTAAACAAAAAAATAGTTATCATCAGTGTTGTTTCTATACACACTGAAAACGGCAATCTAAACCCACTTCTCTAACAAAACGATGGAACTAAAAAGTACGACGTTTATTAGAATTTATGTCATCCCTAAATTTCATAAGAACTACACTAGATTCAATTTTGAAAAAAAATGGCATCGTATACAAATCAAAATTGCATCTAGTAATAAAAAAACTAATCTAAAATGGTGGTTACTACTTACTTACAACTCACTTAATTACAAGTTGAACCATCACCGAAACCTGATAGGTGATTTTTTTTAATAAAGAACTTTGATGTTTAAAAATAAATAATAAGCAAGATATTTAAAAAGCCAACATGTATTAATCGATATGGCAAAGAACCGCGGCTTCAATATTTTTCAAGAACGTATAAAACCGAAATAAACACCTACTTATTTTTCAGGGTAACTTGTAAAAAACCGATACTTGATTATAGTATCGTCCCGAAGTAATATGTGGCGGAGCTTCGTACGTTTTGTACACTAAAAAGTTATCGCGATAATACTGTGGTCACATTAGCGACTTCGGTATTTTACATGAAGTATCGTGCAACAATTAAAGATGATAACCAAATGTGGTTATACTGATAATGATCAGTAGAGATGCGAAAAACGGCTCACTGAAAAGGAAGAGAGATATAGCTCTTTTGATCAAAAGAGCTATATATCACTCTTTTAGCTCTTTAGTTCATTTAGCTCATATATATCTTGAGTTCATTTAGCCCATCAAGAGAGCTAGCTTTTTTATTGAGTTAGCTCATTTCATTTCAACTCGTTCACGGCTCTAACTCTTTTGAATAGTTCAAACTCTAAACTACGCGATCATTAAGCGATAAGCTTGATATGCATGAGCATGTAAATTTTGATTGGTGGTCACAGGATTAGATATAAAATATATTTATATAAAAAAATAAATAAAATTGAAATGTCTGTTTGTAATTGAAATGGTTAAAAACAGCTTTTCACTTAATACATATGGGCTGACATATGGCTCGACTGCGTCCAGTGACAGCTTACACTGATAACTATTATTATATATATTATTTTTTGTTGAACTATCACTATTGTTAATCTGACCACTGTTTCCTTTATATATTTTTTATTTATTTTTTTTATTTTATTTTTATAATTGTTATTGTATTTTTCTTTTATATGAAGTGTAAACTTGTTCTTGTTCACTATATATATATATATATATATATATATATATATATATATATATATATATATATATATATATATATATATATATATATATATCTTTGGCATGTCTTCCGCCGAATAAATGAATTTTCTTTCTTTCTTTCTTTCAAAAAAATTATTATTGAATATTGTTATTCAAAGATGAATATTATTTTTTTAAATATAACTTTTTATTTTCAAACATTTTTCTTTGTTGAACATATAACGTTTAGGCTCGCAATAGTCACAATGCATATCGGTGCTCAATACTTTTACTGTTCGGCGGTGATCGGCATATATCGGGCACTTTCGGTCGTTGACTGCTCACACGACATGACGACGCGAGTAAAAGAGCCGATTGAGCCGTTGAACTATTAACTGAGCTAAGAGTGAGCTAGATTGAAATCAAAGAGCTAGTTCATTTGTATCTCTCATTCAGGAGCTACCCAAGTCTAATTATCAGGGCTCACTTCAATAGTGCAATATTTACATTTGAACATTTTTATTAAATTTTAATTAGCAGTAAGAGACAAGCTCAATTTAATAATCTCAAATAATACTACTAGATTATGCCGTAAATAAATTGCGAGGTTAAGTAATGATACTTAATTCAAGCATAGTAGTACCTATATATTTAAAGTACTCTATGAAAGTAGGTAAGCATCTGTCAAACACAGGGTTGGATTTCATACTATAATTATAGTATTTGTACTACAATTTCATACTTCGTACTATGTACTATCCATATCTAACGATAGTACGAAAAAATACTATAATTTCAATACCTTGCATATACGACTAAAATAAGTAGTATTTAAATATAACTAGTGGCGTGCATTATGTTCAGCAATACTAACGAAAAGTGAACCTTACTAAAACCAAGATAAGGAACAAACAGGCAACACAATCCATAGACGCCATCTAGTGACGCTATCAAAGATAGTAGCAAAAGTGGGAATTGTACTGATTTTATTTCTACTGAGGATATGTTAATTAGAGTTGACGAAACCGCAGTCGCTAAGGGTCTGGAAAACATACAATGGGATAGCATCCTGAGCAAATGCTGCGTTAACTCCGCCACTAACACTCTTAACGAAAAGATCTCACAAGTTATACAAAAATATACGAAGTACACAAAGGTAAGTCGACGCAAATATAACATCAAACCTTGGATTACTCCAGGTCTTATAAGGTGTATGAGACACCGCGATAAACTTCACATGGCCACACGCGCTAATCCTGAGGATACAACACGTCGTCTAGTTTCGCTAGATACAGGAACTATTTTAACAAACTATTGCATACCCTAAAAACTGAATACCACAAAAAACTTATAAACAAACACCAAAATAATCCCAAAAAACTGTGGAGGACTCTTAAAACCATATACGACCCTAACTCTCAAAAACCTAATCCCTCCCAGCTTCTTGGCAGCACATCGTCATCTTTAGCTGCAATTAATAACTGTAATGTCTATTTTACCTCAGTCGGCAAACAAATGTCCGAACTAATTCTTAACAAACTCTCGGAAACACATAGCTCCCTGGTACATAAATATAAACCTAACTCGACGTCACCCAATTCGATTTTCCTGCGACCATGTAACGCACTCGAAATTGAAAATATCATATCGCACCTAAAGAGCGACAGCTCCCCTGGACCTGATGGCATTACCGCTCGACTCTTAAAAAAGTTTAAGTTTCTATTTGTCAAACCACTAACACATATCATAAACTTGAGCCTAGAAACCGGTATATTCCCTGAGTGTTGGAAAATCGCAGCGGTAAACCCAATACACAAGAGCGGTCCAAAAGACGCGCCCGAAAACTACAGACCTATCGCTTTATTAAATATTACTTCTAAAATCTTAGAGAAGGTGGTTAATGCTCGCTTAGTCACTTTCCTACCAAGCCACAAAATCATTTCGAACAAACAATTTGGCTTTCGCAAGGATAGGTCGACAGAGGATGCAGCCATACTACTAGCAAACAATGTGTCTGCGCTAACAGAAAGTGGCGAACACTGTGTGGGCATATTTCTAGATCTGGCCAAAGCCTTCGATACCGTGTCCGCCGATCTTCTCTTGTGCAAACTGGAAGCATCAGGAATAAGAGGAATAGCATTGAACTGGTTTCGAAGCTACCTCACCAATCGGAAACAATATGTCAAAGTTGATGACCTGAAGAGCGAACTGCTTCCTATCAGCTTTGGAGTTCCGCAGGGAAGTATACTCGGACCTACTTTGTTCAATCTCTACATAAACGACTTGCTGCAGCTTCCACTAACCAATGGTCAAACAATATCTTACGCTGACGACACAGTAATCATCTTCCATGCTAAGTCCTGGGAAAAAACTTACTACTACGCAGAAACTGGGACTAATGACTATAGCTGATACCCTAAATAAAAACCTCCTGACTCTAAATGTAAATAAACCCAAAATCATCAGCTTTTACAAAACTGCAAGATCCAAACCACTGCATCAACTCTCTCTCAAATACCACACATGCTCGCAGGAAAACACTCTTAGCAATCGATGTCACTGCGTGACTATAGATCAAACAGACTCTGTCACTTATCTTGGCATCACCATCGACAGCAACCTGTCCTTCAAAACCCATATACGTTTACTTTCCAGCCGCACTCGGGAAACTCATCTACGTTGCAAAGTCACTGCGGGACTGTACACCTTCATCCACCCTTCGTATTGTCTATTTCGCGTTATGCCAATCAATACTACAATACGGAATTGCTTAATGGGGTGGCGCCGCGAAAACTGTCCTAATGGAGCTAGAGAGAGCTCAAAGGGCTGTAATTAAAATAATATTAAGAATACCTTTTCGACACCCCACTGATCTAGTATACCAAAAATTTGCAGTGTTACGGGTCAGACAGCTATTTATTTTAAAAGCCACGCTTCACGCGCACAAATCCTCGAATAGTCAATCTGACTACCAGGCAACAACCAAGAGAAGGATATTCAGGATCCCCTGTCCGCGAGCCGACTCTCTCCTTGCGAGGCGATGCCCAACCTTCTCGCACCCCCATATCTATAATGCGGTCCTCAAGCACTGTAATCTTAAAAATCTCTCTCTATTTTCATGTAAATCCACTGTAAAAAAATGGTTACTTTCACTCTCATATGACTTCACTGAAATGATCGTCAATGCTAGCAAGTAATGGCATAGACGCAGACGCAAATTCACACACACGCTCACTCACGGACACGTATACACACACACACAACCTGCCTGCACACCCTTACTGTTAACATCCCTTCTTTTTTTTTTAGTTACTTTTTTATATTATTCTATTACATTTCACAAATTTTAATCTTAGCGTCCTGGCTCCTGAGATACAGGCACTAGCCTAGTTCAGGAACTATTGTAATCCATATTATGTATATTATGTGTTATTGATTAAATAAACGATTGATTGATTGATTAAATTCTAAGATTTCTGAGGATAAAACTAATATTGAAGAACTGATACAATTGGAAGAGGACTAAATTTTATGTAAACTCCTGTTGATTTATTGTTTAGGTATTTTTAATTCAAAATAATAAAGTGTACAACTGTTGTACTATATTTTTTTACAAATACCATCTTTTTAAATTTTTTATGCTATCGTTTTCAGCTTACCCAAATCCAACCCTGGTCAAACACCACTTTTTCGAGTGTCGAACAGTGTACTGCTGTGTTCAACAGTTCGTTGATGGAAAGCGCTTTATCGAACACTGCGTCACTTTTTGTATTAAATGAAAAGCACACAGTCAAATTACTCTATGTTGCCAAACCAAAAAAGTAAAAAAGCAGAAGTATTATTTGACGTTTTGATTTTAATTAGAGTAACGAAATCTTGATCTAAACTATTAAAACTGGTTTAGTTTAAAGGGATATCGAAATATTCTGAATTAATACATATGCTGAATGAATAGAAATACGTTTATTAAGTCTCCAATATGTATTAAAAGAAGGATTTTCATAGAATGGCGGAGGCGTGTAGATTTGGAAACCATAACATTGAAAGTAAATCAAACAGTCAAGATGAAAACTTTTGTATAATCCATGTTCTATGTGTTTTTATATCTCTTGTTACGATACTAGCTGATTTGACTACGGGTAAGTTGATGAAAACTTATTACTTATTGTTTATTTTTTGTTATTTCTGTTATGATTAAATCCCGGCGATTGTCGATTTGTTTTTATTTATGCAGATAATATTTCGTGATATATGCATTAGATATTCAATTGAATAAAATAAATGTTTTCTATTTCAGATATCATTGTCTTTGCAGAATATAGTAAAGATGGTCATCTATACTGGGCTCTAGCAACATTCATTTTCATAATAACTCCCAATGTTTTGATAAATATATTCTCTATGAGATGGATCATTAGTGATCAAAAATCAAGTTTAAGGCATTGGATAACTCATTTATGCCTTGTGGGCTTGTTGGAGAGGTAAATTTTATATTGCTTGCCTGTTTTTTATGTACTAGTGAACCAATACTCTTAAAAAAAAACATTTAAAATCGTTTTCTTTTAAAAGACTTTTTATGTTTAAATAGGAAGAAACAACATTATAATCCATAGTAGTGGCATAGGACCTATACAATATAGCTGCTAGTAGTGGTAATGTTTTTACTGCCCGATTTTGAAAGTTATATAAAATCAAATCTCATTAAACAAAAAATATAATTATGATTATTTTAAAATGGAGGATGGCAAGGAAGATCCACCACTTTCCCACTGTTAATCAATATATTGCACACCTTAAGGAAGGAAGGGATATGGGATAGGATCAAGGTGGAATAGGATATAAGGAAATATTACACCTGTGATGAGCAGCCTTTAGAACTATTTTATCATAGTGCTCATATGTGAGAAATTGGCCTATATATTATATCATTGGCCAGATGAGTAAGTTAGTATCTATATACTTAAAACTATTTTTAAGTACCCTTCTATTGCAATGTTGCACCTATGAAGTGCTGATCCCGGTTGGTTTTTCGAATCAAGTCAATTTGAACACTGTCGTCCCTGCCCTGTTCCACTTACTCTTTACCCAAGATCATGATCCCACATTAAGTGCTGACAACACTCTAGCTCTTGGCGCTCTTGAAAATCGTTTAACGGCTACATGCATGCATGCATTTTCGCCGTGTTTTTATTTCAATAACAGTGGTAGTATGCTAGAGCCGGCGTACTGAATCAACAGTACTCTATGCCTCTGCTTGTCCACTCTATTAGCATTGTTGATGGATTCACTTAGTCTTTATCATTAATGCAACCAACACGGCCACTATTATTATTATCACCGACCTAAATGTAACAGTAAACAGTATGTCGCTGTTATATATTAATAATCCAGGCAGACTACGGATTCAGCAGCAGTTCATATTTAATTAAACTATTATAATAGATCATCAATTACGCAAGCAATGAGTCGATGTCGCTATACTGCCTGACTGACTGACACCATTTACTTTGAGTTAACGCTGAAAATATAGCTGACCCCATTTACGTAGTTTGTTACATATTTAATAAACTATTACGATAGATCATCAAAACAAACTATATACCTTTCGATCCTTCGGCTGTCGCAAACGTAACTCATAATCCAAATTGGTGTTGACAACCAGATGGGTTCCAGTTAAAATATTTCTAAAAATTTGACAATTTTTAATAGCTCCTATACAAACATATTTATTTTTTGTTTCAGATATACTATATTTTTGCGGAAAGTCTTTATATGTAAAAACTTGGAATCCATAAAAAGTGCCAAAATAATATCACAAAGAAATGATTTGAGTTTATTACACTTTTTATATATTTTTATTGGTACTGTGCCACAAATCATATTGCAAACCTATGCAATTGTTACCTTAGATGATAACTATTATACAAAAGGTAAATTTATATCTATGAGATGATGGAATGAGAATATAATTATCACCACCCCTCCTTTTCATGGGCAATCGTAAAAGACGACGATGCAAGCAGAATACATCACAGCAACAGAAGGATAACAAAAAAAACGTACATATTAACCCGTATCTACTGCATGGGATATTAAGTAAATTTATTTTTTACCATGTAGGAGACTGTCGAGCCCAGCAGTGAGATGTATATGAGTTGAGTTCAATTTTAAATGATGTTTATGTCTTAAAGTCTCGTCCCTAAGAAACGCGCGAAGAGCCAGTTACGGTTTTAAATATATCTAAAATTTACTGCATTGAATGATACTAAAAAAATATCTCAAATGCTTAACAAATGAGTCTATTAAAACACTGCGTCATAATTTTAAGATAATTCTTAACTTTCGAGAAAAAAATTCGTCAACGTTGATCAAAAATATCAAAATCGACCTTTGCTATTATGACTATCTAGGCTATTCTGTTGATATATTTGTAAATATTTTCAATTGAATCGTGAGACGAAAGTAAGGATAATACATTCACCATTCAAG
This sequence comes from Lymantria monacha, assembly GCA_905163515.2. Classification (NCBI taxonomy): domain Eukaryota; kingdom Metazoa; phylum Arthropoda; class Insecta; order Lepidoptera; family Erebidae; genus Lymantria; species Lymantria monacha. The sequence continues at coordinate 11,753,323 of LR991098.1, read as the reverse complement.
TTTTTTACTAATTTAAAACAAAAATTATAAAATAATCCTAAACACCTTTGATTTTTTTAACCGAAATCGTCCTTAGTTGTCCATACATTTTACTATGAAACAAAAACGTCCAGTAATCAGCATTATAATAAAACACACTCAAAGAAAAATAATCAGTGCCGTCTCAGTATTCAAGGTGAGAGCACGTCTGTTAAGCATGCGCTACACGGTTTCAAACAGTAGTTTGAAGCAGAAAAAGCAGAAATGTGCCTTGCTGGCTACATGGTTTAAGAGTAGTTTGAAACAAACAGTGTTTAAGAGAACGTGGCGCGGATAGGACGTCTTTACGCTCGCGTACCGTATATTCACTACAATGACGTCATGGCGCCTTACCTATCAAAACAACAAAAAACTGGTTACTCCAAATTTTTGTTTAAAGGCTCAAAATGGGAGGCAGTCTGATGGTACGACATTCAAAGAGATATAATTTTATTCAAAGCTTACGAACAATGAATTGCATTTACCTAAAGCCTACCTATATTTTTTTTTGGCGTCGGGCTATGTAGTGTTCATCCCGCTAAATCCGTCCTGGGCAACAGAAGAATCTCGCTCTAAAATATATCTGTACCATATGCTTTTTGGAACGCTTCGCTTTCGGCATTCTTGCATCCCGTTTTCGAGTTTTAAAACGACCGCTAAATTTAAATCTTGAAAATTTGTATTGGAAAGTTGTGTTTTACACAATTTATTGAGAAAAAGTCTTGACAATTTTTTGAGGAAAAATTTATTTGCTAAAATATCCAACGCATTTCTTTTTTGTGTAATATTTTTATAAGCTTCACAATTTAAGTCCCAAAGGCAAGGCTAGTCTTTGTATAACTCGAGAAGTTGAGTAATAACATCGCGATCGCGTTCTGTCTACTCACGCGCAGAACGTCGTCACGTGCGTCTGCGCTCAGCTCTGCAGCATGACTGTCGTTCATTTGGTTTGAAGCAAGCGGCTAGACGGTTTCAAACAAGATTTATAAGAACGTTTGGCCAGCGGTTGGTAGTGCAAGCCTCGCTACCAAGGGTGTTTAGAGGTCATACGAAATTTGGCATAAAACATCTATCTACACTGTTTGAAACCGCTGCTTCAAACCACTGTTTGAAACCGTGTAGCGCATGCTTTAGTTGTTCGGGTCGAGCTCCATAGCTTCGCGATAATTTTTTTTAGGGTAGGTTGCGAGTGTCAGAGTCGAACACGGCTGCCAATTTATATTCTTTGAGCAAATAAAAGATCAGGTACATAATACATATGTAAATTTAATTATGTATTTTTGTAAACCGAATCAATTGTCAAACACTATGCAAGTACTTATCGTTATCGTATCGAAATCGTTTTTCAGGTAGATATGGGGGAAACCGAAAGAAAATTACTATAAACATAAAAAAAATAAAGTCAAATTCAAAATAAAGTAGTAAGTATAGTTATGCGGTAAATTATTCATTTTTTACTGACAAAAATGATCAAATAGAGTTAAAGAAAGCTTATATGGAACTATTGTTTTTAATGTTAGATTAGAGATTTCATAATTCGCACAATTTTTATACATCTCAACAATCAGAAATTCGAGAGCTGAATATTGTTATGAAATAATGACATTTTTAAGTAACCTGCACTACGAATGTTTTCGATGAAATAAACTGGAGCGCTAGTGTGCACTGTGTGAGTGCAATTCTACAGTATGAAGTTGTCGTTCTTCTCTCTAAGTATTTTGTTCTGTGTATAATACCCAGAAAGCATACACTCTGACCCCACCTTTTCCTGCCGGGTATTCACTGCAGGCTTAGCGATGCGAGAAGCTTATGCCTAATACATTGCGTGTTTTCTGTGATACTGAAGATTCTACTAATACAAGCATGTAACGAATATGGAACTAATACAAGCACCGGAAATTAGATTTATTCGTTTCCAGGGTGCATGTATTAATACTGTGCGATGCGACTGTGTGATTAGAAAATGTGAATGTGTGTGTTCAATCATAATTTCCCACGCTCGAGGACTGCAGTCTTAATCCATTTGAAATAAAACATTTTTTACAGATTCTATCGCGTTTGTATTTGTTTTTTAATTTGAGCACGTTTCAGACACTTAACAGTGTTCATGGTCACGAGAAGATTCCTCGTGCTTACGGAAGGACCACCCGTGAATGCTGTGAAGTGTTTGAAACGCCTAGAAATTAAAAATCAAATACAAATGCTATAGAATCCGTATAGCTAGCTATACTTGTGTAAACTACAGAATTTTTCACATAAATTAACCTTTTTTCAGTATTTGCCTTAACAGCATCAATAGCTTCTGTTATATGGGGATGTTCAACATATATTTACAGTATAACCAGTTTTTCTAATGAGAATTTTAATTGGTACGCTTTACTATTGAAGTTTGTTTGGCACTTTGGAATGCTTATTGGAAGAATACCAGGAATATTATTATTTGCTATTGTCTTTGGAGTATGGACATTGGTGCCATTAGGTGAGATTTTATGTTTAAAATATAAGCTATGTTTAAAATTAAGTTTTTGATTTTAAGGTAACGATAGATAGCGACGATGATAAAAGTCCGAACTATAGCATTAAATTGATTCCATAGTCAGTCCCTCCCAAAAGACTCTCTGTCCGCTCGGACTTACAGAGTAGTCAATATAGCACAGAATCCACTTCGCGGTTGATAACCACCCAAAAAATCAGCCATGCCTTAGCCAGTATATCGCTCTGCATCTCTCATGTGGCGAAATTTAATATTTTTCCAGTGAACTGGATACCGAGTCACAATAATTTCTCATCTATATATGAGTTTGGACTAATACATGTAAGTCGGCAACAATTCCTACGTTTTTTACTGTAACTTTGTTGTCAACTACATACTTAATGAATAACGAAATAACATGATTTTAAATACCAACAGAAATAACATTATATACCAGCAGAAATAACATTATACATATCATCACGCTATATCCCTTGCAGGGTAGGCAGAGAGAACAGAGTGCCAGAGAACTCTATCCTTGCATACTTCACTCGCTTCCTCAACATTCATAATTCTCTTCATACACGCTCGCCGGTTTCGGAGACTCTTGACTCCACCTTCCTTCAGTACATGACCGATCTGGTCTAGGTAGGTTAGTCTCGGTCTGCTCCGGTACCTACATCCTTCCACTTTCGCATTGTATATCTTCTTAACCAGACGTTCGCATGGCATTCTTTCCACATGTCCGAACCATCGGAGCATTCCCTTTCGCATCTTTACACCGATTCTCTCTTTCATACCTACTCGCTCTCTTACGTCGTCGTTGCGAATGCGATCGATCAGCCTAAATCCACAGATTTTCCGTAGAGATCGCATTTCGACCGCATTAATTTTACTTTCATACTCTTTTCTGCATACCTAACTCTCGCTTCCATACAGTAATGTTGGGACAAGCACTGCGTTATGTATTGCTACACGTGCCTTCTGGCTGAGGTGGTGGCTACCGAGAAGTTGCCCCAACGCTCCATTCACTCTGTTTCCCGCATTCACTCTTCGCTCTATATCAGTGGTGCACCTTCCATCTCGGCTAAATCCACATCCAAGATATACAAATTCATCCACTTGCTCTAGTACATCATTACCTATTGTTACTCTTACATCTGTTCTGGCTTCATCTTTTTCAAAGACCATTATTTTGGTTTTGCTCACATTCACGCGTAGACCCCTTTTCTTACAATCCTCTGTCATTGTGTCGACTAGGGTCTGCAGGTCAGTCGCTGACTGTGCCAGCAGGACTGCATCATCTGCATAGATCATGACCACTGAGTCGCCCATCTGGACTCCCACATTCATATCGTTCAAACTTTGGAGACATTTATCCAGATATATGATAAACAGTCTGGCTGACAGAATGCACCCCTGCTTAACGCCGATATTGACGTCAAACCAAGGCGACATTCCATCATCCAGCCGCACACAGGCTCTACAGCCCATGTAACTGGACTGCACAGCCTGCAGCAGTTTACCGTTAATACCATACTCCGGTAAAATGTCCCAAAGTTCCTTTCGTACAACCGTGTCAAATGCTCTCTCCAGATCCACAAAACTGCAGAAAACCCTCTGACCTAGACCCAGATGCTTCTCCACAATGTTGCGCAGAGAGAACACTTGTTCCATGCATCCCCTTCCACTCCTGAAACCTCCTTGTATCTCACACAGTAAACCATCGGACACCATCCTCATTCTCCTTTCAATAATTTTACCGTACACTTTTGCTGCCAAACTGGTCAAGCTTATGGCTCTGTAATTTGCGAAGTCATAACGTGAACCCTTGTTTTTAAACAAAGGCACGATGACTGCGCCATTCCAGTCCTTGGGAACCATTCCCGAGCTCCATAACATTATATTTTCTATAAAGTTTTCAAATAATTTGCTACAAAAATATATTTGTATAATTTAGTTTTTAGCTAATTTCCATGTAGTACCTGGCTGGCCATAATGTTATGTCTTATTTCCCGTGGTAATTGTAAAAATCGGTTGAATTTTCACCAGGAGAAATAGTCAGCTTCATTCCTCTGGGAAACAACACGAATGGCCATTGGCAATATGCTTGCCAAGTATGAGCACTGTGGCATTATCTTTTTTTTTGGTGGGCTACGGTCTGGATACTCTTCGCCCATTTCGTCCCGGGCGATGGAAGGGCAACATGTGGCCCCATAACCCCGTTTTTCCTCCCCATCGCCATTGAGCCGGCCACTAGTACCACTTTCTTGACATCCATGGCCGGCTCGGGCTATAGCATTATCTACCTGCGAGAGTCCTATGCCTAACAGTAGATGTCGATATGATGAATGGATTATTTATAGCCAACAATTTTTTCGTTTGGCGCTGGGGTAAGTATGCAATTCACCACCCACTATCTTGCCTATGGGTGTCATAAAAGTCCACTAAGGGATATAATATACCTATAACATCTGTGCAAGAGAAGGAAAACTCGAATTAAAACCATATACCAACTCATCTGACGCGCGTGGTGTAGTAATTCAATGCCCTTATTATTATGGAAGAGGCTTCAGTCCAGTATATGAGTTGAGATGATGCATACTATTGTTTTAAATTTTAGGTTTACACTGGTCAGCAATGACTTTTTGGATTGTGATGCAGAAGACCACATTTTGTCCTAATAAAATAGAAGAGACGCTCTATAATGTAGTGATGGGTTTTGTATATTGCTTCTGCTATATCAACTTACGAGAAGGACATACTAGATATCGTTTAATGGTATTCTACACTTTCATGATATCACAAAATTTTAGCAGTTTACTCCTATACATTTTAATCTCTGATATGGATCGCCAGAAAAAACCATGGTCCATTGCTGCAATGATATGTATTATGTTCGGTACTCTATTTGGTAACTATTTTTTTTAATTCTTAATACTCTTCGCTTCTAATTACAAAAGCTTATGGTTATTAATATGTGTTTTCAATATTATTTTCAGGTATTTCTGCCATGATTCTGTATTATAGATATTTTCATTCAACGGGGCCGATTTTATGGAAAAATGCCACAGATGATATTGAATTAAATAACAAAATGCCAATACAAGAGTCTAGTCAGAAAAAAACTCACTGTTTAAACTACGTGCGTTCTTTTAAAAGTGCCCGTAAAAATGAAGCTGATGATGTAAATTCTGGGTATGTCGTATAAAAATATATTGTACTCCATATGTAATATTATAACATACTATATTAATATAGCATAGATTAAAAAATGCATTCATCTTCAAAGACAGCGGTGGCAGGGACCTCTTTGAGATCTGAGTTTTTGAATTTAAGTGCGCAGTCATAAAAAAAGATAAGATATTAAAAAAGCTTTACCGATTTTGTATGCCCCATAATAATATTTCTAATATTATTATGGTTATATTACCTAATGTGAGAATAATCGACTTTTTCTCTCTGCCTACCCTGCAAGGGATATGGCGTGATGATATGTATGTATGTATGTTAAACTTTGCCTTAATGTTTACAGCAATATAATAGCAGGCGAACCAGCGCCGAAGCAAGAAAGCGAAAATGCGGATAAAAAATTTTTATTAGACCATTGGATAGCCAGGTCGGGTACGCCAACATTTACATCGGCGCCCATTGGGAATAACAGCATGGATATATCCAGTATTGAATTTTACACCCTTGAAAATACATCACAATCTATTATGCATGAGGATGACCAAAAATATAAAAAGAAAACCTTTTGTTCTCCTACTAAATTAGCGCTAAAACTATCAGCAATGGAAAGTCTAGAGAGTTCCATTGATGAAATAACTTCAAGCAATCTAAATTTACACAAACGTAGGGGCATTTGTTCCTCGGATGCTTTGCGAGATGAATTAACAAATATAAAATTAAATGTATGTCACTTGGTTAATGAGGAATTTACGAAAATCATTAAAACAGATAGTTCAGAAATTAGTCACGATACTGATAGTTCAAATAAAAAAACTTCGTCTGATTCAATAGATATGGATTTAGATTTAAGTTTCAGTGATATTAATAGCTCCGATATAAACACATTTAATGAAAATATCGTTCAAAAATTATGTTTGAGTGCACTTAAAAACATTAAAGTTGGAAATCAAGATGCAGATATTGAAAATATTCAAAGAATAGCTTTAGATATTTTGAAGGAAATGTATGCTAAGAAAGATAAAAACAAAAATGGAATAGGAACAGATTTGTTTCCTTCTAAACCACGTGAGTTAGATACACCTACAGAAGTCTTGTCCGTTCATGATTATGAAAATATATGTGCTGTAAATATAGCCCGAGAAGCATGGGGATTAAGATCTTGGAACGGATATTTCGATATTGAAAACTGGCTCCATGATGGTAGTGTTGTAAGAGACAGAAGAAGAGACACACTAACTTCAGGTAGTTCAGAAATAAGTAGTTGTGTTTCACAGGATCTTAAAAATGCTATTTTAAGTGCCCCACCATTTCCAAAAAAGCCACACACATACTCAAATGTGTTTGTGAAGTTTGATAGAACAAATCAAGATGATTACGCTAACACGCTAGTTTCCCACGATGATACTTACCTAGCAAAACCTTGCGTAGCTGATGTTAAGGACCCTAATCATTTAGAACCTATTATGGAAGAGCTCGATGATCTAGGCGACATAGAACAATCAAATAAGAAAAGATTAAATTCTGAAAGTTCTTTAGTAGCAACTATAGATGAAATTCGCAAATCAACTGTTACAAATTCTCCAAGAAATCTTTATCACAGACGAGAACATTTATGGGATTCACCCCAATTTAATACAACGAATAAAATCGATCCCAGCTTAAAACAGGCTCTTTGGAAAGAACCTTCTAAGTTTGATTCAAGTAATATAATGGAGTCGTTGCCCGAAAAAGAAAACAATATGAATTTATCGCATACATCAAAGAAAGAGCTAAATATTTCTTCTTCATCATCAGATATTTACAGTGACAACGTCATAGTTTATAATAAAAATACTAATAGTAGAAGACGTCAAAAAACCAATTCGAATAATACTAAACTTCAGAACAAAAAGAATAATATTAAAAATAGTCAAAATGAGGAGGACATTGCTAACAAGAATATTGATTTACTGTGGCAATTAGTGTCCGAAGACTCTACAGCTGCTAATTTAACTGAAGATTGCTCATCAAATAAAATATCTTCGTCATTGCAATCACTAATACAAAAGGAAACATCTTCAGCATTAGTAAGCGCACCAGTATCCAAACAGTCTAACGTAAAAAAAGTTACACGAAGTAGACCTAGACGTAAATTTTCTATTTTAAGGGAGCGATTTGAACCTAGACTTAATCTCAATTCTGATGAAGAAATACTATATGGATCTTGTGATATTAGTCAAGCTCAGGCGGATAATAATATAATCAATATAAATAATCAGTTCAACGGAAATCCAGAACATGTTACTATTCCTAGACAGTCTAAATATTACAATTCAGCTTTCGAGAGCAACGAAAAGCTTGAAACAACTGCAGATTGTGATTTGATTATGTCAAAGAATATTAAGGAAAAGCGATCTTTATTTATGAAACAAGTTTTAAGCCCACCTAAATTTAATACAAAATTAAGACATAAAGTGTAAAATGATAAGTGTATAAGATAACTTTTATGTGAATTACTGAAATTTAGCATTTAATATGCTTAATTATTTATAAAACCCGATTACGAAGCGAAAAATGATCTCACAAGCGGGATTTGAACCAGCGCCTGTTGGGATTCCGGCCCAATCGTGCTGCCGCTACACCACCGTGACTTATTGTAGGACATGCAAATTTCGGTTCGTATCATATTTACGTCTTAAGGTGACGGTATGCTATCTACCCGACAATGTTTACACATTGTTATAGTAAGCCTATAACAATGTGTTAAAACAAAGTGTTCAATACTTCAAACTTTACAGTTAGAATTGTATTAAACGATGACACAACCTTGTTATTTAAATTACTGAAATTTAGCATTTAATATGCTTAATTATTTATAAAACCCGATTATGAAGCGAAAAATGATGTCACAAGCGGGATTCGAACCCGCGCCTATTGGGATTCCGGTCCAATCGTGCTGTCACTACACCACCGTGACTTATTGTAGGACATGCAAATTTCAATACAAAAATGGTGACGGTATGCTATCTACCCGACAATGTTTACACCCCGTTTCTCGAATCCCGCTTGTGACATCATTTTTCGCTTCGTAATCGCGTTTTATAAATAATTAAGCATATTAAATGCTAAATATCAGTAATAGTCCATTGAAATGTTACATTTTTTAGACCTTACCTTGCGTTTTTTAGAGGACGCAATTTTATTTTTTTGATGTGTAGGGGGAGTCAGTGTAAGGCTAAAAACAAGTTTGTGGGGTCGCCACTCTTGTCCCACGGCCGCCATCTTGAAAATAGGGGTTGAAATGGTTTTTACGATATATCTCTTAAACTATTTATTTGACAAAAAGAATTTGTTAACATTTTTTTGTTGAAAATTAAATTCTCTACAACTTTGGTCCAGTAACTTTTTGTCGTAGAACTATAAATAAAAAAGTTATAAGTGAAAATGTTCAGAAATTCGAGAAAAAAATTATATTTTTCGATATAACTTTTTTTTTATTATTTTACGAAAAAATGATATCAGACCATTTTTGTAGATCGTTTTTTGAGGAACAACTTTTATAAACAACATTTTTTCATTAAGTCAATAACTACGGTTTTACAGCGCTCCGAAGTGAGTACTATTTTTCAGTATTCTTAACTATACCTATATTATACGTGTATATTAATAATGTGTCATCAGTTATCGGTTTTTTTTTATTTACTTTGTTATTATAATTTTTTTAATTGTAAATTCTGCAAATTTATTAAAAATTAATTATGGACTCTTTTTCACTCCATAACAGGATTTTACATTTATTGATTTTTAAAATAATTTAAAATCTGATGGCCGTTACCGAGAATACTGTTCAGGTAGAAAATACCCAAGTGACCATGAGGGAACAAAAGAACAGCTGCCTGCTATTTAATTGTTATTATTATTCCTAACCCCTCTTATAAAAATAAAAAATGTGGAAAATTATTGTTGCCAGTGCAGAACTCTAAACCTCCAGCACCCCCTGAGCTTCTAAAATTGATCTTTTGCAAATGCAAAGGTAACTGTGGAGCGATGTGTGGATGTCAAAAAGCAGGGCTGAAATGTTCTGCAGTGTGCTTCCATTGTTCTGGAGAGATTTGCAGCAACGTAATGGAACTCTCAGAATTAATAAATGAAAATTACTTTGATGATCAACCGCCGACATTAACACCCCTTCCTTCTCCAGTTCTCCCACTGATATTTAATTCAGAAAGCAGATCAGATACTGAGCCGCAACCTGGTCCATCGAAAAGAATGAGGACGGAGTAGTTCTAATTTAGAAAATCACCATGGGCTATGCCTATTGTGGATACCACGTAAAAAAAACGCGCCTCCCGACTCTGCCTCGTGGGTGGTGGGGAAAAGAGTCAATAATTATTTTTTAATAATATTGCAAAATTTATAATTTAAAAAATTATAATAACAAAGTAAATATAAAAAAAACAATAACTGATGACACATTATTAATATACACGTATAATGTAGGTATAGTTAAGAATACTGAAAAATAGTACTCACTTCGGAGCGCTGTAAAACGTAGCTATTGACTTAATGAAAAAATGTTGTTTATAAAAGTCTAAAAACGATCTACAAAAATGGTCTGATATCATTTTTTCGTAAAATAATAAAAAAAAAATTACATCGAAAATATATTTTTTTTTCTCGAATTTCTGAACATTTTCACTTATAACTTTTTTATTTATAGTTCTACGACAAAAAGTTACTGGACCAAAGTTGTAGAGAATTTAATTTTCAACAAAAAATGTTAACAAATTCTTTTTGTCAAATAAATAGTTTAAGAGATATATCGTAAAAACCATTTCAACCCCTATTTTCAAGATGGCGGCCGTGAGACAAGGGTGGTGACCCCACAAACTTGTTTTTAGCTTTACACTGACCCCCTCTACACATCAAAAAAATAAAATTGCGTCCTCTAAAAAACGCAACCCCAAATGTAACTGTTCAATGGACTATAATTTAAATATTTCTGTTCTCTCTGCCTACCCTGCAAGGGATATGGCGTGATGATATGTATGTATGTATGTGTATAATTTAAATAACAAGGTTGTGTCATCGTTTAATACAATTCGAACTGTAAAGTTTGAAGTATTAAGCCTATAACAATGTGTAAACATTGTCGGGTAGATAGCATACCGTCAACTTAAGACGTAAATATGATACGAACCGAAATTTGCATGTCCTACAATAAGTCACGGTAGTGTAGTGGCAGCACGATTGGGCCGGAATCCCAATAGGCGCGGGTTCGAATCCCGCTTGTGATATCATTTTTCGCTTCGTAATCGGGTTTTATAAATACTTTTTTATGTGGATAAATTGTTCCTAGACGTTTTGCCCATTTCTACAATACCAGGAGGAATGAAGTCAAACATGGATCTCATGATGAGCGTAGTCATAATTTACGACAAATAAGTTACACTTAATGTTATTGAAGTATTTAATTAGGAAGATATGGTACGCTTCCGGTTGTCTGGTTGTGCGTAATAGGGCTCTAAAATGTAGAAAAACGCATGACGATCGGAGCCATTGTGTCGGGAGGAATTTACGTGTGGGACTTGGGGGCAAAGGCATTCGCCAGCAGCGTAAGAGCTGTGCCAATCTGATCGGATGCATTTGAAGTTCGTTACGCATATATCTTGTTCTTTTAATACGTCCACGTTAAAACTGTTTAGGGCAGAATATGTGTGGAATAGAGAGAATGAGGATTAGAAATTTTACCGATATTTTAGTGCTTGAGTTATATATATTCTAGCTGATGATAAGTGCCAATGAAATATTGAGTAACAAAGCGTGTCAGCTTATTCACTTTTGCTATAAAGATCACAACGTCGTTAAGCAATTATGCGTCACTGAGCACTGTGTAGTGTGGTCGATGACTTTGGACTCATCATCTCTCTGTGCAGTTGAGTTCAAGGTCAAAGAGTCATTTCATCATCATCACAGCCCATATATGTCCCACTGTTGGGCTCGGGCCTTCTCCGTAATGGGAGGGAAATTAACCTACTATACCACGCTGGTCAGACGTGTTGCTATAGAAGAGTCATTTACTATTACGATATTTGCAGAAGCTTGATAATATATTGTATGTATTTTTATTTTATTCCCACGGATTAAATGTACCAATTGGACTAACAAAATCTCAATAAAAATTCTGAACAATACATTACGAATGCTTATGATGTCTTTGGTAAAAGTGATTATTGTAAGCTGCCTTCCTATAATTTAAGTCTTTTTATAAGTTAGTAGTAGTTTAATGTAAGATAAATATTTTAGTCTTCCATAATGTGATATTGTAAACACCAGGAAAAGCGTATATCCTGAAGTGTATTTGTGATAACTTTTAATTATTGTTTTTATGGAGCTTAGACATATCAAAAACTTACCTTATTATTTATAGGTAAGCCAGTATTGAACAAAATGTAATGATATTAAGAATTATACTTTAATTATATAAATCAATGAATTTAATTTAAATAATTATTCCTGCCGATTTTTACAACAGAATAGAATTGTGTTAACGAAAAAGATAAGAAGTTTTTATGGGGGTTCTTGAACCCCCAAAGATAAGAAGTTTGTATGGGGTCGTTTTTTTTTGTCAAACATGAACAGGTTTTTCCTTTCCATATTTCAACTTAGGTTTCTGTTGACTATATAGTATATATTTCACTTTCGTTTTGCAAACGGGTTTGTAAAAATACAATTTCAAGTCAAGAAAAACAATTCGCGTTATTCGTACATGACAAAGGCACAAATATTAGTTTTGAAATCATGATATAACACGAAGTTATTCTTTTTTTATGGCGTTATAAAAGCCAGGGGATCTATAAAAACGTGTTGTTCTTGGTAAGAACAAACTTATTTCGCCAAGATATTCGGGTAACAGAACAGTAAATTCGTTTTTCTTGCGCTAAGTTCAGGCCTAGCCAATAGGCAATAGAATAAATCTTAAAGAATAGATATTTCTGTAGCTGTCTTTACAAACATAAAATTAGTGGACAGATTTTATATCCGTTTAAAATAATGTAATTGAGAAACGTAACATCTAAATTAGTTAATTTTAGATTAACAAAGGGTTTTAATAATGTTTAATTCTTCATTTGTTTGCACTAATCTTTAATCACATCTGTACCCCCAAGTGAACACCATGTGGGGATCCATCATCTTCGTCAGCGTAGATTATGACACCACCGGGCCTCGTAACAGACGATGACTTAGAAAAGAGAGCCATTCATTGGAGGCGGCACAGGACAACTATTTGTGTAGTGCTCTGTTTTACGTTCAGTGGGGAACGATATAAGGTTGGTGGTATAGGCATGTATTGTAACCCGTTGTTAGAAAACCGATATATTAGTATACTTAATCCAACACGCACATAATCAAAAATAGAAGATATACTGTTGTTCTGGGAATCTTTTTGAAAAGATCCTTTGTCTCGGCGACTTCACTGGACTTCTTTTAGCTATCCCCTTTACACTTTTCTCACCGATACGTCTATTACTTCCAAGAAATAGGCTAGTAGAATCTACTACGGCAAACGAACCATCTACTAAGAAGACGGTTCGTTCGCCTGTGAGAGCAGAGTTGGACGAGCTGTTACAAGTTATCCTGCATTGAAGAAAGTCCTTAAGAGCTTTCCAAGAATTCTATTTAACGACGCATTAGATACTTGAGTAATGATATTCACATTGATCTTTTCTACTAACCATATTACACGTTCAGGGGCGGTTTTATCTATAGTGCAGAGGGTGCGATGTATCCAGGCGCCGGGTGTTAGGGGGCGCCAAGAGCTCGGGACACATAGAGCCTCCACTGTAACGATCCGCACGAAGCGCGAGCCATAGATAATATACTAGAAATTGGAAAGCGGGAGCACCTTACGCAGCGAGTGCCTAACAATTTATAAAAGTAGTGGGTGCACTATTTGACAAGTTTGGATAGGTTGCTTTGTCGCCATGTTCACTGTAACTTCCCATCCGATCGCGTTTACTTGGTTTCGTGTCAAAACAACAAACCAGTGATTTGTTCACGTATTCTGATACAAGAGGGCGCCAGGTTATTGACTGCACCCGGGCGGTACAAGTGCTAGAGCCGCTTCTGTACAAGTTAATAGCAATAGGTGTTGCCCAAGTACTACTTTGAGTCCATAAAATATTTTAGGGATTTAAGGATGTTTTCTGCACCCGTACAAATCGCTATATACTTAACTTGCTGCATGTATTTTATTAGTAGTAGGTAGTTAATTAGACTATTATCATCATTCTCCTACTCTTATCCCAACCATTTGGGGTCGATACAATATGCACTCTTCTTTCATAGTACATATTGTAAAAGTTATTGGCTATAGTTTTATGACCGGCCGCCTGCCAGACGTCAACCCTCTTTGGGAATGTAATTGTTAACCAAACGGCATCAGATGGAGTTGGCCCAGGTCGTTATAAGTCTCTTAGTCGTCTTTTACGACATCCACGAGCAAAGTAAGGGTTGGTAGTATTCGTAGCCGCTACCACACAGCGGGAGACAATTAATTAGACTATTATATAGTATATAATATGTTTATTATATAATTTAATAAGCAATACAATATAGTGTTACAAAAATAAATACATATCTGACTTACTAGTTTTGTAAATAATTTTATAGCATTCATAATGCTTTAGGTTTCAATTATCACATGGCAACCATAAACCAATTGTTCATTTTATGCTACAATTTATAAAATTTCTCATAACTTTAACTACTTTTAACAGTCTTTTAAAAGTATACAATGGCTCATATGAAACTACATACTATAATAATGTAATACAAAAAAAAAATACCGTGATAAAAAAATAATTTAACAATAATTACAAGGTACTAGTAATTCTTACACTTATAGGTAAACGGTACATACATTTTACTTGATTAGACTTATCTTAAAATGATAAAGTATAAACAATATGAAAATAAACATGTAGGTACAATGTTTTAAATTAAATGAAAACTAGAAAAATCAAATACATGATCAAATTCAAAGGTCAGTTGTCATTACATTTGTCAAGAGACGAATACGATGAGCATTGCAATTGCGGCACAGTATATGATCATCAAGTGGGTAACAGCCTCTGCCTTCTGCTTCTGAAGAGAGCAATAGCCCACAATCCTCGCATCTGTAGCATCTTACATGAAAACTTCTATCTAATGCAACAACCCTAACAGTTTCCTCTTCACCGCTTTCAGGCATAATAGGCAGCTCACAAACACAACAGCGTGGTGCAAACTTTTTATGAAAATCTTCAATGCAATGAATTTGATTCATAGCATCAACTGTGAATGGTATACCATCAAGACTTTTACCACATACTACACAAGTAAAACAATTCGGATGATAGGGTTTACCAGTGGCTCGTAATATTCTATCCAGTATTGGCTCATTACAAACTGAACATTTCTCTAAAGTTTCATAGTAATCTGTTTCGCAGTAAGGCTGACCTTCAACAGCATAAAATGGTTTTCCTTGTAAATTAACATTACAACGGTGACAGCAGAAGCAGCTTACATGATACATATTTCCCATGGCTGTACAACCAGAACTCTCACCAATCACTTTGCCATCACATTTTATGCAGATTCCAAATATATCTAAATCTTGGCTGTCAGAAATAGATTTAACAAGAAGGTTTGTGAGCGCATCAACTTCTTCTTCCTTATGGAGCGGTGATTTTCTTGTGTTGATCAAGTTATTACCATAACTCGGAGCAGAATGAGTTTGAGATGGTATATTACTTGGTGGATGTGGATTAATAGGTTCATAAAGTGGTTCATATGTAGAAGATTGTGAAACTCCATAGTCAGGAAACTCATTTTGATATATTGGTGGGTAAGCTGGCCTTTCCAGATTGTAGTTCAAATTTGTAGTTGCTCTAACCAGTTCACTATAGTTTGAGCTTACAGGTGATGGTGGTGGCAATAACTCATCACTTGTTTGAGTTACATTGTATGGTTTTGATGATGAAATTGAGATAGATGGTGGTAGCGGAGGTGGTGGTGGAGGTGGTATAGGTGGTAGACTCTCATTGCTCCTAAATGGAGCTACATTACTGTATGCAGTGTTGTAACTCTTTGACTGTACTGGTAAATTTTGTCGAAAATTGTGATTGAATGAAGACAAATTCAATTGATTCACATTTGCATAATCTTTGTGTATAGGATGCGCATTGTGTGGTAATGCATTGTTATTGTAAGCATTATTATTGTGAGGGCTGGTATTAGGCGTTATCATAGCAGAGTATGATGGTTCCCTTAAAGTACTTACTACAGCACTATGTGGTACTTGAGGTTGAGCTTTCTTTTTAGGCGGCACAGCTGGTGGTATCTTCTTTATTTTTCCTGCATTGTTTGTGTCACTAATCATTTGTAAATCGGCTAATTGCTTTTCTAAAGCATCGATATTATCAAGCCGAGACATTGTGGTAATGAAGATCCGTTTATGATTAATCAATTTAAATGTTACCTACCTTGAAAAATTGGCACGTATACAGAAAATAACATTAAAAAGAAAGGTTCCCACATCTCAAGAAACTCATGTGTACATATTAAACAGTAATTATATTAACAAATCGTTTACTTTACAAACTCCAGACCTTCTTTCAGCACGATGATTTTTGTATTTGATTTCACGTAATTTATTAATTCCCCTTTAATAGCTTTCGCAGGCGCATAAGACATGAATTATCTATATAGATATGATGACATGTAAAGTATGCGCGCACACGTCATAAAATTGAGATAGGCCATTGTTTACGGTATTCACTTTATTTTTATAATATGCAAAGCAATTTCTTGGTATGGAATATATTTTATTTCAACTAACAAAAGTTAACTTTAAAACGAGAAATTAATACGAATAAAGATTATAAAATTCACAAATTTAGAAAAAAATAGAGTAACGGAAAAATATCGATGCCTTATAGTATCGAGTATTTTCCCTTTCGATACTGATACTTTTGTATCCAATACTTTCACCCAATGAGTACTTTTCACAGATATCATATTAAATATTCTTAGTTAAAATTAGTACACATTTTAAGTAGGTAGTCTACCTACTTAAAATGTGTACTTATTTTAACTTTTTATGAGAAATAAAAGTGAATATACAATGACTACGGATAACCTAATACATCCATCATTAACTACTCAGGGTTACATTAAGCAGTTATAAACATACATACCCTGGCGGCTTCATGCTTACGGTGAATTCGCGGTGTCTCCATAGTGAAAAGATGGACGATTCACGGTAGTTTCATGTCACGGCTATTTCACTCTCTGGTTAGGGTTGTCGTACAGTGAAATCACTGTCGAAAAACAGTATATTCGTTCCGTTGCGTAACTAACTACGGATGGTAAATAAGAGTTAACTTATCGGCAGTTTTATGGTGAAAAGACCGTTTCTCATGGAAGTAATAAGTACTCTGTACAACAGGAATGAGCTCTATCTGTGCATCTTGCAGCAAAAAAAAAAAGAAAATAAAACCTTATGCTAAGGTAGTAAGAGTCTTGTTGCGCGCAAAATAAAAATGAAGCCGAGTGAGAGGGCAACCAGTGTACCCTGTGTCCCGTTCTAACAGTGGACTTAGAATTGCCAGAGTTAAGTTGATAACAATCCTTTTCTTGTTGGTAGAAAAATATGCGATTGATGTAATGAAGTAAAAACATTTACTTCTAAAATGTTTTTAAATATAAATAACAATTTATTACCGACATATTAAAGCAATATTATTTGTTGCTAAGTGTAAAACCTTATTAACGCAAACATTTTGCAATTGGGGTATAGGTTTTCTTTTATATGTATGAAATACGGACACCTGACCTGACAACCCCACATGAAATCGTAAATAATAATAATAACATAATTTGTTAGTGAAGAATTACGGTGACCATGCATGACTATTCAATCCTAGTTCAAGAACAAATAACTTAAATACCTATGTATTTTTTATTTTTTTATGAAAATAACTTTGTTTAGATTTCAAATTTCCTAAAGATCTTAATGTCCCTAACATTAAGTTCTTTAGAAAATTTAGGAACAAAAAGAAAGCTATTGTGGAAGAATGTAATAAAGATCAGTCGACATGATCGACATCAATAGATGATTTGTTAGATCTCGTAGATAACGCTTGTGTTTCAGATTTTAAACTGAACATTATTTTTTATATTGCTGGATATATCGTGAATGGGCTGATTCACAAAATTTCTTGTTCAAATTGTGTGGTGTTATTGGATCACAACACCATAGAACACTGTTTATTACATTATTAAATCAATCGTTAAAAAACATAAACAAAAATAAAATTATCATCTAGGTATGTCGTCCGAGAATTTTATAGCAAACTACATACATCGTTAGAATCAGCACATCCTCCTCAATCTATATTTGAAGATCCACATGATATTCTATTGATGAAGGCGTTAGTGAATTCATATCTCAATTTACGTTTAACTCAATGCAAAATTAGAATCAATGAAACATATAAGGAATAAGCTGGGTTTGCGGCAGATACTTCACAAGACTGTCTTATTTAGCAATGTCTGATTTAGAATTAAACTTAAATGTAAACTTAACTGTTTTTTCTTAATTAAATATACCACACACCACCTTATCGTAATTTTATCTGTCCAGCTGCATGTCGTGTCCCACAAGGACCAGTAGATAAGTACCTACCTATATGACGCGAGTGTGAAAAGCAAGCAAAAACAGGCAATGTATAGTGCCACAAAGGGCAAGTTTATAATTAGCATCTTCGATTAAAATCCATCTGAAGCAATGATCTGCTGACGTCAGATCACAAATATTTTTTATAATTATTATCCTTAAATCATATTTCAATATGGTCACCAACGCCAGAGAGGGATAAAAGGTACAGTTCTGAGCTCTCGCTCGGCTTCAATTTTGCGACAACAGCTCATTCCTGTTGTACAGAGTACTTATTACTTCCATGCCTTTTTGGAATGCATTTGTGGAAGCTTAGTATTTCTGTCGTCGATATGGCATATTTACACTGTGGAAAAATATTTTTTTCAAAGTGAACACCTCATAAATTTATAGTGATATTACTGTGGACCTACTGTGGTTCGCCGTCAACTCACCGTCAACTCACCGTCAACTCACCGTCAACTCACCATCAACTCACCTTCAACTTACCGTAAAATCACTATCTTTTCACCGTATATACTCGGTAGTTTTTTTTTTCAAAACAAATGATGTAATTATTTAAATACTGTTTAATTATCATTTTATAAGCTTAGTGTAGAGTTCTGAACTGTATTGACATTTCACATTAAATTTAGTAATTTGAATTCAGAATATTCAGAATATTCAGGATAAATAAAAAAATTTAAGTACGCCCTTAAAAAGAATTTCATTTAAAAATTTATTTTTTCACTCGTTAAAAACCGGAGGTGTCAAGGGACACCCGGATGGAACGAAGTTCTATTTTAATTATATAATTTTTTTCTGCCTTAAGCGATTTTTATCGTTATATTTTAGCCAATTTGCAAAATATCTTTATAAATTATATGTGTTATTCTGTGTGTTATTCTGATGTGCAAGCTATATTACTATAAATTTCATCAAAATCCATTCAGTAGTTTTTACGTGAAAGAGCAACAAACATGTTCACATCCATACATTATTACAAACTTTCACGTTTATAATATTAATAATAGGATATACAATTCCACTAGACTACTCGGCAAAACTTTTCGGCCCCGAGCTCGAACGCGAGCCGGCCACGCGGCCCGGTCACGGGCGAAAATAATTTCGTTGCGCATTATTTTGATTTTGCTATATCTCTTAAGGTATTGATTTAATTTGCATGGTCTGAAGGAAAAAAATATCTTCATGAAATGCTCAAGCCAACTAATGTATTTAAAATGATAAGGATTAATACAGTATTTGTGTAAATAGCTTTTCAATTACCGTTTTATAATAGAACATTTTTTAAAGTATTAAAATGGATATAGTATGTTATCCTTAAGAGATAGATATATACCATCGCGGACTTTTTTGTAGGCCTTTTTAAGCTGTATAATACTGTAGTACTTTATTTTGATCTATTTCGTAGGGTTCAGCCAGCGTTTGCAATGTAAGCGCAAAATAATGTGTTTATTTACGACATCACATTAGAAACCTCTAAAATTATCAGTGTTTCTCTAGTACATTATGCATATATTATACATATAAACCTTCCTCTTGAATCACTCTATCTATAAAAAAAATCGTCGCGACACCACACTGTTCAATGCGAAATAGAAATGAAAATATCTGGCTTGCTTTCTATAAGAGAGCCGACGAGCGACGCCGCACAGCTTACAATAGCAAAAAGTGTCGTGACAACTTTTCGTAAGAATTTTTTCCGTCTAGCCCCCTTCACAACGCGCGATAAGGAACTTCGTTCCAAAAAAAATAACACGTCACTTACCACGGTGATAGTAAATTCTAAAGATTCTATGTATATTATCAATGCAACAGTTTATCTCAAATAACTGTTCAGAAATATATTTAAAAAATGTCAGTGTTGAAATTTTTTTGTACTCAAATTAAAACGTTTTTTACTCAAATTAAAATATTATTTCGGGATTGAAAAGTATTCAATAGAATTAAAAAATTTAAATGCTGGTTAAATTCATTTATATTCTAAAAAAATACTCAAATTAAAATATTATTTCAGAATCAAAACGTTTTCAATAGAATTAAAAAATACAAATTGTAACGGAAAATTATCTCTTTCGTCGATAGATGGCGATGAACCATTTACTGAAACGCGATATGGTTTCAAATATCTTCTTGCGAGTTATTTGGATCTAAACCTGAAGATCGGGTTGAGAGTCTTCGGGCTCGCCCGCAGTCCGGTTCAGTTGTAAAAGCCCCTTCGGCTAACAGCTCGCAGTTGGTATGTTTTAGTGGGTATTCAGTGAAATATCAAAGATAATTTAAAACAGTGTTGCATAAAAATCGATAGTTTGACTATCGATAGTTAACCTCAAAAAGTATTCATACTATCGATAGGACTATCGATAGTATCGTACATATCAATACTATCGAGACTATCGATAGTATCGATAGCTCTCCACGAGCAATACTATTAATAACGGCGATACTATCGATACTATCGATAGTGATTCATTCGATAGTATCAATACTATCGATAGTATCGTTAATACCATTAGTTTTAGCGTAAAACTATCGATACTATCGATAGTATCGACTATTTCGGGCTATCGATTGCCAGAAAATTTTAAATAGTATTGCTTAAAAATATAAATAACGTAATTGTGTCCCTGTTGCTTGTTTTCAGTGAATTTTGTGGTGACTTTTCTAGCAGTAACGTGCATTTGCGTTCTTACTTTGAAGCCCAAGTTAGCTAATAATGGTTAAGATCAATAGCCATTGAAAGTTGAGTAAAATTATAATGCTGCGAGACTTCTGGACAATTGGGTCGGAATGTGTGAATGAATGTAAGTGGTACCTTGTACTTGTACCACCCTGTTGACAGTTTTCTGTCTACAGCCGCGGGCCGGTGGTTCCGGGATAGTACCACACTTTCGCCGAAGATCGGCGTCTGAGTAATAGCAATGTGCTATTGCGCTTCGTTCGGTGAGCGAAAAAGCTGGCAGTTCAACTGGGTGGGTTTGGGGATTTTATTAGTAGGCAGTGGCCTAAGCTATAACCTTAGTATTGCCAAGCTCCATGGGCGACTGTGATACTTACCATCAGGTGTGCTGCTTGCTCGTTCGCCACCATAAGCAATAAAATGAAAAAAAATGGTTTGTTCCAGTATACTAATGAAACTCAGAATGTCTATTACTATAAAATTTTAGTGTAATTATTAGCTTTGAAAGTTTCGGTTAAACAAAATTATGAAAAACATAATCAAGAATTCTGAGTTACAATTCTACACAGAATTATGGCCGTAATTAGTCATTAGATTTGTTGTATTTTTAGCGATATTAATCTAGTGAAGTAAATTTAACAGGGTCCGAAAAACATAAGTTCTCTGTATGCTCGAGCATATATATTGCAATGTGATCCATCTAGAAGGCTCTATTAAAAATATGCTTACATATATGTAACTTAACATTATAGGGATATAGATATATATATCTAACTGAATCCAGAATAATTTTTTAATTGTATATTATATACAATTGAAAATGAAATGAGCGAGATGCAACGTTGACATCAAAATTCCCGAATTGAAAACATTTAAACCATTGTGTTACTCTCTCTGACACCACATTAGGTCCATAAACGTCACAATTTGTTCACAGCTTGCGTTGCATGTATCTTTTTTGTAATAAAGTTTTAAAATATGTCGAATTTCTTCATAGGATTGACCCATTTTAACAAAAAGAAAAAAAAATGTGTGCGTGTAACCTTTACGCGCGATTGAAGTAAAACTTCTTTGGCGTTGACATATATCACTGAAATGATTAAATATTAACTTAAATAAACAAATATTATATTATAATTATATCTATTATTCATGTGCTTTACAATGATTATTAAAATGTTATATTAATATTGTTCATTCGAAACAGGTAATTGAAGCAAGTACAGTAGTTCATTATAAATTTTAATATATATAGTTAAAATTTGCAAAAAATTCTATAGCGCGATTTAGACTCTAATACATATCCTCTTAGAATCCATTAACTTTGTTACAGCGCCATCTAGTAATAAATTATGATCCTATTTAAAAAAATCTGAGTTACTCCCTAGTCGCGCCTAAAGAAGTTTTACTTCAAAAAGAAAATAAATAAATGAAATAATCCAAGAATATGACATAATACTTCCACATTCCCACCGAAACTCAAGAAATATTGACAGCAGCAAGTATTGCTATTATAATTGTTTCACTTTGTTAGTATCACAAATTTAATGTTATTCACCTGACTAAAATTTGTTCTACTCTTCTTCTTCTTCTTATGTATTGGCAATCAGCTACATATACGAGCTATTGGTGCCAGTGTCAAGTTATAAATATTTTCACGTTTTTAGTCTTTCAAGTCAGTCGTTGTCTAAGTCAAACTGTACCATTAACAGTGCAATGGCCACACTGTTAATGGTATCTTGTGGGAATTTTGATGGAAAATGAAAACGTTGTAAATCACTTTTATATGATATTCACTACATCCTAGTATCGCCGCACATCACATTACATAAAATGCCATCAAAATTATCTAATATAACACGTTAAAACACTACGATATTGAATATAATACAAGAGCACCACATGACGTTTTCAAATTCCCGTCAAAAGTCGTCTTGTTCTACTCTATGATGACACAAATTTAAATAAATTTCTTTAATAATAATGTCAGTACTTGGCTTACCACATAACATAACTTTACACAACAATACTATCGAATAGTTGCTGGCTATCGATAGTCCAAAATAGTCGATACTATCGATAGTATCGATAGTTTTGAGTTAAAACTAATGGTATTAGCGATACTATCGATAGTATTGATACTATCGAATGAATCACTATCGATAGTATCGATAGTATCGTTGTTATTGATAGTATTGCTCGTAGAGAGCTATCGATACTATCGATAGTATCGATAGTATTGACGTATTACAATACAATCGATATACTATTGATACTATTGCTTATACGTAAACTATCGATAGACAATTGATTGTCTATCGATAGTAGACTATCGATATGCAACACTAATTTAAAATCACATCTTGTAATAGTGACAACCAAATACCAGTAGCAGCGACTGTGATCTGACGATAATTCCCTTTCAGGGCCTGTGAGTCCCACTCCCACATACCCCGCCCGGGGCGGGTATGCGACAAATGCATTTTTAACCACTGCGTTACCAAAAGAAAAAAAAAACTATCCCTGAAGACTAGCTAAACTGACTGGCCCGGCTACAAAATGCTATTTTAATTCTGTTATATTCTACCACTTCTCTTCATGATTCCAGGATTAAAAAGTATTTAATATGATTATTCGTGAATTTTGAAACAGGATTCACAGTATTCATCAGAATTTTAAAGTATTAACTGTGAAAGGAACATGAAACAACAGTGACACGACAATGAAATGACAGTTAAACGACGGTGAAACGACCATGAAACGACGGTGAAACAACTTTGGATTCACTCCTATTTTACTGTGTCACAATAGTGCTTTGACTGTCAATTAACTATACATTTATCAACTGTTTACCATGGTTTCACTCTATAGCTGCCATATAAAAGTGTCGTTTTAACCATTTTACCTAGGTCTAATATTCTAATATATACCATATTTTGACAGTTGTGAAATGGAACAAAAGCACGAATGATACACCGTGAAAACACTGTTGTAATCCTAAGTTGTCACTGTTGATCATAAAGGGAACTACCGACATTTCATGGTTTTTTCACCGTGACCACAAAACCGCCAGGGTATAACAGTACCTAATATAAACTTATAAATATTTATAGAGGTACTTATATTCAGGTTACTAAATACTTAAATTAATTTCCATATGATAACTACATATATACATATGATAACCTGTGCCAAATTAAAAAAACGGTGGTGGCAGGTGCACTGCATCAAGCTCTTAGCCAAAAGGGATCTAGTTCTTGCAAGTTTATGTATTTATATTATAATCTCTGTTGATAACTAAAACAGATGGTCCGGTAAAATATAATATTGTTTTTAATTTCAAATAGTATTAGCGCGTTCCAACAAACAAATGAACTTTACAGCTTCGTAGTAACACTATAGATTACATTGATACATGACATTAAACGAGAAAACAAATGATAAGTAGTTATTTCTCTTGTGTTTGTTTCACTGAATCCAACTGACGATATTGAATAACATTAACGAAATGAGGCGTACTTCTATATGATTTAAGTAAAAGTTAATAAAAGATTGCAAAATAAACTATTAAAACAAAAGTTACGAATGTTCTACTTTTTTATATTACTCATGATTATCGTTATCAAAATTAATACTTTTATTTTCAATACCATGTCCCTAATAAAGTAAAGATATACTCGAAAATACTCGAAATAACGAATTGAGATCGTTTAATCGGTGTGTTTTAACACACCAATGAAGTATTAATATAGATTAATTTTATTCGAACGAATCAAGATTTATCCGAACATCGATTACATGGTCTATTGAACATATAATTATCCGGTATCATAAATCCCAATTTTAATTAAAATTTTGGAACGAAGTTCCTTATCGCGCGTTGTGAAAGGGGGCTAGACGGAAAAAATTCTTACGAAAAATTGTCACGACACTTTTTGCTATAGTAAGCTATTGTAAGCTGTGCGGCGTCGCTCGTCGGCTCTCTTATAGAAAGCAAGCCAGATATTTTCATTTCTATTTCGCATTGAACAGTGTGGTGTCGCGACGATTTTTTTTATAGATAGAGTGATTCAAGAGGAAGGTTTATATGTATAATATATGCATAATGTACTAGAGAAACACTGATAATTTTAGAGGTTTCTAATGTGATGTCGTAAATAAACACATTATTTTGCGCTTACATTGCAAACGCTGGCTGAACCCTACGAAATAGATCAAAATAAAGTACTACAGTATTATACAGCTTAAAAAGGCCTACAAAAAAGTCCGCGATGGTATATATCTATCTCTTAAGGATAACATACTATATCTATTTTAATACTTTAAAAAATGTTCTATTATAAAACGGTAATTGAAAAGCTATTTACACAAATACTGTATTAATCCTTATCATTTTAAATACATTAGTTGTCTTGAGCATTTCATGAAGATATTTTTTTTCCTTCAGACCATGCAAATTAAATCAATACCTTAAGAGATATAGCAAAATCAAAATAATGCGCAACGAAATTATTTTCGCCCGTGACCGGGCCGCGTGGCCGACTCGCGTTCGAGCTCGGGGCCGAAAAGTTTTGGTAGTCTAGTGGAATTGTATATCCTATTATTAATATTATAAACGTGAAATTTTGTAATAATGTATGGATGTGAACATGTTTGTTGCTCTTTCACGTAAAAACTACTGAATGGATTTTGATGAAATTTATAGTAATATACACATCAGAATAACACATAGGCTATAATTTATAAAGATATTTTGCAAATTGGCTAAAATATAACGATAAAAATCGCTTAAGGCAGAAAAAAATTATATAATTAAAATAGAACTTCGTTCCATCCGGGTGTCCCTTGACACCTCCGGTTTTATTTAATTATTTTGTTCTTTCTATATCCATAAAAAGTTATTTCCAAAAAGTAATTTCATTATTGCGTTACCTATATATTTTGTCTTATAACTTAAACAATGATAGAAATCTGATTGAATGTAAAATTTTCATTGATTTAAATACAATACTTAATCTTATCACATTTTCGGTTATCCATACTACCCTTACTTATAATTTAAAAGATGTGGTTGTTTGAGCGTTGTTCTTTTTGCCTGTCTGAATTGACGAACAGAACAATAACAAATTATGCATTTGTGGTATGGAGGGTAAAAACTAAGGAGAACCATCTTGTATGGGGGATTAGTCCAAAAAGTGTCCACTTGTAAATAGCAAATTATTGTTCAAACACTCACCGAAATAGCGCTAGTGTAGCAAGTGGAAATGATATGAATATAGCAGTAATAAGCAGAGTGAAGTGTGTTGAGTTACGTAGTCAACTGTGATTTGATAAATAATAACCTATGAACCTATGAAATTTGTGGCGCTCTTTTTAAAATGCTTCCACTTGCTACTATAGCGCCACCTTAATTTGCTCCCGTTCAATGGACACTTCTTAATACACTGAGATGGTCCTCCTTAGTTTTACCCTCCATAATTTGTGGTAGTTTTCCAATTACAGAGCATTATGCGACTCAGTGGCGCACAATGCCGAATTATGCTGATGCTTAATTGGAACGTGAATTAGTTTTTAAATGCACCAGCAGAGTGCGCTAAGTTCAGCGTTGAAAAAAAAATAATCTTAGAGTTAGCAATAAACTAATTAATCTGTAAATAAAGTGGTATACATAATAATTGGTTGAAAACTATTTACGGTTATTTTAAGTAATTTAGATTTTGATTATTTAATAAATATTTTTTTGTTTTGAGTAATTTTTTAAAATGAGTTCTAAAAGAATTAAATACTTTTTAATTGAATCATCTTACCCAGATGATAGTGATGATTTAAAAAAATTTTCACCAATAAATAATATTACTAACGATAATATAAATAAAGCATTTCGATCAATATGTCAACTTAAAGAATTATTGAGCGTTTTCCAATTACAGCATTATAGCGTATTATGCGGCATAATGCTTAACGTTGAATGTTCCAATTACAGCAACGCTAGCACAATCGAGCACTCTTAAAAGTAGTGCTTTCGTCTGATGCGTGCAATTGATACCAACTTAGTGACTGAAAATTAACAAGTGTTTTTTTCTTTAAGTTGACATATTGATCGAAATGCTTTATTTATATTATCGTTAGTAATATTATTTATTGGGGAAAAAATTTTTAAAGCTTTCGTTTCGTTGTAGTTTTTTGGAAATAATCAAAGTTAATTCAACCTGTGTTAAAAAAAAATATAATTATGAATGAAGGTACAAACATTGACTTTTTTTTTATATTCCACATTTAAAATGTGAATACAATTTTATTTTAGAATTCGAACAGTTCGCGATAATCGAAAATTTTCTTTAAATTCAGCATCCGTCCAAGTTTTTACTACATTGAGATAATTTTCTACCCTTTGCTTTCGACAACCTGTCATCAAATAGTTTATCAATGGCTCAAATAACTCATCTGTGTCATTATCATACATATCTTCAATAAATATATCACTTGTAATCCAAGCGCCGTAGCAAAAAAGTAGGTTTGTAATGCAACGTACGTTTTTGGTGCATTTGCACGATATTATTTCCAACAAACTCGACGGTGCAGGAGCCATAGCAGTTCGAATTGGTTCAAGTCCTTGTGCAGTTCGCTTCCAACCCCATTTTTCAGCGTCGTGATAAAATCCAAGCCAAGTTTGAACCTGGTGGTACACTCTGAAAGAATCGTAGCGTGCCGTATCTTGTGTTGGAGGTAGAAGTGATAAATTCAACCTTGTCTTACTCGCCAATTTCCCGAAGCATTTGTAGCGAAGCGAGTTAATAGAGACTGCCGATTTTGTAAAACGGTTGGGATTTATACCTGAATACTGTTGGAATGTTAAGAGGGAGAAATTCCGAACGACCCGAAATATATACTACAACTTATAGGGACATAATTGAACATACAGCATTATAATCTCATTTACAGCGTTATAGCTCTTAAACTATAAATGCTACGAGAAAAAGTTTCTTATAAAATTTATAGGTAATTTCATGCTCTACAATTCAGTTACCATTATTTTTAATTTATCATTGACCATTAAATAAATATTTAGTAAAAACCATATTGTAAAAAGTTTGATTCGCTATAATTAAAATCCTATGCGTTATACAAAAAAAAGTTTCAAATAAAAAAGATGGCAAATATTATTATCTACAATAATGATTTCTGCAATTTTTGTCGTACGATGCGCGGTTCGCGAGATATTCAATAAAACGTGTTTTCCAAGATGGCGGGTGAAGTGAACCATCCCCCGCCGCGCCCACTTGGATTTACATTCAGGGGACGACCTTGAACATATTCCCAAAAAAAAAACCAGGTCCCGTACGTTGCAAAAAAAAAAATACCCGGCGCTTGGCCTATTGTTAATGAACTAACTGATTGATTTAAACTTGGAGTACTCGATAGATCATCATCACTATCATCTGGGTAAGATGATTCAATTAAAAAGAATTTAATTCTTTTAGAACTAATTTTAAAAAATTACTCAAAACAAAAAAATGTTTATTAAATAATCAAAATCTAAATTATTTAAAATAACCGTAAATAGTTTTCAACCAATTATTATGTATACCACTTTACAGATTAATTAGGTTATTGCTAACTCTGAGATTATTTTTTTTTTCAACGCTGAACTTAGCGCACTCTACTGGTGCATTTAAAAACTAATTCACGTTCCGCATAATGCGGCCAGCGGCATTGTGCGGCACTGAGTCGCATAATGCTCTGTAATTGGAAAACTACCATTATGTCAACTTAAAGCAAAAACACTTGTTAATTTTCAGTCACTAAGTTGGTATCGATTGCACGCATCAGATGAAAGCACTACTTTTAAGAGTGCTCGATTGTGCGAAGCGTTGCTGTAGTTGGAACATTCAACGTTAAGCATTATGCCGCATAATGCGCTCTAGTGCTGTAATTGGAAAACTACCTGTTGTATTTCTAGGCTGTATGAGCTTTTACCCTTTGCCTGGGCGAGCAGACCAGACAAACATAAGTAACATAACATCTATGAACATAACCAATTAAGATCTGTCTTCAATGTTTTTATTTTTCGTGAATGTAATGTATATATATGAATGAATTTTATTAAATACATTAATTGATTCACACTAAAATTGTCTCTCTTAGAAAATACACTGAAGTTTTTACAATGTCTATGCAGTGTCAATTATGGATGGGTAGCGTAAGTAAATATTCGCTGTATATTAGTTTCTAAATATCATAATTCTGGATTTATAATAAATAAAGTATTTAAGTTATAAATCTCAATAAAAAGTTCAGAAGCACAGTTAACGACAAGCCCTATTGCATTGGTATGAAAACTATGGTGTGAATTAAACTTCTACCTATTAGTTGACAAGTGCTAATTAATTTTTACTGGTGGAAAGTGGCCTGCTCATATCCTGCATCACTATGGAGAGCAGAGTCGCGTGGGGCTTTTGGAGTGTCTGTCTGACCTTAGCTTTGCCTCTGTTTATTGCACTTTATGACAAAAATTGAATATAGTGCAAATAAAATTTTAGTGGTTTGTCCAGCCAATCTAATGATGTATGTATTGTTATACTTATATGTACTATTTCAATAATAAATAAATATTCTGAATAATGATATATACCTGAGAAATGTGGCCAGGGAGTCACTTTTAACCCTTATTGGATGGATGGAACTTTTTGATGATTCTCATAAGTTTGTAGTTATTTTTAATAAATATGAAAGAAAGGTATTATTTTTTAATCATTCATATTCATTTCAATTTAAGCTGTGTTAAAAATATTTTTTTTTGATGTGAAGCATCTGTAGGCGAGGGGTAAACTGATTGTTGTCTTAGTAAGTGCGTGGGCCGTGGCGAGCGCGCTATACGATTCAATATATGTACTATACGTAGTAGTGTGTGAGAAGTGGTCACGTGATGTTATGCGCAAGCCACTGTGACCTCTATCGCCGCACTTAGCTCGCATACCATAGTATACATGTGTATAGTGTTTTACGTGATTTTTTTTTATAAGTTCTACTATTTAAGTATTATATAAGAACAACAACTTTTCTTTTCTTAGGAAATTTAGAAGTGTCACTACTAGACTATTCACTAGATCTAAAATCATTTTCAAAACTCTTTTTATTCAAATTTATAATATTTTTTTTTTGTGCGAACCCAAAATTCACACCTCAAAAATACAGTATTGAAAATTCATTTCACAAGTTAAATGCTCTGTTGGTAATTATAAACTCAAAAGACAATTATCATATGATCATTTAATAGATTGCAGGTTTTAACACAATCCACTTTTGTCTCTTCACATGTGCTATACAACTACTGCACAAAACTATTGTCATGCCAGAGGTGACTTAGAATCTATAAGGATTAATAAAATAAACACCCTTTGATGTATTTTACTTAGGGTTTGTTCATTAATCATGTGATGTTTTTTAGAATTTTTTAATCTCTCTTCTGCCTGATGATACATGGTGAAGATTAAAACAAACTCCCTCCCCTCCCCTACCAAAAAAATCACATATTTTTTTAGTAGAAAATATCTTAAAAAATTCAGAATATTATTTTTAAATACAGGTATAATATAATGTAATACTAGCAAATTAAGGACCATGATAAAAATACTCAAACAGATATTAAGATTGCAGGTTGTTTTTAACTGTATAAAAATAGTAAAGGAAAGGTAAACCTTTCTTTTATTATTTTATATATTATTTTATAGAGAATTATGAATGTTGAGGAAGCGAGTGAAGTATGCAAGGATAGAGTTCTCTGGCACTCTGTTCTCTCTGCCTACCCTGCAAGGGATATGGCGTGATGATATGTATGTATATTGCAAAAAATAGGTAGATGTACTGGTACAGGAACATATTTTATGCACATTGTCCATGGACTATGAAAGAAGAAAATCTTGTTAATCCGTAGATTAGCAAGACTTTCTCCAATACTAACAAATGGAGAAGCAACTTTAAAGTCAGTTTTTTGCACTGTGTTTTATTATAAATGGTGATTGGCAAGCCGAGCCGGCCAGGTGTTATTGCCTGAAAGCAGTAAGTCACACGTCAAGTTCACACGCTGCTTTTAAGTTGTTTAAAAATCGCGATTTATTTTGCCGTCTGTTTTACCTGTTAGCCGCAGATGGCTTTTATGGCTAAACCTGGACTATAGATGAGTGCTGAGTGCTCTCAACGTGGTAAAAATAATGCGTTTAACAACAAATGATATCATTACCATTGCCCGTGATATCTTACTAATCTTTACTTGTGACATTTTGTGATTTTTGTGTAACTAATTCGCCAAACCCTTTTCGAGCCTCACGTCATTAATTGACGGGCCCTTATAAATGCTTTTACTTACATTAAATGACATTATAAGATCATTATATCTTATAAGTTCTGTGAATATTACAGTTGGAGCCCAACATGACGGAAAGTTTCATTATGGCTGCTTTCAATCGTATGGGTCAACGTCCTCTGGCAGTTAAAGTTATGAGAAACAAATTCACAGGCGAACCAGCTGGATATGCTTTTGTACATTTTCAGGTATTATTAAAATTGTGTAATCATTTTATTTAATAATGAAATTTCTAGAGTACTATACTCTCTAGAGCAGGTATGCACAGACTTATTAAGACTAGGGGCCACTCGGGCAAATCATGAACTGATGGCGGGCCGCCAGAAGTATAGGTAATTAAAGACAATAAAGAATTGATAATAATGTATTAAAATTGAAAAAGAATTTATTAATTTGAAGCGTGGCACTGCATAGTGCTTACAATCTTTTTTATATTTGGCTCAAATTTACTTGTAGCAACACGTAAAACTGCTTCCAAACTTTCATTTGCAAGGCGGTTTCGATTTTTTGTTTTATTATTATTTAGTATTGAAAAAGTTTGTTCACATATACAGGTAGAACCAAATAAGCTGGCACATTTCAGAGCGCTTATGCGCAACTATTTGTACATATTTTTATCAATGCAGCGGTAAAAGTTCAGCAAGTCTCCTTCGTTGAATTTGTTGCGTAAATCTTGGTCGTTTTGAATGTCGATAATTTCTAACTGCATTGACTCTGGCGCATTTTTAACTCAAATCGTGAAAGGATTGCTGAATATGTCCAACAGAGGTTTCACTTTTTTAAACTCCGAAAATCTGTCTTGAAAAGATTGAATCAAAATATCTAGCTTTTCTACATACCTAACTGAAATTAATCGCAGTTTTGTTGAATTTTTCAGCCATTTTCTTATAATTCGGAAAATGATTGTAATTTCCAGAATTCAATTGCGATCTGAAAAGTGTCAGCTTGCATTGAAAGGATGATACATGAGCGTAGAGCTGGGATATCAGTTGATTTTTGCCTTGAAGCCGTGTGTTCAAGACATTCAAATGATTTGTAATGTCAACTCAAAAAGCCAAATCACACAACCAATCAGGATTTTTAAGTTCCGGAACATCCCTTTGCTTTTCCGCCAGAAATATTCCAATTTCTTCTATTAAATTTAGAAATCGTTCCAGTGTCAATCCACGACTTAGCCACCTTACTTTGTATAATACAGTAAATCTCCATATTCGCTTTCGATGTCATCAAGGAATTGTTTGAATTGCCTGTGATTGAGTCCTCGTGATTTTATGAAATTTACAGTCGAAACTACCACTTTCATGACATTTTGAAATTCAATTTTTTTAGAACAAAGTGCTTTTTGGTGTATAATGCAGTGAAACTGCATGAGATCTTCAGCGTTTATGTTTTTTCTTGCAGATGCTTTTTCAGCAAAGTAACTAGCCCGGAATTGACACCAATCATCGAAGGAGCACTGTCAGTCGCAACTCCCGATAATTTTGATAAGTCCAAAGCTGTTTTTTAACACTCATCCAAAAGTACATTGAGTATATCAACTCCTTTGGTTTGACCTTTCAATGAACACATTCCTAATAACTCTTAAGACTTCAAAATCTTGAGTAACACCTCGTATGAGAAGTTGAGCTGTGGAACTAATATCAGTGGAATCGTCGAGTGCTAATGAAAAAAATTCAATGATCTTAGTTTTTTCAGTTAATTGTTCCGCAATATTACCTGACAAAGACATAATTCGTCTTTGGATAGTCATACGATTCAGTTGAATTTTCTCAAACTTTTTTGCTGCTTCTGGACGCATTTTCTTAGCGGTAATTTCTATGCATTCTTTTACAAATACCCCATCACTGAAGGGGCGACTTCGCATTGCTATCATTCGAGAAATTTCATAACTAACTTCTGTAGCTGTTTCTGAATCTTGAATGGGTTTTGTAAACATAGCTTGCTGACCAATAAGCTCCCGTTTTAAAGACAACATTTTTTGCTTTCTTAATTCGCCTGTAAACTTTGTAAAAGTAGGATGCTGCGTTTCATAGTGCCTTTTTACATTATATTCCTTTGCAATCGCAACAGAATTCTTGCAAATTAAACAAACGACTTTGTTATGCGACCATACAAAAAAGTATTTCTCAGTCCAAATTTCTTGAAACTGCCGATTTTCATCTTTAACCTTACGTTTTTTTACTAGGTCCTGGCTTGTCCATGTTGCGTTCTAATCCTGGCTAGGATTAATACAGCACCTAAAAACAATTACAGTACCTACTTAAATTACCCATCCTTTTTTAAATTATCAAAAATAATTGATTAAATAGGTAGGGAAACACTTATTAATAACAGAGTTTTACTTACGATTTCACAACACAATTATACACGGCACTTGACGGGTTAACACTTCAACAGGCAATCTACGTTGAATGTGGATCAAAATATATGACACCGGCTAGTCGAGTTAAAATCTACACTAGAACTATTGCCTTCCAAAAACACTATTAAACTGCACTTATTACTTCGCTTTGTATTTTCGCGCTTATTTCTTTCTGTTGACACTTCACTCAAATTAAAACCGAGCTGTCGGTCGCTGCGGTTAACGTGGCTTTTATATCGCGCGTATAGAGTCGAAAACTGTCTGGAGAAATCTCGAAACCGACTCTGGAAGCTTCGTGTATCTACCTATGCGAGCAATCGGGAATTCGGGACTATTGCTATCTCGCTTGCTCACACCGCGCTAGAAAATTCTTGATTTCTCTACTATTTTGAACTTTATATAAAGGCGGCAAGCGATGTTGCTTGACTTAGTATTTTTGGGCGCTTGAGGCGGCGCGGCCACGGCGTCATTTTATTCATGAACTACCGCGGTATTTGAATGATTTTCATAAGTTTTATGGACGTCGCTCACAATATCAAAAGAACCAAAGTACTTTAATATTTATTATTTTGTAATAATCTTAGTAATTATAATAAAACAGTTTTCAAATTAACACCAACAATATAACCCGTGGATAAGCCGCCACCGCGCTGCCGTCGTCGCCGCGCCGCCGCGCGCCACGCTTCCTCAAGAAAACGAATTTAACCGAAATCAGCACGAACATTACCGACCGCTGTTACCGACGCACGCACGGCACACCGATAAGCGCACTTAATAGCGCGCGCGCGAGATTCTAATTACTTTTCGAACATATTTTTTTTGGTTTTATTCTGGAATAGAATTCAATATTTTTCGAATGTACGAGAGTATTATTTTTGCTGTCGGCGGGCCACCAGTATTCGACCGGCGGGCCGCGGTCTGTGCATCCATGCTCTAGAGGCAAGGCAAGGGCTAAATGTCGGCGTCATAAAAATGCTCAGTCGCTCAGTGTGTTAAGGAGAGGGTTATGCTCGGTATTTCTCTACGTGATAAAATCCGAAATACGGAAATTCATAGAAGAATGGGTGTAACCGATATAGTCCCAAGAATTAGCATGTTAAAGTAGCATTGGGCAGGTCACATTGCTCATCGATTCGACAAGCGCTGAACAAGAATATCTCGAGAGGCGCAGCGTAGGACGATCCCCCACCAGGTGGACTGACGACATTATGAATGTCGCAATAAATCGTTGGATGCAGGTGGTACAGGACCGTTCTGTGGGGCATTATCGTAGGGAGGCCTATGTTTAACAGTGGACGTCCACGGGCTGATGGATGGATGGACAGCGCAAAATAGCGTTTGACAGACCCAAACAGAGTAAATTGACAGGTCTTTGTTATGCCATTAGTTATAGGCTTAGTAATGTATTTGGCATTTTTCCGTGTGGTGACGGAGTAAGAATACAATTCACCACCTCCTATCTTACCCGTGGGTGATCGTAAAAGACGACTAAGGGATATAAAATGCATATAACAGCAATGCAAGAGAAGGCAAACTCGAAATAAAACCCTATACCAACACGTCTGACCAGCGTGGTATAGTAGGTTAATTTCCCTCCCATTACGGAGGAGACCTGAGCCCAACAGTGGGACATATACGGGCTGTGATGATGAATGTATTTGGCGCTAAGTAGCTGGTAGCATGGATTTAAATTGGACAAGTATGTTCTATATCTAGCTAAATGCGAGTGACGAAGTCTTGCAAGAGGACTTACAGTAAATAATTAAATAACTTTAAAATTACGTGGTTCCTAAATGTAGACCTCATGATAAAGTTAAATCGTTCAGCCTGCTATGGATGGTTATGCTCGGGATTTCTCGGAGAGATAGAATCCGTGATATGGAAACCCACAGGAGAACGGGAGTAACCGACCTAGCACGAATAATTAGTACACTTTTTTTTTTTTTTTTTGGGGGCGGGTTACGGTCGGCACACTACTCTCACCACTCCGTCCGGGGTGACAGAGGGGCGTAAGCACGCACACCCGTAACCCACCCGTGACGTCGCCTTCGTCGTTGGGCCAACCACTGGAGCAGAGTGACTTGACGTCAGTGGTTGGCCCGACGGAATACCCCTGAGGAGTACCCTCTCCTCGACCGACGTCCCCCCCTCGGGTAGGATGTCGGTCTTTCCTCACGCGGTCGGCCTCTCGGCGGGTGACGGACTAATTCCCCGATCCAGTCACCCGAAAACGATCCAGTCACCCGATAATTAGCACACTAAGGAAATAAGCCTTGTATTGCGGGGTACTTTGCAAACATGCAATTAACGCAGATGAATCACACCCAGACTCAGAATAACAATTTGTGGATCGCAAAGTATTGTCCTGCGTGGGAATCGAACGCCGTGGCACCGATAGTTGGTATCTTAAATACTACGCCATCTATGCGTCAGTCATATTACCTACATATATTATTATATTATTTTTACATAAATGTCTAATTTTATTTGTGATTGCCTTTTTTTGTGACGATGTCTAAAAAGTCATCCTCTACAATGAGTGCAAATGCATCAAATTCTTAATTAAAGGAAAACATTAAATGCTTATAACTATCATATGCTAATATTGTAGACTGATGAGGAATCAATAGATGCCATGCATAAACTGAATGGTAAACCCATACCAGGCACATTTCCGGTGGTGAGATTTCGACTAAATACAGCATCAAGAGAAGCACGTGCAAATATGCAACAAGAGAGAGAATTCTCCGTATGGGTTGGTGATCTTAGTCCAGAGGTTGATGATTACTCACTTTATAGGGTTTTTGCTGCGAAATATTCTTCAATAAAAACTGCAAAAGGTATGTACTTTGGACTTCTATGAAATAAATACAAATTGGTAAGGAAATAATACCTAAACTACATGACCTATTCAGGTTGGAGGGATCTTTTTTAAATTACTGAAATTTAGCATTTAATATGCTCAATTATTTATAAAACCGATTACGAAGTGAAAAAGTGGAGGGATCTTTGAAAATCCTACACTTGAGGTTACGCAGGGGGGAGGGAGTTAAAAAAGAAGTGATAAATATTTTAACATATAGTATAGGTATGTTGCCTTTCTTTTGGGTAAAGCTGGTCGCAATCCGCCCTATCCGTCTGAGATAACAGAAAGGACGATTCACGATCTTATAGACAATGCCATGTGAGCGGACCATTGGTATGTGATTCTTAACATCACTGATATAGGGAACGTTCCTATTGCTTTAATTTTTAATCATATCTATACCTTCTATTTTCTTTGTTGCTTATGGTGGCAAACGATCAATCAGCACACCTGTGGGTAAGTGTTACTGCCGCCCATGGATCTTTGCAATACCAAGGGTAATAGCTAGTCGGGTATCCAGATATCCAGTTGGGTTTCCGACACTCTCGCCCACCGAACGAAGCGCAACAACATATTGTAATTACTCAGACGTCGATCGTCTGCGAGAGTGTGATACTACCGCGGACGGACCGGTCCATGGCTGTAGACAGAGAACTGTCAACAGCATTGTATCGGATTGAACAGTATAAATAATTAGAATTACTTTCATATTTATTAATTAGATTAATATACTTGTTTATAAAAATAATATGTTTTATAAGCTGTGTGGTAGCGGCTTCAAATACTACAACCCTTACTTTGCTCGTGGATGTCGTAAAAGACGACTAAGAGCCTTATAACGACCTGGGCCAACTCCATCTGATGCCGTTTGGTCAACAATTACATTCCCAGGGAGTATTGACGTCTGGCAGGCGGCCGGTCATAAAAATATTGCCAATAACTTCTACAATATGTACTATAAAAGAAGAGTACACATTGTATCGACTCCAAGTAATTAGGATAAGAGGAGGAGAATGATGAATGTTTTATAACAGAACTGTGAATATAGTGTATAAACTTATAGATTGTGTTAAAAATTTTATGTTAAAAAAATTCAATGACACCCATTCAAATAGTTAAGGATATACTTCAATAAATTACTATAAATGCAATTCGTTACTGCTGCTCTCCTATTTTAATAGCGCAATAATTTATAGACCAAGTAGGTATATTAATAAAGAAGTTTTTGTTCGATTAACGAACATACACACATACATATATATGTATTCATAATGAAGAAGATAGCTTAATAATATTTATTTCAATACTAATATTTTGTACATAATATAGCTACATATATTTCCGTGTATAATATATTGTCACGCAAATATTTTAATTCTTTAAAAATTCATTATGCTATTAACGTTTTTTTTTGCGTTTGGAGACGGCCTAAGAATATAATGTCACCACCTCCATACTTTCCTGTATAAACCGGCTGTGGGATCATAATAAAAATAGGCAGAAGTACCCCCAATTGCGCTCGCCAAACCGCTTGCCAAGTATGGCATTATGTACTTAGGGACGCCAATGTCCGACAATGGATGTTTATAAATTAATTGATGGATAGATAATATATAATTTAGTATTACTTTAAATATTGCAGTAATACTGGATAGTTCTGGTTACACAAAAGGCTATGGGTTTGTGAGATTTGGCAATGAAGAAGAACAAAGAAATGCTTTGTATGCTATGAATGGATACACAGGATTAGGCACAAAACCATTGAAGATTTGCACTGCAGTGCCCAAACCTAAAGGTTCTGCTCCCTCACAGAATGCATCGTCCACCGCTGGATCAACCACATCTTCATATAACAGCGGAACGGTAGGTATACTTTTTGTCGTCCAATTACATGATTTTGCAATTGACATTGACATTTTTGCTGAATTATGTGATATGGCAACAGAAAGTGCTTATCAGCTTGAGCTAAGGGCTAATGTTAATCAAATAATAATACAATAAAGGCCTTAATGAATTGCTCAAATCTATTTTCAATAATTTAAACCATTACTTGAGGGTAGGTAGGTATATAGAAGTGTTTTATATTTTAAAAAAAGAAGAGCAAGATGTTACAAGTATTGTGAAATTTTGAGAACAAAATATTAAATAAGGTCCTTACTCGTTATACAATTGTTTCTTATACTTATTATTATTTTGATTTTGCAGCCCCGTGAAAATATTAACATGTAAACTTGCTTAGCGTTATGCGATTTATATTAATGTAATAATAATCGAAGAACAGTTTGCAAGCCTAATACATCCGTATTTCATATACTCACGTAAAACTATCCACCATATTCATTTTTCTGAACTTACTGCCTAAAATTACAGCTGAAAATAGCTTTCGCTTGCTTCTCTACCGCTATTGAAGTACTTATTGTAGCTATGTTGAAAACGTATAGTTTTTAGCTACAAAATGAGAGGCAGATAAGTATTGAGGCGGATGTTGTTCGTAGGAATACAACCAATACTATGATCCGACGGCATATTGGCAGAATTATTCGGCGTGGTCGGGGTACTACGGACAGAACGAGGCCAGCCAGACTCCGGTAGCTGCGGCGCCAGAGCCCGCACTGCCTACAGCTACACCCGCGGCCAAACCACCAACAGATGACTTGGCGCTAGTTGGTAAGGAATTTTAGATGACCACGGCCTTTTCGATGTTAACAGAGAACAGAATAGACATATTATAGTGCACATTGCTTCATTCTCTCGGCCGCGAGGAATGTCATTTTATCACCTTGAAAGTTGCTTGCTCGTCAGTCATCATAGGCGATAAAAAAAATCCCCGTACCATACACGCAATGAAAATTTAGGAAATGATCAATATATACGATGAATTTGTAAAGATGAATAATGAAACTACGAATTTACAAAGCTCGAGTAGGTACTGATTACAGTAATTTCAGTAGTCCTGTTCAGTAGACACTGATTGTGGCCCAGCTCAATTTATACGGGGTTTCTGGATAAGTATGTAATCTAATGGTGGTAACTAATCACCATAAGCCATACAAACTAATTGCCC
Organism: Lymantria monacha; assembly: GCA_905163515.2. Classification (NCBI taxonomy): domain Eukaryota; kingdom Metazoa; phylum Arthropoda; class Insecta; order Lepidoptera; family Erebidae; genus Lymantria; species Lymantria monacha. The sequence goes on along the minus strand of LR991098.1, from coordinate 11,713,605 downwards.
AATATAAAAATATATAACACTAGCTTCTACCCACGTAAATGTAACTTTCCTAAAATTGAATTAATATACCAAGGGACCATATTAACACGTTTACTGCGGCCAAATATCACCTGCGAATATCATAGCGGGCGGATCGCTACACGACAATAGTGCGCGGCCGCGCGGCGGTTTTTGAGTAAACAGAAATACCTATTATTATAGAAAAGCCTTTGTTTGAAAACAAAAATGCATAATACTCGCATCTGGAAATTCATAGTCCTTTGTTTTAATTGTGGTACTGTCATAGAAAGATACCGGCGACTCCGGCGTTTTGTGTAACAGCTGCAGCCATAATATTTTTTTGTAACAATTGACCATATGAAACATGGAACATTTTTCAATATATACAATAAGATTCTACAATAAAAACACTATAAAGCACACCGCATTTTTTAGTTACACCTTTTTAGATGTACCTACTAATTATCTTAAAAAATTAAACACAAACGATTATTGCAAATATTTTTTAGAAATAATATAATTGTATATTTCGTTACAATAACATCAATTTCTATTTAAATAAGGTAAGCCGTATCTTATTTAAACTTAAGATCGGTAGATAGTCTTTATTTAACTATCATTACGAATTAAATGACATGTATTAATAATAAATTAATAGCAATGAAATACTTAACTAAAAAATATTAAGTACGTAACTTAATATTTTTTCTTAAGCACACCCTGCGCGCCGCACTAGTTTAGCGTAAAATAAGTACGCACGGTGTTTGATTTGCCGCGCGATGCAATGAAAACACGACAATGGTGATTTGACGCATCACGCGTTGTCTGCAGGAACGCGACAATTGTGTTTGGCCGCAGTGCACGTGTTAACGGTCGGTACGGGATAAAAGTATACTATGAAAAATCCAGAAAATAGCCTGCACATAAAGATTTCTCCATATTTTCATAGAAAGATAAGATTTAGGATAATATTTCTTCATATTTTCACAGAACATAAACGAATTGTCGACATAGACCAAATGAACCAAGAATTCCTTGATCCAGAGCTGTCACTGTGGGATAGTTTGGAGGCGTCACAATGGTTCCCACATGAAGTTGTAGAAGCGCAATAATTTAACTTAAATAATATAACTGTAAATAAATGCAACTCTTTATATATATAGCCTTTTAATTACCCACAATATATCAGTAAAGAATATGTTTGTTCACATGGCGGCGGTTTGAATCTGTCACTACTTCTTAAGTGCACAAAGTGGCTAAGCTGGGAGGGGCACACTTAAAACATTACTTTTTTTTACTGACCGTCGCGCCGCCTACAGACTGGTTGTACAAACTTAGCTGCTGCCATTTTGTCCCGTCTGTCAAACGTTTGAGAACTGAGAATTGTTATTTTTTGTTTTTTTTTTTTTTTTTTAATTCTTTATTTTAGAAAGGGTTTAGTCAAGCTGACTATGCCACCCCCATTGGTACATACACAAAACTTACAATCTAATTGAGACCCTTATCAACCATTTTGTACAATAGTATAGCCTGTTCCGATGCAGGTGAGGCGAGTATATTATTACATTTACCAAGTTCGTACGTTCTTAAACCTAAGTTGCCCCTTTCGGTTTCATTTCTAACACACTCCATGAGTACATGATATACGTCTTGAGTTTTGTTACAATCAGGACAATTAGGAGAAGCCATTTTACCCATTAGATAGGCAAAGCTATTTAAGGGAATGTGACCTGAGCGAAGCCGAAGAGCTTTGACTATATCGGTCCGACTCATGTTAGCTTGATCTATCCATGAAAAATTGGTTAAATTAGGTTGGATTGTTCTGTACCAAATACCCTTTGTGAGCGACCTCTTGTCAAAGTATTCTCTCCACATCTCTTTACTTTTGATTTTTATTATATACAAGAGATCGCTAAAAAAGGGTAAATGATAAGTGGCAGTGCCGTCCTCTAAAGCTTCTTTTGCCAAACGATCTGCTGTTTGATTGCCTATCAAACCAACATGAGACGGTATCCATTGTAGTGTTATATTTTTATTTTTAGAATCTAAATTATGTAGTGCCTTTAGAATAGAGTAGGCTACTGGAGTACCTCGATAGTTTGAAGTGCATCTGGACAAATGTTGAAGGGCACTCTTTGAGTCCGTAAATATCACAAACGAATCATACGACAAAGATTCGACATATGCTAATGCTTCTCTGATAGCAATTAATTCCGCATACATGATTGAAATATTTGTTCTTATATTCAATTTAATTGACGAATTTGTATGGGAATCAAAAAATGCCACTCCAATTCTGCCACCAGATTTAGATGCATCTGTGAAAATAGTATAAAATTTTGAGTAATATTTTTGCATTAACTCCAGACATATCTGTTTTAATTCACTAATATTGTAAGAGTTTTTATTATGAATAATTTGCTTTATATTAGGTTTAATTATATGAGAAAAATCCATATTGCTGATCCATGTGTCAAAGGAAAACATTTCTAATTGAGGACTAACGTGAATTGGCATTAAATCTAAGCGTTCGTGTATTTTCGTTAACAATGCCTTCTTTTTTCTTCTCCAATAAGGATTTTGGCAGAGTATTTGTAGTTCACTTATTGTGGAAATAATATTCTCGTCGGAGCGTGATTTTAATTTAAGCCAATACTTCCCACCAAGATACTGTCTGCGACACTCTAAGGGCTCAATATGCAATTCGTTCTGCATAACGTGAATAGCAGTACTCTTAATAAATCCACCGATTTGCCGCATACAGATATTTTGAATTTTATCTATTTTCCTTAGTTGATTATCGCTAGCATTGTCAAAGAGAAAACTCCCGTAATCCAATCTGCTACGAATAAGACTTATGTATAAACGTCTGAGATGTTTAGGATGAACTCCCCAGCCCGGGCCTGCCAATATCTTAAATATATTAAGTAGTTTAGAGATTCTGTTGTTAAGTTCATTTATGTGTTTAGACCACGATAGTGATCTGTCCAACCATAGACCTAAATATCTTATATTATCTACCACTGGAAGAGATACTCCGTTGATTTCCAGATTCAGATGCCCTCTCAAAGTTCGGGGCTTAAACACACAGATTTTACTTTTTGATGAAGAAATTTGAAGGCCAATACTCTGTAACAATCGCGTTAATTCGTTCAAAGCTGATTGCATTTTTTCGGCAGTTGAAGTTACGTTAGCTGCGGTAGTAAATAATACAAAGTCATCGGCATACTGCGAGATGAACACATTCTTAATATTTTTACAAATATAGATGGTAGCAACATTAAAGAGCAAAGGGGACAAAGGGTCCCCTTGTGCTAAGCCTTGGGCTGCATATCTAGTCATGTCTAAATGATCCCGAATCGTAAGATGTCTAATTTTGAGAAAGTTCCAAATATATGTACAAATTTTAGTACCTACACCCAAATTATCCAGTATTTGTAATAAGTATTTGACGTTAACGTTATTATATGCATTATCGATATCGATAAAACACGCTGTTGTTACTTGCTTTTTCGAAAACCCTATTTGAATTCTAGATACTAGATGTGTTAAATTGTCCATAGTCGAGCGACATCTTCTGAAACCCGTAGTATTGGGAGTGAAAAGGTTATTTTTCTCTATAAACCACTCTAATCTATACATTAGAATGTTATGAAAAATTTTGCATACACACGATAACATGGATATCGGACGTAGAGATGTACTATTATTAGACGCAAGACGAGATTTAGGTATAGGAACAACAGTAATATCTCTCCACTGAATAGGAACATAACCGGATGATAAAATCTTGTTATAGATTAGAATAAGTGTTTGTACCGCATTTAGGGGTAGATTTTTAATCATAGAATATGATATATTGTCGCGTCCCGGTGCGGTATCTTTAGATTTAAGACATTTATTAAATTCTGATATAGTGATAATAGTTTCCAATGAAGGGTTATTCTTTACAAAATTTGGATTAGACTGTGAAACAAAATCAGGTGTTAAATTGCACAATAATTCACTGGCTATTTTTTTATCAACAAACCCTTGATTTTGTTTATATCCTTTTAGCCATTTCATTTTCTGCCATACTAAATTTTGAGATGTTGAGTAATCTAGAGAAGTGCAAAATTGGTTCCATGCTTCATTTTTAGCAATGCGTATTGATTTTTGTGCCACTTGAATTTTTTCTTTAAGAATAGTAAAATTAGTTGGGGTTGGATTTCGTCTAAATTTAGACAATGCTAGTCTACGCTCGGCAACCAGTTTAGATAAAACTGGGCTCCAGTATGGTTTTGGGGAAAATTTAGTGTGTGGGTTAGGATTAATTTTTATATCAGGTATGCATATGCCTGCTACTGTATTAATATTATGAATAAAATTATTGTAATCATTTTGAAGATCTTCTGAAAATTTGAAATCTGAAAAAATATCGCTTAGTAGTGAACTATATGCTGACCAATCAGCATTTTTAAAGTTTCTTTTGAATACTGGCGGGGACTTAGTAGTATTAGTAGATATTTTAATAATTCTATGATCGCTGCCTAATGTTTCATTTAAAACGTACCAGTCTAGTGCCAAAGCTATATCTGATGTTACGAAAGTAATATCAGGAGACGACTTTAATACTATACCATCTTGTATCTTTACACGCGTCGGATCACCATTGTTTAAACTAATTAATTGACTGTCCAAAGCGGCTTCAAAAATTTGGAGTCCTCGATAATTTGTTTTATATGACCAAGACACATGATGACCGTTAAAGTCACCAATAATTAAAGTTCTACTAGTTAAAATCGAAAATAATGCTTCCCAGTCGTCTTGTGTTGTTCTAGCAGACGGAGGGCAATAGACGCAAATAATATTTTCTAACATGGCACAGTTAAAAATTTTAATACCGACTAGTTCAATATTTGAGTTTGCAATTTGAATATCTACATATTGAGATTTTATAGATTTGTGTGATAAAATTGCTACCCCGCCGTAACCATCTCCTCGATCCTTACGAAATATATTATAATTATTAATTTTTACAAGATTATGATTATCTAGCCAAGTTTCACATATACCAGCAATATGAATTCTTTCTAGTCCTAATAAGCTTTCAAGAGTAATCAATTTTGGCTTAAGAGACTGAGCGTTCCATTGCATAATATTTAATTTTGTAAAATAATTTTTATTAGCCATTGATGTAATCAAAAATGCTTTTTAATACAGGCCAATCTGAAAGATTCTCAACTACTACCAAAATTAACCACTCTACACAACATCTAGCAATCATTTTGAATTTAACACCTAAAGGAGCCCTCTTAAGAAAAATTATTTCATTTAATCTTGACAATAATTCATCAAAATTGACTTCTCGTTGTGTTTCTATATTTTGTCTCCTTCTCTTACCGCTACTACCACTTTGCTCCATGTTTTCTTCATTTCTCTCTATATCTTCCTCATTTCTCCCCTGATCAGATGTTTCACTAGGACAGCCCTCCTGCATATAATCCGAATTAGAAATATATTCCTTATCGCTTGAGTTATGTTTAGAAACGCGTACTGATGATTTAGGCGTCGTATGTTTAGAAAAGGAAATTGTCGATTTCGCTACATTTGCAAAACTTTTATTCGGCTGTACTTTGGTGATTGATATTTTTCCATCTGGTAATGGACAAGATTGGTATTCCATGGGGTTCTCTCTAATTTCTACAGGTGGAGAGGGTGGGACATACATCATAGTGGCTTTCTTGTACGTGCAGTTAAATTCAGCCATAATGTCTCTTATCTTTTTTTCTTTTGCAAAGGCAGGGCAACTTTTATTTAAGGCCATATGATTTCCTTTACAATTAATGCATGAGTAACTTGTGGTATCACAGTTAGCATGCCAATCGCTACATTTTGGGCACACAATTTTTTTGGAAGGACATATTTTCGCTGAATGGCCAAATCTCCAACACCGTGAACACTGTGTCACGGGAAACACAAAAGGTTCTACTTTGATCCTTAAATTGTTAATATAAATGTATGGTGGCAAACGTGGGCCCCTAAAATCCAATCGAATCGCTTCACTTGGTATCCATAGGTCCTCCTCACAAGTACTAATTGAGTTTCTTTTTTTGAGACGATAAATTGAGATCAATTGTGTCTCTGAATCACCACAGGTTATATTACTTCTTATATCATCCATTGAAATATCCAAATCAATATTTTTTATTACTCCATACGATACACTTTTTATCATATCTCTCTGAAATCTCCAACCCTTTTCTTCCAGATCTTTACAATTCTCTAATACCATGGCACTCGTTTCGTCAGCAAACTCCATGCGTATCTTAAATTGGTTCAGATATTTAACATTTAACACGTCTTTAATTTTTTTTTCCATTAATAATTTAGCCAAAGCAAATTGTTTTGGTAATTTCTCTTTGGATGTTATATAAACCTGTATTTTTCCACTCTCTTCTCTCCTAATCTTCTGCTTTCGTTGTACCACTGTCCATTCTAAGTCAGTTTCATCATTTTCTTCTCTTACTCTTTTGTGGGTCGGTCTCTCTGCTTGAATTTGTTCTGACTGCATTTCACTAACATCTTGTTGAAACAAAGAATTATCGCTCTCATAGATGTGAGTTATCCTGTCACTAAATAAATAACCACCACTAACCGGTTGATTTTCTTCCTCCATTATAATATGTTATAAGAAATAATATCATAACGAACGTAACAACGGTTCAATAATGCACCGATGTGATCACGATGATAGCACGCGTCTAATGCGTCGTTAACTAACGAACAGGTAAGAAAGTTTATTTACACAGATACGCGTCTAACACGTACGCACGCCGTATCGATACTGTTATTTTTTGTTCATAGTGTAGGTAGTTATTGTCATCGATCTATTTTCGATTATTGATGTACTTTCTGAAAATTATATCAATTTTCATTGTTAAACTTATATTATTATTGTTTCGATATCAGCCGATATGTTTTTTTTTTTATATTTCAGGGTATATCTCATAGTAAAAGAATATTCTGTATAATTACACATACACATGTAGATATATATCACTTCAACTTTAATTCACCGCTTAAACTCTGGGCAGCAGCACTTTCCATACATGCATATTTTATCATCGAGTTGCCACTCTTTTTCAGTTTAATAACTTTACTCTTTGTGGCTAAGTCAAGTTTTAGTACAATATCAGGGGGATGCTTCCTTATTATTTTTTTAAGGTCAAGGCGAAAGTCGTTTATACACACTTCAAAGTATGTAAAATCTAAAAAGTTAATGGACTTAAAAGGTGGAAAACGGACCCGTAGTTTGTGGACTCCCGCCAAACGTGGCAGTTGTTGCATTATCGTACTGTAAGTCCTATTTATTAGTCATAAATGGATGTCGATGATGGATGGAAGAAGAGAGAACTTCGATAGGCTGGTGGATGGGTGAAATAGCTTTCAGCCATTAGTTTTTTTTTAAATTATAGTGAAACAAATCTTTTTTCCAATTGAAAGTAACGAAATGGTCATTACTTTTTCCTGTATGCATAGAAAAAATTGTTTTATAATTTAATTTTTGCTAAGTCAAACAGGTCCCTTATTATAAGCGTCTCGTTTGGCGCTAAATCTTGGGAATGCTATTATGGTACCCTATATTTTTAAATTTGTAGAATATAAAACTAAGCTTCTATTATAAAGGCAATTTCGGCAAAATGCCGTTTTCGCACAATTTCCTGAAATCGGTTAAGCGAAAATAACACTTTGTCCTATTACGATTTACCCACTACACGTTTACTGTTATTCATATTTTTTTAAAACGAAAGGCGATAAAGATAAATAAAAAAGACTATCACTAGATCAATATAGGTACTGATATAATAGTTTTACGGAATATTATGTATAAGCATTAAGGAATGGTGTGCGTTTTGCTTCTGAAAAAGGTTTAAATATTAAACATTTTATTGTTCTTAAGTGAGGTTATCTTTAGACTTAAAACACACAATTATCAAGTCAATGTTATTAAAAAATTAAGTTCTTTAAGAACAGTAAATGATAATATAATAACGATTTAATAGCAGAGCAATAGATATTAATCACAAAACTATTGTTCGTTGGCTTATAACTTCCGTTTACTAATACAATGTTCGCTTATTAAAAGATCACAACTTACATTGAATATATGTATATAATACACGAATACTTTCAAACCATTACATTTCTCGGGGGTATCGTCAGGAGCGGCTCTAGCACATGGAGCGCCCGGGTGCAATCAATAACCTGGCGCCCTCTTGTATCAAAATGCGTGAACAATATGGAATAGGTTGATACAACACGTTCGACTAAACTCCGAACTTCGCTGGAATGGGTTGTCGCATGCTTAGTCTCGTTGTTTTGACACGAAACCAGGTAAACGCGATCGGATTATGAAGTTACAGTGAGCATGGCTACAAAGCAACCTACCCAAACCTGTCAAATAACGCCACCACTACGTTTATAGATGGTTAGGCGCTGCGTTCGGTGTCCTCGCTCCGTGCGCAGTGGAGGCTCTGTTTCCCGAGCGGCTCTCGGCGCCCCCTAACACCCGGCGCCCGGGTGTACCGCACCCTCTGCACTATAGGTAAAGCCGCCCCTGGGTGTCGTAAAAGACGACTAAGAGATTAATATAGATCACGATCACATATTTTAATTGATGTTCTCAGAACAAGTACATTTGTAGGGTAGAGACCAGACAGGCGGTTATAAAATTACTGTGTAACAAGAGTTTTGCGATATGTATGGTGGAGAAGAGTACATTATGTGTCGACCCTAAGTAACTGAAACAAGAGCGGCAAGATTATTTATACGGGATTAAACTAATAATGCATTATAAGTTCGCTGTTTGGATTGAGAGCATTAACAGTAGAGATTGAGTATTCGAATCAGGATCTCAGTTTTACGAATTAATCATTATTCCGATTGTTTATTTATTTTCATTACATATTATTCAGATTTTACGTATACCCGGATTCTCTACGATAGCAATCGAACGGTTAATCGAATTTCCGTTCTATATTCAATTATAGTAGCATTTAAGTATCAATTAAAGCAAAAAAAAAATTTGGATCTTATATTACGAAAAAAATTTGCTATAAAATTTCTTGCAACAGTTAAAATTTTGCTACAAAATATCTAGCCACAGTTTTGTTTCTTCCTTTTCTTTTTTCGTATTGGCAATCGGCTACTTTATGAGCCATTTTGCCAGTGTCAAGTTACAACTTTCTTCACGTTTTTAATATCTTCATGTTAGTTATTATTGTCTGTCAGTAAGTAAAATCGTCGCCATCAACAGTGCTATGGCCACACTGCTAATGGTAAATTTTGATGGAAAACGAAAACGTTGTGAAGCACTTTTATATCATATTCTCCATAACCCACCAGTTCCTGCGCATCACATTACATAAAATGCCGTCAAAATTATCTAATGTAAGTATGTATTGATGCACAATAAAATCGTTTTTGCTCTAAGATATAAATACAGTTTGCTTGAGATCAATTAACAGAATCCGTTAAAAGTGAAATAATACTTACATTTAAAGGTCACAAAGATTTATTCTTTAGTGCAGGGTGTTACGGTTTTTTAAATTTAAAATGCAAACATTAGCTTCATTATCGACATAGTTGTGTTAGATATTTCACTTATTACATTCTACTAGATAATAGATAAACTGCTGCCAAGAAACCAAAAGGTTTTATACTAGAGATGAAACGGATATCCGATAACCATCCGGTATCCGGCTATGTTTTCACTATCTGGCCGGATACCGGATAGTAATTCAGTATCCGGCCGGATTTCAGATAGCAAAATTTAAAAAAAATCTCATAGTTATACGAAAGGCAAAAATACCACACCCCGAGAAATTTGAACCTGACACAATAAACATACCGCGTACCGCGTTATCGTCGCTGTTTAAATGAAAATATTGTCAAATTGGCGATTGTTTTTTTAATGATGACATTTCTTTTCAATTCAAACATAAAACCACAACGACACGCATAAACAAAAACAAACTGACATGCGCGAACACTCGAACGCCCCCGAGTCGTCGCGATCTCCGCTCACGCGCGACAACACCCGAATGCGCGCGCACGAATATTTCCGAAAGGGCCGAATATCCGGCGCTCCGGTCTCGCAGCTTGCCGAATATTTGGTATCCGGCCAAAACACTATCCGTTTCATCTCTATTTTATACTATATAAAACATAACAATGTGATAAATAGAAGCGAATTTCGTAAAAATAGATTATCGCACAACGAGTGTTATACGTAATTGCTGTGGTCATTGCGACTGCTGAGATAACAATGGTGATTGATGTAATGTCCATGTTATTAACATTGATATTATTATTAATACCACGGGACGACGTGGCTGTTTAACAAAATAATAACAGTTCAACGAAATAATAACATTAAATATTTAGGTACTAGCTAGTTTTATATCTATAACGACTGTAGTATACAAGCATATCTAACAATAAGTTTCAGTAACATATCTGTAAGAAAAGGAAAAATCAAAATAAAACTACATCACGACATCATTGTCATTGTCACGCAAACATTTACTTTGGATATAATGACCGCGACATATAAATAAAAAATCACATGATTCTTTTAAAACGAGTATGCCATGGAAGATATTTTTGTTGTTCTTAATTATCAGATCAATCTTCCTCATCAGTAAGCATCTCATAGAAGCCAATTTTAGGCAGCTACACTTAAATATAAATTCAAAATATACCTATATACACTGACGTATTTCTAAATTTCCTTATTATAAATATCAGTCAACTCAGTCCAGCCTAAAGCAAGTTTTAGTATATTAGATATAAAAATCTATCAACTTTAATATTTAATAAAGACCTCGGTACCAGGGATGCTCGGAATTGAAAATATTTTCAAAATCGAATCCGATATAAAATTTCGATTAGTATCTACACGTTATGTTGTAGTATCAACCTAATGTTAGCCTAGAAAAAAAAATACTCGATAATTCAAAACCGAATAATGTAATTATCGTTTTTGAATCTCCTAAAACTTTTATATTCGTAACTTTCGGCTATCGTACAAGCCAAAATAATAATATTTGAAATAAAGCTATTTTTGTTTCTATCACGTTTGTATTTGATTTTTAATTGTCCGACGTTTCGAACACTATAGCGTTCATGGTGACGGGAAGACCATGACCATATGACCTCTTGTGAGCATGAACGCTGTAATGTTCGAAACGTCGGGAAATTAAAAATCAAATACAAACGTGATAGAATCCATATAAATAGTTTTATTTCAAATGTATAATACTCGCGTAAACATCAGAAATCATTGTAATTTGATATCCCAAATAATTTGATAGTTGTATCTGAAAGCAGTATGCAGCGTCCATTAATTACGCGAGGCATTTTTGAGGATTTTTTGATTCCCTCTCCCCCTTGGTGAGATGTCGTAAGATTTTTCACGATCATCTCACGTGAGATTATTCAAAACTTGTACTTGGGTATAAAAGTTTTTATTTTCATTTAACTTAACTTTCACGCAGTTTTACACCATTTTCTGCAAACAAAATTACGTGATATTTGTCTAGACCCCCTCTCTCCCAAGTGAGATTTAGTAAGATTCGGCTCGATCCCTTCCCCCTGAATACCTAACGTAATTAATGGACGCCCCTATACTGTTATTCTAATATCCGTATTCAGATCCGAAATTTCATATCTGTAACATCCCTAATGGGTAGTAGTATAATTTAACTTTACAATTTATACTTTACAGCTGAGTTATAGAATACGAACTATGTCTTTGCCTTTTAGTTGGACTAGGTATAATAACACCGGGCGTAGTGCTTCTACTATCCTGGCTCATTATACTACTAGGAGACGATGCACCCGAAACAGTACTCTTAGGCGTACCTTTCTTCATATAGGATACAACAGAATTTAATAACATCGGTGGCAAGGCAACTGGTGTTAAATTGCCTTCGCCATGGGCAATATAAGTCTGCAACATTTTCTTTGATGGAGAATTTGGATCATTGACGGTTAGTACAACTAATGATCCAGCTTCAATGTTAGCTGGTACTGCGGGCATTTCCTGAGCTTTAGGTGTGTCTATTTTCTTAATTGTTGCCATGTCATTGGATGGCAGTCTAGATTCTTCTGGTGTGGTATTTATTAAAGTTAATTGAGCGAACTGTGAGGTATTTGTTGCAGCAGGTGCGATTGGTAGGAGTTGGGGTGTGAGGACACGAGGGGCGCTCTTTGGATTTTTTCTTCTGGTTCTAGATGTTTGCTGCGCTTTGGACTCGAGATGACGTCGAATAAAGTCGTCAGCGGTAATCCCTTTGCCTTGATCGTAATCTGGTAGCATCGAAGTCTCCATCGCTTTGGCGGCTTTACCTGCAGTATTTATATAATAATATAATTAGCTGTGTGGTAGCGGCTACAAATACTACCAATCCTTGCTTTGCTCGTGGAAGACGGCTAAGAGCTTTATGACGACCTGGGCCAAGTCCATCTGATGCCGCTTGGTCAACAAGTACATTCCCAAGGAGAGTTGACGTCTGGCAGGCGGCCGGTCATAAAACTATTGCCAATAACTTTTACAATATATACTATGAAAGAAGAGTACATATTGTATCGACCCCAAGTAATTGGGATAAGAGTAGGAGAATGATGAAATGATGAATTAGCTAAAAAGCAGTTTTAGTTTTGTAAGATCGTGTTTAAGTGTTGCACTAGTCAATTCCGATTTCCCTGGACTAATTTGACGGTTATTTTTTTATAATTATTGCCTATGGCAATAGACTGTCACGCAGTACATGTAATGGTAATTAAATATCATCATTCAATACCTCGGCAATGTCAAGGTCATAGGATGATGTCCAGCGTAAGGATTGGAGGGAATAAGAATGAGGGCAGTAGAAATGAGGAAGGGGAGTGGAAATGGTCTCCTGAACGAAGCACAATAGCAAATTGTTACTATACAGATGTCTATTTTTTGTAAAAGCGTGTCACTATGCCGGTCATTCCGACCCATTTATAGCAGCAGATAGAAAACTGAGCAGCGCAGCCAACCTCATATGTTAGTTGGACATAAGCTTCCCCAAGAGATGAAGATTATTTTACGCTTGGCAGGCGAGATGGTAATTACAGTTGGTGTATAAGTATTCCTGGAGTTCTGCCTGCCCATTATCTTGGTAATTCCTCAGCCAATAATTACGACTCCCACAGCAAAGTAAAGGGTAGTGATACACATACAACACCTGTAAAGAAAAAAAGAAGAAAAATATATATTCCAATACATACTCTGTTTTATTCGCAGTTCTCTCGCAAGTTTATTCCTTTCTCTTTCTTCTTTGGCCCTCTGCCTCACTCTCTCGGCGTCAGCCTTGGCGCGGTGCTCGGCCGCCTCCCTTTCCGCTGTAAACTCCTCTTCCAGTTTGGTCGCATCCCATTTAGACGAAATTCGAAGCGCTTTGTCAACTTGCGCTGCATTCACTCGTTCTTCTTTCTTGAACTGGATGTCAAGGGATGATTTAAAAAAACATATTTTTTTTTCATAGAAAGAGTAATATAGGAACAAAAGTAGAGAAATAGTGGTAGGAACACGCTGTGGACAGTTCTCTGTCTACAGCCGCGGGCCGCTCCGTCCGGGGTAGTACCACACTCTCGCAGAAGATCGACGTCTGAGTAATGGCAATGTGTGCGCTTCGTTCGGTGAGCGAGAGAGCCGGCAGCCCAACTGGGTGGGTTTGGTGTTTGTATAGGTAGGCAGCAGCCTAGCTATACCCCTGCTATTGCAAAGGTCCATGGGCGGCAGTGAAACTTACCATCAGGTGTGCTGTCTGCTCGTTTGCCACCATAAGTAATAAAAAAAAGTTAATAATGTTTTTGAAGTTAATAAAGTATTTTGACCAACATTATAATAATGTAGCTCTATGTGGTGATTGGTTAAGAATACAATGTCACCACCTCTTACATTCCTTTAGGAATCAGGAGTTTTTCATCTCTTGCAGTAAAATCTGTTTACTTTCGATGGTTTTTACGATGATGTGTGCATTCCTACTCTAGCACTCGTGTCCAAGTGGTGCTAGAGTCTAAGTGAACATATTCATACTATGTGATATGTTCAAGGGGAAGGAAGAGGTCTTTAAACATACTACCCTTGAACAAGTTTTGAACATTTCCTCATACTACGAGTGGTTACCGGTTAGGGGGTTAAAAATTGTAAAAAAATGGGTCTGGTGATGAGGTACCCTAACCTGTTTAGTTTACTCACCTTAAGTTTCAAATCCCGCCTAGTCCTGCCAGGAAAGAGTCTCTCCATGAGCATGAAGTCAGTTCCGAGAGCGGCGAGCGCTCTGTAGAAACGAACAGTCTCAGCATCAGGCCAGTCCGCAGTACGCGGAGTCCGCTTATACCGACCCGAAGTAATACCACTCCAAGAACCTTCCACCACTACTGATGATGATACTTTACGAGTAGCAGATTGTTTTATCACCTGGTAATATAAATTATTTATTTATATAAGGCTCATCTACGACAAAAACACTAACATATGCTAAGATCATTCCAGTGCCTTAAAACTAGTGTTTATATCAATTACAGATGTGCACAACATTTAGGAATATATTACAATGCGTAAATTAATGTTAGAGATAAAAGAAAAGTATTAATTAATTATCTAATAAATAAAATAACGAGTAGAAATAATTAGAAGGTAAGTAAAATCTAAGATAAGTATGTAGTTAGTTATATAGAAAAATAATTTATAATATAAGTAAGATGTAAGTAATGCGTAAAAATTAGGGACTAGAATTTGTAAAATATGCATAATATTATAAAATAACCATATTTCCTAACTAATCAATGAAGTGAACCTATAAGAGATATAGCAATAGTACTAATAATAAAAAACTATAAATTAAGTAACTTGGGGGGCATAGTCCAGAGCGTGCTCGTTCGCGTCCCCTGCCAGTCTAATTAGACTGCTAATCCGGCTCGAAATGCGTACCGCAATGCGGGTTAGGGCGTCCCCCGGAGGCGACGCGTACCGACCCGCCCCCGTCGGTACGAACTTCGGCAGTTGCGGCGATGGGGGCCGCCACCCATCACGCCTTGCCCAGTCAGGCGAGTCGAGGAGAGCAGAGTGCCGGGTGGGCACGTGGAATGTAAGAGGTTGTGTGGAAAGTAAGTTGCACGAGCTGATATCCGTCATGGCGGACAAACAGCTAGACGTGCTCTGTGTAACAGAGACCAAGCGAAGGGGCAGCGACGCCTGCGATCTTCCTGGTGGCGGGATGGCTCTGTGGTCTGGTGTACCACAGAGCGATCGAGCCAGCATGGGGGTAGGAGTACTGCTGTCCTCTCGCTTGGCCTCAGGTGTGAAGGATTACGGAATGTATGATCCCAGACTTCTTTGGGTCCGTATAAAACTTGGTGTCACCAAGGTATTCATGGTTGTAGCATATGCTCCCGTAAGATCCTCGGTGGCATCAGACCTAGAGAAGTTTTGGGATAATGTTAGGGAAGTTCTGGATATGGCAGAAACCAGTGAACGCGTGATTGTATGCGGAGATTTGAACGGATGGGTGGGGACCAAGCGTCCCGACTATGAGGACGTACTTGGTCCATTTGGTGATAAGAGAGTGAACGACGCAGGTAGGCTCATAGCGGATGTATGCATGGAGAGAAACCTTATTGTGTCAAACACATTTTTCCAACATAAGGACATCCATATGTATACATGGAGAAGGAATGAACAGAAAAGTATAATAGATTTAATTTTGGTAGACAGTCGCCTCCGAAGCAAAATATTGGACGCAAGAGCCTACAGGGGCCCCACAGTCGATACGGACCACTATCTCGTTATTGCGAGATTTAGTGGTCTGTTCAGAAAGTGGAGGCACTGGCGAGAGCGTGTCCACTTCGGAGGGCTTGAAAGAATAAAGGTTGAAAGGTTGCAAGAAGAGTGTGTAAGAGAAAAGTATGCAGAGGGTGTCCGAGAACGGCTGACGATGGCAAGCCAGCCGCAATCGGACATTGAAGAATGCTGGAGAGTATTGAAAGAGAGCATGGTAGACAGCGAAAGAAGTATGTGGAAGTTCAAAGAAGCATAGAAACACAAATGGTGATGCATGGTGGGATGCGGCAGTGGCAGCTTCCGTAGAGCAAAAGAAGAAAGTGTGGCTGGACTATGTCTCTTCTTTGAATCTGAATGACAGTATGACTGAACAGAAGAAAGAAATATATCGGCAATGTAAGAATGACACCAAGGCCTTAGTGAAAGAGAAACGTGATAGAGCAAGTATGAGTGCAGAAGATAGGCTGACTAAAAACTTCGAGGGTAACACCAAACTCTTTTGGAGGGAGGTGAAGAAGTCTCGGGGTGGTTGGTCAGCCTTCAGAATGAATAAAATAAGGTCTAAAGGTGGAGACATTCTTACACAAACACAAGACGTGTTAAGCCGATGGAGTGAATATTTTGGCGAT
This sequence comes from Lymantria monacha, assembly GCA_905163515.2. Lineage (NCBI taxonomy): Eukaryota > Metazoa > Arthropoda > Insecta > Lepidoptera > Erebidae > Lymantria > Lymantria monacha. The sequence goes on along the minus strand of LR991098.1, from coordinate 11,697,117 downwards.
ATGTATGCGGATGCTACGGTTGGCGCCGGTGTCGCATGTGGTCTAGTAGATCAACATTCGGCGACGGCGTCCTCCGATGGCATCAGTATGGATGAAGTTGAATGGGCGATAAGAAGTTTGAAAAATGGTAAGGCAGCGGGCATTGATATGGTGTCTGCCGAGATGATCAAGCTTGGCGGCTCCTGTGTCCGGGAGGCGTTCCTGTTGCTCCTCAATTTATGTTGGAGCTCGGGGATGGTTCCCGGAGACTGGAATAGCGCAGTTATCGTGCCTTTGTTTAAAAATAAGGGTTCACGTTATGACTGCGCAAATTACAGAGCCATAAGCTTGACCAGTTTGGCAGCAAAAGTGTATGGTAAAATTATTGAAAGGAGAATGAGGATGGTGTCCGATGGTTTACTGTGTGAGACACAAGGAGGTTTCAGGAGTGGAAGGGGATGCATGGATCAAGTGTTCTCTCTGCGCAACATTGTGTAGAAGCATCTGGCCCTAGGTCAGAGGGTTTTCTGCAGTTTTGTGGATCTGGAGAGAGCATTTGACACGGTTGTACGAAAGGAACTTTGGAACATTTTACCGGAGTATGGTATTAACGGTAAACTGCTGCAGGCTGTGCAATCCAGTTACATGGCCTGTAGAGCCTGTGTGCGGCTGGATGATGGAATGTCGCCTTGGTTTGACGTCAATATCGGCGTTAAGCAGGGCTGCGTTCTATCAGCCAGGCTGTTTATCATATATCTGGATAAATGTCTCCAAAGGTTGAACGATGTGAATGTGTGAGTCCAGATGGGTGACTCAGTGGTCTCTGCTCTGCTTTATGCAGATGATGCAGTCCTGCTGGCACAGTCAGCGACTGACCTGCAGACCCTAGTCAACACAATGACAGAAGATTGTAAGAAAAGGGGTCTACGCGTGAATGTGAGCAAAACCAAAATAATGGTCTTTGAAAGAGATGAAGCCAGAACAGATGTAAGAGTAACAATAGGTAATGATGTACTAGAGCAAGTGGATGAATTTGTATATCTTGGATGTGGATTTAGCCGAGATGGACGGTACACAACTGATATAGAGCGAAGAGTGAATGCGGGAAATAGAGTGAACGGAGCGTTGGGGCAACTTCTCGGCGGCCACCACCTCAGCCAGAAGGCACGTGTAGCAATACATAACGCAGTGCTTGTCCCAACATTACTGTATGGAAGCGAGAGTTGGGTATGCAGAAAAGAGTATGAAAGTAAAATTAATGCGGTCGAAATGCGATTTCTTCGGAAAATCTGTGGAGTTAGGTTGACCGACCGCATTCGTAACGACGACGTAAGAGAGCGAGTAGGTATGAAAGAGAGTATTGGTGTAAAGATGCGAAAGGGAATGCTCCGATGGTTCGGACATGTGGAAAGAATGCCGAACGAACGTCTGGTTAAGAAGATATACAATGCGAAAGTGGAAGGATGTAGGTACCGAGGGAGACCGAGACTAACCTACCTAGACCAGATCGGTCAGGTACTGAAGGAAGGTGGAGTCAAGAGTCTCCGAAACCGGCGAGCGTGTATGAAGAGAATTATGAATGTTGAGGAAGCGAGTGAAGTATGCAGAGATAGAGTTCTCTGGCACTCTGTTCTCTCTGCCTACCCTGCAAGGGATATGGCGTGATGATATGTATGTAAGTAACTTTTTTTCAAATCTTGTAGGCTGATCGTGGAAAATATCAAGTAATTATATATGAAATTATTAGGTTCATACGAGCCACCTATTATTACGTTCATATTAGCCGTTATTTATTGAAACAACTTCATAAATAAATGCATAGATGGCGTAGTGGTTCAGATACCAACCTTCCGTGCCAGTGCCATAGGTTCGATTTCTACGCAGGACAATACCATGTGCGATCTACAAAGTGTTCTTCCGAGTCTGGGTGTAATTTGCCCGCATTAATTATATGGATGTAAAGTCCCCCGCAACACAAGAATTGTTTCCCTTGTGCAGGGTAGTATTTATAAGCCACCGAAGACAAAGATCGCGTACCGGTGGCCCGCTCGCACGGCGAAGAGAGGCGTTTTGCAGGGTGGATGTATGGGGTTGCGCGCCGCCTCTTCCGTCGCCATGGACCGATTTGGCGGGGCGCCGCCACTCCATAGCCCACCGCAACATAAAAAAAGAGTGGTATTTAAAAAAAAATATATTTATCAATGCCTTTTGAATAGCCTTGATGGTGTTTATCATTTACTTATTTGGAGAGGGTAGTCCTCAGGGGTATTCCGTCGGGCCGACCACTGACGTCAAGTCACTCTGCTCCGGTGGTCGGCCCAACGACGAAGGCGACGTCACGGGTGGGTTACGGGTGTAAAGCGTGCTTACGCCCCTCTGTCACCCCGGATGGAGTGGTGCGAGGAGTGCGCCGACCGTAGCCCACCCCAAAAAAAAAATCATTTACTTATTTAAGCAAAATCATGAAAGTGAGAAGATCTATATGTCTTATTTTCTCAAATTTGCAAGAAAAAGAGCTTAAGCGACTGTTATATTGCGTACTTATGCGTTATTCGTCACACACTTTTCATTACAAACTCATCATTACTCGGCTCTTATCACAGTTATTTGGGATCGACACAATACGTCCTTTTCTTCCACACAAACCTATCCGACATCATCCCTGCATTCACTCTCTATCCATATCATGTTTCACGCAATACATTCATCTTTTCTTCGGTTTTCCTTTACCCCTAAAGCCTTCAATATTCATACTTAAAACTTTCCTCACAACATTACTTTCATCCCGTCTCATTACATTTCCATACCACGTCAGGCTTTTGAACTTTTTATTTCAAACTGTAACTGACGAATACGCGTAAGTACAGTAACCGATGATAAATAATGCACATAGATTTTTGGAAAGATCAAGTATCCTTTTCAATAGCATACCAAGCTCTGTTCGTCTAGTACAATCTCGCCGTTCGGTCCCAGTTTGATTTGCGGCACGGGCGCTGCGTCCGCCACAGGCGGATCATCTGGGTTCTCTTCTGGTTGTGGGGCAGTTTTCTGTATCGATTCCACCTTTTCATTGGCTTCTTTGGCATTTAGTTCATCTTCATCTAGACTGAAAAAAATAGATAGGACTTTTAATCGATTGGCAATTCATTTAAGCGATTTGTTTACTAAAAAAAAAAAAAAATAAACAAAATACGAGGGGTACTATTTATATTTCGGGAATAGGAAAAAATAACAAACATTTTTAAATGAAAATGGCTTTATTGTTTTTCAAAATATTCACCCTGATGATCAATACACTTTTGCATACGTTCAAACCATTTGTCATAACAGTTTTTCCATTCCTCTTGAGACACCTCCAAAACATGGTTTTTGAACGCTTCAACGGCTTCCTCAGCGCTCGTAAATCGTTGACCACGCAGTTTACCTTTGATAGTCGGGAACAAAAAGAAGTCATTGGGTGCCAAATCAGGGCTGTACGCAGGATGAGTCATCAATTCAATGTTTTGACTGCTCAAAAATTCATTTGTTTGACGAGACGTGTGACAACTCGCATTGTCATGATGGCGAATGATTCGTCTTCGGCGGTTGGTTTTACGAATTTCTCCGAAGACTTCCGGCAAACAAATGGTCGTGTACCACTCAGAATTAACCGTGCTACGTTCCTCAAGCGGAACAGTGGCCACATGACCCATTTGGCCGAAGAAACAAGCGACCATCTGCTTCGCTGTGCTTCTTCCATGAACAACTTTTGTTGGATTTCGTTCGTCTTGGAATACCCACACGGTCGACTGCTGTTTTTATTCCGGCTCATACGCATATATCCATGATTCGTCACCTGTCACGATTTTATACACGTCTTTTGAAGCACCACGGTCGAACTTTTTAATTATTTTCTTGCACCAATCGACGCGAGCCTTCTTTTGAGCGATTGATAAATTATGGGGTATCCAACGAGAACAATTTTTTTTTACAACCAAGTGTTCATGCAATATCGAATGTATTGAAGTGGAACTAATGTGCAAGGATGCCTCTATCTCACGATATGTCACATGACGATCTTGCATTATCAGTTCACGCACTGCGTCGATGTTTTGTGGCCCAACCACCGATTTTGGACGACCTTCACGGAATTCATCAGCGACCGAACTACGACCACGATTGAATTCACTATACCAGCGGTATACTGTGGTTTTTGATGGTGCTTTATCGCTGTACAAAGAACAAAGTTCATCGACACATTCTTGTTGAGATAATCCACGTCGAAAGTTGTGAAAAATAATCCAACGAAAACCTTCTTTCGAAATTTCCATTTTTTTGCCAAATTGATTTACTTAACTCACTGTAAATAAAACAAATAGCACTTGTACATCAAAACGTTATGAGTACGTTTATGCTAAAAAATGTCAAAATTTATTATGGTGTTGCCAGATTTTAGCTATTGGCATTAGTGTTGCCAGTTCCCGAAATATAAATAGTGCCCCTCGTACTAACTAGTGTCTGATGACTGCACAGATAGCGTAGTAGTTAAGATGTCGACCTTACGTGCCAGCGCCTTGGGTTCGATTTCTACGCAGTATAATATTTTGTGCGATGCACAAAGTGTTGTTCTAGAATCTGGGTGTAATTTGTCTGCGTTAATTGCATGTTTGTAAAGTCCTCCACAATACAATGATTATTTCCTCAGTGCAAGGTGGTGGCTTTTTTTTTCAAAAGGAAAAGAACCGTGTTTTATTTAGAATTTTGCTCTATTCCTATAGTTTCCATAATAGGAAGGAAAATTGACCTATTACACCATGCTGGTCAGACGTATTGGTAAAGGGTTTTGTTTCGAGTTTTCTTTCTCTTGCATTGATGTTTTATATCCCTTAGTCGTCTCTTACGATCACCCGCGGGTAAGATAGGTCGTGATTCGTATTACTCCGTCACCACTATGAAAATGGTGTGCAAAATATTCTAACTCATTGGAAATAAAATTGTTTTTATAGATTTTATCGCGTTTGTGATCAAGGAAGGACTGAGGTGTCTCACGTCCAATAATTCATCGATATTATAGAGGTCTTTATCTATCCGCTACAGTATTACTTATAAATTAAGCCAGTACAAAAAGAAAATAATTCTTTATAAAACAATAATATGTTGTTTTTGCTCAATTATTACTAAACATTTATTATATTATGAGTATTTATTAATTTAAATCTGACAAATCGAATAAACTAGCACCAGATCGGAAAGCGACCACACTGAGAAAGATCTGACAAAAAATTAGAGGCCATAGTAATAATTAATAATAATCCTCAGCTCATATATATCCCATTTTTAGGATTAAGCCACTTCCATAATAGGAGTGAAAACCTACTATGCAATGCTGGTCACAGGGGTTGGTGTAGGGTTCGAGATTTTGTTCTCTTGCTATGCGTATTTTATTATCCTTTAGTCTCATTTAGAGACAACCACTGGCAAGATAGAGGATGGTGAATTCTATTCTGACTCCTTCACCGCATGAAAAATTTTTAGTTCAACTAAGATTAAATATTTACTTACACAATAGGATTTGTTGTGGGGTTGTAGAAGATAAGATCGTACATGGTGAGAGCGCTAGACTTGGCCGTCTCACGACGGCGCCGCATCGCTGCCATTCGACGCGACGTCTCTTGCCGTCTACATCTACAAAATAACGTATTAATTATTTATATCTTCTTAAAATATATCAAAATATCGAATCACATAAAGTGTACTTGTGAAAAAGAAAGTTTTAAAAATGTACATACATACATACATATCATCACGCCATATCCCTTGCAGGGTAGGCAGAGAGAACAGAGTGCCAGAGAACTCTATCTCTGCATACTTCACTCGCTTCCTCAACATTCATAATTCTCTTCATACACGCTCGCCGGTTTCGGAGACTCTTGACTCCACCTTCCTTCAGTACATGACTGATCTGGTCTAGGTAGGTTAGTCTCGGTCTCCCTCGGTACCTACATCCTTCCACTTTCGCATTGTATATCTTCTTAACCAGGCGTTCGTTCGGCATTCTTTCCACATGTCCGAACCATCGGAGCATTCCCTTTCGCATCTTTACACCAATACTCTCTTTCATACCTACTCGCTCTCTTACGTCGTCGTTACGAATGCGGTCGGTCAGCCTAACTCCACAGATTTTCCGCAGAGATCGCATTTCGACCGCATTAATTTTACTATCATACTCTTTTCTGCATACCCAACTCTCGCTTCCATACAGTAATGTTGGGACAAGCACTGCGTTATGTATTGCTACACGTGCCTTCTGGCTGAGGTGGTGGCTGCCGAGAAGTTGCCCCAACGCTCCGTTCACTCTATTTCCCGCATTCACTCTTCGCTCTATATCAGTTGTGTACCTTCCATCTCGGCTAAATCCACATCCAAGATATACAAATTCATCCACTTGCTCTAGTACATCATTACCTATTGTTACTCTTACATCTGTTCTGGTTTTATCTCTTTAAAAATATAATTAGATTAAAAAAAATGTGGAAGGAAAACAAAATATTGCATCAAAACCACACATTTTGTGCTACATACAGGATGGAAGGGGACCGCTGCCGAAAACAAAGACAGATAACCCTACTAATCCTACTTGTAATGATAGGCTAGAAAAAAAAAGCAATTCGGAAGAAAAAATATTTTTTTTTCACCTCGCGACGTCCTTGAACTCTTGAACATATGATGGTGAGTTTGAATAGATTGCGTCTTTTCACATCTGAGTAAAGTTACGTATTTTTTATGGAATTATCCTTACATGGCATTGTCCTAATACGACGGAATGTGAAAAACTTAAAATTCGTTGTGAAAAAATATTTTTTTTTCATCCGAATCGATTTTTTTCTAGCCTATCATTACAAGTAGGACTAGTAGGGTCACCTGTCTTTGTTTTCGGGAGCGGTCCACTTCTCTGCATATACTACAAATAAATACAAATGTCCCGGGTCGGCCACGAATGCGAAATCAAGGAAGCGGTACTAGTGGCCAATCCATGAGCAATATAAGGGATAGTAGTAATAGTAGCCGCAACACAGTATTTATTTCCATTTAATAGTAGTCGGACCACACCGTTGATAGGATTCTGTATACAGCCACGGGCCGGTCCGTCCGGGGTGATACCAAACTCTCGCAGAAAATCGACGCCTGAGCAGTGGCAGCATGCTGCTGTGCTTCGTTCGGTGAGCGAGAGAGCCAGCAGCCCAACTTTCTGGGTGGATTTGGAATTTTTATTGGTAAGCAGCGGCCTAGCTGTACCCCTAGTATTGCAAAGGTCGATGGGCGGCAGTAACACTTACCATCAGGTATGCTGCTTGCTCGTCTACCACCAAAAGCAATGAAAAAGAATTCTACACCAAACAAATTCAAAAATCTTAATAAAATTATTATCACATTGCCTTGATACACTTACTTAGTGACATATTTTTCTCTGAGTGGTGATCCCGTAACTGCTGGCTGACTGGTTATCTGACTAATACTGGACGATACAGAGTCATTTCTGACACGAGTCACATCTCTGAAACATAAATAACACCTTATTTTCAATATTGGGAAATAATTCTAAATGTGAAATTGATTTGCTATAACACATTGGCCAGATGGCTTAGGGTTTTATGTCCAGTTTTCCTTCCCTTGCACTGATATTATTTGCATATCAGATCTTTTGTCGTATTTACTTTGCTCGTGGATGTCGTAAAAGATGACTAAGAACCTTATAACGACCTTTAAAAAAATATAATGTATGTTGTGATTTCTAAAAATATATAATTACCTGTTTGGCAAAGAATGTAATGTACTGATTGAAGTGTGAGATTCAGTACGTTGTCGTGATTGCGCCGGCGTGCCGGATGCAGCATTCAAAAGGGCCCGCCGACTCTCATCTTCAGATTCACTTGCGCTCCCCTGTAAATTATAACATTAAGACTTCGCTCAGAGTACTTTATAAATGTGGGTTAATGTTATTTCTATAATGTACTCTCAGATTAAGCTTTAATAAAATATTTTTTTTTAAGAACCATGTCTAATTTTAAAAAACCAATCAGGCAAAAAAGCGAAGCAGGCTTTTGATGTTAAGGCGATTGCAGTTTACGACATTTTATGGTTTCATTTCAATGATTCCTTGTAGATAACAAATCTTTAATGAAAACTAGAGCAATTGCTTAGTTGTAAAATATTTATTAATTGAAAATATTGCTTGTAATTATCCATAATTAATTGCCACAATTGCATAGCATACAAGCATAATAATTGCCTACATTTAAACAATATTGTAATCTTTATACAATTAAAGTAAGTTGAATTATTCATGATTAAAATGCCTATAATATTAGAGTTATAATTAAGAGTGGAGCATATAATTTGTGTGAAAACAATACTTCGGACTCACTTATTCAAATATGTAAGCACAGGCAAATATTATTGTATTTTTGTCCATTATCATTGTATGATATGTCGAATTGATGAACAACTCTAGTTCTTGACCACTTTACATGAACCTAGTAAAAAATAGTTATACCTAAGCATGCAAAGGTTCCTGTGGCCCACTCGTACAGCATGGAGAGGTACATTACAGGGCGGGTAATAAGGTTGCGCGCCGCTTCTGTCGCGGATTTGGCGTGGTGTGGTCAGACTATAGCCCATCGCAAAAAAAAAGCATGCAAAGAGTTTGTGCTAAGTGAAAACACATCCACAGTCTGTTCTTACCACCTTTCTTAATTGTTTATTATGTTATAATAAATTAATATAGTTTAATGAGATTGCTTCAAAGACTGCATGTCCACTAATTAATTGAAATCATCCATCCTACATATAGCACACATATGGACAGCAAAATATGTACTGAATTGTAATCTAACACCATCATTAAATGGACTACCCACTAAATCTTTATGTACTCTATTAAATCATCAAAAGCTACTCACTTGTACACTATTCCGTCTGATAGGATTCAGTCTTGGTATAGGTCTAAGTTTAGGCCTTACTTTGCTTGGTGAGGGTAAAGGTACAATTGGATCAAATAATACTTCTGCATTCTCAGATATAATTTCATTTTTCAGTAATGCAATAGGTTTAGGTCCACTGGTTACTGGTTGCAATGGTACAATACCATCCATACCATCCTCCGTAATACTTTCAGGAACACTTGGTACATTGTAATCTAAATGAATAAATAATTATTATGATAATTCACGTTTTTGTAAATACTGTTGAGACTTGGTTAATGGTATTATTCATTGTTCTAAGGGATTTAGATAATTAAATAGAAATTTATTCAAAACAACAATAAAATATATTAAATAAAATCAATATTTAAAAGTATTTTATCGTAGTAGCTATCCTAGATAAAAACATAATTATAAAAAAAAAACACGTTTGGAAAATACGGTGTAATAATATTTAGAATAAATTTTAGAAGGTACCCAACAGCTATCTAAACTAATGCATCCATCAGCCCGTAAACTTCCACTGTTGGACATAGGCCTTTCCACAAGAATGCCATTTGCAACGGTCCTGTGCCACCTGCATCCAATCAAAACTGTCAGTTATAAAAAATTGCTGTTTTTTATTACTTTAAGTAAATTCTTGTTCATAGCTGTGATTGAAATTTATAATAATAATATTTCAGCTTTAAGTGATGGCTAGTAATTAAATTTCCATTGTTTAAGAAGTTTATCATCTCAGTAGATTTAAATATCACTTATCACATTGGGAAAGCAATAGAGTATACCATAATGAACTAGCAAAAAGTCATAGGATTATGTTTGAGTTCTCTGTCTCTTGAAATTTTTTTGTAACAATATCTACCAAAGTACCTCGGCCATATGTTATCTTACCTAAGAAAAATATGCTACAGACTGATATTTGTTATTATATTCTGAGTAGTTAACCGTGTGGTGACGGAGTAAGAATACAATTCACCACCCTTATCTTAACTGTGGGTGATCGTAAAAGACAACTAAGGGATATTAAATGCATATAACATTTATGCAAGAGAAGGAAAACTCGAAACAAAACCCTATACCAACACATCTGACCAGCGTGGTATAGTAGGTCAACTTTCCTTCCACTGTGGAGGAGGCTTGAACCCAGCAGTGGGACATATATAAGCTGAGATGATGATGATGATTATATTCTGAAATTATATTAAGTTCAAACAATATTTAGTGATATTCAATATCTAAGTATACATCATTATTAATTGGGTGATTTCTTGTACATTATCTCAGTTCATCTGCAATCCACTGTTGGGTTCAATGATTCAATCCTCTACCATAAAAGGAGGAAAATTAATCTACTATGCTAAGCTGGTCACATATATACAAATTATTCAAATCACATATATACAATGTATGACGAGAATTATGAATGTTGAGGAAGCAAGTGAAGTATGCAAGGATAGAGTTCTCTGGCACTCTGTTCTCTCTGTCTACCCTGCACGGGATATGGCTATATACAAATTATATCTCTTAAACATCTTTTATTATACCCATGTGTAAGATAGGTGGTGGTGAAATATATTCTTACTCCATCATCACTACACAGAAAAACATTAGCATATTTTGATATCTAAATGTGTATCATTATTTATCAATAAATCTAGAACAAAATTACTGTGTGGTAGCTGCTAAAAATATTATCAACCCTTACTTTGCTCATAGATGTCGTAAACAACGACTAAGAGCTTTATATCAACCTGGGTCAACTCCAGCTGGTACTGTGTGGTTAACAATTACATTCCCAAGGAGGGTTGACATCATGCAGGCCACCATAAAACTATTACCAATTTTGCAATATGTGCAATGTAAGAGAATTACATATTGCATCAACCAAGTAATTGGGATAAGGGGCCATTCATAAATCACGTAAGGGATTTTGAAGAATGATTTGGTGCCCTCCCCCTCTATCATAAGATTGCAACTACTCCCCCCTGCCCCTTAATTACTACAATTATCATTAACTCACTGCAATAACAATAATCTTATTAATATCTTATGTAATATCAGTTTCACTACCCCCTTGCCTATAGTAAGAATTTATAATATTCTGTCAACACTCAATAAACATCTTACATAATTTATGAATGGCCCCTAATAGCAGAAGAATGATATTGATTATAATGCATAGTTATTTATAACTATGCATTAGATAAGATTGTATCACTATTTATTTAGATAAAAATATATGTATACATACCACTTGGAACATCACTGTTGACGGTATTATCTTCAGTTGGTGTATCATTATTATAAACACTTATGGATTTACCAATGCTCTGTTTATTATTAGGGCTATCATTGATTATCTCCGATTTATTAACCCCTTGTACATCATGGTCTCTAGTGGAACTATTTGGTGTCCCTGCAGTAGGCTTTTTAATTGGGCTGCTACTTACACTACGTCTGATACTTTTAGGAGAAACAAATAACGGTTTGATTGTATTTGTAATAGTTGAATTTTTTTCTGAAATTTTTGAAATATTTGCTACATCTGTGATAATATCTTTGTTGACTAGTGGCGATGTAAATCGTTCTGGCTGGTTAATAAGAACGTTATTACGTCCTCGTGGTGATTTCCATGGCGATTCTACTCTAGTGTTCGGCGAATGCTTTCCTAAGCTCTCTTGGTTTTTCAAGGCAGCTTTTGGTGTTTTAGGGCTTTTAAGTATTTTTTCTACTTCATCTTTAGATGCAGTTGCTGATTTATTCTTGTCCGTATTATCATTTTTTCTTCTTTGGGGTAGCGAAGTCACAGCTTTGATTCTGGCCCTCCTAGTTGACATTGTACTATTTTCTTGTATGTTTTATAATTTGATATAAACACAATATTTTTCCAGCAATATAAGGATAAGTTTTAATATACTTATATTTTTTTTATAATGCTATTTTAATTTAACAGATTAACTTTTCTAACTGAGCCGACCACGCATAAGCTAATCAAATCAAAATAATGACATATGATTTTGACGTTTAATCTCATTATTGTAACGCATTGACGATAGAGAAACGTAATCTCTAGTAGTGGCCGATGTCACTACTTTCCCTATGTTCCACAAAGTGCTCGCAACCGCAATTTACTTGTTTCACTTGCTTGAAAGTATTACAATGATTATCAAAGGTGGAATAGAGTGTTCGTTCAATCTTGGAGATGGATGGTTGTGAGCGTAGATTTAGCGAAAACAACGACGTTATGTAAGTCGGACACCGTAACTGACAGATCAGAGAGTAAAATAATATTGTTAGTTTCAGTGTCGTATTTAATCGTCATCGTCACGGGAGGACTGAGGACCATGATCACTGTAAAGTGTTCGAAACGTCGGGAAATTATAAATCAAATACAAACGCGATAGAATCCGTAAAAGTAGTTTTATTTCAAATGTGTAATACTCGCGTAAACATTAGAAGTCATTATATAAAATATGTTTATTTAAAAAATAAATAAAATTGAAAAGTCTATTTGTAATTTAAATGGTTAAAAACAGCTTTTCACTAAATGCATATGGGCTGACAGAATCGACTGCGTCCAGTGACAGCTAGCACCGAGTACTATTATGATTATTGAATATTGTTATTCAAAGATGAATATTAATTTTTTAAATATAACTTTTTATTTTCAAAAGTTTTTCTTTGTTGAACTTGTACGTTTAGTGCTCGCAATAGTCACATGCTCAATACTTTTACTGTTTGGTGGTGATCGGCATATATCGGGCACTTTCGGTCGTCGACTGCTCGCATGACTTAATGACGCGAGTAAAAGAGCCGATTGAGTCGTTGAACTATTAACTGAGCTAATGTGAGCTAGATTGAAATCAAAGAGCTAGTTTATTTGTATCTCTTATTTAGGAGCTAGCCAAGTCTACTGCCAACCCCTTACTTTGTTCGTGGATGTTGTAAAAGACAACTATGAGCCTTATAACGACCTGGGTCAACTCCATCTGATGCCGTTTGGTCAACAATTACATTTCCAAGGAGGGTTGATGTCAGGCAGACGGTCGGTCATAAAACTATTGCCAGTAAATTTTACAATATGTAGGTACTAATAAACGAGAAGAATATTATAAAGAAGAAGTACATATTGTATCGACCCCAAGTAATTGGGATAAGAGTAAGAGAATGATGATGTTGATAATGATTTTATAAATGTACGTGAATTAGGAAGTTTTTTGTCTATGTGTATGTGGATTTTGACATATATTTGTTGTTACGATATTTTATTTATTTACTTTATTTCAAATCTTGTGTGGTAGCGGCTTCAAATACTACCAACCCTTACTTTGCTCGTGGATGTCGTAAAAGACGACTAAAACTCTTTATAACGACCTAGGCCAACTCCATCTGATGCCGTTTGGTCAATAATTATATTCCCAAGCAGGGTTGACGTCTGGCAAGTGGCTGGTCATAAAACTATTGCCAATAACTTCTACAATACATGCACTATGAAAGAAGAGTACATATTGTATCGAACCCAAGTAATTAGGATAAGAGTAGGAGAATGATGATTTCAAAGCTGAAAAATTAGAAAATAAGCAATGTCGCTATTTTATTTATAGATTTTATAGCACTTTCTAAATATCTGATTTATTTTAGCACTTACGTCAACAAAAAAATCAATATACAAATTCATTAAAAGAGTCGAATCTAATTTTTAATTTCAAATCAAATACGATTATTGTAATAATTTAATGATGTCTGATGTTTACGCGAGTACATTTGAAATAAAATTAATTTTACGGATTCTATCGCATTTGTATTTAATTTAAAGTTGCCCGACGTTTCGAATACTTTACAGCATTCATGGTTATGGGATGACATGAACATGGTCCTCCTGTGAAACGAATACAAACGCGATAGAATCTGTAAAAATAGTTTTATTTAAAAAAAAAAAATAATAATATTAGTATATTCAAGGAAAATTATGAATAATCACTATAATCACTACACTTATAGAGTTCATAGATTTTAATAAATATACGTGAAAATGACCTATAAACACAATCAAAAGAGTATTTTTTTCACATTTAAAATTAAAAAAACATATACTTTCTTTTTAAAGTTTTGAATTGAATGGTTAGGTTAGGTTAGTCATAATTTGCAATTTAGTTTCTTTCAGTTTTAGTGATAATTTTTCAGATACAGCTTTTGTAATACTTATATTTCTTTGTATACTTATATTTCACTTGCGATAACAACTGTTACGCTCGCAATAGACTTGGGTAGCTCCTGAATGAGAGATACAAATGAACTAGCTCTTTGATTTCAATCTAGCTCACATTAGCTCAGTAGCTCAGTTAGTAGTTCAACAGCTCAATCGGCTCTTTTACTCGCGTCGTTATGTCGTGTGAGCAGTCGACGACTGAAAGTGTCCGATATATGCCGATCACTGCCGAACAGTAAAAGTATTGAGCATGTTCCCATATGCATTGTGACTATTGCGAGCACTAAACGTACCAGTTATATGTTCAACAAAGAAAAAATGTCTGAAAAATAAAAAGTTATACTTAAATAAATAATATTCATCCTTGAATAACAATATTCAATAATAATAATAGTTTTTTTTTTTAAATGGCGTTTACAAGATTTCGCCAATAACTAGTTATAAATATCTTCACGTTTTTAGTCTTTCAGGTTAGTCATTGTCTAAGTCAAATTGTCGCCATCAACAGTGCTATGGCCACACTGTTAATGGTATCTTATTGGAATTTTGATGGAAAATGAAAACGTTGTAAAACACTTTTATATGATATTCACGACATCCCAGTAGTTCCACGCATCACATTACATAAAATGCCATCAAAATTATCTAATGTAACACGTTAAAACACTAAGATATCGAATATAATACAAGAGCACCACATGACGTTTTCAAATTCCCGTCAAAAGTCATATAATAATAGTAATATCAGTGCAAGCTGTCACTGGACGCAGTCGATTCTGTCAGCCCATATGCATTTAGTGAAAAGCTGTTTTTAACCATTTAAATTACAAACAGACCTTTCAATTTTTTTTTTTTATATAAATATATTTTAAATCTCATCCTGCGATCACCAATCAAAATTTACACACTCATGCATATCAAGCTTATCGCTTAATGATCGCGTAGTTCAGAGTTTGAACTATTCAAAAGAGTTAGAGCCGTGAACGAGTTGAAATGAAATGAGCTAACTCAATAAGAGAGCTAGCTCTCTTGATGAGCTAAATGAACTCAGGATATATGAGCGATTTCCAATTACAGCATTAGAGCGCATTATGCGGCATAATGCTCAACGTGCAATCGATACCAACTCAGTGACAGAAAATTGAACAAGTGTTTTTTCTTTAAGTTGGCATTGATTTACGGTTGTACAAGTAAACAGCAGATCAGGTTAAATGGAAATTTATTCGCTTATATAACAAATATAATATTTTGTTATATAAGCGATATCAATAATTTGTTATATAAGCGATTAAATTTCCATTTAACCTAAAAGAAACTTAAAGAAAAACACTTGTTCAATTTTCTGTCACTGAGTTGGTATCGATTGCACGTTGAGCATTATGCCCATGAAGTATACTTCGTGATTATGCCGCATAATGCGCTGTAATGCTGTAATTGGAAAACGCTCTATATGAGCTAAATGAACTAAAGAGCTAAAAGAGTGATATAGCTCTTTTGATCAAAAGAGCTATATCTCTCTTTTCTTTTCAGTGAGCCGTTTTTCGCATCTCTAGCTCGCAAGCAAATAGAACGTGAAAAACCACGGTCGTGAGGGTGAGCATCAGGGGGGGGGGGGGACACAGTCGTTTTTTAATATAACGCTATCTAGATCACGTTTCTGAGTGTTTTGTTTACTTTGACACTAATAATGTTAATAACTAAAACTAGATGGCAAAAATTACCTTATTTAAAACAATACATTAAATAACCGATATCTTATAGACTTTTATTTTATTCAATTATTTTTTTTATATTATTTTCAATACAAAATAATTATTGTACAAATAAAAGGAAATTATTATACCAAAGAGTTCAAAGTACAACGTTTTACTTTATTTTAATGACACAATCGAACCATAAAGTCAATATTTTCTAATTAAAAAGTTGCAAATGTCTATTTGACGCTGCCGATTGTAATTTCTAGCATTAATAAAAAAACATAAAAAGTTTAATGAGTACGTAAGTTTTGTTTACTTATATACGTTGAGTTCATTTTGTTCTCTTCCGTCTTGAAATTTACTTGAAAGAGCTTATAACTATCCCTGGCGGTTTTGTGGTCACGGTGAAAAAACCATGAAATGTCGGTAGTTCCCTTTATGATCAACAGTGACAACTTAGTATTACAACAGTGTTTTCACGGTGTATCATTCGTGCTTTTGTTTCATTTCACAACTGTCAAAATATGGTATATATTAGAATATTAGACCTAGGTAAAATGGTTAAAACGATAGGTACTTTTATATGGCAGCTATAGAGTGAAACCATGGTAAACAGTTGATAAATGTATAGTTAATGGACAGTCAAAGCACTATTGTGACACAGTAAAATAGGAGTGAATCCAAAGTTGTTTCACCGTCGTTTCATGGTCGTTTCACCGTCGTTTAACTGCCATTTCATTGTCGTGTCACTGTTGTTTCATGTTCCTTTCACAGTTAATACTTTAAAATTCTGATGAATACTGTTTCAAAATTCACGAATAATCATATTAAATACTTTTTAATCCTGGAATCATGAAGAGAAGTGGTAGAATATAACAGAATTAAAATAGCATTTTGTATTTTTTTTTTGTTTTGCGACTTAGTTGTTAGCCTCAGATGGCTATGACAACTTTACCCGGACTGTGGACGAGCGCTGAGGGCTCTCAACCCGTAAGCATTTTGTAGCCGGGCCAGTCAGTTTAGCTAGTCATCAGTGTTAGATCCAAACAACTCAAGAGGTAGCAAGAAGATATTTGAAACCATATCGCGTTTCGGAAAATGGTTCATCGCCATCTATCGACGAAAGAGATAATTTTCCGTTACAATTTGTAATTTTTAATTCTATTGAAAACATTTTGATTCTGAAATAATATTTTAATGTGAGTATTTTTTTTATCCTGAAAAAAATTTTTTTTATCCTGAAAATTGAATTCAAATTACTAAATTTAATGTGAAATGTCAATACAGTTCAGAACTCTACACTAAGCATATAAAATGATAATTAAACAGTATTTAAATAATTACATCATTTGTTTTGAAAAAAAAACTACCGAGTATATACGGTGAAAAGATAGTGATTTTACGGTGAGTTGAAGGTGAGTTGATGGTGAGTTGACGGTGAGTTGACGGTCGAACCACAGTAGGTCCACAGTAATATCACTATAAATTTATGAGGTGTTCACTTTGAAAAAAATATTTTTCCACAGTGTAAATATGCCATGTCGACAACAGAAATACTAAGCTTCCACAAATTAGAAACGGTCTTTTCACCATAGAACTGCCGATAAGTTAACTCTTATTTACCATCCGTAGTTAGTGACGCAACGGAACGAATATAGGTACTGTTTTTCGACAGTGATTTCACTGTACGACAACCCTAACTAGAGAGTGAAATAGCCGTGACATGAAACTACCGTGAATCGTCCATCTTTTCACTATGGGGTCACCGTGAATTCACCGTAAGCATGAAACCGCCAGGGATATATAAACATGGTGGAATTTATTTGCAAAAAATGCTTTAAAATATAATTAAATCAACAAATAAATCATCCCTGACAGGAGACAATAAGTACCTACATACCAAATATTTTTTTAACAGAACAGATATTCTTAATATTAATTAGATTGTATTAAATACATTATAACCACATACATTTCAAAAAATATGAAATCATAATGGTTACAGAAATGAGTCCAATCGACCAATTTCTAATAGTAGACCATTAAGAATGCTGAAATCAATAAATTACTATGAATCTATATAATTCATTTATCTTTGTAGTTAGTATCTATTCTCATATCTACTGCAAAATCTTTTAAAGTTAACTTAGAACATTAATAGTAAACAACAAATGTAAAATATTTACACCGTATGTAACCATGTAAAACTAAAATGGGCTTTATTTTCTTTTTAGCCACGATCAATTATCATTTGCCGAATCCCGAAAAATATTCAGGTGGAATGGATGCAAAAGAAAGCTTAACAATGATATACACATTTTGAAGACTTTGAGAAGAAATAATAGAGATATTTATCAGACAAATTAAAAATTCTAAATAATCGATTGAAGAAAGAAAAGAAAGCAAATAGTAATTTTCGATTTAATAAATATTATACCTCAAAATTCAAAGTTTCTTTGGCTCTCTATAAGAATTTTGAATTAGGACCCGAGACTATTTCTCTATATTATTTGAATTGCTAAGTAGTAAACATCTTAAGACTTTTTAGATCGCACTTATAAATCTACATATCGATGGGTTCTATGTATATGAGCCAATGTGTTAAGTAACTACTTTTCAATAGAGGCTCTCAAAAATATATCAAATTTATAATTATTATACCTTTACCCATCGGTAAAGGATACAAGGATAGTATTATACACACATGTAAATGTGTCTGTGTGTGTGTGTGAGAGAGAGAGAGAGAGAGAGAGATGTATCTGTGTGGAAGAAGTATCTATGCGTGTGTGAGAAGTATGTGTGTGTGGGTGTCCAGTTTGCGCATGCGTGGGTAGGAAATAATTATTGAGTCGCGTAATAGATGGCGCTTTCATTGACACGTTGTACTTTAGAAACTAATGCTATTGTTTGGAATCCCAACACAATACAATTAACTCAAAAAGTTGAGAGAATACAAAAAACATTTATTCGTTACCTATACAAAAGAATTTATTTTTATTACCCCTATCTATACCCCACATTATATGTAATAGGTATGGTAGATCATCATATGTTGGCGACGCGTCGTAACACAGCATTAGTAAAATATTTCTTCAGACTAATACGAGGTTCTGCCCACAATCCGTTACTTTTAGCAGAAATAAAATTCAATGTGCCTCGCCAGGTTGTAGGTAAATTGCGCGAGCGACAGCGACCTCTACTGGCGTCACATACGGCGCGCACTAGCATAGGTCAATTCGCACCGCTTCCTCGCGCATTACACTACATCAATGAGATACTAGCCTCTGAACCTTCACTAGACTTATTTTCTTGTACAGAGAGATGTTTTATGTCTGTAGCCGAGAAGTATGTGGAGGCACTGACCATTAGCAGTAGTATATGTTGATCCAAGTTTATTATATTTTATCTTTATTGTAATGATTCAATACATCTTTTATAATATGTTATTCTCCTCAGTTGGTATAAAAATATTGTCTATTATTGTGTATGGCACGCTGTTAGCAATAATGAAATTAAATATAAATAAATAAATAAAAAATAAAGACATTAGTGGCGACAAAAAAAATTTGGAGTGGCCTCTCTATTTCCAATGTATTATATTACTCTATGGTGAGCGTTGTGAGCTTTTGCAATAAGTGTAACGTAGCGATATTATCAAGTCACGTTGATCAAATAGGTGGGCATATTTTATTATAATTTGAAAATATATTTCATTGTCTGTAGTCAATGCGTTCAAATAGACTCAGTAAAATCATGGAGAATAGAGTAAAGGAGTACCATCTTGTATGGGGGGATTAGTCAAAAAAGTGTCCACTTGTAAACAGCAAATTATTGTTCGAACACTCACCGAAATAGCGCTAGTGTAGCAAGTGGAAATGATATGAATGTAGCAGTAATAAGCAGAGTGAAGTGTGCTGAGTTACGTAGTCAGCTGTGATTTGATAAATAATAACCTATGAACCTATGAAATTTGTGGCGCTCTTTTTAAAATTCTTACACTTGCTACTATAGCGCCACCTTAATTTGCTCCCGTTTAATGGACACTTCTTAATACACTGAGATGGTACTCCTTACTCTATTCTCCATGAGTAAAATGCTGTATTTCTTAGTTTTTTATTTTATTGCAGCTTTAGCAACGGAATTATCAATGTAAACGATACTACTAAATTCAAATATCTTTTACTTAACAATAATTCTTTTCATAGCTCATAGAACAATATAAAGAAGAAGAAATATATTCAAAACATACTCAAGTTGCCTACTCTTAGTGTGAAGATGGCATAATAATACAATGTGTCACCACTCATTTTCTTGTGGGTATACAAAAACCAACTGAGAGATCATCAGGGGAACGAGCAGCTCTCCTTTTTTTTAACATGGTAGGTATAGTCTGGGGTATGACATGGTATGGACAACGTCCGAACCATCTAGGGTGAAAGAAAGACGGCGTGTGGTCTCATAACCTGCCGTATTATTTTCTTTGTCAATTGAGCAGGGCATTGGTACTAATTGGCAGCACTGTCTTTGAAAACTTATAACACCTACGTTGACCGCCAAAACCACCTGCCTGTCGTGGCGATTACGACATGTTTCCCCTATTGGCTTATATAAAACAGTGGACGCCGATGGGCCGATGGATTCACTTACCTACCTACTTTATGTTGCAAAAACACATATATTATCTAGTTAAGTTTATAGTAGGAACTCTTACGTCTGCCCTAGGATATTCAATTTATACTACACTACCACTTAGCTTTTTGGGTTATCAGTTTGAAATTTAATCCTTAAATCCATTCTGGAGCTATCTAATTCAATAACTAAAATAATTTTTATTTTTTTTAGCACACACACCTCTTAGAGCATACCACTCGTACACAATGGAAGGACAAAATCGCTTTGTTAGTATAGGAAACGAAGTTTTCCTTTTATTATTTACTTATCATTAACCAGATGATTCGATATATGGTTTTATTTCAACTCTTCCCTCCCCTTGCAGTGATGTTATATGTGTATGTCCATTAGTTGTCTCTTACATCAGCCGCGAAAGAAAAGGGAGGCGAAGTTTTATATTCTTACTCCGTAACTAAAGGGATTTTTTTTGCGTGTGCTAGATACATATACTTCAATTAATAGAAGTTCTCCTAGCATTGATCCCAATGAACAAATCATACCATTAATTTATTATTAGTGAAACGAACTGGTGATAGAGTAAAAGTGATAGTAAGGTAAGATTTAAAAAAAAATCAATATAGCAATAAAACAAAAACACAGTTTTCTTCATTCTTTAATGCATTTTTCACTAATTTTCTTGACAGCGATGAGCACTTTTGGTGACAATAGTTACCAGAAATTATTATAATATTGTAACAAATAACAGTTCAGATTAAAATTAAACAAATTTGATATATGTTCTTTTTCTTATATCCATTAGATCAACTTCACAATAAAAATAGATCTCTTCTATAAAATTTATATATTTTACAAAAGCAGTAATGTTAGGTTGACAAAGCAACAATAAATAAATGCTCTGGGAATGAAACATAATTATATATTTTTCTTTGTAGACCAATTGACAGATAGCCACTCTGTTAGGACCAATTTATTGTATAAATATCTTACGAGTATAAAGTATCTATTGCTGTTAGTCGCCAAAACTGAGAACTAGGCTGCGTTCATCTACAAGTAAGCTACTGCGTTATTGGTTCGTTATTCATTATCTAATTTTGGCTAAAAGTCAACATTTGCAAAACCATCTTCACAAATATTCCCGACACTATAAGAATTAGTCAACGATGATTCATGCCCATGCGACATCAACGAGGCACTCAGCTCGGGGACCTAATCTAATCAATCACTGAGCCTTACTAGGATATGTTGCTCATTTAAATATATTTTAAGTTAGGCTAATGTTAGTCAAAATTTGAAAAGCGTCTGCAATAAGCCATTTTTGCTAGGAGTACCTAACTAAAGTGACTATAGAAAGGGTCAAACGATACAAAAGTTTCCAAGTTTAAGTTATGATAAATACAGTCATGCATTCATAACTTTGAGCTACCTACTTCATCTACAGATCACCGAGTTCAGTGCCTGACGCGTGTCGCTTTTTTCTTTACTTCTATCACATTATGTAATTCGTCCGAATTTGTTAACGTTTCGGCCTACTTATTTCTACGAAATGATCACTATCGACAATAAATTATTATTTCACCTACAATTAAAAACAAGGTATGAAGTGTAGTAGTGCATCGAGAACCGAGACGTCTGTGGCGCAACTAGCGCACAGAATAATTGACTGGCCCGATCGATCGAGCTCTCGTTATCACTTCGCTCGAACGAATCGCGCTAAGGCAAACCTCGATATTACAATATTTACATAAAGAAACGACTCTGAAAAGATTCGAAGCGCTACTGATCCACTTCTACTTAAAAAACTGAGAGAATTGTTTGCACTAATATATACCGATTATTATCGGCAGTTTTCTACTTATAATTAAAATGAAGAAAGCATCTGTGTGCTATTGTACGCGTGAGGCTCGTTCAGTTGTGCGTCGCTTGTGCAATCGTGAGACGTGCGATGCGGGTGCTAGCCGCATGAGGTAACAAGCTTGTTACGTCTCGCGACACGCACCCACCCCCTCACGACTCGCTCCACGTACATACATCCACTCCCACGATCCAATATTTATATATCATTATAAACAGCTTTAATAATCTCCGAATCGTGATAATCAGGAACGTTTATACACTTCGTACTTTAATAACACCGCGATTGAATATTCCGCATCAACAATAGAGGTCTATTTGATACGCCAACAAAGCATAAAATAGTGATATATTTCAGTCTAGTCTATAATAATTATTTTCTCTTTAATGGCAAGGTATCACTATAAAGATTCAATAGTATCATTCTTCAATATATAACAGGTATATCTATACAATCGGAATACGTCACGTATTCGATTCCTCACAGCGTCAATGATATAAAATTTAACCTAAATTATAACACAGGAGAATTAAGTATAAGATCACAAAATGAGATTCAACGGGCGGCGGCTTGGTCGCCCGGCGAAGTCGCAGCTATAATACTCTTGTCTACGCTACAACTATCGAGCCGCGCGGTCGCTGCGCGCTGGCGGCTCGCTCTAAGCCTAGTATTGCTCTCGTCTGTCGGCGCATTAGCACAGCGTACGGCGTCAGGGCGCGATACCTGCATCCGACTTGTGGAAGGCAGCGGGCGCAGCCGACAGCGCCTGCGACGCGCTAAAATCATGCTCGGACTTGGGCCTCGGCAGCGCTGCCGCCGCTACTCCTAGTCCTGGCAATGCCACACCTGCCATGCGACACGATGCGGCTTGTAATGGCTGAAGTGCTAGCCCTAAAGAGCGTTCCGAAAGTCTCGCCACGCTGTCGTCCGACAGGCTCACGTGCTCCGCCTCAGCCGCTAATGCATTCACTACCGCGTTGATCGTATTTCCTTCCGACGTTGTGTCGTCCTCTCTATGCGCCACTAGATTTGGATTCTTTCCTATCTTGTTCAGTCGTTCCGCTGCCACGCTTTCCATTGTACGCCGCATCAGCGGATATTGGTCGAGCACCGCGTTAAAGTGGTCCACTGATAACGAGAATAAGTTGCAGTAGGTCTCGGCACGGACGGAGGCGACTCTTCTAGCGTTAGTAAGAAGACAAATTTCGCCAAAATAGGAGCCGTCGGATAAGCTCGTAGCCACCTCCCCGTTTGCCATTACGATATCAACAATGCCTTCTTGGATGAAATACATTTTACTGCCGATGGTTCCCTCTTTAATGATTATGTCACCTGAAACAATATGAATTTTATTTTAATTATTATATTTTAATATATCGATTATCCGTGTGGTGAAAGAGTAAGAATACAATTCACCACCCACTATCTTACCCTTGGGTGATCGTAAGAGTCGACTAGGGGATATAAAACGCATATAACATCTATGCAAGAGAAGGAAAACTCGAAACAAAACCCTATAACAACACGTCTGACGAGCGTGGTATAGTAAATCAATTTTCCTCCCATTACGGAGGAAGCCCGAGCCCAACAGTGGGACATTATGAACTGAGATGATGATAATGATGAGTATATAGATATATATCTTTAGCCCCATATGAAAAGAGGGGTGCAAGTGTGATAGTATTCGTGAATTCTCCCAGCATCATATAAAAATAAAAAAGTATTAGGTACTTTTTTGTACTTATATAATTTTGAGCCACAGATGGCTTTTACAGTTTTGCTTGCACTATGGGTGAGGGCTCTCTACCTGGTAAAGGTAAGTTAAGCAATGTTCTCCAAAAACACCCCAAACAAACTCTCTATGAGGTATAAACTTAGGGATGTCACTAGAGGCAAAGTGTGTTTTCCCGCGTTTTGTTTTATGACATTTTCGCGGCGCGGTCACTGACTTTGGCAGCGGGGTTGCGAATATTTATGTGTTATGGCTGGTTAAGCTGAGCGAGCATAATGTCATCGTCAATTCTGTCAAATAAGTGTCAAGGACATCTGATCGCTATTATATACAACGCCTCATTGCTTCAATAATGTGTTATTTTGAAAAATGAAATTTTAGAGGAGTGTTTTTCCCGTTTCAGGAAATAATTGATATATAAATCTAATGATTTTAATTATTTTATTATTCCATAATTAAATCACCTATGATTTAAATCAGATTTACGATAAATAAATATTCGTTGCGAAACAATTATTTTTTGAAACTTGAAAAAGACTCCTCTAAAATGTCATTTTTAAATTTAACACATTATTGAAGCAAAAAGGCGACATGTACTTATCAACTGTACTCGCAAAATGATGGTTAATGTGATTTATATCATGCACTATATTGCTTACACATATACACCAGGGGAGACCGAGACTCACCTACCTAGACCAGATTGGTCACGTACTGAAGGAAGGTGAAGTCAAGAGTCTCCGAAACCGGCGAAAGTGTATGAAGAGAATTATGAATGTTGAGGAAGCGAGTGAAGTATGCAAGGAATATATTGCTTACGAGTTTTTGATATTTCGTCAGTATTGTAAGCGCTATGATTATGATAAAACTTAGTACTTCATTATGACGCTTGTTACTGTGCTGAATATAATATATGGGTAAAGTACCTGGTATAAATCCCATTAATCATAATTTCGTGAGTAATGATCATGACAGTTTCAAATTATGAACTTTGAAATGTCCATACATGTTACTATCACAATTGTTACTCATTGTATCGTACATGTTACTATCACAATCGAATGCATACCGCAGTGCGGGTTAGGGCGTCCCCCGGAGGCGACGCGTACCGACCCGCCCCCGTCGGTATGAACATTAGCAGACGCGGCGATGGGGGCCGCCACCCATCACGCCTTGCCCAGTCAGGCGAGTCGAGCAGAGCAGAGTGCCAGGGGGGCACGTGGAATGTAAGAGGATGTGTGGAAGGTAAGTTGCACGAGCTGATAACCGTCATGGCGGACAAACAGCTAGACGTGTAACAGAGACCAAGCGAAGGGCCAGCGACGCCTGCGATCTTCCTGGTGGCGGGATGGCTCTGTGGTCTGGTGTACCACAGAGCGATCGAGCCAGCATGGGGGTAGGAGTACTGTTGTCCTCTCGCTTGGCCTCAGGTGTGAAGGATTACGGAATGTATGATCCCAGACTTCTTTGGGTCCGTATAAAACTAGGTGTCACCATGAAGGTGGTAGCATATGCTCCCGTGGGATCCTCGGTGGCATCAGACCTAGAGAAGTTTTGGGATAATGTTAGGGAAGTTCTGGATATGGCAGAAACCAGTGAACGCATGATTGTATGCGGAGATTTGAACGGATAGGTGGGGACCAAGCGTCCCGACTATGAGGACGTACTTGGTCCATTTGGTGATAAGAGAGTGAACGACACAGGTAGGCTCATAGCGGATGTATGCATGGAGAGAAACCTTATTGTGTCAAACACATTTTTCCAACATAAGGACTTCCATATGTATACATGGAGAAGGAATGAACAAAAAAGTATCATAGATTTAATTTTGGTAGGCAGTCGCCTCCGAAGCAAAATATTGGACGCAAGAGCCTACAGGGGCCCCACAGTCAATACGGACCACTATCTCGTTATTGCGAGATTTAGTGGTCTGTTCAGAAAGTGGAGGCACTGGCGAGCGCGTGTCCACTTCGGAGGGCTTGAAAGAATAAAGGTTGAAAGGTTGCAAGAAGAGTGTGTAAGAGAAAAGTATGCAGAGGGTTTCCGAGAACAGCTGACGTTGGCAAGCCAGCCGCAATCTGGCATTGAAGAATGCTGGAGAATATTGAAAGAGAGTATGGTAGATACAGCGAAAGAAGTATGTGGAAGTTCAAAGAAGCATAGAAAAACAAATGGTGATGCATGGTGGGATGCGGCAGTTGCAGCTTCCGTAGAGCAAAAGAAGAAAGCGTGGTTGGACTATGTCTCTTCTTTGAATCTGAATGACAGTATGACTGAACAGAAGAAAGAAATATATCGGCAATGTAAGAATGATACCAAGGCCTTAGTGAAAGAGAAACGTGATAGAGCAAATATGAGTGCAGAAGATAGGCTGACTAAACACTTCGAGGGTAACACCAAACTCTTTTGGAGGGAGGTGAAGAAGTCTCGGGGTGGTTGGTCAGCCTTCAGAATGAATAAAATAAGGTCTAAAGGTGGAGCCATTCTTACACAAACACAAGATGTGTTAAGCCGATGGAGTGAATATTTTGGCGATATGTATGCGGATACTCGAGTTGGCGCTGGTGTCGCATGTGGTTTAGTAGATAAGCATTCGGCACCGGCGTCCTCCGCTGGCATCAGTATAAATGAAGTTGAATGGGCGATAAGAAGTTTGAAAAATGGTAAGGCAGCGGGCATTGATATGGTGTCTGCCGAGATGATCAAGCTTGGTGGATCCTGTGTCTGGGAAGCGTTCCTATTGCTCCTCAATTTATGTTGGAGCTCGGGAATGGTTCCCAGGGACTGGAATAGCGCAGTCATCGTGCCTTTGTTTAAAAACAAGGGTTCACGCTATGACTGCGCAAATTACAGAGCCATAAGCTTGACCAGTTTGTCAGCAAAAGTGTACGGTAAAATTATTGAAAGGAGAATGAGGATGATGTCCGATGGTTTGATGTGTGAGACACAAGGAGGTTTCAGGAGTGGAAGGGGATGCATGGATCAAGTGTTCTTTCTGCGCAACATTGTGGAGAAGCATCTGGCTCTAGGTCAGAGGGTTGTGCGGGTGACTGGATCGGGGATTTAGTCCGTCACCCGCCGAGAGGCCGACCGCGTGAGGAAAGACCGACATCCTACCCGAGGGGGGGACGTCGGTCGAGGAGAAGGTACTCCTCAGGGGTATTCCATCGGGCCAACCACTGACGTCAAGTCACTCTGCTCCGGTGGTTGGCCCAACGACGAAGGCGACGTCACGGGTGGGTTACGGGTGTGCATGCTTACGCCCCTCTGTCACCCCGGACGGAGTGGTGCGAGGAGTGTGCCGAACGTAACCCACCCCCAAAAAAAAAAAAAAAAAAAAGGTCAGAGGGTTTTCTGCAGTTTTGTGGATCTGGAGAGAGCATTTGACACGGTTGTACGAAAGGAACTTTGGGATATTTTACCGGAGTATGGTATTAACGGTAAACTGCTACAGGCAGCAGTCCAGTTACATGGGCTGTAGAGCCTGTGTGCGGCTGGATGATGGAATGTCGCCTTGGTTTGACGTCAATATCGGCGTTAAGCAGGGGTGCGTTCTGTCAGCCAGGCTGTTTATCATATATCTGGATAAATGTCGCCAAAGGTTGAACGATATGAATGTGGGAGTCCAGATGGGCGACTCAGTGGTCAATGCTCTGCTTTATGCAGATGATGCAGTCCTGCTGGCACAGTCAGCGGCTGACCTGCAGACCCTAGTCGACACAATGACAGAAGATTGTAAGAAAAGGGGTCTACGCGTGAATGTGAGCAAAACCAAAATAATGGTCTTTGAAAGAGATGAAGCCAGAACAGATGTAAGAATAAAAATAGGTAATGATGTACTAGAGCAAGTGGATGAATTTGTATATCTTGGATGTGGTTTTAGCCGAGATGGGAAGTACACCACTGATATAGAGCGATGAGTGAATGCGGGAAATAGAGTGAACGGAGCGTTGGGACAACTTCTCGGTAGCCACCACCTCAGCCAGAAGGCACGTGTAGCAATACATAACGCAGTGCTTGTCCCAACATTACTGTATGGAAGCGGGAGTTGGGTATGCAGAAAAGAGTATGAAAGTAAAATTAATGCGGTCGAAATGCGATCTCTACGGAAAATCTGTGGAGTTAGGCTGATCGATCGCATTCGTAACGACGACGTAAGAGAGCGAGTAGGTATGAAAGAGAGTATCGGTGTAAAGATGCGAAAGGGAATGCTCCGATGGTTCGGACATGTGGAAAGAATGCCGTGCGAACGTCTGGTTAAGAAGATATACAATGCGAAAGTGGAAGGATGTAGGTACCGGGGGAGACCGAGACTAACCTACCTAGACCAGATCGGTCATGTACTGAAGGAAGGTGGAGTCAAGAGTCTCCGAAACCGGCGAGCGTGTATGAAGAGAATTATGAATGTTGAAGAAGCGAGTGAAGTATGCAAGGATAGAGTTCTCTGGCACTCTGTTCTCTCTGCCTACCCTACAAGGGATATGGCGTGATGATATGTATGTATGTATGTATGTGTATCACAATTGTTTGAATATTTCTCCACCAATGAAATAAAAACTCACCTGGTTGGAAGACTTCGTAGCGCAGTTTCGTTACGACGTCCGACACAAAATTGGAGTCTGCGTTAGCAAAGAATGGCACTGAGGCGACGAGCGAGCGGCAGTTGTAGTTGATGACGTCTTCACGTAACTTCTCGCTCAACTCGCCCAGGATTAGCTCTTCGTCGAAGAACTTGCCCTGGTATCGGTGTTCGAAGTATTCAGTGATGCGCTGTCGCATTTCCCGCGGTAACTTACGATACGCCATATATTCTTCTACTTGCTTCACCTAGAATACGTACACGAAAAACTGTGAAACACGTATTGACAAGACACAAATCAAACACACGTCTATAACGTATATAATCACATGCATTCCTTCCAAAACCATTGATTGTTAGAAACAATATTGGACTGTACATTGATATACATGATCTACACACTTGCACACAATTGACTTGTCAACAACACAACTATTCCTTTATCGAACAACGGAGCAATGATTAGTTCGCCCATGGAAATAAACTGTTATGAACACCCATTAATATATATATATATGTATATATATATATTTGTGAAATATATGAAACGAATGATATTTGTTATTATAATGAAATCATGAATTTTGGTGCAGTTGATTAAATCTGTAATATAACACCAGTGAAAACACTAAACAAACATTCGCATTGTACTCACGTCTAATCTCTGAAACAGGCAATGAAGGCTTTAGTGATTGATATATTAGATGAGCACACAAGTAAGTTTAAATTAAACACATGCAGGATATTTTATACGATTTTAATGGTTGGTACGAATTATATACTTTATAAGACTGTTGTGAATTATATTCCAGATGTTTTGCTACCAGAATAATGTTCAAAATAAGATATTTTAGAGGTGTTCATAACGATTTATCTTCTATATAATAATGTAGAAGACGAACTTTTTATTGTTAAATGATTGATTTCGATGGATAGTTAATAAAATGTGCATTAATATGAATACCTTTTCACGATACTGTCGGCGTGAGGAATCTAAACTTTGAATGAGATTAGTAGCGTGACCGAGGAATAGTGCGTAGCAGGTAGCTCCGGAGATCATTGAGAGCATAGTCAGCCACATGTCGGTGAGAGATTGCGGAGGGAAGCGTCCATAACCGATGCACAGCATATGTGACATGGCTTTGAACAGAGCCCATGAATACTGCTCGAGCCAAAATGCCTCCTGTAAAGAATTGATAAATATTCATTTAATTATGTTAATACTTAAATGAAACGCGTGTAAAAATTCGTGTGTATGTCTTTTTCTTCTTCCGCTTGTACGCGTGGGATAACTATGCGATACTGGACGAATTGGCATTGTTTCGAGTTTCTACCTATATTTTCGTGAGGTTATCATTTTATATTACTTTATTGTCTTTTATAATACCTACTCAGTTTAAAGGAAAGATTAGCGTTCTCGTATCTATTTTGACGAAGTCATACCTGACCGCCTCTGTCATCGAAGAGATGTCCAGCAGGTCGGGACGCTAAAGAGATTCAGATGAAATATTTGGTTCCCGATAGGCGATGGTGGTTCCAATAATTATTGCTTAGTGTAGCTACATGGCTCGTTAATATTTTGTCTATCTTATCATGATTTATGTCTAATATGGTGAATCGACGTGGGGAAACTCACTACCGTAGTAAGACCCTTGTTGAGACCATGATGAAGCTTGGTAGTCAGGCTGCATGTAGATACCATATAGTGTTAATTGCAGCAAAGTGCATGTTGGTCAGAATTTCCCAGTGGGACTTTGAAGCGGAGGTGTTCACTAAGGCCTTTCATTTCGAGAGCTAGCCACTTGGCCACGCCTGCTGCTACGTAATTGCTCATTGGGCAGTCTGGCTGGAGAGCTCTCGCCTAGGTATTCATACAGCAGCATATGCTCAAGCTTTTAAGTGGTCTGAATAGATAAGTGCTGTGAACTCGTTACAATCATCAGTGCGTGATTATTCGTCAACGACCGTCGTTAGCGAAGTGAGACGCGGCCGCCGCTCCCTGCGAGGCAGTTAACTCGCAGAAAAGGACAGGACAATACTCATGTAGGCCTAGTTCGTTGTCAATATGGAACTAGGAATTAGTCCACCAGTATTAGTGACCACGTGAGGTCGATGGTTATTTGTTGTTGAGGCACCGACCAGGGGAGTTATCTTTAAAACATTAGTTTTATTGGATGGATTACCATCGGGCAGAAATCCGATAGCGAGGGGAAACACGACGGTAAAATAGTGCCCACCCAAATGGGGACCCCTCAGTCAGTTTTTAGAAATCATATATTATTAGCTTCCCAGTTACTTATATTTGTTTAATGTGCGTTTGAAGTAACAGATATTTCAAAATATGGGTCCTAAACTAATTTTTAGTTTCAGTAGTTATACCAACCTGGAGTTCATTTATTGCGACCCAAGAGTTTGGTGGGAATCCTTGTAGCATGGGAACGAGGAACTGAAGGCAACCAGACCAGTGACCGATTAACAACATCATGCAGATCAGGTTGAATATCCGCATGAATACAGATGCCATGTTGAGGAACTGCAAAGAGAAGAATATATATTAACAAAATCGGTATGTAAATAGATGTCGCCTCTAAAGGAAGCCGTGCGGACTGCGCGCGACAAGGATGCTCGAGGTCAAGCATCGCGATGATTCTCTACCAATGGAGTCTTAAGAAGTGAGAAATAAAATATGATCGCGTGAAACGAGTTGTCGAGCGAGCATGCGTGGTGGGCGGCGTGGTGACAGGTCGCGTGGCCGCGGCCGCCGCGCGGTCGCGCGACCGTCACCCGCCAGGCGCCTCAGCCCGCGCGGCCGCCGGCGGGACGAGGGTCGGAAACAAAAACCCCAAACAAAGAGAGAAAGCGAAGCGAACGCAGCGGACTAAAGGACGCCGGGCGGCGCCGCCGGCAACATGCTAAGCGGGCGAACGAGCACATGCGCGCCGGCTCGTGCCGACCCTGGTTACCTTGAAGATCAGATTGCTTTTGGTGTGACCCTTCTTTTTGGCAACGTCGGAGCCGAGACGTCCCCTCCGTTCCGTGCGCTTTTTTTGAAGATTCTGCAAGATCTAGAAAACAAGCGAGAAACACGAGATAGTAGGAAGAGAGCCAGGCGCGCCCGAAGCGCGGATGGGTCGGGCGGGCGATAGGTCATCGCGAGGTGTGCGGGGCAGGGCTGGGGCGCGTGCAGGCACACACAGGATGCACTAACACCGAGACGAACGGAATGCGGGCTAATCCCCTACGAACTAGTGGCGCAGGCGATACATGCGGCACCTGCGAGGCGAGGTCGCGTGATCCTCCGTCCGCGTCGGCCGGCTCGTCTCGCGGCTGCGGGGCGGGGCTCATCTGCACAAACACCGTCACTGCCACCCGCCGCCATATTGTTGCCACCAATCGAACCCGTGCCCCACTTCTCACTGACTCTCCGCGTCGTACCCGTTATGTTGTCTCGCCTCAATGCTACCTTATCTATACGTCTACTCCCATTCTAACTTTGCAAAGTACGTACATTTTCTGATAATATTTTTACTTTCCACAAATTTGCTCAAATATAAATGGTTCGATTTTGACATTTATTTTCTTCTAGAGACAGAATTTATTGGTAAACATGCTTATATTCATTAAACAGGCACGATCTATCTTGTGGCATTTGTTCTTTATTATTGGTCGCGTATGATAAGTATATGATAAAATATATGACTTATAATATTGTGTTTTTGTTTTATATTTATCGGTGATTATCATCGCATCAAGTACTATGTAGGCTTTGTATAAGCGGCAACAAAATATAAATAAACCGGCAAATAATATATTATGTTGTGGGACGGTTCGGGACGGCGGTCTCGGCGTGCGCGATTCGCGGCGCGGGCGCAGAAAGAAGAGATAGATTCAGACGTCACCAGTGAGAGCGTGCTCAGGCAGAAAGAAGCTTGCAGAGAAGCAGTAGAGAAGTGCAGAGCGGGACGTGGGGCCGACATACAGTGGGGCGGGATTATTGGTATAATACAGGATTACAACAAAATTCCATAATTACGTCATTAGGAACACTACATACTAAACAATTAATATTGTCGTCATTATTATTAACAAATTTCTGCAATTTTATCAAATTCACACATTGTAAGCCAATATCGCGAACACTTGGTCGATATAAACTAAACATCTAGTTTTTACCTTAATAAAAAAATAAATTCAATCCAATATTACAATAGGTTAGATTAGCAGCGGTTTTAGTAATTTCATGTTAGTAAATGTTTGCGTAATGTAGTTAGAGCAGTGTTATTGGTAAGTAGTTGGCTAACCCAAAAGTGTTGGGTTATAAGGAGATGATGGCTTACATATACTTCCTCCCATTGTGACACATATCGGACGAGTCTGGAAAGTCGCAGCAACCGCACCAACGACAGTAGTTTAGCTAACCGAAGTATTCTTAGCGCACGACCAGCGTGAAGAATTTGAACGCTATCACTAAAGTCCTGTAAACACAAAGTATATAATTTAAATAAATTAAGTAAATAACCGATGCTAAAAGTCAAAAGTTTACGATGTAGAGCATCAAATATTGCAACTAATCTTTTATACATTCGAAGTGTTGAAGACATGCATAATTGCAATACCCGAAAGATTTCAGCCAAAGAAAAGTGCTGAAGCGCAATCAACATGTTATAATTATGTTTTGCAAATTTACAATTTTAATAAAGTTTATGTGGGATTCTGACAATTTTAATATAATTTATAAGTGATAGCTGTATTGTATGTATAATAAATTAGCTTGTAAATTTCTATTGTGCTTAACATATTAAGCTCCTGAACTGATGCATTTCAAATTGTTCGTGTGGGCTGTTAAATATTACAATTTGGTCGTGTTGTATAAATTTAAAACGAAAAAGAAAATATATATATTTCTGTATCAAAATAAAGACATTGCATAAATACACGAAGAAATAGTGGTAAAACAAAGCTTTGACAGCATGCTGTAAACAAATTCTGAGGAGATGAAATACAAAGAAGTTGACGTGCATATGAACTATTTATAGATTAAGAAGAAATGCGACATTATATAAATAATAAAATTGAATGGACAAGAAATAATCTTCGAGAAAAATATAGTGCCGTTGAGTGGAAGCTTAAGAGTAGGCAGTGCAATAAGTTGGAAGGTGATTTAACCTATCTACATAGGCAATTATAGAAAAGGATTAAAGCATCCCATAAGATCACATACAATTGAAGAAACAAATTCGCTAATAGAGCGGACAGTAAAATATCATTGAGAAATCATATGAATTACTGATGATGACACATACGGATAGCAAATTGTATGGTGATAATTTTATAATGTAAAATTTAAAATTTCGGATGAAGTGAATTTGATGTGCTTGATCAAACCTTTGCATGTTCTTATAGAGCCTGATAATACGAGATACTAAATTGAATACACGATGACGCACAGGTACTCGCGGCGGTTGGGTATAAGTTCACAATGAGTAACAAAATAAAAGTGAAAACAATAACAATATATCGTCTATAAAACAAATAAACACCCAAGCTGAAACAGAATATCAATAAAATAAAAGATAGATTAAAACTATCGTAATAAAAATAACACGACCAAATTGCAACGTACGTTTACCTGATTGAAGATCAAAAATATATAATCTAGTGGTATACTAGAGATGAGGTCAAGGAAGAACCAAGTCCTCAAATAGTGCTTTGCTATTAACTTGGGATCTAATATCACTTGTTCTGCATTATCTTGCTGCATTATTCCTGTAAAGAGAGAAGTTAAATTTGTAATTAATTTATATATAGAAGCTTTATGTGATAACGGAAGGAAATTAAGAAATTTGTTACCTGTTCTAAAATTAACAACAATATCTATAAGAAATATGGTGTCAGAGAGGCAATTGAAGGCTATCCAGCGCGTGCTGAGGTCATCGTTGAAAAAGGAGATGGCGACTGGCAGGATGATAAGATTGGCGACGAGCAGTAGTAACATACACAGATCCCAGTAGAATCTGCGAACAAGTAAAATGACCATTAAATTTAATCCTCGAGAAAGAATTTAATATAAAAATATCGTTAAATTGAAGACAATATAGAACTGTAACAATCAATTTAATAATAATGTGAATAAATTAGTTTTTCTAGCGTAGTTGACTAGACAAAGCTTTTTGAAAAGGTCCATCTCTAATTTAGTGATATTTGTATTGTGCATATTAGGGTAACATTTGTTAAAGTACAAGTAAAAAGGCTACAAGTAATACGGTAGGTACTATCGATATAAAGACAAGATATATACGCACAATTCAATATAATATATTTAAAATTTACGATTAACAACACAGTATTAAAATTTCTGGTGTTTGATAGACGAGTCATCAAGATGGAATATGCTTGTAAGTATCGTTGCTACTCCGAGACGAGCGGGTTGAGTAGCGTGCGCACAGCCACAATTATCTAATTGAGAGGCGATTGAGCCAGCAATTGTGAAATGATCTCATCTGTCGTCTAATCTGATTGCACCTGTACTTCCCTTTTGTGGTGTATTTATGCTTTGATACCAGGGCTAATTTGGATTGGTTAGCTCTATAATTTTATTGTATGTTCCGTTGGTAACGGTTAATCTGGTTTATATATGAAGAGGACTTTGATGGTGAGAAATAATAAATTAAGGAGAAAAATTCGCCCCTTGGCTTACGGGCAATTTATTGTAACCGTAAGGTCTTAGATCTTAAGATCTCTTGGAAGGAATCTATTACAGCTCATAATAGAGCTTTTCTGCCTCAACCACAGTTCATTGCAGTAAAAACCATAAGAGGGTACCGTATTGGACCGCAGCTATTCTTTTGGCAAGTAATCTGCCCAAAAGTTTTAGTACGAGATACAGGCAGAGGTCTACCGGAGTCACGCGGAAGTGCGAGTCAGGGGTAAAAATAAATATTTCAAAAACAGTTTAACTGTAGACAGTAGAATACTATACGCTTAAGATAACGTGGAGGTAAAATCCTCTTTTTTCTTGTGTAGTACCTATGTGCTATAATAGTTTTTAGTTATCTGTTTTTCTAATTTTTCCTTTCAAATGTTTTATATAATACGTTACATTTAATAAATAGTTTTCTTTTCTTTTTTTCTTTGATATCCTAGTTCGAAAAAAATGTTGGTGTAAAATCTTATAATCTTAACTATCGTGAATTTTCAATCTTGTTCCTTAATCACATGTGACTAAAAACAAGTTTCTTATAAATGGGCTATTATAAAGTCGCGAGACTATGAAAAATACTTTAGTATAAGTGGTTTTATTTTAAAATATTATAATCTAAAAACGAGAGGCTCGTCGAAGAGAAGTTTAAGGAAGTAAATGAGAGCAATTGCTTACAATGAGCTAGAAATCACCAGCAATAACTATGGCTTAGATCAATACGCAACCGAGTTTGATATTCAGCTCATTACTTTAATATTGTCCTCAAGTAACTGCAGTATCATTTTATATAATCGTTCATATACATTTTTATAGTAAATTTTTAAATACTGTACATAAATGTTCTAGACTGTAGTGATGGAGTACAATGTATCACCACCTCTTACTTTTCCTCTATTATCTATTGTAAGGGGCTAAGAAGATTACTGTAAGGGAATTGAACGACAGAAATTCGAAATAAAGCTAGCTTGGCCAAGCATTGGAAAATTAAGTAAAATTACTGCATTCTGGTAACTTATTAAGATTATCTCATATAACATTCTGTATTGTTTGGAATTAGTGGTTAGAATCGACCATTGTGCTATTCACCAGCAATGAGCTATGGCAGTGAAATGTGGTTTCTAAATGTCGATCTAACAAGAGAGCTTTAAATTACACAATCTGTTATAAACAAAGATAGAAATATTTTAACGAGTCAAAATTCGGTACATAAAAATCTTTATAAGAAACGATGTAACCGACGCAACTCATAGAACTATTTTGCTAAGGTTACTTATTTACGTTACGTCATTATTGTGAGCAGGCAATGTCGCTCTACGAATACAGAACTCTTAAGTAATAAAGTTTATATGACTATAGGTGATACAACGTAGAAAGGAATTCACCAAATCGTAAGTCCATCCACAGACATCTTAAAGTTGTAGACAACCATTGAATGCTTGGCTACTCAAGACGTGGTATTTTCCTAGTAAGACCTATGTTCAACAGTGCATATTGACGAACTTATTGATGAATTGCGTGAGGATATCGCTTTAAAACAAGAACGCCAGATCCAAATAGAAGTAAATAGATTCTATAATAATATTAACTTTCTAGTTCTTATATTATGTAATTGCTATTTCATATTTAAGTAAGTTTACACTTGGTACGTTCGATAATAAGGGGTACCTACGTTATGTAAGGAAAGCTTTATTAATTGTTATAGGAATTATTTTGTACACGAATCGGCATTATATTGTAGATACTACAAAGAAAATAATAACAAGCTGTGTGGTAGCGGCTACGAATACTACCAACCCTTACTTTGTTCGTGGATGTCGTAAAAGACGACTACGAGCTCCAAATTGACCTGGGCCAACATCACCTGATGCCGTTTGGTCAACAATTACATTCCCAATGAGGGTTGACGTCTGGCAGGCGGCCGTACATAAAACTATTGCCAATAATTTTTGCAATATGTAGGAAGAGGAGTACATATTGCCTCGAGCCCAAGTAATTGGGATAAGAGTAGGAGAATGATGACTACAAAGAAAATAATACTACATATTATGAGTGCGTCTGCTCTATGTGTTATTATTAATTCTTCATACATTATTTGATATTATATTCATGTTTTCTGGATACCATTGGAGAAAAGCAGTAAGAACACAGTATATTACTAACTCTTCCTCTGTAATCATAGACCGGAGTAGATCACGCAGGTGTTGAAAAATTTAAAGTATATAATAGTGGCCATAAATTACAAAGCGAGCAAACTTATATATGACTATTGAATGCGACAATTTTCGTCCTGATATCAGGCAGTCCTTGAGGTTAATTATAGTGCTTAAGCAAAGGGAACAAAGCCCGTACAACCAAGTGCGATAGAAATTTATTCACGTAATATGAAACAGTGTGCTGCTTCTTTTATATTCACTACATTTTAGTAATTTTGCCTATATAATATTACATAAAGCGCCCACAAAGTTATTTAATATAACATCATAAAACACTAACATATTTAAACCTTTCTGTCAAAATTTCAAATAAAATTATTTAAAGATTATATACAAAGACTAGCTTCTGCCCGCGACTTCGTCCGCGTGGATCGGTTACTTTGGGCTAACGTTAACTTCAACTCGCGAATTCGTTTACGTAAAAGGTGGAAATATTTTTAAATAATACATACGTTAAAGCTGTTTTAGGTACCTACATGACCCTTTTATTAGTAAGAGTAGAACATTTAACCTTAAGTAAAATAATAATAATAATAATAATCTTTATTGAAAACTAAATACATATGACAGTTGACATAGATGTCTTTGCCTCTTGAATTAGGTAATACCTGTGTTTCAAGAGACAGTTCCTTCCCGAAATACATAAATCTTGAACATCAAATTATTTTACAGTAACATACATTATAAATAATGAATATATATATCTTACGTAATAAAGACTAATGATAAAGAAATCTATAATAAATGAATAAGTGAGAATTAACGTGTTAGCGAGCGCGCTCACACGTTGTGTGTGTGTGTGTGTGTGTGTGTGTGTGTGGTGTGCGTGTGTGTGTGTGGTGTGCGTGTGTTTGTGTGTGTGTGCGTGTGTGTGTGTGTGTGTGTGTGTGTGGTGTGCGTGTGTTTGTGATGTAGTGTGCGTGCATGTATGTGTTTCTTTTTTTTTTGTGTGTATTTGTAGTTACGCGAAATAAGTATTTAAAAGTGATTCAAGTTTGACGTAATCCATATAATGCAATGTAGTACCATATAAAGTAATGCAAGTAAAAGTATTGGGTCTTATCTATACTTTCTATAGATATATACAATGTATGTATATTATACATACATACATACACTTACGCCTATTTACGATTACACATACTTTTAATGTGTATGAAATCCCTGTGTGGTAGCGGCTATGAATACTACCAATCCTCACTTTGCTTGTGGATGTCGTAAAAGACGACTAAGAGCCTTATAACGACTTGGGCCAACTCCATCTGATGCCGTTTGGTCAACAATTACATTCCCAATTAGGGTTGACGTCTGGCATGCGGCCGGTCATAAAACTATTGCCAATAACTTTTATAATATGTACTATGAATGAAGAGTACGTATTGTATCGACTCCAAGTAATTGGGATAAGAGTAGGAGAATGATGATGATGATGACCTCTCGTGAACAAATCGCCAATTTGGTCCAGAAAAGGTCTTCCCCTTGTATTCGTCCCATTCACGATTGCTTTATATGTTTGCTTCGTCAACCTCTGCCCACTCATTATTTCTGCCACTTCATGTCCAACCCACCTCAGCATACCAGCGCTCTTTTATAACATTATAATAATTTACTTATTTACTAATTTTATCTTTCATACTTACATCACACACAGCTTACGAAGAGCTGTCAGCTCTACAGCATTTATTCTATTTTCATGTCTTCCCCGCCAAATCTAACTTTCACTGCCATACATGAGGGCAGGCACTAATACTTCCTATACTTATTATTATTATTTAGGATGCGTAAAGCCGACGGAAGGTCATGAGAATGTAGTGTGTGCAGAAGTACTTTGAAATAACATTAGTTTGAGTTTTTTTTTAATATAAGATTATAAGATCCAGTATTTTTATCGTAAATGCGCGCCCAGTACTTGATCATTATTTTGCTGCGATGTTATTTTTAAACTGCGATATTTCCTAAGATATTCATTGAAATCAAATAATGTAAAGAGCAATTTTGTTTTAAATTAAATACTTGTGATGAATAACTCATTTATTTGGATAAGGATTAATATTATGTTTATAAAAACACCTTCGAAAATATCACATTATTTTAAAACAAATTTGATTAGCATAAAAAAGGTTACAGTGAGCCAATCTTAAAAGATAGACATATGCTGTGGCGGACTTTTATTTAGAACTTTGAAAGGGGAACAATTATGTAGTACATAATTTTTGCGCAACTTTAACCGTTTACGCAGCGGAAGCTCTCAAAAGGAAACATAAACCCGATTTTTACACATTCATCATTGTTGCTCTGCTCCTATTGGTCGCAGCGTAATGTTATATAGCCTAAAGCATTCCTCTATAAATGGACTATCCAACAAAAAAAGAATTTATCAAATCGGACCAGTAGTTCCTGAGATTAGCGCGTTTAAACAAACAAACAAACAAACTCTTCCGCTTTATAATATTAGTATAGATTAACATATAATATTTATATAGGTATAATAATCTTAAATCGACAACAATAACATTAGATTCGGTAAATCTGGCAAATTAATTGTGATAGTGAACAAGAAAAAACAGATAATAATAAATCTGACCGTGTTCTCGCCACGTGACCTTTGCTTATTAAACAAGACGAAAATAAACTAACGAATAAACTAAGAGCAGTTCCCCAAGCAATGTAATTACACTTTTAAATGTGATAAAAGATATTACTAGGCAGGGAATGTATAAATTTAAATGTATAATATTTTTAGTTTCAACGTAATTTTCATAGACCAACTATGGTGTTTGATTTTTAATATCCCGAAGTTTCGAACCTTTTACAGTGTTCAGGGTTACCGGATGACCATAGATAATTTACCATTATAAATTAGCATATCAATTTACAGTAAGTATTAAATGATTTTTATCGTCAAGTTAGACACAGACCTATTTTATTTACTCATTTTACTGAGTTCTGTTGACAGAATTATATATTTTAATTCTATTTGCATAATAAGAAAAATAATATTCCGGCAAATCATGGGAGTAAAATTGCCTATGATTAAATGAAAACGAATAAAGTTTTGGCGGGAATAGGAAAATGTCATGCGGCGGGTGTTAATTTTTATTCAATATTTCAATGTTTTCTGTTGTTATAGTGATAATATATCTGATATTTTATGTAATGTAATAAAGAAAATAATAGTGGTTTACGTGTATTATGTTTTGCCAAAATTCGAGCACAGCTCGATCGTTTCGAAATTATTTGAAATGAAATGAAAATGAAATGAAATTATGTGAATGAATATTTGAGATCGTTAACGAAATAACTTACTACCGAACAGAGACACTGTTGATATATGCTACTCACAGAGATGTACAAAATGGTTTTAAAAAAGCATTTAAATACAAAATGCAAAATACTTTTCAGATTTACTATTTCAAATGCAAAATACCAAATAGTTTTGCGTTTTGTATTTCAAATGCTAAATGCAAAATAGGTATTTTCAAAATACTTTTTCAAAATAAAATACCTTTTGACCAAATCTCAAATTTTTTTATTTATTTTAGGTATTTATCATTATGCTAGGGCCGCACCTGCGTGTAGCGTCACGAAGCTTCGTGCAATGAGACGATACACGCAGATGTGACCGGTCATTATTGGCTATCGTCGTGAACATTCGGGCTTCGTGTGCAATATCGCATGGGTGGCGATAAGTCAAAGGGTTTTAGCGCGCTAATATATCGCGCTCTGTGGTCAGACTAGCGTTTTTCATTTCGGGGGAAATTTTCATTGTGTTTAGACGCGTTCGAGGATCTCCAGTTAATCAATAAATATGGAGTGGGGTGATGAAATGGTGTTAGAATTTATACACCATTATGAAGCGGAACCCATGAAGGGCTCCAAAAATATCATTATGTAATTATTAGAATAATATAGCTGTAATAGTAAAGAAATTCGTCATCCATAGTTAAACGCATCAAAATGATTTCGGCCATCTTTAATTATTGCACAATACTTCGTGTAAAATACCGAAGTCGCTAATGTGACCACAGTTTTATCGCGATAATTTTCTAGTGTACCGAACGTACGAAGCTTCGCCACAAATTACTTCAGGACGATACACGCAAGTGCGGCCCTAGCATTAGAAATAGAGACACAATGCCGAGCCAAACAAAAACGTCTAATAACATGGCACCTTATGCATGACATTTTGGTCATATTTATCAGTACGCATATCAATAAATTCGGTTAGTATAAATAGAATAATTTTATTAATGAAATTTATTATTTTTGTTAATTATTTTAAAGGAATTCGGCAAATTTTTATGCATATAAATTGCACTCATATCAATAAATTCGGTTATGTTATTAATAATAATAATACTCACTTAAAATAATGTAAAAAACTAGACTAACGAAAAGAGAGCCATGGCTCCATTTTGTGAATTGTGTGGCCATTTATTTCGGTTCACTTTTCTTTTCTGTTATCTTGTTGTAGTACAGTACATAGGCGTTTCAGTATTGCAGGGATAACAACAACACTTTAATATCATAAACGTAGGTAATCAAAACAAATAAAAATAGGGCGCGCATGGCTAGGCAGGTGCCTCTATCGGTCAAATTCGGCAATACAAGCGTCATTCGTTCATTTTAATTTTGTTTGACTGGTAATGTTGGCTAAACTTAATCAAAAAGTATTTTGCATTTTGAAATGAATAGAAAAATGCTAAATACATCTCGAAAGGTATTTCAAATAAAATACAAAATGCTTTTTACTAAAAGGCATTTAAATGCAAAATACAAAATAGGTATTTTGCATTTTGTATTTGCATTTTAAATAGAAGTATTTCAAATAAATCGCATCTCTGGCTACTCAATATGAAGAATACACTTCTATTATCTTCTTATTATGAATATATATGAATGAATATTTGAGATCGTTAACGAAATAACTTACTACCGAACAGAGACACTGTTGATATATGCTACTCAATATGAAGAATACACTTCTATTATATTCTTCACTACACTTCACTTCTATAAATATAATAATAATAATAATTTATTGATACTTGAACTTACAATTCATGAACAAAGTTTCAATTACTTAGAGTCTATATGGCATTCATCTTATTTCATCTACTAACTACCATACTAGGCACAAGGCCTGTATTATGGATGTCAGTGTAACATGAATTATTGTAAAACAATTTTATTTCGTACAAAAATGTTGTCACTGGAGAAGCTCATGCACTTACTGTAAGTTGTCGTTAACTCTTAAGTTTATTTATTATTATGAAGTATAGTTGAATAACATATCACTTAATCTAACATGCGGGAATGTGTGAGTGTGTTTGTGTGTGTGTGTGTGTGTGTGTGTGTGTGTGTGTGTGTGTGTGTGTGTGCGCGCGTGCGTGCGTGCGTGCGTGTGTGTGCGTGCGTGCGTGCGTGTCTGTGTACTATTTATGTATGTATGTACCAATGTATATATCAAGAGTGAAACGTTATTATCGTTTCTATATCATTGTAAGTCTGAGTTAATAGCCACTCTGTGATTTTATTTTTTACCTGGTGTTTATTTAGATTTACAATATTTAATTTTGCATTTATAGTATTATATACTTTAGCACTTAAGCTTTTGTACTGTCTTCTAGCAAAAGAGGTTCTACAAGTCACTTTTGGACATACAGATGACTTCTTTCTTTTCTTGGGATCTGGAAGAGGAACTGTCGGGTGCCTCCTCAAAGAAGAGCAGAGCACATAAAGTCATCTCACAGATAATACTTTCATATAGTTCTGCAGTAGGATAACGATATGGTTTTTTTGTTGCTACTTTTAAAACGGCTCTTTGCGCCCTCTCTAATCCCAAGAGATGAGACTTTGCGGCGCCTCCCCATACAGGTATACAGTATTGTAATATGGACTGACATAGAGCTTTATAGACAAGTTTTAGCTTTTCTTGAGTTGCGGATTCTCTAAGGTTTTTAAAAATGTGTATCAGGCGCCTTATTCTAGCAGTGGTTGTTTGTATATGTTTATCCCATTTCAAGCAGCTATCAATAATTACTCCCAAGTATTTTACAGTATCTGCTCTGTTTATAACCTGGCAAATACATCCATTCTTATCATCACACATATGGGCTCTAATAATGTAGTCATTTGGTGGCTTATTAGAAGGACGTAAAAAGAAGGGCAAATAGTGTGTTTTATTCAAATTTATCGTAAGTAGGTTATACTT
Source organism: Lymantria monacha (assembly GCA_905163515.2). Classification (NCBI taxonomy): domain Eukaryota; kingdom Metazoa; phylum Arthropoda; class Insecta; order Lepidoptera; family Erebidae; genus Lymantria; species Lymantria monacha. The sequence goes on along the minus strand of LR991098.1, from coordinate 11,653,350 downwards.
TAGCCATTGCATAATTTTTGAGAGGGAATCCTCAGCTGTTTTCTTAACATCTCCCCAATCAGAGCCCCAGACGAATACGGCAGTATCATCAGCGTAAGTAAAAATAGTAGTGTTGTATAGTTTCATCGTGCAAAGATCGTTTACATATAGTTTAAAGAGCGTAGCGCCCAATACGCTTCCCTGTGGGACACCATACTGAATCGTATACTCTTCACTAAATAGGTCATCAATCTTCACTCGTTGCTTACGATTACTAAGGTAATCTTTGAGAATATTATGCATTCTACCACGTATTCCCACTCTCTCTAGTTTCGCTAGGAGGATGGGGATAGAGACCGCGTCAAATGCCTTCGATATATCAAGGAATATACACATACATTTATTCTTTTCATCTATGTTTTTAACTATCAGATTCGTCAAATCCATAATAGCGTCTTCGGTTGAAATGCCTAATCCAAATCCATACTGATTCTTAGCTATGATGTTGTACTTATTTAGAAAATTATTGATTGATCTATTTAATATTTTTTCTAAAATTTTTGATAACGCTGTTAGTATTGATATAGGCCTATAGTTACCGACGCAGTCTCTATCGCCATCCTTATGAATGGGATGTACTATTGAATTTTTAAATATGTCAGGGAAGACTCCGCTAGATATAGCTTGATTACAGATATGGGTTATAGGTGACGACAAGACATGTCGGCATTCTCTGATTATTGAGGATGGTATTCCGTCACAGCCAGTGGCACTATGTGGTCTTAATTGCATGATTATTTTGTCAACTTCAGTTTCGGTCACCTCCTCAATAACTATCGAGTTTGGTAAAGATTTAACTGTATGCTGAGAAGCAGAGAGATTGGCAACATCAGTTGGAGTCTGCATAGACAATATTTTATCCGCTAATTCCTTCCCCACATTTGTGAAGTAGTTACAAACATAATTAATTGACAGTATCTGAGTGTCACAGATTCCTAATAATTCTAATGGGACAGTTTTATTTTTTTGTGTACAAGTTATATTTTTGATAGCAGACCACAGACGTTTCAAGTTATTGCCTGCACTCTCCAACAGATTTTTTTCATAGTATGTTTTCATTTTACGGAGTAATCGATTCAAATAATTTCTGTAACGTGTATATGTAGTTTTTATGGTTATATTGTCCGGGGATTTTTTAGATTTTATATGAAGCCTATCACGAGTCCTTATGCAGCGTAAAAGACCCGGTGTAATCCAAGGCTTCAAGATCCTGTTTTTTCTAGAAGAATTAATGTGGTGTGTATTTTGTTCAATAATGTCAGAGATAGTAGATACAAATAGTCTTGCCGTAGTATTTACATCCTCGGTTTGCAAAATGTTTGCGAAATTTACGTTTTCTAAGCTTACTTTAATAAATAGGGAAGCTATGCGTTTTTGTATCTCATCATGTTGTGTGCGTAGTGGGTTAACATTTTGTAGGCTCAGAACAATGGGCAAATGATCAGTTATATGTGACTCTAATACTAAGGTTATTGCTGTTAATCTAGATTTTAAAAAGGTGTGATCCAAGCAGGCGTTCTTTCTCGTGGGGTAAATATGTGTAGGTAGAAAGCCATGGGAAGCATTAAAGGTTAAGTATTCATCACTCATAGCGTCACTATTATTGCTGGCAATATTAATATTTATATCTCCCACCAGTACAGCATCGTTGGTTGATAATTTATTGTAAGCAATACTAAGACTATCAAAGAAATTGTCAATGTTGTTTCGTGTTTTTAACGAAGGTGATCGATATACAGAGAGTATAGTAAGTTTCCCTTTTACTTCACATATCAGGCAGCTCGCATCGATAAAATTTGGCTCTTTTACAATACAATTAAGTTCTTTATTAGTGTACATAATAACTCCGTCGTTTTGGTTCATTATATTTTTTGTGTAATGTGAATTGAAACCATTTAAGATGGGAATAGCCCCAGCTTTACTCAGCCAACATTCAGTCAAAATTATTATGTCAAACTTTATTTGTGTACATGTTAGTAGTATACACAATTGGTCTATATTTTTATTAACGCTTCTAATATTTATGTGAATTAGTTTAATTGATTTATTTAGATTGTTACAATACTTAATGCAATCCTCCGGGTTACATATATACGAATTTGTAAAATTTACCATATCCAGATCATTATAGATTATATTCATATTGTTAAAATCTGCCATTTTTAATGGAGAATAGTAATAACCAATATTGTACATTTAGTGTATTTTTTTGGTTAATATACAGTGGCAAAATAATAATGTTAACATAATTAACTCCCTTTTGTGCAATAAACGCTATAATCAATATGTAAGAATGACATGTTAGATGTGTGAACTTATTGTTACAGTAGCTAGTTTTTATGTTTTGCGTAAATTGTGTGATAGTACAATTCTGAGCATGTGTTAGACAGAGTGAAATAGTATTAGCTGTTTGCGTTTGAGAAATCTTTGTGTGTTTGTATGTGTTGTGTGATTGAAATCTTGAATACATGATTAGTTTTTGATTTGTAATGTATCGTAATAGTGACAAAAGAAATTTAATGAGAAGAACTATAACTAGTCACAGGTTTTTATGCAAGTCTGTTAATGATTGTTCAGATATTATCTGTATTTGTTTTTGTCCTTCTTCGCGGCGCAGAAATATATTACCGTTTGACGACCAACAGTATTTATAACCCTTTTCCTTAGCAAATTCCTTAGCCATATAAAATAATTTCTTTAAATTTATTGGTAGGTGTTCACTAACATAGACTGGTTGCCGTTTGCCTGGCACGCCAATCAATTCAGTATTTAATTTCTCATCAGAAGTGTTTTTATTATTGTTAAATACACGAGTAGCAGAAAGTATATTTTGTTTCATTTGTACTGTTGAGAATTCTGCAACTATAGGACGTATAGAGTTAGGCTTACCCGGTATGCGGTATATATCTCTAAGATCTGTGGCAGTAGTAATCATGCCGACCGTCTGACCTATTTTAGAGACAACGCTGGTAAGATCAGTTACAGTCTCGTTGAGAGCAACTGGAACATTTCTTATTTCCACTCTGGAGGATCTTGACTTAAGATGAAGATCTTGCACCTTTCTTTCCATACCTTCGATACACTTACGCTGGAAAAGTCGTTCTTTTTGTAGTCCTTCAACACCTAATTTTATGTCTTCAAATTGTTCATTAATAAATTTCATTGACTTATCCATCTCTTCAAATGAGTTTTTTATACCGCAGTTCTGGTTCTTTAGTTCTTTAATATCGTTAGATAATTTTGATAAAAGTGTGTTTTGCTTAGCGATTATTTGTTCTATTTTATTGTCAAGTTCGTGTTTCCAGTCTGTCAACATATCTTTAATCTCATTCTTAAAGCCTTGTTGTTTTTCACTATCTGGACTCAATGGATCTTCAGGACGTGAGCGCTTGTTGCTTCGCTTTTTGGTTGTACAAGGTCTGTCACTCGATTGCAATGCCGTACTTAGGTCAGATTCCGATTGCGTAAGTCCTCGTGAAGATGTTTGGGAGGTCGGCGGCGTACGTTGAAGTGACATTATGATATTTATATCTCAGCTATAGTTTATGTTTAAACTTATCGTATTCTAATACAGAATTATCTAATACAAATCAACCTTGTAGAATCAATATTTAAAATCTCTTAAAATTTAATCTTGAGATGCAACGAAAACATAGCTCATATAGTTCATTCATAGGCGTAGTAAGCTCGTTCGCTAATTCGAACTTTGTGTCACTTGATTCGTGGCGCGATGCACTCCGGCGCAACTCGTGCGCAGGTGTGTCACGGTTCCAATCTCACCAATTGAAAGCTCTTTTTGTGCAAGATTTGAAATGTTAGTAATAAATATGTTGTCAACTCACTCTAAGACCGCCCAAGGGGCGGGGTAATTGGGTAAGAACACTTAATGAGTAACAAGGAATTGTACAAAAGTTAACTTCACCAATCACAAATAAGATATTTAAAACACAGTTAAATTGTTTCACAATAACAAGCGACACGACTATGCTAAAACAGCTGAGAGACGCGAATGGTGGAAATATGGTTCTCAAGTTCTGAAGAAAAGCATTATATAAGACCTGTTAATTTTGTAATTTGATTTAAACTGATGGCTCCGTTGCCAAAGTTTCAATATAATAAAAAAAAGAATGATTTAAAAATATATAGTCTTCTATATCATGAACTAAATATTATGTAATTATGTTGATAGTCCCAAAGGAAATTAATTCATTAAGACTAATGAGTAACTACACTACTTAGAGCATACATTTATGGTAGCCTGTTTTCAACCACTATCTCCGTCGTACAAAAACGCATCATTCAATCTGTGTCCATTGTTTCCATTACAAAAGATTATTAGACACCTAAAAGAACGGACATTACACCCAAATTAACTACATTAACGTGCTAGTTTCTTTTGTATACATAGCAATTAATCATACCCGTAAATAAATAAACAGCATATTATAAAAGTTTTACCAAAGTTTTATTGCCGATCTGCACGTTCACATTTTCCCTTGGGTATCTTTTTCTACATGTTGGTTACTATGAAGAAAAAGATACTACCTACTTTTTATTATTGGGAATATCAATCATCAGTTTATCAGATCAGATATTTTTCAAGCATTTTTTTTAATAAATATACTATACAATAAAATCTATAATATTATCATAGATTTTAATAAAATATTTTTAATATACCAGAAGAATGCTATAAACTACACAATCTTAAACATCTTGATGAAAGCTCTCATTCTCAGCCTATGATGTACATCTCACTGCTGGATCGAACCCACAGGTAAGAGGGGGTCACGCATATTATATTTTTCGTCTTTTGCCACAAGTAACTTAACTATTAATATTAAGTTCTTAATTTAATTCCTATCTAGCATATTTACTACGAGTATATGCTAGACAGGAATCACGAGATATTTAATAACTATATGTGGTGACAGGTAAAGAATACAATATATAGCATAAATAGCTACTACTTACTTGTCCGTGGCAGATGTAAAACTGAATAAGGGAGTGGGAAGTAACGTTCTCTTAGGAAAATTATAATATCGACTTTGATCGCAAGCAAGGGGTGATTACGGTGTATACCTGCTTCGAGAGGTCTGTGTCCAATAGTGGACATGTACAGGCTGATGAATGAATGATGTGTCAATTAGATATAGTTATCAATTTATTTAAGTATTTATTTTCAAGTATGTTGCTGTAGTTAGTCATTATTTCCAGCATAATAAAGTAAATATACCTATAATGCAGTATTGTTATTGCCAGAGTTAATAGCTATTTCTTTAATTAAGTTTAATTCGATGCATTTATCGTAGCTAACTGTTATGGTTCAGATTATAATTCTGATTTAACTTGGTTGTTGAATTATTTTATGTAGTCTAGAGTAATGATTTAATTCTTGGTAATTACTACGAGCCTTTCAGAGAATGAAATGAAATAGAAGAATAATGATCTCTGATGTTTATGCGAGTATTAAACATTTGAAATAAAAATATTTTTACGGATTTATCGCGTTAGTACCTAATTGATTTTTAATTTCCCGATATTTCAAAAACTTTACAGCGTCATGGTCACGGCAGGGCTTCCTTAGTTCTCACCTTAGACACAGTGTTCCCGTGACCATGAACGCTTTTTTTATTTGTTTTAGTAGGCTATGGTCTGAACGCTCACCGTCTGTTCCGTCCGGGGTGTCAGAAGGGCGGCTCGTGGCTCCATAACCCATCGTATTCCCTACCCATCGCCATTGAGTCGGCCATTGGGCCCGCTTCCTTGATATCCGTAGCCAGCCCGGTGGGTTACCCTTTCGAGTACCTTGCCCTGTTGACGCCCCGGCTAACTGCTGCGGCGTCGCCCTCAAGCGGTCAGCATTTCTGCGGGTGATGGACTATTCCCCGGTCCAGTTACCCGCAGCCTCGGCTAGACCATGAACGTTGTATAGTGTTCGAAACTTCGGGCAATTAAAAATCAATTACAAACGCGATAGAATCTATAAAAATAGTTTTATTTCACAGGCAACAAGAATAGTTATGATTCCCAACAGTACCATGCATTAGTAGTGTTGTATATTTAAAGATATTTTACGTAGGTTTCCGAACAATCTAGGCACATCAACATGAGGCCACCGCGTGAGGACGACGCCTCGACGGCGAAAGCTGTCGGGGCGTCGACAGGAGAGGAGCCCGAGAGGGCATACCGCCGAGCGGGCCACCGAAGACAAAGATCGGGTACCGGTGGCCCGCTCGCACGGCGAAGAAGAGGTGCTTGCAGGGTGGGTCAATGGGGTTGCGCGCCGCCTCTTCCATCACCCCGGACCGATTTGGCGGGGTGCGACGTCCATAGCCCACCGCAAAAAAAAAGGGACATCAACATGTCGAATTATATTTTATTTGTAATCTCTTATAAATGTTGTAATTGTTGAGAATTTATTCTAGTTCGCTGTCATTAAAAATACATTTCGGTTATTAATTATTTGCTATTGCTGAGTTATGATCAAAAAAGAAATGTCATTTTCGTTTTATAAAACAAGACCCATAGTTCTCATTAAATAAATATGAAATTAAACGTGTAACTAATTTATTGCCACATGATATATATGTTAATAAAATATAAATTATATCGATTTCACAATGATCTATAACTATGATGGTAGATGGCGTTGATCATTAATAGCTGATTTGCAGTCGCTCTTACACGCTAAAACTACTGAACCGATAGATAGTCTAGAGCCTGATAAAGGACATAGGCTACATTTTAATACAAAAAAAGGGTTGTAAGGGGGGGGCGAGGGTGAAAAGTTGTGAGGAATTATCGCCATTTTTAAAGCCAGAAGCTTGAAACTTATTTTTAGGCTATACCTATATATTCGTAAGAATTTACCCTTAAGTGATAAAATAAAAATAGGGGATGAAAACTTTAGGAAAGTAACCTTTTACGCGGGCGAAGCCGTGGGCAGAAGCTAGTGCTAAATATAACAAGCGAAAAGCAAGAAAATTACGAAATGTAATTTAATTTAATTTCCAATATACATGATGAGCAAACACAGTAAGACATTGTCAAGTAACAGAATACATTGTCGTGTTTGGAGTAAAACAAAGGATGAAAACGTTGTAACATATCTATTACTTAATTGGGGTGCCTTACCCTTTATGTGTCTTGTTCAGTAAGTGGCTAAACAAAAGAGATTAACGATCGCTTCACACAAGACGTGGGTGGTAATAGCTATATTTATGTAACTACATTAGGCACGTAAGATCTAAATCGTACGTTTGTGAATTTAAATTTTAGCAAACGTTGGTATTTTTCGTCTGGCTGCTTTGCTTATGGGTTTCCTAAAAGACGACTAAGGGATATAATATCTATGCATATAACCCTTAGGCAAGAAAAGGAAAACTAGAAATATAGTCGTATATCAACCCCTCTGACCACCGTAGTAAGATTTTTAGGGTCCCGTACCTCAGAAGGAAAAAACGGAACCCTTATAGGATCACTTTGTTCCTCCGTCCATCCGTCCGTCTGTCTGTCTGTCAAGACTCTTTTTCTCAGGAACGCGTGGTATCAAGCTGAAATTTATATCAAATACTCAAGTCTACTTGGCCCTTAAGGCTCTGAAAAAATTAAACTTCTAAGCCAATGCAATCAAAAGATACAGGTGTTTATGACGCAAATTTCTGCAAATTTTCGACACTCGCAAGGGAATCAAAACCTACAGGGTACTGGCCGTGAACTCAGAACCTTGAAAATTGGTACTTCGTACCAACGTCTTATAGCACAGATAAAGGAAAAAATTGCGAAAACCGTATATTTTTAATTACATCATATAATGAAAATATTTTTAATAGTTTTAAACTTACTACCCCTCTCCTCATGAACGCGTAGAGGTATTAAATTGAAATTTATATCAAATACTCAGATCTATAAGACCTTTAAGCTGTAACAAAATCAAACTTCTATATCAACGTAATCAAAAGAAACAGCAATTTAAGCCGCATATTTTTAAACACGCAACTACTCGCAAGGGAATAAAAACCTAAAGGGTACTTCCAGTCAACCTAGAATCTTAAAATTTCCCATGAAGCAACAATTTATAGTATATATACATACATACACGTACATATCATCACGCCATATCCCTTGCAGGGTAGGCAGAGAGGACAGAGAAATATTAATATATAGCATATATAAAGGAAAAATTTCGAAAACCTTAAATTCTGAGTTACATCATATATTTTTTTTTAGTTTTACGGAACCCTTCATGCGCGAGTACAACTCCCACTTGGCCGATTTTTAGGTCAATTTCTCTCATTGTGGAGAAGGCTCGAGCCCAGGAGTGGGACATATATGAGCTGAGATCATGATGATTATGAAGCGTTGATAAAAAATGAAATTTATTTTCCAAAGGATATGGTTGAATATATGTCATCAAAATGATCATCATCATCATGCATCAAAATAATATTCGATCGAGAAAAAGTAAACTCTAAGAACGAACGTAGTACAGTAGGCCAACGTACCTCTTTATTCTTAAATACTTATGGCTCGTATCCAACATATAAGGACTATAAAGAAGTTAATCACACTAATATTCATCATCATTATCATCATTATAAGCCTACTGGGCTATTGAAAAGAAGCCTCTACACGCATGAGACGACTGTTACTTATTCGTCTGGTAATATCATGGCCGATATTTACGATGCTCGGCGAAAGATAAAGTGTGATTGACATTATGTGTTTTTAACCTGCCACCACACGGCGAAATACTAATATTATAAACAGTAAAGGTTATATTATAGTTTCATTTTTATTGTGCATTAATGTATTTGTGAAAAATTAGGTATAGTGTTATGAAAAAAGACGTGTTTTACCCGAAAAAAGGTTAGGTTAGGTTAGGTTTAGAGTAATCACAGCCCTAAAATTATGGAAAAGTTGCATTTCGAAGTCGAGTTGAAGTTATTAAGTACTTATACGTAATACTTATTAATGAAATATGTAAAAGTGAAGTAATGACAAGGTAATGCCATTAGGAGATTCATACCACTCGTATAGTAATTACAAGAAGAATTTTGAACACATCAAGAAAGAGTGTCTATGTTGTATTTAAGGGGTCGTTAAATCGAATGGGCTATAACGTGAACCATCAGCGCATAATGGCTTATTTCGTACTAGTAGCCGTAACAGATAGTTCTTTACGAGCAATGTTTGGATGAGCTTTTAGGAGGCATAAGAGCCCTTGTATTAACATAATGTTTTTTTTTTTTTAATTTTTGGTAATCATTTATATATTTTGTGGGCAATTATTAAAATATTTATTAAATGTATAAATAGATAATTATTATTGTTACACAAGGAATCGCTTTCTATAAATACATACTGGGTGGAAGGGGACCGCTCCCGAAAACAAAGACAGGTAACCCTACTAGTCCTACTTGTAGTGATAGGCTAGAAAAAAATCGATTCGGATGAAAAAAATTTTTTTTTTCATCACGCGAGGTCGTTGAACTCTTGAACAATATGATCGTGAGTTTTGAATAGATTGCGTCTTTTCTCATCTGAGTAAAGTTAGGTATTTTTTAAGGAATTATCGTTACACGGCACTGTCCTAATACGATGGAATGTGAAAAAACTTAAAATTCGTTATGAAAAAAAATTTTTTTTTTCATCTGAATCGATTTTTTTTCTAGCCTATCATTACAAGTAGAACTAGTAGGCTCACCTGTCTTTGTTTTCGAGAGCGGTCCACTTCCACCTGTATATAAATTTGTTTAATTTTGTCGTTCACGTGCCCTATGATAATTTTTAAACCTTTATAACAAATTTTGCTGAGATCTTACTTATGATCAAATTTCGAGCATTGGATAAACACTAATCTTAATAGTAAATAAAAATTACTAATACTGAGAGCAATTTTAAATTTAGATTCTTATATTCTATTTTATAATACTATAATCTAAACTTAACTAAATTTAATTCAAAACTTGCAACCATTTTTGAAATGATGTACATTTTTTTATTCTTTACAGCGTATATACATCCCATCCCACAGCTAGATATTAACCACCTTCAATATAAAAAGGAAATTGGACTAATATACTACAGTGATTAAACATTGTTATATCAAACGACACATGTAATATTACCATCAACTACTGTTTGCATAGTGAATACCGTGATATTGTAGGTCAAATGCCTACTATTATGAAAGAGGTTCGTTCTTTATTGTAAGACGTATGTAGGTATATGATTTGAATATAAAAAGAAACTATGATAAATTCGGAAAAGGAATTAGTGGTTATACATTGTTATTCTTACTTTGTAATCATACAGCAATATTAGCATTTTTTATAAACGATATTTTTTTTTATACTTTGGACGAAACCTAAATACTCATAGTACGTGTAATTGTTTTTGAAACTAATTAGATTGTAATTGGATTATTAGCGAAATTAAATAAAAGTTGCTTGGCTAGCCTTAAGTTTGTGCATTTTATATTATGAATTTTGTTTTTCTTAGATCATAAATGTCCCTCTACTGAGTCTAAGCCTCCTCCACTTGACTTACTATACCAAATATACGCGGCTTTTATATCGAATTTTTCCTTCTCTTGCCGTGATAGATATTTGATTGGGTTCCTTAAGTGTCTCTTACGATCACACATGAATTAGAAATGGGATGTTGAATAATATTCTTACTCTATCACCACACAGATGAATGAAAATTTTGTTACTATTAATAATTACCTTATGTAGTTGCTTCAAATTACTAAATAGATTATAAATTACAGGCAGATAAAAGATAATTCAGTTCATAACTGCTTCAAATTAGATTCAGGGAAGCGTGGAATGATACGCGTGTTTGATGACCCACGCAAATTGCTAACGTGGATAATTACATCTGGTTGAGTTTTGTACATAGTCGTTGTAGGTGGTTTGGGGGCTGAAATAGCGAATTTATTATTATGTCTACAAATTTATTAGAAAATAACAATGTTGTTAAAAATATATACATTTTTTTAAAACAACTTGGCGATTTGTGTATGATACAATAAGCCATATTGATGAGATTTCATGTGTTATTTTTATATCAACAAAGAGATTTTCTTTTATAACCTCTTTGAAACGTAGTGACACTATGCCGCTTCAAAGGGTGTGTAACACTTTCTCACAACTTTAACGCTAGAGCATTTACGTGATTATTTTTTTGATCTATCTACTTATTGTTTGACAGTGTCGATTTTTAAATCCATATGTATGTATTTTTTACTCACATAGTAGGTCTAACATTATTTGTGAGCAATGGTAAATGTGATCGGTACGTTTTTTTTTTGGCGGCGGGCTACGGTATGTCACGCCCCGCTAATCCGTCCGGGGCGTCAGGAAAAGCGGCACACGACTCCGTAGACCCGCCCTACAACATACCTCTCGACGCCGTGCGGGTGAGTCACTGGAACGTGATACGTATGTTTAACATTGCTCTCAAAGCCAGCAGCAACGCAAAGATTCTGGAGAGACTTTAAAGGAATTAAAGTCTTTCCAGAATCTTTACGTTGCTCTTAATATTAGTATCCCATAGTTTAATTAAATAAGTCCTAATTAACTTTGACTCCTCGGCCTCCCATGACCATCAGCTGTAAAGTGTTTGAAAAGTCGGGAAATTAAAAATCAAATACAAACGCGATAGAATCCATATAAACAGTTTTATTTTAAGTGTAAGAGTCACATAAACATCAGAAATCAACTCTTATATGGTTTGAGAATATGTACATTTAGCGAGCTCTTCTAATTTGAATAATCTTCTCCACATAATAAAATTTTTGAGCGCGATTTTTAAGATATATTGTCATAAATGTTAAATATGTAAATAGATTTATTTTTAGAATTTGATGTCAACAATCACCACCGATCGACGATCAATTTGTGGTGTTTTTATTTTGTGATTTCTCACTGTCTTGATGTTAAAAGATTTCGCGATTCTTAGGAGTCTTGTGGTTTCTCAGCTATATTTGACCACTGCTTGCGTAGCCATATCGTGTCAACTTTTTAATACATTGTCGTAATGTTTATGCTCAAATAGGTCACAAGCTCACAAGTCTATTGAAACCAATTTTATTGCAGCTTCTAATCGTATAATTATAACACAGTTTCTTTTTAATATATAAATTGATGCCTAAAATGAGTCTCATTTTTTCTACAGAATATTTTAAGTTCATTAGAACATATAGAGGCAGCCAGGTTTAAAAATTAGATTTTTAGGAAATTTTAAAAATGTAATCTGAGATAATTCTGAAAGAGACTCTAGTCTAGCAGTGGAATATATGTAAACGGAGATGAATGTAGCATTGAATCATGAAGTTTTAACATAGTCACAGTTCTTTGATTACAAACTTACAGAAAAAAGTATTTAGAATATGTATAATGTATATATATACTCTTCTATGATCGCCTGGTTAAGAAGATATACAATGCGAAAGTGGAAGGATGTAGGTACCGAGGGAGACCGAGACTAACCTACCTAGACCAAATCGGTCATGTACTGAAGGAAGGTGGAGTCAAGAGTCTCCGAAACCGGCGAGCGTGTATGAAGAGAATTATGAATGTTGAGGAAGCGAGTGAAGTATGCAGAGATAGAGTTCTCTGGCACTCTGTTCTCTCTGCCTACCCTGCAAGGGATATGGCGTGATGATATGTTTGTTTGTTTGTTTGTACTCTTCTATTTTTATAGGGACATTTTTGAATATCTGATTTAATGATAAAATGTATTTGCTACTAGTTCATTTCCCGAGTCAAGGATGCTTACGCCATTGACAAACAAGTCAATATGAAGTTTCAATCAACCAATCAAAGAGGCGGTATACTGTTTACTGTATAATAATATCTAGTCAAACTATCACACCAACTTTGTTAAGTTACAAGTTGTTTAAACTCGACTTAAGTTGTGTAGATTATGTTATAAGCAAGTTAATCTTTCCGGTTGAAGGCGGTGACTGAAGCAGCTTTGGAAGTTAGTCTATTGATAATCATACATCGCAGACTTACTATTATATACAAGTTGTATATTTAAATTAATGAATACTTTCATTTCGTAGAATAAAACGGTTACTACTCTTTCTATTCTGGTGGATGTAATAGTAGTTTTCCTTGAAAATAATCGATTAAGATTTTTTTCGCCCAGCATGGCATGACTTTTTTATTTATGAACCATTTGACATGAAATATACTATGACTAAATGTTAAGTGAAGCTAACCCACACTATATTAGCGAAAACCACCTTTTAATCGAATAAATTAAATATATTAGATAAATAAAGTGTTGCCACATTAGCGATTAGGTTAAATTGGTAATATTATCTAATGCACGACTAAATTTATTTGTGGTATACCACACATGTATAATATACACATATGTTGGTAATACCAGCTAATCGCCTAATACATTATACCATTTCATTATTGGATTTGCACAACCAATACCGTGAATAATTAAAATATATAATTTGATTCTGAACTAAATTTGTTTGCTCATCGATTATGAATGAATAGTATTTATTTATTTGATATTAGCTAATATTGTTACATGGATTTTTAATGAAATATTAATTTAATTAATATTTAAATAGCAACTACTAATTCAACATACTTTGTTTTATATGGACAGGTTTTGGACCGGTCAAACCTTTCCCAGGGCAAACGAAGGCTAAGGTGTGCAACCGTCGATTGTCCACAGGTACCGAGGTTCAGTGGGTTATCCTGTTGGATACCATTTCCTGTCTACGTCTTGGCAGCATGGTTATCTCTCAGGGCATCGCTCTCGCGCAATTATTTCTTTACGGTTGGCAGATTAATCCAGAAGATACTAAGGCCGCGTAGTGACTGATTTGAAAATGCAATATTTGTTTTTTTTAAAACGTTACCCTGCGCTAAGAAAATGATTCTTGTATTGCGGGGTACCTTACAAATATATAATTAACGCAGACAAATTACACCCAGATGTGGATCGCACTAAATATTGTCCTGCGTAGGAATCGGATCTGTGGCACTGTCACGAAAGGTCGGTATCTTAATCTTTACGACATTTATGCAGTCAATTTATCCAATGTCACCCTTGGAGTTTCGTCGGTAGTATTTCCAGAGAAAACTTATAACAATAACGGTCACGAAACCGCATTTCAAGCGTGCTGTAGCGTGGTCATAAATGTTGGCTATATGATTGAGGATAGTTAATAGATGGATAAATTAAGTAATATTACATGGTAATGACACTATATAGTGTTATATAAACTTAGAAAAACTTATTTGCGAGCAAAAAATGATTATCACACGTTGGACTTGAACCCACATCTACTGGAAACCCGTTTTAATCGCCTCACCAATTAGGCCAGTGTGGGTATGTATGACAATCAAATTGTGACTCGTCCTTACGGGAGAAATGTGGGTTTAAGTCCTATGTGTGGAATAATTTTCGCCTGAAAATAAGGTTTTATGGCTAAATAACCAACCTAATTGGTATAAATAAATACATATCATGTCAAATGCTATTTTAATTTAAACATATCATATGTTAATATTATCGATTTAAAGACCAACTAAATTGAACTGTTTTTAGCATTGGCCCAATAGTCAAGGGCGAATCGTGTCATGACCACCACCGGGTTTAGTTTAAAAACAGATTTTCCTTTTATATCTGAGTTATCCTCTTCGGGAATTGAGTTTTCAAAGTTATCCATTAGTTTCCGTGTAATAACGGACTAAAAGAGAATTTTCATGCTTTCTTTCTTCTTTTCCCAAGTGGGTTGGATATCCAAAAGGACTTAGAGGTATAGACAAGTACGTTCCAGCAACAACGTTGTATGTGGTCGTCAATAGAGATGATACCTGAAAGGTTAAACCGCTAGGCCAACCACAGAAGTTAAGGTATCGGTATCAGTGGTAGGCCCAAAGGCGATGAGGCGGGAACACGGTGGGTATAGGCTACACGTCACCGACGCCTTGCGTCGCCCCAGACGGAATAGGAAGTGTGTATTCATACTATAGCGTGCCAAAAAAAGGAGGCGTAGGCAAGTAACGTCACTACAATAACAAAAGGTACATTTGGAAATAAACTCTATGCTAAACCATTCGACAAGCATAATATAGTACATTAATTTCCTTTTCATTGCTGTTGAATCCAGAATTGGACGGAATTTGGAGTGTTAATCAGTCCAAATGCCGTAGTTAAAAAAAAAAAAGTTTAAAATACTCGTAGACTTTGAAAATTTGGAATTTACTTATGCAATGAAATCATACAGTAAAATTATACTGTAGCACTGAGTTTAACATAATGATTTTTTAAATTTTTTATACAGTTAACATCGATTTTTAATTCACAATACGACTGGACGGTTGGATAGAATAGTGATGTTTACTAAAAGCTTGAAGTGTGTATAGGTCCGTGTACGCTTGGTCAACATTTTGCATATTCAATAGTGCCCAGCCAAAGCCTTTATCGATGCCTATACAAAATGCCACACAACATTGAGACTACTGTTTATAAACCATAGGTTTTAATTATTTAGTAGCAATATTGGTTTTGTCAATATTTATTATGTTTTTATATTACTTTCGTATTGTAATAATTTAGTGTTTGCTGTGTGGTGGAAGCTACGAATACTCTTAAACCTTATATTGTTCATGGATGTCGTAACGACTAAGAGCATCGACTTAGACCAAACCCATCTGATGCCTACTACTACTACTACTAGTCAATAACTATATTCTCAAGTAGGGTTGACGTTAGGCCTGCCGATTCCAAAAACGATTACCAAAAGTTTGTAATATATTAACTATATTTTGCGTTGAATTCAAATAACTAATAATGTACTAGAGCAAGTGGATGAATTTGTATATCTTGGATGTGGATTTAGCCGAGATGGAAGGTACACCACTGATATAGAGCGAAGAGTGAATGCGGGAAATAGAGTGAACAGAGCGTTGGGGTAACTTCTCGGCAGCCACCACCTCAGCCAGAAGGCACGTGTAGCAATATATAACGCAGTGCAACATTACTGTATGGAAGCGAGAGTTGGGTATGCAGAAAAGAGTAGGAAAGTAAAATTAATGCGGTCGAAATGCGATCTCTTCGGAAAATCTGTGGAGTTAGGCTGACCGACCGCATTCGTAACGACGACGTAAGAGAGCGAGTAGGTATGAAAGAGAGTATTGGTGTAAAGATGCGAAAGGGAATGCTCCGATGGTTCGGACATATGGAAAGAATGCCGAACGAACGTCTGGTTAAGAAGATATACAATGCGAAAGTGACTAGACCAGATCGGTCAGGTACTGAAGGAAGGTGGAGTCAAGAGTCTCCGATACCGGCGAGCGTGTATGAAGAGAATTATGAATGTTGAGGAAGCGAGTGAAGTATGCAGCAGAGATAGAGTTCTCTGGCACTCTGTTCTCTCTGCCTACGCTGCAAGGGATATGGCGTGATGATATGTATGTATGTAATTCAAATAACTAGGACATGACCAGGATTATGATGATGATTGTGATTATTTATATTTTTAAAATGTTAATATATGTTTTTCCTATTTAATATCATTCCCATTTAAATTTATAACAGATTAAGAGGCAAAAATTAGGGGTAGTAACACTACCTCTAATTTTTCTGAGATGTAAAAACTGTTTTAAAATTGACTAGAACAAGGAACATCAGTATATTTTTGAGAAAATATAATATCAACTACGATCACTAACTCACTTGCGTTAAAACGCGGCCATTATAGTATTATTATCTATTGCTTCAAAATATTATAAGCTTAATTTATTTTAAATAGACATGTTTGTTTATTCATCGCAGTACCTCAATAGTTTAAAGTATGCAACTGCCGATTCCTATGATATAAGCTCAATTATTGATTAGAAATATGTTCCATATATGCCTGAATGTATGTGTGTACACTTCTGAATAGGCAAACGCTATGAAAAAATGTGACAGATGTATGTAAAAATATTTATATCCATATTATCAGAAGTACTAGGTCAAATCGGAGCGAACAATGATCAAAGTAGGAGCGTTTATCTGACAGGTATTTAACTATTCAAAGCTAGGCAATTAGTTTTTATTCTGAAAGCAATTGATTATCATTATACTTATTTAACCACTTATTTAACCATAAATGAACGAAAAAGCGTTCACGGACTATGAACAAACTATTTACTGAGTAATTTTAAATGATGACATGGGATGTTTTCATATTTACTATTTATTTTATTATGTACTAGTTGTGCCAGCAGCTTTGCTTGCGTGAAATACTTATTTAAAACTAGTATTATTCTGTTTGAATTCCCAAGAAGGACGTCAGGTAGGCGGCCGGTCATAAAACTATTGCCAATAACTTTTGCAATGTGTACGAATACACATTACGTCAATACCAAGTAATTGGGATAAGAGCAGAAGCATGACGATGATTTTTTTTTTATTACATATGGTGGAAAACGAGCAAGCAGCACACCTGATGGTAAGTGTTACTGTCGCTTATGAACCTTTAAAATACCAGGGGTGTAGCAACGCCTACTAATCCAAACCCACCCAAGTTAGGCTTCAGGCTCTCTCGCTCACCGAAGGAAGCACACACATTGCCACTGGTCAGACGTCGATTTCAAAAGTGTGGTATTATCACAGTCAGACCGGTCCGCGGCTGTAGACAGAAGACTGTCAACAGTGTGGTCACTACCAAAATATGATGATGATTATTTTGTTTGAGCACACGTCATCTTATGATATTAGTAATAATAACATTATTAATAATATCCATACCACGTCAATTACATATTTTTTGTTATCTCAGCAGTTGCTATGAAAACGCCGACTGCGCTTGATGACTATTGTTACAATATTTTGTCTAATTTGCTAACATGTTATATATTCTAGCAGACCCGGCCATGCGTTGCTATGGCTAAGGTAGCCTCAGTAACATGTGGCCGTCCTTACCAATTTACCAATCGTTTGGAGATAACAGATAATTGTGATTGTCAAATAATAAACAAATAACTTGCAACAAAATAATATTGCGACTATAAATTGAGATGAAAGCTATCCTATATTTTAAGTTGGATCAAACTACACATGCTGTGCAAATTTGATTAAAAACGGTTAAGTAATTTAGGAGTCCATCGCCGACAAACAACGTGACGCGTAATTTATATATATATAATATATATATATTAAGATATATAGCCTATGCCTATAACTCGTCTCAATAAGTAGGCTTGTTGACATATTTAGATTTTTATTTCCATTCCGTAGTCTTAATATTATTATTGTATTAAAATAAAGTCTAACTTTATAGCAAATTTTCAATTAGAATTCTTTAGCGTTTTAATAAATTTTCAAATAGAATTGGATTATGGTTTGGCGTTGTGCAAACACTAATTATTTCTTTTTTCTCAGTTCATATAGTCGTTTTATTTAAGCACAAGCCTTCTCTAAAATGACAAAATTCAAGTCTTCTACGCTTAGGCATAAAGATAAGAGTTTTATTTTGATTTTTATTGTTTGTATTATTTTGCTCCTTAAACTTTTTTATGACACTCGTAGCAAAAAAGGATAGAGATATATTCTATTTTTTATCCAACACCGCACGGATGTTAGTTATTGTAATTATATTAAACTATAATTGTATTTAATTTTTACAAATATACAAAATTCATACTTACTTTTCGGATGCGCAATTGTAATCAACTTCATTTATGATAGCTATAGATTTGTATTTTGTTTCTAATATTTTACAAATTAAATTGATTAATCGCCTAGATAAAGTGTTTATATTATGGGACCATTATAGTTTTCTGTTCATACGAATATCAAGTACAGAGTAAAATAAAAATATTCTTACGGATTTTATCAGCTTTAAATTCTATTTGGGAATGCCGTTAGTTCCGTGACATTTAATCATCAACTCAGCTCATATATGCCCCACTGTTGCGTTCGAGCATCTTCCATAATAGACGGGAAATTGACCTACTATACCACGCTGGTCAGACGTGTTGGTATAAGGTTTTGTTACAAACAACATCTATGCAAGAGAAGGATACCGCGAAATAGAGCCCTATACTAACACGTCTGACCAACGTGGTACAGTAGACCAATTTCCCTTCCATTATGGAGAAGGCTCGAGCCCAACAGTGGGACATATATGAGCTGAGATGATGATGATAACGAATTGTATTCGTACCCCGTCACCACATGAAAAGTAAACTTTAATACTCAAAAGTAATTCGAAATGTCCGTATAGTAATAACAAAATAAAACGCGATAAAATTTATTAAAACGTAGTTCTATTTCTTTATCATAGCTAAGATCATGTACTAACATATTATACAAGCTTACCTCAACGTTAAGTAGGCTGGATTAAATCAACCGTATTCCCACCACTATGTTTTACGAGGTTGTTTCAACGGTATCTCGGGAGACGCATACATTAACTTCATCGTATAATTTTACATTTATACCTTCTACGTATCATAAGTTAGGTTAGGTTTAGTACTACTTTAAAATTGGGTTATATGACAAGGGATGTTTGTTTCACTAATAAGGATCAGTATTAAGTTCGCCTTAATTAGTGCTAGAAGTTTCGTACCTAACAATATAAAAAATTACATTCTTTTTATCGTAACATCAGCTATGGTTAATGTTAAAAGATGCCAGATAAATATACAAGATAAATATGCAAGATATATTTATTGTGTACGCAGACACAGGTGCACTTTCTATGCCCTTGCTCTCATAATCCTATTGAAGGGTCTACTAGACACAGGGAGATTCTTAGTTTTACATGCCCTCTGAAAGCAAGCAAGCAAATATTAATTTACGGATAAACAATATGCATAAAGAGAAGCAGTGTAGGTTTCGTATTTAAATAATATAATTGGGGATTGATCTCGAAATCTCAGTAATACAGTGGAAAGACTGATAATATGTTTAAATTTTTGACTTGTCTAATTTGAAAAATTCTAAATTTTTCGTGTGGTAACAAAGTAAGAATACAATTCCCAACCCCTTGGATGTCGTAAAAGATAATTAAGATATATAACATCTATACAAGAGAAAGAAAACTTGAGAAATTGAATGTCATACGACAGCTCAAGCATGTGTAACTAGTAGCACGATTGGGTTGGATTTTAAATAGTTGTGGGTTCGTATTTTATGTATAACAGTCATTTTTCGTTCGTAATCAAGTTTTTATAACAAAACTTGAACTAAAACCGGACCAAACAGCAGTAATGTGCTCCTGCTTAACCTTTGGGATAAAAGCCTGAAGATTCGGAAATAGCGTAAAATATTTACGATTTAAACAACTAATTATATAATAATAGCCTTGTTCTATTCAATGTTCAATAATAATAATAATAATAATAATAATTTATTTCTCAGAATATGGTACATTTAGTTATTAATATTTTGTGCGTCTCACATATTCTACCATAAGCTGGTGTAGAAATATTAGTCACTTTTGTAAATTAACATACTATAACTTTAACAATTAAACATTAAGAGATTATCATAATTCATAACAAAATAATGAATATCTAAATTCAATTATACATTATTACAATTATAACTAGAAATCAATAACAATAAAATGATCAATGTCAAAATTAAAATTCAATACAATTACATTAAAATTTGTGATTTAAGAATTCATTAACTTTGTAAAAATTTTTGTCCAACAACCATTTAAATAAATATGTCTTAAATTTATTAATAGTTAATAGTCTAACATCAATTGGTAGTTTATTATAAATTGTAATTGCCATACAATATACATTTTTAGCGAATATTTGCAATCTTTGATGGGGTATTAATAATTTACTGGGATCTCTACTATGTGTTTTTTTCATTACCTTGTCATGTAGTGGAAACATTTGAGGATTTTTTTTTACAAATAGACATAATTCAAAAATATATAGACATGGCAGTGTCAAAATTTTCATTTCATTGAAGATAGGTCTACAATGGTCCAAATATTCTGCACCGTAAAGAGCTCGTACACATTTTTTCTGTGCTATAAATACCCTACTCATTTCTACGGAGTTTCCCCAGATAATTATTCCGTATCGCATGACCGACGATGCATATCCATGATACGCCGCCAGAGCTGCTTCTCTGGAAACGGTGGACCTCAATTTCCTTAAAGCAAACACAAACTTGTCCAATTTATTGCAAATGTTTTCTATGTGTGTTTTCCAATTTAATTCCTTATCTATTGTTATGCCAAGAAACAAAGCTGTATTTACTACTTCTATCGCTGTTTTATTTATCTTTATCATCGGTAGTGGTATGTTATCTTTACTATTATACGTTTGAAATTGAACAAATTTAGACTTCTCGATATTTAGTTGTAGATTATTAGCTGTTAGCCAGTTCACTATATTTTGTAATTCATTGTTGGTTTCTGCCTCTATTTGCAGTTTATTCTTACATTTGACTATGAGTGTAGTATCATCAGCAAATAATATACAGTTATGCTTAAGAGAACTAGTGATGTCGTTTATATACAATAAAAACAGTAACGGTCCCAATATACTACCCTGTGGTACTCCGCAACTATTTATTTGTTTATCTGACGTATACGTTATTTCTGAATTATTAACAATTTGTGTTATAATTGTACTTTGTTGACGGTCTGTAAGATAACTTTTTAACCAATTATAAGAATTGCCTCGTATTCCATAACTTTCTAATTTGCAGAGCAGCCGCTTATGATTAACGAAATCAAAAGCTTTGCTCATATCTAAGAATACGCCTAAAACTGCATTTTTTTTATCTAATGCCTCAGTTATCTGTTTTATTAATGAGAAGCTGGCCAAAGATGTAGACTTATTTTTCCTAAAGCCAAATTGATTATCAATCAATATATTGTTTCTAGTAATGAAACTTTCTATCTTTTGGGACATCGCTTTTTCGAATATCTTGGATATTACCGGAATCAGAGTCACTGGTCTATAGTTACTCATGAGAGCCCGGTCACCTTTTTTGAACAATGGTTTTATTAAGGAAATTTTCAATTTTGTCGGGAAAACACCTTCTTCAAATGACTTATTAATTAAATAACTCAACGGCGACGCTATGCTTGCTGCATTTAATTTGATTAATTTAGTAGGGATCTCGTCATATCCAGTAGAATTTGTGTCATTTAAGGTTTTGATAATTTGTATCACATCCTCTTCACTAACTGGAGTAATGAATAGTGTTTGAGAAACTCTATTGATATTTCTTATGGGTTGGTCATTAGGTAATTTATTTGCTAATTTTAAATAATAGTCATTGAAGTAATTGCAAATGTCATTAGGCTTGACTATGAATTTACCATCAGCTTTTATTTCCTTTATAGTTTGATAATTATTATTTAAGGTTATGCTATTTTTTATTACAGTCCAAGTTGCTTTACATTTATTTTTAGAATTTAGTATATATTTATTATTATTATTATTCTGAGACTTATATATACATTTTTTTAATATTTTAGAGTACGTTAAATATACTTTTTTATGATAACTTTTATTAATTCCTACATTTTGATATTTTAAGTATAATTGCCTTTTTTTCTTACAAGATATTTTGATACCTTTACTAATCCAGTTGTTTTTAACCTTTTTACAACCTTTTTTAATGCGAATTTTTGGGAAACTTAGTTTAAAAAATAAAGTAAAAATGTCGTGAAAGACATCAAAAGCCTTATCGCAATCTTTCTGCTCGTATATTTCATTATACGAAAGTGACGATATATACTGTTTAAATTTATTTACATTTACTTCATTGAAATCTCGTTTAATTTGAAACCAATATGTAACAACTTTTGGTTTAGTACCTGTAGGATTATGAAAAGTAAGAGATTGCCCTGTGTTGTGATCTGATAGTGCCAAATTATGTGTCCTGGCTGTCACATAGTCTGGGGATATATTTGAAGCTATTTGGTCTAAACTAGCATGTTTTCTTGTTGGAACCTTAATATGAATATTCATATTTAAATTGGCTAAAAGCGAGTTCAAGTATTTAGTCTGTGTGTTCAGCTTTAATACGTCAATATTCCAATCACCACAGATTATGACACTTTTATTACCTTTGCGGTTTACTTTATATAGTAACTCTTCAAGTTTATTGAAAAATATATTAACCTCCGAGTCGGGTACCCTATAGATACATATTACTAAGAGATTACATTCAGTAATTTCAATGCCGCAGCATTCAAAACTTCGCGTGATAGCCATATTTTCTAAGTTTAATGGCATATACTTAAAACCTTTCTTAATTAAAATACACGAACCTCCCCTTTTTTGTAATTTCCTAGAATAGGAAGCCGCAATTGTGTAGTTAGTCAATATCAAATTACTTTCATGTCCTGATTTTATAAATGTTTCACTAAGGCAGATGAAATCTATATCCCCAATTTGATTTGTGAGATCTATAATTGTTAATTCAAATATGTCCAATTTATTCAGTATTCCTGCAATATTTTGGTGGAATAATGTAAAGGTTTTGTAATATAAAGAGTTATCCTTTCTGCGTTTATTCACGAAATAACCTATTATCTAATTTTAAAGGTATAATATCATTGCACGTACTAACCGATACTTTATCATGTCTTACTACTAACTTTTCCCCTTCGCTTTTGTTAATTAAAGAAAAGTAAAACGGAATAGTACCTCTTTTAGGCCCTGTGTTACTTTGTTTAGGTTTTATTAAAGAATTTTTTACTTTAACTACTTGTTTGTTTGGACAAACTAATCTGTCATTATAATAATGTCTATACTTTACTCTATATTCAATTCTCAAAATTTCTCTAAAAATTAGTCTAGATTTTATTAGTGTACTACAATTATAACCACCGTGAATGAATTCCACGTGTTCCAAGTTGTTGGAAATTAATCTCAGCATGTTATCAATTCTACTTATATTTAAATACCTATTGCTTCTAACATTTCCTAGTAAGACATTTGTGTGAGACATTTTGTACAAACTGCTATATAATAAAGATTGCATTACGAGTGGATTTTTGTCGAATGAACCGGTTACAATAATAACAAAATCATTTTTATTAAAATTTTTACATAATAATTCACAAGATCGCAATATCTCTTGTGTAGGAGATTGCGGTTTAATTATGGATAATATGGTATAATTATCTCCTAAATATCTTCTTAATATGTTACCAATACCTTTTACTTCTTCACTGCCAAGAATTAGTATCTGTTTTTTTTTTAAATGATCTATATTCTTACTTATTTTATTTTTATTTGTCATGCTGTTGTCTTTGAAATTTATTACATCCTCTTGCTGCAGTTGATTTTCGTTGTCTAAAGATTCGTCATACATTTTATTTCTAGTCGTACATACTTCTAAATCTAACCGTTGCATTAAATTGTCTTCTGTTTGTGTCTCCCTAGTAATGGTCTTAGTCGTTCTTAAAGTTGTATTAGAATGAGTTACAGGAATTGATTTATATATCTTCTTTTTTGGTGTTATCTTAATGTCACTCATAATATCAGTAGATATTTTCTTCAGAATGGTTTTCTGTATCGTTAATTCATCAATGGTTTTTTTCAAACTTAAATTTTCAGTATTCAGTATTTCGATTTCCATATGTGCCGATTCTAATTGACCTGTTATTTCCTTAATCTTATTGTTTAGATATTGAATTTCTTCCGAGTTGTATTCATCGTCCGATATATTAGGTAGGCTATTACTCGTTAAATTAATAATACTATTATCTGTCGTACTCATTTCCTCTTCACTTTTTGTGTCCGATTGTTTCCTATTACGTCTATGTGTAATATTGCCAAAGAAATTCATATTTATAAATATTTTATGATAATCACAAAAAGCGAACTCGCAGAACTGAGGTTTGTACCTTGCGTTAGTAAGCGAATGTCACGCAACTTTTATACCACAAGACCAAGTTTGCACTTATTATCGTTTGCAAATAGAATATTTGTTTTTTAAAAGTTATGTCTTCAACTCTAGTAGAATAGTCGATCATATATTTTTGTTTTGCAGGGTATAACTGCCTATTTAGAGTTTAACTAACCTTATAAGTATTTCTATGGAATTTTGGTTGTTTTGTTCAGCGTTTGAGTTCCAATTCAATGTTTACCAGGATTCTTTCTCTCCAGAATAACATAGGACAACAATTTGTTAATAGTCTATTAGTATTTCATCAAAACTTCCTGGGTATTATTAGTTCATTTTTCCACTTTTAAACACAATATTTTTAATTGTCTAGATTATCACTGGTTCTTTGCACACTTATAAAGATCTTTATTATGGTTTAAGTTAGATTTTTTAAACTTTATTATTTTTAAACGTAAAAATAAAGACAGTCGATGTTAACGTGTGGACGGGTGGCGCCCTCTCACCCAGCAGTTCTACATTAAAATGTTAAATAAAATGTCTGCAAACTAAAAACTTGCACTTATATCAAGTCGACAGCTTATTAGTGCTACGGCAAGTGGGCCTTTGTTTCAGCTTATATTATCAAAGCACTGAAGCCTTGTTATATAAAATTCTCATGTAAATAGGCCACTGAAAGTATCCGAAATAAAAACGACTCTTGATTAAATTACACTTTGTAAAACAAAACTTTGAAGGGAATATTTTTATTTTCTGGTTTGATCCAAGTAGATTATATAAGTAAGATTATCTTAACAAAATTTCAGCATTATTTATAAAATAAATTTGATAGGTATATGTTCTAAAGTTCATATTATGGATTTTAACGATTTTATATTACTTTTATTTTTCTTTTTGTCACGACCCAAACTTTATTTCGTACATACATACATACATATCATCACGCCATATCCCTTGCAGGGTAGGCAGAGAGAACAGAGTGCCAGAGAACTCTATCTCTGCATACTTCATTCGCTTCCTCAACATTCATAATTCTCTTCATACACGCTCGCCGGTTTCGGAGACTCTTGACTCCACCTTCCTTCAGTACATGACCGATCTGGTCTAGGTAAGTCAGTCTCGGTCTCCCTCGGTACCTACATCCTTCCACTTTCGCATTGTATATCTTCTTAACCAGACGTTCGTTCGGCATTCTTTCCACATGTCCGAACCATCGGAGCATGCCCTTTCGCATCTTTACACCAATACTCTCTTTCATACCTACTCGCTCTCTTACGTCGTCGTTATGTAATATTAATAATTATTTCGTAATATTAATAAAATAAATTTTTCGCTCGTGCAACATGAATAATGTGGATTAAATATAATTTCATCATCATCTCAAGTCATATATATCTTGACGTCGAGAGGTATGTTGTAGGGCGGGTCTTCGGTGTCTTGCGCCGCTTTTCTTGTCGCCCCGGACGGATTAGCTGGGCGCGACCGCACAGCAGCCCGTTGCCAAAAAAATTAAAAATTAAAAAAAAAGTCATAGGTATATATCGCACTGTTGGGCTCGAGTCTCTGCATAATTAAAGGGAAATTGACCTACTATAGCACGTTGGTCAGGCGTGTTTTTTATAGGTTTTTGTTTCGAGGTTTGCTTCTCTTGCATAGATGTTACATGCGTTTTATATCCCTTAGTCGTCCCTTACGATCATCCATGGTTAGTAAATAGTATTCTTACTCCGTCACCACACGGAAAATCTAAATTAGTACATCTCAATAATCAATTTAATCAATTCAACAAACAAAATGTCTTCAATCTCTTAAGGACACATTTTTTTCCTATTACATAGATAAGATGGTATGCTATTATGTTTTTCTTTTTCCTGTTCAGCACATATACGCCCCATTAATGGGTATGCTTCTCCTATATACATAATGGGAGGGAAAAAAAAAATAAATCTGTTAAGGTTTCATCCTAAAGGTTCTCTAATAAGGAGCTTTTAATTTTCTTGCAAAAAATATGTTTTCGCTTATGTAGTACTTACAAATTAATATCACACTAAAATTTCTTACTAAACAATAGTCTCATCAATTTCAAGAGATTATTCATATTCAGTGAGTAATAGATACGTCGATATTAATCAATGTCGTTTAACTGTCTAACAGCGAGGGTTAGTTAGTCTCTAAAGACGTTATTCAACGATAAGATATCGTTTTAACATCAGCTTATTAGGGTATTCAACATAGCAAGTAAATAGAGTCGTGGCGCAGTGTTATTGCTCGTATTTTAACAGTATACAATTAAATGCATTTTCATTTTTGTGAGGAGAGGCTACGGTCCAATCGCCCTCTGCCCAAACGGCACTGCAACAGACTATATGCAATCCCATAATCTGCCATATACGTACCTTTCTACCGTTTTTAGGGCGGGCTGTTTTTTTTATTGTTTGTGGTGGCAAACGATCAAGCAGCACACCTGATGTTAAGTGTCACTGCCGCCTATGGACCTTTGCTACTGCAAAGGTTTGCCTACCTTGCTACCCTTGGTACTCCAAGGGTATGTATAGTTAGGCCGCTGCCTACCAATATAAACCCCAAACACACCCAGTTGGGCTTCCGGCTCTCTTGCTCACCGAACGAAGCGCAATAGCAGAGAGTGTGATACTACCCCGGACGGACCGGCCCACGGCTGTAGACAGAGACTGTCTATAGCGTGGTCCTACCACTACCAAGTTATTTAAATTCTATTAACAAGCAAACATTAATATTTTTCTCTCACTCATTCTATATTCTGGCCACTGTAGGGATTATGAAGTAGTACATCATCATTCTCTTACTCTTATCTCAACCATTTGGGGTCGATACAATATGTACTCTTCTTTCATAGTACATATTGTAAAAGTTATTGGCAATAGTTTTATGACCGGCCGCCAGCCAGACGTCAACCCTCCTTGGGAATGTAATTGTGGACCAAACGGCATTAGATGGAGTTGGCCCAGGTCGTTATAAGGCTTATGAAGTAGTACATTCAATAAATAGGGGTTATGAAGTAGTACATTAAATAAATAGTGAAAAAAAAACTATTGACAATAACTTTTTCATTATGTATGATAGTAGAGAGGTACTTAGTAGAGGATACTTGCGGTCGAAGCAATATGCTTCGACCGCAAGTAATTGGGATAAGAGCGGGATCATGATGATGGTATGTTACAAGTCAGGTAGTAAATAATTCCATCTATCGATCAGCCTATCAATGTCTACAGGACTTGACTGGCTACTTGAAACGACAATAAAGCTTGGTAGTCGTCTTAGCGATCGTGGCTGCCGTTATAATTTTTCTACGACAGTGCTGCTGCCCAGAGTCCTGGTGAGCCCTCAGATTTTATCAATTAAACAGAAAAGTAGGCTGTTTCAACACACTCTATTTTCAACCCATTTCTACACGAGAAAGTAAAGTCTTATTAAGAACAAAATTAATAGGCAAAATGGTAGTCTTATCATCATTCTCCTACTCTTATCCCAATTACTTGTGGTCGATACAATATGTACTCTTGTTTTATAGTACATATTGTAAAACTTATAGTCAATAATTTTATGACCGGCAGCCTGCCAGACATCAACCCTCCTTGAGAATGTAATTGTTGATCAAACGGCATCAGATGGAGTTGACTCAGGTCTATTATATGGTAAAATCTTAGTAAAAGCAAAAAGTAAAGTCTTAGTAAGAATAACATTAGAGAGTAAAGTCTTTGTAAGGATAAAATTAATGGGCGAAATAGACACGTAACGATAGTTTTATACCCTATATATTTATTTATTTTTCAGGTGCTTTCATCTTCTTGAGGAAATCTATTAATAAATAAATAATGCCTATGCTTATTGTCTTTGAATTTAGAGTAGTTATTTAACCTATAGTGATGTCCTTGTAAAATATAAATCCAATATTTGTCCCTCACATTTGAATGGTGAAAGTCAAGAAAATGTCATCGTTTACCTGTACCTAAGGCCAGCGAGCGCCTATGATGCAAAATGAGATCACATAAAAGCGTCCATGGTATTTGGGTGAATGATAATGACGTATCGATTTCTCAATAAAAAAGAATAATAAATGTTAAAAATGACATGTTTTAGCCGTCTATTTGAAATTGGAACAGTACCATATTGTTCTGAGATTTGAACCGAGTCATTTATCAATGTTTATGGGGAATGTTTTGCTTTTACAATAAGAAAATGGAGAATTTATTATTATAATTTTGTCAAATTACGTTACTAAGTTATCTATTTAATCATTTTAATGCAATTAAACGCTATATATAATTTTAATAAATACATTTCTCTCTATTAATACACATTATACTGTACGGCATATAACACTGACCGCAAAGATGTCCTGACAGGACAGTCCTGGATAAGACGTCTGCGTAAAACATTACAAGCGATTGTTCTGAGTTTAAAAAAAATGTGGCCGTGAATTGTGTGTTTGCGTAGTTTCCAGTGATACAAGGATACATTCGTTAGTGTTACGTGCCATCTTTAAAAGAATATGTACTATAGTTCATCTAATCTAAGAAGTGCATTTTGACGTTTTGCATTTTTTAATACACAAAAACCTTGGTCAAACGTATACACATGATTGCAAACAATAAATGTGAAATTTATAGAACTATTAAGTTTATTACATAAAAAACGTTGTGGGTGACTTTCTTGTACAATAACCTAATGTTGAAACTCGTAAAACTAATTTAAAATAAAAATAACATGGTAAATAGTAATTGTAATTGACGATCTTACAATGTCACGTCATCACGTTCTATACAGTAGTGCTTGACAACTTCGAATTCATGAATATCCAAAGAATCGGTAAACATATTAGAATAATATAATTAATCGAATAGAGATTTTAACAGAGATGTACATTTCGACAATTTATTGATAAGGAAATAATTATTAATGTTCAGGACGATGATAATTCAAGTAATAGTAGTGATTCTGAATAAATATTAGCTATTTTCAAATCCAGTTTTTGTTTTTACTTAACCTAATCAAAATTCAAAATATTCAAAATTCAAATTCATTTATTATGTATAAACCCTGTGAGGGCACTTACATATTGTCAGTATTAACATTTTAATTTTAATCTAATAATATACCACCGGATCGGAACTAGACCACTACTGAGAAGATCCGGCAAGAAACTCAGCGGGTTTGTCTATTATTATTTCATTTCATTTTTATATATATATATATCCTACTAAATATGATGAATAGATTTTATGCTGAAATAATTAAATTTGTTTAATATTAAATTAGCACTTAATTTATTCATCTCCTTTTAGAAAAAAATAAATAAACCCATTATCAATTAAAAAGAATCAATATCGATTTCTCACTAAAATCGGATTATTTCGATAGCGATTATTTGATTCACATACCTAGACAACTTACTCCGACAGCTGTCAAAGTGCACTTCTTAGATTAGATAGACTATAGGACTTTTGACGGGAATTTGAAAACGTCATGTGGTGCTCTTGTATTATATTCGATAGCTTAGTGTTTTAACGTGTTATATTAGATAATTTTGATGGCATTTTATGTAATGTAATGGGGCACTACTGGGATATAGTGAATATCATATAAAAGTGCTTTACAACGTTTTCGTTTTCCATCAAAATGCCCACAAGATACTATTAACAGTGTAGCCATTACACTGTTAATGGCGACAATTTGACTTGGACAATGACTAATCTGACAAGACTATAAACGTAATAATAATTATGACTTGACAATGGCACCAATAGCTCGTATATGTAGCTGATTGCCAATATATAAGAAGAAGAAGAAGATAGACTATAATAATATAGTATCATATATTTCCGCTTCTCTACATAAATTGTGTGCGAGTTTAATGAGATAAAACTTAAGCTAAGGCGATATTGTTTCATTTCTAATCTAAATATCGTCTCTCTTTTTTTCTTAATTCATTGTCTTACTTTCTGGGCTCGGGATACATAGATAAGGCAAATGAATCTAATACAACGCGTTAGCTAAACGGATAGGAATAGACTTCAATTCAGAGTTTTCGTTCTCTTATAGTGATGTTAGTCAAGCAGCTAAGCATGTAAGCACATGCTTTAATCGATTTTACTATAGCCACAGATAATTAAGAGCATAGTGACAAATGTATTCTTAATTTATCACCCCAATGCAAAATATAAATTTAGTTTATACTAGAAATGTATCTTTAGTCTGTTAGAGAAATTAAAAAAAAAACAAATAGCGCAATTGTTTACATGCTTTGTCTCTATTACAGCTGAAATTTACAGCGCGGCTTTGAGCTTGCGAATCGTTGAATGTCCAGTATAATTGCCAATTTCAGCTGATATAATTCTGTTATGCAGCTTATCCAGTGACAGGGAGTGATAGGAATACTGTATAATCGTATAATGCCTTCACTGTACCATGTATAGTCTGTTCCCGACAATTGTGTTATGCTACGTAATCCGCTTTCCATAGCTTTGCATAATACGATACTATATAAGTATATTCCTATACAGCGGTTTACATAAAGACATCTTATTTTAAAGTTTTGAAGTGCCTTATTTGTGTATTTAAAATAAGATGCTAATCTTTATGGTTGAAAGGTCTATTGTTTTGTGGTTTTTAAATATAATTTAGGATAAATTAATAGATATATAAGACAATAGATTTTTAAGACAATAACTATTATTAATTATAGATAACATTTTTTTAATAAATAGATTTATAATAATATGATAAATTAATAAGGCGAGCTTGTAGCTATTACAATATTAAATATATCAATATTAATATTTTGAATGGAATTTTTAGTAATTTTAAATCTCATACACATACATACATACATATCATCACGCCATATCCCTTGCAGGGTAGGCAGAGAGAACAGAGTGCCAGAAAACTCTATCTCTGCATACTTCACTCGCTTCCTCAACATTCATAATTCTCTTCATACACGCTCGCCGGTTTCGGAGACTCTTGACTCCACCTTCCTTCAGTACATGACCGATCTGGTCTAGGTAGGTTAGTCTCGGTCTCCCTCGGTACCTACATCCTTCCACTTTCGCATTGTATATCTTCTTAACCAGGCGTTCGTTCGGCATTCTTTCCACATGTCCGAACCATCGGAGCATTCCCTTTCGCATCTTTACACCAATACTCTCTTTCATAAAAACTCTAAATCTTTAATAACTCTAACTCTAATTCTTTATTTCATAAACTTTAAATCTCAACTTTCCAAATTTGCGGTTTCATATCATCTTTTGTATTTTATTTTTTTATATAACATCTAAAAGGTTAACCTATTAATTACTAATTTCTAAATGTTTAATAAAAAAATTATTAGTGAAATTAAGTAATACTGTATGTTTCTTTGAACTCTGTAAATAAATAAGCATTTAGGTAGTAAATATTGTTGTCAATTTCTAATATTTTTGTTAAAAAGTTATCGTATAGTTATAATGGAGGAATAACAATGAAACAAAATGAACATTAGATGTTGCTTAAAAGTAATCTGTGGTTAGATTAGGTGTTCTAGTATTCTCAAAGCTGAGGTAGCTTTTGATCTAAAATAATTGTACTTGCATAAGTCATTATGTTAAGTATTTTTAGCTCAAATCTTCTCTCGGCTTGAAATATCTAATGAGAAATACACAAATCTTTAGAATTAACGATAATTAATGAAATGAATTTTTTTTTATCCATGTAGAGACCAGATATAATTCCGTTTATGATCTTTTATGTTCTAAGCCTTGTGAATATATGATCGGAACCCGTTATCAGATTATCTTGATCAGCTTAGCCTAGTTTAAACATACTAACCGAAGTCACTGTATTAACTGAAATATCAGTCACATAGTTGATTGTAGAGCCCCAAGTTAGATCCATCAAAATACTACAAGTTAGAACCATCATCACAATACTACAAGTTAGATAAAAATACTAGACACCGAAACACTTTGCAATAAATATTATCTACAAATAAATAAAGCCATCGGATAGCTACCCAATCAAAAACAGATGTTACAGATCGTAAATAAATGACTTACTAATCTCTAACAGCTACTTCAAAGGGCGTAAAAATAGTTTAAGCGAACGTTTATACCTAATGTATGCGCTACACGGTTTCAAACAGTGGTTTGAAGCAGAAAAAGCAGAAATACGCTTTGCTGGCTACATGGTTCAAAGCTAGTTTGAAACCAACAGTTTTCAGAGAACGTGGCGCGGATAAGACGTCTTTACGCTCGCGTACCGTATATTTACAACAATGATATCATGGTGCCTTACCTATCAAAAGAACAAAAAAATGGTTACTCAAAATTTTTGTTCAAAGGCTCAAATGGGAGCCAGTCTGATGGTACGACATTCACGGAGACGTCATTTTATAAAATATTTATAAATATTATTTATAAATATTATTTATAAATATTATTTATAAATTATTTTTTTTTTCATTTTTATTTATTATTTATAAATAAAATATAGATGCTATAGTTGTATTGGAAAGTTGGGTTTTACACAATTTATTGAAGAAAAAGGCTTGACAATTTTTACTAAGGAAATTTTTTTTTGCTAAAATATCCCACACATTTCTGTTTTGTATAATAGTTTTATAAGCTTTACAATTTAACTCCCAAAGGCAGGGCAAGTCTTTGTATAACTTGAGAAGTTGAGTAATAACATCGCGATTGCATTCTGTCTGTTCACGCGCAGAACATCGTCACGTGCGTCTACGCTCACCGCTACAGCGTGACTGTCGTACATTTGGTTTGAAGCAAGCGGCTAGATGGTTTCAAACAAGATTTAGACGAACGTTTGGCCAGTGGTTTGTAGCGCAAGCCTCGCTACCAAGGGCGTTTAGAGGTCATGCGAAATTTGGCATCAAACATCTGTCTACACTGTTTGAAGCCGTTGCTTCAAACCACTGTTTGAAACCGTGTAGCGCGTGTTTAAAGATTATAATATGAATAAAACACGCGCTACACGGTTTCAAACAGTGGTTTGAAGCAACGGCTTCAAACAGTGTAGACAGATGTTTGATGCCAAATTTCGCATGACCTCTAAACGCCCTTGGTAGCGAGGCTTGCGCTACAAACCACTGGCCAAACGTTCGTCTAAATCTTGTTTGAAACCATCTAGCCGCTTGCTTCAAACCAAATGTACGACAGTCACGCTGTAGCGGTGAGCGTAGACGCACGTGACGACGTTCTGCGCGTGAACAGACAGAATGCAATCGCGATGTTATTACTCAACTTCTCAAGTTATACAAAGACTTGCCCTGCCTTTGGGAGTTAAATTGTAAAGCTTATAAAACTATTACACAAAAAAGAAATGCGTGGGATGTTTTAGCAAAAAAATTTTTCCTTAGTAAAAATTGTCAAGCCTTTTTCTTCAATAAATTGTGTAAAACCCAACTTTCCAATACAACTATAGCATCTATATTTTATTTATAAATAATAAATAAAAATGAAAAAAATAAAATAATAAAAATAATTTATAAATAATATTTATAAATATTTTATAAATATTTTATAAAATGACGTCTCCGTGAATGTCGTACCATCAGACTGGCTCCCATTTGAGCCTTTGAACAAAAATTTTGAGTAACCATTTTTTTGTTCTTTTGATAGGTAAGGCACCATGACATCATTGTAGTAAATATACGGTACGCGAGCGTAAAGACGTCCTATCCGCGCCACGTTCTCTGAAAACTGTTGGTTTCAAACTAGCTTTGAACCATGTAGCCAGCAAAGCGTATTTCTGCTTTTTCTGCTTCAAACCACTGTTTGAAACCGTGTAGCGCGTGTTTAACTGATTTATAATCAAATATTCGCAGCTATGTATATATATATATATGTAAGTATGGCAATGCGTCTGGTTCTCGAATCGATACGCTTTGATTATTTAGTACGACCTTACTGTTTTATTCAACAACATTTCGCGTGAACATACGCTTGGAACGGGGAAATATAACTGAGATAACATTTGCTATTGATGCTAATATACATGTTCAAATATATTCCATTGTTGATACAGATTTAGATATATTGATGTTTATACTTATAAACTCATCGTATTATATACAAACTACAACGTCTATTACATAAAAAATATAATGAAATAGAAAAAATAATAAATTAGTAAATAATCCTTATTAATATTATAAATGCGAAAGTAACTCTGTCTGTCTGTCGCTCTTTCACGCCAAAACTATTAAACCGATCCAAATGAAATTTGGTACACAGATAGTCTAGAGCCTGAGAAAGGACATGGGCTACTTTTTAATGCAAAAAAAAGGTTGTAAAGAGGGATGAAAAGTTGCAAGGAAGTATCGTCATTTTTAAAGCCAGAAGCTTGAAACTTATTTTTAGGCTATTGATTAGATATAAATAATATGACATTAAAATTTGTAAAAAA
Organism: Lymantria monacha; assembly: GCA_905163515.2. Classification (NCBI taxonomy): domain Eukaryota; kingdom Metazoa; phylum Arthropoda; class Insecta; order Lepidoptera; family Erebidae; genus Lymantria; species Lymantria monacha. The sequence continues at coordinate 11,617,992 of LR991098.1, read as the reverse complement.
ATTACACTTAAGGGGTAAAATAAAAATAGGGGATTAAAAGCTTTAGGAAAGTAACTTTTTACGCGGAGGAAGCTGCGGGCAGAAGCTAGTTTAATATATAGGAGCGGCTACGAATATTAACAACCCAGTATGGGTTGTTAATATTATTCGTGGATGTTTTATTATTATTCGTGGATGTTTTATTTAGACCTGAGTCAACACCATCTAATGCCGTTTGGTTAACAATTACATTTACAAGGAGTTGACGTCAGGCAGGCGGCCGATCATAAAACTATTGCCAATAACTTTTACAATATGTAATTTATAAGAAGAGTACATATTGAATCGACCCCAAGTAATTGGAATAAGAGCAGGAGAATGATGATTTTCTTTTATAGATGCATTAAAAAGTGCGAACTATTGATGATTGCCAATAACACTATACACGTCATAAAACTATTGCCAATAACTTTTGCAACATGTAGGAAGAGGAGTACATATTGCATCAACCTCAAGTATGGAGTAAACAGGAGAATGATGATGTATATATGGTGTTTTTCCAAATTTAATCTAATTCATAACAAATTGTGTCGAATTTTTATTCTCTTTACATATGTGTATTCTAATATAAATACAATATTAAGATCTCTAAAATAGTTGAGTTTTAATGTGATTTTTGTTTATTTTAAAATAACGTTATCTGCACAGGTATAAGTGTGTAATTAGCAAACTATGTCGAATTCCTACAGTGGACAATTCTGTGGACGATAAATAAATAATTGGCCTGAATCTGGGTTCAAATTATAAATTTTTATTATACATTGCGGGATGTAGTCTTATAAAAGGGGGTTAAGACAAATTCAATGACCGCATAAATAGTTTTAGAAAAGTTAACGTCTCCCAAAAGACGATCTTGTTAAGAGTTATATGTTTGCCAGAAAAGCTTATATTGATCTATTGTTATTACTGCCTTGAAATATCTATAGCAAAAGTAATATAATTGTTAGTATATTATGTAGAGATATAATAAAGCAAGTAATGTATATCGTATATCTTATAAAGCAGTTATTAAGAAACTATATATGTTCCTAAAGTTGATAGTAATGTGATTTTTGCCTTTTCTTAATATATAACATAATGATAAGAAGGAAACCTTCTTTCTTACCCATAGGTTTAGTAAAGGAGGATTATGGTATACCTATAATCTTTATATATATAATTCTTATGTACGTGTGTATGTCACTGAACTCCTCCTAAATGGCTGGACGGAGTTTGTTAATATTTTGTGTGTATGTTCAAATGGATTCGAGAATGGTTTAGATTTGCAATTGGACCCGGTAGGTGGCGCTACGATCGAGTTGTGGAATTTTAACTTTTGGTACATTGACGGTTAGACGCAACGAAGTTTGCCGGGTGTGCTAGTATGCATATAATATCTATGCAAGATGTGTAAAACTCGTAATAAAACCCTATATTAATCCATCTAACCAACGTAGTACAGTATCACTACTATTTTGAAAGAGTCGCAAGCCCATCATGGGACGTAGTTAGTAGTAGATATCTAGTTTTAATTTTCTTTTATTATAATTGCTTGAATTTAGTTTTGAAAAGGCTATAAATTATTATTATTATAACGTATATGGGCTGTGATGAAAGCAGGGGGGCGGTCATTTTAAATATCAAAATGTCTATTGTCTCTAAAGAAATTAAAAAACCAAATTTTTAAAATGTCTTTTTTTCCAGCTCATATAATTCAGTTACACTGTTGGACGCGAGTCATAGATTCAACAATGAGAGGATCATTATTCTAGTATACTAACTATGTCAGACGGCGGTGTATTAATTTCGCTGTTTTATTTTCTTATATAGATGTAGCTGTGTGGTAGCGGCTTCGAATACTACCAACCCTTACTTTGCTCGTGGATGTCGTAAAAGACGACTAAGAGCCTTATAATGACTTTGGCCAACTCCATCTGATGCCATTTGGTCAGCGATTACATTTCCAAGGTTTGACGTCTGGCAAGCGGCCGCTCATAAAACTATTGCCAATAACTTTTACAAGATGTACTATGAAAGAAGAGTACATATTGTATCGACCTCAATCAATTGGGAAAAGAGTAGGACAATGATTATTTTCTTTTATAGATGCATTAAAAAGTGCGAACTTTTGATTATTAGAATATCTTACAACAACAATTAGTGTGGTTAATTGAATTCTACTTTACTGATGAAATAGAGTAAACATATTTTCGCAACACAAAGTCAAACGTGGACTATAGAAATAGCTTTATCACGTTTTAGAGAGCACTTCATAAAAATGCTGAAGCCGCATTGGCATGATCAAAAGGTTGTCAGCAATACGATTTACAATTTATGTTAAGACTAGCTTTTGCCCGCGACTTCGTCCACGCAGAAGTCATCTCTGACAGAGTTAAATAGAAAAAGCAATGCAAGGTGTTGAAGGTTTATCGCTAGGATAATAATCAACAGCGTCAGATACTGGGATGCGTTCAGGTGTTGATTCTGCGAGTTAGTGTCTAACGGGATTAGGCAATAGGGTGGGTCCGAGAGAAAATACTCTACGTTGACACGCTCTACCGTCGGTGCTTTGGGCGGCGCAAGCGTGAGTACATGTATTTAGGTTCACTGCATGAGGGCTTTGACTCGAGATGATACCCGGTTGCGGTAGCCCGCCCTCACAACGTAGATGTACGTGTACGGCGCGCGTGTGTCTATATACCATAGCCGGTCACTAAATAAAAAGGTGGTTCAAAGTTCTATTCATTCTACAAATTATATTGGCATTAATATACTATTTACGGTATGACCATAGGATAAAAATATAATTATCGCCACCCTTTATTTGACTGTTTTGTTTCACCAGCAGAGTTGCGACCTCGTTAAATATGATTTATTATTTATTTTTTTAGTGAACATTTTTGAAGTTAAACTTAACCTGCATCTTAAACTATTAGGCAAGAACCTATTGTCGTCTACTATGTGTATCGTGTGAGCTCTCACGCCGGAACTGGTCGCCACAACGGCACTGGTGCGGGGTTGATGGAGAGGGAGAGAGAAACACGTGTTTATTTATTTTTACCGAAGAATATTTGTTCGTAATTTGAAAATAATCGATAAAGAAATTTTCTCCCCTTACACACTTTGCCGCTTTGTTACACCCCCTTAGGGGCGGAATTCATAAAATCCTTTCATATTGAATCTCTATGTCATAAATAAAAAGGTGCTTCAAAATTTAATGTTTCTAGCTTTAATAGTTTCGCCTTGGCTACCGCCAAACGTTTGAACGACTCATTACCATGAGTCGTTCAACCCGCTTCACAGGCCTAATTTACACAACCAGAGGGTGAAAATTGACAAATGCCGGATTACCCTAGAATATTTGATTCGACTCGTATTTGAAAAGAATCAATAAAGATTTTTTTCTCTTCATACAAACTTTGTCACTCTGATCCACCCCCTTAGGGGTATAATTTCGTAAAATCCTTTCTTAGTAAATCTCTACGTTATATAAAGAAACCACAGTCAACATTTCAAGTTGCCAGCTTCAATAATATCGGCTTGGCGCTAATGATTTAATGAGTCGTCCAACCCGCTTTGCAGGCCTAATTTACACCCCCAGAGGGTGAAAATCAACAAATGCTGAAACACGTGTTTATTTATTTTTACTCAACATAATTTGTACGTAATTTGAAAAAAATCGATAAAGATTTTTTCCTCCGAACATTTTTTAAATTGACATAACTTTTTTTTTATAAACCAATTGACATAATATAAAGCCTAAATGTTAAGTGAAGCTTACCACAATATATTAGTGAAAACCGCGTCTAAATCGGATAAGCCGTTTCTGAGATTAGCGTGCACAAACACACAGACAAACAGACAAATAGACAAACATACAAACAGATAAACAGACAAAAATTTAAAAAAATATTGTTTTGTGTTCTATTAGTGTTGATAAAGGTTCCAGTAATATTTTTTTTCATATATCTTCCATGTACAAACAGCGACCCGTTACATTTTTATTATATGTATAGATTATTACTAAATATTCGGCTAAATTTTATTTCACCGATAACTAGTAAAAAATTCATATTTTTGTATATGTATATTTTGTAAAAACGAACTACTTAAATGTTTTGATATGTATGAATATGTATAATACATATTTAAAAGGTAAAGAAAATAATTATTATAAAGAATAATATAATAAAGTAATAAGTAAATGAGCCTGAATGAAGCGATGGAGGTACGTCAGGATCGTGGTTTGTGACAATCCGTAGTCTCTGCCTACCCCTCTGGGAAACAGGCGTGAGGCTATGTATGTATGTATAATAAAGTTCTAAAGTATGTAGGTATATATTTGGTACTAGCTTTTGCCCGCGACTTCGTCCACACAGAGGTCATCTCTGACAGAGTTAAATAGAAAAAGCAATGCAAGGTGTTAAAGGTTGTCGCTAGGACGATAATCAACAGCGTCAGAAACTGGGATGCGGTCGCCGCCTTCTGCTAGTTAGTTGTCTAACGGAATTAGGCAATAGGGTGGGTCCAAGAGAAAATATTCTAGGTTGACACACGGTTTGGTCGGTGCTTTGGGCGGTGCAAGTGTAAGTACCTGTATTGAGGTTCACTGCATGAGGGCTTCGACTCGAGACGATACCCGGTTGCGGTGACCCGCCCGCACAACGTAGATGTACGTGTACGGTGCGCGTGTGTTTATATACCATAGCCGGTCACTAAATAAAAAGGTGGTTCAAAGTTCTATTCATTCTACAAATTATATTGCCATTAATACACTATTAAGGTATGACCATGGGATAAAAATATAATTATCGCCACCCTTTAATTGACTGTTTTGTTTCACCAGCAGAGTTGCGACCTCGGTAGATATGATTTATTATTTGAGTTATAGAGTCAACATTTTTGAAGTTAAACTTAACCTGCATCTTAAACCATTAGGCAAGAACCTATTGCCGTCTATTATGTGTATCGTGTGAGCTGTCACGCCGGCACTGGTGCGGTGTTGATGGAGAGGGAGAGAGAAACACGTGTTTATTTATTTTTACCGAGGAATATTTGTACGTAATTTGAAAAGAATCGATAAGGAAATTTTCTCCCCATACACACTTTGCCGCTTTGTTACACCCCCTTAGGGGCGGAATTCATAAAATCCTTTCATATTGAATCTCTATGTCATAAATAAAAACGTGCTTCAAAATTTAATGTTTCTAGCTTTAATAGTTTCGGCTTGGCGGTAATGAGTCGATCATCCCGTTTCATAGGCCTAATTTACACAACCAGAGGGTGAAAATTGACAAATGCCAAATATTACCCTAGAATAATTGATTCGACTCGTAATTTGAAAAGAATCAATAAAGATTTTTTTCTCTCCATACAAACTTTGCCACTCTGCTCCACCCCCTTAGGGGTGTAATTTCGTAAAATCCTTTCTTAGTAAATCTCTACGTTATATAAAGAAACCACTGTCAACATTTCAAGTTGCCAGCTTCAATAATATCGGCTTGGCGCTAATGATTTAATTAGTCGTCCAACCCGTTTTGCAGGCCTAATTTATACCCCCAGAGGGTGAAAATCAACAAATGCTGAAACACGTTTTTATTTATTTTTACTGAAGATAATTTGTACGTAATTTGAAAAGAATCGATAAAGATTTTTTTTTCCGAACAATTTTTTAAATTGACATAACTGTTTTATTTATAAACCAATTTACATAAAATAAAGCCTAAATGTTAAGTGAAGCTTACCATAATATATTAGTGAAAACTGCGTCTAAATCAGATAAGCCGTTTCAGAGATTAGCGTGCACAAACACACAGACAAACAGATAAACAGACAAACAGATTAACAGACAAAAATTTTAAAAATCATTGTTTTGGGTTCTGTTAGTGTTGATAAAGGTCCCAGTAATATTTTTTCTCATATATCTTTCATGTACAGACAGCGATCCGTTACATTTTTATTATATGTATAGATATAGATATAGGGATGTGCACACACCTACATTTTTATGGGAGATATAATAATAAATTATTGACTTTTAAGAGGCTTCTTAAGGGTCAATAATTTAGAATACCTTTTGAGTTTTCTTACCGAATCTTTTGTCAGTGAGGCCCCGTTCCGATCCGGTGGCAGCTTAACAGTACTATTAATTCTTTAAAATAGTAAACCGCTATAATATAACAATTGACTGCATATATGTGGTTAAGATACCGATCTTCCGTGTCAATGTCGTGGGTTCGATTCCAACGCAGGACAATACTTTGTCCACAAAGTGCTGTTCTGAATCTGGGTAAAGTCGCCGCAATACTAGGATTATTTCCTTAGTGCAGGGTGGTCTTTAAAAAACAAATATAAATTTCATGTTTAATAATAACTGACTATAAACAATATAATACTTTCTATATAAAATAATTTTCTTTCTGTACTGGCAATGAAGTTGTTTCAAAAATGTAGATCAGAATTTAATAATTAATACTGTAGCAGGAAGGTATAAATCTCTGTAATAACGATGATTTATTAGACGTGAGAGAACTTAGTTCTCCCGTGACTATAGACGCTGTAAAATATTCGAAAGGGCGGGAAAATTAAAATCGTATACAAGCGCGGTAGTCATTGAAACTTTATAACCAGTAAAACAATTACGAATTGAAACATTATAAACTATTATATATATATATATATATATATATATATATATATATACCTATATTATTATAAATTTATCAAAAAAATAGTTACATCAATTGATTTTATTCTTCATATTATGGAATTTGTTTACAAATTATTTTAACAGGCCAATTTTATATTGGCAATATGTATTGACTAAGGAAAATTTTGCAGTCGTTGTCAGAGAGCCTCGAGGGGCCTCGACGAAGGCGAGTGGACAAGTGTCACTTGTGTTAGGAGCGACCATCTCAACGTTTCGCAGCCGTCTTTTACTCACCCAACCCAATTTCACGCCATTGTTCAGAAATCACTAAAAAGCGTTAGCATTATATTTTTGAATAAAGTTCTGTTTACTTTTAAAATATGTATATGGCTATACATATATATGTATTGCCAAAGTATTTATTAAAGGGCGAAACTTTTAAAGAGTAGAGAGATAAAATGTGGATTATTAGGTGTTAGAAAACTAGATAGAATATATTACGGTGATTTTATTGGGATTTCACCTATCTGTCTATCAGTCTATAAATTTACTCTAAATTCTTGAAATTTGGTATGACTATAGAATATACTCGGCAGTTTCTAAGATATAAGATCATTTTAATCTTGAAATATTGCAACGAAAAAAGTTGCCGCTTTGCGATCACAGCTAGTGTGAAATATTATTGTATCTTTGTTATTACTTTCGGTTGTGGAGTTTTTATGACACATCAGATTTTATTCAGATAGCATTAGCATTTAGCAGTTGCTTTTACAATTTTTGTACTAAAATATTACACTTCTGCTCTATATATTCTGTATAGAAGCTAGCTCTTTGCTTGACATTTCAGAATTTTATTGTATAAACAAAATATGTATACACAACTTGAAGAAAATACATACTTTTTATGGTTTTATATTCCCAGATGGTAAACTGTTTCTTTGTCACGTAAATCGTGATGTTATTAGGAAGAAGTTACTAAGACATTGAGCGCATATTTAATATCAAAGAATTTACCTGTATTTATTACAAACACATTACATACATAAGTATATAGCAACATTTATAACAAAGAACAATTTTCCAAAATAGCCATAGAGAATTTTATGGTTTATTCCACATCGTGTTTGAAATTTAAAACAGAAGCATAGACAATAATAGTCTTTGCAGTAGGTATTTATTGCTAAATTTTATTACTCTATTTGATATTCCAATTTCAAACTAGCATAAATTTTGAATTCAAAACATCTTTGAATTACTAGTACGTGTTGTCTCTTGTCGTGCAGCCATTATTCATAAAATGAAGCAGGTGTTCCAATATTAGGCTTTTGAGTAACTTATACTTTGAATTCTGGTCACAAATACTTGTTAGTTAAGCACGTGTTGACTGCTAACATATGTATGTTATAATCGATAAGATATTCTAACTACTATACTGTACGCTGTTAATGGAAGGTTATGTGAAGTACTTTCATAACCATAGTAAAATATATCAATCAATTCTCAATGTAATGTTAACTTCATGGCATGCGGTTCAAATCAGATAAAGAACGAGGCTATGGTTAGTACAATTTATATAGATCAATTTCACTTTTAAATTAACTTTGTAAACTTGTGTAATATATCATATTTATCTAGTGGAATTGTTAAGAATTATGGAATCAAAAGCAACAGTTATAAGTAGATAGCTTAGTGTTGATTGTTATGTAGATATGCCGAGCAAGGTACTACAATTTATAAAACAAAATAAGAAGTAATAACATCAAGATAAAACAAAAAAAATGTGTATTACGTTTGCATAGTTTCGAAAGAGAACAAAACTACACACACGTTTTCAGAGCTCAGGCGTACATTAATTTAGGGCACAGTAGGTAAATAATAGAACATTTTTCTGCTATATATATATATATATATATTTGATTTGTAAAAATAAAAGTATGTTATAAATAGATAATAATATGTTTTAGTTTTATAAATTATAGTTAAGATTAATTCGAAGTATTCAATAGAAATAACACTGTAGATATAGTGTAATCGTATATCATAGACTTTACATGTCCATATGGTAAAAATGGTATTGCATGTTTTATGATATAAAAAAAGGGTAGTGTTTCGTTATAGTATTAAAAATATATATCTATTTTTATTATATAGTTATATATATATATATATATATATATATATATATATATATATATATATATATATATATATATATATATATATATATACATATAAGTATATAACCTATAAATGATTTTATCAACGTACTAAAATCGTCTCATTAATATGAAACGTTTGCGTTCAAAACATTTCATCATCCATGCGTATAATCCTCTTTGGAGTCCATGTCAAATTTAATTCAACGAGCATACAGTTGGAATTTATGACGATTCTGTTATATAAGTGCGAAGGAATTATGATTGAATTTTTATATTTTTACAAAAACGTAACAATTTTTTTATCCCAAATAAAAATCTAATCCCACCACACATTCCCACCATTGTAACTCCTGTAAGCCAGGATCCACAATGATCTCCATAAATGACACCGAGGTTTGGCCCTCAGGCAGTCCCGGGAAGATGATTTTAATTGTCTTGGAACACTCAACAAATATTAGAAAAGGTAAAAAGGAGGATTTGGTAAACCGTGATTCCAGTTCCCTCCTAGGTAATGCGGGTGATAGGAAGCAAAATTGACTAGTCGAAGTGAAGAGATGTACAGCTATAATAAGCGAAGCAATGCGGCATCACGAAACCGAACAGTTTATGTTTCTGTTAAATTCATAAAGGTAATTTTTAAAATTTCACTTTATTAAGATATTGCATTTCATCTTAGCCCATATATGTCCCACTATTGGGCTCAAGTCTACAATAAAGAAATTGACCCAACTATACCATGCTGGTTAGACAGGTTCGTGTAGGGTTCTATTTCGAGTTTTCTTTTCTTTGCAGTGATATTATCTGCTATCATATATTATTCATATTTTAAGACACGACAAGAAAGGGGGTAGTGCACCCTATTTTACTCCGTCAACATATACAACAATTTTGTAATATAAAAAAATATTCATATTTTATTAGTATCCTTAACGTATTAAGTACGTTATACCTCACTACAGTGGTAAAACAAATAAGTGGGTTCCCATAAATCATGAACAAACTTTACAATAATATCGTAGAACCGCAAAATAGGAAACATAAAGGCTGTGGTTTTAATTTCACTGGACAAATGAAACGGCCTCTTTTCATGTGTCTGTTTGTTGGCGGACCATGGTCTGACCGCATCAGTTTCGTGCCCACTCTATTGCCTTTTGATTGGGCCATTGTCCGTCTGAATTTAAATTCAGTGGTCTGCTGGAGATTCTTCTTTCAAGCCAAATCCTATATAGTTAAATATATTTTCGTCTTTTATATTTACATTGAGGTATTTTGTTGAAAACTAAGATTTTTAATAAATAAGAAATAAATACTAGCGGAAGACTTTAGAAATATAGAATTATTGAACGGGTTCAATAATTCTATATTTCACTTGTCACGAAATAGTGCCAATTGAGTTAATACGCCATCTGAGTAGTCAGTTTATTATTTATTAATTAGTAGAAAATGTTTTTTTCTTAATTACCTTGTTATGTACTTGGACTTAAAAAATAACAGTGGGTCAAAGAAGTCATAATGTGGAGGTCTGTGACAGCACGACCAAGCATTATGGTAGGACAAGTAAGGCTAAGTGGGTTGAGTAAGATAAATGAACTGATTCCGCTTGTTGACTAATAATGTTTCTATTGAATTAAATATATACCTTCACAAAATATCTTTTTCAACTAGTTAAATATAACTTATATCACGTGAAGAGAACAAGCCATTAAAATCTACCAAATTAAAAATCATTCAGTTAATTATTTGTTGCTGGTGTGCATTTGCATTTTTGGCCACAAGTTGAACCCAATACCTTAGTGTATTTGCTTTTTTAATATTGTATATATACAAAAAACTTTATTTGTCTCCTCTCTTCTTTCCGTCTTTCTTCTTGTACGAATGGTAACGGATTAGGAATACAATGGACTGGCTTTTCTGTGGATTACTTAAAATGCCTTGAAATCACACTAATAAAATCTATTTGAACCCATCTGGACAGATCTGACAGACGTATCAGTAAAACGTACTTAGTCTATATTAAAAAAAAATACTTAACTGATATTCGCGATAAGGAATTATATGTATAGGTTGTTAATGCTCACACAATGCTATACCCGAAGCATTATTATTTTGTAAAAAAATAGGTATTGAAAGAATACAATGAATATAGGTGCCAAATTACTAAAGTAAAACCGAGGAGTGACCGTATATTTGAAGAACTTAGACCCATATTTATAACAGGACAATCAGTATAGATTAAGATAAGAAGAAAATCAAGATAAACCCAGAATCTTCGTTTCCTTCCTTAACCTATTTATGTTACATTCGAAGATAGTCTCTTCTAAAATTAGAATATGGCCACATTGACTTAACTGTAACATGTTGGTTTGACAGGTTCGTGTAGGGTTCTATTTTAAGTATTCTTTTCTTTGCAGTGATGATGCATAATGGCCACTTTGCCTTATGGCCTTTTTTTATTCAAATTTTCTTTCCCGTGCTATGATTTCTTGACATCCCTAAGTAATCTTTTAAGATAATCATAGTGGGTAATGATTTGTATTCCTACTCTGCTTCTATACGAACAGAATAAATCACGCTACGAATATACACATAATATATAATTTAAAGTTTCTTGCTACGTTGCGCTTTACAAAGTAGATTGCAGTGTCAATATTTAACCTATGCTGACGTCCGTAAGGTCTCATGGGTATAAAATGGCCTTCCAGTTGCCTGTTTATGATTGCAATATTAACACATCGTCGCGGCAATCTTAACACTAATATTTTGTTAAATAATGACGGTCCTACAAAATGGTTTTAAAGCCGTTACGTACTAATTTATTCAGTAAATCATGAATAATTTAAGGATTATGTAAAGTCGTTATGCACTAATAGGTATAAGCTATTAAAGTTATCATTCGATTCTATTAAGAATAGAGTAAGCTAAGCTAAGAGTAGCTCGCAATAGTAGGAAGAAAATAAGTATTTTTGAGTTTTATGTGTGCTGATTTTGTCTATTACACATATAAGGCATACCGTCATTAAATACTCGACTCTCCTCTCCTCTCATTTTTAATCTATTATCATCTCAGTTTGCCTTCTCTTGCATAGATGTTATGTACGTTTTATATCCCTTAGTCCTCTCTTACGATCATCCACGGGTAAGATATTGGGTGGTGAATTGTATTCTTACTCCGTCACCACACGAAATTAATTAACCTTTAATCTTTACTGAGATCATAACGGACAAAATAGAAAAGAATACGCATATTCATCGCTCGACTTTAAGTTATTGATTGATAAATTGTAAATGAACATAATGAAAAGTACTGTCGAATTCTATGCAATTTATTGAATTTTTCTTAAACTTATTATATTATTATAGTATAATAAAATAGTAACAATTCATTTAAAACAAATACTCTACAACAGTTCTAAAGGTTACCAAAGCTTACCAACTAAAAACAAAATGGTTTAATTTTTATTTATTTTTATCAACAGTTTTCCTTGTAAATAATTTGTCAGTTGGGTATGCAGAAAAGAGTATGAAAGTAAAATTAATGCGGTCGAAATGCGATCTCGGCGGCAAATCTGTGGAGTTAGGCTGACCGACCGCATTCGTAACGACGACGTAAGAGAGCGAGTAGGTACGAAAGAGAGTATTAGTGTAAAGATGCGAAAGGGAATGCTCCGATGGTTCGGACATGTGGAAAGAATGTCGAACGAACGTCTAGTTAAGAAGATATACAATGCGAAAGTGGAAGGATGTAGGTACCGAGGGAGACCGAGACTAACCTACCTAGACCAGATCGGTCATGTACTGAAGGAAGGTGGAGTCAAGAGTCTCCGAAACCGGCGAGCGTGTATGAAGAGAATTATGAATGTTGAGGAAGCGAGTGAAGTATGCAGAGATAGAGTTCTCTGGCACTTTGTTCTCTCTGCCTACCCTGCAAGTGATATGGCGTGATGATATGTATGTATGTATGTAATTTGTCAGTACACGGTGAACTAACGACATAGATATTCCATAAATAATTCTTGTTAAAATAACACATTAAGAATTACATTGACTAAAGGCTTAATTACAGCTGTTCTAATTTGGTGAGCTTTTCAATGTATGGAATGAACTTGGAATTCTACGTATTATGGCACCACAACTGGCGAGTCATAACCTTTTGACCTGAATTTAATTCTTAGATAATAATCTTGATTACTTTCCTTAAATATTTAGTTTGTAATTCGTCCAAACAGTAGAAACAAAAATATACTTAATATTTGAATACCCATCGACTTTTTACGTACATTACGTACGAGTAGGTTTTTTTTTATTGCTGATGGTGGCAAACGAGCAAGCAGCACACCTGATGGTAAGTGTCACTGCCGCCCATGGAGCTTTACAATAGCAAGGGTATAGCTTAGGTCGCTGCCTACCAATAAAATTCCCAAACCCACCCAGTAGGGCTTCCAGCTCTCTCGCTTACCGAACGAAGTGCAACAGCACATTGCCATTATTAGACATCGAGAGTGCCTTCTGCGAGAGTGTGGTACTTCCCCGTACTGTAAAACTAGTTAATTCAAACTGTAAAACTAGATAATAGAATGGTTTAAAAGGAAATAAGTGCTAAGTAATGAGAATAGCTATCTCTTTGATTCAGTTCAAAAGTTTTAGCCTGTAAGATCAAGTCTAAAGATTAGATCGAAAGATGTCGTCACGTGCACGTATTTAATTAAAACTTTGTTGGAACGTGGAGGGTTATAGAGACGCGTCTGGTTCGTTGGCTGTTATTGTTGTACGACACTATGTATTTCTGTTCATATTTATTAGTAAATTGTCTGTAACTCGATTGGGTTATTGAACCTTTGTTATTAGTGTTAGTGTATCCGAAGATAGTTTAGTGTGTTTTGATCCGTAGGACAAACGTTAATTGACATCGAAAGGTAAATACAATATCACATACTAAATAGATTAAATGCAGCAGACAATTCTACTGTTAGAAAATTTGTTTTTTCGTTTGCCCCTTTGCCAAAAATATTTGTCCCTTTTGGGCTAGCCTGTTTGAGTATTTGCCACTTATAGAAAAAGGGTTATTGGCCACTGCTATTTAATTTTAATTTTATAGTAATGTTGGTAGGTTATTATAGATGATATTTCGTAGTATATTTTTTTTTGGGAAAATAACATATTATGTAGTTTAGATATTATATTGGCATTTTGTTTTTCTCTGAAATGCGATCTCTGCGGAAAATCTGTGGAGTTAGGCTGACCGACCGCATTCGTAACGACGACGTAAGAGAGCGAGTAGGTATGAAAGAGAGTATTGGTGTAAAGATGCGAAAGGGAATGCTCCGATGGTTCGGACATGTGGAAAGAATGCCGAACGAACGTCTGGTTAAGAAGATATACAATGCGAAAGTGGAAGGATGTAGGTACCGGGGGAGACCGAGACTAACCTACCTAGACCAGATCGGTCATGTACTGAAGGAAGGTGGAGTCAAGAGTCTCCGAAACCGGCGAGCGTGTATGAAGAGAATTATGAATGTTGAGGAAGCGAGTGAAGTATGCAAAGATAGAGTTCTCTGGCACTCTGTTCTCTCTGCCTACCCTGCAAGGGATATGGCGTGATGATACATATGTATGTATTTGTTTTTCTCTTGCAATGATATTCTTTCAGTTTTTATATAATTGTAAAACAAGAGCCTTTTTTTTTTTTTTTTTTTGTGGTGGGCCATGGACGTCGCACCCCGCCAAATCGGTCCGGGGTGACGGAAGAGGCGGCGCGCAACCCCATTGACCCACCCTGCAAGCACCTCTTCTTCGCCATGCGAGCGGGCCACCGGTACCCGATCTTTGTCTTCGGTGGGATGAGCCTAGACTAACGACAATTGTGGGTATTTTTATTTAGTAATCTTACACAGAGGCTTGCATTGTGACTTAAAGCTGGGTATTCACAAGCGAGGCGTAACCGTAACCCCTGTATCTAATGTTGTCCAAAATATAATATATACATATGTAGTTCTCAAACCTGCTGCGAACTGTACGCGTGTGGCTAACAGCGAGCGGACGATTACAAGGTTCTCATTCTGTTACGTTGCATGTAACTGTAACCATTACTAATTATGTAGTATGTATATGTTTGCTGAACCTCCAACAAGCACTTCACCGCAATTCGACGATTGTAGTTATTGACATAAATTTGTGCTTAGAATAGGCTTGTAGACGTCTAGTGTGTAGATGCTGCGAATTATCAAATATTTTCGAGAATTTATTCGTTACAAGTATGTATAATAGATACAAGCAAGAGACATTTTGTTGGATGTCGTAGAACTTTAATATAGCAGATAAATCTAGTTCGTCGTTACGGGCACATTAAAGTGGACTTTTCACACACATGAGCACCTCGTCTCTGTGTATGTTTGGTTACAGTTACAGCGAGATAAATAAGTGTGCCCAGTGCAAGTGTTCGGGCAACGTCATGAGACTAAACTGTAATATGTGTACACACTAAAACCTCGTCACTGTATCGCGTAATTTACAGTTACAGCTCGCTAGTGAGTACCCCGCTTAAGATAGCATTCCATTAATTTTATGAATATTTTATGTAAAAATCTCATATCTTATCTATTTTATAGTATAAAACAGTAAAGTATGTATGCATTACGCACGTATGTAAGTTTGATTATTTGTAAATTTTTTTTGTTGCATTTAGGACAATTGTACGATTGAAATGATCTGATTATAAAAGCTTCTATTCTAATAAAAATTAAGAACTAGAAGTTTCCTTTTACCTTGGATAAATATAGCTTTCTCACAGGAAGAAAGAAGCCACAACAAGACGTAGGTACTGGTAAATCTAGTAAGTAATTTACGTATAAAATAAATGTATAAAAATATTTAATGGGTAGGTAGTAGGTACATCTTCGAATAATCACTATATGCATGAACAGGTCACAGAGAATGTCATTTTAATTGTTCCATTAGTCTAGTGTGATAGAATAACATGCAATGATGAATAAATTAGCCGTCACAAGTAAATCACTATTACTATTATAATATACTTACAGTGTGGCGATAAAACAGCTGGAGAATAAAAATATTCTCCTCGAAAATTATAACAATAATTGCGAGTACCAATCCGCCTACAAAGCGCGACTATTATCCTTCTTTGAGGTGACCTATGTCGGTATATGTCAATATAACTACAAGTAAAGAGCATAGAATTGTACTGCAATATATTTTAACAATATGGACATGGCGACCGACCATCTCCATCAATGGCTACATAAGGATTCTAATCCATCACGAGACCTTACGCTGCTTTTTAGCCGTTGGTACTATAAATATTTTGAATTCAGAAGGCTCGGTTAAGATTACGAAAACCTGACGAGCATGCGTGATGAACGAGCGTAAATGAATGAACGAATGTAGCGTAGGTGGCCTTGTCTACATATCTAAGCTAAATGCATATGTCAGTAATTATCATCATCGCATATACGAGCTGGAATCTCTTCCACAACAGAAGGTAAATTAACCTATTATACTATGCCAGTCAATCGGGTTCATCCTATATAGATAGGAGACGTGTCACCAAATTTAGTGAAAACCTTGCTACATATTCTTTTCTTTAAAAGCTGATAAGTTTATTTCTATCTCGTAATAATGTAAAAAAAAAATAACTACATTAAAAACTAATACGAACGTATTACATTGTATCATTTCTTATTTACTTTCTGAAGCTGCCATCTCTTTAGCTAGTATATATGTACCATATTCATTTCAACACAAAGGAAGAAAGAAAGAAAGTTGAATTATTTATCTTATGTCACATTAAAAATTGTTGTTTAATGAAATGGAGTGCCTTTAGCGATTGATAACATAATTGATATCAGCAAAAAATAGTCTTTTCTTTCTGCGAAGAAATAAATGGTTCTTCGGTTTTACAATTTTTTTTGGTTTCTTTAGCGGTGTAAATAAGAAATAATGGTGATTTTGACTTTTCATGTTATGACGAAGTAAGAATACTATTCATCACTCATTTATCTTATCCGTGGGTGATCGTAAGAGACGACTAAAGGATATAAAATTGCATAAATTTCACTCGCATTATGGAGGGGCTCGAGCCCAACAGTGGGACATATCTGAGCTGAGATAAGATGAGATGATTGGTGATTTGGTAAGTAGCGTAATGTGTAGGATTAAAAGTTTTTTTTACAGTAATTAGGGAGAACAAGAACAAAATTACCCACTTTTTGTATCAATAATTGATAAACTGGCAGTAAATAGGGTAATACTTTTTGTTCACAGTATAGCAAAATTTTTTGCTAGCAATATCTTATCTTGAAGGGTAAAGTATATTATGTTATAATATACTTACTTTCTGCATGGTAATGGTATAAGTATACTATGATTATCATGCCTTTAAAATCCAATTAAGTTATATAAGCAGAAAAAATTACTGCAAGAGAAGGAAAACTTGATATAAAACATCATGTCTATGACAAAGGAATACTTCAAATCATTAAAGATTAAAAATAAGTGTTTAAAAATTTGTACGTAGAAACTATTTTCAGGGTACAATTATTAATGCCCACCGAAGACAAAGATTGGGTACCGGTGGCCCGCTCGCATTGCGAAGAGAGGTGCTTGCAGGGTTGGTCTATGGAGTTGCGCGTCCCCTATTCCGTCGCACCGGACTAATTTGGCGGGGCGCGACCACATCCATATTCCACCGCAAGAGAAAAAAAAGGGTACAATAATTAAGTTTTAATGATCGGTTGAGCAACTAAAATGCAACTTCTGAACTATTTTATTATATTTAATTATACAGCAAATTTGCGGCTAATAGCCAGTTATTAATAAACACATTAATTAATATAACACGTGTTAAAATGAAGCTTCTGTGTACAATGTAATACTTATTGATAAATATGTTTACGATGTTCACTAATTAACGTAATCTTAATTGCTTAGAATGTGTAATAACTTATTTTGTAATAATAAATATTTTATATTAATATTTTTTCTTGGCCGAACGAACGTCTGGTTAAGAGAGAGATATACAATGCGAAAGTGAAAGGATGTAGGTACCGGGGGCGACCGAGACTAACCTACCTAGACCAGATCGGTCATGTACTGAAGGAAGGTGGAGTCAAGAGTCTCCGAAACCGGCGAGCGTGTATGAAGAGAATTATGAATGTTGAGGAAGCGAGTGAAGTATGCAAGGATAGAGTTCTCTGGCACTCTGTTCTCTCTGCCTAACCTGCAAGAGATATGGCGTGATGATATGTATGTATATATGTAAGTATAAATATTTTACACAAATACTATTTTATTGTAAAACACAAGACTAAGACAAATGTAACAAAATGAGTTACATAAGCTTAGGTGCGCTATAATCCGTGCTCGAATATTTTAAGCGCTAAAGGCGGGCTAAAAGATTTTAAACCCTAGAATTTCGGCATGATATATCTTTCTTTTTAATCAATTCGACGATTACATAGGCTTAAAATATTTAACTACAATGTGTTAAGTATTATACATAGACTATTCAGGGGTGCCGATTTAATTAGTAGAATCCTTGAAGGGGGTGTATCAGACCATGATATCCAAATCAGTAAAAAAAAATAGTACCTAAGTTTTGATTAAATTGCCATACTGATAAGCGGTCAATACACTTGTACTATAAAAATTTCATGTAGGCATATACTCATGCGTGTGACACTGAACTAGTAGGCAAATAGACCCGCTCGCGCTGCGCTCACCGCCGCACAGCTGGGTCGAAATGTACCTACAGGTCAATGTACGGTGACAAACCTACTGTTTTGATAAGAAACTAATCACTTTATCTCGGGATTGGGCAGAGCTAGGAGTCTGCAACTAACTTTATTGATTTTTATGGCGTCATTCCTACACCTAGTTTAAGTTATTCTACTAATAAAAGCGGCACCCTCACTTTTTATAGTTGTTTTTAGATATGCTTTGCATACTACAAACCTTTTAAAGTACTGGTAAGTAAAACTCATTCATCATTCTCCTACTCTTATCCCAATTACTTGGGGTCGACGCAATATGTACCTTCCTACATATTGCAAAAGTTATTGGCAATAGTTTTATGAACGGCCGTCTGCCTGACATCAACTCTCCTTGGGAATGTAATTGTTGACCAAACGGCATCAGGTGGTATTGGCCCAGGTCGATACAGAACCCTTAGTTGTCTTTTACGACATCCATGAGCAAAATAAGGGTTGGTAGTATTCGTAGCTGCTACCACACAGCCAATACCAATGTAAGTAAAACTATAAAATGAAAATAGTTTTAGGTATTTTTCGTTTTAAATTTCAAATTAATACCTGTTATGATTATAAATCTGGATAGTTTCTTTGTTTGTTTGAACACGCTAATCTTAGGCATTACCAATTAGACGCCAAAAATTCTTATTGTGTCAAATACTCTATTTATCGAGAAGCGCCGTCAACAGCGTTGTATACTACAGGTTGAAAGACTATATAACGCTATGATCGAGCAATGTCTATAAATTAGTGTTAGCAAATTAAGCAAAATTTGGTAATAATATGACATCGCACATCGAATACTCTAATACAAAGGTTTTACGCAATCACCGTTGTCATAACAATTCATGGGATAACAAAAACTATAATTGATGGATGTTATTACTATTGATATTATCATTGATGCTACGGGGTGACATACTTACATAAAATAATAATATTGTATAGGTATGAAATCTTCACCATTGAAGCTGCTGGCATAGCTAGTAATTTATGATATTGATTCGAAATGTAGGCACAAATAAAACACACGAGTTTTATTTGTGGTTTGCTTTTTGAAGTCGCTGTTCTCATTCTACAGTATATATCCACGCTATTGGGCACGTTTCTCCTTCAAATGATGACAATTGACCTATTGGACACTCACAGGAAATGGAATGGTGCTAACATTGTATTCTTAGTCTATAAGGATTGAAATTGTTGGACAAAAAATAAATATATGTGATATAAAACTACTAAAATAAATCCCATATGGGACAATCATTTTTCGCTCGTAATCAAGTTTTTATAAATAATTAAGCATATTAAAAGCTAAATTTCATTAATTTGAATAACAGGGTTGTGTCATCATTTAATACAATTCTACTAATACATTCTGAAATATTAGAGTATTAAGTCTGTACAATGTGTAAACAATGTCTGGTAGATGGCACACATCTCCTTAAAGATGAAAACTGTGAAAATAAAGTTTAAATAAAATCTGTTGAAGGACATCTGACTACCATAGTTATCTGATATACATATGTAGCTGTTCCATTTGTATAAAGGAAATATGTACGAACTGTGTGACGTCACGGACTTGGCTCTTGGCCTCTACTTCAATGATGAGCGCTATTGAATAGAAACACGTGTGCTTTGTGGATAAGATTATGTGTTGGTATGCGAGTCGCTTTGTGTTTCAGCTATGTCCTTCATACGGCTTAGTTATTGCACTTAAAATAAAACTTTTATTTACATCATGAATTGACTTGACATTATAATATTAGCTGTTAGGTGAAATCTTTGTTACTTCTATTCTGCACTACATAATATGTACACTATGTTGTATGTACTGCAAGGTATTTTATATTTTATTAGTGGTAGGATCACGCTGTTGATAGTTTTCTGTCTACAGCCGCGGGTCGTTCCGTCCGGAGTAGTACCACACTGTCGCAGAAGATCGACGTCTGAGCAGTGGCAGTGTGCTTTTGCATTTCGTTCTGTGAGCAAGAGAGCCGGCAGCCCAACTTTCTGCTTGAGTTTGGGGTTTTTATTGGTAGGCGGCGGCCTAGCTATATCGTTGGTATTGCAAACGTCCATGGGCGGCAGTAACACTTACCATCAGGTGTGCTGTTTGCTCGTTTGCCACCATCAGCAATAAAAAAAAAAGAAAAAAAAACCTAATATGTACAACATATTATATTGTACTGCTTGATATAGTCAGAACTATGCTATATGTACTGAAAGGTATTTTATATTTTAGTAGTGGTAGGATCACGCTGTTGATAGTTTTCTGTCAACAGCCGCGGGCCGGTCCGTCCGGGGTAGTACCACACTCTTGCAGAAGATCGATGCCTGAGCAGTGCACTGTTGCGCTTCGTTTGGTGAGCGAGAAAGCCGGAGGCCCAACTGTGTGGGTTTGGGATTTATATTGGTAGGCAGCGACCCAGCTATATTCCTGGTATAGCAAAGGTCCATGGGCGGCAAGTAACACTTACCATCAGGTGTGCTGCTTGCTCGTTTGCCACTAAAAGCAATAAAAAAAGGTATATCTTCTACATTGTTTATGGTATTAGTACTTTTTGCCACTATTCACTCTACGTTTAACTTCCTCTTTTCATTGATTTTGAATTGTGAATATTAATTATTAAGATGCTATAATTTACATAAAAGTTTCGGCTATCTAACAGTCACATTGATGCCCACTGTGGAACGTGGTTTTTGCCGCGAAAGGCCGTAATAGCATTTGTTGGCATCCTTAGCAGTCGAGTTGGCGAATTGGCGATTACAGTCGGTGTTAAGTGCTTCCTAGGAGTGCGTTATTGCTCTTTCCTTTGGTGCACCCATATCCAGGCTACCACAGGATATTAAGGGGCAGCGACATATTGTATTCATCACATTATTATAAGGCAAAAAAAATAACACTATTAAAATAAATTATGTCGCCCACAAATAAAGCAAACTCTCAATGATTTTATTTTATCATCATTTATAAAAATATAATAAGTATATATTACACGTAAGTTATTACGATTTATGAAATACAAGTATTTTTATGGATTTTATCGCATTTATTACAAACGATGACTTATTAAACGTAAAATACCTTAGTCTTGCCTTGACCGTGAACGCTAAAAAGTATTCGAAACGTTGGGAAAGAAAAAAAATCTAATACAAACGCGATAAAAACTGTAAGAATAGTTTTATTTCTTATTTGATATACACGTATTACCTTAGAAATAATGTTCTTAGGACCTATAATATAAACTCTTTTATTATTTCAGCATTAGGAAAGTAAATGTAGAATTCACGAGGCCATCTTGTGCTACAGTAGCTAAAGATGCTACGTATATTCGCAGTAAGGATTACATATGACTAACGTGACCTAACGTTCTTTGACTCAAAACGGGACATTTTAGTAGGGTAGTCAATTAAAAAACATTTTTTAATGGTATTTATTCAGAAAAAGTTAGTTAACTTAAAAGTAACGAAATGAAAAATACACCCTAAATGTTTAGGTACCATATTTATATTTATCAGAGGAAAAAAATGCTTTAATATAGCTAGTGATTCTAAGTAAGAATAAAAACTCTTGGAACGTTTTTTTTAAATTCACTCAAATCCAACCTTTGCGCGGTTTCCGAAAACGGGACAATTTTGCAACCCAGAGTTCATTACGGGGATGCCGGGACTCGTTATTATAAAGAGGGACAGTCCCGTTCAAAACAGGACGTCTGGGCACATTACATATGACCCATTTTACAGATGTATTTCTTAAACTTTCATTTCAATTGGTAGTATGAATTATTGAATGCCGTTTCTAACTGATCCAGTTTAATTTACAGATAAATTAGCAAATAGATAATAATTTAATAAACTACGTATTAAAATAGTTTAAAATAATTTAGTATAAGTAGGTATATTTCTAAAGTTGTCAAGCGTAACGAATTGATTAACTTGTATAAAATGCTTACTTCTCTTCTATACGCACGATGATCGCAGTATAATAGGTTAGGGCCGTCCATTAATCACGTGAGGTTTGAAAGGGGGGTATTGAGTATTGGTATTGAGGTTTGACAAAAATCACGAAATATCACAAGGCTGTGTAGTAAGGTATCACGTTTATTTATTTTTTTGTCAAACGCTGAGATTTCTAAACTGAAAAGTGGCGTGTAGTGTGACTTTAAAAAATGATAAAAATAATCACGTGGTTAATGGGCGTCCCCTTATAGAATGTTAATAATGATTTTTTACTTATTAATAAGAATGTATAGAATGCCTATATAATTTATAGTATAAATTATATCACGTGTTATACGAAAGGTAAAATATCTTTATATTTTATATACGAAGTTATTTATAAAATATTTTGAGGTGTGTTTACTAATGGGCATTTAATACATAAAGCTAATGGATTTATTGTGTTTAACAAAATATTAGTATTAGATTTATATAAATTTATATATATTTGTTTATTTAGGTTTTTTTTGTGTTTAGTGATGGTAACAGAATAAAATGTATGGTTACTCCTTACTCTTCTGTTAAAGACCCAAAAAACAGCTGAGTACCAGGATAATGGGCAGCAAGGCTCTCTTAAGACGTTTAAAACATCAACGGCGATTATCAACAATTATGTGAGTTTTTCCTTTGTGGATAAGCTTATATGGACGTTGATAAGCTTATGGATGCGTATCTTTGTGTCGTGACTTAGTAAGAATACAACTTTAATGTAAAATAAAATGTTTTTATTCAGTCCTGAACGAAAAGATATAATTAAGGTCCCTTCGTAGGTGAGTTACAAAAATTCGTTTTAAATCGAGATTTGAAAACATCATCTGTGTGGACTGGGCAGAGCAGCGGCATGAACTCGTCGTAATCATTGGTGCTGATCTGACGCTGACTGATCATTAGTAAGGCGATGCTAGACAGCGTCAAGAACTGCTGGGACGCGAGATTCGCAATGCGAGACGGTCGTCTCGCAGAAGGAGGCGGAGGTGTGGGTTCGAGAAGAAATCCTCTTTGGTGACATGCTCCGCCGCCGGCGCATGGGGCGGCGCAAGCGCGTGTACCTACGCCTGATGGCGTCCTAGCTGAGGGTGCAGTTGAGTGGGGTGAGTGGGGTACCATCCGAAACGGTAACCCGCCGGGCTGTCCATGGACGTCAAGGATTCGGTATCAGTGGCCGGCTCAATGGCGATGGGTAAGGTATATGGTGGGTTATGGGGCCTCACACCGCACTTCCGTCGCCACGGACGCACAATGGACACACGCCATTCACACCGCTTTTTTTTGGCCAAAACATACGTTAGCATTTATTATGAGTCCATAATCGAATCATATAAAGCAATTATGCTAATGAATATACGAAAACAACAGAAAAAATATTGTATGAATTAATGAATTGAATGACAAATATATATAATAAATTGTTATATAATATTTTTTTATAGTTAACTTTAGGCATGTCCGTTTATTATTATCACCTTTTGGTCTTGAAATTAATTTGCAGAACTCTCGCAACAGGTCACTAATTATGCGATAAGAATAATAAATAACTTTGTTAAACAATTAAAACTATTAAGAGAAATATTTGGATGTTTTTTTGAAGATATAATGAATACAAATTTAATATGCCTCCATGTCTCGATTTAAAAGTAGCTATAGTTGTTGCGTAAGCGCTTGGCGTTTTAGTTCAATATTTCTGGCGTCACAATTCCGATCTTTAATCAGCAAATTGCACGTGACGCATTCTTAATGGTCGATGTCTGTTTACTTTTGTAATTGATTTATATCGTAATTACAATTCTGAAATACACGTGGCTTTTGCGAATATATGGAGTAATTGTTGTACAAAAGAACATAGTATTAGGAGAAAGTTTTTAAGTTAAGTTAAAAACTGATTGCTTGACGTGGTATGGACATGTGATGAGACGAGATGCAAGTAATGTAGCGAGGAAAGTTTTAAGTATGAATGACAAAGATTTTAGGAGTTAGAGAAGCTTGAAGAAAAGATCGATGAAGTCCACATGAAGCAGAGCTTAGATAGAAGGGAGTGAACGCAGATATTACATCACTAATTGTGTGATAAAGTAGGACATATAAGGTTGACCCCATCGAATAACTAGAATAAGAGCAGAATGATGTTGTACTAGTAGTTTTACGTAGTAGACCTATGCTGCTGATAGCTTTCTGTATGCTTATCTTATGAGCTTCTCTGCTTCATCTTCGTCTTTTACAAAACCCATGAGATCATAAAGTATGGCGATTATATTCTTACTAATTCACTACGCGCTAATTTGTTGCTATAACTTGAATTGCCTATGGCAAGTTTTTAGCAAAATTGCTTCATATCAAATTTCTAGACATAAATTTTTGTTCTTGAAAGCTAGAATTTTAGAGGCCGCCTTTTAAATCTAATTAAGTAAATGAAAAAAGTCTGTTATGAAACTCTAGTAGTTAAACGATACAAGATCTGTTTAACTTTTTATAGCCTCTATGTAAGGTGTATTTTTACAGTAAAAAGTTTGCTTATATTTTTGAGTCATTTGAGCTGAAATGTCTTTGTGTAAATAGATAACTGGCAAATACTTCGAACAGGGCCATGTTATTTCAAGTTGTCCAACACAGTTCATTCGCTAATTCCTTCATAATATGAATTTGACATAAATCGGTGTGCAGTAGTAATTATATAGTTCCATTACTCGACGTTACTTTCCTAAGTAACTAACTAACTCAAAATCATGCTTTTTTAAGCCTGTCTTTCGAGCCTATTTGTGCAGCTGGTTGATGTGGTATTTTACACCACTTATGGTGAAGGTAAAAATATTCAGCTCTTTTGGAGAAATCGTAGTCTTGGCGGTGAAAGCTATATGTTGGTACCGCATGGGAGGCGGGTATGTATTGAGTCATCCTAGAAGAGGTAGGCCAAGCAAGCCAGCAGAGCCAATTCGTTTATAAAAGCAGGATCAGATGCCAATAGCATTTCAGTGAATTTATATCAGATTGAAATCTAAGTGTTAATTATTACAGTGGTTACAAGACCACCGATGATTCCAGATGTGATTTTATTTTTTAAGTTATTTGCATGTTCATGAATCCCGTAGTGAAGATCGGATGTAGAATCTAACACCGGATATTAACAATTCAATAGCACACCCAACATCGAAATCAATTACTGATCAAATCAAATTGAGAATTTTTATACACATGATGTATTTGGCGATAGTATTACAAAATGACAGAATGTGAAATAATAATTTATGTTATAATTATTTGAAATAATCACTCTAAGATTTAATTTATTATTTAAGATTGGCAGATTACACGTCAATGGTATTCGTCAGGAAAATCTTTAAGTTCTTCAGTATAATATAGAGAAGACAAGATAATGGTTCGTACGGTCCGCTTATTATCTGGATAGATAAAATACGACAGATTATAGGTCCGAACAGCATCCTTCAGTCACCTCACAAGATTGAATTGGGTGTGATTGGACTTAGCCGACCAAAACGCTAAGTATAATACTTTAAACATCGATATATATGTACTACGTATATATAACTCTACGACTTTAAACAATTAGCGATACTGCGTGTGTGATTAATAGATTTAAAAACTAAGGAGTTCACGTCGTAGCCTCTTTAGGTTTGAAATGAGTCGTTGATGTTAATAGTCCGCTTTATACTACTTAACTTATTAAGTTAAGTTAGCAAAAAGGTTAGAGACCTATATAATTAATTTACGTTATTTTTTTTTTATAATTTCTTTTATGTCCAAAAAGATAAATAGAAATAGTACTTACTACTTATTATTTAAATAGAAGTAGTAATACCACATGAGTAAATAAACGTA
Source organism: Lymantria monacha (assembly GCA_905163515.2). Classification (NCBI taxonomy): domain Eukaryota; kingdom Metazoa; phylum Arthropoda; class Insecta; order Lepidoptera; family Erebidae; genus Lymantria; species Lymantria monacha. The sequence goes on along the minus strand of LR991098.1, from coordinate 11,591,575 downwards.
CAGAGACCAAGCTTCTAAGGAACGAGCAAAATTGTTACCTATTCTGATAGGGTTGGCACATGAGGATGAAAACAAATACACAAAACGTTTGTCAGCTTTTTTATGTATGGATATTTTTTTACAAATTGCTTACTCTAAATAGATTTTTTTTTGTAATTTTTGATATTTAATAATTTGTTATATCTCTTAATCGAATGATAAATTCTAAATCTAATATAAAGTTTTTTTAAATAATCAATGGGTAAGCACTTGCATGACATATCAAATTTACAATCTTGTATACGTTTTAGTATATCACTACCAATATTAACAATATTTATTACTAGATCGAAATATTCACAAAATTTCTTCTCAAGCAATTCAACAAATGCGATGAAGTTGTCAGGAGGTTATTATTAAAAGAACCAATTGTATACTGCTTTCGTTAAAGTCTTTGTAATTGCTGAAAAAAGAGTCTTTCCCCATATTTATAGGTTGTTCAGATCTATTAACATACAATTTCATTTTCAAAAAAAAAATATGTTTTTATTTTTACGATTGTTGTTCATGCACACAGTACAATAAACCATATTTACACTCTTTCTAATTAATTGAAATTTAAATTAATTAGAAATTGTGAATTGTGCGCTTATTATTGAGTAGTTATATCAGGGCGGCAAAATTGAATAACGTCATTTGTTCGAACTGGGTTTACTATAGTTTAAAATATTTAATATTTTCTTATTGAATATCTAATTTATTTATAATTGATTCGAAGATGGAGTTTGATTTTGTTCGTGAATTCGTGGCACATGGTATTATTAACCAGTAATCACAGGGCTTTTTCAGTCAATCTGAACATAATTATTTAAATACTATATGACTCAAATTAGTTATCATATAAATAGAATATTACAGAAATACAAAATAATTGTCGTTTTATATTCCTTTTTTTTGGCAGGCTATGGTCTAGACACACCCAGCCCATGTTGTCCTAGCGACGGCAGGGCAGCATGCATTCCCATCACCATTGGCGCGACCATTGATACTGCTTCCGACGTCCCGGCAACAAACAACTGTGTGCCGGGACGTCGTCCTCACGCGGTTACGCGGTTTTATATCCCTAGTTTATATTTTCTGACATTTAGTACTACACATATCACATAAAACTATTTATGATCAGATTTCTGGAGGACATCCTTCTGTGATCATGAATCCTAAAAGTATTTGAAACGTCAGCACAGGAAAAGCAAAAATAAAACGCCATAAAATCCGTAAAAATATATATATTTTGCGTCGATATCCTCTTGGGTTGTGGAGGTCAGATGGTGATCGTTATATGGAAAAATGATACTCTACTGAAACTGGTTAGACTAGAAACCCGATATAGCACAAATTTTCTATTGTATAAGGATCTAATGTTGTTTTTATCACAATTAAATCATTCACGGATTAGAAAAAGGATAATTATTTATCTAATAGATATAAATTAGCTCCAAAGACTGTTTAGCAATTGAATTGAAGTGAATACTATGAGTTTGATCCAATACAAGGCGTATACAAAGCTTTGTTCAATTAATGCGTTCATTGTCCAACTTCTCATACGACTAATGTTTATAAAATATAACCGATATGAACAATATAGGAAACAATATCGATAAGCAATTTCTTCATTTCCTAGTACCTGCATTTGTTATTGTATGCTGCCCTTGAATGTTATTGGAACCTTTTATAGGCTAGCTTCAATTTATTTACAAGATTATTAGAATAATCTAGTATAATAATATAATAGTTATTGAGAACGCCCGCGCCCTGGGCGTCAAGATCAAACCAATAACTTGGATTTTTTTATTATGTATTTTCGAAATCATGCATTGCAGTTATTTATATAATTAGCTGATCCACAAAACTTCGTCTGCGTCACATAAGATACAGAAGGAGGGTAAACAGTACTTCAAAAAAATATTTTCCTGTTTTTGCAACAATTTTTATTCACGCTCCGCTCCTATTAATTGTAGCGTGATGTTATATATGCTTTTAATAATAATATAGTTTTTCGATTCGAGCCAGTAGTTCCTGAGATTAGTGCGTTTAACCAAGCAACCTCTAAACTTTATAATATTAAAGTATAAATAGTATTTTGCGTGTGCTTTATGTCTAATAATCGGTTTAATGTACTTTTTCCAGAAGGTAACCAATTTTGTTCGTAACAAAATGTTTAATGCGGTTTTCCTTTCATCACTATAACAATTTGCATTATGACAATTAGCATTTTATTTTTCTCTATCTCACATGAAAAGAGGACCTTTATAAGTTTTTAGAAAGGTCTCAAACTTTTGCAGTCAAAAGCTTTTTCTCTAAACATATATGTGCTTTATATGATACGTTTGATGTTTTTGTGATTATTAGATATGTATATAAAATAAAAACTAAATTAACGCATTATATAGAGCTTAAATTTGAATGTCGTTATAAACTCAACTAAAATAAATTGGTAAATAGTAAACAACCAGGAGATATACACAGCAATACACAGAGATTATTCTGTACATCAAATTCTTAATAACAGTTAATTTGAAAGTCGAATAATTTGAAATCGAATAATTTGAAATTCGAATGATTTCAAATTTGACTTGAATAACTTTTGTTATTAATGTTAAATAATCGGCTTTATGTGGTGAAAATATTACAATTAGGAATATAACTAAGTACTCTTTCCATAATTTCTCAATAATTCTATCAATCACGCAGCCCACCGGTGTCAACTGTCAGACATAAGGTCTCACAAGAGGGACATAATCACCACGCTTGACTAGCTAGGCAGTCGTAGTACATTAAAGATTGCACCATATACACACAGCTAGTGAATATAGAAATTAAGAAACAAAACAGCAAACAATCACCAGCATCTTTATATTATCCCAATTATTTTGAGGCGACGCAATATTTCTTTTCCATCGTAAATATTGTAAATAGTTTTGGTAATAGTTTTATGAACGGTCTCTTGTCTGACGTTAACCATTGGAAATATAATTATTGACTAGACAGTTGGCCCTTAGCTAGTCGTCTTTTACGACACTCACGGACAATGTAATGATTGGTAGTATACGTAGTCGTAAGCATACAGCAAAACAATAAACTATATGAAAATGAACCAACCCAAATACTTGAAATCCAGGATTAAACAAGTGCGCTTTTAAAAGTGCGCAACAACTATTAAGAAGTAGTTGGAATATTTTGATGTTTGGTTCGATTTTTGTGGAGTAATAAGCATAAAAAATGTGGATCAAAATTAATAATTTAACCTCTTTAATAATGTAATGCACATGTACATTGTACTCGTACGTTAATTTTTTAATCTTTCAAATCCAGAACTGTCAATAGTAACCGAACAAAGTCCCTAACGTTTGTTTCATTTTTCATTCAATTTATCTATGTTCATGTATGTATTTTTTTTTGGTTCAGACGAAAGTAGTCAAATTTCCCTAGAGATTTTAATTTCAAAATCATTTAAAATTTCATCAATTCCGCATGTTATCGTTTTAATGAACGTAGTCACTTTATTCGTAAAATAACGAACGAAGGATCCTTTATCGAACGTCATACTTTGGTCTGAAACAGACATGAGTTTCAATTTTTATGCGAATCGCGCGTGTTTTCTGCCTCGTTAAACAATTTTATGAAAAATCAATATATCATATTGTACATATTTTGTATTAATATTCATTACGTAAAGCTTGCTTTTTAATTAAAATAATTAAATAAACGTATATGCCGCAATAGTAGTATTTTTAGTGATTGTCTGATTTTTACAAAGGAAATACAAATTTCATAGGAATCGGCATTAATTTCTTCATCTTCTCTTTGTGTATTGGCAATCAGCTACTTATATGAGCTATTGGTGCCAGTGTCAAGTTATAATTATTTTTACGTTTATAGTCTTTTAAAGTTAGTCATTGTCTAAGTTGAATCGTCACCTTCAACAGTGCTATGGCCACACTGTTAATTGGTATATGGCCACACTGTATTTTGGGAATTTTGATGGAAAACACAAACGTTGTCAAGCACTTTTATATGATATTCACTACATCCCAGCACTTCTGTCACATGACATTACATAAAATGCCATCAAAATGATCTAATATAACACGTTAAAACACAAAGATATCGAATATAATACAAGAGCACCACATGACGTTTTCAGATTCCCGTCAAAAGTCAACATTAATTTCATGTTGAATTTAGTTTACGCTATCTCCTAAATCAGACATATTAATCTATGCCCGGTAACTGTCAATTTTACAGAAAAAAGATACTAATGCGTCTAGGCTGCCATATACTAATGTTATTAATTAACTTATTTGCTTTTTTATTTATTCACATGTAGGTATGAAATCATCGTCATTCTCTTTGTATTTTCTTTAGGCCATATTAATTATTTGCTAATTATAATCTCTATTAAATTAATAGGTAGATAAGTCCAGTTTCTGTTCTCTCTGCCTACCCTGCAAGGGATATGGCGTGATGATATGTATGTATGTATATAGATAAGTCCAAACGCCTGAACTTCGAGGGAAAGTAGAACTAGATCCAGTTAATCACTGGAGTTACGACATATGCATACATTAATTTTACGAACTGGTTTTATGACAGGATACGTGTGCAAAATGCTAAATCATTACCAATAATAAATAACCTACATTATAAATGTAATAAGTGAAGTAGAAAGAGTTTTTAATATTATTTGATTATTGTAAAGTTGAATAATTTAAAATATATCGCTCAACAATTTAAATGTTGATGAATATACTATACAAAAGAATAAATAGTTTATTTTTTTCTAATTTTACACGTGTATGATATCAATATTAAAAAAAAAATAGGTGACAATTAAAATAGATTCTTTTTTTTAAATTTGGTATATAATACAAACTCATTGCCTTACTCTTATCCCAATTACTTGGGGTCGATACAATATGTACTTTTCTTTCATAGTACATATTGTAAAAGTTATAGGCAATAGTTTTATGACCGGCCGCCTGCCAGACGTCAACCCTCCTTGGGAATGTAATTGTTGACCAAACGGCATCAGATAGAGTTGGCCCAGGTCGTTATAAGGCTCTTAGTTGGCTTTTACGACATCCATGACCAAAGTAAGGGTTGGTAGTATTCGTAACCGCTACCACACAGCAAATATATATAATACAAACTATTATAATAAAAACTATTGAAATTTATTTTGTAGCTCCTATCGGTTGCTGTCTAATTTATAGAGGGAAAATTAAATTCTGTACTAGTTCATTGTCGTTGTCACGTTTTTCTAATAAAAAAATATTAATGCTATGATTGTAAACCTGTTTTATAATAAAATTCACATGAAATGAATTTTCTTAAAAATAAAACGGGTTCATAGGTAATAAATACATTAAAATAAATTATTATATTAACTAACTTATAGTTCAGATTTTGAAATTATTTTAATAAACGAGATTAGATTAAGTCATTACATATTTAAATTTTACTCATTCTTCTCATTATTTTCTTTTCTCATTACATAATTTTTTATAAATAAATTAAAATTTTTAACGAATAAAAATTTTTTTTTTTCGTTTTTAATTTTTTATCTTCTTGCAAAATTAACAAAAAAATATTAATGCACATGAATTGAAATAAAGCAACGAAAAGCTACGAAAATGTAGCCTTTTGTTAAAAAAATATATTATAAAACTAGTTAAACTAGACTGGGCCACCAACTTTTGGGCGAAGTGTTAAATAACGTTAATAATATTATAATATAAATTAAAGACGTCTTTGAAGTCCGGGTAATTAATAAAAAAATAAGAGAATATATTTTCTATAAAATGTCAAAGGGATCTATTAAATACAGCCATTATCTTTTATGATACATTGTTAAGACATTATTACATATTTTAAATTGTATTTATTATGAAATTCACTTTGCTAAAGCATTTTATAAGAATTTCAATAAACGGATTAATGTGTTATGACCTAACTCTTTTTTGAATTAAAAAAAAACATAAAAGCTATTATTTAACTGAGTTTATTCATATCCCCATTTATGCACGGGATCTTCCGTAGGGAAGATACCCGGTCCTTTGGTAGGCTTACATGGGGATATGGATCCAACACGCAGAGGCCTTTAGAGAAATTTAATCTAAATATTGGGATGGGACACCTACCGATGACATTCCACGTCTGCACATAACATACGTGGAATGCCAGCACTAAGTGTAAAACTATTGTGTGATGATGGTATCTAATATATGAATATGAGAGTGGGTGCTTAGTGGACTGGTTCATCTTATATCTATGAAATTATAAACTGTCGTCTGCCTTCAAACCCATGTTAAGAGATGAACGGTGGCAGACGGTGACTCGCCAACTCACTGAATGGGCCCCCTAAATAGTCGCCACAGACACACTAGGCATACGGGCAACAGAGGGCAACATTGGTGTAAGTGGCTAGGGGTGTCGAGCGGTGCGGCGCCGGTTTCACCATTGAGTCTGCGATAAACAGACCCTTGGTTTCCCCGTAATTATGCCCTTGAAAATGACACTTCCACCCCCGAGCATATAGCTCTGGCGACCCCTCTCTGACCAGCTGTTTAAGGCAAGCCAGAGCTGAGAGTCCTTCGGGCACTCTTCGGTTTCCATTCTAGCCAGCCAATGAAGGCCAGCTGGAGACGAGTCCATTATTCATATTATTATTATTATTTTATTCATATTATTGTGTGAATTTTTACTGTTTTTAAGGACATAAAACTGTTTAATAGATTTTTATGTGCTCGGAATAACTACTAAATTATTTCATTTATTAAAACAATTTAGCGATATCTGTTTAATAATGTGACGATATCAAATATAACTTTTTTATTTACTAATTTAGAATATCGTTTTTATAAATCAGGCAAATGTGTTATAACCTCTATATGCGACGGTCACAAGCACCAATTGCATAAGTTGGGTACGACGGATAAAATATCAAACACTTTGTTGACCTTTCATCAGACATTATCGACAATTGTTCTATAGGTCCATGGCATTGGAGTAACGGGATATGGCTAGAAAACTAATTGTGCATACTTCCAGTTTAATTTTTGATATAAATTATGTATATTATTCATACATGATTGTTGACTGCGTAGTGCTTTTAGTCGATGACAAAAGGCTGTCCTCAGTCGAAAATCAAAAGCCTTTTATTACTGTCCTTTAAATGTATGGTCGTAAAGTCTCCTATGACATAAGGTTATGTTCCCTATTCCAGTAAACATTACATTTGTGGCTGATAAATCCGTATGGCATCATTTTATTTTAAGACATAATTTTATTATAATTACTTGCGCTGTTTATTTTATATTTGTATATAAAGTATGGTTTATTGCTCTTTGTGACTTTGTATATAGTGGTTTACCTATGACATACGATTTGTTATCTTACAGAAAAGGATTTAATATATAAATATAGGTATAATTTTATAATTTTTCAAGGCCTATAACTTCTACAGCTTGTTTTAAACGTTTAATAGTAAAATGTAATAAATCTCCTTCCGAATAGATATTATGAGCAGGGAATACTTATAAATTATACATTGATATAACGCTATAAATAACACCGCAATTATGAAAATATATAATAAGTTTGATTGAGAATAGAAACTGACTGTTTGACTGCACAAATGGCGTAGAGGTTAACCGACCTTCCGTAATTCCTACGCAGGATATAATACTTTGTGCGATTCACAAAGTGTTGTTCTGAATATGGGAGTAATTTGTTTCTGATAATTATGTTTAAAAAGTGCCCTCGCAATACAAGGATTATTGCCTTAGCTCAGGTTGGTGGTGTCTTTAAAAAAACCTTAAGGTATTCATTGATAGCGGCTATAGCTTACCTGTACAATTAATAATAGTATGTACGAGTATATAGTGGAATACGAAGACAAAGTGAGTTCAATTAAAAATTGTCTCTAATTTCTAGAATCCTAAAATACGTAAAACTATCCTGGGTCTAGGTTTGCTGCTATAGAAATTATCCTGACTTTAAAATATAATATGTGTAAGAGAAAAAAACTATCCATATATGCTAGTGGACGAATACACTTTAATATTTTTTACTGAGATGATTGAACTCTATTGAAATTGTTCGTACCCGAATCATAGTGGGGACATTATTATTGTAGCATGTACTTCCATGCTTCGTTTTTCCATGGTCCACATGTCCTGTATGTACATAATATACGTACTTACAGTCATTACGTACACAAAGCGAGCACGCCAGCTATTGTTCCGCCAATAAGCCGCAATAGCTTTTGATGAACATTGTTACTTTGTTGATTCTATTAATGACAATGTACACTGATTGTACTGGCTATTCTTGTTTGATTTCTAAACTGTATTGTTCATAAATTGAAATGTTAAACTTGTAATAACATTTTAGGATATAGAAAAAAATAAGTAAGAAAAGGGATAATGCTGTAACAGAAATAGCAATGCGAAATGTAGATCGCAAATGGGTGTTATATTTTTCAGTCAAAGACTGCTGCAAAATGCTGCTGGCCATTATATTCATAATCTTTTAGTCCTTTTTTAGGATTCCCACGGAATAGATTCACCCCTTACTCTCTCAAACATAATATTGTTAATTCGTCCCCACACAAATAAAATAGTCTTATGTAAAACTTCATAACTTTTATGCGGGCCTATCAGAATATCATTGGTGTATTATCGTGTCTACTGTACCATAAGCTGAGATGGGCACCATATTCTGGCCTCGCGTATTTTTTTTTATTGCTTATGGCGGCACACGAGTAAGCAGCACACCTGATAGTAAGTGTTACTGCCGCCCATGGACCTTTGCAATACCAAGGGTATAGCTTAGGCCGCTGCCTACCAATAAAAACCCCAAACCCACCCAATTAGGCTTCCGGCTCTCTCGCTCACCGAAAGAAGCACAATAGCACTGGCCCGCGGCTATAGACAGAAAACTGTCAACAGCGTGGTCCTACCACTATTAAATATATGCGCATATTCGATTCATGGGTTTTTAGTTAATATTTACAGTAATACGTAATAAGTACTTTAAGATAACGTTATAAAGATAGCATATTGTTTAAAACTTTATAATAATCACCTTACAATACATAATTGTCTACTTACTCGTATATCGTTTAAATATTAAAAAATACATACATACATACATATATATCATCACGCCATATCCCTTGCAGGGTAGGCAGAGAGAACAGAGTGCCAGAGAACTCTATCTCTGCATACTTCACTCGCTTCCTCAACATTCATAATTCTCTTCATACACGCTCGCCGGTTTCGGAGACTCTTGACTCCACCTTCCTTCAGTACATGACCGATCTGGTCTAGGTAGGTTAGTCTCGGTCTCCCTCGGTACCTACATCCTTCCACTTTCGCATTGTATATCTTCTTAACCAGACGTTCGTTCGGCATTCTTTCCACATGGAAGAAGTAAAAAACGAGTAAAATTACTGTTTCTATAACACTAATAGATAGAAACCTATGCCTATATTTAATTTTGCTTGTGTTTAAACGAAAAAATAAACAAGTCAGTGTTTCTTAGAAGATGAAATCAGTGGACAAAAATGTCGGTGTGCCAAGCCAATAAGTATTTATTAGTAAACGTTATGACCGATAGAACTTTTCAACATTAAATGCGCAATGAAGGACATTGTCGCTTGTAAATTGTGTATCAACTTGTATGTAACCTAATTTGTGTGATACGTGTTAAAAACGTAATTTACCTCAACATAAAATACCTAATATAATTTAACTGAATAATAGAATTACCAAAAGTGATATTGTAAAGAAATGAGCAATTTGTTTGAAGCAAAATTTTCTTTGCCGCGCCCAAAAGCGTCATACATTTATTTTATTATTTCTAAGATAATATAAAAAATATAAAAGTATTAGTAATATTTCATTAATAGATATGCTTTAAGAATTTAATGACTTCTAATGATGTAGGATTTCATATCTGTTTACACGAGTATTAGACATGAAGTGAAAGTAATTTTTCGAATGCTAATGCCTGTTATTTAAGAGCTACTTAGCGTGCATTACATAAATCATTAGACTTATATGAATATAATGAATGATCGATTAGTTCCTACAATAATTACAAAAATACATACAATGAAACATAGAACCTCCTCCTTTTTGAAGTCGGTTAAAAGTCTGCGATAACATAGTTCTGCGAATTCTACTTGCTTCGTCTCCTCCTCGGTTTAAAATTGTGAACCAAACGTACAGTTAAATTGGAAAATAATTACATTATATAGTATTAAATTAATTCTTATCAAAATAAATACTTTTGTGATTTAAGTATTTGAATTAGATAAAGATTTTAAAAATTCGTATTTACAAGAAAGTCTGTAGTTATATAATAAAAAAAAAACCGGAGGCGTCAAGGGACACCCGGATGGAACGAAGTTCTATTTTAATTATATATTTTTTTTCTGCCTTAAGCGATTTTTATCGTTATATTTTAGCCAATTTGCATAATATCTTTATAAATTATAGCCTATGTGTTATTCTGATGTGCAAGCTATATTACTATAAATTTCATCAAAATCCATTCAGTAGTTTTTACGTGAAAGAGCAACAAACATGTTCACATCCATACATTATTACAAACTTTCACGTTTATAATATTAATAATAGGATATACAATTCCACTAGACTACCAAAACTTTTCGGCACCGAGCTCGAACGCGAGCCGGCCACGCGGCCCGGTCACGGGCGAAATTAATTTCGTTGCGCATTATTTTGATTTTGCTATATCTCTTAAGGTATTGATTTAATTTGCATGGTCTGAAGGAGAAAAATTATCTTCATGAAATGCTCAAGCCAACTAATGTATTTAAAATGATAAGGATTAATACAGTATTTGTGTAAATAGCTTTTCAATTACCGTTTTATAATAGAAGATTTTTTAAAGTATTAAAATGGATATAGTATGTTATCCTTAAGAGATAGATATATACCATCGCGGACTTTTTTGTAGGCCTTTTTAAGCTGTATAATACTGTAGTACTTTATTTTGATCTATTTCGTAGGGTTCAGCCAGCGTTTGCAATGTAAGCGCAAAATAATGTGTTTATTTACGACATCACATTAGAAACCTCTAAAATTATCAGTGTTTCTCTAGTACATTATGCATATATTATACATATAAACCTTCCTTTTGAATCACTCTATCTATAAAAAAAATCGTCGCGACACCACACTGTTCAATGCGAAATAGAAATGAAAATATCTGGCTTGCTTTCTATAAGAGAACCGACGAGCGAAGCCGCACAGCTTACAATAGCTTACTATAGCAAAAAGTGTCGTGACAACTTTTCGTAAGAATTTTTTCCGTCTAGCCCCCTTTCACAACGCGCGATAAGGAACTTCGTTCCAATACATGACTGATCGAGAAATATAAGGAGGGAAAACTTTAAATAATAGCATACAATAACCCATTCGGCTAGCATGGTAATTATGCCATGACCTATTAAGGTCAATTTCTCTTTAAAAAGATGTTCATGTTAATTGTGGGATTTATATAGATTGAAGAAAATTAATATAAAGACGAATTATAAAGTATTGTATAATTTCCATTCATCCATCAAACTATAGACACTGTCAATCATATTCATTGGCCGGCGGTGATAACGCTACAATAGTTACGTTTGCCAATCACAGTGGGTTCGCAATCATAGTGAAATTAATCACTCTGAAGTTGATTACAGTGAAGTTGATCACAGTGAAATTGATCGCAGTGGAGTTGATCACAGTGAAGTTGATCATAGTCTAGTTGATCATAGTGAAGTTAATCACAGTGAAGTTGATGCGAGAACACTAGGAGAATGGCAGCAGTACTGTACTAAAAAAACGAATAAAATCATCTGAGATAAAAAATCTGACAAAGGTGGCGATTATGGCATTATACCTCTAGTAGAAAGGACTATGTTAAACAATAGATGTCGATAGGCTGATAGATAATGAGCTGTATATAATATTAATACTTATAACACGAGCCGAAGCTGTTGGACAGTTGATATCTGATTGATAGATACATTACATTTCTCTTCATTCAATGCAATCATGAATTTATTTAATTTAATCGAGATGAGAAAGTTTGCTGTATGCGTCACTTTCACTTATAACGATCAGTCCCGCCGGATGTCTGCTCAAAGTGACGTCATACGTCATATTATTTTTACTTTGATAAATTATACCACGTAGTGTACATACAGTGTTATTAACAAAATAATTGTAAATTAAGTATCGAGTACTATTTCAAAGACATGTATAGTGTCTGATTAAGAGTTCAATTTGTCGCCACCTCTTACATTTTCGTGGCAAATGTAAAAAGTTGAGGGAACATCTGAAAAATAGGCATGCTCCTGGGAAATTTATAACGTCAGTTGAGAACTTTGCTATCAAGACATCGTCCCTTTTTCACCATCATCATTATCTTAGTTCATATATTTCCTACTACTAGTGTTGAGCATTCTTCATAATAAGAGGATCAGACAGGCTAGTAAAGGATTTTGTTTCGAGTTCTTCTTCTCTGTCATATTTATGACTATATAGAATATTCACACATCATTTGATATACGCATATTACATAATATACCTTAGTTGTTTTACACAACACCCACGGGCAGCATATGAACGGGCTGGTATGGATTTTTACTTATTCATCACACAGAATACCTTGGCCCTTCCTGGGTAAGCCCAACAGTAGATTTTGATAAGACAATGGATGGATGACTCGATGGACTACCCCATACATTTATTATATTTATTTACTCTTCAAAATAATGAAAGGATTGATTTGATCGTCGTTAAAAAGCTGCTTTTTTATTTCAAGTAAAGACGAGTGTATCAAGATAAATTGAGCAGTATTTATTTTATAAGGAATAAACTTTTATTTCTTAGGTTGTTAAGAGAATTGCTATAAGCAAAGTACATGATACAGTTAAAAATTGTTTGTGGTTTATATACGTATATGTTTTGTACGTGAATCAAATATTATTAATTTATGGTACGAAGTTTTATTAATTTATTAAGTTATTATACCGTCTATAATCATATGTTATTTTGCAGAAGATTTTTTTAGCTTCCAACTAGTAGCTTCCAAAGTTGAAACAAACAAACAAACTCTTGAGCTTTCATCTCATCTCATCATCTCAGCTCATATACGTCCCATGGCTGGGCTTGAGCCTCCTCCGTAATGGGAGGGAAATTAGCCTGCTACACCACGCTGGTCAGTCGTGTTGGTATAGGATTTTGTTTCGAGTTTAGCTAAGAGAGGCCTTCTTACATAGGTGTTATACATACATACATACATATCATCACGCCATATCCCTTGCAGGGTAGGCAGAGAGAACAGAGTGCCAGAGAACTCTATCTCTGCATACTTCACTCGCTTCCTCAACATTCATAATTCTCTTCATACACGCTCGCCGGTTTCGGAGACTCTTGACTCCACCTTCCTTCAGTACATGACCGATCTGGTCTAGGTAGGTTAGTCTCGGTCTCCCTCGGTACCTACATCCTTCCACTTTCGCATTGTATATCTTCTTAACCAGGCGTTCGTTCGGCATTCTTTCCACATGTCCGAACCATCGGAGCATTCCCTTTCGCATCTTTACACCAATACTCTCTTTCATACCTACTCGCTCTCTTACGTCGTCGTTACGAATGCGGTCGGTCAGCCTAACTCCACAGATTTTCCGCAGAGATCGCATTTCGACCGCATTAATTTTACTATCATACTCTTTTCTGCATACCCAACTCTCGCTTCCATACAGTAATGTTGGAACAAGCACTGCGTTATGTATTGCTACACGTGCCTTCTGGCTGAGGTGGTGGCTGCCGAGAAGTTGCCCCAACGCTCCGTTCACTCTATTTCCCGCATTCACTCTTCGCTCTATATCAGTGGTGTACCTTCCATCTCGGCTAAATCCACATCCAAGATATACAAATTCATCCACTTGCTCTAGTACATCATTACCTATTGTTACTCTTACATCTGTTCTGGTTTTATCTCTTTCAAAGACCATTATTTTGGTTTTGCTCACATTCACGCGTAGACCCCTTTTCTTACAATCTTCTGTCATTGTGTCGACTAGGGTCTGCAGGTCAATCGCTGACTGTGCCAGCAGGACTGCATCATCTGCATAAAGCAGAGCAGTGACCACTGAGTCGCCCATCTGGACTCCCACATTCATATCGTTCAACCTTTGGAGACATTTATCCAGATATATGATAAACAGCCTGGCTGACAGAACGCACCCCTGCTTAACGCCGATATTGACGTCAAACCAAGGCGACATTCCATCATCCAGCCGCACACAGGCTCTACAGCCCATGTAACTGGACTGCACAGCCTGTAGCAGTTTACCGTTAATACCATACTCCGGTAAAATGTCCCAAAGTTCCTTTCGTACAACCGTGTCAAATGCTCTCTCCAGATCCACAAAACTGCAGAAAACCCTCTGACCTAGAGCCAGATGCTTCTCCACAATGTTGCGCAGAGAGAACACTTGATCCATGCATCCCCTTCCACTCCTGAAACCTCCTTGTGTCTCACACAGTAAACCATCGGACACCATCCTCATTCTCCTTTCAATAATTTTTCCATACACTTTTGCTGCCAAACTGGTCAAGCTTATGGCTCTGTAATTTGCGCAGTCATAACGTGAACCCTTGTTTTTAAACAAAGGCACGATGACTGCGCCATTCCAGTCCCTGGGAACCATTCCCGAGCTCCAACATAAATTGAGGAGCAACAGGAACGCCTCCCAGACACAAGAGCCACCAAGCTTGATCATCTCGGCAGACACCATATCAATGCCCGCTGCCTTACCATTTTTCATTTTATATCCCTTAGTCGTCTCTTACGATAACCCACGAGTAAGATGGGGGGTGGTGAATTGTATTCTTACTCCGTCACGACACGGATAATCTTAAGCTTTTTATCATAGTAAAATGTAAATTATTATGACGTTCCAGATTCTGGAGAAAATTATGTAATCATTGTCTTAGAGTGACTAAGTGATTTAATTTTTGAAATAACATTATTATTATCAGTTTCTTTTTATTCCAATAGGTACAGTATTAGTTAGTAAATTTTTAACGACATTAAACGTTATGTACTGTGAATTAAGAAGATTGATAACAGCTTAAATAAGCTTTACGCTGAGCTGGTGATAACATTTAGTGCTGTTGCTTATTCATTGGGTAAGACTAATAGAAAGTAGGTACGCAGTGAAAACGCATAGTATTTCGGGTTGACAGCCTTAGCGCTTCCCCATAGTCCGCGTAAAGGTGTCAAAGCCATCTGCGGCTAACAGCTAAATTCAAATATAAGAAATAAAAAAAATAAACGCATAGTATTCTTAATATTATTATATATATTTTTATATGTTTAACTCTTAATATAAAAAGTATGTGCGTATACTTATTATATACAATATATTACTATTTTATGTTATAAGAGAGCGCTGTGGTGTGAATGAAGAAGTAGCGACAAAGTTAAAGAAGGATATACTGATGTGGTGTGGCCACGTGGAAAGAATGAGTGAAGAAAGTTTGACTAAGCAAGTATACAAAGCGAGTGTGAGTGGGACAATTACAAGGTGAAGACCACGTCGTACTTTTCTGGATCAAATTGAAAATGTGTTGCCGAAAGGTCAGATTAAGAGTACGCGTAACCGTAGAGCATACATAAAGAATGTGATGAGTGTGAATGAAGCGATGGAGGTATGTCAGGATCGTGGTTTGTGGCAATCTGTAGTCTCTGCGTACCCCTCTGGGAAACAGGCGTGAGGCTATGTATATATGTATTACTATTTCACGATTATATTACTAATGCTATCTGTGTTAGGTAGTGACAGCTGTGAAAACTACCAACCTTTACATTACACGTCGGTATCGAAAAAAAGACTAAGAGTTTAACACTATTTTGGATCAATACTATTTGATTACGTCTGGTCAACAATTATAGTAGCGAGAAGGGTTAGCGTCAGACAGAGTTAATGTTCGGCAGACGTCTGGTCAACGATTACAGTAGCAAGAAGGGTTGGTGTCAGACAGAGTTAATGTTAGGCAGACGTCTGGTCTTGGGCGGACTCTCTCACCGTCCGCAACAGGGCCCTTCTGCGACGCCCTCAGAGGGCCATGGCGGTGAGGGCTGTCAGGGGCTATCGTACGGTGTCATGGACCGCAGCGACGTTGCTGGCGGGCGACCCACCTTGGCCACTTGTGGCCGAGGCCCTGGCTGAGGTCTACCGGCTCCGTGTCGCGGCGCGGGCCAACGACGAGCAGGTCTCCGTAAGGAGACTGGGCAGAATACTGGAAGTGGCCCGAAGGGGAGTCACTCAGCGGTGGAGAGAAGATCTGGAGTCCCCCGTAGCAGGGCGGGGGACTGTGGAGGCGGTTGCGCCACATCTCCACCGCTGGATTAGTAGAAGGCACGGCAGCCTAAGCTTTAGGATGGTGCAGGTGCTTACCGGGCATGGGGTCTTTGGTAAGTACCTGCACAGAATTGGAAGAGAAGGGGCCCCAGGATGTCACGAGTGTGGTGCGCCAGTAGATGATGCGCGTCACACTCTGGAGGTATGCCCTGCCTGGGGGCCCCAGCGCCACGTCCTATCGGCGGTCGTTGGGAGAGACCTGTCGTTGTCGACCATCATCTCGAAGATGCTTGACAGCGACAGGTGCTGGTCGTCGATGGCCTCCTTTTGCGAGGTCATCATGAAAAGGAAGGAGGCCGCGGAGCGAGAACGCGAGGCGCTTGCGTCAGCTGACTCGCTTCGCCGCCGGCGACCGGGAAGGAGGAGGCGCCGTTATGCGCACCTCCTCCCACCGCCTTGAGGGACGATAGGACGTGGCCAGAAAGCCAAGCGTGGGGGTGCCGGGGATCGAATGTCAGTAGACGATCTCTCCGGCTCCCCGTAAAAGCGCGGAAGGGGCCGCTGTGGTTTTAGTGGGTATTCCGGCCGCTAACATCTATGGCCGGTGAGTCCCACACTCCCCCTCGTCTGTCACCGGCGGGGGATAGCGCGCAAATGCGTTTCCTCAGCGAAAAAAAAAAAAAAAAAAAAAAAAAAAAAAAAAAAAAAAAAGGCAGACGTCTGGTCAACGATTACAGTAGCAAGAAGGGTTGGTGTCAGACAGAGTTAATGTTAGGCAGACGTCTGGTCAACGATTACAGTAGCAAGAAGGGTTGGTGTCAGACAGAGTTAATGTTAGGCAGACGTCTGGTCAACGATTATAGTAGCAAGAAAGGTCAGACAGAGTTAATGTTAGGCAGACGTCTGGGCAACGATTACAGTAGCAAGAAGGGTTGGTGTCAGACAGAGTTAATGTTAGGCAGACGTCTGGTCAACGATTATAGTAGCAAGAAAGGTCAGACAGAGTTAATGTTAGGCAGACGTCTGGGCAACGATTACAGTAGCAAGAAGGGTTGGTGTCAGACAGAGTTAATGTTAGGCAGACGTCTGGGCAACGATTACAGTAGCAAGAAGGGTTGGTGTCAGACAGAGTTAATGTTAGGCAGACGTCTGGTCAACGATTACAGTAGCAAGAAGGGTTGGTGTCAGACAGAGTTAATGTTAGGCAGACGTCTGGTCAACGATTATAGTAGCAAGAAAGGTCAGACAGAGTTAATGTTAGGCAGACGTCTGGGCAACGATTACAGTAGCAAGAAGGGTTGATGTCAGACAGAGTTAATGTTAGGCAGACGTCTGGGCAACGATTACAGTAGCAAGAAGGGTTGGTGTCAGACAGAGTTAATGTTAGGCAGACGTCTGGTCAACGATTATAGTAGCAAGAAAGGTCAGACAGAGTTAATGTTAGGCAGACGTCTGGGCAACGATTACAGTAGCAAGAAGGGTTGGTGTCAGACAGAGTTAATGTTAGGCAGACGTCTGGTCAACGATTACAGTAGCAAGAAGGGTTGGTGTCAGACAGAGTTAATGTTAGGCAGACGTCTGGTCAACGATTATAGTAGCAAGAAAGGTCAGACAGAGTTAATGTTAGGCAGACGTCTGGGCAACGATTACAGTAGCAAGAAGGGTTGGTGTCAGACAGAGTTAATGTTAGGCAGACGTCTGGTCAACGATTATAGTAGCAAGAAAGGTCAGACAGAGTTAATGTTAGGCAGACGTCTGGGCAACGATTCTACTAGCAAGAAAGGTTGGCGTCAGACAGAGTTAATGTTAGGCAAACGAATTGGGATAAGAGTAGGATAATTATATGATTACTGATGCTATTCTGTCATAATACTAATTCTTGTAAAATTGTACATTCAATTGTTAACTCTTGTAAACTTGTTTCATAAGAAGCATTTAAACTTTATTTAACGAAAGCTCGTTAACGGATTAAATTGAAAAGTTCCCGTTGGATAGCTAACAAACTTTTAGTATCTATATGAATTTGCGATGCCACCGGACTAATTACTATCCGTGAACCGAATTACGTTTGCAATGTTTGCTTTTGTGAGTTTATAAGCTCTGCGTCATGCTAAAGTTAAATTTAAATTCCATCGTATCATGTACATAAATTGAATTCAAATGTTATGCGTTTTGTAGGATTATAATTTAGTCACATTATTTATATTTCTTAGGCTATTCCATTTCATTCTATGTTGTACCGAGTAAGAATTCAATTTAAAACTCAATATCTTGCTCATAAGTGTCGTAACATACGGCTAAGAGATATAGGTAATATGCAATATATGCTTATGCAAGAGAAGAAAAACTTGAAATAAAACTTCATATTAACCTGTCTTATCAGCGTGAGTAGGTCAAATACATTATGCAAGAGGCTTGAGCCCAGCAGTGGGACATATAAGCTGGGATGATATTTCTCAGCCCATGTCATCCTTCTATTGGATGCGAACCTCTTCTAAAATAGGGAATCAATTGGATTTATCATTTAGCCGGTTATCGCCTACTGCTATAGGTGGGCTATCTCCATAGAATGTCACATAGTGCGGTTATCCTCCAGATGGAGTTATTTTTTTCTTCTGGTAGATTCTTATAACCATTAAGATTGGCAAGTGCATTGGCAATCGAAAAAAGATGTTATACATTTTCCAGTAGATCGCTGCTGGCTATTCTCCTAGTGTTTCCTCAGCATTTTTTTATGATTTCCACTAGCAAGTAAGAGGTAGTTATAACTGTTTTCTTATTCCATCGCTTCAAAGGGGATTGTTTATATATTATCTTGACTCATATATGTACGTCCCACTGTTAGTCTCAGAATAAAAAAATATCAATCACACAAATTATTTGCACTAGGCACCGTCGGTATTTTGTATAATATGCTATATATGCGTCTTCAAAATGCTCAAAGAATTAATAACTATTTCATAATTCATTTATTTTTTATTTATTTGTATGAAAAATATATTGACCTATCCTTATCTCAGTTCATATACGTCTTACTGGAGAACTCGAATCTTCTGTATAATAGGAGAGAAATAGAAATATTATACTATACTGATCAGACTGATTGGTTAGGCTTTCATTTTGAGGTTTCCTTCTCTTTAGTATAAGTTATATGAATATCATATCCCATAGTGGTCTTTTACGACAATTACAGTAAGATAAGAAGCGAACTGTATTTTTACTAGGACACCACAAAAATTCGTTGTATTGAAAATATATCTAACTAACTATTTATTATATAATATCCGTGTGGTGACGGAGTAAGAATACTATTCACCACCCCATATCGTACCCGTGGGTGATCGTACGAGACGACTAAGGAATATAAAACGCATATAACATCTATGCGAGAGAAGGAAAACTCGAAACAAAACCCTATACCAACACGTCTGACCAGCGCGGTATAGTAGGTTAATTTCTTTCCCATTACGGAGGAGGCCCGAGCCCAACAGTGGGACATTTATGGGCTGTGATGATGATGATGAACTATTTATTTACTAAGTATGAAGATTCAGATTGAATTATTTTTTAATCAATCACACGATCCATGAAAATTAAACGACAACGAGTGGAAAATATTTTGTATATCTCGCGTGGATGTAAATTGCCTTTGTAGGCGGGTGTGTGCAAATCGCTGACAATTGACAATGAGATAGCCAAGCTGTAATTACTGATTCAACACTTGTAACGCACGCTCCGTTGAACAAAATGATCGTTAGATGACTAACTGCAGCATTTACTGGACTAACGCTTGATAACTGTAAAATATATCAAAATATCTCTTATATGATGTCATACAATGTTTTATTATACATACATCTACCCATCAACCGACATACATACATACATACGATCACGCCATGTCCCTTGCTGGGTAGGCAGAGAGAACAGAGTGCCAGAGAACTCTATCCTTGCATACTTCACTCGCTTCCTCAACATTCATAATTCTCTTCATATACGCTCGCCGGTTTCGGAGACTCTTGACTCCACCTTCCTTCAGTACATGACCGATCTGGTCTAGGTAGGTTAGTCTCAGTCTCCCCCGGTACCTACATCCTTCCACTTTCCCATTGTATATCTTCTTAACCAGACGTTCGTTCGGCATTCTTTCCACATGTCCGAACCATCGGAGCATTCCCTTTCGCATCTTTACACCAATACTCTCTTTCATACCTACTCGCTCTCTTACGTCGTCGTTACGAATGCGATCGATCAGCCTAACTCAACCGACATCGACTGTTGGTTATTGGCTAAAGCGAGGGTAATTCTATAGACAATACGCTTGGCAGGAGATTTGTGCGAATGTAATTGATGTTACGAGTCTCAAGAGAGTGCTATTATCCATTTTCTTGGAGTTTGCCCGCTTGTTTTTATAACTCTGGAGAGTAACTAAGTAGTAGTGAAACAATGCATTATTAAGTTATTACTACATGGCCGACTATTATAAAGAAATATATGTTTTTTTGTGTATTGATAGTGTAAGAAAATAACGTCTGATTATCCTTTCCTTTCCTATGACTATCAAGTAAGATAGAAAGATAGTCAAATAAGAGAAGACTTACAGTCTTTTCTATAAATCAAATAACGATGTAAGTACTGAAATAGAACAAGAGAAGGTAAACTTGAAATAAATTCCCCAGCCTACTCGACCACTGTTGTATAAATAGTTAATTTACTTCACATAGTGCAAAGGGTCTTGCCGCAAACAGTAGTAAGATAAGAAATATATAATTTGGAAAATCCAAAAGGGCACGCCTCATAATTTTAATATTTATATATTATCATAATTTATATATTATCATTTACTATTTATTAGTCAATGTCATAAATGTAATGAAAGAAAAAAAAATTGAAATTTGGTGTCATTCTTCACGTAGTGCTAAACATAGCTGTTCGTTTACAATAGCCTGTATGGGATTTGCTACCTTTGCCTGTCGGAATGAACGAACAAAAAAATGTAAACGAACCCAATTTTCATAAGGTATATATACACTAATGACTAAGCAGTTAAGTTTTTTATTAATTGCAAATAAACGACAAATAATTACTAAGCCATTTTCGAAAGGAAACAGCGCGTTGCGATTATGAAGCTTTTAAAAAAAGAAATATTTTTATACATTAATTTTTACGGTCGTTATCGTGCCAGATCCAGAATATTTTATCCGACATCCTCGAATATTTTTTTATAAACTATTTTGTTACTTTAAACAAAATAATTACTTTTTAAAAATATCAAATACGTTTATAGGAATATTTCTTGACATATGTATGATAATATTATCCTATAAGTGCAATGTGAGAAAAATATAATCATTTTTAGGTTTGAATAGTGTTTGATTTTCATATATCGAGAGTAGAGCAAGACCTAAACGCTTATGAGGCGTGCAATACATATAAATATACCTATCCTTTAAATATCTATTTAAATTGATTGTGTATTTATTTGAGAATATTTAAGTAGAAATAAATATTCCTATACTAGGTATTTAACTTAGCAGCAATTTAATTTTGTATATACTTATAATATATACTTGTAACACTATGTGTTTGGTATTATGTCCCATAATTGCCAGTTACTAAATAATTACGACCATCTTAAATTCGTAAGTAAAATACATAATTGAATACCTTTTAATGTAAATTAATTTATGAAAAATTATAATAATTTCGCTGTTTACTTCAAGGACACAAATCTTTAGATGAATATTCAACCAGCTTCAGCTAAAATATTTTATAATTTAATATTTATATAATTAATTCAATCTCATCCCTTAGTCGAATTTATTCAAGGTTACAAAAAAATGTAATCGCGAATTTCGTTAACATTTTGTTGCCTTTAATGATAAATAGATTAGTGATTCTTTTAAGGTTTATGTTCTTTCGTTAATCTTGATTAAATTTGCATTATGTGGTTAATAATTAATATAATTCACCTAGACTGTTACTACAGTAATCATTCGACGGTAAGACTCCACCAAGCTTAACTCTAAATGATAAATTAGTGTAAATTATTTATTGCTATTTATTCATTTAGTATTTGATATGCTATTTTATATTAGATATTTTTTTTTATATAACCCTTTTTGTGGAGAGTATATAGAAATTACTATAGGCAAGATTTGAATCTTTTTAAGGTATTATACAAGATTGTTTAAAGTAAAATAGTACTAGATCATTATTAGCATGGGCTCAACGAATAATATTATTAATTAGAATATCGTTGGTTTCACATTAATAATAAAATTTAAAAAAATTTCAATAAAATACCACGTTGGTCTTGTGACGCGAACATAGAACTACCGATTGTCAGATCGTGGGTAGGTAAAAAAGTGTTATGAGGTATTTACTGCTAATGTTTACGATTATCAAAGATTTAAAAAAAAAAAACTCATTATCCTCTAAGATTATCTAAAGAATTTATGCTTAGTGTTCATATTCAGCTTAAATTTTGAAAAATAATTAAGAAAGAATCCGTTTAATGACAACACGTAGGCTTTAATAGGTATTACATTGGATTAAGCTTTATGTGAAGAAATACAGTTAAACCCTTTGTTCCCGACACAGGCGTATATTAAATAAAGTAAAATTTTAATTATCTCTGTCATTCAAGTATTTTGGGCACATAGAAAGAAAATGATAAATTATCTTGCATCATCATCATCGTAATAAATTATTTTAAAACAATTTGAAAATCATCTTAATATTTTTTGTAATATTCGAACAAACGACAGAATGGAGACGCCTTGCTTCGCTATGCCCTACCTATATCTAATCCTTAACTAAAGTAACATCAAAAGAAATTTGTCAAAATGTTATCATAGTGAATATTATTTCACATTGATTCCATGCCGATATTGTAACGTGGGCGTGTTATTTGTTTATGTAATTATAACAAATGAGAGCGGCCTTACTTTATACATGAAAGCTTTTTCTAAATGTTATTTGTAGAAGTGTAAAGAGATAAAAAAGAGACTAAACTTTGACATTGATATTGTATTTCTTAAACAAAATTCACTGGAATGTATATAGACACACTTCTTATGTTTATTTAAAAATCAAGGAAAATTACCAACTGACGAAATAATAAAGCCAAACATAACACTAAAATGCATCTATAATATTATTCCTGAAATTACGTATCAACAAAAAGCGCGCTGGTAAAAAATGACATTGAACTATACATATAAAACGCATATGCCTCAGTTTACGTCAAAAAATACGAGCGGTCTTCAAAGTTGCCAGACTAAAAATAAATTTAATAACTTTAAACGGGTAATTACTTTATTACGTATATTTTGGGAATAGTTGTAACGATTTCGATCAAATTTTCTATGAAAATATATTTTTGCCTTTCGAGTTCATCATGTAGGTTACTTTAAAAAAAATCGTGATTTTTCAGAAAAATAAATATTAAAGAAATTTTGCAAAAAAAAGAAGGCTAGTACTAGTCGGAAAAGTTGTCGCACTACATGCTGACTAAAATTATACGATAATGTATAGGTTCTGCTTCATTATGGAGGACATAAATTTAAAAAATTTTTAGATATATATATAGATTAATTTATAGATATTATTGAAATTTCGATGGTTTGTCATATTCAATTATATCTTCTTTGTCCAGCTTTTTCTCTAGCAAATGAATTGTAACTATCTAGGTCATATATATATATATATATACTTCGGTCTTTGTATTATTGGAATAACATATATTTTATCAGAAAATGGGATGCGCGATGCATATTCAATGACATTAAATTCACTTGTTAACCGATTTTAGTGATTCCTTTTGTATTTCAAACAGTCGCCATCATCATTATCATCTCAGCTCATATATGTCCCATTGCTGTGTACAAACCTCCTCCATAATAAGAGAAAATTTACCTAGTATACCACGCTAGTCGGACGGAATTATATAGTGTTTTATGTCGCAGTTTTCTTGCATAGATGTTATATGCATATTATATCCCTTAGTCGTCTTTTATAACACCTAGGGGAGGGAAAAGGGTTGGTAAATTGTATTCTTACTCCGTTACCATACGGAAAACGGCTTGATTCTTTCAAATTCCACCATTCAAAACAAGATATGATATTTCCGATATAGACAATGGATTTTTTTAATATAGATTAGATACTATTATAGTAATTCTCTTTCACATGTATCACACGTATTGTTTCTACAATGATTTAAGACAAAATTACGGAAGGACCAAAATAGATTCAAGATTTAAAAATAAAAATTAATTTGTGTACATATACACAAATTAGATTGTAAATTCATGATTATAAAATCTTTTATAACTTATATTTCAAGTCAGTATCACATTTTATAGACATTCCACTAAATATATCGTTTATCTACTACTCGTAAGAGTATTGCTTTTATCTCCAAAAACACTCCTTAAAGAAAAGTCCTTAAAGTAATAATAAAAAAGCGATCCTTTCACTTTATTTTTTTATAAAATCACTTACCTGAAACTACTGCAAGGATGTATAACCCAATGGCCTGCCGCTTTCTGTCGAATGCGCTCCTTCATCAATGCTTTTTTAGAACCGAAGAGTTTCATGGCTAATTTGTTGTCGGTGGGTTGGAAGAGTGCCTGAAGTTGGTTCCGCAGGAAGCCTTGTTTGGCATCCGGCGCTGGTGGTGCTGGTTCCACTGGTGTGCCATACAGGGACACATCGTCCAAACCACCGAAGTGGACTTTGCCGGTGCCGCTGCCCTGTTTCAGCGACATATCGGCGTCGCCTGTGAACAAATAGAGTATTAAATATGTTAAAGTTTTTTTTTTTTGGTGGCGGGCTATGGAGTGGTCACATCCCGGCTAAAACCGTCCGGGGTGACAGAAAAAGCGGCGCGCGATCCCATGGACCCGCCCTACATGTACCTCTCTACGCCGAGCGAGCGGGAATGATTATTTAACGGCGTTCCTATCAGTGCGATATTATATGTATGGGTACTACCGCAAGTCTCAGTTTAGTTATTCGGCCATTTGGCGACTTGACCACCCTATAAAACAAAGAAATTACAAATAAAAAAGGCTATGACAGCTCGTGTGACTTACGTAGTATATGAAAAACTACTTTATCTTTCATAGAAA
Organism: Lymantria monacha; assembly: GCA_905163515.2. Classification (NCBI taxonomy): domain Eukaryota; kingdom Metazoa; phylum Arthropoda; class Insecta; order Lepidoptera; family Erebidae; genus Lymantria; species Lymantria monacha. The sequence goes on along the minus strand of LR991098.1, from coordinate 11,566,003 downwards.
GGGTGGCAGATATGCACAACAGGGGAATGTAGTTGGGTTTTGGGAGAACCCTCTGCGTTCACTATTAGTCCACGTAAGAAGGCAATAGCTATCTGAAATTTATCATCATGATCCAAATACCAAACAAAATAAAAAAAAAATAAGATTGGGTCAATTAATTTGATCTGAAATCCAAATTATCTTTCACTTAATAAAGATAAGCTTATTAGCACTGTATTTATTTATTTATTTATAATTTCGATAGTAAAAATAACTTACAAAACCAATGAGGAGACTAATACACTAGCACGCTCTGAGGTAAACGACAAGCACCTCTATCTTTTTTCGTAGTTCTAAGTTTTATTCGTATTAAATAGTAAGTTATATTTTAAGTCGTCATAATAGTCTGAGCACGAAGCGGGGGGCTGCGGCGCGTGTTCATTGTAACATCCAGTAGCAATTGTTATGTGTTTTATATTTACAATATTTTAATTCAATTTGGTTATTCTGAGTTATAATGTAATTTTTATCTCCGATAAACGATCTAAAGCATATAAAGAGTGATTCTATAGTGTTTTAATTTTGTTTTGCTATCATTATGGTTGGAATACTTTTTTTTAGGAACGAAGGAGTACTTACTTATTATGTAGATTTGTTTCACAATAATAGTTAAAATAAATATTTAGTAGTAGTTTTAAATATATTACAAGTCATATGTCCATCCATCCATCCATCAGCCTGTAAACGTCCACTGTTGGACATAGGCCTCCCCACGAGAATGCCATCTATAACGGTCCTGTGCCACCTGCATCCAGCGGTTTCCTGCGACCTTGATGAGGTCATCAGTCCACCGAGTGGGGGGTCGTCCTACGCTGCGTCGTCCGATTCGTGGTCGCCACTCGAGAACCTTTTTTCCCCAACGGTTGTCGGTTCGTCGAGCGATGTGGCCTGCCCATTGCCACTTCAACGTGCTAATCCTTAGGGCTATGTCGGTTACACCCGTTCTTCTACGGATTTCCGTATTTCGGATTTTATCACGTAGAGAAATACCGAGCATAGCCCTCTCCATAGCACGCTGAGCGACTTTGAGCCTTGTTATGAGGCCGACATTTAGAGACCACGTTTCAGTGCCGTAAGTCATCGCTGGTAACACACACTGGTTATAAACCTTTGTTTTCAGACACTGCGGAATATTAGACGAGAAGATCCTCCTAAGTTTCCCGAACGCTGCCCAGCCGAGTTGGATTCGTCGGTTGACCTCTTTCTCGAAATTGGATCTACCTAATTGAACTGTTTGTCCTAGGTAAACATAGTGATCGACAACTTCGAGAATCGCATTCCCAACCAGGACCGGTACAGAAATGACATGGGCATTAGACATGATTTTCGTCTTGTCCATGTTCATTTGCAGCCCTACTAGTTGGGAGACCTTGCTGAGGTCATTGAGCATGGTGCTAAGGTCCTCCAGGGATTCTGCCATGACTACGATATCATCTGCGAATCGAAGGTGAGTGATGTATTCGCCATTGATGTTGATGCCGAGTCCGGTCCAGTCTAAGAGCTTGAAGACATCTTCCAGCGCAGTGGTGAACAGTTTCGGAGAGATAACGTCTCCCTGTCTCACGCCTTTCTGCAGCTGGATCGGTTTCGTACTCTTATCCTGGATGCGGACTGACATAGTAGCGTCTTTATACAAACACTTCAGCACTTCGATATATCGATAGTCAATTTGGCACCTCTGAAGGGACTGCAGCACTGCCCAAGTTTCGACAGAATCAAAGGCTTTCTCATAGTCCACAAACGCTAGACACAGAGGCCGATTATACTCCTCGGTCTTCTGTATAATCTGGCGTAGCGTGTGGATGTGGTCTATGGTACTATAACCTTTTCGGAAACCGGCTTGTTCGGGCGGCTGGAAGTCGTCTAGCTTGCGCGCGAGTCGGTTCGTAATGACTCTTGAAAACAATTTGTACACGTGGCTCAGGAGTGAGATGGGTCTGTAATTCTTTAAGAGCGTTTTATCGCCCTTCTTGAAAAACAGCACCACCACACTCCTGGTCCACGACTCTGGAACGTCGCCCCCGAGAATGACAGAATTAAACAGCTTCTGTAGGGCTTTTAAAACTGGCTTGCCGCCTGCCCTCAGGAGCTCTGTGGTAATTCCGTCATCTCCCGGTGCCTTTCCGTTCTTTAATTGTTTTAGAGCCATTCTGATCTCGTACAAGCTGACGTCCGGGATTTCTTCGGTATAGTGCCGAGTTAGCTTGGATCTGGGGTCTTGGACCAAGCTGACAGCAGGATTCAGGGATGATTTGTACAACTGCCCATAGAACCTTTCGACCTCTCCCAAGATCTCACTCTGGGATGAAATGACAGTACCGTCATCGGTCTTCAGCTTAGTCATTTGGCTCTGCCCAATAGACAAATCTCGTGCGAACACTTTGGAGCCTCGATTTCGCTCTATCGCCTCTTCAATACGCAGTGTATTGAATCGGCGAATATCGCGTCGCATAGATTTAGAGATTTGTCTATTAAGCTGCCTGAGTTCGGACCAATCGGCTGAAGACTGTACCGTCATTTCCTTTCTCCTCTCCATGAGTTGAAGAGTCTGGTCAGAAAGCTTTTTTGTTCTAGTAGCGCGATGGGCCTTAAAGAATTTTGACCCGACCGCGTGGACAGTTTCCACGAACCTGTTGTTCATATCGTTCGAAGATTCGCACTCTTCCAGGCATTGGAAGCGATTATGTAATTCGAGTTGAAAGCTATCGGGGTTCTGGTATTGGACAGGTGTAGGTCGGAGTGTAGACTTCATCAAGCGGGACCGCTCGACTTTCGTACGAAGATTCAATGTGCCTCGAACCATGCGGTGATCACTCCCAGTTTTAATCCTGCTGATCACAGAGACATCATTGAATATTTGTCGTTTGTCCGTCAAGATGAAGTCTATCTCATTTTTAGTGGATCCATCAGGGCTAATCCAGGTCCACTTCCTTTGTGGCCGTTTCTTGAAGAAGGAATTCATCATGAAGAGGCCTTCCTTCTCCAAAAAGTCGGCCAGTTTTTGGCCCCTTTGGTTTCTCTGTCCAAATCCATATTGCCCCACTATCAACTCATCGTCTGTCCTTTTGCCTAGTTTTGCGTTGAAGTCTCCCATAACTACCGTGAAGTGGGTTTTGGACGTGTGGATGGCTTTCGAGATATCCTCGTATAAGGCCTCCACTACGTCGTCGGAGTATGTCGAAGTCGGTGCGTAAACCTGTATGACCTTCAACGAATACCGTTTGGTAATTCTGAGTATAAGGTACGCTACCCTTGTTGACACACTTTCGATCCTCTCCACGTTCTCTACGAGAGACTTACGAACGATAAACCCTACACCGCCTTGGGATGGGTGATCTCCCTCCCGGTAGAAGAGCAAATTTCCAGACCGGAGGATTATCGTGCCCTCCCCCTCTCTTCGCACTTCTGATAATCCTACAATGTCCCATCGGATTTTGCTCAATTCCTCTTCCAGTTCGATGACCCTCTCGTCGGTCCTAAGCGTCCGAACGTTGTGTGTTACCAGGGCCAAGGGTCGATTTTTTTGGTAGCCGGATCGCGGCCGGAGATTCCTAGCACCCCCTGCCCCGCCACCAACAGGCCCGCTACCAAAATGAGCCCGTGGAACAGCGGAACTGCCGTGACTGGGGGCCGTGACTTTTTGTGCATTCATATTTATTTTGGGGGGGTAATAATGCCATAATCGCCATGCTTGGCGAGCGGATTGGCGATCGCGGTAGATGTTATTAAGTTTCCCGGGCCGCTGCCCAATCTCCCGGTGAGACCCTTAGCCGATTTTTACGACTCCCACGGGCAAGTAAGGGGTGACGACCTTTGTATTCTATTCCCGTCGCCACACGGGCATATGTATCCCAACATTACTGTATGGAAGCGAGAGTTGGGTATGCAGAAAAGAGTATGAAAGTAAAATTAATGCGGTCGAAATGCGATCTCTGCGGAAAGTATGAAATGAGCGAGTAGGTATGAAAGAGAGTATTGGTGTAAAGATGCGAAAGGGAATGCTCCGATGGTTCGGACATGTGGAAAGAATGCCGAACGAACGTCTGGTTAAGAAGATAGACAATGCGAAAGTGGAAGGATGTAGGTACCGAGGGAGACCGAGACTAACCTACCTAGACCAGATCGGTCATGTACTGAAGGAAGGTGGAGTCAAGAGTCTCCGAAACCGGCGAGCGTGTATGAAGAGAATTATGAATGTTGAGGAAGCGAGTGAAGTATGCGAGGATAGAGTTCTCTGGCACTCTGTTCTCTCTGCCTACCCTGCAAGGGATATGGCGTGATGATATGTATGTATGTATGTACAAGTACAAGTCATATAACTGTTTTCTGATACAGTGGTAACATATTAGTTTTATTTTAACTACAATAATTACCAAAATTTATGTTTAATTTGTAAGTTACGGAAAAACATTTATTTTATTTAATATAGGTAGTTTCCTCTTTCTGTTGGTAGAAATAATATTAATTGCAAAAATGTGATCATGAATACTGAACAAGTATATCAGACGTTAGAATAATAAAAAAAAACATAAAAAACAGTTTGATTTGATATTTATATAATCTCGTAAACGTTAGAAATCATTACACTTATTCAATGTTTGTAAAATTCATCGATATACAAACATTTTATTACTTAGCTCGGATAAGGCATACGATCATCTCATACATTGATATGAAACCTTCCATTGATAAGAAACCTTCAGCATGAGATCAATAACTCTATATTTGCAATCACAATCAACGTATTATTATTATATCTTAAATATTTGCTGTGTGGTAGCGGCTATGAATACTACCAACCCTTACCTTGCTCGTGGATATCGTAAAAGACGACTAAGAGCCTTACAACAACTTAGATCAACTGCATCTGATGCCGTTTCGTCAACAATTACATTCCCAAGGAGCGTTGACGTCTGGCAGGTCATAAAACTATTGCCAATAGCTTTTACAATATGTACTATGAAAAAAGAGTATATGTTGTATCGAACCCAAGTAATTGGGATAAGAGTAGGGGAATGATGATGACATTATATCTTAAATATAAATTGCTAATTTATTTTTAAATTATTTTACAAATACAACGTACAATATTTATGCACTAAGTTCAATGCACTTCAAATTAAGTTATGATTCAATTGATAAACTTATCAAAATATCAATAGCAACCGAATGATTCACACAATTCGTAATGTTTCCTTTTTAAAAGCTTTCTTTGTATTCTAATTGAATAGATACATATTAATATTAATGTCTATATATAATGCTTGCACTATCATATGCACTGCTATATTCAGTTTCTATTCAACGTTTATATGCTGAATATGGCGGCTACTCTGAATTGTAAAACATTGTTCAGAATTCTCATGCAACTGTAGCTAATTTGTAATACATCAGAGCTGGTGATGTTTTATAGTGCAAATTATTCCAAAATCAAGTAACAAGGATAGCTAACGATAGTGGATCCATATGAAGCGATTGTTAATGGTTTCAACTGGATTGTTTTTACAATAACTACCATTGCAAAATAAATATAATAAATAATTTAATTATTCTGTTCTCACTCGCTAAAGTTACCATTAACTTTCATTTACCAACATTCGTGAATAGGATTTCTGATCTACGAGAAATGATGACTGATTTGATTCGAGGCCGGGGCATCGTGTGTCTGGATTAAATGAATCACAAAGAGAATTTATATATACTCACAAAATAACCTTGACTATTTCAAAGGTCAAACCACAGCATAGTCTGACTAGTGATATTACGCTACGTGTAGTTTTCTACTAAATTAACTGAAATATTGTTCGACCAGATCAGTTGAGATAGCTAAAAATGTATAAGATAGGCTGACTATATTGTCAAACTAAGAATGGTAATTTACCTATTAATATAATCAAATAAAGCCAAGAATTTGAATTTAAGGTAATTTGATCAAACAATTTTTCGTATTTTGACGGAATAGGAATACAATTCGCCGGCTCCTATCCTGCAAGTGGGTATCATACAAAGAGGACTAAGCGATGTAATATGCATACATGTTATATTCAAGAGAAGGAAAACTCGCAAAGAAACCCTATAATAATTTTGACCGCCCTGGTATAGTAGGTAAATTTCTCCCCTATTGAAGGAGACTCAAGCCTTGCAGACGGACGTATATAAGCTCAAATTATGATCAAGAAAATTTAAGATTATGGTTGTTGAAAAAAATTATGACCTGATGAATCTGTTTTCTAGTGGTGATAGGTTAAAACTACTATTTGTTACCTTCTTTACGCACGAAAGGCAGTAGACCTTTCGTGCATATAAGATAAGTTAATAACAAGTGCGGTAAGTTGAGAAATTTATAACACCAATTGATTATAGGATTATTCCCTATTAATAGTGGACTCGGGTAAGCTGTTGGATAGAAAGAATCTATTTATACAAGTCCAAACATTTGGGCATTAAGAACTACGGAGAGACAACTAAGCAATGATTTGGTTACCAGTGTAAACCTCAGTACCTCTAAATTTACACGACTAAAAATAATAAGTAGTATCTATAGGCCAAATGTGTCGTATTGAAAATATTAACAAACCACATCATGCAGTAGCATCACGAGTATGTTTATTACAGCTGATAAAACAAAACGATTAAACAATGAGCTAATGGCACTTCATTGATACAAGTGGTGTTAAACATCGTAACTGGAGACAACCAATCAACTAAGACGTGATCGTGTGATGCCAGTGTACGCTGCTTTAATAGCGAAATTGTTACACTTATTGCATATTACTCTTGTCACTTTAAATAGGTGTGACTTGTGGTTAATAGCTAACTTTGACGTAGATTAAAATACATACAAGGGTATGATGTGGATAACTTTTTGGAGTTTACTCCTTAAGAATCGATTTTCATATAAGGCGCCCGGTATGAGAAAAATTTGAGGAGTAAAATCTAGTGCTCGAATGACCTCATTACGTTTTTGGTGCGCAACCTATTCTGTGTACCTTTCACTTTCTGACGTGAGATAATACTTTACTGAGCAGTTTTAATAAATGTAAATAAATATTAAAAATATATTTTATTTTTAGTCAAATTAGCTTTTTTTGCGCCTGTTTTGATAATCGTACTTAAGGAGTAAACTCCAGTCATGCGTCGGAGCTGACACACACACTTTTTTATTTTTGTGTGTATAGCTGTTACCCGTAGTTGGTTTTGATAACGCGGACTATCGATGAGGATAACATATTCATCTCAGCTTATATACGTCACCCTGCTGCCTTCTCTAATCCGTGCGAGCGGGACACCCGTTCAGTCACCAGAACGACCCGTTCCAACCAATGATCGGTGGCCTGCTGCGTGGGTTACCCTTTCGGGTACTATTTCTACTCACTACTAGACTCGAATATCCTCCATAATAGAAAGAAAATTCACCTACAATATAGGTTTTTAAAGATGAAACATTCGAATAGTTTCTTCTCTTGCATATATATATTATATCTACCATATATCCTTGCCTTGTCTTTGACGATCTCCATGGCCAAGAAAGTAGGTGGTAAACAGTTTCTTCGCCACCACATGGAGTCATCATCATCATCATCATCATTTTGCTCTTATCACAATTAGTTGGGGTCGACGCAATATCGTCATCTTTTTCCATACGATCCTATCAGACGTCATCTCTGCAGTCACTCCCTCTCTATCCATGTCATGCCTCACGCAGTCAATCCATCTTTTCTTTGGTCTTCCTTTACACGTAAATCCTTCACTTTTCTCACAACATTACTTTCATCCCGCCTCTTCACACATCCATACCATATCAGCCGTTCACTCTTTAACTTTTCCGTCACTGGCGCAACTTTCAAACTTCCTCTAATGTGTCATATTATCAGGTAATTAAATCCTGTATATAAATATACAGATCCAATTCTTTTTTTATTATTATTTATTGTAGCTATTATTGGAGGTAACATATATTTAATTCAATAGCTACTTTATATGATAAACTATATCTTAAAATCAAATATAGATCTATTTATTTTAATGTAATAATTTAAATAAAAGACTGGCCGCATTTGATAATTACTATATGCGTTATCCTTCTTATAAATTAACGTGTTATAAAAGTCGGTTAGTGACCGCAAATTTAAAATTGCTTCTTACAATAACGGAAAAGTATCATCCCTATAACATTAATATATTAGGATGTTAAATGAGAATGATTGATTTATTCTTATTAAGTTGTATAAGCAAATGCTGAAGCCTATTAATCTCGAAATTCCCTAGCCCCATTTCGAGAAATCTTATTCTAGATAGTCTGTCTGTTTAAAAGTTTTATTGCTCATAAAACTTAAAGCTGCGATACATAAGAGTCAAGCAATGCACCAAAAATTGATGGAGTTTTATTTCGACTTTTATCTTGAAGTGCTTATATTTGTTATTTTTGTTTTATGATATTCATAGGAAAAAAGGTGTGTGCGGCTACGAATACTACCAAATCTTACTTTGCTCGTGGATGTCGTAAAAGACGACTAAGAGCCTTATAACGACCTGGGCCAATTGGCCCATAGAGTTCCATCTGATGCCGTTTGGTCAACAATTACATTCCCAAGGAGGGTTGAAATTTGGCGGCTGGTCATAAAACTATTGCCAATAACTTTTACAATATGTACTTCGAAACAAGAGTACATATTGCGTGGAAGAGTAAGAGAATGATGATTCACAGGGAAAAAGGGTTGGTGAATTGTATTCTTATTTCGTAAATAAACGGTAAATAATTACCTCATACTTATCATAACAGCATTATGTAGGTAATTAATTGTCGCGTCTGTTGAGAATTATCTCTTAAAAAGACAATTATTTTACTTTAAGTTATTAAATTGAATATTTTAATTTTATTCAGTTTCGTTTTGCTGTTATCTGTATAAGATTATTTGTCAGTGACACTGGAAGGTTTCTGATACTTACTAGCACGGCATAAGCTATTCCAAGTATTAACAAAAGATTAATAAGGTTATATTTTCTTGTACGTCCATAAGTGTAAGGTTAAATTTTCTTCTACGTCCATTTGAACTTTATTTTAGTAATGTAATATTTATTTTTGTAATGTCATATTTTATTTTGTAACGTAATTATTTATTTCCAATAAATTATTATCTTTATTATTGAATTACTAATGTACTAAATTGCGTTGCCGTAGGGAATATTATTTAACAAAATTAAGAAAATTGCGGTCATTTATTTTTTATTTATTAAAATTTAATTTAAAGGGTTTGTGTCAATGGTTCACAAAATATTAAGAGGCCAGGCCGCTTTTTGGGTTTTTTGCTAACGTCGACAAAGTCGTTGTCGTCCTAGGTACAATGCACCGATGTCGTTCCCATGCGCTGAGCCTTCCTCTTATTTTTTTTTTGCGGTGGGCTATGGAGTGGCCACGCTCCGCCAAATCGGTCCGGGGCGATGGAAGAGGCGGCGTGCGGCGAAGAGAGGTGCTGATCCACCCTGCAAGCACCCCTCTTCGCCGTGTGAGCGGGCCACTGGTACTCGATCTTTGTCTTCGGTGGCCCGACCGACGTGCGTTGGGCCTTCCTGAGAATGATCGACTAATCTCCGGTCCACGACTATGATTTTAATCAAATTATTTAAATCGAATTTTAAGTTGGCAAATTATGTAGAGTTATCCACACATACGACTGATAATTATTTATCAGTGGACTCGAGAGTAAATTATGAAATTGAATTTACTATTGTTTAAGTGTAGTTTAGCAGTTATTCATATTTATATCTATTTATTAACACTTCGTCGCGCACAGAATTTAGGACTCATTCAGTGGACAGCGCGGTTCTGTACTGCCTCCATCCAAAGGCTCTTTGCGGTTGGAGTAAGTTTTATTATGTTCTTTTCTTATATGATTTGTGTATGATAATGTGCTAAAAAATAACATATACCTCTTCCTTTCCCGTGAGTGTCATAGAAGTCGACTAAAATAATCAGAAGCAATAATTAGAAAAACAAAAACTCCCAAAAATATCCCAAGCTCTAATTTAACTCCCATTCTCGAAGATATAATAGTTGAGATAATACTCTAATTAATTCAGCGTATATAAATTGAAGGAGAAGTTCTATTCACTCAGAATATTTGTTTATTTTGTATCTGATATATATATATATATATATATATATATATATATATTTATATATATATATATATATATATATATATATATATATATATATATATATATATATATATATATATATATATATATATATATATATTTATATATATATTTGTATAGCAACTCTTAAAATAACAATAATAAGCACACAATTGATTATTAATTCTTAATTAAAATTGTTTGGCACTAATCCTTCTGTAAACTCATCATCATTCTCCTACTCTTATCCCAATTACTTGGGGTCGATACAATATGTACTCTTCTTTCATAGTACATATCGTAAAAGTTATGTGCAATAGTTTTATGACCGGACGCCTGCCAGACGTCAACCCTCCTTGGGAAGTAATCCTTCTGTACACTCAGTATAATAAATATTTATTTGTACTTAGATATCTCAATTATGAAATAATAACGATAAGTAGTTATTTCTCTTGCCATTTATGCACCCCACGTGTCTTTTATCCATACAAAACTACACATTTATAAAACATATTTTAAAATAGGGCCAAATAATTGTCTATGAATTAAAAAAAAATATATATAAACCACACAAAAATACAACTAAGAGAAGAAAACATAAATAGAGAAAGAAATATTGTATTTTACAATACATAGACATATAATTATCCCATGTGTGATGATGATTGATTGATGACAATGATTTTTTGCTCGTAATCAAGTTTATATAAATGATTACCAGACGCTGTCTTGATTTAAAACGTCTCCTATAAAGACGATTATGCGAGTCACAATTTGTTTATCACGTACTACGTAACTACCCACTCTGGTCTAATTGATAAAGCTGTTGGAACGGTATTGCAATAAATATGGGTTCAAGTCCTACATGTGGTAATAATTTCTGTGGTGGTCAACGTCATGAAACGAAGTCACGTGAATGCGATTTAATAGTGGAAATCGTAAACATTCTATAAACCACAACGTGGCACAAAGCACGAGCAGTGTATTAACCTATTGTATTTTTTATGAGGTGACGACATTTTTGATGCGGTACCATGATTAAAGATAATATCTTCATTGTTTTTAACAATTATGGTCCATTTTTTGGTTAATAAAAATTGGTGTATGAAAAGGTATAAAGAAAACTAAGACTAAGTAACTAATTGCAGCAGAACGTACTAGATGTGCTTTTTAATAGCGGTGGACAGTTCTCTGTCTACAGCCCTCCGGGGTAGTACCACACTCTCGCAGAAGATCGACGTCTGAGTAATGGCATTGTGTTATTACGCTTCGTGTGAACGAGAGAGCCGGAAGCCCATCTGGGGTGGGCTTCGGAATTATCTTGGTAGGCAGCGGCTTAGCTGTACCTTTGGTATTGCAAAGGTCCATGCGCGGGCACTTACCATCAGGGGCGCTGTTTGCTCGTTTGCCACCATAAAAAATAAAAAAATGTGAAGTTATTGATATAGATATTTCTTAATTCGGTGCTTCATTCTGTGAGGAACACCTGTGAGGAACAGTCTCCAAACTGAAATCTTTTAAAAGACATAAAAGAAAGCATGCGCATTGTTGAGATATCCTCGTACAATTACTGATAAGATATGTTGTCTATCCCCTAGCATTTGATTATAGAACTGCATTAAGTAATTAATCCTTGTATTGCGGGGCACTTTACAAAAGTATAATGAGAACTCAGAATTTGTGGGTCGTATATAGTATTCACTTGCTTGGGAATCGAACCCATGACACTGGCACGGTAAGCCAGGTATTTTAATCGCTACGCCATCAGTCAGTTTAATTTAGAAACTTTTAATGGATCGGTATAGTCAAATTAATTAAGCTAAACTTCTTAAATGAAGAAAATAAATAAAAATGCCGTGATATTAAGATGATTATACATCAACGGTCTGGGATGACAACAGGGTCATTATTATACACTCCATCCTACCATGTAACTGCTTTCCGCCTTTATAGTGGCTCGCAGTCATTATACATATAATTTCAGTGGTTTAAACTTTCTGCTGCGTGCCTTATGAGTAAGATTCCTTATGTTTTAACATTTTAGTTTTAAGCAAAGCATTAGGGGGTCCAATACCCGTGTTCACCACGGTTTTCACCGATACCTAAACTTTAGGCTTACTTATTTATATTAAATATACATAACAATATTAAATTTTACATATTAATTATGGTTAAATACGATTTAAAATTTAGGTGGCATCTAAAGCAATACAGTTGATACGTTATATTTATTTTACATAATCTTCTTAATATAAATTACGCGTCACGTTGTTTGTCCGCGATGGACTCCTAAAGTACTTAACCGATTTTAATAAAATTTGCACAGCATGTGTAGTTTGATCCAACTTAAAAGATAGGATAGCTTCCATCTCAATTTATAGTCGCAATATTATTTTATTTCAAATTATTTGTCTATTATTTGACAGTTACAATTATCTGTTATCTCCAAACGTTTCTAACACATGCCGGTATCTGTTGACTGGATTGAGTAAGTATTTAATAGATGGCGCTATGTTAAACGTACAAACGTTTCATATAAGTTATAATTTATTAGCATAACCACCACGTGTTACTGAGGCTACCTTAGCCACAGCAACGCGTGGCCGGGTTTGCTAGTTATGTATAATTTATATTGCCTTAAGTGCTATCTAAAATTTAATTTGATGAATGATATTCGTTGCATATATACATGTATATCTTATAACAAAATTCATTCAAATGGTTCAATGTTATGACAACAAATAGCGACATTGGGGTCACACATCACGCTGTATATTGCATTGTAGATACATAGATTAATGAGTGATGTCGTAGATTGGTTATCTGTAAACACTTACCTTTTGATATTTTCAGAAATTACACAGTTCCCAGGCAACGTGACCCTTTGTGGTTAGCGGTTAGTTATAATATAATCCACGTGAAGATCCATGCAGTCTTTAAGCACATTACACAAATCACACATTGGAGTACAACAAGCTATACACTAGTTTTAATTTATTAGTTGTATTTTTACACTATATTCGAATTTTAGGCGTTTATTAGTGCGACTATATATAATTGACTAATATCGTTTTGTTTTTCGATTTTAGCTGAAAGAATAGGAAATATAGTAGATGTCTTTTGCGCAAATAATTAATCTGACGTTATCACAAAGATATTACGTTATGAAAATTTCGTTTAAGCCCTAATTCATAAGCTATGAAATGATTTATTTCTTATCTTGGATGTAATAATTTTAAATATAAAGCACTGCTGCGATGCAATTTTAGTGTAGGTAAGTGTAAATTGTATCTGAGAATAGCACAGAGCTGAAGACGTCCCCAGCAATTACCGGCCAATTGAGACAAAAGGATAATGTTTGGACGTCGTGTCAAGGTTAACGGTTTATACGTTCAATTGGAGATAAAAATTGACACGCTACATTTATTCATTAAATTTAAATTTGTATTTTTTCGCTTTTGAATAAATTAAACTTGATATTAAGTAAAAGATTAATAAACTATTTAACGATCTTTGAAATGATGTATGAACAATTTTGTTTTTTAATAGAATATTATACAATTAATAATTTTTTGATAAATTTAGAAAAACAAACAACATTGTGTGTGTAATAAAGTAAGAATAACATTAACACTTATACGTGAAGTAATACTAATAAGAAGTAATACTTTTACGTGAAGCTCGTAAATAACAACTAAAGAAGATAGGTAGTTAACGTGGCTAAAGTAAAACCAAAAATAAAACGCTATACCAACCTATTAGTCAGATGTATAATAAGTTATTATCCTTCCCACTTTAAAGAAGGCGTGTAACCAATACTGGAGCGTATAGAGACTGAAGGATATTTAACAGAAATCATAGTTTTAAAAATATTTCATTATCTACAAAAAGCTACTGCCCATAAATCACTGTTCCGTTGGAGATAGAGATATCCTTTTTTTTTAGATTATTCTACAGGAACCTAACATATGTACGTAGATAAACAGCCGTCTGCAAACCTAATGATAAGTTATCTGCGTCCTATATTTAGCTAATATAATTCAGTATTTTTTTTCATTACAGATTTATCTCACAGAAACCATATATTTTGCGACGATAGATTCATTATTTGTTACGCTTTAGCTTGTGTATTTATTACTCTGTAGCTCGTGTGCTGGGCATCGATCAAAGTACTGTGAAAAAGATTACCGCTCCGTTGTTAAAGATGTACAGATCTTATTCGGTTGCAAGAGTTATATGTTTATTTAAATAAAATAAAATGTTATGCATAAATAGGGATTGCATTTTTATTGATTTTGGTGATACTGAGTCTATCAAAAGGTTTTTAAATAATACGGTTTTTATTATGTGTAAAACTATAAGGTGTGCATAGCGCGCTTGACCACGATTTCTCCGTAGCCAGGCGTAAACAGGTAATACTTCGTTATAATTCACTTTCCTCATTAATTGTGTTATTTTTAATATTTTAAATTAAAATATTTTTTTTACTGTGTATGATGAAATACCTTTTTTTTGTTGCCTATATAAAAGTGGCTGCAAGTAAGATTTTCCAGTTGTTAAAGATAGAAGATAAAATGAAAGAGAGTTAGCGCCGCTATATTTTTCATATGACTTGCATATAAATATTACATTTGATAGGTTTAAGAAAATATCTCAAATTATTACATACATACATATCATCACGCCATATCCCTTGCAGAGTAGGCAGAGAGAATAGAGTGCCAGAGAACTCTATCCTTGCATACTTCAGTCGCTTCTTCAACATTCATAATTCTCTTCATATACGCTCACCGGTTTCGGAGACTCTTGACTCCACCTTCTTTCAACACGTGACCAATCTGGTCTAGGTAGGTGAGTCTCGGTCTCTCCCGGTACCTACATCCTTCCACTTTCGCATTGTTTATCTTTTTAACCAGACGTTCGTTCGGCATTCTTTCCACATGTCCGAACCATCGGAGCATTTCCTTTCGCATCTTTACACCAATACTCTCTTTCATACCTACTCGCTCTCTTACGTCGTTGTTGCGAATGCGGTTGGTCAGCCTAACTCCACAGATTTTCCGTAGAGATTGCATTTCGACCGCATTAATTTTGCTTTCATTCTCTTTTCTGCATACCCAACTCTCGCTTCCATATAGTAATGTTGGGACAAGCACAGCGTTATGTATTGCTACACGTGTCTTCTGGCTGAGGTGGTGGCTACCGAGAAGTTGTCCTAACGCTCCGTTCACTCTATTTCCCGTATTCACTCTTTGCTCTATATCAGTGGTGTACCTTCTCTCTCTCTCTCGGCTAAAACCACATCCAAGAATTCATCCACTTGCTCTAGTAAAATTCTTCTCTCTCAAATTATTTCTAACTATAATGAAACGGATTAGTAGGTATGGGTTTTAATTTAGAGTTTTCTTATATCATTTAGATTTTTATACGAGATTCATATATTTACAACTCTTAGTTATAAATTGTGTTTTTAGTCTGTCATCACGTAATCATTAGACTCTATTTTACTAAATACCGAGCATTACAATAAATTTTGTTTCGCTACAAGCAAGTGTCTCCACGAAAAGTAATTTTATCCAACCAGATCCACATTGTCTTGTGGCATTAATAATATTATTAATATGTATTAAATACATCAACCATCATTTTTACTACATCAGCAGTTGTCATGATATCTGCGATTGGGCAGAAACCTTGTTGCGCAATGTCCCGTTGTACTAGATTTTACCTCATACATTAACATTAATTGCTTCATACCTATTTGTCTCAGCATTATGTTATGATTAACAGTTTATCTTATAAAATAACAGTTTTTGAAATTCAAATTGTAGATGTTTAAATTATCGCGTTGGAAGAAAAAACAACCAACAAATTCTTGAGCTATATAATAAAATTATATATTTGCCCTGATAAAAATAAACTATTCGTCAAACAGTTTACCAAACGTGACAATGATATTATTCCATTTAAAGTAGGCTTAAGTCCAACAGGGATGTCGGTAGGGTGTTGGATTTCAGCCGGGTGGGCTACCGAAGACAAAGATCGGGTACCAGTGGCCCGCTCGCACGGCGAAGAGAGGAGTTTGCATGGTGGGTCTATGAGGTCACGCGCCGCCTCTTCTGTCACCCCGGACCGATTTGGCGGACGCAACCATAGCCCACCGTAAAAAAAGGGTGTTGGATTACTAATATGAATAAAAATAAATACGTACATTACGTACGTATTTACTACTATCGCTATAATTGTATCGCAATAATTTATCACGTCTACTCCATTTAATAAATCCTTATCTTAATTTGAAATGCCAAAAAATGACTTTTAAAAATTTCTCCATAAGAATGTAGCCTTATTAAAACGGAGTTTAATATAAGATACAAGTATAGTAGGTATAGTAAACAGTCACTTATTAATTTAATGCCAGCAAAACCACGTAAATTTAATTCAAAACACGCCATGTCATACATATATATTAATATTTATAATTAAATATTAGTCATTGTTTTCAGGATGCCACGAACGTCGTATATCTATCATATATTTTTTAATTTTGCGAAATATAAATTATTATAACAACAATTATATTATAATTGTAATTACATTTTAAACTATACACTAACTTGACATTAAAGAGCTTTATCATTTGCAATACAAATTAGCTCTCGTAATTTAGAAAGTTGTATTGCAGATCTGTGGCCGTTTAGTATTTATTACTCTCTTCTTAAATATATTTGAAAATAATGGAAAAATATAATATATTAATAATATAAATAAAGTAGACACATCAATAAAACAAACATAAAACATCATAAATATAACAATGTTTCTGTTTAGGTATTTGTCACCGTCGTATTACAATGAATTTTGTAGAGACAATAATAATTATAAATGTGAAGGTAATTAAGTACCTATTGTGTGTATAATATATATTTATAATAAATTATATATTGTTGTACTACAGTTGTTGCGATATTAGGTTTAATTTTAGAGTCGGGAATACACGCTTCGTGCGCCTCGTGTGTTGTAAACGATTGACGTAAAGTACTCGTACTTACTTTCGCGGCTCGCTAGTCCACATGTGTACTTCACAACACTACGAAACAGGTAGTTGGTGAACCTGGCACAACACATGTTGAATGTTTTTCTTATAATTTAACGTCAGTGTATTGAAAATGTCATTTTGTTTGCGAACGGCGCGGGCGGCGTCGAGGTACGGAGAGGCGAACGCGACTGATCGATGCACATACCCACTATACAATTGACGGTTGACCGGTTGGTGGTAGGGCTCGCTGGCGATGAGATATGCCACAGCGGCCGGAAAAGTAAACACTTAACTTTTAATAAGTACTGTATTATAATATTACATTATAAACAAATGAACCGAACACCCGTCCGCGGAAGCAAACCACCATGCACTGATATTATTGGCGATATGGAGACCAATTAATGCCAATAACGACGAAGCCAGAAGTTGTACGTAAACAGCTGTAGTATATTGTTAAAGAGAATTGACTTATTTGTTTACTATATTTTGTTCAGTTCTCTACCTAAATAGGTGCCCAAGGTTTCAGAATATTTTACGAGTTGGCCCTGAAATACGTATGCACCTCATTATACCCGTTTAAAGAATTGGTTTATATTATATCAATAACTGAATAGCGATTATAAATATTTAATTTTATTCATTAAATTGCTATTTATACGATTCATAACTTTTATAAAGAAATAAATCACAGTACACATACATACATACATACATACATCACGCCATATCCCTTGCAGGGTAGGCAGAGAGAACAGAGTGCCAGAGAACTCTATCTCTGCATACTTCACTCGCTTCCTCAACATTCATAATTCTCTTCATACACGCTCGCCGGTTTCGGAGACTCTTGACTCCACCTTCCTTCAGTACATGACCGATCTGGTCTAGGTAGGTTAGTCTCGGTCTCCCTCGGTACCTACATCCTTCCACTTTCGCATTGTATATCTTCTTAACCAGGCGTTCGTTCGGCATTCTTTCCACATAGTGTCGTAAGAAATTTCACAAACAATTAACTTTTTACAAATTATACACAGACTCGAAACAAGCAATTGTGAATGACATTAAGATTTTGTTTTGTGGAAATTGGCACGGGTGGTCTATTTTAATCACTACACTATCAGTGCTATTATTTTTTAGGGTTACGGATTTTCAGATAAAGCTTATATAGGCACAATGGAATTTTAAAACTAGGATTTATTCAGGACATATCAGTTTGTACGTTTAAAAATTATAGCACTTTTTTCTTCTAGATTTTTTATTTTTATATCGTTTTGTTACGTGAAAAAGGCATTGTAACCGTGCATTTAAATAGCATACAAGGTTTTTTTGCCTTTAGATTATTTATAGGAAATCTGTCATCATAATAGATGACGCTCATATTCGGTTGTAGGTTTAACTCATGTCAAACAAATATGAGTTAAACAGTAATACATTTCCAAGAGAGATCTATCTCTCTTTCTATGATTTCTCTATTATCTGCAGTTTTAACAACAGTTAGAACTAAAACACAAAAGCAATTAGTTAATTGTTAACTCGTTAATGTTTTTTTAATTGTTAAATTTCACTAGTACCTGTGTAGGTACAATAATAGTGTTATTATTGTTATTATAATCTATTATGGTCATTGGCCAGCTGTATGGTAGCGGCTACGAATACTACCAACCCTTACTTTGTTCGTGGATGTCGTAAAAGACGACTAAGAGCCTTATAAACGACCTGAGCCTATTGCATCTGATGCCGTTTGGTCCACAATTACATTCCCAAGGAGGGTTGACGTCTGGCCGGCGGCCGGTCATAAAACTATTGCCAATAACTTTTATAATATGTACTATGAAAGAAGAGTACATATTGTATCGACCCCAAGTACCTAATTGGGATAATAGTAGGAGAATGATGAATCTATTACGGTCACTAATTACAGATTATTTTTTATTATAGAATTGTGGTGATATAATATCCATTCGTAAGCTTAAAACACAAATGTGTTTGAATCAACTAAATATTTAATAACTGTTATTAGTTGTTGTTTTCAACAACAGCGTTTTAGTAATTCATTTTTATCTTATACCACTACTTAGTCATAATTATTAATCTTGAACATTGATCACAGAATTACAGTTACATTAGCTTAAAACTTGTTATTAAAACTGTGGTAACAGCGGAGTACTCGGTGAGTGTGAAAGGTGGCTTGTAGACCTCTGTTTTTGTTAGTAAAGCACAAATGTTAAAATTTTTTAAAGCACTTTAGCTGCTATCTCAACTTAGCTCACGTGCACTGTTCTTATCTATTTATTGATATTGTCTTTCACCCTGAACTTTACGACCTTTTTCTACGCAGCAAAGTAGCACTCAATAAAGTACTCAATGAACAAAAACTTTTACTTTTAAATTAACAATTCCTCTCAATTTTTCGAGATGAAATATGTTCTATAATTTAAAAGATCTAAGTTATTACATTAAAGTCAACAGTCAATATGTTTTCGTACGAAGAAATAACTATGATTAGGCTTAATTCTCATTAGTTTCTTACATTAAAGCATATCTAAAATTATTATGTTTTTATTGTTCTTTAATATATGGACGTAATTCAATATGATTATAAAAAAATCATCATCATCTCTGCTCACATACGTCTCATTGCTAGGCTTAAAGTCTTTTTGTCCACCGAAGTCAAAAATCGAGTACCGGTGGTCCGCTCGCACGGCGAAGAGAGAGGAGTTTTACGGTGGGTCTATGGGGTCACGCGCCGCCTTGCCGTCACCCCGGACCGATTCGGCGGGGCGAGACGCATCCATAGTCCACCAAAAAAAAAAAAGGCTTAAAGTCTTCTCCACAGTGTGAGAGAAATTGACTTACTCTACCATGCAGGTCAGACGGGTTGGTACTGGGCTTCATTTAGTTTTTTGGCTCTTGCAGTGATATTATTTGCTTCTCCTTTCATCGTCGTCTTTTACGTTCAACCACGGGTAAAAAAAGGGTAGTAAATTCTATTCTTACTCCATCACTACACGGAGAAATTTAAAACATTATTTTATACTTATTAATTACAAAATCTCATTTCATTGTCTTATTTTAAAGTCATATGTATGTCCTAAAGCATACTGACATGTTGCTGTATCAAACAGAGGATTCGTATTCAGAACCTCATATCATAGTTTGTAAAAAATTAAAATAAAATATATTATAAAAGAAATAAGCACTCTAGTTTTAACATTCAACATTTCATTCATTCATTTCAGCCGATATATGTCCCACTGTTGGGCTCGAGCCTCCTCCATAATGGGAGGGAAATTGACCTACTACACCACGCGGTCAGACGTGTTGGTATAGGGTTTAGTTTCGAGTTATCCTTCTCTTGCATAGATGTTATATGCGTTTTATATCCCTTAGTCGTCTCGTATGATTACCCATGGGTAAGTTATGGGGTGGTGAATTGTATTCTTACTCCGTCACCACACGGATAACGGTTTTCACATTATTGATGCGTAATTTGCATTCATGCGACATTAATTAACGTATCTCTACAATCAGTATAGACAATTAAAAAAATATTATTGTTTTATAATAATGATTTTCACTATATATTTTAATTGCGTTCTTAATGTGATGCTTCAGATTTTTAATTTGGACATTAACTTAATCATTATTTAATGTTTAACGATCAATTGAAAAGAGGTATTATTTAATAATCTTTGGGTATAATTATTTGCGTTTATCAGTGTGGTGTCAAATTAATAAACAGAATTCGATTAATTAGGTATAATTCCTTTATTATATAACGGGTAGTATTTTACACTGTACGCCAATAAGATAAAGATGACGAATGTTATATACAACAATGAGTCCCTAAAACTAACATCATTATTCTCCTACTATTATCCCAATTACTTGGGGTCGATACAATATGTAATCTTCTTTCATAGTACATATTGTAAAAGTTATTGGCAATAGTTTTATGACAGGCCGCCTGCCAAACGTCAACCCTCCTTGGGAATGTAATTGTTGACCAAGCGGTCTTGTACGATATCCACGAGCAAAGTAAGGGTTGGTAGTATTCGTAGCCTACCACACAGCTAGAGTCCCTAAAAAAAGTACCTAAAACCATAATATTAAATATATTTTATTATTATTATTATTTAAAATACCTATTTAGTGTTATGGTGTAACAAGAAATATGTAGATTATTTGTATACTTAAATAAGTTATCATCATCATCACAATCCACACATGTCCCACTGTTGGGCTCGGGCCTCCTCCGTAATGGTAGGGAAATTAACCAACTATACCGCGCTGGTCAAACGTGTTGTATAGGGTTTTGTTTCGAGTTTTCCTTCTCTCGCATAGATGTTATATGCGTTTTATATCCCTTAGTCGTCTCGTACGATCACATACGGGTAAGATATGGGGTGGTGCATAATATTCTTACTCCGTCACCACACGGAAAAATTAGGTTATAAGTGAAGAAAAATATTTAACATTAAGCCGTTAAATATTTTAACACTAGAAAATAGGAAGTAAATGTTGTATTAGATTATGAGCGTTGAAAAATATATCCATCCTGATCTTGTTACTTGATATTTTGGGTTTCTCAGAGGATAAATATTTTTGTAACATAAATGCTTTCAGCCTTCAAGTTAAGTTCGAGTATTTATATATTTTTATATAAGTGTTTTTGTGGTTGAATAAATAATTTGAACTTGATTGCATAGATGGTAGTGGTTAAGTTCTCGAGCTACTTATTCCAGTGTCGTCTTTCGATTCCCACGCGAAACAATACTTAGTGGGATCCACTAATTATATTGAGTCTAGGTGTAATTTGTGTTCGTTAATTGTACGTTTGTAAAGTCCCCCTGCAATACAGGCATTATTAAATTAGCAGAGAGGTGTTTTAAAAAAAGTGCGTGTTTATGAAGTTCCTTATAATATAGAACTTGTTAGGATTTACGGCGGGAATTAGAAAGTGTTATGTGGTCTTGTATTATGTCTTGTAGCTGTGTAGTAGCGGCTAAGAACACTACCAACCCTTACTTTGCTCAAAGATGTCGTAAAAGACGACTTAGAGCCTTATAACGACCTGGGCCAACTCCATCTGATGCTCTTTGGTTAACAATTACATTCCCAAGGAGGGTTGACGTCTGACAGCCGGTCATGAAAATATTGCCAATAATTTTTACAATATGTACTATGAAAGAAGAGTACATATTGTATCGACCCCAAGTAATTGGGATAAGAGTAGCAGAATGATGATGTGGTCTTGTATTATATTCAATATTTTAGTGTTTTATCGTGTTATATTATAAATACCCGATTACCTATGTCCTAAAATAGTTCACGATGGTGTAAGTGGCAACACGATTAGGCCGGATTCCCAATAGATGCGGGTTTGAACCCCGCTTGTGACATCATTTTTCGTTTCGTAATCGGGTATTTATTAATAATTAAGCATATTAAATGCTAAAATTTTTAGTAATTTGAATAACAAGGTTGTGTCATCGTTTAATACAATTCTAACTGTAAAGTTTGAAGTATTAAGCCTATACAATGTGTAAACATTGTTCGGTAGATGGCACACGTCACCTTGAGGACGTAAGATATAATATGAAGCGAAATTTGTATGTCCTAAATATAGTTCACGATGGTGTAAGTGGCAGCACGATTGGGCCGGATTCCCAATAGGTGCGGGTTCGAACCCTGCTTATGACATCATTTTTCGTTTCGTAATCGGGTATTTATAAATAATTAAGCATATTAAATACTAAAAATTTCAGTAACGTGTTATATTAAATAATTTAGATGTCATTTTGTGTAATGTGATGCGAATGAAGTGCTGGGATGTAGAATATGATATAAAGGTTTTCTGTAAAATTCCCAGAAGATACCATTAACAATGTGGTCATAGCACTGTTGATGTCGACTAGTAGACTTATCGACGGACAATGACTGACATGAAGAAAATAAAAACGTGAAGGAAATTGTAAATCGAAGCTGACAATAATGGCTGGTATAAGTAGCTGATTGCCAATACAAAAAAAAGGAGAAAAGAAAGAAAAACTTTTTGTAATACTTCTCTAACTTTTGTTTTTATAATTAATGTCCTTAATTTAATATTATAAATATTATGTTAATATAGAATATAAAGTTATTTTGATTAACTAACACTAAAATATGCCATAGTAATTTTTCTCTTACTTTTATTTCAAATGTCTGGGGACCACACTGTTGACAATTTTCTGTCTACAGTTACGGGCCGGTCCATCTGGGGCAGTAGCACAATCTCACAGAAAAGCGATATCTAAGCAGTTGCAATGTGCTGCTGTGCTTCGTTCGCCGAGCGAGAGATCCTGTAGTCCAACTTTCTGGGTGGGTTTGGGGTTTACTTTGGTAGGCAGCGGCCTGACATTGCTCCTGGTATCGTAAAGATCCATGGACGGCAGTAATACCTTCTATCGGGTGTGCTACTTGCTCGTTCGCCATGAAGAGCAAAAAAAAAATACTTAGATTATTAATTTATTTACTCTCTTTTTGTCCTTATCATCAATCATACAGTCCCTACACCTTCTTTTCTTTCTTTAAGGGCATTAAAATTTATAATAGATTAATCATAATATCTAGATATACTTTTTATTACGTAAGCGTATAATGACTTGGAAGTAATTTTAAAGTTTTTTTTTAAAAATACATTCGGCACTAATTCTAACACTTCGGTGGACTCTACAAATATATGAACACAAATCACACTCAAAATTTGAGTGTAAACTGCCTGCCAAAAAAAATCTTAACCACTGCGCTCTGTGCGATGGCATTTGTAATATTCTTTACAATTACACAAGATTTAATATTAGAAAAATATGTACGTAGGTATAGTCTTTGAGACAAAGAGTGCTTATTATTATTTGATGACTCATATTTTTCGTAAATTTATAATAACAATCTTGAATAAAATTATTTTGATTCACCTGTGTACATCTTATGTTTGTATAACGGTTATAAATTTAATCATATTCTCACTTATACTTATATAAGTAATAAAAATTAAGTATCTATTATTATATTATTAATTTTAATAATGAGTATAATAATGCTTGAGTCATTATAGAAACCTAATTTACTTTATATTGAATAAATAATACAGTCATTGTCGACGTTATGACGAAATAAAATTCTGTTATTGTTATAGTTCTTTTGGGACAAGTTTGTATTGAGTAAACAACTGACGTGGTATAGATATATTATAACACGGAATCTTAGTAATACTGTGAGGGAAGGTTTAAGTATAAATATTGAAGGCTTTAAGGGTAAGTAAAGACCAAAGAAAAGGGATGAATTTCGTGAAGCTTGATAAGGCGTAAATAAAGAGATGATGTATGATATCATCATCGTATGTAGAGTTGTGTCATGGGATATATTGCGCTAATCCTAAGTGATTGGAGTAAGAGTAGGATGATGATGACCGTCCCGGCTATTTAAATGGCATAAGAATAAAATTTACTCGTTTAGTCATTGCATTATTATACAAGAAAAAGCGGTTTCAGAAAAAATAAGGATTTTAGATTATACATAATATGATTTGTTTCGAATTCTCCTTCTCTAGTAGTTTTAATAACAAATGTTCGTTGTACGTTTAATACGACATCTGCAGGATAAAAAGGATTGGTAACTAATATTTTCTTACTACATATAACATAATTTACTTTATAGTAATTTAGAATATATTTTAAGTTAATTCTCTCTAGTATGTTATAAAATCTTAATTGCAATAAGAACTTCTGTATCGTAGACTTATATTATTAAAACACTACTCTATGCTTATATAACTCACTGCTTATTTTATTATAATTCACTAATCAATGTCTGAATAGAAATAGGTTGCACTACATTAGACCTGCTATCCTAGTTACTAATTAGTAGATCATCATCACTATATCAGCTCATATGTACCTATCCAGTTATTGGGTTCGAGCTTTCTTTTCAATTCCTGTTCTTTTGATTTCCATCTGATCAGTATGGTATATTAATTGATCTTCCATACCATACTGATCGAACGTGTTGTCAAAAAGTTTTATTTTGAGTTTCTTTCTCCTGCATCGATGTTATCTGCATTAAGAATTTCTTGTTTATATTTTATGACTTTCCGGAAGTGTTAAAAAATGGGGTGGTGAATAGTATTCTTTCTTATTCGGTCACCACATGGAAAGTTAGTAGGTCATTAGTTAAAAATTTAACGTCTAGTTTAACTACTCAAATAAATAGTTGCCCTACTAAGAACAATACTAAAACAATAACGTATATATTGTTTCTATTGCAGTAAAAATGACTCGAAGTGAATGAAAAGCATATATAATAGAGTTCATTGACATTTTTACTTTTTCTTCGTCAAGTAATATGTAAATGGGTTAACTGCTATTAATGAATAAAGGAATTATTGTATAATATTTAATTTCCAAGGTTTTCTTTAGTTTTTGACTTTTCAACAGTAGATTGATGTAGATATATTTTTACTTTCTTTACTATTTGAAGAATTTTTTTTTCGTCAAGTAATATGTAAATGGGTTAACTGCTTCTAATGAATAAAGGAATTATTGTATAATATTTAATTTCCAAGGTTTTCTTTAGTGTTTGACTTTTCAACAGTAGATTGATGTAGATATATTTTTACTTTCTTTACTATTCGGGAATCGTAAAAATGAGTCTGAGGTATCTTCAGGAGAATGTTCATCAACACTCATCAGATTCGGATCGGATTCGATTCGGATCATTTGTGATTCATGTAACTATCAATCTATCGAAGATTAACTGGTCAGTTATAGGCTTCCTTATGTAGTGGCAAAATGGCATTATCGTCGTACTGAGCAGGCGGGTTAATGATTGGCAGTTGTTATTTTGAGTTTCTTAGTAAAGCAGTATTGCCTTGGCTTAAATGATTTTAACCACTTCCATTTAAGAGTAACGGATGGCGTTACTACTATGAGGTATAATAGATCTGAAATTATTGATCTTTTGGATAATATAAGAGCGATGGGTTTATTGATAAGACGTGAAATCAAAGACGCCTTTCTAATTAAACCAGGGACGCCTTGCTAATTAAACTAGGGACGCCTTGCTAGTTAAACCAGGAACTCCTTGCTAATTGAACTAGGGACGCTTCTCTAATTAAATCAGGGTTGCCTTACTATTTAAACTTGGGACACAATGCTAGTTAACCCAACGAAGTCATACTATTTGGACCAGGGACACCTTTATATCATTATTGAAGCTTTTCTATCGCCTATCTAATTAAACCAAGGGCGCCTTTCTAATTAAAACAGAGACGCCTTATTAATTCAACCAGAGTCAATTTTCTAATTAAACCTGGGACGCCTTACTATTTGAACCAGGGACGCATTTCTAATATAACGGAGGATGCCTAACTTTTGCAATATATTCTATGGAAAACTATATATTTTATCGACCCCAAGTAATTCGAATAAAAACAGGATGAATATGATGATGAAGGAAAAAGTAGAGGAAACCCACATCTCTTTGAAATCTAAAAAAGTGTTATCGTTAATTTATAAAATCTACACTTTGGAGTTCCCTAAATATTTTTATGTTTATATCTATGTTTGAAGGTAAGACGGCAGTCGCTCCTCGCAAAAAAGGGGATTTTGTTGAAACTAGTTGAGTAGAAAGGTGACCTCAATACCTTTGGAAATAATAAATGCTCAGAGAATTATTACCTAGGAATTTCTCATTTCTTATACTTAATGTAACGGTGTAATTTAGCGCTGTGTGATAGCGGCTACGAATACTACTAATCTTTTCCTGTTTAAATATGACTAAGAGTTTTATGTAGACCGGGGCTACCCCCATCTCATGCCGTTTGGGCAACAATTACATAGGTACCCAGGGAGGATTGACGTCAGGCAGGCGGCAAGTCAAGAAACTATAACCAATTAAGCCAATAACTTTTGCAATATGTACGATGGAAGAGGAGTACATATTGTATCGACCTCATGTGAATATGACAATAGGAAGAGAATGATGATGATGTAACGCCTACATTTGGTAATACAATAAAAATAATAATAGTATAAAGTAGTAGTAGTTTAAAGACTTAGTTTGCTTAATCATCACAGCCCATAAATGTCCCACTGTTGGACTCGGGCCTACTCCGTCATGGGAGTGAATTTAAACTAACTATACCGCGCTGATCAGACGTGTTGGTATAGGGTTTTGTTTCGAGTTTTCCTTCTCTCGCATAGATGTTATATGCGTTTTATATCTCTTAGTCGTCCCGTACGATCACCCACGGGTAAGATATGGGGTGGTGAATAGTATTCTTACTCCGTCACCACACGGAGAATAAAATTGCTTAATACAGCGCGTTAATGTTCGAAATGACAATGACATTATACGACCTTGTAACAAGGTCAATGTACTTGTAAAACTGACCTTTTATATATAGTTTAAAAATAACTATAGAAACTAGATTAATCAAATATATTTTAAATATGTATATTACTAGATTTTGTTCACGACTTTGCGCGCGTTATTACCACTAAGAGCATTAGATATTTGCCGTGGATAAAAATAAATAAAATTTTATAAAAGTGATTCTTGCTTGTTGTACTTATAAAACCTTTATAAAAAAGATGGTTTGATGACATCTTTATCCGTGTGGTGATGGAGTAAGAATACAGTTCACCACCCCCTATCATAACCTTTTTTTTTTTTTTTTTTTATTGGTGGGCTATGGGTGCGTCTCGCCCCGCTGAATCGGTCCGGGGTGACGGAAAGGCGGCGCGTGACCCCATAGACCCACCGTAAAACCTTCTCTCTTCGCCGTGCGAGCGGACCACCGGTACTCGATTTTAACTTCGGTGGCCCGCCCGGCGGTTTACCCTCGCGGGTTCCTCTCGTCGACGCCCCGACAGATTTCGCCGTCGGGGCGTCGCCCTCACGCGGTGGCCTCACGTCGGGTGACCGGACAATTCCCCGGTCCGATCACCCGAGGCCTCGGTTAGGGCGGCATCAGGCGCAGGTATTCGCGCCTGCGCCGCCCCGGCCGCTGACGGCGGCCCGGGTCGCGGGACTCCTCCCGGACTCGTTCCGCCGCCTCCTTCTGCGAGATGACAGCCTCGCAGAAGGCGGCGACCGCGTCCCAGTTCCTGACGCTGTCGACCATTGCTCTCGCGACAGCCGGCAGCGCCAGGTCGGCACCGATAACAGCGACAAGGTCATGGCGCTGCCGGTCAAAGCCCAGACACGCCTCCAGCGTGTGTTGCGCCGTGTCCTCGCCACTGCTGCAATGGTGGCAGAATGAAGTCCACTCCCTTTGCGCGACCGTGTGCAGGTAAAAGCCGAAGCATCCGTGCCCCGACAACACCTGCACCAGTCGAAAGGAGAGGACTCCGTGCCGCCGCTCCATCCACTCCATCAATACGGGCCGGAGAGCCTCGACGGTGACGACACCGTGTCTAGGCCTCTCCAGCCGCGTAGCCCAACGGGCGATGACGTCTCGGCGGGCGTCCTCGCGCCAGGTGGCTATCTCGCTCAGCGATGGGGAGCCACCTTTGTCGCGCAGTGAGGTCACCCGCCGGTAGAGGTCGGAGAGCATCTCCGCCTCTAGGTCCCACGGGGACCCCCTATCATAACCTTGGGTGATCGTAAGAGACGACTAAGGGATATAAAACGCATCTAACATCTATTCAAGAGAAGGCAATCTCGAAACAAAACCCTATACCAACACGTCTGACCAGCGTGATATGGTCGGTCAAGTTCCCTTTCATTATGAAGGAGGCTCGAGCTTAGCAGTGGGATATGATATGAGCTGAAATGATAATGATGATGAGATCTTAAAATCCTTAAGGAACTCTTTGGGAATGTAATTTTTGACCAGACGGCATCAGATGCCGTCTGCTCAGGTCGTTATAAGACTCTTAGTCGTCCTTTACGATATCCACGAGCAAAGTAAGGGTTGGTAGTATTCGTAGCCGCTACCACACAGCTGGATAGCGAAGTTTAATTGCTCGATTGTGTTGTAAAAGACGAATAAGAGCATAACGAAAATCTGGGTCAACTTCATGTAATGCCGTTTGGTTGACAATTTCATTCCTAAGTCAGAAAAGCTGCCGGTTAGCTATTGGCAAAACTTTTGTAATATGTATGACGTAAGAAGAATACATGTGGCGTCATTCTCAAGCAATTGAAATAAGGGCAGTATGATGATGATGTGCCACTGAAGACAAAGATCGGGTACCGGTGGTCCGCTCGCACGGCTAAGAGACGAGTTTGCATGGTGGGTCTATGGGGTCACGCGCCGCCTCTTCCGTCACCCCGGATCGATTTGGCGAGGCGAGACGCATCCACAATCCAACGCAAAAAAAAATATATATAAATAAAAGGAGATGATGATGTTCCAATATGTGAAATTTTATGTCCAATGGTGGACTTCTATAGGCTAATTAATAGAACGTAATTATTAGTCCATTCCCAGTGGTTGTAAATAAATCATAATTTAATACAATTTCTATTAGAAATATCTTTATTAACTAGCTAGTCTTTTTGGTAATAGTAAATACTATTTGTAAGAATTATAGTCTAGTTGTAAGAGTTGAGAGTTATGAACATTACGATATTGAGTTCTGTAAATACAGATTAAAATCCTAAATTTGATTCCAAGGCACGTACAACTCTAAATGATGTATGTATGTGATTAAGTATTTAAAAACGTGGATTTAGAGTAATGGTTCTATAATATGCTCTTACATAAAACTAGCAGGGGTGTGCGAATATCGTTCGAATCGAATCGAATCGAATATTAATATTCGATTCGAAATTCGAATCGAATAATTCGAATTTTCGAATTATTCGAAATTCGACGAATAATTCGAAAAAAATCGAATAATTCGAAAAATTTCGAATAATTCGAAAAATTTCGATTAATTCGAAAAATTTCGAATAATTCGAAAAAAATAAATATCCCCGATTGTCACTTATGGCGAGAAGATATTTAGGAATACCTTGTACTTCTGCTGAAAGTGAAAGATTATTTTCCACTGCTGGTGATATTGTATCTGATAAACGAACTTCATTATCACCAGATTCAGTATCGTATTTATTATTTTTAAACAAAAATTTGTAGCAAATGTTCATACTCATTGTTCTATTCATGTAGTTATATTTCATGGTTTAAATAAAATATTTATTAATTATTAAGGTCATATTTGAATATCGAACATAACAAACTCCGAATTTAAAATACAATAAAAATTTGCGAATAATATTATAATTCGGAAAAATTCGAAATTATTCGAATAATTCGAAATTTTTCGAATAATTCGAAATTATTCCAATAATTCGAAATTATTCGAATAATTCGAAATTTTTCGAATTATTCGAAATTTTTCGAATTATTCGGGCACTTTCGAATAATTCGAAATTTCGAATTATTCGATTCGAGTTTCGAATCGAATATTAATATTCGATTCGGAACGAATAATTCGTAAGTTCGAATTATTCGCACACCCCTAAAAACTAGTGAAGACGGAATGCACCTGTGTCAACACTTATAATACGCAATATCTGTTGATATAGCCTACCGTGACCAGAAAAGCGGTCAAGAGAACATCTTTTTGTTTAACTAGCAATGTTATATTGAATTGTAACGAGTGAAAATCAGGATATTTGGTAATATACACCTTGTAAAATTACCATGTTATATTAAACTTCATGTGTGGCTAATAAGTTAATTTTTTTCACATTTTATAAAGGCATTAAGTGAACTATCTATTATTTTTGAAGTGAAACTTCTAATGCGATTTCCAACAAGGTTGCGTTAAACGTTTAACGCAATGGCACTGGAACGCATGTGCGTAGTATACCTGTTACAGGCCAGTGTGAGCGTTAGCAACCAGTAGCGTCTAATATTCCAACGCAAGAGGGAGGCAGAAAGAAAGATACACAAAGGTAGAAAGTAGGAGAGATAAAGAGAGTGAGTCAGTAGATACCAAGTACCTGCGCGTAGTATTCTTGCTATGCAACGAAGTAAACAGTGTGAGCGTCGTGAAATTAGCTGAAATACATACTTGTTGTTCTCTTTTAATTTATAATATTCATTATTTTCATAGGTTTAAGTTTTCACTCCTGTTGGCAGTCCTCATGACTGCTTTTATGTTTTTTTTTAATAAATATTATAAAAAATGCTTCGATCTAACTTTTTTCGATCTGTTTGAACAAATCTTAGTAATAATCATCTTAGTAATAATTTATCTTAGTAATAAACATCAAAATCTTACTAATATCATGAAATGCGGCAGTGTTTTTATTTATTGGTATGTTTTACTATCGAAATTATCTTCGACATCATGAAATTTTATACTCAAATAGTCAGAAGTTTAACAATAGGAAACGGTTTCTTTCACTCAGAAAAAAATACTGTTAATATTCAATGAGACTCTCGGCGATTTTGTATGTTATATATACCTATATTAAAAAGAAAATTAGGTTTCGTCTACCATATGGATATTATTAAGCATATAATTTAAAAATAAGTCCGTAATAGATATAATGTAGCCTATAATTTATACATCACTTGGTTTACCAACAAACTTAAAATAAGTTTTAAATAATAGAAAAACGTCATTCAGTCAAACTCTAAAGTTGTTATGTAATTCCATAAATGATCTAGAGATCGGTAGCGCTCTTTTGAGAAATTTACAACATCAAATGCGTTCGCAGATTGGCACACCAAGCGTGGTAATTATCAAAATTTCCTCTTATGAAGAGTCCTAGGTTCAACTGTGAACCTACATCCATCCATCTAGGAAACACTGTTAGCGCCGTGCAGGGACAGAGTAAATTTGCATATAAATACATAATTTTTAAGCGTTTTTGTGTATAGCAGTAGTTTCTGCTAAATATTTGTTTGAAATTTCTCACATATTATTAATACACGTATTTAAAGCCTTTGTTTGATAGAGTTAATAAACAAGAAAAAGTAGACATAACCTTGATGATGAGGATTTAATTATGGTTATTGATAATTTATTTCCATTGTTAATGAAAAAGCATACATCTGAGCTATAATTGAATGATGTGGCAAAGGAAACTTATCACGGTTTAATTAGAAGTCATGATTGCTCACGATTGATCATGGTTGCATGATGAATATTGGCAAATAATAAATGTATATTTTTATATATACGATATATTTTTTTTGCATTTCTTTAATAGCAACACCAATCCGTGTGGTGACGGAGTAAGAATACAATCTTACCCGTGGGTAATCGTAAGAGACAACTAAGGGATATAAAATGCATGTAACATCGATGCAAGAGAAGTAAAACCAAAACCCTATACCAACACTTCTGACCAGCGTGGTATAGTAGGTTAATTTCCCTCCCATTACGGAGCCCAACAGAGGACCTGTGATGATTATGATGAATAGCAACACACCATAAAGGAATTTATCCCTGTATTGCATGGGAGTATATAAACATTAAATAATACTAAGTATATCCAAATCCAAGATATCATCATCATTGGTAGATCGTATAAAAAATTGTCATGCATAGAGATTGAACGCACGTCAATCGGTACGAGAGGTTACTTCTTAAACCACTCCACTATCTGTAGAGTCAAAATGTTAGTTACTATATGATTTGTTTCCATACTAATTGTTTTAAAAATTATATAGAAAAATATGAAATCTCTCTTTCTGCTTAATAACTTTTCGTAGATTTGAGATCACTAAAGCACTTCAGTAGATAACTAATCCTAAACTAAGATAAACTAAGATAACTAATCACCGCTAGTTAAAGTAAATCACAGCTAAACCCTATGTCAATACTAACATATTATGGTATGGCAATTTGATTTAATATGAATAAGGCTCTGGACCATCATTATGGCTTTAGCCAAACGCAATGCCTATGGGTTAAAAATGTAGAGTACTGTTTATTTATTAAAATTTCTTATTTATCATAATTTTAAGAATAATTATTGACATTATCGCCCTATTACAATTTATTATATTATCATTAATGTAATTAATAATCAATAGTATTTGAAATGAAACTATTTTACGGATTCTATCGCGTTTGTATTTGATTTTTAATTTCCCAAACGTTGGAAACAATTTACAGCGTTCACGATTAGGGGAGGACTTGGCATGGTAGGTACTTGACATTCTACTGCAGTCGTATCATAATATAATTCTATATCATAACGGACCCGTTTCCGTATTAGGTACATAATATAAAATAAATATTTAAGGTAAAATAAAACAGCTGTAGGTAATATTATTTTTAAGTAAATTTATCAAGTAACTATACTGTAGCAGGCTGCTATTGTCACGCCAATATTCTCAGCCGAATGAGATTCAACAAATATACAACAAAAGCGTATACAAAATTTGACAACTCATTAATAGCGTGTAGTATATGTACATATTATTAATTCTGCCGTACCGAAAACGATGTCTGCTTTTGAAATAGTTCAAACATACAAATGACGTCCGAAACTAATTTTATTGTATACAATCATTTCAAATACGCTTCTTCGTATTCAAATCTGGTGTCTACTCCCTTTAAACTCGGTCTACAATGATTCTACAGTGATTATGTTGCATGTACTAATACGTAATTTTTTTGTGATAAACAATTGCGTTAATTATGATTATTACACCAGTCACATCATAGTTAGCTTACAAATTTATTTGGCAGAATTTTATTATAGTATAGTATAATGCGAATGAGCGGCTTTCCTAGTGATTAGTGACAAAATACATACAATTTTTCAGCATTTTCTTGAAGTTTGAGATCAATTTCGACGAAGGAAAGTCACAATAGCATTCTTTAAATAGCAATGTTTGTGCTACACTCGCGTTGTACAAAAAACGTCTGATGGTTTGAAGCACAATAATAATATATCTTTTTTTTTGGGGTGGACTATGGAGGTGGTCACGCCGCGTCAAATCGGTCCTGGACAACGGAAGAGGCGGTGTGCGACCCCACAGACCCACCTTGCAGAGCGCCTCTTTTGGCCATGCGAGCGGGCCACCGGTACCCAATCTATGTTTTCGGTGGCCACAATAATAATATACCTGGTATAATTTAATATAAGATTATATATTATATAATTATTTATATAAGATTTTAACTGCAATGATATCACCGAGACAATCACCGCACAACCGGAAACATCAAAAATAGAATCGTTTGGTGTTGTACAGCCGACCTTTTTATTTATTAGTCTATTCAGAATACAATTCAGCATTGTAGACCAATGTTGTCAGACATTTATATTTGTTGTACCTATATTTATATGATTTAGATTTACAGGGGTCGTTACTATTGTGTGAAATAGCTTTGTGAGTAGAATGTTACTAGTTTTTTTTTTGCTAATGTTGTGAAGACTTATGTGAACGCTTGAAATATCCAAAGCAAATTATGTTTTGATAGTTCTAAGAGGCTTCTAAATTATTATATAATTTATTGTGATGAATATGTAAATTACGTATGTTAATTGACACAATATTAAAAAGAAATAGAGAACGATATGCGTATTTTTTTCTAAAACAATATAATTAATAAAAACATTCTTAATATTTAAATTATATATAAATATTGATAACCATTATTTAATTAGCATTCTTTAAAGATTTATGACCAATATTTTAAATACAAATTTTAATCTGTTTATTTTAAATATGAAATAAAACTTGTATTTTTCGTAGGACGTGTGAATTTGGATTTGAATAAATATTATTGAATTTTATATTTCTTGATGTATTAATTATAATTGCTATGAAAACAGAAACAGTGCTGTGTGGTAGCGGCTAAGAATACTACCAAGTCTTACTTTGATCGTGAATATTGTAGAAGAAGACTAAGAACTTTATATCGATCTGGGGCAACACCACCTGATACCGCTTGGTCAACAATTACTCCCAAGGAAAGTTGACGTCTGGCAGGTGGCTAATCATAAAACTATTGCCAATAACTTTTGCAATATATACAAGTACAGACTGATAAAATATTCCATATTATCATATTCCTATCATCTATAAGACATAGACATTTAAATCAAATATTACTGTACTTGTTATAAATTAATAAGATCATAAAAATGGTAAATAAGATAGTAAAATTATCATAAATTCCAATGGCAACACAATGACAAGTTGAAAAAGATTAAGAGTTAATCACTGATATAAAACAAAATGTTAATAGTGCATACAGCTAGAATAACACCATTCTTGAATCCTATGGGCGTCTTCGTATAGATTATGATGGGATAGCTAAGAAATATGACTATGAAACTTTTAAATCATCATTATTCTCCTGTTCTTATCTCATTTACCATATAATTGGGATAAGAACAGGAGAACGATGATGATGATGTTACGCAAACAGAAACAGATTTTATACGTACATATCATCCCACCATATCCCTTGCAGGGTAGGCAGGGAGAACAGAGTGCCAGAAAACTCTATCCTTGCATACTTCACTCGCTTCCTCAACATTCATAATTCTCTTCATACACGCTCGCCGGTTTTGGAGACTCTTGACTCCACCTTCCTTCAGTACGTGACCAATCTGGTCTAGGTAGGTGAGTCTCGGTCTACCCCGGTACCTACATCCTTCCATTTTCGCATTGTATATCTTCTTAACCAGACGTTCGTTCGGTATTCTTTCTACACGTCCGAACCATCGGAGCATTCCCTTTCGCATCTTTACACCAATACTCTCTTTCATACCTACTATTATTATACTCTACTATTAATATTTTACTTATAGTAAACTCGGTCCTATCTCATTTCATTTCGTGAAAATTTCATTTCATCTATACGTATATAAATAACAAATTCATTACTGCTATTATCTACTACAGACTATCTATATGTTTTAATCTTTACATATTATACTTATTATGAATTTTGTGAGCTATTAAAGCTAAACGATATTTTTTTATAAGTTATATTACGTTTCTTTTTTATGATTGGCGCAATAATAAGCAAAAACGTAACAAAAACACGTTTAAATTTAGAATACGTGTTGTTTCGTGATAATTATAAGTGATTCAATGTATGCAATTGTAACATAAAATGCACATTTGTACAATGTCGTCATCGTAAAACAAAACTATAATTTTATTTTATCTCATAAAATTACTACTTGACATTTCATCAGAGTCCTGATTAGTTATGCTACTGGAGATAACACAGGAATAACGTGTGATGTCATAATAAGTTGTTAACTGTAATGAAAAAAATTTGTCTAATTATTACTACAGAATTCCATACTGCGTCGTCTCTTCCGGTTTCATTACCTCTTCAGTACTATATCTGATACAGCCCTTCTTCTACAGATTTCTGTATTCCGAATACTATCTTGCAGATAAATCCCAAGCACAGCCGCTTCATAGCAACTTTGAGCTTAGTTATGAGGCCTACATTTAGAGCACGTTTCTGTGCAATAACTCATCCCTCGTAATACACATTGGTCATAGACCTGTGTTATTAAAATTGCTGATTTATTATACATTGCATATTCAAATTACTGAGATTTAGCATTAAACACACACACACACACACACACACATATATATATATATATATATATATATATATACATACATACATACATATCATCACGCCATATCCCTTGCAGGGTAGGCAGAGAGAACAGAGTGCCAGAGAACTCTATCTCTGCATACTTCACTCGCTTCCTCAACATTCATAATTCTCTTCATACACGCTCGCCGGTTTCGGAGACTCTTGACTCCACCTTCCTTCAGTACATGACCGATCTGCTCTAGGTAGGTTAGTCTCGGTCTCCCTCGGTACCTACATCCTTCCACTTTCGCATTGTATATCTTCTTAACCAGGCGTTCGTTCGGCATTCTTTCCACATATCCGAACCATCGGAGCATTCCCTTTCGCATCTTTACACCAATACTCTCTTTCATACCTACTCGCTCTCTTACGTCGTCGTTACGAATGCGGTCGGTCAGCCTAACTCCACAGATTTTCCGCAGAGATCGCATTTCGACCGCATTAATTTTACTATCATACTCTTTTCTGCATACCCAACTCTCGCTTCCATACAGTAATGTTGGAACAAGCACTGCGTTATGTATTGCTACACGTGCCTTCTGGCTGAGGTGGTGGCTGCCGAGAAGTTGCCCCAACGCTCCGTTCACTCTATTTCCCGCATTCACTCTTCGCTCTATATCAGTGGTGTACCTTCCATCTCGGCTAAATCCACATCCAAGATATACAAATTCATCCACTTGCTCTAGTACATCATTACCTATTGTTACTCTTACATCTGTTCTGGTTTTATCTCTTTCAAAGACCATTATTTTGGTTTTGCTCACATTCACGCGTAGACCCCTTTTCTTACACATTTACTTACTTCTCGCAACATAAAAACCTTGGTGTAGAAACTATAATCTTCCGCAATGTGTCCACAAGTGACGGTAAAGGTTCATTTATATTGTCGCTTGGAGCGGTCATTAGCCTACATGCAAATAGGACATCTCCGAGCGTAAATGTTAGTTTGCAAATAGTTTTGTAATCATTATTTATTAAGGACAGCAAAATTTACACAAGGAAATGATAATAGGAAGAAAGAAGGTTCTATAAATTTTAATTAGTGAATAGGTTTCTCCGTGTGCTTACAAGTTAAAAATACAATATGTCGCCACATTATTTTTTAAAGACAATCAAAAAAACATTCCTTGTATTGTAACTTTACTTTGACTTTACTGTGACTGACCCAGACTCTGACTCTCTAATAATTTATAGGTTACACAAAGTATTATCCTACATGGAAAGTGAACTTATAACACTTGGCATAATAGAACAGTATCCACCACTACGATATTTGTGCACTCAAATTTATTACTTTCTCCTGTGATTTGTGAGAACCGCCTGAATGAACTAAGAGAATAGGAATCAGCACTAATCCTGAGCGGCATAATACCAACTGCTATCGCTAATACGCTTATATTCAAGAGAACAACTTCGATACATAGAATCTATCAATGCACGCATTAAAATGAAGGCCCGAGTAAAGTTATAAGCATAAGTATTTCAATCATTTTTTTTTACACCACCCTGCACTAAGGAAATAAACCTTGTAGTGCGGGGGACTTTACAAACATGCATTTAACGCAGACAAATCACACCCAGACTCAGAACCACACTTTGTGGATCGCACAAAGTAGTGTCCTGTGTGGGAATCGAACCCACGCCACTGGCACGAAAGGTCGGTATCTTAACCACTACGCCATCTGTGCAGTCAATGTTATTAACATAAGTATCATCCGTGTGGTGATGGAGTAAGAATACAATTCACCACCCCATCTTACCCGTGGGTGATCGTAAGATACGACTAAGGAATATAAAACGCATATAACATCTAGGCAAGAGAAGGAAAATTCGAAACAAAACCCTATACCAGCGCGTCTGACCAGCGCGGTATAGTAGGTTAATTTCACTCCCGTTACGGAGGAGGCCCGAGCCCAATAGTGGGACATATATGGGCTGTGATGATGATGATGATGAACATAAGTATATGTTTTGAAGATTAAAAGATAATCGTATACAACAAATTAATGTCAGTATTAATTCAAAAAAGGGACTTCACAGTGCCTTATCATGACTGCATGGAATGATTTCATTTAAGAATATTGATAAGAAAGTCTCGAATGTAGGGAAAAACCAAGTTATTTTACTGAATCACACTCATCATCATCTTGCTCTTATGCTAATTACTTGGGGTCGACGCAATATGTCATCTTCCTCCATCACACCTCATCAGACGTCATCTCTGCAGTCAGTCCCTGTCTGTCCATGTCATGCCTCACGCAGTCCATCTCTCTTTTCTTTGGTCTTCCTTTACCCCTAAAGCCTTCAACATTCATTCATTACTGAATCACACTATAAACATTATTTTATTTCAAACATATGCGATTATAACAATATTTTCTAATATATTTACATGACTATGTATTATTGATGAATATAATCTGTTTTATAATCTTTAAATGTTTGAACATAATAAAAGTGTAGTAAATAATTAATATTTTATTAATAGTGGTAGGACCAAGCTGTTGTCAGTTTTCTGTCTACAGCCGCGGGCCGGTTTGTCCGGAGTAGTACCACACTCTCGCAGAAGATCGACGTCTGAGTAATGGCAATGACTGTAGGGTTTAGGGATTGTAATGGTAGGCAGCGGTCTAGCTATATATATATATATATATATATATATATATATATATATATATATATATATATATATATATATATATATACATACCTTGGTATAGCAAAAGTCCATGGGCAGCAGTGACACTTACCGTCAGGTGTGCTGCTTGCTCGTTTGCCACCAAAAGTAATAAAAAAAAACAAATATATATTTTCTAAAAATTTAAGACAAGTTTGTTTACGATTTAATGCTAAATAATATATTACTATCTGTATTACCTTGTGGTAATAGAATATGAATAAAATATGTCGCTATCCTTTCCTTTCGTGTAGTTTTCAAATATATATTTTTGAAAGACAACACTTTGTATCAAGAAATAGCACCTCATATGACAGGGGATTTTATAAAAACAAATTAAGGCCGCAATTTACACTCAGATTCAGAACACTCATTGGTTGATTACACAAAAAAAGTCCCGCGTAGAAATTAAACCCATGACACATTCGGCACGAGAGGTTAACATCTAGGCAGGCGACTAAGGAACATAAGCAGATAACACAATACTTCAAGAAACGGATAAATTTAATCTAAAACATATGCTAAGTCGTCTGGGCTATGTGGGGTATTAAACCAATTTCTGTTCCGTTTCGAAGAAGGCTCATGTAACTTCATATAACGGATGATGTAACTCATATCCATTATATGAACTATGGACATAAAAAACTATCTATATTTTTATAGAACTAAAATATTATCTCGAAAAGTTTACATACCCATATTGCTATGTAATTTAATAACCATGTAAACTTCTAAAAAAAAGCATTGGGCCTCTATCAAACGTTGTTCTAAACTTCGTTCTATTACTAAGAATTTAGATTTGAATGGAATTAGGATTAAGTGTAGTAACTTATAGTCACTCATCTCATCACAGTCTTATCCGCTAGCATTGTTCCTATCAGCTCATAAATATCTCACTTTTGGATTCCAATATTGCCGGGAAATTGCACTACTGGAAAAATTAGAATAAGTTTTTATTTTGTATTTTGTCTTACATGAATGTTTTTTGTTTACGATAAACATGGGAAAGGAAAGTATGACGAATTATATTATACCTACTTTTACCACACGGAAAAGATTAACTTTAAAGATTATATTAGATTAAGTTCCAATCTTAATTAATGTTTGCAATTTATTTACAAGTTGATTTCGATAATACTTATTACCTTACGAAAGTCAGTACAGGAAGGAAGGAACCTTGTGCATACATTCACGACCATGGCCTTTTGTAGTATAATTCACAAAGTCGTGGGAACTACCGCCCTCTGTACATGTGTATCAAGTTATAAGGTGTGTGTTATAAATCAAAATTAATATCCGATGATTGATATGTAAATTTTATTTTTCAACTACCTGTCTCTACAGCTTCATTATATAGATTCATTTCATCTAATATTATTTACAGATAGCGTAGTGGTTAAGATACCGCCTGCCAGAGTTCTAGATTCAATTCCCACACAGGACAATATTTTATGCGAACTTATAATTGTTTTAGAGTCTGCGTGCGATTTGTATCCACTAACTATGTGTTTGGAAACCCCTCCGCAATACAATGATTTCCTTTGTGCAGTGTATATTATTCTTAAAAAAAATATATAAACGATAATTCAATGATAAGTTAAAAAAACTTATTATCATGATTAATTAATGCCTTTGATGATTACCTTTTTTTTTAAATGATAGCGTGAGAGAATAAAAAATAACACTTAAATCTCTGAAAACTACCGAACTTCTTTAAGGCTTGTATCTTTATGCAGATATATAAGAGCAAGTATCGATAGAATTTGGCCCGAAGCCATATTGTATTCAGAGATCTTGGGAGGTCAAAGCTTAAGCTCTATTACGTATTCGAAGAGTCTCTAACATATATAAACTTCCATATTAACCGTAGGAATAGTATTTGGTTAGGAAATACTCGGCGACAGTGTAAATAGTATACGGAACCATAGTAAATACACATCAAATTAGTAGCAC
This sequence comes from Lymantria monacha, assembly GCA_905163515.2. NCBI lineage: Eukaryota > Metazoa > Arthropoda > Insecta > Lepidoptera > Erebidae > Lymantria > Lymantria monacha. Next base: position 11,524,557 of record LR991098.1, on the reverse strand, counting down.
AACTTGTTCATTTACGTGACTTATTTTATGACCCACATCGTACCGTAGGGTCATAAAAATAGGATAAATAAATAAGCAAAATAATATTGGTCCCTGACTGAAGGATTTGACTGACCAACTAGTTCATAGATTCCAGCCTTATATTAAAAAAAAATTGGAAATTTTCGAGGATTTTAAAAAGAGTAAGCTAAACACGTTTGAATAACTTATTAGTTAAGGTCAATAAGTAAGCTCCTTGTTACGCGAGGTTAAAATAACCGAGATATTATTGTGTTATAATTCTTCTGCTTATTTCTACCAGGATGTAGGCATGACAATAAAAATTAAATAAATGAATAATCTCAATTAAATTATATTAATAATATTATTGATTTAACATAATCAGATAATATTAATGTTACGTGTGGTGACGGAGTAAGAATACAACTTACCACCTCTATCTACCTACCTCTATCTTACCGGTGGGTTATCGTAAAGGACGACTAAGGGATGTAAAACGCATATAACGTCTATGCAAGAGATGGAAAACTCGAAACAAAATCCTATACCAACACATCTGACCAGCGTGGTATAGTAGCTCAATTTCCCTCCCATAACGGATGAGGCTCGAGCCCAACAGTGGGACATATGAGCTGAGATGATGATGATGATCATTATGATGATATCATCATGATAATGAGATAATATTATATAATTTATCCGATTCTGATTAATTGCTGTGTACTAGCGACTACGAATACTATCAACCCTTACATTGCTGGTGGATGTCATAAAAGACGACCAAGAGCATCATTCGACCTGGGCCAACCCTAGCAGATCTATATGGATTCAATAAAAAGAGGAAATGCTTGAAAATATTCTTTCTGATAATAATTGGTTGTCAACTCGTAATCTGGTGCCATTTTTAGAATCTGGTCTTGCCATAATATTTTGTATATCATTCTAAAAAAGAAAATACTCATTGAAATGCAAACTCGTCAGCATAGTATATTGGTTTTCTTATTATTGTAGACAAGGTCCGTATTCAACAGTAGAACGTATATGAGTCGAGCAGAAGATATATTCTTTACACCAACGACTCTCTCTATGCAGAAAGCATCGTTTAAATGCTGATTGAAGATTGAGAACCTTTCTTCTTCAACGACTCGTTGAGCAACGTCGCTTGCCAATTACTATTTCAACAACTAAGATTTTGGTCTATATCGATTACATGCGTTCTTATACGTAGAGAGAACAGAGTGCCAGAGAACTCTATCCTTGCATACTTCACTCGCTTCCTGAACATTCATAATTCTCTTCATACACGCTCACCGGTTTCGGAGATTCTTGACTCCACCTTCCTTCAGTACGTGACCAATCTGGTCTAGGTAGGTATATTGGTCCACTCTGTTCTCTCTGCCTACCCTGGCGTGATGATATGTATGTATGTACGTATTTTTGTATTCTAGATTTTTCTTTATAAAAAATACTAAGCTTAGGTGGTATAGAAGAAAATTAATACCAAGATTACTAAGAAAATCACAAAAGAAATACGTAAAAGCTAAGAAAATAAGCTAAGCAGGCTATAACTTAGAATGTGTTATTACGATGGCGCAGTCTGTAGAGGTCAGGTAAAAGGCCTCAGGGGCAAAGCGGCGTCGGCTAAACTCTAGATAGAGTACCGGGTATGTACGACTACGTGTGGATGAATGATGTCTTATTAGTCCGAGACACAATTTCGAGATACATTTGGGTCTTAAATAGATTTAACTGTAATACAGAAGCAAAATAATATTTTTGTGTATATAATTCATGTATACCTTCAAAGAATAAAGAAAACATATATTATTAACCAGAAGGCCACATCAAATGGTATGAATTTCATATACTATTACAAAAAAAAAACAGACAGCAAATAATAAGGTACTTACTTATCTTTCTTAACTATAAAAATTTGAAATAAGAACTTAATGGAATTATATAAAGTAAAAGGTTTAGCTGTTTGGACTGTATTACTTTTGTTAGTTCCAATAGTTGCAAGGAATATTTTTTTTTATAATTTTAAAATCGTAAAAAAAATATAACCAGGCGATTTTTTGCACCATTAGTGAAGAATTGATTTTCAAATAGAAAACTTCGTTCGTTTAGTTAATTGAGACAGTAATATTCACTTATTTATAATTAACTTATCCATAATTTATATTATCAATAATATGTCATTAGAAAATGGTAAAACGAATATTAAAATTGATGCAATGATTATGGGAGATATATCTTTAATGACAAAAATTTAATATTACACAGAGATTAATGTCACACCAAGTTCATTAGTACTTGTAAGTAAATGCATACAATTAGTATGGTGGAATCATTTAGTGGGTACTTACTTTTATTACTTACTATTGTATTCTTAGTACCTAAAAATGCAAATTTAAAAATAGGGTATTTTAATTCCATTGAGTTTATATTGCATTTACGGTTTACATATATAGGTAATTAAGTTTGTAGCATTTGTCATATATTCAAAACATTGATATTACTCGTATATTAACAGTGCCTTGAGTTGCATGTAAACATATTTTTGAAGTTATACTTCATTTGGCGCGTTAGGGAAAAATTATGAGAGTAATTTTTTACGATGCGCACGCACACCGTCACAAGAAACCGACACCCTGAAGTTAGCTATAAAGTAAGGACATCTACGTATCTTAGTGTGAGAACTGACAACTGTATTCACGATATTCATTTATTGTGATATTTAAATGAACTATATTTAATTAGATAATGCGTTATAATAAAACTTTCAATGTATTAAATACCTTTTTTCTATTGTTAGTGTCATTTTTTTTATAAACGTAGAATACGGCGAATATATAATATTTTTGAATAGATTTTTATCTTATTACGCCAAAGAAGCATAATTTCTAACGCGTGTATATAAGTACACGCACACATTTTTTTAAAGCAAGAGAACCGTTTATCTTATTCGCTAAAATATCTACATAGCTGCATATTATTTATTCGTAGGATACAACAACAGTGTGTATGCCAGTGAACGACTTCTTTAATTATTCAATACTTGAAGGAGGAGCAATCAGGTCAGGTATACGAGATAATTCTATTAGTAAGTCATATTTATGATCAGCACGGGATTAAGATGTAATTATAAATAGCATAATAGTCACACATTACGTTTTGTCTTTATAGGTTTTTACTCTAAATCTCTCGTCCAATTATAATTAGTTATTTCTATCGAAATTTTAGTTCATATACGTACCACTAATGGGTTCGAGCCTACCTCACCATAGAAGGGTAAATTAACTTACTATACCACGCTGCGTAGACGGGTTAGAATTTTATTTCGAGTTTTCCTTCTCTTACTTATATGTTATATGCTTATTATATTACTTAATCGTCTCTTACGACACTCATGGAGAAGATGGGGGCTGGTAAATCGTATTTTAACTTAGTAACTAAAAGAAAGTTATATCTATACCAAGTCATATAACGGGATCTATTTTTACCAGAAATTAATAGTTGTTTACTAAATACATATGATAATATATACCATCCTTTTTTTTTCATGTGGTGGCAAACGAGCAAGCAGTATATCTGGTGGTAAGTATTACTGCCGCCCATGGATCTTTGCAATACCAACCCCAAACCCACCCAGTTGTGCTTCCAGCTCTCTCGCTCACCGAACGATGCGCAATAGCACATTACCATTACTCAGACGTTGATCTTCTGTGAGAGTGTGGTACTATCCCGGACGGACCGGCCAGCGTTTGTAGACAGAAAACTGTCAACATTGTGGTCCTACTACTATTACATACATACATACATAGCTTCACGCCTGTTTCCCAGAGGGGTAGGCAGAGACTACGGATTGCCACAAACCACGATCCTGGCATACTTCCATCGCTTCATTCACACTCATAACAGTCTTCATGCATACTCTACGATTACGCATACTCTTAATATGACCTCTCGTCAATACATCGCTAATTTGATCTACTATTATATATTCGAAATTCAATTTCTAGACATGTTTGTTTTTTTATCTTTTGATTAATCTACGGAATGGATAGACAGCTTTTAAGAGGACTTACCCTTAGAAGTAGCTTCACAATCGAAAGCACAAATCACGCTAAATTTATTTCAGAAAAACAACGTTAAATTTATTGGTAAATCAAGTAAAATGGGACATTAATATACACAACAAAACATAAATACAAACAAGGCCGCGGGTAAAAAGCTAGTATATATTCAACGTTTTAAAATTTTTGCATCATTCATGCGGCCATCGTTCTGATATTTCTACTATTTACAACCCATAAGACTTTATAGCCGCTATATTTAAAACTTAACGAAGTTTGCGGTTGCTATAACAAATTTCGGCTATCTGAATGCGGTCATCAGGCATCATAGCAATACTGAATCAGAAGTTTCCTTTTCATTAGTTTACAGATTCTTATTCGGTTGTCTGAGAATACAACTCCTTAAGTAGTTTAATATAGAGCATTATTCTCTAATGTACGAATATGAGATTTGATGTTTGAATATACATGAGTATTTATGAAATTGGGTTATAATTTATGAGTCGAAATAATTTCAGATACCGGCGATTTAGATTTAAGGCTATAAAATGTTTAAAAGTAGTTAGAGAATATATTTAGAAGAAAATATTGGGTAAAAGTCTCATCGCATTAGGAAAAATATTATTATGGCCGAAACGAGAGTAAAATTTTAAATAAAGAAGTATAAAATATGATTAATTAAAAAGACAATAAAAAGATCAATTTCCATATTGTGACGGAGTAAGAATACAATTTACCACCCAAATCTTATCCGTGGGTGATCGTAAGTGACGACAAGGGATATAAAACGCATATAGCATTTATGCAAGAGAAATTTCGAAACAAAACCCTATACCAACACTGACCAGCGTGGTATATATAGTAGGTCAATTTTCCTCTCATTATAGATGAGACTCGAAGCCCAGCAATGGGACATATATGAACTAAGATTTTTCATCATCATCATCATCATCAGATGATAAAAAGACTGAAACTAGTTAGTATCTATACAAATTGATTAGGTATATTTTTTTAATGGTGTAAGCATGTTCATATTTCAGATATGAATTTAAATCGAATATCAAATAATTTTAGTATCTGGTAGTTTGATTCGATGTCTTAATATCTTTATTACAATAAAAGAAATTCTTTTCGCATAATAATTTACGTTGGTTCTCCGGTGATCTCGGACCAACTAAGATCAATATTTTCTTGTACCTAAGCTTAGGCCTGCTACCGCCATCGGTATGCTACGCCTCTGCAGAAAAATTATACTGTAGATAGTTTAATACATTACGCAACAAAATATTGTATATAAACTACAAGACTGTATAAACTTAATTAAAATGTAACTAAATAATCAACGTTAACATTGTCAGAGTAATTGAAAAGGGTGTAGACTACCTTTAATCAGAAAAATGACGACGCCTGAGTCTTAGAAAGTAACTTTTATAATACCTACGTTCACCTAAAAACCCGGCTTATTACAAAAAATAATTGGGGTATATATCAATATAGAGTATAGGAAAAGTTAAATGGACTACTGTATTTCACAAGAAAATCTACCATTACGAAAAAATACCTGTGACTAGAATAATGAAAAATATAGTTATAAATAAATCAAGTTAAATCTATTTCTTTATTACATTACGAAATTGTTTCCATCTTGCCGTAGATTAAAAAATTAAACAAACATGGGTAAGTTTCATTTCATGCTCTTCGCTGGCTAAGGTCACAGCATAAATGATGGAACGCATCTTTTCGGTGAAGGCTAAAATATATTTTACCTTTGAACTGCTGCCTCTCTATATTCGACAAAACATATATGTACATAATTACGTATATTTAAAATTGGCTCATACTAATGTGATTAGTATCGAGACTTCTGATTTCTATACGTTTCTATATATTATGCTAATTTCTTATAATACTTTTTTATCTTTTACCCTAGCTATACAGGTATAATATCAGTGTCTGTAAAAGAGGCTGTTTGTATATATGCAACGCTAAACTCGGCAACTGCTTGACCATTTTTATGACCATTATGAAAATTGGTATGTATATGTATTTTTTTACAAAGAAGGTTTATATGCTATCCACATAGATGTAACTCACCACCAAAACAAAAACAAGCCAACGGGCTGGGTTTGCTTTTTTTATTACTTAAGGTGGCAAACGAGCAAACAGCACACTTGATGGTAAGTGTTAATGCCACCCATGGACCTTTGCAATACCAAGGGTATAGCTAGGCCGTTGCCTACCATTACAAACTCCAAACCCACCCAGTTGGGTTTCCAGCTCTCTCGCTCACCGAACGAAGCGCAATAGCACATTACCATTACTCAGACGTCGATCTTCTGCGAGAGTGTGGTACTACCTCGGACCAACTGGCCTGCGGCTGTAGACAGATAACTGTCAACAGCGTGGTCCTACCACCTACGAAACTACTTGCCAGTATTAAACGATTTTAGGGTGATGACGGAGTAAGAATACAATTCACTACTCTCCCTATTCTGCCTGTGGGTGTTGTAAAGGACGACTAAGAGATATAATATACATAAAACATCTATGTAAGAGGAGGAAAACTTGAAATAATATCTTATACCAACACGTATGATCAGCGTGGTTTAGTAGGTCAATTGACATTCCCAGATCATGACTCTTTTTTTTTTTTTTTTTTTTACCGCAGGGTGGACCATGGATGTGGTCGCGCCCCGACAAATCCACCCGGGGCAACAAAAGAGGCGGCGCGCAACCCCATGGACCCACCCTGCAAACACCTCTTTTTGCCGTGCGAGCGGGCCACCGGTACCCGATCTTTGTCTTCGGTGCAGATGATGACCCTGAGATGATGACTATACTATTAATTTTATTGATTCACGTGAATATTTTAAAATTAAAAATAGATTAAACTTAAAAATATATTTAGGGAAATATCAATGGAGTTCTGATAAAAATAATATTTATGTGAAACAGTAGAGCAGATGCCAAAACAAACATTTCGATGGTGAATTTATCCAAACTATGCTTCTTATTGTTTTGATGATCTATTTTATGGGTTCACTGGAAAGTATAATATATTCTGTACAACAATACAATATTAAAACATATGCTTCATCCATAAAATTCATTAGCTCTTTGGAATTGGACATTAATATATACATGTCATTGTATTTCTCAAGAGAACGATATGTTGCAGTTCTGTGCTGTTTGCATCTAACAATTGTCTCTAAGTATGTATGATTCATTACTTTATTATTTTATATTGTGGATATTCGTCCTATATTTTGTCATATTATACATGGATTTTACTTGAAAACTTTTGTTACTCAATAGGAGTGGGTTTGTCGAGCAATGTGACGATAGATCATTGGCAGCTTAGTGAGCTAATTATCTTGAGTTATATCAGTTATTTCTGGTTATTTATGATTATATACATTCCAGATTTTATATCGTTTAAAATCCAGAATATAGTCCTTTTTATAACGCATTCGACTCTCTTTAAGGAAGTTTCTTTGCTATCTTATGCAATTGATATTTCAAAACTATATCATCATTGTAGTAGTAATATACTACAAACAATTACTACCAGCTAAGATCTACGATAAAATACTTTTCCTACTATCTTTATTTTTCTTCTTTTTTATGTACTACGGAATAAATCAAAGAGAAAATCTTCCTAAGTTCAGATGGGATACATTCGTCTATTAACCTCTTTACAAAATTTTCTGTTACCGTTTATTCTAAGTAATAATCACGATACGATTGGTATGATGAAACAATTTATAACAATTAATCATTTTAAATTTGATTATTATAGAGTATATATTCGTCATCATCATCTCAGCTTATATATGTCCCACTGTTGGTCTCAAGCGTCCTCCATAATGGGAGGGAAATTGACTTATATACCACGCTGGTCAGATGTGTTGGTCTAGGGTTTTATATCGAGTTTTTCTTCTCTTGCCTAGATGTTATCTGCATATTTTATCCCTTAGTCGTCTTTCACCCACAAGTAAAATAGGGGTTATTGAATTGTATTCTTACTCCGTCACCATACGGAAAAATTTAGAAATGTAAATTATATATTTGAAAATCAGAGAATCGCTTTATTTTATTGACTCCGTATGCATTAATCTCTTATATAATCATAATATATTAACAATAACATACACTCATTTGCAAAAAAAACGGGCACCTAAGCAATGAACCATTTCAAATGTTAATATTTCTTTGTTTGATAATTATAGGTAGTTTTATCCACACAATTTGGTAAATTAATAAGAAAATAATCGTTTTCATCAGTATTTCATAAAATTTAGATACAATTTATGGGAAATAATGCTAAACCTCGCTAGTAGTGTATATTCGCTAGTAGTGCATATGCTCATGAAGTAAAAATAAAAAAGTTTTTTTGTTTGTTTTTCTTTAATAAAGTAAAAGCAGATAAATGTTTAGTATCGAGTGTGACCCCCTCTAGCTAAAATCACAGCTTGAATTCGTCTGGGCATGCTAGCGAGTATATCCCGGATACTTGCTTGCGGAATACGTTCCCACTCCGCAGTAATCACATTCTTCAGCTCTCTGATGGTCTGCGGAGCCGGGTGTACTGATCTCACACGCCGTTTCAGAACGTCCCAGACATGCTCTATGGGATTGAGGTCGGGACTTCGAGCTGGCCAATCCAAACGACGAATGCCGACCTCTTGCACATACGCATTAACATCGCGGGATCGGTGGGCGCGAGCATTGTCGTCCATAAAAATCGAGTCTTCACCTAGAGCGGCCAATGCGGGCTGTGCATGAGAAATTAGAACTTCCGATATGATGCCCAGTCAGTGAGCCGTTTTCAATGAAGACTAACTCTGTACGATCCATTGAATTTATTCCTGCCCAAAACATAACAGAGCCCCCACCATAAGGTGTGATTTCTTCGAAACATGCCTCTGCAAAGCGTTCTCCTTGTCTTCTTAGCACTCGCCGACGTCGATCTTCACCGAACAGAGATATCCTGGCTTCATCAGAGAACAAAACCCTATTCCAATCGTCTTGAGTCCATGATTCACAATTTCTAGCGAACCTAAGCCTGTGAACTCTGTGCTCACGGAGTAATTTGGGGCCGCGGGCCGGGCGGTGACTGCGTATATTGGCAGCGAGAAGCCTCCTCCTGACCGTCCATAGACTAATATGCACATTTCTTACTTCTTGGAGGTTGTTCTTAAGATCCACATACGAAGATTTGCGATTTCTCAATGCGCGACTCACAAGAAAACGATCATCCCGTGGTTGGGTACATGGTTTTCTTCCAGAACCAGGCCTTCTCTCGACGGAACCAGTCTCCTGATATCGCTGCCAGGTCCTTTGGACTGTCGAGCGACTAACATTTAGCCTCCTAGCCACGAAACATTGGCTGCAACCCTCTTCAAGCAGCGCGATAATTTTGGTAGCTTTTACCACTTTATCTACCATTTTTGATACAGCCAAACAGCATTAAATAAAGCTTTGACAGTCAAGGATATGAAATTAATCGATAAAAATTGAATAAAAGTTATGAAAGTCGATGTTAACTTCTGGAACTTCGCGCCAAAAATGTAGGATAAAAAGGGGTTTTCTGTAAAAATGAACATCAAATGAAAAATTGAATTTAGAACGTACTTTTTTAAATACCACAGCATTTTTAAAACCGGCCAGTAACGTGTACAAACGATTGAAACCTTTTTGGTATTGTATCTTTTTAAATATGAATGAAAATCAAAACCGCCCGTTTTTTTTGCAAATGAGTTTATTAATAATTATACATTATAATTTTGCCGCTATTAATGACTTACGTATTATCAACTATCTTCTACATTATTATCAGCGAAGGGTTAACAGAGCATGAACTTTGTTATCAAAACGCGATCTTGATGTCAAAGTAAGGTACTGTATACCTTTATCAAAGTAAAATATGAATTGTTTTTATATAGAAATTAAAGACATTTATTCTACATCGTGTTATTACATTACTTAAAATATTATTTTTATATGTAAACAACATCTTTCTTTTTTATAGGCAAAGGAGTATGAACAGTGAACATGTAGTAACAGTTTTGACTAAGATTTCAGATCGGTTATCCCATTCAATGTTCCTTCATTATCATGCTGTTTTTATCTCAATTATTTGGGATTGCAAAAGTTAGCTTTTGTTTTATGACCGTGACCTTGACGTCAACTCTCCTTGGGAATGTAATTGTTTACTAGACTGCATCAGATGGAGTTCACCTAGGTCGATGTTAAGCTCTTAGTCTTTTACGTCACCCACGAGGAAAGTAAGGGTTGGTAGTATACGTAGCCGTTACACGTACAGTTTAATGGTCCTTAGAAAGGATATATTGGGCTTTAACCAGATATGCTCTTAAAAGACTCTATTCTTCTTAACATATCACTCGTACATTACATATAATAGGCCGACTCTAGCTAAACTTCCTCACTTGCATACTACTAGTCTCATGGCTTATTGACCTACTATCAGTAAAGATAGATGTATCACTCTTCTTCTTGCCATTATAGAGATGAAAGCTTCAAATTTCAAAATAAAAAATAGGGGTTTGCTTCACTTGAGAACGACAGAACCGATTTGAGTCAAACGTTTGAATGCATGTAAAATTTTCTAATAAAACCCTCGTGAAAAATAACGAGTGGGCTTACTACTTGAGTTTGTTTTGGTAAATTATAAATATTTTTCTATGTAATTGAGTATGAACTCTAAACTATAAATCGTGTTTCGACCGACTGATTAGGCGTAATTCCTTTTTATTTGTTGATATAGAGTAATTCTACTGAAATTTAAAGAAACGAAGAATTGTTACAATTGTAAAATATAGTTAGAATATATTGCTATACTTCAAAGAAAATTCCCAAAACGAAGTCATTGAAATTTAAACAGGGTAGCTTTAGGCGGTTTAGCTAACAAATGTTAGCTTACTTAACCCGTTAATCGCGCTAATAAATATAAAATATGACTAATAGATGATAATTCTTATGTCCCTCTACCACTCGTAAAGTAACGTTTTCTAGAAGTAATTTAAAGATATATGCAAATATTGTATATACGTAAATGTACATATATATAACAAATATGAACAGGGCCAACCGTTTGTGAGATGGCCTTCATAAAGATAAAACAGCTGTTTTAAACTGTCAGGTATTACCTGTTTATTAACTTAAATCAGCGAACAAGTTAACGATACTATTACATAATTACTAAAATTACGTTACTAGGCAACAATATATAAGTTAAAATTATTGTTCGATTCAAGCCGATTGATAGCTGTGTGGTAGCGGTTTCGAATAATACATATGGTTGGTATTCTTTGCTCGTGGATGTCGTAAGAGACGACTAAGAACCTTATAACGACCTGGGCCAACTCCATCTGATGCCGTTTGGTCAACAAATACATTTCCAAGGAGGATTGACGTCTGGCAGACGACCGGTAATAAAACTTTTGCCAGTAACTTCTACAATATGTCTTATAAAAGAAGAGTACATATTGTATCGACCCCAAGTAATTGGGATAAGAGTAGGAGAATGATGATTCAAGCCGATTGATAAAATGAATATATATTTAAATTGTAGCCTTTGTTGTAAGTTCAGTAGCGTGAGCATTTAATTAACTGCGAACTGTCTAGTGTTTAAATCCTGAGTGTTACAAGTGTTAATGAGATTTTTTTGTTTTACAGATTTTTGCTTAAAGCTATTTTCCATAGGTTTTTTAATCCATTTAGGTTTGGAACTGAGACGCTTATTGAATATAAATAGATTTAGAATTAATCTTATTAAAATGATTGAGATAGAGAGAGAAGAGAAAGCAAGTCAGAGAATATGTGTTTTTAAATTCATGGTTAATTTGGCAGGTTAATGAGGTAATTAGTACATGAGTGGTGTAGTGCCGTACTACTAGTTTCACAAAAATAAAGTTTCTAGATAGTCACCACACGCAAGATGAAAAGCAGCAAGATTGCAGTATACAGAATGTTACTGGATATATAGGATTGACTTATTTCGTTGAACTATAAAGACAACTTAATTATTTAACAAATAAGTGAACAACATGACGTGTAATTCATTTTTGAGAGCTCTCTCATCAAATAATTAGAAACCATTAGACCATGAAAGTTTATAGCAACATGAAAGGTTGTTTGATATTTTTTTACCTGTGATATAACCTTGTAACAACTGTATTTTTTCTAAGGTTGTGTAGACTAAAAGTTGTCAAGATAAATTCCATCGTGCGCGATAAGATACTTACGATTAAGCTACTCTCATCATTACTTCAGAAAAGACCAAGTTTTGATGGCAGAATATTTTGAGATGAACAGACACTCGGTAACTAAAAGTTAAAAGGGACACAAAATAGAGACTAATCTAGAACATTTGAATTAAATCTTTTTTTTTACTACCACATTTCGTTTTTTTTTATTATTTGGCTTTCTTTTATGTCTGTCCGGGTGGAATTTTGTAATTGATTTTAAACTAATTTTTTGATGAAATAGATACTTGAAATTTGGACCATAGCACAGAAGTAGATGATAATGCATCACAATTTGAAAAAAAAAGAATATGAAAATGTTAAGTACATAATTAAAAAAAATTAAGTAATTAAAATCAAATCCAGAATTTCATACACATTACTCTAAAAAGCAGAAAATAATAATATAATAAAAAAAAAAACATATCCAATGTTTTTATAATGGACTAAAGAGTGTAAAACTATATCTCTCACTATTGGAAACTAAAAATATGGGGCGCATTGTCAATTATCTGCTGCGTGCGTCCTATGTTTTTCGTTTATAATCTTTCTTTCTTATTTTTAGTCTATATATTTCGATTTTTGTTTAATTGTCCTTCATAAGAGGGTAATTCAGTTACTATTATAATATGCTGTCCAAAACGTATGTCGTTGTTCGATCCTGTTCTTGTGATATTATTCACTTATATATTTGAAAGGGACGCTTGTAAATACTTCGGACAAGAAAATATTTTTTGCATATTATTATATTCATACTATATAGACGATTGGACTGATATTTTAATACAATTGGTTTATTGCTGATCCTCATCTGTAGAAAGGATGAGAATAATGATTATAATATATCGCCCACTTCTTACTATTTTGTTGAAATCTGATGTTGATTCTAAGAAATCAGCATAATAATGGACAGCAGTACTTTTGTGAGAACCTTATAGGACTACCATTGTAGTTGGTCATTATCAAGTTGTCTGTTAAGTGTGATAATTGTAGATTATCCCTCATTTATTATATTTATTAGTAGAGGTCAATAATATGATGAATAGTTTTATAATAATTTGCTGTCATTGGAGAGCAACAAGAGAAGTAACAAGAATATATTATAGAATACAAAAAATAGGATACGCTAAAACTTTAAATCTAATATAAGAAGTACCTAAAATATACAACGGCACATACTCAAAGGAGTGTCATATATAATCCGCAAAGAAAGAAAAAAAGAGGGATATAGAAAATCTGTAGATGCGTAGATAAAGATAGATTAAATTAGATTTAGATAAAGTGCTGAAAGGAAAAGTTCACGGTAATCATAAACAATTTGGGCCACAAAGCAGTGGAGCTACCGTTCATAAACGCAATATACAAGCTTGTCAGACAATCAAATTTTATCTCTCAGTGTAAGATCAAGGCGAAACATAATTATGTTGGAGTATTATCAGTAGAGTGAGCATGCGATTTGCTGATGTGATGACAATATAAGCGGTCGCTAGCAGCGTTTTAAGTATTGTCACACGGAACGAAAGCTATCAGTCAAATTCTTCACGACTGTCAAATAATTTGCAACATAATAAATACTTTGCGAACGTACGATAATGTACGACTTCTTGGTCTGGGAGCTAGTAAACCTTTTAGAATAACCTTATATATTTTTATATCATTTAGAATGTATAAATTTAGTAGGTATGAAAGAGAGTATTGATGTAAAGATGCAAAAGGGAATGCTCCGATGGTTCGGACATGTGGAAAGAATGCCGCACGAACGTCTGGTTAAGAAGATATACAATGCGAAAGTGGAAGGATGTAGGTACCGAGGGAGACCGAGACTCACCTACTTAGACCAGATTGGTCATGTACTGAAGGAAGGTGGAGTCAAGAGTCTCCGAAACCGGCGAGCGTGTATGAAGAGAATTATGAATGTTGAGGAAGCGAGTGAAGTATGCAAGGATAGAGTTCTTCGTTTCGTTTCTCTCTGCCTACCCTGCAAGGAATATGGCGTGATGATATTTATGTATGTATGTACCATTTAGAAAAATTGCAGACATTTAAACTAATTCCTTTTTCCGTGTGGTGACGGAGTAAGAATACAATTCACCACCCCCTATTTTACCCATGGATGATTGTAAGAGACGACTAAGGGATATATAATGTATATAACATCTATGTAAAAGAAGGAAAACTTGAAACAAAACCCTATACGACACGTTTGACCAGCGCGGTATAGTAGGTTAATTTTCCTCCCATTACGGAGGAGGCCCGAGCCCAGTGAACTCTAATTCTATGTCTCGTCTAGCCCTAGAAGAATGTAGTTAGTAGTAATTAGTAGCTTTCTTCATTTGGAGCAGGACCTTGCTCAACAGTACGATGTTTATAAGTTGAGAAGAAGAAATTATTCAATTAAGGAAGAAATACTCAAAGTATGAGAATTCCGTCTTACAATACTGTAAAAGCCAAATTATATACATATATACACACACATATATGTATATATATACACTCATTTGCAAAAAAAATGGGCACCTAAGCAATGAACCATTTCAAATGTTAATATTTCTTTGTTTGATAATTATAGGTAGTTTTATCCACACAATTTGGTAAATTAATAAGAAAATAATCGTTTTCATCAGTATTTCATAAAATTTAGATACAATTTATGGGAAATAATGCTAAACCTCGCTAGTAGTGTATATTCGCTAGTAGTGCATATGCTCATGAAGTAAAAATAAAAAAGTTTTTTTGTTTGTTTTTCTTTAATAAAGTAAAAGCAGATAAATGTTTAGTATCGAGTGTGACCCCCTCTAGCTAAAATCACAGCTTGAATTCGTCTGGGCATGCTAGCGAGTATATCCCGGATACTTGCTTGCGGAATACGTTCCCACTCCGCAGTAATCACATTCTTCAGCTCTCTGATGGTCTGCGGAGCCGGGTGTACTGATCTCACACGCCGTTTCAGAACGTCCCAGACATGCTCTATGGGATTGAGGTCGGGACTTCGAGCTGGCCCATCCAAACGACGAATGCCGACCTCTTGCACATACGCATTAACATCGCGGGATCGGTGGGCGCGAGCATTGTCGTCCATAAAAATCGAGTCTTCACCTAGAGCGGCCAATGCGGGTTGTGCATGAGAAATTAGAACTTCCGTTATGTATCGATGCCCAGTCAGTGAGCCGTTTTCAATGAAGACTAACTCTGTACGATCCATTGAATTTATTCCTGCCCAAAACATAACAGAGCCCCCACCATAAGGTGTGATTTCTTCGAAACATGCCTCTGCAAAGCGTTCTCCTTGTCTTCTTAGCACTCGCCGACGTCGATCTTCACCGAACAGAGATATCCTGGCTTCATCAGAGAACAAAACCCTATTCCAATCGTCTTGAGTCCATGATTCACAATTTCTAGCGAGCCTAAGCCTGTGAACTCTGTGCTCACGGAGTAATTTGGGGCCGCGGGCCGGGCGGTGACTGCGTATATTGGCAGCGAGAAGCCTCCTCCTGACCGTCCATAGACTAATATGCACATTTCTTACTTCTTGGAGGTTGTTCTTAAGATCCACATACGAAGATTTGCGATTTCTCAATGCACGACTCACAAGAAAACGATCATCCCGTGGTTGGGTACATGGTTTTCTTCCAGAACCAGGCCTTCTCTCGACGGAACCAGTCTCCTGATATCGCTGCCAGGTCCTTTGGACTGTCGAGCGACTAACATTTAGCCTCCTAGCCACGAAACATTGGCTGCAACCCTCTTCAAGCAGCGTGATAATTTTGGTAGCTTTTACCACTTTATCTACCATTTTTGATACAGCCAAACAGCATTAAATAAAGCTTTGACAGTCAAGGATATGAAATTAATCGATAAAAATTGAATAAAAGTTATGAAAGTCGATGTTAACTTCTGGAACTTCGCGCCAAAAATGTAGGATAAAAAGGGGTTTTCTGTAAAAATGAACATCAAATGAAAAATTGAATTTAGAACGTACTTTTTTAAATACCACAGCATTTTTAAAACCGGCCAGTAACGTGTACAAACGATTGAAACCTTTTTGGTATTGTATCTTTTTAAATATGAATGAAAATCAAAACCACCCGTTTTTTTTGCAAATGAGTTTATATATATATATATACTTATACGACATCCGGGTGAGAGTAGCGAGAAAAATATTTTATTCTTAGTCCGTCACTACAAACATAAAATAGATTAATATCAATAAGCACACGTTGGACTTTTTAATTGTCATGTTTGATTAATTTTATGTACCTATATAAGTATGCGGTCCACGTTGGGATTATGAGAATAGAATAAATGTTTTATACTTTATACAAAATTCATAGCTGCAGTTATATTGTCTGATTTATTTTATAATACCAGTTAGTCCTTTAATAGTTATACATTTTAAAACACACAACTAATTTATATAAATCTACCTATCAGTCTCTTGACGTTCCGACGTAGGTCTTTTTAGGAGATCATAATCGCCACGCTTGGCAGAAAGGTGTACGTTCTAAGTGGGTATTTTAAGTTACTTATGAAAGAGTTACCGCTCATTCTCTTGCTGATCCATCATTTTATGACTTCCCTTGCAAGGTAAGGGGGTAGTGATATTCATTCATGCCTATGGACGTCCACTGTTGGACATAGGGTTCTCAATATAACGGGAATATTGCTATAACCGCCACGCTTAGCAGGGGAATTGGTGATCATATTTAAATACTTGCCCAGGAGAATGCTACTGCCCGTCCTCCTAGTAATATCGCAAGACAATTTATGAAAAAATATAGGCTCGTATTACGTTGAGTTCTTAACCTGCTATTCTATGGTAATGATAAGTTATAATCTCACTCCATCACCACGCAGGAAATATGAGTAACTTACTATTTGTAAATTAATCTATGCTTCTTCATCTCAACTCTTATACGTCCTACTTCTGGCCTCGAGTCTTCTTTATAATAGGAGAGAAATTACTCTATTATAATCACGCTGATCAAACGGTTAGTAGGTATAGAGTTTTATTTCAATTTTTCTTTCTCTTGAATACATAGATGTTATATCCGTATTCCTTAGTTGCTTATGACGCTCACGGGTAAAATAGAGGATGGTTAATTCTATTCTTACTTTATTCTGTTTCTTAGCTAGCAAAAAATAAAATAATTACAATATATTAAGATTTAGATGCATGTCAATAATATATATCTAAGTATTAGTAGCAGTAGGTCATACTATTGAGAATTTTCTGCCTAAAACTGTAGTACTCTCGCAGAAATTCAGCATCTGAGCAGTAGCAATGTGCTGTTGCACTTCGTTCCGTAAGCGAAATTGCCGGCAACCTAAATTTATGAGTAGGTTTTAATTGGTAGGCATACGCCTAGCTGTATCGCTGTGTGGTAGCGGCAACGGATACTACCACCCCTTACTTTGCTCGTGGATGTCGTAAAAGACGACTAAGAGTCTTATAACGATCTGGGCCAACTCCACCTGATGCTGTTTGGTCAACAATTACATTCTCAAGGAGGGTTGACGTCTGGCAGGCGACCGGTCATAAACCTATTGCCAACAACATTTACCATATGTACTATGAAAGAACAGTATATATTATATTGACCCCAAGCAATTGGGATAAGAGTAGGAGAATGATGATGAGGCCTAATTGTAGCCTTGGTATTGCAAAGGTCCTTGAACGGCAGTAACAATTATCATCAAGTGTGCTGCTTGCTAATTTGCACAATAAGCAATTTAAAAATACATGTTCATTTTCATGTTTGTCCTGAGAGTAATATTGACTTCAGAAATATATGTTTAATTAGCCATTTATGTAATTTATCCTATCATAAGTTGATTTGTATTTATATAGCTTCAGTTTCCGCTTCCTTAAGGAAAAATATTTAATCTTTATATTCCGCAATCGGCAAATTAAATGATAGATACTACATGTTAACCATATAATAGGAGCACAGCAGTGACTACCAAAATGGTATAGTCGTTAATTTTTTTATTCGTATGAAGTCTCTGTTTAAGACGAAGAGAAACGGTAAAATATCGCCTAGACTCGTTTTTTATCATTGAAGTCAAGAACTCGATATTGGTGGTCCGATCAAATGGAGATAGTGACGGTATAGTAACTTATGGGATTGAACGCCTTCCGTTCCGTCGTCCCGGGCTGTATGAGCCGAGTGTGACAGGGACTGTCCCAAAAAAAAGCATTAGTTCTGTTTGTTAGAAGGTTATAAATTAAGTACTGTTACTTTCATTTCGTGTATTGACGGAGTAAGAATACAATTGATCAGCCCCTATCTTATAATTGGGTGTCTTAAAAGACGACTATAATTGGGTGTCTTAAATGATATAATGTGCATATAAGAAAGAGAACATTCAAAATAAAACTCTATATCCACCCGTCTGATTAGCGTCATATAGCAGATCAATTTTCTTCCTTCTTTGGAGGGGATTGGTGCACAGCAGGGGAACATATATGAGATGAACTTTTCATAATCTAAATATTTCTGTGAAGTGTATTTTGCATGGAAAAACATGCCACAAATATGTGGCATGTATATATGCACAAAATATTTAATTTAAATATAGGTACATTTGTATAGCATTCTTCCGTGTAACGCCAAAGTATAACTCCCTACTACTTCCTTTTCTATAAGTATCACAAAAAATGTTAGAGGACTACCTCTTTTATTTTTTTAGTTGGAGTTGTCTTACTCCTGCAGTGATTTAATCTACACAGATTAAGTCACTGTAGGAGTAAGATAACTTCAAACAAAAAATAATCGAACTGATCTTTTGAACATCGTGTATGCTTAAATAATTTCCGTTCGAGATGTGAAGGAGATTCGTGCTACGACATAATTTTTTTTTAAATATTGTCTTTACCATGCACCATACTAAGGGATAAATTTTTACTCACGGGGAATTTATAAATATAAAATTAATGAACCTTAATTACACCCAGACTGAGAACAATTATCTTGAGATCGTACAAAGCATTGAAGAAGAAAAATTGTTTGCCAGTATCTTTAGATCGGTACTTTACCATTGCCGTGTGGGCTACCACACCGCTAGCCGCTAGGCTACGAATACTACCAATCCTTACTTTGCTCGTGGATGTCGTAAAAGACGACTAAGAGTCTTATAACAACCTAGGCCAACTCCATCAGATGCCGTTTGGTCAACAATTATATTCTCAAGGAGGGTTGACGTCTGGCAATCGGCCGGTCATAAAACTATTGCCAATAACTTTTACAATATGTATTATAAAAGAGGAGTACATATTGTATCGATGCCAAGTAATTAGGATAAGATTAGGAGAATAATGATGATAACTTTACCATCTGTATAATGTATATGTAAATGAAAATAAATACAATTCTCATTTAAAAAGGGGCGGATAGAGTGTCAAGGACGAGAATAGAGACGTTTTTTTAAAGGCCGTTTACTGTACATAATCTTAGATACCGTATAATTATTATACATAATTTTATTTTATATCTTAGCTAATTTTGATTAAATTTACCTAACATTATCATCAACACCAGCGGGTTGCACGAAGTAGAGAATTAATTACCTATTAATATGCCTAAAAGGCCTTTTATTAATAAAATAAACAATAAAGCTTAAAATTTTCACTTGGTATCCATATTATCCCTGGTAATACGGTTAATTAGTTTCCTATTCCAAAACGTATGCGATTTCGATAGCATAAGTCGTTTAATGGAAGGTTCGTGATGCTGAAAGCTGCTAAGTTTGCAGAACTAGTCTACTATAGCATGCAAAATTCTGTCCTGTTTTTATTTTTTACTTTTTTTTTAACTTATTCGGGAAAGGATTATAAAACTAGTCGTAGGCCTTTGTTGATTATATATTATTAATTATATGAAGACTAAAATAAATTATGTTCTCTATTAGCCAATAAACTCTATTTCTTCACAGGACATTTTAATTAACCTCCTGTTATTCATGGAAACAATTATCGGTGTCGATTTAAAGGAGAATGAAGGGAAGGGTTTACTTTAAGCTGTTTAAAGCTTAAATTATAATAGAAACTCCTAAAGAATTAGGATTCAAACTAAGAAAATAATGGACGTTTTATGAATATATATTTTTTGTGTAGTGACGGGGTAAGAATACAATTCACTAATCCGTTTCTTGTCTGTGAAAGTCGTAAAATACGATTAAGGGATATGAAATGCAGATAGCATCTATACAAGAGAAGGAAAACTCAAATTTAGCGTGGTATAATATGCCAATTTCGTTTTCTGTTATGGAGGAGATTTGAGCTCTCTAGTGTGAATGTGAGCTGAAATGATGATGACGAATAGACAAACGTAGAAAAGATGTAAAAGTTATAGCCTATTGTATCACTATATTGACTTTAGATAATTGTACTGCCATAAGCTTAATTATGTAGTAGTAGGTCTTATCATCATCATCATCTTGCTCTTATCCCAATTACTTGGGGTCGACGCAATATGTCATCCTCCTCCATACAGAGGACTGTGTGTAAGATAGGAATAAGACGTCATCTCTGCAGTCACTCGCTGTCTATCCATGTCATGCCTCATGCAGTCCATCCATCTTTTCTTTGGTCTTCCTTTACCCCTAAAGCCTTCAATATTCATATTTAAAACTTTCCTCACAACATTACTTTCATCCCGTCTCATCACATGTCCATACCATTTCTATACTTACGAAATACTAATATAGAATATAATAAAAGAGGTGTTATTTCTCACAATATAAATATAGGTTTTGTATCTACGAAATATCCAAAACTGTTAACATTGTTGATTGCAGATTGGAAAACTGTGACAGAACTAGGCGCTAAAGGTCAACGATAAGACTTTTAGAAACCCATTTCCTCTGAAAACTTCCTACACAATAGATTTGCTATACTTGCCTACGTTATTTGGTACGTATTAAGCCTTTGTTTCGTCCAGTATTGATGCTTAACTGCCTGTGGGTTTCTAGTACCCAATGAATCGATTAATTGCTATCGAATTCGAACGTTGGCCGGTGTAAACGGCAATTGCCACTATTAAAATGTTGTTTGCTCACAGTTTAATTAAATATTTATATAAATAGTTTGCATAACTATAGTTTAGTTATATTTGTTGACATTTTATATTTAATTGACGATTTAATGACAGTATTATCTTTTTAATGAAAAAAAATATTTTTCGTAAAAATTGTCAGTAATATAATTGTTTTGTAGAAATTAGGGGCCATTCATAAATTATGTAAGGCATTTTTTGACTGAATATTATAACTTCTTACTATAAGCAGATGTGCGTTAGTGAACCTGACACTAAGTGAGATTTTAAATTAAAAATTACTAATTTTAGTCAAAACTGTGATAATGTTATTGCAGTGAGTTAATGATACTTATAGTAAAAAGATTGTAATAAAAGATATTTTCAGAATAAACGGTTACATTTCATCAATTCCTTAAATAAATAAATTTCTTAAAAAAATATCTTATTAAGGGGCAGGGGAGAGTAGTGGCAATCTAATGACGTTTTACGATAAGAGGTTGGTCAATTCATTCTTTAAAATCCCTTACGTGATTTATGAACGGCCCCTTACGCTAACACATAGATGAGTAACAAAAACATTATTCGGCTTGGGTTTAACTGACATAGTGTATCTTAATCCGATTCCGTTTTTATTTCTAACAATATAATACTTTATTGGTTAACAAAAAAGTAAATAGAATAGTTAGCCTTGGATTTTTTCACGCTATACCATAGGGAATAGCTAAGAAAAAAAAAGCGAATTTTGAACACTGTTAAAATAGCTGGATTACGAATAAAATTTTTGAAAGGAATGTAATATCTTTTTATGTACTTCCTGTTTTCTTACATTTGTATATTAGTCATCGACTATTGGTATAACAGTTTACATCTGGAATTGAATTACCATTAAGTGGAATTTTATCTATCCATATGGTAACGGGTCGAGAATACAATGGGTCGGAACTGGCTGAGAGATTATTTAGAAAGAGCCATGGCGCTCTCCTGGGAAAGTTATAACACCAAGTGCGATCGCCAATCTGTATTCGAAACGAGATAATTATAATTATATTTTGTGCCACCACGAGGAGGGTTATATCCAAGAGTTGACGTAAATGAGCAGTTATATGGATGAAAAGCTGAAGTATGTTGTTTTATTTAATTTTAGTCTTAGGAATTAATTTGATTTTAATTATTATTTATTATATGCATCATATATGGTACATCATCATCATCATCATCATCATAGCCCATATATGTCCCACTGTTTGGCTCGGGCCTCTTCCGTAATGGAAGAAAATTAACCTACTATACCACGCCGATCAGACGTGTTGTTGGTATAAGGTTTTGTTTCGAGTTTTCGTTCTCTTGCATTGATGTTATATGCGTTTTATATCCTTTAGTCGTCTCTTACGATCACCCACGGGTAGGATAGGGGGTGATGCATTGTATTCTTACTCTGTCACTACACAGAAAATATATCGTACACTATAGTGTATAGGAAAGTCTTCACGAAGGGCGTCCTTCAGTTAACAGATAAACCGGTCTTTATTATTCCCTAATTTTCTTATTCAGTATTAAATTGAATTCAGTATAAGTATTAATTAATGATTTCTGATGTGTACGCGAATATTACACATTTCAAATAAAACTATATTTACGGATTCTATAGCGTTGTATTTGATAGGGAGGATTGTCCTTTCGTGACTATGTACAGTGTTCGAAACTGCGGGTATTTAATAATCGTATACAATTGTGACAGAAGCCGTAAAAATAGTTTTATTTCAAATAATACTTACTATTTCTTTTCTTTTATTTTTAAAGAAAAAAAAAGACACAGTACCGACCTTAGATACACCTCGCACGAACTGCATTCGCATAGCAATTATGACATTATTCGCATTCGTGGGAGGTCTATGCCTAATAGAGGACTTCAATAGGCTGACTTATGGATGGATGGAATTTGTTTTAAAAGATAATTTCAATATTTATAATACACAAAATGTCTATGTAAGTCCCGCCATGTTAGGGTATAAATCTGCATCGCCACCGAAGTCAAAGATCGGGTAGGTACGGGTGGCCCACTCGCACGGCGAAGAGAGGAGTTTTACGGTGGGTCTATGGGGTCACGCGACGCCTTTCCGTCACCCCGGACCGATTTGGCGGGGCGAGACGTATCCATAGCCCACCAAAAAAAAAAAGAAAAAGTGTATAAATCTGCATTAGAGGTGATTCCAATGTTGAGGTGAGTAAGAAATAGATATCATTAAGTCTGAATAGTTATACTAATATCCGTTTTCACCAACATTTTCTTAGCGATCACTTAAGGAAGAGACCCTTTTTTTGGCGACGGGCTATGGAGTGGTCACGCCCCGCTTATCAGTCTGGGCGACAGAAGAAACGGCGCGCGACCTCATAAACCCGCCCTACATGTAGCTCTCTACGCCGAGCGAGCGGGTCACCGGAACCCGGTCTTTGTCTTCGGTCCGCCCGCCGGTTTACCCTCGCGGGTATCCTCTCGAGTCAAGGAAAATACCCTTAGAATTATTCATCACATGTACCTGTCCCTAACTTAAATTCTATTTCACCAAGACAAACTAATACTTTACTACGAGATTTATAACTACTCAGATATGCATAACTACTTATATCATAACTACTTTCACCGATAAATATCAATTATTATTTTAATAATGTAATAACACATTTAAGTTATAAAAATAACGATGCGTAAGTATATTCTGTAATTATATAATCTTTTCAAACAAAACAAAAATTTATTTACATTCCAGAAATAAACAAAATATTGAACTTGATATTGAAATGAATGTTTTTCCATAACTCAAGTTGGCTACACTGATAGGGCGGTACGTATTATGAAAACTATTCGCGGCAAATACTTTACTATACAATTGTTTGTTATAAAACGAAGAATGAAGTTAGATTACTTGTCAAAATTTTTTTTTGTTGTAAATTTTACTGTAATCGCGAAAATAAAATTAGTAAAATTACCTTTGGCCCTTTTGGCCCACTAAATATTTTTCAAATAAAATAAACCGATGGATACAATTAGTTAATGCCTTCAATGCATCAGGTTTATTTTAAAGGTAAGTTATACTCATGCGAATCAATATTTATAAAAATTTAGTGTGAAAGTTTGTTGCCTCGCATGTGAAGACATGAAATGAGAGTCATTATTAGGGCAATTTTACACATTAATGTTAAAAGTTTTATATATAAGAGTTGAGAATAAAATAGAGTGAATATTTTGGCGATATGTATGCGGATGCTACGGTTGGCGCCGGTGTTGCATGTGGTTTAGTAGACCAACATTCGACAGCGGCGTCCTCCGATGGCATCAGTATGGATGAAGTTGAATGGGCGATAAGTAGTTTGAAAAATGGTAAGGCAGCGGGCATTGATATGGTGTCTGCCGAGATGATCAAGCTTGGTGGCTCCTGTGTCTGGGAGGCGTTCCTGTTGCTCCTCAATTTATGTTGGAGCTCGGGAATGGTTCCCGGGGACTGAAATAGCGCAGTCATCGTGCCTTTGTTTAAAAACAAGGGTTTACGTTATGACTGCGCAAATTACAGAGCCGTAAGCTTGACCAGTTTGGCAGCAAAAGTGTATGGTAAAATTATTGAAAGGAGAATGAGGATAGTGTCCGATGGTTTAGTGTGTGAGACACAAGGAGGTTTCAGGAGTGGAAGGGGATGCATGGATCAAGTGTTCTCTCTGCGCAACATTGTGGAGAAACATCTGGCTCTAGGTCAGAGGGTTTTCTGCAGTTTTGTGAATCTGGAGAGAGCATTTGACACGGTTGTACGAAAGGAACTTTGGGACATTTTACCGGAGTATGGTATTAACGGTAAACTGCTACAGGCTGTGCAGTCCAGTTACATGGGCTGTAGAGCCTGTGTGCGGCTGGATGATGGAATGTCGCCTTGGTTTGACGTCAATATCGGCGTTAAGCAGGGGTGCGTTCTGTCAGCCAGGCTGTTTATCATATATCTGGATAAATGTCTTCAAAGGTTGAACGATATGAATGTGGGAGTCCAGATGGGCGACTCAGTGGTCACTGCTCTGCTATATGCAGATGATGCAGTCCTGCTGGCACAGTCAGCGACTGACCTGTAGACCCTAGTCGACACAATGACAGAAGATTGTAAGAAAAAGGGTCTACGCGTGAATGTGAGCAAAACCAAAATAATGGTCTTTGAAAGAGATGAAACCAGAACTGATGTAAGAAGAACAATAGGTAATGATGTACTAGAGCAAGTGGATGAATTTATATATCTTGGATGTGGATTTAGCCGAGATGGAAGGTACACCACTGATATAGAGCGAAGAGTGAATGCGGGAAATAGAGTGAACGGAGTGTTGGGGCAACTGCTCGGCATCCACCACCTCAGCCAGAAGTCACGTGTAGCAATACATAACGCAGTGCTTGTCCCAACATTACTGTATGGAAGCGAGAGTTGGGTGTGCAGAAAAGAGTATGAAAGTAAAATTAATGCGGTCGAAATGCGATCTCTGCGGAAAATCTGTGGAGTTAGGCTGACCGACCGCATTCATAACGACGACGTAAGAGAGCGAGTAGGTATGAAAGAGAGTATTAGTGTAAAGATGCGAGAGGGAATGCTCCGATGGTTCGGACAGGTGGAAAGAATGCCGAACGAACGTCTGGTTAAGAAGATATACAATGCGAAAGTGGAAGGATGTAGGTACCGGGGGAGACCGAGACTAACCTACCTAGACCAGATCGGTCATGTACTGAAGGAAGGTGGAGTCAAGAGTCTCCGAAACCGGCGAGCGTGTATGAAGAGAATTATGAATGTTGAGGAAGCGAGTGAAGTATGCAAAGATAGAGTTCTCTGGCACTCTGTTCTCTCTGCCTACCCTGCAAGGGATATGGGGTGATGATATGTATGTACATACATACATACATATGTATGAGAATAAAATCTATGAAACCTCCAAATTACTGAAATTTGGCATTTAATATGCTTGATTATTTATAAAAACCCAATTACGAGCGAGAAATGATTGTCACAAGTGGGATTCGAACCCACACCTATTGGAAATCCGTTCCAATTGTGCTGCCACTTACACCACCGTGAACTATTATAGGACATTCAATTCTCGCATCATATTATATTTTCATCCT
Source organism: Lymantria monacha (assembly GCA_905163515.2). Taxonomy (NCBI): domain Eukaryota; kingdom Metazoa; phylum Arthropoda; class Insecta; order Lepidoptera; family Erebidae; genus Lymantria; species Lymantria monacha. Next base: position 11,498,036 of record LR991098.1, on the reverse strand, counting down.
TAAGGACACGTGTGCCATCTACCCGTAATCGGGTCTCTATAAAACCTAATAAGGCATGTTGTATTGTATGTATCAGCATGTTGGGCTACATAAGCGACCAATGAGAATTAGCTGCCTCTAGCTTCTGTACGTTTCTATGTGAATATCGAGATGGATGTGCGAAAACTCCTATAGAAGAAGGTAACTTACCGTACGTAACGTCAATGACGGCAAAGTTGAAGAATGAATCCCTGACGTGATTTGGACATGTGATGAGACAGGGTGAAAGTAAAACGGTGAAGTAAATTTTAAGTATCAATATTGAAGGCTTTAGGGGTAAACATGGATGGATTATGTGAAGTATGCCATGGATAAAAAAGGAATGAATGTTGAGATGACATCTGATAGGGTTGAGTGGAGAAAAAGGATATATTGCATCGAACCAAAGTAATTAGCATAAGAGCAAGGTGATGATGAAGATGTTAAAAGTATTAGGAGTGGGGGAAGATTCAAGAAAATGTGATTATAGAAATTATAACATAGATACAAGGGACATACTAAGATGACATCTGATAATAGTGTTTGGAAATAAGAAGAACATTGCGGTAACTCTAAGTCGTCATCTCAGCTCATATATGTCCCACTGTTGGGCTCGAGCCTCCTCCAATTTTGACCTACTTCTAGTTTACCTGCGGTACAATGCATTTTGTTATATTTCTTTATGGAAAACACTTTAAAATATGTTGTATATTTAAATAATTATTAGCCGATCCTCCTAAGATACTTTACCAAAAGTTTACTTCCGATTGACCAAACGGCATTAGAAGAGACTATGAAATATCTCCAGACACATCCACATAATTAATACTGAATTTCTCAGCTCAGGCAAACCATTGAGCTATACCGAGTATATGCGTCGCATAGATAAACAGAGGTAGTATAAATAATAGAAAATGCAAGCAATGTAATAATAATATAATTCCTTCGATCGTATGACTGATATAATCTTTTGAACGCGATCGCAGCGCTAACTTGTGGTTCATTATAAAATATATTTTTTATTCTAACAATCTGTTCAGCCATTTCGGCGTTCTGTCATATACACACATATTGAAAAATACAAAAATATATTCCAACTGGCCATGTTAACGCTTATATTATTTAAAAATAAATTCGAAATTACCATTAACATCGCAGTTCGACTAATTAAAGTTATAATTATAATAACCAGATTAGTCATTATCATGTTTGTAAAATAATTCGAATTCGAAATGTCAATAATATTTCTGTTTACATAGAATATACACATGATGATTGATTACACATGAAAGATTACATCTTTCAAACTCAAAACCCTCTTTTGGATCTATATTTAACCTTTCACAGTAACTTAGTCTTGAATGATTATAACTGCAAATAAAACAAAATCTTACATTGGTAATATCCGGACTGAGTTCTCGCTGTAAATCTTTCTCAATGTTGCTTTACGCATGGACGAACCCAAGCGCTTAAAAGACCCATATCTGTCAAGTTTTACGCGAAAATATACAACTTCAAGAAAACACAACATGCTTCTTGTGCACTTCAAATAAAACTGGCAGTCTTTATTTATATAATTTTATTCATTTTGTTTTTTATAAACATTGAATATAATAAAATGCCGAGCTGTAAAACCGGTTTCTATTTGCTTTTGTGTTATGTTATAATTATGACGCTACGATATTTTAGATTAACTCGTATCCAAAATAAGGTTATGAAGCAAATAGATTATTAAAAAAATATTTACAAAACAATATATACTGGCAACTAATAACTTAAGAATCGATAATAAAAAAAACATAAAAGTTATAATAAAAAAAAATGGCTGTTCATTTCTTTGTACAGTAATTGATCATTATACATTACGAAAAATGTGTCACAAATGTATTTTACGCATGGTGACAGAGTAAGAAAAAATGTTCACCACTTTATTTTGATGACAAAAGATGTAGAAATCACTACAAGAGAAGTGAAACTCGAGAAGGGAAAACGACTAGCAAGCGTAGGATAGTAAATGTATAGTTTATAGTAGCATTTTCTACCGTGACGAATTATATGACGTCTCTATCAACATATGATATATTGGACAAAGGCATATGAGGGGACAATGCCATAATCGATATATTTGGCAATCTGATTTCTAATTGCAGTTGACGTTGGAAAACATTACAGAAGATACTGGCTATCTATTCTCTTAGTAAACCCTCAGTCGGTTGTAATGATTGCCAACAGAATATATCTATGGGATTAATAAATTTGTCATATTTCATTATAAAATATTATGTAAAATGTTTTAGGTATGTGATTTGTAAAACATCATATCTACATTAATCTTCATACATTTTTATAACTTCTATTATAGTCTTGCGCTTTTATCTCACCGAAGAAGTAGGCGGATGTGTAACATATTTCGTCATAACTATTGTATTACTGTATATAAGTAACAGAGTCTATTATTGTATTAGAACTTAGGACTACGATCAACAATTACATAAACCAACGAGTCACATAGTAGCGCATTATATCGACGAGTATGGCAAATAGACCACTCCAGACACAATTCTATTGTTCCTATGAATGGTTGCGGCATTTGTGGTTAAAATACACTATGCGTTGTTGTACACGGCTTTTGATGGTAGGATGTTTGTGATTTCCACAATGAGTGTTATCATAAACCATTCTCATTGTACAATTTGATCGTACCCCCCTCTAAAGTAAAGGTAAAACGTGGTTGTTCTCGCTAACACATCATTAATGTGCTAAATTTATTTTAATTGAATATTGTTAACACTTATCATAGCTTTTAATTATTCTGTTATTTTACATACCTATTAGTTATTCGAATTTCCTTTGAAGTGAGTATTCCATCATCACAATCTAATCATAGTACTTCAGTTATGTATGTCTGCCTATTTTTTTTCAAAAAAGTAATCAAGTTACTCTTTATAATATCACTATCACGTACCTGCTAGATAAGAGCATTAAAAATTGCTATAACTTTTTCGGAAATCGGTCGACAATATGAATATGTATTTAGTATTTTTTATAAATAAATAAATTGTGATGCTTTGAAATTAGAGTGAAACTTGGATTATATATAGTTTATATAAAACTCTACTGATTCTGAAAGAGGGTTAGCGTCTGACAGGCGGCCGGTCATGAAACTATTGCCAATAACTGCTACAATAATTAGGTACTATGGAAGAAGAGTACATATTGTATCGACCCCAAGTATTTGGGATAAGAGTAGGAGAATGATAATGATAAATGATATAAAACTAGATTGATACAAGGGATACTTTTATTCTGAAATAAATTACTGATCTAGTGGTACGATTCTTATTCCTTTCAAATAAGACATACAACTGGATATGGACGAAATATACAGTACTGAAGCAACGTATTCATCTCAGCTCATATATGTCCCATTCTTAGGCTCGAGCTTCCTCTATAATGGGAGGGAAATTGACCTACTATAACACGATGGTCTGACGTGTTGGTATAGTGTTTCCTTTCGAATTTTCTATCTCTTGCATATATGGCTTATGCATTTTATATCCTTTAGTCGTCTTTTACGATCACCCACGTAAGATATGGAGTGGTGAATAGTATTCTTACTCCGTCACCACACGGAAAACTCACTTCAATCTCTCTTTTTCTTTCTCTTGCATATATGGCTTATGCATTTTATATCCTTTAGTCGTCTTTTACGATCACCCACGTAAGATATGGAGTGGTGAATAGTATTCTTACTCCGTCACCACACGGAAAACTCACTTCAAAGGAAATTCGAATAACTAATAGGTATGTAAAATAATAGAATAATTAAAAGCTATGATAGTGTTAACAATATTCAATTAAAATCAATTTAGCACATCAATAAGTGATGCGTTAGCGAGAAGAACCACGTTTTACCTTTACTTTAGAGGGAGGTACGATCAAATTGTACAATGAGAACGAGAAAGATAAAGTTGACTTGTATTCTTAACCTTTCACCACATGGAAAGCATTGAAGTAAAGCATTAAAATTAATAAACGTATATTAATATATGTTTAAATGATGATTAATTGTTTATATGATCAAAGGCAACGGTCTATATTCATAAAAGCAAAGGTAGCGAAGGTTAAGGTCATGGATTTGGGACAGTGAAGTTGCGAATTCTAAATCAACGTTACACATTTTGAGCAACCGATGTAAATATTTTGGCGTAGACATGATTTTTATATAATGTAGTATATCAGCAATATCATTAACTGCATAGGAGTGATGGTTAAGACTGATCTGGCCGTGCCAAGTTCAATTGCCAAGGAGGTTTCGAGTCTGAGTGTAATTTGTGTTTTATTGTATGTTTTAAAGTCCGTCACAATACAAGCATTTTTGCCTTCGTGTAAAGTGTGTTGTCTATTTAAAAAATCATATGAAAAAAAAAGTATTTTGTTTATTTTGTATCAATGGCGGGTCATTTGCTCTGCATTTATTTTCCTTAGTTAATACATTTTTTTTTTAAATTTCATCCCGGCTATTTCGACTCATTATAGCGTTCAGTGGACAAAATTATCATTAAATTATCATTGTCAAAGAAGTTAATTGTGATATATAATTGATGTGGAAATATATAATAAAAAGATACCTATAATATTACAACATTTAAAATTTCATATATAATAAACAAAAAAAAAATCTTTATCAAAGGATCTGAACAAGATTTTACCAAAAAAACACGTCAATAAACAAATAACTGCAATAGGTAACGCAGCTTAAGTATTAACACAAACTATTGACTTTAAAATCTGTGCTTGTAGATTTAATTGACATTATAAGGGTTAACGGTACTTGGCTGTATTTTGGGGTTCTGCTCAGTATAACTTTAACTAAGTGACAATCATATCTTAATAGTTGTCAAGATGTATATGTCACGAGGCATTCGAAGATTTGTCAAACGATTAGAATGGTATGCGCCGTCTTGTCTACGATCATAAGCGGATGGATGGATGGATAAGATAGACTAGTCATAAATACAGTTTTATCTTTTCTATCACGTATTAATAGAAATTATGTTATTGTTTTATATTAATGTGTATGCAAATTTTGACGTCACTCAAATGTCTAGTTGGAAACAAATAAATGAAAGTATATTAAATAATGAAAGTTTTAAACACACGTACATTTCTTTTAGTAACATACAAATTGTTCCTAAAAGTAACGAATAATTCTTTTGATGAAATTATTATGAAAAATTTAGATTTATTAATGACAACGATTATAGGTATATTATATGGTTGTCAATCTCAATAGAAGATTTCTAATTTGGCGTGGGCGAAATTTAGGTCCGCGTGTGTAGGCGCTATTCGTTGAGTTTTCACGACCCTCAACAACTTTAAAGGTTCAATTTCAATGCAAACTTTTAAGAAATATAAAAAAAAAATGCTAAGTTCTCTAATCCGAATTCTTAAAATAAATTACGTAACCCTTTGAAATTATATGAATATTAAAATATTATTTATATAATTATTTCCGTTTGAAAGAATTTTTTTATCGAGGCTGCCATTATAAAAATTATAATAGTTATGAATCAATTGGTCCTGTGCCTGAATTCAATATTGCCTATAATTGAGAGATTGAACGATTGGAGACTACAGATTATATCAGAAAATAAATTTAATAATAATACGAATGTCATTTGCGGTTGGTCTCTTTTGAGACTGAATGTCGTGACTGAAAAGACGGTTAGGCGGACGTGACAATTAACATGAAGTCTCAAATAGCTACTAGCAATAGCCATTTCCTCTCGCTGTGCCACAATAATATTGGTATTTTTAAAGTTAGAGTACGACGGAACTATAGGATTTTCAATTGCCGTTCTTAAAAAATAAAAACATTGTGTGATATGGCGCCTATAATATTTTGAAAATAAATATTATCAGTCAAAAGAAATCGATATAGAAATTACTTGATTGTATATAGTGAAAAGAACTGGCCCATTATGTATTAGAAATAAGACGCTCATACAGTCAACACATACATATATAATAATGATTTTATTCTGACTATACTTCAACCATGGTAATAGACGATAGTCAAAATAATTATTTGTATCGCACTATTATGTCCGCAGATATAGATGAACTTTCTATACACTTATCTTCATAATCTAATGGGTTGAGAATTTAACATAACCGGTAATAAATCAGGCACAGTATCGACAGCTTTACGTGTTCTTCGAAGCATTGCGAGCATACAATACATTTACGATTAAATACGGACACAGTTTCTTAAGGGCTTTGATTTAAATTCGGACTTCAGACTGAAGATTAAACTCGATACCTCACCATATTGTCATTCCTTAGTTTTACCATTAGACCCTGAACGAACCATATAACATGAGTGTGTTAATTTTAATGTTTAAATTTAAAGTTTTTAACGTAAATAACAGTATAACACTGAAAATAAATACCGTTTTTATCACGATTTTCAGTATAGCGGGTGATAAAATAGATTCGCACCGTTGCTTATTCCTGTATGGCTTAAAATCTGAATGACAGAAATATGTTTTTATTAACATTGCGATTATTCTCGCGTTGATACCGTTACGGTACCAAGGTTTCAACCTTTCAGAATATTGACTGTGTTATTTTTTTTTTCTTACGCCAATTCGTTCCAACGGTAATTAGTCGTCGCATATCTAATGTCACACTAGTATCGTTAATTTGTTTAATAAACATGAATTAAATCGTCATCGTGCTACGTTCACGCCACGTGATCAAGACTTGTAACTAATATTGTTGCAGTGTCAAGAATCAAGTGGTTTGTAAGCTATATGTGATGGTTATTTAATGGAATCGTGGATTATATCAATTATACATGGATCGGGTGAGCAGATATCAAGTAATTGTGTATCACTTTCTTGTGACTCTTAAAGGTAATTAAGATCAGTTTGCAAATAATATACCTACTATTTTACATTGCTGTTCTAGTCTGATATATATTATATGAACTTAAATATCTATGTATATATAGCAAAAGCTTTCCAGGTATATCCGGAAAGGTTTCTGGAGCATTATAATGTTTATGATGATGACTACTTTTATGATTTTTATTTTCATTAATTTTCCATTACTTTAAGTCATTATTAATGTCTAATATGGATTTTGATTCTAATATGTGTTATTTTATAAACTTTTTTAAGGGATTGAATCACAGCAATTCTTTATTTTATTTATAAATAATTTAGTAGGTATGAATAATTTTCTGATTTATTAAAAACGCAAATATCATTAATAAACAATATAAAAAAAATATTTCTATGTATTGTGCTTTTTTGATAAAATAAATTAATATATGAAGAAGATTTTTTACAGATTTTGTTTAGTTTTAATTTTAATTTTATTATCCTGACGTTTCGAATACTTTTGAGCATTTATGCTCACAGGAATCCACATATTTTTTAAACATAGTTTTATTTCATACGTGTAATATTCGCGTAAACGTCAGGAAACGTTATAATAATGAGCAGTCGAAGAATGCCAGCTGTTTAAAATAATATACCTAAACTCATTTTGTTTCAAAGAAATATGCATTATGATGATTTTTTTTTTAAATTTTAAGCAGTACATATTAAATAAATTCACTTTTATGGATATAATTGAGTCCGAAATCACCTGACGTAGTGTAAAATAATAAGCAAAGAGTTATACATCTTAGAATAATATGTTGTTATTCGAAGGTTATACATATTATATATATATATATATATATATATATATATATATTTATATATATATAATATATGCATGACAAGAACAACCCTAATTATGGAGTCATAGATGCTTTGATGCGAATGCCATAATATATGTGATAAAATCCATAAAAATAACTTTATATGCTCTCGCAAACATAAGTATTTATTAATATTTTAATTCAAATTGAAATATATGTGTCTGGTGAATTCTAGTAATAAAATCCAGACGAACGGTGTTGCAATCCTTGTTGGCACCATGAATGACCCGACAGTAACCCAATTCTATACCTATTTATATTGGTTAGTTAAAAAAAAGTTATTTATAAAAATATAGTTATAATATGATTAATTATTTTTGTATGATAATATTATAATAATGTAACATGCGTATGATAACGTCAGTTCAATATATTGCTAAAGCATTAATTATTATTTTAGTGTTATATTATGCATTGTGACGTATTTATTTTAGAAATTGTATTTTCTAAATTTAATTTAGAATGATATTAGCGTGTATATAATTTATAATTATTTGAAATCGCAGCGATTGTTTATTTTACAATATTTACAATTAATCTTCGCTGTTACCTAACAACTGCTTTCGGTGATATTATAATTTTCTATTAAGCTTTCAATTTATTTGTTAGTCCTTCAAAACCCCCAACCCACGATACAAAACTAACCCCAACATATAAACACGGACAACATTTATAAGCATTGACACTGAAATTCAAATTATCTACGAACGTGATAAAATCCCCTTCGCGACATTTTTCTTGCAGCTAACAATTTGGTACACGAAGAAACAATTCCGCCGCTAATTAAACACTGCACACGCGATTCGCGAATTAGTTTTTTTTTATCTTATTTTATGTGTGTAACGAGAGCTTCTATCGCGTGAGTATAGAGCTTTAGGTGAAGGTATTTGAGCGCGGCATGTCATCGCGCACGGCTGGGCGGCGTAGGACTGCATGGAGCCGCGGCGCGACTCGCCGCACCGTCGAAAGCGATCCATGCGCGCCTTGCTTCCACTCTCCTCCGTCAACCACCACATCATATCCAAACATACCAAAATTCATGGTCAATGTTAACTGCTTGCTAAACTGTTCCTTCAAACTTATTTCTATCGTTACCACCTATTTTCAGTACAATTTTAAATTGCTGTCAATTACAAAGCGCTTTTTAGCGATTGGAAAATTACAGTTGTTACTAAATAAATTTGCGAGTTCAGCTTCAGTGTTTACATTAATAGCACAATTCTAAACGTGATAGAGATCTGAATTAACCTATGATAGGCAAACAATTTTGTAAGGACAAGGTTATATCTCTAAAAAGCCTACAAGTAGATATTGAACGTCGTAATGGTGATTGCTGAGGCGTGATCTCATTCTCACTGTTCCCTCAAGAGCGTTCTATGGGTTGTATTTATTAATTTATTAGCGAATTGGAATTTCTATAAGCATTTTTATAGAATAGCCTACTGCTGTTTGGGCATGTGAACTAGCAATATCGTTGAATGTTTAATCGTTTGGACGGAGAACGGCGTCAAGTTTACAAATTTAATGTCGGTGCGGCTTAATTCTTTCAGGAAATGGGTTTTATATCCGTATGTAGTATCATCGCGGGCCAAATCTTCATTTTATATTTGTTCATTCGCTTTGTAGTTCCTGTTTATGTGTAATGAAAAATGAAATTTAAATTTGCAACTCAGTTCCGTAGCGTTATGTTGCGATTACTTGCTATATGCCGCGCATTTTATTTCTCTGTGATTCACCTCAACAAAAAACATAAATGCAGACGGAACTAAGCAATGACCTTTTATTTGAATTTAGTTAAATACTTTTTGTACCCTTTCTTATATATTTAATTTATTGAATTGTCTGTATTATATAGTAGATATGCATGTTAGATTATGAATGATATTAACATCATCATCAACGCTATTGTTCAATTCTTGAATAGTGTTCCCCTCCCTTCTCGAAATAATAATTTTGCGGTGACCTGGGATTTTTTCTAAATCCTTACTAATATTATAAATGCGAAAGTAACTCTGTCTGTCAGTCGCTCTTTCAAGCCAAAACTACTGAACCGATCTAAATGAAATTTGGTACAAATATAGTTTAGAGCCTGACAAAGGACATAGGCTACTTTTTAAAGCAAAAAAAGGGTTGTAAAGGGGAATGAAAAGTTGTAAGGAAGTATCGTCATTTTTAAAGCCAGAAGCTTGAAACTTATTTTTAGGCTATTGATTAGATATAAATAAATATGACATTAAGGGGTAAAATAAAAATAGGGGATGGAAAATCTCAAGAAAGTAACCTTTTACGCGGGCGAAGCCGCGGGCAGAAGCTAGTTCTGTATATAAGAATATTGGAGAGACCAATTCTTAAAGTTCTCTTATACAGTAAAAGAATTTTGAACAGCACGTGACGAACTCGTGACCGCGACATTCTCCCCACTCACCTATCACTGCTATAAGTGACACCTTCGGTAAATATGAGTGATTAAGTCTGGGTTTCCCATCTAGCAAACGAAAAATATTTTACCTTTACTTAAGTGTTCATTATGATGGGTGTTGAAACAACTTTATCGTTTGTACAGTCAAATTCGTAGTATTATTTCATATTACCAAAAGCATTGATAATGTAATCTGGATATTTTCGATTTTAAAATCTGCTATGTATGTAGATTTGACAAAATTAAACATTAATATATTTAACTATTATGTATAGATGTGTAAATATTTGACCCACAATAATAGTTAAATTTAAAAACAATAATTTAATTATGGTAATTTAAAAACAATAATTTATATATAATATTATTGTCCGTGTAGTGACAGAGTAAGAATACATTTCACCACCCCCTATTTTACCCGTGGGTAAGAGACAACTAAGGGATATAAAGCGCATATAACATCTATGCAAGAGAAGGAACACTCGAAACAAAACCCTATACCAACACGTCTCACCAGCGCGGTATAGTAGGTTAATTTCCCTCCCATTAAGGAGGAGCCCCGAGCCCAACAGTAGGGAATATATGGGCTGTGATGATGATGATGATGAATTTAATTAATTTTAATACGATAGCATTATACTTATTTATTATTATATTACACTTGTGGTAGTACAACACTGTTGACAGTTTTCTGTATGCAATCGCGTGCGGGCCGTTTGGGGTACCATACTCTCGGAGAAAATCGACGTCCGAACAATGGCAATGTATGTGCTTTATTCTGTGAGCGAAAGGGCGCGGCAGCCTTGAGCAGCAACACTTACCATCAGGTATGCTGCTTGCTCATTTGCCACCATCAGCAATAAAAAAAATAATATAGTGTACCTAGCGATGATTGTGTGAATGTAGTGTCATAATCACCATTTGTGCAGTCTACCTTATATAGAGACGTAGGAGCGTGTCAAACCATAAAAGACAATTTCACATTAATCATCTTCATCATAATCATCATTTAAGCTCATATATTTTCCATTGCTGGTCTCCTCAATCCTCCTCAACAGCAGGGAAGTTAATCTACTATACTACGACGGTATCAGGTGGTTAGACGGGTTGGTGTAGGGTTTTATTTCGAGTATTTCTACTCTTGCATTGATATTATATGCAAGTTATATCCCTTAGTCGCCCTTTACGACACATAGGTAAGATAGGGGTTGGTTAATTATATTTTTAATTCATCATCATACAGAAAAGTCAGTTATTATATTAGTCATATTATATTTGAATGATGAGCTGTGTGGTAGTGGCGACGAATACTACAAACCCTTACTTTGCTCGTGGATGACGTAAAAGACGACTAAGAGCCTTATAACGACCTAGGTCAACTCCATCTGATGCAGTTTAGTCAATAATTACATTCTCAAGGAGGATTGACGTCTGGCAAGCTGCCGGTCATAGAACTTTTACAATATGTACTATGAAAGAAGAGTACATATTGTATCGACCCCAAGTAATTGGGATAAGAGCAGGAGAATGATGATTATATTTGATTGATGTTTGATGTTTACGTGATTATTACACATTTGCAATTAAACTATTTTTACAGTTTTTATAGCGCTTAGTAGCAGTAAAAATTAAATACTCATTTTTACATTCCGGACGTTTCGAATATTTTTTGGCATTCTTGGTCATATGAGGATTGATCTTTTGCTAATCATCTTTATGTTAATTCAAGTGATTGATTTTATATTATAAAATTCTATTCTTCTAAATATTCGATTTGCAGGTAAAAACTAGTCAAATTAAATGTTGAGGTTCAATATATTATAAGTTATTAGCTTTGTGTAAAAATTTCCATATTACAAATTTACAAATTTAAATCTTTAAATAACAAATATTTTTATAGCAGATATAAAATATGAAATTGTTTTTTTTAATTTACTGAAAGACATGTTACTTAAATTACATGTTAAAAGCTCTTCGAATAAATAAAATCCGAAATTGTCTACAGAACGTACCTATTTTCACATTTATATTTTGATGGGAAAAGTTTTACAAGAGACCACTCTCGTGATAGGTGTCGTTTTATTTTTATAAAAAAAGTTTATAGATTTTTTTTATTTATGTGAACTATTAATCTTTTATAATATCTTCTTTTATATTGTCTTTAAACTATTAATCTTCTATAAAAGAAAATGTTTGTACATAGGTATATATGACATATAGTGTTGTCCAAATACAAGATTAAAACTCGCTGCAAGAGTTTCGCAGTGCTCCCTTAAACAGAATTGTACAATTCCTTTGGCAAAAAAAGGATTGGCAACATTTTGTATTCTTAGTACAACGAGAAATACCTAATTTGATCTTATTTTAAACATCTTCTCGTGATAGATAGGTGTGATTATATCCATACCCCCGTAAAGTTTTATGTACCTAATTATTGATAGTTGTACAGTTAGTGTCACTAGATGAATGTAATTTCATTAATTTAGTAGGATTTTTCAAGACTCTGTGTTATTCTAACATCGAAATTTGCAAGACGAGACTCGCAAGAGTCTTGTTTTTGAGCAACATTAATGACATCACTAAACTCAGAAACTATATGACTGATCATTATGAAAATTGGTATGAATTTTTATTTATTCACAGAGAAGGTTTATATTCCTATTGATATATTCGCCACCAGGCGGCGCTGCGATACATCGAATTCTACAAACAAACCAACTGGCTAGTAAAATATAAAATGAGGCCAAGAAGTATCATTCTTATTATAGAAACATGACTGATTATTGAATATGTTCAAGATACTTAGTGGACATGAGTGAATGATTTAGTTGTTATTACAAGTGCTGCTACAATAGCGGAAGGGCCGTTTGAGATTCTACTCGTTATTAACCAACTAAAATCGGTTTCGGTAGGACCAGAAAATTTGGCATTGACAAAATAGTACCATACAGTCATATGGTCCGTTTAAAATATAGTACCTATACATATTTTTTTTATATGTCAATGGGATTAAGAATACTTTGTGTAATCATTTCTTAATTTCGCGTGAGTTTAAAAGTGGGCTGATAGAACCCCGAAGATGCTTCCTAACAGTGCCAAAAATCGGATCAGGTTTTTACTTCATCATTTTTCTACTCTTATCCCAATTACTTGGGTTCAATACAATATGTTTCTTTCATTGTAGGTAAATATTGTAAAAGTTATTGGCAATAGTTTTATGACCGGCCGCCTGCTAGACGTCGACCCTCCTCGGTAATGTAATTGTTGACCAAACGACATCAGATAGAATTGGCCCAGGTCGTTATAAGGCTCTTAGTCGTCTTTTACGACGTCCACGAGCAAAGTAAGGGTTAGTAGTATTCGTAGCCGCTACCACACAGCTAACGTTTAAGCATTTTTACTTATACATACATTTATACTTACAAACTATAATTTTAACTGGTTTATACTATACAGGCAGTATATAGTCTTGCTTTTTTTATGAAGTCACTAAGGATATAATCCTTGTATTGCAAGGGAAAGTCCTTTAAACATTTAATTAACGAACATAAACTAACTGCACAGATGGCGTAGTGGTTAAGATACCGACCTTCCGTGCCAGTGCCGTGGGTTCGATTCCCACGCAGGATAATACTTTGTGCAATCTACAAAGTGTTGTTCTGAGTCTGGGTGTAATTTGTCTGCTTTAATTGCATGTATGTAAAGTCCCCCGCAATATAAGGATTATTTCCTTAGTGTAGGGTGGTGTCTATTAAAAATAATAATAATAATAAATTACAAGCAGACTCAGAATAAGAATTTATGAATCACACAAAGTAATATCCTGCATAGGTATCGAACCCACGGTATTGGCACGTCGGTATCTTAACCACTACGCTATCTATGCAGTCGTTATAGACCTAATTCTAATGTTATACTTATTTTCTTCAGAAATATTGCAATTATATTATCGATCTTGACACAGATATTACGCTCTATGAGTAAGCAATTTTGAAGTTTTCGCTGCGTTTTGACATCCGATACTGTTTTTTGTCAGCATTTCAACAATACCAGTGACGTTTGCTATTTGAGATATCTAATAAAATGAGGTAACACAACGTTACATAAATACTGTTAATAGAAAAAGTATTGCGCAAACAAATGAAATAGATCTAAGCAATACTATTATCAATCAATTATCTTTTTGTTACAAGACATTAGGGATCCTATAGAATGAAAGAATCGAGGTGAATCTACAAGCTAACTTATGCGTTTACATCATAATTTTTTCACACCATGGTACACCTGATAGTAAATGTCACTGCCGCCAATGGACCTTTGCAATACCAAGGGTATAACTAGGCCACTGCCTACCAATACAAACCCCAAACCCACCCAATTGGGCTTCCGGCTCTCTCGCTCACCGAACGAATCGCAGTATCACATTGCTATTACTCATACGTCGATCTTCTGCGAGAGTGTGTTATTACCCCGGATGGATCGGCCCGCGGCTGCTGATAGCGAACTGCAACAGCGTGGTCCTACCACTATTAAATATGTGTAATGTAAATAAGTGTATACAGCAGCGGATAAATGGACTGTGGATTAATCCGCCACCAGCAAAGAGGTCCACTGCGTAAGATAGACGCCTCGTCAACACATTTGTTTGCTGTCGGGGTGTCGACGAAGACAATATCCGAAAGGTAACGCGCTGAGCTGGACACGGATATCAAGAAATCGGTACCAGTCGTTGGTTTCATGGCAGTGGGGAGGGAACACGGTGGGTGATAGGGCCGTACGCTACCCTTCTGTCACCGCGGATGGAATGGGCGGGATGTGTCCAGACCATAGCTTGCCTAAAAAATGAGGATCGTCTATAATAAGAGGTCAATTGATCTAATATGAGATATATTATTAGTATGATGGTGGTTGGTTGAGATTTTATTACGAGTTCTCCCGTAACTATATATACTAAAAAGTGATCCTAAAGTCGGGCAAATATAAATTATAAATATAAACAAATTAAAATCCATAAAATTAATTTGACTCATATCATTATCGCGTAAATATCAGAAATCATTGATTTTGTTCTCTTACATATATATAGTTATATGAATATAATACTTACAGGCAAGAGAAGAAGAAGAATTGTAATCTTACTCCACACGGAAAAGATAAGGTGAAGATATTCTAACAACCTAATTGATCCAACTTTGATCATTGAATAACAATATACATACATATATTGAAATACTTCGAGGTTGATACTAAAGTTAATAAATTTGAAATTTAAAATGATAATTTTATAAACACCATTAGAGCTTATGTAGATAGGAATCATTATTATAGCAGTTAACAATTAGCCTGAATTAATCGAGTAAGTAGTTTTAATTTTTTTTATATATTTTTTTTGTTTTATTTTAATATACTGAGAATGAACAATCTATAGGAGCACGTACGAATTTAAGTCATTACCTTCGACCTTCGTATACTTGTATAAAGGTCAAAACCATTGTGCGATTTCATCTATTTGCTCTACAAGAAAAGGGACAATTGAAGTCGGTAAGTAGTTTCCTACTCAACCTGCTAAGAACTCCCGACATATTTATTCAATCTTCAATTTGTGATCCTTAAGCTTATTGACTGGCATAAGTGTTTCATACTAAGTAAAAGTTTTAAGTACATATTCTTGACCATTTTAACATGTAGTACGGAGAAGAAAGGTGAACTCTACCTAATCGTATCTTTATACGTTCGGAATGTAGTGAAGACTTTTTACAATATTCTTGACGACTCGTTTAAGTAGCAACTAATATACTACTTGAGGGTATTAATAAATATTGACTACAAGTATCACAGCAAAGATGCATTTGAGGTCAGTAGGTAGACCTCTACACTATCTCTGCAGTAAATAATACTTTTGGCGTTTGAGGTCGGTAGGTAGATCGTTACACTATCTTTGCAGTAAATAATTAATATTATCAACAATATTCAGGCATTCGCTATCTCCTGCTGGACGTAAGCGTCTCATATATAATGTGACATTATGGGGTAATGCTTTAGTGAGGGTTATTGCTATAATCGCCACACTCGATAATCGGGTTGGCGATCGCAGTAGAGTCTTATATTTTTCCAGGGAAAGCGCTGTTGCCCATCCTCCTAGTGATCAACTGATTTTTACGATTACTAAGGGCAATTTAGGTGTGGAGATACTTGTATTTTTCGGGGTGTATATAAACACTAGGCTTAATTAATTATCAATAGTAATATAAAAAGGTTCCTTACAGTAGTTACCTAGCAGCAGGGTCTCGTCGTCGAGGGCGGTGACGAGCGAGTCCGTGCAGCAGGTGTTGGTGTTGTCCATGGATATGCGCACAGATGCGCAATCGGCGGGCGAATGGGGTAACTGCTCGGCTGACTGCGCCGCCACCCGCCCGTTTGCGAGCCGCAACGACGCTGTCCGCCCGCCCGTTCCTGTCGCCGCGCCGCCTCCACCATCTTCGCATCTAGAGACAAAAGAAACAAGCATATTTAACACATTATTTTATTAATTCGTCTCCGCTCACATAAATCATATTATTGGGCAAGGATCTTTTCCAGATGAAGTATATTAACTCAGTCATGCTGGCTAGGTGAGATGGCATAGATTTTTATTTCGAGATTTCCTTCTTTTACTGTGATGGTTAGTGTAGATGTAGGTTAGATGAGATTTTTATGACATACATAGAAAATTAAGCCATAGCGAATATTGTGTTCTTACGTCATGATTGGTTAAAATCATAATCCTACAAATATTATAAGTGTAAAAGTTTGTGAAGATTTTCGGATTTATGTTACTCGATCGTGTACAATTTTAACCCTAGTAATGTGTTCCCTTGGGATATAAGTTCAACTTTGGTAAAGTTACTTTTACGCGAGTGAAGCCGCAAGCAAAAGCTAGTCAGTTATATTTAAGACAAACTTTGTAAACATGTAACTAGTTCGATACAGTAAGGCCTTCAAAAAGTTGAATAATTGTGAATTTATTGATACCGATGGCTAAATGTTTGACTGAAGTGACTGTACTAAATTCAGAGTCATTTTCACACATTCACGCTTGACCAAGTAGACCAAAGCCAAACCAGGCTCAAAGCAAAGAGGCATGGTTCATTGTTAGAACTCATGCTTTTCTATTGTCTCCTTTAGCACGGAACCGTTTGTGTCTAGAAAATAACATAGCATCTAAATTAAAAGTATTTAAATTATAATTTGTTGTATTAAGACATATATTGTTTAATTCGAATAAATTGAATTAAAAAATAACCGTTTAATTCGAATAAATTGAATATCCATAAGATATGAAATTAAGCTTCGTTTGTTCATAATACGAATATTTAGCATTTTATTTCATAAGGCGTTTGAAAATAATTTTGTGTAACTATTGTGTGTTGACAGAGTGGGAATTAGATTTATCAACCCTTTCTTTGCTGCTGAAATCATAAAAGACAATAAAGAGATTTAAAATGACGACATTACTGCAACAATATATATACCCGAAATAAAACCTCATACCAATCAATGAATCTAATCACCTGATATTGTAAGATAGTCTAGATTACTTTCAATGCGGAAGAGACTCACACGCATGTTGGAGCCTTTATGGACTAAAAAAAACTTAGATCTGCGAGTGTAATAACGAATAGTCGAAGTTTGAAATTTCATCACTATATTCGTGAACACGTGATGGATAGAGCAATTAAGCAACGTCTTGTCAATGACTATAATTTACCAGTTGTGATGCATTGAAATCCCTTCCTTTAATTAGTAGCAGTTATTGCCAAGCTTGGTAGTTAAATAGTGCTTAATATCTTTGAATATTAACTTAGGTCTGTCGTTACAGGACATTAGGCTATGTCGTCGATAAGGGCCATTGCACCCTATATAGTAATTAAGTTCCGATTCAAGTAGTCTGCAGACGGTAGGAACTTAGAACGATTTCAAGTTCGTCGAACTTATTCTTTGCGTTACTCCGTTTTAATGAATTTTATTATAGCTTTCATTGAATCGATAAGAATAAGCTTTTACTCTCACCTCGTTTAATCGTTTGCTCTACCTCGTTTAGCAAATTTAGAGTTAATAAATAGATACATAACCTATTTATTTAAATATATAGGAAGTATGAAAATATTACACTCATTTAGCGTGTTAAAATATACATTATAATCAAAAATGTGAGAGTAAATTGGTCATTTGACACTTCCTTTGTTCTTTTCACATGGCGAATGATATATGATATGGGGGCTATTATCGTTTGCAGCTAAATACCGATTTCAACCCTCCCACATATCTGAAGCAACTTAGTTATGGACAATGTGCTTTATTGTACTTAAAGTTTTAAAATATTCATATTAGCCTATAAAAAAAGATTAGAAATTACTTTTGTTTTTCAAATACACTTGTATGAATATATAATGCAAAGATATGAAAGGTAAGTTAATAGTGGTAGGACCACCCTGTTGACAGTTCTCTGTCTACAGCCGCGGGCCGATCCGTTCAGAGTACTACCACACTCTCGCAGAAGATCAACGTCTGAGTAATGTCAATGTGCTATTGCGCTTCGTTCAGTGAGCGAGACAGCCGGCAGCCCTACTGGGTGAGTTTGGGGATTGTATCTACTGGTAGGCAGCGGCCCAGCTTGGTACCCTTAGTAGTAGCTACCCTTGGTATAGCAAAGGTCCATGGGCGGCGGTGACACTTACCATCAGGTGTGCTGCTTGCTCGTTTGCATAAGCAATAAAAAAAAAGGTATACAGTAAAGAGCGATTCGTTTGATTGTAGAATGATAGTGAGATATCGAAGGAAAGTTGAATGCATTATTTGAATGATTTTTTAATAGGTATGAACTGGACAATAATGAATGCAATATATCGTGTGTATACTTCACATCCATATAGTGTGGTGATGGAGTAAGAATATAATTCACCACCCCCTATCTTACCCGTGGGTCATCTTAGGAGATGACTAAGGGATATAAAACATATATAACATCTATGCAAGAGAAAGAAAACTGGAAACAAAACCTTATACCAACGCGTCTGACCAGCGTGGTATAGTAGGTTAATTTCCTTCCCATTACGGAGGAAGCTGGAGCCCAACAGGGGGACTTATATGGGCTGTGATGATGATGATGATGATACTTCACAATTGGAAAAGGGTCTTTATTGAGCGTGATGTTTTTAAACATGTGAGTAAATGAAAGTTATCAATGTCAATACTGATTAAGTAATAACTTGCTATCTGAGTTTTTTGTGTTCGATTGCCATGCAAATAATTCTTTGTATTTTCAGTAAGGGACTACGCATCATATAGTAAGTCTATTGCGATGTAGTATTTATCTTTTAGTATCGATTGATGATGATCTTAAGTAAAAAAAGTTTCAATGCGAGGTGATGTGGCATAACTTTTTATTCATTCATCATCATCATCATCTAAGCTCATATTCATATATGAGCCATATATACAAGCCCAACAGTGGGACATCCCACTGTTGAGCGAGAGAGAGAGCTTGAGCCGCCTCCATAATGAGAGGGAAATTGACCCACGCTGGTTAGACGTGTTGGTATAGGGTTTTGTCTCGAGTTTTCCTTCTCTTGCATAGATGTTATATACGTTTTATATCCTTTAGTCGTCTTATACGATCACCCACGGGTGAGATAGGGGTGGTGAATTGTATTCTTACTCCGTCACCATACGGAAATTGTTAATTAACTTACTATAATATAGTTGTTTCTATAAAATTAAATTGTGTTACAGTAGAGAGTAAAAACAGCGCCAATTACTAATCAAAATTAAAAAATGCGGGCATTGAAATAGGTATCAAAAAGAAACTACATATTTTAACAAAATACCGTTTGAATGTAATTAGAAACAACGATATGAATACATACATTCAAGCCTATTTCTTACGTCTCTAATTCAAAAACTGTTTCATATCATTTTTTTTAAATCAATAAAGCAACGCTGTATGAATTTTTGATGGTAAGTGGAAAAGCGATCATGAGGGTCAAAGCACCCATTCTAGCTTAGACCACAGTAGACGGACTAGGGCCAGTCCGTCACCTGGTCTAAAGCGTAGGTGTGATATACCATAATAATAGAACCGAGATTAAATAGACATGGAGCTCATAGTCTCCATAATAACCTGATTGGGAGCTCAGCATTTTAGGAGTCTCCGTGTTTTCCTCCGGCCTTCAAGATGTCAAACTGTAGCGGTCTAGTCATTGTGCTTTATATAAAAAAATGTTTCCCAATATGTCTTATAAAACTAGCACATTCTTTACATACGGCTTAGTAGATTTAGGCTGCCTGTCAGTTTCCTTGTAGATTAAAAATGCTAAATTATTTAGCTTGTAAAATTCTCGTGGTAAAATGGACGACAAAAACTACCGGGTCGGTGATTCGTTCAATTCGGGTGTGGAGTGTTATGGTGCACCATGCCAGCCATCCGTTATCTACAATCGTTTGAACGGTATGTGGACAGCGCTGCCTAGTGCTAAGTTACAACAGTGGGGATATATACCTATACTTTCCCGTGATAGACTTGAAGGTTCACTGGGAGACCAAGGCAATATAATTCTGGGACAATCATAACATCAACTACGATAGCCATTCTACATACAGAGACCATTATGGAATAGAGAACTACAGATTAATGATGGACGTAATAATGATACTTTTACGATAGAATATCAAATATAATTGCAAACCTTGTATTCTAAACTAAAAATAGTTCATCTAACTGCCTCGCTCGACAGGGAGGCGCCACCGGCGTATTTTGAATTTACGCCATCGGTTTATTTTATTTTATTAGGAATACTAATTTGATATTTCACCACGGGCTTATACACGGATTATCGAGAGCATATTTTGTTTTTAGGAGTTCTGCTGATTTATTACATTGGCTGCTAAGATGGTTTCTCGAAACCGAAGAGAGCAGCATTGTATGGCAAGATTAGTTAATAAAAGGTGCTTCAAAAATAATTAATTATATACTTAGTTGTCTTTTATAACATTCACATTATAGTAAGTAATGAGAAATTACTAATTAAATAATTACGCTAATATTTAAATAAGTTGGGAACACATAATTTTCATTAGTTTCCTTTTTAAACTAGTTTTTCACTACAATTGTTTTGAGATAAAACTATTTTTACGGATTCTATCGCGTTTATATTTGATTTTTATCAAATATAAACGCGATAGATATCACTTTACAGCGTTCATGGACTAAGGTGTCCCACGTCCAATAAATTATCGTTATTCATCATAATCATCATCATCACAGCCCATAAATGTCCCACTGTTGGGCTCGGGCCTCCTCCGTAATGGGTGGGAAATTAACCTACTATACCGCGCTAGTCAGCCGTGTTGGTATAGGTTTTTGTTTCGAGGTTTCCTTCTCTCGCATAGATGTTATATGCGTTTTATATCCCTTAGTCGTCTCGTACGATCATCCACGGGTAAGATATGGAGTGGTGAATAGTATTCTTACTCCGTCACCACACGGAAAGTTATCGTTATTACAGAGATATATAGGTAGGTAAAGAAAAATAGTTTTGTTATAACATTAGAAGTTATTACAATTGTTTTATTAATATTTTAGAGATTGACGTCATTATTTGAATTTTAATAAATAAATATATCAAAATAAAGTTTAAGATGTTGTGCACTTATATTCCTAAATAAAAACGGTAACGCAAAGATACCAAAAAACCTTAAAAGTGAATACTTTGTTACGAAGAACAAAAGAAAATAAATAATGTGGGGCTTTGCGAAACAGGCTTTTGGCCTCGATCTGAATGTGGAGCACAAGGGTTTTAGTCAATGATTTTTCAATGGTTTTCGTACGTGATCCTGAAAGAAAAATACTGATAATGTTGGGTTTTATGGGAGTTGTAATTTAGTTGTCCAGACTCTATTACGTGAGATAACAATAAAGCATTTTTACATACATACATACATATCATCACGCCATATCCCTTGCAGGGTAGGCAGAGAGAACAGAGTGCCAGAGAACTCTATCTCTGCATACTTCACTCGCTTCCTCAACATTCATAATTCTCTTCCTACACGCTCGCCGGTTTCGGAGACTCTTGACTCCACCTTCCTTCAGTACATGACCGATCTGGTCTAGGTAGGTTAGTCTCGGTCTCCCTCAACGTAACGATGACGTAAGAGAGCGAGTAGGTATGAAAGAGAGTATTGGTGTAAAGATGCGAAAGGGAATGCTCCGATGGTTCGGACATGTGGAAAGAATGCCGAACGAACGTCTGGTTAAGAAGATATACAATGCGAAAATGGAAGGATGTAGGTACCGAGGGAGACCGAGACTAAAGCATTTTTGATACTCATTATGTATGAAACAATTGAGATCGATACAATATTTTATGTTTATAACCGTTTTTTATGTCTAACGTCGAATTCGAGGCAAGTAGAGATACATCTATATGAATTTTAGAGCCTGTGCGAGCTACATGCTCGTGACATAAAAAAAAAACAGAAATACTTAAGAAAGCTTTAAATTCATAGACAGCTGCAAAAAATACCAAAAACCATTTTTTAGTGTTTAGTCTGATCTAGAATTTAAACCCAGGAATTGATGAACTGAAATGACAAATTCATATACCAGACATGTGAACAAAGAAATTATTAAGATTTAGATAATTAAATCACGAATATGCATTATATTTTCAAATTATTTGATATCAAACTATCTGTAATAATTGAGTACTATTAACACAGACAAAGGATACGATAAGAAATAAATAAATATGTTGCAAATACTTTAGAGCTAGCGCCAAATGAAGTGGACCGACGCGACGTCTAGACCGTGCAAGATATATTTATAAAGAAATCCTGTATTATCGTATATACTAAACCTATAATAATCTTAGACTAAGAGGTTCTAGGAGTTATTAGAGTTCGAGAAGCTTTCTATCGAGATTGCTTATAGTATTTCAATTACTGTTAATTTTTTTTTTGTGAATATATGACGTTTTCATTTTGTATATATCTTGATAATGATTTGTTGATGGTCTTATCCCAATTATTTGGGTTCGATGCATTATTGAGAGAAAAGTAGGAGGTAAAAGTAGTAGGAGTATCCTATTTGGTCGTACTTATTGCAAAAGTTATTGGCAAAGATTTTTATGACCGGAAGCTTGGCTTTTTTTTTGCGGTAGGTGGACTATGGAGGTGGTTACGCCCCGCTAAATCAGTCCGGACGGAAGAGGCGGCGGGCGACCCCTTATTCCCACCCTGCAAAGCGCCTCTCTTCGCCGTGCGAGCAGGCCAGCGGTACTCTTTACGTATCTTTGTCTTCCGTCTTGGTGACCGTAAGTTTGCCTGACGTCAAACTTCCTTGGCAATGTAATAGCTGGTCAGACGGCTGCAGGTGTAGTTAGCCCAGGTTGATATAAAGCTCTTAGTCATCTTTTATGAGATCCACGAGTAAAGTAAGAGTTGATAGTATTCGTAGCTGCTACCACACAGCACAAGCTATTTTATATATATTTCTGTTATTATAATTTGTTACTTGTAGATTGAGAATAAAATGAATGAATGAGATGAAAATTAAATCAAGGTATCTCTTTACTTTTTATTTATTGAGATATTAGTTTGTTTTATACAATAGACCCAGTCCGTTGGTTTATTTATAGAAATCGATATATCTCAGCGCTACCTGGTGGCGAGTCACCTCAATGGGGATAGTATATGTTATATATACATATACATACTACTTGCATTCTAGAGAAATACTTTTCATATTTAGAGTTAACAACGTGAAGGCTGTCATAAAATAATATGTCGAATAAAATATATAGTGAGACTTTAAAGTAATTTTATTTATATGTAATAACTGGCGACGAGGATGCCTAATCTGGATTGTAAAAAACTGAAACGGGTACGTGCCTCATTACGGGGTACTCTTACAAAAATAGAAAACTACGTACTGACAAGATGTGAACTCACTACAGACGAATTAGATATAAGAGTTCAATCCTTACAAGATACATTACACAAATTTCAAGAAATACAAACAGAAATTGAACTCGAAACAGAAGAAAACGAAATTCAAGAAGAAATTGAATACAGGTATAATTTTGAAGAACTTTGCACATCACTCAAATGCAAATTATTTAAAATGAAGAGGGACAACGACACTCATACACAACCGACTACTATAGGCGATTACGCAAGTTGTGTAAACTTTAACCAACACGAGTCTTACCCGAAAATGAAATTTCAGCCTCTACAAGAAAATGAAACATTTCGAAATTTTTATAAAAGGATAAATTTATTCTTTATTATAAACAAAGTAAATGATCCCAAATCAAAAGTTCATATATTATTAGCGACACTGAGTCCAGAGTTACATCAGAAGATATACGATTTATGTTCACCAGATGAGCCGCTCGATAAAGAATTCGAAGAACTGACGAAAATACTAGAAGAATTCGTTGACCCCAAACCAAGTATTTGGGCACAACAGCACAAATTTGTTACACGTTCTCAACTACCAGAAGAATCAGTTGCTTCTTACGCTGCAGAACTTAAGAAATTGTGTTCTAATTGCGAATTTAAATGCCAACATTGTAAAAAGTCGACTATGGAGAGCTTTTTGTCCTTACAATTTATAAGAGGACTAAATGATAGCGATATCAGAACAAAGATTATACAAGAAAGAGAAACACCGACCTTTCTTCAATTAATACAAATCGCAACATCAATGGAAATGGGGAAAACAGAAAACATAATAATCGCATCGGATATAAAAAAAAATCATGATAAAGTTTATAAAATTACACCTTCTACAAGTAAAAAAAATAATGATCACCCACAACGAATGCACATTAGAGAAAGGCCACCAGTTACAATAAAAGATCTTAAAGGAAAATGTTTTCGCTGTGGCAAATCCGATCACCGAGCTAATGAATGTGGCGCTTTAAATTCAACTTGTCGAAAATGTCAAAAAAGTGGACATTTAGCGCGTGTGTGCCTTCAACGCACCAATAATACTAATCTAATTGACGGTACAGACAGTGACATATCGAGCGATAGTATCGGCGACATCAATTTAATTAAAAGCGAAATTTCAGATAGATATTTAATCACAATTTTTATAGAAGGTAAAAGAGTACAAATGGAATTCGATACGGGGGCTGCTCTATCGTCTATGTCACTTAAACATTTCAAAACATTGAATATTAACAAAAAGATTTTTAAAACTGACATGAAATTAAAGACTTATACGGGTGAAATAATTACACCTGCTGGCGCTATATACGTGAAATATAACTATAAGAATCAGATTTTTTACGGAAAACTTTACTTAATCAATCAAGACGTAGAACCAATATTTGGTAGAAGCTGGATGAAAGAAACAAATATTCAATTGGCAGATATAAAAAATATACAAAATAATAGTCCAAAGAATTTGGAGGAATTATTAAATGAATACTCATCAAGCGTATTTAAAAATGACTTGGGAGTAATACCTAATTACAAAGCTCATCTGCATTTAAAAGACAATGTACAACCAATTTTTATAAGACCAAGACGTATTCCTTATGCTCTGCGGTCAAAAGTTGATGATGAAATTGAACGACTTTGTTCCCAAGGTGTAATCACCAAGGTAGATCGTTCCGACTGGGGAACCCCAATTGTGCCAATCGTTAAACCTAACGGAGGTATTCGCTTATGCGCCGATTACAAAATTACCTTAAATAAGGTCATAGAAGATGAAAAATATCCAATTCCCATCATAGAAGATATCTTTGCAGATATGAATGGCGGCAAATTATTCTGCACATTAGACATTAGTCAAGCCTATCTCAATATGAGGATGGATGACGAAAGCGCAAACTTACAAACATTGAGTACACACAAAGGAACATACAAGGTAAACAGGTTAATGTTTGGCGTTAAAGTAGCGCCATGTCTCTGGCAGAAATTTATGGATAATTTATTACAAGGAATAGAAGGCGTTAAATGTTTTTTCGACGATATAATAATACAGGGATCATCCGAACAAGAGCTACTTATACGATTGAAACAAGTCCTACAAAAACTGAAAGACAATAATCTTCGGGTGAATAAAGAAAAATGTAATTTTTTAAAGCACAGTATTGATTATCTGGGACACACGATTGACAAAGATGGCCTACATAAAAATAAAGAAAAGGTGACTGCTATCACTCGCACAGAGCATCCTAAAAATGTTAAGGAACTTCAAACGTTTCTAGGTATGGCAAATTATTATAATAAATTTATACCTAATTTATCGTGTATCACAAGTCCATTAAATGATTTGCTTAAGAAGGGCATTACATTTAAATGGTCACCAGAGTGTGAAGAAAGTTTCAAAAAAGTGAAGAAAGAAATTCTTAGCGAAAGAGTACTAATACATTTTGACCCATTGAAAACATTGATATTAGCTTCTGACGCATCGCCTACAGGCCTTGGTGCTGTCTTATCACATAGATTTAGTGACGGATCTGAACGTCCGATTGCCTTTGCTTCAAGATCTTTGACCAGAAGTGAAAAGAAGTATAGTCAGATTGACAAAGAAGCGACATCTATCTTTTGGGCTTTAAAAAAGTTTTTTCATTACTGTTACGGTCGTAAATTTACTCTTGTTACAGATCACAAACCATTGACATCAATTTTCCATCCTCATCAAACGTTGCCTGCGCTGAGTACAATGCGATTATTTCATTATGCCCATTTTCTATCAGGATTTGATTATGATATAGAATATAGGAGCTCTGCAAAACATTCCAATGCAGATTACCTATCAAGATTTCCGGTTGAAAACTGCAGAGAAAATTCAATTGACCAACATTGCGCATTTCAAATAAAATTGATAAATATATTAGATATTTCTCCTAAAACAATAGCCAATGAAACAAAAGATGATTCGGAACTACAGCCATTATTTCAATCTTTACAATCAGGTAGACCATTACGGGAACTTGGTTATAGAGATAATGAATTGACGCTTCAGGACGAATGTATATTAAAAGGAACCCGTATTATGATTCCACAGAATTTACGCACTCGTGTGCTTGATGAATTGCATGCAGGCCACATGGGCATTCTTAAAATGAAGCTTTTAGCTCGAAGCTATGTTTACTGGAAAAATATTGATAAAGATATTGAGAATAAAGTGAAATCATGTAGAGCATGTCGTCTACAGCAAAATGAACCAGAAAAAGTACCCTTACATCATTGGGAAGATCCAACAGAACCTTGGCAAAGAATACATATTGATTTTGCGGGTCCAATTTACGGTTATTTTATATTTATTTTAGTAGATTCCTTTACAAAGTGGGTTGAAGTTATACCAACAAAAACCACTACGAGCTCTTGGTGCGTACAGAAACTACAAGATATATTCAGTACCTTTGGCTTACCAAAAATTTTAGTATCGGATAACGGACGTCAATTTACTTCTCAAGATTTTGAAAGTTATCTTAGTGATAATGGTATTATACATAGGACATCAGCTCCATATCACCCTGCGACTAACGGGCAAGCAGAACGCTATGTGCAAACCATAAAGAGGGCTTTACATGCAATGGAGGGGGAGAGAATGTGCTTCATTGACAAGATCAGAACTATTATAATGAGATTGAGACGTGCACCAGGACCAAATGGATTGTCTCCATACCGGATGATGTTTGGTCGCGAAATTCGGACAAAATTACATGTTATGTTCCGGCACTCATTGTCAACTCCTATTTCATCTAGATCGGAAGGATATCAAATCAAAGAATTCGCCATTGGTGAGCGAGTACAAGCTAGAATCTATTCTATTCCCAATAGAAAATGGGTGTTTGGCAAAATACTGTGTCGGATCGGCCGGCTTCATTATAAGGTTGAAACAGAAGATGGTGTTATATGGAAAAGGCATGTAGACCAACTGCTACGTTGTCACATGAGGCCATGAGCAAGATTAGTGGGGGAGGACTGTTATATATACATATACATACTACTTGCATTCTAGAGAAATACTTTTCATATTTAGAGTTAACAACGTGAAGGCTGTCATAAAATAATATGTCGAATAAAATATATAGTGAGACTTTAAAGTAATTTTATTTATATGTAATAGTATATAAATCTTTTCCGTGAAAAAATACATACATACCAATTTTCATAATGATCGGTCAAATAGTTTTCTAGTTTAGCGATGTCATATATACAAACATCCTCTTTATGGATATAGATTAATTAAAAGCAGTTTCATTACAAAGAAAAAATTATATTTACTTGTATTTATTCGTTTATACATCTATATCTTTCTGCCAGTTTTAATATTTAGTTAAATTACGTACTAATATTTTTATGTTGTATTTTTTTTTCTATTCTGTGAATATATATTTTTCTTTTTGATAACATAACATTTTGCATATAACTAAATAAAACTACTGAAACATGTAAGTTTATTTGTGAATAGTATAAGGAATTGTCTCGCACGGGCTCATGCCAATAACAGCCGAGAAATTAGTAGATATATAGACCTCCAACTGTAAAGTCGTTCTTTTTTCTGATCGTAATCAAATGAGATAATGAGGCTGTATTACCCATTAAAAGCTAATCAACTAAGAAAGT
This sequence comes from Lymantria monacha, assembly GCA_905163515.2. Lineage (NCBI taxonomy): Eukaryota > Metazoa > Arthropoda > Insecta > Lepidoptera > Erebidae > Lymantria > Lymantria monacha. The sequence continues at coordinate 11,469,189 of LR991098.1, read as the reverse complement.
AAATAACTAATCGATATAAGGAAAATTCATATCGTCAATCTTAAAATTTAAACGTAATAATTCAGCCAATATAGCCAATTTTTCTTTCGGCTTTTGTTTTCAGAATATTTACCATAGCTAAATGAAATACAGCCACGCATAGACAACGCTAAGACATTGTTCGTTTAAATTCAAAAGCGAGACAAAAGCTTTCGTCATGAAACTAATTATGTGTACAAAACCCGACAGATACACACTTAAATACAGCCAAGTTTGTTTTGATCGTATTTTCTGAGAATTATGAGACTCAATTTGCACAACTGTTTATGCTGACAAAATATATAGAGGCTAATTAATAACATGCACTTTGAAAGTAATTGAAATAATTAAATATTTTTATAGATTAGAGCAGTTCATTTAGGAATGAACGTTAATTATGTATTTATTTGTTTATGAGTTAATAAACTATTTTAATATTAAATTTATCATCAGCAAGTGACCGACTACTGGCGTCAAGTCACCCTGCTCCGGTGATCGGCCCAACGATGAAGGCGACGTGACACGGGTGAGTTACGGGTGTGCGTGCTTACGCCCCTATGTAGCCCCGGACGAAGTGGTGCGAGAAGTGCGCCGACGGTAACCCACGCCAAAAAAAAGAAGAGAATATGTATTCAGTCTTTTCTTTTCTATCAATATCATAAGCGACAAGTCAGGGAACAAACAGTGATCATCACAGCACTCAACTGGATTATGATATGTGGCAAGTCGAATGCCACGGAATTGGGAAAAGACTCTTAAGAATGCCGTTGTATTTTATTCATATGGCTGAGTCTAGAAGGAAAACACTATCTTAACATTATAAATGCTGTTGTTTGTGTGTTTGGTACGAATTCATGCTTCTACTACTTTATTTTTAACTATTTAGCTTAACGTTATAAACTTTTGATACATATTGTTAGAGATACAGAAAAGGTATAACAGTATACATATCGGTTTATTTAAGTGGTGACAGAGTATTTTTTTTTATTGCTTATCATGGCAAACGAGCAAACAGCACACCTGACGGTAAGTGTCACTGCCGCCCATGGACCTTTGCAATATCAAGGGTAGTAGAGCTTAGGCCGCTTCCTACCAATAAAATCCCCAAATCCACCCAGTTGGGCTTTCGACTCTCTCACTCACCGAACGAGCCGCAATAGCACATTGCCATTACTCAGACGTCGATGTATGAATACAATACACCACCCGTAGGTGATCTTACTCGTCCTACTCGAGGGTAATCGTAAGAGTTGACTAAGGGATATAAAACGCATATAACATCTATGCCAGTGAAGGAAAACTCTATACAAAACTTTATATCAACATGTCTGTTCAGCGTGGTATAGGTCATTTTCCATTGACAAATATACATATTAACGTGGCTATTCTATGCTAATTTTAAGGCTAACCTTAAGTAAGAGTTAATAATATATTCTTTTTAAATCAACACCCTTAATTGAGAAAATAATTCTTGTAATGCACGGGATCTTACAAATATATATAATGAACAAAAATTTCCATCAAACTCAGGGCAAGTATTTGTAGATCGCATAAAGTTTTATCCTCCGATAGAATAGAACTCGCGACACGTGGTATGATAGATCGGTATATTAATCACTAAATCATCTCTGCAGACAATTTACGGATATCAGATCAGATAGCCTGATATGCATGTCATGTTAATGTAGCGGTTGTAACAAAATACCAAAACGAGATCCTATAAATGCGTATACCAACGTCGGTCAATACCGCAAAATGTTAAAAACCACAGACCAGGATAATTTGGTTGTATGAGTTCGATCAATATGATTATATACAAGTATGACTCACAAGTAGGGGAAGTACTTAATATATTTATTTTAGTTTTAATAACTACTAAGCAGTACTTTACAGTGAGTAATATTAATGTTGAATTCAGGTCGATGGCTAAGATTTTCCTCATTACTATTTTCTAAACATTTGATTGATTTTTTTTATTCCTGTTTATATATATTTTACAGTTATTTATTTACTTCTTTCACATATATATATTGGCTAATTATTTATACTATACTGAGCAGTTTAGTTGTTGTAGGTTTATGCTTTGGATTTCTCGGGAAATATTATTCAGCCCCCGTAGTAATAAAAAAAAAGGTTAGAACAGTATCTTTCCTGTGAAAGATTTTATGTAAGTTCTAATTTTATGTTATTTAATATTTATGTATTTTCTTCTTAAATTTTGGTCCTGCGAGTAAGCTTGCAATTATCGTTAGATAGATGCCGGCTTTAAGTGAAAGGTCAGGTAAAAAGTGCGTTGGTTTACCTGCAGATTTTATTCCCAAGTAATCCTAAAGAGAGTACAAATTAGAGTTGTCCTTTATTCTACGCTATCTAAAAAATGTATGATTAAATTTAGTAGTATGCATAAGCTTACCACTTTGTTAAAATGGCGTGAGAATATAACACAATATTTTTATTTATATGGAATTACATAACACTAGCATAATATTATAAATGTTTTTTTATTATTACGTTCATACTAGGCACTATTTTTTAACATTATTATATTAAAAAATAGTGCCTATAAGACTTCATTTTCATATGCCGAACGAACGTCTGGTTAAGAAGATATACAATGCGAAAGTGGAAGGATGTAGGTACTGGGGGAGACCGAGACTAACCTACCTAGCCTACCAGATTGGTCATGTACTGAACGAAGGTGGAGTCAAGAGGCTCCGAAACCGGCGAGCGTGTATGAAGAGAATTATGAATGTCGAGGAAGCGAGTGAAGTATGCAAAGGATAGAGTTCTCTGGCACTCTGTTCTCTCTGCCTACCATGCAAGGGATATGGCGTGATGATATGTATGTATGTTTATTTTCATAATGAATGTTATATAAAAAAAACAACTTAAAGGATTGTGTTAATATATACGTACATACATACCATTATTAATTAAGATCAACACTTATACGAAGACAAAATAGTATATATTATGTATGTATAGTAATAATGTAAACAAATTCTCATACAAATATTACCCTTTCCGTAAAGATTGTTAGTCAGTTATTTCTTTGTACTACACGCTAGTTATACATTGGGTAATTTAGGTTGTTCAAGTGGTTTCAAATGCTGCCATTCGTCAAACGTACATGACGTACTCGTCATTACGTCTGTGGCATAGTTTTAAAAAGGTAGAGTTCTCGTTGTAGTTTTGAATGAAATTATGAAAATGATTCCATGTATTTCTATATGCAGCTCATAGTTGAGTATGAGAAATCATTAATTATAATACTAATCAGGTTAATTAATGAATGTTTGAATAGCTATTGACATTTTGACAGGTTTAAGAAAACAATGACGTATACTACGTATAGTATGTAGATATTGGTAAAAATCTGTAGTCGATTAGTTTTTAAACAAAATAATATACCATGAATGCACAAATGGCGTAGTGGTTAAGATACTGACCTTCCGTGCCAGTGCCATGAATTCGATTCTTGCACGGGACAATACTTTGTACGATCTAACAAGTGTTGTTCTGAGTCTGTGTGTAATTTGTTTGCGTTAACTACGTTTGTACAGTACCCTCTCCTATCCGTGTGGTGATGGAGTAAGAATACAATTCACCACCCCCTATCTTACCCGTGGGTGATCGTACGATTTAAGGGATATAAAACGCATATAACATCTATGCAAGAGAAGGAAAACTCTAAACAAAACCCTATACCAACACGTCTGACCAGCGTGATATAGTAGGTTAATTTCCTTCCCGGTTATTCTCCTTCGTAATGAAGGAGGCCCGTGCCCAACAGTGGGATATATATGGGCTGTGATGATGACGATGATGATGATGACAGTCCCCTGCAATACAATAATTATTTCCCTAACGTAGGGTGGTGTCTTTGAAAAAAAAATATTGAGTCGAAGAAAGCCAATACCAGCTGTAAGCAGCTAGTATTGTTTAAAAACTTTCGTTTCGTAATCGGATATTTATAAATAATTAAGCATATTAAATGCTAAAAATTTCAGTAATTTGAATAACAAGGTTGTGTCATCGTTTAATACAATTCTAACTGTAAAGTTTGAAGTATTAAGCCTATACAATGTGTATACATTGTCCGATAGATGGCATATGTCACCTTGAAGACGTAAGATATAATATGAAGCGAAATTTGCATGTCCTAAAATAGTTCACGATGGTGTAAGTGGTAGCACGGTTGGGCCGGGTCCCAATAGGTGCGGGTTCGAACCCCGCTTGTGACATCATTTTTCGTTTCGTAATCGGGTATTTATAAATAGTATTGTTTACCTAAGCGGTCATAGTACCACAATACGTTATTTATATATTAGAAATATATGCCACAGAAACCTTTTCGATATTTGACCTACTATAATGATAGAGTTTTCAAGAAATGTAATTTATCTTTTCGTCTATAAATATATGTAAAACACCATAAGATGACAGAGCGAGGAAATTTCAGTTAGACAACTTCAGTAACGAAAAAAATATAATTTAATTTAAATTTGTTAAGACAATATTTTCGAATATGCTGTATGCTTGCGGCTACGATTATTACCACCCCTTACTTTGGTTATGGATATCGAAAAAAAGCAACTAAGAGATTTATATAGGCCCGGGTCAAGTCAATCAAGTCAACCTGATGCTATTTAGTCAACAATTATTTCCAAGGAGGGTTGATGTCAGGCACAAGCGGCCGCCGGCCGGTCATGAAACTATTGCCATTAACTTTTGCAATATGCACCAGTACATATTGAATCGACTACAAGCAATTGGGAAAAAACAGAAGAATGATGAAGGCAATATTAATTTTTTCTTGAATATAAGAAAAAAAAAAATTATTTTCTTTTTTTTTTAAAACACTACACCCGGCACTAAGGTATTAATTCTTGTATTGCGAGGGACATTACAAACATATAATTTAACGAGCACAAATTACACCCAGACTCAGAACCATGTTTTGTAAATTGCACCATGTATTGCCCTGCGTGGGAATCGAACCCACGGCACTAGAACGGTAGTCCGATATAGTAACCAGTACGCCATCTGTGCAGTTAATTTACTATTATAATTAAGTTATATTCATAATGGCACAAGCAACAAATTTATTTGGAAAAGATTAATAGGAGGAATCTTTTCATTCCATATAAAATATAATAAAACAATTTCGAAGAATAATTTCTATTTCAACAGAACCAAACAATATATTCCTAGAAATGGAAGAACCTCATATAAATTTTCCCGGAAATTGTTCATCCCACGCTAACTGGAACACTATCGGGCAAATTTCTTCTTGAAACATCGTCTAATAATATTATTCTCGTCAACTCGTACAGCACATTATTCATATTAAAGACCTAGTTTGCACGGTTAAAAAGTTGCGAGGAACTTTGTTAAACTCAACCTTACCTTACGCCAAGCCAAAGTTTCCATTTAAATTTTATTTCATTGCCATCACGAAGTTTGTTAATAATGTGACCTTTGGAAGAGCTTAAGCTATTTTTGACGCAATCATGCACGCTTCCAACTAGATTACTTGATAGGTTAACATGCATCTATATATATCTAAAGAAACGTGATATGAATGTAATTTTATAACGTTAAAGTTCAGAGAAATTTATAAGATACTAGCTTCCCTCGTAGCTTCATTTGTTAAAATAGATTTTGTCAATGTTTTTTTTTATTCATCATCTCAGCTGATATATGTCCCAATGTTGGGCTCAAACCTCATCTACAATGGGAGGGAAATTGAGCTACCATACCACGCTGGTCAGACGTGTTGGTATAGGGTTTAGTTTCGAGTTTCCCTTCTCTTGTATATATGTTATGTAACTCTTATGCTCTTCAGTCATCTTTTACGATCATCCACAAGTAAGATAGGGGGTCGTAAATTGTATTCTTATTCCGTCACGGATTTTTTTAATTACTCGTAAATAATTTAGATAAAATGTTGAATAAAAGAAAGTTAAAAGCATAATAAATAAATAAACTCAATTTTGTATTTATAATATTAGACAGATAGCAGTTTTTTATTATTATTAAAATTATATGCAACGTTAACAGAAACTATAATAAATTATAAGATTAGGGAAATTCGAAATAAAACAATGTACCAACCTGATCAGCCAAGGGCAATTTTCCTCCTATTGTGGAGGAGGCTCGAGTCCAGTAGTGGGACGTAGAGGAACCAAAATGATAATTATGGTAATAAATAACATATTATATGTTATAATATCTCTCAGTACAGCGAATGAATATCATATTTGATTAAATTTATATATCGTTTGGAATAGTCAGAAATATGCGAGTTAGAAGATTTACCTCGAAAGCATTCAACTTCCTAGGATTCAAAATCGAATCCACATTATTTGCTGTACTCTGTTAAATGACTGGGATTTATAACTATTCTTTATAGAACATGCATGATCCAAAGATCGACAGTAGCATCCTTCGCAACAAGAGAATTGGTATATATCATGCTAAATAAGACCGATCAGCATAAGGTATTTTTTTTTGAGGTTTACCTTTTGCGTTAATATTATTTGCATTAGTCCTTTTTTATGAAGCAATACATGATGTAATAGAGAGTCAATAGTCGACTGTATTCTCTCACCATCTGTATAGATACAGCCCGGATAGTACTCATTTAATTCATTTTAAAACTTTAAATTCACTCTAAACGCCTTTTTTCCCCCTTGCTAGGCTATGGATATGCTATGGATATTTACGGTAAGTCGCGCTCCGCCAAATAAGTCCGGGCCCATGGAATAAACGTTACGCAACCCCACAGACCCATCGTGCAAGGACTCATCTCTTCGCCGTGCAAGCGGGCCATCGGTACCCGATCTTTGTCTTCGGTGGCCAACCGCCTGAATAGCCTGGTATACTTAATCAATTACCCATTTATTACTCAAAAGGCATGTTTATAATAGTGGCACCCACATAGGCTGAAGAACAAGAGGGATAAATTAATCGTTAGTAATTATACAGTACCCACTCTAAGATGAATAGATTTTTATGATTTGATTATTTTTACATCAGCATTTGGAAATAAATCCTTGGTTTGTAAGTGACCTTACAACATGTAATTTTCATTATTCAGAGCAATATTTTGCGATGAAATCGAACTCACTACACTCGATATATAAATACGTCATTTGTTTAACCAAATAGTATTCTATCAGAAGGAATTTAACCTCAACGCTTGGATCAATGTATGCTTCCGTTCTAGTCTCGTGGGATAACTATTAAATGTCAGAGTGTATGACGTATGAACCTCGTTCATCCCCCTAACGAGGGTCGCTTGATAGCGTACATTCTATCCTATATACCAACATAACTCGACCTCGACAACAACGTCACAAGTACATTTGCAGATAAAGCATAATAAACCGTCACCGTCCAATTTTCAATGGACATCGTACAAATGTACGTTAGCACGTATTGTATAATATTTTTATTAAATAAAACAGCGGTTGTGTATGAGTATGTAATCCTTTTTATTGTTACATGTTTTCGATTGTGAATATTAAATTAAACGTGACTTATGAAAATTTTAATATTTAATGAAAATATTTATTTTCCATGTGGTGACTTAGTGTGAAAATAATTCACCACCGTACCATGTAAGAGACGACTAAGTGTTATAAAACGCATATGACATCTATGCAAGAGATGGTAAAAAGCCGAGAGTCCAACTGGGTGGGTTTGGGGATTGTATTGGTAGGCAGCGGCCTAGCTATACTTTTGGTATTGCAAGGGTCTATGGGCGCGGCAGTGACACTTATCATCAAGTGTGCTGCTTGCTCGTTTGCCACAATAAGTAATGAAAAAAAGAGGAAAACTCGAAATAAAACCCTGTACCAACACGTCTGACCAGCGTGGTATATTAGGTAAATTTCTCTTCCATTATGAAGGAGGTTCGAGCCCAACAGAGGAAAATATATGAGCCGAGAAGATTGATAAATGTAATTATTATATACTAAGTTATGTTCTCTAAACTATCAAGTGATTTGAACAGCCATGGCTTTAAAGGCTCTAACGCGTTAGCCAACTAAGTAGATATTTACTATAGAAGGTTAACTTCATAAAAGTTTAATTAATTTATTTTAGAAATGTGCAAAACGAAAAATATTCATGTACTGCCAAACCGGTCATATTGTGTTTTTTCACTTCATAATTTTAGTCCTTGACGCATTATGCATGTTAATCGTGAGAGACTTACTATCACACTTGTTTGTATGTTTCACATTAAGTACTGTTAGCTAAAAATTATAATTTTATACTGTAGATTGATTGTTCAAAAATAAAGGTAGATCTTTAGTTTTGAAGAAGGCATTAAAATATGATTATTTGATTGAAACATTTGTCAGAATCTAATTTATTACGGTGACTTGGATATATTTGTGTATTATTGTAGTGTTATTGCTGAATTAATGAGCACTACTTACTAGTTACTAGCATCAGATCGGCTAACTTATCGCACATAATTAATCATAATAAACTAACATTCAAGATCATATAAAAGTTCATATATTTGACTATTTGTTAATAATTTTACTATTCAAAGTTTATCACAAGTTTGGATTTTGGTTTGTTAAAATAATTATATGATTAATACAGAAATTGTTACGGTTTTGTTTTTACTTTCCTTTAGCTGATCCTTGAATTTGTAGATTAGTTTTTTTTTGTAGTTGTCCTCTGTTTATATAATCTAAGTAAAGTTTAAATTTAAAATTACCTCTCTTCATATTAATAATATTACTTCTCCTCAGTGGAACACACACGATTTTCGTAGTAACTATAGTATATTTCACTCAAAGGTCATAGAAGTATTCAGAGGGTTATGGATCACCCCCACTGCTCTATAGTTAATCTGGATATTTCGTGCAGTTACACTAAAATCAACTAACAAAAAGAAGTAATAATATTTTTCAAAAATCTCGCCACTGTCATTTAGTAGCAAAAAATGATCGCATCACACAATACTGAAGTGTTCAAAGAAAAATTTGAAGCATTGTTCTCGACATTGAATACTTGAGTTTGCTCGTCGACAGTAGCTTATATAAGTACTCTGTGCCCTCTCCAATCAATATTTTTTAGACAATTCTTATTTGTTTTCCTCCCACATAACACTAAGATTATATCTGTTACAAAAAGTAAGGATATAACTGGAAATATAGACATTTCTTATTACATTTCTAGATAAAGTTTGAATGTGTTTGCCTTATTAAATATAGCAGAGTTGAACAATTACTTAAGTTAAACGATATATGCAAACTTTTGTTGGATTAATATCTATATATATATATATATATATATATATATATATATATATATATATATATACAATATCTTTATACGAGCAATTCTTGTATATATATATATATTATATATTTTCTGAATCTCGAATACGGCACCAACAATTTTCTTGAAATTTAGCATGCAGAGGTTCCGGGGACAACTAATCGATCTAACTAAATTCTATTTGAAGAAAATATTATTTTGTCAATATTTTCAGGCAATGAAAAAACCATAATTTTGCGTTGGCTGACAACTATTAAAATATGAAGGTAAATTTTGACGCTATCATTAAGACACCTCAATTGGATAATCGAGCAATCTTATCGATGCCGGTTCGGATCATGTTTCTCTTTTAATTACTTTATGAATTTTAATTTTTTATTTTTATTTAATAACATAATTATTTTTATTATATTTAAATATATCTTCAAAACGCACTAAAAAGAAAATACCGGGCAACAGCTTGGTCATCTAGATATTTAAATATTGTGAGCTGTTATCGATGTTTGTCTATTATTTTATTCATCTAATTCCTGCTGTTATCCTAATTACCTGGGCTCGGCGCAATATGTACTACTCTACTTCCATCGGGGATATTTTAAAATTTACTGGTTTATGAACTTTATTGGTTGGTTTATGAACGGCCGTCTGCTTGACGTCAACCCTGTTTGGGAATATTATTATTTTACTATTGTCTATTATTTTACTGTTTACGATATGTCTATTATTCACTGTTTGGTAGCAGCTACGAATACTACCCATCCTTACTTTTCTCGTGGATGTTGTAAAAGACGACTTAGAGCCTTATATCGACCTGGGCAACACTACCTGATGCCATTTGGACAACAATTGCATTCCCAAAGAGGATTGATGTCAGACAGGCGGCCGGTCATTAAACTATTGCCAATAACTTTTGCAATATGTAGAAAGAGGGGTACATATTGCGTCCACTCCAAGTAATTGGGACAAGAGCAGGAGAATCATGATAATATGTCTATTATTTGTAAAGATGATGATGATTGATGATGAGCATGTGCTGTCGGTAAGTTTTTGGATATTATAAGTCTAGTATTTAAGTGTTTCCGGAGCGAATGGAACATATGCTCAATGAATAATAATGCTTAATGTAACCATAGAAAATTGATGTATATATTGCCATTAAATATATATTTATTACAATTTTTATATCACTAGAATTATTATAAATTTATTACAATTAATGTTATAAAAATTAAAGAACTCCAATTGCAAATATATTTTATATTAGAATAGTATTTATACCTATTTTTCATTTAAATCTGCCTGGCTCTGCTCTTATCCCAATTACTTGGGGTCGACGCAATATGTCCTTTTCTTCCACTCAATTCTATCCGATGTCATCTCTGCGTTCACTCCCTTTCTATTCATATCAGGCTTCACGCAATCCATCCATCTTTTCTTCGGTTTTCCCTTACCCCTAAAGCCTTCAACATTCATACTTAAAACTCTTTTCCCAATATTATATTCATCCCGCCTCATCACATGTCCATACCAAGTCAGGCGTTCACTTTTCAACTTTTCCGTCACTGGCGCCACTTTCAAACTTCCTCTTATATACTCATTTCTTACCTTATCCATTCTCGTCAGGCCACACATCCATCTTAACATTCGCATCTATGCTACATGCAGCCATCTCTCATCCGTCGCTTTTGTAGCCCAACATACTGACCCATGCAATACGGCAGGCCTTATTAAGGTCTGTATATTTTACTTTACAATTTTAAGGGTACTTGAGAGTCACATATGGTACCTTTGACCTGCCGCCATTTCATCCATCCCGCGTCAATTCTATACTTCACCCCACGATCCAAGTCGTCATTGCTTTGGATAAGCGAACCGAGGTATCGAAAGTTGGGGCATACTGGCATAGATACTCCATCTAGAGATATGGGTGTAAAATTGGAGAGACCGTCGAAATCGCTAAACATGCACTCTGTTTTTGTTCTGCTGATTTTCAAGCCAACGTTCTCCAATCTACGCCATTTTTCCAGCATGCTCTGTACCTCAAGCCCATCTTCTCCGATAAGAACAACGTCGTCAGCGAAAAGCATGCACCAGGGTGCCTCTTTCTGTATCTCCGATGTTAAGGCATCCATTATCAACAGGAAGAGGTAAGGACTTAACGCCGACCCTTGATGCAGGCCCACCCCAACACTGAACTCATCGGAGTTTCCAACAGCTGATCTTATGTACGACCTATATGTCTTTTTTAATCTTAGATAAAAATCAAAAAAATATGTCTGTTGGAAAAGTATTAAGTATATATAGGCGCAGTCGTCCGTAGATTGCATCGGCATTGGGTCTGCATTTAACAGTATTGCACGTATCCAACGCGGGGCTCTGAATCGTTCTTGTATTATATAACAAAGCTCTATGTATCTTTATCTAGCTGCCTATATGCCTGCAGGTATCTATTTATGGACCATGGACTCGTATATACCTATAGGTACGTACAATACGTACATATATGTGTATTTCTATGTGGTGACGGAGTAAATAAAGTAATACAATTCACCATCCCTTATCTTACCCATGGGTGATCGTAAAAGACGACTAAGTAATAAAATATTAATATAACACCTATGCAAGAGCAAACTCGAAATAAAACCCTATACCAACACCTTTAACCAGCGTGGTGTAGTAGGTTAATTTCCCTCCTATTATGGAGGAGGCTTGATCACAGCAGCAGTGAGATTGGTCACGTACTGAAGGAAGGTGGAGTCAAGAGTCTCCGAAACCGGCGCGCGTGTATGAAGAGAATTATGAATGTTGAGGAAGCGAGTGAAGTATGCAAGGATAGAGTTCTATGGCACTCTATTCTCTCTGCCTACCCTGCAAGGGATATGGCGTGATGGTATGTATAAATGTATGTGTGCGTGTACGTTATTGTTATCGTATTATGTTGTGTGGTAGTGGCTACGAATACTACCAACTCTTATTTTGTTCGTGGATGCCGTAAAAGACGACTAATAGCTTTATAGCCGGCCCAGCGAATACCCTAAGTATTTGGTGCTCTATACCATAAACAACCATGAGAATTGGACTGCAAATGACTTGATATATCCTCAAATATTTGATCAAAGCAGGAGTCCTACAAAAAATACTATCAGCAGCATTCGCACCTAATTTGCTAATAGAAAAAAAATATTCTTAAAATCATTTTAAGACGATAAAAAGTTCTGTTGATAAAAATATAGAGTAAAGATAATCATATTTATAAAATAGAACTATTAAATAATAATAGTAGAATAGTAGTAGAATTTATACCATTTTACTAACAATCCGGTCCGGTAAAATATCGATGTAGAACATGTCATAATCATGAAGGAAGAAAGTATGACGTTATCACCATGAAAATAAAAATAGTTAAAATCCATTAATTATAAATATAATAATATTAACAAACTTCCATTAATTATAATGAATGTTAACCCATTAATCACGGAACAAATTCAATACCTAAAATTAATGTTATAACAGTGTTACCGTCATAACCACGAAGCCCTAGATCTCATAAAGAAGGATTGGACAAAGTGTAACGTGATTTAGTGTTAAGCAAAACCTTAATTATGCAGAAAGTTATATAATACAATGTACCTACAATGGCACATAAAGTACCGCCAACCTATACCAAAAGTGAGATGAGATTTTGTTAGCAGTTTAAAAGCGGTCTTCGTAATTTGGTCGCATTATCTGTATGAATTACAAAGGTTTCATAATTGTAAAATTAAATTATATATTTAGCAGGCAGCATAATAATGAATATAATTTTATTTAGTTTAAAATGGTACTGATAGTACGGGTCTTTACTAAATAAATTCATGTTTCGTGTTTATTATTGTAATATATATTTTGACGGCAAAGTTCATGTCGGCATATAAATACAATTATTTTTAAATATACGTATCATTTTTAAAATATCAAATTAGAATAATTTTATAATTAGAACTAAGTTATCTTTTTTAAAACTATTTAGAGGCAAAACCATCTTGTTCTTAGCGCATACATGGCATTGTTAGGCAAGAAAATTCTTTAGGAAGTTATTAATATAACGGTTCCACTTCATTGTATCTCCGTGAATATAGTAGAAGAATATTAAACAAATCAAAATTACTTCATTAACGTTGTTCTTTTTCAATCTATATAATATATATATAACGAGATGATGATGATGAATAATCTTCAAATTGATGGTGAATGCCTTTCCATACGGAGATGACAATCGTTGAATAGAAGAAACTATTCCATCGTACACATAGAAAGCCCCCTAATATTATTAGGAGTAATAAAAGCAAGGATAATGATGACGAAGTGCTCAGCCTTTATTCAAGGAGAACACGCAAAATCGTGAAATGTTCTCCACTAAAAGATGCAAGTATATAGGTCTGTAGATTGATTGTGTGCAAATCGTGCCATGGGTAGCATGAAAAGTCAATGTCAGCTATCACGGTCATCTGTTTCAGTAAATCTGAGGTCAGTAGCAAACCATCGTAGGTACATAGTACGGACCAATGCAGCATATGATCTTTATCGCTTTTACTGACGATACTTAAAAATATTTGGATCAATTTATAAATTAAAGGCTTTTCGCGACATACAAACAAAAGTAAAACTATACAATAGTATTGTAAGAAGTGGTTTGGAATATTGCAGTGTGGTCTGGCGCCCGCATTATGCTACTCATATATTAAGATTAGAAAGAATCCAAAGGCGATTCCTGTGGCATTTGTCTTATTCCAGAACATCAACTATAAGAAAAATGTCGTATGATGATAAACTTATACATTTTAAAATGGACACACTTGAAAAAAGAAGACAATATTTAGATCTAATGTTCTTATACAAACTTCTTCGTAATAAAATATATTGTCCAGAGTTGCTGGCAAGGCTTAATTTTAGAGTGCCGCATAGATTCCCTCGAGGACAAATCACTCCTCTCTATCCACCACTAAGAAGAACCGTATTAGGCTCCACTTCTCCAATTCATCGTTTGAGTAAGCTTTTGAATCAGTATTGTGACTCTATAGATGTATTTTCAGATTCTCTCAGTCGCTTTCGTAAAATTGTACAAACGTTGATTTTATTGTAAATATAATATGGCTTTGTTTTTTTTAATTGTCTAGAATTACTCTTGTTTACTTTCTCTCTTAAAATACTATAGATAAATATATGCATGTGGTGTTTGCTTGTTATATAATGTAACTTTTTATAAATCTGTAAAACTAAAATAAGTGGATGTATTACTGTTACATTTGTTAGCAAACCCAATAAATAAATAAATTAAGTCAAAAACTATAATTATGGTTTTGAGAAAAATTTAATAAAAGTAGGGTCACACTGTTGACAGTCCTCTGTCAAATGATTTCTAATGTTTACGCGAGTTTACACATTTGAAATAAAACTATTTTACGGATACTATCGCGTTTGTATTTGATTTTTAATTTCCCGACGTTTCGAACACTTTAAAGCGTTGATAGTAACGGGAGGACTGAAATGTTTCAGTCCAGTAAGTCGTTGTTATTACAGTTTTGTTTTATTATTAACTGCGGGCCGGTTCGTCCGGGATAGTACCACACTCTCACAGAAAATCGACGCCCGAACAATGGCAATTTGCTGTTATACTTCGTTCGGTGAGCGAGAGAACTGACAGACCAATTTTTTAGGGGTTCCATTGCTAGACAGTGGCCTAGCTGGTAGTTGGTATTGCAAAGATCAATGGGTAGTAGTAACATTTAACATCAGGTGTGCTGCTTGCTCATCTGCCACCATAAGCAATAAAAAAAATAGACTATTGAATTTTTGATCTCGCTAATCATAGCACTGCAATTTAAAGTTCTTGTGTCATGAAAAACGACTTAGCCGCCTGCAGCCTAGTACGCCTTTGAAAAGCAAGTTTGCCACTTTGTATACTTATACTTAAAAGTCCTTGACTTTGAGTTATCAGCTGCGTATTGTTGTCGCTCTACTGCAGGACTTCCCAACCAGGGGGGCACGCCCCACTAGGGAGGCGTAGATAAATGTTAGGGGGGCGTCGTAAGTACGTAATATGTAAGATTACATTTGCAAAAAAAAACAGTCATTACAGTTTTTAATATTTAGTTTAAAATAGATGTTGACTTTTCTGTGTACAATATATTTTTTACCGTATTATATATATATATATATATATATATATATATATAATATATAACATAAGTAATCGATAGAAACAATTAAAAAAAATGCACATATTGTTCCTAATTGCCTTAATAAAATTAAAATATAATTTAAAATATAAAAGAAAGTGAAAGATAAAAAATACTATTCTAGCAAGTAATGATGCATGGTAGGCCAGTAAAGATAATTAAAAAAAAGTTACTAGATGAAACCCATCTAAAAAGAAGAAAATATAATAAAAATAACAGGAAAAATAAATTACGGGTGATTTGAGGTCGAGAAGTGGGAGGATGTGGGCTTTGTAGGTTTAAAACGGGTTTATCACGATTCTGCAAAAAATCCAATGTGCCACTTACAGTGCAATTGTGACATAAAATCGAATATTTTCACCAAGTTTCATGAAAACCCGATTTGTTTTGTGTGAGAGAAAAATAAAAAATCCAAAATGTCGGTTATTTAGATTTTTGTAAAAGTACTTAATGATTCAAATGTATTCTTTCGTTCATTATCCTTAATTAATATATTGTATCTAACCTATTTAAAATACCTAAAAATAAATAATTTAATTAATAAATAAAATGTGCGTTCCTTATTTTTGTTGAAACTTACCCAAGGGAGGCATGAAAATATTATTTTTAGCTCGGGTAGGCTTGGCGAAATGAAGGTTGGGAAACATTGCTCTACTGAGTTCGTCTCAAAATACGTCTGTAATCTTTAGAATATGAAGTTTTTATTTAAAAGAAGAATCTCTTTGAATTGCTAGGGGACTTCAAATGTTTTTAAATTGTAAAATATTTATTTTGTAATTTGAAAAACAAATTGTAAAATAATTAACAGCCATAAATTATATCCAGACGCTGAACAATCATTTGTGGATAGGCATGGGAAGCAAACCCACGGCACTGACACGATAGTTCAGTATCTTAACCATCACGTCATCTGTGCATTCGTCATTTTCACATAGTTTTTATTTTTTTTTTATAAAAAAATTCATCTGTTTTTTTTCTGTAATTTTCTTATACTACCTGTATTATATCATAAATATCTAATTTAGATAATACTAACTTGTTCTAATAATTAGATGGGAATGTAATAAAACAAATGGGTAAATATGAAATTTCTTACCAGGCATGCTACTCATTTAATATTCTATTCATTAACTATTTCAGTTGTTTAAAAATTATTTTATAGATAACCTAGTCATCATCATCATCACAGCCCATATATGTCCCACTGTTGGGCTCGGGCCTCCTTCGTAATGGGAGTGAAATTAACCTACTATACCGGGCTGGTCAGACGCGTTGGCATAGGGTTTTGTTTCGAGTTTTTCTTCTCTTGCATAGATGTTATATGCATTTTATATCTCTTAGTCGTCTCTTACGATCACCCACGCATAAGTTATGGGGTGGTGATTTGTTTTCTTACTCCGTCAAAACACGGCCAATCTAGTCAGTATCAGTATATAGGGTCTTAGATATTCATTTTCTTTCAAAATTAAAAAAAAATAAATAAAAATAATTGATAATACTTTATTTTATCGTATTATAAGGCACATGTCTTTTTTAGAATGGAGTGTTTCGGATCGTTGTTATCTCTAAATAGAATATTTCTAAGTTGTCTCTCTTCTAGTTAGAAGTTCCTATAATAAAATTGTAGTAGTTGATTTCGGATGTTTAAGCGAGTATTACACATTTGAAATAAAACATTTTTTACGTATTCTACCGTTTGTATATGGTTTTTAATTTCTCAACGTTTCGAACACAGCGTTCATGGTCTCCCATGTGTGTTACAAGTGTTCGAAACGTTGGGAATTAAAAATCAAATAAAAACGCGAGGAATCCGTAAAAATAGTTTTATTTCTATTTGTAGCAGTTTTTTTGGTACTTTATTTAAATTCGTGTTTAACCTACTATACCGCGCTGGTCAGACGCGTTGATATAGAGTTTTGCTTCGAGTTTTCCTTCTCTTGCATAGATGTTTCCCTGTGTAGTCGGTTAGATTAGATTATAGAAAACACCTACTTCAAAAAGTTATTCAGAAACCAGCAAGGAATTGTAAAGTGGTGTAGTTTTTTAAAATTTTTCTTTACAGTGTAATCACATCATACTATATAAAATAGATATGAAGAATAGAGTAGATGGTTCGTTATGGGGGCTAAATCGTTTCAACTGTGTATTTAAAATTTGAAGGCCAGTCTCGATTTTTTCAGGATATTATCATTAGTTGATGGCCATGGGGACCACTTGGTAAGTATACCCTATCGAAAAAAAAGTATTTTATCTAATTAGTCTTCAAGATGCCTTCAAATAATTGGGGAACATATATAAAAAAAAGATACCGACGAATTCAGAACATTATTTTTTGAATTTGGTTAAAAAGTGATTGCCTACCTAAGAGTTGTAACTGGCTTTCTATTAATTTTAGGCTCTAAGCTATAGTTCATCATTATCATCATCATTACAGCTCAGATATGTCCCATTGTTGGTCTTGAGCCTCCTCCATAATGGGAGGGCAAGTGACCTACTATACCACACTGGTCAGTCGTATAGGGTTTAGTTTCAAGCTTTCCTTCTCTTGCATAGATGTTATATGCGTTTTATATCCCTTAGTCATCTCTTACGATCACCCACGGGGAAGAGAGGTGGTGGTGAATTGTATTCTTACTCCGTCACCACACGTAAAAGCTATAGTTAGTTACCTATTATTATGATAAAATTCTACATGAGTCAACTATTGCAAATAAGATAATGTAATTGTAAATCCCCGCGTTCCATAAGTATTATTACGCACATACTTTAAGTAATATGGTTTCAAGAAATTATATTTTACAATTTGCTCAATATACAGATAGGATAATTATTGGCAATGCTTAGATACCTAGGTACATACTAATTTATTAGTTATGAAACTTTAGCAGATATGTGTTACTAAACTATGAATGATGGCGCTATATTAGATAAGCTTGTTTAAGATTGCAGTCAGTTTAAAAGTTCGATATCATACTGCTTTCGAAAGCGAGGTATTGTCGTTGAATATATTTCAGTATTTATTATTTATTCCGTATTCTAATACTCCAATATGTCTCTTTTTCACTTATGGATTTCGACAGACACGACTATAGGATATAAACAGAATATTACAAAAGAAAGGCAAATTCTAATAAATATTTTATTGCCACTTCGAATGTTCAGTGTAGTGTAATAGACCTACTTTTTCCATAATGAAGTAGGCTCATATCTTTTTGTGGCAGACTATGGGCTAGTTATAGCCTGGCTAATAAGAAGAATATTCATCTTTGATAGTTAGTTCTTAATAATAATGGGCTAAATACTAATCTTGATAATAATTTTCTTTATTCTAAATATTAATCTTTCCGTGAGATGATGGAGTAAGAATACATTTCACCACTCCCTTTCTGGCATGTGGGTAGCGTAAAAGATAACTAACGGATATATAGATAACATCTATGCAAGAGAAGGAAAACTCAAAATGAAACCCAACCCGCCTGACCAGCGTGGTGTAGCGGCTTAATTTCCTTCCTATTGTATAGCGGGCTCGAGTCCGACAAAGGGACATACTTATATGAAACAAAGATGATGATGAAATAGTGATCAGATTAACCTGAATTTCTTATTTTCTAATAACAGCAATTAATTATATTACTAATCTATTGTTATTTTATCGAAACTGACTCGTTGTTCAATTTGCAAAAGCTACAATTTAATTCCATAAAAATGAAAGCCATTTCTATACACGTTATTGTTAGATAGTTTAACCCTGGATGTTCAGGTAGGCCGGGGTGCACGCGACCTCGCGTGAAGAGGTCAGGGTCGCAAAACACTTTATTAGGGTGTACCAGGTGTAGGTACCTGTATCGACTATTCGTAAAGGCCTAAAGAATTAAAGGTCTGATTTTAAATTGAACTTAAAAGTTGCAATTAATGTAAAAATCTTTAATGTTAAAGTTATTTAAATAGCTTTACGTTTCTATAAAGTAATCTCATAAATACTTAACATTTGTACTGTGCACATAAATGCACAGTACAGATGTTAAGTAGTTACGAGCGCCATCTAGTGGGAAGTAGCTGAACACAGTATTTGTTGAGCCTGTATAGTGACCTCTAGTATTTCTTATGGAAACTAGGTATCATGAAATTAAATGAAACACTGAAACAATTGTGGCGCTTCTGTAGGGTTATCTACACGTTTCTGTAATACATGGATTTTACTAATTACATAAGATTTAATTATTTTTAATACAAAGCACATAAATATTTTTCTATCAATGAAAATTATAATGTCACAAATATTTTTTTATATGTCGTTTAGTGCTTATATTATCAACAAAATTTTTGAATTAATGATTGAGAAAGTTATGCTGTTCAAGCAAAGGCATACATTTTGTATTCGCAGTTAAAATAAAAATATTGCAATGCAATTTTTAATATTGCATGTCTTATTTCAAAACACTGTTTCAGACAATTTGACTTAAAAATGGCGAATAATGTAGTAGATAAAATTAAATATTTGCCATCTGCCTGGATGTCAAATATTTAAAATAACTTAGTTCCAAATTTCGACATCAGATAACGACAGTCTTTTAAAACTATATTTCAGTTTAAAAGTTTGCAGATATCAACATATTATATTATTATAAGGACTTAAATAAGTGCATTAATGAAGCGACACCTGTCAGGGATGGTGGCCTTACAAAGAGGTTAAGGACGGCCAGCCAACATGGCAATGCTTCCAGAATTCTCGGCACGTTGCCTACTAGTAGCGGTTAATCTGAATAAGTCTTTAATAAAAAAAATAAGTATAATATGATAAATTTAATTACATTATATTTTTTTCTGTTAATTAATCTGTATAATAATTAATTATAAATTCACTAATAAAAATAATGATTAATTCATTGCTTATTTAGAAAATTATATTATATCTATCATATATCACATTCAAATATTTTATCTATAAACTTTTGTATAGGTATTTGTAATTATGGATTATATTATTATTCATATCTGTATTTGTCATTAATTAATGAATTAATTGTAATTAATAATTATTACAGTTAAATAAAATTTGTAATTATGCACGGATGTACATAATTAAAAATACCTAACTGCAATATTTAGTAATAATATTGAAAACAATTAATCATATAGAAACCTTATGGTGAATCTGACAGCGAAATCTAAAACTAACTTAATTTAAATATTCGCTTTATAATTTCAGTGAAATTATTCTAGTATTTACACCTAGATAAGGTTATATTTACCTTGAGTGGTAATATTCTTTGTACATAAATTACACGCCTTGATTATTGCTAATATATTCTAACAAAATGTAATTACTTATGATAAAATATGGATTAAATCTCTCTTAATTTGGTTCTAATTGTTTTTTTTTTAAATAATTTTTTGACATGTTTATTTTTATTACGCAATTTGTAGATTTTCTTATTATGAATAACTTAAAAAGTAGGTTCCTTTTCATAGTCAAAACATTATAAGGTTCCTGTGCATATCAATGAAATTTATAGTAAAAAAGAAGAGTAAATCTTCCATATTGTAACGGAATAAGAATACAATTCATTACCTACCCTATCATTTTCCGTGGATATTATAAAAGGTGATTAAAGGTATAGATATATATCTACAACTGTTATTATATTATTATTAAGGTAGATATAACTTAAGATATCTTACAAAAGAAGGAAAACTCGAAACAAAACTCTATACAAACACGTCTGATCAACGTGGTAGAGTAGGTCATTTTCGCTCCCATTATGGAGAGACTCGGGCCCAATAGTGGGACATAATTATATAAACTGAGATTGGGCGATATAACCTATATACTAAATGACTACATACTAATATACTAAAATAATTTCTCTAAAATTGTAAAGCGAATATTTAAATTAGGTTAGTTCTAAATTTCGCCGATAGAATTGCCGTAAAGTTTCCAGACGATTATGTGTTTTCAGTTTTATTAGCATTCTAAATATTGCCATTAGTTAATTGAAAATTACGTACACCCGCGTTACAATGCAAGAGTTTGTCAATAAAGAATTTGAATGCGACATATGATATAATTTGTATGAAAACTTAAATGGAAGTATATATATAGAAGAATATTTAAATGGAAGTATAATAAAGTTAGGGATGGGATCTCGATTCTGGAAAATAACTTATTTTATATATTTGCTTTATGGTTGTAAAAAAACCTAGTGACGTATTTAAACTATTTTTAGATAGTTTATCCTGTTTGAATTTCATTTTTAAATTTCCTAACGTTTCCAACACTTTAAAGCATTTATGGTTACCAGAGGACTGTTATTATATCACAGTATCTCAGCGTGCTACGAAGAGGACTATGCTCGTGATATTTCTACGTGATAAAATCAGAAATACGGTAATTCGTAGAAGAGTATAACCACTCATTAGACACATCACAGGACAGCCGCACCGCTCAAACCAACAACTGTTGGGAAAGAAAGGTTTTCGAATGAGGACTACATCGGACGACGTAGAGTAGGATGACTTTAGGAGAACTGACAACATTTCAAAAGTCGCAGACAGCCGCTGGATGCAAGTAGTACAGGACAGTTTTAAGTGGCATTTTCGTGGGGAAGCATATGTCCAGCAGTGGATGTCTAAAGGCTGATGGATGGATGAAATCTAGACTATATCTAATATATTATCTTATGACATTTAAACATGTTCCTATTGACACCCAGTTCAATTGTATATGGTCCCCGTGGATTACCTGCTGACTTGTATTACAGGTAGTTTTTTTATCTACCACAAACACCAGCGATTCATAATTATATTTACAAATTTATATTATTATTATTTATTATTATTATTACTTAATTTTGTCGTCTGGTGACGGAGTAAGCTTATAATTTACCATACCTTACTTAATCTGTGGGTGTCATAAAAGACAATTAAGGGATTTAATATGCATATAACATTTATGCCCGAGAAGAAAAACTTACCATAAATCTCTATACCAACCCATCGTAATAGCGTAGTATATTAGGTCAATTTCTCTCCTATTAAGAAGGTGACTCGGGCCCAGTAATTGGACATATATGAGCCTCGATTTTTTATTAAATTACTGATATACTCGTGGTTTATAAAATGTAATTACATAAGTCGTGGAATGGGTAAATGTTTTATTCAATTCGTAGAAGTTAGATTATAGTACATACATATCATCACGCCCTATCCCTTGCAGGGTAGGCAGAGAGAACAGAGTGCCATAGAATTCTATCTTTGCATACTTCACTCGCTTCCTCAACATTCATAATTCTCTTCATACACGCTCGCCGGTTTCGGAGACTCTTGACTCCACCTTTCTTCAGTACATGACCGATCTGGTCTAGGTAGGTTAGTCTCGGTCTCCCCCGGTACCTACATCCTTTCACTTTCGCATTGTATATCTTCTTAACCAGACGTAGATTATAGTAACCTAATTATACCTAGAGCTTTGTTACAAGTAACTGAGCGATCAAGCTTTGTTCGTATTTTTTGTCAAGCTTTTTTCGAAGAACATATTTTTATTAGTAAAATTGGTTATCAAAATTTTAAAATATTCAAACGTTTAGACTATCCAAAGTATTGCATACATAAACAAAAATTAGGAGACGTATAAATTTTTAAGTAAAATCATGTATTATAAAATTCGGATAATCACCTACCTACTCACACAGGCATTATACAGTAATTTAATCAGTTAAGAACATCTTATTTGTCGATTCAAGGTAATTGAAAAAGTTTGAATTTGCAGAATAATGGGATTTATTCTAATCAATTGCAGACTAGTCTGCCGTCTTCGAAAACAGATTTGGCATAGCTTTTTAATATCTATATTATGACCTTTTCTGTATGATGATGTAGTAAGAATCACCACCCTATCTTGCCCGCGGGTATCATCATTTATGAAAGATTAGGCAAATTCATAATGCAAACCTATACAAATCCGTCTGACCAGCGTGGTATAATAGATCGCTTTTCCTCCTATTATGAAGGCTCGAGCCCGAGCTGAGAACTTATATCAGCTGAGATGATGATGATGATGATGATTATGAATTTTATAGGAACGTAGTCAATAATAAACTATCGACTATTGTTCACTGTAAAAACAGAACATAATATTTTCGTTCACATAATTTTCTTATCTGGGCTTAATTTTCTTCTTATCCTACTAATATTATAAACGTGAAAGTTTGTAATAATGTATGGATGTGAACATCTCTGTTGCTCTTTCACGCAAAAACTACCGAATGGATTTTGATGAAACTTTACAGTAATATAGCTTACACATCAGAATAACACATAGGCTATAGTTTATAAAGATATTTTGTAAATTGGTTAAAATATAACGATAAAAATCGCTTAAGACAGAAAAAATCGCCCATCTGCGAGCTATTTTTGCATACGCTGCAAAGATCTTGAAAGTTAGACAAATGTTATGTATTGTGGAAATGTACCTCTTAAATAGTTATACAAAAAAGTCTATATCTATTTTTAATATTTAAGCATTTATCGTTAAAATAGTAAATTAAAAATTCAAAATAATTTGGTATTTATTGCCGATGCACATTTTATAGTAACCAATTGATTCTTATGCAAACAAATGCTTTTATTGCTTTCGATATTTAAAGTACATATTTTTTGCTTTTTACCGCGTGTCGTTTGGTACAATGTTTCAAAAGTTAGAACGATAAGAGTGCGCAGTGCTGTGGTCAGGCAGCAACCGCAACCGGGCGCACTACAGAAATATGGCAAGAAATCTATGATCGCCGATTGTGCGACCCGAACACAAGTAAAGGCGTGAGGGCAGTCATCGTTGATGATTGTTGTATTTTTGACAGCACTATCGGTTTGTAAATAACATACTATATCTGTATATATAGATAGGTATAGAAAGTTTGTGATATGAAACATCTTTTTGCGCGCCTTGGCAGTAAAATTATGTCGAGTACTGGAAATGATAGATTGGGTTAGGTAGGTACTAAGGCAAATGTGGTCATGCCGTGATACTACGCCGCTATTCTCTATTCATGTGTGCGCGCGTATGACAGCGGTAGCTGTCTAACATAAGTGTGACATTAAATCCTCACTAATATCTGTTATAAATGCGAAAGTAACTCTGTCTGTCTGTCACTCTTTCAAGCCAACACTACTTAACCGATCTAAATGAAATTTGGAACACAGATAGTCTAGAGCCTGATAAAGGACATAGGCTACTTTTTAATGCAAACAAGGATTGTAAAGTGGGATGAAAAGTTGTAAGGAAGTATCGTCATTTTTAAAGCCAGAAGCTTGAAACTTATTTTTAGGTTATTGTTTAGATATAAATAAATATGACATTAACCTGTTGTAAAAATTTACCCTTAAGGGGTAAAATAAAAATAGGGGATGAAAAACTTTAGGAAAGTAACCTTTTACGCGGGCGAAGCCGCTGGCAGAAGCTAGTCTTATATATTTTATTGGCTCAATTTCGACCTGTCTCTATTAAAGCGAAGTAATAAAAAGTAGCAAACCAATTTATTCCCTTTAGCGTATGAATTTAATCGCTAGGTTAAAATACACATGCCACCGAAGACAAAGATCGGGCAAAGGTGGCCCACTCGCACGGCGAAGAAAGGAGTTTGCAGGGTGGGTCTATGGGGTTGCGCGCCGCCCCTTCCGTCGCCCAGGACCGATTTTGCGGGGCGCGACCACGTCCATAGTCCACCGCAGAAAAAAGAAGGTTAAAATGTACATTGAATTTACTAGAGATTTAAGATTATTTTCAATAATTTATATAAGGGTATAGATATCTTTGTTTAATACATACATACATACATATCATCACGACATATCCCTTGCAGGGTAGGCAGAGAGAACAGAGTGCCAGAGAACTCTATCTCTGCATACTTCACTCGCTTCCTCAACATTCATAATTCTCTTCATACACGCTCGCCGGTTTCGGAGACTCTTGACTCCACCTTCCTTCAGTACCTGACCGATCTGGTCTAGGTAGTTTAGTCTCGGCCTCCCTCGGTACCTACATCCTTCCACTTTCGCATTGTATATCTTCTTAACCAGACGTTCGTTCGGCATTCTTTCCACATGTCCGAACCATCGGAGCATTCCCTTTCGCATCTTTACACCAATACTCTCTTTCATACCTACTCGCTCTCTTACGTCGTCGTTACGAATGCGGTCGGTCAGCCCAACTCCACAGATTTTCCGAAGAGATCGCATTTCGACCGCATTGATTTTACTTTCATACTCTTTTCTGCATACCCAACTCTCGCTTCCATACAGTAATGTTGGGACAAGCACTGCGTTATGTATTGCTACACGTGCCTTCTAGCTGAGGTGGTGGCTGCCGAGAAGTTGCCCCAACGCTCCGTTCACTCTATTTCCCGCATTCACTCTTCGCTCTATATCAGTGGTGTACCTTCCATCTCGGCTAAATCCACATCCAAGATATACAAATTCATCCACTTGCTCTAGTACATCATTACCTATTGTTACTCTTACATCTGTTCTGGCTTCATCTCTTTCAAAGACCATTATTTTGGTTTTGCTCACATTCACGCGTAGACCCCTTTTCTTACAATCTTCTGTTTGTTTAATAATTTAGATAAATTCTTTTCAACTGGATATTCCAAACTACTTTTTAGCTCGTATACGGCATTGGCCTATTGTACCACTTTGACAGAATGAAGTATGCTTTAATTTCAAAGCTAGCTTTACTCTTCAGTAGGGAAGTTTCATGTTCGAGATGGTACTCAAAAGGGTAACGCGCGGATGAACCATCAATGACAAAGACCATGTACCGGTACCTGCCACAGAGCCTTTGAAAGGTTCGTGTACAGCAGGTTATAGGGCCGTTTGCCATCCTCTCCGTCGTTTCGGATGGGTCGGGTGGAGTGTGAGCCAACCCCCCTTTCGTACAATATAACCTAACGAAATTTCTCTTATTAGTAAATGATTACTCCCATGTTTAAGGACTTTATCAACACTAAAGCGTAATTAAACCGGCCTATATTAAGAAAATTAATTTCATTCAGGAATTCAGGATACTCCATAGTATTTTTGTCAATTACACGTACACATGAAAACGTAGTTAATACCATAACTGTTAAATATAACTTAAGTTACTCAGTCATTAACAAAATGACTCACGAAAAAGGAAGGTATAATTCTAAGTTCACCAAGTAGATATTACCTTAATTAATACAGAGTCATTAACCGTGATATAAACTTTCGCACGAGACAGCGTGTCGCCATACGGCAAATACTGCGCCAAGTGAGACCTCCATCGTCATATTCAGTCGGCTAAATATAGACGGGTCAATACTGAAGACAATATGACTGTTACGTGGCAAGATTGTCGTAACACAGTCTCATAATATACGAGTTTAGGTCTGTGTTTATTTTTAGAATATCTTGACTTATGTGAATCTATTTTTGATGGTATGCTCTATATTAATGGAGTTGTGTATTAATAGACGTTTGAAAGTTGCGCCAGTGACGGAAAAGTTAAGGAGTGAAAGATTGACATGGTATGGACATGTGATGAGACGGGATGAAAGTAATGTTGTAAGGAAAGTTTTAAGTATGAATGTTGAAGGCTGAAGGGGTAAGGGAAGACCGAAGAAATGATGGATGGACTGCGTGAAACATGACATGGATAAACAAGGAGTGACCACAGAGATGACGTCTGATAGAGTTGTATGGAAGGAGAAGACATATTGCGTCGACCCCAAATAGATTGGGATAAGAGCAGGTTGATGATGATGTGTATTAATAGACGTCAATTATAATATTTTAAGCTGTGTGGTAGCGGCTAAGAATACTACCAAACCTTACTTTGCTTGTGGATATTGTAATAGACGACTAAGAGCCCTATGACGACCTGGGCCAACTCCATTTGATGCCGTTTGGTCAACAATTACATTTCCAAGGAGGGTTGACGTCTAGCAGACGGCCGATCATAAAACTATTACCAATAACTTTTACAATATGTACTATGAAATAAGAGTACATACTGTATCGACCCCAAGTGATTGGGATAAGAGTAGGAGAATGATGAATTATAATGTTTTAATATTTATCAGATATATTCATGACCTCATTAGATTGTAAATGGGAAATACTTCATATGTTTAATTATGATTTCTAGGCTCAAGCCACTTCCAAAATGGGTAGGATAATTTACCTATAATACACTAGTCAGACGGTTTGGTATATGTAGTATTTTATTTAGAGTTTCCTTTCTTTTGTATAGATGTTGAGGTGATGGCGTAGTGAATTGTATTCTTACTTTGTTACCATACGGCGAATATATTGGCTATTTATCTATGATAAATTTAGCAATTGCATTTAGGAATAAAAGTTATTATTAATGAAAGAGATTCTTCAAATTATTATCAGTAGTTTCAGCGAATATTTTACAAATGCAAAGTTTTAATCATAACCTATACATAATTTTGATATGTAAGAATACGTGCTATTGATTCATTTATTATATTTGGGATAACAACAGTCGTTGCAAATGAATCGAACGTGGAAGAAAATGATTAACTAATAGGTACTATCAGATACAGTTAACATTATGTATGGGGTTTGCCATGAACAGACTTAATAATTAGCTTTTTTTTTTATTTTTTATTTTTTTTATTTTTTTTATTGGTGGGCTATGGATGCGTCTCGCCCCGCCAAGTCGGTCCGGGGTGACGGAAAAGGCGGCGCGTGACCCCATAGACCCACCGTAAAACCTTCTCTCTTCGCCGTGCGAGCGGACCACCGGTACTCGATTTTAACTTCGGTGGCCGACTTAATAATTAGCTAAAATACATTACTGAAAAGTAAAAAATACAGATATATATATTTTTTTAATATATTAATTATGGTTGGGAATGTGTAGCATACCTGGTGGTAAGTGTTGTTGCCTCTCATGGATCTTTGTAATACCAGGGGCATATCTAAGCCGCTGCCTATTACCCAGAAAGTTGGACTTCCAGCTTCCTCGCTCATCTAACGAAGCGCAACAGCACATCTCCAATAATCAGACGATGATTTTCGAGTGTGGCACCACCCCGGATGGATCAGCCGGAGGTTGTAGACAGAATATTGTCAACATTGTGGCGCTATCATTCCAAGAGATTTTTATGTTTATTGTACTAGCTATTCTCGCAACTTTGCTCGTATCGGTTTTATATTTCTTTCAATTTTATATTACGTACTTGGCTATCATCTTACACCGCAATCATTTTTATGTGTACTCACTGTGATCTATAAAAAAATTGAATTCTTCAGGTACTAAGATATTAGTACCTTGCAATGAATGATAATTCATTGCAAGGTTGACTCTGTCTTTTTAGAAGTTCCTTGCCACTTTCTTATTTAAGTGTGTTATTCTTTCCATTTTTAAGTGTGTTATAAAAGACTGCGATTCATAATAAAGGATGCGAGCAGTTAACACAAGCAAGAAATGGTAAACTGGAATTCAAAACCTATTATAAACAACTAAGTAATTGGTACTGGGAATGCTCCGATGGTTCGGACATGTGGAAAGAATGCCGAACGAACGTCTGGTTAAGAAGATATACAATGCGAAAGTGGAAGGATGTAGGTACCGAGGGAGACCGAGACTAACCTACCTAGACCAGACCATGTACTGAAGGAAGGTGGAGTCAAGAGTCTCCGAAACCGGCGAGCATGTATGAAGAGAATTATGAATGTTGAGGAAGCGAGTGAAGAATGCAAGGATAGAGTTCTCTGGCACTCTGTTCTCTCTGCCTACCCTGCAAGGGACATGGCGTGATGATATGTATGTATGTAAGTAAGTAACTGGTAATTTCTATAAAAAGTAGAGTAACTTAAGTATTAAATTATTCATAATACATATTATAGCCTTATTTTTGTGGCAGGTTATGGTATAGTAACACCCCGCCCGATCCGTGTGGGGCGACGGAAGAGGCAGCGAGTGACCCTATAACCTCTCTACACCGTACGAGAAGATAACACCCCGCTTTAAGGAAATAATCCATGTATCACGGGGACTTTGCATTTATACTATTAACGGAAACAATTACAGTCACAGCCAGAATGACAATTAGTGGATCACACAATCAATTGAATCGAACCGACGACACTGGTGCGGTTGGTCACTATTTTATCCATTACGCCATTTATGCAGTCGAATAGGTAAAGTTAGTTCATTAATTAGTAATTTAAAAAGTAGGATAGAGTTCTCTGGCACTCTGTTCTCTCTGCATACCCTTTTTTTTTTTTTTTTTTGCTTTATGGACGTCGCACCCCGCCAAATCGGTCCGGAGTGACGGAAGAGGCGGCGCGCAACCCCATTAACCCACCCTGAAACCACCTCTTCTTCGCCGTGCGAGCGGGCTCCTCTCACTGCATACCGTGCAAGGGATATGGCGTGATGATATGTATGTATGTATGTTTAAAAAAGTATTATACGAGTATGGCTGTTGTGACAGTCCAGTGACATCATTATTAGTACTTTTGAAACATTTCACTCGATTTAATAATATATTACTAGGTCATATGACATGCCAACTGTGGCATTGTGCAATTTCACAGAAACCTAACAAGTGACATCATATTGCAAGTGGTTATAGAAAATAGTATTAGTACTTATTGGTTACTAATTGAACAAATTATTATGCTTCATTGATCCAGTAGCCCAGGAAAATACCCATCATAAGTTACTAAATTCTATTCACGTGGTGACGGAATAAGTATATTAATTACTAATCTTTTCCCCCATTAGTATACCTAAAGATGACCAAGGGATATAAAAGTACAATATTACGGCAAAAGAAAATAAAACCATGTATCGATTTATCAAACCAGGTGGTAATGTAGGTCAATTTCTACCCCTTTCGTAAAGGATATTTATGTCTAATAGTTGTAACCTTTAAGACCTGAACACATAACGAAGAAAGCCGCTGAGAAATAGTCGAACAGGAAAATAGTTAAAATGTTTGTAGATTCTTTCCATTTCTGAGGATTTTCTCGGTAAAATGTCAAGCTCGAAGATTCAAACAGTCTCCAACCGTAAAATACTTCACTATATATATCTAGTAGTTTATACGTTATTAAAGTGAATAAGTTACAATTTACAGACCTTCAGACGGACTTCTTGGTCATTTGCTACTAGTAGGCAAAAAATATTGATTCGGCCCCTAGTAGGAATAAAAAATTACGTGGCGAAACGAGGGTGTGCTACATGTCTGCTTAATCTTTGGGGAATAAACGTGTGACGCTATAAATTATATAAAATTTAATATATTATTGATAATACGTATTGTTGTCAGTTTTTGGTATTGGAATACATAATAATTATGTCAATTATCTGATATAGGCATTTTCATTTTAAATTACTGAAATTTTTTAGCATTTAATATGCTTAATTATTTATAAATACCCGATACGAAACGAAAAATGATGTCACAAGCGGGGTTCGAACCCGCACCTATTGGGAATCCGGCCCAACCGTGCTGCCACTTACACCATCGTGAACTATTTTAGGACATGCAAATTTTGATTTATATTATTCTTACGTCTTCAAGGTGACGTATGCCATCTATCGGACAATGTTTACACATTGTATAGACTTAATACTTCAAACTTTACTGTTAGAATTGTATTAAACGATGACACAACCTTGTTATTCAAATTACTGAAATTTTTTAGCATTTAATATGCTTAATTATTTATAAATACCCGATACGAAACGAAAAATGATGTCACAAGCGGGGTTCGAACCCGCACCCATTGGGTATCCGGCCCAACCGTGCTGCCACTTACACCATCGTGAACTATTTTAGGACATGCAAATTTCGATTTATATTATTCTTACGTCTTCAAGGTGACGTATGCCATCTATCGGACAATGTTTACACATTGTATAGACTTAATACTTCAAACTTTACTGTTAGAATTGTATTAAACGATGACACAACCTTGTTATTCAAATTACTGAAAATTTTTAGCATTTAATATGCTTAATTATTTATAAATACCCGATACGAAACGAAAAATGATGTCACAAGCGGGGTTCGAACCCGCACCCATTGGGAATTCGGCCCAACCGTGTTGCCACTTACACCATCGTGAACTATTTTAGGACATGCAAATTTCGATTCATATTATATCTTACGTCTTCAAGGTGACGTATGCCATCTATCGGACAATGTTTACACATTGTATAGACTTAATACTTCAAACTTTACAGTTAGAATTGTATTAAACGATGACATAACCTTGTTATTCAAATTACTGAAATTTTTTAGCAATTTATATATGGCTAAAAATATTTTATTTTCAAAAGAGATTCGTATTTTTTTTATTAATTACAAAGGAAATTTCAGTTGTATAAATATGGTACCGCGATCTTTAGGCCCTGAGTTTGAGCAAGGGATATACAAATAAAATAGTGTTGAATTTTACTGAAGATTTATTTGATATTCGAGAAAAAACTTCAGGCGATTTTTAGCACCGAGTTGGAATGATGTTCTTAGATTACAGTAACGACTCGCTCTCTGCTACGCAGGACTAAGAATTGTGAATGAGGTTGTTTACAGCCTGTATTACCCCTTCAGGTATAATTGCATAAGACAAAAATTAAAATATGCTTAAACTTTTTTACCAACTAAAATATCATTTATTTTCTTCCTAAATAAAAAAAAACATTAAGTATATATTTCAAACTACTCTTTTGTTACTTTTGGATCCATTTTCATCAACGGCTTCTTAATGTTTGGTTATACTTAAAGCAATATATAAGACATATAACATTTTTTAAATTCTTTTAGGTGATACCTAAACTTGTTCTTTAGGTGTTACGTAAAAGGGGTCATTGGTGAAAACAGGCCTCAGTTACTTACATATAAAACCAAGCAAAGTATGATGTCTTTAACATTTAAAATAAAATGTTTCCCTCGAGTAAACTCTACACACATCACTGCAGTACTTTTAGTAAGAGAGCCATTACGAACAATGACAAGATGCGTCGTAAAACTCCTTATGACAAGGTATTCTATTCTGGTAATTTCGTTTAAGCAAGGTTTACTGCAGTGTAGTATAATGTAGAACAAGGTTGCACGGTTCAGTTTGTTTTGCCTAATTATTTAGTTTTGTTTTATCTTATGGATCTTAAATTTCTTGCTTGTTTTTATCTCTTTCATAAGCAAAATACTACTCACTGATTGACTGACTCATCACGAGTTCTCAGAAACGATAGGTCTAATTTCCTTCAAAAGTATAGGTACTCCTTTCACAAAGTAGACACGGTTAACAACGGATTTTACATTTTTAAAATATTTTTTTTTATTATCAATACAAAATAATACCATACCTTGATAGCTTTTGCCATTGTAATAGGTGCGATAGTAACCAATGTTTGATTTGACTATCACTATTTTGATGGTTACTATGTTAACTATTGTCATGGCAATTTTTTTTAACTTTTAATATTTTCAATTGTAATGTATTAAAATATCAATACATTATGTTATTATTCTAAGTGTAATAGAATATCAAGGAAGGCTATATTCTATATAACATCACGTTTTTATTAATAAAGACGGAGCGTCAATGACAAACGTTGCAGAAATGGAGAAATTTTCTTTCTTTTGAGAGCCTCTATTGTGCTGAATGTAATAGGTGCCTACGCCCCGTTCTCTGCAACTTTTATTATTATATAAATAAATCAATATTTGAAATAGAAGACGCAAATTAATATTAACAATTATTTTTTATAAAATAAATTACGTGAAAAAAGCCTATCGAAATAGGTGTAAATTAAATAAAGACTACTGCGGGGAAGTGGTCTAATTTATTTATTGATCTCTTGTACAGAGTACTGTTTGAGTTGTATTAGCTTAGAATATTAACGAAATTAATATTAGCGATAAAGATTTTATAATAGCTACATATGTATAATAACGCCACGTTATGTTAGCTAAGCGTAAATATTGTTAAAATCGAGCATATAAACTTTAAGAAAGGATGTACCAATAAATTGAACTAAGAAAAAATACCAGTTTGATTCTTACATACATACATATCATCACGCCATATACCTTGCAGGGTAAGCAGAGAGAACAAAGTGCCAGAGAACTCTATCCTTACATACTTTACTCGCTTCCTCAACATTCATAATTCTCTTCATACACGCTCGCCGGTTTCGGAGACTCTTGACTCCACCTTCCTTCAGTACGTGACCAATCTGGTCTAGGTAGGTTAGTCTCGGTCTCCCCCGGTACCTAGTTTGATTCTTGGCTATTAATTATCTATATGAATAACGGCATATTACATCTACACGAATAGGTATACAATATCATATTGTATTATTTTAATGTATTCTTTCATGTGGTGATGGAATAAGAATACAATTCCCCACTCGTTTTTTTTTTGCCGTACTGTGAAAGATGATTTAGAATAATATGCATATAACATATATGCAAGAGAAGTAAAACTCAAAATAAAACTCTAAAACAAGCCGTCTGACCATCATGATATAAGTTAATTTCCTTTACATTTTGGTGGAGGCTCAAGCCGAGTTGTGAAATGAGTAAGCGCTGAAATGAAATTGAGATACTGCTATTCTATTATAATATAAAATATTAACATGTACTCCTAATATTAAATATGCCCCCATTTTACAACAAAACATATAATTTAAAATGAATGCCGGAATTGAATGCATCAATGTCTAGAGCGCAAATAAAGCACTAATTTCTACTAACAAGTCTAACAAAGGGGCGGGTGGATGCCTTGTCTCCCTGATTGCCATTGTATATTTACGTCGGCAGCCGTACCCTGTTTATTTACGATCAGGAATGTTTGATGGAACCGAATGACTTTATTGCTTGTTAGATTTGATGGTTCACATAGTTGAATAAATAGGCAAGTATTTCTTATAACCAATTAGAAGAGATATAATTAATGCGTTATTGAGATGCCGTATGTGTAGTCATACATATTCTTTTATTTTAATAATTCACCATAATCATCATCATCATCACAGCCCATACATGTTCCACTATTGGGCTCGGGCCTCCTCCGTAATGGGAGGAAAATTAACCTACTATACCACGCTGGTTAGACGTGTTGGTATAGGGTTTTATTTTGAGTTTTCCTTCTCTTGCATAGATGTTATATGCGTTTTATATCCTTTAGTCGTCTATTACGATCACCTACGGGCCAGATAGGGGGGTGAATTGTATTTTATCCGTCACCACACGGAACAATTAAATAGTACAAATGAAATTGCACAGATGGCGTAGTTGTTAAGATACCGACCTTCCGTGCCAGTGCCGTGGGTTCGATTCCCACGCAGGACATTACTTTATGTGATCCACAAATTGTTGTTCTGAGTCTGGGTGTAATTTGTCTGCGTTAATTGCATGTTTGTAAAGTCCCCCGCAATACAAGGTTTATTTCCTTAGTGCAGGGTGGTGTCTTTTAAAAAAAAAAAAAAATAATAATAACGTGTGGTGACGAGATATGAATACAATTCTCCTCCCCTTTCTTTCTTTTCCGTGAGTAATTGTAATAGGTGACTAAGGAACGCAAACATATTACCACTGTAAGAAAAAGAAAATTTGAAATAAAAGTTTCTACCAACCCAGCGTGGTATAATAGTTTATTTTCCCTTCCATTATAAGAAATCTCGAGCCCAATATTAGAGCGAATATGAACTGTAATAATGATGATCATGAATCAAATAGTCGTAAGAACCATTATAGTTCCAGGCGATCAGAGTAAGATTGGACATCATCATCATCATCATCATCACAGCCCATATATGTCCCACTATTGGGCTTGAGCCTCCTCCATAACGGGAGGGCAATTGACCTACTATACCACGCTGGCCAGACGTGTTGGTATAGGGTTTGGTTTCGAGTTTTCCTTCTTTCGCATAGATGTTATATGCGTTTTATATCCCTTAGTCATCTCGTACGATCACCCACGGGTAAAATAGGGGTGATGAATTGTATTCTTACTCCGTCACCAAACGGAAAGATGATGATCGGACATACTCTGTTTAAAAAAACACCTATGTCCAATATTAAAATTCGATATCCTGATTGTGCGACACGTAGCAGACGATTAAATATCTTTGTAATGTTTTCTCAGCTTTTAAAGTAAATAATAATTAACAATTCAATATATACATTACTTCAAAAAAGTTTCGACACAATTTTATTATGAATAAATAAGTAGCTTTAAATATTCATACAATCCGTGCAAATGAGTCAACTTATAAAGAAACCTGTAACAAAGTGATGAGGTACCTACACGAGTCAGCCGTTCCTTTTCACTTTCCATCGCGTGCGACCTCCGTATAATCGCTGAAATCAATATCGGCACACGACACCTTGAGACGTGACCTTGAGATATCTAAGAAACTTTATAAAACTTGATTTCTAATGGAAATATGCTAATATTATAGGTGGAAAAACAACAAACTTATAGGGAGTGATTTCCCATTCAATTACAAGACACGATAATGACAAAATGCATTAATTAATTTGAGTTTATTTTGATTGTGAAAGAATAATAAAAGTAATTTAACGTTTAATAGATTTTTTATTTATTTAAAAAGACAATAATCTTGAGTAATAAATAAATTCTGGAATGTGAAAGGTCTCCGTGTTGTGGATGGAGTAAAAATATAATTCATCACCGCCTTTCTTGGCCGTGGGTGCTGTAAACAACGACTAAGGTATGTAATATTGACTGCACAGATAGCGTAGCGGTTAAGATACCGACCTACCGTGCCAAGTGTTGCTCGTTCGATTACCACGCAGAACATACTTTGTGTGATCCTCAAATTGTTTACCCGAATCTGGATTTAATTTGTGTCCGTTAAATATATGTTTGTAAAGTCCCCCACAATACAAGGATTATTTCCTTAATGCAAGGAGTTGTGTTTTATAAAAAAAGCATAACTTCTGTGAAAAATAAGAAATACTTGAAAGAAAAACCTGTACTAACTAACATGGTATAATAGGTCATTTTCACTCCTATTATAACCAATCAGTGAGACGTGTATGAACTGAGATGACAGTGTGAGGGGACTTTCTTCTTCCTCTTCTCTATTCGATATATATCACACTGCTGCAGAAGGACTTACTACACAGTGGACGATAAATTTAAATACTCCAACACGTTGGTTAGACATATTCGTGTAGTTTTATGTCGAGTGCTACTTCTTTTGCATTTTTTTTTATGATTCGTGATATTATCAACTTATGGATAAGGATTTATAATTCGTTTTTATGAGACTTGCTGATTCTTGAATGGAGAAAGTACGAACGCAATACAGTCAATGAACACAGTTTATAAGTATTGTTTTAACAGGTTCTTATTAACAACAACCCACCAATCAAGCGAGAAAAGTGAGAACATACCGGCATGGGGCCGCATAACCCGTCACTGTTGTCTATTAAAGCTGTACTAGTAGTATACTCGTACTTCAATAGCTGACATAATTTACAGCCAAAAATAAACAATCATGATCATCACATATCATTAGGCCCATATATGTCCCACTGTTGGGTTCAGGCCTCCTCCGTAATAGGAGGGAAATTATCCTACTATACCGCGCTGGTTAGACGTGTCGGCATAGGGGTTTCGTTTCGAGTTTTCCTTCCCTTGCATACGTGTTATATGCGTATTATATCCCTTAGTCGTATCTTATGATTACCCACGGGTAAGATAGGGTGTGGTGAATTATATTCTCACTCCGTCACAACACGGATAACAAACACCACAAAAATAAATAATAATTTGTGGATTACACAATGAATTGTATTTTGTGGGTATTTGTAATCCACTAAGTGCCAGAAGTCAGTATAAGATCACCATGCTATATTTGAGGTAAGTAGCAGCTTTATTTGTAGCATCTACTACTATTCCAAAACGCATTATATTAGGCTAAGCCGAAAACCATTTCCTTTACGAAGAGATCTGTGGTTGGTAATGAAATAGATGACATAGTATTAATTTTCATCTGGCTATATGGTATATCGGCAGATGATAAAATCTATTAGAAATACCGACGGTCTAGTCATCGATCTAACAACATCTTTTGAAATTATATTTCAAAATAATGTAGTTATTATTGTTAAATTACCTGTATATACTTACAGATTAAGCATAACATGGCATCCTTCTTTATTTGCTCACATCTGTAGAAACAATTATACGATCTTAGAAAATCAAATTTTATACCAACCAAATCATTGTGAGTATACAGTAGGCTATTTTTTAAAAAGCATACTAAATAGTATGCTGAAATTTAATAACAATTACTTATTTAATTTATACACTCTGAGAACTTAGTCACTTCATAGAGCTATGTAGCAATTGAAATGAAATACATAAAAAACCAATTTGCACGAATTCCGCTTCTCGTAATGCTACGCTCCTCCGTAGCTCGTAGATGCTTGCTACGTGACTAGTCTACGCAAATTATGTAGGCAAATCATATTTCAATTTTGTTAGAACTACTTATATCGGTTGCCTAAAAGGCAAGGCAAGGCTCTTTCTTACCTATGATTATGTGCTTGATGATTAACAAGAAATATAAAATATTTATTTCGACTAGTAAACCCAGTCTGTTGGTTTGTTTGTAGAAGTCGATATACCGCAGCATCGCCTGACACCTGACTTACATCACTGGGGATATAACCTTCTCCGTGAATAAATATAGGTATATACGTACCAATTTTTGTAATTATTGTTCAAATAGTTTCTGAGTTTAGGAATGTCATATATATATACAAACATCCTTTTTTATAGATTAATTATATTTTTTAATTATATTTCTCCCCGTGTGGCGACGGGAATAGAATACAAAGGTCGTCACCCCTTACTTGCCCGTGCGAGTCGTAAAAATCGGCTAAGGGTCTCACCGGGAGATTGGGCAGCGGCTATCTCCCGGGAAACTTAATAACATCTACCGCGATCGCCAATCCGCTCGCCAAGCGTGGCGATTATGGCATTATTACCCCCCCAAAATAAATATGGATGCACAAAAAGTCACGGCCCCCAGTCACAGCAGTTCCGCTGGAAACCGCTGGATGCAGGTGGCACAGGACCGTTATAGATGGCATTCTCGTGGGGAGGCCTATGTCCAACAGTGGACGTTTACGGGCTGATGGATGGATGGAATTATATTTTAGAATTTACATAAATAATCTAGATTAGGATGCAAAATGTCCATACGGGTAAAATATTACATTCTGTGAATTAAGATAAGGACAGAAAGAATAATAAAAGTTACGTCTACTCCAAATAATAATAGATGTAAGAGTATGTAAGTGATGGTATATAAGAGACAACTTCGCCTATATACCTATATATATAGGTGAAGTTGCCTATTATATAACGTTGTTCATAGGGCTTTTTTACAATGATTGTAACATCTCATTTTCTTTGGCCATCTTTTACGATATCCGAGACAAAATAAGATTTATGTCCATATAAAGAAAACCTTTTGGAAATAAGGCCAATGCAGGTAATATTCATCATTTAGAATTCACCGAAGTACTAAGGTAAGGATTATAAATAGTTGCTATAAAAATAATAAATTTCACTTTCTTGTTAGCTGATATACATCCTAATGTTAATTTACGCCATTTAGCTGTGTGGTAGCGGCTACGAATACTACCAACCCTTATATTGCTCGTGGATGTCGTAAAAGACGACTAAGAGACTCTTATAATGACCTGGGCCAACTCCATCTGACACCGTTTGGTCAATAATTACATTGCCAAGGAAGGTTAACGTATGGCAGGCGGTCGGTCATAAACCTATTGCCAGTATCTTTTACAATATGTACTATGAAAGAAGAGTACATATTGTATCGACCCCAAGTAATTGGGATAAGAGTAGAGAGAATGATGATGTTAATTTACGCCACTTATTCTTATTTTTTGCTCTTATCGAAAGTAAGAGGAGGAACTTGAAAATTATTATCTAAAACTTCATTTTCTTTTTTTTTTCTTCTGTATTTATAATTAAATGTATATTATTATCAAATGTAGACTAGAATGTTAGCCGAGATACTGGGCGGGCCATCGAAGACAAAGATCGAGTACCGGTAACCCGCTCGCATGGCAAAGAGAGGAGTTTGCATGGTGGGTCTATGGGGTCACGCACCGTCTCTTCCGTCACCCCGGACCAATTTGGCGGGGTCAGACGCACCCATAGTCCACAGCAAAAACAAAAAAAAGGCATTGACTAGTTTGGCTACAATGTTACATAATGGTTGCACTATAAACTTAGTCTTTACTTCTCATTCGTGTCATTAGTTTAAGTTTTTATGGAATAATAAAGTTATTATTATTATTTTTAAAAAGATAACGCAAATAGACGTTCACAAGAACGGCGTATCATCAGTTTCTTAATATAACACGTAAACTGTATATAGTATCCTCTAACTAAACTCTGAGTTCGTGGGCGTCTTGTACGTGAGTTTTTTTACTAAATAGCATCCTTACACCCACGAAAGTTACCTTCCAGATAAAAGGCTTTTTATAAAACCTTATTTCCTACTGTGCTATTATGAGACCTGCATAATTATTAACCGTTCCTTAAACGGAGGCAATTATTATATAATATTAATTAGATAATGGCCCTATTTTTATACTAGTCGGCTAATTAGGATTTTATTATTATCAATA
Source organism: Lymantria monacha (assembly GCA_905163515.2). Lineage (NCBI taxonomy): Eukaryota > Metazoa > Arthropoda > Insecta > Lepidoptera > Erebidae > Lymantria > Lymantria monacha. The sequence goes on along the minus strand of LR991098.1, from coordinate 11,428,934 downwards.
TTTTCAAATATCATCTTCTAGAATATCATTATCTTGTTTTAAATTACAAAGGGTATATAGTAGTAACCCAAAAATAGTACGACAAAGAGTCATATCATAGTTTACCAATATATCACAAGTATGCTAATTGATATATTTAAAAGTCATTATTTTAAAATTTGGTGTATTTGATTTCAAAAAAGGACAGACAGAGAACAGCCATTCTGAATTTTAAGGTTTACATGTTTATTTTTATGTATTAGTAAATCGATAATATTTTACATTATTTTTATTTGAAAAGAGTTTTATTTCGAAATTGACTCATTTAATTTAATTATTTTAAGTAAGGATCTTCAGCTTTAGAGAAAGATAATGAAATGAAACTTTTCAATAAATGCCAGAAACTCAACTGCGGCTGCTGTATTTTTTTTTGTACAAGAAAATTGTATTTAGATCAATTTATGCCAACTTATTGCTATATATTATAGGCTTTATGTTTTAAAACCTATTTTTTTAACTATCTAAAGTAATAAGAATTTAGAAATTAAATTTCTTAATATTTCCATAATCTTGTGATTTACCATGAACTTTTAACATTGTATTTGTTATATTACGTAACAACTATGTACTACGGACAACTATGTTCCGTAAAAGATTGTTCTGCGAAGTAATATTCTTTGAACCGGCTTTAATCAATAAAAAAGTATCGATTTCAAATGTCAACGACCCAGTTGTATTATTTACTTGAACGGGGATAATATATTATAATCCACTATCGTAGTGGTATTTTATTAATCTTTTGAAACTATTATCCTGCTAGATTTACTATTCTAATAAAAGAAATATAAGTAAATATAGGTTATTTATTTTTTACTTTCCAATAGAAAGGTTATTTATTTTTTTACTTTCTAAATCATCACAGCCTATATATTTCTATATATCCCACTGTTGGGCTCGGGCCTCCTCCATAATGGGAGTTCGAATTTTTCTTCTTTTACATAGATGCGTTTTATATCCCTTAGTCGTCTCTTACGGTCACACATGGGTAAGATAGGGGGTGGTGAATTATATTCTCAGTCCGTCACCACACGGAATAAACATTATGCGGATGTATACATATATATATATATATATATATATATATATATGCATCGTAATCATCAGTCTGCTCTTATCCCAATTACTTGGGATCGATGTAATATGTATATCTCTTCCATAGTATTACAAAAGTTATACCTCTCTTCTATGCTCTATACATATTGAAAAAAATTGATGCAATAGTTTGATAATCAACCCTTCTTGGGTATATCGGGTTGAGAGCCCCAGCAGCGCTCACCCACAGTTCGGGTAAAGTTGTCATAGCCATCTGAGGCTAACAACTTAGACACACAAAAATAAAAAATCTTGGGTGTACATTTGTTGATCAGACGGCATCAGCAGGAGCTAGGAGCTATTCCAGATTGATGGAAAGCTCTCAGTTGTCTTTTACGACACGCACAAGTAACTTAAGGGTTGGTAGTATTTGTAGCTGTTATCACACACTACAAGGGAGGAATATCAAAACTGTAAACGATTTATTAATCTTTTATTAATCTTTTCTTGAATGCGTGCCGCAGTGCGGGTTAGGGCGTCCCCCGGAGGCGACGCGTACGGTGGGCACGTGGAATGTAAGAGGTTGTGTGGAAGGTAAGTTCCACGAGCTGCTATCCGTCATGGCGGACAAATAGCTAGACGTACTCTGTGTAACAGAGACCAAACGAAGGGGCAGCGAAGCCTGCAATCTTCCTGGTGGCGGCATGGCTCTGTGGTCTGGTGTACTACAGAGCGATCGAGCCAGCATGGGGGTAGGAGTGCTGTTGTCCTCTCGTTTGGCCTCAGGCGTGAAGGATTACGGAATGTATGATCCCAGACTTCTTTGGGTCCGTATAAAACTAGGTGTCACCAAGGTATTCATGGTTGTAGCATATGCTCCCGTAGGATCCTCGGTGGCATCAGACCAGGAGAAGTTTTGGGATAATGTTAGGGAAGTTCTGGATATGGCAGAAACCAGTGAACGCGTGATTGTTTGCGGAGATTTGAACGGATGGATGGGGACCAAGCGTACCGACTATGGGAACGTACTTGGTCCATTTGGTGATAAGAGAGTGAACGACGCAGGTAGGCTCATAGCGGATGTATGCATGGAGACCTTATTGTGTCAAACACATTTTTCCAACATAAGGACATCCATAAGTATACATGGAGAAGGAATGAACAGAAAACTATAATAGATCTAATTTTGGTAGACAGTCGCCTCCGAAGCAAAATATTGGACGCAAGAGCCTACAGGGGCCCCACAGTCGATACGGACCACTATCTCGTTATTGCGAGATTTAGTGGTCTGTTCAGAAAGTGGAGGCACTGGCGAGAGTGTGTCCACTTCGGAGGGCTTGAAAGAATAAAGGTTGAAAGGTTGCAAGAAGAGTGTGTAAGAGAAAAGTATGCAGAGGGTGTCCGAGAACGGCTGATGATGGCAAGCCAGCCGCAATCGGACATTGAAGAATGCTGGAGAATATTGAAAGAGAGTATGGTAGATACAGCGAAAGAAGTATGTGGAAGTTCAAAGAAGCATAGAAAAACGAATGGTGATGCATAGTGGGATGCGGAAGTGGCAGCTTCCGTAGAGCAAAAGAAGAAAGCGTGGCTGGACTATGTCTCTTCTTTGAATCTGAATGACAGTATGACTGAACAGAAGAACGAAATATATGGGCAATGTAAGAATGACACCAAGGCCTTAGTGAACGAGAAACGTGATAGAGCAAATATGAGTGCAGAAGATAGCCTGAGTAAAAACTTCGAGGGTAACACCAAACTCTTTTGGAGGGAGGTGAAGAAGTCTCGGTGTGGTTGGTCAGCCTTCAGAATGAATAAAATAAGGTCGAAAGGTGGAGACATTCTTACACAAACACAAGACGTGTTAAGCCGATGGAGTGAATATTTTGGCGATATGTATGCGGATACTACGGTTGGCGCCGGTGTCGCATGTGGTTTAGTAGATCAACATTCGGCACCTGCGTCCTCCGATGGCATCAGTATGGATGAAGTTGAATGGGCGATAAGAAGTTTAAAAAATGGTAAGGCAGCGGGCATTGATATGGTGTCTGCCGAGATGATCACGCTTGGTGGCTCCTGGGTCTGGGAGGCACACCTGTTACCCCTCAATTTATGTTGGAGCTCGGGAATGGTTCCCAGGGACTGGAATAGGGCAGTCATCGTGCCTTTGTTTAAAAACAAGGGTTCACGTTATGACTGCGCAAATTACAGAGCCATAAGCTTGATCAGTTTGGCAGCAAAAGTGTATGGTAAAATTATTGAAAGGAGAATGAGGATGATGTCCGATGGTTTACTGTATGAGACACAAGGAGGTTTCAGGAGTGGAAGGGGATGCATAGATCAAGTGTTCTCTCTGCGCAACATTGTGGAGAAGCATCTGGCTCTAGGTCAGAGGGTTTTCTGCAGTTTTGTGGATATGGAGAGAGCATTTGACACGGTTATACGAAAGGAACTTTGGAACATTTTACCGGAGTATGGTATTAACGGTAAACTGCTACATGCTGTGCAGTCCAGTTACATGGGTTGTAGAGCCTGTGTGCGGCTGGATGATGGAATGTCGCCTTGGTTTGACGTCAATATCGGCGTTAAGCAGGGATGCGTTCTGTCAGCCAGGCTGTTTATCATATATCTGGATAAATGTCTCCAAAGGTTGAACGATATGAATGTGGGAGTCCAGATGGGCGACTCAGTGGTCACTGCTCTGCTATATGCAGATGATGCACTCCTGCTAGCACAGTCGACGACTGACCTGAAGACCCTAGTCGACACAATGACAGAAGATTGTAAGAAAAGGGGTTTACGCGCGAATGTGAGTAAAACCAAAATAATGGTCTTTGAAAGAGATGAAGCCAGAACAGATGTAAGAGTAACAATAGGTAATGATGTACGTAGAGCAAGTGGATGAATTTGTATATCTTGGATGTGGATGTAGCCGAGATGGAAGGTACACCACTGATATAGAGCGAAGAGTGAATGCGGGAAATAGAGTGAACGGAGCGTTGGGACAACTTCTCGGTAGCCACCACCTCAGCCAGAAGGCACGTGTAGCAATACATAACGCAGTGCTTGTCCCAACATTACTGTATGGAAGCGAGAGTTGGGTATGCAGAAAAGAGTATGAAAGTAAAATTAATGCGGTCGAAATGCGATCTCTACGGAAAATCTGTGGAGTCAGGCTGACCGACCGCATTCGTAACGAGGACGTAAGAGAGTAGGTATGAAAGAGAGTATTGGTGTAAAGATGCGAAAGGGAATGCTCCGATGGTTTGGACATGTGGAAAGAATGCCGAACGAACGTCTGGTAAAAAAGATATACAATACGAAAGTGGAAGGATGTAGGTACCGGCAGAGACCGAGACTCACCTACCTAGACCGGATCGGTCATGTACTGAAGGAAGGTGGAGTCAAGAGTCTGCGAAACCGGCGAGCGTGTATGAAGAGAATTATGAATGTTGAGGAAGCGAGTGAAGTATGCAAGGATAGAGTTCTCTGGCACTCTGTTCTCTCTGCCTACCCTGCAAGGGATATGGCGTGATGATATGTATGTGTGTGTATGTATGTAAACGATTTATTGAAATTCGAAACATTTATTATCCTAGAATTTTGCAACTCATGCGAATCTAGCGATCGTAATCCGGAATCGTTCAGACTAAATTTTGGTCAAGGTTAGGTCAAGGACTGTATTTTCACCGCAGTTTATTAACTTTTTTTTCTATAGGTGTGCCCGAAGGAATTTGGTATTCTAAACTGAATTTCTGATGAGTTAGCCTTACACAACTATATTTAACCTCTTTGTAATTTTATTTTTGTGCTATGTTCTGATTTAGGAGAAAAAAAAAACATATTCAATTACAGATTTAAATTACATTGTAATTTTTATAAGAATTTTATGAAAATATTTTCAACTAAGTTTTTTCAATATATTTGATATTTAGAAATCATCATAAATAATTAAATTGATTTAAGTTATAGGTACCATGAATTACATATAATTAACCCGCAATAAGTATTTAAAAATATAATCTAAGATCTTTTTGTACTTGTTTTAAATTAAGAAGAAATTCTGGAGCGACATAATTAAATCAATTTATCATTTTCCTACTTTTATCCCAATTACTCGGGGTCGATACAATATGTACTATTCTTTCATAGTAGGTACATATTGTAAAAGTTATCATATTGCGATAGTACTGCATACAAATTGCAATAGTTTTATGACCGGCCGCCTGCCAGACGTCAACCCTCTTTGGGAATGTTTGACCAAACAACATCAGATGAAGTTGGCCCAGGTCGTTATAAAACTCTTAGTCGTCTTTTACGACATCCACGAGCAAAGTAAGGGTTGGTAGTATTCGTAGCCGCTACCTACCTATCACACACATAATTAAATTTCCTAAATGTGGGATATTCTAAATTATTACTGTATATATATATAAAAGTAAAATAATGCTCATGAACGTAGCATATACATGTATATATATATATATATTTATAATAATTGCATTCATATTTAGTGACATTAAATAACAAGATAATAATAATAAATAAGTATTCCTAAAACAATAATTATTTGTCTTTTAAATAAAGGCAAGTGAATTCACTTGACTTGAGAATAGTAAATTATTAATAAGCTATCTTCTTTAAAATCTTTCCCCTTACAAATAGATGGAATGTAGCCAAACAGTTTTTGCCTCAACTCATATACGTCTTACTGCTGGGCTCGACTTTGGTCCATAATGAGAGAGAAATAGATCAACTAAACCACGCTGGTCATATTGGATGACTTTTGCTATAAAATCTTCTTCTATTTTAATAATAATATTGGTATATCTTAATCATCTTGCATAACACCTACGGGAAAGTAATAATCAATTGTATTTTTAATTCATCACTATGCGGAAATACTTACCTAATAACAAGATAAAAGATACATATTTATACATCATATAAATCTCAATTTAATGCTGCTGCTAAAAAAATTATATGACGTATGTTTCTTAACAGTACCACAAAGTCGTGAGCAGCGTAATCTATCATCAGAATACGACAGTCCCTCGCATGGGTGCCGTTGCGTAATTTAATCCGGCAGGCATGAGTGAATGTGATGAATTGTGTTATATACTGCAGACTAATATATTGAACAACTAAATACATTATCTAAACATCGATTGCACCAACATTTAACTACAATAAGCATACGTTTATACAAACACTCCTTTTATTAGGTGATTCACATCAAAAATCAAAATAAAACAACAATTATCGTGGAATTAACATTTATTAAGGCAAGCATTCGCGGTATGGACGACGTTGCAAAATATCACACTGGGACCAGAGCTCCAACGTGAAATGTGTAATATAGAAACTGGAAATATAAAGCGAATGAACAGCTGGCAGCCGACACTAAACAAACTTAATGTGAAAAAGTCAACGCGAAAATACGTTTGACGGGGTTCATGAAAGCTTTGTATATTTACTCAGTCTTTGAAACGAGTAGCGCTTTTCCAGCTTAATTGCTACTCCAACCTGAGTATAATTCAAAATGAGAAAATTAAAAACGATGATATTTAAAAATAAAAATAATACAGTGAAGGAGTAAGGGGCTATGGAAGGCAATGTAACAAAAGCTTTGCAAGACAGACAATGAGTGTTGAAGATAGAGGAAGAAACGTACAGATGGTTGGTCTGTTCATGGTCATTGTTGTCGTGTGCCGGCTGCGAGCCGGAGCGCCGCAGCCGCCAGATGGCGTGGCGGGCCGCCACCAGCCGCGCGAATCCGTGACGAGCCACTCTCGAGAGCGCTACGCGCGCATTATCACCCCGCGATCAACAAGTCTACCGCGAATAACGACCGCTTGACTTTAAATACTCCAATTCAGTGCTCACCATACAACCGGGACGTATAAGGAACAAGGAAGGGATAACAAACAGATTAAACGCTCAACAAGTTACAGAAATACGTCAAAACGGCGGCTCAGACGTCTACGACTCCGTTACAAAGTCAAACTTAACAGTGCAGTTTACAACAATTTTATTATAATTATGCGTTGTCACTACTAGCAAAAGCTACTCTAAACGTATTATATATATGTACATCACAACCGAATATCACAATAAGCGGTGGCAAGCAAAGTTTCGTGGACGGCGGCGCCTTACGTAACTCTAATCTATGCGTAAAAAATGTGCAAAAATATATCGATCACAGAAATAAGCCTTAACACTTTGAGTTTCTAATGTGCCCTTTGAAAGATATGATATTATGTAACGGAGTCGCGTTCTGTGTGAAAAACTGTTATGGATGGATTATCGTTAAGGACATGCGCACGGGAAGGCGGTCGGGCGAGCACTAGCCGCGCGGTCGTTGCGTTTCCCCTTGTACCCCGCGCCTACAGGCTTTTAACGTCACCCGTTCATGACCCGCGCGTCCCTCTTTCTCACCCGCTCACACCCAGCTCTTATTCAGCTGAGTTCACTAATAATGATTACTCTAAATTCTTAGGGTAAACATCCGTGGTAATGTTATAACCCCGTGCATATCAGCCACCTGAAGAGTGAAGAAAGTAAGTATCTACCAAACCACTAAGATTTTATACTTAATTAGAATGGTTAATTTATGTTAACTGAGGAACATTTATTTAAATTATTTTCGACATTACGTACCTATAATTACGCCACATTTTTTTAATAAAATGAGACATTTCGTACAAGAGTATAATGAAGACGTTTGTAGCTTACTAAATTTATTTCTAAATAGGTATGGATGTACATAATATACATACTTACGTGATATATTTACGTGTCTACGCATGTAAAAAATTTCGAATCTTGGCGGCAATTATTTGTGTTTTAAATATTTTTTTTTAAATAATAAATATCCTTACATACATACAAATGGCAATTTGATCCGAAGATTATCATCGACTTTCACACCGATTCCAATCTTTATTAAAAAAATCGAATCATATAAATATGGAGGAGTAAAAGATTGTTTAAAAATCGAACTTATGTCGAGATCTTTGTAAAGTTTGTATATTTGATATGAATAGAAATTTAATTATCTACAGCAGAAAACATTATTTAATAAGAAATTCAATAAGAACATTTGTTATTTTTATATCATTGTCTACCGAAACATGTTGATTAATCGTAATGGTGTCGAATTTTTAACTCTGACCGTTACAACCCAAAAGGATAGATATTATATTCTAGGAATAGACCAGATCTCATGATATTTGAAAAACGTCAGGTCTTTCAAATATCCTCAAATCAACTGTTATCATAGTAGATAGCTAGTAGATATTCATTATAGCTTGGACAAATAACTTTCGAGCTCCTTGAGATTTCATATCTACGAGGATCTTTTCCTGATTCATAGATATGTCAATTCTCTTATCATGTTTTCAGTAACCTTTTTTATTTTATTTTAAGCTATTCCACAGACTTTTTGTCTGTGCTCTTTTTATGTTTAATTTAATTGTTATGGTGGTTTGTTTACAATTTTTTTTTTTTTGAAGAGGCTTGGCCACTCTGTAACCATTATAGCAGGTGAAAAGTAGCATATTAATGATAATAAACACAATTATGGAATGTCATAGATGTTTTCGCAAAGAGTGTCTTAAATTTAAACGTATTTTTATTTGTATAAGCCAAAGGGTAGCCATTGTATTTTCAGTCCGTCGCCACACGGAAGATTTTTTATTTCATTGAATCTTTTATTTGCCTCCCCGAAGAGGTACGTAAATGAAAAACACAGTAACATTTCGACACAATATTTGGTTACATGTAATATTGGGCACTTATTGCGTGTAGCCTATTCTCGTTAACGAGATACAAAATTCGAGTTGGTGGTGTCCAAGTGTGGTGTAATGTTTGTACAAAATAATAGATTGTGATCGCAGCTGTACACGTGTGATTTTTCTTTTACCGTAATAAAATAATTATAGAGATAAACGTTAAAGCAATAGAGAATAAACATAATAATGTTTCTAGTAGGAATATAGGGAAAAAAATAAATAAACATAATAATGTTTCTAGTAGGAATATGTATAGTGGTAGAACCACGCTGTTGACAGTTCTCTGTCCATAGCCGCAGGCCAGTCCGTCCGGGGTAGTACCACACTCTCGCAGAAGGTCGACGTCTCTGAGTAAAGGCAATGCGCTTCGGTCGGTGAGTGAGAGAGCCGGTAGCCCAACTGAGTGGGTTTGGGTATTATAACTGTAGGCAGCGGCTTAGCTATACCCTTGGTATAACAAAGGTCTATGGGCAGCAGTGACACTTACCATCAGGTGTGCTGCTTGCTCGTTTGCCACCGTCAGCAATAAAAAAAAATAATAGGAAAGAATCTTTAAAATACAATTATTATTTTCGAAGATACCTTCTTAAAAATAATTTTACAAGTATAGTTTTTTATTCAAATATATAGGTATATTAAATTTATATCTAAGCATATGTATAACAACGCAGATTTGAGATTCTACATCATAAAACAATTAAAATTCAGAAGAAAAATTTAATTACATTATTTTTGTTATTATATACTTATAATAGTAGTAACATTGTATTATTTTATTTATATATTAATTCAACTAGCATTAATTGCTTAAATTATTACGTGTTAGTATTGCCATCTATGAGCGAACAAAAGAACTTCAACAATGTTAAGTCTGTGTTTGACTTGTTCAGTTGTTAACACGGCCACTTCAGGTGAGTGGAATGTGGGTCGTCAGGGGGTAATCTGCAATATCAGTCACTATACAAACTCGCCCTTGAACATTGGCCTTTGTGATAGGGACAAAAGAAACGTTTTCTTTATAGAACATAGCTAATAATTCTGTAGCTTTTACTTGTAACTAGCTATTTATTTTATTGTGTCAACGATATGGGACTTGCAGTTATTATAAATAGAGCTAGCATAAAAAAAATATCGAAATGAGTTGGTATTTTAGGCTTTTTCAATGTTATATATTTTTTGAGGTTACTATAAGAATAGGCTTTTTTTTTACTATAAGAGTAGGCTAAGAGGATTATGCGATAATAGGTATCGTTATAGGAGGAAGAAAAATATGCAGACTCTTTTTCTCTCTTGTTGCATAACATAGTAATTTCCATCTTCTAGAAGAGATATGTTCTACTTTGGGACATAAGAGGGAAAATACGATTATACTTTTTTACATATTTATAATATATTACTTATGATTTACATTTGTATATTTCAAATATGACAATATCGAAGCATAAAATTTAGCTAACGTTACGTATTGTGTGTGCTACGGTGCTACGCAGAACAATGGAACTAATATTAGACGGCGAAGCTTCTTGTTTCAATCTTCCGCTAGATAACAGATGGCGTTAGTGTCGAAGCAAATTTTGAAATATTGAGTTTCTAAATTACAGTAGGGAATTACTATGTTTATCTTATAAAAAAGTATTCATAAGTATTCCAGTAGTCATTATTGTTGTTAAAGATTTCAATTGTCATAAAATTAATTAGTAATTTTCATTAAAATGGCATAAATAATATGCATAAATCTTTAGCATTTTCCATTATATTTCCAGTCCATGCATGTGTATGCAAAATAGTTTCAGAACAATTTGTCATATTATCAGTTTACCTATGACTATGAAGTGCCTTTAATCTGTCTAATTATGTTTTTACGTACAAAATCGTAAGTCCCATTAGTTAGAAAATTCACAAGTAATAAGTCAATCTTCGAAGTTCATTATTTACACAATTAAGCATCACATACGTAAAATAAATCTATATATATATATATATATATATATATGTATATATATATATATATATATATATATATATATATATATATATATATATATATATATATATATATTTATATATATATATATATATATGTATATATATATATAGAAGTAAAATTAGCTATTTTAAAAATAATAAAGCCGTGTAAAAACTGTAAAGTTTCGCAAAATAAACATGTTTTATTACCTGCTTTGGTGGTTGTAAGTATCGCTTGTATATTTATGCATATTATGGCCAAAATCGGCGTGCTGAAGTGGCGTAACAATTTATTCAAACCTTAAATTGCATTTCTACATTTACTTTATTGTTTAGATAGCAATTCACCCTATACTAATCAGTTTTAACAGCGTGGTGGTACATTCAATTTCCTCTCATTTTAGAGGAGGCTCGAGCACTGCAATTGGACATATATAACATAATGTGATGACTGACTCCAGACATAGCGTATTAGTTAAGATATTGAACTACCGTGCCAGTGTTCTGGGTTCGATTCCCACACAGGATAGTACAATGCACCACAAACTGTTGTTCTGAGTCTGGGTGTAGTTTGTTCCAGTTAATTGTACGTTTGTTAAGCCTCCACTATACAATGATTATTACTTTAGTGCGAGTTTGTTGTCTTTTTAAAGAGAAAAAAGATAGACTTGTCACTTAATACTTAATTAGTATTTTATTACTATCATCATTCATCATCCTCGTTTCAGCTCATACCCACCGACTGTTGGGCTTGAGCCTCCTAATGAGAGGGAAATTTACGTACTATTCCACGCTGGTCAGACGTGTTGGTATAGGGTTACGTTTCGAGTTTTCCTTCTCTTGTATAGATGTTATATGCATTTTATATCCCTTATTCGTCTCTTACGATCATCCACGAGTAAGATAGGGGGTGGTTAATTATATTCTTATTCCGTCACCACACGGATTATTTTATTATCTACTATATTTTTTGAAAAATACTTTCCTAAAAATATTTTTTTATTAATTGTTTCTATGTTTACTTGTCTAATGATTATTGAATCATAATTACATTAACAACAATATTATTATATTTACGTCCTACTACTTACCCAATAGTGACCACTACAGGCCTTTCCTCGAGAATCTTACTATATATACTGATTTACCGTCTCTACGCAGTGCATAACTGTTATTTTTGTTATAATATCAGAACATATAACATAGTGGCAGTACGTCTAATATTAAATAGATTGATGCATAGCTCGAGAACTTTCTACGAGCATAACTCGAGAAGTTTCAAACTACCCGTCACATCATTCTTTTACGGTTATGTATCAGGATTTTATTACGAAGAAATATTTCAAGAAAAGCCTTCTTTAATGCACTTTATGTGATTTTGAGTTTCTTTATGAGCCTAATGCTAGCATTTCAGATATTAATATAGACGTATAAAAATATAGTTTACACGTCACGTATTATCCGGCTCGCATGCCGACAGTGGGCGATTAATAATAGCCTTTATTACAACTTACCGATCGATAGCTCGATGAATATGAGAAACTGACGATAAGATAAGCCATACCTATTCATATCCATTGAAAAAAAAAATAGAATGTTATAATATTTATTTTTTCGTAACGACAACGTAAGAGATCGAGTTTCGTAACGACGACGTAAGAGAGCGAGTAGGTATGAAAGAGAGTATTGAGTGAAGTCCAGAAAGTGGAAGGATGTAGGTACCGGCGGAGACCGAGACTAACCTACCTAGACCAGATTGGTCACGTACTGAAGGAAGGTGGAGTCAAGAGTCTCCGGAACCGGCGAGCATGTATGAAGAGAATTATGAATGTTGAAGAAGCGCGAGTGAAGTATGCAAGGATAGAGTTCTCTGACACTCTGTTCTCTCTGCCTACCCTGCAAGGGATATAGCGTGATGATATATATATATGTGTGTATGTATATATGTATGTATAATATTTTCTTTTATAGTGACGGGAGTAAGAATACAATCCCCGATCTTGTTTATGGGTGTCATTGGTTGGTAATGTAGATGATAGTAACTTGGGCATAGAAAAAAACTTAAACCTAACAAATATTCACGATGAATGGTTCTAATTGGCTTTTATATCAAATAATTTTCAAATTTACACCTATATTATGTTGTACCTTTAATTTAGGTGTCTAAAGAAATAAAGACATCATCATTCAAATAGGTACTTTTAAGCAAAATTTTATAAAATAATTTGTAATTAATTTAGTTTTCCTAGTAGTGAATGAATAAAAATATGATATGATATGATATAAAGATATAATATAAAAAAAAAACTTTTATTATTTTTGTTATTGATGATTTTTATTAATTAATTTCATAGATTTTCATTATTTTTTTATTAAATAAAAAAAATAAATCTAAAATTTTCATCGATAATTTTAAACTCGTGCAACAAGTATATTTGCAATTTTCAGTTCGTACTGGCTAACAAAATGATTTCTGATATTTACGCGATTATTAAACATTTGAAATAATGAACGCTGGAAAGTGTTCGAAACGACTGGAAATTAAAAATCAAAATACAAACAATCATTGCGTAAAAAAAGTTTTATATACACAAGTTATTATTACAAAAATAAAGTATTTTATAAATTAGAATGCGCACGGTAGATAGTTAGCTTGATCTCCGAAGCTTACTTTATGGCAGTAGAGTGAGCATATATTATAAGATGACTCGCAATAGGCTTGAGTGAATGAAATGACAGGTTTTTGTCGCGTTGACATAACATATCAGTGAGAGCGACTATCAATTTTAATACTCAAGTTGACGACCACTTGCGCACATGCACTAGTAAGGAACTTTTTAGTTTACTTGAGTATATCGCATTCTCCGTGTGGTGACGGAGTAAGAATATAATTCACCACCCCCTATCTTACCCGTGGGTTATCGTACGAGACGACTAAGGGATGCAAAACGCATATAACATCTATGCAAGAGAAGGAAAACTCGAAACAAAACTCGATACCAAGACCAGCGTGGTATAGTAGGTTAATTTTCCTCCCATTACGGAGGAGGCCCGAGCCCAACAGTGGGACATATATGGGCTGTCATGATGATGATGATGAGTATATCGCAGTCTTTGTGTAAGATATGATGGCCCTAAAGATATGTTTTGGCGAGGGCGTACTTTTCATTTTTGTTTTTGTTTTGCGGTGGGTTATGGTTTGTTCACACCCCACTAAATCTGTCTGGGGCGACAGATAAACCCTAAGTAATTAGAGATAGGAGCAGAATGGCGATGATAACTATATTTTTATAAATGTAAAGTGATAATATACATAACATATTAAGTCCACTGCAGTCTGGTTTTAGGCCCGGACACAGTCTCCGCTCTCCTTAAAGTGACTGGCGACGCGAGGGCTGCTGTGGAGAACTCAATGATCACTGTTCTGGTTCTGGTAGACTTTTCCAATGCCTTTAATGTTGTCAGTCACGAGATTCTATTGTCTATTCTGTCCCAACTCATGATCTCTTCGGATGCTTTGAAATGGTTTTCATCTTATCTTCAGGGTCGCCAGCAGTCCACCCGCATTGACGATACTTCGTCCGATTGGTGCAATCTGAGCGCTGGCGTCCCTCAAGGCGGTATACTTTCTCCTCTCCTTTTCTCTCTCTTTATAAATCTCTTGACATCTGAACTTCAGTGTGCGTATCATTTGTATGCCGACGACTTACAGTTGTACTCCCACGCTAAGTTTGACGATCTGCAGTCAGCAATAGATAGCATAAATCGTAACTTAGCAGCTATAAACGCCTGGTCGGCTAGGTTTGGCCTGGCAGTGAACGCAGATAAGTGCCAATGTATTTTAATCGGTAGTCCTCGCATTGTCAGCAGGGTAGATACTCACAATTTGCCATCCATTACATATAACGGTACTATCATACCTTATAGTAATCAAATAAAAAATCTCGGCCTTTTTCTAGACTCGACGATGGAATGGCAAACACAGATCTCTCACATCTCAAAGAAAGTTACAGGGTCACTTCGCGCACTATACCGCTTAAAGAACTTTCTTCCAGTCAAGACCAAGACAGCGCTGGTTCAAACCTTAGTTCTCCCTATCATCGATTATGCTGATGTGTGCTACCTCGACCTGAATGCAGATCTGCTCAACAAACTGGACCGACTTCTCAACAATTGCATTCGATTCGTCTTTAACCTTCGCAAATTCGACCATGTATCCATATTTCGCTCTCGACTTAATTGGTTACCGATTAGGCAAAGACGAAGCTTGCGAACTGTTACTTTTCTGTACTCTATTTTAAACTCTCCTAATGCTCCCTCCTACTTAAAACTTCACTTTGAATTTCTTAGCTCCACTCATGATCGTAATCTTCGCTCTGCCAATAATCTTCTTCTTCACTGTCCTTCTCATTCCTCCAGTCTGGTGCATTCCTCCTTTGTTGTCCAGGCTGTACTTCTCTGGAATACGCTACCTCTAGACATCAAAATGGCCGTTAATCGTGACATTTTCAAAGCTAGGGTCAAACGTTTATATTCAGACCTTTTAGCGGAGTCAACTCACCTGTGATTATCTCATCTTTGGTTTATATATTTTATATGCATATATATATATATGCATGTATGTGTATGTGTGTATATATGTATATATATATATGTGTGTGTATGTGTATGTATGTGTATGTATATGTATATATGTGTATGTATGTTTATGTAGTACGTGTATTTAGTTTTATATCTCTTTATTTGTATATGTATGTTTATAGTTTTATACTTATTTATTTATATATAGGTATGAATATATTTATTAGGTATTCGAACATACGGTAAAAATACATTTAATCACCTTCGTTTTTTTTCCAATATTTTTAATTTTTTTTCTGTTTACATTGCACCTACCTTACATTATTTCTGCTCCACCCTAGGTCGACTGGTAGATAATGCCTATGGCATTAAGTCCGCCTTGTACTGTTAATTTGTGCAAAAGTTTTTAAATAAATAAATAAATAATAGTAAAAAGAAAATGTAAGGTATAATAGATTTTGTTAGGTACGCGAAGAACGTCTGTAATTGCGTCTCATTCGTCTATTCTCCCTGTATTGCCAACGTGGGCGAAACAGACATAGGCGTAGTGTAGCAAAGTTATGAGCTGTCTTAGAATTGTCAACAAATGAGAAATGTTAAGATATTCTAAATTTAAAATAAAACTATTCTGTTTTCCATATTGTGATGAAGTAAGATTATAATTCACCACCCTCTCTTTTGCCTTGGGTGTCGTACAAGACAATTAAAGAATATAATATGCTTATAACATTTTTCCATGAATGTAAGCTTCATATCTAAGCTTAAGGTCGCTCAACGCGGCTATAGGGTTTAAGTAGCGAGCTTGTACGCAGAGTGTCGCGGATTCGATCTTCACGCAGGACATTCTATGTGCGATCCACAAATGATGTCTAAGTCTGACTATACGTAAAGTGTTCGTTAATTGTATTGCGTGTTTGTCAACTACGGCTAAAGATTTTATTAGTTAGTATAGGTTGCTTTCAGTTTTTTTTAAAAACAGAAACTCTGGCACTAAGGAAATAATCCTTGCGCAATTGTTGTTCCTAAAAGGAAAAAAATAACGCAATATAAGTCACGATGTTTTTTTTTTATATTTATTATAGTCTAAATTCTTAAATACCTTAATTGTAAATATGTTTTTTTTTTCATTTATAGTCTCATAATTTTATTTGTTATCAAAAATCATATATAAAAATGTAGAGGTCTCGATTTCAGCCATAACATATCAACACGAGTTGTAATCTGATATTCTTGACCCCTCTCCCTCTACTTTACCTCATACCCTGCGCTCGTCAATCATTTCATCTAAGAACTGTTCGAACTCTTTTTGCGGTATTGTTTTGAAGCCACCGAATTGATGGCGTTTACCTAAAAAACTACATTGTTATTTTCACAAGTCATAGTTGGTAGGTAATTTTATATAAAATTAGATTTTACCCACGGCTTCATTTGTGAATGTTTTTTGGGAATATAAGTTCTAATTTTGGGATAACACTTTCTCTGTAATCGAGACAGAAATACAAAGTTGTTATGATGAGACCTCAACAATATCTATCAAATATGACGGTACTTCCGTTTATTGTACGTGCTAAGCGGAAACATGTTAACAAAGTATTCACTAATCGCGCCACCTAGCGCAAACTTGTTTAAGAGACGAATAAAACTAAACGACCGACCTCCGTTCGGCAGTTTGAGCCTGAGTGGCACGGTGCACTGGTCGCATATCGTATTCTCGCTTACGTTAGTTTTGTAGGCCTCTCTCATGTTGTCACTTGTGAGAGAGTAGTGTCATGGTTGCTGCGCTTGGCAGGGGGGCGGGCGGTAGTGGTGGGAGATGCTGTACGTTCTCCGGAGAAGAGCTGTTGCTCGTTCTCTTAATGAACCCTTGGGTGATTTGGCTGAGGATACCACGAGCAGGTTAATGGGTGACGCTGGTTGTGATCTTGTCCCGTGGTCGCACGGGCAAGACTATCCTGTGTCATCCATCCATACCATATAGTTGTTTGTACAAAGGCGATTGCCTGGGTCTGTCCTGTGAGTTCACTTAAGGTGTGAGTTGTGATTGGTGTATAGGTGTGAAGGTAATCGTGATTACTTGCAGTACGGTCAATTTCAACTTTATATACGCATTTATATTCCTCGTGTCTGATTCCTTCTTCTACAAATAGATATAGATTAAAATAATATTGTTTGTGAAATAAAAATGTGGGGGTCAATATTTAATAACTGATACTATAGCGGATAGATATAAATCTTTGTAATAACGATGACTTGTTGGACGTGAGACGCCTTAGTCGTCCCGTGATTATGAAAGCTGTAAAGTGCTCGAAACAAAAAGGAATTTAAAATCAAATTATAAGGCGATAGAATCCGTAAAAAATATTTGATTTTAAATAGCTATTAAAATTTGAATGATAATAAGTTAAATGATAATAGATAACAAGTTAAATAATAATAGATAATAAATTTGTAAAGCCTTGTTGAAGTAAATAAGTTGAGTTAAAGCGTACTTCAAAAGAATGCGATACAGATACAATTTATTCATGTACATAGACCGAGTTGTTACAACGAATGACCCCTAAAAGCTATTTCCTTATCCCGGGGGTACAGTACGTTTTTTTTTGGGTAGAAAGTGCCTTCTATTCTTTCCTGTACTTGCTTAACAACGTGTATCCAAAGGTCATTGTTCTGAGGCCATATACATACATCATTTGCCTGATATATTAATATTTTAAATCATAATTTTATAGTTGACTAGCTTCAGAACCTATTACAAAAATGTTTCAGATTTTGAGGTGTAATATATATATATAGCTTTGAGTGACTAATGATATTATTGTACCGTACTCCGTTATACTATAATATTAACTATTGTTAAAATAGTAACAATGGTGCCGAACGAACGCCTGGTTAAGAAGATATACAATGCGAAAGTGGAAGGATGTAGGTACCGAGGGAGACCGAGACTAACCTACCTAGACCAGATCGGTCATGTACTGAAGGAAGGTGGAGTCAAGAGTCTCCGAAACCGGCGAGCGTGTATGAAGAGAATTATGAATGTTGAGGAAGCGAGTGAAGTATGCAGAGATAGAGTTCTCTGGCACTCTGTTCTCTCTGCCTACCCTGCAAGGGATATGGCGTGATGATATGTATGTATGTATGTGTAGTAACAATGGTCAATAATATAATAATAAAAGGATCAGTAGTCGTGACATTCAGTTGACATTATCTATTAACTCCTAATACAAATTCATTGTCAATATAAAGAAAATTATTTTATATAGAAATACATTGTTTATGGTCAGTTATTATTAAACGTATGGTCACGGAGTAAGAATACTATTCACCATCCCATATCTTACCCATGGGTGATCGTACGAGATGGTTAAGGGATATAAAACGCATATAATATTTGTGCGAGAGAAGGAAAATTCGAAACAAAACCCTATACCAACACGTCTGTCCAGTGCGGTATAGTAGATTAACTTCTCTTTCATTACTTTCATTTTCATTCTTTCCAAAAGTTTAAATATCGACTTGTAACCAAATGACGTGCGTGATGTATATCGGGTGCCCAATAAGAAAGAGCCTGCAAAGTGCACCGTAGTTGCGGAATTTTCTAACACTTTAATTAAGACACTTTTTTTGAATTCTGCAAGAAAATATAATAAAACTAATCAATTAAAGGCTAAAGATTTGGGAATAGAAAATAATGCTTCCATCTTATATATATCAGAGTCCCTCACACCTAAATCGCGACGTCTCCACTTTCTAGCAAGAGACTTTGCAAGAGCTGAAAACTATAAGTACTACTGGACAACAAATGGCAATGTTTATTTAAAAAAGGAGGAAGGTGCTCCATACATATTGATAAAAAATGAAATGCAGTTCAATAAACTCAAGCTTTCTGAATGACTAATAATAGTTAAAGAAGATTTATGTATAGTATTTGATATGAAATATAATTTGTTGTATTATAGAGTTACAATAATAACCTTGTTACACTATTCACACACTTCAATATATTTATACACTTCAATACAATTCATCTCTATGCAATGTTTCACAGATACCTCTACACGCATATTACAACAAGACAACACCCATTCCTATCTATCCTGGCTTAGAAATACATTATTCAATATACGATATGAACCGCTAACTAATGAGTATAATAAACCAGTCCTCACTCTACGACAGCTTATTCTGTATTATGTTTTCAACAAAATAATTATGCGAATACACATTATGAGAAGTATATAACACTGTTAACTGTAAATTGTGTTATAAATAGACCGATTCGTATTTTTGTCATCCCTATCATCTTAGTAAATATTTTAAATATGGTCAAATACATCTATAAAGTACACATAGTGCCTTTCTCTTGGTACAATGTTTAATAATAATGAATTGATGATATTGACGGTACAGCTCTCTCCAGCTGCATAGAACTAGACCGACCTGAACTTTGTAAAAAATACCTTTTCACTACTCAGAATAAAATTACAATTTTGTCTCAAAATATACGAAGTATTAATAAGAATTTTTACTCTCTACTATTATTTTTGTATCGTTTACAATTCAAGCCGGACGTTATTGTATTAACAGAATGCTGGTTAAACGAATTTTTTAATGTCTTGCATATGGAGGGCTATAACTGTCATTATTCAAAAAAATATATTAATAAAAATTATGGCATTGTGATTTATATTAAATCGGACCTTGAGATGTCTATTTCAGAACCTGTGTTTCAGAAATGCAAACTATTTGAAAATTAATATTTTAAAGATCTAATAATAATAATAATAAAAAAAAATGTATCACAAGATTTACAGGAAAGCCAATAAACCGCAGGGCAGCTTGTGGCGAGCTGAATGTGAGTGGCGACACTGCGGTCCTGAATACTCCAGAGAGTCGATCAGGGACTCGTCTCCAGCTGGCCTTCATTGGCTGGCTAGAGTGGAAACCGAAGAGTGCCCGAAGGACTCTCAGCTCTGGCTTGCCTTAAACAGCTGATCAGAGAGGGGTCGCCAGAGCTATATGCTCGGGGGTGGAAGTGTCATTTTCAAGGGCATAATTACGGGGAAACCATGAGTTTGTTTATCGCAGACTCAATGGTGAAACCGGCGCCGCACCGCTCGACACCCCTAGCCACTTACATCAATGTTGCCCTCTGTTGCCCGTATGACTTGTGTGTCTGTGGCGACTATTTAGGGGGCCCATTCAGTGAGTTGGCGAGTCACCGTCTGCCACCGTTCAGCTCTTAACATGGGTTTGAAGGCAGACGACAGTTATAAATTCATAGATTTAAGATGAACCAGTCCACTAAACACCCACTCCCATATTTCATATATTAGATACCATCATCATACAATAGTTTTACACTTACTGCTGGCATTCCACGTATGTTAAGTGCAGACGTGGAATGTCATTGGTAGGTGTCCCATCCCAATATTTAGATTAAATTTCTCCAAAGGCCTCTGCGTGTTGGATCCATATCCCCATGTAAGCCTCCCAAAGGACCGGGCATCTTCCCTATGGAAGATCCCGTGAAAAAAGGAGATACAATGTAATAATAATAATAATAAAACCTCCGGGCCAGTCGTTACCTCACCATGAGGCTAACGCAAAACTCGGAGGAACATTATATGGCTCCTTAAGTTCTTTTGATATAAAAAAAAAATGTATCACAAGATTTACAGGAAAGCCAATAAACCCCAGGGCAGCTTGTGGCGAGCTGAATGTGAGTGGCGACACTGCGGTCCTGAATACTCCAGAGAGTCGACCAGGGACTCGTCTCCAGCTGGCCTTCATTGGCTGGCTAGAATGAAAACCGAAGAGTGCCCGAAGGACTCTCATCTCTGGCTTGCCTTAAACAGCTGGTCAGAGAGGGGTCACCAGAGCTATATGCTCGGGGGTGGAAGTGTCATTTTCAAGGGCATAATTACGGGGAAACCAAGGGTCTGTTTATCGCAGACTCAATGATGAAACCGGCGCCGCACCGCTCGACACCCCTAGCCACTTACACCAATGTTGCCCTCTGTTGCCCGTATGACTAGTGTGTCTGTGGCGACTATTTAGGGGGCCCATTCAGTGAGTTGGCGAGTCACCGTCTGCCACCGTTCATCTCTTAACATGGGTTTGAAGGCTGACGACAGTTTATAATTTCATAGATATAAGATGAACCAGTCCACTAAGCACCCACTCTCATATTCATATATTAGATACCATCATCACACAATAGTTTTACACTTAGTGCTGGCATTCCACGTATGTTATGTGCAGACGTGGAATGTCATCGGTAGGTGTCCCATCCCAATATTTAGATTAAATTTCTCTAAAGGCCTCTGCGTGTTGGATCCATATCCCCATGTAAGCCTACCAAAGGACCGGGTATCTTCCCTACGGAAGATCCCGTGCATAAATGGAGATACAATAATAATAAATTTCTTTAATTTCTCACCACAACTTAATTTAAAACAATATATAGGTTTAACAACATAAAACAAGAAGTAAATAAGCTAAGTTGTGGATCGCTGGTGCCTGTGGTGTGCATTAAAAATACCTGTGTTACAGGTCACCAGGTCTCCACTCAGACAACTCGGATACAGTTACAAACATTAAGCGTGAGAGTTATATGCACGCGTGCGCGCTTATGTGTGTGTGTGTGTGTGTGTGTGTGTGTGTGGGCGTGTGTGTGTGTGCATTCCGTACGTACGTGTAGTGTGTATGTGTGTATGCGCGTTTATATGTGGGTGTATGTATAATAGGTATATATATAAGTCTAACATATGTCTTATATGCAACTAGTATCAAGTTAAAACATTAATTAAACACTCCGTGCTCTCGTAAGACTGCTCAAGCAGCCATTCTTGCAGTGTATCTACATGTGTGTTTGTTTAGAGGGTACAGTGATAAAATTTTGTGTAATTCGTTATACAAATACGGCCCTAGAAAAAAGAAAAATTTGCGACTGAAGGAGGTTTTTATAGTAGCTGAAGGAGCGACAAGATGGTTGCGACGACAAAGTTCTCGATGAAACCTGGTAAGAGAATGTTGCTTTAAAGTAGCGGCTAAGATGAAAAGTTGTCTCACTGTGAGCACTTGAGAGTATTCATAAAGTCTCATTGTAGGATACAGTCGAGGCTTAGAACAGCATACTTTAAGCACAGCTCTTTGAGCTCGTTCAATATGTATAAAATGTGCCTTCGCACTACCTCCCCAAGTGGTTATACAGTACGACAAAATTGATTGGCACAACGCTTTATAAACCATTTTCATAGTCCATCCATCGGCAACTTGTCGTAATTGGTTAAATATATAAATAAGTTTACGCACCCTACTAGACAAACTGTCAATGTGATCTTTAAATGATAGGTTACGGTCAATCATTACACCAAGATAACTAACTGAATTTACTTTTTCTATGTGGACACAAGTTTCGTTATCAGAGACATCATCAACTGATTTAGCAGTAATATAATGATCACTTGACTTTAAAGAAGCCTTAGGATTGCGTATAGTAAATTCGACTAGTTTAGTTTTAGAATAATTTAAGGTAAGTGAATTATCTTTGAGCCATTTGTTAATTGTATTAAATCTTTTTGCGCATAACGATAGGTGTCGGCCCAAGTTGCAGATGTAAAAATTAATACTGTATCGTCCGCGTATGAAATCGTCACTCCATGATCAAGACAGAGATTACATAGGCCATTTACATACACTAAAAACAAACTAGGACCCAAAATACTGCCCTGGGGGACACCGTGAACTAAAGGCAACGCAGAACTTATGTACGATCCAATTTTGAGTCTTTGTGACCGACCTGTTAAATAATTATGGAACAGTGAAAGCTGAATGCCCCTTATCCCTAAAGATTCAAGCTTAGATAATAGGATACTGGTAGAAATAGTATTAAATGCTTTTGCGAGGTCAAGAAAAAGTGTGACACATTTATAACGTTTGTCAAGTTTTTTTGCTACATGATCAACTAAATTGTGGACAATAATAGCGATTTACCGATCACCGTCTTTTCAAAATACTAGTAACTTTCTCTCTTCATTAGAAAATATACTACAAGCACTGTATTTTAATTGGAGATATTAATTTAGACATTAAGGAAACATCTGGAGATCTGCGAGCAGATGAGTATCTAAACCTTACTGCCCACTTTGGTTTTGTGCCTGGGCATACTATTCCAACTCGGGGACTAAATTGCTTAGACCATTGTCTAGTAAAATCTAAATTAGCTTCTACTACAGTTGTATGCCATGCTGATATTACTGACCATAGTGCTATATTGTGCAGAATAGGACCCCCATTTCGCAAAAAGCTAATGAAAAATACGATTACTAAAATTAATTATGCTAACTTGCTGAAAGATCTAACAGAAACTTGTTGGGTTGATCTTTATAATATTACAGATGTTAATGAAGCAACAAAATATTTGATATCTAAAATTAATAGTGCCATTAATAAAAATAAATCTGTACGTAGACTTCGCAGTAGTAATGTTATAATAAAGTCGTGGATAACGCCTAGTCTGCTGAACTCTATACGTATTCGTGATAAACTTCACATTAAAACAAAAAAGGACCCAACTAATATCACAGCCTATGAACAGTACAGAGCGTATAGAAATATTTGTCATAACATTATACAGCAGCAAAAACGTTTGTATAATCAATCCATTTTAACTAAAAATAAAAATAATACCAAAAAGATATGGGATACAGTTAAAGACATCTGTGATATAAATAAAAATGCTAATAAAAACGACAGTCTTTTGAATTTAAGAGCTAATCCATTAGAATCTTTAAATATAGTAAACCATTACTTTAGTACCATTGGCGAAAAATTGGCAAATGCTACTTTAACCAAAATAGGCCTGACTGAAAAGCAGTTAGCAAATAATATAAATTGTGTAACAACTAATTCGCCTAATTCACTATTTTTCGCACCAACCGATGAAGCTGAGGTTATTGAACTTATAAGTACACTTAAATCTAGTAAGGCGTTTGGTGAGGACCATATAAGCAACGATTTACTTAAAACGATTAAAATGAAAATTGCAGCCCCTTTGGCTTTTATTTGCAATCTTAGTATAACTTCTGGCACCTTCCCTAATTGTTTAAGGATGGCTAGTGTTGTCCCTATACTTAAAACGGGCGATGCTCATCAGCCACATAATTATAGACCAATTTCACTCCTAAGTGCGGTATCTAAGGTTATAGAAAAGGCAATTAACGATAGGTTGCTCAAATACCTTAAATCTAATAATTTTTTAGCTGAGAATCAGTACGGCTTTCGCACTAGTAGGTTCACAGAGGATGCCGTTACAAAATTGGTTGATTTTGTAATAAATAAAACAGATGGTGGCCAAAAATGCCTTGGTGTCTTTCTTGACATAAGTAAAGCGTTCGATACGGTATCACGGCCAATTTTGCTCAAAAAATTGGAGAGTGCTGGCGTAAGAGGTTTGTCATTAAAGTGGTTTAAATCATATCTAGAAGAAAGAAAACAGCGAGTATGTTTAGGAGAAAGCGTTAGTGATTATGCTGATATTAATTATGGTACCACAAGGCAGTGTTTTAGGATCTACTCTCTTTCTGTTATATATTAATGATATATGTACCTTACAACTTTTAAATGCTAGTATCTTTACCTTTGCTGATGATACAGCCATATTTTTTTATGCTGACTCTTGGAGTAATGTTGAATCTATTGCTGACGATGGACTTAGAATAATAACATTTTGGATGCAAAATAATCTCATGACCGTAAACACTACCAAAACTAAAATGATTGCATTTCGAATAACATCCAGACTAGCCCCAGATAAATCATTAAAAATTAAATTTCATTCATGCAGTTCCAAACTTGATACTTGCCAGTGCAAGACAATAGAACAGGTCTCGTGTGTTAAATACTTAGGGATATTAATAGATGAACAAATATCGTGGAAGTTCCAAATAGGCTCTTACGAACCGGGTGAAAAAGTTATCACATATTTTTAAAAAACTTTAGTCCATTGCCGATCTTGAACTAATGCGAATAGTATATTTGAGTTTATGTCAGACGATTATAAATTACTGTATTGGAGTTTGGGGAGCTGCAAATAAAACTTGCCTTCTTAAACTAGAACGAGCACAGAGGTCAATATTAAAAATAGCTTATAAAAAACCCTGGCACTATGTATATGTAATTACCCTGCTCTTATCCCAATCACTTAGTCAACGCTATATGCCCTTTTTTTTCACACAATCCATATTATCTGAATAAATTTCAGATATAAATAGAAAATATTGATATCCAATTAAAATGACAAGCAATTCGTCACTACATTCAGCTAGAAAGGAAATTGATTGATGTATTTTCTTCAAATTAATCAGTCAACTTCATATTCAACAAGTAATTAATCATGTTTAAATATTTCACTTAAGATTTAATCAACCAGAGTGGATATAATACGGAACTCATTCGCGACTCATCGCTGAACTTAAAACTTCCAAATTAATATACGGTACGTGTTACTTTACTAACGTGAAATTTCATATAGCAAAATTATGTTGTTAAAATGTTGCTTTATGTAATTAATGATGGCGAGGATATGTTAGAATTTGTTTATTTTTCTATACAATTTCTTACCTATATATTTAAAGAGCTTAGGCTGAATTGTGACACCGTTCCAGCTGGAGATGATGAATTGGATGGAGCGTTAGTATCTCAATACTAGCGCCCTTTATTTCTGTATAGTGCTATTATTGGTTTTGTTTCGGTAAAGCACTCGGTTGCATTTACTGCTCAGAACCCTATTATTCAATAGGAAAGTCTTTTTTTAGAGCGCTTACCACGTAGGTGAGAATTCCACCAGTGCTGTAACATCGACTGTGCGAGTAGATGCCCGAAGGAGTGGATGGATTGTATTGTTGCGAACCGCTGCATAGTAATATCATCACTTGGGAAGGTCTATGTCTAATAGTGGATGTTGATAAGCTAATGGAATATCGACAATTTAGATCGAATCATTTAAAATAATAAGCAAAAATTCTTTTATTAGTGGATAATATAATATAGAGCAAATTATAAAATAATATACCAGATCTTTAAATAATACTTATTAACCATATATTAAGTTATTCAAATGTAAGTTTTATATTATACTAGCTTCTGGCCGCGACTTCGCCCGCGTAAAAGGTTACTTTCCTAAAGTTTTTGATCCCCTATTTTTATTTTTGACCGTCGGTAATACAGTGCAACGGTATTACAATACTCAGGGTTGGAACTTCATTACTGGACTGCTAGATGGCGTTGAAGAAGCTAGATTTTGAGATTTTTTGACAAACAATTTTTTTATTTTTCATATAAATATTTTGTTTTTTTTTTAATAAAAAGTATCCTATGTTACTTTTAATACTTCCAAGAATATGTGTACAACGTTTCATGATGATCGGTTGAGTAGTTTTAGCGTGAAAGCGTAACAAACAAACTTACATTCACATTTATATATTAGTAGGGATATCTTCGTATGAGGACGGAATAAGACTACAATTAACCAACCCCTTTCTCGCTCGTGAGTGTCGTAAAATACGAATAAGGGATATAATTTGCATATAACATCCATACAAGAGAAAGGAAACTAGAAATATAATCTACCCACCTGATCAGGATATATAGTACCTACATAAATTTCTTATCTATTATTAAGAAGGCTTGAGTCAAGCAGTGGTATGTACTGATAATTTGAACAAATGTCAAACAGCGAATGCCGTCATGATGTCCTTGGCTGCATTTTATACTCATCGTACAGCCCAACGGTCGCTCCACTATTAGTGTCAATGTCGAAGTTTTATTTTGTCAACTTTCAAGGGCAACAACACCGTGGTGACTGTTATATTCTTATAGGTCACAGCATTTTATATCCCATAACCTTTCTCGATAAATAAGCTTAAACGCATTTCAGAATCAGATACACAGTTTCTAATCATCTTGGAGTTTTCAAATAAATACATTCTTCAGTCCTATAATATGTGTATAAATAACTACGATTATATATAAATTTAGGCTTTGAAAACACGCCTTTTAATTGTAGTTGACCATATAGTTTTGCGTGAAAGAGTACATTGTGAGATTTAGATTTCTAAATTGGGCTGGAACGTCGCTTAGAGAATATGTATTCGAAAGTTTTATTTTTTTTACAGCCTATGATCTCGTCACATTCTACCCAAATTGTCCGGATGGGGCAGTGTGCGACCAAATAACCTATATTGTATTATGACTTTCTCTTGCCATTGGACCGCTGATTCCGTTTCCTTGTCTTTTTTGTTAAAGAACACTGCATTAAGAAAATAATTCTTTTATTGTGGAGTTATTTTGTCTGTGTGGTAGCGGCTACGAATATTACCAACCCATACTTTGCTCGTGGATATCGTAAAAGACGACTAAGAGCCTTATAACGACCTGGGCGGACTCCATCGGATGCCGTTTGGTCAACAATTACATTCCCAAGAAGGGTTGACGTCTGGCAGGCGGCCGGTCATAAAACTATGGCCAATAACTTTTACAATACCTATGTATTATGAAATAGGAGTACATGTTGTATCGACCCCAAGTAATTGGGCTAAGAGTAGGAGAAAGATGATGATAATGATGTGGGGTAATTTTACAAAGATATAATTAATAGGTACAAATTACACTCGGATTCAGAACAACAATTTGTACAAAATATTAAAAATTAAATCCGCGACATTTGAGACGCTAGATTAGTATCTTAATCGCTATGCTATCTTTGCAGTCGGTAGTGGTCTGCCCAGCGATGCCTCGTTAATAATCAGTATTGCCCTCGCATGTTAAGTTGTGCCATGCTGGATCCCTCATATGGCGCAGAGAAGTCGTACGGCGAGTTATGAAAATCCTAATGGCTTTTTGATAGCGCTGGAAGATTGGGGAAGATACGGTGACACAGGGGTTTAGGCGGCTTTTATAGTTTTTTTTTAAAGACCAGCTATGGTTTTTCCATGTGGTGACGGAGGAACAATACAATTCACCACATATCTTCCTCGTGGGTGATCGTAAGAGATGCCTAAGGGACATAAAACACACATATAATATATATGCAAGAGAAGGAAAACTAAACTATAACCCTATACCAACACATCTGACCAGCGTGGTTTAGTAGGTCGATTTTCCTCCTAGTGTGGAGGAGCAGTGGGACATATATGAGCTGAGATAATGATGATGATGATGGTGTGGGCAGTGAAATGGCGATGGAGAGGGAACGCGGTGGGTTATGGGGCCACACGCCGCCATCATCGCCCTGAACGGACTTGTCCAGGCCATGGGCCGCCAAAAATAAAAGGCTATAATTTGACAACATTCTATTCAATCATCTATAGCGTCAGCGTGGGTTGCCACAACCCATCTTGGACGTGGACTTTTTACTTTTTAATTTTTTTCCTTAATCGCTCTGCAGAACAACGCCGCAAAAAAGAAGGCTGACATACTTAAAGCAAGTTACTAGCCATACGAATTTATATACGATATCAATCAAATCTTTGTTGTCATTTTAGTAGCAGAACCCTTGACCCGTTTTTCATAAAATATTTGATTCAGGTAGAATTTTTTCCTCAGTATTATCGATAGAATAAACGAGCAAGTAAATCTACTGTTTGCTTGAGCTATCTAGGACATCAGATACTAAACTTATAATAAATAGATTAAGAAAGTATATTAATACAAAACCCAACTAGAACTATTCTTCATGGGAATTTACTTGGCTCTTTTATAGTATAAAATTCATCATCTCAATGCTGGGCCGGAGCCTCCTCCATAATAGGAGATTAATTGTCCTACTGGTCAAACGGATTCGAATAGTGTTTTAAGTCTAGTTGTCCTTCTCTTGCACATATGTTATCTACATTGTATATTTAGTCTCTTCTACGACACCCACGGACAAGATGATAATGATGAGTTATATTCTTACTCAGCCACCACACAGAAAACTAAATGAATTAAAATTTGTTTTATAAAGTACTTAAATGTATTTGAATGAAAAGTCAGTTCACTAGTTATTGATCTTTTAATTGCTTTTATTTCTAAATTAAAACTACAACATAACGTTTGTATAAATTTGAAATGTATTTGAAATAAAAGCATACTAGAACCATTCATCGTGAACACTTGTTAGTTTTAAGTTTTTTTTTTATTTCAATGCCCAAGTAAATCAAATAGTCTCGCAAAGAAACTTTCTCTTGGTGCGACAACCCTTTCCTCAAGGGTCGCCGTCTAATTAGTGAGATGACAGTCGGACTACCTTCTCTATGCTTAACATTCACGCTTGGAAAAGAAATACTTTTTACGAAACAAATACTAGTTAGAAGCTAGATATGATTTTATTACGTTACTGTAATTAGTATTTGCTTATAAATTTGCAGATCAATTAGAATATCGTATATATACATCAAATAATATTATCCATCAGCATATCCACTATCAGATATAAACTTCCCCAAGGAGAGCTAGTAATGCCACTGAAGACAAAGATCGGGTACCGGTAGCTCGCTCGTACGGCGAAGAGAGGTGTTCTTGCAGGGTGGGTATATGGGGTCGCACGCCGCTTTTTCCGTTGCCCTGGATCAATTTGGCGGGGCGCGACCACATACATAGTGGTGGACTATTGGTGGCAAGAAAAAAAAAGGAGAACTAGTAATAGTAGCTAGTAACAGTTGGTTTTATAAGTTTCTTCAAGAAAGTGATACTGCCCATTCTTGTTATGAGGCTTCAGCCGGTTTTTACGTCTACTATAAGAAAATACAAGATATTACCGATTGTAAGATTCTGGATTTTCTAGACAGGTATATAGAAATTAATACTGGAGTTTAATATAGATATTTCCCACATTTTCAGTCTTTCGTTAGGAAATATTAGATATTAAACTCAACAAACCACTGCAAAAACAAACTAGAATTCTTTGCTTTTTTTACCGACGATACTCTGAATATATTTCACAGGGGAATAAATACCGGAATAAATTTCACAGAGGATTTTACAAATATACAATTAAAGCACACAGATAACGATTTGTCATTTTAAAAGATCGAGTTAATCCACTCCATGAAATAAAATCGTGGGGAACAATTCGATATTGAAACCATTATAATTGATCTTCCAGGTCATTAGTTAAACCATTACGTCAACTTTGCAGTCGATAATATTTATTTTAATTAATAGTAATTACCCATGTATGCCTATTATACATAGATATAGTTAGGGGTGTATTCATATTCCATGTGGTCTAAAAATATAATCCACCAGTCTCTACTTTTTATTATTTTTCCAGGAATAGGCTATGATTTGATCATATTCCGCCCGATCCGTCCGGGGCGACAAAAGGGATGGCGTGAAACCCCATAACCTTCTGTACACGCGCCTCTCTATCGCCATGTGGGTGGGCCACCTATATCCAATGCTTGTCTTTGGTGGCCATCTCTATCATGCCTCTGGATATCATAAAAGAAGACTTCAGATAAACTCAGACTCAAAATAAAACCCTGTACTTGACCATCTGATCAGCATAGTATAGGAGGTCAATTTCCCTTTAATTGTGAAGGAAACTCAAGCCCGGCAATGGAACGTGTATGAGATGAGATGCTGATGATAATTTAGGTGTACCGCGTAGTGCTAGGTTAACCTATCTATTATTCTTAAGAATATATTGTGTCGTCACCTCTTACTTTCCGGCGGAAGACGTAAGAACCGCTTTATAATGCATGAAGGTATATGTCCAACAGTGGACGACGGCTGATGGCGACAAAAATATGGTGGTTGAATGTATACTCATTAAATCTTTCAATACTTTATTAGTACCTATTACGAGAGTTGTGTGGTAGCGGCTAAGAATACTACCAACCCTTACTTTGCTCGTTGATATCGTAAAAGACGACTAAGAGCCTTATAACGACCTGGGCCAACTCCACCTGATGCCGTTTGATCAACAATTACATTACTAAGGAGGGTTGACGTCTGGCAGGCGGCCGGTCATAAAACTATTGCCAATAACTTTTACAATATGTACTATGAAACGAGAGTACATATTGTATCGACCCCAAGTAAATAGGATAAGAGTAGAAAAATGAATGATGAATGACTTTATTAGTACCTACATTTAATTGATAAAGAAATGTCTCGCTTTATATTACCGTATTAGCCTCTCTGAAGACAGAGTTTAATACCATCAATAGAAATCAAACTTGTTATCCGGTTGCGGGTGTGGCTAACACACAATTGATAAATAATATATCCGCCCCAACCACCAACTTCCTACCCAAGTGGTTAATTATTGAGATAGATTAATATAAATTCTACCTTATATTTACTGGGATATTGATATTGAATTAAATGGTAATATATCGTTAGGGTTATGATAATTATTTTAAATAATAATTATTGTTCTATGTCAATAGATAGCTTATTATTATAATCATACAATTATTAACGTGATTGTCTGACTAGTGAACATAAATACTGTTATGTGATTAAAATATCGTTTTATTTTAAACCAAATTAAAACATGATAAAATCCCTGCAATATTTTCTTGAAAGAAAACTCGAAACCAAACCCTATATCAACACGTCTGACCAGCGTATAGTAGGTCAATTTCCCTCCCATTATGGAGGAGGCTCGAGCCCAACAGTGGGAGATATATAAACTGTGACAATAATGACGACGAATACTCTCATTTTATATGATTATTATTAATTGAATTGCTCTCATAGTTCTTTAGCGATCAGATATCATTATTTGTTTTTTTTTATATCGAGTTCCTTTTAAATAAACTGGTTAGTCAGTGAAAATATCAACTTATATATTCTGCTTTAGTATTTAAAATTCAAATTCTTCATAATTCTTCTCTGTCATTGTTATTAAAGAAATCTCTGTAGTAACAATGACATATTGGACGTAATACCCTTAGTAAGTAAAGTGTTCAAAACGTCGAGAAATTAAAAATCAAATACAAACGCGATAGAATCCGTAAAGTAGTTTTATTTCAAATGTCGTTTAAAAGTTCAACATTTCACTCATTCACCAGACTAAATTATGTTTTTGTGTACTTAAATTATATTAAATAGCAATAAATTACCATCATTTTTCATTTAATTTTCGCTGTTATTTTTATTCCTTATTTTTATTCGATTTTTTTTCTGTAAATATCTTAATTTAAAACTTAACTTTAAATGTACATAACATTTAGATCGTAATATTATAAAGACAACATTTAGATCGTAATATTATAAAATAATTACGATCTAAATGTTGTCAAAATACTAAGAGAACGTTGAATTATTTTATTTTATTCGTGTACTTAAAAGTGATGTGCAATTAACTATTAAAACATAAACCAAATCAGGGTTTTTATTGGAAAGTAAGAAAGTTCACTAAGTAGATGAAGTCAAGTCTGTGTAAGCCGGCAAATCTCATAAGAACGTCGAAGTAATTTTTAAAACTTACCTTATCGTAAGATCTGTATCAGTTTATATGGGACACACAATATGAACAATATTTACAAGAATATAATGCAATAGTTACATTATTGTCTTTTTTATGTACAAATCTCATCATCATCATCATCTCAGATCACATATGTCCCACTTTTGGGTTCGAGCCTCCTCCAAAATGGGAAAGAAATTGATCTATTATACGCTGGTCAGACTTGTTGTTATAGAGTTTTGTTTCGAGTTTTCCTTCCCTTTCATAGATGTTATATGCATTTTATATTCCTTAGTCGTATATTACGATCACCCACGGATAAGATATGGGGTAGTGAATTGTATTCTTTCTCATTCACCACACGGATATTTTTTTTTTTTTTTTTTTTTATTGCTTATGGCGGCAAACGAGCAGACAGCACACCTGATGGTAAGTATCACTGCCGCCCATGGACCTTTGCCAATGGTATAGCTAGGCCGTTGCCTACCAATACAATCCTGAACCCACCCCAGTTAGGCTTCCGGCTCTCTCGCTCACCGAATGAAGCGCAATAGCACATTGCTATTACTCAGACGTCGACCTTCATATTATATATTATTGATGTATGTAAAACAATGGATAAATTCTTAATTGCACACTACTAAAATTAACAGGAAATAAAAAAAAATAACATTGGTATAAGTATACTAAAATATCTTCCTGACAATATTAAGAATAATTATTACATATATACATACATACATATCATCACGCCATATCCCTTGCAGGGTAGGCAGAGAGAACAGAGTGCCACAGAACTCTATCCTTGCATACTTCATTCGCTTCCTCAACATTCATAATTCTCATCTTACACGCTCGCCGGTTTCAGAGACTCTTGACTCCATCTTCCTTCAGTACGTGACCAATTTGGTCTAGGTAGGTTAATCTCGGTTTCCCCCGGTACCTACATCCTTCCACTTTCGCATTGTATATCTTCTTAACCAGACGTTCGTTCGGCATTCTTTCCACATGTCCGAACCATCGGAGCATTCTCTTTCGCATCTTTAAACCAATACTCTCTTTTATACCTACTCGCTCTTTTACATCGTTGTTACAAATGCGATCGGTCAGCCTGTTGTTGATGATTAATAATTATTAATTTAGTAAAAATCATGTAATTTTTGTTTATATTTTCCATAGCTTTTAGTAATATTATAAACATCTTTATCAATTTTTTCCATGCATCCGAAAGCGCCTGGAGAAAGTGTGGCTAGAGGTTGACCATTTTGTGGCCAATTTTTTACTGGACATGGCAACTTCAAAAGTAAATTATTTTCTTTTAAACTCGTACCTTCACCACTATGTCAATGTTCCACAGCTGACCATGAGTATGAACAATCAGCACATCACATTCTCTGGGAGTGCGATCTCTGGCGAAACGAGCGTAACCTATGTTAAACAGTTTGCAAGTTACCTGTGGAGTAGTATACTATACGGACCTTGTGGCAACTCGAGAAAATTTCCGTGCGTTCATGCGTTTCTGCCATACCTACTGTAGCAATCAATCTTAACGCTCACATATAGGCCCCGTTAAGCTCTTCCGTATCCGTGGTGCCGTACGGCTGCGCTTATCGTAGCCGTACACCTCTTTAATTATTGGCTGACTAGTCATTTTGTTTTCCTGTCTCCCGCTTTGCCTAGGAGGGAAGTGGAATCACTCTTTCCAACTCCTCCTCTTTAACCTTTTTTAATTAAATTTGTTGCGGGTTCCAAGACAATTAAAATCATATCCCGGGACTGCCTGAGGGTCAAACCTTGGTGTCATTTATAGTGACCATTGTGGATCCTGGCTTACAGGAGTTACAATGGTGGGAATGTGTGGTGGGATTAGTCCCAATAAAAAAAAAAAATATTATAAACATCATCAACTTCATTATCATCATCTCATATATTTCCTTCACAATGGCAAGGTAAATTGATCTACTATACCACGCTGGTCAGATGTATTGTTCTAGTGTTACATTTCGATTTCCCTTCCCTCGCATTGAAGTCATTTGTATATTACATTCTGCAGTCGTCGTTTATATCAACTGGGCCAATTCCACCTGATGCCGTTTGGTTAACAATTACATTCCAAAAGAGGTATGACGTCAGAAAGGCGGCCGGTCATAAAACTATTACCAATTACTTTTGCAATATTTAACATGGAAGAATAGTACATATTGCGACCCAAAGTAATTGAGATAAGAATAGGAGAACCATGATGATGATATGAATTAAAACTATTTTACGGTCTTTATCAGTTTTTCAGGTGATATATGTATTATATGTATTATTTATTATAATAATATATAATTATATAAATAATACATGTATTATTATAATAAATAATGCATATATCACCTGAAAAATCAATAAAGACCGTATTTATTATAGCTGTATGGCAGCGGCTACGAATACTACCAACCCTTACTTTGCTCGTGGATGTCATAAAAGCCGACTAAAAGCCTTATAACGACCTGAGCCAACTCCATCTGATGCCGTTTGGTCAACAATTAGATTGTCAAGGAGGGTTGTCGTCTGGCAGGCGGCTGGTCATAAAACTATTGCCAATAACTTTTACAATATGTACTATGAAAGATGATTACATATTGTATCGACCCCAAGTAATTGGGATAAGAGTAAGAGAATGATGACATGCATTATTTATTAAAATTCTCATGGAAAAATATAGGGATGCCACATAATACTTTAAATACGTTAAGATTCAGATTGACATTTAAACCAATAAAAATCACAATATAACGCGCACGTAACTTGAACATATGCCGATTTACACTAGATCAACGATTACATTCCCCAAGTCTTATAAGACGGTTGTAATATTTAAGACAAACCCTCTATAGTAAGATTTCTCCTTTTACAATTTTATTAGAAGAGATAGACATGAAATGCTATGATAGGCTTATTTAAGTTGAGATAACGATAATAAGAGTATTCAAGTTCGATTCCATGGCTTACTTTTGACGTTAAGTGCTTACTTAACGTCAAAAGTAAGCCATGGAATCGAACTTGAATACTCTGTACGCTAGTTCATTAGATTCTCTTTAAGATTTCGTTAGCTTTAGTATTATAATTATAAGATTTTACAAAATTAAACACTTCAAATTAATTAGTTTTATCTTAATTATGATTCATGCTATAGAATCCCTTAGGAATAAGTTTTCAATTAATTAATATATTGCTAAGTCACCGGATTCTCATCCTTGTTAGGATAATAACATATTATAATATCTTGCTCGTAAAAATAACGTAAGTATCACTCGGGATCTTATTACAACTTTGGTAATATTCTGTGTGGGACTCAATTTTCTTTCAGAGAAAAAGGTTGATTAAACATTTATACTATGTATACAAGCCTAATATATGTGATTGTTTACTGTCAAGCTAGTATCCTCATACTCATATGATTTTATTATTTATCTATAGGTATATGAATATATAGTTTAAAAAAAAATCTCTACTATTTATTATAGTTTTGTGAATGAATTGATATTTCATTAATGTGACATACATTACACTGTCAGATCTCTGTCCCAATAGAATGGAAACTACTAAGCTATGTTTGAAATAAAACTACTTTTACGGATTCTATCCCATTTGTATTTGATTTTTAATTTCCCGTCGTTTCGAACACTTTACAGTGATCATGGTCACGGGAGGACTAAGGTGTCTTACGTCCAAAAGTCATTGTTATTACAGAAATTTATATCTACCCGCTACAGTATTAGTTGTTAAAAGTTTGACCCACATTTTAATAAAAATTCATTGCCAATACAAAAAGAAAATTTATTTATTTATTTAAAATGATACTAAATGTAAAAAAAAATATATTGTTTATGATCAGTTATATTAAAACATTTAATTTATGACAATTATAATATTGTGGCAATTTACTAGTTTAAAAAAATCTAACAAAAACTATTAAGCTACTACCAGATCCGAACGTGACTGTGATCTCTCCTATATAGGCCAAACAAAGAGATCTGTAAGAACTCGGATCAAGGCACATATAGCTGATGTGAAATACCGCCATCACAGTAAGTCTGCAGTCTGTGAGCACAGTCAGGGCGCGCCCGCCATTACATCAGGTTTGATAAACCACAAATCCTCGCGAAAGAACACCGATACCTGCCTAGAATGGTTCGCGAGGCTATTGAAATTAAAAAACATAAAAACTTCAATAGAGAGGATGGCTGGGTATTATCATCAAGCTGGGATCCTGTTATTCACTTAATTAAAAATAAAACTAAGAAGACCACCACAAGACTGCAAGACATTGTGAGCACTTATTGTATAGATTTGACCCACAATAATGGCTAAATATATTTATATTATGGCTAAATAAATTAATTTTAGTAATATAAAGTAAGCCGCTTCTAAAAATTAATAATAAAATTAGTGTTATGCCTTCTGAGTTTTCTTGCCGGATCTTTCTCAGAGTGGCCGCGTTCCGATCTAGTAGTAGCTTAATAGTTTTTGTTAGATTTTTTTAAACTAGTAAATTGCCACAATATTATAATTATCATAAACTAAATGTTTGAATATAACTGATCATAATCAATATAATTTTTTTACATATAGTATCATTTTCTTTTTGTATTGGCAATGATTTTTTATTAAAATGTGGGCCAAACTTTTAACAACTAATACTGAGCAGGTAGATATAAATTTCTGTAATAACGATGACTTGGACGTAAGACACCTTATTCCTCTCGTGACCATGATCACTGTAAAGTGTTCGAAACGTCGGGAAATTAAAAATCAAATACAAACGCGATAGAATCCGTAAAAGTAGTTTTATTACAAATGTGTAATACTCGCGTAAACATTAGAAACCATTATACTAAGCTATGCTTAACATTTAAAGTTAAATGTTAAATTTTGGATTCAGCATTTGAGTTTAGTTTGAAATAATGAATAGATAAAAATGAAAAAGGAAATATCGCATGCTGAGAATGAAAGGTACACAATTTAAAATACACAACTTGTGCTAATCAAGGAAAATGTATTTGAGAATTTGAATATTTATTCTGTGTTCTTTGAAATATACTGAAGAAATGTAGATTGTAGATTTTGTTTGCGTATTGCACGTTGATTACTTTAACTTTAAAATTAGAAATAAATATATAGATAGTAGAATGCGATAAAATAAGTGTTAGTAGGATGCTTACAATGGACGTCCACGTCGGACGTTCATGGACCAAATTGGTGACGTGGTGAGGATGGCCAGTAAACGACTGATGAGACGTGCTCACTTAACCAATTTTTACAACTTCCATGGGGAAGTGGTGATAGAAAATTGTATTCTTAACCCGTCGGTCACTGGAGACGAGGACTTGGTTCCGGTGGCTCGTCCAAATGGCGATGGAGAGGTAGTGTATGGGTTTGTATAGCATGTCTTCATCATCATCATCATCATTCTCCTATTCTTATACCAATTACTTGGGGTCGATATAATATGTTCTCTTCTTTCATAGTACATATTATAAAAGTTATTGACAAAAGTTTTATGACCGGCCGCCTGCCAGACATCATCCCTCCGGAAATGTAATCGTTGACCAAACGGCACCTGATGGAGTTGCCCATTATAAGGCTCTTAGTTGTCTTTTACGACATCCACGAGCGAAATAAGGGTTGGTAGTATTCGTAGCCGCTACCACACAGCATTGTATAGCATTTCTTCGGGGCCTCAAAATTAAAAAAAAGAAACAATCGTGCTGTGCCTATATTTTGGGTATTGTATTATATATTTATTAACTACATATACTTCTTACTACTCTTATGAATGTTGAGGAAGCGAGTGAAGTATGCAGAGATAGAGTTCTCTGGCACTCTGTTCTCTCTGCCTACCCTGCAAGGGATATGGCGTGATGATATGTATGTATGTGTACATATACTTCAATAGTTATTACAACCTCTTAAGTCTTGAAAAAATGGATAAAATAAAGAGTGGTGAAATATATGTATATCACCACGCAATTACTAACAGGTATCAATCCTTAAAAAATCTAGGTCTATAACCTCGATATTGGACAATCGAGAGTGATTTTATAATTTATTACAAGCTAAATCAAAATGTATGTACTATTAAGTAGATTTTCATATTTTCTATATAAATTCAGCGAGTTCATTGCTCGCAAACATAATCCCCGTTTAATGGTCAGCCGCCAGCAAATCCTTTATTGACAATTTATTATTGTTGTTTTCAACCATTTTTATATCCCATTTGGTACGTTAAAATTGCCCCATAAGGCCATTGTAAATTGTACTTTGAATGATTATAATGTATTTACATGTATGTAAAAAATCTGTAGTATAGTCTTCACAGCATAAATATAACCCACAAATGGGCCTAAGCCATATTCTTATTTTATATTTGTACTCTTTCAACTGCAGAGATGGCATAGTGATTAAAGTACCTACCAACTATATCATTGGCGTAGATTTGATTATCACGCGGGACAATACTTTGTGGATCCATAAATTATTGTCCTGAGTCTGGGTGTAATTTGTGTTCATATAATTACATATTTGTAAAGTCCCTCTGTAATTACCTAAGTACAGAGTGTTGTCTTTTAAACAAAACAATTTTTTTTTACCTCCTTCATAATGGGAAGGGAAATGGTTTTGCTATTTCACTTTGGCAAGTTGAGTTAGCATAGGTTTTGTGTCAAATTTCTTTTTCCTTGCCTAGCCTTCCTTACGCATATATGTGCTTAAAGAAAATAGTGAATTGTGTTATTACTTGGTAAATAAATGAATCATTGCTCGTGTGGCAACGCGATAAGAATACAATTATCACCATCCCTGACTTGCTCTTGGGTGTCGCAAAAATCGGCTGAGGTTACACCAGGGGAGTAAGCAGCAGCTCTTTCTTGGGAAGAGGAAGAAAAGGAGGTCTACGTTCAGCAGTAGAAGTTAATAAGCTGAAAGATGAAATAAATGATTTATTTAATTACTAATTGTTTTTTTTTATTTACAAATAAATATTAATTAAAATAAATTAATATTATCTAAATAAAAAGTAATGACAAAGTACATACATACATATCATCACGCCATATCCCTTGCAGGGTAAGCAGAGTGAACAGAGTGCCAGAGAACTCTATCCTTGCATACTTCACTCGCTTCCTCAACTATGAATGTTGTTGTTCTCTTCATACACGCCCGCCGGTTTCGGAGACTCTTGACTCCACCTTCCTTCAGTACGTGACCAATCTGGTCTAGGTAGGTGAGTCTCGGTCTCCCCGGGTACCTACATCCTTCTACTTTCGCATTTTATATCTTCTTAACCAGACGTTTGTTCGGTATTCTTTCCACATGTCCGAACCATCAGAGCATTCCCTTTCGCATCTTTACACCAATACTCTCTTTCATACCTACACGCTCTCTTACGTCGTCGTTGCGAATGCGGTCGGTCAGCCTAACTCCACAGATTTTCCGTAGAAATCACATTTCGACCGCATTAATTTTACTTTCATGCACTTTTCTGCATGGGTATGCAGAAAACTCTAGCTTCCATATAGTAATGTTGGGACAAGCACTGCGTTATGTATTGCTACACGTGCCTTCTGACTCCGAGAAGTTGTCCCAACGCTTCTTTCACTCTATTATTCCCTCTATGACAAAGTAATATTATCTCAGGTTGAGATTAAATTGTAATATATATATATATATATATATATATATATATATATATATATATATATATATATATATATATATATATATATATATATATATATATATATATATATATATATATATATATATGTATATCTATACATAATATCTGGCGGACCTAGCCTTGCTTGGTATTTTCTCATAAGTGTGTTTTGGAAGATATATTTAAATATAATTAAAATAATAAAAAAAAAATTTAAAAGGCAAAAGTACAAAAATAGAGATTCGAAGGGGTCGAATATTAAAATAAATCTTTCGAATAAGTTATTAACCCCGAGTCCGACAACCAGGCGAATTCTTGAATACTCTGAAGGCTCCCGGTCTCCCAACTCACATTCTAAAATTGAAAGCTGGCGCGCCAAAATTATACAATGCCACCAGTTTGCAAGAAAGAACATTGCATTACAATGTAATCGGGTCAACTATACTGATCGGTTATTCTTGAGCAGAGTCTGTATTTCTTCTAGAATTCTCCACCTACCATCACA
This sequence comes from Lymantria monacha, assembly GCA_905163515.2. NCBI lineage: Eukaryota > Metazoa > Arthropoda > Insecta > Lepidoptera > Erebidae > Lymantria > Lymantria monacha. Next base: position 11,387,847 of record LR991098.1, on the reverse strand, counting down.
TTACTCCTTCGAATTTCAGAGAGTGCAGTTTGCCATTAAAGTCTGCTTCGCAATAACCATAAACAAAGCTCGAGGTCATATTCTTAAGGTAGCGGGAGTAGATTTGAGAGAAAGCTGCTTCTCCCATGGGCAGTTGTATGTGACATGCTTCCGAGTAAACTCACAGAGAAGCCTGGTAACTCTAGCATCCGAAAGAAAAACAAAAGATATTGTTTACAAAGAAATACCGTAATAGGTGTAGTATCGCGGGTGAGCGTGGATGTTAAAGAAGCGGTACCAGTGGTCGACCTAATTTCGATGGAAAATACGGTGGGTTATGGGGCCGTACACTACCCTTCCGTCGCCTCGGTCGCGATGACAGCGTTGTGTTAAAAACATGGCCTGCTAAGAAAAAACCTGGTGTCCATAATATATAACAAAATTTCATTTAATTTTTATGTTTATTAAACCTTCCCTACACTATAACAAAGATTGTTATCATCATCATCATCACAGCCCATATACGTTCCACTGTTGGGCTCAGGCCTCCTCCATAATAGGAGGGAAGTTAACCTACTCTACCGTGTTGGTCAGACGTGTTGGTATATGGTTTTGTTTCGAGTTTTCCTTCTCATGCATAGATGTTATATGAATTTTATATCCCTTAGTCGTCTCTTACCCACGGGTAGGATAGGGGGTGGTGAATTGTATTCTTACTCCATTACCAAACGGATAAGATTGTTATACTATATAAGAATACAAACATTCGTACATAATTATCTACAAATAATAATAAAAATAATAACGAAAAAAACAAACAAAAATCCTATTAAAACATTAACGAATTCTACGCAGACAAGGATGCCGGCAAATAATAATAATTGATAAAATAATAAAAAAAAGTCCAAAAAGTAAATAAGAAAAAGTAAGGATCCGAACCGAGCTCCGTTTTGTTTGGATTAGACCACTCGATTTTCCAACTGAGCTAAATGTCTATTCTTAATGACAGCGTCAAAATTTGAAAACCTTCATATTCGAATAGTTTTAGTACAACGAAAAATTATATTTTTGTTGCCGAAATATACTGACAAAATAACATTTTTTATAAATGAAACCTAGCTAGATCGCCCCGGGAACCCCTTGTATGCTAAATTTCAAAAAATCGTTGGAGCCGTTTCCGAGATTCAGATATATATATATATATATATATATATATATATGTATATATATATATATATATATATAAATATATATATATATATATATATATATATATATATATATATATATATATATATATATATATATATATATATATATATATATATATATATATATATATATATATGTATATATATATATATATATATATATGTATATATATATATATATATATATGTATATATATATATATATATATATATATATATATATGTATATATATATATATATATATATATGTATATATATATATATATATGTATATATATATATGTACAAGAATAGCTCGTTTAAAGTTATAGTGAGATAGTGAGATAATAAAAATGTAACGGATCGCTGTCTGTACATGGAAGATATATAAAAAAAAATTTTACTGGGACCTTCATCAACACATATGGAAACCAAAACAATATAATAATAATTTTTGCCACCACCACATGCCACATGCCACACCGGCGCCAACCGTAGCATCCGCATACATATCGCCAAAATATTCACTCCGTCGGTTTAACACGTCTTGTGTTTGTGTAAGAATATCTCCACCTTTAGACCTTATTTTATTCATTCTGAAGGCTGACCAACCACCCCGAGACTTCTTCACCTCCCTCCAAAAGAGTTTGGTGTTACCCTCGAAGTTTTTAGTCAGCCTATCTTCTGCACTCATACTTGCTCTATCACGTTTCTCTCTCACTAAGGCCTTGGTATCATTCTTACATTGCCGATATATTTCTTTCTTCTGTTGAGTCATTCTGTCATTCAGATTCAAAGAAGAGACATAGTCCAGCCACGCTTTCTTCTTTTGCTCTACGGAAGCTGCCACTTCCGCATCCCACCATGCATCACCATTTGTTTTTCTATGCTTCTTTGAACTTCCACATACTTCTTTCGCTGTATCTACCATACTCTCTTTCAATACTCTCCAGCATTCTTCAATGTCCGATTGCGGCTGGCTTGCCATCGTCATCCGTTCTCGGACACCCTCTGCATACTTTTCTCTTACACACTCTTCTTGCAACCTTTCAACCTTTATTCTTTCGAGCCCTCCGAAGTGGACACGCTCTCGCCAGTGCCTCCACTTTCTGAACAGACCACTAAATCTCGCAATAACGAGATAGTGGTCCGTATCGATTGTAGGGCCCCTGTAGGCTCTTGCGTCCAATATTTTGCTTCGGAGGCGACTGTCTACCAAAATTAAATCTATTATATTTTTCTGTTCATTCCTTCTCCATGTATACATATGGATGTCCTTATGTTGGAAAAATGTGTTTGACACAATAAGGTTTCTCTCCATGCATACATCCGCTATGAGCCTACCTGCGTCGTTCACTCTTTTATCACCAAATGGACCAACTCATAGTCGGGACGCTTGGTCCCCACCCATCCGTTCAAATCTCCGCATACAATCACGCGTTCACTGTTTTCTGCCATATCCAGAACTTCGCTAACATTGTCCCAAAACTTCTCTAGGTCTGATGCCACCGAGGATCCTACGGGAGCATATGCTACAACCATGAATACCTTGGTGACACCTAGTTTTATACGGACCCAAAGAAATCTAGGATCATACATTCCGTATATTCGATCCGATTCTTTTCAAATTACGTACAAATTATCTTCAGTAAAAATAAATAAACACGTGTTTCAGCATTTATTGATTTTCACCCTCTGGGGGTGTAAATTAGGCCTGCAACGCGGGTTGGACGACTCATTAAGTCATTAGCGCTAAGCCGATATTATTGAAGCTGACAACTTGAAATGTTGACAGTGGTTAGTTTCTATGACGTAGAGATTTACTAAGAAAGGATTTCACGAAATTATACCCCTAAAGAGGTGGAACAGAGTGACAAAGTTTGTATGGAGAGAAAAAAAATCTTTTTTGATTATTTTCAAATTACGAATCGAATCCAATGTTCTAGGGTAATATCCAGCATTTGTCAATTTACCCCCTTTGGTTGTGTAAATTAGGCCTGTCAAGCGGGTTGAACGACTCATTACCGCCAAGCCGAAACTATTAAAGCTAGAAACATTAAATTTTGAAGCACGTTTCAATTTATGACATAGAGATTCAATATGAAAGGATTTTATGAATTCCGCCCCTAAGGGGGTGTAGCAAAGCGGCAGTGTGTATGGGGAGAAAATTTCTTTATCGATTCTTTTCAAATTACGTACAAATATTCTTCGGTAAAAATAAATAAACACGTATTTCTCTCACCCTCTCCCTCAATCCCGCACCAATGCCGTTGTGGCGACCAGTGCCGGCGTGAGAGCTCACACGATACACATGGTAGATGGCAATAGGTTCTTGCCTAATGGTTTAAGATACAGGTTAAGTTTAGCTTCAAAAATGTTCACACTATAACTCAAATAATAAATCATATCTAACGAGGTCGCAACTCTGCTGGTGAAACAAAACAGTCAAATAAAGGGTGGCGATAATTATATTTTTATCCCATGGTCATACCGTACATACATACATATCATCACGCCATATCCCTTGCAGAGTAGGCAGAGAGAACAGTGTGCCAGAGAACTCTATCTTATGGTCATACCGTAAATAGTATATTATTGGTAATATAATTTATAGAATGAATAGAATTTTGAACCACCTTTTTCTTTAGTGACCGGCTATGGTATATAGACACACGCGCGCTGTACACGTACATCTACGTTGTGCAGGCGGGCCTCCGCAACCGGGTATCATCTCGAGTCGAAGCGCTCATGCAGTGAACCTCAATACAGGTACTCACGCTTGCGCCTCCCAAAGCACCGACGGTAGAGCGTGTCAACCTAGGGTATTTTCTCTCGGACCCTCCCTATTGCCTAATTCTGTTAGACAACTAACTGGCAGAAGGCGGCGACCGCATCCCAGTTTCTGACGCTGTTGATTATCGTCCTAACGACAAACCTTCAACACCTTGCATTACTTTTTCTATTTAACTCTGTCAGAGATGACTTCTGCGTGGACGAAGTCGCGGGCAAAAGCTAGTATATATATATATATAATCTTTTTGTATTCAGAATTTGCTTCAAATCAATTTGGTTACCATCGCAATTGATTTGGCTGAAGAAATAATAGTAACATATGTAAGTGTTTGTAAGGGTAGGCAGCCTAGCTATACCCTTGGTATTGCAAAGGTCCGTGGGCGGCAGTGAAACTTACCATCAGGTATGCTGTCTGCTTCTTTGACACATACATACATACCATCACGCCACGTCCCTTGCAGGGTAGGCAGAGAGAAATTTGTTTTTTTTTTTTTTTCAAATTTTTTCTTTTTCTTTGACACCATAAGCAATAAAAAAAAATACATGCAAATGTGCTTTTTATAACTGCGGTCAAAGCAGGATTGGTGAGATTTTGTATTCCCAACCTGTTACTATTGCTGTAAATTATCCTTCTTGATATATGACTATTTCGTCACAGCTCATATACATATGTCACTGTAGGGGTCGTGCCTACTCCAAAATGCGAGGGAAATTGAGCACCACGCTGGTCAAACGTGTTGGTATACGGTTTTGTGTCAAGTTTTCCTTTTCTCGCATAGAAATTATATACATTTTATATTCCTTAGTCGTTTCTTACGATCACCCACGTAAGGGCTTACCCTTACGTTTTATCCTTTATCTTAATAAAGGGGTGGTGAATTGTATTCTTACTCCGCACCACACGGAAAATATGACTATTTAGATCACTACAATATCTGTGCAGTTATTCTATAAAAATGTACACCGGAAATTGAGTCTCATTTGTAGCCAAGCCCCCCTATCAATACCATAAATAAAAACCATGAAGATAAAAGCCGCTTCATTAGTTTAATGGTAGCCCTACCTCCAACTAAACACTTTCATCATTCATAGGGCATATTTCTACACACAAAGTGACTTTGATTATGTTATTCTGTCCTACAAATCTTTGTCTCTTGGGAATTAGTTAATAGTTTGATACAGCTTATAGGAAAACAATATTGATCTCTTTATCATACGAAGCTCCATCTTTGTTTTGGATAGAGCAGTAAGGATAAAATAAAACAGTAATGTATGTGACGTAAAAATAGTACTATATTACGTATTTTATTATAGTGATGAAATGAGAATACAATTCAATATTTTTTTTTAATTTCCTTTCTCGACAGTCATATGACTTGACAGGTCAGCTTAAGTTAGTAAAACATTTGCCTTCCCAATAGGTACATCCATAGCTGGATATGGAACTTTCTTGTGAGGATAAAATCATAATGACTACGCTTGGCTTGGAGATGCATTATTTTTTATATATATCCTCTGAGACTGCTGTGTGGCTACGAATACTACCAACCTTTATTTTGCTAGTGGATGTCATCAGATACGTCTAAGAGCTTTATCTCAAACTTCTTTTAGCGGCGGGCTACACGGGCGGGGTACGGGGACGCCCCGCTAATTCGTACGGGGTGACAGGAGAAATGGTGCACGACCCCGTAGACCCGCCCTACAACATATGAGTACCTCTCGACGCCGCCGTGCGGGTGGGTCACTGGAACGCGTCTTTTACTTCAGTGATCCATCCGGCGGTCTACCCTCTCGAGTCGACGCCTCAACAGTTTTTCACTGTTGGGGAAGCTTTATCTCAACCTAAGCCAGAAAACTGAGATGGGAAAGAAAATTAACATTTATTACAAAAGAAATTTGGTTGGTACTATGCTGGTAGGTATTATTTACTCATTCCTAGAATTAAAAAGAAAGAAAGAAAAGAAAAGTATTTATTTCTCCACTCATGGAAAGGACACATTACAAGCTTAAACTACTTAAAGTAACACCTAACAAATATCTAAATAATGTTATTAGATAATAATAACATTAATAAAATTTTCCGGTGACTGAGTAAGAATACAATTCACCACCCCCTATTTTACCCGTGGGTATCGTAAAAGACGATTAAAGGATATAATATCCATATGGCATCTGTGCAAGGGAAGGAAAACTCGAAATAAAACCCTATACCAACACGTCTGACCAGCGTGGTATAGTAGGTCAATTTCCCTCCCATTGTGAAGGAGGCCCGAGCCCAACAGTGGGATGTGTGTGTATGTAGTGTGTATGTAGGCTGAGATGATGATGATAATGATGAATAATATTATACAAAATATAAATGATAATATGCAAAATATCACAACACGTAATAAGAATATTGTGAATATATTTCCCTCCAGTCAACTTGAACATTTGTTCCGCCACATATTTTATCGACATCGGTAGATTTCCGGATGATATAAATATTAAAGTCACAACATCAGTTAACTATTACTATATTTCGTAAAGCTTTTTTTTTACATCATATTATGTTTATAAGTAAATTTTCGGTAGGTATACGATCATGGGTAATTTTTTTTCTCAAACTCCTTAATCGTACGTTATATATAATACATACGTTATTTTGTTTTTAGGGGGCTCGTCTTGATAAACGAAAAGAATATTGAGGAATTTTAGTAGGTAAATAGGGACTTGCGCCCGAAGTCCCGTATCATCTCAGATAATATATGTCCCACTGTTGGGCTCGAGTCTCTTTCATAGAGAGAGCGAAATTGACTTAGTATACCACGCTGGTCAGGCGTGTTGGTATAGGGTTTTTTTTCGAGTTTTCCATTTCTTGCATAAATGTTACATGCGTTTTATATCCCTTAGTCGTCTCTTACGATCACCCACGGGTAAGATAGGGGGTGGTGAATTGTTTTCTTACTCTGTCACCACACGGATAATCATTTCATCCATGCAGTCACGTATAATCTTGTATAATGGGGATATTCATAAAAGGTTTTCTCCCGTAACGAGTCCGAGTTTTTAGGTACATCTCGATTTTAGCCATTGCTCTTGCATGCTTATCGAGATCCAGATTTCCTTTTCACTATTAGCTTACAACTTTAGGTATTCTTCAACAAAATAATTTTAAGATAAAATTTTTAATCGATATCGTCGCGAAAGTATTAATGACTGATTACCTGAAAACCAAAATGAAATTTGTGTAAATATAGTTTATCAAAGTTATCGACCTATATTGGGCGAGCGCCTTTGACCTAACAATCGGTTTATACGAGAGAGGCAATTTTGCAGCATAATAAGTAATTGTGAACGAAGCGAGCGAAATATTTTCCTCACAAAATACTTTATACGAATAAATTGCATTTATTTCAATTATGGAGAGATTTTCGCTCCATTTTATGTTGCGTATTCAATATTTTTTGCTTCGATTTATTGAATATATTTACACCAAGAATCACTATTTTCTCATCAACGGGCAGAATTTTACCGATGTTTCCAATATAAATCAGATAATATTTCCGTGCAAATATAAAATGATAACTAATTATGTGCAATGAACATAAAAGTACATTGCGGTTTAGGTATAAAAATAGAAAGACTTGTAAGACTCTCAGTTGTCAAATTTAGATTGTAAGGTTCCCCTTAAAATTTGCCGTAGATTTTCTTGCACACAACAAAGAATTACATGGCTGTTTTTGTGCAATGATCACGTACTCACATTCTTTTAGGACGTTCAGTTCATGTTATCGCGTGACCACGCGATAGTTGCATTGCTTACTCATCCAGTGATCGTATAGTTGCACTATTATAACGATATATTACTAAAAATACCGTATGGTGATGTAGTAAGAATACAATTCACCATCTCCTTTTTACCCGTGGGTGATCGTAAGAGGCGACTAAGGGATATAAACCGCATATAACATCTATGCGAGAGTTGGAAAACTCAAGACAAAACCCTATACCAGCCGGCTAACTACCGCGGCTGCCCACGAGCACCGAGGCGGATAGTCCGGAAGCCTAACAAGCCAGCCTTGTACTACAACAAGGCCTTCGTCCCCGCTTCCATTCCAACCCACAACGTGTGGCCCCGCCCCTTGCTCTCAAACAAGGAGGGCTTCCCAGCCCTGCCCGTGAGGCAAACTATTATCCCACCCACCAAAAACTAAACCGCCAACCGTTGGGCATAAACAGCCCACCGAGGGCCATCCTAAGCCTCCTCAAGGCATAATCAATAGTAAAACCGCAAAACCGGTTATTGTCACGAGCAACGCGCTCCCCAAACCCCCCAGGGCCTAGACCCGGATCTAGCCCTGGTGGCAAACTTCGCTGCCCTCATTAATTTCGCGGAAATCTGCGAAATTGCAGCTGAGTTAAGGAGGAACGAAGGTAATAACCTCACCCTACTTAACACAGCAATCAGATTCGCTCCCACTCTGGAGCGATTAGGTTCGTTAAAATTCAAATAAAATGGATAGGCACACTCCCGGCCGAGTCAAACCTAGACACCTCAAGTTAGGGACATACAACGCCAATAGCCTCTCCCAACAGAGGGATGAAGTAGGCACATTCCTTCGGATACACCAGCTCGACATTTTGCTAGTACAAGAGTCATTCCTTAAACTATTTAATAAGGACCCTAGAATTGCGAACTACAATATAGTTCGTAATGATAGGACAACCTCACCTATGGGAGGAACGCTCATCTACTACAAAAGGTCGTTGCATTGCACACTTGTGGATCCGCCCCCTCTGGCGTACATTGAAGCCTCTATATGTCGGTAAGCTCTCACTGGCCATCAGCCAATAACAATAATATCCGCATACTTGTCTCCCGAAAGGGATTCGAAACACTTAATCGAAAGCGATCTCAAAGCCATGCTTGACAAGTCAAGCAAGTTGGTTGGTGCCGTCATTATTGGCAGTGACCTAAATGCCAAGAATACCTCATGGAACTGTTATAGTTCCAATAAGAGGGGCAGGACTTTAGAGATTTACGCTGACCGACTAGGGTTTGACGTCATAGCCCCACTAGAGCCGACGCACTTCCCATATACAGTTTCGCATAGACCGAACATACTCGATATTGTTTTTCTCAAGAATATAAACCTTCGTTTATGTTCAATAGAAGTCCAACACGAGTTAGAGTTCTTTACGAGTTTTAGTTCGGCCCACCTTGATCTGATTCCTAAGGACATTAGGTCCAAGGAAGACACCTCTCTGGCAATCGATTCTTTCACAAGTCACGTGCAGTCGATAGTCGACGGCTGCTCGCGGCCGGTGCCAGATACGAGTGATCGTAGATGGCGCCTGTCGGACGACGTCCGTAACTTGTTGAGATGTAAGAACGCCGCCACCCGTGCTTATGACCGCTATCCCACGGAGGACAACCGCACTCGACTGCGGTCCCTACAAAAGGAGGTCAAAAAGCCATCAAAGATTTGAGACAGAGCAAATGGGACGACATGATAGAAGAGCTTGAGCCTTCTCACACAGCCTTCTGGCGGCTTGCCCGCTCTCTCAAAAAGGACATTGTGTCCATTCTCACTCCCGTAAACTGACCAAACCAGTCACAGGCGTTCATGGACGACGAAAAGTCCGAATGCCTAGCCGACTGCCAAGAGCTTCAGTGTACGCCGAGTACACTATACCCCGACGACGTAAATCACCGATTTATCAAAGACTAAGTGGAACGTCGTACCACTATTTCGCGATCTAAAGTAAACGACAACCGAGACGAGCCTATCCCAACAGTGACCACCGACGAGGTCGTATCGCTAGTCAAGGGTCTACACGCTAGGAAAGCCCCTGGTTCGGACGGTATCTCTAATAGAGTTATTAAATTGTTCACCGCGCACCTCATTACTATATTGTGCTGGCTTTAAATGTACAATGCAGCACTCAACAATAACATCTTTCCTTCGTAATGGAAAAAGGCTGTGGTAATCGGAATCCACAAACCCGGCAAGCGACGTACCGGACCAAGTAGTTACCGCCCGATAAGTCTAATGAGAGGGTTAGGCAAAATTTACGAACGTATAGTCCTCAGTAGACTAAGAACATTCGCCGAGACTAACAACCTCATCCCAGACGCGTAATTTGGCTTTCTTGCTGGGCACAGTTGTGTGCAGCAAGTTCACAGAGTAGTAGAGATAGAGATCCACGGTTGTAATTTTCCTAGATGTAGCGAAGGCATTCGATAAAGTGTGGCATGAGGGCCTGATTTACAAACTTTATCGTCTTAAGATCCTCGACTATCTAATTTTAATCATACATGACTACTTAAGTCATCGCAGCTTTCGCTACAGGGTGGAAGGGTTGTTGTCTACCTCCCACCCTATCAAGGCCTGTGTCCCACAGGGCCCTGTCCTCTCCCCTTTTTTATTTACGCTATACGCTAGCAATATGCCCAAATTTAATAGAGTTCATAAAGCGTTTTACGCTGACGACACCGCACTTTTCTGTGCAGGTAAGATCCCGACAACAGTAGCAAAGACTCTCCAAACAGCGGTTACCGCCCTAGCCAATTGGTTTAGGAAGTGGAGAATAGAAATCAACCCCGATAAGAGTCAGGCGGCCATGTTCACACGTCGAAATGCCCGAACCTACTCTATCGATAGCATTCCGCCCCTTAAAATGTTTAACAAGCCTGTTACTTGGAGCAGGCAAGCCAAATATCTAGGTGTAACCCTTAACGACCGACTCAGCTTCACCCCTCACATAACGAAAGTCCACGTGCGTGCGACTTTCGTGATGGGACGCTTCCATAGTTTAATAAATGCTAGGTCTAAATTAACCTTGAGCAGCTAGGTCCGATTATACACCGCTTGCATAAGGCCAATCATGACCTATGCTAGCGTAGTGTTCGCGCATGTTAAGGCACACAGGATCCACAAACTATAGACACTTCAAAATAGGTTCATGCGCCGGGCTACGGGAGCACCGTGGTTTATAAGAAACGTCGATCTTCATGTCGACCTCGAACTACCGACCATCAGGCAATTTATGAAACTGTGCTCCCAGAGCTACTTTGACTCTGCCATTTTTTTTTTTTTTTTTTTTTTTTACGCTTATGTAAAATGCATTTACGCATGCCCCCCATTGATGGTATTGGGAGGGTATGTGGGGCTCGGCGGTGGCTTAGTAGCCAACCGGAATACCCACTAAAAATCATCAGCGGCTCCACTTCCCCGTTATTTGTGGAGTGTCAGAGGGTCGCCTTTCGGCATTCAACTCAGACGCTCCAACGGTAGGCTTGCTAGCCTTGCCCTGGTATCATTCTACTGTGAGAGAAAGCGCGCGTAGTGTCGGCGCCGGCTTCCTGGTCGTCGCCTGCGCAGCGTGTCGGCGGCGGCATCTGCCTCACGCTGTCGTTCCGCAGCCTCCTTGCGCGACATCACAGTTTCGCAAAAAGAGGCCACGGCCGACCAGCATGGGCCACTGTCGAGCATTTTGCCGATGACAGCTTGCAGTGACAGATCTCCTCCGATCTCATTCACCAGGGTGTGCCGATGTGGCCCCCAGGCGGAGCATATCTCAAGAGTGTGGCGCTTATCGTCAATTGATGCGCCACACTCATGGCAGCCGGGGGTTGCCTCTCGCCTGGCAATCTGATGCAGGTACTTACCGAAACATCCGTGTCCAGTAAGTACCTGCGTCAGCCTAAAACTCAGGCTACCATGTCTCCTCTTCAACCATCGGTGGAGATGAGGACCAACCGCAGTCACTGTATCTCGACCAGCTGCAGAAGAGCTGAGGTCTTCACTCCATCGATGGATTAAGGCCCGCTGGGCCACCGCTTTTATACTGCCCAACTCCCCGTGGGTGACCCGCTCGCTCTGAGACTGCATCGAGGTGCGGAAACGGTAGACCTCTGCCTGTAGCTCCGCCTGCAACTCCCAGGGCGGATCGCCCGCTAGCAGTGTTGCTGCCGTCCATGACACCGTCCGATAACCCCTGATAGCTCTTACCGCTATTGCCCTTTGCGGTTTCCGCAACAGAGCCTTGTTGCGAGTTGTGAGCTTATCCGCCCAGATAGGGGCACCATACAGTGCCATGGACCGCAGGATTCCAGCATATAGCTGTCGGCAAGATGATCCCGGTCCTCCCAGATTAGGCAGAAGTCTTCCTAAAGCCCCAGCCGTCTTTAGAAGCCTTGGAGCCAGTTGTGCGAAATGTGGCCCAAAGGCCTACCTCCCATCTAGAAGCAAGCCCAGATACTTCATATGGGCCCGTACTGGCACATCAATTCCCTGCACAGTAATGCGTGCTCCACGAGGGGACCTCGGCGAGGGCCATGGAAGACAAGAGCCTCTGTTTTGTGTACGGAGACCCTTAGGCCCAGCATACCAATTCTGTCAACGATGAGCGCAGTTCCGACTTTCGCCAAGCGAACCGACTCCTCAAAGTTACCACCCCTCGCCGTGATGAGAGTGTCATCTGCATAACAAATTACCCCCATCCCGGGAAGAAGAGCACCTCGAAGGAGCCAGTCAAATCCGATGTTCCACAAGGTTGGACCCAGCACAGAGCCCTGTGGAACACCGCACTCCATGCGACGCCGGAACAAACGCCCATCGCCCCCCTCCCAGAGTACATATCTATTTTCAAGGTACGCCCCCAACAGCCTCCGGAGGTACGAGGGCACTCGATGGTAACGGAGCGCTTCCTTCAACGTCTCGTAAGGGAGTAGTAATAGTAAGGGAGAGACAATTGAGACTGCCAGTACCACCTGTCCTGCAGCCACCGCTTCCGTGGCCAGAGATTTTAGAGCTGCTAGGGCATGGATTGTAGACCGGCCTGCTCTGAATCCGAATTGCGCATCTGATAGCTTGGGACCGACTTCCTCAAGGTGCTGAACGAGACGCCCAACGAGGATTTTTTCAAACAGTTTGGCCGTCTCATTCAGCAACATTAGTGGCCTGTAGGCAGAGGGAGAATTGGCTGGGCGACCCTCCTTTCGCAATAGGCATAATCGGCCGTCTTTCCAAATTGCCGGAAACTGCCCGGACCTCAGACATAGGTCAAGTAGTTTTCGTAGCCCCTCTTTTATTTCTTGGGCGACGATGCCAATTACTAGTCCCGGGACACCGTCAGGACCAGGTGCCTTTTTCTTTTCGCGAAGGCGAATAAGGGCCCTATCCAATTCCGCATCAGTAACGGGCGAGATTATCATCTCTTCCTCCACCACCGATGGGGAACTCATCATAGGAGGCGTATGTCCTATTGACTGAGGAAACAAATCCTCCATTAGCCCTGACACGAAATCCGCATTCATCGTCTCAATGACAGGGGTACCGTAGGAGCGTAGCTTGTTACGCGCCTGTAGATATGGACGCCCCCATGGATTCCGGTCAAGACCTCTCAATAACTCCCCACGGGCGTCGTCCTTGGCTTGTTTGATGGCCAACTGCAGGGCCTTTTTCCTGCTGCGGTAGTGCTGCCACAGCTGATCCTCCACGACAGCATCTCTGTGTCGCGACCTACTACGGCACCGTACATAGATACGCCGCGCCCGGTTACAGGACCTCCGAAGATCGGCAATCTCCAGTGACCACCAATATACCTGACGGCGCGGTGAACCGCGTCGGGCTCTTGACATAGCCGCATCGCAAACAGCCGTGAGCCCTCTCTGCATTTGGATCGCTAGCGTGTCGACATCTGGGTCATGCCGTTCAGATGCTGAGCTCCAGCGAAGCACTATAGCAGCCTCTACGGCCATTTCTCTGTCGAGTTGACCAAGAGCCCATCGTGGAAGTTTTTCGTTGCTCCGTCGCACTGGCCCAGGGAGGTTGGAGAACTCAAATCGGATATATCTATGATCCGACAGACTTTGACTCTGCCATGACACACCTCAACCCACTAGTGGTTGGGGCGGCTTCCTACACGCCCTCTTGTAATTCAAAAATCCGACGTCCGCGGCACGTCATAGACGATGACGACGACGATATCACACTCGCTCAATTAAAAGCTTACACGGCCCGCGAGGCCATTATACATAAATATCCGCGGTTTCGTCTTCGCCGTCGAGGTGCGAAATCGCGACGCGCAAAAATCATAAATCCAAACGTGGGCACGCCCACTTTGCCACCAGCGACGCCCCAAGCCGAGGTCCGTTCCCCACAGGGGGAGCCCTTGGGCGATGTCGCTTAGCTTACCTCAATCGGGTTGAGAGCCCTCAGCGCTCACCCATGGTCCGCGTAAAGCTTTCAAAGCCATCTGCGGCTAACAGCTAAGCACACACAAAAAAAAAACCCTATACCAGCACGCTTGACCAGCGTGGAATAGTAGGTCATTTCCCTCCCATTGTGGAGGAGGCTCGAACCCAACAGTGGGACGTTTATGGGCTGTGATGATGATGATTCTATTTATCCATACATTTTCTTATCGACCGCCAAGGTTCAATAATCGCTTCCTCAAGAGGGATAACGCCATAATTGTCCTGCTTGGCAACTGATTGGGTTGTTATTAAGTATGTTTGTATATATATATATATATATATATATATATATATATCTGTAGCTGTGTGGTAGCGGCTACGAATACTACCAACCCTTACTTTGCTCGTGGATGTCGTAAAAGCCGACTAAGAGCCATATAACGACCTGGGTCAACTCCATCTGATGCCATTAGGTCAATAATTACATTCCCAAGGAGGGTTGACGTCTGGCAGGCGGCCGGTCATAAAATTATTGCCAATAACTTTTACAATATGTGCTATGAAAGAAGAGTACATATTGTATCGACCCCAAGCAATTGGGATAAGAGTAGGAGAATGATGATATATGTATATATATATATATATATATATATATATATATATATATATATATATATATATATATGTCCCATATGAGCTGAGATGATGATGATGATGACTATAGGTACTACTACGACTATGCGTCATAGGAGAGATAATACTATAAACTTTACTTTTAGGAGGCGAGTTGGAGATCATTTCACGTTTTTATTCTTGCAAAATCTTTCAGAGACTAAGCAAAGATCAGATAAAAACATTTAATTCGGGCAGCTGCAGAATAACAGCGTTGTGGCATCACTTTTTGTAGTATATACCACCACGTTATGCTGAGCAACGTCATTTTCCTCATTTGCGGAAGGGGCACCACTGCAGTTATTGATAACTTACGAGTATATGCGTAATATTTTATTATTATTTTTAGTATTTTTATTTTATTATTATATTTTTTTTATTTGAATACAGTTATAAATGCCTTTATATTTTAAGTACATAGTTTAGTAATTTAACTCATTATATTGTGTCCTTTCCATGAGTGGAGAAATAAATTCTTCTTCTTTTTTTCTTTAAAGATTTGTTTGGTTAAAATATGAATATGCTGTTATTTGCACAAAACATTTAATGAATCAGTCTATATTACCAATATTCAATGTAGGGATGTCTTTATGAAAGCTTATCGGTGAATTCAAATGATGGATTTCATAATAATTTAAAAGTAAAGTTATGGAGTGATATTAAGCTGTAGTAATTCACTACATTCAGTAGCTTTGCTTAACAAAGTGTTTAAAATGCTTATTAGCTTATACTTTAAAGCGCTGAATGAATAGGTAATTAAATATAATGAAAATACCTACGAGAATCCGTGTAGATAAAGTAGTGCTATATTCAGTTTTACTATACAGGAACCATGTTAAAGTAGAAAAACATATTTTTTGTATAATTTATGTGTTTTTGTGAATTTTTAATGTAGGTTCCGTAGGTACCGGGGCAGACCGAGACTCACCTACCTAGACCAGATTGGTCACGTACTGAAGGAAGGTGGAGTCAAGAGTCTCCGAAACCGGCGAGCGTTTATGAAGAGAATTATGAATGTTGAGGAAGCGAGTGAAGTATGCAAGGATAGAGTTCTCTGGCACTCTGTTCCCTCTGCCTACCCTGCAAGGTATATGGCGTGATGATATGTATGTATGTTTAATGTATTTATAAATAAATTAGTCGTTAACATTGTAACAACTGAATTAATAATTGCAATAAATTAGCTTATGTAGGAAAACGAGCAAACCGCACATCTGGTAAGGGTTACAGACGTATGGAGCTTTGCAAAACCAGGGATGCAGCTAGGTGCTGCCTATCAACTAAAACCTATTTAGAAAGTTGGACTACCGGCTCCTTCGTTCACCGAAGGAAGCGCTACATACAACACATACTTACTAGTCAGACGTCGATTTTATGAGAGTGTGGTATTAACTCAGAAAGAACGGCGTGCGGCTATAGAAAGAAAACTATCAACTATGGCCATATCACTATTAAATGGAAATAGATGATTAATATATTGAATTTTTGAATGAAAGTTGTCTATTTCGAATTTTGACCATTTAGCTTTTATAAAATGATAGTAATGTAACTACCTACACTTTAATTTATTATCCATGAAATAACAATTACAAATATTAGTTAAATATGTTGGGAAAATCGTTTTAGTTGTGGCTGTAACGTAAAACTTGTCAAATATTTATTATATGTTTGCGTTTGGTTTATTTTGGTTATTATTTCAGATAAAACGGTTATTGACATTTGCTTATCGACGTCCACTGTTCAATAATCGCTTCCTCAAGAGGGATAACGCCATAATTGTCTTGCTTGGCAACTGATTGGTTTGTTATTAAGTATGTTTGTATAAATATGTAACATCTCGATACTTTCTTTTTATGTTTTTTGGATAACAGGATATTTAGATATTTAAAAAATAATTGATTAAAAATATAAAAAATAAATATACCTATATAAAAATTAAAAAGGTACGAATAATAAACAAATGAAAACCAAGATTCAAGACGGAGCGGTCTGGATTAGATGGCACCATTTCCTAATTGAGTTATGTCTATGCACAACGACTGCGATCAAATTTTCTTTCATATTCTAATAGTTTCCAAAAATATAATTTTTCGTTGCCTAGAAATTTTGAGCAAAGGACAAATTTCTATAAATTAAACCCATTTTATCTCTCCCGAAACTTCTTGCATACCAGACTTCATGGAAATCAATGGA
Organism: Lymantria monacha; assembly: GCA_905163515.2. NCBI lineage: Eukaryota > Metazoa > Arthropoda > Insecta > Lepidoptera > Erebidae > Lymantria > Lymantria monacha. Next base: position 11,370,833 of record LR991098.1, on the reverse strand, counting down.
ACCGTCGTTCATATTTTGAAAATATAGAAATCTACAATTTAAAAAAAATCTCATTTAAAGATGTACCTAAATAGATTTAATATATGTAGATATATTGTTAACCATGTGGTGATGGACTAAAAATACAATTTACCACCCCCTGTCTTTCCCGTGGGTGATCGAAAGAGACGACTAAGGGATATAAAACGCATATAACATCTATGCAAGAGTAGGAAAACTCAAAACCAAACTCTATACCAACACGTCTGACCAGCGCGGTATAGTAGGTTAATTGCTCTCCCATTACGGAGGAGGCCCGAGCCCAACAGTGGGCCATATATGGGCTGTGACGGTGATGACATATATTGTTTATAAACATTTAGTTATAAATAGTACATATTTAAAAAAGTTTACAGTCTTTTTGCAATAAAGGAATGAATGGAATTTGTTCATATATTAATTATGAATGAGTTCTTAATAACTATAATAATATGTTATATGATAACCAATCCTACTTGTTAACATTATTAACAAAGCAATTAGAATTGTAAAATGCTTTTGCTCTTGACAGTTAAAATAATGACCAGGTTTAATTAAAGATAATATCACAGCGTCTGCAATTCTTCATTGCGAGCTTATATTAATTAGCTTGAATAAACTTTTGTTTTAATATTTGTTTTGAATATTGCGTTTTCTTATCCTTCTTAATTTAATATACGTTCTACTAGCTTCTGCTTAAAAGTTTACTTTCCTAAAGTTTTTCATCCCCTATTTTTATTTACCCCTTAAGGATATTTTTTTACGAAATTCTAATGTCCTATTTATTTATATGTAATCATTTCTGGCTTTAAAAATGACGATAATTCCTTACAACTTTTCATCCTCTTTTACAATCCTTTTTTGTGTTAAAAAGTAGCCTATGTCCTTTATCAGGCTCTAGATTTTCTGTATACCAAATTTCATCATTTCATTATATCAGTTCAGTAGTTTTTGCGTGAAAGAGCAACAGATAGACAGAGTTATTTTCGCATTTATAATATTAGTAAGGATTATTGAGTACGGGCTTTTTCTATAATACAAAAGGAGGCTATTTGATTTATAATCACCACTTTAGTTCGAAGGGTTGATATTAGATTTAAACGTAAAAAAAGTACTTACGTATACTATGGATGGAATTAGTAATAAAATTTTGTAAAAAATGGACCACTTATATAATAATATGAATGCAATTGTGACCACCTAATACTTGCCCGTGAGAGTCGTAAAATTTCTCACCAAAAGAATGGGCAGAGCTCTTTTGGAAAGCGTAAAAATCCAGTATTCCATTGTTTACATGGAAAGCATAATGGTTTTCTATGTGATGGCGCCGTCCGAATATTACCAATGCTTACTTTGCTGGTGGATATCGCAAAAAATGACTAAGAGCTTTACATTGAACTTTTTTTTTTGCGTATCGCCCTGCCAAATCGGTCCGGTGTGACGGAAGAGGCGGCGCGTGACCACATAGACCCACCATGCAAACTCCTCTCTTCGCCGTGCGAGTGGGCCACGGGTACTCGATCTTTGTCTTCAGTCGCCTGCCCGGCAGCTTTACATCGACCTGGCCCAACTCTATCTAAAGCCATCTGGTCAAATATTACATTTCCAAGGAGAGTCGATGTGAGGCAGGCGGCCAGTCATAAAATTAAAGCTAATAACTTTTGCAATATGTACAATGGAAATGGAGTACATATAGTGTCGACCCGAAGTAATTGGGATGAGAGCAGGATGATGATGAGAGCATAGCAGTTTGCTGTGTGGGGCTTGGGATACTACTAAGACTGGTCGTGGATGTCGTTAATCAGTTTTATATCTACCGGGGTAAATTTCACCTGATGCTGTCTTGTCAATAATAAAATTCTCAGGACGTTGACCCTTTTTTTTATTGTGGTGGACTATGGAGGTGGTCGCGCCCCGCCAAATCGGTCCGGGGCGACGGGAGTAGCGGCGCGTTACCCCATAGACCCACCCTGCAAACAACTCTCTTCGCCATGCGAGCGCGCCACTGGTACCGATCTTTGTATTCGGTGGCCCGCCCGGCGGTTAACCCTCGCGGGTTCCTCTCGTATCGTATCGTATCGTACCATTGGGGCGTCGTCCTCACGCGGTGGCCTCACTTCGGGTGACCGGAATATTCTCCGGTCCGATCACCCGATGCCTCGGCTAGGGCGGCATCAGGCGTAGATATTCGCGCCTGCAGGACGTTGACCATAAGTAATTGGTATGGGAGCAGTATAATGATTATGTTGATGATAAGAGAGCATAGTGGTCTAATAGCGAATCCAATGTTGAGTTTCACGGGTTTGAATTCCACACATTACGTTAATTCTTAGTGCGATTTACAAATGTTTGTTGAGACTGGATGTCATCTGACAACAATTATCTATATGTAAAATATAAGAATTTATTAATGATCTTCATTAAAATAGAATTTTATAAAAGTGACCTGCGCCCCGACTTGGTACAAGTAGCACTAAATTTGTAAAAAAAAAAAGAGATTTTTTCGTATTATTTTTTAGTAATATTTGGCATGTTACTACGATGATTTATAAAAAAAACGAATCGATTCTTTTGGACTAATCAATAGGTGGTGGAAGGAAAATACGACACTAATGCGGCAGAAGCGACGACTAGCGAAATGGGGCAGCCAGCGCCGCTCTTCTGCCACCTTAGATAACTTGGATGAAGTGTGGCCAAGTATTCCTACCAAAAAACATTCTGTTATTCGGATCGCTAAAAGCTTCATCACTGGATGGACTAATCTGAAGTTGGTATGAAAATTCATCTAATTTATTCCAGGCATCAATGGAGAGGCACTGAAGACAAAGATCGGGTACCGGTGGTGGAAGGGAGGCGCTTTGCAGAGTGGGTCTATGGGGCCGCGCGCCGTTCTCTCTTCTCTCTCTATTTGGTGGGGCGTAACCACGTCCATAGTACACCGCAAAAAAGGCGTCTATGGGGCAATACACACACACACACACACACACACATATATATTCAATTCTCATATGTTTAGCTTTATTAGATTATAAAGGCATATTTATAGGTTATTTAATATAAAGTTTTATTCTTGCAATAAACCAGTATGAGTATCCGTAGTAGAGTCGTTTTAGAGAAACTTGAAATTAAAGCGATTGTACAAAGCTTACTCAAACTCGTTATATTTTCCAATAAATTTAGTTCAAACTGCTTTGACAAAGTGAACTTCAGTGGCACCGATCTACTGGAATCAATTTTTGTATTATTTTCTGTATCACGTTTTCAGTGTTTTTTATAAATTGATTATAGTGTTTAAAGAATGGAGTTATTTTTATTTTCTTATCATAATAGTGAATATAATTTAAAATTTAATTCATCATCATCATCACCACAGCCCATACATGTCCCACTGCTGGGCTCGGGCCTCCTCCGTAATGGGAGGGAAATTAACCTACTATACCACGCTGGTCAGACGTGTTGGCATAGGGTTTTGTTTCGAGTTTTCCTTCTCTTGCATAGATGTTATATGCGTTTTATATCCCTTAGTCGTCTCTTACGATCACCCACGGGTAGATTGGGGATGGTGAATTGTATTCTTACTCCGTCACCACACGGTTAAATTTAATTAATTGTTCTAAAAAATAAATGTCACTTTTGCGGTAATACTGTTATTTTCATTCTATACTCAATTTTGTTCAGTTATTTGCCTACACAGCCTTAATAATCGGCTATTTTTGCTAATTTTATATTCGAAATCAATAAACAACACACTATCGAAGTTTTTTATCTTATTGAGTATCACATCCCAATAAAGATTGTAAAAATTATTAAGCCTCTTTGCTTGACTGAAGTATTTATAGACTTACTAATACAGTTATACATTTGTAAGGGCTGGTCGCGTGTCGGACATCATGAACCACTTCGCGTGACATTGATACACCTTTTACAACTATTTACGTCGTTTTATATTCACCGATGCGACAAACATACATTTTAATTTGACGCTTCTATTATTGTAATTATTCATATAATTATATTTCTATTTTATTCCCGGAAGGACAGTATTTTGACAGCAAGAGATCAAAAGGCTGAAAATACGATAGACGTAGCCTAGATATATATACTTTCAGTGTGGTGACGGAGTAAGAATACAATTCACCATCCCCGTGGGTGATCGTAAACGACGACTAAGGGATATAAAACGCATATAACATCTACCCAAGAGAAGCAATACTTGAAATAAAATTGTATAGCAACACGTCTTACCACGGTGATATAGTACTCCCATTATGGATGAGGCTCATGTCCAACATTGGGACATATATGAGCTGAGATAAATATATCTACTCAGAGATATTTAAATCGTGTGGTTTTACTGTTGTGGATTTCAACACTGCTGGACCTCGAAGCCTCTTTCACATAGAGAGGGAGAGTAACCTGGTATGAGTAGTATACGCTGTTCAGATACGTTAGTACATACATACATACATATCATCACGCCATATCCCTTGCAGGGTAGGCAGAGAGAACAGAGTGCCAGAGAACTCTATCTTTGCATACTTCACTCGCTTCCTCAACATTCATAATTCTCTTCATACACACTCGTCGGTTTCGGAGACTGTTGATTCCACCTTCCTTCAGTACATGACCGATCTGGTCTAGGTAGGTTAGTCTCGGTCTCCCTCGGTACCTACATCCTTCCACTTTCGCATTGTATATCTTCTTAACCAGACGTTCGTTCGGCATTCTTTCCACATGTCCGAACCATCGGAGCATTCCCTTTCGCATAGAGAGTATATATATAGTATAGAGCTTTATTTTGAATTTTACTTTTCTTATATAGATGTTAGGTCATGATGAATTAAACTCTTATCCTATCTCCACACGGAAACATTAATTTAATTTGTAAAATTTTTAATTGCATGTAATAGTCAAATTATTACTTTAAAGTAATTTGTCAAATTTTCTCTGAAATATATTTTGATTTATCAAATTACACATATACACACGTGAAGAAGTCTATGAATGAAAATGTATCTATGGAGGAAGATCTATAGGTAAAAAAGTGGTTCAGAAAAAGAATTCATATTAATAAGGATTACCAAGAATTTTTGAATGCTTTTCAATATAGTTTTTTATTTGCAGGAAATGGTTTGTCCCGCCCATTCCATCCAGTGCGGTGGAAAGGTGGCGTACGGCATAACCCACGGGGTTTTTTCCTCATCGCCACGAGACCGGCCACTGCTACCGCATCCTTGAGATCCCTGACCGGCCCGGCGGGAAAATTGCTGGTATAAGATATTGTTACATTTTCAATCTCTTCGTCATTTTTAAAAAATCCAAGAACCGAATCGACAGACTAAAACGATATATTTATAAAAACTTCTCATAAAATATCACAGGAATCGGTTTAGGAATGTGAACTATGAAGGAGAAAATTCTTACATCTGGATAGACGTATGAAAGCATTTTTTGCCCATGTAGAAATGCAGACCCTTCACGCTCGCTCGATGAATTAATATTTATTTGACAAATATTTAAAAAAATATTTTATCCGTGGGGTAATGGAGTAAGAATACTATTCACCACCCCATATCTTACCTGTGGGTGATCGTACGAATCGACTAAGGGATACAAAACGCATATAACATCTATGCGAGAGAAGAAAAACTCGGAACAAAACCCTATACTAACACGTCTGACCAGCGTGGTATAGTAGGTTAATTTCCCTCCCATTACGGAGGAGGCCTGAGCCCCACAGTGGGACATTTATGGGCTGTGATGATGATGATGACAAATATTTGTTTATTGAAAATGTCCAGTCCTTCACTTCTAAACTTATTTGAGCGCAAAGTAAAGATTTATGAGTATGTCCCATAAGGGATCATATATTACGTACGTTGCTCAACTGCAAATAATGTACACAATAAAAAAAAAGTTAAACGTTATCCATATATCTTGTTTCTTTACTATTCACTAAGGAATAAAGGTTAAAACCAACAAAATAGTATTTACAATTGCGTTGAATACTCTAGAGAACAATTGCCGCCTGCCACACAATGAAATTAATGGTACAACTACTGGATTATTTACAGTTACCCCCAATGTAAGACAGGCCTCTAGGGAACAGACCTTACATAACGTTTACGACGAAAAATAAAAAGGTATATAAAATGTCATCACACATGTACTCCTAAAAAGCTAAACGCTATAGCAGCCCATCTGGTGGATAATATCCCTAAAATTTTTGTGATAGTTTAGATTTATACTTAATAATGGGATAATAAATAAAACTAGTATAGAGTTGTTTTCTTGCACCAGATGCTTTTAAGTATAATTTACTCATTTATCAATATGTTGGCGGGAGCGACAGATCTTCATTTTCTAGTTCATCCACGTGCTGGTCAGACTTGATGGTAATTTCGAAATGACACTAGGTTAACGTCCAATACACCAATCTTTATTAATTACCTAACTTTAATCACAAGATAAATTAGGAGGCTCACAATATTGTCACTAACACCATATAATATAATAACATGGAATGCAGTGAGGTTAGTTGTGGCTCAATACAACCGATCGCTATTAACGCTCACAGATTGATTTGAAGGCACGTCTCACTTTACAAGTAAACTATCTAACTGTTGTTTATTTTCTAACTATCCTCTATCGTAATTAATCGTGTCACAACTAAACACACTCAAGCAATAATCTAAATTAATACACTAAACGGAAAACTAAAATAATGACAAAGTGATTGCTTAACATTCCATTATTACCGGCCTTTAAATATCACGCTCTGCGACATATACATATAATATTTCTATTACAAATATGAAGAGAGTGTATTTTCTACTATTCTCTTTTACAGATGCGTTACGTTATTGTTTTTGGATTTTTTTACATATATAATATTTATTGTTCCTTTAATTTCATTGCCCGACTGACCTGTGTAAGGTCTGTCGGGTTAATGAAATAAAGAAGAACCCTGAGATGAGTACTATGTTTTGGCGTATTTTCACGTAGAGATCGCATTTCTACCGGATTTATTTTACTTTCATACTCTTTTCTGCACACCCAACTCTCGCTTCCATACAGTAATGTTGGGACAGGCACTGTGTTATGTATTGCTACACGTGCCTTCTGGCTGAGGTGGTGGCTACCGAGAAGTTGCCCCAACGCTCCGTTTACTCTATTTCCCGCATTCACTTTTTGCTCTATATCAGTGGTGTAACTTCCATCTCGGCTAAATCCACATCCAAGATATACAAATTCATCCACTTGCTCCAATACATCATTACCTATTGTTACTCTTACATCTGTTCTGGCTTCATCTCTTTCAAAGACCATTATTTTGGTTTTGCTCACATTCACTCGTAGACCCTACTAATGTAAATTGCTATTAATATTATTAAGATTAGAGTTCTACTAATATTAAAAACTTTGTATTTTTGTAAGTATAGATGTAAGAGCTAAGCTCTGAAAATAATAATCCAAAAATAATTCATTTCTTAATAGAAAGTTACATTTCTTATCTTTTATTCTTAGAAAATATATAATTTACACGAAAAATATTTCGACGATAATTAAAAGCAAAAGTCTTTGTCCCCTAGCCATTATGCGTTAAGTCCAAGTAATTACTTCACCAGTAGGTTATGTCCTCCATTTTTCTTTGTGCTTGTCTGATTATATCATTCTCTTTATTTTTAACTTCAATTCTGATGTATACATATACATCTATAATTTTAAGTATTATACACATATAAACATATAATGATATAATAGTAGAACAAAGAGAGAGGAGAGTCAAGCGAGAGGACGAAACTACTGACGTCAAAGAATCGGTACCGGTAATCAGCACAAATGGCAATAAAGAGGTAATACGGCAAGTTCATGCACGTCACTCTTTCATCTCCTCGAGCCCTATGAGTAGTGTGTTTGTCCGGACTATAAAAAAGCCCAGAGAGTGAAACATTTTGTTCATATTTTTTTATTGCGTTTAGTGGATGGATATTTAGTAGCTCATCTGATGTTAAGTGATAACTACCGCTCATGGACATCCGTAATACCAGAAGCACTGTAAGATCGCTGCCAATCATACGCGTAGATATTTATCTCTAATGCTAACCAAACGAAGCGTAGTAGCAAATTCCTACTACTAAAATGACGATTTTCTGCAAGAAAATCGTAACTAATATGGACGAGCCGGTCCGTTTATATAGAAAATGTATTCTATTTATAAATATGTTATTTTAAATTCCAATGTACAAATTATTTATACAAAACAATTATCTTCTGATCTATTAAACCTGAATAGATCGGAAGTTAATTGCCAGATCATATGATCTGGCTTGTTTTACCAAGAAATCATATATTTAGAAGAATATAACCTAGCAATGTAAATCCTTACTAATATTATAAATGCGAAAGTAACTCTGTCTGTCTGTCTGTCGCTCTATCACGCCAAAACTACAGAACCGATCTAAATGAAATTTGGTACACAGATAGTCTAGAGCCTAATAAAGGACATAGGCTACTTTTTAATGCAAAAAAGGGTTGTAAAGGGAAATCAAAAGTTGTAAGGAAATATCGTCATTTTTAAAGCCAGAAACTTGAAACTTATTTTTAGGCTATTGATTAGTTATAAATTAATGTCATTAAAATTATGTAAAAAATTAACCCTTAAGGGGTGAAGAAAAAATAAGGGATGAAAACCTTTAGGAAAGTAAACTTTTACGCAGGCGAAGTCGCGGGCAGAAGCTAGTACTTACATATAACATAAGGATAATATATTGAGAGCTAAATATAAGATGACTAATATCTAAAAATTATATATGATTAACCAAAAACAATATATTTTTACATAAAATCATTTGTTGTGCTGGCAATGAATTCGTATCGAATAAGTTAGCGAAAATTTAATAACTAATACTGTAGCGGGTAGATATAAATCTCTGTAATAACAATGACTTATTGATCATGAGACAACTTAATTACAGGAGACCATAAGCGCTATAAAGTGTTCGAAGCGTCGGGCAATTAAAAACAAACCTCAGATTGAGATAAACTCAGTAAAAATTAGTTTTTTTATTTCAAATGTGTGATACTCACGTAAACAACAGGAATCAATACGTTATCATGCGTTTATATTATGACATCCTTGACTGAAATTTCAAGGATTGTTTTGATCATCTATTCATATGAAGTTGGTTAACTCGTATTTAAATTTTATTATTATTTATTACCATATACCTAAATGATCAAATTACTGAAATTTATCATTTTATATGCTTGATTATTTATAAAAACCCGATTACAAGCGAAAAATGATTTTCACAAATGGAATTCGAACCCATACCTATTGGAAATCCGTTCCAATCGTGCTGCCACTTACACCACCGTGAACTATTGTAGGACATTCAATTCTCGTATAGTATTATATTTTAGTCTTTAAGGAGACGTGTGCTTTTTATAAATAATCAAGCATATTAAATGCTAAATTTCAGTAATTTGAATAACAGGGTTGTGTCATCGTTTAATATAATTCTGACTGCAAAGTTTGAGTATTAGGATTATACAATGGGTAAATAATGTCTGGTAGATAGCACACACGTCTACATAGTTCACGGTGGTGTGTGTGTGGAAGCACGATTGGAACGGATTTCCAATATGTGTGGGTTCAAACCCCACTAGTGACAATCATTTTTCGCTCGTAATCAGGTTTTTATAAATATCTAATTGTTATGTGCTACTAGTATTAAGAAGTTAACTATTGAACAAGTATAACTAATAAGGCTTAATTAGTTATAACATAAATGTAGACTATTTTGCTTTTAGCATTTTTATATGAAAATACGGAATTCTATTTCTGCTTTTCATTATAAATCGTTTACTTTCAATCGCCCCATGAACTACAATAGTTCTAGAGCAATAACAGTCTACCGCGTCATTGAAGCAACGCTTGTAGCAGTACTGTTTACTCGTGCTCAATAATATCGTCTAATGTTCTCTCGATTTATTTTTATACTGACGTTGCTAATTCAAACTTGAACTCAAATTGTTTATTATACAATATCTTTGCAGTAACATAAATTAAATTTTATACAATGCCTTAATTTATGTAAAACTATACCACCGGATCAAAACGGATCCTCTGCTGAGAATATCCAAAACGAAACTCAATAGGTTTGTCATTCTTTTATTAAATTTTGTTTTTAATAAAATTAGCCGTGAAAATAATATAAATTAATAGTTAAAGACTCGATTTTTACAGAATTTGTTGGATCCGTGGATGTTTGTTTTAAGTCTGATTTATGATTATTAATTAATTTATAAAGGTCGCTTTAATATAAGCATTTGTTCGTTTCCAGTATTTATTGTAAATGAGTAGCTGTATGTTTATTTTTTGTTTGGACTAGGGATGTTGTTCTCAGATGGCTGTTAAATCCTTACGTGACCTAGTGGTGAGCGCAGAGGGCTCTCAACTCAAACAGTACCCCGTGCTGGCGACTACGAATACTATCACATTGTACTGCTCGTGGGTGTCGTAAAAGACGACTAAGAGATTTACATTGAACTGAGCTAACTCCATCTGATGCCATCTGGTCAACAATAAGATTCCCAAAGGGGGTTAATGTCAGCCAGGCAGGCGTTTATATATAGTCAATAACTATTTGCAATATGTATGATAATAGTACACATTGCGTCGAGCCTAAGTCATTGGGATGAGAGCAAGATGATGTTGAAAGGGCTCCAGCCTTCTTTATAATAAGAGTGATGTTGATCTACTATGTGACGTTGGTCAAACGGGTTAGTTATACGGTTTTATTTTGAGTACACCTTTTGTTCTATAGATGTTACATGCATATTATATCACTTGGTCTTCTGTTACGTCACTCACGGGTAAGATAAGTGAATTATATTCTTACTTCGTTACCACATGGAAATAAAATTATTATAACGTCTTAATGCCATACATTACATTGACATATAAACGGAAAAGAGCAAAAACGTAATTGAGTGATAGAAAAAACTGAGTCATATGTAATAAAGTCCCGCAATTGAGATTGATTAACAATATTCCTAACCTATTCCTTTAAATAATACCATGTTTTTGATGCTACACGCCTTGGCTTTTGAAACTTATCATTTAGTCAATAGCACTCGACTTCTCGACTTCCACGTCTAATCCTACACTATTAAGTTGTGAGAGGTGCTTCCGAAAACTGAAGTGTTAAATCCATTATCCGATAACTGTTTTGGGCCTTACGTATCGATAATATTCATAGAAAAATATCTATTTATTTATACATTTAAGATAAAAACAAATTCACTTAAGTACCTACATTATATGTATGAAAGAGAGTATTGGTGTAAAGATGCGAAAGGGCATGCTTCGATGGTTCGGACATGTGGAAAGAATGCCGAACGAACGTCTGGTTAAGAAGATATACAATGCGAAAGTGGAAGGATGTAGGTACCGAGGGAGACCGAGACTAACCTACCTAGACCAGATCGGTCATGTACTGAAGGAAGGTGGAGTCAAGAGTCTCCGAAACCGGCGAGCGTGTATGAAGAGAATTATGAATGTTGAGGAAGCGAATGAAGTATGCAGAGATAGAGTTCTCTGGCACTCTGTTCTCTCTGCCTACCCTGCAAGGGATATGGCGTGATGATATGTATGTATGTATGTACCTACATTATAAAGTTTTAACGAATTTAGAATATAATGCTACACCAGCTTAACAGAAAACATGGGCTCGTAAAGACTGACTGAAGTATTACCCGGTGATTAGCCAGCAGACTCTTTCGAGATACTTATAATACCAACTGCTTTTGTCAATCCATCTGCCACCAATAACGATTGAGCATTACCCTTCTTAGAAGAAACCTATGTCTAAACAGTCATCGTCACGTTAATATAATATGAATGATTTTAATTTTAGCACATCGTGTTTATTTTCTAATACTGTAATAATCACATCGTGTTTATTTCCTAAAACTGTAGGTACCAGGGGAGACCGAGACTCGCCTACCTAGATCAGATTGGTCACGTACTGAAGGAAGGTGAAGTCAAGAGTCTCCGAAACCGGCGAGCGTGTATGAAGAGAATTATGAATGTTGAGGAAGCAAGTGAAGTATGCAAGGATAGAGTTCTCTGGCACTCTGTTGTCTTTGCCTACCATGCAAGGGATATGGCGTGATGATATGTATGTATGTATGTACTGTAATAATCTTGTTATTATGTTGTACGCTCCCAGATAACAGTGGCACATATATATATATGATCTAGGAAGTATTATATCACCTTACCCCGTTATTCACCATCAGAACACACATACATTGCACTGTTGAGTTCGAGTTTGCAACACAATAGGAGGCAAATTGGCCTACGACACGCTGGCTATACGTTTTGGTATAGTTTTATTTCAAGTTAATTTCTTTTGCGTAGATGTTATCTGCATGTTACCTTAGCATTCTTTCTAAATACGGACAAGAAATAGGATCCTGGATTATTCTAACTCGGTGACGAACGAAACAGAAAATATAGTATAATCACAGTAATCGATCTTCTAGCCTGGACACAGACGTTCAGGAGTCGGTACCAGAGATCGATCGAATGGCGACGAGTTATGGGGCCGCGCGCCGCTCATTTGTCATCCTAGACGGTACAGACAATGAGTGCTCAAATCATAGCCTGTTAAAATAAAAAACAATAGAACTAATCTACTAATTTTTTTTCAGTGTTGTATCAAGCAATGCCTTAATGCGATTAATGAATATGAGTATTCCATATGCAAAGACGCACCAAACGTGCTACAAAAACATATAATCAAGGGCACCAGTGTTCTATACAGAACTATTATCCCAGAAGGTAAAGTAGCGTGCAATCTCAAAAACATTTGAATATTGCCTGAAAAAAACATAAAATGTGTATTAGATATTGAAGTGTCTACAAATACTAAATTGAAGTCCGCTGTTTGTCTGATCGTTCAGTGACGATAAGAAAAGATTAATATAGCTACTAAATCTATACATATAATAAATCAGTAGAAACCGCGTATCTGTACATTTAATAAATTCAACTAAATATGAGAGGGTCTTAAGAACAAGAAATTATATTTTCTTTTTTTATTTGCAGGTTTATCTGTATGCTAATCTCTCCAAACCTACTAATTGGATATTTTCGTTATTTTCATAAATTGTTTCCCATATGGTGATGGAGAAAAAACACATTTCAACACCCCTTTGATTACCCGTGGATATCTTAAAAGACAACTAAAGGATTACAGTATGCAGATAAAATCTATGCGAGAGAAGAAAAACTCAAAATAAAACTAATACCAACATGTATGACCACCATAGCCTAACAGGTATATTGTATATTGTAAAGGAGGCTCAAGGCCTAATAAATACTTTATATTTATATGTAATAATACGTATATGAGCTGCGAAGATGATGATTACAAATAGATTGCGAAAAATAAGCTTCAATTTTGACCAACCAATGGTTTTATTGAAATCTGCCGTCAGCAAAAATATATCATCATTTTAAGATAAACTTTCAAACATGTGTTCTTAATAAAGTCGAATAATACTCAAACGAAGTCGCGAGCTGGTTGATAATATAGAGTAATATAGTAAATGTAACGAATGATGCTTCGAGTTAAAGGTATTTGCCTAATATTTAATCGTTATGAGTCTACTTAAAGCTGGTAATAAAAAGCAATATTAATAATAATTTTTATGGTTACCAATTAAAATAAAAGCAGTTAATGTTTGTGGTTTTACTATCCGTAATACATAAATGCATGATAAGTAATTTTGTGGTCGTCTACTATATGTTTGTATATATATTACATATTTATTGGTAATGTCTTCGGTAATGTTATTACTGTTTTTGAAAACACAACTATTACTCTTTTTTTTGTGGGGTGGGCTACGGTCGTCCCGCTCCTCGCACCACTCCGTCCGGGGCGACAGAGGGGCATAAGCACGCGACACCAGTAACTCACCCGTGAACCTCGCCTTCGTGGTTGGACCGGCCACCGGAGCAGCGTGAACTTGTCGTCAGTGGCCGAAACACAACTATCACTAAGATAATGTTTCTTTTTATCCCACTGCGCGACGCAAAGGAGTGGCAATGTGTTTAACAGTCTATGTATGTATGTATGTTTGTATGATCCTTTGAAGCACTATACAAACCAAACGCCTGGGCTGATTTTCATGATTCACACATCAATCGATTCCTCTTCGTCCGGCGAGTGTCACTAAAAACATGACGTTAGTGAAAATTTAATATGACGACCGACTGGACGCCATTTTGTGAAAATTAAAAAAATTAAAGTAAACAAACTATGTCGAGTGAGGTATCATTGAATAGGTAGGTATTTAAAAATCATTATTAGTTTTTATAATTATTCGTTTCAAGAGAATTTAGCCCAGACCATGTGGCTTAATTTTGAAGAAAATATTTAATTAAAAAATATCTGTATGGAGATAAATTGTTATAATGTATTTAACAATAAAAGTAATAATTAACTGCCTTATCCATGAAAAGTTAAGGAGTGAAAGGTTGATATGGTATGGACATTTAATGAGACGGGATGAAAGTAATGTTGTGAGGGAAGTTTTAAATATGAATATTGAAGGCTTTAGGGGTAAAGGAAGACCAAAGAAAAGATGGACTGCGTGAGGCATGACATGGATAGACAGCGAGTGACTGCAGAGATGACGTCTGATAGGACTGTATGGAGAAAGATGACATATTGCGTCGATCCCAAGTAATTGGTATAAGAGCAAGATGATCCATTGTTATCGTAAATCACGTCGAGAAGAGGAGCAATATTAAGCAATTTGCCTGAGCAGCATGCTATAGTCGGCTGTCTTGCCTTCTTACATTTATGAGGCTCGTACCAAACTATGAAATTTATAGATAAATTGTTGTTGACGACATGTTGTACTTCCAGTAGGTCATCACAGTGGAAAATGTAAGATTCAATAAACAAGGAAACAAATTTAGTACCAATATTCGACATATTTGACTCTTGCCTCAGAGTCAACAGTCTTGCCCTTATTAAGCGAGACTAAACGTTA
Organism: Lymantria monacha; assembly: GCA_905163515.2. NCBI lineage: Eukaryota > Metazoa > Arthropoda > Insecta > Lepidoptera > Erebidae > Lymantria > Lymantria monacha. The sequence goes on along the minus strand of LR991098.1, from coordinate 11,355,740 downwards.
AGCGTTGAAAAGTATTAAAGACTTACTTTAACTTACTGGAATATCAAAGAAAATAAATTTTAACTGTTATAAAATATTTTTAACACAAATAAAAATTGAGCAAAATAATTGTTAATATAAAATAATTTTATTCATTAAATAAAATAATAATATAATATAATTTTAACAATCTCTATATATATATCTATATATATATATATATATATATATATATATATATATATATATATATATATATATATATATAAGAGATTTCCACCTATGTATTGACTCATCACGATATCTCTAGAACCATAAGGCCTACAAACCTTAAATTTGGTAGGAATGTTTCTTTCGCCGAGTAGAGATCAGTTAAGAACGGATTTTACAAAATTATATCCCTAAGAGGGTGAAAAAGCAGGGCAAAGTTTGTATGGGACAACGTGATTCCTTGGTCCAATCTAATTCAAATTTTGCATAAACATTCTTTAACAGAATTGATGAAAGACGAGATTCATATTCTATTGAGATTTATCTCCTAACTGGGTTAAAAAGGGGTGGAAAGTTATTTTAGGGGTGATTTGCTTTAAAGTTGATATCAATACTTCTTAGTGATTTTGATTTAAAAGACTTTTATTTTGACACATGTTTGAAAACTCAATTCGATTGTATTCAAAAAACCGGCCAAGAGCGACTCATGCACGAAGAGTTCCGTACCATTGTCTATAAATGACAAAATAATCATGTTTGTTGTATGGGAGCCCCTTCTTAAATTCTCTATTTGTTTTATTTTAATTTAATTATTTATTCCTAAAGTGAATATATTATATTCTGTCTGTCTGAATATTCTTCATACAAATATTCTGTGAATATTTCCAACGTCTACCTATTTTTGTTATCAATATCGAGCAAAAACGAGCAAAAAGATTACCTTTGTTGTGTGGGAGCCCCTTTAAATATTTATTTAATTGTTCTTTAGTATTTTTCGTTGTAGCGGCAAAAGAAATTCATCATCTGTGAAAATTTCAACTGTCCAACTATCACGGTTCATGAGAGCAACCTGGTGACAGACAGGTGAAGCAACGGACGGACAGCGGAGTCTTAGTAATAGGGTCCTATTTTATCTTTTGGGTATGGAACTCTAAAAAGGTTGATGTCACATAAACGTTTGGTACAATGCAAATACTTTTTAAAATTGAAATGTCTCGAATGTCACCGCACTATATTAGTACGGTGTTTATAGGTTTCTAAGCTTAAGTAGGTCATGTACTTTTAGGACACGGCCTCATATGAACGTAGACTTTGAAACTTGAAATGATTGGACGGTAATTTTCTAAGCAGAATATTGTAATTAAAAAGCCATGGTAATACCTTGCATCGAATAACTGAAATCCATCGCTCACACGATGCATAACAGTTTGTGTGACAATATGCCTTTGTGTCATGCTTCGGCGTTGGTCGATACTCTATTTCAGCAGTTGTTTGGTTTTTGAATTGTGCTAGGATATAGCCATTGCGATATTAAAACCACTAACACCTCTTTATAAAATTATATCTAATGCAACTTTTTATTTTACCCTATAATGATTAGGAAAGGACTATAAGATCGTATGCTATATTTTCGTTCGCTGTTTAGCCAGTTTTTAATCAACATGTTTGCAAAAATCGAGACAGAAAGGATGAGTTATTATAGGAACAATCAGTATATATAGCGATAGGAAGACAGGACGTTGATGCTGACCAGCTGGGTCACAAGACGCTATGACGTTTGTGCGCTACTACGGTCGTTCTGTTCTCTTTATACCATTTACTTGCAATTATTTGAGATCATTCGAAGGGGTTAAATCTATATATATATATATATATAAAAGAAAAATGTGTTAGCTTTAACACTTATAACTCGAGAACGGCAGTTTAGAGTTTGTCTTCGTCGGGAATAGGATATTAAAATATGATATTAATCAACAAACAAAAAAACACTAAAAACATAAGTCTAAACGTTTATTTGTTCACGGAATAATAAACCGCAACTGACAGCTCATTTAATGTAGTCTATGGTTTGAAAATGGTACAAAACGTTGAAATTAAAGTTGACCGGTCGATGTGTTTTTGAGTGCGAGTTGTGAGTGCTACGAGTTTTTACGAGCATTATTATAATAAATCTCATTGCGTCGAAATTATTATTAACAAAGTTTTGACCAAGAAAACCTAATATTTCCCGACAAAGCCATAATGCAATTAGGATTCTAAACATCGCGAATGAAACCACTGAAGAAGAACGATACGTAAAGAGCGCTGCGTTAGTATGGTCGGACTTAGTGCTTCTCAATCACAAGAGCAAAGTGAGGCAGCCCCTGAAAGTGCTTGGTTGACTATATGAAATCGTCGAGCAAATCTCAGAGATCAACAATTAGATAATTTTCGAAGAAAAATGTCGTATATCATAAAGAACTTCTTTATCTCGCTGGCACGTACTCGCACAAAAATTTAGATTTTTAAATTTATGGATTGCATTTATGTATTCATTTATGTTCATTATCAGATTAAAAAAATATTTTAATTATTTTGAATTAAATGAAACCTGCTCATTCATTGACTGTTAGGCAGAACGAAGTCTGCCGGGTCGGCTAGTGTATATATATATATATATAAGAGATTTTCACCTATGTATTGACAGACTTTAAATTTGGTAGGAATATTCCTTTTGCCGAGTAAAAGTCAGCTAAAAACGCATTTTACGAAATTCCACCTGCAAGGGTGGTTGCTGGGGTGTAAAATCATATTTTTTAAATATAGCTCCTACAGACTTGAATTTCGGTAGACATATTTGTGTTACCACACAGAGATAAACTAAGGGCTTTCTTTCTGCTCTCTAAAGGTCGGTTAAAGGATTTTAAGAAATTCCTTCTCAGAAAGAAATTCTTTGTCGCGAAAGTAGGCTACACAACTGAACAGACGTAACCGAAGCGAAGCGAGGGCGGGTCGCTAGTATTATATAAATAAAAGTATATTACTATAGTGATTGTTTTTGGTAATTTATTATTAAGAAATGATAATAGGTGTATTATAATTGCTTAAAATGAATGACCAAAAACTATAATCATTCAGCCAAGATGGACAAACCATCTACTGTTGAATGTAGAACTCCCTCATACTTGGCCAATATGACTAACGTGACCTAAAACGATATAATTTTATATAGAATAATTTTCTTTTTGTACTGGCCATGAATTTATATAAAAATATGGGTCAAAATTTAATAATTATTACCGTAGCGGGTAGATAAATAATTAGGTAATAATAATGACATATTGTACTCGAGATACCTTTTATCCTCTCGTGATCAATCTGAAAATGTTCAAAATATCAGCAGATTATGAATCGAATTCAACTGCCATTGAATCTGTAGAAACAGTTTTATTTCATATTATTCAAAAAGAATTGTTATATTAAAACATTTTCCGAAAAATATTGTCGCAGCATTTAATTTTAAACTAAAAATTCCAGTTAATTAAAAAACTTGTAATAAAAGGAGGCGTGTTGCTTATAAATTATGTATCATTAATTCTCACGCAATAGAACCGCCTATCGCGTGAGAATATCTCTGCCGGTAAACCTGTGGATGGATTTAGATGGAATGAAGAATTACACAGGTATAAGGCACTCTGTGATGAGTACATAGGTACAATACGTAACAGTTAATGGCATGTCCTTGTCAGATCTTTTGAAATGTTAATAAGGTACCCTTGTTCACTTTACGGTACAAATTGAGTAGTATATTTAAGTTTGGGTTTAACATTTCTCGTTAGAATAATATGAAGTAATGTAACATAAAAAATATATATATAGTATTCAAAATATGCGATTGTAAATGAAAAATATAGAAGTACATATTATTTAAAATGATCAAAAGCTCGGTACTTCAAAGCATTATACGTAAAACAATTTTCAATTAAAATAACAACCAATAATAAAATTTAATTTTATACTTTTTATGATATGAGAGGAGAAACTATGAACACAGATTTTCTTCTACCGCGCGACCGAAATAAAATTGCTAGATTGTTTGCACCGCAATCCATTGTCTATGAAGAGCTTTTAACTGAATGGCCAGAAAGATAGGATTCATCATCCAAAGGTCGTCATCTTTATCTATTGTTCCCATGCATCCGGAAGCGCCTGGAGAAAGTGTGGCTGGAAGTTGACCATTTTGTGGCCCAATTTTTAACTAGCCATGGCAACTTTAAAGCTGTACACCTCTTCACTTTTTGGCTGACTAGTCAATTTTGTTTTCCTGTATCCCGCTTTGCCTAGGAGGGAAGTGGAATCATTGTTTCCAACTCCTCCCCTTTATCCTTTTCTAATTAAATTTGTTGTGGCTCAAGAATCAAGACAATTAAAATTATATCCCGGGACTGCCTGAGGGTCAAACCTCGGTATTATTTAAGGAGATCATTGTGGATCCTGGCTTACAGGAGTTACAATACTGGGAATGTATGGTGGGATTAGTCCAATAGAAAAAATGTGAGGAGATGAAAATATCAAGTGTCGCAACCTCGTGTTTTTTCATTGGAGTCGTAAAACCCAGCTGAGGCATCAATATTGTCATGGGCAACAACACCCCTGAGATTAGCTTGTAAAACACCGCTTACGATGCGGATTCCTCTGCCAAGAGTGGAAAAATTAAAAAAAATTACCCATATTTTGAGGTGGTCTGCGTTTAACAGCGGATGCCGATAGGCTGATAAATTAAGCACTTTACATTTCAATTCTCACAATTTATTTCCCACACACACACAATTTATTTATGTAAGGGAAAAATAATTTCCCTTACATCAATACAATTTTAAGAAAAATCTCACGTAAAGCTCGAAGTAGGTATCTTAGAAATTGCATTGCTTTCAATCTTGTTTATATATTCATGATGCATTTCAAAATGCAATTTCAGATACGATGATAACAATGTTATATTTAAATTTACAGAGGACCGAATAAAAGCAAAGGCACTTAAAGTCTTCCTTGCAGAAAACGACAAAGAAACCACGAGTCCCAATATGACTGTGTTTTTTTTTAAACTGTATAATAGCGATGTAATTTGTGTCCATTAATTATATGTTAGTAAATTCCTTCACTATCATTTGCCTGTTCTCATCCCACTGTAAGTGGGGTCGACACAACACATTCCTGCTATTAGCCAAACTTCTATTAGCCATTACACTGCATTCACTACTTTCATACACATATCCTCGTTTACACAATCCATCCATCTCTTTTTCTCTTTTTTGTTAGGTCGCCCACGATTCTTACACCCACGTTACTTCGTAAATTCCTTTACTATACGAGGATTATTTACTTAGTATAATGTTTTCTATAAAAAAAATATTAGTTACTAATAAAAACATATTTTCAAATATTCGTTTCAACTTTATTACGGGATATGTATTGTAATTAATTTGAAATATATGTACTAGGATTTTTTTATTGCTGGTGGTGGCAAATGAGTAAGCAGCACACCTGATGGTAAGTGTTACTGTCACCCATGGACCTTTACAATACCAGGGGTACAGCTAAACAACTACCGACCAATGAAAACCCTAAACCTACATATAAAGTAGGGCTGCTGACGCCCTCATTCGCCAAACGAATGGCAATGGCGCATTGACACTACTCAGACGTCGATTTACTGCATGAGTGTGGTATTTACTACCCATAACGGACTGGCCCGCGGCTGTAGACAGAAAACAGTCAACAATGTGGCCCTACCACTAAAATAAAAAGACCGACATCTTACCCGAGGGGGGGACGTCGGTCGGGGAGAGGCTACTCCTCAGGGGTATTCCGTCGGGCCAACCACTGACGTCAAGTCACTCTGCTCCGGTGGTTAGCCCAACGACGAAGGCGACGTCACGGGTGGGTCACGGGTGTGCGTGCTTACGCCCCTCTGTCACCCCGGATGGAGTGGTGCGAGGAGTGTGCCGACCGTAACCCGCCCCCCAAAAAAAAAAAACATTAAAATAAAAGGCTAATTATAGTATCATGCCAATATTATTTTATTAATAAAATAATTATCCTATACTATCCCATCTGACTAGCGTGGTATTACTATGCCAATACTGGTCTATTTCCCTCCTATTGTGGAGTAGGCTTGTGCCCTCAGGGGTTATATGAGCTGCGATGATGCAAAAAATATCTATTTATTGACTCGATGAGACAGTTGTCATCTGTAAGAACGAATTTCAATCAAAATCAAGAAGTGGTACTACAAAACAAACGTTGAGAGCATCTTAAAATTTGTTTTAAGTGAGTACTAGTCAATGATTCTCAATTTGGTTTTCTTTTTGCGACAAATTATTTTTTGTTTGTGTGGAGACAAAGTAAGATATTAACACTTTTTATTCTTGTCGGTCTTAACTCTTAAATAAGTCGATCAAAGAGTTCGTGATCTTATAGGTATATGTATGTATAACTATTTTTTGCTGTCAGGATACGGTACGTCACGGCCCGCTAATGCATCCGGGGTGACTGAAAAGCGGTGCACGACCCAGTAGACCCACCCCATATATATATATATATATATATATATATATATATATATATATATATATATATATATACAGGGTGTCCGGTAATTAATGGATAACCTTGAAATGGCTTATAGTAGAACTTATGGCCATTCAGGGAAAAATACGAAAAAAAATCTATCATAAGTAGTACCTAAGATAAGTATTAAAAAAGAAAAGAACAATTATTTTTTGCCTTATTTTATTTTATTGAACACTACGACTAGAAATGAATGAAATTCATAGGTTTTTTGTTGTTTTAATATTAAACACTAACCATTCTGATAGATAGATAGTAAATAGTAAGACTAGTTATTGTACTTTTTTTTTTAAAGAATATGCAAGTTCATTTACTTTGCAAAATTAGCAAAATTTATTTTTTAAACAAAGTTTAAACATCTTTGGTAAAAAAAAAATGTATGAATACTTGAGCGACCAATTATTTTAAAATAATGTCGGTTTTAAGTAGATTTGATAATGGTATAATTTATAATTGTATCTGCCTTAAATAGTGAATTATTGTTATTAATGTAGAAAATTAGAAAAAAATACTGAAGCAAAAAAATGTAATATGGGGATTGTTTTTTTAATTCTGTTGTTCCTAACCATTGGGGGTTAATAAAAACAACATTTAACATTTAGAATACTTTATTTTACACTCATTTACAACAAATGTTCAAATTGTTGGCCCCCCATTCTTATGCAGGCCCTACATCTGCGGATGAATGCTCTTCTGAGCCATCTTGTGTACCGTCTATCACTTATTTTTGATGCGGCCGTTCTGACACTGATTCTTAAGTCTTCCAAAACTTCTACTTCGCAGTGCACGGTCGATTTTCCGATACCTGTGTGTCGAGCTATTGCTCGCGTAGAGGTTCAAGGATCATCTTCAATTTCCTGAAGCACCACGTCTTCTAAATCAACACGAGCGCTTCTTCCATCGCTATTTCCACCGACACCACTTCCTGGCATTCTGCCTTCGGAGTAACAGCAGTGGACTCTTATAAATACGCGATAGTCTGGGTGGCGCGCATTTGGGTATCTCTCCCTATAAAGAGCTGCGGCTGCATTTGCGTTTCCTCTGCATTCACCATAAATAAAATGCATATTTGCATATTCTAGTGCACTATACTGATGACGTGGCATTATGATTCACAAAACACCAAGGTTCGGTCCAAAAAAAGCCAAGTCGTCGCAAATATCACCAAAAAAATCAGTCCAAATCACAAAACACCAGAGTCCAGTCCGAAACAAGCCAAGTCGTCGCAAATATTGCCAAATAAAACGAGTCGAAATCAGTCAGCAAAACGAATAGTCCAGTAAAATAGCCAGGTGGTAGTTTTAACACTGATCAAAGTAAATCACGAATATAACTCGGATACGATATAAGTACATGTGAAGTCGAGCAAGTCAAGTGATGCACTAAGCTCTTATCTTGTTTACATTTAATTCCTCTCTTTCGCACTTAGGCAATTCCGACCCATTGTTTCTAACAAGACACAAAAGACGGGTCGTATGGCGTGCGCGCAGGTAGCAAATATGAAGATCACACGACCTATTTTACGCTTAAAAGTAACCATTTTAAACATTATGTATGAATATTTTAGTACATTTAAATTATGTAGTTAATTTTTGAACATTTAGTTTCAATTTGTTTAAATAAGCTATTTTTATTAATCATCAATGCCTGATGTGTTTTTATTAATTCTTAAGAATCAGGTACCACTGAATTAAAAAAAACAGTTCTTATTATCATTTTTTTTGCATCAGTAATTTTTTCTCCTTTTCTGCATTAATAGCAATAATTCACTATTTAAGGCAGATACAATTAAAAATTGTATCATTATCAAATCTACTTAAAACCGACATTATTTTAAAATTATTGGTCACTCATGTACTCATACATTTTTTTTACCCAAGATGTTTAAACTTTGTTTAAAAAATAAATTTTGCTAATTTTCCAAAATAAATGAAATTGCATATTTTTTAAAAAAAAAAGTACAATAACTAGTCTTACTATTTACTATCTATCTATCAGAATAGTTAGTGTTTAATATTAAAACAACAAAAAACCTATGAATTTCATTCATTTCTAGTCGAAGTGTTCAATAAAATAAAATAAGCCAAAAAATAATTGTTCTTTTCTTTTTTAATACTTATCTTAGGTACTACTTATGATAGATTTTTTTTCGTATTTTTCCCTGAATGACCATAAGTTCTACTATAAGCCATTTCAAGGTTATCCATTAATTACCGGACACCCTGTATATATATATATCTCGACGCCGTGCAAGTGGGTCGTATGTATGTATATCTACACAGCATGTGCGTTGTGGTCTTCCTAGTCACAGTTTTGTCACCGCTCAAAATTTATGCATATATTAAGCAAATACTTAGTTATTTTATTGGCTTTGGCACTCTTTTCTTGCCTTTGATGGCAGCCACGCAGCCCACTTGATGGTAAGTATTAACTGCCACTCCTAGAGTTCCTTAATAACAGGGTTACGGCCTAGTCGCTGTCTTTCGTAAAGAGTTTAGGTCTCTAGGTGTAGGTTTCTCAAACTAAAGCCAGTAGTAAATTGTTACTGTATGAATATTATTATTTTTTTTGCGAGAGTGTGCCCCGAAAGAGCTACCCGTTTGTGGCTCAAAACTGTAAGCAATTTGGTTCAAAGCTTCACTATTAGTAGAATGGACAATAGGTAGTAAAATATCTAAAAGTAATTTTAACTTTAATTACAAAACAAGCGATTTTTCAATAATCTTCTTTTATAGGATATAAAACTATGACCTGACCTGCATAACTGAACTATCTTTTCCAGACATAACATTGATTCTCACTTAAATGTGTATGAACGAGTAAGTGTACACAAGTTCTAGCTACGACAACTTTATTTGTTCGCAATTTCACATAAATTGTCTAAAGCGGATTGGATTCTAAGTCTCGTTATTGAATTTACGAGTTATTTGAATTAGTGTTTTGTAGTTTTCTTATTGTAGTTTGATGATTTTAAGTGTGTTTAATTTATTGCTATTGTTTTCAGTATTTATGATCAATTAAATTTCAATTTGCTGCAATTTAATAATATGTATTTATATTTATGTTTTAGCTGATACTCTTTAATTCATTAATAATATATCATCATTCTGCTACTCTTATTCTAATTACTTGGGGTCGATACAATATGTACACTTCTTTCATAGTAGATATTGTAAAAGTTATTGGCTATAGTTTTATGACCGGCCAACTGCAAGACGTTAACCCTCCTTCGGAATGTAATTGTTGACCAAACGGCATCAGATGGTGTTAACCTATGTTGTTATATGGCTCTTAGTCGTCTTTTACGACATCCATGAGCAAAGTAAGGTAGTATTCGTAACCGCTACCGTACAGCTAATTAAATTTAATTTATTTCATTAATAATACATTTTCATTAAATTCTCATTAAAATACTTTAATTTTAATACACTCATATAATGGATAATCACACTTTTAAGTATTTTTCTTAATAAAATGTAGCCTATGTTCTTTTCGAAGCTAATAGACAAACTATTTTTGTACCAAATTTTATCAAAATTTATTTAGTGGCTTAGGCGTAACAAACAGACAGACTGACAGAGCTACTTTAGCGTTTATAATAACAATAATAATAAATATCTATTGGATCAAGTAACAATGACTTATTATGTGTTAGTACAACTTACAACTAGGTCAGTAAACATACAAAAACATTTGAACACATAAAAGGAATACACACACAGAAAATAACTAAATAAATAATAACTAACTACATTTTACATTTGTCACCGCTACGACATCCCATGGGAGACGGCACTATAGCGACTTAAATAAATACAATCAAGCCTGCTTGCAATCATATTCAGGACACTGTTGGAGCTGGCCCGCACCCTGCGCACCAGAGAACCGCATCTCTTTCGCATAGTAGCGTAGAAGCAATCTACGTGTGCGTCGGCAAACATTCCTGATGCACTACAGAAGCGGGGCAGCCCCACCAGCACCCTGAACGTTTATAATATCATAACTTAATAAATGAAGGAATTACATTATATTATTATAATTAAAGTAAGAATTACATTATAATATTGTAATTGAGATTCGTTAACAATTAAAGACGGATTTTCTTAGCAACATTATAGTGAAATTATTTGTCTTCCTCTTCAAGCCACAACCGGTATGCATGTTGTAGACACTAATCTTGCCATGTGTTGCAGCGTTGGAAGATCGCCATGATTAAATATGATTTAGTATTTGTGTCTACACATATGGTGGAGTGGTCTGAGTATCGACCTCGTGCTGTGTGTTGTGGGTTTCTTCTCTATGATACTTCGTAGGATCCATAAATGGTTGTTCTTTGTTTGATTGTATTTTTTGTCCGTTAATTGCCTACCATTAGTGATAGGACCACGCTGTTGACAGTTCTCTGTCTACAGCCGCGGGCCGTTCCGTCCGGGGTAGTACCACACTCTCGCAGAAGATCGACGTCTGAGTAATGGTAATGTGCTAGTACGTTTCGTTCGGTGAGTGAGAGAACCGGCAGCACAACTGTGTGGGTTTGGAATTTGTATTGGTAGGCAGCGGTTTAGCTATACCCTTGGTATTGCGAAGGTCCATGGGTGGCAGTAATACTTACCATCAGGTGTGCTGCTGCCTGCTCGTTTGCCACCATAAGCACTAAAAAAGAATATATGTGAAGTACAAAAAGAAAGGGGGGGCATAGTCCGGAGCGTGCTCGTTCGCGTCCCCTGCCAGTCTAATTAGACTGCTAATCCGGCTCGAAATGCGTACCGCAATGCGGGTTAGGGCGTCCCCCGGAGGCGACGCGTACCGACCCGCCCCCGTCGGTACGAACATCGGCAGTTGCGGCGATGGGGGCCGCCACCCATCACGCCTTGCCCAGTTAGGCGAGTCGAGGAGAACGGAGTGCCGGGTGGGCACGTGGAATGTAAGAGGTTGTGTGGAAGGTAAGTTGCACGAGCTAATATCCGTCATGGCGGACAAACAGCTAGACGTGCTCTGTGTAACAGAGACCAAGCGAAGGGGCAGCGACGCCTGCGATCTTCCTGGTGGCGGGATGGCTCTGTGGTCTGGTGTACCACAGAGCGATCGAGCCAGCATGGGGGTAGGAGTGCTGTTGTCCTCTCGCTTGGCCTCAGGTGTGAAGGATTACGGAATGTATGATCCCAGACTTCTCTGGGTCCGTATAAAACTAGGTGTCACCAAGGTATTCATGGTTGTAGCATATGCTCCCGTAGGATCCTCGGTGGCATCAGACCTAGAGAAGTTTTGGGATAATGTTAGGGAAGTTCTGGATATGGCAGAAACCAGTGAACGCGTGATTGTATGCGGAGATTTGAACGGATGGGTGGGGACCAAGCGTCCCGACTATGAGGACGTACTTGGTCCATTTGGTGATAAGAGAGTGAACGACTCAGGTAGGCTCATAGCGGATGTATGCATGGAGAGAAACCTTATTGTGTCAAACACATTTTTCCAACATAAGGACATCCATATGTATACATGGAGAAGGAATGAACAGAAAAGCATAATAGATTTAATTTTGGTAGACAATCGCCTCCGAAGCAAAATATTGGACGCAAGAGCCTACAGGGGCCCCACAGTCGACACGGACCACTATCTCGTTATTGCGAGATTTAGTGGTCTGTTCAGAAAGTGGAGGCACTGGCGAGAGCGTGTCCACTTCGGAGGGCTTGAAAGAATAAAGGTTGAAAGGTTGCAAGAAGAGTGTGTAAGAGAAAAGTATGCAGAGGGTGTCCGAGAACGGCTGACGATGGCAAGCCAGCCGCAATCGGACATTGAAGAATGCTGGAGAGTATTGAAAGAGAGTATGGTAGATACAGCGAAAGAAGTATGTGGAAGTTCAAAGAAGCATAGAAAAACAAATGGTGATGCATGGTGGGATGCGGAAGTGGCAGCTTCCGTAGAGCAAAAGAAGAAAGCGTGGCTGGACTATGTCTCTTCTTTGAATCTGAATGACAGTATGACTGAACAGAAGAAAGAAATATATCGGCAATGTAAGAATGACACCAAGGCCTTAGTGAAAGAGAAACGTGATAGAGCAAGTATGAGTGCAGAAGATAGGCTGACTAAAAACTTCGAGGGTAACACCAAACTCTTTTGGAGGGAGGTGAAGAAGTCTCGGGGTGGTTGGTCAGCCTTCAGAATGAATAAAATAAGGTCTAAAGGGGGAGACATTCTTACACAAACACAAGACGTGTTAAGCCGATGGAGTGAATATTTTGGCGATATGTATGCGGATGCTACGGTTGGCGCCGGTGTTGGATGTGGTTTAGTAGATCAACATTCGACAACGGCGTCCTCCGATGGCATCAGTATGGATGAAGTTGAATGGGCGATAAGAAGTTTGAAAAATGGTAAGGCAGCGGGCATTGATATGGTGTCTGCCGAGATGATCAAGCTCGGTGGCTCTTGTGTCTGGGAGGCGTTCCTGTTGCTCCTCAATTTATGTTGGAGCTCGGGAATGGTTCCCAGGGACTGGAATAGCGCAGTCATCGTGCCTTTGTTTAAAAACAAGGGTTCACGTTATGACTGCGCAAATTACAGAGCCATAAGCTTAACCAGTTTGGCAGCAAAAGTGTATGGAAAAGTTATTGAAAGGAGAATGAGGATGGTGTCCGATGGTTTACTGTGTGAGACACAAGGAGGTTTCAGGAGTGGAAGGGGATGCATGGATCAAGTGTTCTCTCTGCGCAACATTGTGGAGAAGCATCTGGCTCTAGGTCAGAGGGTTTTCTGCAGTTTTGTGGATCTGGAGAGAGCATTTGACACGGTTGTACGAAAGGAACTTTGGGACATTTTACCGGAGTATGGTATTAACGGTAAACTGCTACAGGCTGTGCAGTCCAGTTACATGGGCTGTAGAGTCTGTGTGCGGCTGGATGATGGAATGTCGCCTTGGTTTGACGTCAATATCGGCGTTAAGCAGGGGTGCGTTCTGTCAGCCAGGCTGTTTATCATATATCTGGATAAATGTCTCCAAAGGTTGAACGATATGAATGTGGGAGTCCAGATGGGCGACTCAGTGGTCACTGCTCTGCTTTATGCAGATGATGCAGTCCTGCTGGCACAGTCAGCGACTGACCTACAGACCCTAGTCGACACAATGACAGAAGATTGTAAGAAAAGGGGTCTACGCGTGAATGTGAGCAAAACCAAAATAATGGTCTTTGAAAGAGATAAAACCAGAACAGATGTAAGAGTAACAATAGGTAATGATGTACTAGAGCAAGTGGATGAATTTGTATATCTTGGATGTGGATTTAGCCGAGATGGAAGGTACACCACTGATATAGAGCGAAGAGTGAATGCGGGAAATAGAGTGAACGGAGCGTTGGGGCAACTTTTCGGCAGCCACCACCTCAGCCAGAAGGCACGTGTAGCAATACATAACGCAGTGCTTGTCCCAACATTACTGTATGGAAGCGAGAGTTGGGTATGCAGAAAAGAGTATGATAGTAAAATTAATGCGGTCGAAATGCGATCTCTGCGGAAAATCTGTGGAGTTAGGCTGACCGACCGCATTCGTAACGACGACGTAAGAGAGCGAGTAGGTATGAAAGAGAGTATTGGTGTAAAGATGCGAAAGGGAATGCTCCGATGGTTCGGACATGTGGAAAGAATGCCGAACGAACGCCTGGTTAAGAAGATATACAATGCGAAAGTGGAAGGATGTAGGTATCGAGGGAGACCGAGACTAACCTACCTAGACCAGATCGGTCATGTACTGAAGGAAGGTGAAGTCAAGAGTCTCCGAAACCGGCGAGCGTGTATGAAGAGAATTATGAATGTTGAGGAAGCGAGTGAAGTATGCAGAGATAGAGTTCTCTGGCACTCTGTTCTCTCTGCCTACCCTGCAAGGGATATGGCGTGATGATATGTATGTATGTATGTGTACAAAAAGAAAGATACAAGTATTTTTAATTGCGAGACCGCCGTATTATAAATAATATTAAGAGATAAACGCATTGAACAAATTTAATATTTGTGATTCAATTTGCCTAAATATTATAATGAATGAATAAATAAGTGAATGTGAGCAAAACCAAAATAATGGTCTTTGAAAGACATGAAGCTAGAACAGATGTAAGAGTAACAATAGGTAATGATGTACTAGAGCAAGTGGATGAATTTGTATATCTTGGATGTGGATTTAGCCGAGATGGAAGGTACACCACTGATATAGAGCGAAGAGTGAATGCGGGAAATAGAGTGAACGGAGCGTTGGGGCAACTTCTCGGCAGCCACCACCTCAGCCAGAAGGCACGTGTAGCAATACATAACGCAGTGCTTGTCCCAACATTACTGTATGGAAGCGAGAGTTGGGTATGCAGAAAAGAGTATGAAAGTAAAATTAATGCGGTCGAAATGCGATCTCTTCGGCAAATCTGTGGAGTTAGGCTGACCCACCGCATTGGTAACGACGACGTAAGAGAGCGAGTAGGTATGAAAGAGAGTATTGGTGTAAAGATGCGAAAGGGAATGCTCCGATGGTTCGGACATGTGGAAAGAATGCCGAACGAACGTCTGGTTAAGAAGATATACAATGCGAAAGTGAAAGGATGTAGGTACCGAGGGAGACCGAGACTAACCTACCTAGACCAGTTCGGTCAGGTACTGAAGGAAGGTGGAGTCAAGAGTCTCCGAAACCGGCGAGCGTGTATGAAGAGAATGATGAATGTTGAGGAAGCGAGTGAAGTATGCAGAGATAGAGTTCTCTGGCACTCTGTTCTCTCTGCCTACCCTGCAAGGGATATGGCGTGATGACATGTATGTATGTATGTAATATTATAATTTACTTAGATTAAACTTTATTTTTAGTGATGGTAAATTTGTAAATAGTAAATTTGTATGACCAATAAAATATATATTGTATCTCCACTCCTTACAAATAATTTAAAAATATTTCATAATACAAACATTTTTATAAAATGAAATTTTCAGTCTCGTGTGGTGACGGAGTAAGAATACTATTCAACACCCGAAATCTTACCCGTGGGTGATTGTACGAGACGACTAAGGGATATAAAACGCATATAACATCTATGCGAGAAAAGGAAAACTCGAAACAAAACCCTATACCATCACGTCTTTTTTTTTCACGCTATGGAAACGCATTTACGCGCTTTCCCCCGCTAGTGATAGACGGGGGGGGGGGGGTGTGGGACTCGCCGGCCAGATGCCCCAGCGGAATACCCACTAAAACCACAGCGGCCCCTTCCGCGCTTTTACGAGGTGCCGGAGAGATCGTCTACTGACATTCGATCCCCGACATCCCAACGCTTGGCCGTCTGGCCACATAGCAACACGTCTGACCAGCGCGGTATATAAGGTTAAATTCTCTCCCATTTCGGAGGAGGCCCAAACCCAACAGTGGGACATTTATAGGCTGTGATAATGATGATGATGAAATTTTCAAAAACAGACCTTATACTTTTATTAATTTATTTATTTATTGCATCAAAGAAACATACAGTATTAACATATAATTAATTACAATAAAATTAAAAAAAAATAAAATATTTAACGCTGTCACTAATGAAGTTTCTAATATTAATTAAGAGATAAGTAATTAAAAGTCTATTAGATGTTATATAAAATAAAAGGAAAAGTAAAGAAGTAGGTAAAGAAATACATGAAATTACAAGTTATGCCGCAAATTTAGATAGTTGAGATCTAAAAGTACTAAGAGTTTCTTTAAAAATATCTATGTTGTTATACTTAATATTGTAACAGCTGTAAGCACGTTTTATAAATACATTTTATCCATATGAAGTTCTTGAATAAAGTATTTTAAAAAGAGACAAACAACGAGAAGTTTGCCTTTTACAACGTAATCCTATTTGGCTTAATAAATACGAAGAATCAGCTAAATTATTTATAGTTTTATATAATAACAATAAATCTTTGTGAGTGTGACGAATTTCTAAGGAGGTTAATTTATTTGAACAAAAGTTAAAATCGCCATCTAAAATATTTTTGTATTCCATGTGTTTTTTGAATTTATTTTGTATTTTCTCAATATTTAAACAGTTAATTTTGTAATGGGGATTCCAAACTATAGAAGCGTATTCAAGCTGTGATCGAACATAAGCATTATAGAGTAACATATACGTATGACCTTGTCTAAATTCCCGACCTTGTCTCAGGATGAATCCCAGCATTTTATATGATTTTGTTATAATTTGGTCATAATGAGCTCGAAAACTAAGGTCGCTATCAAGAATCACACCCAATACAGTGAAACTTCAAAGATACTGATATAAACTATGTAGGCTATAAAATAGTTAATAAACTAAGTAATAACTAAGATAATAAGGTCGTAACTTTGAAATCTAGACAACACTAGAGACATTACTCCATGATAACGCTAACTCTTTGATAGTGGCAGGACCATGCGGTTGACAGTTTTTTGTCTACAGCCGCGGGCCGTTCCGTCCGGGGTAGTACCACACTCTCATAGAAGATTGACGTCTGAGTAATGGCAATGTGTTATTGCGTTTCGTTCGGTGAGCGAGAGAGCGGGCAGCCCAACTGGGTGGGTTTGGGGATTGTAATGGTAGGCAGTGGCCTAGCTATACACTTTTTTTTTTTGCGGTGGGCTATGGACGTCGCACCCCGCCAAGTCGGTCCGGGGTGACGGAAGAGGCGGCGCGCAACCCCATTGACCCACCCTGCAAGCACCTCTTCTTCACGAATAAGAAATTAATTTATATTTTTGCGAGAGAGTCGGAAGCCCAAATGGATGGGTTTGGGGGTTTTATTGGTAGCCAGCGTCCTAGCTATACCCTTGGTATAGCAAAGGTCCATGAGCAGCAGTGACGCTTACCATCAGGTGTGCTGCTTGTTCGTTTGCCACCATAAGCAATAAAAAAAAAACTCTAAGCTTTGTAACTTTATAAAACATTATTACTGAAAATTCAAATAATCGACAATAAAGCTTACCGTCCCTATTGAATTGTTTATGAGTGCGTTACTACATTTTTGGCGTGAAACCAGGGTATTATGTTTTTAATAACGTACACCTGTGGTTTCATGGGTGTCGTATTATAGGTATATAACGAGTTATATATAATATCTGGATGACTGAGCTTTCGCTCGGTATTTTCTTTTTAGTGTGTTTTGGAAGATATATTCATCATCTCAGCCCATATATGTTCCAATGTTGGGCTCGAGCCTCCTTCATAGTGGAAGGGAAATTGATCTACTATACCACGCTGGTCAGACGTGTTGGTATAGAGTTTTGTTTTGAGTTTTCCTTGTTTTTCATAGATGTTATATGCGTTTTATATCCCTCAGTCGTCTCTTACGATCACCCACGGGTAATATAGGGGGTGGTGAATTGTATTCTTATTCCGTCATCACACGGAAAAAATAAAAGATATTTAAATATATTAAAAATAATTAATAAAATAATTTTAAAAAAAGTAGAATTAAAAAGGCAAAAAATGATAAAAATGAGAAACTAAGGATCCGAATCGGTGCTGGCTCGATTAGACTGGTCGATTTTTCAATTGAGCTGTGCATATTCTTAATGACAGCGTCAAAATTTGCCTTCACATTTTAATAGTTTTCAGCCAACGTAAAATTATATTTTTTCGTTGCCCGAAAATACTGACAAAACAATATTTTCTATAAAGGAAACCCACCTAGATCGAGTAATCGCCCCATTTCATGAATATCGTTGGAGCCGTTTCCGAGATTCAGATTATGTATACATATATACTAGCTGTCCCGGCACACGTCGTGTTACACATAAATACTCGCGCTTTCGCCTCCGCCGCCGGGGAAGGAAGAAGCGACGCGAAAAAATCAATACCTCAAACGTGGGCACACCCACTTTGCCACCAGCGACGCCCCGAGCCGAGGTCCGTTCTCCACAGGGAGAGCCCTCGGGCGTAGTCGCTTAAAAGTTATACCGGGTTGAGAGCCCTCAGCGCTCACCCAGAGTCCGGTTAAGCTGTCAAAGCCCTCTCGGCTAACAGCGTTCGCAGTGGAAAGAGCTTAGTGGGTATTCTAGCCACGGGGCTAGAGAGTCCCACACTCCTCGTCTGTTTTTCCGACAGACTTTATTGCGGAAATTGCATTCTTGAACCACTGCGTTACCAAAAAAAAAAAAAAAGCACACGTCGTTCTGCCCGAAAAAGCTTTAAGCGATATGCCGACAGCAGTGCCACCTACCGGATCCTATTGTGTTTTGAAATCATCCAGGAACCCATTGGAATATACATAGACAATTTTGTCTCAATCAGTCCAGCTGTTTGACATACTGACAACGGCGCCACCTACCGGGTCCAATTGTAAATCTAAACCATTCTCGAATCCCTCGAACACACACAAAAAAATCATTCAAATCGGTCCAGCCGTTTAGGAGAAGTTCAGTGACATACGCACGTACAGTAGAATTATATATTTATGTATAAAGAATACACGAATTGATTTGCAGTATAAATTATAAGAGAAGATGATGAGTATTATTTATATATTATCGCCCTGTATATTACCCCTACGTTTCTACTATTTAATATGTATATACTTCATCATTGTACTTTAATTGTGTTATTGATTTACAGTTGCTTCATTCATTATCTATAGTTCAGATATTGTTATCTTTGGCATGTTAATGTATGGCCTACTGACATATAGAGTGGCAGTGTTATGGCGCAGACACCCGTCAATATTTTATATACAACATAGTATATCGATATCAGACAGGCTAATGGAAAATGATAATGCAATATTTATTTAATTATAAATGAAAACAGACACTCGACAAATAGAACATAAACTCGAAAAGAAAATTTTGTTGCATTCCTTTCACACTGTGGCTTCCTATTACTCGAATAATTAATCCTGTAATAATCAAAATACACAGTGAGTCTCTATAAGTTATTTTATTTACATATTTTTCTTCTATAACAAGAACTTATCAATGTTTATTTCATAGTAAATGTTTCTTAAAAACCAATTTAAGAGTACCTATACAATAAATAGGATTATCATTAAAATATAATAATATCGATAAAATAATTTATAGCCGTTCTTAACACGTGCTTGCTTAGATGGTGTAATGTGTTTAATTTTGGGTAGGTATATTATTACATCATCATCATCATCTCAGCTCATAATATGTCCCACTAATGGGTTCGAACCTCCGCCGTAATGGGAGGGAAATTTACCTACCCACGCTGGTCAGACGTGTGATATGGTGTTGTTTCGATTTTTCTTGCTCTTATTATAGTATATTATTACATACCATTTTATTATTAATATATTTATTTAAATTTTAGCAAAGTAAACCATTTCTTGTTGATTGCAAAATTGTCAAAAGTACTTTAGTTCTATCTATTTATGTGTATTGGACGTGAACTTTTAGAACAGTATATGAATAAAACTATACAACCCAAAGTTCTCTGAAACGTAAAACTAATTCATAATTAATCTTAAACTCTGAGTCCAATCAAAAGCCACCTGAGTCATTCTCCTAAAAGCAATAATACGACATATCTAAAACTTAAATTTTAAGCGTATCCATATAAAATTACCTTTTAGAGGTTCTACTAAATTCATAAAATATTGATATTCGTTGTTGTTACGATTTTTAATATTTATGAGAGTATTCATAATCATCACAGCCCATATATATTCCACTGTTGGGCTCGGGCCTCCTCTTTAATGGGAGGGAAATTAACCTACTACCACGCTAGTCAGATGTATTGGTATAGAGTTTTGTTTTGAGTTCCCCTTCTCTTGCATAGATGTTATATGCGTTTTATATCCCTTAGTGGTCTCGTACGCTCACCCACAGGTAAGATAGGGTTTGGTGAATTGTATTCTTACTCCGTCACCATACGGATATAAGAGTATTACACATTTGAAATAGAACTATTTTTATTGATTCCATCGCGTTTATATTTGGTTGTTAATTTCTCGACATTTCGAAGTATATCTTTGTAATAACGATGACTTGTTGGACGTAAGGCACCTTAGTCCTCCCGTGATCATGAACGCGTAAAGTATTCGAAACGTCGAAAAATAAAAAATCAAATACAAACGCGATAGAATCCGTAAAAAAAGATATATAAAATATTATATTTAACTATTAAAAGTCCTCCCACAGTTATTTTTATCTGTAGGACTCCAAACAATCTTATTATGATTTTGTATTACACGGGTGTCATATCAAAATCGAATATACAGACAATAACACAGAGTGTAGAGTTTGCTCTAGTTTGAAAATCAAGACACTTTAGTTCAGTATACACACGTCCTAATTGAAATAGTCAGGTGACATTTGTTGGAACTAGGCGACCAAACCTTCTGTTCTGTAATGTACTATTTGCTAGTTTCTAAATGCATTATTTCAACTTGAAATGACGGTTAAATAATATGCGGTTGTTGGATTTTATTTTTGTTCTAATAATTTGTTACTTTCTTTGTTATTAGTGTCTTTAGTTGGATAAAAATATTATTTTTGAGTGGATAAATTTATCTACAATCATTATTATTCATTTAAATATTTTTTGTAATGTTCAAACTTATGGAAAACATTGAATCATTTTTAGTATTGGTATAAATAGTGCTATGCTGATTATCATTAAAAATAATTCTTAATAAGATCCAGAAAGATTCATTTTAAGCCTGGGTATCAATTTTGTTTAAGCGTATATCTGCAAAGTCTCTTGCATAACAAGGATTAAGATATTACTTAGTTCGGGGGATGATCGTTTAGTTTTTAAAAATATAAATACTTTATTAATAGCCTTTCATTACCATCTCGGTTCACACAGTATCTAAATGTTGATTAAATACATGAGTTATTTGCTCGGATGTGAAGTCAGTTAAGTCAGTTTCATGGTAACATATTATTACATATACATTTTCTTCTTCGGTATATACAGGGTGGAAGGGAACCGCTCCCGAAAACAAAGACAGGTAAGGCAAAAAAAATCGATTTGAATGAATTTTTTTTTTCACCAAGCGAGGTCGTTGAACTCTTGAACATATGATCGTAAGTTTTGAATAGATTGTGTCTTTTCTCATCTGAGTATAGTTACGTATTTTTTATGGAACTATCGTTGTGAAAAATATTTTTTTTTCATCCGAATCGATTTTTTTTCTAGCCTATCATTACAAGTAGGTAGGAGGACTAGTAGGGTCACCTGTCTTTGTTTTCGGGAGCGTTCCACTTCCACCCTGTATATCCTCTTCACTTTTAAGGTAAAATAGTCAGTATAGGTTTTATTATTTTTGCAGCAATCCTGCTGCTTATGTTATTTTATTAGTATGTTCTATAATTGACTACTACAAATACTACTAACTATTACATTGGTCGTAGGTATCGTAAAAAATGACTAAGATCTTTATATAGACCTTTTTTTTTTTTTTTTTTTTTTTTTTTTCATTGGTGGGCCATGGGTAAAATCCTCTCTCTTCGCCGTGCGAGCGGACCACCGGTACCCGATCTTTGTCTTCGGTGGATCTTTATATAGACCTTTTTTTTTTTTTTTTGCGGTGGGCTATGGACGTCGCACCCCGCCAAATCGGTCCGTGGAAGAGGCGGCGTGCAACCCCATTGACCCACCCTGCAAGCACCTCTTCTTCGCCGTGCGAGCGGGCCACTGGTATCCGATCTTTGTCTTCGGTTGCCCGCCCGGCATATCACATCGGAACTTCGGACTTCTAATATTCTTTATATAGACCTGGGTCAACTACATACGATGCCGTCTGGTCAATAATTATATTCCCAACCGGGCTGACAAGCGATTAGCCGTTTGTTGCGCCAGTCTTGAGACTATTGCCAAAACTATCTGCAATAAGTAAGAAGAGTTGACCCCCAAGTAAATGGGATAAACGCATGATTGTGATATTGTTACAATATTTTTTTATAACTAAGATGATACATTACATTATCCGTGTGGTGATGGAGTAAGAATACAAACACCACCCCTATCTTACCTGTGGATAATCGTAAGAGACGACTGAAGTATATAATACGCATATAACATCTATTCAAGAGAAGGAAAACTCGAAAGAAAACCCTATACCAACACGTCTGACCAGTGCGGTATAGTAGGTTAATTGCACTCCCATAATGAAGGAGGCCCGAGGCCAACAGTTAGACATATATGGGCTGTGATGATGTTGATGAAGATGATACATGAACCAACAGTCCATATGTTTGTAAATGGTAACTACCACTCATGGACCCTTTAGTTGATGGTCGAGCGATGTAATCTATTATATGTAGGTAAATATTTTTTTATAATATAATATACAGCCATTTGTGAGGCAATATAACCATGCAGTGGAACATTAATGGGTTAACGATGATGGATGAGTAACTTAGTAGGCGGGTACTATACGAATAATACAACGATTATGTTCACTTTTAAGATGATACCGAATAATAAGATGTACATATGACTTATCTTTAAGATTATTTAATTCGTAAGTATTTTTATATACATACATATCCTCACGTCTATTTCTCATCGTTTCTATAAATAAAGTGACAAATCATCATCATCATCATCAACTTGCTCTTATCCCAATTTATTTGGGGTCGACGCTATATGTCTTCTCCTTCCATACAATTCTATCAGACGTCATCTCTGTGGTCACTCCTTGTCTATCTACGTCATGTTTCACGCAGTCCATCCATATTTTCTTCGGTCTTCCCTTACCCTTTAAGCCTTCAACATACATAAATACATGCATATCATCACGCCATATCCCTTGCAGGGTAGGCAGAGAGAACAGAGTGCCAGAGAACTCTATCTCTGCATACTTCACTCGCTTCCTCAACATTCATAATTCTCTTCATACACGCTCGCCGGTTTCGGAGACTCTTGACTCCACCTTCCTTCAGTACATGACCGATCTGGTCTAGGTAGGTTAGTATCGGTCTCCCTCGGTACCTACATCCTTCCACTTTCGCATTGTATATCTTCTTAACCAGGCGTTCGTTCGGCATTCTTTCCACATGTCCGAACCATCGGAGCATTCCCTTTCGCATCTTTACACCAATACTCTCTTTCATACCTACTCGCTCTCTTAAGTCGTCGTTACGAAGTTAAGCCTTCAACATTCATATTTAAAACTTTACTCACAACATTACTTTCATCCCGTCTCATCACATGTCCATATCATGTCAATCTTTCACTCCTTAACTTTTCCGTCACTGGCGCAACTTTCAAACTTCCTCTTATATATTCATTTCTTATTTTATCCATTCTTGTCACACCACACATCTATCTCAACATTCGCATCTCCGCTAGAAAATAATTTAAAAACACCAATTTTATTAGATGTTACCACGCGCTGAAGAATAAATAGGTTATTGTATTTTGAGAGAATTGTGTGCGTGAAAGCCTTGTGTGATGATGCAGTAAGAATTTTATTCACCACTCTCTATCTCGACCACGAATCTGACGACCCCCCACTGGGTGGACTGATGGTGATAATGCCATCGTCAGGTCAGGTCGCAGGAAACTGTTGGATGCAGGTGGCACAGGACCGTTGCAAATGGCATTCTCGTTGGGAGGCTTATGTTCAACAGTGAACGTTTACGGGCTGATGGATGGATGGTTCTTGACCGTGAGTGTTGTAAAAGACGACTTAGGGATATCATCATTATCATCTCAACTGATATAGCCTCCTCCATATTGGGAGAGTAATTCACCTACTATACCACGCTGGTCAGACGTGTTGGTATAGGGTTTTGTTTCGTGTTTACCTTCTCTCACATAGATATTAATGCGTTTTATATCTCTTAGTCGGCTCGTACGATCACCCACGGGTAAGATAGGGGGTGGTGAATTGTATTCTTACTCCGTCACCACACGGAAAACTTATTTAAAGACATAATATGCAGATAATATCGATGCCAATGAAAGAAAATTCGACAAAAATCCCATGCCAATATGTCTAATCAGCGTGTATTGTAGATTGCCTCATATTGAAAAGGTGGTCTGAGCCCGACAGTGGGGATAATATAGACTGAGATGAAGATGGGGAAATTTGAAAATAAATAACAGACGTAAGTCATATGGTCGAAGATTTATATGGACTTGTTCACAGAATATAGATAGGCAACGACTTATCTGTGCCTTTGGTATTACTGAGGTCTAGGAGAGGTAATCATCAAGTCTGTAATTGTACCGCCAGCTCTCTAGATGGTTTAAGTATAAAAGACAAAATGACGCGCCAAAATATCTAGGGCGACGGATAGATTAAGTCACTCTGTAGAAGGTGCGTGCTCCTTTTTTTTTTGTTTTTGCAACGGGCTATGTTCTGGTCACACCCCGCTAAATCTATCCGGAGCAACAGATGAAGCGGTGCGCGAACCCATAGACCCGCCCCGCAACCTCTCGACGCCGTGCAAGTGGGCCACCAGAACCCGGTCTTTGACTTGGTGGTACTTTCACTTTTTTACTACCGTAATATTCGACACCGTAGCAGTATTCATCTATTTTATTTGGAAACAGGCAATACAAAACTTACCATCAGGTGTCTTAAGGCTAAAATGTTTGCTATTAAAGGCAATAAAGAATATATTAAGATGTTTACATATGGTTTTTCTATCAATCCGTGCCAAGAAATAAATAATTAAATGTAGAAGAAATTCACAAACAACACATATTTTACGAAATTTAGTTCATAGAATAATTCTTTATGGATGACATAAGATATCTTTGGCAGTATGGCGACGAACAAATGAAACTCGACACGCAAGATAAAACTTAGACCGCCATTTGTTCAGGCAAAAAATTTAACATAACTAGGCGAGCTGCTTACGTTAACGTTTGTAGAACAATTATGTAGTCCATACCAGTATGTGTATAGGTCCAATTTGGCAGCTAGCCAATGGGAACACGCTGTCGATAACTGAATATTCAAGTGGCCACGCTGCCAGTAGGGCTGTCACTGCCACACGTACCAGGTACTAAAGATTTAATATTATTATGTTAGTGTGACACTTCATTTCTTCTTTCTATTTATTTTTCTTTATTCTTTACTATTTTTACTTTTATTCCATTCATCAGCCTATTGATGCACTTTTGAATACAATTATCTTCAAAGGGGAATAATACCATTATCTCCACTTTTCGTAGTTAGATTTTATAAGTCGGGTCGATGGCCCTGTACGGCGCACCGGTGTGGGCGGGGTCCTCGACCGTCCGACTCAAGGCTCTTCTGTGGCGAACACAGAGAGCCATGGCGGTCAGGGCTGTACGCGGGTACCGCACGGTGGCGACAGAGACAGCGTGCCTGTTGGCCGGGCGTCCCCCGTGGGACCTGGAGGCGTAAATGCTCGCCGATTTGTATCGGCGGGTGTCGGGGGTGCGCGCGGAGGCCGGTGTGTTCTCATTGAGGGAACTCACCACCTGGCGCGTCGACGCCCGCCTAGACGTCATTGCCCGTTGGGCAGTCCGGCTGGAGAGGCCTCGATTCGGTGTGCGGACCGTGGAGGCCTTCCGGCCGGTGCTGATACAGTGGTTGGAACGACGGCAAGGGCTGCTCTCCTTCCGACTGGTGCAGGTTTTGACGGGGCATGGATGCTTCGCCAAATACCTGCACACGGTCGTCAGGAGGGAGAGTACACCGTCCTGCCACCACTGCGATTGCGACGAAGACACGGCGCAGCATACGCTCAAGTTTTGTGCCGCTTGGGCAGAGCAGCGTCGTGGACTCGTTGCAATCATCGGTGCCGACTTGACGCTGCCGACCATCGCCAGGGCGATGCTCGACAGCGTCAGGAACTGGGACGCGGTCGCAACCTTCTGCGAGGCAGTAGTCTCGCGGAAGGAGGCGGCGGAGCGCGTGCACGAGGAGCGTCTCCTTGACGACGCGAGCCGCCGCCGGCGATTGGGGCAACGCAGGCGCGATTACCTGCGCCTGATGCCGCCCTAGCCGAGGCCGCGGGTGACTGGATCGGGGAATTAGTCCTTCACCCGCCGAGAGGCGGACCGCGTGAGGAAAGACTGACATCCTACCCGAGGGGGAGACGTCGGTCGAGGAGAGGGTACTCCTCAGGGGTATTCCGTCGAGCCGACCACTGACGTCAAGTCACTCTGCTCCGGTGGTCGGCCCAACGACGAAGGCGACGTCACGGGTGGGTTACGGGTGTGCGTGCTAACGCCCCTCTGTCACCCCGGATGGAGTGGTGCGAGGAGTGCGCCGACCGTAGCCCACCCCAAAAAAAAAGTTAGATTATATAATCGAAGTCGATGTTATGAGTTTCCCAGGGAAATTGTTTTAGTCCATTCTCTTGGTGATCCCTCAACTGGATTTTACAAGTGTCATGTTAAAATTAAAATCAAAAGACTTATGGCCAATTTATGATTTGACCAGTGAACCTTACACTTGCAGTGCTTATCTCACCAGAATACCAATATTTAGAATTAAAGTGACTTTGTTATTAATTACTGTTTAGTATTTTGTGTAATTATTAGTAATTTATTACTGTTTTATCAACCAACCAAATATTTTTAACTAATAATAACTTTGTACATACGACGTCTATGACTACTTCTAGGCGACATAATGGACTATATTTGTTAATTAGAAAATGTATACTAGTCCTTCAAAAAAAAAATTACTGAAACTTAAATTAGATATCTTTCAAAGTGCATATAAAAAATTCTATCTACCAAACACATCGTTTGATAACAAAATTAAAAAGTTAAAAACGCAATCGAAAAATTGTGAATCTTATTTAAAAAAGTGTTAAGCATCTAAAAATTGTGAAATTTCCCTGTTAATTTTAACTAAAAAAAAGGTTTATTCACAATGTCACTGTTTATTTTCTGATCCGACACTATGAATCTTATCTTATTTTGCACAAAAAATCAGTCACTGTTCTTCTTGTCTTACTTATAAGTGACATTAATTTTATTGTAATGATTTCTGACATTTACACGTATATTACATTTGAAATAAAAAAAAAATATGGAGTTTATATCGCGTACATATAAATTTCTGTAATAACGATGACGTTTTGTTCCATTTGTCATAGTTTTAAAAAAAATGTTTATTTAAATGAACTGTAATTATTTAATTATATTAATACAAGATTGCCTTATACATTTTTATTCTTTATATTTTTTATGATTTGTAAGTAGTACTACAAACATGTATTATTTCAATGAAAATGTATTTTAGGACGTAATTTCCCATATAAGTGCTGTTGATAATATTTGATATACAAATATTTAAAAAGAAAATATTTAAATAAATAAATTTACAACTCTATTTTTGTGTGGTAACAGAGTAAGAATACAATGGTCACCGGCCCATTTCCCGTGGGAATACTAAAAATCGATTATGTCAGTAAATAACATTATCCTAAGAAAAGGAAATTTCGACATAAGTAACCATGCCAATTTATCTGGTCAGCATGATATAGTTGGTTAATTTCTCTTACTTAAAGAAATAATCAGTAGTGAAATATATGTATATGAATTGAGAAAAAAAAAGAAGAAACTTATTATAAAAGTAAACCCAATTAAGAAGGGTAACATTTAGTGTATTGGATTATGTGATTATGTACTTACATAATTTATTGTAGTTGATACTACAGCATGACTTACCTGAAAAAGAAAATTCATATTTTAGTCTTAAATTTCATCACATTTAATTTAAAATAAGAACAGATTAGCACAACACTTTATTTTTAATCCCTCAACGCGACGATGGTTGGATTAAAATATTATTATTTAAACATAAAATACCAGTACAGACACATCTTTATTTCTCTTTGTAGAAATGTATATGTAGAAGATTTTACACCTTTAATATAAACACCAAGGTTTAGTATTTTGATGTGTAGGCTATTCATAAATAAATATTTGCGAGTCATCTTTTATCCCAATTACTTGGGGTCGATACAATATGTACTCTTCTTTCATAGTACATACTGTAAAAGTTATTGGCAATAGTTTTACGACCGGCCGCCTGCTAGACGTCAACCCTCCTTGGGAATGTAATTGTTGACCAAACGGCATCAGATGGAGGTAGCCCAGATAAGGCTCTTAGTCGTCTTTTACAATATCCACAAACAAAGTAAGGGTTGGTAGTATTCGTATCGCTCCCACATTCGTCGTATTCGCTACCACACAGTTAAAAAAAATAATCTTCGACATAAAAAAAAACACTAATTAACAGAACTAGTTAAGACAATGGACAGGCCAAATCGCTCGTCGAACCGACAATCGTTGGGGAAAAAGCTTCTCGAGAAGCAACTATGAATCGGATGACGAAGCGTAGGATAAATCCTCAGTAGGTTGACTGGTGACATCTCAAAAGCTTCCTGTGAGGAAGCCGTTGGATGCCAGAGGCGCAAGATCGTTTTAAGTGGCAACATCTTGCTATGTCCAACAGTGGACGTCTACAGACTGATGGATGGAGGCATATTCCTTATTTGTAGTGATCAAAACCCATATACAATATCCGTAACGATGATTTGCACTACCATTTCTAAAGCTTTATTTTCCATTCTCTATTTTGCATGAGAACATAATATGCCTGGAAATGTAGACCATCCAGGACATTTTGTTATATGACTGTTATTCTTCGCTGAAGAAGATCTATTCATCAATCTCTGAAATTCTAGGAGTCACTTGTAACGATACAGTCATCAATATAATATCAATTGCGATAATGTACGATTGACAGTTACTCTTGCAAATTATCTGTGGTAAGAATACATAATAGAACTATATATAAAAAGAAACTGCTTGATTCATCAACATTGAGCTATTAAAACTAAAAACATGAAATTTAAACAGTTGTTTGTTATTGTGATATAGAGACTCATTAAGAATGAATTTTATAGAAAAAAGTCAACCTCAAAGGGAGTAACAAATAATGGCGAATTTTCTATAGAAAGAAACAAACTTTACCCATTGTTTTCCAATTATGTAGAACTCTTAATTAAAAGTAAATAAATACGAATTTCAGCATTTGTCAATGTTCATCCTTTAAGGGTGTAAGAATAGGGTATAAAATATTAATGTGCTTCGATTTCGCAATGAACTAAAAATTAACATGAATAAGTATCAATTACTCATTTAATATAGAGACTCATTGAAAGGGAATATTCTGAAAGTAGATTCTTTTTCCTAAAGGTGTAAATAAAAAAGTGCACATACTACAAAACCATTAGTGAAAATGATATTTAACGGAGAAATATAATGACTTTTACTCCGACTAAGTCGTGGGCAAAAATATATGTGCAATCGACATCAAAACAATGTCAATAAATAGGTATGAAGAGAAACAAAACCCTATACCAATACGTCAGACCAGCGTAATGTAGTAGGTAAATTTCCCCCCATTATAAAACATCCTCCATGCATGAGCCCAACAGTGGAAAATATATGAGCTGAGATTATAATGATAGATTACTGATAAAACAGTCAACCGTCTAATAAAATATCATTTTATAACAATCATAAATTTTATTAAAAATATCCCACCGCAATTAAAGACTTTAAAAATAGATTTCATTTTTTGTCGTACTCTGTGCTAAAAGATTTTTGATTCATTCGTGGAGGCTTTATGAAACGAATAATGAAGGAGGAAACGGCTAGAAGAGTCATCGATACTTGCCGTGGATTAATGACGTTGCCTGGTAGCCTCATTAAAAAGGCCAATGCGCTGGAATATTTCATTTACAACCTGAACCGTAAGCTTACCTGGGTTAAACCTAAATATTTTTATACGGAAAATTTTACTGAGGTCAAAAATAAAGGATTCGTTTTATTTTACGGCTTAGACGTATTAAATTTTTATTTAGCTGCAAATATATTCTGTAATGCTTGCAAAATATTTAGTATTAAGATTTAAATATTTTGGGAGTAAAATTAATATACTATTATGAACTGTGTTCTCAAATTATGAAAGTAAATGAAATCATCATTCTCATACTCTTATCCCAATTACTTGGGGTCGATCCAATATTTACTTTTCTTTCATAGTACATATTGTAAAAACTATTGGCAATAGTTTTATGACCGGCCGCCTGCCAGACGTCAACCCTCCTTGGGAATGTAATTGTTGACCAAACGGCATCAGACGGAGTTGGCCCAGGTCGTTATAAGGCTCTTAGTCGTCTTTTACGACATCTACGAGTAAAGTAAGGGTTGGTAGTATTCGTAGCAGCTACCACACAGCGTATGAAAGCAAATTAAATAATCATTCTGTAATATTTTTAACTATTCATAAGATTTTCCAATGTTATTTATATAACTCTCAAGCAAATTTGAATTCAATCGTGGTTTTGTACTGGCAACCCCAGAGAGTTGTCTTATATATTCTAAAATACACGCTATCTCGTGGGATCTGTGTAAGACGTTCGAACACATTCTAAGTTAGGTACAGTATTTCACATGTTTTTGTTGAGAGAAGAAATGGTATTTTGTGTTTTATATGTAACTCATTTTTATTAGAATTTGTATAAAGATTTTTCCCGTGTAATACAGAATAAAATGATAGTAAACTCCCTTTTGCTCCTCATAATCGTAAAGATTAATTAAGGGATTAATTAAGGAAGGGCTGAACCCGCTCTCTGCATCCGCTCTCATAATACAGTTGAGATTATGGGTTTCCTAAGAGAGTGCTGTTTATTCTTCTGGTAATTCCTCAACTGGTTTCTATGACATCCACGGGAAAGTAAAGGGTAGTGATTCCTGTATTTCTAACCTGTCACTATACAGAAAATTTTAATCTATAGCATATACATATCTTATTTAAAAAAAAGTAGTAAGAAATATTGGGCATAGTTTTTCTATTGAGGAAAAAAATAACTGGATCACAGTGACACTTTCCTTTTCTTTTTTTTTTGGATGGCCTAAGGAAAGGTCATACCCTGCTAATTTCATCCTGTCGACAGAAGAAGCGGCGCGTGACCCCATAGGCCCGCTCTGCAATGTACCTTTCTTTGCCGAGCGAGTGGGACAGCGGAACCCAGTCTTTGTCTTCGGAGGCCAGCCCGGCAGTTTACGCTCATGGGTAGATACCCATGAGCGTACCATACCCAGACATCGACTCGAGAAGATTCTCGATTCGATGCCCCGGCAGCTTTCACCATCAGGGCATCGATCTCACGCGGTGGCCTCACTCCGGGCGACCGGACTAATCCCCGGTCCAGTCACCTGATGCCTCAGTTAGGGATCACAGCGACACTTAGTGAATCTAGTGCTTTAAGATTTCTAGCCATTTATACAGAATTTAAAAGAATATAGCTGTAGCCAAAAATAAAAAATAGTATCACTTCTACTTCATAAGTTGTCATATCTGTTGTATCTTGAAATATATCATGTTTCTTCACATATTTTATTTTGTAACAATGCCTTTTGTTTTTTAAAAATAAGTCCACACAGAATTAAAAGCATTTCAGACTGAAACATTTGCTAGATTTTGTAACAATAGAACTTTTAAAACTTCTAGAGCCAGACCGACCACGTACTAACAATAATAGAGTTTTACGAAACAAATTCAAGGGCAGACTTTTAATACGCCCACGCATATAAATAAAACCTTAAAATTCATGATAATATGTATATTATGCAAAATCTAAGAATAT
The DNA here is from genome assembly GCA_905163515.2 of Lymantria monacha. Classification (NCBI taxonomy): domain Eukaryota; kingdom Metazoa; phylum Arthropoda; class Insecta; order Lepidoptera; family Erebidae; genus Lymantria; species Lymantria monacha. Next base: position 11,323,555 of record LR991098.1, on the reverse strand, counting down.
AAAAAAATAGTTGTGTGTATACGTATTATACATTATCTATTTTCTGACGAGTTAAGAATATTGTACAACAAATCATCACGCTTTACTTTCCTTTAGAATTATAAAAACTAGCTGCGAGATCACCGAGAGAATAGTCACTTACATTTTGCTTTTTACTTGTCTGCAACTAAAAATAAAATAAACTTAAGGATGTATTTGTATATATATATATATACATATATTGATAGTTTGGTGTAAAGATGCGAAAGGGAATGCTCCGATGGTTCGGACATGTGGAAAGAATGCCGAACGAACGCCTGGTTAAGAAGATATACAATGCGAAAGTGGAAGGATGTAGGTACCGAGGGAGACCGAGACTAACCTACCTAGACCAGATCGGTCATGTACTGAAGGAAGGTGGAGTCAAGAGTCTCCGAAACCGGCGAGCGTGTATGAAGAGAATTATGAATGTTGAGGAAGCGAGTGAAGTATACAGAGATAGAGTTCTCTGGCACTCTGTTCTCTCTGCATACCCTGCAAGGGATATGGCGTGATGATATGTATGTATGTATATTGATAGTGTAGTGGCAATTACGTATACTACCAACCCTTATATTGTTCGTATGTGCTGTAAGATACGACTAAGAGTTTACATTGACCTGGGCCAATTCCATCGGATACTGTTTGGTCAATAATTACATTCTCATGGAAGGATATTATTGTTCTCAAGTGGTGTGGCCTCAATCCGGGCGACCAGACTAATAATCCCCGGTTCAGTCACTCGTTACCTCGGCAGCATCAGGCGCTGATATTCACGCCGGCGTCGCCCAAGGCGCTGAGCCGGGAGTGACCTCTAAAGGTCAAAAAATAAAGGGTGAGTAAAAGTATGGAAACCACGGAATATGTGCAAATAACATTGCGCTTATTTTGTGCAGAAATATTAAAATAATATTTTTTTTCTTTTTCAACTTTTCATCTTCCCACAAACTAAGGTGTTTATTTATATACCTGTATCTATCTGATTCTATCTACTGTTAGAACAAGGCCTCCACAAGAGGCAGTAATTTTACACTCGCCAATTAGCGGATGGGTTAGCGATCGACATGAGTATCAATCTCTAACATCTAACATCTTTTACTCAAGTTCACTTTTGTTCCTCAAAAAAATCGAATATACATCCTTACATCTTATATTAAAAATAAAATACCTTGATTACTGCACAGCTGGGACCTGAGGATTAATGTACGTCTTTAAAACTCTACCTTACGTAACCGATGTATTGATTATTCGTAGCGTTTTATTTTACACTATGCCTGTCTATAGGGATGTATTTTAGTACCTATAGAGGTGATGAGATTGCAAAAACTATACCTATAACTTTAGAAATATTATAAGGTTATTAATAGTAGAAGTTATTGGATTATTATTAACTAGGTTCTGCCCGCGGCTTCGCCCACGTAAAAGGTTACTTTCCTAAAGTTTTTCATCCCCTATTTTATTTTACCCCTTAAGGGTATTTTTTTACAAAATGTTAATGTCATATTTATTTATATCTAATCAATAGCCTAAAAATAAGTTTCAAGCTTCTGGCTTTAAAAATGACCCTTTACAACCCCTTTTTTTGCCTTAAAAAGTAGCCTATGTTCTTTATCAGGCTCTAGACTATCTGTGTACCAATTTCATTTAGATCGGTTTAGTAGTTTTGGCGTGAAAAAGCGACAGACAGAGTTACTTTCGCATTTATAATATTAGTAAGGATTATAGGAAGCCGTTGAGTTATGATTTTTATTCGTGATACTAATATATAAGATTGACATGGAAATTCCTTCGGTTTCTCAACTCATATATATCCCAGTGTTAGGCATAAAGACTTCTTTATATCAGTGAAATTAGCCAGTTACCCACTGAACACACGAGTTGGCATTTTATTTCTAGTTTTCTTTTTCTTTCAATGATGTTAATTATGATACCCACAAAAAAGAAAGTGGTGATGATTATTGTATTCAAACATTCAACATTCCACAAGGTAATAGAAAAATCGTGGTGCCTCTAGGGACTTTACAAGCATACATCTAAAGCAGTCATCTCAGAGTAACAACACAATTTATCAGTACTTCATTACTTCTCCGTGACCATACTACGACTTTGTTAAGTAAACTGATGAAATTAATGCAAGGAAAATTTTAAATAAAGGCCTATTACCATATATATATATATATATATATATATATATATATATATAACCAGGCTTTTACAATTCGATAAGCGAGATAAATTAGTAAATATTACCTCTTAGTACGAAAGAACTAACTGTGGTAGAACTATGATGTTGACAGTTCTCTGTCTGCAGCCGCGGGCCGGTCCATCCGGGGTAGTACCACACTCTCGCAGAAGATCGACGTATAAGTAATGGCAACGTGCTATTGCGTTTCGTTCGGTGAGCGAGAGGGCTGGAAGCCCAATTGGGTGGGTTTGGAGTTTATATTGGTAGGCAACGGCCTCGTTATACCCTTGATATTGCAAAGGTCCATGGGCGGCAGTGACACTTACTATCAGGTGTGCTGCTTGCTCGTTTGCCACCACTAGCAATAAAAAAAAAAGAACTTGGAAAAATAAATATCTGGTTTAATACGAACAGTATTGTTAGTGGTACCAAAAAATAAATAATAGTGTGTTTTGCGACTGTTTTCCATCTACGCGCCGCGGGCCGGTCCTTTGAATCTATCATTATTAATTAGCATACGTATATAAAATTTAATATTTTGATGACGATAAGAAAGATTTTTACTTGTTAATGTTTTTTTTTGAAGGGTGTAAATTATTAAATCTCACGGTGCCGATACAGGCGAGATGACGACGACTTACTCAGAGTAATGGCAATATGCTATTGCGCTTCGTTCGGTGAGCTAGAGGGCCGCAAACCCAACTGGGTGGGTTTGGGAATTGAAATGGTAGGCAGCGGCCTAGCCAAGGGTATAGCCCTTGGTATTGCAAATGTCCATGGGCGGCAGTGATACTTACCATCAGGTATGCTGCTTGCTCGTTTGCCATCATAAGCAATAAAAAAAAACAATATAAACTATATTAATTTTAAAAGTTCTAACATTAAATAAAGACAAATAATAAAACATAGCATTAAAAAAGTAAAAATATTTTATTATTGTTTTATCAACCAACTCAATACTTTTGACTAATAATAACTTTGTACATACGACGTCCATGAATACTCCTAGACTACATAATGTGCTATATTTTTTATTTATAAAATGTATACTAGTCCATTCAAAAAAAATACTGAAACTTAAATTAGATATCTTTCAAGGTGCATATAAAAATTCTATCTACCAAACACATCGTTTGATAACAAAATTAAAAAGTTCATCGTCAAAAACGCAATCAAAAATTGTGAACTTAAGTGTTAAGCATCTAAAAAATTGTTAAAATTTCACTGTTAATTTTAACTAAAACAAAGCTTTATTCACAATGTCAATGTTTATTTTCTGATCCGACACAGTATGAATCTCATCTTATCTTGCACAAAAAATCAGTCACTGTTCTTCTTGTCTTACTTATAAGTGACATTAATGTTATATAATGATTTTTGACGTTTACACGTATATTACATTTGAAATAAAAAAAATACGGAGTTTATATATAAATTTCTACAATAACGATGTCTTATTGTTCCATATGTCATAGTTTTTAAGAATGTTTATTTAAATGTACCGATATCATTTATTTATTACTACAAGATTGCCTTATAAATTTTTATTCTTTATATTTTTATGACTTGTAAGTATTATTACAAATGTGTATTATTTCAAAGAAAAATATATTTCTGGGCGTAATTTCTCATATAAGTGCTGTTGATAATATTTGATATATAAATATTTAAAAAGAAAATATTTAAATAAATAAATTTACAACTCTATTTTTGTGTGGTAACAGAGTAAACATACAATGATCACCGGCCCATTTCCCGTGAGAATACTAAAATTCGATTATGTCAGTAAATAACATTATTCTTAGAGAAAAGGAAATTTCGACATAAATTCCCCATGCTAATCTATCTGGCCAGCATGTTATAGTTGGTTATTTTCTCTTACTTAAAGAAATAATCAGTAGTGAAATATATATATGAATTAAGAAAAAAAAGATGAAACTTATTATAAAAGTAAATCCAATTAAGAAGGGTAACATTTAGTGTATTGTATTATGTGATTATGCACTTACATAATTTATTGTAGATGATACTACAGCATGACTTACCTGAAAAAGAAAATTCATATTTTAGTCTTAAATTTCATCACATAATTTAAAATGAGAACAGATTAGCACAACACTTTATTTTTAATCCCTCAACGCGACGATGGTTGGATTAAAATATTATTATTTAAACCTAAAATACCAGTACAGACACATCTTTATTTCTCTTTGTAGAAATGTATATGTAGGAGATTTTACACGTTTAATATAAATACTAAAGTTTTGTATTTTGATGTGGTAGGCTATTTATAAAAAAATATTTGCGAGTCATCATTCTGCTATTCTTATCCCAATTACTTGGGGTCGATACAATATGCACTCTTCTTTCATAGTACATACTGTAAAAGTTATAGGCAATAGTTTTACGACCGGCCGCCTGCTAGACGTCAACCCTCCTTGGGAATGTAATTGTTGACCAAACGGCATCAGATGGAGTTGAAACAGGTCATTATAAGGCTCTTAGTCATCTTTTACGACATCCACGAGAAAAGTAAGGGTTGGTAGTATTCGTAGCCGCTACCACACAACCTAAAAAAAATATTTGTGAGTGAAATACGATTATTACACATGAGAGTTGAACTTATGGAATCTGTTTAAATGACTTTACTAATTCGTCCAGTATGAGTAAGCACATATCGTAACCAAATTGTGATTTGCGATAATCATTTCACGGGAAACGTTTTGAACGCCATCTATCAGAAAATGTTTACACCTTGTTTCAATTGAATACTACTTTTCAGCTAAAATTATATTAATCGATTATACGACTCAAAAATCCAAATTATTGAGAATTATTATTTGAAATTAAGAATGCCCAGAGACGATATGTCTAATGTGTAGGCATTATTTTTTGCTATATACTTTTAAATTATTTCCTTTCTAAATGTCAACCTCATAAATAAGCTCAAAGTCACTCAATATAATATGAAGAAGGTTATCCACGGTATTTCTCTACGTGACAAAATCCAAATCTATGTAGTCTAAAGAATTAGTACATGGAAGTGGTAATGGGTAGGCCAAATCACTCGTCGAACTGACAAACGTCTGGAGAATAGAAATCAACCCCGATAAGAGTCAGGCGGTCATGTTCACACGTCGAAATGCCCGTACCTACTCTATCGATAGCATTCCGCCCCTTAAAATGTTTAACAAGCCTGTTACTTGGAGCAGGCAAGCCAAATATCTAGGTGTAACCCTTGACGACCGACTCAGCTTCACCCCTCACATAATGCAACTCCACGCGCGTGCGGCTTTCGTGATGGAACGCCTCCATAGTTTAATAAATGCTAGGTCTAAATTAACCTTGAGCAGCAAGGTCCGATTATACACGGCTTGCATACGGCCAATCATGACCTATGCTAGCGTAGTGTTCGCGCATGTTAAGGCACACAGGATCCACAGACTACAGACACTTCAAAATAGGTTCCTGCGCCGGGCTACGAGAGCACCGTGGTTCATAAGAAACGTCGATCTTCATGTCGACCTCGAACTACCGACCATCAGGCAATTTATGAAACTGTGCTCCCAGAGCTACTTTGACTTTGCCATGACACACCTCGTAATTCAAAAATCCGACGTCCGCGGCTCGTCATCGACGATGACGACGACGATATCACACTCGCTCAATTAAGAGCTTACACAGCCCGCGAGGCCATTACACATAAATATCCGCGGTTTCGTCCTCGCCGTCGAGGTGCGAAATCGCGACGCGCAAATATCATAAATCCAAACGGGGGAACGCCCACTTTGCCACCAGCGACGCCCCAAGCCGAGGTCCGTTCCCCACAGGGGGAGCCCTTGGGCGATGTCGCTTAGCTTACCTCAATCGGGTTGAGAGCCCTCAGCGCTCACCCATAGTCCGCGTAAAGCTGTCAAAGCCATCTGCGGCTAACAGCTAAAAATACACAAAAAAAAAGAAAAAAAAACTGACAAACTTTGGGGAAAAAGATTCTCGAGAAGCGACTATGAATCGGACGACGAAGTGTAGGAGGATAAATCCCCAGTAGGTGGACTGATGACATATCAAAAGTCACAGGAAGCCTTTGGATGCAAGGGGCGCAAGACCGTTTTAAGTGGCATCATCTTGCTATGTCCAACAGTGGACGTCTACAGACTGGTGGATGGATGAATATTCCTTATTTGTAGTGATCAAAACCCATATACAATATTTGTGTCCGTAACGAAGATTTGCACTACCATTTCTAAAGCTTTATTTTCCATTCTCTATTTTGCATGAGAAAATAATATGCCTGGAAATGTAGACCATCCAGGACGTTTTGTTATATGACCATGTTATTCTTCGCTGAAAGAGATCTATTCCTCAATCTCTGAGATTTTAGGATTCACTTGTAACGATACAGTCGTCAATATAATATCAATTGCGATAATGTACGATTGACAGTTACTCTTGCAAATTATCTATGGTAAGAATACATAATAGAACTATATATAAAAAGAAACTGCTTGATTCATCAACGTTGAGCTATTAAAACTAAAAACGTGAAATTTAAATAGTTGTTTGTTATTGTGATATAGAGACTCATTAAGAATGAATTTTATAAAAAAAGTCAACCTCAAAGGGAGTAAAAAATAATGGCGAATTTTCTATAGAAAGAAACAAACTTTACCCATTGTTTTCCAATTATGTAGAACTCTTCATTAAAAATAAATAAATACGTATTTCAGCATTTGTCAATGTTTATCCTTTAAGGGTGTAAGAATAGGGTATAAAATTTTAATGTGCTTTGAATTTGCATAGAACTAAAAATTAACATGAATAAGTATATATTACTCATTTAATATAGAGACTCATTGAAAAGGAATATTCTGAAAGCAGAGATTCTTTTTTCCTTTAGGTGTAAATAGTGTAAAAAGTGTACATACTACAAAACCATTAGTGAAAATGATATTTAACGGCAAAAATATATGTGCAATTGTCATCAAATCAATATCAATAAATAGGTATGAAGAGAAGAAAACTTTGAAACAAAACCCTATACCAAACATCTGGCCAGCGTGGTGTAGTAGGTTAATTTCCTCTCATTAAGGGGGATGCTTAAGCCCAACAGTGGGACATATATGTGGGAGCTGAGATGATGATGATGATGAAATAATAGTGTATACTCGTATATTTATACAGGTTTCAATTAAAAACTAATAAAATATTTTGTTTTATTATTGCTTAATGCTATCATTATTGATAAAACAGTCAACCGTTGAATAAAATATCATTTCATAACAATCATAAACTTTATTAAAAATACCCCACCGCAATTAAAGACTTTAAAAATAGATTTAATTTTTTCTCGTACTCTGTGTTAAAAGATTTTTGATTCATTCGTAGAGGCTTTATGAAACGAATAATGAAGGAGGAAACGGCTAGAAGAGTCATCGATACTTGCCGTGGATTAATGACGTTGCTTGGTAGCCTCATTAAAAAGGCCAATGCGCTGGAATATTTCATTTACAACCTGAACCTAAGCTAAGCTAAGCTTACCTGGATTAATCTAGGTAACCTAAATATTTTTATACGGAAAATTTTATTGAGGTCAAAAATAAAGGATTCGTTTTATTTTACGGCTTAGACGTATTAAATTTTTATTTAGCAGAAAATATATTCTGTAATGCTCGCAAAATATACTTTTAAGATTTACATATTTTGGGAGTAAAATTAATATACAATTATGATCTGTGTTCTCAAATTATCAAAGCAAATTAAATTATCATCATCATTCTCCGAATCTTATCCCAATTACTAGGGTTTCGATCCAATATGTACTCTTCTTTCATAGTATACATTGTAAAGTTATTGGGAATAGTTTTATGACCAGCCATCTGCCAGACGTCAACCCTCCTTGGGAATGTAATTGTTGACCAAACGGCATCAGACGGAGTTGGCCCAGGTAGTTATAAGGCTCTTAGTCGTCTTTTACGACATTCACGAGCAAAGTAAAGGTTGGTAGTATTCGTAGCAGCTACCACACAGCGAATGAAAGCAAATTAAATAATCATTCTGTAATATTTTTAACTTTTCAAAAGATTTTCCAATGTTATTTTTATAATTCTCAAGCAAATTTGAATTCAATCGTGGTTTTGTACTGGCAACCCCAGAGAGTTGTTTTATATATTCTAAAATACACGCTATCCCGTGGGATCTGTGTAAGACGTTCGAAAACATTCTAAGTTACGTACAGTATTTCATATGTTTTTGTTGAGAGAAGAAACGGTATTTTGTGTTTTATATGTAACTCATTTTTATTAGAATTTGTATAACGATTTTTTTTCCGTGTGATACAGAGTACAATGATAGTAACCCTCTTTTGCTCCTCGCAATCGATTAATTAAGGGATCAAATAAGGAAGGGCTGAACCTGTTCTCGGCATTCGCTCTCATAATACAGTTGATATTATGGATTTCCTAAGAGAGTACTGCTAATTCTTCTGGTAATTACCAGGCTACTCAGGTTGATGAATTCATCAACCGGTTTCTATGACACCCACGGGTAAGTAAAGGGCAGTGATTTCTGTATTTCTAAACTGTCACTATACAGAAAATTTTAACATATAGCTTATAGATTTTTATTTAAAAAAAACTTAATAAATTTTGGGCATAGTTTTTCTGTCGAGGAAAATAAAATAACTTTATGACACACGCTTATATTATACGCTTATATTCTTTTTTTTTTGGGTTGGATATGAAAATGTCACACCCTGCTAATTCCATCTGGTCGACAGTAGAAGCGGCGCGCGACCCCATTAGCCGGTCCTGCAATGTACCTCTCTTAGCCGAGCGAGTGGGCCAGCGGAACCCGGTCTTTGTCTTCGGTGGCCCGCCCGGCAGTTTACGCTCACGGGTATTTTATCGAGTCGATGCCCCGGCAGCTTTCACCATGAGGGCATCGATCTCACGCGGTGGCCTCACTCCGGGCGACCGGACTAATCCCCAGTCTAGTCACCTAATGCCTCGGCCAGGGATCACAGTGACACTTAGTGAATCTAGTTCTTTAAGATATCTAGCTATTTTTACAAAATTTAGAAGAATGTAGCTGTAGCTAAAATAAAAATAGTATCACGTTTACTTCATAAGTTGTCATACCTGTTGTATCTTGAAATATATCATGTTTCTTCACATATTTTATTTTGTAACAATGCCTTTTGTTTTTTGAAAACAAGTCCACACAGAATTAAAAGCATTTCAGACTGAAACTTTCACTAGATATTGTAACAATAGAACTTTTAAAACTTCTAGAGCCAGACCGACCACGTACTGACAATAATAGAGTTTTTCGAAACCAATTCAAGGGCAGACTTTTAATATACCCACGCATATAAATAAAACCTTTAAAATTCATGATAATATGTATATTATTCAAATTTGAAAAAAAAATCTAAGTATATAAACAAATAGTTGTGTATATACGCATTATATATTCTCTATTTTCTGACGAGTTAAGAATATTGTACAGCAAATCATCACGCTTTACTTTCCTTTAGAATTATAAAAACTAGCTGAGAGATCACCGAGAGAATAGTCACTTACATTTTGCTTTTTACTTGTCTGCAACTAAAAGAAAATAAACTTAAGGATGTATTTGTATATATATACATAAATTGATAGTGTGGTGGCAATTACGAATACTACCAATCCTTACATTATTCGTATGTGCTGTAAGATACGACTAAGAGTTTACATTGACCTGGGTCAATTACATCTGATACCGTTTGGCCCAACTATTACATTCTCATAGAGGGTTGATATCAGGCAGGCGACCGGTCATAAAACCAATGTCAAAAATTTTGGAATATCTACCATGGAAGGGTTTATATGACTTCAAAGCCGAATAGTTGGAATAAGAATAGGATAATGATGATACACAGGTGAAGAAAACATGGAAACCCTTGAAGATCTTAGAGACACAGATTTAATTAAAATATAAAATCGTCAAAAGAGATCTTCAATTAGGAATCTTTAACGACGTTACATTTGACCTTGAACTTCAATTTTAAGGTTATTTTAAGATCAGTTTTGTTTTTTTATGGAATCTGTTTTTAAGAATGGGCTATTTTTAACAACTGAAATCGAAAGAGCGGGTTCCGGGTCTGGGAGCGACACCGTCCGGGGTGACAAAAGAAGCGGCGAGCGTCCCTATAAACTTGCCCTAAATGTACCTCTGGATGCCATGCGAGTGGGCCACGCGAGTAGAACCCGGTTCTTGTCTTTGGTAGCCCACTCGGCGGTCTACCCTTACGGGTATCCTCTCGCGTCGATGCCCCGGTAGCTTTCGCCGTCAGGCATTGTTCTCAAGTGGTGTGGCCTCAATCCGGGCGACCAGACTAATAATCCCCGGTTCAGTCACTCGTTACCTCGGCAGCATCAGGCGCTGATATTCACGTCTGCGTCGCCCAAAGCGCTGACCCGGGAGTGACCCCTAAAGGCCAAAAAATAAAGGGTGAGTAAAAAGTATGGAAACTACGGAAAATGTGCAAATAACATTGCGCTTATTTTGTGCAGAAATATTAAAATAATATTTTTTTCTTTTTCAACTTTTCATCTTCCCACAAACTAAGGTGTTTATTTATATACCTGTATCTATCTGATTCTATCTACTGTTAGAACAAGGCCTCCACAAGAGGCAGTAATTTTACACTCGCCAATTAGCGGATGGGTTAGCGATCGACATGAGTATCAATCTCTAACATCTAACATCTTTTACTCAAGTTCACTTTTGTTCCTCAAAAAAATCGAATATACATCCTTACATCTTATATTAAAAATAAAATACCTTGATTACTGCACAGCTGGGACCTGAGGATTAATGTACGTCTTTAAAACTCTACCTTACGTAACCGATGTATTGATTATTCGTAGCGTTTTATTTTACACTATGCCTGTCTATATGGATGTATTTTAGTACCTATAGAGGTGATGAGATTGCAAAAACTATACCTATAACTTTAGAAATATTATAAGGTTATTAATAGTAGAAGTTATTGGATTATTATTAACTAGGTTCTGCCCGCGGCTTCGCCCACGTAAAAGGTTACTTTCCTAAAGTTTTTCATCCCCTATTTTATTTCACCCCTTAAGGGTATTTTTTTACAAAATGTTAATGTCATATTTATTTATATCTAATCAATAGCCTAAAAATAAGTTTCAAGCTTCTGGCTTTAAAAATGACCCTTTACAACCCCTTTTTTTGCCTTAAAAAGTAGCCTGTTTTCTTTATCAGGCTCTAGACTATCTGTGTACCAATTTCATTTAGATCGGTTTAGTAGTTTTGGCGTGAAAAAGCGACAGACAGACAGAGTTACTTTCGCACTTATAATATTAGTAAGGATTATAGGAAGCCGTTGAGTTATGATTTTTATTCGTGATACTAATATATAAGATTGACATGGAAATTCCTTCGGTTTCTCAATTCATATATATCCCAGTGTTAGGCATAAAGACTTCTTTATATCAGTGAAATTAGCCAGTTACCCACTGAACACACGAGTTGGCATTTTATTTCTAGTTTTCTTTTTCTTTCAATGATGTTAATTATGATACCCACAAAAAAGAAAGTGGTGATGATTATTGTATTCAAACATTCAACATTCCACAAGGTAATAGAAAAATCGTGGTACCTCTAGGGACTTTACAAGCATACATCTAAAGCAGTCATCTCAGAGTAACAACACAATTTATCAGTACTTCATTACTTCTCCGTGACTACTCCTCCGCTACTACGACTTTGTTAAGTAAACTGATGAAATTAATGCAAGGAAAATTTTAAATAAAGGCCTATTACCATATATATATATATATATATATATATATAAATATATATATATATATAACCAGGCTTTTACAATTCGATAAGCGAGATAAATTAGTAAATATTACCTCTTAGTACGAAAGAAGTAACTGTGGTAGAACTAGGATGTTGACAGTTCTCTGTCTGCAGCCGCGGGCCGGTCCATCCGGGGTAGTACCACACTCTCGCAGAAGATCGACGTATAAGTAATGGCAACGTGCTATTGCGTGTCGTTCGGTGAGCGAGAGAGCCCGAAGCCCAATTGGGTGGGATTGGGCTTTATATTGGTAGGCAACGGCCTAGTTATACCATTGATATTGCGAAGGTCCATGGGCGGCAGTGACACTTACTATCAGGTGTGCTGCTTGCTCATTTGCCACCACTAGCAATAAAAAAATAAAAAAGAAGAACTTGGAAAAATAAATATCTGGTTTAATACGAATAGTAAACTCATTTGCAAAAAAAACGGGCGGTTTTGATTTTCATTCATATTTAAAAAGATACAATACCAAAAAGGTTTCAATCGTTTGTACACGTTACTGGCCGGTTTTAAAAATGCTGTGGTATTTAAAAAAGTACGTTCTAAATTCAATTTTTCATTTGATGTTCATTTTTACAGAAAACCCCTTTTTATCCTACATTTTTGGCGCGAAGTTCCAGAAGTTAACATCGACTTTCATAACTTTTATTAAATTTTTATCGATTAATTTCATATCCTTGACTGTCAAAGCTTTATTTAATGCTGTTTGGCTGTATCAAAAATGGTAGATAAAGTGGTAAAAGCTACCAAAATTATCGCGCTGCTTGAAGAGGGTTGCAGCCAATGTTTCGTGGCTAGGAGGCTAAATGTTAGTCGCTCGACAGTCCAAAGGACCTGGCAGCGATATCAGGAGACTGGTTCCGTCGAGAGAAGGCCTGGTTCTGGAAGAAAACCATGTACCCAACCACGGGATGATCGTTTTCTTGTGAGTCGCGCATTGAGAAATCGCAAATCTTCGTATGTGGATCTTAAGAACAACCTCCAAGAAGTAAGAAATGTGCATATTAGTCTATGGACGGTCAGGAGGAGGCTTCTCGCTGCCAATATACGCAGTCACCGCCCGGCCCGCGGCCCCAAATTACTCCGTGAGCACAGAGTTCACAGGCTTAGGTTCGCTAGAAATTGTGAATCATGGACTCAAGACGATTGGAATAGGGTTTTGTTCTCTGATGAAGCCAGGATATCTCTGTTCGGTGAAGATCGACGTCGGCGAGTGCTAAGAAGACAAGGAGAACGCTTTGCAGAGGCATGTTTCGAAGAAATCACACCTTATGGTGGGGGCTCTGTTATGTTTTGGGCAGGAATAAATTCAATGGATCGTACAGAGTTAGTCTTCATTGAAAACGGCTCACTGACTGGGCATCGATACATAACGGAAGTTCTAATTTCTCATGCACAACCCGCATTGGCCGCTCTAGGTGAAGACTCGATTTTTATGGACGACAATGCTCGCGCCCACCGATCCCGCGATGTTAATGCGTATGTGCAAGAGGTCGTCGGCATTCGTCGTTTGGATTGGCCAGCTCGAAGTCCCGACCTCAATCCCATAGAGCATGTCTGGGACGTTCTGAAACGGCGTGTGAGATCAGTACACCCGGCTCCGCAGACCATCAGAGAGCTGAAGAATGTGATTACTGCGGAGTGGGAACGTATTCCGCAAGCAAGTATCCGGGATATACTCGCTAGCATGCCCAGACGAATTCAAGCTGTGATTTTAGCTAGAGGGGGTCACACTCGATACTAAACATTTATCTGCTTTTACTTTATTAAAGAAAAACAAACAAAAAAACTTTTTTATTTTTACTTCATGAGCATATGCACTACTAGCGAATATACACTACTAGCGAGGTTTAGCATTATTTCCCATAAATTGTATCTAAATTTTATGAAATACTGATGAAAACGATTATTTTCTTATTAATTTACCAAATTGTGTGGATAAAACTACCTATAATTATCAAACAAAGAAATATTAACATTTGAAATGGTTCATTGCTTAGGTGCCCGTTTTTTTTGCAAATGAGTGTAGTAGTAGTTAGGGGTACCAAAAAATAAATAATAGTGTGTTTTGCGACTGTTTTCCATCTACAGCCGCGGGCCGGTCCCTCTTCGGTAATACCATACTCTCGCACAAAACCGACATCTGAGCAGTGACAATGTGCTGTTGTGCTTCGTTCAGTGAGCGAGAGAGCAGGTCGCCTAACTTTTTGGGTGGATTTTGGGGTTTTCATTGGTAAGCGACAGCCTAGCTATACCACTGGTATTAAATAGGTCCATGGGTGGCAGTAATATTTACCATCAGGTGAGTTGCTTTCTCGTTTGCCATCATAAGCAAATAGAAAATGGTATTATTTAAATTACTGAAATTTAGCATTTAATATGCTTAATTATTTATAAAAACCGATTACGAAGCGAAAAATGATGTCACAAGCGGGATTCGAACCCGCGCCTATTGGGATTCCGGCCCAATCGTGCTGCCACTACACCACCGTGACTTAATGTAGGACACGCAAGTCTCGCTTCGTATCATATTTACGTCTTAAGGTGACGGTATGCTATCCACCCGACAATGTTTACACATTGTTATAGGCTTAATACTTCAAACTTTGCAGTTAGAATTGTATTAAATGATGGCACAACCTTGTTATTTAAATTACTGAAATTTAGCATTTAATATGCTTAATTATTTATAAAACCCGATTATGAAGCGAAAAAATATGTAAATATGATACGAAGCGAAATTTGCATGTCCTACATTAAGTCACGGTGGTGTAGTGGCAGCACGATTGGGCTGGAATCCCAATAGGCGCGGGCTCGAACCCCGCTTGTGACATCATTTTTCGCTTCGTAATCGGGTTTTATAAGTAATATTTTTTTTTTTTTTTTTAAACTGTTTTGTAAAACTGTTGTGAATATATATATATATATATATATATATATATATATATATATAGTAACTTAGTGATTTTACATTATAGATAGGTATATGGTGTAACGGTAATCCCTCTCGCTCCATGATAACATCAGCAACTACTACTAAACTAGTCAAATTAAGCATTATCTGGATGAGTGCATTGTTTGATACAATGCATAAATTATTAAAAAAAATATTGAAATATTGGTGCATTATAACGGAGTAAGAATACAATTCACCACTCCTTTCTTTCATGAATATCATAAAAGATGATGTGAAAGTTATGTAAGACTATAAAATCACTACAAAACAAGAAAACCCAAGATATAAAACTTTTGACTAAGCTATCTGACCAGATAATATAATAGGCTAAATTCCATTTTTTATAAAGAAAACTTATACCTAATATTGGGATTTATATATATTAAAAAACATGAATTACATAGAAAAAGAAGATCTACACATTTTTTTTCCAGGCAATTTGTAATGTACAATCAGTTGGTCATTTATTCGTTTTCATAGTGCGATTATATTCTACGGACCATGATTTCCCCCGAGTATTGTGAAAAGATATTAATATAAAGAAAATAGGTTATTTCTCTTATTTGTTTGCGTAAGTTTATTATATACCTGTACTGTTTTAAAAATTCAGTAAATGCTTAACGACCATTATCGATTATATTTTTATTTTTTAATACATCTTGTGTTTAGGACCAACGCCTGCTCAAATAAGTTCAGCAATGTGTTGTCAGCGCGCGTGTAAAATCTTGACTCTTCGATACAGACTCATAAATTCAGTGCGTAATGAGCTACCGACTTGTTAACATTATATTTTGCAAACCTATTGTAAAACCAAGAATAAACCAATATTTAAGTATTTCGGAGCCTCATTTTCTAAGTCCTCGCCAAGAAGACCTGCGCATTCATTTGGTGACCCCGACGTGATCAACTTCGACTGGATTCAAAAGCGCCCAACGGTTGTCACGAAGTTCACATTAGCAAGAAACGGAACTATCCTTCAGGAACTCGCCAGCATCCAGCTGCAGCAACATTTCCGAGGGAAGTGCATTCATTCTTTCTCCATTTAATCATCCTTTCCACTTCAATTTGCGTAAATTAAATCATTTTATACATCTAATCTACCTACCAAATGGTAGGTCATCGTCAATTAAAATTATTTTTCTTATATTCTAGCTTAAATTCGCAATAAATCTTTATTTCTTTACAAGTAATACGCATTGTGTGGTGTTTTGAAATCATTTAATATAAACTAGATATTTGTGAACGAATAAACTCAATAAAAACGTTCATTTCAATAGATTGTCGGTTTCATCGGACCGTTAATTAAGCCTAATAACTTTTGTTTACATTATTTGAAATATATTATGTTACTAAAACTTAATATTTAGGTTCCACCTACACTTACTTCTTTGTAACATTGTTTAACATTCTATTTTAATATAATTACAGTTAATTTTTGGCGGCCCTCTTCAGGGAGTGCCACTCAAATTAACTCGGGGCTAACTTCGAGCTTTAAACACAAGCAGACACGGTGTTTGTTCTGTGTGCAACGATCGGTGCTTCGCTAGCGGCCGGGAAACCGGTTTGTTATCACATCGCTCGGCGGTGACTCACGTATTGTATTCACTTATTTACTTTTTATTCTTTTCATTAGTTAGTTATTGCATTTGTGTTTTGAAATATTTGCACCGACAAAATGAGCGAACTTAAGGATTTAATTAAACAAAGGGGACATATTAAAGCTCGATTAACAATATTTGAAAAATATTTAACGCCTTTATTAGATTGTAAAGAAACTAGTGCAGTAAAATTGAATGAGTTGCGTTTGCGCTTAAGTAAGATACGCGATCTTTCGTGCCGCTTTGACGACATTCAATCCCAGATTGAAATGTTGGACGAAGATACCGTTAAACAAATGCAAGAACGTGAATCTACTGAAAATTTGTTTTTTCATTTATTAGCTGAGGCTCAATCTTTAGTAGAATTTTTCGAAATTACAAATAAATTGGAATCTTCATCCAACGCAACTCGTAAGGGCACTCATTTAAAATTACCTCCTTTAAAAATCTCTTCCTTTAACGGTGAGGCGAATAAATGGCTATCATTTAGAGATACATATTTATCGTTAATACATGAAAATGAAACAATTGATGATATAAACAAATTTCATTACCTTAAGACGTATTTAGAGGGTTCAGCTAGTGCTGTCATTAACTCCGTTACCGTATCGTCAGATAATTACATAATAGCATGGAACTTACTTTGCGAACGGTACGATAACAAGCGTCTTTTAATAAATGAACACATTAAGTGCTTATTCTCCATTGAATCGCTAAACAAAGAGTCTTATATTGGTATTCGCAATCTAATCGATACATTATCAAAAAATTTGAGCGCCTTGCGATCCTTGGGTGAACCAACTGATAAATGGGATACTATAATAATTTACATGGCATCTGCCAAGCTAGACAACACCACTTTCAGAAATTGGGAGGAACATAGAAGTGGTAAGGATTCGCCCACTCTAGAGGACTTCTACTCATTTCTTCGCGAACGAGCTGTTGTTTTAGAAACTATGAACGATAGTAAAATAAACAAAATTGAAAAACGTCACAGTTTACCCAACAGTAAATCATTTCTTAGTTCGTCTGTCGAACCAACTTCACCGTCTTCTCAGTGTCCTGTCTGTAAGGGAAGTCATAGGTTATATGAGTGTACTGCCTTCAAATCATTACCAGTTTCTGATAGGATATCCAAACTAGCACAACTAAAATTATGCCATAATTGTCTTCGCAAGGGCCATCAGTCGTATCAGTGTAAAATGGGCGGTTGCAGAATTTGCCGGCGAAAACATAATACATTAATACACAAACAAAGTTCTGTACAACACATGTCTAATAGTCAGGAGTCAACCGTCAACAAAGATGATCAGCAGTCACATAGTCCTGTTTCCATCCTCGAGGTGCCAAGTGGCTCGAATTCGATTTCCATGGCTGCCACCTGTAGTAACAAAGCACTTCTTTCTACTGCTTTAGTTAAAGTGATGAATAATGGCAAAACTTTTACCCTTAGAGCTTTACTTGATTGCGGTAGCCAATCTTCCTTCATCACCGAACGGGCTCAAAGAGAAATAGGCTTGCAAAAATATACTTGCGACTATCACTGTGTGTCGGGTATAGGCAGCAGTGTGTTGACGGTTACAGAACATTGTTACTTAGATATTAGTTCACAAAATAATTCATATAATTGTCGCGTTAAATGTTTTATTCTACCTCGTATTACCGACCGACTGCCTCATGTTGCCGTGCGTATACAAGACTTAGACATTCCACAAAACGTCCAACTTGCTGACTCAAGATTTTATGAACCTTCCCATATTGATCTACTATTAGGAGCTGACATTTTCTGGGACCTCGTGGGACCAGGCAGGATCAATTTAGGACCACAAAGGCCTATCCTGCAGGAAACTCACCTTGGATGGATTGTAGCGGGCCCCACTTTGATCTATAATAACAGTAACAAATACTCAAAATCACATTGTTATTTATCCTTAGATATAAATCAGCAGCTTTGTAGGTTTTGGGAACTCGAAGAAGTACCTCGTACTATTGTAACTAGCACTAACGATTATTGCGAAAATCTGTTTACTAGTACCACTTACCGGGATGGCGAAGGTAGATTTTGTGTTCAAATTCCCCTGAAAGAATCCCCTCAAAGCTTAGGTGATTCTTATAATATAGCTGAAAAAAGGTTGTATCAATTAGAAAGAAAATTTAAAAACAACCCATCGCTCAAAAAAGGTTATTATCAATTTTTTCATGAATATGAATGTCTAGGTCATATGACTGAAATTTCTCGACCTGCGTTTGGGTGTTATTTGCCACATCATGCCGTCATTCGAGAATCTAGTGAGACCACGAAACTTCGTGTCGTCTTCGACGCTTCTTCAAAGACTACTACTGGGGTTTCATTCAATGACATTCAATATGTCGGGCCCGTAGTCCAAGACGACATATTTTCAATTCTTGTACGGTATAGGCAACATCGATTCGTAGTTTCAGCAGATGTGGAGAAGATGTACCGCCAAATATTTATAGATCCAAAGCAACGGCATTTGCACTTAATTTTATGGCGCGATGAACCTTCTGATCCAATTAAAATATACCAATTAAATACCGTTACCTATGGGACAGCTTCAGCGCCATATCTCAGCACTAGATGTTTAATTCAGCTTTCGAATGAATGTCATGACAACAAGTTAGCAGAGATCATCAAAAACGACTTCTACGTCGATGATTTTCTTTCAGGTGCGGAAACCGAGAATGATTTGCGGGAGCTAATCGGCTCTGTTACTTCTATTCTAAGTTCTGCTTGTCTTCCATTACGTAAATGGCGTACTAACTTACCATCAGTCTTGCAGGATGAATCTTGTATCTTGCAACCCAAGACTTTGGACCACATGTCCTATTCAACCATTTTAGGTCTCAATTGGGATCCGTCTAAGGATGTACTGCAATTTTTGGCCAACGTAGATCTAAATCAAACAGCTACTAAAAGAAGTATTCTGTCCAACTCAGCAAAGCTCTTTGATCCACTAGGATTACTTAGCCCATGTACTATTATTCCTAAAGTTATCTTGCAGCAGCTATGGTTGTCAAAGATAGACTGGGATGATCCAGTGGATAGCACTATACTAAAGCAATGGACAGGCTTCGTATCAAACTTAAATTCTATATCCAATTTTACTATACCACGATGTGCCCTAATACCAAGGGCAATTAAAATTGAACTTCATGCGTTTTCAGACGCATCACAGTTAGCTTATGCATCTGCTGTTTACCTCAGATCAGTGAATGATGCAGAACAAGTTTTAATTAGGCTACTCTGTGCTAAAACCAAGGTTTCTCCAGTAAAGACTACAACCATACCTCGACTAGAGCTTTGCGGTGCGCTATTGTCAGCTCGTCTCACTGCAAAGGTACTGAAAGCGCTTCGATGCAATATTGTAGCTAATTACTATTGGACCGACTCAACAATTGTATTGCGTTGGCTATCTCATGAGCCTCGTGATTTAAAACCCTTTGTCGCTAACCGAATTGGTGAAATTCACGAACTGACAGCTAAGGGTATTTGGAGACACGTTTCAGGAGACATAAATCCAGCTGATCTAGCATCTCGAGGCGTCTCTCCCAAATCTATTCAGTCAGCCACCTTGTGGTGGAGTGGTCCCTCTTTTCTTGTTGAAGAGCCCCATTCTTGGCCTCGAAACATAGGAACACACAATTTTGATGACTTACCTGAAATAAAAAGCTCTAAAATTAAACCTATTTTTACTACAATGCATGTTACCACTACCTTTAAACCCATGGACATCATTAAATTTGATAGATTCTCAAGATTTTTGCGTTTACAGAGATCCTTAGCTTACGCTATCCGATTTGTTTATAATTTACAAAATAAAAAAAATAGATTATCTGGTCCTTTAAGTGTTGATGAATTAAATAAATCTTTAATATTTTTAATAAAACAACATCAAAATGAATGTTTCTCTGATGAACTCAAGGTCTTGAGAGGAAATCAAACCTTATCATCTAAATCACGAGTTTTGTCTTTGAGTCCATTCATCAATGAAGAAGGTATTCTCTGTGTTGGAGGAAGATTGCAGAATTCTAAAGATGGTTCTTTAAAGATGGTTCATACAAAAAAAAACATCAATTTTTATTAGATAGTTCACATATATTTACTAAATTATTATTCACATATTTTCATTTAAAACTTTTACATTGCGGTCCTCAGTTTTTAATTAGTGAGCTAAGAAATCAATTCTGGCCTATGAGAGGTAGACTATTAGCAAGAACTACAGTTAATAATTGCAAAATATGTAGAATTATGAAAGCTAAATGTCAAAACCCTATAATGGGAAACTTACCTTCCAGTAGAGTAACTCCCGAACATCCATTTCATGTTAGTGGTGTTGACTTTGGTGGTCCATTTTACATCACTGATCGCAAGGGTCGTGGGTGCCGAATTACAAAATGCTATATGTGTTTATTTATTTGCTTTGCTACAAAAGCTATACATCTAGAAGTAGTCAGTGATATGACCACGGATTGTTTTATTTTATGTTTGCGTCGCTTTATAGCTCGTAGAGGTAAACCTTTGGCATTGTACTGCGATAACGGTACCAATTTTGTCGGTGCAAATAATGAAATCAACAATCCTTTGCGAAATAGTGAAAACATAACGGTTTTTGCCGGCGAGGAAGGCATAAAATTTCATTTTTCACCTGCTTATTCTCCACACTTTGGGGGCTTATGGGAAGCAGGTATTAAATCCGCAAAACACCACATAACACGTATATTACGCGATAGACATTTTACGTTCGAGGAGTTATCAACTTTATTTTCACAAATTGAAGCGATCCTTAACTCCAGGCCTCTAACAGCTCTGTCATCTGATCCCAATGACCTAGATCCCTTGACTCCTGCGCACTTTCTGATCGGTAAATCGCTTACATCACTACCTTCGGAAAATTTGATAGATGTAAATCCTCACCGTCTTGACCGATACAAACTCCTTGAAAGCATGCGACAACACTTTTGGAATCGATGGCGACATGAATATCTATGTGAACTGCAACAGAGGTCAAAATGGAGAATCCAGCAGGGCAAACTTCATGTAGGCGATTTGGTCATCATAAAGGAAGCAAACACTCCACCTCTAAAATGGCGAATGGGACGCATCCAGAAACTTTATCCTGGATCTGATAAAATTGCCAGAGTTGCTGACGTCTTCACTTCCAAGGGCATCATTCGCAGAGCTGTACACAACCTCTGTTCGTTAGAAGACTCTACAGTTTCTCCTCGAAACTCCAAGGATTTCGAGAGGGGGGAAGATGTTTAGGACCAACGCCTGCTCAAATAAGTTCAGCAATGTGTTGTCAGCGCGCGTGTAAAATCTTGACTCTTCGATACAGACTCATAAATTCAGTGCGTAATGAGCTACCGACTTGTTAACATTATATTTTGCAAACCTATTGTAAAACCAAGAATAAACCAATATTTAAGTATTTCGGAGCCTCATTTTCTAAGTCCTCGCCAAGAAGACCTGCGCATTCATCTTGCAATTCGTCAGCTTTTCCTTTATTATTTACAAAACTACAGTGACGCTCTGCACGCGATGTTCAATTTTATACTAAAATTTAAAAAAAAATCATTCATTCTCTTACTCTTATCCCAATTACTTGGGGTCGATACAATATGTACTCTTTTTTCATAGTACATATTGTAAAAGTTATTGGCAATAGTTTTATGATTGGCCGCCTGTCAGACGTCAACCCTCCTTGGGAATGCAATTATTGACCAGGACTTTATAAGGCTCTTAGTTGTCTTTTACGATATCCACGAGCAAAGTAAGGGTTGATAGTATGCATAGCCGCTACCACATAGCTAAAAAAAATTATTTTCGACATAAAAAAAAAACACTAATTAACAGAACTGGTTAAGACATCCAAGGACCCAAGCTTGATGGGCTTACTAACAGATAATCCAAGATTTTGTCGTCTACCTTCAACCTCCATCAGCAGAGTAACTCAATGATAGCATCATAAATGGTTGTTTCTAATATTAAATCACATATGTTTGAAAGTAAAATACCCATTGTGTACCTAGAATTCCTACGGCAGCTTATAAAAAGAACTGATGAACTTGAAATGGCTGAACAAATATTCATAAATTGTAGCTAAGATTCGTCTCGATCCCATCAAATTTCAAACAAAAAACAACCGCATTATAATCGATCTATTTGTTTAGGAACTACAATGATACAGACAGTTACACAGACACACACAGGAACGTCAAATTTATAGCACCTCTTTTTTGCGTCGGAGTTTAAGAAACCGAAATTACTGTTTTGTGTTAATACAAAAAATTACGGTACCGAATATTAAAAATATTTTTTATTGCGTTTAGCATTTAACATGGCTCTGTAAGAATCGTTTTTGAACTGAAAAAGAAATTATCATAGTTATTTACCATGTTTATTTATCAACAACATAGCGGTGGGTTCACGGTGTAGGTTTAATATTAGTCAAGGTCCCTTACATACTCGAAGTCATCGTAAAAACGGAAAAATGGAGCATCAGCCAACTTGTTCACCAAGCGTAGTAATTATGTCCAAGAGTCAATAGGCTTATGAATAAACCGATCGAAAAGCTTATGCCTATTCAGTGTAAAATTTAAAAGTTTAAAAATCATATACCTTGTATATTATATAATACAGGCATATTTCAATAAAAATATGTATTGTTTAATCTTAAATCATAATACAATTATAACACAGCAATGCCTAGTAAGCAAAAATTCCTTACCCAATCATGTAGCCCTATTTTGCGCAATAACCAAAATTGGTTTCATTAACATTGGGAACATGCCGTTCTAACCGTTTTCAATTGGCTGGTGATTGCGTTAAATCATTAGGCGTCAGGTATTTTGTACGTATGTTGAGCGTTGCCCTGATTAGTTTTGTGTGCAAATGGAAGTGTTTTCAGACAACTTTTTTTAACGTCTATATGATATATTTCATTTTTTTTGTAGTTATACTTCTTTTAGCGCGTTAGGGAAAAATTATGAGAGTAAATTTTTACGATGCACGCGCACACTGTCACGAAAAACCGACACCCTGAAGTTAGTTAGTTAGTTATAGTCAACATTTTCGTTTTTTTGTGATATTTAAATAAACTTTATTTAACTAGATAATGCGCTATAATAAAACTTTCAATATATTAAATTCCTTTTTTTCTATTGTTAGTGTCGTTTTTTCTACAAACGTAGAATAAGGCGAAAGATAAATTTTTTGAAAAGATTTTTATCTTCTTACGCCAAAGAAGTATAACTTTTAATGCTTGTACATAAGTACACACACACACTTTTTTAATTTTTAAAAGGCATCCGCACAAACGTAGAAAACCTTGCCTCATCAAGGACTTTAGAAACGAATATTTAATGAATGCTAATAACACGCAAGAGTCAGAACATTTCTATGCGTAATTTATAAAAATGTTGTTCTGAGTATTCCCTTTTTGAATAAGCTATGACCTAGTCGCACTCCATCTAATCTATTCGGGTCTACGGAACAGTGGCAGCGTGTGGACCCATATCCTATGTCTCCCATCGCCGGTTGAGCGGGCCACCGATGGCGATGTCTCGACGCCGTTAACTTACCCAGTTGGAGGTAATATTTTTGAGTAGCAATCTCTGACGACGCCTTATCAATGAAGCGCTTAGCGTCGCCCTTATCGGGCTTCTGAGTTAACCGTAAAATTTATATATAATCAAGTGATTACGTGTTGTTCTAATTTCAATTTTTTATACTATTTGAAATAAAACTACTTTTACAAATTCTATTGCGTTCGTATTTGATTTTTAATTGCCCGACGTTTCGACCATTTTACAGTGATCATTGGGGACTAAGGTGTTTTACGTCCAAAAGTGTTTTTATTCTATTGAAATTCGTTATTTATTCTATTGAAATTATTATACAAGTGATTTAAAAAGTTACTTAAGCCAATAATAGGTAAGATCAACTTCTAAGTATTCTGTCGAGACTACGGGGACGAGAAACAATATATATTAAGGTTTATGCCTTATAATTTGCCATTGAAAAATGCATGTTAACAGCATAAAAATAATTTATCTTATCATCAGCTGTATATATCCTAGTAGTTAATAAACTAAATTAATGTACGAGTGTCTAAATATCCAGAATTTTCTAAAAAAAGCTGAATATTTCGTTTGCTTGAAAATCTTAATTTTAATATGAGTAACTACCATTCCTATATGTTTGCATTAGATAGCCTGATTATTTAGAAATGTTATAAGACTTAACTATGAGAACATTAGGAAGGAAAATACGATATATTTCATACGTGATGACGGAGAAAATTGGTATATAATTAGCTAAACTTTTCTTTCCTGTGAATATCTTAAAAGAGGCTTAAAATTTGGATGACTGTAAAATAAGTAAAATTCAAAAAATAACTGAATAACAATCTGTCACAGCTGATTTGGTATAGAAATTCAATTAATGTTTTATCTTACCGTTACCTGTTGAGGATATCTATGTCCAATAGTGAATGTATATGACCATGCAAAGAAGATGAAACAAGAACGCCATAAAGTGCAGTTAAACAGAAAATAAAACAATGTGACATTGGCGCCAGTGATATATCGACTAACAACGCTAATAGGCTATTGAGTCTATACGAAAAACGTTAACAACTAATTGTGATGGCTCCACATACAGGCTGGTAGTTAAGTTACCACCCTAACGTGTCAAGTATCGAGTTCAATTTTTATGCAGGATATTATGTTGTGCGACTCATAAATTGTTGTTTTGAGGCTGTCTGTTAATTGTGTTTATAAAGTAACCCGCAATAAAAGGATTAGTTCCTTAGTGCATGGTGTTATCTTTTTCCCAAAGCTAAGAACTCGGTACTATTACTGAAGTTGAGAACTCCGTGACCCGCTAAAATGGCAATAGAGATGTATAGTATATTTGTAGCAGACGATGGGATTGCACGCTATTCTCTTCTGCATAGCGCGATTAGGATCATCATGTGTTCATCATCATCATTTCAGCACATATACGTCCCACTGTTGGGCTCAAGCCTCCTCTACAACGGGGGGGAAATTGACCTACTATACCACGCAGTCAGACGTGTTGGTATAGGGCTTAGTTTCAAGCTTTCCCTCTCTTGCATAGATGTTGCGTGCTGATTTACTAGTGGTAAGACCACGCTGTTGACAGATTTCTGTCAACAGCCGCGGGCAGGTCCGTCCGAGATAGTACCACACTCTCGCAGAAGATCAACGTCTGAGCAATGGCAATGTGCTGTTGTGCTTCGTTTGGTGAGCGAGAGAGCCGGAAGCCCAACTGGGTTAGTTCGGGGTTTTGGGTGGTATGGGTGGTAATAAGTTGCTACAGAAAGCAATAAAAAATATGTGATGCGTGATGTGCGTTTTATATCCCTTTATCGTCTCATACGATTACCCACGGCTGGTGGTGAATACTCTTACTCCATCACCACACGGAAAACGCGTGGAATGTTACCAGAATATAACCTGTCCCCAAAAAAAAAAGATGGTTGTTATCTTTTTAACCAAAAGAGAAAAGAACTATTATATTGTACTTTGCGATTTACACCAGTCTCGATCTATACCTGAGTACTCAGGCAGTTATATTTTCCTTCATTTAAGCCAGTCCCTAAGGGAACTATTATGATAGAGAGTATAATCTTATAGCTTAAGCGTCATGAATAAAATATGATGATATCTTTATTCGCAGCCCGGGTCTATGGAGGGCATAGATCACCTTCCAAAATAAGTGGGGTCCATTTCAGTCCATTATGGTTGCCGAGTATCTGTTAAGAGATAATGTACATGTATACGGATATATAAATATACTAGCGCATATTATTTTATTGCAGTAATAAAAAAAAATTTAATGAAATATTCCTATGAAATATTTTAAAAGTAGATTCTTTTAATCTACTGTTATCTAATCATAATAACGCTAATTACCTTTATAGGATACTGTGTGGTAGCGGCTACGAATACTATACCCTTACTATGCTCGTTAGATGTCGCAAAAGATGACTAAGAGCTTTATATTGACCTAGGCCAACTGCAACTGACGTCCTTTGGTCAACAATTACATTCTCAAGGTGGGTTAATGTCAGGCAGGCGGCCGGTAATAAAGCTATTGCTAATAACTTTTATAATAGGAAAAGCAGTATGTACACTGCGTCAACCTCCAGTAATTAGGCAAAGAGTAGGAGAATGATGATGACTTATAATCTTTATGGGAAGGTTTCCATGTCATGTATATATATCGTATATATTTACTATAATTATTACAATTTTCATGAATATGTGGTAAACAATCAGTGGTTTGAAAACTACGTTAAAATTGTCGGTCTCGACTTTTATGCCGGTTGATATTTTGAATCTATGGTATAGCCTCTAAATTGATACTGACAGATACTTTCAAATATGTTCATATCAGTGAAATTCTATAACCATCATCCTGCTCCTGAAGTATTTAGATTCGATGCAATATATACTCTTCCATCGTACATTCTGCAGACCGGCCGTCTGCCTTATGACGTCAGACCCTCATTGATTTAGTTTGTACTAGCTTCTGCCCGTGCCTGTTACTTTTCTAAAGTTTTTCATCCCCTATTTTTATTCTACCCCTTAAGGTTAATTTTTTTACGAAATCTTTAAATAATTTTCAAGTTTCTGGCTTTAAAAATGACCCTAATTCCTTACAACTTTTCATTCTCTTTATAACCCTTTTTTGCATTAAAAAGTGGCCTATGTCTTTTATCAGGCTTTAGACTATCTGTGTACCAAATTTCATTTAGATCGGTTCAGTAGTTTTGGCGTGAAAGAGCGACAGACAGACAGAGCTACTTTCACATTTATAATATTAGTAAGGATTAGTATTCTATTTTGTTCTATTTAGTTAGTTTTGTCAAACGTTCTATTTTTGTATGTCATATTGGTATTACGGTATTTTATTTGGTTCGTAGTTATATTTTGTATAGCTATAATTTTTTATATGTTTTTACTACTGTATTTATATTATTGAAGTATTTCTAATATATATATCTTTAAGTTGAAAATCTTAGAAGAAAATAATGTATATAATATATTTTTTATTTTATAATTTTCATCTGCAAAGAGATTATTAGGTGTTACACATCCACGTTAACATGGCAATTACGATTGGATTCAAAAATTACACATAAAATCCATAATAACTGACAAAATTACATTAGTGGGCGTCATAACTTTTATTCAAATTCTTTAACTCTGATCTGCCCACATGGTAACTGGAACATGGAATAATAATATCGTACCACTCACTCTCATCTATCAACATGCACCAACAACCGGTAAAACTCAAGGAAAATAGTCCGTATTTACTGTCAGCTGATTACAAGGCTTCAGCCATTAACCTGCTATCACGTATCTTTTAAAGTCATATAGTCGAATGACGCCGGTCGTGTAGATGAAAACTAGATAAAAGTTAGTTCTTCTTTCCATTCTCTTAACCATCTGATGGTATCTTACTCTATTATTTTTAGCGCTATGGATGCAGTTTTGTTGCTGTCAAAGTTCAACGATGTCCTCTTCTATTGTAACTACATAATATGCATGTACTATTTTTGGAATATCTGCAAATCAAACGTTTAAAATCCTTCTTTTTTTTATATAGCTTTTAATTAATAGCTATGTAATTTAATTACATATATAATATTATAGATTTTATTTTTATTAAAATAAATGCCTAAATTGTTCCTTATAAAATCAGCTATTTGACAATGAAAGTCATGTCAAATTTGGTACCGCTGTTTCCGACATAACCCGTAACAAACAGATAGATTTTAATTTAAAACTTTTTTATATATAATAAATATAATATAATGTAAATTTTAGAGCCACTATATATAGATATAGTGGCTCTAAAATTTACTTTAGTAATCTAATTCTAAATTATAATGAAAACATTATAAGTTTAGACATTAAAACTTTAAAAAAATGCCGTGTATGTTTTCTAAAACAACAATTTTGACTTTTCAACTTCTCAAATTATTTAACCATTAACAAGTTTCTGTACTTCATTTTAATTCTTTTATATATTCCTCTTTAATCATTCAGCATAAAATAGGGAAAGGAAAATTTCATAATTCACTAAACTTGAATGAATAATTTACTGACTGAAAATTCTAAGCGAGACTCTAAAGCTTCAATTAGAATTAATAAGATAATTGACTGGATCCAATTCTCAGAAACAGAAATAATTATATTCTTGACTTTGGGATCAAATATATATATATTTATATTCCACGTATCTTTATTTCAATATGTGTACCATAATTTGCGTGTTCTTTTAAACAAATTTAGTATACGAAGAAGTTAACATTCGGTGTATTCTTATTTCCATGGAGGAGTGAAGAAACATTAAATATATGTTATGTCTTACAAATATAGGTTTAAAATTAAAACAAATATAAATAATTAATTTTCTTTTATTGAGTTTATGCATTATTTATATTAATTGATATTTGTTAATGTGTAGAAATATAAGGAACATTATATATTATACATAAATGTTATCATTCCTACTCTTATCCCAATTACTTGGGGTCGACACAATATGTACTCCTCTTTCATAGTACATAGTTGTAAAAGTTACTGGCAATAGTTTTATGACCGGCCGCCTGCCAGACGTCACCCTCCTTAGGAATGTAATTGTTGCAAACCAGCATCAGATGGAGTTAGTCTCTGTCGTTATAAGGCACCTAGTCGCCTTTTACGACATCCACGAGCATAGCAAGGGTTGGTAGTATTCGTAACCGCTACCACATAGTGATATATATTATCTACATTATATATAGTATTATATTATTTAAAAAACATACGTTGAGATTAATTAGCAAAATCAGATAGATTTTGCGGTGCGGTTGTGGTCGGTGCGGTTGTGGTCAAAGACTTTACACTGAGTAGATATTGCGGTTAACCACCAAGAGAAGCCATTCATCAAGAAGTTGATATTGTTGTAATAGCATGGAAAGGTTTGTATATAATTTATTAAATTCAGGTCGAACTTCTATCACCACTGTGCTAGATTTAATTATTATCATAAGGCTAAACAATTCTTTTTTTTTACGTGTAGGTATAAATTCTATTCTAAAATTATTCAGAATTGGTCTGATATAAAAATATCTGTGCCAAAAGCTCTTTATCGCAAAAATGTCATTAGCTATTCAGAAAATAATATTACCGTTGCGTACCGTTTATTATCATTGCTAAAATCAAAAATGTAGAAAAAAATATAGAATTGAATTACCTGGCTAATACAAATTTAATGATTATCAATCTAATCTATTCGTGTGGTGATCGTAAGAAACGGCGAAGGGATATAAAACGCATATAACATCTATTTAAGAGATTGAAAACTCGAAACAAAACCCTAAACCAACACGTCTGACCAGGTGGTATACCCGACTAGAAATTTTTTCGTCTTCCTTAGCAGGACCTGACCGGGCATGCCCGATCTGGACCAGATAAGGTATGTATCTCAGAAGATATATCTGGACCCGATCAGGAAAACCTTATCGGGTCCAGATCAGGCATTCCTGATCGGGTCCAGATCAGGCGTTCCTGATTGGGTCCGGATGAAATTTTACTGATCGGAACCAAATCAATCATCTGCGTTATATATCTTGCCTGATCCAAAACGAGTATGCCCAGTCCGGTCCTTTTAAAAAACATGCATATCTTAAAGAACATGTTTAATAGGTAAAAATACAAATTAATATATGACGTAGGCACCGAATGCAGTGCTATATTATTATCATAGAGAGTCCCAGTGAGTCGTTCCGATTATGGCGCAACCACCAGATACTAACGAATGCAACTGTCGCCTGATTTTCTCATTCATGACCTGATCGATCTGTTTTAATCTGATTCGATAACAACTAATTTAATATTAGGCCATGTTATTACGCTTCGGAGAATCTTATCACCGCGATTTAAATAATGACGTCATTTTACTAACGCCATCTATTTATTATGACCCAAAACATTAAATGTTAGAATGGTTGTTACAATATAATATTTCTATCTATCTATGTTTTCAAATGTTAGGTACATTTATATATATAGGTATATTATTTATTTTTGTTTTTTACTTTAAATATAAATTATTTTTATATTATTAATTAAACATTTATTTAAACTTACACCTACTTAATACATTTCTAAATATAATATAAAAAAATAATATATTTAAAAATATAAAAAGCGTGTTGACCCACCGGCAGCGAATACAGGGACCAAGCCGCCGGTGGTTAGGGCTCCAAAGAGAGGAACTTTCTCACGATGCGTGCCGTGTCGAGCAACACCGCTTTCTGCATCAGACCCCCAATCCAACTACCTAACGCGAGCCTCTTAAGGTGTTGAGCGAGGCTCTTGGCAATTAGACCATTGGTCGAAATGACTATCGGTACAACGATTGCCGTGTCTACATCCCACATGTCGACAATCTCGTGAGCTAAGTCTTGATATTTTATTTGTTTATCTTTCTCAGCTTTCACGAGATTCCCGTCATGAGGAACAGTAACATCGACAATCATTGCACGGCGCTGTAGCCGATCTATCACCACGATGTCTGGTTTATTAGCCACAATGGTTCTATCAGTGATAATAGATCGGTCCCAGTACAATGTGGCACGACCATTTTCGAGAACTGGCTGAGGTATATACCTGTAGTACGGCACTTCTGTGCTTACAAGTCTATATAACAAAGCAAGTTGCTGATGGATGATCCTGGCTACTTGGTTGTGTCTATGCAAGTACTCGCCTTTAGCAAGACGTGAACAACCGGAAACGATATGCCTGAGGGACTCGCCTGGTAGGTGACACGCCCGACAAATATCAGCCGTGCCATCCCTCAAGATATATTTCCGGTAGTTATTCGTCTTGATAACTTCGTCAGCAATTGCACAGACAAAACCTTCGGTTTCTCCAAAGAGATTACCGAATTGTAACCAGGTCACAGAGGCTGAGAAATCTACTTCCGAGGCATTTAGGGCCCCGTAGAACCTGCCATGCAGCTCCTTGCTCTGCCATATACTCTCGCGATCTTTGGTGCTTAGTACTGCAGGTTTATGCCAGTTCTCTTTAGCCAACCCAAGCGGGGTGAGCCCGTTATCCACTGCTACCACATCAAGATGCATACCACTCGTCATCTTGAGGAAATAATCCCTGAGGTTGTATATTTCGCGATTATGGAGGGTTTTAGCATTTAGAAAGCCTCGACCCCCACATTTTCGCGGAATATACAACCTCATTACTGATGAACGAGGATGATGCATCCTATGTGATGTCAATAGAGTACGAACTTTCCTGTCCAAGGCGTCCAATTCGGTTTGAGTCCACTTGAGTATGCCAAAGGAGTACATTAGAATCGGCATGACCCATGCGTTGTAGGCACGCACCTTATTGCCGCCCGATAAAAGACTATTTAAAACCTTCTTCAGGCGGCCAAAGAGACGTTCCCGCAACGTTTGTTTCATGTCCGATTCATTAATGTTCAAAGCCTGTGACATACCCAAGTATTTATAGGTATCAGTTACTTGAAGTGGTCTAAATTGTAGAGTATTGAAGAGTTGACCTCTATCAACCTCCACTATCCCACCATGCTTTACATGCATGACAGCACATTTATCTACACCAAACTCCATTTTGATAGAACTACTAAAAGTTTCAGTGACTTTTAGTAATTTCACCAATTGTGGGTTATTTGGTGCAAACAATTTCAGGTCATCCATGTAAAGCAGGTGAGATATTATTTGACCACCTCTTCGTAACCTGCAGCCTAACCCTGAATATTCTAGTAAGATACTAAGAGGATTCAGTGCTAGGCAGAACTAAAGAGGACTCAAACTGTCACCCTGAAATATGCCCCGCCTGATGTATATCGGTTCGCTACTCCCTAGATTCAGTCGGTGCATTGGATATTTCAGAAACGTTTTCCATTGCCCCATACAAGACTTCAAGAAAGTGCATAGAAGTGAATTAATTTTGTACAACTCCAGCACTCTCAAGAGCCACGTATGCGGCACGGAGTCAAACGCTTTCCTGTAATCTATCCAACATACCGACAGATCTTTTCGGTTGCGACGAACTTGTTGACTAATAGCCGTGTCTATTAGGAGGAGCTCCTTAGTACCACGTCCCCCATTCCTACATCCATTCTGAGAGATAGACATAACCGAATTTAATTGAACATGTTTAGCAATTTTGTTACTCAGAATAGATGTAAGAAGCTTATAGACCGATGGCAAACACGTTATCGGTCTATAGTTACATGGTTCAGTGGTACTACCTGTTTTATGGAGCAGGTGAGTAATGCCAGTCGTCATGAATTCCGGCAACGTCCCAGACACTAAAGCCGATTGAAAGTGAGATGCCAAACGAGCATGAGCACTGTGTAACCATTTTAACCAGAAGTTGTGCAGTCCATCCGGTCCTGGTGATTTCCAATTAGATAAGGAACGGACTGCACAGGTTACATCATCTTTGTCTATTAAAACATTTTCCATTTGTGGAATATTCTCACATGCTCGTTTGACATCCCCCATCCAATCGCCCTCGGAGTGAACGACAGGCACCGACCAAATACTGCGCCAAAATGTATTAGTGACTTCAGCATCAGGTAGCCGCTCATTATCCACAATTAGGCAGGGACGTTCCCAGTTTCTGTAAACTGACTTCTGGTCACTTTCAAACATGCGATTCACAGAATAACGATTCATACGTTTTTTATATCTGCGAATTCGACTTGCCCAAGCATAGACTTTCTGCTTCAGAAAGTCAATGCGCTCCGTGACACGAGCGTTATATTCATCGGGTTTGATGTCAGTTCCCAAGAAGGCCCGTCTCACGTAGCGCATCACCTTCGGTCGAGTATTGCCCGCTCTGAAGCAGATAAGCTTTCCAATGAGCACCCTCGCCTCACAGATACGACATTCAATCCTGCACTGCCAAGCGGGTTTGGCTTTTTTTTGTTGTATAGTAGATTCATTTTCTAAAAATTTTAGTCCTGCTATACGACATGCTGCAACGGCCACACAGTACAGGATTGAATGTGTATCACTAATACTATCACTAGTATGTAAATAACTAGTTAAAAGTGAGTCAAGGGTACCCACCAGACGCCTGTTTTTTCTATGCATGGGCAATCGTGGCAAGCGTGGCCTAATATTATGAGGTATGAATCTATATTCGCGAATCGCACATTCTAAAGCATTTCTTACCTCCTCATTGTACTGGGTGTCCATAGAAACAGTCGCGTCCTCACCTTCCGCATATGGTGGAGGAACGGATTGTGTAGTGTCAATCGTAGAAATTTCTGTAGAAATGGGAGTAACACGGCATGTTTGTATGGACACTAAGCGTAGCCGATCAAGTGTAGCAACATCCAACAGATGACAGCGCTGGATGGCTCGCACCTGATCCGACAGTCGTTGAGCTGTAACGTTGATAGTTGGTTCGAGGTTCTGAAACAGAAGCAGCATACGATCACGGTACGCGGTGAGTTTGATTCCCCCCTCTGTTGCCTCGAAATATGCGCGCATGACGTTTTCATTAATGCTATGCGTCCATTTCATGCGCTGCACATTACCACCGGCAGCGGGGGCCCTGTGTGAGGTCGGTGGGCCTCTGGGTCCCAAGCAAATCGGTGGCCGGCCTCTCCCTCGTTTCGGCGCAGGTGTTGGTGTCGTCGGTGGGGAGAAATACTCGTCGCTGGAACTTGAGCTCGACGCCTCTGTCGTAACAGAAGCTGCTGGTACACTAGCCGTCGGTTGGGAAGCGGAGCTTTGCGACGAGCCCGGGGGTGGTGGTCGTGCTGCTTTAGTCTGTGACCTTGTCAACATTTCGCTAAAACAAATTTGTTCATGTTTTCTTTCTTCAGTTTAATTAAACATTATTATTATTATTATTAAATACATATGATTAATTAAAGATTTCAGATTAATCTCCTCTGATGCAAATACAATTTCGCCGTGGCATAAATATGACAATCATGTCACTTTGTTGAAATTTGATTGATATTTTTTTTGTGTTACGAAAACTGTTTCTGGTTCTGATATACTACAAGCCTTACTATATACTTGATGATATTTCACATCAGGCTATCCTTATTTGGTCCTGATCTGGTACTGATCCGGTATGCCTTACCATCACATACCTTGATGTTATTTCACATCAGGCTATCCTGATCAGGACCAGACCTGGTCCTGATAGGGTTTGCCGGATCCGGCATGCCTCATTCTGTCCTGATCCGGTATGCCTTACCATACTTGATAATATTACACATCAGGCTATCCTTATTTGGTCCTGACCTGGTCCTGATCCGGTATGCCTTACCATACTTAATGATATTTCACATCAGGCTATCCTTATTTGGTCCTGATCTGGTTTGCCGGATCCGGCATGCCTCATTCTATCCTGATCGGGTCCAGATACATGATCTGGTTGAACCATACTTTTTTTCTAGTCGGGTAGTAGGTAGACTTCCCTCTCGTTATGGAGAAGGCTCGAGCCTAACAGTTGGACATATATGAGCTGAGATGATGATGAGATGATGATTATCAAAATTCTTATTGGTCATGTCATAAATAGAAGATCTAGAGAATCAAATGTACAACTAACCGTATACTCTCATTATAAATACATAATAACTATTAATAAAGCAATCATAGTGAAATTTAAAACGTAGAAAATTTGTTATATTTTAATTGTATATTTGCTCGAGAAGACATCATTTCAACTGTTACATTCAGAAATAAAATTTGATGACTGAAATAATATGAAAGTGCTGTTACACCGCCTAAGGCTACCTATAAGTAAGAAATTCCTTTATCACATGTGGAAATTGCATATTACCAATCGTTTATCCGAATAAATGTTCACAAATTAGAATCGAAGACTGATAAGATGAGGCAATGATTAGAAATGTTACTGATCATAAGCGAATGTTTAAACGTCTTCCGTGTAGTATGAATATAGTACTCATACGGAATATATTTATATCTTCTATAACCAAACAACATTAAAAAAACAAATATTAAAATTACAAACATTAAGATTTGTTATTTATAACATATATTCTTTTCGTAAATTTAAATAAAAAGTTGTTTTTATGGAATAGGAAAAAAAATTGATTCTGTATCCTCGAGTAAGTATTTTTATATATTTTTTTTTAATGCTTGTGGTGGAAAACGAGTAAGCAGCACACCTGGTGATAAGTGTTACTGCCACCCATGACCTTATCAATACGAAGGGTACAGCTAGGCCACTGCCTACCAATGAAAATCCCTTTACCCATCCCGAAAGTAGAGCTGTCAGCTCTCTCACTCGTATGTATGTGTAAATTCAGTTAATTAAACAGTACATAACTATTTATCAATTGCAAATCCAAAGTTTTATAGTACTATATATACATATGTTATAACGCTTTTCAAGAACACATTTTCTTTCTGTATAATGTCACGATATTCACGGTTTGGCCTCCCATGAGACAAACAACCGCAGCGTATAGTTTTCAAATATTTGTTCAGTTACTCGGATCGATTACCCCTATGATTGCGACCCTCCGATGTGCTTTATTCGAGTGTGTATTTTAGCCATTGAATGAGAGAATGATTATCACCTAATTATTAAATATTTTTATAATTATGTTGGTTCTTTAATCACTAAAATCGAGTTTGGTCCTGAATCATCATTCTCCTATTCTTATCCCAATTGCTTGGGGGCGATACAATATGTACTCTTCTTTCATAGCACATATTGTAAAACTTATAAGCAATAGTTTTATGACCGGTTGCCTGCCAGACGTCAACCCTTCTTGGCAATGTAACTGTTGACCAAACGCCATCAGATGGA
The DNA here is from genome assembly GCA_905163515.2 of Lymantria monacha. Classification (NCBI taxonomy): domain Eukaryota; kingdom Metazoa; phylum Arthropoda; class Insecta; order Lepidoptera; family Erebidae; genus Lymantria; species Lymantria monacha. The sequence continues at coordinate 11,287,019 of LR991098.1, read as the reverse complement.
GTTGGCCCAGGTCATTATAAGGCTCTTAGTCGTCTTTTATGACATCCACGAGCAAATTAAGAGTTGGTAGTATTCGTAGCCGCTACCACACAGCTGGTCCTGAATACAGTACGTAAATTATTGCTCTCTTCGTCTGGTATTTGTAATCATAATTAACAATAAATAAATTCATATTTGTATATTATATATATATATATATATATATATATATATATATATATATATATATATATATATATATATATATATATATATATATATGTATATTATATATTAGATTAATATAACCTAACGCTTTCGCAACATATATATGTTCTTAGTATATACAATTCAAGGTGAATCTGACAATTTTATAGAAATATATGTAGACATGTAAACAACAATAAAACAGGTGATCTTACAGATTTTACACAACAATATTAGCTGCATCGCACTATAACTGAGTAAAAGGTGGTTTTTATAACCATTCTACCTTTAGGGATTATAAGTGGCTTATCAGTTATAAAGATAAAAAACCGGAGGTGTCAAGGGACACCCGGATGGAACGAAGTTCTATTTTAATTATATAATTTTTTTCTGCCTTAAGCGATTTTTATCGTTATATTTTAGCCAATTTGCAAAATATCTTTATAAATTATAGCCTATGTGTTATTCTGATGTGCAAGCTATATTACTATAAATTTCATCAAAATCCATTCAGTAGTTTTTACGTGAAAGAGCAACAAACATGTTCACATCCATACATTATTACAAACTTTCACGTTTATAATATTAATAATAGGATATACAATTCCACTAGACTACCAAAACTTTTCGGCCCCGAGCTCGAACGCGAGCCGGCCACGCGGCCCGGTCACGGGCGAAAATAATTTCGTTGCGCATTATTTTGATTTTGCTATATCTCTTAAGGTATTGATTTAATTTGCATGGTCTGAAGGAAAAAAAATATCTTCATGAAATGCTCAAGCCAACTAATGTATTTAAAATGATAAGGATTAATACAGTATTTGTGTAAATAGCTTTTCATTTATCGTTTTATAATAGAACATTTTTTAAAGTATTAAAATGGATATAGTATGTTATCCTTAAGAGATAGATATATACCGTCGCGGACTTTTTTGTAGGCCTTTTTAAGCTGTATAATACTGTAGTACTTTATTTTGATCTATTTCGTAGGGTTCAGCCAGCGTTTGCAATGTAAGCGCAAAATAATGTGTTTATTTACGACATCACATTAGAAACCTCTAAAATTATCAGTGTTTCTCTAGTACATTATGCATATATTATACATATAAACCTTCCTCTTGAATCACTCTATCTATAAAAAAAATCGTCGCGACACCACACTGTTCAATGCGAAATAGAAATGAAAATATCTGGCTTGCTTTCTATAAGAGAACCGACGAGCGACGCCGCACAGCTTACAATAGCTTACTATAGCAAAAAGTGTCGTGACAACTTTTCGTAAGAATTTTTTCCGTCTAGCCCCCTTTCACAACGCGCGATAAGGAACTTCGTTCCAAAAAATTCTGCAACAAGAATATAAATTTACAAAATATTAAATTGCTAAAACTAATTTGACGAACGTCTGAGAATAGATGAGAGTAAAAGTACACAAAGTTTTTATATAGAAGAATAGATATTAATTTAAATTCCAAGGATTCAAAAATTTTAACTAAGAGCTAATATTTTTTTTTATTTTTTATTGCGAATGGTGGCAAACGAGCACGCAGCACACCTGATGGTAAGTGTCACTGCCGCCCATGGACCTTTGCAATACCAAGGATATCACTAGGCCACTGCCTACCAATATAAACCTCAAACCCACCCAATTAAGCTTCCGGCTCTCTCATACTCGTAATAGAGCAATCTATATTACACATAACATTATTTGTTAGTTCGTATTAATTAATTATCATTCAAACAAGTAACATTAATGTTTAAATTACCTTAGTTGGTATTTCATATTTAGGCATCGTTGATGGGAATGGCCATAAGCTATGTATATCACTTAAAAGACACTGTTCTGTATTGATAAATAAATAAATACTTGATATCGATTTCAGCGCCACCTATTGGGTGCTACTACTTTTTTTTAGAGTCTAAAACTATCTTCGTATCATTGCTTTCCTAATGAAACCGGTTGGTCGATGATTTCAAAGTAAAATAACGTACATAGATAAACAATTTTCGTGCTTTATGTATATAGTGTAATATTGCACCGATGACGTAGTGATTAAAATACTGACCTACTGTGTCAGGTATAGTGGCTTTGATTCCCATGCAGGACAATATTTCACTCAATATACAAATTCTTTCTTGTCCTGAGTCTGGGTGTAATTTGTGTTCATTAATTATATATTTGTAATGTCCCTCGCAATACAAGAATTATTTCTTTAGTGCAAGGTGTGTCTAAAGAAAAAAACATTGAAAAGCGATTTTCTTTAAAACAACGTTAAAACGATTGCGCTAAGTCTCTTTATATTAGTTCTTGCTAACGTTCTGAATGCGTAAAAAGAAGGTTAACCCATTTGTAGTGATGTCAAGGCGACTCCCACGCGGGGCTTGCCCTTTGCTTGGTATTTAGGATGTTTTGTTATATATAAAACATATTTGCTGAAATATAGGGGGGGGTCGATATGACTTGATATTCAAAATATGTTATTCTATAAGTTGGCAAAGTAAGAATACATCACCACTTTTCTAATACGTATCTGTCATAATAGATGGTTATAGATGATTAAAAGAGCATTTGTGCAAGAAAAAAGTAACTCCAAATAAAACCATATATCAACCCATGACCAATTTTTTTATTATATGTTATTTCCCTACTATTGTGGAAGAGGTTGGAGTCCAGCAGTAGGATATTATGAACTAAGAAAGATAGCAAAATTAATACGATATATTTGTACCAGCTGGAATTTAAGATACAGAAATTCCATTAAAAGCATTAAAAAATGCCATTCTTCTTTATCATTACAACTTGATTAACAGTTATAAAGATTTTAATTCCACTATATCCACAAATTTTCCGTGCGGTGACGTTGTAAGTATACAATTCAACACCCCAAAATCTGACCCATGGGTGATCGTAAAAGACCTCTAAGGCATATAAAAAGAATATAACATCTATGCAAGAGAAGGGAATCTCGAAAAAAACCTTATACCAACACATCTGGCCAACGTGATATCGTAGGTCAATTTCCCTCCCATTTCGTAGGAGGTTCGAGCTCAAGAGTGGGATATATATGAGCTGAGATGATATTCACAAATAGATGGGCTGAAAAGCAGTACGTGATATTATTTTTTAGGAGGATTCCCATCCTCTTAGTAATCCCTCAGTAAATTTTTATGACGACAGGGCAGTAAAGATGACAGGGACAGGGACGATAGGGACAGGAGGTCAGGGTGAAGACATATTGTGCTATTATTATACCTATCATCACACCTCCAAACAATAAAGAAATTTACTTATGCATTAATATTAGTAAGATAGCTTGATGTGTGATTTTATTTCAAGTTTTTCTGTTTTTCAGTAATGTTGTCTGTTTTATGTACTTTAGTTTAGATGTACGACACCCGCGGGAATAAACGAGGTGGTGACATATTGTATTTTAACTGCATTATTACACGGTTGTGCTCTACATATGTTATCGTTTGAAAATACTTAAATAAGGAAAAAAATATCTTGATGTGTTCGATGCAAAGCCTTAATAACACTGTTTTTACATAAAGACTAGTTTTTGTCAGTGACTACATCTGCATAATAATCATGTGTGACGTCACCGTTAAATATTATTTTCAATATTTGTTTTGTAGGTTGTAAATTATCATAGTGAAATTCTTTACCTATGTGGTATATAATGTAACAGCACCCTTAGGGACGAATATAGACTCTTAAATGCTTATTTTCAAAATATTCTTGTTTAGTGACTCTTTTTAGTGATGTAGATATCACAAAAATAAGTCGCTTTTCAGTATTTATTTATACTAATATTTAATTAAAAAAGAGATGAATTAATAAAAATATTGCAATTTTGTCTCCACATTTGGGTATAAAAATTGTCAAATGCTAAAACACATGTATATTTAATTTTACTGAAACGCCGAGTTGGATTGAAGAAGATCTCTCTGTATGCTCAAACTACTGGATATATACGACAAAATACTTAGGCAGAACATTTATAAATGTCACTATGACATAATTTTATGTGATATATTACATTATGTTTCCCTAAAAAAGATCTGTATTCGTAATATTAAGCGGTCCATCTAACATTTAGACGACTTAGAAATAAAGGTGCAGGTGGGCATAGACATCAAGTATTCAGTGCTCGTCGACATTGATTAATGGTCGTAGAATCCCCGTAGAGCGTTCGCACAGGTATGCTACACAACATTATGAGTCATAATACGGGCAATTTGAAAGAATTACGGTCCATTTTGTACGTTTTGTATTTAGATAAATAGTTATATAATTATAATTTGATACGCTATATTTCAATCTTTTTCATTTCATCATTATCATCATCTCAGCTCATGTATGTCCCACTGTTAGGCACGAGACTCCTCCATAATGGGAGGGAAATTAACCTACTATACCACGCTGGTCAGACGTGTTGGTATAGGGTTTTGTTTTGAGTTTTCCGTCTCTTGCATAGATGTTATATGCGTTTTATATACCTTATCGTCATGTCTTATGATCACCCATGGATAAGATAGGTGGGTGAATTGTATTTTAACTCCGTCACCACGGACAACTTTTTCATTTAGGTAGTCAATATATAATAATTTTCGCACATTTTGCATTGAAATCTGGGTTGTGCGACACTGCAATATATCGACTTATACAAACAAACCAAAGGGCTGGATTTTACAGTATATTGTAAATTTTATTTGGAATATAGTCGTCAATAAGTCGACATTCATAGTTGGACGTATTCCTCCTTCCGAAAAGGCCACATTCTATGTGTCACCTGTATTCAACGGTTCCCTGCGACTTTGCTACGTCCACCCGGTGGAGGACTGTTCTCTATTGCTTAGTCCGATACATTATACATATGTATATACACTTCTGGAAACATTTATCACTAACAGTTATGGATTCGTAAAGCCATACAGTCTGACCATTGTCACTTCAGCGGACTAATTCTTCTTTTTATTTGGAATAACTTTAGTTAATTTAATTTAATCTTGGAAATATTTTCATTTTATTGACGTGAAACCATACTGAAGAAATTTATTTTAAAAAATAGTTTTATCTCTTATTGTAGTAGGATCAAGTTGCTGTGTAGTAGCGGCTAAGAATACTACCAACCCTTACTTTGCTCGTGGATATCGTAAAAGACGACTAAGAGACTTATAACGGCCTGGGCTAACTCCATCTGATGCCGTTTGGTCAACAATTACATTCCCAAGAAGAATTGACGTCTGGTAGGTGGCCGGTCATAAAACTATTGCCAATAACTTTAACCATATGTACTATGAAAGAAGACTACATATTGTATCGACCCCAAGTAATTGGGATAAGAGTAGGAGAATGATGATGGTAGTAGGATCAAAATATACCAGTTTTATTATCTATTACCTATTGGCATTTCCGCTAACTCAACTTATTACCTCTTTAGATAATAAACTCATTTCAAAATAATCTTAATCCTTATAACTTTTACGACTCCAGTAGTGTTTATTTAGTAAATTTATACATTATTCAAATAGCAAACGATTGGAGTGTAAGCACACTCTATCCTACTGTAAATGGCGGTAGTTACAGTAACGAGAAAACAATTCCCTACATCCCTAACCTAAGATATTTATCTTAATCCACTGCATCTTCACTCACATTTATCTCTTTATATCTATCTTTGTTACTCTTTATCTATCGTAGGAGTAAATGATAATTTGTCTCGCTCACAGTCCTATAAAACGGTCAAATGAAGGGGAAAACTTTTACCATTTTGCAGATTAAGGCTTAGCTTGCTCTGGTAAAAATGATGTTGTTTCTTCACGATATTATTAACATTTGCTGTATTTTAGTTAGCCAATATATTTGTATATTAAATTAGTACTATATAATAAATAGTACACCAGATTTATGTCAGTTAAAATAGTATCGCTTACTAGGTGGGTAGTTGTCTATGACTGTACCTTGGTACCAAGTATTGTGCAGTTAACAAAGTCAAAAAGTTAGGGATCTACTTGTTATTTTTTTAAAAGACCCTTCGCTAAGAAAATAATACTTGTATTGCGGCAGACTTCACGAACATACAATTAACGGACAGAAATTACACACAAACTTAGAACAATAATTTGTGGAGTGTATAACGAATTTTCCTGCATGTGAATAGAACATACACTACTTGGTAATGCCATATATATATATACCATGCATATATATATATATACAGGGTGTCCCAAAATTCAACGATAAGCTGGCACCAGCAGGTGGACCTATATATGACTACTCGAGAACAGAAAAGAAAAAAATTCTACCTTGATTTTTTTTTTCATTACGACAAAAAAACCAAAATCTTTAAAAATGGACACCCTTTATTATATTATTAAGTGCTATTGCTACAGTTTTACAAGTAATTCTGTGATTTTTTTTGTATTGGCAAGGTAAGTAGCACTACTATCGATCACAACCATTAAAAATTCCAGAATATCTATAGTTTTTACACAAAAATCAATCAAAACTATGTTTTTTTCATAAATTATGTAAGATTTTGACTTTCAGCTCACTTTCACTCATCATAGTGAAAAAAAAAAGTATGGACACTACTGTGGCAAATAGTATTAAAAATTGGCGCAACTAACTACAATTCTAAAATGGTATAACATTCAAGGCAAACTAGCCACAAAAATATACTTAGGTGTACTATTTCAAAATAACAACCATATTTCGAAAATTGTTAGTGTTGATAGTAATCACTTTTACTAAGTAGCCAAAATGTTTTTGTAGCAAGTTCCCAGAATTTGAATGAGACATGTGCGTAGTCCGTAGATCCACAGTCTGAATTATTTTATGGCGAAGCTCGTCCAAGGTTGCAATCGGTTTTGTGCAGACTCTGTCCTTTAGACAACCCCAATAGAAAAAGTCCAGGGGATTTAGATCGGGTGAACGGGGTGGCCACAAGATAGGACCAAGTCGCCCGATCCAACGCCCTGGGTACTCTTGGTCTAAGTACTCTCGCACAGGACGGGCATAGTGAGCTGGGCAACCATCGTTTTGAAACCACATGGTTTGTAAATCACTTAAGGGCACATCTTCTAATAATCCTGGCAACTCATTTTGTAAGAAGTTTAAATAACTATTGCCATCTATGTTTCCTTGTAACTCAAAGGGCCCTATCACTTTGCCATTTATTATGCCAGTCCATAGGTTAACCTTAAATTGGTATTGAGATTGTCTTCTCTCACCAGGTGCAGATTTTCATTGTTCCAGCTATGAAGATTGTGAAGATTTAAATATCCATCTTTCTTGCAGGTTGTTTCATCACGACGACGTGACGTTTTAAAATTCTATGTGCAGTACTTTTTGGGATTCCCGTTGCTGCTTGTACAGCACGTACAGAGGTAGTTGAATCGTTTTCTATTTCATTGAGAACTTCTTCATCGTGTTCCGATCTAGGTTTTCCAGCGTTTCGCCTGTCAGATGGTATACAACCCTCCGAAAAAGCTTGATACACGTTAATAAATACGCGATAATCCGGATACCTTTGAAGATTAGGGTACCTTGCTCGATATAATCTGCTAGCAGCGTTGGCATTGCATCGGCATTCTCCATAAATTAGGTGCATATTAGCGTATTCTAACGCTGTGTATGGTAGCGGCATGATGAATGCTAAACACTTGAAAATAAGGCAAAACTTCTTTAAAAAAAACACAAAATCACAGTCTAAAATAATGCCAAGTCAGGTCAATTTCCAGGTCACTTAATTCAATCCAAAAGTCGTCAGTACCAGAGCCACTTTAATTAAAACAGAACGGTGTGCAGTAAACAAAGAAGTAGAGCATACTGACTTGCTGTGCTGCTGAGGACATTAATTACTTCTCCACCTGCATTAATGTTACTAAACAATTAGCATCTATCTATCTCCCTCTAACGTATAATCTCTCTATCTCTGTCCAACTTATTTTATGGACTTATGGACTACGCACATGTCTCATTAAAATTCTGAGAACTTGCTACAAAAACATTTTGGCTACATAGTAAAAGTGATTACTATCAACACTAACAATTTTCGAAATATGGTTGTTATTTTGAAATAGTACACCTAAGTATATTTTTGTGGCTAATTTGACTAGAATGTTATACCATTTTAGAATTGTAGTTAGATGCGCCAATTTTTAATACTATTTGCCACAGTAGCGTCCATACTTTTTTTTTTCACTATGATGAGTGAAAGTGAGCTGAAAGTCAAAATCTTACATAATTTATGAAAAAAACATAGTTTTGATTGATTTTTGTGTAAAAACTATAGATATTCTGGAATTTTTAATGGTTGTGATCGATAGTAGTGCTACTTACCTTGCCAATACAAAAAAAATCACAGAATTACTTGTAAAACTGTAGCAATAGCACTTAATAATATAATAAAGGATGTCCATTTTTAAAGATTTTGGTTTTTTTGTCGTAATGAAAAAAAAAATCAAGGTAGAATTTTTTTCTTTTCTGTTCTCGAGTAGTCATATGTAGGTCCACCTGCTGGTGCCAGCTTATCGTTGAATTTTGGGACACCCTGTATATATATATATATATATATATATATATATATATATATATATATATATATATATATATATATAATATATTATATATATATATATTCTTACAAGACAGTTGGTTCCCCCCACCCGGCAGCAGCCGAAACGTATAAATAGCCGGCGCAAAGCGGGTAGCGGGTCATTTCGCTATCGGATTCGGACCGGCTAACTACCTCGTGTTGTTATATTTAATTTAAATTCATTGCGTTATTTGTTCATTTGTCAGATTTCTTTATTAAAAGTGATTTGCCCTTAGTTAATATTATTCATCTTTTTAAAAAATTAAATCCACTTCTGGTTCGTAAAATCAGAAGTGGGATTACCACGCGTTTCAGTGTCGCTTTTGCTATCATTCCTGACAGTAAGTTAAGTTACTCAGTAAGTGTTATTTTAATTCATTCACTAAAGTGCCATTTTAAATCATATCGCTAAACGTTTTATTTCTTTTGTTGGGACTACCGTCACTTTGTTAAAAAAAATGTCGGGTCACTCATTTAAATCTAGATAAATGGACAAAGAATCGCACCGTTGATTTTGCTACTATACTTTTTCAAGTTAAGAGTACTGACTCTAACCAGATTTCTACCTATGCCTAGTATGCGCGTAAGTCTCTATTGCCTCTTAGCATTATTAAAAGTCTATCCGACGAACTAAGAACTATCGTTTTGCGGGGTATTTGCGACCCCCAACTTAAAATGGCGGCAACTAACGCAAAATTGCAGTCCAAAGAATTACTTGCCGAAAAGAGTGTAATCAGTTGGTGTTAAACAATACCGTGAAGTACGTCTCGGAGAAGCTCTCGGCATCGCGATCGCGTATCGTATCGATAGGTCGCGTCGTTCTCATGTTATTTCATTCCGGTTTAATCAAATCCGTACCAGACTACGTAGTTCGAAACGAAGGAGTAACCACAGTCGAAATCGAGATAGATTAACCCCCAGATCACCGTAAATTGGAGCGTTAACAGCGCTCTGATCACCGAGCCGAGCATCGTAGCATCAAAGTCATAGTCGTTATAATTTTTCACCCTACGGTAACTGACAAGATTGTTGATGCCATCAGGTTGATCAACATCATGGTAAGGTTGAACCAAAGTTTTTATATTTCGAGGTCTGAGACAGATTTACATAATACAGACGACTGGTGCTCATAGGTTGATCATGTGAAATCTCTGAATAATTTGAGTGATCATGAATACCTTCGCCGAATAGGAAAGTAGACTTCTCTAAAAGAGAGTTTCACTTTAGACTATATTCGTTTATCTAATGAGTAACCAATGATCATTTGTGCTCATGGACACGCAATATGGCGAATAACATATGCGGTGTTTTTGTGAAAGTTTTGATGAATACTCTACGTAACCGCATATTACGCATTGTTCTTTATTTTCATCTACGAATTGTGGGCACTCTGCGATCGATTACTAACGACTATTGTGATTTATATTACTGACCCACACACCTAAGCATTTGATATCAATCATTTGAACTCAAATAACATGTCCTGATGGTAATCGTAGATCAAAACTTGATTTTGTACCAATGGTGTTCGAGCTCTGTTCCTTCTGTAAATATCTTGGACACAAAATGCATGTGTTTTACGACATATGTCTGAGGGATGTAGTTCGAATGTCGCAAAGATTACTTTGCTTTGACTACATTGGTTATTCTGTCAGTGTTAGTTAATTATAACATAAAAATACTGGATTCTTAGTATTACTTCTAGTCAGGCATGACCGAGTCAGTTTTACAAGTTTTTAGATGTAGCATAACAGTCAGAATGGAGATGAAAACTTCCTCGTGACATTAATTTCAACTGACTTGCCCACACGAATGGCGTAGTGGTTGAGATATCGACCTGCCGTGCCGGTGTCGTGGATTTGACTTCCACGCATGACAATACTTTGTGTAGTTTGCTTATCACATAAAAAAAGTCCCTAGAGCTCCATCTCAGCTGATTTAATCATGAACAAAACCAGACATACCTTTTTCAATAATTCATAGCAACGTTTTAGGTCGCTTACCGGAGTTAAATGGTTATAAATTCGTTTTAATTATTATTGAATTTTTTTTACTAAATTTTCTTTATTATGTCCAATATATTGAATCAACATCATGGATTGGGTAAGTGACATAGCAAGCTCCCTGCACTATATTGCACCAGGTATTCACAGGTAAAACGGCCAAGTTGATAGATATTGTCGTACAATGCTTAATTTGCTATTGAGTTGAGGTTGGAAACAAGGGAGTACAATGGTCAGAGGTATTATGGGAGGTCCAATTGACCATTAGAAGATAGGACACCCGGTGTTCAGCATTGAAACTGCTTATTAGTGTAGAAACCGCAACACCTGTTATTAGATCTCTTGTAAGAGGTATTGCTTTTCAGGATTTCGGTTCCAGCAATTTTAATCAAGGAGTTCATGATGACACTAAGACGACTGCGCGCTGCTGGCAATTTGTCAGCGAATCAATTACGTCAAGACGCGTGAGTGTTTGAGAATAGACGTGAACCCCACACATACTCTGTGGGAGATCTTGTCTTAGTATGTAAGAATTCTCAGAGTACCGGCAAATTGAATTTAGGCATGTGCGGCCCGTGCAAGGTGATTACTGCATTGCCGCATCACCGAAACGAACTCTAGCTTTTGATAGGGTCGTATAGAAAAAGACCCACGCAGCCGCATATATTATGGTGCTGTGCCCGGTGAATGGACACTGAAAACTTGTGAAGTCTTCTTCCAAACTGGTGACTTACCATGATAATGTCATGCGAACCGCCTAAGTAGCATGCCTCTGAACATTATCATCTTAATTTTTCAATGATGTCATGCTAACCGCCTTTGTAGCATGCCTCTGACATCACGTTATTTCAATAATGTCAAGCTAACCGCCTTTGTAGCATGCCTCTGACATCACGTTATTTCAATAATGTCAAGCTAACCGCCTTTGTAGCATGCCTCTGACATCACATTATTTCAATAATGTCATGCTAACCGCCTTTGTAGCATGCCTCTGACATCACATTATTTCAATAATGTCAAGCTAACCGCCTTTGTAGCATGCCTCTGACATCACGTTATTTCAATAATGTCAAGCTAACCGCCTTTGTAGCATGCCTCTGACATCACATTATTTCAATAATGTCATGCTAACCGCCTTTGTAGCATGCCTCTGACATCACATTATTTCAATAATGTCAAGCTAACCGCCTTTGTAGCATGCCTCTGACATCACATTATTTCAATAATGTCATGCTAACCGCCTCTGTAGCAGTGCCTCTGACATCCATGTAACTAATAATTTTATTTTAACTTTCAGCACTATCCTTAAATTATATGTAAATATGCACATGGTGCCTTATACGGTGATAGCTCCACCGCCCATGGCGTGATTAACTTTGTTTCATTTTTAGGAATGTCTAATTGAATTCATATAACTTATGTCTCTAAAGTAATTAGAACTTAGATAATCATAGCGATTCCTAGGATGATATTGAGGGGCTGGGTGGTAAAGGTGATCCACTCATTGGAAGACCAGCGGTCGAGGACGCCCCGCAATCAGGAACGGCCGTCTTACAAGACAGTTGGTTCCCCCCACCCGGCAGCAGCCGAAACGTATAAATAGCCGGCGCAAAGCGGGTAGCGGGTCATTTCGCTATCGGATTCGGACCGGCTAACTACCTCGTGCTGTTATATTTAATTTAAATTCATTGCGTTATTTGTTCATTTGTCAGATTTCTTTATTAAAAGTGATTTGCCCTTAGTTAATATTATTCATCTTTTTAAAAAATTAAATCCACTTCTGGTTCGTAAAAATATATATATATATATATATATATATATATATATATATATATATATATCATCATCATCGTCTTGGTCTTATCCCAATTACTTGGGGTCGACGCAATATGTGATCTTCCTCTATACAGTCCTATCAGACGTCATCTCTGCAGTAACTCCCTGTCTATCCACATACCTCACGCAGTCCATACATCTTTTTTTTTGGTCTTCCTTTACCCCGAAAGCCTTCAACATTCATATTTAAAACTTTCCTCACAACATTACTTTCAGCCCGTCTCATCACATGTCCATACCATCTTAACCTTTCACTCCTTAACTTTTCCGTCACTGACGCTACTTTCAAACTTCCTCTTATATGCTCATTTATTATTATTATATATATATATATATATATATATATATATATTTATAAATAAGCGTACTACGGGATGTTACACTTGAGGTTGAACCAGACCATACATGCCGAATGGAACCTAAACCATACACGCCGAATGTAATTAAAATCTTGATCTGAGACTGTAGTTTTATTCTAAAATTATCCACATAGATCCGTGTGGTAATGGAGTAACAATACAATGCACCAGCCCCTATCTTATATGTGGGTGATCATAAGAGACGACTAACGGATATAAAACGTATATGACATCTATGCAGAGAAGGAAACCTTGAAACAAAACTCTATACCAACACGTTTGACCAGCGTGGTACATATAGTAGGTCAATTTATTTCTCATTATGGAGGAGGCTCGAGCCCAACAGTGGGACATATACGAGCTGAGATGATGATGATCTAGATATACATCTAGATTTAATAGTGATAGGACCACGCTGTTGACAGTTCTCTGTCTACAGTTGCCGGCCCGTCCGTCCGGGGTAGTACCACACTCTTGCAAAAGATCATCGTCTGAGAATGGCAATGTGCTATTGCGCTTGGTTCGGTGAGCGAGAGAGCCGGAAGCCCAACTGGGTGGGTTTGGGGATTGTGATGGTAGGCAGCGGCCTAGCTATACCCTTAAGTCCATGGGCAGCAGTAACACCATAAGGTCCTGCACGTTTGCCACCATAAGCAATAAAATAAAATAAAATATGCATGGCCCTACGTGGCGATTATCATATATAGCAATTGCAATGAGAATTGATGTTAGAGAAAAACAACATGCTATGCCACCTACATAGTATTTATTAAACTGACAAGGTTGCTAGTGATAATTAAAAAACAATTAACTAACCAGAACTTATAACTCACTATACTTTATAAATTTTTAATTACATTTTTAAATGAAGAAAAAGGTTGAATTTTTATATTATAAACGTTTATCAGTGCTACAAAATGATTATATTAATATAATAATAACCATTTTGTTCCAAAAACCAAATCTATCTATATATCTAATCCACCTATCTATCTAATATCTTTAAACGAGCAATTCTTGTATATATATATAATTATATATGTATTTTTTCTGGAACTCGGCAACGGCACCAAGAATTTTAATGAAATTTAGCATGTAAGGGGTTTCATGGGCGATTAATCAATCTAGCTAGGTTTAATTTATAGAAAATATTGTTCTGTCTGTATTTTCAGGTAATAAAAATATAATTTTTCATTGGGTAAAAACAATTAACACATTGAGGCAAATTTTGACGCTGTCATTAAGACACCGCAATGGGTTCATCGAGCAGTCTAATCGAGGCCGGTTCGGAACCTGTTTCTCTTTTTTATTACTTTTTGACTTTTCATTTTTTTTATAACTATTTAATTAATTATTGAAGTTTACTCCTTAAGAATCGATTTTCATATAAGGCGCCCGGTATGAGAAAAATTTGAGGAGTAAAATCTAGTGATCGAATGACTTCGTTACGTTTTTGATGCGCAACCTATTCTGCGCACCTTTCACTTTCTGACGTGAGATAATACTTCACTGAACAGTTTTAATAAATGTAAATAAAAATATATTATTTTTAGTCAAATGAGCTTTTTTGCGCTTGTTTTGATATACGATTATCTTAAGGAGTATACTTCAGTCGTGCGTCGGAGCTGACACACACACTTTTTTTTTATTATATTTTAATATATCTTCAAAACACACAAAAAAGAAAATACCAAGGGAAAGCTCGGTCGTCCAGATATTATATAAGCTAAAGAAATACCGCACAAGATTTGTTGCATGTTGGTCAAAGGTAAAACAATGTTTAGGTAGACTATGATGTGGTCACGTAATACGGGTGTTGACGTCGTAAAAACAATTTACTGAAGCATGGGTATGGCGTGGAAATGTGTCGTATAACTTACAGAAACATCCTGTATCCATAATTTAGGTAAGAATGTTTTGGAGGACTTTATGATAAATCTACATTATGAAACTGAATTGTTTGTGTATGTATTAATCTCTGAATACGCTTCATTTATCCCGTTTTAAATTTTTTGTTGTATTAAAACATATACTACGGATTTTGTAGCCTTAGGTAGATAGTCCTACAGTGACACGATACTGAAATATGTTCAAAAGATCTTGAATGTAAAAAAAACATATATAAGCAAGATATATAGTCGTAAAAAAAAATATCTCGTTTATTTACAAATGTTTTAAATATAAAACTATGCTATATTCCAGAGAAATCATCATTCTCCTACTCTTATCCCAAATACTTGGGGTCGATACAATATGTACTCTTCTTTAATAGCACAAATTGTAAAAGTTATGGCCAATAGTTTTATGACTGGCCGCCTGCCAGACGTCAACTCTCCTTGGGAATACAATTGTTGAAAAAACGGCATCAGATGGAGTTACACTAGGTCATTATAAGTCGTCTTTTACGATATCCATGAGCAAAGCAAGGGTTGGTAGTATTCTTAGCCGCTACCACATAGCTATATCCAGCTATATTCCAGAGAAATATTGACCAAAAATATAAAAAAAAAATAATCAAAATCTAGAGTATCTTCAGGATCGTTATTTCATGCGTTTCCAACGCATGAAATAACGACAATGGTTGATGACAACCGCATAATACATACTTCTTTAATATTATGAAGCGAATAAAATTTTAATCATTTACTAATATTTGAAAACAATATTTTAAAAAGGACAGTCTTTTACAGAAAAAAATGATCGTATTTATTTAAAATAATTGGTAAATAAGTTTCTATGTAGTATATTATTCTTTAAAATACAGCACCTAGCACAGAGGTAAAAAACTTTGTATTACAGTGGACCTCACAAATATATAATTAAAGGACACAAATTAAAGATTCAGAACAACAATTTATGTATCACACAAGCTGTTTTTCTACGTGGGAATTGTACCCATGACACTTGGCACGGTATCTTAACCTCTACGCTACCTGTACCCTCAAGTGTTGGAATATTGTTACTCCCACTATATTCCACCACTCCTTCCATTGCTACAAGTATTGTAAGACATTTAAGTATTGCGTCTTACTAGTCTACTAGTGAAGTAGTATGTCATTTATCTCTAATTATGGAGAAAGTACGTGCCCAGTAGTGCGAATTGTATGGGCGTATATTGAAGAGAAAGAGAATCACAGTTAGTTATTAGCACTTACTTGGCTAATTTTTGCAAGATGTTTTTTGTACGTTGTCGATTATTAGTAAAATAATTGCTTTATTTTTTTCTATGTTTACCTAGGCAGAGAACACATGCTACGCCTATATAAGCAAAATTAGAATAAACTTAACGAATTTCGTGATAATATTAATTATGGATAACTATAGAATACAGTAGATATTTCGCTAGTCCAGCGATATGAGATACAACAATCACGAGTTTCTGATTTTGATTTATGAAAAATAACATATTAGAGATTTAGGTGGATTCTTACTGCGTTTTCAAGGATTTTTTCGGCAAATCCTGAACTGTATATTCATAGTTTGGAGCTATGGCTTGTTAACGGCATTAGGTTCACCTAACATGGGACTGAAGATTGTGTAGTGAATATAATAGTATTCAAAAATCTTTATTTATCACTTCGGAGATAAATAACTCCAAATATTACCTTATAACCCGTTATGTTCTTAAATTACCGCCTATTCTTGTACCGTAGATAATAAATGAGATGACTAGAGGCCATAAGACAAAGTAATTGCAAGAGAAAGTAAATTCGAAACAAAACCTTTTAATATATAATCCTCTTTGGCTTGCATCGTAAAAATCGTCTTACGGTTGTGCTTGCAACTTGTAAGTGTGAAATATATGTGCTAAAGAAGGATAAAAAGCAGTATACAATATTTTCACGTATCTATGTCCAAATTTACTTAATCTTACTACTATTTATTGCTGGCTGACCGACCGCATTCGTAACGACGACGTAAGAGAGCGAGTAGGTATGAAAGAGAGTATTGGTGTAAAGATGCGAAAGGGAATGCTCCGATGGTTCGGACATGTGGAAAGAATGCCGAGCGAACGCCTGGTTAAGAAGATATACAATGCGAAAGTGGAAGGATGTAGGTACCGAGGGAGACCGAGACTAACCTACCTAGACCAGATCGGTCATGTACTGAAGGAAGATGGAGTCAAGAGTCTCCGAAACCGGCGAGCGTGTATGAAGAGAATTATGAATGTTGAGGAAACGAGTGAAGTATGCAGAGATAGAGTTCTCTGGCACTCTGTTCTCTCTGCCTACCCTGCAAGGGATATGGCGTGATGATATGTATGTGTGTATTATTATTTATTGCTCTTTGGGTTCAGCTTATAGCAGTTATAAATTATTGTCGGTGACAATAATGAAACGCAATTTATTATTTTCATCGTTTTCTTTAAGCAGTATATAACATCTTATCATTATTATAAATGCAAAACTCGAATTTATGTATATTATCGAACTACGTTATGTGGTAGCAGCTACGAATACTACTAACCCTCGATTTGCTCGTGGATGTCGTAAAAGACGACTAAGAGCGTTATAACGACCTGGGCCAATTCCATCTGATGCCGTTGGGTCAACAATTACATTCCTAATGAGAGTTGACGTCTGACAGGCGGCCGGTCGTAAAACTATCGCCAATAACTTTTACAATATGTACTATGGATAAGGAGTACATATTGTATCGACCCCAAGTAATTGAGATATGATTAAGAAATTGAATGATGTTATCCAACTACGCTAAAATCCCTAAACGGAACTGTATGTTATTTAGGACAGTACTAGATTATGATATAGAAAAGTAGATAGTGTCTTTTTACCAGAAAATATAAGTTAGTATAAGCGACCATAAGATGAAAATAAATGTCAATAAAATTTATGCATTTAGCTTTACAGAAGAAAAATATACATACATACATACATATCATCACGCCATATCCCTTGCAGGGTAGGCAGAGAGAACAGAGTGCCAGAGAACTCTATCCTTGCATACTTCACTCGCTTCTTCAACATTTATAATTCTCTTCATACACGCTCGCCGGTTTCGGAGACTCTTGACTCCACCTTCTTTCAGCACGTGACCAATCTGGTCTAGGTAGGTGAGTCTTGGTCTCCCCCGGTACCTACATCCTTCCACTTTCGCATTGTATATCTTCTTAACCAGACGTTCGTTCGGCATTCTTTCTTCATGTCCGAACCATCGGAGCATTCCCTTTCGCATCTTTACACCAATAATCTCTTTCATACCTACTCGCTCTCTTACGTCGTCGTTACGAATGCGGTCGGTCAGCCTAACTCCACAGATTTTCCGCAGAGATCGCATTTCGACCGCATTAATTTAGTTTCATACTCTTTTCTGCATACCCAACTCTCGCTTCCATATAGTAATGTTAGGACAAGTACAGCGTTATGTATTGCTACACGTGCCTTCTGGCTGAGGTAGTGGCTACCGAGAAGTTGTCCCAACGCTCCTTTCTCTCTATTTCCCGCATTCACTCTTCGCTCTATATCAGTGGTGTACCTCCCATCTCGGCTAAAACCACATCCAAGATATACAAATTCATCCACTTGCTCTAGTATATCATTACCTATTGTTACTCTTACATCTGTTCTGGCTTCATCTCTTTCAAAGACCATTATTTTGGTTTTGCTCACATTCACGCGTAGATCCCTTTTCTTACAATCTTCTGTCATTGTGTCGACTAGGGTCTGCAGGTCAGTCGCTGACTGTGCCAGCAAGACTGCATCATCTGCATAAAGCAGAGCATTGACCACTGAGTCGCCCATCTGGACTCCCACATTCATATCGTTCAACCTTTGGAGACATTTATCCAGATATATGATAAACAGCCTGGCTGACAGAACGCACCCCTGCTTAACGCCGATATTGACGTCAAACCAAGGCGACATTCCATCATCCAGCCGCACACAGGCTCTACAGCCCATGTAACTGGACTGCACAGCCTGTAGCAGTTTACCGTTAATACCATACTCCGGTAAAATGTCCCAAAGTTCCTTTCGTACAACCGTGTCAAATGCTCTCTTCAGATCCACAAAACTGCAGAAAACGCTCTGACCTAGAGCCAGATGCTTCTCCACAATGTTGCGCAGAGAGAACACTTGATGAAGAAAAATATAATTGTTATAAATCGAATTATATGAATATATTTCACAAACGTCAGATACTCCCAATTACAAATGTTACACTGTCGATAAATATAGATTTGTGGAACGTGTATTGAAGCAATTACATTCGGTACGTATGGCAATTTAACAATGCGAATATTCAATACTAGCAACCCGACCTCATACAAACAAAAAAATCTTTGCTCTTTATAATCCTTACTAATATTATAAATGCGAAAGTAACTCTGTCTGTCTGTCGCTCTTTCACGCCAAAACTACTGAACCGATCTAAATGAAATTTGGTACACAGATAGTCTACAACCTGACAAGGGACATAGGCTACTTTTTAATGCAAAAAAGGGTTGTAAAGGGGGATGAAAGGTTGTAAGGAATTATCGTTATTTTTAAAGCCAGATGCTTAAACTTATTTTTAGGCTATTGATTAGATATAAATAAATATGACATTAAAATTTCGTAAAAAAGAATATTACCCTTAAGGGGTAAAATAAAAATAGGGGATGAAAAACTTTAGGATAGTAACTTTTTAAGCGGGCGAAGCCGCGGGCAGGAGCTAGTTAAATATATTTTACAAAATCGAAACTGACTTTATATTTCTCCCGTATAAAACACCAATTTCGTATGTAAGGACCTGATATTAGTATAAATATCCATCGGATTCAAATGCATAACTAAAATGAAAATCACGTTATCTAGTTGAAAAATTGGAATTTTTACACTGAATTATCGTACTTCACTATCATCATTCTCCTACTCTTATCCTAATCACTTGGAGTCGACGTAATTTTTTTTTTTTATTGTCTACGGTGACAAACGAGCAAACAGCACACCTGATGGTAAGTAATGCTGTTGCACATGGACCCAGCAACACCAGGGATACAGCCAGGCCGCTGCCTACCGTGAAGGAAGAGCTCTTCTTAAACCTCGTTTGAAGAAGGATATGTCATAGCGCTCGGGAAACACAGCAGCAGGTAGTTCATTCCAGATCTTGCATGTACGTGGGAGAAATGATCGCTGAAAACGTACGGTCGAGGACCATATCGTTTCCAGGTGAAATGAATGAACCCTGCTACGGTGTCGAGTGGTACGGTGGTAAAATGGTGGCGGTGGTACCAAGTCAAACAGTTCCTCAGAGCACTCCCCGTGAAAGAGCCGGTAGAGTACACAGAGTGACCCAAAGTCTCTCCGCCGCTCCAGCGACTCTAGTCTGTCCGTGAGATTGGGATCACCGACGATTCGAACTGCCCGCCTTTGTAGGGAGTCAAGTGGGTCTAGCTGATATTTAGGCGCGCCTGCCCAGAGATGAGAGCAGTACTCCATGTGAGGACGAACTTGTGCTTTATATAGCACAAGACGTTGTCTCGGCGTGAAGTACCGCCTGGCCCTGCTCAGCACGCCCAACTTTTTGCTTGCCAATTTGGCTTTGTCCTCCAAATGACTCCCAAACTGGACTTTGTTCGATAGCTCGACGCCGAGGATCCAAATACTCTCGGAGATTTGGAGAGTTACTCCTTGGAACTGAGGCGCCATGATAAAAGGGTCCTTTTTCGCAGTGAACGCCCAAATTTGTGTCTTAGTGGGGTTGAACTGGACTAAATTCCGTTCACCCCATTTTGAGGCCCGCCCTAGAGAGCGCTCGACTTCAGACACAAGTTGAGCCCGTCTTTCCTGTAACATACTCCGAGAGACATTCTGATATCAACGAATACATACCAAATATATCATCGCATAGCAACGAATACTCTCTATGGAGAGCATGTCATTGATATGCAGAATAAACAACGTCGGGGAGAGCACCGAGCCTTGTGGTACACCAGCATTAATGGGCATGGTCTTGGAGCAGGAGCCATCGACGACTACTTTTATGCTCCGACCATCCAAAAAACTGGTGATCCAATTACAGAGTCCCTCGGGGATTCCATATGATGGTAGCTTCAATAGAAGGGCCCTGTGCCAGACCCTGTCGAACGCCTTCGCGATATCTAGGCTGAACGCTAGCGCCTCACCCTTGCCCTCCAAGGCCTCTGCCCAACGGTGTGTGAGGTACACAAGAAGATCACCAGCCGACCGGCCATGACGAAACCCATATTGGCGGTCACTGATCAGCTGATGATCCTCAAGGTACTGTAGAAGCTGATGGTTGATTATTTTCTCCATTATCTTGGAGAGCAAGGATGTAATCGCAATCGGCCTGTAATTCGACGGGTCCGACCGGTCCCCCTTTTTCGGGATCGGTTGGACATGGGCTATCTTCCACGAAGATGGAACTACTACTAATATGTACCTACTCCTCTTCCTACATATTGCAAAAGTTATATATATATATATATATATATATATATATATATATATATATATATATATATATATATATATATATATATATATATATATATATATATATATATATATATATATATATATATATATATATATATATATATATATATATATATATATATACATATATATATATATATATATATATATATATATACATATATATATATATATATATAGTAAGACCAGCCGCCTGCCTGACGTCAACCTTCCTTGGGAATGTAATTGTTGACCCAACGGCTTTAGATGTATGACTAAAAGCTTTATATAGACCTGGGCCAACTCTATCTGATGCCGTTTGGTCAAAAATTATATTCCCATATTTCCAAGGAGTGTTGGCGTCTGGCAGGCGGCCGGTCAAAAAACTATTGCCAATAACTTTTACAACATGTACTATGAAAGAAGAGTACATATTGTATCGACCCCAAGTGATTGGAATAAGAGTAGGCGAATGATGATATGAGGGTATATTCCTTACAATGAGTAAGGTCCTTGAAAATAATATCATGATAGTATAAACAGAAAAAAATTATGTTCAAATTCACAAAAAGCACCAAAGTAATAAATCCAATACCATTAGAAGCAAATGAGGCAATTCGCCCTGTAAATATATCCGTAAATCGATGATTGCCATAATAGAAATCGACGTAGCACATAACAACACAATATGGCGGGCTGACATGTCAGCCATTTGTCAGCCACATCACTGGGCGCAGTAATTAAACTGGCACGTTTACGCTGTTTATTGTGTTGTATTCATTGACGTCGCTGTCGTTATATCATCAATTTATTTTTATAAACCCCATGGCATCCTGTTACAAATATGTATCGCTATTGTATAATAAAGGAAATTATAATATGAGCAATAATGTAATTTATAAGTTAGGCTGACCAATCGCATTCTTAACGACGACGTAAGAGAGCGTGTAGGTATGAAAGAGAGTATTGGTGTTGTACGGTATGCACAGCTATGTAAATGGACTGTATGAGGTGAGTTTACGAAACCAGGTGAGGAACTGATATTATTCTATCCCTGCAAGCCGCGAAGAAGTAATTAAATAATACTCCACCAACCTTTCATCCACTTTTGCCGAGAGCAGTAGTGTCGTCGCAGTAGGCTCGCCAAACCGTGCGGTCAACTTCACTATATTCTATATAATTATGCAGTTCACAGCACCACAAAACACTATTATGGTGGTTCCAACAGTTCCGTTAAACTATATCCTACCAAGGATTAAGCAGGTGCGGCGATTACGAATACACCGAGTGGCACAACCGCCTGGCGGACCAAGTTGTCTCTAATCGTCTACTCAACTATCATAACGACGGTTGCAGAATCGAAGTTGTGAAGTTTCTCCAAATAGTTATGTGGAGGGCCACATAACTTGCAAGGACCGAACAGGTGTAAAGATGCAAAACGGAATGATCCGATGGTTCGGACATGTGAAAAGAACTAACCTACCTTGACCAGATCGGTCATGTACTGAAGGAAGGTGGAGTCAAGAGTCTCCGAAACCGGCGAGCGTGTATGAAGAGAATTATGAATGTTGAGGAAGCGAGTGAAGTATGCAGAGATAGAGTTCTCTGGCACTCTGTTCTCTCTGCCTACCCTGCAAGGGATATGGCGTGATGATATGTATGTATGTATGTATACTTATTAGAAGTCTCAGTGGTGGCAACTAGGATTACTGCAGGTCGTAATACAGCTGGTTAGTGTCTTAAAAACTGACTTTTAGTTTATAAATCATATTCCATAAATAACAGCTACAATGCTATAAATAAAATTTATTTTTCTATAGACTAAAAATTTTGATCTGTCTTGTGCCAATTTTATTTAGTATCATCCAGTTAACGATTGCTTAACCAAATAAGTTGAAACGAGACAAGTTAGTCACATTATTAGGCAAAAACATAACCACAATATTTTACACCTCTTTCACTGATGTTAAAGGAAAAAAAATAATAATTCAAATTCAACATACTAAAACATCTACCCCGTCACACATAAAATTGACAAAAGGAAATTGTAAATATATCAAAGTATATTGTTTTCACCCGTGAATAAGAACATAACAAGTAAAGGATTTTGAATACATTTTATATTCATTCGACGCTATTAACCGCGAAGAAGAAATATGAAGAATATAAAATTAGGACAAATTGCGTGTTATCCGTATAAATTTATAGAGCGTGAACGTACAGCGAATGAAAGGAATTCGCAATAATGATGGCAGGGATTACTCTTTCATATTTATAACCAAATATTGTAATGTCATTACAGGTTTTGATTTATTTTTTTAAAATGGAATTGAAATGATGGAGGAACTCATTCTGTGGGTATAATAATCTTAATTACGACTGCATATACCCCATGGTAGTGGATTTTTTTTTGGGTAGGCTATGGTCCGAACACACCACGCCTTTTCCTTCTGGGGCGACGGAAGGGCAGCGCGTGACCCTATAACCCACCGTACTCCCTCCCCATCGCCGATCGATTTATTTTGATATTCGACCCCTTCAAATGATTTAACTTTGACCCGCGTGGTATAGTAGGTCAATTTCCCTCCCATAACGGAGGAAGCTCGAGCCCAACAGTGGGACATATTATGGGCTTGATTTGCTATGATGATGAATGGTATAAAGAAATCGAAACAACTGTGGTAGCGCACATAGGTAAGTCATGGTGTCTTGCGACCAATCTGATCAGCATTAACATCCTGTCTCCTTATCGTATCTTACTGATTGTTCTTAATATAACTCAGCCCTTTCGTCTCGATTTTTACAAATATGTTGATTAAACGCTGGCTAAACAGTAAACAAAAATATAGCAAATGACTATCTCTCTTTCCTAATCATTATGCGGTAAAATAAAAATGGGTAATACATCTTATGAGCGATGGATTTCAGTTATTCGGTGCAATGTGTTACCATAGCTCGCAATTACAATATTGGCTTAGAAAATTGCTGTCCAACAATTTAAAATTTCAAACTCTACGTTCCTATGACGCCGTGTCTTAAAAGTGTATGACCTTTTTATAGCTTAGAAACTTTCAAATTCCATATTAATACAGTATTGTGAGTTTCGAGACATTCCAATTTTAAAGAGTATTTCCACTGTACCAAGCATTTATGTGAATTCAACCTTTTCAGGGTTCCGTACCCTAAGAGTAAAACGGGACCCTATAACTAAGACTTCGCTGTCCGTCCATCCGGCCGTTCATTTTTCTATCACCAGGCTGTATCTCATGAACCATAATAGTTAGACAGCAGCCAGACAAAAATTTTCACAGATGATGTATTTCTGTTGCAGCTATAACGACAAATACTAAAATACAAAATATATTTAAGGGGTGCTCCCATACAACAAACGTGATTTTCGCTCCTTTTTGCTTGATATATTTTTAGTTTCTATTTTTACTTTTTGATTTTAATTTATTTTTATTATATTTAAATATATCTTCCAAAACACACTAACAAGAAAATACCGAGCAAGGCTTGGTCATCCATATATTATATATTAAAAAAAGGTATACAATGTCATAATATCTTGAAAGATATGCCAAAAAAGGGGTGTTGACATCACTTGGACAGCCTCGGTCAACATATTTAATAATAGTTAAAAGATCGTAATCGCAGTAATAAATCATTTTTAACGAGTTAGTTTTAAATATTTATTATAATTATTAAAATAAATTTATAACATAGAAAAAAGAGTTAAAAAGTATTATAAGAATTTCATAAACAAAGAAAAGCTTAAAACACAATACTTATTGTTGTACCTTGTGGCGTAATTAAGTAGCGACGGAAACTTATTATATATATATATATATATATTATATTTATATATTCGCTATATATAAATTTTCTTGAGACATTCTATTGTGTTACGATCCTATTAGGATGAACTGTTTATTACGTATATTTGGAGGGTTTTATATTCTATATATCATTGTGGTGTGTGCATCATCTATCATATGGAACTGTGGTAACATGGAGCGGGTCTCTTGCATCCCTCCAATGTAGTGGAGTCTCTTCCATCATCCAAAGGGAGTGATGGCTGCTTTAGTAGTTAATTTTTCGACTAGCGTTGGGGTGTCGGGGATAGAATGACAATAGACGAACTCTATGGCACCTCGAAAAAGCGCGGAAGGGACCGCTGTGGTTTTAGTGGGTATTCCGTTCGAGTTAGCTGGCCGGCGAGTCCAACACACCCCGCGTCTGTCACCGGCTGCGGATAGCGCATAAATGCTTTGCCACAGCGTGAAGAACAAAATCCGTAAAATATAATAGTGTTATTTCAAATGTATTACACATTTGAAATAATACTATTTTACTTACGTAATCATCAGATTGGGTCAAGTGTAAAAGATTATTTCGCAATACTAACATTTTTTAATATTTTTTTCTGACTTGGAATAGCCAGAAAGCTCCATTGATGGGCTCCATTGGCTCTACGGGACTCTAGCCAATAATGATTTCTGATTTTTATGTATTATACATGAAATAAAATTATGTTTGCGGTTTTTATCACATATGTATTTTAATTTTTTTCTCATCTTACGTTTCGAACACTTTAGCTTTCATCTCACGGAAGGACTAAGGTGATTTACAGCCTTATTGGTTCTAAAGTATATTATTAATATTACAAAGATTTTTACCTAATTTATACGGTAACGGTAGTATTAGTTATTAAATATTAACCCCCAGTTTTAATATAAATTTATTGCCAATAGAAAAAGGAAATTGATTTTATATAAAGTGGAAGGATGTAGGTACTGGGGGAGACCGAGACTAACTTACCTAGATCAGATTGGTCACATACTAAAGGAAGGTGGAGTCAAGAGTCTCCGAAACCGGCGAGCGTGTATGAAGAGAATTATGAATGTTGAGGAAGCGAGTGAAGTATGCAAGGATAGAGTTTTCTGGCACTCTGTTCTCTCTGCCTACCCTGCAAGGTATATGGTGTAATGATATGTATATGTATGTATGTATGGATTTTATATAAAAATATTTTTGTTTTTCTCAATTATTATTAAATTTATATTTATGATAACTATACTACTATAACAATGTATTCGTTATATTTCATAGTTACGGATTTGAATATGCAATTCCTATCTGCCTTTACAATAGACAGTGGGTATTTCACTGCAGCGGCACATCCGGTAGGACCGGTCCTGGTCCTACAAAATCAATAGTCTAAGAAGTAGAATTTATTTCCACTAATATACCACTATACGTAATCACCGCAATACGTAAACGCCTCTTGGCGATTTTGTATATTAAAAAATCCCTACGTGTTTCGTAGCGTACAAAAAAATAATTAATCCTGTATGTAATTCCTTTCTCGCTGGTCAAATTCAAATTCAAATTAATTTATTATGCATAAACCCTGCGAGGGCACTTACATATTGTCATTTTTTTACATTTACAGTTAATCTAATAAACTACCACCGGATCGGAATGAGACCGCTACTGAGAAGATCCGGCAAGAAACTCAGTGGGTTTGTCTATTTATATTTTATCTATGTTATTATATTTTTTTTCATTTTTTATATAAAAAAAAAAATAGTACATGTTTATTATTTAATTAGCTTCAGTGCGATGCCCTTCGAACGCAACAGTTAAAATACAATAAAGA
Organism: Lymantria monacha; assembly: GCA_905163515.2. NCBI lineage: Eukaryota > Metazoa > Arthropoda > Insecta > Lepidoptera > Erebidae > Lymantria > Lymantria monacha. The sequence goes on along the minus strand of LR991098.1, from coordinate 11,259,938 downwards.
AAGACCATGGCTGGACCGGATCCCACAAGCGGCACCCGATCACGAGTTAACTACTAGAGCAGCCATCACTCTTTCTTCTCTTTGTGATCCATTTTTCACATTTTTTTAACCCTCCCCCCTTATCGGTGATGATCCGTAATATACTACTAAGCCCTAAATTTGATCGAGAGTAGTATTTTACTCCCTACCCTAAATACTTCACATGGTAAGGATATATTCCCTAAAGTTTTTCAACACATTGTCTTCTTAACCTGTCACATTATAGAGAAGCAAAATGTATTATAGAGGATCTATACGCGTGAGAAATCTGTCTTCTAATTACGAGTCAACAATAAATAAAGGTATAGCCTTATCAAAGCTTAACATTTATAAATCTTTAAGTAAAGCATTCCTTTGCAATTAGTTACAAGTCACGTAATTTAAAATAAAAATGAGACGTGTTCTGGATATTGTGATATTATCGTTGAAATGTTTAAAGTCATTTTCATTTTACGATTCATATTTCAATCGTATGGTTGCGATCGGTTACAGTCTGTAAACTTTACTGTTTAATTGTAACTGAATTAACCAAGGGATCATTTGTTACTTCGACGAAGGCTTGCTCTCATAAAATCCTATTAATATTAGAAATCGAAAATTATATGAGAAATTTAGATGCTTATTCGGATATATCGAAACATTAATTTAGCATAAGCTTATGAATACTCATAAGCTAGACTAACATTATATGGGAAAATAAATAATTAGATCTATATTATGCTCCAATGGTTCGGACATGTGGAAAGAATGTCGAACAAACGTCTAGTTAAGAAGATATACAATGCGAAAGTGGAAGTACGTAGGTACCGGGGGAGACCGAGACTAACTTACCTAGACCAGATTGGTCACGTACTGAAGGAAGGTGGAGTCAAGTGTCTCCGAAACTGGCGAGCGTCTATGAAGAGAATTATGAATGTTGAGGAAGCGAGTGAAGTATGCAAGGATAGAGTTCTCTGGCAGTCTGTTCTCTCTGCCTATCCTGCAAAGGATATGACGTGATGATATGTATGTATGTATGTATAAATAATTAGCTGTGTGGTAGCGACTACTAATACTACCAACCCTTACTTTGCTCGTGGATGTCGTAAAAGACGACAAAGAGCCTTATAATGACCTGGGCCAACTCCATCTGATGCCGTTTGGTCAACAATTACATTCCCAAGGAGATTTGACGTCTGGCAGACGACCGGTCATAAAACTATTGCCAATATTTTTACAAATGTACTATGAAAAAAGAGTAAATATTGTATCGACCCCAAGTAATTGGGATAAGAGTAGGAGAATGATGATATATGACAAAATAAAATTTTGTTTGCTACGTTGTAACACTGTAACTACTCATATACATTTTCATCCGGGGAAAAAACATTAATCCGGGTGGACAGAAAAATCGATATATGTTTAAAAATATGTCGATAAGATTTTTATAACGGATAATGGATAATATAATTTGCACGTCGATGACGGTTAGATATGGCATTAAACTTACTGTATTATTGAATTTATTATTTTAATGTTAACCCATATTCTGCAAATAAATTATTAATCAATCATTACATTATACAGGAAGATTGTAATTTGTATGAAATAATTTAAAACTAGCTTCTGTCCGCGGCTTCGCCCGCATAAAAGGTTATTTTCCTAAAGCTTTTCATCCCCTATTTTTATTTTACCCATTTTACCCCTTAATTTTACAATATTTTAATGTCATATTTATTTATATCTAATCAATAGCCTAAAAATAAGTTTCAAGCTTCTGGTTTTAAAAATGACGATACTTCCTTACAACGTTTCATCTCCCTTTACAACCCATTTCTTATATTAAAAAGGTAGCCTATGTTCTTTGTCAGGTTTTAGACTATCTGTGTATCAAATTTCATTTAGATCCGTTCAGTAGTTTTAGCGTGAAATAACGACAGACAGACAGAGTAGAGTTACTTTCGCATTTATAATATTAGTAAGGACTGTTTAATCAAATCATTTATGTGACAGAACAGTAAGAACATAATTCATTCCTTACTTTTTGCGAGTGTAAAATATGACTAAGGAATATAAGCAGATAACATTACTGACAAAAAACGAAAATTCGGCATAAAAACGACGATGACTGTAGTGTTCTCATATAATTAGTCAACTAATATAATATCTTCTTCTAAAAAAACCTGTATCCATTAATGGTCTATGGGCTAAAATTATAGTTAAAGGAAAAGGCCCATGCTAATCAAAATATTTGAAAAAAAAAAACCGCTGAATACTGTCTGTATAATCACAATCCAGAATAATATTTTTCGTTCTTACACTTATAAAAAGAAATGTGAACTAATTATTTCATTTAATTAAAACCATTGTAATACTCTTATAACTGCAACTGCGGCAACTTTTCTCTAAACGCGGCTCGTATAAAATTAAGTACAGGTTCACTCATAATTTACTTGCATATTCATTGTTGAATGTTTTTGAATAGATAACTTCCTTTGTGTCGTTATGCACTTATTTGGGATGCGTAAAAAATATTAAACTCACGTCAGGACACGTGACCTGATTGAAAATTCGTAAGACAGAGAGAGAGAGTAGACCGTAGGAGAGAAAATTCATAAGAGGGAGGTAGAGTAGGCCGTAGGAAAATATTGTATTATATGTGTTAACATATGTGGTTACATAAATGATAGTACTTTTATAAATAAAGCAATTCGTGCAAAATTATTCCCTAACCATTCCAAAATATATTTTTGACGGTTAGCTATTGTATGGTCACATCCATACACGCTCTCTGGGGCACGGTTTTTATTTCTTTTTATTTGTTTTTTTTTCATGGGTTTAAATTTTCACTTCTGTCGGCAGACCTTGTGACTGCTTTGTGTTTTTTTTCTTACGCAAAACATTTTTTTTTGTTCAATATTCATCACATGAATAGACCTTTGAACTTTGACATGAACTTTGATCCTTCAATAAAAATAAAACCGTTAATAATAAGCTACTCCTACTATTTGGAGACAGGAGATGCTCCGGACACATTCCACCTAAACCTACCGGTGCGGTGGACAGGACGACGGGCAACTCCATTACTTACCGTAATGCACCTCGCTAAAGCCACTTGTGCAGAAAAATATCGACTCTAGACATGTCTACCACTTAGTGAATTGTATTTTTCAAATATACTAAAATTTGAGATTTAGAGAATAATAATTAAAAAAAATTAATCCTCCCACGTGAATAAGAATTATGTAGCCTCAGTAGTATAAATATGAGAGCTTTTAGAATAAAAGAAAATCAAATTAATCACTAAATAAAACTGAAATAACAATCTTATTCATTCCCATCAATGTACAACAATTGAGTGTCCCCAATACAACATTACGCACGTCCAAGTTCTCTCCATTTACCGCTAACTGAAATTACCGAACTTAAGAGCCAGGGACCGGAGGCCATCCATTTCTTCGTTTGCTTCCCCACTCTCTGCACCCCTCACGCCATAATTAAGTCCGCTTATCCCGTTGGCTAGTTGAACACATCTATTAGCAGCCAGTTTCCTCAGTTACACTACTCTATTGCTATATGTGTGAGCTATAATATACGAGTTTGTGTTGCTATATCGAAAATGTGAAAGTTACTTCGTCATCATTTCTAATAAGAAAAATTCTAACGTCTTTGAAAGAATTCATTGTATATTTCATCATGTCCTGTTTATTATTGCTTATCTTTATATATGTCTTCTGTATGTATGTGTGTACTGAACCCAAAAACAACTGGATAGATTTTGATGAAAGTTTTGTGTTTAAGAATGTGTATTTTCAAGAAAGAGCTACATTCCTCGTAGATATTGTAAAAGACGAATAAGAGCTTTACATCGACCAACTCCATCTGATACCGTCGCGTCAATAATTACATGCCTATGGAGGGTAGACCCCAGGCAGGCGACCCGGTTATAAACATAATACCAAAAAATTACAATATTGACAATGGAAAAAGAGTAAGTACATATCATGTCGAAGCCAATTAATTAGAATAAGGGCAGGATAATTATAATAATTTCAAAAACTTGGTTACGAGTGAAAAATAATTGTCACATATGGGATTCGAAACCACACCTATTGGAAATCCATTCCAATCGTGCTGCCACTTACACCAACGTGGACTGTTATATGAAATTCAATCTTCGCCTCGTATTATATTTTGTCTTTAAAGAAGACGTGTGCCATCTACCCGACATTTTTTAAGAAGTTTTTATAAATAATCAAGCAAGTTAAATGCTAAATTTCAGTAATTTGAATTTCAAAAACGTCAACTTTGAAATGAAACAATCAATAGCGCCAATAATCTATATGAAATTTGCCGCTATTTATCTCCTCGATATCGTTAACTGAAACGTTGTTAAGTCTTCCCACCACTTAGAGCTATCATGATTGGATTCAAGTGTCGTATTACATTTCACGGAAAATGGAGGTTTTAGCTGCTATATCGTTATTTTTAAATCAATATTGACTGTACAGATGGCGTAGTGTTTAAGATACCTTCCGTACCAGCGCCGTGGGTTTAATTCTCACTCAGAACAATACTTTATGCGATCCACTAAGTGTTGTTCTGGATCTGGTTGTAATTTGTTGTGGTTGCGTGGGGGACTTTAATTGTATGTTTGTAAAGTCCTCCTAAAACAGGGCTTATTTCCTTAGTGTAGGGTGGTGTCCTAAAAAAAGAAGAATATTGATTCGCTATTTCTTTTATATATTATATAATATTATCCGTGTGGTGACGGAATAAGAATACAAATCACCACTCCCTATCTTACCCCCTATCTTTAATTTTCTTTACATTATTTTATTACATAATTATCTTTATTGTATCTAAATATATCTTCCAAAATACACTAAAAAGAAAATAACGGTCATCCAAATATTAATATTAATTGAGATACAAAATTAATATTCCAATGAATATATCAAAAAATTACTTTATGTTCCGTATACATAAACAAGCCCCTTTACAACTGAACCTCCAAAATTCATACTAACCTAGTTATTATGAATACCATTTTTAATTAGATAAGACATATTAGTTATTTGTAGACCCAAAACTCTTTCCGGGTTAAGGGAGACGATTTTAATTTCTTTAAGTAAGCTTGTCTTTGTCAGTTGTTAGAACAATGATTTTTATTCTTAAACGGAATTTCTTTTCGTAATTATATCACGATGTCTTGGAAAAAAATCAACATGTTTATATTTAGTTGACTGACTCTGGTATTTATATTAGAAATTGGTTTTATTTGCTCATTTATTTTATGAAAACACTCATTCCTGCTATTATAAATGCGAAAATTTTGATGTTTTTAACAAATAACAATGTATCGTAACTTAGGAACTTGAGACTTGGGTGTCACCAAGTCTATTGTAAAAATATGTGTTACTATTATAATATATATGAGATTTTGTGTTATTCATAAAACATTCGGCGCCAGTGTATCAAAAATGATACACCGTGTCCATTGCCATTTCGTCGTTGTGTATCACAAATGCTCAAATTTTCATACATTTATTTAAAGATAAAAATAAGCTTTGGCCTGGCCGAATGTTTTGGTCTATTTGGGTTTGGGGTACCATAAAATTAATAAAAAAAAAAACAAAATATGTATGATTTTGGCAATCATTCTTGGCATCGAAGGTGTTAACCGATCAATAAACAGGAATAAAATAAAGATACATTGGCTGCTTCAGGTGTAGAATCTTGACGTGCGCAAAAGTAAATTAAAATGGACCACGCTACTGAAATAGTAGTGAAACAGAGTTTAACATTAATGACGAAAGATACATATAAATTTAAATACTTTCATTAAAACACTATCGGTTTGAGATCCTCCAGCGCTTACCCAATAGACCAGGTAAAGTTATCCTAGTCATCTTATCATTGTCCTACTCTTATCCCAATTACTTAGGGTCGATACATATATGTGATATGTATAAATGTATGCATGCATACATATGTACTCTTCTTTCATAGTATATATTGTAAAAGTTATTGGCAATAATTTTATGACCGGCCGCCTGCCAGACATCAACCCTCCTTGGGAATGTAATTGTTGACCAAACAACATTAAATGGAGTTGGCCCAGGTCGTTATAAGCCTCTCACTCGTCTTTTACGACATCCACGAGCATAGTAAGGGTTGGTAGTATTCGTAACCGCTACCACACAGCTAAAGTTATCTTAGTCATCTGCGGCTAATAATTATGTCACAAAAAAGAAACTTCAATTCAAAACTTTACACTCCAGCATGCCATCTAGGTAATTTGTACAATTTATACCACACTACTGAAATATATGACGAGGTTTACATAACGAATCATAAAAGATTATGAAGCAATCTCAAGGTACTTTACATCATCATCATTCCAGCTCATATATGTCCCACTGTTGGGCTCTAACCTCCTCCGTAATAGGAGGGAAATTGACCTACTATACCACCTTGGTCAGACGTGTTAGTATAGGCTTTGTTTCGAGTTTTCCTTCTCTTGCATAGATGTTATATGCGTTTTATATCCCTTAGTCGTTTTTTTAGTATCACTCACCGGTAAAATAGGGGGTAGTGATATGTATTCTTACTCCGTCACCACACGGATAACTATAATAAAAATATACTGAATACTTTTAATAAATATAAAATAAAATTCACTTGTTATAATATATAATAAACTTTTTATCATTTAATAACATTACGAGTTGTCATTTTCAGAAATCGTTAATATGTAAGCGGAGAATGAAAGGTATCTAAGTAGGTCAAGTCCCCCACCCCATGTTTACACCTAGCTCCTACCTGAATACTCTTCATATCCCGTAAGCAAACAAGAACAGTTACATAACTCTATTACGAATATCGTGAGAAAAACATACCCTTGTCTTTACTTAAATAATAAGGAATCTTTGTTCTGCTCACTTGTAAATCCAGTAGTATATAGAAGTGTCAGAAGATCGTAAGTCCGCAGATTTATACCCTAGTTTGAATATTTAAGAAAAAAGAAATAATTAGGAGCATTATGCCCGTAATTGTATGCCATATAGTTCCTATAGACGTCCGTGACATCACTCACAAGTGCCATTTGAAAATCAGCGCCAGAACTTTGTAACCTGGCACATGCTGAAATGGAAACCTGGTTGATACATTGCAAATACACATATTCTATTGTTATATTTGTATAATTTTGTACTTTGTAGGGATGTATCAATATTTTTTTCTTTTTCTTTCTTTATTTCTATAGATAATAGATAAATAATAAGAGTGGGTTTCACCTGAATATCATATTAGTATACGACATTCATTATTTTGCAACATATGTTATTTATTATTAAGACTACACCTTAAATTAAGGAAATAATCCTTGTATTGCGGGGGACTTCGCATATATATAATTAATTCACACAAATTACACCCAAACTCAGACTTATGTATGTCACTAGTGGATAGCATAAAATATTGTCCTCCGTGGGAATCAAACTCACGACATTTCTACGGTAGACCTACGACGTTTGTACCGGTATCTTAATCGCTGTCTATGCAGGCTAGTTATTAAAGGAGTTACTAATTCCTCAATGTTAAAGATGGATTAGTACGAAGATTGTGACGCATTGTAAATAACGCAACATTCAACCCCACTTCATTCCTTTAAGAGTTGTAATAACCCCCTAAGCTATCATCAGAAGAATAGTCAACAGCACTCTCCTCAAAAAGTTACAAAATAATTGCATTCGATTTTAGCATTATCTCCCTTTGGGAAGGCTAAGGTTAGTTTAGTTGTTTCTGTTAGTGGTAGGACCACGTTATTGAACGTTTTCTGTCTACAACCGTAGGCCGATCTCTCCGGGGTAATACTATAATCTCGCGTAATATTGATGCCTGATTAATGGCAATGTGCTCTTGCTCTTCGTTTGGTGAGCGAGTGAGCCAAAAGCCCAACTGGATGGGTTTGAGCGGGCTAGCTTATACTCTTGGTATTCCAAAGGTCCATGGGCGGCAGTAACACTTATCAACAGGTGTTCTACTTGCTCGTTAGCCACCATAAGCAATAAAAAAGTCAAACAGTAAATGCTATAACCTGAAGGACTGTTCTATTGCTACATATGATATATTATATTTGTAAGGCACTCGGCACGAAGGAAATGATCCTTGTATTTTGTGAGCTTTTGCAAATATATAATTTAACAGACAAAAAATATATTTGGACACAGAACAAGAATTTGTGAATCATACAGTGGATCATACAAAGTATTGTCCTGTCTGGGAATTGAACTCATGATACTGGTATGGTGAGTCGGTATCTTAACCATTGCCATCTGTGCAGTCGTTTATCGTCATATGAACATACGTTAATTGTTTGTATAATACCATAAACAAAAATAAATAAATTCTAAATAGATAAGTAATACAAATATTAGATATTCAATACAATATGAAGAAAAATATGAATTGCTCGCGAAACTAGAGTTACGGGCAATACAAACAACGTCAACCCGCGATAAAAGGAAAATGTAGCTCTATGAAAAGATTAGGGAAGGATATCGGGCAGCTTTTCTGATTTTTGAGGGGTGGTTTGCGAAGATTACGAAAGCCGAGCCGAGACAGAATGTTATAAAATGAGCGGTAGGTTGCTTCTACCGAGAATTATAAGCATTAAGGAGTTGAAATTAGGTACATCTTTACATTATATATTTATGTACACCAGAAATGCGGACTTATTTTCATTTCATTATGTATATTAAATTGTATGTAAGTATAACATACACATAAGTATTATACATTGTAGTTTATATATATATATATATATATATATGTATATATAAAGGTAGCCTCAGTAACACGTGGTGGTGTGGTGGTTATGCTAATAAATTGTAGCTTATATGAAATGTTTGTACGTTTAACATAGCGACATCTATTAAATACTTACTCAATCCAGTCAACAGATACCGCCATCTGTTAGAATTGTTTGGAGATAACAAATAATTGTGACTGTCGAATAATAGACAAATAATTTGTAATAAAATAATATTGCGACTATAAATTAAGTTGGAAGATATCCTATCTTTTACTCAATATCAAACCACAAATGCTGTGCAAATTTGATTAAAATCGGTTAAGTACTTTAGGAAGCCATCACGGACAAACAACGTGACACGTTATTTATATTTATATATATATATATTAATAGCAACACAACACTACAAAATAAATCCTAATAAAGCGAAAGATTTTAGAAACATGCAGGACAACTATGTACACAAATCGCATTTAGATTCACCGGTAATTGTACGCAAAAATATTTCGTTCCATGACTTTATATAGCGCACTTGTGGTTAGAGTCCTTGGGATATAGCGCATTCCCTTATTGGTCGTGGCATATTATTCCAGCACTTATTTGCTGAATATGTACAGTAAGTACAGTACTGTACAGATGTCGGTGAACATTTAAATTCAAGCATAACTTAAGATTAATATTAGATACGATTAATCTTAAAGATTAAATAGTATATTTAGATCGGTCATGATTTGTTCTTCTTTATTTTGTCGGACCATATTCCTTCCATCATGGGACTTGCGCTTCATCTCCAGTGGGACGGCAATTGACCCACTATACTACGCTGGTTGGTCAGAAGGTTTAATATAGGATTTTAAGTCAAGTTTACCTTATTTTACATCGATGTTATCTGCTTATTATATAATCAAGATATCGCTTGGTCAATTATATTTTTACTTCATACATATGTATGTATGTATATATACATATCATCACGACATATCCCTTGCAGAGTAGGCAGAGAGAATAGAGTGCCAGAGAACTCTATCCTTACATACTTCACTCGCTTCCTCAACATTCATAATTCTCTTCATACACGCTCGCCGGTTTCGGAGACTCTTGACACCACCTTCCAACAGTACGTGACCAATCTGGTCTAGGTAAGTTAGTCTCGGTCTCCCCCGGTACCTACATCCTTCATCTTTCGCATTGTATATCTTCTTAACCAGACGTTCGTTCGACATTCTTTTCACATGTCCGAACCATTTTTACTTGATCATAACAGCAAAAGCAGTCTTTAGCTTTATAGCTCGAAAGAAGTATGTCCGAGCCGACTAATAAGCCGTTTCAATTATGTATAAAAATTTAATTAAAAAATACGAGTCTAAGTTTCTTACCAAATCTTTGCATTAGCGCTCATATTACAATCCGGTGGTAGATTGTGACCTAAAGGTATAATGTAAAATCGACAATATGGAAGAGCCTCACGGGTTTTATACACACATACATACATACATATCATCACGCCATATCTCTTGCAGGGTAGGCAGAGAGAACAGAGTGCCAGAGAACTCTATCTTTGCATACTTCACTCGCTTCCTCAACATTCATAATTCTCTTCATACACGCTTGCCGGTTTCGGAGACTCTTGACTCCACCTTCCTTTTTCACGGGTTTCACGGTTTATAAATAGTAAATAATTTGAATTTCAGTTTATTATTGAAATAATCTGATTTTATTTTTGTATAAATTAATAGGATAATTAATTTCTCTAAACTGATCATAAGAGGGAGCAACCTCGAAATGTCAACATCAAAGAAAACCTATACGTAACCAAAAGTTAAAACTAAAAGCCACTCGTTTATCCAACATGGTTTAAGAGCTCATTTTGTGTTTTACTCTAAAGAAGGTTCATATTAAACTCATCATCATCATCGTTCTCCTGCTAATATCTCTTACTTGGGGTCGATGCAATATATACTGCTCTTCGTACATATTGCTAAAGTTATTGGCAACAGTTTTATGACCGGCCACCTGCCTGACGTCAACCCTCCTTGGGAATATAATCGTTGATCAAACAGCATCAGGTGCAGTTGGCCCAAGTCAATATAAAGCTCTTAGTCATCTTTTACAACATCCACGTACAAACTAAGGGTTAGTAGAATTCGTAGCTGCTATACAGCAAAGCTTCATCATATTAAACTGTGTAAGCTATATGAGTTCTTAAGAAAAATAATTCATTATTCATGATTCTTAAAACTTTTCGTATGTATAATTATATAAGTGAATATAATTCATCACCCTTATCTTACCCGAGGTTTAGTTAAAGACGATTAAGGGATATAATATGCATATAGCATTTGTGCAAGACAATGAAAACTTGAAATAAAACCCAATACCAACACGTATGACCAGCGTGGTATAGTAGGTCAATTTCAGTACCATTTTGGAGGAGGCCCGAGCCCAACAGTGGGACATATGTGGGCTGAGGTGATGATGATAATGAGTTGATTGTTAAAAGCGAGTTATTCATACATTAATTTTATCAATTGTGAATAGTTTACACTCTAACTTTTTTTTTTGTTTTTAGCTGTTAGCCGCAGATGGCTTTGACAGCTTTACGCGGACCATGGGTGAGCTCTGAGGGCTCTCAACCCGATTGAGGTAAGCTAAGCGACATCGCCCAAGGGCTCCCCCTGTAGGGAACGGACCTCGACTTGGGGCGTCGCTGGTGGCAAAGTGGGCGTGCCAACGTTTGGATTTATGATTTTTGCGCGTCGCGATTTCGCACCTCGACGGCGAGGACGAAACCGCGGATATTTATGTGTAATGGTCTCGCGTGTCGTGTAAGCTTTTAATTGAGCGACTGTGATATCGTCGTCGTCATCGCCGATGACGCGCTGCGAACGTCTTATACTCTAACATGTTGCTATTTTTTTTAAGATATCTTACAGACATAATGATACAATATCGACAGAAGATATAGAAATAATCCTAACATTAAAGTCTCTCACTTTACAAACATATTATTGACAGACACAAATTACACCCAGACTCTGAACAATTTGTAGATAACACAAATTATTGTCTATGAGTATCTTAATCTTAACCACTATACTATTTATGCATTTGCAATTTAAAGTTGATTCTAAATAATAACATAAACAACGAATATTATTAATATCGTTCTCATTTCACGTACAATTAATTCACACAGCAATCAATGGTCATTAAGTAATTAATCCATTAATATAATTACAGCCATCCCAAAGCCAAACATGCACTGTTATGACAGTTTCAATTAACGCCAGTTTTACAAAGTATATCCCTATTTTCTTCGTGCAATTATAACTCTCGCAAACCATTCAGGGTGATAGAATGATGGCGTATTAACCTATAACCTGTATTGTACTTCTTTGTCGCCCTTTTGGCTGACCAACTTTATCAAGGACTTGTTTATAATAGCTTGCCCAGCAATACTGTTGTAGCAATAATGTGCCGGGGCACCAACAAGTGATGGTACCGGAAAGAGTACCACCCTTGTTAATGCCCCGGCTACATTGTTTGTTATAAGTCAACTCCTCTACCGATGCTAGATTAATCCAGCCTTAGTTAGAGTGGCAACAGAAGTAAATACATCTACGCCACCCACAAAAAGATTGAAAATTACGAAATAAAAGAAAATCACTACGTTTAATATATACCAACATTTTTTTTTTCACTAACTGGACTGAATATTTTGTGTCCTATAAAATAAACAGAAAGTCAGTCATCTACATCCTGACCGCATTAAAGATGCTTGATTGAGTTATACGTTTACTGATCAATGAACACGATAAGCGTAGTGTACAGTGGGCCACTGAAGAAAAAGACCGCGTACCAGTGACCCACCCGCACGGTGTCGAGAGGTATATTGTAGGGCGGGTCTACGGGGTCTTGCGCCGCTTTTCCTGTCGCCCCGGACGGAATAGCGGGGTTTGACGTACCGTAGCCCGCCGCCAAAAAAAAAGTGTACAAAAAAAAACATTGAAAACTTTCATAATAAATTATACAATCATTAGATCCTTGTTGAACTGTAAAATGTTTTAATATAAACGACTTAATGAATCATCAGTAATAAACATGTGGATATACGGAAACGTTAATCTGTTTTTCATCCCATAAGGGGACGACAAATTTAACTGGGCTAATGAAGTGAAATAATTGATTAATTACGCGTCAGCTCTGTTGGGTCGCAATTTTACAAATAATTACTTACGATTTTAAATCATAATGTACTGATTTAATTTGAAAACGTATTCACATTTTGTAATATTACTTAAAAATGAATATGATAAATATGATTTCTAATGTTCTCGAGACTATATCACATTTGCAATCATCATCATCATCACAACCCATAACTGCAATAAAACTGATATAGATTCTATCGCGTTTCTATTTGATTTTTTATTTTCGTTTGGTCGTATCATTTTCTTTCTGTACTGGCAATGAATTTATGTGAAAAATGTGGGTTAAAATTTAATAACTAATACTGTAGCGGGTAGATTAAATTTCTGTAATAACGATTATCTGTTGGACATTAACTTAGTACTCCCGTGACCATGAATGCTCTGAAGTGTTCGAAATATCGTGCAATTAAAAATGAAATACAAACGCGATCGAAACCGTAAAAATAGTTTTATTTCAAATCTAAAACCACATGTGTATTATAATGATCAAATCTAATCTATCTATCTAATATCTTTAAATTTTAATTTCTTTGACTGAAAACTATTAAAATATGAAAACATATTTTGATATTGTCATTAACAATAGATATACCTTAATTGGATAATCAAGCAGTCTAATTTAGATAAACGCTCGGTTCGGATCGTTTTTTTATTTTAACCTTTTTTACTTTTTTATTATTTTACTAATTATTTTATTATATTTAAATATATATATTCCAAAATAAACTAAAGAAAATACCGGTTATCTAGATATTTTATATCTAAGAGTTTAAAGTAATACCTATATTGATTACGTATCTTAAGATTCGATCAAACCAAAATCAATTTGCAAAGCTTAAGTACATTATTTATTTAACGTGACAAGTATAAAATACTGTATTTAAGTGTGTGTAATTCAGACTAATAAGAGCCCATTACCGTAACATCCCAATGTGAAGATAAGATATACATACTTCAACCGTAATATATCGCTGAGGGGTGAGATGAAAACATTACTAGCATTACTGGTGATTGTTTCAACATGATACTTTGAATAAGGTTAGATGACGATAAATTTCTAAAATAATTAAGATATTTTTGTTATATTAGCTTCCAATATAGATTTTGTAATAATCTAAAGCGATCTCTCAAGGCTAGTGATGTGCTTTTGATCTCTTAAGTTTTTTTTTTATTGCATATGGTGGCAAACGAGTGCGCAACTCACCTTTTTTTTTTTTTTTTCGCAAGGTGGGACCATGGATGTGGTCGCGCTCCGGCAAATCGGCCCGGGGCGACGGAAGAGGCGGCGCACAACCCCATGGACCCACCCTGCAAACACCTCTCTTCGCCGTGCGAGCGGACCACCGGTACCCGATCTTAGTACGCAACTCACCTGGTGGTAAGTATTACTGCCACCCATGGACTTTTGCAATACCAAGGTTATAGCTAGACCGCTGTCTATCAATACAAACTTCAAACCCACCCCAGTCGGGCTTCCAGCTTACTCGCACACCGAACGAAGCGCAATAGCACATTTCCATTATTTAGACGTCGATTTTCTGCGAAAGTGATGTACTATCCCGGACAGACCCGCGGTTGTAGATAGGAAACTGGCAACAGCGTGGTTCGACCACTAAGTCTGAGATCTGACAATTTTATATTGAAATAACCATTATATATTGTAACTATGTGGTTGGAATTTATATTATGTAACATATTTGTCCTCGTAATAAAATAATGAGCCTCTTATTTTTGGCGACGGGTTATGGTTAGGTTACATACCGTTCGATCCGTACTGTTCGACAGAGCAATCGGCACGTGAGCCTATAAACCCGCTCTGTAAGTACCTCTCACGCCATGCGAACAGGCAACTGTTACCCGGTGCTTATCCTCGATGGCTCGTCCACCGGGTTACCCTTAGGAGTATCTTCTCCAGTCGATGCAAGGACGAATCTCTGGAGTATCGTTTAATAAAAGAATAAAGAGTAATCAAATTTGTGATTTTATATAGTATAGATATATAGGAAAAGAAAAAAAGAAAGAAAAGAAATAAATATAATATAGAATGTACTTCACAATTATCATCATCCTGCTCTTATCGAAAGTACTTAAAGTGACCGCAATATATATTCTTCTTGTATATTACATACATACATATCATCACGCCATATCCCTTGCAGGGTAGGCAGAGAGAACAGAGTGCCAGAGAACTCTATCCTTGCATACTTCAACTTGTATATTACATATTGCAAAAATTTTGGTAATAATTTTCTGACCAGAGGCCTCAAGATACCTTTCCTTAGCAATGTAATTGCAGGTATATAAAGATCTTATTTTATTTTTAAATATGTTTATGAATTCTCTCACAAGTAAAATAATGGTTTATGATGAAATAAGCAGAATATTTTTGGAATATAATTACTATTCAATCAAAAATGTATGATTAGCTAATTTAAGTAGTTTCCACTTAATAGCGCCTGCATTATATTTTCTCTTTTTAATAAAGCAAATAAATGCCCAAAACAACGTTTCTAATAGGAAAATAAAATTCACAAATATCATTAATATTTTTTATAATTAATACTCCGCATTTAATAATGTTAAATAGAACATAATGAGTGTCAGTAAAAAAGGAACATTTTTGGTAGAGACTGGGCGTGGCACGAGTAATGAAGATAAAAGGGATTATATGGGATCGGCGGCCACGCTCAGATTGCCCGAATCAAATTTTATTTAATAATTTAAAGAGTAAATGAGATTTCAACAAAAAAAAATGTGAATTTGTATAACATGTATGATAATATAATTTCATACAGAATGTAGACAAAAAATGCATCTCAATTATTATTATTTTTTATTGCTTAAGGTGGCAAACGATCAAGCAGTACATCTGATGATAAGTGTTAAAAGTGCCTGTAGATCTTTGCAATATCAGGAGTGCCAGATCTCTTGCTCACCAAACGAAGCGCTGTTAACCGTTTGGCTCCCAGATAATAAAATATATCATCATCATAATCTTCATCACAGCCCATATATGTCTCACTGTTGGGCTCGGGCCTCCTCCGTAATAGGAGGGAAATTAACCTACTATTCTTGTAGGTATATTGGTCAACGTGATGGTATAGGGTTTTGCTTCGAGTTTTCCTTCTCTTGCATAGATGTTATATGCGTTTTATATCGCTTAGTCGTCTCTTACGATCACCCACGGGTAAGATAGGGGGTGGTAAATTGTATTCTTACACCGTCACTACACGGATAAATAAAATATTTAAAGGGAACTAAAAACGTTATAATTGAATTAGTGACCTGCGCTACCAATCTTCATAGATCTGATTCCTATTTAATATAACTTTCTGTATGATCTACAAATAATTATACTGATTCTAAATGTTATATATACCAATTGCAAATGCACTTTACAAAAATCTGTAGTCTCTGACGACACAAGGGTTTATTCTTTAGTAAAAGGCAATAAATACTTCGTTGTATTTATAAAAAAATCTAGTTTTCCCTGTCCGCTTCGCGTCGCATCGTGTGGTGATGGAATAAGAATATATATTCACAATCGCAAGTAATCGCAAGATGACTAAGAGATATAATATGCAATATCGATGTCGAAAAAAGGAGCTGTGTAGTAGCAACTAAGAATACTACCAACCCTTACTTTTCTTGTGGATGTCGTAAAAGACAACTAAGAGCCTTTTTTTTTTGTAGTCGCTGTGGAAACGCATTTACGCGTTATCCCCCGTCGGTGATAGACAGGGGGGATTATGGGAATCACCGGCTAGCTGAAGCCCGACCGGAATACCCACTAAAATCACAGCGGCCCCTTCCGCGCTTTTACGGGGCGCCGGAGAGATCGTCTACTGACATTCGATCCCCGGCACCCCAACGCTTGGCCTTCTGGCCACGTCCTACCGTCCCTCAAGGCGGTGGGAGAAGGTGCGCTTAACGGCGCCTCCTCCTCTCCGGTCACTGGCGGCGGAGCGAGTCAGTGGACGCAAGAGCCTCGTGTTCCCGCTCCTTGGCCACTTTTTTTTTCATGATGGCCTCACAAAAGGAGGCCATCGACGAGCAACACCTGTCGCTGTTAAGCATCTTCGAGATGATGGTCGACAACGACAGGTCCCTCCTAACGACTGCTGACAGGATGTGGCGCTGGGATCTCCAGGCGGGGCATACATCCAAAGTGAGAGGCGCGCATCGTCTACTGGCGCGCCACACTCGTGACATCCTGGGTTCCCCTCTCTTCCAATTCTGTGCAGGTACTTACCAAAAACCCCGTGTCCGGTAAGTACCTGCACCATCCTAAAACTTAGGCTATCGTGCCTGCTATTGATCCAGTCCACCGCCCTGCTACGGGGGACTCCAGACAACTAAGAGCCTTATAATGACTTGAGCCAACTCCATCTGATGCCGTTTGGTCAACAATTATATTTCCAAAGAGGGTTGGCGTCTGGCAGTCGGCCAATCATATAACTATAGCTAATAACTTTTACAATATGTACTATGAAAGAAGAGCACATATTGTATCGACCCCAAATAATTGGGATAAGAATAGGAGAATGAATGATGTCGGTAAAAAGGAAAACTCGAAATAAAACACTATACCAACCCGTCTGACTACCATGGTACAGTAGATCCACTTCCCTCCCATTGTGGAAGAGACTCGAGCCGAGCAACATCACTTATAAGAGCTGAGAAGATGATTATGATAATGAAAATAATTTAATCATATTCTATCTAATTGAATTTAGTAACTTTAGTTTGTTTAATTTAACCGAATAAATTTAATAGCTTTACACGTAGAAAAATTAATCTCATATTTTTTTTTATAATAAACATTACCATTTTATAATGGATAGAACCAAATTCGACTTGGAAACTCGAATTATTCACGGAGACGTCATATCTCCATGAATAATTAGAGTTCTATGTTCTGAGGGAATGACTGTTTTTATAAATCAGCTCATCAGAGTGTTGGTAACCAAAAAACTAAAAAGAAAACTTCTATTGATCCGATCGCTACCAAACTCACTCTCTAATCTAATATGAAGAGTACACAAAACATATATGCATACATTCATTTATATATATATATATATATATATATAGACTAGCAAACCCAGACCGTTAATTTGTTTGTGCAAGTCGATATATCGCAGCGCCGCTTGGTGGCGAGTTACATCAATGGGCATATAAACCTCCGTGAAAAAATACATACATATATATATATATATATATGTATATATATGTATATATATATATATATATATATATATATATATATATATATATATATATATATATATATATATATTAATTTTCATAATGATCGGTCAAATATTTTAAAAATTTAGCGATGACATATATACAAATATCCTCTTTTATGTAGAAGAGAAGAAGATGAAAAATAAAATAGATTTCAGCACTAAAGCAAAGTGTTAAAAAAGCCACTGAGGTTCACACCGTTACCCGTGTGGGACGGGAAAATAATACAGATATCGTCACCCCTTGCCTGCCCGTGGGAGTCGTAAAAATCGGCTAAGGATCACACCGGGAGAGTGGGCAGCGGCGATCTCCCGAGAAACTTAATACCATCTACAGCGATCGCCAATCCGCATTAATCCCCCCAAGACTTTTACTTGCTGATAGTACACAAGGAGTCAATGACGTGCAGCATGAGAAGAGCGGATTGGCGCTTTGTTGTCGCCATAAACAGACGGTCAGCGAAAGTGCTACACATATTTGTACTCATGTACACATATATATCTACAACGCAACTGCTCACAGCTTCGTCCGCGTAAAAAGTAACTTTTTCAGAGTTGAACTATAATCCCAAGGAGAAACGTCTACTTGCTGGGCAAAAAAGTATCTCAATAAAGAATATGCTCTATATATGTGCTACATTTTATCTAAATCCGTTCAACGATTTATATGTGAGTAACAAGCACTCAAACATTTTCACAAACTTTCGCATTTATATTATTAATAGAATTCACTGCACAGATGGCTTAGTGGTTAAAATACCAACATAGCGTGGCAAGTACCACGTATAATATTTTATCATTATCATCATCATCACAGCCCATAAATGTCCCACTGTTGGGCTCGGGCCTGCTCCACAGTGGTAGATCAATTAACCTACTACACCGCGCTGGTCAGATGTGTTGGTATAGGGTTTTGTTTCAAGTTTTCCTTCTCTTGCATAGATGTTATATGCGTTTTATATCCCTTAGTCGTCTCGTACGATTACCCATGGGTAAGATAGGGGTAATGAATATTATTCTTACTCCGTCACCACAAGGAGAATAATATTTTATCCTAACCACAAATTGTTCTTCTGAGTCTGAGTTTATTTTTTGTTCGTATGTTGCATATTTGTAAAGTTCCCCGCAATACAAGGATTATTTCCTTTGTGCGAGGTGTTATATTAAAAAAAAAAAAAAAAAAATATTTATGCATTTATTTATTATATCACGCAGGTGGACTGGTTTGCCTGGGTTTGTTTTTAATTCACTTTCTCTTGCCATAATGTCATCTTTAATATATAACCAGTGTTATATTTTATGATTTCTTTCATCTTTATTATAAGGTGCCACACCTTAGCAAGATAAAAAATATCTACATCAGCCTATTAACGTCTATTATTGGTCTTAGATCTGTCACCCCAATCCTAAGCTCTATGGTTAACAAGCATCTTGGCGATAGGAATAAGTATAAGTTTCCTAAAAAAGTGTATTATCTTAGTGATCTTTTGGCTGACTATTACGAGTGTAACATATTGAATTCCATGCCATCTTCACACGGGAAAAGTGATTTCAAAAAATAACAGTCAAAATTTAATTTACCAAGAAAAATAAACTTTTTATTGATAGGCTATGATCTGAACATATGCCTTCTGTTCCCTTCTGGGTGACGGAAGGGCAGCGTGCGTTCCTATAACGCACCGTACTCACTCCTCGTCGCCATTGAGCCCGCCACTGACATCAATGCCTTAACGTACGTGATACGAAAAAAATATTTTCAATAATATAAATCTATTTTAACTACACAAATGTTTATATTTAACCATATCGTTACATAAATTACTAAAATTAGGCTTTTAATATGCTTGATTATTTATAAAAAACCCGTTTACGAGCGAAAAATGATTGTCACAAGTGGGATTCGAACCCACACCTATTGGAAATCCGTTTCAATCGTGCTGCCACTTATACCACCGTGAACTATTGTAGGACATTCAATTATCGCATCGTATTATATTTTCGTCTTTAAGGAGACGTGTGCCATTTACCCGACAATTTTTTCGCTCGTAATCGGTTTTTTATACATATCGTTATATGTCGTAAGTCTACATTTTGTAAAATATATTAACCGTAATGGCGCGAGTGACATTCTTTAATAAACTGACTTCCTCTATTTGAACTTATTTGCATCATGCCACTGCGTACGAGTGTCATTAAATGTAGGTATGCAATTGGCCTACACACTGACAACATCGGCTATCATTGGAGTTTATATCAAACTAGCTTCTGCCCGCGACTTCGTCCGCGTAGAATAGTCGTAAGTTAGCGTTAATCCAAAGTAACTATTCCTCGTCCAATATTTCATTCCCCTTTTCAACCCTTTACTACGCTTTTTCTAATTAAAAAGCATGCCTATGTCCTTTCTCAGGCTTTAAACTATCTGTGTACCAAATTTCATTTTAATTGGTTCAGTAGTTTTGCTGTGAAAGCGAGACAGACAGACTGACAGACAGAGTTACTTTCGCATTTATAATATTAGTAAGGATTATTTACTAAGTCATCCTCGAAATGAAAGAAGTGACGGTACCTTTTTTTGCAAGCGATGGTACCTAGAGCGAAATGAAATGACCTACACATTGTAAAAGTGACTGTAATTTTAATAAATATGGTATCATTAAATAATTTCAAATGAACATTTTATTGCAAATCATATTGATCCGTAATAGCGATGCCTATAAAAAAAAAAGCTAATCAATTTTTAATGTAATACCTAACCGTAGTTTTAAACGCATTAAATATCACATTTGTCAGCTTATCCTTTAGAGTTTTTTTAATATATTATTGAGATTGATAGAATTGCAAGATCGAATTGTAAACAGATAAAAGTCGGCAATTTTCTTTTTTTTTTATTTAGCTAAAATTAGTAAAAACATATCAATCTTTTTTATAGCCTTTTTTATATTTCTTTCAGTTTTAAAGCCTATATTTGTATATTTTAGAACTTGCTATGGTCCGCCCACGTTCCGCACAGCTGTCGGCCAATGGAAGATCGTACAGAGACAACAATGCTTTAACTGCGCTGGATTGTCTAATATTGAGTACATGCCACCATCACAATAAAAGGACCTTCTGCCTAACCTACCATCGCTGATTACATGGTTTATTATAACGTTATTTTAAAAATTATTCGCCTTTTGTAGTAATGCTATCAGTTTATATACCTTAGTCCCCTTTTACCCAAGGGCAAAGCGGGGGTGGTGAACTATACACTTACTCCATAATCTCGTGAATTAGTCAGGTCTAACTTTTAATTTAGTCACAGAATTCCTACAACAGTCACTCAGTAAAAAAATGTATATTTTGAGGAATCCAATTAGATTGAACCGTCGTACACTTTCATAGCACATGAGATCAAAAAAAAAATTAAGTTTTTTATATTATGCGTGTAATACTAGAGAATGGAAGGAAATTGATATTAGACCAAAAAAAACGAAATACAGTCCTGTGTTAACGATTTTCTTCACCAGGAGTGGCCCGTGCCTAATAGCAAATATCTCTTTCACTGTTTTGAATTTACTGTTAATTGAAAAAAAACAATAAGCATAAACTATATAATAATAATAATAATAATAATAATTTTTATTTCAGAGTATAGAGCTCCATATTTTGTTAGTAACAATAAAAACTTAAGAACTAGTGTTAGTAACATTGACATAATTAACTTATAATGTATGAACAAAACTAACATAAAACTGTTGGTCGTCCGAACCTGAGGGTGTCTACTTAACTGCATGCAGTCGTATCCAACGCCTCAGGATCGGCGATTCCCACCAATCAGCCAAACCCTTTATTATGTTATTGGGGCTGCCGCGCATACGACGTAATAGCGAGGCGCTTCTCTTGCGCATAACGGCCGAAAAACTATCAACGTTCGCGTCAGCAAACATGCCGGACGCGCTACAAAAACGCGACAGCCCCAACAACACCCGGAACGTGTTATTATATTGTACACGCAGGTCACTGTATGCCTTCTGCGTAAAGTTCACCCACAGGCTGCACGTATAAAAACTTTGACAATAAGCTTTGAAAAGCGTGACCTTTACTGGGGTAGTGCAGTGAGCGAACCTGCGGGCCAGCATACCGCTTCGAACAGCCAGCGACCTGCGCTCCCGTTCCAAATCTGTATTATCCTTGAGGTCCGCCGAGACCCAGTGGCCCAAGTACTTAAATTTGTTAACCATATTCAGAGCTGTACCACATAGCATGACAGGTGGTATAGTACTATAACATTTATTGCCTGCTTTAAATATCATGAGCTCACTCTTGGTTGCATTATATTTGAGCCCGTGTGCCCCGGCGTAGGATTCACAAATTCTGATCAATTTCCTCAGGGCCTTGATTGATGGGGTACGACGCCAGAAACCTCCGCGTGGTGTACCCTGGGTGCGGGCGACAGTCCCCCAGATCCCTCTGTTGAATTGTCGCCCGTAGCGAATCTCTGGCGCGAGGGGGGGTTCCCCAGCGATGGGTTGAGCCCCAATTCGCTCCTGACCCTCTATTTGTAGAGGATACAGGAGGCGAAATTTCGGACGGGCCCGGTCACTCATTAATTTGAGAGCTGGGCAGGCTTATGCCACCGCCGACATATCGTAAACCTGATATCTTGCTTCAAGACAAGTTGTCGTGAGGCGTAGTATCAGGAACGAGGGTCTTGGCTTAACCGCCCGGACCGCGAGGAAGACAACCTCTATAAAGAATTCGACCTTCGAATTCGGAAATTACCCAGAATCCTAAGTTCTGGCGTGCGGCGAGAGGATGCATGGCAGATGGGCTGTTCTGTTCCTAGCACGCTCCAGCCAGGGTACCGGCTGACCCCCTGGTTGGTAAATGTAGGCTTGCCCGGGTACAGGGATCTCTGCCCGGGTCGACGGTTTTTCTCCCATACTCGTGGGAATCAACATGGATTTTCTTATACCTACACCTACACCAACACAAGACGGGAATCCAGAGGATTCCCACATCACGGCCTTGTCAAGCCAACGTAAAACTGACAACGACGCCTCGTCCTCAGGACTTGAGGCGTCCGCCGAGGGCCCGGCACAGGCGAAAGAGGCCCAAAAAAAGAAGACGAAGAAGCGGCGGAAGGCCCATAACTGGTCAGGCAAGGGTTCCTCACGGGACCGGCAGCGTTTGGCGGAGCGGAAGGCGAAGGAGGAGGCCGCTGCCGCCAAACAGGAGGAAGACGGCGGCAGATCCACTGCAGAGCCGTCAATGGACGAGGGCGACAGTAGTGTCGCAGAGCCGTCCAGAGACGAGGGCAATGGATCTGCCGATATAATGGACGAGGGCGGTAGTTCCGCAGAGCCGTCCAAGGAGGCTAGCGGGTCGGCGGAGAAAACCGCTGCCGCCAGGTCGTCGCCGCGTCTTGCGGCTGCGGCCCCGACAACAAGGGAGGAGGCCCTCCCCTCGGAGGTGCGGAAGCGCCCCCTGAACAGGGATGGCAGCTCGGGCGCTGACTCCGAGGGGAGTGCTAACATCATGCCTCCTCCCAAAGTTCCGGCCTCTCGCAGAGGGCGAGGGGCCGCGGCGTCAGGTCGGACGACCCACTCCCCAGCCGGCGGAGTACGCAGAGGGGCGGAGGCTCGCAAGCGGACCGACGACGAGGCGGCCGCCGCGAGGGTGCTGGAGGTGTTGTCCGGCATCCCTCCCACCGAAGTGGCGGCCGCTGGTGCCCGCGCGAGCGGTAGCGCCCCGGACGCGAAGGCCCTGCAGGCCGAAAACGCCCGCCTTGGTGGCGAGGTGTCAGGCCTGCGGGCCCAGAACCGCCGCCTAGAGTCGGAGCTAGCCGAGGTGAGGAGGGAAAACCGCCTCCTCACTAAGGACGTGGCCGAGTTAAAGGCGCAGATGGCGCGACTTATGCCGACTGCGCCACTCGCGTCTTCGGCCAGCGCTGGCCGCCGAGGAGCTAGCCGCCCAACAGTTGCCGCTGCGCCGAAGACGGCTCCGACTGCGGAGCGCGCGCCGCCGACAGTCGCCGGCCCACCAAACGTCGTGGAGCAGGCCCCGATAGCGGCCCAGCCGTTAACACCGACCCCGCTGCCCGCGGTGGGAGGCGTGCCGGACGAGGCCTTGCGCGCCATCATCGACTCAGTGGTCAAACTGGTCGATGCGCGCTTGGCCGTTCTGGAGGCAAGGCTGCCTCCGGAACCACGTGTCCGGCCGCCTCTGGCCGCGGACAAACGGCCATATGCGGCACCAGCCCCCGCCCCGCTGCCTTGTCAGGGTGGCCGCGTGGGGGCTAGCTACGCCGCGGCCGCGGCTGGGCCCAAGTCCAAGGGGCCCGCTCCCGCGACGAAGAAGAAGAAGGTGGCACCGGCTCCTGCCGGACTGCAGTCGTCGCCAGCATCAACACCGCTAGCGACGACCAGCGCGCCCGCGACTGCTCCTTCCGCGCCTGGCACGCCCGCTGCGCCCGAACAGGGTTGGCAGGTGGCTGAGCGCGGCAGGAAAAGTCGCGGTCAGAGGAGGAGAGCGGCGACCAAGCGCGCCGCTGAGGTTGCCGCTCCCCAGGCAGGAGCCGGAGGTGGCAGCAGCTCGAAGAGGAAGAGGCCGCGCAAGGGGCTCCGGCCGCCGAAGACAGCCGCAGTGGTGATCACTGTGCTGCCTGAGGCGGCAGAAAGGGGCCTCAGCTATGAGGCCGTTCTGAGGAAAGCCCGGCAGGAGCTCGACGTCTCCGACATAGGAGGCGTCGAAGCCCGGACCCGCAAGGCCCGGACAGGGGCTCGGATTTTGGAGTTCCCTGGGGCCGAGGGCACCAGAACGGCCGATAGCGTGGCGTCGAAGCTGCGAGGTCTATTCGCCGAGGAGGGTGGCGTCAAAATCGCCAGACCCGTAAAGTGCGCCGAAATGCGCATCGCGGGTCTGGACGACTCCGTGACGGTGGAAGACATCCGGGAGGCCATTGCCTCGAAAACCGGGTGTCCCATGGACACCGTCCGGGTTGGCGCCATTCGCCCCGGTCCGGGCGGCGTAGGTGCCGCCTGGATGCAATGCCCAGTGGAGTCGGTCAGGCAACTGGCTGGCTCAGGCAGGCTCCTCGTGGGCTGGAGCTCAGCGCGAGTCACCGTGCTGGAGCACCGGCCTGCGAGGTGTTTCAAGTGCATGGCAGTCGGGCATACCCGGCCAACATGCACTAATTGCTTTGACTGCGGCGGACTCTGTTTCCGCTGCGGTCAGACTGGGCACATGGCGGCATCTTGCGCCGCCCCGCCCCACTGCCCCGCGTGTGCGGCGGGCAATAAGCCTGCCAAGCACCGCATGGGCTCGGGGGCGTGCAGACCTCCGGCTTCGGCTCCAAAGGGGCGGAGCGGCCCTTCGACTCCGGCCGCTTCAGCTCCTAGCGCGGCCCGATCGCCCGCCGCAAGCCAGGAGGTGATAATGGACACGGCCCATTAATGGCTGCCCAGTCCACTCACCTCCTGCAGGCCAACACCAACCACTCCGCCGGTGCGCAGGATCTCCTCCTGCAATCCATGGCGGAGTGGTCGATCGGTGCAGCCGTAGTCGCGGAACCGTACGTCGTGCCTGATCGCCCCAATTGGGTGGTTAGCCGGAACGGAACCGCGGCAATCGTCACCTCCACGCAGCGGCACTTCCCGTCCTTATCCCTCTTGGATAGGGGCGAGGAATTTGTCGCAGCGGATTGGGGAGGGGTCACACTGTACAGCGTTTACCTCTCCCCTAACAGGAGAATGGACGATTTCGGGGCCTCCCTCACCACCTTGGAGGCTTCGATACGGCGACTGGCACCGGGCCTCGTCCTGGTCCTGGGGGACTTCAACGCCAAATCCACGGCGTGGGGGTCCCCGATGACGGACGATCGCGGGCGGGCGATCGTGGAGTGGGCGGCGTCACTGGGCCTCTGTGTCCTAAACAGAGGCTCAGTGAACACGTGTGTGCGACAGCAGGGTGGGTCGATAGTGGACTTGTCGTTCGCTAGCCCCGCTGTCGCACCACGAGTGAGGAACTGGCGTGTCCTGGAGGAGGCGGAGACCCTTTCGGATCACCGTTACATCCGGATGGAGGTCTCCCCTCTCCGGGACCCCAGCAGGGGTCACAGGGCGGACCGAGCTCCCGCATTTCCGCGGTGGGCTGTGGGGCGGCTGGATAGGGACCTACTGGCGGAGGCGGCCATCGTTCACACGGGGCTGTCCTCACCACCCCCAGCGGACGGAGTGGACGTTGAGGCTGTCCGCATCCGCAGTGCGTTAACGCAGGTCTGCGATGCGGCCATGCCCAGGGTGCGGCGTCTACCTCCGAGGCAGGGGGTCTACTGGTGGTCCCCAAGACTGGCGGACCTTCGTGCGGCGTGCATTAGTGCCCGAAGGTCCTACACCCGCAGTCGGCGGCGTCGCCGCGATGTTGAGCGGGAGGGCCAGCTGTACGAGGCGTACCGCAGTGCGCGTACCGCCTTTCGGCTGGCCATCCGGTCCGCCAAGGACGCGAGTTGGCAGGAGATGCTGGACGGTCTCGACCGTGACCCCTGGGGTCGCCCGTATCGCGCGTCACTGAATAAGCTTCGTGCGCAGGGCCCCCCCCTCACCGAGACCCTCCAGCCCGACCTCCTTCGTAGAGTGGTCGAGGAGCTGTTCCCGCGGCAGTCGGAGCACACGCCCCCGGTCATGGCTTCGCCAGATCACGACCGGGAGGCCATCGAGAGTGTTCCGCCCGTGACGGAGTCGGAAGTGGGGGCAGCCGTGGCGAAGATTCGTTCCGCCACCACGGCCCCCGGCCCGGACGGAGTCCCAGTCCGGGTGTTGACGTTGCTCCTCGAGCATCTCGAACCTCGCCTCAGGCGACTGTTCAACGCCTGTCTGACGTCTGGACGGTTCCCTGAGTGCTGGAAGGAAGGGAGGTTGGTTCTCCTGCCAAAGCCGGGACGGCCTCCGGATTCGCCGTCGGCCTACAGGCCCATTGTGCTTCTGGACGATGTGGGTAAGCTGCTGGAGCGTGTCCTCGCTGCCCGCATCGTCCAGCACCTGGAGGAGATGGGGCCCGATCTGTCGGACGCTCAGTTTGGGTTTCGGAGGGGGCGTTCGACCATCGGGGCCCTGCTACGCCTGAGGCAGACGGCCGCGGAGGCTGTTGCCGGCAAAGGAGTGCTGTTGGCGGTGTCGTTGGACATCGCCAACGCCTTCAATAGTCTGCCATTCAGCTGCGTCAGGGAGGCACTCCGGTTCCATGGAGTGCCCCTGTACCTCAGGCGGCTGGTGGCAGACTATTTGGAGGGGCGCAGTGTCCTCTACGCGAGCCCCGCAGGGGACATTGTGCGGACGCCCATGTCGTGCGGTGTTCCGCAGGGGTCAGTTCTGGGGCCGACTCTGTGGGACATCGGTTACGACTGGGCGTTAAGAGGGAGTCTCCCCCCCGGGCTGAGCGTTATTTGCTATGCTGACGACACGCTCGTCACAGCCCGGGGCAGGACACTCGAAGAGGCGGCGAGCCTGGCCACTCTCGGCACCGAGGAGATGGTCAGGCGAATTGAGGCGCTGGGGCTCAGGGTGGCCCTAAACAAGACGGAGGCCCTACTATTCCATGGGCCCCGTGTGAGGCTGCCCATCGGCGCCTCGTTAGTCGTCAACTCCATCCACATCAGTATCCAGGCCCATATGAGGTACTTGGGCCTGGTGCTCGACGGGCGATGGTGGTTCCGGGAGCATTTCCGTCAAATTGCTCCCCGGCTGGTCGGCGCGGCGTCCGCCCTTTCTCGGCTCATGCCGAACGTGGGCGGACCCAGTTTCGAGGGCCGACGGCTGTATGCGGGGGTGATCCGCTCAATGGCCATGTACGGCGCACCCGTGTGGGCGAGGGCTCTGAACGCCCAGCTCAGGGCGGTGCTGTGGAGGCCACAGCGAGCCATGGCGGTCAGAGCCATTCGCGGGTACCGCACGGTGTCTACCGAGGCGGCATGCCTATTGGCCGGGACACCCCCGTGGGACCTAGAGGCGGAGATGCTCTCCGACCTCTACCGGCGGGTTACCTCAATGCGCGAAGAGGGTGGCTCCCCATCGTTCAACGAGATAGCCACCTGGCGCGAGGACGCCCGCCGAGAAGTCATCGCCCGTTGGGCTACGCGGCTGGAGAGGCCTAGACACGGTGTTTTTACCGTTGAGGCCCTCCGGCCCGTACTGATGGAGTGGATGGAGCGGCGGCACGGAGTCCTCTCTTTCCGGTTGGTGCAGGTCTTGTCGGGGCATGGTTGCTTCGGCAAGTACCTGCACACGGTCGTGCGGAGGGAGTGGACTCCGTCCTGCCACCATTGCAGTAGCGACGAGGACACGGCGCAACATACGCTCGAGGTATGTTCGGGCTGGGACGGGCAGCGCCGTGACCTCGTCGCTGTCATCGGTGCCGACCTGACGCTGCCAACTGTTGCGCGAGCGATGGTCGACAGCGTCAGGAATTGGGACGCGGTCGCCGCCTTCTGCGAGGCTGTCATCTCGCAGAAGGAGGCGGCGGAACGGGCCCGGGAGGATGCCCGTGACCCGGGCCGCCGCCCGCGACCGGGGCGGCGCAGGCGCGAGTACCTGCGCCTGATGCCGCCCTAACCGAGGCTTCGGGTGATCGGACCGGGGAATTGTCCGGTCACCCGACGTGAGGCCGCCGCGTGAGGACGACGCCTCGACAGCGAAAGCTGTCGGGGCGTCGACAAGAGAGGAGCCCGAGAGGGCATACCGCCGAGCGGGCCACCGAAGACAAAGATCGGGTACCGGTGGCCCGCTCGCATGGCGAAGAAGAGGTGCTTGCAGGGTGGGTCAATGGGGTTGTGCGCCGCCTCTTCCGTCACCCCGGACCGATTTGGCGGGGTGCGACGTCCATAACCCACCGCAAAAAAAAAAAAAAAAAAAAAAAAAAAAAAAAAAAAAAAAAAAAAAAAAAAAAAAAAAGGGCCTTGATTGATGGGCTCAGCAATACCATATCGTCAGCATAACTTATATTATTAACACATATACCATTAATGTGACACCCTATACCTGTGCTGCTGAGCTCCCCGATCAGACTGTTCATGTATAGGTTAAAGAGTGCTGGAGAGGTCAAGCCCCCCTGCCTCACACCGCACTCCAACCTATACTCTGTCGAGTATGTGTCTGCCCACTTCACTAGATTTATTTGATTATCGTACCAATATTTAAATAACATTATTACCTCAGCGGGTACACTTGTATCACGTCGCAATTTAGCCCATAGAATGTCATATGACACCATATCAAACGCTTTCGATAAATCAAGGTAACAGGCATATACTGGTGTTCTCCTAAGTGTGTAATACTGTACAGTCTGCTTAAGGCAAAATATAGCACTGTCAGTAGAAAGACCAGGCCGAAATCCAAACTGTGCGTCATTAATTAACACATGCTTATCGAGTACGCGCACAAGCAGACTGTCCAGTACCTTAGCAATTACAGTTGCCAATGAAATAGGTCTATAGTTCGACAGCATAGACGAGTCACCAGTTTTGTTTTTAATAATCGGTACGACAATAGTGCGCATCATTTTTGCAGGTATATAAGAATGCCTTAAACACAAATTAAAAAACATACATAAAACTCGTGGTAGATGGTTACCAGCGTGTTGCAAGTGTTCGATGCTGAGACCATCGTGCCCAGGAGACTTACCTCTCGTCATGTTTTTAATAGTAGCATTAACCTGTTCCACGTTAAATGTTGCAAACTGCTCGCGCCATATGGTCTCAGAATCGAACCCAGCCAACGACGTCACACGTTCTAATGGCGATTGAACTCTAAAGTGCTCACAAAATAGGTTAGCAATATCACCCTGGTCATGCACACCCGCTATACTCACGGGAGGACTCGGTCTATAATTTAATTTATTGGTAGATTTCCAGAATTTTACGAAATCTTTATTTGAATGGTGTTTGGCTAGTGTATCCATTTTTATTTGGTTTTGATGAAACTGACACCATTTTAATTTTGATTTAAATTTCTTTCTAGAATCACACATATTATTAAAAGCTATTCCAAAAGTGGGTTTACCACACTGCAGCCAAAATTTATAATAATAGCGAGCCCTTTCGTGAGCACCGCGAACGTGCTTATTCCAGCCAGACATAACATAACAATAATTGGTTAATACTGACATAATATTGCTTATTACTCTATACTGAATTATTCAAAACTATCGATTAATACCAATGCATTGTTTTTCTGAACACAGTTCAGTAATGTACTTGAATAACGTTGAATGCAACGCTCGTAAAACAATGTACTTACAATTGTGCTGTAAACTATTTCAATATATATTTTCAAACAAAACATTTAAGAACATTTTATAAAGCTAATAAAATAACAAATTTACTTTTTACTTAACAGCACTTCAAACTAATAAGGTTTTGAAGTGAAACTTCTTTATCGACGTATGGGAGAAAAAAAACAACAGGCAGTCATGGGGATTGCCGATAGAAGTGAAAACTATTAACTTAAGACTAATTGAAATAATAATAATTTTCTAATTTTTATATAAAAATAAAAAATATTATCGAACATCTAGGAATCGGTTTTACCACGCTAGTAAGATAACCTTTAAACCACAATGATCAACGCAACGCGCCTAAAGAAGTTTTCACATAGCTATAGATATACTATTAGCATTAGCATGTCGGTGACGCGAACCTATAAGTTTTTCCCCTCCAAAAACGCTCAACGCGCCTAAAGAAGTTTTCACATAGCTATAGATATACTATTAGAATTAGCATGTCGGTGACGCGAACCTATAAGTTTTTCCCCTCCAAAAACGCTCAACGCGCCTAAAGAAGTTTTCACTTCAAAAATTGTAACGTTTTTCGGTTACACGCCATCTTTATTTTGAAGTGAAACTTCTTTGCGCGCATGAGGTTAAATTTTTTACAAATGAAATGCGACAGGAGGAACGCGAGAAAACACGCTATTGGTTGATGTATGTAATCGAAATTTAAAAATTAGTTTGTCAAAGTTTCACTTCTGATATGTGTACTTTGTACGCACGCATATTTTTTTTAATTATGCTTATAAACCCGTTCTTGTGGACCTTACAAAAAATAAATAAGTAAACGCATATAAATAGAGCCAGAACGAGTACTAGCTATTTTAAACCTAAGAAAAGAAATCCTGCGTGTGAATCGAGTATTTAACACACAGAAAAAGATATCATAGACTATGAAGTGTATATGGCAAATCAAATCTATACTATAAGAAGTAAATGTTGTGAATGTAAGTTTGAATGTAAGTGCTAATCTCTAAAAGTATTGTATTGTTGTTAAAAATATAATGCTTGGCCATACAGCTACTCTTTCAATTTAATACCTTAATGAGGTAAACATCGCAGTGATGAAGTGACCACCGAAATCTCCGAATGTGAATTCTATAGAGCACGTTTAGGACTAATTAAAACACGAGTCAAGTTGTAGTCAATGAGCATGGACCGAAAACTGCCGTGGTTGAAAAACATAAGAGAGAATCGATAACGTCATTCTCAGCAAGCCTAGGAGATTAAAAACTTGACTTAACGCACAAACAAGGTACGTGCGGTATTTATTTGCTTTTTTTTTTTAATAAAATATATTTTTCATTTAATCTATCAATTTACCTATAATTTTTCAATACGTATAAAATTTACATTTTTCGAAAAAATATTAAAAATTTAACAAATGATCTTTAAAAAACGTAATTTTAAATGAAAAAGAGGGTTTCTTTATTTCATATTAAAATATAAAAATATTTTAAGAATTTTTATTGTATACCGCTAATTATGCCGTTGTGTATATATAATATATAACCTATCGTTTTTCTTTTGATTGATTTATAAAAATCTCAATTATTTATTCCAAAACTATGAATGTCGTGTTATTTTTTTACTGTTGTAGCTGTGACCTTGAATCAATTTTCTACACTGGCTCGTATTGTCCATCTTATAGCTTAGGCGCTAAAAGTGAGCCGTTATCATTACTAATCTTGCGTTTTTTTTAATTTTTACCATCACAATGCCCCTTCATGAGGGTCACAGACTTTAATGAAGTGATCCAATTAAGGCCGCACTGTTGTATTGTATGAATATTCTTAATAAACAAGACATTAAAAGTAAACTATAAATTATACTAGTAGTTTCTAAGATTACCGCGTACAAACAAATAAAAGAAGTAATAGACAAACTATCTCTTCAGCCTTACAATAAAAAAATAAGACTTTTTAATTAACAATTATTTAATTTTTTTGTCGTATATACTCCCCTTTCTATCACAGATAATACTAAAAGTTGGACTAACAATCTATAAGACATTAACAAATATTTATAAGTAAATAATAAAAAATAAGAATATTGAAATTTTTATTACATTTAAGCTTCCAGCAGACTATTGCCATATAGTCTAATTTTAAAGGAATATAGTCTAATTTAAATTGTGAAATTTGGTATTGATGTTTAACAGCAAAATAATCGAAAACTTACCTTTGCTTAATACTCGTGTATCGACGAATCATTTTATTTGCCTATATAGAGAACACTATTTCTTTTTAAACTGTCTATTAACTTACATACATTGCTAAGTTAATCTGTTTTTATTCACTTTATATTTTTATACATTACTCTTCAACGTTTTATGTTAAATTATAAAAAAAAATTAAAAACATTTCTTTAAAATTCGCGCACATTCATCTGAACCCGAGAATAGTTGATAATAGAGCTATATTTGTGTACACAATTGAGACAGTTCAGACATAACTAAAGTTTGCACCAACCACCTCCATCGGGCACTTTCAAACACAGTCGCATCTTATATCTTTAATGCAATCTCTCACACAAAGAAAATATCGTTCCACTTTTTATTCTACAACTGGGTTTAAACATGGCGAGTTCGAAAACTTGTTTTCTCCAAGATACCGTTCGCCATTGAGGATGTCGGATCGATTAAAGTCTTATATACGGAGAGATCATTGATAATATAAACGTGATTTAAACAAGAGATAAATTTTCAATATTTTTCGTTAAAAATATAGAGATTATAATGAGATTTAGCACGGAGATTTAAATTCGTTTTAACACCTATATTTTCCTTTTGATTTATACTTACCTATAATTTCACAAATAAGATCCGTATTATTAGTGGTAGGACTAGGACTTAGCAGCAAGCCGTCCGAAATAGTACCACTATTCTCATAGAAAATCGACGTTTATGCAGTGCTGCTATGCTTCGTTCGGTGAGCGAGAGAGCCGGAAGCATTCTGAATGGATTTTAGTTGGTAGGCACTTATGTAGCTACCTAGCTTGACCCCTGGTATTTCAAAAGTTAAGGAGCGGCTGTAACAATGACCATCAAGTGCTTGTTTGCTTTTTTGCCACAATTAGCAATAAAATATATTCTTTGAGTTCTCTACTTCAAAATTTGTGTAAATAATATAGTTTCTAAATTATATTTTTTTAACCATAAGGGCAATGTGAAAGATAATAATAGCATAAAGGGGTGACACAAGAGATGACTGCTCCAAGAAATTATATTCTACCAACCTTGAATGAATTGGAATAAAATTATGATGATTAAATATCATCATAACTATAATTAACACGTTGGTCTTCTAGACCAGATTGGTATATTGTGAGACGTTGAGTGGCGTTACCTACATCATTTAGTTTCTTAAGAAACGGCGTAAGATGTTTTAAGTTTTATATTTATGGTAGCAGCATGTATACGGAGGTTTCAGGTAAATTTTAATAGAATAATTTCAATACATCGACGTCATTACGACGTAATTCAATGGATAATATATGAACATGACGACAATAGTGAATAATAATAAAATAAAAAAGTTAATATGCTATGTTTTGATAATGGCCTAAAAAGTATAAAATAATTTTACAAATCTATATAGTAATTTTGCTAAAGAAAAAACATGGGACGCATGTAGGAGATAATTAATATGGTACCCCATGTCCATTATAAAAACGTGGTATGTTAATATTTTTATTATTATTTTATACTTTTCCTCTTCTTTTACAAAATTTTCATGTATTATATAGATAAGGGTAATTGAACTATGGTCCAAATTTGAAGCTCATTATAAAATTCAACCCATAGCGAATTAATATTTCATTGTAAAATCATGCTATAATGGACAAAAAAAAACAACTGATTTTCGTAATATTTCCAATTATATGTAAAAAATGAAACAATACTTAAACATTTATAGAACAAAAACCGCTTAGCAAAATTCATTACAGTTACAGAACTTGTGAACATCTGTCGTTTGTAGCGAGACATTAATCGATTTTCATTTCAACAATACATTTCACCATGCGACAGTATTTCTTATTGAGATATTATTAAATCGTGAAAGTTTAAATTTATAGTAATACCAAATCGAACTTGGTAAAAATTAAATAATAACCAGTCATATAAGAACGTATTTTTCGTGTGGAGACGGAGTAAGAATACAATTCACCACCCCCTGTCTTACCCATGTATGATCGTACGAGACGACTAAGAGATATAAAACGCATATAACATCTATGCGAGAGAAGGAAAACTCAAAATAAAACCCTATATTAACACGTCTGACCAGCATGGTATATAGTAGGTCAATTGCTCTCCCATTATGGAGGAGGCTCGACTCCAACAATGGGACGTGTATGAGCTGAGATGAGATGAATGATATAAGAACAATAGGAATTAATTAGGAAATAAAATTAGAGCCATTTTTTGTAAACATTATTCTTCTACTCTTATACCAATTACTTGGGGTCGATACAATATGTACTCTTTTTTCATAGTACATATTTTAGAAGTTATTGGCAATAGTTTTATGACCGGTCGCCTGCCAAACGTCAAACCTCCTTGGATGTAATTGTTGACCAAAAGACATCAGATGGAGTTGGCCCAGGTCGTTATAAGGCTCTTAGACGTCTTTCACGACCAACTTTTTGTAAACCTAAAGCAAAAATGTGATTTTGTTTAAAAACATTAGTCCATGCAAGATTTTTTATGGCTCTATCCATATTAATTCCCGAAAAACTTCTAAGTAATAATCTGTGAGAGTTTTTTGTATTAAGTAATCGTAATAGGTGTAACCAGATAATAGATCCAAAATTTGATCTAATATTACGGTTTACGGGGTGATTCGTGTTAGTGTATTTTATTGACTGGTGAAAAGAAAAGTCAAGCATATATAATGCCGACCGCCATGACGTCCCCAAACTGTCGAACATCAGACAGTTAATAAAAATGTGGCCCTGGACACTTCAATTTGACCTTGATATAACGAAGTCCATTATTAGTTGTAGTATCTAGTTACGCTTCATTCCGAATCTCCAAAATAAGTCGACTGAGGCTCGCTAACGACGGGTTAAATAATGACATCACTTCCGCTCACATAAGAGATTACATGGCTAAAGCAGACATAGTAAATGAATACCAATGGTTGCATCCTCGATGTCTATCTCGGAAGCCGTGCCTCGTAAAAAATTGTATCAATCACGTAAAACCACTTTAGCAGTAACGTCCCAAATCAGTTCATTTCCCAAAGTGGGTACGTTTCAGCTCTGTTCCTTAAATGTATTTAAAGCCTCGTATTATTCCTCTCAATAAAGCATTTTTTTTAGGCTTTGGTGTTATCACACTGCGTTAAATCTGTCCGAGGTGACAGGAAAAACGGTGCGCAAGCCTATAGATTCGCCCTACATGTACCTCTCGACACCGTGCGGGGGGGGGGGGGCACTGGTACCCGGATTTTGTCTTCGGTGGCCAACCCGGCGGTCTACCCTTACGGATATCCTCTCGAATCCGATATTCGTCGATTCGAACCCCAGCAGCTTTTGCCATCGGGGCATCGACCTTACACGGTGGTGGTTGGTGGCTTCGCTCCGGGCGATCAGACTAATACCATGTTCGGTGATCCGCTGCCTCGGCTAGGGTGGTATTGGATCCTGCGCCTGATGCCGCCCTAACCGAGGCTTCGGGTGATCGGACCGGGGAATTGTCCGGTCACCCGACGTGAGGCCACCGCGTGAGGACGACGCCTCGACGGCGAAAGCTGTCGGGGCATCGACAAGAGAGGAGCCCGAGAGGGCATACCGCCGAGCGGGCCACCGAAGACAAAGATCGGGTACCGGTGGCCCGCTCGCACGGCGAAGAAGAGGTGCTTGCAGGGTGGGTCAATGGGGGTTGTGCGCCGCCTCTTCCGTCACCCCGGACCGATTTGGCGGGGTGCGACGTCCATAACCCATCGCAAAAAAAAAAAAAAAAAAAAAAAAAAAAATGGTGGTATTGGATGCAGGCCCTCGCACCTGCGCCGCCCAAGGCGCCAGCAGCGGCTCGAGTCTCCGTCGAAGATGTCCTCCTATCTCGATGAAACCTACATTCAATACACATCCATAGGCTGATAGATAAAATTATTTGTTTATAAAGTAGAAGATTACATAGAAGATAAAGGATTTCCAACGTCTATACCATCTGACTATGGCGGTTCTTGTCCAATCACAGAAGTTAAGCAACATTAAGCGCTACTACTTAGATGAATAACCACCTGGGAATACCGAGTGTTTTTTCCGTGTGGTGTCGAAGTAAGAATATAAGTCCACCACTCATTTACATGGCCGTGGATATCGTAAAAGTAGTTAAAGGGATATATGCAGACAATAACATTGCAGGAGAAGGAAAGCTCAAAATGAAACCGTTTGACCAACGTACAGTAGGTCAATTTGGTGAGGCATATATGAATGATGAAAGTACAACACCTTATTCTTTAATACAAGATCATCATCATGATTATCTCAACTCATATATAACCCACTGTTGGACTTGAGCCTTCTCCGTAATGGAAGATAAATTAACCTACTATATATAACACGCAGGTCAGACACGTTGGTATAGGGTTTTGTTTCGATATACCTTCTCTTGCATAGATGTTATATGCGTTTTATATCTCTTAATCGTCACTTACTCCGTCGCTACACGAATAATATAGGATATTGTCCTTAAAAGAAATACAGACGACAATTCTATAGAATTTGCGATAGCGACAAGACAATGATATTAGGTTTATATAAACCTACATTGTCATAGTCTATATATATATACATCACATAGTCATTATATTCCATATATACGTTGAAGCATCATTCTCCGTAATTGCTCAACTGTAAAGGGAACGCGAGGGCGTTGATAACACTGCGTTGTAATCAGTATGCGCAACACGACCGTTTCTGTCCATATGTTATGTACTTATTTATTTTTGTGTGGTAGTAAATTTTGTTGGTAATATAAAAGTCATTTGTTATCCACATTGCTATTAAAGCTGAAGAGTTTGTTTGCGCTGGAGGGGCTGGTGAATTTAGTTAAGCATTTGATAGAGTGTTTATTGAGAAAAAGTTCTAAAATATTATATTGTAAGTTAAAATTCAAATATTAATAATAATTGACAACTTTCGATGTAGTAATGTGATTTCGGGACTAAGAATATAATTCACTTTCCTCTAACTTGCCCTTGGGTGTTGTGAAAGAGAGCTAAGTGATATAGTAATATATAATACAAACAACAGAAGGAAATTTCGAAATAAAACTATAGATACTAACACGTCCGACCAACATGGTATAGTATATCTATTATTCTCCTATTATGAAGGAGGCTCGAATGTGGTAGCGGCTACGAATACTTTTTTTTTTTTGTTTACGCTCCGGAAATGCTTTTACGCACTATACCCCGCCAAATGACAGATGGGGTGGTGTGTGGGACTCGCCGGCCATAGATGTTGGCGGCCGGAATACCCACTAAAACCAGCAGCAGTCCCTTCCGCGCTTTTACGGGATGCCGGAGAGATCGTCTAATGACATTCTATCCCCGACACCCCTACGCTTGGCCATCTGGCCACGACCAGTCAGCCGTCAAGGCGGCGGGAGGAGGTGCGCGTAGCGGCGCCTCCCTCTCCCTGGTCGCCGCTGGTGGAGCGAGTTTGCAGACGCGAGTGCTTCGCGTTCCCGCTCCACGGCCTTCTTTGTAGAGATGACTTCCTCGCAAAAGGAGGCCATCTACGTCCAGTGCCTGTCGCTGTCAAGCATCTTGTTGATGACGGTCGACAACGACAGGTCCGCTCCAATGACCGCCTACAGGTCGTGGCTCTGAGGCCCCCAGGCGGGACATATCTCCAGGGTGTGACGCGCGTCTTCGATTTACGCGCCACACTCATGGCATCCAGGGGCCTCTTCACGTTCAATTCGGTGCAGGTACTTACCGAAGACCCCGTGTCCGGTAAGTACCTGCGTCAGCCTGAAGGACAGGTGGCCGTGCCTTCGTGTCATCCAGCGGTAAAGGTGGGGCGCTACCACCTCAACGGTCGCCCGTCCTGCTACGAGGGACTCTAGTTCCTCCCTCCACCGCCGGACTACTGCCCTTCAAGCCGCTTCTTTCGCCCTGCTCAGTCCCCTTGTGGTGACGCGTTCACTATTTGCCCGCGCTGCAGCGCAAAACTGGTCGGCTTCCGCCTGAGCCCTAGCCTAAAGTGACCAGGGTGGATCGCCAGCCAACAATGTAGCTGCAGTCCAGGACACCGTACGGTACCCCCGTATTGTCCTCACCGCCATGGCCCTCTGCGCCTTGCGTAGTAAGGCTTTATTGGAGGCGGTGAGTGACTGCGACCAGATCGGGGCATCATACAGCGCCATAGACCGCAAGATACCGGCATAAAGCCGCCGGCAGGACAATCCGGGACCTCCAGTATTGGGCAGAAACCTACCCAACGCCACGGCTGACTTTGAAAACCTAGAGACGAGCTGGACAAAATGTGGCCCAAAATTCCACTTACTGTCCAGGTGCAGACCCAGGTACTTCATCCGGGTCTGCACCGGCACGGCAACCCCAGACACACTGAGTTGTGCCCCTCTGGGAAGACCTCGGCTGGGACCATAAAATAGAAGGGCCTCTGTCTTCTCCAATGAGACCCTCAGACCCAACTTGCCAATCCGGTCAACAACGAGCGTTACTACGACTCTTGCCAGTCGGGTGGCGTTGCGGAAGTCAATCCCCCTCACCGTGATGAGGGTGTCATCTGCGTAACAAATAATTCCCATCCCGGAGAGAAGCTGGCCCCGCAACATCCAATCAAATCCGACGTTCCACAAAGTCGGACCAAGGACCGAACCCTGTGGAACGCCGCATTCTACCCTATGACAATACATGCGCCGGTCGTCCCCCTCCCAGAGCACGTGCCTTCCCTCGAGGTACGCCTCAAACAGCCTCCGGAGATACAGAGGCATCCCATGATATCGAAGCGCCTCCTTTAAAGTCTCGTGTAGGAGACTATTTAAGGCGTTTTTAATATCGAGTGAGACTACCAGAACTAGCGGCTACGAATACTACCAACCCTTAATTTGCTCATGGATGTCGTAAAAGGCGACTAAGAGCCTTATAATGGCCTAGACCAACTTCGTCTGATGCCGTTTTGTCAACAATTATATTCCCAAGGAGCGTTGACATCTGGCAAGCGGCCGGTCATAAAACTATTGCCAATACATTTTACGATATGTACTATGAAAATGTACTATGAAAGAAGAGTATATATTGTATCGACCCCAAGTAATTGGGATAAGAGTAGGAGAATGATGAATGATGATGAAGGAGGCTCGAGCCAATCATTAGGAAGTAGCTAAGATAATGAATTGCCAACTAAATCAACCATGCAAAAATATAAATTTATTCCGATGCACCTCGTTTTCCCGTCCAATGCGCCAACTTACCACGCGTTTGTCTTTTAAAACGACCACAGACATTTTATATGACCTGATATCTTGCCTGGGATTATATTTTTGAATATCTACTTAATTTGCCCACTAAGATAGAAAAGTAAGGGGTGGTGACAAATTATATATTTAACCCGTTAAACAGGAGAAATTTTTGTACATCATCATCATCATCATCATGCCTTTCTGTGTGGTGATAGCTATGATACCAATTC
This sequence comes from Lymantria monacha, assembly GCA_905163515.2. NCBI lineage: Eukaryota > Metazoa > Arthropoda > Insecta > Lepidoptera > Erebidae > Lymantria > Lymantria monacha. The sequence continues at coordinate 11,219,673 of LR991098.1, read as the reverse complement.
TTACATTGCTCGTGGTTGTCATAAGATACGACTAAGAGTCTTACATCGACCTGGGTCAACTCAATCTGTTACCGTCTGGTCAACAATTACATTCTCAATGAAGTTTAACGTCAGGCAGGCAGCCGGTTATAAAACTATTGCCAATAACTTTTATAACCTGTGCGAATTCGCAACGACGACGTAAGAGAGCGAGTAGGTATGAAGGAGAGTATTGGTGTAAAGATGCGAAAGGGTTCTCCGACGGTTCGGACATGTGGAAAGAATGCCAAACGAACGTCTGGTTAAGAAAATATACAATGTGAAAGTGGAAGGATGTAGGTACCGGGGGAGACCGAGACTCACCTACCTAGACCAGATTGGTGATGTACTTAAGGAAGGTGGAGTCAAGACTCTCCAAAACCGGCGAGCGTGTATGAAGAGAATTGTGAATGTTGAGGAAGCGAGTGAAGTATGCAAGGATATAGTTCTATGGCACTCTGTTCTCTCTGCCTACCCTGCAAGGGATATGGCGTGATGATACATACGTATGTAACACGTGCAATAGAAACGGAATATATATATTGGGTCGACCCCAAATAATTGGGTAAGAGCAGAATGATGACAATCATCATTCAACTCGTAGGATCCATGCTTCTCTGTATAGTTACAATTTTTGTATAAGTGTACCAATAATGGTAGACCCACACTTTTGACAGTTTCCTGTCCACAGCCACGGGCCGGTCCGTCTAGGGTAGTACCACACTCTCGCAGAAAATTGACGTTCTGAGCAGTGGCAATGTACTATTGCGCTTCGTTTGATGAGTGAGAGAGCCGGAAGCCCAATTTTCTGGGTGGATTTGGGATTTGCGTTGGTAGGCCGCGGCCTAGTTGTACTCCTGGTATTGCAATGGTCCATGGGCGGCAGTGACTCTTACTATGTGCTGCTTGCTCGTTTGCCACCATAAGCAATAAAAAAGTACAAAATATTATTTGTACATTATTTTTTATTTAAACTTAAGCAATAACTTAGACATCTTAACGACTATATACACAATATATTTGCTGAAGATTACATAACATTGTCCAGCCTCAATAGATCAACTTTGCCTGACTTCGTAAACTTATCTATCGAATAGTGGAGCTGGCGTCCACAAATCTAATGCAATACAAAGCAAAGGAAATCCATTTTGCTCGAACGAAATGTAAATAGCAAATGTACAGCATTTCCTTTTAACGTTATTATTCTAGAGTTATTTGGGTCAACTTTTAGAATCCGTCTGGCTAGACAGAAAGATAAAATTGATATTCAGTCTGTCTCGATAAAATGTTGACTTTTGATTATGAATCAACTTTTAATTTGGAGGTTAATCACCACAATGGACGTTATGGATAATAATTATAATTAACCGTGAGGTGACGAAGTAAGAATACAATTCACGACCCCCTATCTTACCCGTGGGTGACCGTAAGAGACGACTAAGGGATATAAAATGCATATAACATCTATGCAAGAGAAGGAAAACTCGAAACAAAACCCAATACCAACACGTCTGACCAGCGTGGTATAGCAGGTCAATTCCCCTCCCATTATGGAGGAGGCTCGACCTCAACAGTGGGACATATATGAGCTGATGTGATGATGATGATGAATTAATTACTTATAAATCATAGATATTTTTAAGGACAACAATCTGACTTTACAAATATACAATTAGCGGATACAGATAGCACCCATATTATTTATGGACCGAATAAAGAACTGTCCTGCTTGGGCTCGAACCTGCGACATTTGCATGAGATAGGGAGGTCAATGAAAGGAAAAGTGATTAGTCCAATGGCGATGAGGAGGGAATACGGTAAATTATAGAGTCGCGCGCTGCCCTTCCGTCTATCTGAGCGTATTAGGCGGGATGTATCTATCTACCATAGCTTCTCAGAAGGAAAAAGAAAGATGTTGATATAAATATTCTATTTATCTTCACTGGATTAAAAGAGCAGCCGTATTCCATAGTTTTTTTTTAATTAAAGGACCTGTTACATCGATAGTTTACACATTCAAAGTGATTAACTTCCTATCATCATCTCAGCTCATATATGTCCCACATTGGGTTCGAGCCTCCTCCATAACAGGAGGTAAATTGACCTACTATACCATGATGGTCAGACGTGTTGGTATTGGGTTTAGTTTCGAGTTTTCCTTTGCTTGTATAGATGATATATGCGTATTTTATCCCTTAGTCATCTCTTACGGTGCTCGTGGATGTCGTAAAAGACGACTAAGAGCCTTATAAGAACCTGGGCCAACTCCATCTGATGCCGTTCTGTCAACAATTACATTCCCAAGAAGTGTTGACGTCTGGCAGGCGCCCGGTCATAAAACTATTGCCAATAACTTTTACAATATGTACTGTGAAAGAAGAGTACATATTGAATGGATCCCAAGTAATTGGGATAATAGTAGGAGAATGATGACGTTCTCTTGCAGTAATATTATTTATTTGTGTTTCTTTTAGAATCATAACTACGATGACGAATACTGCTAAGGTGTCGAGTGGTACATTGGTACCAAATCAAACAGTTCCCCGTGAAAGACCCGGTAGAGTACACAGAGTTACAAATTTTAAATAAATCCTCTTCTAAACTATAAGATATGTACTTTTCTTTCATAGTACATATTGTAGAAGTTATTGGCAATAGTTTTATGACCGGCCGCCTGCCAGAAGTCAACCCTCCTTGGGAATGTAATTGTTGACCAAACAGCATCAGGTGGTGTTGGCCCGATGGCCTCCTTTTGCGAGGAAGTCATCTCTGCAAAGGAGGCCGCGGAGCGGGAACGCGAAGCACTCGCGTCTGCGAACTCGCTCCGTCGGTGGTGACCAGGGAGAGGGAGGCACCGCTACGCGCACCTCCTCCCACCGCCTTGACGGATGACTGGTCCTGGTCAGATGGCTAAGCGTAGGGGTGTCGGGGATAGAATGTCAATAGACGATCTCTCCGGCATCCCGTAAAAGCGCGGAAGGGACCACTGTTGGTTTTAGTGGGTATTCCGGCCGCCAACATCTATGGCCGGCGAGTCCCACACACCCCCCCGTCTGTCACTGGCGGGGGATAGTGCGTAAAAGCATTTCCACAGCGATAACAAAAAAAAAAAAAGTTGGTGTTGGCCCAGGTCGCTATAAGGCTCTTAGTCGTCTTTTACGATATCCATGAGCAAAGTAAGGGTTGGTAGTATTCATAGCCGCTACCAATATGTAGGAAGAGGAGTAAATATTGCGTAGAGCCCAAGTAATTGGGATAAGAGAAGGAGAATGATGACCACACAGCATAATCAATACAGTACGACAATAATACAAATAATTATATATTCCCAATCAATAAATAATTTGCGAAGCTCATATTGTATTGCCTAAGTTGATTATTACACCGTACGCATGGCTACGGAGACACAGTATTATTAGTCATAGTTCACGGAATGAAATCCACTGAGACCTTGTGAATTGTATGTGACCGCATATTGAGTATTGATCTATTGTTGTTATCAAGATAATTCATATTCGATGTTAATTTACCAATGAGTTTATTGTATATGTTCATGATATTTTTTTAAAGCATTCAAAATGGATATGAGGGTACAGTAACTGGCAATAAATAGTATATATCGAATCTTGGAAAGAGGCAATGAGTTCATTTCAGTACCGTAGTCTATATCGCACTTTTTTTTTGTTTGTCTTAGTTGTTAGCCTCAGATGGCTATGATAACTTTACACGGACTGTGGGTGAGCGCTGAGGGCTCTCAAACCGTTCTATATCGCACCTTACACATGTGACATTTACTACCGACGATAAAGAGCGGGTTCCAATGGCCCACTCACACGGCGTGGAGAAGTACATTGCGAGGCGAGTTTATGGCGTCGCACGCCGCTTCATCTGTCGCCCCGGATAGATTTAGCGGAATGTGAACAGACCATAGCCTACCCCAAAAAAAAAAATACTTAATAATACTAAATTTGTACGTCATTGTTACAAGTGAGTTAATGCAGTTATGTCCAGTCAAAACCAAAAATACGTGAGATTTTAATGACGTCATCATCACCCTTGCCAAACGAGTGCTTCTGTCTATTTTCCTGGTAATCTTTCAGATTTTTATGACTCACATTGTCTATTAAGAGGGGGTGACGCATTGTATTCTTAACATGTCATTGTACTAGAAGTATATCTGTAAAGCGTACTTATATATAATATGTGTGTATAATTAATGTATTCATAAAAAGGTATGTTAAATAATACGAAAAATATTAATACAAGCATTGTGTGTATGTTATACACGTTGACCTACTGTCACCTTGGAAGGTCATGCGGGTTGCGGTCAGACTATAACCCACTAAAAACAAAACAAAGATCTTCATTGCCTATTATAATAAAACTGTAGCACATATAATTATAACTTTAGTTGTTTTTTTTTAACCAGCTATCTTGAATTATCAAAAGCTTTGCTGTATTTTAAATACTGAACAACTTAGTTACGTAGATTGTATAACTGTAAAATAGATAGAGTAAGTCATAGAGAACTAAAACTTTTACAGGGTAGCATATTAATTACCTGCACCTGATGCCACCCTAGCTGAGGACGCGAGTGACTGAACGTCATTCAAGGAAAGGGTACCCCTCAGAGGGTATTCCGTCGGGCCGGCCACTGACGACAAGTTAACACTGCTCCGGTGGTCGGTCCAACAACGAAGGCGAGGTTCGCGGGTGGGTTACGGGTATGCGTGCGGACGCCCCTCTGTCGCCCTGGACGGAGTGGTGCGAGGAGTGCGCCGACCATAACAAAAAAAAAATAGGGTAGCATATTAATTATTAATCAATTAATTTTTAATAAAATATTATTCATCTCATCTCAGCTGATATATATATATATATATATATATATATATATATATATATATATATATATATATATATTATACTGGGCTCGAACCTCCTATACACTAGTAGGAAAATTTACCTACTATACCACGCTGGTCAGAGGTGTTGGTATAGGATTTTATTTCGAGTTTTCCTCCTCTTGCATATATGTTATGTGCATATGGCATCGACTTTGAGAAAGAGCCAATCGGCAAATATCGGCTTCGTAGAGCGTTGTCTCTGTCGCACATTTTTTTGTATACTTAGCCAGCTATTATTATATATGTTTTAATAAATGCACAAAATATCTTTTAATTTTTATAAATAATTCTATGAAGTAATAAACACGATGACGTTATTCACATCTAACATGTTTAACTCAAACCTTTTATTTATTGTTAGAAAGATACACATATTACATTAATTACCATAAAATATTCGAACATTTACAAGTTCAAAGTAAAACCATGAAAAAGGAAACAAAGGGTTGCCTGTCTTGGAACAGCCGAAAAATTGTTGTGTGATCTCTACCCATGGGAACAATTTGCGAACCCTTTGAAGTGTGAAACTCAATTTCCTCATTTCGTCGTTTTGATTCAAGGGACAAAATATAAAAGTTAGATATTACTCTATAACTATTCCTTCAATAATGATATTCAACTTTAATAGTCAATTTCTCTATTATGTACAATAAATAAATATGTACAATAATAAATGTATTAATTTGTTGTTTTTGATATATACATTTTTAGATATAGCACATCATAAGGTTCATCTATCCACCCATTATCCTATCCACCATTCAATATAAGCCTACGTTAGAGTGAAAATAAATACGGGTAGACTATAATATCACCATTAGATCTACATCACATCATCATCATCATCACAGCCCATAAATGTCCCACTGTTGGGCTCTGGTCTCCTCCTTAATGGGAGGGAAATTAACCTATTATACCGCGCTGGTCAGACGTGTTGGTATAGGGTTTTGTTTCGAGCTTTCCTTCCCGTACGATCACCCACGGGTAAGATATGGGGTGGTGAGTAGTATTCTTACTCCGTCACATCATAGGTTCTAAATCTCTAAGTTAAAACTTAATGTAATACAGGATATACTTTAATAATACTGAGCTCGTATTCGCAACAAGGGCAAGAAAATAATAGTGACCGCTATGAGGTTTTTTTTTTGTTATGAGCGTATTATGATATCAACGTTATTGGCATTTTATATCTATTGGTATGATAAATCATTCTATAATTTTTTTTTTTGGGTGTAGGCTACGGTCGGCTCACTCCGCGCAACAATCCGTCCAGGGCGACAGAGGGGCGTAAACGCGCTCACCTGTAACCCACCCGTGAACCTCGCCTTCGTCGTTGGACCGGCCACCGGAGCAGCGTTAACTTGTCGTCAGGGGCCGGCCCGACGGAATACCCCCTGAGGGGTACCCTCTCCTTGAGCTACGTCTCCTCCCCTCGGGGAGGACGTCGGTCTTTTCTTCGCGGTCAGCCTCTCGGCGGGTGACGGACTAATCCCCCGGTCCAGTCACCCGCGGCCTCGGCTAGGGCGGCATCAGGCGCAGGTAATCGCGCCTACGCTGCCCCAGTCGCCGGCGGCGGCTCGCGTTATCGAGGAGACGCTCCTCGCGCACGCGCTCCGCCAATCATTCTATAACTAACACACCTAGACGATATTAAAGTTTCTACTAATATTATAAATACGAAATATATTTTTTTATTGCTTATGGTGGCAAACGAGCAAGCAATACACATGATGGTAAGTGTCTCAGCCACCATGGACCTTTGCAATACCAAGGGTATAGCTAGACCGCTGCCTACCAATACAAACCCCATGCCCACCCAATTGGGCTTCCGGCTCTTCTGCTCACCGAACGAAGCGCAATAACATATTGCCATTACTCAGACGTCGATATTCTGCGAGAGTGTGGTACAACCCGGACAGACCGGCCCGCGGCAGTTGATGGAAAACTGTCAACAGCGTGCTCCTACCACTAATAAAATTTATATAAATATATCAATGTTTATTACTCTTTCAAGGTAAAATAATTAAACTTTATATAACAACAAAATATAAATCAGGAAAAATATAATGGCACTAGATCATAATTGATATAATTATTTTATGAATTGGTTAAAATAATATGGAATATATTTAAATAGATAGGCTACTGTATAACTGTACAACTAGGTCAAGTGTTACAATATGATAAAAATAATAACCAAAGTTGTCAAACATAACAATTCAAGTGGTTGATAATTAAAAAAATGAAAATTTGCAATTGCTAGTATTTCCCTCTACAGTTTGTAGATAACATGCTTTGGCTGGTTGCCAGCTTTTGACATTTGGGTCATTCCGTGGGTCATCAGAAGTTTAATGTATTTTTTTTTTCACAATGTATGCTTTAGTAGCAATATTACGCTTAAACCACAATTTCAATTATGTGTATTTTTTATTAATATTACATTAGTTATCATTGAACTAATCAAAATTAATCTTGAGCTGAAGTATATATTCTGAAATATTCTGTACTACATTACTGTTATATTTCATACTCATTGCTGTATTTAAATAAAACAATTAATTATATTAGCATTGTTTTATTAGTTTCTTCCTTAACCTCATCAATTAAATCATCTGCCTGCAATCTATCATGCATCAAAACTCCAGAAATTATGCAAGTTATGACCAGACAGTACTTAACTCCATTTTCTTTTTTTTTTCTTTTTTTGTTATTGTTTATGGCGGCAAACGAGTAAGTCGTAAAGTCAAGTTTAAAAACATGAAACTTGATGCAACTGTTTAAGTTTCAAGAAGAAAGAGAGACCTCTTTTAAAACCACAACTTTTGACGTACAAAATCGAAAGCTGTTTCTGATCGTCAATATAAACAGACTCTCTCAACTTTCAATCATTCAATAACATATATTAAGTATCATATCATATTATAAATAGCATAGAATATAAATACATACGCTTCATCCCATTATTCAAAAGACTGTGAAATAAATATAAACTAGGAAATAAATATCCTGGAAGTAGTTTCTGTACATAATTTGTTTATTACTACGACTACGAACTACAATAACGTCGCGTAATAAATCGAGAAGTTCAGAATTTCAACACGTCCAAATCGCTATATGTATAATATATCACTTGCCCGGAAGAATAGTGTCACAACTCTAAAAATTACAATTTGCATTATATATCAATTTTTGATGGTGGACGGGTTATAATATTATAAGTTCACGCTATCAACTCTTCATCGTCATTCTTAAGGATATTATGCTGACGTTCGCGCATTTGGAATTGCTGCTGAACCGAGCTGAAAAAAAGGAATTACTTATTTAGACTCTCCTGAACAATTTTGCTTTTTTGAATTGTGTCACTATTCTTCTGGGCAAGCGATATATTAAAAAAATTTTATAAAAAGGCACGTCTTTCGAAATTTATATAGTGAAGAAAATCAATCCAAATAGCCCATATACAGATTCAAATACATCACACAACTTTGATTTGTAGTCACAGCTATGTGTAGACTAATAGATTATAATCAACCTCAGCATTGCTTTACAACTAGGTTGTATATATACGAATTTAGATATGACAGAAGCTATTTCTAATATGATATGAATATCATGATACCCACGGGTAATAGTTGGGAATGCTGTTGTCGAAGCCTGAAACAGGCAGTTCAGTTAAATAAATCGAATTTCGAGAAAGGGGTCAAGCAATGGACGCTGCGCAATCGGGCAATGCTCGGCGCACATAATAATATCTTCTTGTCCGTCCAATATTTCTTCGTGCCTAAAAACTAAGACGGATGCCCAGTGAGTATCCATCCATCAGTTTTATATAGTCTCTTAATATTTTATAACAATCCAAAATTGTGCAGCGTGTCTTAGTTGAATATAATCAAGATTTTTCTATGAGATAACTTTCAAATGTAGGTACCGAGGGAGACCGAGACTAACCTACCTAGACCAGATCGGTCATGTACTGAAGGAAGGTGGAGTCAAGAGTCTCCGAAACCGGCGAGCGTGTATGAAGAAAATTATGAATGTTGAGGAGGCGAGTGAGGTATGCAGTGATAGAGTTCTCTGGCACTCTGTTCTCTCTGCCTACCCTACAAGGGATATGGCGTGATGATATGTATGTATGTATGTATAACTTTCAAAATAGGGAGACGTCTAAAACAAAGCGAGAAAAGCATCATATCAACTCAAATCACGCCACAGTGCCACTCGGATCGTATCTAAAATTTTGCGACAAATTCAAGTCAACTAGATGTATTGGAATATATTTTTGTTATCTTACTCCATGTGTAAATAACTCTACTTTGTAGTGGTAGAGCCACATTATTGACAATTTCTATCTACAGCCACTGGCTGTTTTCTCCAGGGTAGTACCATGCCGGGCGGGCCACCGAAGATAAAGATCGGCTACCGGTGCCCCGCTCGCATGGCGAAGAGAGGAGTTTGCATGGTGAGTCTATGAGGTCACGCGCCGCCTTTTCCGTCACCCCGGACCGATTTGGTGGAACGAGACGCATCAATAGTCCACCGCAAAAAAAAAATAGTAGTTCCATATTTTTGCAGAAAATCGACGTGTGAGCTGTGGCAATGTGCTATTACGCTTCGTTTGATGAGTAAGAGAGCAAGAAACTTAACTTTCTCAGCAGATTTTGGCTAATAAGTAGCGACTTAGCTGTAGCCCTGGTATTGCAAAGGTCCATGGGCGGCAGTAACAATTATCATCAGGTGTGCTGCTTACTCGTTTGCCATCATAAACAATAAAAAAAATTATAGTCTATTCTTTCTGAATTAGTTTGCGATTAATTTACATAATTGCTCATATTTTTATAATAATAAAAATAATTTGTAATATTTAGACTCATAAATCACACTAAAAAAACTCTTCCGTTTATCCCACTATCAAATTATTCATCCATCATCTTATCTATGTCTAATTTTGAACATAGGGTTTTCAAGATAGATAACAACATAATTGCCGTGTTTAATAGGTGAGTTAGAGATCCGTAGCTGGTATTATACAATTCTCAAAAGAATGAAATGCCTACCTTTGTCTTAGTAAGCTCTCAGACACTTTGATAACAACTGTGAAATAAGGAATAGTTTTGTATTATTTTTTTAATTATTTATTACACGAGAAATTATCATCATCAGCTTCACTAGAAGGAATGTTGTCCTTCTATACCACGCTGATCAGATGGTGTTTCTACAGATTTTTATTTCAATTTATCCATTTCATGCATAGATATTATCTAAAACATATAATTAAAAAAGGTGATGGTGTATTGTATTCTTACTACGTACTCCGTTCTTACTGTACGGAAATTGTAATAACTTACATAAAAAAAAAATATATGTCAATCTTATGTAAACGCTGACGTATTGATTTAATTATGAAACTGGCAACATGCCAACTGATGCCGTTATGCGATGAAACTCGAGTACCTACTTTACACTTGTAACATAGTTATATAAGTGATCATTTAATATGAAGGGGGCATGTTTGCACTGCAGCTTAATTAATGCTTCACATTAATTCAAGAAATGCAACCCTTCAAACTCAAAGTTAACAGCAAAATATTTTCACAAGCTTAACTTGTCGAACATGCAAGTCCACTCTATTTAAAATAATCCTGGTATTCAGCTGGAATTGTGAACCTGTCTGAACTGTGAAAATAAAATAAAATTGTATAATTCATTGTCTGCTCTATGTGATAATGGGCTAAAATATGTCATGGTGATTAAAATTACTGAAATTTTTAGCATTTAATATGCTTAATTATTTATAAATACCCGATTACGAAACGAAAAATGATGTCACAAGCGGGGTTCGAACCCGCACGTATTGGGAATCCAGCACGGTTGGGCCGGATTCCCAATAGGTGTGGGTTCGAACCCCGCTTGTGACATCATTTTTCGTTTCGTAATCATGGTGATTACTTTCTAGTGGGTGTAAGAGATGATAAAAGAAGCTACTATAGATGGATCACTGTTTGAAAAGGGAAATTCATAGTATCTCCAAGGGTAGAATCATTATCTATGGGGTCATGTGCCGCTTCTTCTGTCGCACCGGACAGATTTAGCGGGGTGTGCCCACGCCATAGTCCGCCGCCAAAAAAGAAAGAAGGGTAGATCATTCCATAATTACTACATATAATTAGTATTATTAGCATCCCATTATAATTTAGTACTTATAGGACGACACTGTTGACAGTTTTATGTCTACAGCTGATCCGTCCAGAGTAGTAGTAGTCATCATTCACCTACTCTTATCCCAATTGCTTGGGGTCGATACAATATGTACTCTTCTTTCATAGCACATATTGTAAAAGTTATTGGCAATAATTTTATGACCAGCCACCTGCCAGACGTCAAACCTCTTTGGGAATGTAATTGTTGACCAAATGGCATCAAATGGAGTTGACCCAGGTCGTTTTATGGCTCATAGTCGGCATCGGACATCCACGAGCAAAGGGTTGGTAGTATTCGTAGCCGCTACCACTAAACTAGTACAGAGTAGTATAGGTAGTATATATCCACACTCTCACAAAAAATTGACGTCCGAATAGTAGCAATATGTTGTGGCACTTTGTTCAGCGAGCGTGAGAGCTAGAAACCCTACTGGAGTGGGTTTTGGTTGATAGGCAACGGCTTAGCTATATCCCTGGTATTGTAAAGGTCCGTGAGCGGCATTAACACTTACTATCAAGAATTCTTGCACGGTTGCCATCATAAGCAATAAAAAAATAATAGTCACGTTTAGAATGTGGTTGGGAAACCGAAGTTAGTACTATAAGTGCCGCCTATTCTCTTGGCGATCTCGTAACCGGCCCTTAAGACTTCCACAATTCCACAAGAAAGTAAGGTATTTAGATACATTGTATTTTTAACACATCATCATATGGGATCATAATAACAATATCAAATCAAATAGCCTCATAAGGGCACTTACATAATGTCAATTTTACATTCCGTTTGAAATAAATCGAAAAATCTATCACTGGATCGGAACGCGACCACAAGCTCAAAAGATTCTCTTCAATAGTGGTAGGACCACGCTGTATACAATTCTCTGTCTACAGCCGCGGGCCGGTCCGTCTGTGGTAGTACCATACTCTCGCAGAAGATTGACGTCTGAGTAATTGCAATGTGCTATAGCGCTTCTTTCGGTGAGTGAGAGAACCGGAATCCCAACTGGGTGGGTTTGGGGTTTGTATTGGTAGGCAGCGGCCTAGCTGTACAGATAGTATTGCAAAGGTCCATGTGTGGTAGTGACACTTACCATCAGGTGTGCTGCTTGCTCTTTTGCCACTATAAGCAATAAAAAAAATATATCCGGCAAAAAAATTCAGCGGGCTTGATATTTTTTTAATTATTACTTCTAAATGGTATGTATATTACATTAATTATATGTAAATTAATAAATTTATAAATGTCAGCTCCAGTGTAATGCCTTAAAAGGGTAGCACACCAGTATAATATAAAATATAATGCAAGAACCAAAAAGAATATGACTGGACCATAAGCGGTAATCAGATCATAAGTTAACTACCAGAGCAGTGATCACTCCCCTCAACATTGAGACATTAAATTGTCGGTACAAAAACATCTGAAAATGTACCATTGCGACTAATAGCATTTTCGAATTGTTCTGTAGCCTATATACCCGCTTAATCTTAATTAAGCAACAGAAAAACTTTGTGGGACAGTAATCTATCAAACCTATAGTTTTTTCTGATTCCATATTTAGTCATTGATATACAAGTACTGATCTTCAATGACAGGCCTTGGAAAAAGTCTTCTTGATTGTGTTTTTTTTTATATATTAGCAATTTCTATATTCACTAGGGAATGACATATTTGCCAGAGCAAAAACAAGCTATGAAGAACTCGAAAAAAATGTAGCGTCCTGAAAAATCGTCTACAAAAAACATCCTCTTGAGTTTATGAACGTTTTTCCCACTTAATGGTCTGGACATACGCCATTCGTTTCGCCAGTGGTGACGAAAGGGTGGTGCGTGGGCCTTTAACCCGTGGTATTCGTTCCCCATCTCTATTGGCCCGACCACTGGTACCGAACCCTGGACCTTCGTGGTCGGCGCGGCAAGTAACTCTTTCGAGTACTATCTTCCATCGATGCTCCAAAATGCTGCCGGGGCGTCATCTTCGCACAGTCAGCCCCTCGTTGTTTTTTTTTTTTGCTAAGTTATGGTCCTGGACACACAACGTCCATTCCATCAGGGGTGATGGAAAGGCAGCGCGTGGCCCCATAACCCACCGTATTCCCTCGCCATCGCCATTGGACTGGCCACTGGTACTGCTTCTTTGACATCCATGGCCAGCCCGGCAAAGACAGCCGCACTGCGGTTAACAGACTATTTCCCGGTTTAGCCACCCACGGCCGCGGCATCAGGTGCAAGTACTCGCACCTGCGCCACCCGATACACCGGTGACAGAGCGTGTCACATAATAGGATTTCCACTCGGATACCACCCCGCAAGGAGGCTTTCGCGAGTCTATTGTATCGCAGAAGACGGCTACCGCGTTTCAGTTCCTGACGCTGGCGAGCGTCGTCCTAGCGATAGTCAGCAACGTTAGGTAGGTACTGATGATACCAACGCGTTCACGGTGCTACTCTGTTCAGACCACACAGATCTAAAGCGTTTGCCAAGCCGTGTCCTCGTTGCAATCACAGTGGTAACAGAGCAGTGTACTTTCCTCCTCACGACCGTATAGAGATAAGTGACTGCACACAATGGTGAGGAAGGAGTGGCAAGTGCTAAAGCAATCTAACCATGAACGCTGTAAGATATTCGAAACGTAGAGTAATTAAAAATTAAATACATACGCGATAGAATCTGTAAAAATGGTTTTATATAAATGTATGATACTCGTGTAAATATCAAAATGCATTATGTAATAACCGAAGCGATGAAAATATTTATTTTAATAAAACATATAAATCTGCATTGTAAACTCAAAAACACATTTAAATATTCCTATAATTTTATATATATTTTTTTTTTATAATACTAATTGTGCCAAACGAGCTGGCAGTACACCTTATGGTAAGTGTCACTACCGCCCATGGACCTTTGCAATACCAAGACTATCCATAGGCCGCTGCCTACCAATACAAAACCCAAACCCACCCCAGATGGGCTTCCGGCTCTCTCGCTCACTGAACGAAGCGCAATAGCACATTGTCATTACTGAGACGTCGATCTTCTGCGAGATTGTGTACTACCCCGGACGGACCGGCCCGCGCGCCGCGGCTGTTGACAGAAAACTGTGCACAGATTTATTTTCATTTTCACGTAAAATTTAGAGATATAATTTGTCACAGTCTTTCTTACTATTTCTACCTTACACCGTCTGTTCAGTCATATATCTTAACTAATATAATCGCTTCAGGCCGGTAACCCGTTGATTACAATTCTATTCCAATTTGTGCTAACACAAAGTCTACACAACCTCTTGAATTAATTTTCTTTAATATTCAATGAGATGTTTTGGGATCCTCCTACGTTTATAAGTTAGTAAAGGTTAATATAATTTCACTGACTACAATAATGTTACGATAAATAGGAATTTACATAACAACAATACGCCTTATCATTATAGATCTTCATCCCCGATGAGGTAAATGGAGGCGAACGTCGCCCACACTTTATTTATTTAACTTTCTTAAAACTCACGTAATACAATTTATTACCAGCTTACTTGCTCATGGCTACTATGAAAGACGACTATAGTAGATTACTGCAGCGGCCAACAAAAGAGGCATTGATGGACGAACGTGTAAATGTGGGCCGAGGCGGAGCCGAGGCACACATACGTAAGTCCATCAATTCCTAGTTGTGGCCAAGGCTTGTATAGTGCTTTTCTCAAATAATACGTGGAAATTAAAATTAAGTAGTACTAAGTAGAACTGTATATATGACGAACAACGAACAACATTTTTCACGTGCTACAGCGTTCATTTGTTTTTATTTTTCATTATTAAACAGTTTTCTTTTCCAAGCCAATTCGAAATTTAAATAAAACTCTGATAAGTTGCCTATATGGTTATTAGAATTTGAAGTAACAAATCGTTCCATTTTTAAAATACACGATAGATATGAATTTACATATATATTTATTTGGCCGCTAAAACACGATATATATGGATTTTTTGCGGCCGCTGCTTGCGTGTATTTGATCAGTACAGCAATTTCAATTTATCTCGAAGAAGGTTGTCAAAATAATGCTTAAATGTCAAAGCATGTTTGAGAAAAATAATTTAATATGCTGATAATATCTATGCAAGAGAAGAAAAATAAATAAATTCCTAGACAAATTTGACTGGTGTGGTTATAATAGATCAATTTTCTTCTTATTGTGGACGAAACTCGAGCCTAGCAGTGGGACGTATATGAGTTGAGATTATGATGATAATATATATCATTGTCATAATCACCTTAGCTCATATATATCCCTCTGTTGGTCTCGAGCCTTCTCCAAAACAAAAAGGATATTGACCTACTACACCACGCTAGTCGCACATCGTTTTATTTTCAGTTTTCCTTCTCTTGCATAGATGTTATATGCATATTGTATCCCTTAGCCATCTTTTACGATAACCGTCAATAACAAAGGGTATTTTCCTTCGTTTGTTTTTTCCTGTATCACAATACAAAAAAATATATATAAATGAAAATACCTAAATATAAAGTAAATTATATTTTTGCTTCGTCGTAATATAGGCAAATAAATATAAATTAGGGTAATGACTATAGTTTAATAAAAATAAAATGAAGAATCACTACAATGTGGTTTAAGAATACATGTGCTTTCCATTTAATACAAAAAGTGACGCAGTGTTCGATAAAGCGCTTTCCAACGACACTGTTGAACACAGCCGTACACTGTTCGACACTCGAAAAAGTGTTATTTGACAGATGCTTACCTACTTTCATAGAGTACTTTAAATATATAGGTACTACTTTGCTTGAATTAAGTATCATTACTTAACCTCGCAATTTATTTACGGCATATTCTAGTAGTATTATTTGAGATTATTAAATTGAGCTTGTCTCTTACTGCTAATTAAAATTTAATAAAAATGTAGAATGTAAATATTGCATTATTGAAGTGAGCCCTGATAATGTGGTTATGTTTATAAATTATTGAGCCAAGACTTTGTCAAGGAACTTGCATTTAGGTATACGACGCCCAGAATTTTGCGATATTGATGCACTCTAGTGCTATTTTGAGACAACTAGCTGTTTCATTTAAACGTTTACACAGTGTTTGGCAGTTTCATAATGTACCGCAGAGTCCCTCTGTGTTAACTAAATGGAAAGCAACCACAATGTCTTGAGACATTTTTTTTTTGTAGCAGGCTATAATCTCGACACACCCAATCCGTGGGGGCGATGGAAGGGCGACGTACAGTCCAATAACCCACCATATTATATCCCTATCACCAATTCTGATCACTGGTATTTATTTCTTAACTTCCATGGCCAAGCCAGATGTAACTTCTTTTCTTTCATGTGACCCTTTACTTTCCCATTGGAGGCCTAATATCTGGGTGATAGAGCACCAGACAAACCAGCACTATTGATTAATGAGAAATTTATAACATCAACTACAATCACCCATACGCTTGCTAATCGTAACTCTTCAGGGGGCTTATTACGAACAGTAAACTTAATCTGATGAAAGAAAGTTTGAAAGTTGTGACATTGACAGAAATAGATTGAATGTGTGAGTTTGTGTCTCCGTACGATAATAGATTGGGTATACAATTAACCACTAATTTCTTTCCGGCACCGTAAAAGACAATTACATGATGTAAATTAACAACATCACTGCAAGGTGAGGAATATTTAAAAAAAAATAAAAAAAGTAAAAAATTAACTTAAAAAAATCTAAATTACTGAAATTTAGCATTTAAAGTGTTAAAAAAGAGAAAAACCAAACGTAATAAAAAAAAACCAAACGTAGGATTTGAATCTACATCTACTGTGAGTCCATTCAATTACAATCAATCGGACGAGCGTGGTCCCACGTATAACAACCAAATTTTTCACCTGTATCATCTTGTCTTTCTGAAGATGTAATACACGCTATCTATCGGAGAAACCTTTATAGGACTGTTCCTGTTAAATAATCTAACTTGTTAAAAAGAGGCTAGAGAAGTTTTGTCAAAAAGTTAGGTAAGAAAGGATGCGTGTGTAAAGAAGAACCGAAAGAACGATATAATTAGAGGATTATATGAAAACTAACATAATGATAAAACTCACGGAAGAAAAGAATGTTGCGCCGAACTTAAGTAATTGGTATATGGATGAAAGGATAGTAATTTAACAATAACAATAATATTTTTTTGCAGGCAGTAGTCATAGCATTTTAATAATAATATTAAAATCTAATGTTAGAAATAAACATTTTGTTTACAAGACTATGTGGAGTTTGATCCAATAACGCAGTAATGGAGGCTCCCATTCATCTATAAACACGCCCAGAATATGTTGTGGCTGCCGCGGATGCACAGAAGTAGTGAATCGCATCTTTTACGTACGATAGCAAGACATATACATATTTTTAAAAGCATCTATCTTGCTCTATTCACATCAATAACATATTTTGATGGTATAACACGTAACCACAAAAAAATCCATAAAATTTCATGCTATTACCCTAGGTCCGGATTTATTTTTTAAAATCAATTAAAACATTGCTGCCGGCTTGTAGCGGGTTCACAAAAGTGTAGTAAAGTAATAAAACATTTCACTTGCCCTTTGTTGTCGTAAAAATTATTAAAGCAGATATAAAATGTTAAAGGCGTGAACATCTACAATGTCATAAAATTCGTTTTGGAAATAATTACACACCGTGTCGTACATATCTTGTGATTTACACGAAAATGATCGTAAAGTTGATACTCAATCAGTGATATATATTCTTACATGTACGCTAATCTTATTTCTTTTTCTTTATATATAAATTACATATTTGTGTGTTGGCCGTTTAAGAGTTCAAGAATGGTTCAAACGCGTGCATTAAAATTTTGTTGGTTTAAAGCACAATATAATTTAATTAAACTGATATTTTTTTACAAATAAATGTAGTCTGAAATTCAGGCTCAGAACAGTCATTTGTGAATTACACAAAGATGAGCAACCCTTAACATGTAAAAACCTTAGCGAGGTTGGCCCCGATCTGTCGGACGCCCAATTCGGTTTCCGAAAGGGGCGTTCGACGATCGAGGCCTTACTGCGCCTGAGGGCCGTAGTCGCGGAGGCTGTCACTGGCGGTGGGGTGCTGTTGGCGGTGTCTCTAGACATCGCCAACGCATTCAATAGTCTGCCATTCAGCTGCATCAGGGAGGCACTCCGGTATCACGGGGTGCCTGTATACCTGAGGCGGCTGGTGGCAGACTATTTGGAGGGGCGCAGCGTCCTCTATAAGAACCGAGTAGGGGATGTTGTGCGAACGCCCATGTCGTGCGGTGTTCCGCAGGGGTCGGTCTTGGGGCCGACTTTGTGGAGCATCGGCTACGACTGGGCGTTGAGAGGGAGCCTCCCGCCCGGGCTGGGCGTAATCTGTTACGCCGACGATACACTCGTCACAGCCCGGGGTGGGACGCTGGAGGAGGCGGCACGCCTGGCAACTCTTGGCACCAAGGAGATTGTCAGGCGGATCGAGGCGCTGGGGCTAAGGGTGGCCCTGGATAAGACGGAAGACTTACTATTCCATGGGCCCCGCACCAGTCCACCCACCGACGCCTCGATCACCGTCAATTCGGTTCCCATCAGCATCCGGGCCCATATGAGGTACTTGGGCCTGGTGCTCGACGGGCGATGGTGGTTCCGGGAGCATTTCCGTCGGCTTGCTCCACGGCTTGTCGGCGCGGCGTCCGCCCTATCCTGGCTTATGCCGAATGTAGGCGGACCCAGCGCTACGTGCCGACTGCTGTACGCGGGGGTGGTCCGGTCGATGGCCCTGTACGGCGCACCCGTGTGGGCGGGGTCCCTGACCGTCCGACTTAGGGCTCTACTATGGCGACCACAGCGGGCCATGGCGGTCAGGGCCATACGCGGATACCGCACGGTGGCGACGGAGGCAGCATGCCTGTTGGCCGGAACACCTCCGTGGGACTTGGAGGCGGAGATGCTCGCCGGACTGTACCGGCGGGTGTCAGCGACGCGGGCAGGGGGCGGCACCGTCTCGCTTAGTGAGATGGCCGCTTGGCGGGGCGACGCCCGCCGTGACGTTATTGCTCGTTGGGCAATCCGGCTGGAAAGGCCTCGGTTCGGTGTTCGGACCATCGAGGCCTTCCGGCCAGTGCTGATGGAGTGGTTGGGTCGACAGCACGGGGTCCTTTCCTTCCGACTGGTGCAGGTCTTGACGGGGCATGGTTGCTTCGGCAAGTACCTGCACACGGTCGTGAGGAGGGAGAGTACACCGTCCTGCCACCACTGCGATTGCGACGAGGACACGGCGCAGCACACGCTCGAGGTCTGTGTAGCCTGGGCAGAGCAGCGCCGTGAACTCGTCGCGATCATCGGTGCCGACCTGGCGCTGCCGACCATCGCTAAGGCGATGCTCGACAGCGTCAGGAACTGGGACGCGGTCGCCGCCTTCTGCGAGACAGTTGTCTCGCGGAAGGAGGCGGCGGGGCGACTCCGAGAGGAAATCCTCTTCGGTGAGACGCTCCGTCGCCGGCGCCTGGGGCGGCGGAGGCGCGAGTATCTGCGCCTAATGCCGCCCTAGCCGAGGCCGCGGGTGACTGGACCGGGGAATAGTCCTTCACCCGCAGAGAGGCTGACCGCGTGAGGGCGACGCCCCGGCAGTTAGCTGGGGCGTTGACGGGGGATGGTACCCGAAAGGGTAACCCGCCGGGCTGGCCACGGAAGGCAAGGAAGCGGTACCAGTGGCCGGCCCAATGGCGATGGGGAGGGAATACGGTGGGTTATGGGGTCACGCGCTGCCCTTCCGTCGCCCCGGACGGTACGGGCGACGTGTGACCGGGCCATAGCCTACCAAAAAAAAAAAAAAAAAAAAAAACATGTAAAGACACTACCTCAAATCAGCAGCACAAATTCCACCCATTTTTTTTATTGTGGTAGGCTATGGTCTAGATATACCTTGCCCGTTCTATTCGTGGCGATGAAAATGCGGCGCGCGACCCCATAACTTGATGTATTCCCTCCCCATCGCCGTTATACTAGCCACTGGCACCGATTCTTTGACCTTCGTTTCACAGATTTGGAAGGGGAAAAGTAGATCAAACAAAGTTAATATGAAAACGTAGTATAACTTTTCGCATAGTAAAATATGAAATGAATTTACAACCCTACTCAAAATAAAAAAATTAAAAATAAAAATTAAGAGAAAGAAACATTAGAATAAAATGCTATCAACCCATCTAACCAGTGACACTTAATACACTTTCCCTACTATTATGTAGTAAGCTCGCACACAATAAATTTTAAATCATTTATTTGTAAATAAAATATAAAGTAAATGATAGTGTTGCCCAAATACAAGACCAAGAATTGCAGCAAGAGTCTCGCAGTACTCCCTTAGACAGCATTTTACGATTCCTTTGACTAAGAAAGGTTTGTCAACATTTTGTATTCTTAATGATAGTACACGTAGAAATAATTTGATGTTATTTTATACATACTCATGATAGATAGGTGTGAATATAGCCCCACTCCCGTTAAGTAGTATGTACCTAATTATTGATAGTTGTACAGTTAGTAGCAGTGACTAGCATTTCTATGTGGATTTTTCATTTCTATCAAATAAAGTGACTCTGTGTTATTCTAACAGCGAGAATTCCAAAACTTATGAGACTCGCAAGAGTCTTGAATCTGGGCAACACTAAATAGTACTATTAGCAGTCTACCAGTAAGTATCAAATGAAGTGTATATTTTAGAAAAATGAAAATGTTGAGGGACATATAATATAATATTTATCTAAAGCAGATTATATTTCAAATTTAATTTATATGTTTAAGTTACAGAAAGCAATCATTAGGTCCGAGTGTTAACTTTAAATCCAATTTGGTGTTGTTTACGTAACGTACGTAATCTCCGTAGTCATGACACTGGGGTATAACGTTTAATATTTGGTCTGTTTTATGAATGAATTGAATGAGGGCAGTAGGCCGCAATGGCTTCTAAATATTCATTGCTCCGACGAATGAAAACGATAAATTTATAAAAAGTGCACGGACGGTCACCGAAATCGCCGGCGGCGCAAAAGTTAACGATGGTCGTGTATATATACACATTATACATTGATGCTTAAAAACATTAACGAAGGTTAATTGTTGATTTGGGAATTGAAAATAGGGGTTCTGTTTTTAACAAAACTTATATTATATTTTTAGCCTGACGTACAGACGTCTGTTACAGATCTCAATTTACATATCTTCGATCGGCAATTCTTGACAGATGATGCTAGTTAAGTCGATCCGTCGAAAAATGAAACAATCATATCATTTTAGAAGATTTTATTAATCGCCTGAAAACTAGAGAATCTTCAAAATTACTGGCTTTACTACCACTGCTATGGAATAACATATAATATATTGTAGGTATTATTTTTTTGAATATATTTTAAATTTCATATTTATTTCATAATAAATCTCTTTGTTTTTATTTAATGGAATTAAAAACGTCCATGATGTATTATCATTCATTTAAATAAAACGGTAGGTAGGCAGCGAACTAGCTATATCCTTGGTATAGCAAAGGTCCATAAGCAGCTGTGACACTTACCATCAGGTGTGCTGCTTGCTCGTTTGCCACAATAAGCAATAAAAAAAAACATTTTAATTCTAAACCTCAGTATTTCTTTTTAAACCAAAGCTTAAATCACATTTTAAACAACGAAAAACAATTGTAGCGTCCATAAAATAACCCCTTGGCCTTTACAATACTAAAGATCAAGAGCTTCCCTCAAGATGTCCCCTTAACCTTGCTTACCAAATAACACATGCTATCCTTTTCACTTGCCCATAGTTGGTATATTGACATCTTTATTACGTTGTTTGCTCCTTGCTCGTCCGAATCTATACTACTTTAACATAATTCTGTTTGGAAATTACACCAGTATGAACATGTTTTTATGTACGACGTAGCAAATTTCATTAGCTTTATATTGTAAGGGAAAATTCAGTAAATATTAGAATATTTTTACTTTTAAAATTATACGTAATAAGTTTTGTATCAGCACTGACTTTATCGAATATATTTACCTCGGTATAAAGTTTAAATTTACATAGCAATCGATATTATTAAATAAAAACTTATTATGAAAACCCATATTTTGTATCACATATGTAAATTAATCAAATAAACCAAAACTTTGTTTTTTGTATTGCTTATGGTGGCAAATAAGCAAGCAGGACACCTGTTGGTAAGTGCTACTGCCGCCCATTGAATTTCGCAATACCATGGGCATAGCTAGGCCGCTGCCTACCAATACAAACCCCAAATCCACCCAGTTGGGCTCCCGGTTCTCTCGCTCACCGAACAAAGCACAATAGCACCCTTTTTCTACTTCATATCATAATGTGTAGGATCATGATGAATTAAAAAACCATAACCATATTTCTATTGGATTGGTAACCTAAAAATAAATGGCCACTGCACAGATGGCATAGTGGTTAAGATACCCACCTTCCGTGCGAGCCATGGGTTCGATTCAAAGTGTTTTTCTGAGTCTAGGTACAAGTTATCTGCGTAAATTGTCTGTAAAGTCCCTCGCAATACAAAGATCCTTTGCGCTGGGTGGTGTCTTTAAAAAAAACAAATTATAATAATTTAGTTCATGTTAAAGTTCATTATGTTAATTTCTTAAAAGTAAATTTCTTAAAAATATTAAGTATTATAACAACCAGGATAAACGACAAAATCATAAGCCGTTTCTTTTCTTTCTTTAAGCTAGTTTATACAATACATGACCAAACAGCTTATTATACTAGTTATACCAATTAATAATTTGAACAGCAAAAACAACTATTGTAACTACAAAGTTTTTGTTTTCATACCCAAGGGTATGTTGGAGGACTTCCTAATTAGACCAACGGCACGGCAAAACTATTCTAACATAAATCGTGTTCGCTTTTGTAGTTGAGACCTATTAAAATTTTAAATGCAAAAGTTTGAATAAACCGTAAACCAATGGCAACCACAATATTATCTGTTTTTATTCATATATTTCTTCGTAATTCGTATATACGCTGTGTGGTAGCGGCTACGAATACTACCAACCCTTACTTTGCTCGTGGATGTCGTAAAAGATGACTAAGAGCTTTATAATGACCTGGGCCAACTTCATCTGATACCGTTTGGTCAAAAATTACATTCCCAAGGAGGGTTGACGTCTGGCAGGTGGCCGGTCATAAAACTATTGCCAATAAGTTTTACAACACGTACTATGAAAGAGGAATACATATTGTATCGACCCCAAGTAATTGGGATAAAAGTAGGAGAATGATGATTATTCATATATATCTTCTTTTTGGCTAATCAGTATATTTTAAGAATCGGATCCATAAACACTTCTAGCCAATATCGTTTTGGGGAACACAACCCTACACTTTTTATCATAATATATGATTTGGGCTAAAATTTTACACTAGGTTTTGGCCGGAATCGTGCATATATATAGTTTTTCATTTACTAAAAAATATCACCACTAATTTATAACACTTAGGGAATATAGGGTTGTTTTTCTAAGGGTACCCAAAATTGCACAGGAGGTTCAGATTCGATAGTATAATTGATTATTGAAATAAAAACATATGATTTTATTTAACAAAAAAACATTTTTTTTTATTTGGTGAATTCCTATAAACACCAAATTTGATGACATATGTAAGTCATTCATTAATATAACACACATACAAACATAATCCAAGCGCTCACGATAAAACAGAGTAGGTAACTTGATTCCTTTGTCGGTACCGATCGCCTTGTTTCATCCCCGCCGCCCGCGCTGCGCGTCCGCAGCGCCAATTCGTCACTTTCGTCAGTAACGATTTGACCGTGACCTAATTAGCAGCACCTGTTAATTGTTTTGTTGTTTATCTCCAACAATGGCAGATCAAACAAGATATTCGAATCGCGAGTATTATGAGATGGTACGGTGCTACATTTTAAGTTTGTGAGGTGAAATTAAGAGACGCGTTTACGTTAAAGAAGTACAAAGTTATGAGGATCTTCGTAGTAAAATCATTATTCCATTTAATGAAGTGAAAAGTGCTCGAACACAAATAATTTTAAAACACAATTTAAGAAGGCGTGCTCATCTTTGTATTGAAAGAAATGGACTTAATTTTGAACAATAGCTAAAATATCAGTAATAGTGTTTTTTCATAGGGCTAAATGAATAGGTAAGTTTAACTGTTGTTAATACTTGATTCCACTTTTTAAATACGCTAATAAATACGAACATTAGTATACGATTTTAAAATAATAAACTAATATTTTAATGTTTATTATGACGGCCCTAAGCCTGTTAAAACTATGAAGGAGAATTGGAATCGTAAACTTATTTACATGTTTAATGTGTGGGTAATAAACTGTATCAGTGTGTGTGTATTCGCTATAATTTAGATAGGTATCAATAACTTTTAACATGAACTTGTGTGCGTAATGTGATAGTTTCGTTATGAATGGCCGTGCGTAATAACGATAGTTTGTCCATAAATTGCGAAATTTTTTAGATATTTTCAAATGAAAATAATTGGGTAATTACTAGTGATTTTAAATATTTGTCATTTTATATATAACCCTAATTATATCTAGAACATCATAAAAAAATTTGGGTACTCTTAGAAAAATAACCCGGTATATATCATATTATAGAAGAAATATTTTTTAAAACTGCATTATTAGTATCAGATATCACCTCAAATAATCATAGTTATAAAACTTCAACCTGTTTGTAATACTAATACGGATTCTACTAATAGAAACCAAATTAATTTTAGTCTCATCATTACTCATAACACCATTAATAATCACGTTTCTGTTTAAAAGCTTCGAAATCATTACTATATTGAAAGATAATTAAGTCTTTAATTATATGTCCAGTTCAATCTTCGTTAAATCGACAATCTGAATCATTAGGTAATTAAAATCGTTATTAAGTTTCTCATTTATTGCCGTTTTATTTTTACATATTTATATCTAAAAATACTTATCTAAAATGGGTTTCCAGATGATTCTTAATTGACAAAGCAGCCTTATAACGTAAAATAAATTTCTCTAATCAAAACACTATAGAGGAGAATGCATCATTTAGTTACACAATTTAGTTTTCTTTCCAGACTATATGTGTCCCGTTGTGAGGCCTCTATCACAAAACGAAAGAACTTTATTGATTTTAAAATCTAGCATATGTGTGACTTGATTTACTGTGACACGATGAATTGGCTGGGTGACTGAAGTCTGTGAAGATGATGTATATTTTGTTGCATGTTTAAGTTGATCTCTGCAATACAATTGACCGACAATTGATTCCAGTAGAAGGTAATGCTGGTTGCAGTTTAATTTTTTTATCAACAGCTTCACTGAATTTGATTCGATTCTTGTGTATTGTTTGAGTGAGTCCCTGGATAATTTAGAATCACTAATAGGCTCGACAGGTGGCGCTAACTGATAATATAGCTGATATATTACCGACTACCCATATACATATTTCACGAAATTAAACATACAAAAATATATTTTTTTTTAATTTGGTTAGCAGCAGGGCAGGCTAATAGATATTTAGAAAATGATTTTAATAACCGAAAGATGGACAGATATTTTTTTTATTTGTTAGATTTTTTTTTATGAATTTTCATTACCATACTTTGAAATTAAATAGACCAACTCTTTTACGTTATTCTATATGACTTACGAAACTCTTGCTGTATGAACTAAGCCAATATCTAAAACTTTTACTGGAAGAATAAGACTAAATGCACAGCACCAATACCAAGACAAAATAGATTGATGTAAGACCAACACTAGTTGAATTCTCATATTAATGTTACATTTAAACAACAACATCTAATAGAATCTGTTTAAGAAGATCTGTTTGAAGCTATACGTATTAATCAATTTTAAACAGTCTATCACAGGTAACGTAACATGTTTACATGTTATTTCCTTTAATAAGTCTAACGTCACAGTTAACATCATACTGGATCATGACGATATCACACTCGCTCAATTAAGAGCCTACACGCCCCGCAAGGCAATTACACATAAATATCCGCGGTTTCGTCCTCGCCGTCGAGGTGCGAAATCGCGACGCGCGAAAATCATAAATCCAAACGTGGGCATGCCCACTCTGCCACCAGCGACGCCTTAAGTCAAGGTTCGTTCCCCACAGGGGGAGCCCTTGGGCGATGTCGCTTAGCTTACCTCAATCGGGTTGAAAGCCCCCAGCGCTCACCCATAGTCCGCGTAAAGCTGTCAAATCCATTTGCGGCTAATAGCTAAACACACACAAAAAAAAAAAGAACTGGATAATGATACAATAAAATATTCTAAATTCAATTCCAATAATTAGTTTTATACAAAAAACTTAAAATGCAGAGCTTGAATTAATAATTTAATTAAAAGTATAACGCACATAGTTATACATATTTGTATTTATAATATTACTGTTTCTGCATCATAAAATTACTTTAATAATTCTGAAGATACGCGGCTTTATTTTAAATTAATGTAGAGACAATTAATTAAGAGTAATTTAAAATAATATCTAAACATAAATCTTAAATGACAATTCAAAATATTTTTTTTTTATTTTATTACTTATTATATAAACGGGGACTGCCTAGTAATGTATTAACAATATGTTGTTGTTAGCTTTTTAGCTTTCTTTTTTTTTAATATTTATAGTGACTGATCGATTCCGATTTGTTGCACCATTAAACTTTAAAGATAGGTGTAACCTATAAAAATTCTGATGTTTACGTGATTATAACCTATGATAAATAAAACTATTTTTATGGCTTTTATCGTGTTTGTATATTGTTTTTTTAAATTAAGTCAAATATAAATGTTATGAAATCCGTTAATATAGTTTTATTTCAAAGAACTTTTCGCCTGACTATTCAAACTAATGAAACTTTGAAATACAAAGGGTAAGCGTCAGATTGTTTTACGACACTATCCTGCACTAAGAAAATAATCCTTGTAGTACCGGGGCATTTATAAACATATAATTAACGTACTCAAATTACCCTAAATAATTTTTATGAGCAACAATTTATAGACCACACCAAATAAATGTTAAAATGTTAGAAATCGAACTAGACTTGGCATGGTAGATCGTTATCCTAACCACTACGATATCTTACACAGATTAAAACAACAAACAAACAATTCTTCAGCTTCTATAGATTTTGTAATCATCTTAATAAATTTTATGTTAATATCAAGTACTGCTCTATTATTATAAATTGGCCCTCGATGGGTAATCGCAGAGGGAGGTCTTTATCCTTCAAAGGGATGAGTCATGCTCACGAATAAATCTCTATTGTACACTAACAACGCGATTAATCACTTTAATCTATTTATTTCTATTTAAACTGTTTACATAGAAACTGAATGATTTAATTCTCACGAATTTCACTAATTTGCTATAAAAATATTTAATTAAAAGCATTTGCTATATTTTTTTTATTGCTTATGGTCGCAAACGAGCAAGCAGCACACCTGATGGTAAGTGTTACTGCCGCCCATGGACCTGTGCTATACCATGGGTATAGCTAGGCTGACCTGGCCAAACCCATACATTTGAGCTTCCGGCTCTCTCGCTTATCGAACGAAGCACAATAGCACATTGCCATTACTCAAACGTCGATCTTCTGCGAGAGTGTGGTACTACCCCAGATGGACCGGCACGTGACTGTAGACAGAAAACTGTCAACTGTCGTGGTCTTACCACTACTAGATTTGTCTACTATTATTGTGCGAATTAATGTTGAAGTTTTATTTTAAAGAATTTTATTTTGAGAAATGTTGATAAGTTATCTAAATAATAGTCCATGAGGTAACAGAATAAGAATACAATTCACCATCCCCTATTTTAACGATGAAGATGTGAAAGATGAACATATAACATCTATGCAAGAGATGGAACACTCTAAACAAATTCCTATACCAACACCTCTGACCAGCGTGATATAATAGGTCAATTTCCCTCCCATTATGGAGGAGACTCAAGCCCTATAGTGGGACATGAATGAGCTAGGATGATGATGATGAAATTAATTTAAATTTTAAGTTACCTACTCGCTGAGAATCGAAGTCAGGGCGACTTCGATTCTCACGTAAGATAGTTTTGTAGCATCTATATACCATTGTTTTATGTATGGTACATTTTGTTCCTGTTAATTATGTTTTAAAGTTCACCATGATAAAAATATTAATCTTATAACGTACTTATAATCTAATATTTCTAATGTTGAGTACTAAATTAAATGACAACTATTTCTGGATATATAATAAATGAAACCATAATCAGATTATACAGTACCCTTGAGAACAGGTGGTCTGCGTTTATTTTTAGCCACAAACTTCATAAATAACCAGCCAACATTCATGTATTTTATTATATAGCATGTTTCGTGCTTCATAATAAAAAACTCTCGATAGCTTTAAAATATCTAATTGAATGAAGAATTTCTATATATTTCTATATTTTAATAATTTCAGCAATGGTTGGTGCTGTTTTCTATGAAATTTAGTATACAAGAAGATCTTGGGGTTGATAAATCGATCTAAGCATGTTACATTAATAAGAAATATTGTTTTGTCAGAGTTTTCAGCCAACGAAAAAATATAATTTCAAAACTATTGGAATATGAGGACAAATTTTGATGATGTCATTGAGAATAGGCATAGCTCAGTAGGGATATCGAGCAGTTTTATCATCAGACTCTAGTTCGATCTTTGGTTTTCTCTTTTATAATTTTTCCTGTTTACTTTTTATAGATATATATATATTTTGTCATTATTTTATGAATATATTTTTTATACCTAAATAGACATGTTTTCCAAAAACCACTAAAAAGAAAATACCAAACTGAGCTCGGCCATCCAGATATTTTCACCTATATGTCATAAAAATGTCGTAAACAGAATAGCGAGTGCGTTTAATATTAGTTTGAAAAGCTACGGTTTCTATCGGATAATCTTTTTATTTTCGTGGCTAGCACGGATTTATCTATTTGTATGGTTAAAATATAAAAATATAATAGCTTTAGAAATACCTGCCGAAGTATGTTACAAGTTTTCTAATATGCTTATAACATATTTTCGAAAATTAAAACCACAAATTTTTGAGTTGCAAATCAATTTATACAATGTATTTTGGCATTAATTCGCATTTGACGTTACATAAATTTCATCTCAAGTGATGCGCATCTATATTATAAGTTACTTTAAAGAACATAATTTTAAAATAAAATTGTAGTCAAACAGAAAGAAAATCTATCAATATACCATTATATATAAATTTAACATAATTTAAAATTGTATATACCTATATTAACCTTTATAAAGGTATTCGACTTGATGCAGTTCCCAAACTACGTCTTTAAGTACTTTTCTTAGAAGAGAACCTTTGTGGAATCGGCCTCGTATAAGGCCCAAGGCGTTGTGAAAGGTTACTAACGAAGGAAAGCAAAACAAGCAAAAAATATTACATTAAGAGACTGAGAGTACAGCATAAATACTATGACATCTCGGTGGCTGATAATTTATTAGGATGTCCATTACCCTTTTTTACCGAGCAGGGCCGTGTCCAATAAAAGGAGTTATAACATTTATATTACGCAAAAAATTAGAATATCTAAAGAAATATCATGTATAACTTTTATTTTACTTCCATTTCGTTGTCTTTTATATAGTATATCTGTGACTACTGTTGGAGAATACATATCTAAAAAATATCATGTATAACTTTTATTTTACTTCCATTACGTTGTCTTTTATATAGTATATCTGTGACTACTGTTGAAGAATACATATCTAAAAAATATCATGTATAACTTTTATCTTACTTCCATTTGACGGTCTTTTATACAATATATCTGTGACTACTGTTGGAGAATACATATCTAAAAAATATCATCTATAACTTTTATCTTACTTCCATTTGGTTGTCTTTTATACACAGTATATCTGTGACTACTGTTGAAGAATACATATCTAAAAAATATTATGTATAACTTTTATTTTATTTCCATTACGTTGTTTTTTATATAGTATATCTGTTACTACTGTTGAAGAATACATATCTAAAAAATATTATCTATAACTTTTATCTTACTTCCATTTGATTGTCTTTTTTACACAGTATATCTGTGACTACTGTTGAAGAATACATATCTAAAAAATATCATGTATAACTTTTATCTTACTTCTATTTGGTTGTCTTTTATACAGTATATCTGTGACTACTGTTGATGAATACATATCTAATAAATATCATGTATAACTTTTATCTTACTTCCATTTGGTTGTCTTTTATACAGTATATCTGTGACTACTGTTGAAGAATACATATCTAAAAAAATATCATGAATAACTTTTATTTCACTTCCATTTCATGGAGAGAGTTGGAGAATACATATATACAATAATTGATCAATAATGAACAACTTCACATAAATATCATTATCATCTCAGCTCATACATATATGTCCCACTGTTAGACTCAAGCCTACTCCGTAATGGAAGGGAAATTCAAATAAATGTACTAAATAATTTATTCCAAATATTTGCAGGGGTTCATTATCGATGGCGACGGAGGCAGCGTGCCTGTTGGCCGGGAGTCCCCCGTGGGACCTGGAGGCGGCAATGCTCGCCGATTTGTATCGGCGGGTGTCGGGGGTGCGCGCGGAGGGCGGTGTGGTCTCTTTGAGGGAACTCACCGCCTGGCGCGTTGACGCCCGCCTAGATGTCATTGCCCGTTGGGCACTCCGGCTGGAGAGGCCTCGGTTCGGTGTGCGGACCGTAGAGGCCTTCCGGCCGGTGCTGATGCAGTGGTTGGAACGGCGGCACGGGGTGCTCTCCTTCCGACTGGTGCAGGTTTTGACGGGGCATGGATGCTTCGCCAAATACCTGCACAAGGTCGTCAGGAGGGAAAGTACACCGTCCTGCCACCACTGCGATTGCGACGAAGACACGGCGCAGCATACGCTCGAGGTTTGTGCCGCTTGGGCAGAGCAGCGTCGTGAACTCGTCGCAATCATCGGTGCCGACCTGACGCTGCCGACCATCGCCAGGGCGATGCTCGACAGCGTCAGGAACTGGGACGCGGTCGCGACCTTCTGCGAGGCAGTAGTCTCGCGGAAGGAGGCGGCGGAGCGCGTGCGCGAGGAGCGTCTCCTCGACGACGCGAGCCGCCGCCGGCGACTGGGGCGGCGCAGGCGCGATTACCTGCGCCTGATGCCGCCCTAGCCAAGGCCGCGGGTGACTGGATCGGGGAATTAGTCCGTCACCCGCCGAGAGGCCGACCGCGTGAGGAAAGACCGACATCCTACCCGAGGGGGGGATGTCGGTCGAGGAGAGGGTACTCCTCAGGGGTATGCCGTCGGGCCGACCACTGACGTCAAGTCACTCTGCTCCGGTGGTCGGCCCAACGACGAAGGCGACGTCACGGGTGGGTTACGGGTGTGCGCGCTTACGCCCCTCTGTCACCCCGGATGGAGTGGTGCGAGGAGTGTGCCGACCGTAGCCCACCCCCCAAAAAAAAAAAAAGGGGTTCATTATCGATCCTAAGAAAAATCAGATCATCAGTCAGATATAGCCCCTATCTCTGCATTTTATAGCAGTAGATTTCAGTCCCACAATACAATTTTGTACAATGAGATGATTAAAATAATCGTCATCATCTTAGCTCATATATGTCCCACTATACAAGCACGAACCTCCTCTAAAATAAGATGGTAGTTGACACGTTGGTCAGATGGGTTGGTATAGGGCTTTGTTTCGAGGTTTTTTTCTCTTATATTAATGTTATCTGTTTATTATATGCCTGAATCTTCTTTTATAGAACCCTTAGTCAAAAAATGGATTGAAGAATTGAATTTTTACTCATCATTACTGGGAGATGTGATGAATATAGTAACTTAAGCAATTTTGAAAATATCACTTAATTAATTCACTTACGAGAAAAACAAGACAGGACCGTAAATAAAATATGAACTTAGCTTTGTGTTATTTCCATATCTAATAGTATTTATTACCAATATATATATATATATATATATATATATATATATATAGTTTACTCTATGATATCATATTATTAAAAGGCGCGATACAAAACAGAGTAATACAAATAATATTATTCTGCAAGATTAAAACAAAACATTCTTGAAACATTATTGTTTATAAATACCCGATACGAAACGAAAAATGATGTCACAAGCGGGGTTCGAACCCGCACCTATTGGGAATCCGGCCCAACCGTGCTGCCACTTACACCATCGTGAACTATTTTGGGACATGCAAATTTCGAATCATATTATATCTTACGTCTTCAAGGTGACGTATGCCATCTATCGGACAATGTTTACACATTGTATAGACTTAATACTTCAAACTTTACAGTTAGAATTGTATTAAACGATGACACAACCTTGTTATTCAAATTACTGAAATTTTTAGCATTTAATATGCTTAATTATTTATAAATACCCGATACGAAACGAAAAATGACACAATGAAACATTATTGTTTACTAAAAGTTGGAGATGGTTCTACTTCTGGATGGATTCTATTTGCTACTCTAAACAGTCGAAAGTATCCACTGCATGCCTTCTAGTTGTGATGAAATTATACTGATTAATTTACAACACCTAGAAAAATAATTTGTAAATAAATTAGTTTATATAAGTTTAACATAAAAATTAGCATATCGGAAGCAAATATTGTTTGTTCTTTTTGCTTTTAAAGAGACAAACATCATTATCATCATCATTTCAGCTCATATATGTCCCACCGTTGGGCTCAAGCCTCCTTCATATAGAGACATCGCATGAGAGGGAAATTGACCTACTATTCCATGCAGGTAAGACGTGTTAGTGTAGGTAGGGACAAATATAGCTGAATATTATTAATAAACTAATATATAACATAGTACATATTTTGAATAAAATATGCCAGACAGCCGTATATAGATACCTACGGTAAATAATTATATGTATAAAGGACATGCTTTGAGAAGCACGTTAAATTATTATCCAAGTTGTCATATACTCTGTGGTAATGGGTATAGAGAAACTTTATTCTATTCCTCACAAAACTTGTAAGTTTATGTGATAATAAAACCTTAAGGAAAAAAGGTGGTCGAAATCGTCATCAAGCTCTTTTCGTACTTATCGATAGTGCAAAGATAAATAAAACTATTATTACGGATTTATTTTCTTGCGTTACAATATTGTTTTCGCCATTCCTGCATGGTATGGTATTCATCATTATTACAGTTTTTTTATATACGCGCTACTTACTAAATTAAAACACTTTTTGAGTTTTTTTTAGTTAATCGTTCTTAGTGTGCCCCCGTTCCACCCAGATAGCACATTATTAATATAAAAATAGTTATCTAAAAATAATATCAGTTTATATATATATATATATATATATATTAAGGTGTGCCAAAAAAAATGGATATTTTTTTTCACTCTCCGCTCAAAATATCATATACACATATATATATATATATATATATATATATATATATATATGTATATATATATATATATATGTATATATATATATATATATATATATATATATATATATATATATATATATATATATATACATATAAACTGGAAAGAAGCATTCGCTTAATTTTGACTTCGTAGAGTGTTATCTCCGTAGCACTACCCGTGTGACATTTGCCAGTCAATGTATTAATGCGAGAGAGTGCAGTTATGTCTAGTCAAAAATTTATACATATAGTGGTTAAAGCCACAATAATTCAGAGAAAATGTTATAGGTATATTTAATTTAACAATAAAAAATCATAATTGTTTTTGCAGCTTCTAATAGATACCAGACTGCCAGTCCTTCATGCATAACACAGGTAGTCTGTGACAGAGACAGTGTTCTATGAAGGCAAAATTAGACGATTATCTCTTTCCAAGGGTCGATGAGCAAGATTTATCGCCAAATATAATACTCATATACATAGGTATATAGATACCATATACCTGTATACCATATAAACTTATATGATGACGAGTTAAGAATTCAATGGCATAAGCACAGACTTTCCTATGGACGACGCGAAATCATACTAAGAGATCTTATGGATAATTGACAGTAGCACTCCCCCTGGGAATTATGGTACTACTCCATCTTATGGAGACCTGTATTCAATTGTCGACTGTGCTATTATATGAAAAATGCGTGCGAATTCATTACAAAAAGTGTAATGAGTAAATCGAAACCCGTAATAACGAGTCAAATACGTTACTGCTCCGTTTGAGACTGCATAGATGGCGTAGTGGTTAAGATAACATCATCCGAAGTGTCCAGATTCGATTTTCATATAGGACGATACTTTGTGCAATCCACCAATTGTTCTGAGTCCAAGTAATTTATGTCCATTAATTATATGTTTAGAAAGATCACTACAATACAAGGACTAACTCCTTGGTATGGACATTGATGAGAAGGGATGAAAGGCATGTGGCAAGGAGGGTTATCAATATACTTGTGGATGAGTGTAAGAAACGTGGAAGACCTGTTGTATAAACGAGGATGTGTGTATGAAAGTTGTGAGTGCAAGTGTGACAGCTGATAGAAGTTTGTGGAGGGCAAGAACGAACCGACCCCACTTAGCTTGGGATGAAGGGAGACAAATGATGATGACAAGAAACAATTCCTTGAGGCATATTGTCTTTAAAAAAAAAGATTGGGTTGCAACAGTTCGGACGAAACCGCTACATGAAAAATGTATTGCCTTTTCAGAACTTAAACTAAAAACTAACAATTATAATAAAAATTAAATCTAGTAGGCAAAAGAATTTGGATCAGCTTCTGCTGTCACAAAAACAGCGCTGATTTTCAGCCATCCCCATGAATCTATTATATTGTGTGTGTGTGCGTGCGCCTGTGTGCGTGTGTATGTGTTTGTGTGTGTGTGTATGTGTGTGAGAGAGAGAGTGTGTGTGTGTGTGTGAGAGAGAGAGAGAGAGTGTGTGTGTGAGAGAGAGAGAGTGTGTGTGCGTGTGTGTGTGTGCGTGTGTGCGTGTGTGCGCGCGTGTGTGCATCTGTGTGTTATAGACATGGTACAAGATAGTCCTCGTGTATGAGTATGCGTACTTGCAGGTATTAATATAACTATATAATGCATTATCTGTTGGGTTATTTAAATAAAATATTGTTTTATTTCAGTTTTTAAATAGGTATGTGTCAGATTTTCTCCAGCCAATTGTCGTTTTAACAATTTCTATATATTCATATAGCTAATAGTTGGAAATTTCTGGAAATACGTGATTGGAAATCTTATTTACGATGTAACCTTTGCACGTTGGCTAAAGACTTAAATAACTTTTACAACAGTAATTTAAATTTCAACCATGTTTACATAAGCTTAAGGGTTTACTTTAAGCAAGTTGCTAAGTGGCTATGACGTAGATACAATAACCGGTGCTACGATATTCTACGAAAATGTTCATTAATGTATGCTACAAGCAAAATGTATATAACGTTATTAGAATAATGTAAACATTTTAAATATGAAGTATACGCGGGTATAATATATTTATATCCATTTTTACTAACAACACCTACATTTTAGATAGGTAACACTTAAGTTACATAACATTAATCATTTATTTCCGTGCGGTAAAAGAGTAAAAATACTATTCACCACCCCATATCTTACTCGTGGGTGATCGTACGAGACGACTAAGGGATATAAAAACGCATATAACATCTATGCGAGAGAAGGAAAACTCGAAACAAAACCCTATATCAAAACGTATGACCAGCGCGGTATAGTAGGTTAATTTCACATCCCATTACGGCAGAGGCCCGAGCCTAACAGTGGGACATTTATGGGCTGTGATGATGATGAATCATTTATTGTTGAAATGTATCATATAAGTTATTGCTTTAGCAAAAATTTAAGTATCGTGAACAAGAAGAAAGGACAATTCGTAGGCGTCGATGAACGAGGATTCTGAACCTGGCTGTAAATTGTGTCCGTTTCGTACGCAAATTGTATGTTTTCGAAATCCCTCTAGTTAGAACTTTTAAAATATTTTAAAAGAGAATTAATAAGAATCTTTCTACGTTATTATCTTATCAATATTTAATATTTGACACAAATTGCCTGATAAGAATGTAGAAGAGAGTAACAGTTATCACCACACTTAATTGTTGAGTTAGCGACCTCAGGAGAGCGCTGCTCGAGGATTAATCCGCCACCCACAGAGAGGACGACCGCGTGAGAGTGCAGGTTTACTGCTGGGATGTCGATAGCAATGGTACCCAAAAATTTAATCCGCCGATCTCGAGAAATCGGCAAGTGTTTGGCAGAATGGCATTTAAGAGGGAGCACTGTGGGTTATGGGGTCACACAACGCCCTTCCCTCGCCCCGGATGTAGCCTATGGGGTACCGAATTATTGCTTGACAAAAAAAAAGTGTTGCTGTCTTCTTCCTCCCTGAACACATGACTGACATCCATGGTAAAGGGTTATGCCATCTCGTAGAAGGAGGTGGCGGAGCGAATCCGGGAGGATCTCCTCTACGAGGATTTGCGCCACCGCTGGTGACTGGGGTGACGTGGGCGTGAATACCTGCGCTTCATGCCACCCTAACCAAAGCAGTGGGTGACCGGAGCGGGCATAGTCTGGTCGCCCACTAAAGAAAGAGACCGCATACCAATGACCCACCCCGCACGACTTCGAAAGGTATGTTGTAGGGCGAGTCTACGGGGTTGTGCGTCGCTTTTCCTGTCGCCCTGGACAGATTAGCGTGGCGTGAGGAAAAGTAGCACGCCGCCATAAAAAAGAAAGGGTGACGCGATATTATATTCTAACCATTCAATATAGGGATTTCAGACCAAAGCTAAAAAGTTTATTGTCTTCCTAGACCTTTTTGTAATAATACTATCCGTTTTAATACCTTAGTAATCTCAGGATCCCCAAAGATTGAAATAATTAGTAACAGATTATGAATACTTAATCTTTCACGAGAAAAAAAGCACACTGTTTCAGTGTATTAATATTTGTTGGTTTATCATCATCTTTTAACAATATAATTTTATACATAATATTACTAAAATGAGTTTCTTGCCTGTCGTTTAAAATAATTCATTCTTCATAAAAAAAGATAAACCTACAAATGAAATATGACATTATAGTTTAATTTCATTTTCACTTTTTTTTATCGCTTATGGTAGCAAACGAGCAAGCAGCACACCTGATGGTAAGCGTTACTAGCCTTCATGGTCCTTCACAATACTAGGATTGCAATCTACTAACCAAAATCTAAACAGAATGTTGAACTTTCACTCTCTCGCTTACCAAATGAAGCGTAGCAACACATTACCACTATTCTGACGTCAATATCACTCAGACGTCATTTTAACAGTTAAGTATGTTTTACCATTACTATAGATTATTGTATAATATCATTATGACATTCATTATCATCATCATCTCTCATATACGCTCATATACGTGCTACTAATGGACTCCAGCCTCCCCTCAGCTAATTGGCGTGCTCATTATATCACGCTGGTCAGGCTGTTTGGTATTTATATCAATCGTAATATTTCGAAATTATTTTTCCATCTCCGTCAGTAATTTTATTTGCATATTATATCCCTTAGTCGACTTTTATGATACCCACGAGCAAGAGAGAGAATGGTGAATTGTTTTCTTACTCTATTACCACATGGATGATGATTTAAAATGATTAAAACCATATCACTCCAAAAAAATTGGGAATTGTTTTAAAGTTTAAATAAGATTTTCTTAAAATATTATTGTTTTCTGAGGTTGGTAGATAGGTCAGCGCTGTGCTTGTGAACAAATCAAAGACATTTTTTTAATTACAGCACTTTAAAATATCAAACTTAATGCATTAATAGCACAGGCCGTACACAATTTTTGAATAATAAAACACCTTTGTTAAAACTCTGTCTGAAATGTTGGTGTATATTATATTTCTGAATTTTATAAAAATATATGAAGAACACTAAATTATTTGGAATTTTCTTATTTATATTATTGTTATATGGAATTTTCGTATATTTTATAGCATACGTGGTTATGGGATGACTTGACATGACCCTCCATATACTTGCTGTTCTTCTATGCTCTTTATTGTTATTTCTTTATTTTATAAGATAATATGATGCAGTATTTCTGTACCTGATGATAATTAGTGAAACCCGCTAATTTTCTTTAATGATATTAGGAGCATAGACAAGTCTATTATTGTAATATAGAAAGAAAGACGTAGGAATGAGATAGGCATGAGGAGAATTTTGGACTCTAGCTTTCTCACAGTTCAGATAATTCTATTTTATAAGTGATTAGCTGTTTAGGAGCAGCATGTACTATCAACATTGATCGTGAGTTATAGATATATAATAGATTTATATATGTGCATTAAAAATCTTAACGGACATATATAAATACTCACGAATACCAACTTGTGCCTATTCGATTTAGTTTCATATGGTCTACGATAATCACGCTCCGTAAGCGATACAACGGAAGTCTCATAATGGAAGTAGAAACGGAAACAAATGTATAAAACTTCCTCTATCATATAACTTTTAGACCTCCATAATCGACTGCAATCGTTTATAATATGAGACTAGTATATTTCAATTACCGGAAGGTAATTGGTAGAGACAGGTACCAGAGGGTGATTGGTTTTGATAGAGACCAAAGCGAAGTTATTTTTATCTAAGCAATTTTCAAGCATAAATTGAAATATAATTGATATGAAACATTGAAATATTTTAATATCAATACTGAATGCAAATATTCTGCTTATTCAATGTGAAGTAGTACACATGCCAATAACTGTACAATAATAGTCTGACGGCGAAGGCTGACAATCAATGCCCTTCGCAACACCGACCGGACTCGCCTCACATGTCAATCAAAATGATTAATACATTTGGGCAGTTTTATCGACATTCTGTTTAAGATTCTTTTTGTTTTAGGTGTTAAAATTAACTCACTATATATTGACTTGGCTTCTCAAACAAGTCTTAGGATCATCAGGAGAATAGGCAGCAGACCTTTCTTGGGTAACTTGTAACACCAAGTTTGATCACCGACCTGCAAGACAAGCTATCAAACGTAGTAATTATGTGGATATGCAGCCTGATAGATGGCATAAATTAACATTATTTTGTTGATTTTAGTTATATAAGCGAGCGAAGGTTGAGGGTGAAATCCCGGGTTTTCACTCAGGGATGGATGTTATGTGTATACGTCAGGATAAGCCGCACGATCCACCTTAGCACCCAACACCTCTCAGTGAACTTGATCAACTCAAACGATAAACAATGGACATATAAAAAATGGATTATTGTCACAAAATTTTATTTTTCTTAGCAACAGAGGTCAGAACTATTCCTCAACTTACAGTAAACAGACCCTCAAAAAGGCACACATGCACACACGGTTAGTGAGGTGAAAAACGTCTATATAATACTTTCGCACCTTACCTACCGCCCATCGCCTGGTAGCCAACTATTTGAAGGGGCGCAGCGTCCTCTATAAAAACCGAGTAGGGAACGTTGTGTGAACGATGCCGAATGTAGGTGG
Source organism: Lymantria monacha (assembly GCA_905163515.2). Taxonomy (NCBI): domain Eukaryota; kingdom Metazoa; phylum Arthropoda; class Insecta; order Lepidoptera; family Erebidae; genus Lymantria; species Lymantria monacha. Next base: position 11,179,902 of record LR991098.1, on the reverse strand, counting down.
ATCGCTACGGCCCTGTGCGGTGCACCTGTTTAGGCGGGGTCCCTGACCATTCGACTTAAGGTTATCCTGTGGCGACCACAGAAGTGCTATGCTGATCAGAGTCATACGCGTATACTGCACGGTGGCGACGGAAGCAGCGTGCCTGTTAGACGAAACTCTCCCGTGGAACCTGGAGATGCCAATGCTCGTCGTACTATATATCGGCGGGTGTCGGCGACACAGGCAGGGGACAGCACCGTCTCACCCAATGAGGCTTCAGACTGACGCCTGCCGTGACGCCATTACTAGTTGGGCAATCCGGCTGGAGAAGCCTCAATTCGATACTCAGACCGTCGAGATCTTCCGGTCGGTGCTGATGTAGTGGTTGGGTCGGCGGCACGGGCTCTTTTCCTTCCGACAGATAAAAAAAATACGAAAAAAGAAACCCTTTGCCTACAAATTTGTGTGATTATAAAAAATATATCTTGAGGATTGGAGGATCTTTCGGCAAGATTATTTGACACTTTCCAGAATTAAAATTATGTAGTAATTGGAATCACGAAAGGCAGTATGCAATCCCAAATTTCCATAAATTATACCACAATTATCGAAGTCTAATGCTCGCCCGAGGAAACATCAAGTGGCAACAAAAAATACATAGCGAAGATCAACCGTATTCTTAATCAATAAGGTCTATTTTCACATACATTCGCCATACTTGGGCTGCGCTTTGGATTTGGATTCGATAATTGAATATTCACATCCCGATAGTCGTTTGTTCGATATTTTAATGACTTGTGCAAGAATTTAGACGGTCTTTCACATTAAAATAAATATGATTAACTTATTCAATTAGCTATTATACCGATATTGATAAAATGAGAATATTCCCTTACCTCTCAGTAACGCTGCAATCTATGACCCAGATAAAGAAAAAAGGCGTTGAAGGAGAATCTCGCTTAACACTGGTCAAAGGTTATGACTGGCACTGAGTGGTTCAACCAAACGACGACAAAGAGGTACGTTTGAGGAGGGATGCATGAGGCCGTAGGCTATGAGATCGTACTCCAACATTACCGCCACATCAGGTGGTTAGACTAGGTGTGACCTTTTTTTTTTTTAGGGATGGGTTATGGTCGGCGCTCTTCTCGCACCACTCCGTCCGGGGTGACAGAGAGGCGTACGCACGCATACCCGTAACCCACCCATGAACCTCGCCACTAAGACTAGGTGTGACCTGAACATAGCTTGGCCCAAAAGCAAAAACGAGTTGGCCTTGCCAGTACATATTTTCATTCTGTTATGCATGATGTGATTCTGTGATGTAGGTATAGATTAACTTAGTTAAAAAAACTTTTGAATATAATATATTTCGATACACATTCAAAGCAATTGAAAAATTATTTTGTATTTTTATTTATTAGTGATAGGGCTACAATATGCTGTATGGTAACTACTACTTCTACCAACTACTACCAACCCTTACTTTGCTCGTGGATGTCGTAAAAGACGACTGAGAGACTTATAACGAACTGGACAACTCCATCTGATGCCGTATGGTCAACAATTACATTCCCAAGGATGGTTGACGTCTGGCCTCTCTCTAGTCTGATCATAAAACTATTGCCAATAACTTTTACAATATGTACTATGTAAAAAGAGTACATATTGTATCGACCCCAAGTAATTGGGATAAGAGCAGGAGAATGATGATGATGGGCCTGTTGACGTTTACTGTCAACAGTTGCGGGCTGGTCTGTCTGGAGTAGTATCACACTCTCGCCAAATTCAACGACTAAAAAGTGGTATTTAGCAGTTGCGCGTCATTCGGTGGGCGTGAGACCCGGTAGCTCAATATTCTGGGTGGATTTTGGGAGATAGGCAGCGGCCTAGCTGTACCCCTGAAATTATAAGGATCTATAGGCATATTAAGGAAGATGGAGTATGGTAGGCTGGGCGCCGCCAATGTATCAGAGCCAATAATTGCTGGAAATCACACGCTGTTCCTGCCTCTAAGTTACGGCAAAGTTACGTGGCTGTTTTTACACACATCGTAACTGCGCCGGGACCTACTTAGAAACGTAGAAAGGGAATAAATCCTTACTTACATACATATCATCACGCCATATCCCTTGCAGGGTAGGCAGAGAGAACAGAGTGCCAGAGAACTCTATGCTTGCATACTTCACTCGCTTGCTCAACATTCATAATTCTCTTCATACACGCTCGCCGGTTTTGGAGACTCTTGACTCCACCTTCCTAGGTAGGTTAGTCTTGGTCTCCCCCGGTACCTACATCCTTCCACTTTCGCATTGTATATCTAGCCTAACTCCACAGATTTTCCGTAGAGATCGCATTTCGACCGCATTAATTTTACTTTCATACTCTTTTCTGCATACCCAACTCTCACTTCCATACAGTAATGTTGGGACAAGCACTGCGTTATGTATTGCTGCACGTGCCTTCTGGTTGAGGTGGTGCCTACCGAGAAGTTGCCCCAACGCTCATTCACTCTATTTCCCGCATTCACTCTTCGCTCTATATCAGTGGTGTACCTTCCATCTCGGCTAAATCCACATCCAAGATATACAAATTCATCCACTTGCTCTAGTACATCATTACCTATTGTTATTCTTACATCTGTTCTGGGTTCATGTCTTTCAAAGACCATTATTTTGGTTTTGCTCACATTCACGCGCAGACCCCTTTTCTTACAATCTTCTGTCATTGTGTCGACTAGGGTCTGCAGGTCAGTCGCTGACTGTGCCAGCAGGACTGCATCATCTACATAGAGCAGACCAGTGACCACTAAGTCGCCCATCTGGACTCCCACATTCATATCGTTCAACCTTTGGAGACATTTATCCAGATATATGATAAACAGTCTGGCTGACAAAACGCACCCCTGCTTAACGCCGATATTGACGTCAAACCAAGGCGGCATTCCATCATCCAGCTGCACACAGGCTCTACAGCCCATGTAACTGGACTGCACAGCTTGCAGCAGTTTACCGTTAATACCATACTCCGGTAAAATGTTCCAAATTTCCTTTCGTACAACCGTGTCAAATGCTCTCTCCAGATCCACAAAACTACAGAAAACCCTCTGACCTAGAGCCAGATGCTTCTCCACAATGTTGCGCAGAGAAAACACTTGATCCATGCATCCCCTTCCACTCCTGAAACCTCCTTGTGTCTCACACAGTAAACCATCGGACACCATCCTCATTCTCCTTTCAATAATTTTACCGTACATTTTTGCTGCCAAACTGGTCAAGCTTATGGTTCTGTAATTTGGGCAGTCATAACGTGAACCCTTGTTTTTAAACAAAGGGACGATGACTGCGCCATTCTAGTCCCTGGGAACCATTCCCGAGCTCCAACATAAATTGAAGAGCAACAGGAACGCCTCCCAGACACAGGAGCTACCAAGCTTGATCATCTCGGCAGACACCATATCAATGCCCGCTGCCTTACCATTTTTCAAACTTCTTATCGCCCATTCAACTTCATCCATACTAATGCCATCGGAGGACACCGGTGCCGAATGTTGATCTACTAAACCATATGCGACACCGGCGCCAACCGTAGTATCCGCATACATATCGCCAAAATATTCACTCCATCGGCTTAACACGTCTTGTGTTTATGTAAGAATGTCTCCACCTTTAGACTTTATTTTATTCATTCTGAAGGCTGACCAACCACCCCGAGACTACTTCACCTCCCTCCAAAAGAGTTTGGTGTTACCCTCGAAGTTTTTAGTCAGCCTATCTTCTGCACTCATATTTGCACTATCACGTTTCTCTTTCACTAAGGCCTTGGTGTTATTCTTACATTGCCGATATATTCCTTTCTTCTGTTCAGTCATACTGTCATTCAGATTCAAAGAAGAGACATAGTCCAGCCACGCTTCTTCTTTTGCTCCATCCCACCATGCATCACCATTTGTTTTTTTATGCTTCTTTGAACTTCCACATACTTCTTTCGCTGTATCTGCCATACTCTCTTTCAATACTCTCCAGCATTCTTCAATGTCCGATTGCGGCTGGCTTGCCATTGTCAGCCCTTCTCAGACACCCTCTACATACTTTTCTCTTACACACTCTTCTTGCAACCTTTCAACCTTTATTCTTTCAAGCCCTCCGAAGTGGACACGCTCTCGCCAGTGCCTCCACTTTCTGAACAGACCACTAAATCTCGCAATAACGAGATAGTGGTCCGTATCGACTGTGGGGCCTTTGTAGGCTCTTGCGTCCAATATTTTGCTTTGGAGGCGACTGTCTACCAAAATTAAATCTATTATACTTTTCTGTTCATTCCTTCTCCATGTATACATATGGATGTCCTTATGTTGGAAAAATGTGTTTGACACAATAAAGTTTCTCTCCATGCAAACATCCGCTATGAGCCTACCTGCGTCATTCACTCTCTTATCACCAAATGGACCAAGTACGTCCTCATAGTCGGGACGCTTGGTCCCCACCCATCCGTTCAAATCTCCACATACAATCACGCGTTTACTGGTTTCTGCCATATCCAGAACTTCCCTAACACTATCCTAAAACTTCTCTAGGTCTGATGCCACAGAGGATCCTACGGGAGTATATGCTACAACCATGAAAACCTTGGTGACACCTAGTTTTATACGGACCCAAAGAAGTCTGGGATCATACATTCCGTAATCCTTCACACCTGAGGCCAAGCGAGATGACAACAGCACTCCTACCCCCATGCTGGCTCGATCGCTCTGTGGTACACCAGACCACAGAGCCATCCCGCCACCAGTAAGATCGCAGGCGACGCTTCCCCTTCGCTTGGTCTCTGTTACATTGAGCACTTCTAGCTGTTTGTCCGCCATGACGGATATCAGCTCGTGCAACTTACCTTCCACACAACCTCTTACATTCCATGTGCCCACCCGGCACTCTGCTCTCCTCGACTCGCCTGACTGGGCAAGGCGTGATGGGTGGCGGCCCCCATCGCCGCATCTGCCAATGTTCGTACCGACGGGGGCGGGTCGGTACGCGTCGCCTCCGGGGGACGCCCTAACCCGTATTGCGGAACTCATATCGAGATAAAATAAATAAATCCTTACTTCGTAACCACAAATATAATATAATAATTAATTGTACAGCTATTTTGATGACTTTGAGGAGTCTTCGTACTCAATACCTCGGACTAGGAATGATGAACAGTTGCGATCAAAACAAGCCATATTTCTTTAAATACGAGTGGAAGAAGCAGGTACTTTCTAAGGCTAACATGAATCACACTAGAATTAAAAAACGCCTGCTTTTAAGATCCAATGGTTTATATAAATCATTGTATCTTTTGTTTGCCGTGAGATGACGGAAAAGGACAATTCATCATCTATATTAGGTCAATTTGCCTGCTATTGGGGAAGAGGAACGAGCCCAGAAGTGGGACCTATATAAGCAGAGATGATGATGAGGAACTTTTATTTATTTATTTATTACATCGTTATTTAAACCGTCTAAATAGTAGTATGGTGGAATCATATACATACATACCAGACCTGTAATAATGCTTAATAGAGACGAAAATTCTTCGATCGATTAGTCTGTTTACTTTACTCTTGGTTTTAATATATCGTCTTAAGTATATTGTTTTTGCGTTAGCTGCGTACGTTTTATTTTATGCTAAGTATTGATACACATTAATGATAAGTACTTACGTGTTATTGGCGGAGGATAGCCGCCGGTGTAGGCTGCGCAGCGACATGGCGTACCCCTAGCAAGTAGGACTGCCGCTGCCCTTGCCGCGCGGCCGGCGCAGCGCACGCGCCCCGAAGAACGCGCCCTCCTCGTTGCAGGACTGCGAACGCTGCGAAGCCAGCATGCCGGCCGCGCGGCTCAGCGCGTGCAAAGGGCGCACGCGCGCGCGCCTGCCCCAACCACGCCCGGCCACCACCTCAATCTTGCCGATCCGACGCGCACGTGCGCGCGATCCAATCACGCCCTCTGGCGATGTACGCGACCAACAAAGCACACACGCATCGAACGCACGAAACACGAGCAATTTAGCACTTGTGAACCTACACTATAAATATTTAATAAACTAACTAATTTGTAATTGAAATATTGATTGAAAGCGATTCGTCGTGCTCAATTTATTATTAGACTTTTTAAATTTATAATTTTGAGGTTGACTCTTGATTCCCTTTGTTATCTGAAACAAACAAATATAATAAAGTTGCAGTAAGTTAAGAAGAAAATCGAAAGACAACAACAATTCATCGACCCAACCCTAATCGAATAACTACGTATTGCAAACGAGTATTTCTATTATACTTTAAACATTCATATTTTGTGTCATCTTTTTATTAAATCCTAACATTAGGATAAGCCACATATGACACGTACATTTAATTGAGTTACGTAATGATTTTTGTTTTTAAACTTAATTAGGACGCAAGGGCGGGAGGAGTTTTAATGAATTGGTCAGACGGAGGTCTGCCTCAGTTAATCTTTTGAAAGCTTCTAATCCATATACTACCGACCAGGCGTAGTTTCTTTATATAACAACTCGTATATTTAAAAATAACCTCGGATATTATTGACGAAATACCTCGCAATCTAACTACAGTGACGCTCAAATTAAAAAAAAAATTATGTTGTGAGACGATCATAAAAAAAATATAGATATACATTTATAAGGTTCAATCTTAACCTCTGGTATTTATTGATGTGCAAATTACGTAGCAGGACTTTGTCCTGAAATATTTTCATTGATTTTTTTGTCAGACTTATGAAAATCTAGATGAGACCCCTAAGCATTTGGATTTTTACTTGTTTATAGTATTTTTTTTTTAACATTACAAAAACACATGTTAGTTAACGCTTAAAATTATGTCAGTGTCAAATTATATCATCTAATGAAAATTTCAAACATAATTATATAGATTAATATGAGAATATGATTACATTACTATTATAAAAATAGTTACTATAATGGCTGAGTCTTTTCTTGTCATTCATTTTATTATGTAACGTAGTCCGGCGTTTTACTTGAAAAGGGATGTATTTGTTTAAGACAGTTTACAAAATAATCATTAAGGCTTATTTAAAAGTTAATTAACCAGTTGAAGTTGCGCTCATTCCGTATTGTTGCACTCTGCTGTTGACATTTTAATAAACTGAAATTAAACGTATAACTACGAATTGCGTTAATCAAAAAATATTTTACAAATTATTTACAGAGGTTAGAAAAGTATGTGATGAAATTATACCAAATACTATCTTGTGACTGTTAATTATAAGCCTATCATCGCGTATGCTAGTAAATTTTAACGAAATAGAAGATGACATTTTCAGAATGTCAATATGTTTAAGTGTATTATTTTCCAACTTCAAGTATTACAAATTGATTAATGAACATAGGTCTTTTTCGCGATTAATTCACGTTGTTACTAAAATAAGATAATCGCGAAATACTGTAAATTAATAGTGATAGAACCACGCTGTTGACAGTTTTCTACAGCCGCGGGCCGGTCCATCCGGGGTAGTACCACACTCTCGCAGACGATTGACGTCTGATTAATGGCAATGCGCTATTACGCTTCGTTCGGTAAGCGAGAGAGCCGGAAGACCAACTGTGTGGGTTTGGGGATTGTGATGGTAAGCAGCGGCCTACCCTGGTAAAGCAAAGGTGGGGGCATGGGCAGCAGTGACATTTACCATCAGGTGTGCTGCTTGCTCGTTTGCCACTATAAGCAATAAAAAAAAATATAACACAAGAATAAGTAGAAAAGTACTTAAATTTCATGTTGGTATCTTATAAGACTGAACAAAAATCTATAAAGTTTTCTGTGTCTTGGTAACAAGTAAGATTTTCGGAATGAAGATTAACCTTCTGTTTTCTATATCTCTGACTATTAGACTACAAGCCCATGGAAAAAATTGACCTGTGAAATGAACCATCGTGCATAATGCTTAGAAGGCTGTTACTATATATCATAAAATAACTCTGAGCGCTATGCCGTCATTTTTGAGCGATACAGGTGAGTAAGTGAATTTCTCAGGTACAAGTGAGGAATTACGACTAATTATCAATGTACGGTTATTTTATAGCTCAAAGATTATTAAAAATAAATGTCGAAAAACCTAGTGCCGCACTAAAGTGGTGGTACCGGAAGTTAGTGTAAATTTTTAATTCGTCGGTAATTATAGAAGCAATGTTTGACATTTATTTTTAATCATTTCTAAGCTATAAAAATATTAATGTACGGCTTGTACATTAATAATTAGTCGTAATTCCTCACACGTATCTTTTTTTTTTTTTTTTTTTGCGGTGGGCTATGGACGTCCCACCCCGCCAAATCGGTTCGGGATGACGGAAGAGGCGGCGCGCAAACCCATTAACCCACCCTGCAAGCATCTCTTCTTCGCCGTGCGAGCGGACCACCGGTACCCGATCTGTGTCTTCGGTGGTCCGCCCGGCGGTATGCCCTCTCGGGTTCCTCTCTCGTCGACGCCCCGACAGCTTTCGCCGTCGAGGCCTCGCCCTCACGCAGTGGCCTCGCGTCGGGTGACTGGACAATTCCCCGGTCCAATCACCCGAAGCCTCGGTTAGGGCGGCATCAGGCGTAGGTTCCTCACACTCACACGTACCTGAGAAATGCCATTTACTCACGTACTCACCTGTACCGCTCAGAAATAACGGCATAGCGCTCAGAGTTATTTTATGATATAGTAACAGCCTTCTAAGCGTTATTCATGTTGGTTCATTTCACAGGTTAACTTTTTTCATGGGCTTGTCATCTATATGTGTAAGCCAATTTTCAACTGAGTACTTAAAACAGTGTATATATTTAACACAGCAAAAACTCACGAATGTTTTTAAAATATTTGATTTTCTATATTCATTAGATCATTATTAATTTCATATATTTAATGCAAACGTTGTTCGTCAAGTTTTTGAACAGAATTGTGAAAGTTTTCTCGTTTATATTTAAAAATGGTTTGATATTAAAACGAGGCGTATATATGGAACAAAAGTTCCCGCTCAAATCGAAAGTTACCTTTGTTGCGACTTCAAATTATTTTTCATCTCTCACAACCTAATCTTCGCTGTCCTAAATATCAAATGATTTGATCTGTTGCTATTGCTGTATTAAATAAACATGATTTCATTAATAAATATCATCATCATCATCATGCTCCTGCTCTCTTATCCCAATTATTTAGGGTCTACGCAATATGTACTATTCTTCCAATGTATATATTGCAAAAGTTATTGACAATAGTGTTATGACGAGCCGCCTGCCTATTAACCCATCTTGGAAATATAATTATTGACCAAATGGCATCAGGTGGAGTTGGCCCAGGTCGGTATAAAGCTCTTAGTCATCTTTTACAACATCCACGATCAAAGTAATGGTTATTAGTATTCGTAGCCACTATCACACAGCTTTAACTTCTTTTTATTACTAAATATATACACTAAAAATGATATTATAATAAGAGATTATTTATTTTTCATTTAATCCTAAAATGACAGGGCTGTCCAAAATATTTGTCCGCTTGCCCAATGTCCAATTTCATAATGTAAAGCCGATCACGTTTACAACCGTTTGAGCTAATCTTCTAAACTTTACAAAATTTTATGCAAATTAATGCGTTCTATTTACTTTGGGTATACCCTTCTATAAAATAAAGTTAGATGTTTACTATTGCCATTGTATCACATCGCAAAAATAACGTACCTAGATTACAAATTTTTCTTTAATCCCTTGTTCTTGAACTTATCTTAGCCCTAATCAACAAAGTAATCGAATTTTCGATGTCCTTGCTAGCTTAATTCTGTATTATATATAGGCGCGTACAAGGAGCTTTGTTAATTGGTAATCGCAGCATGTCATGGGCACCCGTTAACCGGAATTAATGAGAAGGATAACTATGAAACGCAAATTATTATGATTTACTTAGTATAAAACTTGGAAGAACACTATCATTTTGTTTGTTTATGGAATTTTTGGTATATTTTTTAAATCGACGGATAACAATACGGTTATATTATTAATTTGGGGTATATTTTAATTAATCTAAGCTTATTAAGCGGTTTGGATAAGGAATAATTTCCTTCCTTTGCAGTGATATTGTTTGTTCATATTTCTTAATCGTCTTTTAAAATTGCGAATGGAAAAGGAAGGATAGGTAACCATACTATGGTAACCTTACACATCAACCACACAGATAAATTACAATTTAATACACAACGGTTTCTGATGTTTACGCGAGTATTACACATTTGAAATAAAACTACTTTTACGGACTCTATCGCGTATGTATTTGATTTTTAATTTCCCGACGTTTAAACACAAACGAGATAGAATCCGTAATAGTAGTTTTACAAATACAAATGCGATAGAATCCGTAATAGTAGTTTTATTTCTTTACAGTTGGGGAGGCGCAGTCATGGTGCCTTTGTTTAAAAACAAGGGTTCACGTTATGACTGCGCAAATTACAGAGCCATAAGCTTGACCAGTTTGGCAGCAAAAGTGTGCGGTAAAATTATCGAAAGGAGAATGAGGATGGTGTCCGATGGTTTACTGTGTGAGACACAAGGAGGTTTCAGGAGTGGAAGGGGATGCATGGATCAAGTGTTCTCTCTGCGCAACATTGTGGAGAAGCATCTGGCCCTAGGTCAGAGGGTTTTCTGCAGTTTTGTGGATCTGGAGAGAGCATTTGACACGGTTGTACGAAAGGAACTTTGGGACATTTTACCGGAGTATGGTATTAACGGTAAACTGCTGCAAGCTGTGCAGTCCAGTTACATGGGCTGTAGAGCCTGTGTGCAGCTGGATGATGGAATGTCGCCTTGGTTTGACGTCAATATCGGCGTTAAGCAGGGGTGCGTTCTGTCAGCCAGGCTATTTATCATATATCTGGATAAATGTCTCCAAAGGTTGAACCATATGAATGTGGGAGTCCAGATGTGCGACTCAGTGGTCACTGCTCTGCTCTATGCAGATGATGCAGTCCTGCTGGCACAGTCAGCGACTGACCTGCAGACCCTAGTCGACACAATGACAGAAGATTGTAAGAAAAGGGGTCTACGCGTGAATGTGAGCAAAACCAAAATAATAGTCTTTGAAAGAGACGAAGCCAGAACAGATGTAAGAGTAACAATAGGTAATGATATACTAGAGCAAGTGGATGAATTTGTATATCTTGGATGTGCATTTAGCCGAGATGGAAGGTATACCACTGATATAGAGCGAAGAGTGAATGCGGGAAAAAGAGTGAACGAAGCGTTGGGGCAACTTCTCGGCAACCACCACCTCAGCCAAAAGGCACGTGTAGCAATACATAACGCAGTGCTTGTCCCAACATTACTGTATGGAAGCGAGAGTTGGGTATGGAGAAAAGAGTATGAAAGTAAAATTAATGCGGTCGAAATGGGATCTCTACGGAAAATCTGTGGAGTGAGGCTGATCGATCGCATTCGTAACGACGACGTAAGAGAGCGAGTAGGTATGAAAGAGAGTATTGGTGTAAAGATGCGAAAGGGAATGCTCCGATGGTTCGGACATGTGGAAAGAATGCCGAACGAACGGCTGGTTAAGAAGATATACAATGCGAAAGTGAAAGGATGTAGGTACCGGGGGAGACCGAGACTAACCTACCTAGACCAGATCAGTCATGTACTGAAAGAAGGTGGAGTCAAGAGTCTCCGAAACCGGCGAGCGTGTATGAAGAGATTTATGAATGTTGAGGAAGCGAGTGAAGTATGCAAGGATAGAGTTCTCTGGCACTCTGTTTTCTCTGCCTACCCTGCAAGGGACATGGCGTGATAGTATGTATGTATGTATGTATGAAGTACTTGTGTCTGGTGCTCGACGAGCGATGGTGGTTCCGGGAGCACTTCCGCCGAATTCCTCCCCGGCTGGTCGGCGCGGCGTCCGCCCTATCACGGCTCATGCCGAACATGGGCGGACCCAGCTTCGAGGGCCGACGGCTGTATGCGGGGGAGATCCGTTCGATGGCCATGTATGGCGCACCCGTATGGGCGAGGGCTCTGAACGCCCAGCTCAGGGCTGTTCTGTGGAGAACACAGAGAGCCATGGCGGTCAGAGCCATTCGTGGGTACCACACGGTATCGACCGAGGCGGCATGGCTATTGGCCAGAACACTCCCGTAGGACCTAGAGGCGCAAATGCTCTCCAACCTCTACCGGCGGGTTACCTCAGCGCGCGATGAGGGTGGCTCCCCATCGTCTAGCGAGATAGCCACCTGGTGCGAGGACGCCCGCCGAGACGTCATCTCCCGTTGGGTTACGCGGCTGAAGAGGCCTAGACACGGTATTGTTACCGTTGAGGCCCTTCGGCCCGTACTAATGGAGTGCATGAAGCGGCGGCACGGGGTCCTCTCTTTCCGGCTGGTGCAGGTGTTGTCGGAGTACGGTTGCTTCGGCAAGTACCTGCACATGGTCGTGTGGAGGGAGTGGACTCCGTCCTGTCAGCATTGTAGTAGTGACGAGGACACTGCGCAACATATGCTCGAGGAATGTTCAAGCTGGGATGGGCAGCGCCGCGACCTCGTCGCTATAATCGGTGCCGACCTGACGCTGCTGGCTGTCGCGAAAGCGATGGTCGACAGCGTCAGGAACTGGGACGCGGTCGCCGCCTTCTGCGAGGCCGTCATCTCCCAGAAGGAGGCGGCGGAACTAGTCCAGTCCTCCTGGACCGTGACCCGGGCCGCCGCCAGCGGCCGGGACGGCGCAGACGCGAATATCTGCGCCTGATGCCGCCCTAACCAAGGCTTCAGGTGATCGGACCGGGGAATTGTCCGGTCACCCGACGTGAGGCCACCGCGTGAGGGCGACACCCCGACGTCGAAAGCTGTCGGGGTATCGAAACGAGAGGAACCCGCAAGGGTATACCGTCGGGCCGGCCACCGAAGACAAAGATCGGGTACCGGTGGCCCGCTCGCACGGCACGCATAAGAGAGGTGTTTGCAGGGTGGGTCCATGGGTTTTTTTTTTTTTTTTTTTTTTATTGTTCTAAGTCATCATGAACTTAGTCTAAATTACCCCTGACTTGATCAGGGACCTAAATTAGTTGTAGTAATTTATTATCAGTTACAATAAAAGGTAGAAAACAAATTGAAAGAATACATAGTAACATTACAAGAATTAAAATAAATTTAACAAGGAAATATGAAAAATAATTATGCTAAGAGAGAAGTAATAAAGTAGTTAAAATTAACAGCACTTAATAGGATAATGAAACTATTTAGATATAGAAAAAACAAGTACTACTTGTTGATACTTATTATCAGGAATCTTAGTTAGTTGAGGAAATGAATTAACAATATATGTACATTTGGTTTTAGAAAAGGATAGTGCTAGTGACATAAGAAAGGTATGAGAAGTTAGAGAGAATACATAGTGACATTATAAGGATGGGGTAGGGTCCATGGGGTTGAGCGCCGCCACTTCTGTCGCCCCGGGCCGATATGCCGGGGCGCGACCACATACATGGTCCACCCTACAAAAGAAAAAAAAAACGGTTCGGACATGTGGAAAAAATGCCGAACGAACGTCTGGTTAAGGAGATCTACAATGCGTAAGTGGAAGTATGTAGGTTGTAGGTACCGGGGGAGACCGAGACTCACCTACCTAGACCAGATTGGTCACGTACTGAAGGAAGGTGAAGTCAAGAGTCTCCGAAACTAACGAGCGTGTATGAAGAGAATTATGAATGTTAAAGAAGCGAGTGAAGTATGCAAGGATAGAGTACTCTGGCACTGTGTTCTCTCTGCCTACCCTGCAAGGGATATGACGTGATGATATGTATGTATGTATTTCAAATTTAATACACACACAATTTCGAACCTAAAACATCTGTGCATCAGTTTATTAAACTCTGCCCAGCGTTGTATATATGAAATTAAATTAAATTCACAGTGAGATCGAAGGGCACAAAGCGCTTAACTTTGATTTTAGGGCGGACAATTGGAATACTTTACAGCATCCATAGTTACGCTTGACTTATTCTAACATGGGTAACATATTATGTCATATATTTACCCCTTTATTCTGTAAAGGGTTTGTACATCTACATTTCGTCATGCAGTGTTGAATCTTAGTACAAATCCATTTATATATGCCTTATGCCCGTTGGTTTGTTTGTAGAAGTCGATATATCGCAGCACCGCTTGGTAACGAGTTACATCACGGGGATAGCATATAAACTTTCCCGTGAGAAAATATATTTACATATGTACCAATTTTAATATTGATCGGTCAAATAGTTTTTAAGTTTAGTGATGTCATATATACAAACATACTTTTTTATATATTTAGATAGATTATAAACTACAGCAAGTAAACTTAAACGTATTCTGCCATGAACTTCAAACGTTCTTTATGATTCTTAAGTAGATGAAATTACATCAGTTGCCGGTGCGATCAAATTCTATGTAAAAACTTATCATCATCATCAACCTGCTCTTATCCCAATTTATTTGGGGTCGACGCAATATGTCTTCTTCTTCCATACAATTCTATCAGACGTCATCTCTGTGGTCACTCCTTGTCTATCCATGTCATGTTTCACGCAGTTCATCCATCTTTTCTTCGGTCTTCCCTTACCCCTTAAGCCTTCAACATTCATACTTAAAGCTTTCCTCACAACATTACTTTCATCCCGTCTCATCATATGTCCATACTATGTCAATCTTTCACTCCTTAATTTTTCCGTCACTGGCGCAACTTTCAAACTTCCTCTTATATGTTCATTCCTTATTTTATCCATTCTTGTCACACCACACTATCTATGTAAAAACTTATATTAGCTTGCTTATATCTATATATATAACTGCTTATATCTATGTAAAAACTTATATTACTAAAAAAATATTACAGACTAAATTAAAAAAAGTATTCCAGTCTAAATTCTTTAATAGATTAGTTATATAATTTTTACCTTAATTAGTTTTATAATATCAACAATATCAGTGTAAAAGGTATACTACCTTTTTTTTTATTGCTTATGGAGGCAAACGAGCAAGCAGCACACCTGATGGTAAGTGTCACTGCTGCCCATGGACCTTTGCAATACCAAGGGTATGGCTAGACTGCTGTCTACCAATACAAACCCCAAACCCATCCAGTTGGGCTGCCAGCTCTCTCGCTCACCGTACGAAGTGCAATAGCACATTGCCATTACTCAGACGTTGATCTTCTGCGAGAGTGTGGTACTACCCCGGACGGACCGGTCCGTGGCTGTAGACAGAGAACCGACAACAGCGTGGTCCTACCACTAATAAAATAGATATATTAAAAGTTTTTATTTACCTTTTTCACTGATATCGTTGATATATTATTGATAGAGGAATGCTTTAAAGATGTTAAATATTCTATTGCCCATCGCCATTCCTCCAAAGAGTATTAAAAATGTGTGTAGTTTCATGAATCGCTTCTTTTATACATCGTCTAATCCAAGTATATGAGAATGAATGGAAAAGATTACATTCTCTGACCTTTTTTAAGCATTTAATTTATTCTATATTTATAGACTGCAAGACCTTGGAAAAAAATAACCTGCCAAATGAACCAAAGTGAATAACGCTTAGAAGGCTGGTACTATATCATATCGTCATTTCTGAGTGATAGGTGAGTACGTGAGTAAATGGAATTTCTCAAGTACAAGTGCAGAATTACGACTAATGATTAATGTACGGTTTTTTTATAGCTATAGATGATTAAAAAAATTTTTCGAAATTTGCAAATTTTAATTTACCTGTAATTGTAGAAGCATTATAGGTCATTTATTACTGTACGGCATTTGTGTAATTCTTTTTGTATACATATACAGATACTTTACCCATGAACGCCGTACATACTTTCAGCGCAGGGGTCGAAAGCCAAGGGTCAAGTAAGACTAGCACAAAATATAATTTAAGAATAATTTGGCATTGATGGATATAAATTGCTGTAGTGACCTAAAATTATAGGCAAATAAATGTCTGGTAAAGTTATTTTTTAAGGGAAGGAAATCTTAAAACAAAGCCCTATACCAACACGTCTGACCAGCGTGGTATAGTAGGTCAATTTCCCTCCCACTATGGAGGAGGCTCGAGCCCAACAGTGGGACATATATGAGCTGAGATGATTATGATGATGAAAGTTATTTTTTATCATTATGAAATAAATCACATAATATTAAATCCAAATTAAAGTTTGTAACTATATTTTATTATTGTCTATTAATATATTTGTCCTCTCTAATAACAAAAATAATAAGAAAATACTTAAAAAAATAATATTTTAATAATAAATTTATCTTTTTAAATATCTTCTGGTGACAATTAAAACAAGTATTAAAATTATCTGTGTGATAGCGGCTACAAATACTGACAATTCTTACTTTGCTTGTGGATGTTATAAAAGACCACTAAGAGTCTTATAACGACCTGGACCAACTCCACATAATGCCGTTTATTCAAGAATATATAAACATACCGTAGCCAGGCCTCAGTTACATATAACTGAGTAAATATAAAACTTCTAACAACAATGCTAAGTATTTTCTTGGCATTTATAGTCTGCATTAAAAGAATTACTGTTTTATTAATAACTATTTCATGAACAAACTACTGTAGATATTAATGAAACTACATATAAGCAGTGCATATAAATTATTATTAAACGAACGTCTGGTTAAGAAGATATACAATGCAAAAGTGAAAGGATGTAGGTACCGGGGGAGACCGAGACTAACCTACTTAGATCAGTTTGGTCACGTACTGAAGGTAAGTGGAGTCAAGAGTCTCCGAAACCGGCGAGCGTGTATGAAGAGAATTATGAATGTTGAGAAAGCAAGTGAAATATGTAAAGATAGAGTTCTCTGGTACTACTACTACTGTTCTCTCTGCCTACCCTGCAAGGGATATAGCGTAATGATATGTATGTATGTATATGAATTATTTGACATTCACATCATTTAACCACAAAGGGATAGAGATTCTGATTATACATTTGTGATTACTTAGTCAAGTTATAGCAAGCTCTGTTACATATTATAGCCCGTTTTAACCCCAAGCTATTGAATATTAATATTTTGTTTGAAGTAAGCGAATAACAGTAAAGGAGAATATTGTATCGCAGTCTATAAGTCTGCGAATTATATAATAATATTTTTTGTTTTTTTTTTTCTTCTTGTCATGTTTTGTTTAGATTTTTATGAATAGTTGTTTTTTTAACTAATAAAAACTATTAAGAATAATTATAATATATAAATTATACATATTTTACTATAAACTATTCCATTTTAAAATTTAACACTCGAAACAAATTTTAAACGAAATTCAAGAAATTTTACAAATAACGTACAGAATACACGAGAAACACCGAAAATCACCTTCTCTTATAACACGCTGAACGATTTTGAATCTTGTTATGAGACTGATATTTAGATACATTACTAGATGACATTCTTCAGATCAAGCTATTGTTATCTTATCCATAATTTTATAGTTAATATTCTTTCGGTACATTATTAAAAACTAGATAGTCAATATAATTAAATTAATTGCTAGAACATATATTGTAGTGATCTGAGTATCTATGAAGCATAATCTCTTGCATATTATTCTATTACGCATGTACTACTAGTGCTGTGTGGTAGCAGCTACGAATATCAACCCTTACTTTGCTCGTTGATGTAGTAAAAGATGATTAAAATCTTTATATTTACCTGGGCCAACTCCACTTGACGTCATTTGGTCAACAATTACATTCCCAAGGAACGTTCCTTCACGTCACGCAGGCGGCCCGTCATAAAACTGTTGCCAATAACTTTAGGAATATGTACGAGAACATATTGAGTTGACCCCAAGTAATTAGGACAAGAGCAGAAGAATGATAATGATGATGATTATACTATTGCGCATAATCTCTTGCGCTATGTATAGTTATTTTCCGTGTGGTGACGGAGTGAGAATACTATTCACCACTCCATATCTTACCCGTGGGTGATCGTACGAGGCGACTAAGGGATATAAAACGCATATATCATCTATGCGAGAGAAGGAAAACTCGAAACAAAACCCTATACCAACACGTCTGACCAGCGCGGTATAGTAGGTTAATTTCCCTTCCATTATGGAGGTGGCCCGAGCCCAACAGTGGGACATTTATGGGCTGTGATGATGATGTATAGTTACCGAGAGGAAAAATAAACACGACGACAAGGGAAGTCGCAAATTATACAATTATGAACATAAAGCTTTTCCAAAGTATTGCTATAGATATATGTAGGTATGTAGATTAAAATGAAAATACCTATAGTCTAGCCAATAACACGAAATTGAGCCACGAGTGAAGGCCGATGATTGATTCGCACCCAGCTGTTTGATTAATGACTTGTTAAGGAACTCCCTTGTGAACTACAAGTTCAAAATTCACTCCATGCATTCTTAGTAGCTTTCAATTGGGTAGTAACTGAACGTGACTAAGTTTAAATTAAATAATTCATAATTTCTCCTAATCTCAATCACATATATAAGTACATGTGGATACTAATGCAGCAATTAATCGATTTCTGCTTAGAATTCTAGAATTTCGGACGGCGAACAACGGATGTGTCCAGACCAAAAAAAGGACTCACTTATGGAAATCTCTTTTTCAACGTCATGCTTTTTTTAGACTTAAAGTATATAAAGAAACAAGTGACCCGCCTTCACCTCGCTTCGGTATTCAGCCTCTCTATCCCCACACGTAAAACTCTGATATTAAGTTTTAACATTTTAATGATATGCTATAGGTTAATTTTAATGTACATTAGATGCATCGCGCCTGTAACGTATTTAATTGTGTAAAGAGTAATACGTATTGTTTAAAATAGCTTCGTAAATAACCCGTTATTTTTTAGTGATGTATAAAGATTGACATCGTTACTGTGGCTTATCCTTACGAGATATCATCACAGCCTTTTTTATAGACCTTTTTAAGAGATATATATATATATATATATATATATATATATACAATTTCTTAGTACTACTATATTATGCATGTATTACACATATAAACCTTCTTCTTGAATCGATCTATCTATTAATAATAACTGCATTAAAATCCGTTGTGTAGTTTAAAAGATAAGCATAAGGCCAGAGAACTATATCCTTGCATACTTCACTCGATTCCTCAACATTCATAATTCTCTTCATACACAATTTAGATTTTATTGATATAGATAGTTAAAAAAAAGAATTAATAAAAAGTGAATGGCAAGGACATTAGATATCGTATTACTTAGTGAATAAAATTTTAAATACCAGTGTACACTAGCTTAGCACTGTCATATCGATTTTTTACTGAGTCTATTTCCGCGGTGCTCCTCTCGTTCCGAATCCATAGCATTATACATGTGGATTCATCGCCATTCGAGCCGTTCGGTGTCTGCGGTTCAAACTATTGTGTATTTGGCCTCACCACATTTGCACTCCAAGAAATTGCACTCGATTGAGGATTTATTCGTTTTATGTGATTCTATATATATAAAAAAAATATTTATTTAGTTAGATATTTCTGTGGCATTCCCTAGCTATTGCATTATTTACAAGAAGAGATAAAGTTGATTCAACGAGCAAAATATATAACTCCAGATATTTGTATTTAACTTGGAAATATATTTTTATTTATAGTTTTTCACCAATATCCCGAAGGGATAAACAGAGATGTGACAGCCACAGATTTCTCACCACACAATTTTTCCCACGTAATTCATCGACATTTTAGTTTCCCAAGAGAATTTTGCAAAATTCAAAATAATGTGCAGAAACAATAATTTTACACACATAGAAAATCTCATGTAAAAGATCTAGACGCACAAGCAACATCTAATCACAACTTTAACTAGTATAACCACCCTTCTCAATCATCATCATCACTTCAATTAACATCACGTCCAACTGCTCAGCTCGAGCCTCCTCCACATCATCATTCATCATCATCATTTCCGCTCATATATGTCCCACTACTGGGATCGAGCCTCCTCCATAATAGGAGGTAAATTTACCTACTACACCACGCTGGTTAGATGTGTTGGTATAGGGTTTTGTTTCGAGTTTTCCTTCTCTTGCATAAATGTTATATGCGTTTTAAATCCCTTAGTCGTCTCTTACGATCACCCACGGGTAAGATAGGGGTGGTGAATTGTATTCTTATTCCGTCACCACACGGAAAATTGAAGGTGAATTTACCTCAAACGGGTTGGTATAGAAAATTAATACGAGTTTTCTTTATCTCGCACAAAATGTCTATCAATTAATATTTATTTTATTCCTTAGTGTAAGTTTAAGGAGTGGTAAATTGTATTTTTAATCTAACACCACACAAAAAACGATAAAATTGTTATACATTTATTACTTCATTCATACCTTTATTGAGACCTCTCTACGAGTTTAATATTGTAATAGTCACTTTTAGTAAACAGGTTGATGATTGCAATTATTCAATATGCTCAGGAAAACGGTCCAAATGCGGTATTCACCTAGATTACCACTAGGTGAAAGAAGGGAAAGATTACCCTCGGCCGGCTTTTAAAACTCCCACGAAACAGTAAATGGTGATAAAATATGTATATACCCATGACAATGTAAGTAAAAAATTATAATCATTATCTCAACTCATCTATGTCCCAATGCTGGGCTCGAGTCTCATATAAAATAAGAGAGATATTAATCTATTATACTAGGCTGAGTAGACGATTTGGTATAGCTTCATTTCACTTTTTCATTTACGTGCATTATTATATAACTTAAGTCACGATACGGGTAAAAAAAATATTATTATATTTAAACGTTTGGCTCGTCGGTTTAAATATTTAAATTCGGGCCGTGTTATAACATTTAACACGCAAGCAAATATTGTGTTACAGAATTTCAAAACAACAATATCAAATTAAAGATCAACATAACACAATGAAAAGCAAACATACGACGTAAACGTCTTTAAGGTATACAACGCAAGCCGTTAATTAAATTAAATTAAAATTGGCAAGGCAACTAATTTTGTCACATATATTCTCTGCCCTTTCTCGATCGTTTCACACGATATTGATACTGTGAGTTGACTATCTCATCATCATTCTCCTACTCTTATCCCAATTACTTGGGGTCGATACAATATATACTCTTCTTACATAGTATATATAGTAAAAATTATTGACAATTGTTTTATGACCGGACGTCTGCCTGAGGTCAACATCATCATCTCATCATCTCAACTCATAATATATCCCACTGTTGGGCTCGAGCCTCCTTCGTAATGGGAGGGAAATTAACCTACTATACCACGCTGGTCAGACGTGTTAGTTTTCCTTTTCTTGTATAGATGTTATATGCCTTTTGTACCACCTAGTCGTCTCTGACAATCACCCACGGGTAAGATGGGGAGTGGTGATTTGTATTCTTACTCCGTCACCACACGGATAGAGATCAACCCTGACTATCTATCAACCTGTTAATATTTACTATTGTTCACAGGCCTTCTCACGAAGGAGGAATAATGCTATTATTGTCATGCTTGGCAGGTGGGTTGGCTTTCATAATTAATGTTATGAGTTTCCCAATAAAGCTCTGTGGAACACTCCACTTCTCCATTAGCCGATATTTTTGATTTACATATCAAATTAAATACTGATGATATCTAATGTTTACGCTAGTATTACACATTTAAAAAAAATAATATTTTTACGGATTCTATTGCATTTGTATTTAATTTTTAATTTCCCGATGTTTCGATGACTTTATTGCGTTCACTATGAATGGGACACGGGTGGACTCCCTCCCGTGTCCCGTGTGGACAGCCCTGCCGTGATCAAATCGTCGGGAGATAAAAAATCAAAGACAAACGCGATAGAATTTGTAAAAATAGTATTATTTCAAATACTGATCAACTTAGTTGGATTGACGTAATTCATTGATTATACAGATCAATAATATTCTTTAGAAATTAGGGATGTAACTGTTTGCAATACGTTCATTAATGATTTAAAATTTCCTGTATTGTTTGCAATTCATATAACTCACTAGATACTGTCAATATCCACTTAGTAGTACTAAAATAGCCTCCGGTGTATTTATGCAATTGAATTCAAAGAAATCCTAATAAATTAAAGATAATCTTTCACGGACTATTTTCACCCGCCAGCGAATTAATCATAATAATTTCTTCAAAATCACTTAAGTCTGATATTAGTATATTCAAATAACGATTAAATATAGCTTACACTTTGACAGTTGATGTAGAAAAATTGAGAAGCTTTGCTTGATTCCTTTTGCCACCTTCAATTAAATAAAAAATGTAGTATGTTCTTAAATTAATATAAAACTGGTTTACAATATAATTACCAACATGCTAACACGGTTATTATGTTTCCAACTGTACGATAAAAATACTTATTATCTAGTATTCAAGTTGTTAAGTATTTTAAATATAATGTCTTCAAAAACGAAAAAAAAAAATTATAATGCTTTAGAGATATTTCTAGAATATAGTCATATAAAAGTAGCAGTGTGGTGGCGACTACGAATACTACAAACCCTTACTTTGCTTTTGGATGTTGTAAATGATGACTATTAGCTTCATATCGACCTTGATGCTGTCTGGTCAACAACTACATTCCTAAGGAGGGTAGACGTCATGCAAACAGCCGGTCATGAAATTATCGCTAACAACTGTATCTACGTCCTTATATAAAATCTATTCATCTACCAGACTATATCCGCTATCGAACATAAGCCTCCTCATAATTATGGGGCGAATATGCTGTAATTAAAAGTTAAGTTTGATGAACGGTTTGGCAAGTATGGTAGCTGTTATAAATTTTCTTTCTTTTTTTGTATTGGCAACACCGAGCGAACAGCTGTGTCTGTTTTTGCTCTTGTATTTAATTTTGATTTTATTTTTAAAATAGCTTGTTTTTATTAATTAAATTATTTACCAATTTCGCAATCTTGGAGAACTAAATTAATGTTTAATTTCATTTCCAACATCATTTAGTTACCAAAACTGTATTTTTCATGTATTTAGTTAGTGTCAGTGACAGTGCTGTTTTTACCGGTGTTTTAAATTTGTAAAGCTGTTGTCGTTGTTATCTCATAATAAGGTACCTTATTTTATTACTAAAGTAGATATCATAGTAGTTATATTATAGTATTACGGTAGTATACATATATTGACATAATTATCAAAATTTGAAACTTAACCGTTAATCTCAACCTTAACTTTCTGTGTTTGCTGCATTTCTCATTTGCTTTTAAGAGAATAACATAATATTACATTACACAATTGTGACCCGCAAGGCCTTCGCTCGCTAAGAGGAGACTAAGCTCCATTTGGCTTGAAGAGTACCTACTATCCATATCGATAGGGATCATGGGTGGTGACAGCATAAAAATACAAAAGCTCATCATCGCTTTGTTTTCATAGGGAATTGTAAAAATCGTCTGGAATATCACCAGGAAATGAATTACAACACTTTTCTGGGAAACTTATAAAAACTACTGCACGCTATCATAAAAATACAAGGGCACTTTCTTGCATATGAGTATTGTCATCATTATCATCTCAGCTCATATATGTCCCACTGTTGGGCTCGGGCCTCCTCCATAATGGGAGGGTAATCGACCTACTATACCACGCTGGTAAGACGTGTTGGTATAGGGTTTTGTTTCGAGTTTTTCTTCTCTCGCTTATTATATTCGTTTAATATTCCTTAGTCGTCTCGTACGGTTACCCACGAGTAAGATAGGGGTGGTGAATTGTATTCTTACTCCGTCACCACATTGTGAAAGTTGATAAAGTGATATAAACTGTTAGAGTAAGAAAACTTGAAATAAAATCTTATGCTACTCCGTCTGACCAACATGATATAGTGGTCATATTTCCTTCATCTGAACAACGGCAATGCCGAAGAGTAGATATATATGAAATAGAAAGAAAAATCATATAACTTGATTGTCAGTCAAACTATCGACTTTCTAAAATTGAACTAGTAGTGTTCGAAACATCAGAAAATTAAAAATCAAATACAAATACGATAGAATCCGTAAAAAATAGTTTTATTTCAAATATTATGTACTATTCGCGTAAAGATCATGTATGGACTTTTGGCGGGAATCTAAAACGTCATGTGGTGCTCTTGTATTATATTCGATATCTTAGTGTTTTAACGTGTTATATTAGATAATTTTTATGGTATTTTATGTAATATGATGTGACAGAACAGCTGGGATGTAGTGAATATCATATAAAAGTGCTGTACAACGTTTTCGTTTTCCATCAAAATTCCTACAACATACCATTAACAGTGTCACCATAGCACTGTTGATGGCGACAATTCGACTGACTGACAGACAATGACTAACCTGAAGAGATTAAGAACGTGAAGATAATTATAACTCGACACTGGCAAAAATGGCTCGTATAAGTAGCTGATTGCCAATACATAAAAAGAAGAAGAAGATCATGTATTTTTTAAAGCTTTAATAATAATAGCTTTTTCAGTTTTAGTTGCAGCTATTTGCGTGTTTAAAATAACCATTCGCATTCGTAAAATCGTTAGACAGTTTATCTTATTTGCAAGTTTATAATGACACCTAACTAGATTCATAATTATAGTTTACGAAAGCTGTTCTCGAAGAAAAAGTACTATGCAATAAATAAGAAAAATAAATTATGGCTTAGTTAATGTTGACTTAGATTTTGTACATCTTTCCCCTCAAGAACTGCATTTTTTTTTTTATAAATGGCGGCTACAGCCGTTTTTGTATGTGGAAATAAGACAATCGCTTAAGAACTTTAAACGTAAAAGCGTAAAAATAAACAAACCCATATTCCCATTTATTTGGTTTAATAACTATTATTATGAAGGAAAACTCACCATTTTACCACCGTTTAACAATGCATCGCATACGTCAAAATAATTTGAAATGGCGTAAAAGAGTGACCTTAGATAACGCAAATTCTAACTCCGATATGAAGAAAAGAATCTAGTTAGCCTATAGAACTTGTCATTTGACCTTGCAATTTTCCGAAGTACAATAAATATTAATTGAATACGTGTTTCACCTCTGAATGAAACATCTTACGAACCGCTGCGAAATACGTTCAGTTATTTTTTCTAGCCATTTATTGTTCAATTAGAAATTCAATTCAACAAACCTTTGTTTCACACGACTATTGTTAAAATCAAATAAGAATCTAAAAACTTAAAACTATAAGATTTTGTAATAGTATCTATATTTATAACTTTTAAAGCTTTCTATCAAACGTTGTGGAAAGTAATCCTACTATCCTTTAATTCAGTTTCAAGGTAAAATATATCATAACAGACTATTTTTTAGATATTTTACCTTTAACAAAAAATAGAATACAGTACAATATAGAATCGTAGAAATATCGCATTGGCTACGTGGACTCATAACATCTCTGAAAAAAAAAAGAAAACTCGAAATAAAATTTTATACCAACACATCTCATAAGCTATCTACCTAATACTTTCCGTGTGATGACGGAGTAAGAATACAATTCATCACCCCCTGTCTTAACCGTGCGTATCGTAAAAGACGATTAAGTGATTTAATATGCATATGGCATCTGTCCAAGAGAAGGAAAACTCTAAATAAAACACTACACCAACACGTCTGACCAGCGTGGTATAGTAGGTTAATTTCCTTCCCTTTGTGGAGGAGGCCCGAGCCCAAAAGTGGGACGTATGGGGGCTGAGATGATGATGATGATCACATAAGCATGATCTACTATATCAATTTCCCTCTCACAGCGAACCTACTACACAAGCAGGACCATCCCAATCCCATTATTATATAAACAAGCTAAAAAAGAAAAATAAAATTCCATCTGTTATTATTATCAAATCAAATCAAATCATTTATTATGCATAAGCCCTAAAAGGGCACTTACATATTGTCAATATTACATTTTTTTTTTTTTAAATTAATCTACCACCGGATCGGAAAGCCGCCACAAACTGAGAAGATCCGGCAAGAAACTCAGTGGGCTCGTCATTTTTTTTTTTAAATTATATGTTTTCTAATATTATTGGATACATGTTTAATCCCCATTAGCTCCAGTGAGATGCCCTTCGAGTAAAGATTTATTTTTTAAAAGTTAAATACACCATTAACAAAAAACACAAAAAAGAACAGAAATGGTTGGACCAGATTCCAGATTCCACTAATAATATTTCTCGTCATATGTACAAGTCATGAATATCTCTATCGACGCTAGTTAATTACTTTCTCCACCCTAAGATCCGATACTAATAAGGTAATCAATTTTGACAAACCAAGTTCTCGAGGCAACGTAAGATTGGATCGACCCACATCTGCATATTGGTTTAAGTGATTAACTTTTGCGTCAGCATGCGGTATAAGGATCGATTAACTTTAATTAATTTATATTAATTATAGATTTAAGATTTAACTTTATCAGATAGCAATACTGAGAGTCAATGACTTCCCGACGTCTAATTTTAGAATATTATTATATCCCATCACATGAGTGATGGTTATTTCGTGATAAAAAAAAATATTCTGGCGAAACTGTAACTTAGAACGTCAAGTGCTATTGCGAATAATAATGACAATTAAATACCGACATTTTAATTGATTTATATTAGTGTCCGGATATAATCTAAAAATTCGAACTTAGAGGGATTCGATAATGAATCTTTTATATTCCTAATATCCTTACTTTCTTAGCTTATCTCTTGACAAATTCGTTTGTGTTGTGGTACCCGTTAAAACGATTAACGCAGGCAAAGTAACTGATTTTTTTTTAATAATCTATTGATGTTTATGACAATTTTCCAAAAGGTTATTTTTTTTTTGTGGCAGCTTGGACGCATCCCGACCTATCCGTCCGAGACGACGTACGGGCAGCGCGCGGCTCTATAATCTACCGTACGACCTCCTTCCTCATTGTCACGTTAATTAGTACGTTAGTAACTAGTTGCTTTTTTACTATTACAATGATGTTGTGATTAATATCGTATGGAAGATAATATCTCGGGTGGATGAACCGGGGATTAGTTCACCACCTGTAGAGAGGACGACCGCGTGAGGGTGATGCGCCGGCAACACAACATAGTTGTTTGTTGCCGAGACGTCGATGGAGATGATACCCAATGGGGTAACTCGCTGGACCCGCCACGGATGTCAAGAAAGACCTCTTCCTTGACATCCGTGACCGAACCTACCAGTGTACGACTGTCAGACTAGTACCTACCAGTGATCGGTCCAATGGCGATGGGGGAAAAACACGGTGGATGTTATAGGCGGATTGTGTCTAGACTCTAGACCATAGCCTGCCAAAAAAAATTAAATAGATAGCTCATAATGTCTAAATTATTACTATAACCAAACTTAAGGTTTTTAAAGTAGATCATTGGTATAGTAAACATTAATCTTGACTTATTTGTAAACCTTCATAGCTTCTCTACATACTTAATGAATTCATATATTTACTGCTACTATGAGATACTAGCTTGTACTAACTGCCCTCGGCTTCACCCGCGTAAATAGGAACTTTCTCAAAGTTAAATTATTATCCCAAATACATTACCGGGACAAAAAATAACCTATCTGATAATCCAGGAAATGGTCTATCTATGTGAGAACTTTCATCTAAATCTGTTTATCGGTTTACGCTTACTTCAGCAACAAACATCCAAACTTCCAAACATCTTCACAAACTTTCACATTTAGAATATTAATAGGTTTTTATACAAAATAGCTATTAACAAAATAGTAATAAAAGTATCATTTACAGTAGGTATACATCCATAAGTACCGTGTTATTTTGACGCAATTATTAAAAAATAACCATAGGTATTTTTTTTTGTTTTATCCGCCCATTCGGACAGACAAAGGGTTCAAAGCCCATACAGCCAAGTCTATTTAATATTTTTTCATATATTACTTTATACTTCTTCATATTGTGTAGTCTTAATAGTCATTGTCCGTCAGTAAGTCAAGTCGTTACCATTAATCGGGCCTGATTACCAAATCAATGGTTTTTTTAGGAATTTTGGCAAAATATGAAAATATACGTAAACCACTATTATACTATATTCATTATACTTCAGCATTTTCACTGTATTATATTCCATAAAATACCAGCAAAATTATTCAATACATACATATACTACATAACACAAAAGAAATGAATATAATACAACGCTATATGACCATCGATACCAGAAACGTTACTTCATTTTATTAAAACAACCATTATTTATTTGTCGAAAGATACAGTTCATAGACAAATACACGTGCAGAAATAAAAAAGTTCATGTTTCCAATTATATATTTATATAAAACACGCTGAATGTAAATAAGCACAGAGTACAACACTGTATTCATAATTACGCAATATCTATACCATCTGATATAACAAGACTTAACCCTGATTAAAATAGTACGTTCTAAAACGAAGTATTTTAATTTGGAATATATTTATTCTAAGTAAAAGTCAAAGAATTGTTAAATTGTGTGAATATGTGTGTATTGTGTATTAACTACCGTTAATATTGTGTATTAGAACAGCTGGGTGTTGTCATTTTACGATAGTTTTATATGCAATCTAACATTTTTTTTTGTTTATGAAAATACATGCAAGAGCATTATCTATATGTTAGGGCAATATTCTTCCCATTATGGCCACCAGGTGGCGCTGTGGCATATTCGCTTCTATAAACAAATCAACAGTCTGGGTTTGCTAATTTAATATAAAATTTATCTGATTATAGATTCCTAAGTTTGATACCTAAAACAATTGTTTATAAACTAAAAAAGTTGTTGTACCTATACTATGACTGCACCTTACTCCGTCTCAAATTTTATTTTACTTTAAGCAATATAAATAAAATATAAATAAAAAACGATTATTTTAAAAGAACTATTAGTTAATATAGATACATATAAGTACAATTAAATAGCAAACAAAAAAATTACATATAACAAAATGGCAGTTTGCCGCGCATTTTTCTTTTGAGGGACTTGACTGACGTATAACAAAGAACTGTGCTAATGGAATACATTCATATGGATTTTTATGGAAAACTACTTTGGCTTTTCAGTAGCAGATGTGAGCGTTTGACGACGTGATCGTTATGAAGGTTATTTATTGTATACATTTACTAGTTATAAGATTTGAAATTTCCTCAGAAATATTTCAATGTTAACATTTACAAACAAAAAGTTATCCAAGTCTAAAACTTTCGAACAACGATTAGGTACAATCAAAACAAAGAAATAAAAATGTTTATATTCTTTATTCGAAACTTGAATTACGAATTTATATTCAATTATCTTAACAAAAGACTCAAATAATAATCGTCATTATTATCTGACTCTTCTACGTCCACACCTGGGTTCAAGCCTGCTCCACAACAGGAAAGAACAAATTGCTATTTTAATTCGAGTTTTCCTAATCTTGCATGAAAGTGATCTACATATCCCTTACTCGTCTTTTGATGTATAGTATTCTTATTTAGTCACGACACGGATAAAAAATATAAATGCTTAATTTAGTTAATCATTAAACTCGCTCGGAATCCAAGCAGAAAATTCACAATGTTACTGTGTACTTTACAATCTATTATGTGAATGCTACGACGTTTTGTTGCACTAAGTATACTGCAATGAAACTACACGCAGTATTTAATGGCGTTGGAACAGGATTTATTATCAACAGAACGAGAGACTACAAAGTTTTAACAACGAAAATAATGCTTGAATCGTTGTTTTATTTTTGAGATATATTTAAAATAAATTGGTGTTCGAGTAAATAAATGGTGTATTGGTTCTACACAATCTGTATCAGGTGTGGTGGTTTCAAGTCTTTTACGATACAACAATGTATAATGCTGATAAAGTAATACATAAAATTTTAACTGCAATTATTTAAAAAAAAGTCTGTTTGGTGCTAGGCGAATACTACCAACTCGTATAAGATCTTATATCGCTCATGGATGTCCTAAATGGTAAGTAAAACCTTTACGTATGCCTTTTTTTTTTGAAGTGGATTATGGTTGCGTCTCGCCTCGCCAAATCGGTCCGGGGTGACGGAAGAGGTGGCGGGTGATCCCATAGACCCACCATGCAAACTCCTCTCTTCGCCGTGCGAGCGGGCCACCGGTACCCGATCTTTGTCTTCGGTGGACCTTTACGTACGCCTGAGGTAATTCGATTTAATGCCATCTGATCAATAATTATATTCCCAAAGAAGTTTGACGTTCGGCAGGCGGCCGTAAACTTTTAACAAAACTTTTGCTATACCTACAAAGGAAAAGAATACATATTGTATCGATCCCAACAAAATTAGGATGAAAACATAATGATAATAATGATTTAAAATACAATTAATTTATTATCAATCGTCTGTGTAGTGAACTATACAGATGCCGTGTTATTCCAAGCCTTCTGTGTCGAGTGTGATCGATTCGATCCACAAGCAAGACTGAAAAACAACAATTGACTGTCTTAAGTCTGTGTATATTTTTTAACGTTAATTATATAACTATTACGTTCTCCACGATACAAAAAAAAATATGCTTCAATGCAGGTTCTGTTTTTAAAAATAATAATGAAATTATGACTGTAATTAATTATAAAATACTTTTACGGATTCTATCGCGTTTGTATTTGATTTATAATTTCCCGACGTTTCGAACACTTTACAGTGATCATGGTCACGGGAGGACACTGATCACTGTAAAGTGTTCGAAACGTCAGGAAATTATAAATCAAATACAAACGCGATAGAATCCGTAAAAGTAGTTTTATTTCAAATGTGTAATACTCGCGTAAACATTAGAAGTCATTAAAATACTTTTTTTAAACCTTATTTTTCAAATTCAGTCATAATACATTCATATATGTTTTATTTATTTGTGCATAAAGTTAAAATAAATAAATAATACATGAACTTTTTTAATTGCATGAAATATCATTACATATATTTTTTTGAATAGCGATTCAATAGATATTTATAAACACAATGAACAGATATTATATCCTTATTTATATCATGTATCAAAAATATTTCCTTTCAATGTCATAATCTATTAATATATAAAGCACATCATTGCGAAATTTGCCTTTCCTTTCGCTCCTTTTGCTCTTTACAATTTTCTTCCTATTGATTTGTGATTTCATCGTCTAGTAAGCCTCTCATAAGAAATATTTCAAGATTTTACTTTGCTAAAATATTTAGTTATATTTTTTTCTTTCTGTTGTCAAGACATTATTAACCGACAATAGTTTAAGTATATTATTTTCACATTACATTCTGCAGTAATTAGATTAACATTTGCCACCATATTTTTTATTATTATCCAGCTAACAGTAATATAACTAGACCTTTTTTTTCTAATTTTAAAGCTAAGTTTCTTGATAAAATGTAAATGTATTCGACACTTTAAAATGTAAACAATGTTCAACACTTTTCATCACGAAATTATGTCATTTTTTCACAAAAAAAATTAATCATTGAACTTGCTAGTTATGCGAATCAATTCATCTCTAATAAGCGACTAATGAGACAATGGTTACTATTGTGTATTAATTGACAATGGCAATCAAAAAAGACCTGCCAACGCTTAAGCTAGTAATAATATATATTTTTTTTAACTATTTGACAACACTTCGTACAAAAATGTTTTCCCGTTCTGCCAATTGAGAGAAATTGGAACTGATGCCTTAACTTCGTTATAATAATAATACCTACTAGCGTCGAACAAAAATTTGAAAGATTTATTAATAGTAGTAGGACTACGCAGTTAACAGTTTTCTGTCTGTAGACACAGGACACAAGACGAGAGAGACAGGCCAGTCTGTCCGGGGTAGTACCATACTCTCGCATAAAATTGACGTCTGAGCAGTGGCAATGTGCTGCTGTGCTTCATTCAGTGAGCGAGAGAGCCGGAAGCCCAACTTTCTGGGTGGGTATGGGGTTTTATTTGGTAGGCAGCAGCCTAGCTAAATCCTGGTATAGCAAAAGTCCATAGGTGGCAGTAACACTTACTATCAGGTGTGCTGCTTGCTCGTTTGTCACCAAGAGCACAAAAAAAGATTTTTTTAATATTAAGATTCTCACAATGCAATAAATCATTGTATCGTGAGATAATAGACCTACAATAAACTAACACAAATTACACCAAGACTCAAAACAATGATTCGCGTATCGTACAAAGAATTCTCATGCGTGGGCTCATGCTATCGAAGCATAAACCCTCCACATCACTCCTTAGATCTATTACGGTTTAGAGACCTCAGCCCTCACCTACATTCCGGGTAAAGTTATAGCCAACTGAGGCTAAGAACTCAAGTCCCACACAAAAAAAAGCTTCTTGGATCACTAATGAATCGATGTAATCAATTTCAAGATTGAATGACAATGTACAATAGTCTTGGAACTTAAATATTATAGTAACTTAACTATCTTTTATTTGTTAATGTTATTCATCAATATTTCAGCTCGTATATGTCTCACTTCTGGGGTACTCCATATTAGCAGATAAATTAACATACTATATCACGCTTGTCAGACGGCTTGGTATAGGACTTTATTTCAAGTTTACCTTGTCTTACACAATAAAAATAAACGCCCTCAGTCATAATTTACCACATCTATGATAAAGAAATAAAGATGAAGATTGTCAATTGTAGTCTTAACCCTTCACCAGAAGGCAGCATTGGTACAGAACCGTATTTTTACTCGTTAATATTTAAGGACTTCGTATATAAATATGTTCCATAATATTGTGGCAAAAAATATTTACCTTATTTAAGCACTCGCATATAAAAAGTAGGTAACTATGGTGAACAATTATGTCCTCCATTGTGACATCTTGTTGAGGAACCAGTTGACTGAGCCTCGGACGGAAACAAAGGCATACGCGTCACGAGTGCTTGAAAAGATTATGCTACAAAAAGGCACGTACCGGGAAACGTTTAGCTCTCAACCCTTCACTTAATGACGGTAAAATACTTTTACACTAAGTTCCATTTCAGACATCACTCGGTAATCTAGTTTCCCATAGGAAATGTTGTTAGCTAAACTAATACTGCACTTAAATAAGCCACTCTGGACGCTTTAATTTTCGGATGTCTCCTTTGTAACAAGATAACCAAGTACTCTTACTACGTATAATATCAGAGCATATTTCTGAAAATGAATGCGATAAACCAAATATCATTATCATCATCTCAGATCATATACTGCTGACCGTTGGGCTGGAACCTACTCCACAGAGGCAGGGTAATAGTATAATAGGTCAATTACCCTAGTTAGACTTGTGAATATAGAATTTTATTTCGAGTTTTCTCTCTCATGCTAATTTTATATATCATATTTCTTAATATTTTTGAAGTGAAAACTACTTTAGGCGCGTTGAGCGTTTTTGGAGGGGAAAACTTATAGGTTCGCGTCACCGACATGCTAATGCTAATAGTATATCTATAGCTATATGAAAACTTCTTTAGGCGCGTTGAGCGTTTTTGGAGGTGAAAAACTTATAGGTTCGCGTCACCGACATGCTAATGCTAATAGTATAATCTATAGCTATGAGTAGTGTTTTTAAATAGATAAATGAACAATGAAAATAAAAAAAAATATTTTCAAATATGTTCAATATTCATATCAATATTTGCATTTAAAAGTATGGCATTATTTATTTTTAATTGTATTTTTAATATTTAACCTTTATGTCATGAAATGAGTATCACTGTGGTTTATAGGTTATCTTACTAGCGTGGTAAAACCGATTCCTAGATGTTCGATAATATTTTTTATTTTTATATAAAAGTTAGAAAATTATTATTATTTCAATTAGTCTTAAGTTAATAGTTTTCACTTCTATCGGCAGTCCCCATGACTGCCTGTTGTTTTTTTTTTACTACACCTACGTCGACACGACACCCAGTGGGTATTATATAAACTGAGATGATGATGATAAGATGATGAAACATCAAAAATTAAGTCTCATTAAATTGTGATAGTTGAAGAGTTGATTCGTAATTAAAATCGTGATAACAAGATATTTCAAGATTTAAAACCAAGGTTTATAACCAGTGTGTGTTACCAGCGATGACATACGGCACTGAAACGTGGTCTCTAAATGTTGGCCTCATCAAAAGACTCAGTCTCTCAGCGTGCTATGGACAGTGCTATGCTCGGTATTTCTCTACGTGATAGAATCTCGAATACGGAAAGCCGTAGAAGGACTGGTGTAACTAATATATAACCCGAAGAATTAGCACGTTGAAGTAGCAATGGGCCAGGCCACATCGCTTGACGACCGACAACTTATGGGGAGGAAAGGTTATCGAGTGGCGACCACGAACCAAATGGCGCAGCGTAGGACGACCTCCCACTCGGTGGAGTGACGACATTATCAAGATCGCAGGAAACCGCTAGATGCAGGTGGCGCGGGACTGTGTTGAATGGCATTCTCGTGGGGAGGCCTATGACCAACAGTGGACGTTTACGGGCTGATGGTAAGTTGGATGGATGGTAGATATTTCGCGTTTTTCTATAAAAGTTAAGGTTCTATAAAAAGAACTTAAAAATCAATTGCATTGTTCTATGACTGTCCTCGCCAACGACTCCTAAAAGACCATATGTATAACTTAACATCAATCATTGCTTGATCTATGATAACTTACGCTAAGATATTCGTTCGAATATAATATTGTATTATAAATAAGATTTGATAAATAATTTGAGGGCGATGATCCCTAATTTATTATAAATCCATTTTTTGCACGTCTGGTTCCAGTATGACATAAACACAGCACAAAAAATCTTTGAACAAATATATGTAAATATACGTTTGATAACGACGCAGTTTTTATACTCGCCCAGTATTCTAGGCTTAGAGCTATGTACAAGACAAAATAAATTTGTTATTTGTATGATCCGTGGTAGTGAACATTATTTTTCTTTAGGTATAATTATATATAATTCTTGTATACGTTTTTATATAACTGATTTTCTCCTAAACGGCTTGACAAGTATTGCCCAAACTTTCATTAAAAACTCTATTATGACAGATTTTGCTCAAGCTTTTTATTATCAACCTCTTTAAACTTTTCATTGTCCACTGCTAGTCTTAGAACTTCTACATAGAATATTATATAGCACAATCATTCCTTCGTAGAGTTCTTGTCATAATCGCCACGCTTGGAAAGCGGGTTGGCGATCGCCATTAGATGTTATACCTTTCCTAGAATAGTACTCCAGAACGTCCAGACGTCAGGTATAATTTGTGTCCGTTAATTATAAGTTAACAAAATTTCCACAATACAAAGATTGTTTTCTCAATTCCGGGTGTTTAAATAAACAAAAATCATTAAAATTAAATAATAAATGAAAAAATTATCATCACTATCACTGCAACAGAATGAAAACTCGAAACAAAATCTTAACCCAAGCTATCTTGCGTTCATGGATTAATAGATAAGTTTTCCCCTTGTACATACATACTCTATATGTGCCCAATTATAGGACATGTGTTCTATCATGGAATGAAAAAAAAAATAAGAAGAAAATAATAATATTTATTTATTTAATTAATTATTACAATAATATGTATTTAATTATTACAAGGGTCATTTGACTTCATTTGTCATACATATCTAGTGACTGGCACCTTAGCTAAGCTGTTGAAGCAATTTTTATTAGAAAATATACAGACTATAACTAATAGCGACACCATAAAAGCTTTAAGAAATTAAGAATATTTGCAACAAAAGCTTTATTCGTATAACAACTTAATTCAGTCGCTACTATGGATTACATAGATACTTCCGCTTCCGATGAATCTAGAACGATCCTAGATAACCTTATTACAGAGATAGATGGGTTTCTTTGATCTAAATAAAGCAGGAAATTCAGTCCTACATTCTGTCGTGACTGCAAGACGGACTTGATTGAACTGACCTTCCTTTTCACCCTGTTTTACTTCTGTATGTTTTTTTTCTGTAGTCACACGTATTTAGACAAGTAACACTGTGAACTTAAGAATAAAACGAGGATGGGGATCAAGAGCAGTATTGAGCAAGAGTACGAGAGTGAACTCTCGAATAATGAATTATTAAATTTATTATTTTATATTTGAAATCAAATTTCAGTATTCCTGAATAGAGAGGCATAGAACTTGCTGTGTGGTAGTGGCTACAAATACTACCAACCCACACTTTGCTCATGGATATCTTAAAAGACGACTAAGAGCCTTATAACGATCTGGGCCAACTTCATCTGATGCCGTTTGGTCAACAATTACATTTCCAAGGAGGGTTGACGTCTGGCAGGCGGCCGGTCATAAAACTATTGCCAATAACTTTTACAATATGTACTATGAAATAAGAGTACATATTGTATCGACTCCAAGTAATTGGGATAAGAGTAGGAGAATGATGATGAGAGAGACATAAAACATATATCTTTTTGTCATACTGAATTTTAATCATTCTTAATAGGGCGTTGGCTACCCTCCAAGCTCTTCTAAAAATGTAATCAGGCAATTCCAACAACACATTTTACTGGACCTCTCGACGAACAGTCGTTAGATCAAAGCGAAAAGAACACGTATAAAGCTAAAGGACGATTAGAAAATAAAGCTTTAATAGCAGTGCTATACAGCTTTCTACCATACTTTTCTGAATCTCCGCATTCAAAATTTTATCTTATGGAGAAATTTACAGAAAATTACTCGTAAATTCTATCAAAGGAAATTAAATGCTACGTACGAAATACAAGAATAAAGGTCAGACATCGGTTCAGAAAGGTTAAAAGGATCGTATTTTAAAATCTTTTCTGTTCTGAATTATGTAATTTTTTTAGGTTTACCGATTTTTGAATTATACTCGTACGTTATTTGAGTGTTTTGTCCCGAATTTTCCTGTTCTTGTCACTAGTTATAATTCTTATTTATCATCATCATCATTCTCCTACTCTTATCCCAATTACTTCGAGTCGATACTATATGAACTCTTCTTGGATAATACATATTGTAGAAGTTATTGGCAATAGATTCTTAATCATCATATTCGATACTATTATTGCCCAAAACATCATGCTACGTAGGTCAGTTATTTCTAACTAACTTTCATTCTTTTGCAGTATTTTTTTTATAAAAGACTTCATCCTGCACTAAGGCAATAATTTTGTATTGCGGGTGACTTTACAAACATATAATTAATGCAGACAAATTACACCCAGACTCAGAACATCACTTTGTTGATCGCACAAAGTGTCCTGCATGGGAATCGAACCCATAGCACTGGCACGAAAGGTCGATAACCACTACGCCATCTGTGCAGTCACAGCATTTTATCTGCTTACATTTATATTATTTCTGAAAGCTGTTTTTGGTCATTAGAAAATATTTTTATAACTCTACATTAATATAAATATTTAATGATTTTTTTCAATCACAAGAATTTAATAAATATCGCAAAATAAATGTTTTCATATAAAAATATAGAACACAAAATTTATATTTTTAAATGTAGTGCCAATCTCTTAGATATTTATAAAAAATATATATGACGGTACTTCCGTTTATCGTACGTGCTAAGCGGAAACATGTTAACAAAGTATTCACTAATCGCGCCACCTAGCGCAAGCTTGTTTAAGAGACGAACAAAACTAAACGACCGACCTCCGTTCGGCAGTCTGAGCCCGCGAGTGGCGCGGTGCACTGGTCGCATATCGTATACTCACTTACGTTAGTTTGGTGGACCTCTCTCATGTTGTCACTTGTGAGAGAGTGGTGTCATGGTTGCTGCGCTTGGCAGGTGGACTGGCGGTAGCGGTAAATGCTGTACGTTCTCCGGAGAAGAGCTGTTGCTCGTTCTCTTAATGAACCCTTAGGTAATTTGGCTGAGGAATCCACGAGCAGGTAAATGGGTGGCGCTGGTTGTGGTCTTGTCCCGTGGTCGCACGGGCAAGACTATCCTGTGTCATCCATCCATACCATATAGTTCTTTGTACAAAGGCGATGGCCTGGGTCTGTCCTGTGAGCTCACTTAAGGTGTGAGTTGTGATTGGTGTATAAATGTGAAGGTAATCGTGATTACTTGCAGTACGGTCAATTGCAACTTTATATCCGCATTTATATTCCTCGTGTCTGATTCCTTCTTCTACATATATATTTATCAAAGTATATAAACATATCATCAAGTTACATTTATATAAGTAATTAACCATCAATTAACAGTGGGAAAAAAAGTATTTGCCATGGGTTTTCTAGTCTTGTTATTTATTGAGGAGAGATGTTAATTAAAATATTTATAACTTGTAACTACGTTAATCATTAAATACACCAGATAATAGCTAATAACGTAGACGACTTAACGAGCTTTATCAACGAACACTTATCGCCAATAAACCGGTCGAATGATATAATCAAGTTTCAACTATCTAGAGAGCTTTGCGAAGCTGTTAAATCTAGTATTATATATGCTTTCTTTAGTTTGTATGTTACGCTTTCACGCCTTAACTATTTCACTAATACAAATTACTGAAATTTAGCATTTAATATGCTTGATTATTTATAAAAACCCGATTACGAGTGAAAAATGATTGTCACAAGTGGAATTCGAAGCCACATCTATTGGAAATCCGTTGCAATCTTGCTGACACTTACTCGGGTGTTTCTTTCACTAATAATTACGAAATTTTAAAAAGTCGTTATAAGAATGCCCTATGTGTTGATTTAATCTTAATTTAATTAAAGGATTAATAAAAAAACCAACACGTTTTTCACCACCTTTTTACTTTACCGTGAGAGTCGTAGCAATCGACTGAGATATCATCAGGAGAGTGGGCAATGACGTTCTCTTGAACAACCTACGACACCAATGCGATTGCCAACCTACCTGATATGCGTGACGATTATGAGGCTACTCCCCTTAGGGAAGCCTATAACCAGCAATAGACGTAGATAGGCTAATGAATAGGTAATATCTGAGCTACAAAAATAACCTAGAGCTTTATAAAAAGTACTGTTTACCACTGATAAGTAAATAACTTTTAATTAGTCTTGCGACGTGATAACTCATAATATACACATACATATCATGACGCCATATCCCTTGCAGGGTAGGCAGAGAGAACAGAGTGCCAGAGAACTCTATCTTTGCATACTTCACTCGCTTCCTCAACATTCATAATTCTCTTCATACACGCTCGCCGGTTTCAGAGACTCTTGACTCCACCTTCCTTCAGTACATGACCGATCTGGTCTAGGTAGGTTAGTCTCGGTCTCCCTCGGTACCTACATCCTTCCACTTTCGCATTGTATATCTTCTTAACCAGGCGTTCGTTCGGCATTCTTTCCACATGTCCGAACCATCGGAGCATTCCCTTTCGCATCTTTACACCAATACTCTCTTTCATACCTACTCGCTCTCTTACGTCGTCGTTACGAATGCGGTTGGTCAGCCTAACTCCACAGATTTTCCGCAGAGATCGCATTTCGACCGCATTAATTTTACTATCATACTCTTTTCTGCATACCCAACTCTCGCTTCCATACAGTAATGTTGGGACAAGCACTGCGTTATGTATTGCTACACGTGCCTTCTGGCTGAAGTGGTGGCTGCCGAGAAGTTGCCCCAACGCTCCGTTCACTCTATTTCCCGCATTCACTCTTCGCTCTATATCGGTGGTGTACCTTCCATCTCGGCTAAATCCACATCCAAGATATACAAATTCATCCACTTGCTCTAGTACATCATTACTCTTACATCTGTTCTGGCTTCATCTCTTTCAAAGACCATTATTTTGGTTTTGCTCACATTCACGCGTAGATCCCTTTTCTCATAATATTAGTAAGAATAAATTTTATCTAAATCATGTTTTATTGAAATATGTAAAAGGAATCTACTGTAACTGCATGTCAATGTCATATCTCGGCAAAACGCTCGAGCGAAACCATGATCAATAACTATTTAACATACCATACATAAGATATGCAGATTACTTACTCAACTTGCACTTATTATGAAATGTGAAAAAGTTTATTTATTTTTTCAAGTTCTTACTGTTGCTAGAAACTGGCTTTATATGTCTTTACATTCGAACATATTTTGTTTAAAATATGTTGCAATGTTTTTTTAAGCAACACCACCTGTATCATAGGTAACTTAATAAATGTACCGTTAAAGAATAATAATAACACACACTTGGGCCTATTTATTTGTGGAACTCTCCTGCTTGGGATCAAATCCACATTACTCAGCACGGAACATCACTACCGAGATCGTTACGCCCTCTATCTAGACAACTTATTACTCACACTACTTTTTTTTTAAATAAAACTTTAGGTAATGTTATAGAAGAAGTAAAAGCAAGTGGAAATTGTACTATCTTTTGTAACGTCATACTTATTATTATAGAAAATAATCTTAGTTATAATTAGTAAAATATGAATTTTTTAGCAAATATTAAGATCAATCCGTGTGGTGACGCAGTAAGAATACAATTCACCACTCCCTATCTTACCCGTGGATGATCGTAAGAGACGTCTAAGGGATATAAAACGTATATAACATTTATGCAAGAGAAGAAAAACTCAAAACAAAACCCTATACCAACACGTCTGACAAGCGTGGTATAGTAGCTTAATCTCCCTCCCATTGCGGAGGAGGTCCGAGCACAGCAATAGGACATATATAGGCTGTGATGATGATTAAGATCATATGAATATGAATTCTAAGATTCTTTTTTTGTTGATTAAAACGAGACGTGGATGAATTAGTAGAAAATAATTACAATTAACTTAATTGTATGTTTAATTAAATAATAAATTTCTCTATCAAAAAATTAATAATGTTTCTTAAAATTACCATATGCTATCTCTAAAAGGGAAGGAAGGCAGGAATGTGACGAGAAAGAAGCCTTCATTAATCTTACTTACAAGATCAAACCTGTTTCCCTCATAAAACTTTTATTTCTTTCGCATGAAAATAGCAGTAAAGTAAATAAACGCCTCGAAATTCTTATTGTCTTATATTTTCTGTCCGTTTATGAACCAGCTTTTACAGTTTGGAACCCATCTCAATATTATATGAATATTGAGTAGGAAATTAAATTTATTGTATTTGCCTAAATTCCAAATTTTATTATAAAGAAGTATCTTCGAGATGTGTTAAAATTGCTTTAAGAAAGTAACTAGCAAAAGATATTTTTTAAATAGTCTGTTCTTCATCGTCGTCTGGTCTTCTAAGAATTGGCCATTATACTGATCTTTCATGTTCTTTCACTAATAAGCGCCTCACAATAACCACTTGAAAAGCTTCAGCTACAGATTTTTTCATATCAAAGTTAAAAATTACACAAATATTTAGCTCGTAAACTAATACTACCGATAGGGAAAACCAATTATACAGACAGATCTATTTGTGTGAAATGGAAAACATTTTCTGACAGCCCATGGTCTGACCGAGAGTAGCTTGCGGATCCGTAACTGACATGTTACAGTTTTTCGCTAATTAGACGAGCCACTGCAATCAATACCTTGACTGTAGTGAATATGAAAACTGTATAAGAGTGCAATAGGCACAAATATATCTTTTTTTTTGACGTGCCTGATATAACTAACATCATCATTCATCATCATTTCAACTCATAACGTCCCACTGTTGGGCTCGAGCCTACTCCAAACGGAAGGGAAATTAATCTACTACACCACGCTGGTCAGACGTGTTGGTATAGGATTTCATTTCAAGTTTTTCTTATCTTGCATAGCTGTTATATGCATTTTATACTCTTAGTCGTCTCTTACGATCACCTACGGGTAAGATAGAGGTTGGTAAATTATATTCTTACTCCGTCACCACAATGATATAACTAACAATACTCTAAAAATATCATGTGTTAGTTAGTCTAACAATTTAACAAAAAAAAAAAATTCAAAAAACCGTAGCAAGGTCAATGGTACTTATAATAATAATAATTTTTATTTCGGACAAGTGACATCCATAGAAGGTTAGTAAATACAATCTTAGAAATTATGTTAGTAATATAAATACACTATTTGATAACGAGTTTAGTGTTCGTGTGACATCGACGAACAATATCACAAAGAATGGGAGACTCGTACCTTCTAACAATTGTTGTCAGGATGGAGTTGGAACTGGTCCGCAGTCTGCCGAGCAGTGAGGCAGATTTCTGTCGTATGATGGCGTGGAAATTGTCTACGCGAGCCTGCGAATACATACCCGATGCACTGCAGAAACGAGGCAGTCCCATCAACATCCTAAAGCCATTATTATATTGGACCCGTAGGGCCCTGATGGCACGCTGCGTATAATTAGTCCACAGGCTGCACGTGTAGAACACTTGACAGTAGGCTTTAAAAAGACATATACATTTTAATAATATTAATATACCAAGAGTTTTAAAAAATAAAATAAATAATATCAAACTAAATTTACTTGAAAGTTCAATTATTGTTTCAAATATAAAAGTCATCCAAACTGGTTTATACCAAGTTATTTTTGCCTGTGTCCCAAGAGATTAAAAAGGCAGCGCATATACCGGGTAATATTATTGGACAACAGCGGTTGGTGACACGAAACGAGGAAGGGCCGGTAAATTGGAAGGGAATATAGACACACAAGGGCACGATATAGCTAGAAATGCCAGCTCACTAACGGAAATTTGATGTGACGTGCTTTGGAGATGGAACTACTCTTATAATATCAAATCGTTTAAAAGGTTAACATTATATTAAGAAATTTATACTCACAATTTTTACCAAAAGAAAAACTTTACAACGTATTTTGGAATGCTAAGTCTTTTAGTATCTGAATCGCTATGAATTTCCTAATTGATAATTTTAATTACACCTCAAAATAAATTCAATTAAAAACATTTGAGAAATGGAAATTTCAAATGAAACCTTTATAACAAAAAAAAACTAAATTATCTCCTAAATTTTTAACAAAAAAAAAATATATACAGTCGAATTTAAAAAAACCACTTTAAAATACCTTTCCGTAGTTTTCGAAGTTATCTGGAACTTCTGCATTTAGTAATTATAAAAATACAAAATATATCTAAGCAGATAATATCATTGCAAGAGGACGAAAACTTGATATAACCCTTAGCCAAACCGTTCGTTACTAAAAGGATCCCTACATTGGCTTATTCACATACATCATTTAACATAAGCCTTCACATGAAGTATGGATAATTGCAATCAATTATGACGTTATCCTAAAATCCTTTTGCAAAAACCCTCTTGCAAAGTCAAAACTTTAACGTCATAATTGCATATTACTGATTGCAATTATGACGTTAAAGTATCGACTTTGCAAGAGAATTGATGATCAGAATTGGTGTTATATACATACATACATATCATCACACCATATATCTTGCAGGGTAGGCAGAGAAAACAGAGTGCCAGAGAACTCTATCCTTGCATACTTCACTCGCTTCCTCTACATTCATAATTCTCTTCATACACGCTCACCGGTTTTGGAGACTTTTGACTCCACCTTCCTTCAGTACATGACTAATCTGGTCTAGGTAGGTTAGTCTCGGTCTGCCCCGATACCTACATCCTTCCACTTTTGGTGTTATATGCTTCCCATAATCCGCTGTCCCTGTCACAG
Source organism: Lymantria monacha (assembly GCA_905163515.2). Classification (NCBI taxonomy): domain Eukaryota; kingdom Metazoa; phylum Arthropoda; class Insecta; order Lepidoptera; family Erebidae; genus Lymantria; species Lymantria monacha. The sequence continues at coordinate 11,136,231 of LR991098.1, read as the reverse complement.
GCAGTGACTGCAAGGGTAATGATTCATTGCATCCTTAACTCCTCACCATACCGATATAGCAAACCAAGAGTCGAGCCCTATAGTAAGACATAATTGAACTAATAAGAAATAAAAGATTTAGCCGGGTTTATTAATTCACTACTTCAATATTGTAGGACGCAGTTTATATACAAGCAAACCCAACCCGTTGGTTTGTTTGTAGAAGTCTATATATCGCAGCGTCGCCTGGCGGGGAGTTTCATAATTGGGGATATTGACCTTCTCCGTGAAAAAAATACATATATGTACATACAAATTTTCATAATGATTGGTCAAATAGTTTCTGAGTTTAGCGATTTCATATATACAAACATCCTCTATTATAGATATTTTTTTCGATAACTACCCAACGTTACTAGAAGTTTTTAAATTCAGTCAACGCCCTTTTTTTTTCTTTTTTTTTGTGCCAAATCGGTCCGGAGTAACGGAAGAGGCGGCGCGTGACCCCATAGACCCATCGTGCAACTCCTCTCTTTGCCGTGTGAGTGGGCCACCGGTACCCGATCTTTGTCTTCGGTGGCCTCAGTCAACGCCCTTGAGATTATCTAAAGAATTTTCTCAAGAGCATCGCTTGGCTTGTATAAATTGGCTTTTTGAAAGCAAACAAATTACTTTTATAATCATATACTAATTAAATTTGACGCTGAATATGCTCTCGGAAATCCAGAATTCTAAAGTGTTAATTTCTTTTAACTTTACTTCTTAAATTATTGATATGATTATTACTTCAATTATGAATACCACCTAAAAGGGAAATCACCGGGCAGGCCAACCGAAAACAAGGATCTTGTACCGGTGGCCCGCCCACAAAACGACAGAAATATAAGTGTACGCATGTATTTCAATCGCAAATCTTTATGTTCAGAAAACTTCAACCATCTCCATATCATGCTAAAATTGGCATTCAATTTCGCTACTCTAATTCTTTGGGACCTATTTATATTATGTAGCAAATGATTTCGCAATAAACAGGCTTACACAATGCAAAAATATTTTTTTAAATCTAACTAGTAGCACCTTGGCTGTATAGTAGCGGCTACGAATACTACCAATCCTTACTTTGCTGGTAGATGTCGTAAAAGACGACAAAGAGCCTTATAACGACCCAGAGGCCAACTCTATCTGATGCCATTTGGTCAACAATTACATTCCCAAGCAGGGTTGACGCCTGGCAGGCGGCCGGTCATAAAACTATTACCAATAACTTTTACAATATGTATTATGAAAGAAAAGTACATATTGTTTCGACCCCAAGTAATTGAGATAAGAGTAGGAAAATGATGAATAATGATAGTAGCACCTTTTTTTTTTTTTTTTTTGCGGTGGGCTATGGACGTCGCACCCCGCCAAATCAGTCCGGGGTGACAGAAGAGGCGGCGCGCAACCCCATGGACCCACCCTGCAAGCACCTCTTCTTCGCCGTACGAGCGGGCCACCGGTACCCGATCTTTGTCTTCGGTGGCCCGCTCGGCGGTATGCCCTCTTGGGCTTCTCTCCTGTCGACGCCCCGACAGCTTTCGCCGTCGAGGCGTCGTCCTCACGCGGTGACCTCACGTCGGGTAACCGGACAATTCCCCGGTCCGATCACCCGAAGCCTCGGTTAGGGCGGCATCAGGCGCAGGTACTCGCGCCTGCGCCGCCCCGGCCGCGGGCGGCGGCCCGGGTCACGGGAATCCTCCCGGGCCCGTTCCGCCGCCTCCTTCTGCGAGATGACAGCCTCGCAGAAGGCGGCGACCGCGTCCCAATTCCTGACGCTGTCGACCATCGCTCGCGCAACAGCCGGCAGCGTCAGGTCGGCACCGATGACAGCGACGAGGTCACGGTGCTGCCCGTCCCAGCCCGAACATACCTCGAGCGTATGTTGCGCCGTGTCCTCGTCGCTACTGCAATGGTGGCAGGACGGAGTCCACTCCCTCCGCACGACCGTGTGCAGGTACTTGCCGAAGCAACCATGCCCCGACAAGACCTGCACCAACCGGAAAGAGAGGACTCCGTGCCGCCGCTCCATCCACTCCATCAGTACGGGCCGGAGGGCCTCAACGGTAATAACACCGTATCTAGGCCTCTCCAGCCGCGTAGCCCAACGGGCGATGACTTCTCGGCGGGCGTCCTCACGCCAGGTGGCTATCTCGTTGAACGATGGGGAGCCACCCTCTTCGCGCATTGAGGTAATCCGCCGGTAGAGGTCGGAGAGCATCTCCGCCTCTAGGTCCCACGGGGGTGTCCCGGCCAATAGGCACGCCGCCTCTGTCGACACCGTGCGGTACCCGCGAATGGCTCTGACCGCCATGACTCTCTGTGGCCTCCACAGAACCGCCCTGAGTTGGGCGTTCAGAGCCCTCGCCCACACGGGTGCGCCGTACATGGCGATTGAGCGGATCACCACCGCATACAGCCGTCGGCCCTGAAAACTGGGTCCGCCCACGATCGGCATGAGCCGAGAAAGGGCGGACGCCGCGCCGACCAGCCGGGGAGCAATTTGACGAAAATGCTCCCGGAACCACCATCGCCCGTCGAGCACCGGACCCAAGTACCTCATATGGGCCTGGAAACTGATGTGGATGGAGTTGACGACTAACGAGGCGCCGATAGGCAGCCTCACACGGGGCCCATGGAATAAAAGGGCCTCCGTCTTGTTTAGGGCCACCCTGAGCCCCAGCGCCTCGATTCGCCTGACCATCTCCTCGGTGCCGAGAGTGGCCAGGCTCGCCACCTCTTCGAGTGTCCTGCCCCGGGCTGTGACGAGCGTGTCGTCAGCATAGCAAATAACGCTCAGCCCGGGGGAGATACTGCCTCTCAACGCCCAGTCGTAACCGATGTCCCACAGAGTCGGCCCCAGAACCGACCCCTGCGGAACACCGCACGACATGGGCGTCCGCACAATGTCCCCTGCGGGGCTCACGTAGCTGCGCTGCGCTGCGCCCCTCCAAATAGTCTGCCACCAGCCGCCTGAGGTACAGGGGCACTCCGTGGAACCGGAGCGCCTCCCTGATGCAGCTGAATGGCAGACTATTGAAGGCGTTGGCGATGTCCAACGACACCGCTAACAGCACTCGTTTGCCGGCGACAGCCTCCGCGGCCATCTGCCTCAGGCGTAGCAGGGCCCCGATGGTCGAACGCCCCCTTCGAAACCCAAATTGAGCGTCCGACAGATCGGGCCCCACCTCTTCCAGGTGCCGGACGATGCGGGCAGCGAGGACACGCTCCAGCAGCTTACCCACATCGTCCAGAAGCACAATGGGCCTGTAGGCCGACGGTGAATCCGGGGGCCGTCCCGGCTTTGGCAGGAGAACCAACCTCCCTTCCTTCCAGCACTCAGGGAACTGTCCAGACGTCAGACAGGCGTTGAACAGTCGCCTGAGGCGAGGTTCGAGATGCTCGAGGAGCAACGTCAACACCCGGACTGGGATTCCGTCCGGGCCGGGGGCCGTGGTGGCGGAACGAATCTTCGCCACGGCTGCCCCCACTTCCGACTCCGTCACGGGCGGAACACTCTCGACGGCCTCCCGGTCGTGATCTGGCGAAGCCATGACCGGGGGCGTGTGCTCCGACTGCCGCGGGAACAGCTCCTCGACCACTCTACGAAGGACGGGCGACCCCAGGGGTCACGGTCAAGACCGTCCAGCATCTCCTGCCAACTCGCGTCCTTGGCGGACCGGATGGCCAGCCGAAAGGCGGTACGCGCACTGCGGTACGCCTCGTACAGCTGGCCCTCCCGCTCAACATCGCGGCGACGCCGCCGACTGCGGGTGTAGGACCTTCGGGCACTAATGCACGCCGCACGAAGGTCCGCCAGTCTTGGGGATGATGATAGTAGCACCTGAGATTAACATAAATAAACAAATATAGCCTTATAATATTAATATAAACATAGCCATGAGAATTAGTTGTATTGATCCAATGACATTCAATTTCGTATTCATAGTAGCAATAGTTCAGGGTTGTAGTGCCCTTACCTAACAATGATAATAATCATATAGTACGTAATACGTTTAATATACCGTAATTTAATATATTTTAATGTAGGCGGTATATGATTAATATATCGCTGTATACATTAATATATTTTTCCCTGTGACGTAGTAAGAATACAATTCACCATCCTCTATGATACTCGTGGGATATAGAACGCATATAAACAAAATCCTAGATCAACACGCCTGATCTGCGTGGTATAATAGGTCAATTTTCCTGCCATTATAGAGGAGACTCGAGCCCAACAGTGGGACATATATGAGCTAAGATGATGATGATATGATATTATATATAAAATACATAAAATGTTTCTATTTCCATTATGAAACTTAAAACTATCCATTCAATCTGCCCTAAACCGGTTTCATAAGTAAGTTAATAATGCGAAAATGGTTCTAGACTACTAAAATAATGCTTTAAAAGCCGGTAGATAGCCATCGATTTCAAAAATTCCATTTTACTTTACACTTTAAATTACACAGAACAACGTCTATTGAACTATTTAATAATAAATTCAGCTAGATACATATGCATATATTGGAAAATACGTCCATAAAATGTAATCGTAGAATTAATTATTTTGAATTTAGATGTTACTTTGAAGTAGGAAGAAAAGCTATCACGTCCCATTGTTACTCTTAATTCATTAGTTATCACCTTCATGACTAAACAGAGACTGAGTGTTGTATGTGTTCGTTTTTAGGGTTTCGTAGCTCAAAAGGGAAAAACGGAACCCTTATAGGATCACTTTTTCCGTCCGTCCTTCTGTCAAGACCCTTTTTCTCAGGAACGCGTGGAGCTGAAATTTATATCAATTACTCAAGTCTACTGTACCGTACCTTAAAGGTGTAAAAAAATAAAGTTCTGAGACAATGCAATCAAAAGATACAGGCGTTTATGCCGCAAATTTCAGCAAATTTTCGACACTCGCAAGGGAATCAAAACCTACAGGGTACTTCCTGTGAACTCAGAATCATGAAATTTGATACAAAGCAATGTCTTATAGTACAGATAAAGGAAAAATTCGAAAACCGTAAATTTTTAATTACACCATATAATAAAAATATTTTTAATCTTACTACTCCTTTCCTCATGAACGCGTAGAGGTATTAAATTGCAATTCATATCAAATACTCAGATCTATAAGACCTTTAAAGCTGTAACAAAATCAAACTTCTATTTCAACGCAATGAAAAGAAACAGCAATTTAAGCCGCATATTTTCAAACACGCAACTACTCGCAAGGGAATCAAAACCTAAAGGGTTACTTCCAGTCGACCTAGATACCATGAAATTTCGCATGAAGCAATGATTAATAGCATATATAAAGGGAAAATTCCAAAAACCTTTTTTTAGTTATATCACATATTATTTTATATATCACATTTTTATTTTTTATTTTTATTTACATCACATATATTTCTTTTTAGTTACAACACATTTTTGCTTTTATATATTATACGGTACGGAACCCTTCGCGCGCGAGTTACTCGCACTTGGCAGATTTTTTAGGTTTATTTATTATACTGTACAGCCGCACACAGCCCACTGGTTCGGAATACAGCTATTCGTTTAATTTCGATTCAACACTCGATGGGTTACCGTTTTAGCCATCTACTCCTTATCGACGTCCCGGCGACGTGACAGGATATCGTCAAGGATCCCTATTTAATGGTTGGATCCTAAACTTTACAGTAATAAAAGTTATCTCTCGAAAACTATTCATTTTATTACCAAGTATAAATGGCCGATTTTATTCTCGTTCATATTTTATGTATTTGTACCTAAAACGAATTCTCTTTGCGATAATTCGCTAGTTAAAGCTTCAACTCTTAGCGTTATCGAAGAAAATTACTTAATTTTTTTGTGATAACGTTAGCAACATAATTAGATTAGATGTATTAATTACTATTTTTTAATATTCACTAACTATTATTTCTCTGACCATTATGTGTCGCTAGCCTTTATTGAAAATCATTTGAATTTGAATGAAACATGGCTGGATCAATTTATCACCCCAGAAACCTTCTACATGCTAAATTCCATGGAAATCGTTGAAGCCGTTGCCGAGATTCTGAATATATGCCGAGGCTCCTCCAAAATAAGAAGTCAATTGCACTACAGCATGGTAATGCTGGTAAGAAGATTTGGTATAAGCTTTTATTTCGAGTTTTCTTTCTCTTCTACACATGTTATATAGATATTACGTCCCGTAGTCTAATAAGACACCCACGGGTAAGATAGGATCGTGGCATTGTATTTTTACCCAACACCACATGCATAATTGTCCCGTTACACCTCCCTAAAACCATTCGGGGTGATAAAACGATGACGCGTAATGCCAAAACACCATTCTCCGTATTACAAGGATTACGCCTTTAGCACAGGACACCTTTTTGAAAAAAATATATTACCTATATCTGGTTAAAAAAAACATAACCCATATGGTTATCTAACCATTAATAAATTTAATGATTATAAAATAACACAAGAACAATGCATCAGTTTATTAATCCTGTTTCACGGTAAATTTAATATTACAAATGAGCGACGACTTTCTAACAAGATTAAAATTTTAACAATACGGGAAATATTTTAACATACTCATACCTACTTGTTACAAAATAAACCTATATGTTTCGAACTTGTAAAGGAAAAGCCTTCAAAGTTGAAATTTCGAACTTGAAATAGGCGAATCCTTTAAAACTACAATATGCGATACTTGGATTTGGGTTTGCTAAGTATCAACTACTTCAAATTAGTTTCATAGGAATACGGATTTATTTCATTATAAATTATCCTCGGTTAGTGGCAATTTAAAAATACTTTATTTAGTGGTAGGACTACGCTTTTGACAGTTCTCTGTCTACAGCCGCGGGCCGGTTCGTCCGGGGCAGTACCACACTCTCGCATAAGATCGACGTCTGAGTAATGGCAATGTGCTATTGCGCTTCGTTCGGTGAGAGAGCCGGCAGCCCGACTGGGTAGGTTTGGGAATTGTATTGGTAGGCAGCAGTCTAGCTATAGCCATAGTTATAGTAAAGGTCCATGGGTGGCAATGACACTTACCATCAGGTGTGCTGCTCGTTTGCCATAAAAAAACGCCCTTGCGTTTTTTTTTATTTTTTTGTGTCCTTTCGTTCTACCCAACTATGGACTAACTGAATCCGCCCACCCATTTACTGCAACAGTAGAAGGGCAGGAAACCTCATAAACTGTCATGAATTTTTTTTCTGCTTTTACTTTTACCTTGCTTGAGGAAATCTTTTAGAACCTAAGTGCAATACAAACTATTTTCTTCCTGGTTCTGTTAAATTTGATTAAAACACAACTATGAATCTTTTTGTGTGCTTCCGCGATAATATCGCCTTCACTCTTAAATAATTCATCCATATTATTTGCTGGATTTTGCAAAAAATCATTTCACAAATTATCATAACATTTACAACGTAATACAAGCATGCTTTAAGTCTGTTATATTTCAATTTATCATATTTTCATGATGTCTCCTTCCATACAACCCTATACGCCATCTGTACACCCTCTGTCTAACCATGTCATGCTTCACGCAGTCTATCTATCTTTTCCTTCATCTTCTCTTACCTCTAAAGCCTTCTTTTGGTTTTGTAGCACAACTTACTGATCCACACAAAACAGAGCAGGCCTTAAGGTTTTGCAATTTTCTCATTAATTTAGGGGATATCTGGGAGTCTCATATTGTACCCGTAACCTGCAGCCATTTCATCCATCCTACATCAATTCTATGCATCAACGCACGATCCAAGTCGTCATTGCTTTTGGATAAATAAAAGTAGGTATCCGAAGTTCGAGTATAGTGGTATAGATACATCATCTCTCTAGATGAAGTACCCCTAGAATCTCTAGTATCTCTAGAATATATTCCTATATGGATACAAAGTGGAAGAGATCGCCGAGATTGCAGAACAAGTATTCTGTTTTTGTTTTGCTGATTTTCAAGTCTCCAATTTACAGCGCCACTTCTCCATGTGCTCTGGTCCTCAAGTCTATTTTCTTCGACGAGGACAATATCATTCATCATTACCAATAGAAAGAGATAGGGACTTAACACCTACCCTTGGAGCAGACCCATTTCTACATTCAGTTCATCCCATTCTCCGGCAGCTAATCTTAAATACGACCTAGATCGCCGGTACATAACCTAATTTACTTCACAGTCAGACTTTTATCTTTTAGTGCCCATCAAAAACCATTCTCGGTATGCTGTAATACGCTTTCTCGAGTTCAACGAATACCATGTACAAGTTTTTCTGTACACCACGATATCGTTCGCACAATTGCCGCATTGCAAATATGGCACCCGTTGCCCCGCAGTCCTACATAAATCCGAACTGGTTCTGGGTGATGTCACTTTCCTTCTTCCTTAAATACTAATTCCCACACTTTAATACTATGTGACAAGAGATTTATTTCTCGATAACTCCGTCAGTCTTGAACATCATTCATATTTTTCAAAATGCAGCAACTTATCGAAGAAAAGTTAGTCACATATATTTATCATGTCTCAAAACCTTTCTAGCTGCTATCCGGCTCTACATAATTTTTGTTTTTCATGCTTCTCACTTCTTCTCTTACCTCATCTATGGCAATTTATCTTGCCGACGTTACACTATAATCAATAACAATTTGATAAGTATTGGACATAAATTGCATATCCGAAACAATTATCATGTGAATTGTAAAAATATTTATCTTCTTTGAAACTTTAGGATACAGCATGTAAACAGTGTCATCTTGTCTAATTAAACCACATTACCCTTTGAGCGGTCGATCCTTTAGGCCTTTAGCGCACACGATATTTTAGTACAGAGGGTTTAGTTGTTTTTCGAAAAGGCGATACCGCAATGAAACCCTCGCCCACACATGAACACATTGGTGTTATACACACCTATCAATTTTCGTTGCTTTTAAATACTCAATGTATAAAAAAAGATAACACAAAGGACCTCTATGAATTGAAGTATTTATCATATTTTCTTGAAACTTAACTAAGTACACTTTCAAGCAAATCGTCCTTCAGAATCAACTGAATCAAAAACGGTGCATCTATTTTAAACCAAGCCCCAGAGGTATATAATTTTTTCATCATCACCGTTTCATTGTTCCTGAGAAATGAAGGGATAGTGCCATAATCATCATGCTTGGCGGGTTAGTGATTATAGTGATGAGTCATACATTTCCCAGAAGAGACCTACTGCCCACTTTCCTGGTGAGAATTTTAGCCATTTGTAACCACTTCTAAGGGCAAGTAAGATGTAGCGACAAAAGTATTCTTATCCAGTCGCTACACGGGAATTTTTCATCAGGAGATGAAAATGTACACTTTCAAAATGTTACTTCATTTTGAAATTGCAATTTTTATCTCTTCTATATACCTCATCCTTTATATACAAATATGTAATCAAGATACCTATTTGACCCCGTACAATGATGGGTTAAGAACGCTGATTTTACCACTCTTTATCTGGAACAGCAGCATTCTCCTGGGCAACTTATCACAAAACCGCTATCAGCAACCCATGAATGGCGTAACATTATCTCCCATTGTGAAGCTCTATATCTAACAATAGCATTGATAGTTTAATTGATGAATGAAAGGTCCATTTTACATTATAGAAGCTGTTAACCCGAAATAATATCCTATACCCGTCGAGCTGAGATTGTGATAAAGCTGGTTAATTTCCTCACTTATTGAGGAAGAGGCTGGCATCCTATTTGCATTCCAACTACGTTTTATATATATTAAGAAGGTAGAATTTGCTGCTTTTAATAGAACTCTCACTCTTAAGAATTCAATAAACTTAAATTCAGTACCTACTTCAAGATTGAATCACTTGGCAACAGGAAACTGATTTCCGATTGATTACACTTGGTACGCTGCTAAGCTCGACTAATCCTAGTAGATCACTTTATATTTGCGGAGTTTAAACTTTTTTTTATAGATTCTACACTTCCTCAACAAATTCTTTACTAAAACATTAATATGGTTATGAATCTAAGCGGTTCGATTAGTTTTCAAGTGGCAGTATTTTTACTGACAACTTTAAATAATCCATCTTGTCTGGAATATCATTCACTCGCAGAAAATTAACGGCTGAATAGTAAAAAAATCGAACTAGACTTTTCCGTATACTTCCTATTCTCATACCATCCCTTTCAATCCTTGCCTGCCTTGGTAGGCAGGATCTTGGTTATGCCCTTAATACTACTGAAACCCATGAGTGACATTTAGCACTTTTTTTTTGTAATTATTTGGATACAAATCAATTTAAACATTTACTAATTCGTTAGTCATATATTAATGTAAATATTATCTCACAGGTATTAGAATATCACCAATTATCACCAGGTGAGCTTTTTACTTGTGCGGCACCAATTACGATAAAAATAAGATATTTAAAAAAGTTTAGTTGACTTGGAAACTAATATTAAAAGTCAGGTCTGGAAGCATTCTCACTATGTTTTGCATCATCATTATTTATCTTCTCAATGTATACCCATTCCATTTAATAACCTTAGCTTGCTCTAAAATGGGAGAATAATTGATCCGTTATCATGCATTTTTAGCTTGTGGAGCACGGGAAACACGACATAGGGCTCGATAACCTGATATATATCCCCTCTCTGCTTATTAAGCGGAACATCTGAACAGATTCTTTGAGATGGGATATGCTTAATAATTGGAATTGGATTTTATTTCACGTTTCCCTTTACTAATTGGTTAGTTACTTACATATTACATAATCATTTTACACCTAAACATATAGAAATATTATTGCTGTTCATATTTTTTTAACTACAGTGGTGTGTCTATCTCATCATTCTCCAACTCTTATCCCAATTACTTGGGGTCGATACAATATGTAGTCTTCTTTCATAGTACATATTGTAAAAGTTATTGGCAATAGTTTTATGACCGGCTGCCTGCTAGACGCCAAACCTCTCTCGAAACTGTAATTGTTGACCAAATGGCATCAGATAGTCTTGGCCCAGGTTGTTATAAGGCTCTTAGTCATTTTTACGACATCCACTAACAAAGTAAGGGTTGGTAGTATTCGTAGCCGCTACCACACAGCCAGTGGTTTGTCTATCTCAGATTCATAAATTAAACCTTTCCTTGACTTGATAATCCGCAATCTTCCCACGGTCCCAGTTCTCATTTTAAAAAGTAGAACAATTCAAATGTATTATAAAATATTCAAGACCGTCAAGTACTTAAGTAACTGCCTTCACAAAATGGCCAAACTTAAGAATCCTTATCAAAACTTTGTAACAGAGACTGTGCGAGGCATTTGTAGGGTCAAACTAAGGTAAGATGTTGTTCACAAACAAGTAGGTAGAATAAATTTACGTGAGAGAATTAGTTAGCGTTATATAATACTATATTATATGATACTAGTGACCTTGTGTGGTGATGGATGGAAATACAATGTATCATCATCCCTCATTTTTCTGTGGCGATCATAAAAAGGATTCAGGTGACCAATAGAATGGGCACCCTTCTTATTTGATTGGATTGTACCTCTTTCACCATTTAGGCCTTTTTTTTTTTTGTGGTGGGCCATGGACGTCGCACCCCGCCAAATCGGTCCGGGGTGACGGAAGAGGCGGCGCGCAACCCCATTGACCCACCCTGCAAGCACCTCTTCCTCGCCGTGCGAGCGGGCCACCGGTATCCGGGCCCGATCTTTGTCTTCGGTGGCCCGCTCAGCGGTATGCCCTCTCGGGCTCCTCTCCTGTTGACGCCCCGATAGATTTCGCCGTCGAGGCGTCGTCCTCACGCAGTCACCATTTAGGCCTACCAGCGAGTCTGAGACCTTCTATTTTATGGCCCGTCCATCGAGTTACTTTTTTGAGTACCTACCATCTTCCATAGAACCATGCCCAACATTGTCTAATGCCCGTAATTCCAACGGAAGATGATACGACGGTAGATGGGTATCGCCCTCTCGCAGTCAGCATTTCTACAGGTGGACTAACCCTCGTTCTAATCATGCGCGGCCTCTGCTAGAACAGTAACACTTTCCTCGAAAAAATTATAACACCAACTGCGACTGCCAATACGCCTGCCAAGTATGGCAACTATAGAATTATTTTCACGACAATTATGATTTATACATGGAAGGGAAAATGTGATTTTAATTTTCGAAATCTTTATATCTCATCATCATCATCTTGCTCTTATCCCAATTACTAGGGGTCGAGGCAATCACTCGTCAGCTGGCACTCGTGCAGGTCGGACGTGTGCTCTGGATGGAGTATTGGAATAGGTCGGTCTTTAGCTTCGAATTCATTTGGCGGGTTGTTGTCTTGGTAGTGAATTGTCTTTGTCAGGTTGTTGTCGGGTCGTTGTCGGGGAGCAGGGAGGGAAGGGGTCGCTGGGGTACCGGGGTTGCGACCACATAGTGGGCAATCTACCGGTGTACAAAAAGTTGCGACCAGTTTACTGGTCGTGACCGGCTCGTATATATAGCATCGCTAAAAACACTCTGATATCGCGATTCAGCTGTGCTAACTTTGCTGGATAACTTTGATATCGCGATTCAGCCGTGCTATTAGTATTCGTGTTCGGTACTATTAATATTTAGCTTCTTAAATGGACGAGGACTCAGAAGGAGAGACGGACGCACTATCAGCTGTCGACTTCGACACAGGAACGGACACCACGCCCACAGGGAGGAAGCGTCAGTATGTGAGAACTTGCCAATCTGGGCGGAAGGAATCGGGTTCGGATACGGAAGTAGAACCCAAATCGAAGTTGAATACTTCACGCCGGGGTAAGGCCGTGTCAAGGGGCCATAATGTAGGGCTCACGCATGCTAAGACGAACCTCAGGAAGAAAGACGCTGATGCCAAAGAAGAAGAATATGAGCGAATACTTAGAAGCCGTGCATTCCGCAAAGAAGCTTCAGTACCGGCACTGGACTCAGCGGACACCTCAGCTACGGAGTGCCCCACCCTGGAGAACCTTTCTACCATTGGGCCGGAGGAGATGCGCGCCCGTGGGGGCCACCACGCGGCGGTAATCCTAGAGGTTACGAAGAAGTCTAGGCACCTTCAGGGTCCTTTTATAAAAAAGCTCAGGGATTCAGCAGCAGAGATGCAAGGCATCATTGAAGCCCTATGCTCAAAATCGGAGGCGGAGGTGACCCACCGATTGAGAGCAGAGAATAGCAGGCAGCGTCAGGAAATCGAAGCCCTCAAAGCGGAACTTAAGGCATACCGCCGAGAGTTTTCTGAAATGAGGGTTACTGCCTCTTCCGCTGCCATGGGAGTGGACGCAATTGAGGAGCTGAAATCCTCTATCACGAGGTCAGTCGGGGAGATGATGAATGCCCGGCTTGCGGGATTAGAAGATCGCCTCCTCCCCGCTAAGACAAACCGGCCGCCTTTAGCTGCAGACAAAAAAAAGAGTGCAGCGGCTGCTGTGGCAACAGCCACCGTCTGCACTGCAGTATTGGTGCCGCCAAGCCAACCAATTCCTAGTTCGTCAAAAGTCACTCCTCGAGCCCAGACTGCAACTGCGGACAGCTGGGTAACAGTTGTGAAGAAGGGAAAAAAGAAACCCTCTCCTCCCGCGGCTGATGCGCCTTCCACGATCCCCATCGCGGCTGTTTCGGCGCAGAAGAAATCTAAGTCGGCGCTTGTTGTCCCACGTGCCCCAGCTGTAATCCTGAAATTGCAGCCGGAGGCTGAAAAACAGGGGGTTACATATGCCGACGCGATGCTTCGCGCCGAGCAGGGAGTTAATCTCCAAGAGATGGGTATTAAGGAGGGCCTTAAAGTTAGGCGTTCCGTGACTGGGACTAGGGTCCTGCAATTGCACAAGTCCCAGTCCATGGAAGTTGCTGATCAGCTGGCGGCCAATTTGCGAACGGTACTAGCAGGTATGGCGGATGTCGTGCGGCCGGTCAAACGTGCTGATATCCGGGTGACCGGTATGGATGACTCCGCCACCGAGGAGAAGATCCGAGCGGCAGTGGTCCGCACATGCGGTTGTGATGCCGCGGAGGTCCAGGGACAAATCCATAGTGGACCCCGTGGCATGGGCATGGCAAAGGTGCGGTGTCCCGTCGCCGCCGCTAAAGTGCTTGCTGACGCGGGAAGGCTTCTTGTCGGATGGAGCTCAGCTAGCGTCCAGGTGTTGGAGAACCTCCCATTGAGGTGCTTCCGGTGCCTGGAGCTGGGGCATACTGCACCGCTGTGCTCGTCCACCGTCGACCGCTCTACTTTGTGCTACAGGTGCGGCGGCAGTGGGCACAAATCGGCCGCATGTGTGGCCACGCCATGCTGTGCGGTGTGCGCCGCCGCTGGTCGCCCAGTGGAACACACGATGGGAGGACGGTTGTGTAAAGCCCCCTCCTCGAGAGGCAAGGTGGTCCATGGATCTCGGGCCATTCCATCGGTGAACAGCCGCAGAGGCCAGGAGGAAGCCGAAATGTCAACCTAAATGGGAGACAAAGTACGCTTCCTCCAAGCGAATTTGAACCACTGCGCCGGGGCTCAGGACCTGCTACTGCAGTCTATGGCGCAGTGGGATATAGATTTGACGGTGGCCTGCGAGCCCTACTTTGTCCCCCACTCACCCAATTGGGTGGGGGACAATAAGGAAGACGTGGCTGTTCTGTCCAGAGGATGTGCCGGCCCTGCCCTCTCTACACTGGAGAAGGGCAATGGTTACGTTGTGGTGGGGTGGCGAGACTTCGTCATTATCGGTGTTTACTTTTCCCCTAACCGCGGGCTGGCGGAGTTTGAGTTATTTTTAGACTCTGTCAGTGCCGCGGTCCGTCGTCAGTCGCCGAGGAGAATTATTGTCCTCGGCGACTTCAACGCGAAGTCTCGTACGTGGGGGAACCCCACCACGAATGCCAGGGGCACGGCCGTCGAGAGGTGGTCCCTGCTCTCCGGTCTGTCCCTCTTGAACAGGGGGACGGTCCATACCTGCGTGCGACATCGAGGTGGGTCCGTGGTGGACCTATCGTTCGCCAGTCTCGGTGTAGCTCGCGGGGTGAGTAACTGGAGAGTGGAAGAGGGGGTGGAGACCCTCTCAGACCACCGCTACGTGCGGTTCGAGGTCTCCACCCCCGGTGGACCACCAGAGCCCCGGCGCGGAAGAAGGGGTGGACTCCCAAAATGGGCTCTTAGTCAATTCGACCCTGCAATGGCTCGGGAGTCCGCCATAGTGCAGCGCTGGGGCGGGACAGTGCGGCTACCCACAGATGTGATGGGGCTTGCTGCCCATATAGGAAGTGCCCTTGAGGCGATTTGTGATGCGGCGATGCCGAGGGCCCGACGGAGGCCGCCGCGACGTCAGGTGTACTGGTGGTCGCCCGAGATTGCTGATCTTCGGGTGGCCGCTAACCAGGCGCGGCGTGCTTACGTCCGATGCCGACAGCGGGCTAACCGGGATGACGTCTTTGAGAGTCAGCTGCGGATGGTGTATAAAACCAGCAAGAAAACTCTGCAGCTGGCAATCAGCCAGGCGAAGGAGAGAGCCCGTGAGGAGCTACTTACGGGCCTCGACAGGGATCCGTGGGGGCGACCATATCAGCGGGCGCGAAACAAACTCCGCGCTTGTGGCGCCCCCATCATCGAATCGATGGATCCAGTTCTCCTGTCGAGGTTAATGGGGGAACTGTTCCCTCGCTCCGTGGGACACGTTCCCCCTCGAATGGCTCCTCAGTCGGTGATGGAGACAGAGACTTTGGTTCCACTTATCACCGACCATGAAATGGAAATGGCTCTCTCCCGATTTCCGGGCAAGAGGAAATCGCCTGGTCCGGACGGCGTCCCGGGTCTTGTGCTCGGCATCGCCATGGAATACCTCAAGGGCGAAATCCGGGAACTGCTCAACGCATGTTTGAGATCCGGGCAGTTCCCGGAGCAATGGAAGGTTGGTAGGCTGTGCTTGCTGCGGAAGGAGGGTCGCCCAGCCGACTCCCCAGCTGCATACAGACCACTGGTGCTGCTGGACGAAACGGCCAAATTATTCGAGAAGGTACTCGCGGAACGTCTCGTCCAGCACCTCGAGGAAATCGGGCCGGGACTATCAGAGAGTCAATACGGGTTCAGGGGCGGCCGGTCAACAATCGATGCTTTGGCCGCCCTTAAGTCCCTGGTCAACGAAGCGGTGGCTCAAAAGGAAGTTCTCCTGGCGGTCTCGGTCGATATCAAGAACGCCTTCAACAGTCTCCCACATGAGACGTTAAGGGAGGCGCTCCGGTATCACGGAGTGCCTCCGTATCTCCGGAGGCTGTTGGAGGCGTACCTCGAGGGAAGGTACGTGCTCTGGGAGAGGGGCGACGGGCGCATACATCGCCATCGGGTAGAGTGCGGCGTCCCACAGGGTTCGGTCCTCGGTCCGATTCTGTGGAACGTCGGATTTGACTGGCTCCTACGGGGTCGGCTTCTCCCCGGGATGGGGGTCATCTGCTATGCGGATGATACCCTCATCACGGCGAGGAGGCCCGATTTCCGGGGGGCTGCCCGATTGGCAGAGGAGGGGGTTGCGCTTGTTGTCAGCCGGATCGGCCTGCTGGGTCTGAGGGTCTCGGTGGAGAAAACTGAGGCCCTCCTATTTCATGGCCCAGGTCGAGGTCCCCCCCGAGGAGCACACATCGGCGTGTCTGGGGTTGCCGTGCCGGTGCGGGCTCAGATGAAATATCTGGGTCTGCACCTTGATTCTGGATGGAAATTTGGGCCACACTTTGCCCAGCTCGTCCCAAGGCTCGTCAAGGCAGCCGCGGCGTTAGGCTGGCTTCTGCCAAATACTGGGAGTCCCGGGTCGTCCTGCCGGCGATTATACGCTGGAGTCGTGCGATCCATGGCACTGTATGGAGCCCCTATTTGGGCGGATTCCCTCACCGCCCGCAACAGAGCCCTTTTGCGAAGACCGCAGAGGGTCATGGCGGTGAGGGCTATTAGGGGCTACCGTACGGTGTCCTGGACCGCGGCAACGCTGTTGGCGGGCGACCCACCTTGGCCGTTAGTGGCTGAGGCTCTGGCGGAGGCCTACCGAATCCGCGTTGCGGCGCGGGCCGCCGGCGAGCAAGTCTCCGTTAGGAGACTGGGCAGAGCATTGGAAGTGGCCCGAAGGGAAGTCATCCGGCGGTGGAGAGATGAACTGGAGTCCCCCATAGCAGGGCGGGGTACTGTAGAGGCGGTTGCGCCACATCTCCACCGCTGGATCAACAGAAGGCACGGCAGCCTGAGCTTCAGGGTGGTGCAGGTGCTTACCGGACACGGGGTCTTCGGGAAGTACCTGCACAGAATTGGGAGAGAAGAGGCCCCAGGGTGCCATGAGTGTGGCGCGCCAGTGGACGATGCGCGCCACACGTTGGAGGTATGCCCCGCCTGGGGGCCCCAGCGCCGCGTCTTGTCGGTGGTTGTTGGAGGGAACCTGTCGCTGTCAAACGTCATCTCAAAGATGCTCGACAGTGACAGGTGCTGGTCGTCGATGGCCTCCTTTTGTGAGGAGGTCATTTCTATAAAGGAGGCCGCGGAGCGACAACGCGAGGCACTTGCGTCCGCAGACTCGCTCCGCCGGCGGCGGCCAGGGAGGAGGAGGCGCCGATATGCGCAACTCCTCCCACCGCCATGAATGACGACAGGGCGTGGCCCGACGGCCAAGCGTTGGGTTGCCGGGGATCGAATGTCAGTAGACGATCTCTCCGGTACCCCGTAAAAGCGCGGAAGGGGCCGCTGTGGTTTTAGTGGGTATTCCGGCCGCCAACTATCTATGGCCGGTGAGTCCCACACTCCCCCTTCGTCTGTCACCGGCGAGGGGCAGCGCCTAAATGCGTTTCCACAGCGTGAAAAAAAAAAAAAAAAAAAAAAAAAAAAAAAAAAAAAAAAAAAAAGAGGGGTCGAGGCAATATGTCATCCTCCTCCATACAGTCCTATCAGACGTCATCTCTGCAGTCACTCCCTATCTATCCATGTCATGCCTCATGCAGTCCATCCATCTTTTCTTTGGTCTTCCTTTACCCCTAAAGCCTTCAACATTCATATTTAAAACTTTCCTCACAACATTACTTTCATCCCGTCTCATCACATGTCCATACCATGTCAACCTTTCACTCCTTAACTTTTCCGTCACTGGCGCAACTTTCAAATTTCCTCTTATATGTTAATTTTTTATTTTATCCAATCTCGTCGCACCACACATCCATCTCAACATTCGCATCACCGCTAGTAAATCTTTATATCTATATCATATCTTTATATCTATATCATCATTAAACATATCCTTGTTCAGATCTATGACTATTATGAACCTAGAACGAGGTAGGTATTTATTATGGTTACATTGTCTATAATTCTATTGAAGCATTATATCAAACGACAGTCTTATAATCTAAATACAATAGCTTAATTTACATAATTAGCAATTATATCTTAATATATGTACACAAGTACGATACATTCGTATCTTTATGTTTGTATCAGAAATCTTACCACAGTTATCAACAATTGTTGTAATGTTAACTAATGATTTAATTATGTGGATCTTATGTATTGTTATTTCAAGGTCTTATATCATAACATCATAGCGGTCATTAAAATACCATTGTAAATGGCCACGAACAATATTATTGCAGTTAATTAGAAGAAATAACTAACGAAAGAAAAATAAATAAGCCAAGGGGCAATTACTTTCGTGGAATCACTATAGTTTTCAAGGGAATAAGCAGTTGCAGTATATTCCCATTTTATGTTACAAACTTTTAAACAACTATATGAGGAGTCAATAATTTTAATCTGTTAACTACATCAGAAATAATATTTTAAAGAAGTTCAAACGAATTTGAATTCAGTTAAACCACTGGTCTACCAAAAGCAATGACTCGATACCAATGAACGGCCCAACTGGTGACAATATGAGGCTTAATACGATAGGTTATAAGGACTGCATGCCGTCCTTTCGTAGTTATGCGAATAGATTGGGCGCGAGTATGACCGGACCATGACTTGTCATATAAAACAAAGGGTAAATCAATAACAGACGACAAAACTTTAAAGATTACCTCTTCTTCTTATTCTTTCACTCACTCGACATTGACCACGAGTTGTCTTTCGGCTTTCATTAAAAGATTTCCTAGTATTGTGATGATATTAAATGCTTAGATAGATCCCTTCGCTCGCCCAGACTGAGGCATACCCAGCCCGCGAGACCCTGACAAGTACATATCCACGATCCCGCCCCCGCCGCCGAGGACAGGAAATCGTGTCGCGTTAAAATCATAAATTTGGGAGAACCCACTTTGCCAGAGACCACCCGAGCCGAGGTCCGTACCCCACAGGGGGTACCCTCGGGATTGGTCGCTTAACTTTATCGGGTTGAGAACCCTCAGCGCTCACCCACAGTCCGGGTAAAGTTGCCATAGTCATCTGAGGCTAACAACACACAAAAAAAAAATTGGATCCCTTAGTCGTCTTTTATAATACTTACTTGAAAGAAAAGGATAATAAATTATTTTCTCACTCCTTCACTACGAGAAAATGAAAAATTTAAGATAAATCATTAATAGTTAATATGAAGTTTGACAGATTGATCATTTGCATTCGTTTCAGATTGAAATGAATAAAATTGGTTACATCAACTTACTTTAGAGCAATAAAAAATAAAGTGTATAATCCTTATTATAGTTATATTCATTATCATCATCATCATCATCATCATCACAGCCTATAAATGTCCCACTGTTGGGCTCGGGCTTCCTCCGCACTGGCAGGGAAATTAACCTACTACACCGCGCTGGTCAGACATGTTGGTATAGGGTTTTGTTTCGAGTTTTCCTTCTCTCGCATAGATGCTATATGTGTTTTATATCCCTTAGTCGTCTCGTACGATTACCCACGGGTAAGATATGGGGTGATGAATAGTATTCTACTCCGTCACCACACGGAGGATAGTTATATTATATTAAGCTGAAATGAAACCAAATTGTATTTCTAAATATAGAATAAAATACATAAATTATATAATAGCTGGCTAACTAAAGAGTGTGAATATTAACATCTTTGTAATGTAATAAATCATTGTATGTCTAAACATGTCAGAAATGGCGGCCGTTGTATAGGAAACGATTGGGCACAATAGCGTCTCGACAAAAGCCTACTCCCTGCTTTCAAGCCGATGACAGGCCTGGCAAATACTCCGAATTCAGCAGATAGCAAGCAGCTGCGATATTGTAAATATCGATGCTTGTCATAATTATATACTGTTGAAGAACTTTCCAAATTAATTCTTACTTGAAAATTTAGTAGAGTTAGTAGAGGCTTGTACTTTTCGTGTGGTCATGGAATAAGAACACAATTTACCAAATCTTGCCCTTGGATATCGATAAAGACCACTAAAGGATATAAAATACTTATAGCGCCCATGTTGGGAGATAAAAAAATTCAAATAAAACCCTATATCATTCTGTTTGATCTGCATGGCACAGTAGCTTAATTTCCAAACGAACCAAAACCAAATATAAGCTTACTTTGAGTACAATTGATTTAAAATCAGGTTCATCATCTCAACCCATATATATCCTACTATTGGGCTCGAGCCTCCTCCATAAACGAAGGGAATTTGACCTACTATATCATGCTGGTCAGACGTGTTGGTATAGGGTTTTGTTTCGAGTTTTTCTTCTCTCGCATAGATGATATATACGTTTTATCCCTTAGCCGTCTCGTACGATCACCCATGGGTAATTTAGGGGGTGGTGAATTGTATTCTTACTCCGACACCACACGGAAAAAATCAGGTTAAATATTGAATAATAAGTTTGCAAGTTCAAAAATTCTCATATACGCTAAATAGATTGTTCAGATAAGTTGTAAAAATATATGATACTTTATTAATAATATTTGTTTTTATTTTTAAATCCTGACGTGAAAAGACGCGTTTTATAATTTTAACACGTATATGGCATCATCATCCTGCTGTTATCCCAATAATTTGGTGTCCACGCAATATGTCCTCTCCTTCCATACAATCCTATCATATGTCATGTACCACTGTCTACCATGTCATGATTTACACAGTCCATTCCATTTTTATTATCTTTCCTTACCCTTATCTATGTATAGCATCGTAGCTCTTAAGGGAATGGATCAATTATGTTGCGGTTATTCTGTTAAAAAGTTTACGTGATCGAAATAGTTCTTAGCTCCAACTGTGAAGATCTGTTTAAGAATTTCATGGTCACCGGCTCCTCGTTAACTACAGTAGGAATCTTTGATATATATAATACGTTTTTTTAAAGACATCACGCTGCGCTAAGGAAATGATCCTTGTATTGCGGGGGACTTTACAAACATGCAATTAACGCAAACAAATTACACCCAGACTCAGAACAACATATTGTGGGTTGCACAAAGTATTGTCCCGCGTGGGAATCGAAGCCACAAGACTGGCACGGAAGGTTGGTATTTTAACCAGTACACCATCTGTGCAATCATATGTTATGTATTTAGTTTACTTTAAAACTTAAAATTTGAAATACATAATTATGAATGATATACCACTGAGCTTATTTGCTAATCCAGCTCGAAGGTAGCAGACAAAATTCTGGATTACCTATTAGTAAACCCGTCAAGTTTAGGCTCCTAAACCCAAGTCGCCTAAACTAACTTCTAAATTGAAAAATTCAATGGATCTAAGTCCAATTTTACTGAACCGCATGAAGATATTATAAACTAGTAAGAAAAGTAAAAAATGTATTTAAGTTGAAAATGCATTTAAATTTTTAACACACAAGAGCTTGTTAAGAAAATTAATGGTAATAAATCTAGCAAAAACTTAAGAGCATGTAAAAGAAAAGTATTACCATTTACGAGTAGTTTATACTTTTTTAGAGTAGAATAAAATAAAATAGAATAGAATATATATTTATTGACAACATAACAATAATCATAACATGCTTATTTTGATTTTTTAATATACCTATTAGTTAAAGTTAATATCGGGCAAATACTTAGGATCTGCGCTGCATACAAACTTTGCAGTGCTCGCGCTCGAAATAACCGAGAACGAAAAATTTATAATGAAAAAATAATAAATAAATAGTTATTTATTAACAATAAAAATGTGATTTTATATAATGTGCTCACTTTCTTTATTTATATACATATGTGTGTGCATGTGTGTATCTGTATGTGTGTGTCTGTATATGTGTTGTGTTCGTATGTGTTCACGACAACATTGATTCATAAATTCTTTAAAATTTTTATAGCGTCGCTTTTGAAAGAAATGTAATTAATAATAACCAATACTAGAGATAGAAAACCTTTATCATAATAATTATTACAATAGCTTAAAATGGTACGGGTAATACAGGTATTTTAATTATTAAAGTGCTTTAAAATTAACCAAAGATCGTTTCAAGTCAAACCAATTTATAATCATATTTTCAGGCTTGTTATGCCTACGGCCATTGTAAGACGTGACTAACCTAATGAAAGTCAAGAACAGCTTATTTTATGAGCCCTCACTGACAATAAGAGTCCCTTACTGACGAGCAGTAGTTTTTTCTTTTTTATTAAATACATAACTTAGATAACTTATGTTTTTAATTTTAAAAAAACCACTGCTCAATAAAATTTTACCTAATCCGTAAATGATAACGGATTATTAATTATGTCTATAGTAATATTATAAAGAGTAAAGATTTTTGTTTATGTTTGTTTGAATAGGTTCCGAAACTACTAAATTTTAAACATTTCTTTACCAATAAAAAGCTTAATTATTAGGCAGTAACATAGCCAACAATTTCTTTTAAAAAAAATTAGTTTCGATAGAAATTAAATGCAATATTTTAGCTCAAAGCTTTACACCTTTAAACGATTTTTTTATAGCCGTTCGTTTCCAAAACTATTGATGGTAGAACAATATAATGTACGGGTAATATACTACGGGTTTATATGTCTATATGATAGCTAAAAAAAAGTCTAGGGGTAATATATCTAACTAATATAGTTAATATCCGTGTGGTGACGGAGTAAGAGTACAATTCACCACCCCCTATTTTACCCGTGGTTGATCATAAGAGACGACTAAGGGATATAAAATGCATATAACATCTATGCAAGAAAAACTCGAAACAAAATCCTGTACCAACACATCTGACCAGCGCGATACATCAGGCTAATTTCCCTCCCATTACAGAGGAGACACGAGCCCAACAGTGGGACATATATGGGCTGTGATGATGATGATGATGATAATGGTGAATATAGTTAAGTCACAATAACAGGTTTCATACACACATACATACATATCATCACATTCATACACGCTCGCCGGTTTCGGAGACTCTTGACTCCACCTTCCTTCAGTACATGACCGATCTGGTCTAGGTAGGTTAGTCTCGGTCTCCCTCGGTACCTACATCCTTCCACTTTCGCATTGTATATTTTCTTAATCAGACGTTCGTTCGGCATTCTTTCCACATGTCCGAACCATCGGAGCATTCCCTTTCGCATCTATACACCGATACTCTCTTTCATATACTCTCTTTCAATGACAGGTTTCATGTTCTAAAATGTATTAAGATCGCCGTAGAAACAAAATATTATAACCGCAATACATATTAACTAATCCTCTTTCAATAATAATAGTGAGTATGCATAATCCTTACTAATTTTTTAACTGCCTGCCTATTCATTTGTGTAAATGTATGTTTCACGGCTAATCTGCTGAGCCGTTTGTGATGGTGATGATATGAATATGTGATGATGATGATATGAATAGTCTGAAATCTGGGAAAGCACAAAGGCTACTTATTTATCAACCAACCACACAGGTAAAGCTACGGGCAGAAACTATTTTATAAAACTAAATTAAGAAATGAATCGGACATAGTAATAATACAATCCAACATTCCACCGCTTACGGCTTTTGCCGTAAAATTCGTCTAAAAGGTAGAAATAAATTACAATTCAACTGGAGAAGGCTAATAAAACCCTATGCCAATAAGTTTCTAATAATATAGGTCAATTTCGCACTCATCGTGTTCCGAAATCAAAAAGCCAAAATCCGGTCCAGGTCAAAAATCCGGGTATGGCGCATTTAGCCCAGAAGAAAAGGATAGGAAATAATAAATTAAAAATTTTACTTGTGACTAGAGAACACTTTCATATTGAAAGAATTTTATATTAAAAGAAGTCAAAAGAAAAAATTAAAAAACAACCCCACTGAGTTTCTTATAGGATCTTCCCAGTGACCGTCATGTTCCAATCGGGGGGTAGTTTATTTTATTAATTTGCGTTAACATGTTAAAATTCACTATATATAAGAGAATAGTAGTAGTAAATAGTAGTAAGTGACTATATATAAGTCCTCCATGGAGGGCGGAGTGTATATATAAGGAACAACTTTGAGTCTGAATATAATAGTTCTCACTGCCATTCATAATCATTCAAATGCCATTCAAATATCATTATCATTCAGGAATTATTTAGCCACCATAACTTGCCTGTCAGCCTAAATATTTAAAAATATAAAACAACTTTTAAAATCATCTTTATTAATCTGTTCCTATCCTAATTACTTGGGGCCGACGCAATATGTGCTCTTCTACCATCGTAGATATTACCAAAATTTTGACAATAGTTTTATGACTATTCACCTGCCTGACGTCAACCATCCTTGGAAATGTAATTATTGATGAGACGGTTTCAGGTGGAGTATACCTAGGTCGATGTAAATAAAATTTACAAAAGACCCATCATCATTCATCATCATCATTCACTCTTATCCCAATTACTTGGGGTCGACACAATATGTACTCTTCTTTCATAGTATATATTGTGGAAGTTATTGGCAATAGTTTATGACCGGCCGCCTGTCAGGCGTCAACCCTCCTTGGGAATATAATTGTTGACCTAACGGCATCAGTGGAGTTGGCCTAGGTTGTTATCTCTTAGTCGTCTTTTACGACATCCACGAGCAAAGTAAGGGTTGGTAGTATTCGAAGCCGCTACCACCCATGAGCAATATAAAATTTGATAATATTTACAACCGCCACCAAGCTACAAAATAAAATCTTTTAATATACACGAATCAAATAGATATCTAAGGAACACGTAAGGAACACATAAAAGCTCTTTATATTCTTAATCAACCAAATGCCAGTTTATTTCAGTAGTCAAATTGCAATGTCGTTAAGAACCAACATAAAATATCACCATACAAACATAATCTGAATGTTGAGGAAAACGATTTCTGTAACATTTTATATTACGTTATAATCCACTTCCAAAACACGCACTTAATACAAATGTCTTTACCATAAAAATTCTTAAGTTCTAATAAATGTCATTTGCATTTGTAACTTTTTTATTATTTCAGGTTGTTTATTTACACCATTGCGTATTTTGGTAAGCAATACTATATGAATTAAAACTCCAGAGTGTAGAAGCGAATACTCTGACTGTTGTATCACAATATATATATATATATATATATATATATATATATATATATATACTACTTGTAATGATATGCTAGAAAAAAATCGATCAGGATGAAAAAAAAACATTTTTTATCACAATTATTTTTAAGTTTTTTTTACATTCCATCGTATTAGGACAGTGCCATGTAACGATAACTCGGTAAAAAATACGTAACTATATATATATATATATGCATATATATATATATATATATATATATATATATATATATATATATATATATATATATATATATATATATATATATATATATATATATATATATATATATATACATATATATATATATATATATATATACACTCATTTGCAAAAAAAACGGGCACCTAAGCAATGAACCATTTCAAATGTTAATATTTCTTTGTTTGATAATTATAGGTAGTTTTATCCACACAATTTGGTAAATTAATAAGAAAATAATCGTTTTCATCAGTATTTCATAAAATTTAGATACAATTTATGGGAAATAATGCTAAACCTCGCTAGTAGTGTATATTCGCTAGTAGTGCATATGCTCATGAAGTAAAAATAAAAAAGTTTTTTTGTTTGTTTTTCTTTAATAAAGTAAAAGCAGATAAATGTTTAGTATCGAGTGTGACCCCCTCTAGCTAAAATCACAGCTTGAATTCGTCTGGGCATGCTAGCGAGTATATCCCGGATACTTGCTTGCGGAATACGTTCCCACTCCGCAGTAATCACATTCTTCAGCTCTCTGATGGTCTGCGGAGCCGGGTGTACTGATCTCACACGCCGTTTCAGAACGTCCCAGACATGCTCTATGGGATTGAGGTCGGGACTTCGAGCTGGCCAATCCAAACGACGAATGCCGACCTCTTGCACATACGCATTAACATCGCGGGATCGGTGGGCGCAGCATTGTCGTCCATAAAAATCGAGTCTTCACCTAGAGCGGCCAATGCGGGTTGTGCATGAGAAATTAGAACTTCCGTTATGTATCGATGCCCAGTCAGTGAGCCGTTTTCAATGAAGACTAACTCTGTACGATCCATTGAATTTATTCCTGCCCAAAACATAACAGAGCCCCCACCATAAGGTGTGATTTCTTCGAAACATGCCTCTGCAAAGCGTTCTCCTTGTCTTCTTAGCACTCGCCGACGTCGATCTTCACCGAACAGAGATATCCTGGCTTCATCAGAGAACAAAACCCTATTCCAATCGTCTTGAGTCCATGATTCACAATTTCTAGCGAACCTAAGCCTGTGAACTCTGTGCTCACGGAGTAATTTGGGGCCGCGGGCCGGGCGGTGACTGCGTATATTGGCAGCGAGAAGCCTCCTCCTGACCGTCCATAGACTAATATGCACATTTCTTACTTCTTGGAGGTTGTTCTTAAGATCCACATACGAAGATTTGCGATTTCTCAATGCGCGACTCACAAGAAAACGATCATCCCGTGGTTGGGTACATGGTTTTCTTCCAGAACCAGGCCTTCTCTCGACGGAACCAGTCTCCTGATATCGCTGCCAGGTCCTTTGGACTGTCGAGCGACTAACATTTAGCCTCCTAGCCACGAAACATTGGCTGCAACCCTCTTCAAGCAGCGCGATAATTTTGGTAGCTTTTACCACTTTATCTACCATTTTTGATACAGCCAAACAGCATTAAATAAAGCTTTGACAGTCAAGGATATGAAATTAATCGATAAAAATTGAATAAAAGTTATGAAAGTCGATGTTAACTTCTGGAACTTCGCGCCAAAAATGTAGGATAAAAAGGGGTTTTCTGTAAAAATGAACATCAAATGAAAAATTGAATTTAGAACGTACTTTTTTAAATACCACAGCATTTTTAAAACCGGCCAGTAACGTGTACAAACGATTGAAACCTTTTTGGTATTGTATCTTTTTAAATATGAATGAAAATCAAAACCGCCCGTTTTTTTTGCAAATGAGTTTATATATATACATATGTGTGTGCTGCTGTGTGGTAGCAGCTACGAATACTACAAACTCTTACTTTGCTCGTGGACCCCAAGTAATTAGGATGAGAGTAGGAGAATGATGATGATATACGAAAATGTAAAAAGGAATATTAGTAATTTTAAAAGATACTGTGACATTCATTTTATACTATATTTTTATTAAAAAAAATAGTAAAGAAATAATAATAAGAATAAACAAACGCGCTAAGTTTTTAGCCGGATCTTCTAGGTACCGGTTGCGTTCCGATCCGGTGGTAGTTTATTCGATTGATTTAAGTAAAAAATGACAGTTTGTAAGCCCTCGTAGGGTTTATACATTAAAAATGAATTTGAAACATCTATCTAATATCTTTAAACAAGCAATTTTTGTGTATTTCTGTTTTACATATTTCTATATTTTCAAAATCTGCAACGACACCAGCGACTTCCATGAAATATTCAGAATGTTTCAAGTGTAATAAATGAATCTAACTTCTAGGTTCATAGGAGTTTCATTTATAGAAAATATTGTTTTGTCACTGTTAAACCGTCAAAGAAAAAAATATATTTTATCAATGGCTGAAAACTATTAAAATATATAAGGCAAATACAGACGCTGTCATTAAGAATAGACAAGTCAAATTGGGAATTCGAGTAGTTTAAGCCAAATGGCACCGGTTCCATCCCTGGTTTTCTCTTTTTTTACTATGTCTAATATTAGTATAGTCTCATGATATTGTTAATTATATTACAGGACGACGTATATGGTCAAACAAAATAATAATATAAAATAGATATAGAATTCATGAAAGCGAAACTCTTAGCGCAGCTAGTATCCTTTTAAACTTAATAATCTTTCTACGTGTGAGGAGAATCAGACTGGTATTTCATTTAAAGATTACTATGTTCAAACAAATAATATCTTCACCTTTATATTATTATGATTTAAATAAATTCATTTAAACTATTGTTATAATAATAGCAAGAAGTTAATACCAAGCCAACCCAGCAAGTTCAACATCAATTGAGAAGTCCTATTTGGTACAAAACTTTGTATATTAAAGCAGTTACGACTGACTTCATATTCTAATACCAGCGTATTATGTAAATATGCATGTAATATTTTTAGATACGACAGCTTTTCTTTATTTTAATATTAAGTTTAAATACATAACAAAATTATTAATTAGTTCAGAGAGAATAAAAATTAAAACGTGACAATAAACGACCACAATATGAAATGCTTCGCAAACAAATTTATTTGAGAGTGCGAGCCTGTGGCGAGTTAAAATAAATGTTGTATCATAATGATTTACTGAAAATTGTGGAGGTAATATATGAAGCATTATTATTATTCATATGATATACTTGCAAGCAATAAACCAATTTATACGAAATCTACTACATTAAGGTAGGCAGCGGCCTAGCTATACTTTTAGTATTGCAAAGGTCCATGGGCGGCAGTAACACTTACCATCAGGTGTGCTGCTTGTTCGTTTGCCACCATAAGCTATAAAAAAAAATAAGTTCAGTAATCGTTGTCTATTTTGCTGCCAATTTTTTTAGGAATTAATCCAAACAAAAACAATATAAAACTTAATTTATTTTGCTCTCCATAAACGAAAAACAAAAGCCACAATACAGTATCCGCATTCACTTTTGAATATTTTTTACCACGTTCAATACGAAATCAGGTCTAAGTCGCCTTGTACCTGCCCGCTGCCGCGCAGATAAAAGAAGCGTAAACGAGACCTCTGATACGAGCTTCAATATAGTATAATGTGTAAAAATAATTAATATATATTTAAGATGTGCTAGTGGCATATCCATCTTAATACAAGATCACCACTGAAACTATTTTATACTATAAACTGTTTTATGTAGGTGCAAAAAAGATATATACCTAGTACAACCTTTATTTTTTTTTTTTTTGCGGTGGGCTATGGACGTCGCACCCCGCCAAATCGGTCCGGGGCGACGGAAGAGGCGGCGCGCAACCCCATTGACCCACCCTGCAAGCACATCTTCTTCAACGTGCGAGCGGGCCACCGGTACCCGATCTTTGTCTTCGGTGGTACCTAGTACAACCTTAAAAGGCGTGTGTAAACTTGTGCCGTGACAACGAGTGTTATAACCAGGTCTAAAACGTTTCGTGCCGCAACAATAGAAATTACAGATATATAAGTAAGTCTAGAAATTGTTTTAATTATATTTAAAGAAAAAGAATTTGCAGGGGTATGGATATAGAAACTGGTACAAACATTTCAAAACTTAGAATTGGCTATCAGGTCATATTCACATATTTTCACTAACTTATTATTATATAACTTTATTATAAGGTTTATTTGTCTTCCGTATATCTGTAGACTGATGTAGTACGATATCACAATTTCAGTTGTAATTCACCACCACTTCCTTTCCTCGGCGTAAATAACGACTAAGGAACGTAAGCTAAGAATATCACTACAAAAGAAGAAAATGTCTTTTTTTTTTAAATATACATATGTATATAAAACCCTTTGTCAACTCGTTCGACCAGCGTGGTGAAGATGAATGTCTTTCCAAATATGTAGGACGTTTAATTTCAGTAGTTACACTCGTCGTGCTTATAAGCAGAAATTATAATATGTCACCGGTTACTGTGTTATACATCATAGCGTGCTGATCGATCATACTCTTAATTAAGTATAGAATATAACAGTAAGTGTGCTAAACTATCAAACTTAACTTTTAAATCTTCCAACCCACAAAGTGATCAACCTCCAACCATAGAGTTCTCATATGTCCGAAGCAAACGTATTACGTCATCTTTTAAACTATATACAGCAAAGCAATCTAGAATAATTTGCCTACGTCGTTGTTCCCATCTCATTAAAATGCAGATGTCTTAAAAGGCATTTACATTTGCGGGTACGAGTCGTGAGTTTAGTTTGAAAATTGATCCTTGTTGAAAACTGTCTCCTTAGTTCAGTGGTGTGTAGGCGTTTAATTGTCGATCTCGAGTTTAAATCCCGAGTTTGAATGAATAGATGACGAAATGATCTAAACACCAACCTCTTGCACTGAATCACCTGTGATCATTCCTACGTAAAACAATTCTTTGTACGATACATCATCATCATCACAGCCCATAAATGTTCCACTGTTAGGCTCGGGCCTCCTCCGTAATGGTATGGAAATTAACCTATTATATCGCGCTGGTCAGACGTGTTGGTATACGGTTACGTTTCGAGTTTTCCTTCTCTTGCATATATGTTATATGCGTTTTATATCCCTTAGTCGTCTCGTACGATTACTCACAGGTAAGATATGGAGTGGTGAATAGTATTCTTACTCCGTCACCACATGGAAAATTGTACGATACACAAATGATTATTTTGTTTCTGGGTGTAATTTCAATCCGTCAATAGCATATTTATGAAGTTCCCCGTGATATTACAGTTCTGTATTAGAAATAAAACCTAGAAAAAATCTAGTTAGATTAACGTAGTATAGTGCTTTATGCAAATCACGAATTTTGCTCGCGCCACTTAGAAGGAAAATGAAGTAGTTGAATGTACTGAAATATTTTGACTTATAAACCAACGCTCCTGAATGCGCACAGACTTTAGAATAGGTCCTCCGCACTTATGTACTTTTACATTAAATAATCTAATGTTAGAAAGCATCCGGATTTTCTCTACCCTTATGATTTAAGCATCTATCACCCGCGCATTATGTTCACCCCGACAACTTTTTTTTTGTTAGATAATATGTCGCATAAAAAAATAAAGTCCAGTCTCGATTTTACAAACATACAATTAACGAATACAGTTCACACTCAAACTTAGGACCATTTATTATGGATCACTTGAAGAACTGTCCTACGTAAGATCGGAATCACAATGCTTGGCATGAAAAATGGATACTGGGACCACTGTGCTATCTGTGCAATCAATAAAATAAAAGTTGCGTGAAGGGATATTCACTTCCTAATCAGATGGGTCACCCAATGATAACCCAAAAATCTATTCAATATTTCGTCTAAAATAAATCGGGGAACAAACGCGTCTATTGATGCTCTTTTTACTAACATCCCACTGAATCCTTTTCGTTAATAGTGCTCACAACAAATGACTGCCTTATGCACATGCCGTTGTAGTGATGACTTCTTGGTTTTACGTGAGTATTACGCATATAAAATAAAACTATTTTTGCGAATTTTATTGCGTTTGTATTTGATTTTTACTATCCTGACATTTGGAATACTTTTCAGCGTTTTGGTCACGGTAGAAGCTCAGTTTACCCGTGATCAAAATTCGTAACCATAACTTTATTTCTCTTGAAGTAATGTTATCTTATTTTATCCTTAGTCATTATCTATATATATGTATATATATATAAAAGAGCTTGTCCTGATTGACTGATTCATCATCGCACAGCCTAAACCGCTGGAGGTAATTACATGAAATTTTGACAGTTGCTGCCTTTTATAATGTAGGCGCCCACTAAGAAGGGATTTTTGGAAATTTCTCCTCTAAGGGTGACAAATAGGGGTTGTAAGTTTGTATCTAACTTCGTCAGGTTTAAAGATAGATTCGTGAAACTTTGTATTCGTCTATTTAATATTAAATAAATAAAAACGTAATTCAACATTTTTGAAAATTTTTCCTAAAAGGGTGAAAAGTAAGGGGTTGAAAGTTTGTATGAAACTTCGTCAGTTTTGAAGTTAGATCCCTGAATTTTTTTATTAGCTATATAATGTTAAATAAAAATTCACCTATTTCGGCATTTTGGGAAATTCTCCCCTAAGGGCGTGGAACAGGGGTTGCAAATTTTTTATGAAACTTTGTTATTTTTGAAGTTACAGTCATTAAAATTTGTATTTGCTTATTTAATATTAAATAAACAAAGATCTATTTCAGCATTTTTGGAAATTTCACCTCTAAGGGTAAAAAATAGGAGATGCAAGTTTGTATGAAACTTCGTCAGTTTTGAAGTTAGATCCCTGAAAATTAGTTTTTAGATATTTAATATTAAATAAATAAACACGTATTTCAGCTTTTTTTGAAAATTATCCCCTAAGGGTGAAAAATAAGGGGTTGCAAGTTTGTATGAAACTTCGTCACTTTTGGAGTTAAAACCTTGAAAATTTGTTATTAGCTATAAAATGTTAATCAAAAATTTACCTGTTTCAGCATTTTTGGAAATTCTTCCCTGAGGGAGTGGGATAGGAGCTGCAAGTTTTTTCATGAAACATTGTCATTTTTGAAGTTAGAACCGTTAAAATTTGTATTTGCCTATTTAAAATTAAATAAACAAACATCTATTTGAGCATTTTTGGAAATTTCACCCCTAAGGGTAAAAAATAGGAGATGCAATTTTGTATGAAACTTCGTCAGTTTTGAAGTTAGATCCCTGAAAATTAGTTTTTAGATATTTAATATTAAATAAATAAACACGTATTCCAGCTTTTTTGAAATTCTCCCCTAAGGATGTAAAAATGGGGTTGCAACTTTTTTATGAAACTTTGTGAGTTTTGACGTTAGATTCGCGAAAATTTGTATTTGCCTATTTAATCTTAATATATATAAATTACGCGTCACGTTGTTTGTCCGCGATGGACTCCTAAAGTACTTAAACGATTTTACTCAAATTTGCACAGCATGTGTAGTTTGATACAACTTAAAAGATAGGATAGCTTCCATCTCAATTTATAGTCGCAATATTATTTTATTGCAAATTATTTGTTTATTATTTGACAGTCACAATTATCTGTTATCTCCAAACGATTCTAACAGATGGCGGTATCTGTTGACTGGATTAAGTATTTAATAGATGGTGCTATGTTAAACGTACAAACGTTACACATCAGCTACAATTTAGCATAACCACCACGTGTTACTGAGGTTATCTTAGCCACAGCAATGCGTGGCCGACTCTGCTAGTTTTACTATATTTGTTATGAAAGTAAAGATGACTTTATATAAAGTCGATAATATTCTCTCGATCTCGAAACAAAAAACTATACAAGCACGCTTGACTAGCGTGGCATAGTAAGTCAATTTACCTTTCATTATGGAGTAAGCTCGAGCCCAATAGTAGGACGATGCAAGATGATGATGATGATGATGATGAAAAAACATAATTATACATACATACATATCATCACGCCATATCCCTTGCAGGGTAGGCAAAGAGAACAGAGTGCCAGAGAACTCTATCTCTGCATACTTCACTCGCTTCCTCAACATTCATAATTCACTTCATACACGCTCGCCGGTTTCGGAGACTCTTGACTCCACCTTCCTTCAGTACATGACCGATCTGGTCTAGTTAGGTTAGTCTCGGTCTTCCTCGGTACCTACATCCTTCCACTTTCGCATTGTATATCTTCTTAACCAGACGTTCGCTCGGCATTCTTTCCACATGTCCGAACCATCGGAGCATTCCCTTTCGCATCTTTACACAGATACTCTCTTTCATACCTACTCGCTCTCTTACGTCGTCGTTACGAATGCGGTCGGTCAGCCTAACTCCACAGATTTTCCACAGAGATCGCATTTCGACCGCATTAATTTTACTTTCATACTCTTTTCTGCATACCCAACTCTCGCTTCCATACAGTAATGTTGGGGCAAGCACTGCGTTATGTATTGTTACACGTGCCTTCTGGCTGAGGTGGTGGCTGCCGAGAAGTTGCCCCAACGCTCCGTTCACTCTATTGCCCGCATTCACTCTTCGCTCTATATCAGTGGTGTACCTTCCATCTCGGCTAAATCCACATCCAAGATATACAAATTCATCCACTTGCTCTAGTACATCATTACCTATTGTTACTCTTACATCTGTTCTGGCTTCATCTCTTTCAAAGATTTTGGTTTTGCTCACATTCAACATAATTATAATAGCAATTATAAAATATATATTAAATATTCAAAGAAGTGCCAAACTGTTAACAGTCTACAGGGGTCTGTGGTATCTGACACAGGCCGGTCTATTCGGGGCAGTACCTCTCGCAGAAAATCGTCTTCTTAGCAGTGGCAATATGCTATTGCGCCTCATTGCGCGGGCGAGAGAGCCAGAAACCCATCTTGAGTGTATTTTGGTTGATAAGCAGCGACCTAGTTGTACCCCTGTACTGCAAAGGGCCATGGGTGGCAGTAACACTGACCATCAGGTGTGCTACTTGCTCGATTGCCATCATAAGCAATAAAAAAGAAACAAAAATCGTAAAATACTAATAAATGTAGAGCAGGGCTTTTTTGTTCGGTTATACTGCGAAAATTTCTGATCCGATCAGATGTTTCTGAGATGATTTTGGTATATGATAAGATGCAGTGTGTTTCTGAGAAGATTTTGGTATATGATATGTTGGTAAATACTTAACCGAAAAGGAGGGAAGCGGGTGGGGGCCAGCTATCTAGTACAACTTTTATTTGACCAAATCAAATGTTGCCATACATATGCTCATATTATGTAGAAAATCAGTAAAATTAGCTAAATATTTGATGGCGAGCCATGAAGAAAACACAAGATGTTTTAATCCGAGTATCAAATAAGTTCCGCTAAGAAATTCTTAATAACTAAGAAGTCACTATCTGTGCTCAATGAAATTAATGTTGATGGTGTCTTTTTAAATAGTATTTAAAGTTACATGATACATGTACCCAAATGCTGAACTGTCTACCTTTTTAGATACTAAAGATTAATACTGTAAATATACCATAGGCAAAAAACTAATTTGTTTATATGCAACGCTAAACGTGTAACTATG
Source organism: Lymantria monacha (assembly GCA_905163515.2). Taxonomy (NCBI): domain Eukaryota; kingdom Metazoa; phylum Arthropoda; class Insecta; order Lepidoptera; family Erebidae; genus Lymantria; species Lymantria monacha. The sequence continues at coordinate 11,101,030 of LR991098.1, read as the reverse complement.
TATATATACTTAATGCGTAAATAATAATACAATTTACGTTTTTTATTACATAAATAAATTCAACGTTCAAAACAATCTTGTTGTGTAGTAAAAAAGGATATAAATCATTTTAATATATAAAGTATCTACTAAAATTCAAAAGATTGCCAGCAATCACTCATAATATAAGTACATAACGCTGAATTATCTTAACTATTATATCTATGTATACATACACAAATAACAAAATTATAATTCCTATTTGTAATGTCAAAACAACAGTTTTTAGTCTATGGCCAACAAAAAAAATGTTGTGTCTGAGAAATAGACAAAAACGTCTGTTTTGTCAATTAATCATTTAAACAGCTTTACTGATTTCGACGGCATTTTGATTGGCAGCTAATTAATGTTTTATGTAATAACTATTTAAAAATTAGATTCATAGGGTACCGCGCAAAAATAAAAAGAAATGAATTTATATTTTGAATTTATGCTGTAGCACGCCGGTCAGACGTATTGGTATAGGGTTTTGTTTCCAGTTTTCCTCCTTTTGCATAGATGTTATATACGTTTTTTATCCCTTACTCGTCTCTTACAATCACCCACGGGTTAGATAGGGTAGTGAATTGTATTCTTACTCCGTCACCACAAAAAAATATATAAATTCCTACAACAGTTTAAGAATGAAATATAATACGAATGAAGCCACAGAAAAGGTGCTAGTTATTGCAATGTAATAAATAAGTTTTTATATTCATTCAATCCAGTTCAAAGATCACCACTTCAAAAAGCACCTATAAAATCACTTGACTTCGGAAGTCTCATCCACACTTAGATAATATATATATACAAAAATGAGACAAAAGAGTTTTTATTATTGTGGTAGAGATGCTTGATCTTTGACCGAGTAATATTGTAGTTACTTTGCCCCGTCCTTGCGGCCGCACAAGCCATTGTTTTGTAGCACCGACATTTTTTTCTGTGATATTATGTATAACTACAATAAGTTTTTCTTTATTTTTTTTTTGCGAATGAGAAGCTTAGTGTTATAAATTGGTGTTCTTATAGGTTCAAAACCGTTTTTATTGGTCTATTAAATTATAATGGCCGGAACCGTTTAGCTGTAATCTGGTGGCTTAAAAGCTATTTAAGTGGCGCAATTATATTGTACATACACATCTCTGTGTATCGTTAACATTTTACATAAAATAAAAAATAATTGCTACTGCACAAAACAAATAAAATAATATAAAAGAACACAGAAACGCGATAATAGATTTTTAAATTTATAGAATATTTATTTTTCGTGAGCTTGCCGTGCAGAGCAGAGCTTTCCGTGTGGTGACGGAGTTAGAACAATTCACCACCCCGTATCTTAGCCATGGCTGATCCTACGAGACGACTAAGAGAACTAAACGCATATAACATCTATGCGAGAGAAGGAAAACTCGAAACAAACCCTATACCAACACGTCTGACCAGTGTGTATATATATATAGTATATATATATATATATATATATATATCCATATTGTAGGTCAATTTCCCTTCGTTTATGGAGGAGACTCGAGCATATATTGTACAAAACCAAATAAAATAAATTAAAATATAAAAAGAACACTATAAATCAACAACGGGAGCAGTCGACAAATCCCTGTACACGCAATTTCATACTTAAAAATACGAATATTTTTTACCCTAAATTCGATTTATATAAAAAAGAACAGGCATGGAACACTCGAAATAAAATCCTATACCAACCCGTCCCTAATGTTTTATAATAGGGCAATTTCAACCTCCTTTTTCGGAGGAAATTCGAAACCCAGTAGTGAAACTATCGGTGTCTACAGTATTAAAACAACACTATTTACAACACTATTTCTTTCACTTTTTTACAACACTATTACTTTCAACTACAATTGAAAGTACGTAATTGGAATAAAAGTAAAAAATAATTTAAAAATATGAGTATATATATATAATTTCCAACACTAGATCAATAGCTATTTAGGAATGTAAAAATAGTTATAATAGGTACAAAATGTACTATGTGGTGACATATTCAGAATACAAGAGTTGGTCCCTTGCTTTCTCTTTAGAAGAGTAAAAGTCCGACGAACTGGCCACTATAAAATTGGGTGGCAGTACTATTATAGGAAATGTTTGTTTCGAATTTTAAATAATAATTGATATATGTATAAATTTATTATTTTAATTATTTCATTATTTTATAATTAAATTATCTATGATTTAATTCAGATTTACGATAAAAAAATATTATTTGCGATACTTTTTTTTTATTGCTAATGGTGGCAAACGAGCAAGCAGCACACCTGATGGTAAGTGTCACTGCCACCCATGCACCTTTGTAATACCAAGGGTATAACTAGGCCGCTGCCTACCAATATAAACCCAAACCCAGCCAATTAGGCTTCCGGCTCTCTCGCTCACCGAACGAAGCGCAATAGCACATTGCTATTACTCATACGTTGATCTTCTACAAGAGTGTGGTACTACCCTGGACGGACCGCCCCGCGGCTGCAAATAGAGAACTGTCTACAGCGTGGTCCTACCACTATTAAAATTATCAACTACTATTTGTTGAAATTTGAATAAGTCTCCTCTAAAATGTCATTTTTCAAGATAACACATTATTGAAGCAAAGAGGCGATATATTGTATACACTATGTATTATATACAAACTCCCGTCTACCAAGCGTGTCGCTCGTAGCATTACCACCCTTTAAAGTGAAAACTGGATATCCTTGGGCTGTGATGGAATGAAATTATTAAGTACACTATAGACTAAAGAATAATAATATAAGCGGAAGGTATTCCGAAGTGTACTTAACCATATTTCGTTATGTAAAACTTGCCTAAATAGTCTCAAGTGATAAGAATGACAACTTACAGATTCCAATATAACTGAGAATTTTTTGAATAGCCTAATAGTTATTTACATATACCATAAATCAAGCAAAGGACTACACAGATCGCTGAATGGTCTAAATATCAACCTCTCATAACGAGTATCATGGATCTTATCCTCTCTACGTAGAACAATTCTTTATACAATCCACAAATCATTATTCAAATCTGGTTAATTGCCCGTTTATTGTAAGTCCCTCACGACTTATAGATTTACATCTTACTTTACAGCTTTTAAAGAAGAAGAATCTATGAATTGCTTCTTTATTACGGCAGTGGAATGCCAAAGTTATTAGGTAATTGAATTTGGTATTTATTCTTACGTATTTTGAGATGACTACGTGTAGCGGAGATGCGAATGTTGACATGGTTGTGTGGTGTAACAAGAATGGACAAAATAAGAAATGAATACAGGAAGTTTGAAAGTTGCCCAAAGTGACGGCAAAGTTAAGGAGTAAACAGCTGACATGGTATGGCTATGTGATGAGACGTGGTGAAAGTTATGTCATGAGAAAAGTTTTAAGTATGAATTTTGAAGTCTTTAGGGATAAAGGAAGTCCGAAGAAAAGATGGATGGACTGCGTGAGGCATGACATGGATGGACAGGGAGTAACTTCAGAGATGTCGTCTGATACGACGTGATGACATATGGAAGAACATAATATATTGCGTCGACCCCAAGTAATTGGGATAAGAGTAAGATGATGATGATTTATTTTCTATTACTTTTTTCAAGACAACATGTACCAATAATCACTTTATTGGGTGGAATTTTATAAATATATAATTAACGGACAAAAATAACAGCCAGACTCAGTATAACAATTTATAAATCGCACAATATATTATCCTGCGTGGTGTCGTACATATGACACTGGCACCGTGCCAGTGTCACGGTAGGTCAGTATCTTACCCACTACGGTTTTGGTTGAGTTTAACATAGGTCCATTTTTTCGACCTTGGAAACATTATTATTAATGGCTTCACCTACGCCATTTCACTATCACTCTTCAAGAAATAAAGTCTTAGTAAAATAAAATAATTATTGCAATACTCGTTTTAGTTATAGGAATATTTCGATATAATATTATATTTTCTATCCATTTAAGTTAATAAATAACTCAAGACGATGATTTTCCTAAGCTATATTTAATAAAATCATTCGTGTATCCTAGTAGTCAATATTCTTTCATAAATTATAACTTGAAGCATCATACGCATTTTAGAATGTATAGAATTCTACGCTTGGATATAAGTCTCCATCACGATGAGATATATATATATATATAATATATATATATATGTATGTATATATATATGTATGTATATATATAGTGTGTCTTCTGTGTTTATAATCCGCCTATATGTATGTATACATATGACAATATACAATGACCAACACTTCTTCGTACCCAGAGTGATAGTAGAAGATTACTACGTGAAAGCAACCAGATAACATCACCATCAATAGGATGATCATGATGATCATCATCATTTATACACCGAGAACATATTTCGTTAGTCAAACGAATGAAATATTAAACACTGTTTCGAACATTATTGAATAATAATTGTAATTTGTCTACGTTAACTATACGTCTTACGAAGAAAACAATCTGCTTATTTGCCTAAAAAAAATATTGCACTGCTAGCCGGAGAAAAATCTGTATAGTGGCATATTGGAATATTTATCTTAAAATCAAAAACTTTTTATTTTCAGACCTTTGTATTGAATAATTCTTAAAATTATAAATAAATAAACAAACATTGATCTAAAATCTTTAAAATCTTCATCACAGAGACAATCACTATAAGTGACACAAATGTAGAGCCAGGAAGAGAGAGATTGCTAAATGAAATGGCTCTTATAAAATGGCAAACGTTTGTATTTATAACGCGTGTTCAGTTCTCATACGAAACAAATAACTGTACGATTTATAAATAGCTGAGTATATATTGTGCCCCTTATGTAAGTTTGTAAAAGCCATCATCATTTATCATTTACATCACGGCAATGTCTTTAAAATCAATTACAAATATTATATAGAATGTCACATTATTAAAAACAGCTTAATATGCGTTTCGTCTAAAGAAACAATTTGAAAAATTATTCATTTATTATCATTTTAGCTCATATAGGTATGTTTCATTGTTGGGCTAGAGCCCCTCCATAATGGGAGGGAAATTTACCTACAATACCATGCGTGACGTAGCTAAGCGTGTTGGTATAGGGTTTTGTTTCAGGGTTTTCTTTTCTTTCATAGATGTTATATGCGTTATAAATCTCTTAGTCGACTCTTACGATCACCTACAAGTAAGACGGATATGGTGAATTGTATTCTTACGCCGTCAACACAGAAATATAAATATTCAATTTTCGACTCCTTAGAATAAGTACATTTTTCTGAATGCAGGACTACATTCGGACATACATGCACACGCATAAAATATTTTTTACATACAAATAAATGTCATATAGACAGGTAATTAATAATGTTCATTGGTTTTTATAGATATTCAATTTATAATAACTAGAAAATATAAGTTTTTTTTTAATTGAAATAATAATAAATGTTGTCCCCGTATGATAAACGTTGAAAAATAGTTAATTGATAAAAAACATCCACATGAGATGAATCAATAGTTAGATATTAAACATTACATACATAAAAACCTACCACCTAGATTTGTATCGAAATTATACATATTTATATACAAAAGGCTTTACATAATACTTATATATAGATACTTATACCTACATAATCTTTGCCTGAACATCCTGAGAAGTACGTATTTAGTGCAGTGCAAATTACTGCAATTGACTATATACAAATTAATTGTTAGTTTCTTTCGTTTATAAAACAGAAAATATGTAAACGCGACACTAATGTAAATTGAATTGAATTAATATTTCAATCGTAACTAAATGTAGGTTTTCCATTTTTATTGAGAACAAAGTATAAACATAGCACACACACAATAAATTACATCAATTCATTTCTCCCTAAGACATATTCGATCTTTTCTTTAACTAATATTGATTTCAAAGAGATATGTTTCGTAAATCAGCAGGCATTGAACATTTATCCCGGCGAAAAATTCCTTACGATTGAATGGATGTCAATATGACGACCTTCTCAATTAGCCGCCAATTTATAAGAATATCATCTCGTTTGCTTATAATTCATTCAGCTGTCGAATGAGATATTAATTTAAATAAAATTATTCTATTATTTGTAAGGTTGTGAATCATTCTATTATTTCAAAAGATTCACATATTCATAGTTCAGTATCTATGATATATACGAAGACAATTTTCCAAGTAGTTGAGAATATTATTTGTGAAGATCGTTTAAGAAATAACTTAACGTCCTGAGGTTTACCACAATATAATATGAGAATAAGATATTTCAGAGATATTAACAAGAACGCGCGATGCCGGCGTTAACGGTCAGTTCGAATCGGCAATACCTGACCCGCAAATCCTCACCGATTCCCGTTACATAACGCAACTGCATTCCGCAAATTCTCTCACCGAACAACGGTACTTACTGCATCGATTATGTCACCTCTCAGCTGACGATAATTCCACAACGTGCGATTTGCGGGATCCGCGAGTGGTATCAACTCGTGTTCACTCCGCGCACGAACGAAGAGCGCGGCCGTGTGATAAAGCGCGTGGGTTCGAATCGCGGGGTCGATGCTAGGGAGGAAGGGGCACGGAGGCTGCGGACTCACCGTGCGGATGGTTACATAAGTCGCTTGGCGGGAGCGAGTACACGTACAGCCCCTCCGGGGCTCGAGTCGCGACTGGCGGCGGTCGCTCAGGCGCCGCCCCGCGCTCATTGAGCCACGCGGGGCGCCGTCGTGCCACCCAGACGCGATAAAACAGCCTTCACGTGTACCACTCACGCTTTAAAAGCGCGTGGTTAATAAACCTCACATATACTTAAACTTACAGATTATCCCGCACAGATTACATGCAATTATTCACCGAGTACTTACGGGATTGACATTTCTGACTTCAGACGCACAGTTAGCTATATATAAAACCTTTATAACTAGATATACGCTACTCTATATTATGGTTCTACAATTGTCTTAATAAATAATTCAGGTGCTTCGGAATAATATCGGAGCTCGATAATTCTATATTTGTAGCGTTGTATTGTATTATTTGACGTGCTTGTAGTGTTATCAAGTGTTAACAAGATGCACTATGCAATTTGTATTCATTACACATTGGTATCATGTGTATCAATATGTTATTTGCATTGATGAAGCACTCGATAATGTATACAAAGCTTATATAGCAAAGTGATTTAAATAACTACCTTACATGCTGATTATAGTTTTATTCACAAAAAATTGTTTTGAACATTGAAAGTGTGGTTTTCTAAATATAATTTCCTTCCTTATAAAACTAGTAAACCGCTACCGTAGCTGGAGCGTAGCACGCTCGTACCTGACTATAGATTTATAGTTGTCGAAAATCTCTTAAGTCCTATTAGATTTTATACTACGGTGGGTTAATTTTTATCTTTCGGTTTTTTTTTATCTCCAGCTGCGTTGTAGCGGCTGCGAATACTACCAACCCTTACTTTGCTCAGGGATGTCGTAAAAGAAAACTAAGAACCTTATAATGACCTGGGCCAACTCCATCATCAACACTTACATTCTCAAGGAGGATTGACGTCTGGCAGGCGGCCGGTCATAAAACTATTGCCAATAACTTTTACAATGTGTACTATAAAAGAAGAGTACACATTGTATCGACCCCAAGTAATTGGGATAAGAGTAGGAAAATGATGATGATGGCTTAATTTTTATCTCATTATTCGTTTATCTATAATTTCATATTTCACTTTTTAATTAAGTCTAGTTTTCGGACTTCAGATGGATTCTATTGCGTTTGTATTTTATTTTTAATTTCCAGATGTTTCGAACAGTTTATAACGTTCGTGGTCACGGGACGACTGCTGTGATGATCCGTGACGTGTAATACTCGCGTAAACATTAGAAATCATTATTTCATATTCCAGTTAAAATGTTATGGAAGGTAAAAGACTAAATATTCTAAAATATATAAGACTAAGATAGACTTAAATTCGTATTTTATCTTTAATAGCTTCTTTAAAGATGTATAAATATCTCTGTGTAGAGATAAAGTAAGAATATAATGCACCACCCCATATTCTACCCATGGATGTGTAAAATAAGATTAAGGGACGTAATCTTTATATATATAATTCTTCCGTACGTGTGTTGACAGTGAACTCCTCCTAAACGGCTGGACGGATTTTCTTTAAAAATTTTTGTGTGTGTTCGAGTAGATTCGAGAATGGTTTAGATTCGTAATTGGACCCGGTAGGTAGCGCCGTTGTCGGTATGTCAAACGGCTGCACTGATTGGGGTGAAATTTTCTATGTATATTCCAATGGGTCCCTAAATGATTTCAAAACGCAATTGGACCTGGTAAGTGGCGCTGCTGTCGGCATATCGCTTAAAGTTTTTCCGGGCAGGACAACGTCTGCTGGGACAACTAGTATACATATAATATCTATACAAGAGAAGGAATACTCGACATAAAACCCTATACCAACCCTTAATCAGTGTACTCATTTTCTTTCCTATTGTAGAGAACGCTCGAGCCCAACGGCAGGATATGGCTTGTATGAGCTGAGGTGACGATGATATAAGGAAATCAGTTAAAAGCGATGCAATCTCGAATCAAAACTTTTCTTTTAATTAGTAATTGTTTGATACTTTTTATAGCCTTTAGTGATAGACAAGCATGCAACTTAGCTGATGGTATATGGTAACTAGTACCTACTCTGCTTGGAGCGAGAATCATGTCTTCCCTTTAAGCTGGAAACCAGTGGCATAATTATACCGTTCGTGGCTCGTAGCAAATTCATCGGACAACCCCCTAAAAAAATAAAGAAGTTACATACATATATACATATCATCACGCCATATCCCTTGCAGGGTAGGCAGAGAGAACAGAGTGCCAGAGAACTCTATCTCTGCATACTTCACTCGCTTCCTCAACATTCATAATTCTCTTCATACACGCTCGCTGGTTTCGGAGACTCTTGACTCCACCTTCCTTCAGTACATGACCGATCTGGTCTAGGTAGGTTAGTCTCGGTCTCCCTCGGTACCTACATCCTTCCACTTTCGCATTGTATATCTTCTTAACCAGGCGTTCGTTCGGCATTCTTTCCACATGTCCGAACCATCGGAGCATTCCCTTTCGCATCTTTACACCAATACTCTCTTTCATACCTACTCGCTCTCTTACGTCGTCGTTACGAATGCGGTCGGTCAGCCTAACTCCACAGATTTTCCGAAGAGATCGCATTTCGACCGCATTAATTTTACTTTCATACTCTTTTCTGCATACCCAACTCTCGCTTCCATACAGTAATGTTGGGACAAGCACTGATAAAGAAGTTGAACCAACAATAGCAGTATTTTTCATTATATAATACCTATTTGTACACTTTTTACATTTTTTGCTTCTGTATGCAACTCAGTAGGTAATTTAAATAAATTAAAGACAAAACTATTTTTTTTCTAAATGTGTAATAAAACTCCCAACGAGACGCATTAAATTTGTAATAGCTGTTATTATTCCCTGTTTCTCTTAACTTTCCCCTTTTTGTGCCATGTCAACATTTCTAAGCTTTCGTATCACGCGTATCTCATACATTGAATAATCAGTCCGGCCACAAATGCCATTCACGCCTATTAAAAATTATTTGATTATAATTCTACCTATATCATCATCATTCTCCTACTCTTATCCCAATTCCTTGAAGTCGATACAATATGTACGCTTCTTTCATAGTAGGTACATAATGTAAAAGTTATTGGTAATAGTTTTATGACCAGCCGCCTGCCAGACGTCAACTCTCCTTGGGAATGTAATTGTTGACCAAACGGCATCAGATGGAGTGGGCCTAGGTCGTTACAAGGCTCTTAGTCGTCTTTTACGACATCCACAAGCAGAGTAAGGGTAGGTAGTGTTTGTAGCCGCTACCACACAGCATAATTCTACCTATATATTCAACAAAGTCTTGCTTGTAATAATTCAATACCTTTTTTTTTAAACAAAATACAAGTTTCCGATTAATAGATTCTTAAGTAGTTCATGAACAATTAAAGTTGTTTTTGTGCCTTGTTATTTAACGTGTCGTGTTATTTAATGCACAGTAGTCTTTATTTAAAAAAAAAAAGAAGAGGAAAAAAAAATTACTACTGAGAGTATGAGTCATATAAATATTTTGGCTCGTTAACCGGTCACGTAAAATTTGACTGTTTGCACGCGCTAAAACAAGTCAAACTGGAAATACAAGATGGAAGTAAATTTTGCAGGCTTGAACTACCAACGCTATTTATAGCACGAAACAATTACCTAGAGGTAAATTTTCGTCAATCGGATTTTATTAAAATAATTGTTAAAGAAAAATGATTATCACACATGTTATTCGAACCCATGCCTATTGGCAATCCGTTCCCACTTTAAATTTCCAATTTATGGCAATCATTTTTCTCTCATAAACAGCTTTTTATACCTAGCATGATAAATCCTAAATCTCAGCAATTAGATTTTTTTTTTTTTTTATCAAAGACACCACCCTGCACTAAGGAAATAAACCTTGTATTGCGGAGGACTTTACAAACATGCAATTAACGCAGACAAATTACACCCAGACTCAGAACAACACTTTGTGGATCACACAAAGTAATGTCCTACGTGGGAATCGAACCCACGGCACTGGCACGGAAGGTCCGGTATCTTAACCAATACGCCATCTGTGCAGTCAATGTTTGAATTTTATTTCGATTTCGTAAGTCCAACTTTTTTCAAGCGGGATTCTTCTCGATTCGAAGGAGCAATTACGCTCATTCGAATTTAAATATTTACATCGATTTCGTGATTTATTCGTATGACAAGTACTACCGCCCTGTATAATCTACTTATGAATTCAAAAAAGTGTGAGCACACAGGAGATTAGTAACGTGATTTTTTGCATACCTCTTTCAGCATACCTGATGGTAAGTGTTACTATCGCCCATAGACCTGTGCAATACCAGGAGTACAGGTAGGCCGCTGCTTACCAATAAAAACCCTAAACCCACCCAAAAGTTGGGCTGCCGGATTTCTCGCTCGCTGAACAAAGCACAACAGCACAATTGCCACTGCTCTGACTCTTGGCTCCGGACGGACCATATTATAGACAGAGAACTGTCAACAGGATGGTCCAACAAACTATTAAAAGAATTATCTTCTTATTATTCTTTTTCGATTTTATTTCCGATCGCATTCGTAACGACGACGTAAGAGAGCGAGTAGGCATGAAAGAGAGTATTGTTGTAAAGATGCGAAAGGGAATGCTTCGATGGTTCGGACATGTGGAAAGAATGCCGAACGAACGTCTGGTTAAGAAGATATACAATGCGAAAGTGAAAGGATGTAGGTACCGGGGGAGACCGAGACTATCCTACCTAGACCAGATCGGTCATGTACTGAAGGAAGGTGGAGTCAAGAGTCTCCGAAACCGGCGAGCGTGTATGAAGAGATTTATGAATGTTGAGGAAGCGAGTGAAGTATGCAAGGATAGAGTTCTCTGGCACTCTGTTCTCTCTGCCTACCCTGCAAGGGACATGGCGTGATGGTATGTATGTATGTATGTATTATTATTTTTAAACCATATACGTCTCATTTGAATGAAAACTACTTTTACGAATTTTAACACGTTTGTATATGATTTTCAATTGGCCCGACGTATCGAACACCTTTGACAAATCCGTAAAAGTAGTTTTATTTCAAATGTGTAATATACTCACGTAAACATTAAAAACACGTTTCGTCACACGCCATCTTGCTAGTTGGTGTCGTAAGAGATGGACTTATATACATATGACATCTGTGTAAGAAAAGAGTTTATTAGTGGTAGGACCACGCTATTGACAGTTTTCTGTCTTCAACCACGGGTCGATCCGTACGGGATAGTACCACACTCTCGCAGAAGATCGGCATCTGAGCAATGGCAATGTGTTGTTGTGCTTCATCTGGTGAGCGAGAGAGTCAGAAGTCCAACTGGGTGAGTTTGGGGTTTGAATTGGTAGGAAGCGACCTTACTATATCCCTGTTATTGCAAAGGTCCATGGGCGACAGTAACATTTAACATCAGGTGTGCTGCTTGTTCGTTAGCCACCAAAAGCAATATAAAAAAAAAAAAAAAAACAGCAAGACTCGAAATAAAATCCCACGTCTGATCGTCTGATCAGCGTGACATAGTAGGTCAATTTTCCTATCAATGGAGATGGTTCGGGTCCAGCGGTGGGACGTATGATTCCATTGCGGGTTGGTGACCGCAGATGATTGTATAACTTCCAGTGATCCACTCGCACGGCGTCGAGACGTATATGTAGAGCGGGTCTACTGGGTCGTGCGCCGCTTCTCTGTCGCCCTGGACGGATTAACGGGGCGAGATGTAACATAGCCCGCCGCCAAAAAAAAAAAGATGATTTTCTAACTGTCCTAGGAAAGCCTTGATGCCCATTGTTTTTTTTAGACAACTCCCTGCACTAACAAAATAATTATTATATTACTGGTTTTACAAATAGTAATTTAACTAACCCAAATTATATCCAGACTCCGAATAACAATTTACCAATCGCACAAACTATTGTCCTGTATAAGTCGGTATCTTAAACACAAACACACACATCTGTACAGTCGCTTGTGATCCTCAACCCGGTTTTACAAGTTTCACAGGATAAGAAGGAGTATTTATATATTATATTCTTTCTGTCGCTGGGGACGGATTTAACGAGGTACCACAGCCCGCCGCCAAGAAAAAAGATAAAGGTATTGATGAAATGAAGGTTATTAATATACTAGGCTGTTATATGTCAATATATCTAACATTTTATTTTCAAGTTTAAAGTAAAATAAGCTATGTTATATGCTTCATATTAGGAGATACGCAGAAGAAAAATAGATTATTATATTACATTGTTACTTCGTTTAATGATGTCTAATAACCTTTGAATTAAGATACTGTAAGTGGCATTTGCTACAATATACATAAAAATATATACATATAATATATACCCGTGTGGCGACGGGATAGAATACATGTGTCGCCACCCCTTGCTTGCCCGTGGGAGTCGTAAAAATCGGCTGAGGGTTCACCAGGAGAGTGGGCAGCAGCTCTCTCCTGGGATACGTATAACACACACTGCGATCGCCAACCCGCCTGCCAAGCGTGGCGATTATGGCTTTAAAACTCTTAATGAGTAACACAATTAAAAAAACGGTCCCCAGTCACGGCAGCTCCAATATCCTACGGGCTCATCGTGGTATCGGGCCTGGTAGCGATGGAGTAGGGGGTGCTAAGAATCCCCGGCAGCGATCCGGCTACCAATCAAAACGACCCTTGGCTCTGGTAACATACAACATTCGGTCACTTAGGACCGACGAGAAGGTCATCGAGCTGAAAGAGGATTGAGCAAAATCCGCTGGGACATTGTAGGATTATCAGAAGTGCGAAGAGAGGACGAGGGCACGATGATCCTCCGGTCTGGAAACTTGCTCTTCTACCGGGAGGGAGATCACCTGTCCCAAGGGTAGCATACCTTATACTCAGAATTACCAAACGGTATTCGTTGAAGGTCATACAGGTATACGCACCGACCTCGGCATACTCCGACGACGAGGTGGAGGCCTTTTACGAGGATATCTCGAAAGCCATACACGCGTCCAAAACCCACTTCACGGTGGTTATGGGAGACTTTAACGCGAAACTAGGCAAAGGGAGTGATTATGAGTTGAGAGTGGGGAAACATGGATATGGACAGAGAAACCAGAGGGGCCAGAAACTGGCTGAATTTCTGGAGAAGGAAAGCCTCTTTATGATGAATTCCTTCTTCAGAAAGCAGCCGCAAAGGAAATGGACCTGGATTAGCCCCGATGGTTCAACAAAAAACGAGATCTTGTCGGACAAACGACATATATTTAATGATGTCTCAGTGATCAGCAGGATTAAAACTGGGAGCGATCACCGAATAGTACGAGGCGCATTAAATATCCACACAGAAGTTGAACGGTCACGCTTAATGAAGTCTTCCCTCCGACCTATACCTGTCCAATACCAGAACCTCGAAAGCTTTCAACTCGAACTACATAATCGCTTCCAATGTCTAGACGAGTGCGAATCTCCGAACGATATGAACAACAGGTTCGTGGAAACTGTCCACGCGGTTAGGTCGAAGTTTTTCAAGGCTCACCGCGCCAATAGACCTAAAAAACTTTCTGACCAGACTCTCAGGCTCATGGAGCGGAGAAAAGAAATGACAGTACAGTCTTCAGCTGATTGGTCCGAATACAGGCAGCTAAATAGGCAGATCTCCAGGTCTGTGCGTCGCGATATTCGCCAATTTAATATGCTCCGTGTTAAAGAAACGATAGAGCGGAACCGAGGCTCAAATGTGTTCGCACGAGATCTGTCTATTAGGCAAAGCCAAATGACTAAGCTGAAGACCGATGACGGCACTGTCATTTCATCCCAAAGTGAGATCTTGGGAGAGGTCGAAAGGTTCTATGGACAGTTATATAAATCATCCCGAAATCCTGTTGTCGGTTTGGTCCAAGATCCCAGATCCAAGCTAACTCGGCACTATACCGAAGAAATCCCGGACATTAGCTTGTGCGAGATCAGAATGGCTCTCGAACAACTTAGAAACGGTAAGGCACCGGGAGATGACGGAATTACGGCAGAGCTCCTGAAGGCAGGCGGCAAGCCGGTCTTAAAAGCCCTTCAAAAGCTATTCAATTCCGTTATCCTCGAGGGCGACGTTCCAGTCATGGACCAGGAGTGTGGTGGTGCTGTTCTTCAAGAAGGGCGACAAAGCTCTTCTAAAGAACTACAAACCCATCTCACTCTTGAGCCACATCTACAAGTTGTTTTCGAGGGTCATTACCAATCGACTCACGTGCAAGCTCGATGACTTCCAGCCGCCCAAACAAGCTGGCTGCCGAAAAGGCTATAGCACCATAGACCATATCCTCACGCTTCGGCAGATTATCCAGAAGACCGAGCTGTACAATTGGCCTCTGTGTATAGCGTTTGTGGACTATGAGAAAGCCTTTGATTCAGTCGAAACTTGGGCGGTGCTGCAGTCCCTTCAGCGGTGCCAAATCGACCATCGTTATATAGAAGTGCTGAAGTGTTTGTATAGGAACGCCACAATGTCAGTCCGTATTCGGGATAAGAGTACGAAACCGATCCCGTTGCAGAAAGGTGTGAGACAGGGAGATGTCATCTATCCGAAACTGTTCACCACTGCACTGGAAGATGTCTTCAAGCTCTTAGACTGGACCGGACTCGGTATTAACATTAACAGCGAATACATCACTCACCTTCGATTTGCAGACGATATCGTCGTTATAGCCGAATCCATAGAGGATCTTGGCACTATGCTCAACGATCTCAGCAGAGTATCTCAACTGGTGGGGTTACGAATGAACATGGACAAGACGAAAGTCATGTCAAATGCCCATGTCATTCCTGTACCGGTCCTAGTTGGCAATGCGATTCTCGAAATTGTCGATCATTATGTTTACCTTGGACAAACAGTTCAGTTAGGTAGATCCAATTTCGAGACAGAGGTCAGCCGACGAATCCAACTCGGCTGGGCAGCGTTCGAAAAACTTAGGAGGATCTTCTCGTCCAACATACCTCAGTGTCTGAAAACACAGGTCTACGACCAGTGTGTGTTACCAGTGATGACTTACGGCACGGAAACGTGGTTCCTAAATGTAGGCCTCATAACCAAGCTCAAAGTCGCTCAGCATGCTCTCAGCTGCTCAGCTCTCTCAGCTGCTCTCTCTCTCAGCTGCTCAGCGCTCTATCACGCAGAGAAATCCCGAGCTATGCTCGGGATTTCTCTGCGTGATAGAATCCGTAATACGGAAATCCGCAGAAGAACGGGTGTAACCGACATAGCACGAAGAATTAGCACGCTGAAGTGGCAATGGGCAGGCCACATCGCTCGAAGAACCACAACCGCTGGGTAAAAAAGGTACTAGAGTGGCGACCACGTACCGGATGACGCAATGTGGGATGTCCCAACTAGGTGGACAGACGACCTGGTGAAGGTTGCTGGGCATCGATGGATGCAGACGGCACGGAACCGCACTCTGTGGCGTAC
Organism: Lymantria monacha; assembly: GCA_905163515.2. Lineage (NCBI taxonomy): Eukaryota > Metazoa > Arthropoda > Insecta > Lepidoptera > Erebidae > Lymantria > Lymantria monacha. The sequence continues at coordinate 11,084,896 of LR991098.1, read as the reverse complement.
CAAGAGGGAGGCCTACGTCCAGCAGTGGACAGTGATGGGCTGAAATGATGATGATGATGACATAAAAATTGCCAGATGTCTCGGCCCGTAGCTAGACAGAATAAGAATGCGTCCGGTTGATAAGGCTGTGAAGGTTTTTTTTTTACTAAATATTCAAAAAATAAACTACCGTATATCTATCGGTCGTCTTCTTACCAACATGATTACATTCAAGTAAAAACGATAGTTCAGATTGTCTCTGGCCAATCTCTAACAAAAAATAATGTATATAATCGTTATTAATGTATAGATGATCATATGATCCGTGGGGTGACGGAGTGAGAATACAATTCCCCACCCCCTATCTTACCCGTGGGTGATCGTAAGAGACGACTAAGGGATATAAAACACATATAACATATATGCTAGAGATTTCATTCTGTCATACCCGTAGTGGTTGTGAGTGTGACTGGGTTCGATTCCCACGCGAGAAAATTCTTTATGTGATCCACATATTGTTCTTCTTTGTCTGTTTATAATTTATGTTAATTATATGTTTGTAAAGTCCCCCGCAATGCAAGAATTATTTCTGTAGTGCTGTCTAGTTATCTTTAAAAAAAATCATTTAAATTATTTAAAAAACAGCATCATTGTTGATGATCAGATCATTGTTGATGATGTTGAAATAAATCGTAGGTTAGCATGCATCATCATTATTCAATCATGTGAACCTATTTATCCCTGATTGTTGAAGTATGCCGCCATAATATCTGGCTCATACAAAATAAGCTAATTACCTCCGTAAAAAAATAACAAATGCATAAAAATAAACCTCTTTTATTAAAACTGTTTAAAAATAAATACGAAATCTCACAATAAAGACCGCATAACCAAGTTTTTATGGCATTTAATTAGAAGAATACTGATTAAAAGCAAAGAAAATTAGTACACATACTAATATAAAATAAACACCTTAGTTGCTAACCCTAATAAATACTTACATATAACAAAGATTTAAGACAGAGTAGGGTACCGAACCTTGTTATATATTTACATCCTAACTCTTACCAATAACTAGGTTTCGGTGAAACAGGGATTACCTAAGCTGATAACAGTCGGGTCACGTTAGGTATTGTATGTAAAAATGACAGTTGGAATTGCCGTAGCTAATATCGATCATTTACGAGACTTGCTGAAAAGTCTTAAACTAGTAAAAGCCTGTCTGAATTGTAAAGAATTTATGCCTATATTTAAAAAAATCAAACCGTCTTTTCTGAGTCATATTTTTTTATAAATTAAACATTAAACTACATTAAATTGATTTTTCATCTATGACAAACATAGTACAGATCTTTTATGAATAAACTTGTAATTGCGCCATCTGTTATCGAATAGCTAAACTAAAGTACATTTACTAACGTACGTTTACAACGTCATCTAATACAGTTTCATAGAACAAGTTCAATACGAACTAGGAACCAATTCATCGACAAAATAAATACAAATGCGGCGGTTGCCATGTGAACCGGCCGTCGGTGGATAGTACCCTAGCTACTACCACTGTAATACGTAGGTATATGGACTGAATGTGAAAACAGCATTTACTTTTAAAGACACCACCTTACACGCTAAGGATCCTTGTATTGCGGGTGACTTTACAAACATGCAATTAACGCAGACACATTACATCCAGACTCAGAACAACACTTTGAGGATCACACAAAGTATCGTCCTGCGTTGGAATCGCACCTATGACACTGGCTTGGAAGGTCGGTATCTTAACCACTACGACATCTGTGCAGTCCACATCAGAATTTTTTTTTTTTTTGGGGATTTTTTTAAAGGCGAAAAAAAAGCATATCCTTTTGAATTTTTTGCGGGGACATGAGTAATATAATTTTATTAAATTTAATTACACATTATTGTACAACTTTTGAAGTATGTCAGAAAAAAAAACAATTAAAAGTATTGATAAATAAGCCGGTGACGTTCAATATCTAGAGACGCTTTGAAAAAAAGTGGTTTTGCGGTGAACATTATAACTCGTTACAGGGTCATCTGAAACAAAAAAAGCGATATGCATTTTAAAGGTGATGTATTTCTCGAGGTAATCAGAAAGAGCTTTTCTTTTTATTTTTTATTTTCCATTTTTTACAGCACGTGGAAGTGAAAAACGCGATTTTAGTTTAAAAAATCGCGGTTAATTTGTTATTAAAATATAGAAAAAAAAGAAAACTCTTCCTCATTACTTGTTGATTTATGTGAAGAAACAATGTTCAAATTTTCAAAAGGTTCGGTTCAGTAGATTTTTAGTTCTAATTTTAACGAACTTCAAAAACTATGTTTTCGGGAAAATCGATTAAAAGATTTTTATACGTGAAAATTCGAAATTAACCATCAATAAAAAAATATGAATTGTTATACTTACATAGAGTCATCAATGCCAGCTCCATACAGTAAAACACTGTCATTCAGCATTTGGATATGCTGAATGACAGTGTTTTACTGTATGGAGCTGGCAAGATGCCTTCAATGCATTTTTTCTCGGTCGACCCACAATATTGCCACTTTCCTGGCGATCTTGCCGTGTTACTGGAATGGTGTTTTAGCATTTTGCAAATAAATAAATTAATTACAAAACAACACTAAACGAGTGAAAATACAACTATAAACGAACGAACAGAAATGAAAATTTAAGAATAATGTCGAGAAATTTTTAGCTCTGTTAGAATGCACAACCGTTCAACAGAAAGTGTGCCAGGAAACTAATTTATTTTCGATGTACCTGAAAATATACACACAGACGGAGAAAGGGATTCGGGAAAACAAAAGAAATTGCAGCTGCTTTCTCCTAGGGATATGGAGCGGCTACCGGGCAGGTATAAAAATCAGGTATCACGGCCGGTCGTTTGACTCTACCAAAGTTAAGTGCTTGTTATTAGGTACTCTTATTGGAATAAAATACTTATATATTATTACAGTACATGATACCTAATCATGAAATTGTATAACATCATTTCAATTCTCAATTACTTTTTACAAGAAACTAAAAGAATCACAAACGTCTATCCATACACTGTAGGGTCTCTACAGTGTATGAATAGATAGATAGATATTTTGCTACATTTTTAACAACACGTTGAGGTTGTAAAATGTCATTTGAGGTTGTCATTGTCGTAAATCATCGTTATTATTTTCTTTTAATGAACATATATAGATAATCCAAAGCAGATATGAAAAAGATTTTTCGGAATAATCTTCTAGAATAATACTGCCACTTACCATCGCATGAACCAGAATATTGTTAAACATTATTTTTTTAAGTTAACCTGGCATATTCTATATCTAGGGCAATCATTTGTAGTTTGCATAAAAAAATGTACTCCTTAAAATTTTACTACAAAAAACAAAGGAATTACTTAAATAAAACAGCTTTCTAAACGAACAATTTATTTCATAAGAACTTAAGTTATAATTTTTAGAGATTATTATAGATATTGCTCGATTAAATAGTTTAACAAAAACGTGTGCTTAAAATTAATCGGTTGATATTTACAAAAGCCTCGTAATGTTTATAAGTGGAAGACTTACACTTAAAAGAAACGAAACTTCCAGTATTATATGTATTGTAGTCACATCTTGAACATTATAATGAGATTAAGTGAAGGACTTGTGCCCGTTTCCACCAATGACTCCTGAATTTTAAGTAACGCCTTACATATACTGTTATATAAATAACAAAAAGTTGTGTCAAATTACTGAAGTTTAGCATTTAATCATCATCATCATCATCATCATTTCAGCCCATCGCCGTCCACTGCTGGACATAGGCCTCCCTCATGGTATGCCACAGAGTGCGGTTCCGTGCCGTCTGCATCCATCGACGCCCAGCAATTTTCACTAGATCGTCTGTCCACCTAGTGGGGGGGCGTCCTACACTGCGTCGTCCGGTACGTGGTCGCCACTCTAGAACCTTTTTCTTTCCCCAGCGGTTGTCGGTTCTTCGAGCGATGTGGCCAGCCCATTGCCACTTCAGCGTGCTAATTCTTCGTGCTATGTCGGTTGCACCTGTTCTTCTGCGGATTTCCGTATTACGGATTCTATCACGCAGAGAAATCCCGAGCATAGCTCGCTCCATAGCACGCTGAGCGACTTTGAGCTTGGTTATGAGGCCTACATTTAGGGACCACGTTTCCGTGCCGTAAGTCATCACTGGTAACACACACTGGCTGTAGACCTGTGTTTTCAGACACTGAGGTATGTTGGACGAGAAGATCCTCTTAAGTTTCCCGAACGCTGCCCAACCGAGTTGGATTCGTCGGCTGACCTCTTTCTCGAAATTGGATCTACCTAACTGGACTGTTTGTCCAAGGTAAACATAATGATCGACAATTTAGAGAATTGCATTGCCAACTAGGACCGGTACAGGAATGACATGGGCATTTGACATGACTTTCGTCTTGTCCATGTTCATTCGTAACCCCACCAGTTGGGATACCCTGCTGAGATCGTTGAGCATTAAATATGCTTGATTATTTATAAAAACCCGATTACGAGCGAAAAATGTCACAAGTGGGATTCGAACCCACACCTATTGGAAATTTATAAAAAATCAAGCATATTAAATGCTAAATTTCAGTAATTTGAATAACAGGGTTGTGTCATCGTTTAATACAATTCTAACTGCAAAGTTTGAAGTATTAAGCCTGTACAATGTGTAAACATTGTCGAGTAGATGGCACACGTCTCCTTAAAGACGTAAATATAATACGATACGAGAATTGAATGTCCTACAATAGTTCACGTTGATGTAAGTGGTAGCACGATTGGGACGGATTTCCATTAAGGGGTGGGTTCGAATACCACTTGTGACATTTTTCGCTCGTTATCAGGTTTTTATAAAAAAAAAGTAGTATCATTTATATATTATATAATTTTGTGTTATTTCTATTATCTTAGGTGTTGCTTAACATTATGACTTCGTTGCAGAAAAAAAACGGTCGGGAAATAAAACGAATATTATCAATGTTTTATTATATTTTTAATATTCATATATTTCGGATAATTTTAGTCATCTATAATTCCGAGAGGAGTAAAGTATTCAATTTCCAACATTTAAAAGATGATAAAATAAGTAACAATAGATACATAATATATACATCATGTAGATAATAATTACTCGTTCCGGGAAAAAAGAAAAAGACAATCATTAGATATCCATCTTATTTAATCTTTATTTTAAAGAACTTTATACATTAAGTTAATAGAGGATCGACTATATTTTTTTACAAATACTATTATACATAAACTTAGGTTGTCAAAACATCTCTTAATTTTAATTTATTTTATTTAAATAAAGAAACTTGAATTTCGCCGTTTATATTGAAATAATTTTTAAAGAGTAATTTAAGAATAATCATTAAAAATATTTACAAAATGTAGAAAATAAAAAATTGGAGATAACAGGCATAAAAAAAAACTCCGCATTACTATCTACCGGTAATGTGCCCAGAAGGCTGGCAGCACTGCCACGTTAAAGGATAATGCTAATTCTTTGCATCATATAGACTTGTATTTTACTTTGCGATCTCTTCGAAAAGACTTACGAGTCTTCGGACCTCACGATTCGAGCATTTCCACTTCAAACGGTTCTAAAATATAATTACCAATAAGGTTATTTTAAATTCACAGCTTGAGGTTCTCTGCAGAAGCAACAGCGGCGTCAGCACAATATTTTTTTATTGCTTATGATGGCAAACGAACAAACAGTACAGCTGATGGTAAGTGGTACTGCCGCCGATGGACCTTGGAATATCTACAGCTAGGCAGCTGGCTACCAATGAAAACCCTAAACCTACCCAGAAAGTTGAGTTTATGGCTCTCTCGCTTACCGAACGAATCGCAATAGCACATTGCCACTGTTCAAACGTCAATTTTCTGCGTGAGTGTGATATTACCCCGGACAGAGCGGCCCGCAGCTGTAGACAGAAAACAGTCAGCAGTTGTAGCCCTTCCATATGTCTGATACCCTCTCTTTTTATTTCCTATTTTGTAAATATTTTAATTAATTATTCTACCATTAGTCTCTGTAATGTGACAATTATCTATATCTATACATATAATAAAAATCTAACGGATGTCTGTACATGGAAGATATATGAGAAAAAATATTAATGGGACCTTTATCAACACAAATAGAACCCAAAACAATGGTTGTTGAAATTTTTGTCTGTTTATCTGTTGGTCTATGCGTTTGTGCACGCTAATCTCAGAAACGGCTTATCCGATTTAGACGCGGTTTTCACTAATATATTGTGGTAACTTCACTTAACATTTAGACTTTATTTCATGTCAATTGGTTTATAAATAAAAACGTTATGTCAATTTAAAAAATGCTCGGAGAAAAAAATGTATATCGATTCTTTTCAAATTACGTACAAATATTTGTCAGTAAAAATAAATAAACACGTGTTTCAGCATTTGTTAATTTTCAGCCACTGGGGGTGTAAATTAGGCCTGCGAAGCGGGTTGGACGACTCATTAAGTCATTAGCGCCAAGCCGATATTATTGAAGCTGGCAACTTGAAATTTTGACAGTGGTTTCTTTCTATGACGTAGAGATTTACTAAGAAAGGATTTTACTAAATTACACCCCTAAGGGGGTAGAACAGAGTGGCAACGTTTGTATGGGGAGAAAAAAATCTTTACTGATTCTTTTCAAATAACGAGTCGAATCAAATATTCTATGATAATATCCGACATTTGTCAATTTTCACCCTCTGGTTGTGTAAATTAGGCCTGTGAAGCGGGTTGAACGTCTCATTACCGCCAAACCGAAACGATTAAAGCTAGAAACATTAAATTTTGACGCAAGTTTCTTTTTATGATATAGAGATTCAATATGAATGGATTTTATGAATTCAGCCCCTAAGAGGGTGTAACAAAGTGGCAAAGTGTGTGTGGCGAGAAAATTTCTTTATCGATTCTTTTCAAATTACGTACAAATATTTTTCGGTAAAAATAAATAAACAAGTGTTTCTCTCTCCCTCTCGATCACCCCGCACCAGTGTCGTCGTGGCGATCAGTGCCGGCGTGAGAGCTCACACGATACATATAGTAGACGTCTATAAGTTCCTGCCTCAAATAATAAATCTAACGAGATCGCAACTCTGTTGGTGAAACAAAACAGTCAAATAAAGGGTGGCGATAATTATATTTTTAACCCATGGTCATACTGTAAATAGTATATTAAAGGCAATATAATTTGTAAAATGAATAGATTTTTGATCAACCTTTTCTTTAGTGATCGGCTATGGTATATAGACACACCGCGCCAAATCCGTCCGAGGTGACGCGTGACCCCATAGCGCGCCGTACACGTACATCTATGTTATGCGGGTGGGCCACCGCAACCGGGTATCATCTCGAGTCGAAGCCCTCATGCAGTGAACCTCAATACAGGTACTCACGCTTGCGCCGCCCAAAGCACCGATGGTAGAGCGTGTCAACGTAGAGTATTTTCTCTCGGACCCACCCTATTGCCTAATTCCGTTAGACAACTAACTCGCAGAAGGCGGCGACCGCATCCCAGTTTTTGACGCTGTTAATCATCGTCCTAGCGACAAATCTTCAACACCTTGCATTGCTTTTTCTATTTAAATCTGTCAAAGATGACTTCTGCGTGGACGAAGTCGTGGGCGAAAGCTAGTCTTAAATAAAATATTTATTTTTTATATCTGTCTAAAATTCAAGTACAACTATCATAATGTAAAATTTTAAACCACATACAAATAATAATATTCGTGTACATATTTATTTTAATTGAAATTGATCGAACAATTGACAAAAATGTTTTCACTTACAAAATTTAAAAACTTTATATGACAATTGACATTCATGTTAGGCAATTTTGATTATGGTGACTAAATAAAGATACAACTCACCACTCTTTTCCTTACCCGTGGGTAAAAGACGACTAAGGGATATAATAATAAAGGATATAATAAATAATGAATATAACATTTAGAGAAGAAAAACTGGATATAAAACCATATACCATAATTGTTAATTTCTCTCTTGTTTTGGAGGACACTCGAGCCCACTGCTGTAGTGAGACATATATGAACTGAGATGATGATGATGATGAATTTTGGCAACATTATGAACGTAGTACATACACGTAACTGGTATATTTATATTAAAATACACATACTTCAATTAATCAATATATATATATATATATACATATATATATATCTAAGATATTTCCACCTATGTATTGACTCATCACGATATCTCTGGAACCATAAGGCCTACGGACTTAAAATTTGGTAGGAATATACCTTTCGCTGAGTAGAGGTCAGCTAAGAACGGATTATACGAAGTTCTACCCGCAAGGGAGGTTGCTGGGGTGTAAAAATCACATTATTTAAATATAGCTCCTACAGACTTGAATTTCGGCATATTTATTTTACGATACAGAGGTAAACTAAGAACGGCTTATTAAAAAATCCACTCCTAAAAGGGATTGGCTAGGTGTTAACCCAAAAATCCACATTTTCCAATACTGCCTCTACAGATTTGGTATTTGGTGTGGACTTTCTTTTTGCCCTGTAAAGGTCAGATGAAGTAGGATTTTACGAAATTTCTTCTCCCAAAGGAATTCTATGTAGTGAAAGTAAACTATACAAGTGAACGTAACCGAAGCGAAGCGAGGGCAGGTCGCTAGTAATTTAATAAAGTTAATACAAACCAAACTAGGCTGGGTAATGGTGATTACGAATACTATCAACCCTTACATTGCTCGTAATTGTTTTAAAAGATTACTTAGAGTTTCGACTTAGGCCTAGATAACATGCCGTCTAGTCAACAAGTATATTCCTAAATAGGATTGACGAGAGGCAAGCGGCGGGTCGTAAAACTGTAGATAAAAAATTGCAATATATATGATGTAATAAAATAACATATTGCATCGATGCCAAATCATTGGAATAAGAATAAGATGATGATGATAATGACAACAAACCAAAAACTAGCTGAGCTTACAATAATTATACACATATTAAAATTCTTAAGCTACGGATAAAAAATACTTCAAACAATTACAAATAAAATGAAATCAACAGTTAAATAAAAAAATATAACCACTCTTCGCTTTTACATTCAGTGATTGTCTGAAATAAGTCTGAAATAACTTTCCTACTCAGATATCATCGGCTTACTCAGTAATTAAAAGCGAAAGCGAAAATTTAACGACACAGAATTATCAAAACTTCTTTGTATCCTTATATTCAGATAACTTTACTAACTATATTTCGATAATACATTCTTAACTTCTTATTCTTCACATTTAATTAAACGTGTAAGATTTTTTTTTAATAAAACATGAAAAACTGAAACACTATAATATATAAAAATACAATGATCACCACCCTTTTCTTTCTTCACCCTTCTCTTCCTTTCTAATTAGTGTAGTAAAAATTCATTAAGAGCCTTAAATAGATAAAATATTGTAATAGAAAGTCGAAATTAAACCCTATGCCATTCCGTCTGGCCACAGTGTGACATATACAGGGTGGATGTGGACCGCTCCCGAAAACAAAAACAGGTGACTCTACTAGTCCTACTTGTAATCATAGGCTAGAAAAAAAATCGATTCAGATGATTTTTTTTTTCGGATTTTTTTTTCAGATTCTGATGATGAGTTATTTTCACATTCCATCGTATTAGAACAGTGCCATGTAACGATAATTCCATAAAAAATACGTAACTTTATTCAGATGAGAAAAGACGAAATCTATTCAAAAATCACGATCATATGTTCAAGAGTTCAACGACCTCGCATGGTGAAAAAAAATTTTTTGTTTCATCCGATTCGATTTTATTTCTAGCCTATCATTAAAAGAAGGACTAGTAGGGTTACCTGTCTTTGTTTTCCGGAGCGGTCCCCTTCCACCTTGTATAGAGTTAAGAAAAAAGAGATTAGAATTATAGAATTCAAAAAAATATTACATTGTAAACTATATTTTTTTAAGATTTTTTTTATATATAAAAATGATTCGGCACATCCTCATAAAAGTTTAAAAATATACAGGCAAAAATTCTATAATTTATTAATACATTTTACGTCAAAATTAATTTTAGAAGGTCGGTGCGATTCTTTAATACATCTTTTTATTACAAGTATTTTTGTAAATAACTAAATTTTAATTTGACACATATTTCTTAATAATTGTACTCGTAAATTTACTCACATAAAATACCTTATGGACTTACAGCAATATTAAATTCTGCAGGAATAAAATCGTTTATTCTATTCTAGGACATAATCTATTTCTAATGCAAATTTCGGTCAAATAGGTTGAAACAGTGAAAAACATAAAAGCCGTTCACAAATATAATATTTTTATATTTGGAATTGAAATGTCAAGCAAATTAAGAGTGAAGACAATAACTTATAAATTCGATTCTTATTTTTACCATCAACAAATTTGATCTTACTACTTAACACATAAAAACTCGTTTGCAAACTATAAATTGATTATCACATACAGAATTTGAGTTATCCATATCTATGGGCAAATTGTCTCTCAACTGTTCTACTTAAACTAGCGTAGCAGGTACCACGAAGTATAGATACAAGGAGTCCGAACGATATAGGCTTTTCCATAGTATTTATGTACACAATAATAAATCCAGATCTTAGTTCTCTTTTCTGCCACTGGCTGCGCTACAATTTAGGACGTACCGATGCTATTATTATTATTACACGTAAACACGCGTTGGCTCACGAATGTTGAGTTCAATAAATTTTAATGTAAAATTCCAGAGCTGTCAATTGCAACAAAACTTCCCGCGTAAGGATTTAAATGAAATACTTCTTGAAAAATGGCGCGCTCTACCGTCAAAAATTCTGTCCCCTAAATTGAGACCATTCGTTCAACATTACGTTCGGAGTCCTTGTATCTGTACTCCGTGGCAGGTACAAATAATTCTCCGTCTCCAATCTCATTCATCCAGGAGACATTTTACCACACCATCTATTGAAAAATATTAGCACATTATTACTAATTTAGTACTCAAAATTTTTAATAAAACTTGGATTGGATCTTAATTCACTGTGGTAGAAAGTTCTGCATGCGGTAACAATTTTTCAGTTCACAAATGAATTTTATAAAATGTTACATCAACAAAAAAATTATACAGATATGGGTAAAGATTAAATAACAAATGCTATCTATGGTTACGTAATCAGATCCTGGAGTAGAGGAATATGATACTTTCCTTATTTTCCCCTTGATTATTAATTGACTATAACGGCCCCTCAATTCTTAGGCTGTTTATCATATAAATAAAATTACATTATTTTTAAACAGAAGAATTATAAAACGTTTATATACACTTTATCAGTATCATAATTCAATAATAAAGTAGCTTAAAAGTGTTAATAACCAAGCTATAATTTGAAATAAAACTACTTTTACGGATTCTATCGCGTTCATGGTCACTGAAAAGTGTTCGAAACGTCGGTAAATTAAAAATCAAAAACAAACGCGATAGAATCCGTAAAAGCAATTTTATTTCAAATGTGAAATACTCGCGTAAATATCAGAAATCATTACGTCAAGCTATAATTCTCAAAAAAAAAAATCAACAATGAGAAAAACTGTCGACGGAAATTACCCCGTCCACAGATTTTTTTTTATTTTATCCTGCGTATTAACGCAAAAGCGCATAACTCGATTCACTTTTCCAACTTAAAGTATTAGTTAAAATAAAACAATATACACTTTTATTAGGCTAAAACCATTAGGTAAATTACTTCTGGCGCAAATTTAAGAGTTTACGTATTATTTTTGAAATATCGTTCAAAGAAATAAAGGCTTATATCACCGAGTAAGCTATAAATATAAAACAAATACGCCTAAATACAGTGAAACTCATAGTCAAGTGCTTTTGATAGATTATTTCTGTAAATGAATCCGTACGGTTCAAAACAGGATATTCCTACTTAGGCCAATATGACATTTATTATGGCTACTGTTTATTCATTATTTTATCTCATTTCTTTTCATTTCTCTACGATAGACACTGCTTTAATATAACATCAAGATAAAAACTTATCTACTTACGAGTACGCCCACAACACATAATACTGCATATGTACCTTTTAACTATCTTTGGCTTTGTTTTCTTCGGTGAAGAAGTCGGTACCCGATGGTACCTAGACGTCTGCATTGGTATAACCAATTCGAGTACTGAACCATCATCATCTTCATCTGAAGCCGTTAATTCTACCTCGTAAAGAGGGGGTGAACCGCGGTCAGATCCCGAACTACCTTGGTTGTCGATTGGACTATCTCCATTTCCACTGTATAGACGATCTGTTTCTCTTTCTTTCATTTTTAAACGCATCTGTAACAGCAGATATTTCTTTATGTCAATTATCAACTTCGTTATTGGCAATAATTATATGTTATAAGAATTATATTCTTTACTCTTACTACAATTTTCAAGAGAAATTAATAAATCAATACAGAGTAGCAATATGTATTATAATAACCTAACTAGCAGATAGCGTCAGTGCAGAAGAAAGTCCTTTTTTTAAAGCAAACCCTTTTTTTTTGTTTGCGCTGTGGAAACGCATTTACGTGCTGCACCTCGCCGGTGACAGACGAGGGGGGAGTGTGGGACTCGCCGGCTAGCTAAACCGACCAGAATACCCACTAAAACCACAGCGGCCCCTTACGCGCTTTTACGGGTTGCCGGAGAGATCGTCTACTGACATTCGATCCCCGGCACCCCAACGCTTAGCCGTCGGGCCACGCCTTGTCATCATTTATGGCGATGAGAAGAGTTGCGCATATCGGCGCCTCCTCCTCCCTGGCCGACACCGGTGGAGCGACTCTGCGGACGCAATTGTCTCGCGTTGTCGCTCCGCGGCCTCCCTTATAGAAATGACCTCCTAGCAAAAGGAGGCCATCGACGACCAGCACCCGTCACTGTCAAGCATCTTTAAGATGATGTTCGACAGCGACAGGTTTTTCAAAGCCAACTACCACGTAGGGATAATCAAACGTTAACTAGGGAAGCTACCTATCAAACGTTAACTAGGGAAGCTACCTGAAATGGTGAGCCGCCGGTATGAATACCTAAATCAAGGCAACGATACCTTCCAAATCACTTTTTAAAAGACTACTAAGAGGCGACTTTGAAGAATGATTTGGTCCCCTCCCCACTACCGTAAGACATCATAAGATTGCAACTACTCCCCCCTTCCCCTTAATAAGAATTTTGTAAGGAAAGGCCCTATTGATCAAATATAAGTCCGTCTATTTTGAAAATATTTTCTATTACAATCTTCTTACTACAAGTAGGTATCATTAACTCATTGCAATAACATTAATCTTATTAATCTATCACAGTTTTGACTAAAATTAGTAATTTTTCAAATTAATTTCTTACGTAATGTCAGGTTCACCACCCTTACCTATAGTAAGAAGTTATAATATTCAGTCAAGCCAAAAACGTCTTACATAATTTATGAATGGCCCCTAATACGGACTAGTGGTCCACTCAACGGGCGGAAAGAGGTCGCACAGCGAGTCATGAAACCAAATGCTGCCTCGCTTCAAATAGGAGATTCAAGGCCAACTGCAGACTACATCCGGCCCAACACTTTGAGTATATTGTATATTTAAACGGTCACTGTAGAAAAAATTTGCAGCATTCAATTCAACTCTAAAACTCACAGTATGATGACGAAATGGGCGCCGTAAAATTGGACTAAGTAATCACCAGGAAAAAAGCAGCATCACCTGCCTGGGTAATCTATATCACTAATTGCCAAATCACTTGACAAGCACAGCCATTATGGCACTAACTCCTCTGTAGGCCGGCCTATATACACCACTCGAGGCAATGGACATACTGTAGCGGAGGTTATCACGTATTGCGCCAGTCTTTTGTTGCCCAACATCATCATCATCATCATTGTCATAGCAGATATATGTCTCAGTGTTGGGCTCGAGCCTCCTCCATAATGGGAGTGCAATTTTGTTTTATTGGTCTTGGTGGCAAACCGTCAAGCAGCACACCTGATGGTAAGTGTTGCTGCCGTGGACTTTTGCCATCTTCTTTGCCATGCGAGGGTATAGCTAGACCGCTTCCGACCAAATAAAAACCCAAACCAACCCAGAAAGTTGGGCTTCCGACTTTCTCACTCACCGAACGAAGCACAGCAGCACATTGGCACTGCTCAAACATCGATCTTCTGCGAGAGAGTGGTACTACCCTGGACGGACCGGCCCGCGGCTGTAGACAGAAAACTGTCAACATCGTGGTCCTACCACTATTAAATTTGTCCTATTATACCACGCTGGTCAGATGTATTGGTATAGAGTTTTGTTTCGAGTTTTTGTATCCCTTAGTCGTCTCTTATGATCCCACGGGTAAAATAAGGAGTGTAAATTGTATTCTTACTCCGTCACTACACGAATATACGCCCCATAGCTTGCAAAAAAATATCATAAACTCATAATAATTATTTATATTTTACACAAACATTTGTCCTACGCATAAATCAATTTCGTAAACACTTGATTTATGCGCAATTATGAAAAAAAATAACAACTTAAGATTCAGAGAAATACTGATAACATATTCATAAATACCATATTATTTAAAACGTAAATGTAAATACTGACCTCATCTTTGTATAAATTATCATCGCTGTTGTTTCGGCTGCCTTCACCACTCGACTGTAAACATTAACAATATAATCATTATAACAAGTTTTTAATCGATTTCAAAGAAGGAAGAAGTTCTCAATTCGAACAAGAACAACAACAATATTTGTTACCTCAGAACTTTCGACTGGGTTTTTTTTATTGCTAATGGTGGCGAATGAGTAAGCAGTAATGGTAAGTGTTACTGCCACCCATGTACCTTTGGAATACCAAGGGCTCTGGGTGGGTTTGGGGGTTTGTATTGCTAGGCTGCTGCCTATCAATACAAATCCCAAATCCACCCAGTTGGGCTTCCGGCTCTCTCGGGGTGAAACGATTTTAATGATTCTTTTTTTTTTTGAAACCTCGTGCTTCCCGTGTGATCACATTTCAATTAAGTCCACTGGTTACTAGTTAAAATAGATATAATACAATGAGTTATCGTCGTAATAATTGGTGAAAAATCACCAAGGGAGCGAGCAGTTGCGCTCTTCTTAGAAATTTATAATACCAACTACGATTGCCAACCCATAATTCCAATGTGTCTATAGTGACACCAAGGAAAGATCAAGGAATCGGTACCGATAGTCAGTCGAATGGCGATACTGTATGTTAGAGGGACGCGCGCCGGCCTTTCGTCGGCTAAAGTATAAAGGTTACAATCCGCCACAAAAAAAAATGGCAATTGTGGTATAATTGCAGCCCCCTTTAATAGCCTATGTCCAACATGGATAATACATAGATGTAGTGTTATTATTACGCTTTCACCATTATCCAAGACTCGGCCTGAAAGGTAATTATAGGCTAACCCCAAAGAAATTGTGTATTAAAAAATATCTACCTGTCCTAGGCGTTGTAAGTGATCCACAGTATCATCACTGCTGATACCGCTGTCCTCAGTCCACTGCTCGAAATCTCCCTCTCCACGAGCATACTGCAAGTCTCTTAGCCATACGGCTCTACGTTGCTGGAAGAATGCCAGCTTGATTGTTTCTTATCTACCAACTTATATATCCCACTGGAATTAGAAAAATTGAGAAATTTAGCATTATATGAAACAATTCACACTAAATACCTAGAAAGCAAAAAACAAAGAAATATTTTTAGAAAACCAATTGCATGTATCGTGGTCTTTTATCTTGTTCTTTTCAGCACATATCCGTCTCAGTCGTAGGTGCAAGCTTTTTCCATTAAAAAAGAAACGTTAACCTACAGCGCCATGTTGGCCAGATGAGTTATAATAGGCTTTTATTTCATCATCATTATCATCATCATCCTACTCTTATCCCAATTACTTGGGGTCGACGCAATATGTACTTCTTTTCTATCGTTCATACTGCAAATATAATTGGCAATAGCTTTATGACAGGCCACAGCTTCAGGTAAAGTTGGTCCAGGTCGATATAAAGCTCTTAGTCGTATTTTACGACATACACGAGCAATAGTAAAGATCGGTATTATTCGTAGGTACCATACAGCAATTAGAGTTTTATTTCAAAGTGATGTTATGGATGTTTCCTTTACATATAATAGCTTGTACGACACCTATTGGTAAGAAATTATTGCTGGATACATTACATGCTTATTTCGCCATAATACGGGCAGACCGCTAGGATCACGCTGGTCAGGTGCATCAATAAATGTTTCTGTATAATACATATGTAGTATGTTTTATTAAATCTTTTTTAAGTCACACTAAATGAGGATTGAGACTCTTTCTGGGAGCCAGTTGCCAAAATATTGTTTTGATCCAATTAAAATGCAGTATAGTACACATGTAGTATAATGTTTTATTAAATTATTGTTTCTTTAAGTCACACTAAATTAGGATCGAGAAGCTTTCTGCGAAGCAGTTTACAAAATACAGTTTTGATCCAATTAAAATGTTACTGTTTTGATCTTTTGATCCAATTAAAATGAATACAGTGTGACCTGATTCCATTAGTAATAAAAATACCACTATTTTAACGACCTAAAAATTGGATACGCTAGAACATTCGCGTTACCATTATCTATGATATCAACGCCTATATGATAAAAAAAAAACATAACACAGAAATCAAGTCTGTAATTAAAATAAATATTTCAAGTAGACAGTGCAAACACATTATCTTGGAATAAACAAATAATAAATTGAGAGCGTATTTAAGACGCAAATCTAGAACATACAATTCTAGAAATGTACTCGGAGAAGGTCAGGAGTACCCAAAATAGAATAACTAGTGTAATCGAATTGTGAGTAAATTATATTCAGAAACAACAACAACAACTAGAATTGTGTGGAATCTACATTTGCGTATAATTTTAAACAAGGTTTATCCATGTAGTGATGGAGTAATAGTCATCAGCCTCTTCTTCGCTATGAATATCATAAAAATCGGTTAAACGGCGTAAGAAAAAATATTAAATTAAACTATAAAACCAATTTAATGGCATTGATTTATTAATTACATGTTTTTTTACCATAAATTCTGTTTAATATAAAAGACTGTGTGGTGACGGAGTAAGAATACAATGCATCACCCCTTATCTTACCCGTGGGTGATCCTAAGAACGAGTAAGGGATATAAAATGCATATAACATTTATTGAAAGAGAAGGTAAACTCAAAACAAAACTCTATACCAACTCTAGACCAGCGTGGTATAGTAGGTCAATTTCTCTCCCATTATAGAGAAGGCTCGAGCCCAACAGTGGGACATATATAAGATGAAATAATGAATATAAAAGAGTGACTGTCAATCAGTTTAATTACGTTAGCTCAACTTGTTAAAAGATATGTAGTCGCTGTAACAGAAGCAGTCTGCCTATCTATATATATATATATATATATATAAGAGATTTCCACCTATGTATTGAATCATCACGATATCTCTGGAACCATAAGGCCTACAAACCTCAAATTTGGTAGGAATATTTCTTTCGCCGAGTAGAGGTCAGCTAAGAACGGATTTTACGAAATTATATCCCTAAGGGGGTGAAAAAGCAAGGCAAAGTTTGTATGGGACAACATGATACCTTGGTCCAATCTATTTCAAATTTTGCATAAACATTCTTTAACAGAATTGATGAAAGATGTGATTCATATTTTATTGAGATTTATCTCCTAACTGGGTTAAAAAGGGGTGGCAAGTTATTTTGTGATTTGCTTTAAAGTTGATATCAATACGTCTTAGTGATTTTGATTTTTTATATTGACACATGTTTGAAAACTCAATTCGATTATATTAAAAAAACCGGCTAAGAGCGACTCTGAGTCGCGCACGAAGGGTTCCGTACTATTATCTATAAATGGCAAAATAATCATGTTTGTTGTATGGGAGCTTAAATTCTCAATTTGTTTTATTTTAATATAATTATTTATTTATAAAGGGAATATATTACTAAATATTATGTGAATATTTCAAACGTCTACCTATTTTTGTTATTAATATCGAGCAAAAACGAGCAAAAAGATTATCTTTGTTGTGTGGGAGCCCCTTAAATATTTATTTTATTGTTTTTTAGTATTTGTCGTTGTAGCGGCAAAAGAAATTCATCATCTGTGAAAATTTCAATTGTCCAACTATCACGGTTCATGAGAGCAACCTGGTAACAGACAGGCGAAGCAACGGATGGACAGCAGAGTCTTAGTAATAGGGTCCTGTTTTATCTTTTGGGTATGGAACTCTAAAAAGGTTGATGTCACATAAACGTTCTTCTTCTTCTCTTTGTGTATTGGCAATCAGCTACTTTTACGTGCTATTGGTGCCAGTGTAAAGTTATAATTATTTTTACGTTTTTAGTCTTTCAGGTTAGTCATTGTCTAAGTCAAATTGTCATCATCATCAACAGTGCTATGGCTACACTGTTAATGGTATCTTGTGGTAATTTTGATGGAAAACAAAAACGTTGTAAAGCACTTTTAAATGATATTCACTACATCCTAGTAGTTCCGCCGCATCATCATCACAGCCCATATATCATCCATGCACTCTTAAAGTACTTAACCGATTTTAATCAAATTTGCATAATATGTGTTGTTTGATCCAACTTAAAAGATATGATAGCTTCCACCTCAATTTATAGTCACAATATTATTTTATTGCAAATTATTTGTCTATTATTTGACAGCCACAATTATCTGTTATCTCTAAACGATTCTAACAGATGGTGGTATCTGTTGACTGGATTGAGTAAGTATTTAATAGATGGCGCTATGTTAAACGTAGAAACGTTTCATATAATTACACATGCTAAAATTTATTAGCATAACCACCACGTGTTACTGAGACTACGTTAGCCACAGCAACGCGTGGCCGAGTCTGCTAGTCTAAATATATAAAAAAAATTTCTCAGCAAGAGCTAGATACAATCGTTTCGCTCGCGAAATGTTCTTTTTCTTTTATTTATTAATATTTATAGATTAACTTCTTAAATTTTGCTTAACAGCTTTCATCACTTAGTCATGTCTTATAATACACGTGGGCATGAAAAGGTTAAAGACATACTTTATTATTCCGTCACCATACGAACATAGACATTATGAATTAATTTATCTAGTAGTCCCAGTATCTAATAAGTCTTTAGTTTCACATAGTTTAATATTCTCATTTGCGAAGCTCTGCAGTTTCTATATTTTGTAATTATGTTGACATTCATGGTCAAATTCAAAGAAAATGTCCTTTAATTAGTATCAATATTTGCTGATATTACCACATTTTGATCATTTTGCAAATTTACAACAATAAAATAAGCATTATTTAGCATATTTAAGATAATTTTAAATATTTTTTACACGTGATTAATTACATACATATATATCATCACGCCATGTCCTTTGCAGGGTAGGCAGAGAGAACAGAGTGCCAGAGAACTCTATCCTTGCATACTTCACTCGCTTCCTCAACATTCATAATTCTCTTCATACACGCTCGCCGGTTTCGGAGACTCTTCTCTTCAAGGACTCCACCTTCCTTCAGTACATGACCGATCTGGTCTAGATAGGTTAGTCTCGGTCTCCCCCGGTACCTACATCCTTCCACTTTCGCATTGTATATCTTCTTAACCAGACGTTCGTTTGGCATTCTTTCCACATGTCCGAACCATCGGAGCATTCCCTTTCGCATCTTTGCACTAATACTCTCTTTCATACCTACTCGCTCTCTTACGTCGTCGTTACGAATGCGATCGGTCAGCCTAACTCCACAGATTCTCCGTAGAGACCGCATTAATTTTACTTTCATACTCTTTTCTGCATACCCAACTCTCGCTTCCATACAGTAATGTTGGGACAAGCACTGCGTTATGTATTGCTACACGTGCCTTCTGGCTGAGGTGGTGGCTATCGAGAAGTTGCCCCAACGCTCCGTTCACTCTATTTCCCGCATTCACTCTACGCTCTATATCAGTGGTGTACCTTCCATCTCGGCTAAATCCACATCCAAGATATACAAATTCATCCACTTGCTCTAGTACATCATTACCTATTGTTACTCTTACATCTGTTCTGGCTTCATCTCTTTCAAAGACCATTATTTTGGTTTTGCTCACATTCACGCGTATAATTTAATTCACGTGATTAATTGATTATATTTAATAGCAAATAATAGATATTTTTTTATCTTATTTAGATAATTTTTTAATAAAATATATATTAGAATTTTTATAGTTTTAATATTAATCCTATTTCTAATGCCAACTGTTATTTAAATATAGGCAAGTTAGTATTTAGCTCGGGCTAATTAAAGAAGTAAAATCAGACTTTAATATATTACACATTAAAACCTTTCTCGAAGACTAAAACGATATTCAACACGTTGTCTATAAAATGAAACTATCAAATAACATTGCCATCATTAAATTAATTAGTCACGGTAAGTCGTAACATACGCGTATATAGCTAATAAATGCATTTTAGCCACTACGTACGTATTTATAGCAATTGTGAACCTAAAGTCAAATAATTATATTTACCAAGTTTATTTAAAGATGGACACAGGATAGATAGTGATCACAATAGTCTCAAAACATGTCGATCTTCGATTCAACACAATACTAAAGCTCAGCAGCTTGCCTCAGCTCCAAAGGGTGCTCCACCCCGTTTCTATGACAACGAACGAATGCGCGCGCATACTTAAACCGCACACATCACCGTCAATTTTATTTACTAAATTGTCAAACTTTTTCAACGTACCGGAGATTTTTCTTAGTAAAGTTGTTATTTTAATAGTATTAGTTTAATTTATTTTAATGAAATGCCGCCTAAAAAGGTGAGTTTTTATATTAATCACGCTGAAACCAAGAACAAATATTTAAACTTATATTTGAAAATCTGTATTTTGTTGATCATAAACTACTTAAGTATGTATAATTGTATACATCAAATGCAGGTAGGTAATAACCATTGTGTATATAAAATACTAAATCACATATTATTTAATTAATAGATAATTTTAACTTATTATTGTTTACACATGTAGAATTATTATATAATACCAAGCGTAATAGCAACATTGATTAAACAATCGGGTCCTATTTAAATATAACCGTATCACATTATTCATACTGTTATTCATACGGATACAAATCACTCTACATAATTCGATTATACACTGTTTTACTTTCAAATTCTGCTTGATGCTAATTTGGGATTATGTAAAATAATTTGATATAACAATTATAAACAAATCTTTTCCACGACAAATTTTTGAGAAGGCACACATTTTTGCGAGACTTCCAACATAATAATTTTATGTGGAAACTGCTTTTTTTTCTAAAGTTTTATATTTAAAGCAAATACAATATACATAATGTATTAGCTAAGAGGGTTGTAGATATTTATGAGTAGTTTTTAAGCCTATAACCAGAATAATCCTATAGATTAACCAGATTATACCAGATTAATCTAGTAGTTGATCTAGTTATTAATTGAGGCTGCTAGAACTAGAGCGGCCTAACTACAAGAACCATGTTTTACAATATGGATGGAATTAAAATTAAATTAAATTCAATTTAATCGATTTGAACATAAGCCGAAAATGAATTTCTACTGCCATCTATTGTTAAGAGCTTGTAAACAATTTTAGGCCGCGGTGGTTTTGTAGATTAACATTTTTAGATTACGAAAGTGCAATTAGTGTAAAAGTTGCAAAAATGCAGTTAGGCCACTCTGGTACTAGCAGCCTCATTTGTCCTACGTATTACTTATAAAATGGAATTCAATATATCAAGAACACACCATTACTATTTCTTATTTAAAAATTATGTCTGTACAATTGTCTTTACTTTAAAAAACCATCCATTAATATTTTCAGTAACTATTAATATATTATATTTATGTACATATATTAAACGCGTTTCATCGATTAGTATTTCATGCTAGTTCGTTCACCAGCCCATTATTCCTGTAGCATAAACATGCAACTGAAGATCGTTAAGGATAAATGCTGAATAGGTGAAAAAAAAATATTGTACATATTTCTGGCAATCCACATCATTGAGTTCGAAATTTCAAAGTGCGTTCGGTAAATAATAATAATATAAAAACATATAGGTACTAAATACGAATGCATTAAATAAACTTTCTTCTTTTGGTAGTGATTTACTACGTGGGTAATATTGAAAAGAACACGGTAAAATATGCGTATGTTACAACCACACACCGAGAATAATGACAGGACATCATAAGTAAATAAAAATCTAATTTGGCTAGAAACATTTTTAAGTGTTACTAAAAAAATATAAATCAATTTATGAATCATAAGGGAGTAATCCTCGAGACAACGTTCTCAAACGTTCTTCAACGTTCTTCTCCTAAAGTGTTTAAAATTTCGGCCAATTAAAAATTAAATACAAACGCGATAAAATCCGTAAAAATAATGTTTATTTTAAATGTACGTGTAAACATCAGAAATTATTATATTAAACAAAGTAACTACAGCGTTTTGCCGAATGTAAAGTACCTTTGTATAAAATTATTTCTACATGATTTATATTATAATTTACATGCTCTGTCTTAAAGCAAATTCTATGTAAGTATATTTAAAATTACATAAACATGTTTATAAAATACAATACACTATACAAATACATACAATAAACAGGTATATTTTGAAATATAGATGACATTTTTTAAAATTTAGTACTAACTGATTTAGATGAATAGCCCACCAGGGGCGAAAAAGAAATTGCCAGAACTCTGGCGAAGTAAATCCAAGGAGAAATCTATAGGATTACTACTAAAGCGTTTAAGAGTGAGTAACAAGTCTTTTGGACTTAGCATGTGTACGTTCCTATGTATATAAGATATTCAATGTTTGTGTCCGTCTTGGCCATTGTTTGGTGTCATCTATATGTTTAATTTTGAGACAACCACAAGCGTTATCTTTATAAAATTTTCTACTGAGAATTTTCTATTGCAATTATTAAAGTTTGTCTCAAAATTGAGAGGCGTTTATTAAATAAGTTCGATTATAATAAAGCACTTATATCTTTCGTAGAATATTTGTGTTACAATAATCATAATGTGTATGTCTACTGCACGCTATATGTGACCCAGTCTGATAAAATCTTTCCTAAGCTTCGCTATTATTGTGAGGTTGATTGCAAAATTGCTATAAACGCTATATATCTATTAGTGAATGCTTACAACTGTAGCTTAGATTAAAAATATCATCAAAATGAAAACTTTATATTTATGAGTTTATTTTAAAGTATATTAATATGATAATGCTGAAGAGTATTGTTATATGCTTTTTTTTTTGATCGCGCTGCTATCGGAAAATTATAAGTCAGATTTATAAAATTATGTATATGTCAGATTTATAAATATTTATAATGTTTTGAATAGGCTGTTTAATAGATATAAAAATAATTTGGAAAATCCAAAAGTGCACGCCTTATAATTTTTATATTATTTATCATTTACTATTAGTCAATGCCATAAATTAAAATGAAAGAAAAAAATACTTTTGAAATTTCGTGCTATTCTCGACGTAGTGCTAAACATAGCTGTTCGTTTACATTGCTTGCAGAATTGTAAATCAACCTATGGGTGTATGGGATATTCTTTCCTTTACCTGTCCGAATGGACAAACAAAAAAATGTAAACGAACCCAATTTTCATAAGGTATACATTTACTAAAGACTAAGCAGTTTAGTTTTTTATTAATTTCCATTAAACGACAAAGAATGACCAAGCTATTTTCAAAAGGAAACAGCGCGTTGCGATTATGAAGCTTTTAATGAAAGATAAACTTCGATACATTAATTTTTTCGATCGTGAGAATGCCTGATCCTTACGGAAACATCCGGATGTACTCAATTTTTTTTTTAATCAACTTTTTTCTAACTTTAAACTAAATAATTGCTTTTTAAAAATATCAAATATGTTTAAACGAATGTTTTTCTTGACATATGTATGATAATATTATCCTATAAGTGCAGCGTGAGAAAAATACAGTAATTTTTAACCGGCTTAAAAAAAAAGAGGAGGTTCTCAATTCGTCTGTATTTTTTTTTGTTTATGTTTGTTACCTCATAACTTTCGACTGGGCAAAGCGATTTTAATGATCCTAAAATCACTTTGCCCTTTTTTTATTTAAAAGCTGGTGCTTCCCTTTTGGTCCCATTTTAATTTAGTCCAGTTCTAACAATGGCATCCATGAGAAAACCATATAAGTCTAAAATTAGCATTAAGTATGAGTGCGACAAATGAACGAACTCAAGCCCCGCTACTAATAGAACAACATATGTGTGTCTGTAACACTAAAAATTACAAAAATAAAAATAAAAACTACGTTTAAAAAACTGACTTCAAAAACTGAAAGTACAAAATAACTTAAAATACTATCATTTGTATGTGCTGTCTATTGATAGTTTTAAAGTCGGTGCCAGTATCGGTATCTTTAGTGTAGGAATTTCTCTACAGTAAGTACCTATGCTGTTTATAATTTTGTTTAGGGCTTGGCACCGATTTCAAACCTATCAATAGATAGCACATACAGATGATAGTATTTTAACTTATTTTGTACTTTTCAGTTTTTGAAGTCGGTTTTTTTAAACGTAGTTTTTATTTTTTAGTTTTAAAAAGGCCTTGATTTTCATATATCGAGAGTATAGCATCACATCAACGCTTCGCTTATAAGGCGTGTAATAGTAACAACGAATCTAGTGATAATGGTAGGACCACACTGTTGATAATTTTCTGTCAACAGCCGCGGGTCGGTCCCTCCGGGGTAGTACCACACTCTCGCAGAAAATCGACGCCTGAGCAGTAGAAATCTGATACTGTGCTTCGTTTGGAGATCGAGAGAGCCGGCAGCCCAACTTTCTGGGTGGGTTGGGATTTTCATTAATAGGCAGCGGCCTAACTGTACGCCTGGTATTACAAAGGTCCATGGGTGGCAGTAACACTTACCACCAGGTGCGCTGCATGCTGGTTTGCCAGCAAATGCAATAAAAAATAATTATAGCATATTCATAGTCGTTTTTGTCACATTGATCCATATTAAATAATCATTGAAATGATATATACATACATACATATCATCACGCCATATCCCTTGCAGGGTAGGCAGAAAGAACAGAGTGCCTGAGAACTCTATCTTTGCATACTTCACTCGCTTCCTCAACATTCATAATTCTCTTCATACACGCTCGCCGGTTTCGGAGACTCTTGACTCCACCTTCCTTCAGTACATGACCGATGTACCGACCATTTAGTGGTCTCAGTAAGTGGAGGCACTGGCGTGTCCACTTCGGAGGGCTTGAAAGAATAAAGATTGAAAGGTTGCAAGAAGAGTGTGTAAGAGAAAAGTATGCAGAGGGTGTCCGAGAACGGCTGACGATGGCAAGCCAGCCGCAAACGGACATTGAAGAATACTGAAGAGTATTGAAAGAGAGTATGGTAGATACAGCGAAAGAAGTATGTGGAAGTTCAAAAAAGCATAGAAAAACGAATGGTGATGCATGGTGGGATGCGGAAAAGGCAGCTTCCGTAGAGCAAAAGAAGAAAGCGTGGCTGGACTACGTCTCTTCTTTGAATCTGAATGACAGTATGACTGAACAGAAGAAAGAAATATATCAGCAATATAAGAATGACACCAAGGCCCTAGTGAAAGAGAAACGTGATAGAGCAAGTATGAGTGCAGAAGATAGGCTGACTAAAAACTTCGAGGGTAACACCAAACTCTTTTAGAGGGAGGTGAAGAAGTCTCGGTGTGGTTGGTCAGCCTTCAGAATGAATAAAATAAGGTCTAAAGGTGGAGACATTCTTACACAAGCACAAGACGTGAGCCGATGGAGTGAATATTTTGGCGATATGTATGCGGATGCTAGGGTTGAGGCCGGTGTCGCATGTGGTTTAGTACAACAACATTCGACAGCGGCGTCCTCCGATGACATCAGTATGGATGAAGTTGAATGGGCGATAAGAAGTTTGAAAAATGGTAAGGCAGCGGGCATTGATATGGTGTCTGCCGAGATGATCAAGCTTGGTAGCTCCTGTGTCTGGGAGGCGTTCCTGTTGCTCCTCAATTTATGTTGGAGCTCGGGAATGGTTCCTGGGGACTGGAATAGCGCAGTCATCGTGCCTTTATTTAAAAACAAGGGTTCACGTTATGACTGCGCAAATTACAGAGCCATAAGCTTGACCAGTTTGGCAGCAAAAGTGTACGGTAAAATTATTGAAAGGAGAATGAGGATGGTGTCCGATGGTTTACTGTGTGAGACACAAGGAGGTTTCAGGAGTAGAAGGTGATACATGGATCAAGTGTTCTCTCTGCGCAACATTGTGGAGAAGCATCTGGCCCTAGGTCAGAGGGTTTTCTGCAGTTTTGTGGATCTAGAGAGAGCATTTGACACGCTTGTACGAAAGGAACTTTGGGACATTTTACCGGAGTATGGTATTAACGGTAAACTGCTACAGGCTGTGCAGTCCAGTTACATGGGCTGTAGAGCCTGTGTGCGGCTGGATGATGGAATGTCGCCTTAGTTTGACGTCAATATCGGCGTTAAGCAGGGGTGCGTTCTGTCAGCCAGGCTGTTTATCATATATCTGGATAAATGTCTCCAAAGGTTGAACGATATGAATGTGGGAGTCCAGATGGGCGACTCAGTGGTCACTGCTCTGCTTTATGCAGATGATGCAGTCCTGCTGGCACAGTCAGCGACTGACCTGCAGACCCTAGTCGACACAATGACAGAAGATTGTAAGAAAAGGGGTCTACGCGTGAATGTGAGCAAAACCAAAATAATGGTCTTTGAAAGAGATGAAGCCAGAACAGATGTAAGAGTAACAATAGGTAATGATGTACTAGAGCAAGTGGATGAATTTGTATATCTTGGATGTGGATTTAGCCGAGATGGAAGGTACATCACTGATATAGAGCGAAGAGTGAATGCGAGAAATAGAGTGAACGGAGCGTTGGGGCAACTTCTCGGTAGCCTCCACCTCAGCCAGAAGGCACGTGTAGCAATACATAACGCAGTGCTTGTCCCAACATTACTGTATGGAGAGTAAGAGAGAGTAAGATCAAGCGAGAGTTGGGTATGCAGAAAAGAGTATGAAAGTAAAATTAATGCGGTCGAAATGCGATCTCTGCGGAAAATCTGTGGAGTAAGGCTGACCGACCGCATTCGTAACTACGACGTAAGAGAGCGAGTAGGTATGAAAGAGAGTATTGGTGTAAAGATGCGAAAGGGAATGCTCCGATGGTTCGGACATGTGGAAAGAATGCCGAACGAACGTCTGGTTAAGAAGATATACAATGCGAAAGTGGAAGGATGTAGGTACCGGGGCAGACCGAGACTAACCTACCTAGACCAGATCGGTCATGTACTGAAATGATATATAAGTACTGATTTATAATAAAAAAATCCAATAATTTAAAATGTATATGTCGCTATATATAATAATAATAAACATATAATCTAGATTAATGAATTAAGGGGTCAGCTACTTGATGTAAAATTTAATAGAAATTAGGGAACGTGGGCACGCTCCTAAATGGGTCATAGAGTATGGGTATATATACTACATGATCTATTGTATACCCATAATATTGGTGGGGTCTTCGCAAATGCTACGATTACTCAAAGTTGGGTCCTGGTCGCATACTACAATGTATTGATGGTTAAAAAATTATAAAAAATGTATATGTATATTCCTTAGGTGTACGAAAATAATTAAACTGGATATCAGAGACTTGCCTGAGAATATTCCATATTATTACACTGAACTGGGAGACTCTTAGAAGCCATGGTCTTTTAAGGTTTCTAGTAAAAAAATGCGTTGCTTAGATGATGTTATAAATTATATTATACTAATTGTAATGCTTATTGTTTTCATGCAGGAGTAAGTCATTGCTACAAAAATATAGATGTGAAACGTAATTATTAAAAATACTGCAATTTTTGTTATCTCATCTCACTTTTCTTTTTAACTAATTCAACCGCGCTTTGTTGTATAAGGATTTAAATACCAAACGCATACATACATACATGTAAAAGAAAGCAATGTGGAAACAAATCTAAATTATTTTTGTATTATTTATTTTATTTGGCAATACTTACGAATCTTTTTCAAAACCTAAAATAGGCATTTATTTGGCAAACACACCAACTTGATGTTAAGGGTTGATAATCAATTATTGATGAGCAACACAA
The DNA here is from genome assembly GCA_905163515.2 of Lymantria monacha. Taxonomy (NCBI): domain Eukaryota; kingdom Metazoa; phylum Arthropoda; class Insecta; order Lepidoptera; family Erebidae; genus Lymantria; species Lymantria monacha. Next base: position 11,056,545 of record LR991098.1, on the reverse strand, counting down.
GAAGCATAGACAAGTCGATTTTAGCGCAAAAATAATTTTCATCTCTAGGTCGTTCTCAAAAACATTTGACGACGTCATGACTTTCGAACTGTAAGCGCGCCACTGCGTAGGATGTTTTCCAATTAACGATGTGCACCATTATTAAAACTGTTTGTTATCACGATAGCGGCTATCAGCAAAACAATCTCATCGATCGGCTATGATTTACCGTCCATCACGCAATGCATACCGGAAATACGTAAACAATAAAATTTTATTATATATTTATGATTTTCGAGTTTCTCGATGTTTCGATTTTTCTTCAAATGCCGAAATCACCGAATAAATTTCATAAGATGTGAAAATACCATCTAACAATGAAGTTTTACTTCTTTATATTCGAAAAACTGTTTGAAATAAAACTACTTTTACGTATTTACAGTGATCATGGTCACGGAAGGACCACTGTAAAGTGTTCGAAACGTCGGGAATTTAAAAATCAAATACAAACGCGATAGAATCCGTAAAAGTAGTTTTATTTCAAATGTGTAATACTCGCGTAAAGATCAGAACCCGAAAAAATGTTACTAATAATATTATAAGTCCACATTTAGTACGGGAAAAAGTAGCTTTTGGCTATACTCGTGCAATATGTAAGGACACAATGTTTAATCTTTTTTATCTCTAGATTATGAGCGAAAATCTTTTTCGAGATATTATCACTATTCATACCATAGGTCTCTATGTAGTGATTTGATAGAAAATTAATATATTTTTTTCATGTCAGTAGAAAAGAATGTCATGGCTCTTCCAGAATAAAGCAAAGAAACTTGTCATTCCAACTGCAAAATAAATTAAAATAATTTTTATTAGCACCTACCCATGACATCTTGACTACCTCGTTCAACTCCTGCGGGAAAGGAAAAATCTACATCTTTATTCCGTTACCAATCGGAATAAAATTGTAGATTTTCTTTTCCTTGTATTTTGTTTGTAACAAAAAATATTGCTGGGATTTTATTTGATTTTCATCAATAATTCATTACTAGGTACGCTAGCCACGTCGTTTCTGTTCAAGATTACCTTTATCTCAAAATATATCTCAGCCTGCGTTCTATCTTCTACTAACTACTAAGTAAACACATTTAAAATTAACGACATATACGACTATTTCAATTTATTGCGTCTTAAATGCAACCGTTTAAAACTTTTTATGAATTCGATGCGCGTACGAAATAAATATTTATGTAACACACAGTTCCAATCGAACTCTTAAATATTCAGTCAACAAATTAGCAGTGGTAGGGCCACATTGAAATTCCGTGTGGTGACGGAGTAAGAATACTATTCACCACCCCATATCTTACCCATGGGTGATCGTACGAGACGACTAAGGGATATAAAACTGCATATAACATCTATGTGAGAGAAGGAAAACTCGAAACAAAACCCTATACCAATACGTCTGACCAGCGCGGTATAGTAGGTTAATTTCCCTCCCATTACGGAGGAGGCCCGAGCCCAACAGTGGTACATATGTGGGCTGTGATGATGATGATGATGATGATGAGGGCCACACTTAACAATTTTCTGTCTATAGCCTCTGTCGACACTCGTGCAAAAAATCGACGTTTGAACAGTGGCAATGTACTTTTGCGCTTCGTTTAATGAGCGAGATGACCGTAAACCCAACTTTCTATGTGGGTTTTGATTGGTAGGCAGTGCGAGAGGTACAGCTAGGCTATATATACTTCTGGTACTGCAAAGGTTCATGAGCTTCAGAATACTCATACATTATAATGTTATAACAAATAGGCCAATAGACATCAAGTCTACAATACAATTTAAATCATATAGTTTATCTCAAGCTATTCTCTATCCAATGTTCATAAAATTTAACTGAATTTCCATATTTATTCAAATAGTAATATTGCATTATTTTTTTAGGAGTCAATTCTCGAATGCAAACGTTTCTATTATGATGTAAACTATTGTAGATTATATTAATAAAGCTTTTTGTTCTATTATGTACGAATAAAATTTAAGCAATTTGGTTATTTTGGGTCTTAAAATTACTATCAATCGGCCTACTACAGTCAAACGAGTCTTTGTAGATATGTTTTTGAAACTGTATTTTCGGTTTACATACTTTAGTCGTCGTACGATACGAACGAAAAAGAAATAGGCGTCACAAGAAAAATAGATTTATTACTTTAATGCAAAAAAGGACTTCGAAAATATAATCTTAATAACATCTATTTTATTTAGTTATAATGTTAGCCTGATTTTGTTTTTTTTTTTTGTGTCTTTGTTCTTAGCCTCAGATGGCTATGACAACTTTACCCGGACTGTGGGTGAGCGCTGAGGGCTCTCAACCCGTATGTTAGCCTGAAATAACAGGCTTCTTTTATCTAGATAGATTTGATAGCGCCGACAACATAGCTTAAGACTTCCATCATATACAGTTATACAGAAAATAAAGTTTTTTTTTTTTAATTAATTCACACGACGACTGTGTTATCTAGTTACTAAGGGAATTAATCTCAAATGATAAATCCATCCATCCATCAGCCCGTAAACGTCCACTGTTGGACATACGCCTCCCCACGAGAAAGCCATTCAACACTGTCCCGCGCCACCTGCATCCAGCGGTTTCCTGCGACCTTGATAATGTCGTCAGTCCACCTAGTGGGGGGTCGTCCTGTTTGGTTAGTTTGGTTGTTAAGGGTTATATTATTCAGCAGTTTGGTTGTTAATGGTTATATTATTCAGCAGTTTGGTTGTTAAGGGTTATATTATTCAGCAGTTTGGTTGTAAGGGGTTATATTATTCAGCAGTTTGGTTGTTAAGGGTTATATTATTCAGCAGTTTGGTTGTTAAGGCTTATATTCAGGGTCGGCTCTAGCACATGTAGCGCCCGGGTGCAATCAATCTCCTGGCGCCCTCTTGTATCAAAATGCGTGAACGAAATGGAATAGGTTGATAGTTACAACACGTTCGAAGTGCCCCCTAACACTCGGCGCCCGGGTGCACCGCACCCTTTGCACTATAGGTAAAGCCGACCCTGCTTATATTATTCAGCAGTTTGGTTGTTAAGGGTTAGCAATTTGGTTGTTAAAGGTTAAAGGTAATATTCGAAACCGCTACCACACAGTACATCTCGGGAATATATGTCATTATCTTAAGACGGAAGGAACCCCAATTGTAGAATCGTTGACAAAATCCAATTGGGAATATGCTACTATAGCTAATACAGTTATTGTATCTTACTTATACAGGTGCATTTGTAACTAGATTTCGATCAATCACGCACATTATTTGTATGTTAATTTTTCTGATTGTTTTGTGCCGTCTTTATAATCGCGTGATGGTATAGTGTACCGTATCTATTATTATGTGAATTAATAGGCATTACACAATACAGGAATATAAATATGGTTTAACATAACTAACCTTAACTGCATTTTTGGTCCATCCAAATTCACACAGTAAGTATTAATTCCTCAGATTTTTGGAACAGACAATAGTTGTTCTGTTTTGAAATACTTAGAAGCACCGTTTGTGCATATGATTACACGGCATACAATCATTATAAAGTGAATGCAGATACATTACAGCTCTGTCTACTCTAGACCCTCTAATAAAACAACGAAGTTATTAAAAAAAACATTAGTTTAGCGGCTTATATGAAGCTTAGATGATGCCACAGCCACATAATGTTACGCTCTTGACTCAGTATTTAGTATGTAATGTATGTATATATATACATATATACTATCGGACCCGGCACACTTCGTTCCGCCTAACAGTTGATGAATGAGATAAGCAGATTTCGATTAATTTAAAATTATTAAGTTATTTTTAACTGTGTGGTAGCGGCTACAAATACCAACCCTTACTTTGGTCGTGGATGTCGTATAAGACGACTAAGAGCCTTATAACGACCTCGGCCAACTCCATCTGATGCCCTTTAGTCAACAATTACATTCCCAAGGAAGGTTGACGTCTGGTAGACGGTCGGTCATAAATATTGACAATAACTTTTACAATATGTACTATGAAAGAAGAGTACATATTGTATCGACTCCAAGTAATTGGGATAAGAGTAGGAGAATCAAGAATAAATATGAATAATATATAAATTCAAATAATCAAGTATTTTAATAACGTGCCAGCAAGATGAAGAAATACCTTGTGTTATACGACATTTTCCTTCATATGCGTTGAAAATAAACTAATTGTTGATCTCTGAGATTTGTTCAACGATTTCGCATTGTCAACAGCACGGCCTGCCTCTCTTTACTCTTGTGATTAAAAAGCACGGAGTTGGGCCATATTAATGCGGCGGTCTTCCCGTGCAATAAATTGTCCTTCTGCCGTGGTTACGTTCGTTATGTTTCGAATTCTAACTGCGTTACGGTTTTGTTGGGAAAGATTTGATTTTATTGGTCGCGACATTGTTGATGACAATATAGACATAATATGTTTTATTATAACAAAATTCGTAAAAATTCGTAACACTCGCACAAAACGAACTCTGACCGGTCAAAGTTTGCACGCTCTCGATATATAAAAATCAAGCACTTTTCAAACCTAAAAATAATTGTATTTTTCTCACATTGCACTTATAGGATAATATTATCATACATATGTCAAGAAAAAACATTCGTTTAAACGTATTTGATATTTTTAAAAAGCAATTATTTTGTTTAAAGTAAGAAAATAGTTGATTAAAAAAAATATTCGAAGACGTCAGATAAAATATTCCGTATCTGGTAACAATACGACCGTAAAAATTAATGTATCAAAATATTTCTTTTTTTAAAAGCTTCATAATCGAATCGCGCAGTTTCCTTTCGAAAATGGTTTGGTAATTCTTTGTCGTTTAATTGCAATTAATAAAAAACTAAACTGCTTAGTCATTAGTGTACGTATATACCTTATGAAAATTGGGTTCGTTTACATTTTTTTATTCGTCCCTTCGGACAGGCAAAGGAAATAGATTCCATACAGCCTATTGTAAACGAACTGCTATGTTTAGTACTGCGTCGAGAATGGCACAAATTATTTTTCTTTTTCATTTATGCCATTGACTAATAGTAAATGATAAATAAAATAATGAAAAATTGTCACATGTCTGTTAACTTCAGTATCTTAAAAATATTCCATTGTTTTTTTGTTTCTCTAACTTTTTGAAGTGAAACTTTTTTATCGACGTATGGGAGAAATTTTATATTGTAACGTTTTTCTGTTATGCGCCATATTTATTTTGAAGAGTAAAGCGCATGGGAGGGTTACCCGTGTGGTGACGGAGTAAGAATACAATTCGCCACCCCCTATCTTAATCGTGGGTGATCGTAAGAGACGACTGAGGTAAGGGATATAAAACGCATATAACATCTTTGTAAGATAAGGAAAACTTGAAACAAAACCCTATACCAACATGTCTGACCAGCGTAGTATAGTAGGTCAATTTCCCTCCCATTATGGTGGAGGCGCGAGCCCAATAGTGGGACATATATGAGCTGAAACTCGGGTGTAACTGATATAGCCCGAAGAATTAGCGCGTTGAAGTGGCAATGGGCAGGCCACATCGCTCGACGAACCGACAACCGTTGGGGAAGAAAGGTTGTCGAGTGGAGACCACGAATCAGACGGTGCCGCGTAGGACGACCTCCCACTAGGTGGACTGACGACATTATCAAGGTCACAGGAAACCGCTGGATGCAGGTGGCGCGGGACCGTGTTGAATGGCATTCACGTGGGGAGGCCTATGTCCAACAGTGGACGTTTACGGACTGATGGATGGATGAATAGATGGATATGAGCTGAGATTATAAGCGCATGAAGGTAGAGAGAAGAGAGAGAGAGGGGGAGAGAGGTAGAGAGGCAGAGAGAGGCGAGAGGCAGAGAGGTAGAGAGAGAGGGATCTCTCCCTTTCTCTCTCCCCTAGATTTTTAATAGTGGCAGGACCATGCTGTTGACAGTTCTCTGTCTACAGCCGCGGGACGGTTCGTCCGGGTAGTACTACACTCTCGCAGAAGAGCGACGTCTGAGAAATGGCAATGTGCTATTGCGCTTCGTTCGGTGAGCGAGAAAGCGGGTAGCCCAAGTGGGTGGGTTTGGGGATTGTAATAGTAGGAAGCAGCCTAGTTATACCCTTGGTATAGCAAAGGTCCATGGACAGCTGTGACACTTACCATCAGGTGTGTTGCTTGCTCGTTTGCCACCATAAGCAATAAAAAAAAGGCAGAGAGGGAGACAGAGAGAGAGGGAGAGAGAGAGTGAGAGAGAGGGGGCGAGAGAGAGGGAGAGAGAGAGGGGGAGAGAGGGAGATAGAGAGTAGTTAGTCAAAGTGTCACTTCTGATATCCGTACTTTATACGCACGCTTAATTTTTTGTTTTTTTTTACAGTGCAATATTATTTAATATTACTACCAGATCTTACTCAATGAAATAATTAAGGCGCTTTATTTATCGTGCATATTATAGCATTGATTAATAGTAAATGCTAAATAATATAAAAATTATGAGACGTGCACTATTGGATTTTCCAAATTATATAATTCTACTTTTCGCGGTATTTTCCAAACAAACCATTACACCACGTAATGACGTGTGCTGTCAGTTGCCATGGTTACATCATCAACAAATGAACGTTTAGAATTGATGTTTTTTAATTTTCTTTTTTTTTGTTTATATATATATATATATATATATAAAAGAGCTTATCCTGATTGACTGATTCATCATCGCACAGCCTAAGCCGCTGGCGGTAATTACATGAAATTTGACAGTTGCTGCCTTTTATATTGTAGGTGCTCACTATGAAAGGATTTTTGGAAATCTCTCCTCTAAGGGTAAAAAATAGGGGTTGCAAGTTTGTATCTAACATCGTCAGTTTTGAAGATAGATTCGTGAAACTTTGTTTTCTTCTATTTAATATTAAATAAAAAAGAACGTATTTCAGCATTTTTAGAAATTTCTGCCCTAAGGGTGAAAAATAAGCGGTTGCAAGTTTGTATGAAACTTCGTCAGTTTTGAAGTTAGATTCCTGAAAATTTGTTATTAACTATTATAATGTTAAATAAAAATTTACTTGTCTCAGCATTTTGGGAAATTCCCCTCTAAGGAAGTGGAATAGGGGTTGTAAGTTTTTCTTATACTTAACTTTGTCATTTTTGAGGTTAGAACCGTTAAAATTTGATTTGCTTATTTAATATTAAATAAACAAACATATATTTCAGCATTTTTGGAAATTTCTCGCCTTTTTTTTTTTTTCGCAAGGGGACCATGGATGTGGTCGCGCCCCGGCAAATCGGCCCGGGGCGGCGGAAGAGGCGGCGCGTAACCCCATGGACCCACCCTGCAAACACCTCTCTTCGCCGTGCGAGCGGACCACTGGTACCCGATCTTTGTCTTCGGTGGCCCGCCCGGCGATATACCCTCTCGGGTTCCTCTCTCATCGACGCCCCGACAGCTTTCGCCGTCGAGGCGTCGCCCTCACGCGGTGGCCTCACGTCGGGTGACCGGACAATTCTCCGGTCCGATCACCCGAAGCCTCGGTTAGGGCGGCATCAGGCGCAGATACTCGCGCATGCGCCGCCCCGGCCGCGGGCGGCGGCCCGGGTCACGGGAATCCTCCCGGACTCGTTCCGCCGCCTCCTTCTGCGAGATGACAGCCTCGCAGAAGGCGGCGACCGCGTCCCAATTCCTGACGCTGTCGACCATCGCTTTCACGACAGCCGGCAGCGTCAGGTCGGCACCGATGACAGCGACGAGGTCACGGCGCTGCCCGTCCCAGCCCGAACATACCTCAAGCAAGAAATTTCTCCCCTAAGACTGAAAAATAGGATATGCAAGTTAGATCCCTGCAAATTTGTCTAAGTATGTAAGAGCTACCTATCAATCTTTATGATCTAAAAATTACTTACTTTTATAAAGTTTTAAATTCTCCATAGAGGTCTTGCTAAAATAGCATTTTCAATTTGAATAGTTATTGTGGCGCTTTTGTGGTACTCTCTAAGGGCAGTTTACGTTTTTTTTTTATTGCTTATGGTGGCAAACGAGCAAACAGCGCAGCTGATAGTAAGTGTCACTGCCGCCCTTGCAATACCAAAGGTACAGCTAGGCCGCTGCCTGCTATTACAAACCCCAAATCCACCCCAGTTGGGCTTCCGTCTCTCTCGCTCATCGAACGAAGCGCAATTGCATATTGCCATTACTCAGACGTCGATCTTCTGCGAGAGTGTGGTACTACCGCGGACGGACCAGCCCGCGGCTGTAGACAAAGAACTGTCCACAGCGTAGTCCTACCACTATTGAACCTAACCACAGATGATAAAACGCTAATAGATGGATAGATTTTAATAAAACTTTCTGCATATACTCATATATCTACATATGTCAAACCTATTAACGATATATCAAATACTAGAGACGAATATCACTGAATATAACCTGTAAATATTTTTCTTTACAGTGTAATAAAAAAAAACACGCATATCGTTTTTATGATCAAATGAATTAGTCTTGTAAGATACGAGTTTAGATATGTCAATATCATTTAATCTCTGTTCCACTTTCATCTATAAAATTCTCTTAAAACTAGGTCTTGTACACTTTGTCCGCAGAAAAGCAAGGTTTCGTGGCATCAATACAAAGTACCTTTTTTTTTTTTTTGGCGGCGGGCTACGGAGCGGTCACGCCCCGCTAATCCGTCCGGGGCGACAGGAGAAGCGGTGCACGACCCCGTAGACCCGCCCTACAACATACCTCTCTACGCATTGCGGGTGGGCCACTGGTACGCGTTCTTTTCTTCAGTGACCCATCCGGTCTACCCTCACGGGTATCCTCTCTCGACTAATATTATGTCTCGATGTCAGGGCCTTGTCTTCACGCGGTGGCCTCTCTCCAAGGGTGACCAGACTAATCCCCGGTCCGGTCACCCACTGCCTCGGCTAGGGCGGCATAAGGCGGAGGTATTCTCGCCTTCGCCGCCCCAGTCGCCGGCGGCGGCGCGAATCCTCAAAGAGGAGATCCTCCCGGATTCGCCCCGCCGCTTCCTTCTGCAAGATGACGCTCTCGCAGAAGGCGGCGACCGCGTCCCAATTCCTCTCACTGTCGACCATCGCTTTCATGACGGCCGGCAGCGAGAGGTCGGCACCGATGGCGGCGACGAGGGCAGAGCGCTGCTGAGCCCAGGTCACGCAGACCTCGAGCGTATGCTGCGCTGTGTCCTCGTCGTCGCCGCACTGCTGGCAGGACGGAGTCGTCTCCCTCCTTGCGACCGTGTACAGGTACTTGCCGAAGCAACCATGCCCCGACAAGACCTGCACCAGCCGGAAAGAGAGGACTCCGTGCCGCCTCTCCAGCCACTCCATCAGTACGGGCCGGACGGCCTCGATGACACGAAGTCCAAATCGAGGCCTCTCCAATCAATACAAAGTACCTATAACAAAATTTGTCGCATTTCCTAATTATCATGTTATTTGACACGGGAGGAAGAGACTAAATATCACCACACTTTTCTTCAATATCATTATCATCATCACCTTCACCGTCATCATCACAGCTTTTTATAACCTATGATGATAATGATGATGATAAAGATGTCCTTTCACTGGGCTCAAGTCTCGTCCACAATGGGCAGGAAATTGAGCTACTAAACCGTGTTGATGGATTTGCATAAGGTTTTCTTTCGAGTTTTCCTACCGTTGAATTGATGTCATCTACATATCATATCTCTTAGGCGTATTTTACCCAAAGGCAAGAAAGGGGATAGTAGGTATATCTTGTATGTATTCTCATTCCGTCACTACAAGGGGAATACTTTTTTTTTGCTTATGGTGGCAAACGAGCAAGTAGTACATCTGTTGGTAAGTATTATTGCCGCTCACGAACCTTTGTAATACCAGGGATACAGCTAGGCTGCTGCCTAGCAATGAAAACCTCAAACCTACCCAAAAAGTTCGGCTGCCGGCTCTCTCGTGCATCAAAAGAAGCGCTACAGCACATTGCCGTTGCTCAAACGTCAATTTTTGCGAGTGTGTGGTACTACCTAGAATAGCACGTCTATTCTGTAGACAGAAAATTCTCAACAGTCCCTATCATTATTAATATACGATATAATTATATATAATAGCAAACTTATATGCAAGTTTAATAGCTAAGACCGAGAGACGAATTGTCAATCAGAGTGACATATAGACTATAGAATTAAACAACATGGTTGCAAAAACAGCGCTATGTACTTCTAACTTTTGAAGATATTTACCTCATACATCGTCAATTATTCACTTATAAACTCTCAAACTTTATTTTTAACCATAAAAACATTACCGCCATCATGCTATATAATATTCATCATGCTATATATATATATAACCTATCATCATGCTGTTATTGCTAATTATTTGGTGTCGACGCAATATGTGCTCTTCTAACATTGTTACTGAATTTTTTACGTCCAGCCGCCTGCCTAACGTCAACCCTCATTTAGACTGTAATCTCACTATATCTTTAAACGAGCAATTCTTGTATATATATATATATATGTAATCTGAATCTCGGAAACGGCTCCAACGATTTTCTTGAAATTTAGCATACAAGGGGTTCCGGGGGCGATTAATCGATCTAGCTAGGTTTCATTTATAGAAAATATTATTTTGTTAGTATATTTTGGCAACAAAAATAGAAATTTTCGTTGTACTGAAACTATTACAATATGAAGTTTTCAAATTTTGACGCTGTCATTAGGAATAGACATTATGCTCAGTTGGAAAATCGAGAAGTCTAGGACTTTTGGCGGGAATCTAAAACGTCATGTTGTGCTCTTGTATTATATTCGATATCTTAGTGTTTTAACGTGTTATATTAGATAATTTTTATGGTGTTTTATGTAATATGATGTGACAGAACAGCTGGGATGTAGTGAATATCATATAAAAGTGCTTTACAACGTTTTCGTTTTCCATCAAAATTCCTACAACATTCCATTAACAGTGTCACCATAGCAGTGTTGATGGCGACAATTCGACTGACTGACAGACAATGACTAACTTGAAAAGATTAAGAACGTGAAGATAATTATAACTCGACACTGGCAAAAATGGCTCGTATAAGTAGCTGATTGCCAATACATAAAAAGAAGAAGAAGAAGAAGACGAGAAGTCTAATCCAAACAAATCGGAGCTCGGTTCGGATCCTTACTTCTTCTTATTTACTTTTTGGCCTTTTTTTATTATTTTATTAATTATTATCATTTGCCCGCATATTTGTCTGCGTAAAAGTCGAAAATGGTTCTAATAGGATTTTTGTTTGTTTTTTACGTTATTAATTTTATTGTTATTTATAAATTATTATGTATAAATGTTTGCATACTTACATAGTATAACAACCTTTATTATAGTGTAGGGAAGGTTTAATAAAGTATAGTTGACCCGATTTCATTGCAATGCAATGTTTTTTCTTGCAAACTGGTGGTATTGTATAATTTTGGCGCGCCAGCTCTCAATTTTAAGATGTCACTTGGGAGACCGGGAGCCTTCAGAGTATTCAGAAGTTTGAGCGGTTGTTGGACTCGGAGTTTATCACTTATTCGAAGGATATATTTTGATATTCGAAAATGATTTAAAATATTTGCAAGTAAATCGTATAAATTAATAATATGCAAGAGAAGGAAAACTCGAAACAAAACCCTATACACGTCTGATCCGCGTGGTATAGTAAGTCAATTTGCCTCCTATAACGGAGGAGGCTCGAGCCCAACAGTGGGACATATTATGGGCTTGATTGGCTATGATGATGAATGGTATAAAGAAATGACGAAACGACTGTGATAGCGCACATAGGTAAGTCATGGCGTCTTGCGACCAATCTGATCAGCATTAACATCCTGTCTCCTTATCGTATCTTACTGATTGTTCCTAATATAACTCAGCCCTTTCGCTTCGACTTTTACACATATGTTGACTAAACGCTGGCTAAACAGCAAACAAAAATATAGCAAATGACTATCTCTCTTTCCTAATCATTATGCGGTAAAATAAAAATGGGTAATACATCTTATGAGCGGTGGATTTCAGTTATTAGGTGCAATGTGTTATCATGGCTCTCAATTACAATATTCGGCCTAGAAAATTGCTGTTCAACAATTTAAAATTTCAAACTCCACGTTCCTCCCATAGCTTAGAAACTTTCAAATGCCATATTAATACAATATTGTGAGTTTCGAGACATTCCAATTTTAAAGAGTATTTCCATTGTACCAAGCTTTTATGTGAATTCAACTTTTTCAGGGTTCCGTACCCTAAGTGTAAAACGGGACCCTATAATTAAGACTTCGCTGTCCGTCCGTCCGGCCGTTCATCTGTCTATCACCAGACTTCTGTTTCATGAACCATAATAGTTAGACAGCAGCCAGACAATAATTTTCACAGATGATGTATTTCTGTTGCCGCTATAACGACAAATACTAAAATACAAAATAAAATAAATATTTAAGGGGTGCTCCCATACAACAAACGTGATTTTGGCTCCTTTTTGCTCGATATATTTTTTAGTTTTTATTTTTACTTTTTTATTTTTTATTTATTTTTTATTATTTTTTTATATTTAAATATATCTTCCAAAACACTCTAACAAGAAAAAAACCGAACAAGGCTCGGTCATCCAGATATTTGTTAATTAAACGGCATCAGGTATTAGCCTCGGCTGATGTAATAAAGCTCTTAATCGTCTTTTACGACACCGCGAGCAATGTAGGGGTTGACAGTATGCCACCGAAGACAAAGAACGGGTACCGGTGGCCCGATCGCACGGCGAAGAGAGGAGTTGGCGTGGTGGGTCTATGGGGTCACGCGCCACCTCCTCCGTCACCCCGGACCGATTTGGCGGGGCGAGACGCATCCATAGTCCAACGCAAAAAAAAAGGGATGACAGTACCCTTAGCCGCTGCCACGCATCTAAAAAAAATATTATTATACTTACTACCCAATTTACCTTCAGAAGTAAGTAAACACGATAATGTATTTTAAAAGTTTGTTGCGTTTTTAATAATCATGTAAACCAAATATTTTTTTGTAAATAGAACAAACTTATATTATCACTGTCGATGAAATACTAGCGACGATGGCGCAAACGGAGCTTTCGTGAGCTCACCTTCCAGTACTAGGTAATACCAGACACGGGGGACTAATTAGAATTTGGTGACACACCCAACTTGGGAAGTAATTTGCTTACTTTGTATGGATAGCAAGAAAATAGTAAAAAATAATATAAATTATAAAATATTACTTTTGAACACAATAACATCAAGAACACTGAAAAATAAACGTTAGACATATAATTATGACACCATAAATACCATAGACTATATATTTTGAATTTTATTGTTTTAATTATTAAATAAGTTATCCTGTGGAGATGAAAATACAGTGCTCACTACCCTGGTAAAGGAACCATGGGTATCGTAAAACAGATTAAAAGACATAAGCAGATAACGTCCATCCAAATCCGAATGGCCAGCGTAGTAGGTATAGTATTCTAATAATCTTTCAAGTTCAGAAATAGGACATATAAATGTTAAAAAAAGAAGTATATTTAGAAATATATAGCGCTATGAATGCTATATATACTAGCGCTGTGAATGCTAAATCATATTATAATTTCGTTTTATGAATAATTTAGATTTTGATTAGAAAAAAAACATTAGAAAAAAAATGTCTTTGAGGTAAGATACAAAATAAGCAAGGCTAGGATTAGATTATTGCAAGTTTTCCTTTACTTGTAGTAATATTCTCTGTTTATATCCTTTAGTGGTATTTTAATGACATCCGTGAGCAAATTAGGAAGTGGAAAATTGTGTTCCTACTCCGTCACCACACAGAAAATGTACAACTTAAATACAGTCATTTATATCCATAGTCACCGAAGACATTTCGATGACTATGGATATAAATTACTGTATTTAAGTCTGTATTGAAGTTTTTATGTATGTGGTAGCGGCTACGAATACTAACAACCCTTACTTTGCACGTGGATGTCGTAAAAGACGACTAAGAGACTTACAACGACCTGAGCCAACTCCATCCGATGCCATTTGGTCAATAATTACATTCCCAAGGAGAGTTGACGTCTGGCAGGCGGCCGGTCATAAAACTATTGCCAATACCTTTGCAATATGTAGGAGGAGGGGTACAAATTGCGTCGACCCCAAGTAATTGGGACAAGAGCAGAAGAATGATGATGAATGATGACTCAAGGTAATTTAAACATTTACATACAAGTATGTAACATGTTAAATGACACATAAATCGACAATTGGTGTTCTTATACATCAATCTGCCATATATAAATTGCCTTGAGTGTTGCCTAAAATTTAGATATCATTGGTGAAAAAGAGAGTAAGTGACCGGTTATAAATTGTAAAAATAATATAAACGAAACGTTTCACCAGACTTCAAAATTACCACAGCTTTTATAGGCTATAAGGTCATTTTTATGAACTGTTAAACTTATTGCGCTCATTCCGCTTTTATAACTTGAGAATAAGCACGTAAATTATAGTCACTGAGGAATTAATAACGAGAGATGTTGCAATTGCGAATTGCGATGTGGATACGGATATTAGAATATCATTACACCGATTTTAAGATACGGATATAAAATTATTACGTGTATTCGACAGATTTTTAGGGAATTGCAAAATGAGTATGATGATTATCATGTTCTTAGATATTAGAACCTATTTTCTCTTTATTATTTTATGATATGCTATGATTATTTTTTCAATTTGAATAAATTGAAGAACCGAAAATATTAATCCATATTAATTTTTGCGAACTATCGTACAATGTTAGTTTGCTATAATCTTTTCTAGACTTAGGTAGACAGTATGAGTACTGTTATAGGCATTAGTAACCGTGATTACCAATGCAATTTATTAACAGTCGTTATCGGTAGTTTGGTGGAAAATATTTACAATAAATATACTTTAAAAGTTTTGGTAGCTAAATTTTACATCTAAGGGCTAGTTCATAAAAAAAAAGAATAGAAACTGATTCGTAAATAGCAATTTATATAATATGTCCTCCGAATCAGAAGATGATGTTGACGTAAGTACATAGAAAGCGAAACTTTCCGTGAATCATAAACCCCTGGTTTTTACACAAATGATTATGAATAAAGATACAATCGAGCATGCTTCAGGCACGCAATGGTTAATCGTTTGTTTACGCTTGCTTTGCTTAAAAGTGCCTCGAATTATTTATAGTCGTATAACATGATCGTGCTCAATAAAGACCTATCAAACAATATGCAAATATCCCTAGAATATTTACTCGTAAATCCGCTTCGTTCTCAAACGCTTAGAACTCTAAGCAGTGTTTCATTTGCTGTCAGACATCGCTTGCGTGCTTGCGTATTTCTTTATTTCTGAACGCCAACTTATTTTATACAAAATGTTGAAGGCTATGATTAAACGCGCTCTTAACATCACTGAAGAAAAAGTGCTTTTGAACAAAACTTTGCAGTGCTTGGATGTACGTAATGCTGTTAAGCTAAATACAGATATGTTATTTGTTACGTAGTTACAAATCATATTATTTAATCTAACAGAAAGAAACACAGAAGTCTCGTGCTAATGTTATAGAGGATGATGCTCTTGATTGGTTGAAGCCTCGATTACTACAAAGACCTGATGACCAAGAAGATGTTCCAGAAGCTGTAAGAAGCTATGACACTTATCTATATTTTTAAACAAATTATTTAGTAAATTACACTTAGAATATATTTAATATTTATCTAGAGCTGTTGATCCAGTAAAAGTTAATAATTTTTAATACCTATAATAGAATATCAGCTCGCTTAAGTTGCAATAGCTAAGATATATCGCACGATAAACAGACAACCTTTACTTTGGGAATGACATGTTTTTAAGTGGCGACTACAAGACGTACGATGTAACACCTCCCGCAGTGATAGTCGCATGGAGACGTTGAATGCAGGAGTTGAATTAGGAGAGTTCTATGTCCATCACTGAACAGAGAACTAATAATGTACAAACATACATACATACATATCATCACGCCATATCCCTTGCAGGGTAGGCAGAGAGAACAGAGTGCCAGAGAACTCTATCTCTGCATACTTCACTCGCTTCCTCAACATTCATAATTCTCTTCATACACGCTCGCCGGTTTCGGAGACTCTTGATAATGTACAAAGATTTAGGATATTTAATGACATTACATCACAAATTAGTTCTAAAGTATTATTAAATTAGTTTGTTACTTTTCTGGCAGTACTGCCTGTATTTATTATTCTACTCCCAAAATGTGAATGACTATTAAAAATCTTTATTTATACTATTATTTTGTATAAAATTTTCTGTTCATATTGATATTGTTTTTACTAATTGATTTCTTCAGGATTTGATAGAAGAAGTGGGACGTGTTCTGACAACAATCAATCCGTCATGGGTGGCAGATGAAGTGGCATACCATTATGGTCAAGGCATATTCGTTGCGAAGCCAAAGCCAACATTTGGGAAGGCATACCCACTTTATATATTCCAAGGTACTGCAATACGTAAAGATTCCGATGAAGCTGTAGCACAGATTGCTGCTGGTTATGGTAAGCATATTTTTTTTAAATAATAATGGCGATGATTTTTTAAATTTGGTGAATTACTATTTATTTATTCTTAATTGCAAATATGGGTAGTTACTTAAACTCACGTATTATATAAAATCACTTTTTAGTGTCACTTTATTAAGTCTTTCCTCCTGTAATGGGTTACATCTCTATCCTGTAATGGGTTACATGATATTAAAATTGCTAATACATGCATTTTAAAATATTTACACTATTATATTAATTTACACTTATTTTTGAGATTGGATGGAATAGTTATAATAATAGTTTGAACAATAAATAATTAGTTAAAAAGATATTCATTTATGGAATAATACGCATTTCTAACAACAGTTTCTTTATCTAATAGTTATATTTCTTTTTGAAAATACTAAACCGGTACAGAATAGGATTTTCCTTCAACTGATATATGTACATCTCGATAATGAGCACCTCCAAAAAGAAAAAATGGCGTACTACACCACACTGACCAATTGGATTGAATATGAGTTTGATTTCGCCCTCTCATTTAGTGATGTTACCTGTCGTTTTTTTTTTTTCGATACATAGGAACGGAATGGATCATGAACATTATTTTAACCTTTTACCATATGAAGAGAATACGTATTACTTAAAAACCTTACTTATTTAAAAATACGTATTGACTGATATGCTAGTTTTATTAATAACGATGTTTGATATTTAACTGTCTTATCAGCAACTAAGATCGCCTCGACACCGCTCTTTATAGATTATGTTAACCTTTCTTTATTAGGTACTTCAACAATACGCATAATCTTCCCAGTCGTAAAGTTGTACCGAAATAAAACTGACATTCTTATATTACACTAAAAGTTAGTGTACAAATACGATATTTTGTGACCTCAGTATTATGTAGCGAGCAGATTCAATTCTGATCCATCAATTGTATTGTTTTGAAATGTATAAAAATAAATTTGTCATTCAGGTAGGTATATATTTAGAGCACGTCGCTTTGTGGAACTAAGTAGTCCTCTAGTTGCTCAGATAGCTGTGGTAACGGTTATCCATCCAGAGAAAGGTCCTATTTAAGAATGAAGGGACAAACATAAGTGTATTTTTTGTACCAATAATTCGCTAGCAAACAACATTAACGCTTTGCTTTTAATATTGTCAATCAATTTAGATCGGCTTTCAAATCCAACCATATTTCGTATAATCTCTTTTGCACGCCTCATAAGCAAAGCGTTTAGGTCTTGCTCTACTCTCGATATACGAAAATCAAGCACTTTTCAAACATAAAAATGATATGTCAAGAAAAAACATTCGATTAAACATATTTGATATTTTTGAAAAGCAATTATTTTGTTTAAAGTAAGAAATTAACTATTAATTAAAAAAAATATTCCAAGACGTTGGATAAAATATTCTGGATCTGGCAAGAATACGACCGTAAAAATTAATGTATCAAAATATTTATTTTTTCAAAAGCTTCATAGTCGCAACGCGCGATTTTTTTTCGAAAATGGCTTGGTAATTCTTTGTCGCTTAATTGCAATTAATAAAAAACTAAACTGCTTAGTCATTAGTGTATGTATACCTTATGAAAATTGGGTTCGTTTACATTTTTTTCATTTTCTTCTCGATTAGTCGAGAATGTACTGTTTTTTTTATTATTATTAATATTTTTTTATTGCTCGAGGTGGCAAACGAGCAAACAGCACACCTGATGCTAAGTGTTACTGCCGCCCATGGACCTTAGCAATACCAGGCGTACAGCTACGCCACTGCCTACCAATGAAAACCTTAAAACCACGTTGACAAAAACCTTTATTATTACCTCAGCTCAAATGAATGCCACTACTGGGCTCGATCCTCTTCCACAATAGAAAGGAAACTGACCTACCAAAGTATGTTAATCAAACGGGTTTGTATAGAACATAGCTATGGATATTTAATTGGCATCCTTTTTATTACTGGAGCATCTTCATTTTGGTAGATGATGAAAGAAAAAATAACATAAAACTAATATCACACATTACTTTACTGATAACTTGCTAAAAAAATACTTAAAAATATTTTTTTAGCTGTGTGTGGTGGCTACGAATACTACCAACCCTTACTTTACTTGTGGATATCGTAAAAGACGACTATGAACCTTATAACAACCAGGGCCATCTTTATTGATGCCGTTTGGTCTGGCAGGCGGCCGGTCATAAAACCAGCGCCAATAACTTCTACAGTATACACTATGAAAAAAGAGTACATATTGTATCGACCCCAAGTAATTGGGATAAGAGTAGGAGAATGATGATGATGACTTAACAATATTTTTTTAAAATATATCAGGCATGGTTGGATTTGATGACGCGGGACCAAAACGCGTAAAACTCAAAAAATCAGCTGCTGAAGAAGAGGAGGAAGAGGAACCGGAACCTGCTGCAGGTGGTGAAGAGGCTAAAGGCGAAGGTACTGGTTATGTTTTCCGAATTTTACTATATTTGCAACAAGTTAAAATGTAAAACCGAGGTGTAGTCTTATATAACTAATGTATATTGCAGCCTATTTTCAATATAATACCCAGCCTCTGACACGGCATTATTTCCTAATAAAAAAAAATTCATACAAAGGTCGTCATTCTTATGACTTACTGACTGACATATAGATCAAAACCTAACACATTTCCAGCTGACCTAGAAAGTTCAAATTTGACATTCAGCTGGGTAATTGTATATATGCAAAGGTAAAAATCTGACAACAGTGAAATAGGACTTTTGACGGGAATTTGAAAACGTCATGTGGTGCTCTTATATTATATTCAATATTTTAGTGTTTTAACGTGTTATATTAGATAATTTTGATGGTATTTTATGTAATGTGATGCGCGGAACTACTGGGATGTCGTGAATATCATATAAAAGTGTTTTACAACGTTTTCATTTTCCATCAAAATTCCAACAAGATACCATCAACAGTGTGGTCATAGCACTGTTGATGGCGACAATTTGACTTAGACTATGACTAACCTGAAAGACTGAAGATATTTATAACTAGTTATTGGCGAAATCTTGTAAACACCATTAAAAAAAAACAGTGAAGTAAATAATATATATTTTAAAAAATATATATCAATCGATTTTATTAGGTAAAACTAAACGACTTACATAATTATAAAAGCAAACACTTCTTTCTTCTTCACAGAAGAGTAAGTTTTATTATGGAAGATTATTTTGTCATTGTATATGGTTCGTCATCATCATGATCATCTCAGCTCATATATGTCCCACTGTTGGGTTCGGACCTCCTCCATAATGTGAGCGAAATTAACCTACTATACCGCGCTGGTTAGACGTGTTGGTATAGGGTTTTGTTTCGAGTTTTCCTTCTCTTGCATAGATGTTATATGCTTTTTAGATCCCTTAGTCATCTCTTATGATCATCCACGGGAAAGATAGATAGTGGTGAAATGTATTTTTACACCGCCACCACACGTTAAATGTTAAAAATATAAAAAATGTTTATGGTTACTGAAAACGAATTTATATTATTTACTTAAACATATTTAAAAAAACTAAATGAACGCGATCAAAGCGCGATCTGAGTAATGGTGTTCGGTGATCTCTAAATGACCATATACTTTACAAAAATTAATGTAATTCTATCAAAAGAAAAATTTGAAATGAGTACAAAGTTTCATGGTATAATAATTATTATACCATGAAACTTTGTACTCATTTAAATTTTTTCAGAGAATAATTACAATTATTCTCTGATTTTTGACTTAACCGACAAAAGATTTTAGATCTAAATGAGTGCCAAGTTCTGTAGAAGTAGTTCTGAATTATTTATTAGCAACATTCTGAAATAATTTAAAACATAATTTCTTGTTTATTTTTGTACTACAAAAATGTTTTATTTATTATGAGTTTTCAAATTCTTATAGTTGAAATATTTACATAAATCTAATAACTTATGATCAATGGAACTTCAACATTTGACTTAAATTTTTAAAGTTAGACAGATGATACCTGCATTTTTTTTTAAGACACCACCGGGCACTAAGAAAATAATCCTTATATTGTTTTTTTTTTAGGTAGGTTATGGTCCGGACACACGACACCCGTTGCGTCCGAGGCTACGGAAGTGCGGCGCGTGTTCCCGTAACCCACCGTATTTCCTCCCCATCACCATTGGGCCGATCGCCACTGGTACCGCTTCCTTGTCATCTGTGGCCAGGCGGGCTACCCTTTCGGGTACCAACCATCCCACGTCGATGCCCCAGCTAACTGCCGGGGAGCCACCCTCAGGTGGTCAGACTCTCTGCGGGTGACGGACTATTCCCTGGTCCAATCACTCGCGGCCTCGGCTAGGTCGGCATCAGGCGCAGATACTCGCGGCGGAGCGTGTCACCGAAGAGGATTACCTCACGGAGCCGCCGCACCGCCTCCTCCCGCGAGACGACTGTTGCAGAAGGTGGCGATCGCGTCCCAGTTGCTGATGCTGTAGAGCATCGCCTTAGCGATGGTCGGCAGTGCCAGGTCGGCACCGATGATTGCGACGAATTCACGGCCCTGCTCTGCCCAAGCCACACAGACCTCGAGCGTGTGCTGCGCCGTGTCCTCGTCGCAATCGCAGTGGAGGTAGGACGGTGTCCTCTCTCTTCTCACGACCGTGTGTTGGCACTTGCCGAAGCAACCATGCCCTGTCAAGACCTGCACCAGTCGGAAGGAAAGAGCCCTGTGCTACCGACATCCTTATATTGCTGGGGACTTTACAAACATATAATTAACGCAGATAAATTACACCCAAACTCAGAACAACACTTTGTGGACCACGCAAAGTATTGTCCTGCGTAGGAATCGAGCCCACGACTCTGGCACGGAAGGGCGTTATCTTAACTACTACACCATCTGCGCAGTCAAATGATGATGTATGAATCATTACAATATGATAACCATATTAACGTTACTTAAATTCTACATTACTTTAGAATTAACGTGTGGTGAAAAGAGATATTGTTAGAAAAGTTTTATGAATGACTATCGCAAATTTTTGGGAACAAGAAAAATCGAAGAAAGGTTTGATAGATTGCATGCATCATGACATTGATAGAAAGAAAATGAATGCAGAGATATCCGCTAGATTGTATTGAAGAAGAAAATATATTAATTATCCCAAGTAATAGAAAAGGTGATAGTGACTTGAAATATATAATATATTTTTTTCCCAGCATTCTTTAAATTGGCATAACTTTTTTATTTATGAACCAATTGACATAATATAAACTAACTAAAATAAAATGTTAAGTGAAGCTTACCACAATATATTAGCGAAAACCACGTCTAAATGGGATAAACCGTTTCTGAGATTAGCGTGCACAAACGCACAGATAAACAGACAAAAACTTTAACAGTCATTGTTTTGGGTTCTATTTGTGTTGATAAAGGTCCCAGTAAAATTTTATTTTTTCATTTATTTATTTATTTATTGAGAAGAAGCAATTACAATACCTTTACAGAATTTAACCTAATGCGATATTGGAAGTTAACAATATGAATTTTAAAATTAATAATAAAATATCTTAAAACAAATAATGATAACAATAAACTAAATAATAAAACATAATATCAAAATATTAATAATAGTTTAATATTATACTTTATCATATTCAATACTACTAACTAAATATATTTGAAAATTATACGCAACGCACTTGTGTGCAACGTCTGTGAATTCACGCAGGCTGCAATGGTAAATGTCTACTGTATAATTTATTATATTTATTAATTTAATAGCACGTGTCAGGGGGGCGTAAGTGAGCATGTTATTTGTGGCCGCTAGCACGCTTAGTGCGGGCTGCTGGCCCCTAATAACCATCTGGCCTGCTGGTGTACACAGATGTAGCATAGCCAGTATGGCGGGGTGGTGTAGCTGGCTACGTAGTACACGCCAAACATAGCACGCCAATGACATACATATATCATATATCATAATAATAATGACATAACATAACATTAACCTCCGGGCCAGTCGTTACCTCACCATGAGGCTAACGCAAAACTCGGAGGAACATTATACGGCTTCCTAAGTTCTTTCGATATAAAAAAAAAATGTATCACAAGATTTACAGGAAAGCCAATAAACCGCAGGGCAGCTTGTGGCGAGCTGAATGTAAGTGGCGACACTGCGGTCCCGAATACTCCAGAGAGTCGATCAGGGCCTCGTCTCCAGCTGGCCTTCATTGGCTGGCTAGAGTGGAAACCGAAGAGTGCCCGAAGGACTCTCAGCTCTGGCTTGCCTTAAACAGCTGGTCAGAGAGGGGTCGCCAGAGCTATATGCTCGGGGGTGGAAGTGTCATTTTCAAGGGCATAACTACGGGGAAACCATGGCTCTGTTTATCACAGACTCAATGGTGAAACCGGCGCCGCACCGCTCGACACCCCTAGCCACTTGCACCAATGTTGCCCCCTGTTGCCCGTATGGCTTGTGTGCCTGTGGCGACTGTTTAGGGGGCCCATTCAGTGAGTTGGCGAGTCACCGTCTGCCACCGTTCATCTCTCAATATGGGTTTGAAAGCAGACGACAGTTAAAAATTCATAGATTTAAGATGAACCAGTCCACTAAGCACCCACTCCCATAATCAGATATTAGCTACCATAATCACACAATAGTTTTACACTTACCGCTGGCAGTCCACGTATGTTATGTGCAGACGTGGAATGTCATCGGTAGGTGTCCCATTCCAATATTTAGATTAAATTTCTCTAAAGGCCTCTGCGTGTTGGATCCATATCCCCATGTAAGCCTACCAAAGGACCGGGTATCTTACCTACGGAAGATCCCGTGAATAAATGGAGATGACATAAATATATTATATTCATATATCTTTCATGTACAGAGAGCGATCCGTTACATTTTTATTATATGTATAGATATACATAGACATATAATATTTTCCTTATTTATTCTTTTGAACACGCCTCACCGTACGATATTATTCATAAAAATCTAAATATTTTGCCATTATTTGCTAGTTTTGATTCAAGATACTGTACCGACTTACACTTGGTATTGTGCTATTTATGGATACATACGACAAGTTCTATGTTATTTGCATGATTCATGCGCTATAGATATGCAAATACGTGTCTTTTGCCTTTTTTTTGCGGTGGGCTATGAACGTGTTCGGCCTCGCCAAATCGGTCCGGGGCGACGGAAGAGGCGGCGCGCAACCCCATAGAACCACCCTGCAAACACCTCTTTTCGCCGTGCGAGCGGGCAACCGGTACCCGATCTTTGTCATTGGTGGCCCGTCCGGCGGTACGTGTCTTTTGACCTATTGGTATCCATGACTAAATTAACTTCATTGCACGTATTTTGTGTCATTTAAATTTGGCCGGCCCTAAGAGACTATAACAATTAATAAATCATACTAGTCTATTGTCCTTTCAAGATTGACTTAAATAGTGTAGCGATAGGATCATAGGAATGTGATAATGGATGCTGTAAAATTGCCCAAAACATTGTAGTAAAAAAATATTTCATGCTGATAAAAAACTCAAAATTAATTTTGTTTTAATAACTTAATACTAGCTTAGTATAAACTACAAAATATGTTTCATTTTTATTTTTATCTAATAAAATTTTAACTAAAATTTAACTTATATTATGCCTTTACATACATACATACATATCATCACGCCATATCCCTTGCAGGGTAGGCAGAGAGAACAGAGTGCCAGAGAACTCGATCTTTGCATACTTCACTCGCTTCCTCAACATTATTATGCAATTGAATTTACAAAAGCACCTACTTACTGATTCCTAGTTGATACTCGATTGAAATTATTTGAATTCAATGTAGTTTATAAACTAGTAAAAACGACTTATGACGAAAACATTTAATTTTGCATAAGTGAAGTTATTTCTCGTTAAGTATACTAGGTTAATCTGTGCCATGTACCAACGATCTAGGTCGTACGTAAAATCAGCGGTTGGAGACTCCGACAAGTTCAGTGTGTAGGAGGGTTTGCACCAAGGGTCGGCGTTAAGTCTTTACCTCTTCCTGTTGATAATGGATGCGTTAACATCGGAGATACAGCAAGAGGCACCCTAGTGCATGCTATTTATTCTATTGCTTATGCTTATGAGAACAATTGTTCTCGTTGGAGAAGAAGGACTTGAGGCACAGAGTATGCTGGAGAAGTGGCTCTGTAAATTGGAGAATGTTGGCTTGAAAATCAGCAGACCTAAAACGGAGTACATTTTTGCGATTTCAGCGGTCTCTCCAATTTTACACCCATATCCCTAGATGGAGTACCTATACCAGTATGCTCGGATTTTCGATACCTCGGTTCTCTTATCCAAAGCGATGGCAACCTGGATCGTGCAGTGAAACACAGAATTGATGCGGGATGGATAAAATGGCGGCAGGTCACGGGTACAACATGCGACCCTAAAGTACCCCCTAAATTAAAGGATAAAAGATATAAAACACTAATAAGACCTGCTGTACTGTATGGATCAGCATGTTGGGCGACAAAAGCGATGGATGAGAGACGACTGCATGTAGCGGAAATGCGAATCTTGAGATGGATGTGTGGTGTTACGAGATTGGATAAAATAAGAAATGAGCATATAAGAGGAAGTTTGAAAGTTGCACCAGTGACGGAAAAGTTAAGGAGTGAAAGGTTAACATGGTATGGACATGTGATGAGACGGGATGAAAGTAATGTTGTGAGGAAAGTTTTAAATATGAATGTTGAAGGCTTTAGGGGTAAAGGAAGACCAAAGATAATATGGATGGACTGCGTGAGGTATGACATGGAAAGACAGGGAGAGACTGCAGAGATGACGTATGATAGGACTGTATGGAGGAAGATGACATATTGCGTCGACCCCAAGTAATTGGGATAAGAGCAAGATGATGATGAGAATTTATTTCTCATTATAAAATTTAATCAGTATGTACGGATTATATTATAAATATTAGCAGATAAGATATATACTCAAACTCCAAGTACGCATTAGGGAATTACACAGAGAGAGCTATCGTTAGTTCATTACATCTTTGAGGTATCTCAAAAATCATTATTCTAAACCAGAATTGAATGGCATTCACTTTTACAGAGGATATGGCCGCAGATGAAGAGAAACTTCCTGAGGAAGTAGAAGGCGAAGTAGCGGCAGAAGTGGCTTTAGCAGGCGAGACTAAAGAAGAGGGTGGTGAAGGTGTGGGTGAAGTTGCTGCTGAAGAAGGCCAGGGTGAAGAACGTAAGTATTGGCAGTAAATTAAAATAGTACCCATCCGTAAAACCACCTTTCTGGTTCAATTTAATTAATGTCATTATAATATATTTTTTATTTTTTTTAAGTCATCACTAATGAAATAATCCTTGTATTAAGAGGGACTTTACAAACATGCAATTAACGCCGACAAATTAAACCCAAACTCAGAACAACACTTTATGGATGGCACAAAGTATTGTCCTGCGTGGGAATCGAACCCACGGCACTGGCACGAAAGATCGGTATCTTAAACACTACGCCATCAGTGCAGTCAATATTAGAAACTTAGTTATAATACAAAAAATAAATTACCATAAACTTCTGAATAGTGACGTAAATGTTCGGCGCAAAGTTTGGGTGATTAAAGTTTGATAATTAATTGTTACTATAAAAACTTTATGATATTTCTTTTTGTGAAATAAAAGTTAATTTAACTGTGTTATTTTAACTATTTTTATAGTTAAAAGTTGTGGATATTTTTTTAACTAAAGTTAGGTTTGCGAATAATTTCACAATTTATGATTCCACATAACGTGAGCCCATTAGTTAAAATAAAAATAATGAAAATTTATAAATTCTAAATTACTGAAATTTAGCATTTAATATGCTTAATTATTTATAAAATCCGATTACGAAATGAAAAATGATGTCGCAAGTGGGATTCGAACCCGCACCTATTGGGATTCCGGCCCAATCGTGCTGCCACTACACTACCGCGACTAATTGTAGGACATGCAAATTTCATTTCGTATTGTATTTACGTCTTAAGGTGACGGTATGCTATCTACCCGACAATGTTTACACATTGTTATAGGCTTAATACTTCAAACTTTACAGTTAGAATTGTATTAAACGATGACACAACCTTGTTATTTAAATTACTGAAATTTAGCATTTAATATGCTTAATTATTTATAAAATCCGATTACGAAATGAAAAATGATGTCGCAAGCGGGATTCGAACCCGCGCTTATTGGGATTCCGGCCCAATCGGCAGCACGATTATTAAGCCGAACACGATTATTAAGCGAAGTATTAAGCCTATAACAATGTGTAAACATTGTCGGGTAGATAGCATACCGTCACCTTAAGACGTAAATACAATACGAAATGAAATTTGCATGTCCTACAATTAGTCGCGGTAGTGTAGTGGCAGCACGATTGGGCCGGAATCCCAATAGGCGCGGGTTCGAATCCCGCTTGCGACATCATTTTTCATTTCGTAATCGGATTTTATAAATTCTATTTTTGTGACTAAATAACATATAATTATTTATCAATGTAGTCACTGAAACTTAAGGGAGGAATTCTCGATTAATTCTCATACTACGTCACTCGACAACATTTATAAGTTTCTTCTGTTTTTCATTACTATTAAAGATGAGAGTTTTTATTTTATAACAGATAAATTGAGGAGTATTATTTGTTATTGTAATATTGTACAGGAGAAGTACAATTGGATATGGGAGATCCTAGTGCAACGCTCTTGGACATCAAGCCGAGAGTGAAAAAGCTAGCGAACCAGTTTAACTTTTGTGAACGTGCTGCTTTAACGTATAATTTTCCGAGACGAGTGAGTTTTGCTCTTAATTTTTTTAGAGAATTACTAAATGAAGATGTTGCATACAACACCGATAAAAAACTGTTCGTTTTATTATCTACGCTCGTCATAACGAAACTCAAACTCTAGCTAACCTTAAAGAGTAACAGTTATCAGTAGGATATCATGTATTGTACGGGGCAGTAAAGAATAAAGTGGACTCATCAAAGTCGCAGGGAGTTATGAGATGTACACGACACAGAGGCACTGTGTAGCATTCTATGAGAGAAGCCACCGTCTAGCAGTAGACGGCGAAAGTTTGGCACAGTTAGATAAAATATCAAAATTAAAAAACATCATTCAGTTGTTAGTATTTTGGGATCCTTCAAGTCTGAATCAACTTTATTCAGTATCATGTTAACGACGATCTTTTAACTAAATATTAAGATATTTTCTTGCAAGGAAAACAAGCAACTACTCTTATTACAGATACAAGACCTTTGATTCTTCAGAACATTATATAATATAATTTTGATACTGTATCTGTTAAAATATATATCTTTAATAAAACATATCTAATAGATCCAGATTCAGAAAAAGTATTTTTGAATTATAAATATGTTGATGAATCAGTTCCGAAAGATGTAGTTGCCAAAAAGTACGATTTCGATGTAGGAATTGAAAATAGCTAATTGTCAAAATAGGATACTGCATAGATTCACAAAATTAAACTATTTCATTAATAGAGCTACAAACTTATAGCCTCTTCTTGCTAGAACACTGTGGTACAAGCTCAGTAAGCATCAAAAATAAATTCAGTACCTATGAATATTTTCTTAATATAGAGAGAGCCCTAAGTATAGAGATTAGAACTTCAATATAAAAAGGAAGTGATCGTCAACTCCTATTGTTGACCGTTTGATCGCAATTGAAAATATCTGACGGCCTTAATGGTTGTTCCCACTGTAAATATATTTAGCAAAGTAATACATTATTATTTTGTTAGAATTAGCATTATTCTGTGCATTCTGTTTTAACTAGAAAATATTTTTATTATTAACATTTTTTTACTTAATTATATCATTAAGTTTATATTTAAAATTCACTTTTTCATATTCTGATCATATTTGTCCGTCCAAAGGACCAAAATTATTATATGGTGCCCCTTCATTTCTTATCGCAACCCCAAGGTTAATTCATAGATTTCCTTCAGAGCCTAAAATTTAAATTTCTGATATAAAATTTATAGGTATGTTTATTCTAGGAAAACTAAATTCCAAATTTGTAAGCACATTTATTTCTAGATCTTTTTTGATAACCAAAAAGTCCATATTTGGAAATGAATATCCCCGACTATACCTCTCTAAACTTATTTGGCATAGGATTTTATTACAAATGCTCCTTCTCTTTCAATGTGGTATTAGACAAAAAAAGACAAAAAAAGCTCAAAATAATACCTTACTGTATAGGGTGTAGGGCCACCAATCCCATGTCGTGCGGTGTCCCACGGAGGTCGGTCTTGGGGCTGACTCTGTGGGACATCAGTTACGACTGGGCGTTGAGAGCCTCTTCCCCCCCCTAATCTGGGGCTTATATGCTACGCTGACAACATGCTTGTCACAGCCCGAGGCAGGACACTGGAAGAGACGATGAGCCTGACCACTCTCGGCACCAAAGAGATGGTCAGGCGAATCGAGGCGCTGGGACTCAGGGTGACCCTAGGCAAGATGGAGACTTTCTCATGGTCTCATGGGGTCCCCTGTCGGCATCTCGATCGTCGTCACCTCCGTCCCCATCAGTATCCGGGCCCATATAAAGTATTTTGGCCTGGTGTTCGATGGGAATTAGAGATTTCGGGAGCATTGAAAGTCGACGGCAATACGCAGGGGTGATCCGCTCAATGGTATTGTACGGCGCACCCATGTGGGTGTCGACGGCACTGACCGTCTGTCTTAGGGTTATTCTGCGGCGACCGCAGATAGCCATGGCGGTATGGGCCATTCGCGGATACCACACGGTGGCGACCGAAGCAGCATGCGTATTGTCTGGAACGCCTCTGTGGGACTTGGGAAATGCTCGCCGAAATATATCAGCGAGTGTCTTCAACTCG
Organism: Lymantria monacha; assembly: GCA_905163515.2. Taxonomy (NCBI): domain Eukaryota; kingdom Metazoa; phylum Arthropoda; class Insecta; order Lepidoptera; family Erebidae; genus Lymantria; species Lymantria monacha. The sequence continues at coordinate 11,027,014 of LR991098.1, read as the reverse complement.
TGAGAAGGGTGACGAAGTTTTACCCAGCGAACTAGCCACCTGGCGCGAGGACACCTGCTGGGAAATTCTTTACCGTTGGACGACGCGGCTGTTGTGGCCTCGATTCGGGGTTCGAGTCGTTGAGGCCGTCCAGCCCGTACTGATGGAGTGGCTGGAGCGGCAGCACGGAAACCTCTCTTTCTGGCTGGTGCAGGCCTTGATGGGGCATGGATGCTTCGGTAAGTACCTGTACACAGTCGCAAGGAAGGCGACGACTCCGTCCTGCCAACAGTGTGGCAGCGACCGGGACACAGCGCAGCATACGCTCGAGGTCATAGTGACCTGGGCTCAGCAGCGCCGTGGCTGCTATCGGTGCCGACCTCTGGCTGCCGGCCGTCTTGAAAGCGGTGCCGGAAGCGAGACGAAATGGGACGCAGTCGTTTCCTTCTGCAAGACCGTCATCTCGCAAAAGGAAGAGGTGGAGCGAGTCCGGGAGGATCTCCCTCACGAGGATTCGCACCGCCGACGGTGACTGGGGCAGCGTAGGAGTGAGTACCTACGCCTCATGCCGCCCTAGCTGAGGCAGCGGGTGACCGGACCGGGGATTAGTCTGGTCGCCCCAGTGTTAGGCCACCACGTGAGGACAACGCTCTGACATCGAGACCTATTCAGGTCGAGATGACGGGGCGTCGACTCGAGAAGTAAGGGTAGACCGCCGGGTGGGCCACCGTAGAAAAAGCCCGCGTTCCGGTGGGCTACGGGGTCGTGCGCCGCTTCTCCTGTTGCCCCGTACGGATTAGTGGGGCGTGACGTACCGTAGCCCGCTGCCCTAAAAAAAAGGCCTACACCAATATGATGAGTGTGATATAGTAGGTCAAATTCCTTCACACTGGCTGGAGCTTCGAGCCCAACTGTGGACCATATAGGAGCTGTAATCATGATGATGATGATATAATTTAATTTAATATTGATCATTATTTTAATAACAGTTGTAGATATTGTTATAAATAGTTTTTAAATTATGTTATATGTACATCGCTGTATATAATGCTGTGAGTGGCTGAAATCATTACAATAAAATTATAATTCGATATTAATATTTTATATATCCTGTATTTCATGTGGAGCCTTCATTTTCATGGTCTTTCATTTTCTTACTTCATTTAATAAAAATAATTGTTTTATCTTTTGATTTCTAATGTTTACGCAAGTATTAAACGTGAAGTCCTCCCGTGACCATGAACGCTGTAAAGTGTACGAAACGTCGGGAAATTATAAATCAAATACAAACTGCGATAGAATCCGTAAAACTAGTTTTATTTCAAATGTTTTTATCTTTTTCTTATTCATATACATAGGTACTTGTAAGATTAATGTCACTGTTAAACCCTTGCTGGAGTAACTCTGTTGATTGAGTATAAAATACGAAACTGCAGGATCCATTCTACAATTTATATATTAAGTATACTTATGATATTAATATATTCCTTTACTAATATATTCTTTTGTGTTTAATGTTACCTGCGACGTATGTACATATAGAGAAAAGTAATTAAATTTATTTTTAATTTATTTCAAGTATTATCTGCTTTTATTCGACAGAAAATATTTAAAGTAACTTTAGCTAAAACGTATAGTTTTCTATTTTATATTTTTTATATATTTACTATGTGTATTACGTATAGAAAAAATAGATTGTAACATTACAATTAATATTTTACTATGCTTTAATACCTACCAACTTCAGTAAGATTGATATAAGTATATAATAGTTTTAAATGTAAGTTATATAACACTCTAATGTATATATATATATACACAAACATACAAATATTTAGACAATACTCACGTTTTTAATTCGTAGTACTATTTTATCTTATTTACACTACACAATAACTCTCTTACGCACTGTCTATAGACAAGCATCCACTACGCACGCTTATGCACAAATAGTATATACACATTTCCTATCGTCTGAAATATCTTAAAACTAGCGTATAAAAATATTACTACGTCAGATATTCTCTTTCCGTGTTAGCTATTGTCAAATTCTTTGTCAAAACAAATTCATTTTTCACCCGCATTATGTATGCGTTAAATCGAAATAGTATGATAACAAAACCTCGCAACGAAAGATTAACAATAATAGTTTCTATATTTTTTCAAATCATCTTTTATTCACCAAATTCAACAAGTATAGGTTCTTGTTCTGTATTCTTCAATTACTATAACAATAAGTATACAATTTTAGTTATAAAATAAATTAACAATCGAATATACCAATTTAATTGTTGCAAAATTAAAATATAAGTCCAAATTAAGATCAAACCACATTTTTAATTATTGTAATGAAATTATTGTGAGCTGGACTCGTTTAGACATTTAATATATTATATGCAAACAACAGCTAACCCGCTTTTAGATTCGTTTCCAATGCTGCCGCTACGCAGTAGTAATCGAGCTATAGCCGGGCCATTACAAACAAACTACGACGTAATTTTTCGCTCAATATAAACAGATATGCCTGAAACCCGAATTCAACTAATCGCAAATGACATCACCACGTTGGTGGGTATCCAAGAGAAACAAACAGAAGTTTTAAAATAATGAATTTTAAACAGACAATTGTAATTAATATAATTCAGAAATAATGGCAAGGCAATCATTTAAATTTCAGTAGGTAAATCATATTCAAGTTATCTACTTTAGTCTTTTTAACGTTTTAAATTGGTAGCTTACTAATTGTTACTGTACGGCGTAAATTGATTATAATAATCGTAAGTCACGCCGTTCATTGTAACCTTTTTATTCAGATTTAAACCAGTTGCTTGACGAATATTTATTGATTTAACGGAGTGCTAATATTATCAAATATCGATTTTACCAATAAACATTAGGCAGACTATTATCTGTATTAAATATTTTTTTTTGTATTTATTAAAACATTTAATGAATAAGATGAGCATATATAATTTGCATGCGAATGGAAAAAGAATTACCTCACGTAGTATTATTTTGGTACGATATGAAAATAGGTTATTATATTTGCATATACATATGTTTTATAGTCGGTAGAAACACAAACCATCCCGCCACCTAGAGCCAACTTCGCGGATACAGCGCTTCAATGTATCATATACGACTTCTACCAAGAAGACTATGCTAAGAAGCTCAAAGAGAAAGAAGAAGAAAAACCTAAAAGAGTAAGTGATTTTTTTAATATACATCTCAAAATTATATCTTAAAATAAATTTACATTAAAATCTTTAATTTCAATTCAATATATTATATATTGAATCAGTAAAAAAACATTTCCACGGAGTGTTAATAATGACCTATTAGCACTTTTTATGTAGTCGTGATAATATAAGACGTTCACGCCTTTAGATCTAGACATTTGGTCCCAAAGAGTAAACATAGGTATGCCGCACATATATTTCGCCATATAAATACGGAAAGAACACGTCTCTGGACATGTTTTATACTTCTTCGTGTTCAACCTACGTATATTCTCCTATTGGCATAGAGACTCCTAGAAATGGAAAGAAAACTGACCCAATATACTATGCTAGTCAAATAAATGATCTTAATAGGGTTTTATTTCAAGATTTCTCTTTCTCTTGTAATAATAAAATGAAAAAATATAGCAGGCTTATGGTCTATGGCGATGAAAGTGCGGCGTGTGGCTCTCTAACCTACCATACCATATCACCTTCAATCGCCTTTTGAGCTGACCAATCGCTTGCTATTTCGAAACCCGTGAAAGCGAAAATATGGCGAATTGTATTCTTCTTTCTCCCCACATGGAAATATATTAATAACAATAGCATTATACTGAGGGATCAACGAGGCAGTTTCCTAATAGTAGATATATATGATCAGTAAATAGACGAATAAACGTAAACGTGATAATTGTGTTAGCTTACACTCAGAATACTGTACTCACTTGCCTGAGAGGCCAGTTAAACAGGATATGAAATTTATCTACCGTGAATCTTTTCTTCAAATTTACCTAAAGGTACATATCTTACTTTAGGTAATTTCTTAATTTTTTAGGTAATTTTGCATGCTTGCCTAGAGTTCGCCTTGCCATTTTTTGGTCATCCTTTACCCCTTAGAATGTTAGTTATCTTCATGGCCACGCAGTGAAAGTATAGTTAGTAACATTTCATATCCAAATTGGGCAATTTTTAAGGGATCCTGTGCCGGACCCGTATTGTCTATTTTTTTCCCTCTGTATGTCTCTCATATTCTTTATTATAAAGTAAAAAAATACTTTTAAATTTTCAATTCACGTCAATATACATCGTTCCCTAGATGTAATTTAGAAAAATACAGTTATTTAACATTGAAAAAACAACTATTAGTGGCCATATTTTTTATTTGTGCTATCTTGGCTGCCTATTTGCGTTTATATTTTAAATAAAGTCTTGATTTAATCTTTTTAACTATACCTAACATAAAATTAAAGAAATAATAAATTACTTACTAAAAGAAACTATAAGTTTATTACGGAAAAATTTTCAAGCCTAATTTATTTGTTATTAATAGTTGCGGAAGAAAGCTGCAAAACAAGAAAAATCAGAGCAACAAATTCATGATGAGAAACTGGCGCAACGTATCAGGGAAGCGTGGTCAATACTTGAACGGCTCGTTAACCAGAACATATATGATGATATTGGTACACCATAATTCTTTATCTTTCACTATATGGTAACTAACTCATCATCATTTTGCACTTGTCCCAATTACTTGGAGTTGACACAATACGTCCTCTTCTTCTAGTCTTATCAGACGTTATCTCTGCAATCACTCCTTGTCTATCCATGTCATACTCCACGCAGTCACAGACACAATAATATATCCTCTTTGACTTTCCATATGTGCAAACAAAATTCAAGACCTCTTTTGTACCTGTGAGCAGTGTTTGTGGATTACACATAGTATTGATTTTTTACTGACAACAACCTGTACCTTCTAAAAAAATAATCCTTGTTTTGTGGGAGATTTACAAACATATAATTAACGAACACAGATTACAGTCAGACTCACTACAACAATTTGTGGATTACACAAAGTATTGATCTGCGTGGGAATCGAACCCGTGACACTGCCTTGGTAAGTGGGTATCTTAACCACTATATATAAAATACTTGATTACGAGCGAAAAATGAATGTCACACATGGGTCCCATCATTTTTTGCTCGCAATCAAGTTTTTTTTTAAAAAGTGTGTGTGTCAACTCCAACGCACGACTGGAGTTTACTCCTTAAGTACGATTATCAAAACAGGCGCAAAAAAAGCTCATTTGACTAAAAATAATATATATATTTTTATTTACATTTATTAAAACTGTTCAGTGAAGTATTATCTAACGTCAGAAAGTGAAAGGTGCGCAGAATAGGTTGCGCACCAAAAACGTAACGATGACCTCGTTTTCGATCACTAGATTTTACCCCTCAAAGTTTTCTCATACCGGGCGCCTTATATGAAAATCTATTCTTAAGGAGTAAACTCCAATAATCAAGCATGGTAAATGCTAAATTTCAGTAATTTGATTAACCACTGTGTTCTTTTGCAGTCAAATGTATTTATATTTCTTGTTAGCTCAAGACTATCGCTATTGGGATGACCCATCAGATGAGTTCCGTGAAGGTATGGGCTCGTTACTACCATTGTGGAAGTTCCAATTTGATCCTATGCGCAGCCACGCCGTCTGTGATATCCAGTGGAATCCACATTACCAGGACCTATTTGCAGTGGCTTACGGCTCTCGTAAGTAAATCAAACTTAAACCTTTAAATGTTTAATATTAAGTTAAATACATTTTGAACCGACGAAGAAACGGAGGAGGTTCTCAATTCTACACGTAGGCATGTCTTTTTACGTTGACACCGCATAACTTTTCTTTTTACCAATTTCCCGAAAGGGTAACACACCGGGCTGGCCACAGATGTCAAAGAAGTGATACTAGTGGCCGGCCCAATGACGATGGTGAGGGAATACGGTGGTTAAGGAGCCACGCGCCGCCTTTCCTTCACCCCAGACGTAGTGGACGGTGCGTGTCCAGGCTATATAGCCTGCCTAAAAAAAAGAAAAGGCTAGACTAAATTGCAAATTTCTTTTTTTAATGGATAAATTATACTCCTACTATCCTGCTATCTCATATTAGGGGAGCATAGTCCGGAGCGTGCTCGTTCGCGTCCCCTGCCAGTCTAATTAGACTGCTAATCCGGCTCGAAATGCGTACCGCAATGCGGGTTAGGGCGTCCCCCGGAGGCGACGCGTACCGACCCGCCCCCGTCGGTACGGTACGGCAGTTGCGGCGATGGGGGCCGCCACCCATCACGCCTTGCCCAGACAGGCGAGTCGAGGAGAGCAGAGTGCCGGGTGGGCACTTGGAATGTAAGAGGTTGTGTGGAAGGTAAGTTGCACGAGCTGATATCCGTCATGGCGGACAAACAGCTAGACGTGCTCTGTGTAACAGAGACCAAGCGAAGGGGCAGCGACGCCTGCGATCTTCCTGGTGGTGGGATGGCTCTGTGGTCTGGTGTACCACAGAGCGATCGAGCCAGCATGGGGGTAGGAGTACTGCTGTCCTCTCGCTTGGCCTCAGGTGTGAAGGATTACGGAATGTATGATCCCAGACTTCTTTGGGTCCGTATAAAACTTGGTGTCACCAAGGTATTCATGGTTGTAGCATATGCTCCCGTAGGATCCTCGGTGGCATCAGACCTAGAGAAGTTTTGGGATAATGTTAGGGAAGTTCTGGATATGGCAGAAACCAGTGAACGCGTGATTGTATGCGGAGATTTGAACGGATGGGTGAGGAACAAGCGTCCCGACTATGAGGACGTACTTGGTCCATTTGGTGATAAGAGAGTGAACGACGCAGGTAGGCTCATAGCGGATGTATGTATGGAGAGAAACCTTATTGCGTCAAACACATTTTTCCAACATAAGGACATCCATATGTATACATGGAGAAGGAATGAACAGAAAAGTATAATAGATTTAATTTTGGTAGACAGTCGCCTCCGAAGCAAAATATTGGACGCAAGAGCCTACAGGGGACCCACAGTCGATACGGACCACTATCTCGTTATTGCGAGATTTAGTGGTCTGTTCAGAAAGTGGAGGCACTGGCGAGAGCGTGTCTACTTCGGAGGGCTTGAAAGAATAAAGGTTGAAAGGTTGCAAGAAGAGTGTGTAAGAGAAAAGTATGCAGCGGGTGTCCGAGAACGGCTGACGATGGCAAGCCAGCCGCAATCGGACATTGAAGAATGCTGGAGAGTATTGAAAGAGAGTATGGTAGACACAGCGAAAGAAGTATGTGGAAGTTCAAAGAAGCATAGAAACACAAATGGTGATGCATGGTGGGATGCGGAAGTGGCAGCTTCCGTAGAGCAAAAGAAGAAAGCGTGGCTGGACTATGTCTCTTCTTTGAATCTGAATGACAGTATGACTGAACAGAAGAAAGAAATATATCGGCAATGTAAGAATGACACCAAGGCCTTAGTGAAAGAGAAACGTGATAGAGCAAGTATGAGTGCAGAAGATAGGCTGACAAAAAACTTCGAGAGTAACACCAAACTCTTTTGGAGGGAGGTGAAGAAGTCTCGGGGTGGTTGGTCGGCCTTCAGAATGAATAAAATAAGGTCTAAAGGTGGAGACATTCTTACACAAACACAAGACATGTTAAGCCGATGGAGTGAATATTTTGGCGATATGTATGCGGATACTACGGTTGGCATCGGTGTCGCATGTGGTCTAGTAGATCAACATTCGGCGACGGCGTCCTCCGATGGCATCAGTATGGAAGAAGTTGAATGGGCGATAAGAAGCTTGAAAAATGGTAAGGCAGCGGGCGTTGATATGGTGTCTGCCGAGATGATCAAGCTTGGTGGCTCCTGTGTCCGGGAGGCGTTCCTGTTGCTCCTCAATTTATGTTGGAGCTCGGGAATGGTTCCCGGGGACTGGAATAGCGCAGTCATCGTGCCTTTGTTTAAAAACAAGGGTTCACGTTATGACTGCGCAAATTACAGAGCCATAAGCTTGACCAGTTTGGCAGCAAAAGTGTATGGTAAAATTATTGAAAGGAGAATGAGGATGGTGTCCGATGGTTTACTGTGTGAGACACAAGGAGGTTTCAGGAGTGGAAGGGGATGCATGGATCAAGTGTTCTCTCTGCGCAACATTGTGGAGAAGCATCTGACCCTAGGTCAGAGGGTTTTCTGCAGTTTTGTGGATCTGGAGAGAGCATTTGACACGGTTGTACGAAAGGAACTTTGGGACATTTTACCGGAGTATGGTATTAGCGGTAAACTGCTACAGGCTGTGCAGTCCAGTTACATGGGCTGTAGAGCCTGTGTGCGGCTGGATGATGGAATGTCGCCTTGGTTTGACGTCAATATCGGCGTTAAGCAGGAGTGCGTTCTGTCAGCCAGGCTGTTTATCATATATCTGGATAAATGTCTCCAAAGGTTAAACGATATGGATGTGGGAGTCCAGATGGGCGACTCAGTGGTCACTGCTCTGCTTTATGCAGATGATGCAGTCCTGCTGGCACAGTCAGCGACTGACCTGCAGACCCTAGTCTACACAATGACAGAAGATTGTAAGAAAAGGGGTCTACGCGTGAATGTGAGCAAAACTAAAATAATGGTCTTTGAAAGAGATAAAACCAGAACAGATGTAAGAGTAACAATAGGTAATGATGTACTAGAGCAAGTGGATGAATTTGTATATCTTGGATGTGGATTTAGCCGAGATGGAAGGTACACCACTGATATAGAGCGAAGAGTGAATGCGGGAAATAGAGTGAACGGAGCGTTGGGGCAACTTCTCGGCAGCCATCACCTCAGCCAGAAGGCACGTGTAGCAATACATAACGCAGTGCTTATCCCAACATTACTGTATGGAAGCGAGAGTTGGGTATGCAGAAAAGAGTATGATAGTAAAATTAATGCGGTCGAAATGCGATCTCTGCGGAAAATCTGTGGAGTTAGGCTGACCGACCGCATTCGTAACGACGACGTAAGAGAGCGAGTAGGTATGAAAGAGAGTATTGGTGTAAAGATGCGAAAGGGAATGCTCCGATGGTTCGGACATGTGGAAAGAATGCCGAACGAACGCCTGGTTAAGAAGATATACAATGCGAAAGTGGAAGGATGTAGGTACCGAGGGAGACCGAGACTAACCTACCTAGACCAGATCGGTCATGTACTGAAGGAAGGTGGAGTCAAGAGTCGCCGAAACCGGCGAGCGTGTATGAAGAGAATTATGAATGTTGAGGAAGCGAGTGAAGTATGCAGAGATAGAGTTCTCTGGCACTCTGTTCTCTCTGCCTACCCTGCAAGGGATATGGCGTGATGATATGTATGTATGTGTGTATGTAGATTATACTCCGAAGTTGTTCCCATAAATTTAGAACAAAAATTCTAACCCTGAGGTTAGAAAAACAGGAAATTATAGCGTATTCACTCACTGATTTCACTGAGTTATGTTTTCATCTCTCATACCTACAAATAAATATAAATAAATTTGGAAAAACATAACAACCCTTATTTTTGCCGCGGGCTATGGTCTTGTCACACCCGGCCAGATCCGTCCGGGGCAACAGAATAGGCAGCGCGCGATCCCATAGATCCGCCGGCAATGCGCCTCTCTTCGCCTAGCGAGCGGGCCACCGGAACCCGATATTTGTCTTTTGTAGCCCAAAAAAAAACTAATAACCGTAAAAGTGGAAATATAAGGAATGAATGATTATTCACTCATTAATTTTAAATACTGAGTTGTATGTAGCCTTATCGTCGGTTGATTTTTTTTTGTTAAAAGGCTATATATATATAACCTTATGATATATTTACCTATGGAGGAAAGAGTTTGAACAAGTGTAACACAATCACATTTCGGCGGATAATTTTAAGCTCATGTAATAGAATGCATTCTCTTTTTGTTCACCATCTCATCGGCTCCCACGTGTATCTTAAAAGACGACTAAGAGATGTAAGTTGATTAGAGATGTAAGATTAATAGTCTTAGGGCCACACGTTGACAATTTTCCATCTACAGCCGCGGGCCGGTCCGTTCGCGGCAGTACCACACTCTCGCAGAAAATCGACGTCTGAGCAGTAGCAATGTGCTGCTGCATCGTTCGGTGAGCAAGAGAGCTGGAAGCCCAACTTACTGCATGGGTTTGGGGTAGTCATTGGTGGGCAGCGACCTAGCTATAACCTCGTATTACAAAAGTCTATAAGCGGCAGTAACGCTTACCATCAAGTACGTTTGCCAACTAGAGCAATAAAAAAAGATTAGTTTAAGAGAAGAAGGGAATGTTTATTCCCTTCTTAAGGTTTACCCTATGGCAAAAAGGCCAGTGCCTAATAGATGGGGTCCTTTATATGGACAGAAAAAGGGTATAAGGAATGGAAGACGAGCCTACTGCCATTAAAAGGATACATGGCTTCAATGCGAACTGACTATTGGCTACTGAGAATTTTTTGAGGAAATCCTCAAGTATAGGAGGAAATCTCTATACCTCTATACTACTTCTTTGTTGCCTTTGTTAGACTCAACTGATGGTAGTACAGTACCCAACAATAAATACTACTATATGTCGCTGTAACTGGACTTTGGGGCAGTCAACTAACCGTCACGTGCAACTTTCATTAATTTCTTGGATCCAAAAATATATAAGTGTCCATATCCTCTCTTAGCTGTGAATGGGAGCAATGTATAGGGGTGATTGACGTCGTCACTCAATAGCTAACAGCCACTTGATACTAGATATATAAGCCAATCATTGTTGAAGGTTGAATTATGTCTTACAATGCAACTGAATATTTGTCGAACAATTGAATATCAGTTGGTAACTGTTGGGAAATGACAAACCCAAAATGAATAATAACTTTTACATAATATCGCAACCAAATTAATCTATATTATATTTCAAAATCCTTACTAATATTATAAATGCGAAAGTAACTCTGTCTGTCTGTCGTTCTTTCACGCCAAAACTACTGAACCGATCTAAATGAAATTTGGTACACAGATAGTCTAGAGCCCGATAAAGGACATATGCTACTTTTTAATGCAAAAAAGGGTTACAAAGGGGGATGAAAAGTTGTAAGGAAGTGTCGTCATTTTTAAAGCCAGAAGCTTGCAAACTTATTTTTAGGCTATTGATTAGATGTAAATAAATATGACATTAGAATTTTGTAAAAGAAATACCCTTAAGGGGTAAAATAAAAATAGGGGATGAAAACCTTTAGGAAAGTAACCTTTTACGCGGATGTGCCCTCCGTCGACGTCACTCATTATCATTATCTGATATTTCGACATAATAGGAGAAATATTTGGAGAGAGGCAATACTACAAAATTGTAACTAAGTCATCATCATCATCATCATCTCAGCTCATATATGTCCCACTGTTGGGCTCGAGCCTCCTTCATAATGGGAGAGAAATTGACCTACTACACCACGCTAGTCAGACATGTTGGTATAGGGTTTTGTTTCGAGTTTTCCTTCTCTTGCATAGATGTTATATGCGTTCTATATCCCTTAGTCGTCTCGTACAACCACCCACGGGTAAGATATGGGGTGGTGTATTGTAAGCTTACGCCCTCACCACACGGAAAGCAACTAAGTACACGTAAAATGTAACTAAGTACTAACTAATTAATTATTGATCGATGAAACCAACGCTTATGATTTCATTCTTTAGCGTACGGCGTTCATTTGCACAATTAATGCATCCGAAATAAAAATCATTTTTTTTAAAAGACACCCTGCACTAAGGAAATAAACTTTGTATTGCGAGGAGCTTTACAAACAAACACGCAAACAAATTACACCCAAACTCAAAACAAATTTGTAGATCGCACAAAGTTTTGTCCTGCATGAGAATCGAACCCACGGAACTGGCACGGAAGGTATCTTAACCACTACGTCATCTGTGCAGTTATTGTACATTATAACTGAAATGTTTTAAAAGTAAGTTTTCTAACATTAATTGTCGATTGTGTATTTCGATCCGAAACATTTGTATATGAATCTGGTAGTAGCGAACGACTCACAACTTTGTATGTATATAACCACTTTAAAATAACCTACGTATTATTAAAGTATGTATTTACCTATGTGTCAAACTGTTGTATTAAAATAATGATTTCAGTAATCATTATCAGAGTTATATTCCAATCACCTTAGTGTTCTCTTCCACAGTGGATTTCACAAATCAACAAAAAACAGGCTGTCTTTGCCTCTACAGTATCAAAAATCCTGCTTACCCTGAATATGCCGTCATCACAGAATCTCCAGTTATATGCCTCGACGTATATCGTGAAATACCTTATCTTATTTGTGTCGGTGAGTAATATCCTCTTGTAATATAGACATAATTCAACGGCGCAAGGCCCTAATCCATTATGCCACCAGAGACTACGCCTCTAATACCTGAAACATTAGACGCTTTTAAATCGACTGCAAAAATAAGTTTTTAATGACAAATGGAAATAACTTTCAAACCATTAGAATTCTTTTACGATTAACAATTTATTCACCTGTCTCCATTTAATCTGCGTCTGTTAATTGTATCTTTGTAAAGTTAACTGCAAGACAAGTATTAATTTAATCTTGAATGTGTCTGTTGTCTTTTCCATAAAATAAAATAATAAAAACCTTTATCCCAGGTCTTTACGACGGCAACGTATGCGTATATAATGCACAATTGACACTGGAATCATCTTATCAATATAAATCAGATTCTGTACGAGATAAACACAGCAACATCGTGTGGGAGGTATTTTTCGATTGAATTATAATTTATTCTACTCTAATATAATCAATAACTGCAAACAGTTATTATAAAATAATCTTTTCTCAAACATGCTTGGAAATTTGAGTATTATTTTGACAACCTTCTTCGAGATAAATCGAAATTGCTGTACTGACCAAATACTTGCGAGCAGCGGCCGGCAAAGAATGTATGAAAATCCATATCTGTCGTGTTTTAGCGGCCAAATAAATATATAGGTATGTAAATTCATATCTATCGTGTATTTATAAATGGAACGATTTGTTACTTATAATTCTAGTAACCATATAGGCAACTTATCAGAGTTTTATTCATATTTCGAATTGGCTTGAAAAAGAAAGCTATTTAATAATGAAATGAAAAACAAATGAACCCTGTAGCACGTGATAAATGTTGTTCGTTGTTCGTCATGTATACAGTTCTACTTAATACTACTTAGTTTTAATTTCCGAGCATTATTTGAGAAAATAGATAGAGTTCTCTGACACTCTGTTCTCTCTGCCTACCCTGCAAGGGATATGGCGTGATGATATGTATGTATGTATTTGAGAAAAGCACTATACAAGCCTTGGCTACAACTAGGAATTGATGGCCTTACGTATGTGTGCCTTGGCTACGCCTCGGCCCTCATTTACACGTTCGTCCGTCAATACCTCTTTTGCTGGCCGCTGCAGTAATGTACTATAATGATAATGATTTCTCATGTTTACGCGAATATTAAACATTTGAAATAAAACTATTTTTACGGTTTGCATCTCGTTTGTACCTATTTGTTATTAATTGCCCTACATTCTGAAGACTTTACAGCGTTCATAGAGACGAGAGAACAGTTCTCCCTTAACTGTGAACGCTATAAGGTGTTTTAATCTTAATAAATTTTGATATTTACGAGAGCATGAAACGTAAATTTATCGCCTAGCTGCTGTCAAGCATCACGATTAGAGCATTATAGCACACATTTTAAACATTGATGAGCTGATGGTGGGTTGGAATGATTGACATAGGAACAATTAATGAAGTAGTTTTAATTAATGACTTGCCAGATCCGTTGGGGTCCACGTCTGATCGATGGGGAGCCTTCTTTCTTTTCAATATCCGGAGATGGTCGTGTAGTACAGTGGGCAGTGATGCCAGGAGAATTACAGGCTACCACTATTATTACCTTAACCTCTAATGCGCCACCAATTCCAGGACCCGATGGTACTCTTGTCACTGTAAACAGTAAGTAATTTTGCTGCTTCTAATGCATAATTATATGATCTTATTACGGATTTCAAATAACATTGTCGTAATGGTATTCATTGTGCTGTTATTGGTGCTGAGCTGTACATCTTCTTGTTCTTAATTGGTTGATTATATAGTTAATATTGATTTTCTCGCGCATTGCCTAAAAGAGAAGTGAACTCTTTCTAACTTTGCATATTTTATTTTTTTATTTTATTTTTATGCGAATCTCAAAACAATTAAAAGCTTTTTTTTCTTTTTTTTTTTCTTTTTTTACACACCACCCTGCACTAAGGAAATAAACCTTGTATTGCGGGGGACTTTACAAACATGCAATTAACGCAGACAAATTACACCCAGACTCAGAACAACACTTTGTGGATCACACAAAGTATTGTCCTGCGTGGGAATCGAACCCACAGCACTGGCACGGAATGTCGGTATCTTAACCACTACGCCATCTGTGCAGTCAAAGCTTTACCAGAAACTTTCTAAAGTTAAAACCTCAGTCTCATTTATGGAGACCCTTGTAGACTACAAGTAGCTTACAAGAGTTAATTATGAGAATGTATGGTGGGATTAATCATTTACAACGTGTGGAATTAATACCACTGTCATGAATAGATTTTTATATCTCATTTAAAGAATATCTCTTAAATAAGAGTGTGTATAACTTTTAACATTGTGAGTAATACAATTGTTTTAAAGGTCAGCTCTTAAGTATTAATTAACTGTTATTTAATCAGAAAATTGCTATTATATTATAACTGATCATTCTCTTGCTCTTATCCTAGTTATTTGGGGTCGACGCAATATGTAAACCTATTTATTGCAAAATTTATTGGCAATAGATTTATGACCGGCCGCTTGCCTGACGTCGATCCTCCTCGGGAATGTAATTGTTGACCAAACAGCATCAGGTGGCATTGGCCCAGGTCGATGTAAGTCTCTTAGTCGTCTTTTACGGCATCCACAAGCAAAGTAAGTGTTGGTGGTATTCGTAGCCACTGTCACACAGCAAGTTAAATAAAACTGTTGTGAAAAATACATAAACTTACTCCAATATTTTTAAGAGGATCCGGCGAAATGTATGTCTGTCTATGTATACCAATACTTCAATGCGTAAAGAACGCATAACATCTTCAGTCATTATTTTTTATGTTGTGTTTGACTTTAGAGCCCCTAACATATACTAGTATTTTCTCTTAGGTTGTGGCAGTTGCGTATGCTTCCACCCAGAAAATAAGGAGCTTTTCATGGTGGGGACTGAGGATGGTATGATCCATACATGCTCTTTAAAGTACAACAGGAATTACGTGAGATCAGTTCAGGGCCACCATATGCCCGTATACCGAATTAATTATAATTACTTCAATAACAGCATTTACGTGTCCTGCTCTGGAGACTGGAGGGTTAAAATATGGGAGGACGGACGAGAGTAAGTATACAATAGTCCATAATTTTAAAGATATTCAATTGTCGTTATGACATCATTGAGCGTAATTGTTGCTTTGGCACGCCTAAAAACAGGCAGCGGCATTCCCCTGGCAAACTTATAACACAAAGTGTAATTGCCAAAAAATTATAAATTCTAAATAGCCCTTATGTGCTCATGAAGAAAGCCTATGTTTAATAGTGATCGTCGATACCATCCATCCATCCGTCAGCCCGAAGACGTCCACTGTGAGACATAGGCTTGTCCACGAAAATACCACTCAGAACGGTCTTATGCCACCTGCGTCCAACAGCCTCCTGTGATTCTAATTCAGTTCACCTCATCGATCGATTAGAATAAAGTCTTTTCCTCTTACAAAAGGTTGTAAGGAGCACCATCGCTCCCTGCATATTTTATTATAAATATGTCTTATGGAATTTAATTTTGGTGCTGATGTTCTTTCACTGTGCTCTATTTCATTGCCGAGTTATAGAAAGATATTTGAAGAATCAAAGCAATGCATAGAGAACGAACTCTACCTGCTGTTCCGGTAATTTCATTCCATTCGTCAAACGTATAACTATCATCGAGAATTCGGATAACGATTCAATTTTATGATTTTGAGTTGAACGAGTCAATTTTGAATTCGGAAATTCTAGAAGATGATCAAACAACTCTACTATTTATGCATAAATAAATATTAATCTAAATTTACATAAAATAATTAGCAAGCAACAGATTCGTGACTTTTCCGCAATTAAAACTATTTTCTTGACTAGGTAATGAGTTCTCCGCCTACATCAACATAATAGCATACACACACATCAGTAACTTTCTTATTCTGTTGTCTAGAGAGCCGTTATTCATGTTTGAACTTGGCTCGCCAGTAGGTGACGTAAAATGGGCTCCATACTCAAGCACTGTATTCGCAGCGTGTACTGCGGATGGGAAGGTTAGTTTTAATTCCCACATAATATAAAAACTATTTTGACAATACAAACGTTATTCAAGAAAATCAAAGGATGCCTTATCCCAATTTATTTCGAAACAGCCTCAGTTTCCTCTATTTTTTTTTTTTTTTTTTTTTTTGTGGCGGGCCATGGACGTCGCATCCCGCCAAATCGGTCCAGGGTGACGGAAGAGGCGGCGCGCAACCCCATTGACCCACCCTGCAAGCACCTCTTCTTCGCCGTGCGAGCGGGCCACCGGTACCCGATCTTTGTCTTCGGTGGCCCGCTCGGCGGTATGCCCTCTCGGGCTCCTCTCCTGTTGACGCCTCGACAGATTTCGCCGTCGAGGCGTCGTCCTCACGCGGTGGCCTCGCGTCGGGTGACCGGACAATTCCCCGGTCCGATCACCCGAAGCCTCGGTTAGGGCGGCATCAGGCGCAGGTATTCGCGCCTGCGCCGCCCCGGCCGCGGGCGGCGGCCCGGGTCACGGGAATCCTCCCGGGCCCGTTCCGCCGCCTCCTTCTGCAAGATGACAGCCTCGCAGAAGGCGGCGACCGCGTCCCAATTCCTGACGCTGTCGACCATCGCCCTCGCGACAGCCGGCAGCGTCAGGTCGGCACCGATAATAGCGACGAGGTCGCGGCGCTGCCCGTCCCAGCCCGAGCATTCCTCGAGCGTATGTTGCGCCGTGTCCTCGTCACTACTGCAATGATGGCAGCCCGGAGTCCATTCCCTGTACACGACCGTGAGCAGGTATTTCCCGAAACACCCGTGCCCCGTTAACACCTACACCAGTCGGAAGGTGAGGACTCCGTGCCGCCGCTCCATCCATTCCATCAGTACGGGCCGGAGGGCCTCGACGGTAGTGACACCGTGTCTAGGCCTCTCCAGCCGCGTAGCCCAACGGGCGATGACTTCTCGGCGGGCGTCCTCGCGCCAGGTGGCTATCTCGTTAAACGATTGGGAGCCACCCTCTTCGCGCATTGAGGTAACCCGCTGGTAGAGGTCGGAGAGCATCTCCGCCTCTAGGTCCCACGGGGGTGTCCCGGCCAATAGGCACGCCGCCTCTGTCGATACCGTGCGGTACCCGCGAATGGCTCTGACCGCCATGGCTCGCTGTGGCCTCCACAGCACCGCCCTGAGCTGGGCGTTCAGAGCCCTCGCCCACACGGGTGCGCCGTACATGGCCATTGAGCGGATCACCCCCGCATACAGCCGTCGGCCCTCGAAACTGGGTCCGCCCACATTCGGCATGAGCCGAGAAAGGGCGGCCGCCGCGCCGACCAGCCGGGGAGCAATTTGGCGAAAATGCTCCCGGAACCACCATCGCCCGTCGAGCACCAGACCCCAGTACCTCATATGGGCCTGGATACTGATGTGGATGGAGTTGACGACTAACGAGGCGCCGATGGGCAGCCTCACACGGGGCCCATGGAATAGTAGGGCCTCCGTCTTGTTTAGGGCAACCCTGAGCCCCAGCGCCTCGATTCGCCTGACCATCTCCTCGGTGCCGAGAGTGGCCAGGCTCGCCGCCTCTTCGAATGTCCTGCCCTGGGCTGTGACGAGCGTGTCGTCAGCATAGCAAATAACGCTCAGCCCGGGGGGGAGACTCCCTCTCAACGCCCAGTCGTACCCGATGTCCCACAGAGTCGGCCCCAGAACCGACCCCTGCGGAACACCGCACGACATGGGCGTCCGCACAATGTCCCCTGCGGGGCTCGCGTAGAGAACACCGCGCCCCTCCAAATAGTCTGCCACCAGCCGCCTGAGGTACAGGGGCACTCCATGGAACCGGAGCGCCTTCGTCTCAGTTTCCTCTACATATTGGTCATAGACAACTTGTACTATGTTGTAACACCGATCTTTATGGTGAAATGAAATGAAACATAAGCTTGCTGCCTGTTGGAATATATTGTTTCGTTCACAATTTTAAATTTTATAAGCCTCAATGAACAACACCTCTAAAGCATAAAACAGGAAACGAAATTGAAAACAAATAAAGTAAGAATTTAATCATTAATTGAAAATGAGCAGAGTAAATTTTCACAACATTTAATTAACATGATTCTCGAGCAAGTCGCCTTTACAATACATATTTTGTACCTATACAGCAAATGCCGTGTGGCGATGGCGTAAAAATGTCACGTGTGGCGATGGCGTAAACATTCACCACCCCTCTTACCCGTACATATCATAAAAGACGATTAAGGGATATTATATGCATATGACAACTGTGCAAGAGAAGGAAAACTCGAAATAAGACCCTATACCGAAACGTTTGGCCAGCACGGTATAATAGGTCAATTTCTCTTCTATTATGGAGGAGTCCCGAGCCCAACAGCGGGGCATATGCGGGCTGAGATGATTATGATAATGATAGCAAAATCTGGTTATCCAATCTAGCCCCACCTTAAACTCGATAATAATATTAGACAGAATCTTTGATAATTAGTGACCTAGTCTTGCCGTAAATACTGTAACAAAGAAAACATTTATGTATTGCAAATAACATTTGTTACTTTTACAGTGTGTTAGTTTAATACATAAATATAAAAAAAATTAAAACATAAAAAGCTTATTCGAAGTGGTCTCCATTGGCTATATATATATATATACAGAGTCCTAAACGTTGAGGCCAGTTGTCAATAGAAGCACATACTCTTTCATTGGAAAATTCTTCACAGCCAGATGTGAATCGGCGACACCTTGATGGAAGAATCATTCTTGGCTATTGAACATGGTGTTGTTAAGGGTCTTCACTACCTTCTCAAGAATAGTATCTTGATAGACTTGTGCTGATGTTTTGATACCTTTTTCACAAAAGTATGGCTCAGTCATTCCTTCATAGTTAATACCACACCAAACCATCACTGAAGTCGGATAATGCCCACGTTGCACTCTGTCGACAAATTGGGAAGCTTTCTTAGAGCTTTGGGCATAAATTTGGTCATTTTATTTGTTAAAATGTTGCTCAATTGTAAAAAATTCCTCATCCGTAAACAATTTTTTTTCTGTGACCTTCCTTTGCGTACCGCTTCAGTAGTTGTTTCGATTTTACCCTACCACCCTATTCTTTTTTAAACTATCAGTTAGGAAATGACCAGTACGTTTTTTATAGGCTGCAAGTCCTAAGTCATCTTTTAAAATATGCGACATGGTTCTAGGTGCTATCTTCATCTCTCAAGATAAAATTTTTTGCTTTACGGACAGGATTTCTTCGATTTTTCCCCTTACTGCTTTGACCACCTTTTTCATACGAACACTACGTGGACGGCCAGATTTCTCAAATAAAGGAGGTCTCATTATACCTATCAATAGCCCGGTACACAAACATTTTACTAATACCAAGCGTATGGAGAGTTTTAAAAATTGCATTTGGCTTCATACCTACTTTGTGTAATGCAATAACAGCGATTCGGTTCTCTTTATCACCCCACTCCATTTAAATATCGCAAAATATTGTACAATGTATTGGCGCCAAAATGAGAAAACACAATTAACAATAAATCATATTACCTACTACTTAGTCTGTGATAAATAATATAAAAATGACAGATTCTAAATTGAAATGTAATATTTTGTTTATTTTTAATTGTAACAGTATTTATGGCCAGACTAAGTATTATTTTATTTCTTTATTACACTATGCAGTGATAGACTAAAATCTATGATTGATAATTACTTGAAAAGTAAAACAAATCAAAAGTTGGGCAAATTAAGAACCCAAAGCACATACTTTTTCTTCTTGGGATATCGAATCGAAGCATTATAATATAACATAATAACGATGTTATTATCATCATCATCTCAGCTCATATACATCCCAATGCTACTAGAAACTCCTACACAATGGAAGATAAACACGAACTTCGCAAAGGATTATTTCCGCAAGGGATTTTATTTACATTTTTCCTTCCCTTGCATGGAAGTTACTTAAATATTATATTCCTTACGACATGCTCAATAAATGGGGTGGTAAATTGTATTAAATTCCTACACAGTCATCAAACGGACAGAAAAAAAAATAACGAATTAATAAAACTGTGCTGAAATAATGTTTTCCTATGTCCAGGTCTACGTATACGATTTAAATGTGGATAAATACAGACCCATCTGTGTACAAGCTGTTGTCTCCAAGAAGACCAAAAAGTTGACCAGATTGGATTTCAACGTACGATTACCAGTTATCGTCTGCGGAGACACCAAGTATGTCAATATGATTGTACATTAATTAATTCCCTATTATAATTATGCTGGCCAAGGGGTAATAAAAGGCGTGGGTATATGCATAGTAATGTGGCTATCTTTAACAGTCTAAGTAAGGAACTTCTGCCGTAAAAAATGTCGGAATTTCATTTCTACGCAAAATACAAATGATTTATGAGCACCTACAAAAAGCATAATATTTTTTTAAAAAATATTTTGCAAGTTCATTTTATAAGGCGCTGATCACAAATATAGACACAACATTATTTTTTGCTAATATACTATATGAGTAACATAATCATTCTACTGCTCTTATGCCAATTACTTGGGGTCGACGAAATATGTAGGTACTCCTATCGCACATATTGAAAAGCTATTAGCGATAGTTTTATGACTGGCCGCTGGCTTGACGTCAACCCTCCTTGGGAATGTAATTGTTAACCAAACGGCATCATGTGGAGTTGGTCCAAGTCGATATAAAGCTCTTAGTCGTCTTTTACGACAGCCACGAGCAAAGTAAGGATTGGTAGTATTCGTAACCACACAACATCCATACAATATGAGTAACAGTTGAGTCAATAATATTCATGACATCCTTTAACTCAAAAACCACTAGTAAGATTTGTCTCTGATATAAATGCAGTGGATATTTATAAAGTAATAGTCACGCTGCGTACTTGCTCCTATATAGTCATCGTTATAACCGATACAGATTATAACTAATACAAATATGTTTAAAAAAAACATAGGTATATTGCCTCATGGCTATTTAATCCATTGTTATTTAGTTTTACATAGGTTAAGTACTGTTCCTACCAACATTTGTAGTAGGTTTTTTCATTGAAGTAACATATGAAGATTCCAAGATAATTAGTTTCACATACTATAGTAGTATCACATACTATACTTAATATGACGACCTTGTTAAGAGTAATGACCTTGTCGTAGCTATCAATACGGTATTTTAACTTGCGTTATATAGCCTCCATAGCTCAGGGGTTAGAGCACTGGTCTTGTAAACCAGGGGTCGAGAGTTCAAATCTCTCTGGAGGCATTTTCACAAATCTCTTTTAATAATAATTTATTTTATTATCGCAATTTCTTTTTTGCTTTTCAATCATTATTTTATGATTTTTATTTTCAGAGGCACATGTCACGTCTTAAAATTATCACCAAATTTACGTGTTATGTGTAAACCTCCAAAGAAATCAAAAGAGGTATTGGATCAAAAGACTTTACAGGTAAATTCTAACTAAAATTATATTAAATACAAATCTGAATGTTGAACAAACTTTTTGCGATTTCATGCTTAAATTGGACCGTCTTGATATTTTGCATGCGCATTATCAAGACTATAGTAGAGGCTATATAGTAGAGATTATCTGTCATCCAGGGAAAGGTATTGTGTGTGTTAGTGATAAAAAAAATTGATTGGCAAAATCTAAAAGCTCGCGAAGACGACAGCAAGTTATCTATTTTGCAATCAAATTTTGTAAATGTGGCCTATATCGTCCTACTCGAGAGGATACTTTTCTCTTAAAAAAATACACATTATGGCGAAGAAAACGTCCAACTTTGTCTCCCAGCCACCAAATCTGAAGCCCGGAACGGTCAACTCGTCATGTACAATTATAATATGTAGATGTAATTTTTTATCTCTTAACTTATTATATACCTAGATATTATTATCCTACTACTCGTGGGAACGCTATGGATTATATGAAAAGAAATAAAATTCCAAATGACGGCGATGCGGCTCGCAACCCCTAACGTCTCGTTCCCAATGAGGGCGAAAAGCGGTCTACGGAGTGCCGCTTTGCCACGCTAAATGTAGGAGGAGGAATGAAAGATAAATTAAATGAGATATGTCAAATGATGGATGATTAAGAGTATGCGTAATCGTAGAGTATGCATGAAGACTATTATGAGTGTGAATGAAGCGATGTAAGTATGCCAGGATCGTGGTTTGTGGCAATCCGTAGTCTCTGCCTACCCCTCTCGGAAACAGGCGTGAAGCTATGTATTATTATCTTTATTATTTTATCTACTAAATTATATATAAAGTGTAGAACATAATTATATTTTTAATCATTTTTCCTTATTAACATAAAGCGGTGAATTTTATTGTTCTTTTTTATGGCGCGAATGTTAAATAAATATGACGTCTAGCGAACTTATGATATGTGAGAATATTTCTTTTTTCACTTATAATATTTTTTTAACTTTAGATGATGAAACTGGACAAGCTGCTCAGTTTAGTGCGTGATCCACCTTTCCAAACTGGCGTAGTGGAAGAGAAGTTTGAAGATGATTAACCTACGTGACTGATTGCTTATTAGTTATTTATTCTGTTAATTACTTTAACATGTTAATTAATTTACTTATGATAATTATTTAAATAAAACCTTAATTTGTATAAATAAAACACATTTTATTAATTATTATATAATTATTCTAATAAAGCTTTGAAATAATAATATGCCTTAATGAGCCTATAGAGAAGGCACAGAAATCCAATATGTTTGAATTAGATAAACTCTATAAAAACAAAACAAACACCTCAAAATGCTTGCCATTTTTGAGGATTGCTCTATTAAAGACAAGAACATAGTAAGATATATTTATAACATCTAATTATTTAATTACGTAGACTGAAGCGTATTACTTATAAAATAATACATTAATAGTTACTCAAAATGCAGCTAATAGACTTTTTAAAATACAATATATTTTTAACAATGACTGCAAACTAAATACTAGCTTGAGAGTACTGAATCTCATTAGATTGAAACCATTGTTTCAAATCGAACAATTAGAACATTTAGAAAGCTGGTTCTGAATCTGACTATAATTAAGTCCATTAATGATAGTTGTAAAGTTCTTCGTGACACGGATTTATTCCTAAGTAAATAATTAATAACTTTAAAAATAAATATATGTATATATACGGTCATTATGCGAGCGGCATAAATCAGATTAGAGTTGCTCAAATGCAAGATAAGACTCGATGCAAAAGTCTCGCAGTGCTCTCTTAGACAGTATTTTACGATTCCTTTGGCAAAGAAAGGATTGTCAACATTTTATATTATTAATACCGGAACACGGGGAAATAATTTGATGTTATTTTGAACAGTCTCATGATAGCTAGGTATGATCTCCCACTCTCATTAAGTAGTACGTACCTAATTATTGATAGTAGTACAGTTAGTGCCACTAGATTAATGGAATTTCATTAATTTAGTTGGATTTTTCATTTCTATGTGGATTTTATATTTCTATCAAAACAAAAGACTGTGTTATTCTAAGAGCGAGAGTTGCAAAACTTGCGAGACTCGCAAAAGCCTTGCATTTGGTCAACACTAAATCAGACGTACATGTCTTTTCTTACTTCCACTAGTTGCTATTATCTGTGACTAAAATTGTGTGATGCAATCGAATGCGTCAACACGTTTGCCCTTTAAGTCTGCTGCATTTACCCTTCAGGAATAAAAACGTTTAATTGGTAAAAAATATGTTTATAAACTACCAAGATAAAGTATAATTTGTAAAGATTACATCTTATTGGAAAAAGTATAAATCTATATTATAACAGGTCAGGTTTATTTTGTTTTTATATTATTATGGTTACCTTATTGACTTACCGTTTATTGTACCATAATTTGTGCTATTTTTGTTATTAATACGTAATATAATTGCAAACAGCACTTATATTTACGTAACTATAAAATAAATGAGTAGTCATTTCAACCATTCGGTTCAACATGATTCAATCATTAATAAGTTTCAACATATTTCACCACTTATCCCCGTTTTCACTAACTTCACCTAAATTTTAGGTAATAGCTATGTCAATTTAAATATCAATGTTACATATTAAATGACACATAATATCAATCAGTAGTTGATGTTTTATCATATAGATTACCTTAAGTATTACATTAAATGTCCTTGGTGAAAACGAGCATTAGTTTTTTATTAATTCTATATAATGTATAATATATGTATTGATATTATTGCACTTATACATAGTCCTTATAGCTACTACGAAATTATTGCTTAGAATTCTGACTAGAAAATAAACTATTACATATTAAAATCTGACTAGAAAATTTATATATTCACCGACTAGAAAATTAAAACAATTTTAGTACTTAAATCACCTATACGTTTTTCAATCTTTATCCAACATAATAACGTAGACCTCATAAATGCAATGTTATTCTGTGCATTTATATATTTATATAGCATTTAAAATTTGGTAAATACAAAACTACAATTACACTCATTACAAAATAGAAAATATTATCAAAGTACCTAAAAGTAGGTTTGGATAAAACAAATAAATCTTAGTAAAAAAAAAACAATATCCATGGGTACATTATTTGATAATTCAGTATGTAGTTAAAAACGATAATGCAATTTTGACATTTAAAAGAATAATAGCATAGGCATATTTCTTTTTCTGAAAATTCTTTCATTTCTAACGATAGGCTCTAAATATATTTATTGAAACTATCGACTGCTTATTCATCAAGCGGTTAATTTGGTGAGGTGAATAGTTATTACCGAACTACCTATGTATATATCATTTCAAAGACCATAAGATGCAAGAAACTAATACATCCAAAACATATTCTAAAATAGATAAACAAGTTTATTTTATCATCATCATCATCGAACTTTATTTCTATGTTATTTTTAAATTTATTTTTTATTATTTCGAATTTGGATCTCTCTAAACATCTAGAATTACAATAGGTTTCCATTTTGGATCACCACCATCACCATTTTGGATTACACGATTCGTTGTATAAAAACAAAAATGCACAAATATTATTGTCCGCGTGCTGACGCAGGAAGAACACAATTCATCTTGCCCGTGGCCGTAAAAGACGATATCACCAGCTATCGTTTGACTAGTGAGCGAGGTAATCTATATGATATAGCGAGGTCTAATACATTAATTTCCCTCCTATTGCGGCAAAGGCTCGAGTATTGCAGTGGAACGTATATGAGTTGAAATGATTGTGCCGAAAAGCGAAAAGAACTCCCTAAACCAATAGTTGCAATTTTCACACTTACATTCCGTTGAAACTACGGGCATAAAAAATACTGGAAAAATGTTCAATCTCCATTCACACTAAGAGAATTTAACATACCTAATCGAAAATACAATAGTGAGTATTTTGTTTGGTCCAAACCCACTTTTACATGAAAAAAAAACTTTAATCGTTACATTAATTTAGGGATAGAATAATTTGGGCCCGATTTTAGCGCACCGTTCCACGGCATTGGCGCCTAATTTTAAGTCGAGAAAAGCCCTGGCGTCATTTGGAGCAGGCGCCTGCCGACCCGCAAACGTTATCTGTAACATATTTATGCATTTATTTACATAAAGCTCGGCTATAATATAAACACTAACATATAACATTTCAGTGGCTTAAGACTAGTGTTTATAGCAGACGGGAACATTTAGGCAATACTTTACTATAAATTTGTGAATGTTAGAAGAAACCTAAATTATTGTATAATATCCCTGGACTGCAAGAAAAGTGACACAACGCGAAATATTTAAATTTTTAATATATTTCAATTTTGGTGGTGGTGGGGGTTGTATAATAAGTGCTCCCTATAACCTCTTCGTCGTCATTGGTAAGGAAATTATGCAAACGTTCGTGCATATGGAATCGTATTTTCAGGAAGCTGAAAAAAAGGAAATCTTTATTTTTTTTTCCCGCCAGAAAAATTTAGTTTTTTCGCGTTGTCACATTTCTTGTGGCGATATCTCTACCTAAATTATCTAATAGATAAAGGAAGTAATTAAAAGATAAGTCATATGAAAGATAAGTAAAATGTAAATATTAGATAAAATCAACGACTAGAATTCGTAGAAATGGCATATAATTAAAATAATTAACTAAAAATCGTTGAATAATTTCTATAAGAGATTATAATCTACAAGATTTTTAATCGCTACAAGATGCTACAAGATTCAAGAAAAAGCTACAAGATTTTTAATCTTGTAGCTTGATCGTGGGACATATCATGACTCAAATTTTTCTCTAACTATTATTATATAGTAGATGTTAATCTTGAGATAGGAGAATGCATACCTTTTTTTTTTTTTTTTTTATTGGTGGGCTATGGGTGCGTCTCGCCCCGCCAAATCGGTCCGGGGTGACGGAGAAGGCGTGATCCCATAGACCCACCGTAAAATCCTCTCTCTTCGCCGTGCGAGCGGACCACCGGTACCCGATCTTTGTCTTCGGTGGTCCGCTCGACGGTTTACCTTCGCGGGTTCCTCTCGTCGACGCCCCGACAGATTTCGCCGTCGGGGCGTCGCCCTCACGCGGTGGCCTCGCGTCGGGTGACCGGACAATTCCCCGGTCCGATCACCCGAGGCCTGGGTTAGGGCGGCATCAGGCGCAGGTATTCGCGCCTGCGCCGCCCCGGCCGCTGGCGGCGGCCCAGGTCGCGGGAGTCCTCCCTGACTCGTTCCGCCGCCTCCTTCCGCGAGATGACAGCCTCGCAGAAGGCGGCGACCGCGTCCCAATTCCTGACGCTGTCGACCATCGCCCTCGCGACAGCCGGCAGTGCCAGGTCGGCACCGATAATAGCGACGAGGTCGCGGCGCTGCCCGTCCCAGCCCGAGCATTCCTCGAGCGTATGTTGCGCCGTGTCCTCGTCACTACTGCAATGATGGCAGCCCGGAGTCCACTCCCTGTACACGACCGTGTGCAGGTATTTCCCGAAGCACCCGTGCCCCGTCAACACCTGCACCAGTCGGAAGGTGAGGACCCCGTGCCGCCGCTCCATCCATTTCATCAATACGGGCCGGAAGGCTTCGACGGTCACGATACCGTGTCTAGGCCTCTCCAGCCGCGTAACCCAACGGGCGATGACGTCTCGGCGGGCGTCCTCGCGCCAGGTGGCTATCTCGCTCAACGATGGGGAGCCACCCTCTTCGCGCACTGAGGTAACCCGCCGGTAGAGGTCGGAGAGCAGGAGAATGCATACCTAGATTAGTTCTACACTTAGGAATGTTGAAAAAAAAGGAAAGGATAATGGAATAAATAGCTGTAATGTAGTAAAGAGAAAGGAAATAGTCTGGTCAACGTGGTATAATAGACCGATTGCCTTCCAATTATGGATAAGACTTGAGTCCAAAAGAACATTTCTAAGTATTCATTTTGGCCTCGCTGTGTTATGGTCTCGCAGGCCATGTAAACTTTTAGTTGAGCGAATCTGATATTGTCGTCATCTCTGTGCAGTATGTGTCGAGGACCTGGGATCTCGCGCTCGCGTACCTATTAATAATGTGATAATATTTATACGTCGCGCGACACGCATCTTGCGACGTGATTGACCACTCCTTCTAACCCAACCCTAATCAAAATTATTTGTGTATATACCAAGTAATAAAAGGAATCAACTCAACACGTATTTTTTACAAAACCTGATACGGCGAAATTCATATCCTCACAAGTCGTGATCCCGACGTAATTTGAACAGGTAACCATTTGAACCATTTCTCAACACTTTTTTAGATGTTCTCTTCTGAACCATTTTTATACATAGCATTTTAAAATAATCAGTTGAGTAGTTGCGTCCCTTGCGAACGACATGGCGTGCTTGAGTATGTATGTGTAA
The DNA here is from genome assembly GCA_905163515.2 of Lymantria monacha. Taxonomy (NCBI): domain Eukaryota; kingdom Metazoa; phylum Arthropoda; class Insecta; order Lepidoptera; family Erebidae; genus Lymantria; species Lymantria monacha. The sequence goes on along the minus strand of LR991098.1, from coordinate 10,998,751 downwards.
GTGTGAGTGTATGTGTGCGCGTGTGTATATACCAGAATCATCACCTGCGCTAATGGATGCAAATGTCTCTCGGGAAATTCCCTCTGATGTGCCAACACCCAATCAGCAGGCCACATTGTACCATTTCTAGCAGTAAACGGTAATATCAAAACGTACACTCTGTTTGTAGCAGAATACGCTACTCTATAGTAATGTCCTTTAGTGGCACGTTCCCAGACAAAGCCATCCGTATCGGCGCCTCCTCGCTGCAGCCAGGACACACGAGAAACATCTGATGCGTGTATGCCAATTTCTACATGTTCAGCCCAAGGTAATAAGTCTCCTCTGAAAATTTAACATTATTTTTAATAAACTAGGAGCTGCTTTTTGTTTCACCGACATCTTAAACATACCGTACGGAACCTACGTAGGAATCATACTCACGGATAAACTTATAATTAACGAACATAAACCATTTGTGGATCGAAAGAAATCCTGACGGGGAGAAATCTTGCGTGGGAATCGTATTTACAGCGTCCTTAGCAGACAGTTACTAAGACAAAATCATCATCCATACAGGAATTTAAAAAATATAATAAATTTTAAACATTTTTGTTATTTAAGTAAGAGGATGCTTTACAGAATATCATGAATAAGAACTTCATGACGACTTCAAAATAGACATGCACTATGAAAGTCATAACATAACCATAAGCTACTTTTGCTTTTCCGGAAACATATCACTATTAACTTTAATAACTAAAATATTCTATATATATTTTCCTCAACGTAAAAGAATTTGAACTCGTTTGACACGAGGTATTATTTTAATTTTCCATCTCTTCTAGTATTGTTATCTGCTTATACATAGCGCCACGAAAGATGAAACATGACACATTTCGTAGTTGCGCAATAAACGATTTGTAAACAATTTTGAGAGTATTTAACACGGGCAGAAAAGCAGATCGAGACTATTAGAAAATTCCCTCTTTTGACGTTAAACAGTTCTCACCTTTCGTGACGCGATGTAATCGATCCCAGAATACAAAATTCTTAATGAACTTCAACACGGATAAGCTATTTATTATTTATTAAAAGGAGTTTGTAAATCTTTCGCTTACCTCAGCACGGCACCGATCAAGGATGTGGTTTCAAGCCAACACCTGGCACCGGCTTGTGACAATGCACGCAAGACATGTCCAGCAACACGGCGCATGTTGCGACGACAGCATGGCGGCGTATTGCGACCCGTTATAATGTATGATGGTGTACCTTGCACTGATGGATAGCAGCGCTATGGAAAATGGATAGACTTAAGTCGACCATCTATATATACCTACTAAATTAATAATGTTCGGGAAAGAATGTGTTATGATTTTTAAGCAGGCACCAATATAACTGCAACCTCGCTGAATAGCCGGTACAAAGGCAGAGCGGGATGAGGAATTCCGCTACCTCGCCCTGCGCTCTCTCTTCACATTTTGACCGAATCACTAACACCATGGTTGGTATTGGTGGTAACATCAATAGCCCGCCCAACAAGAGGATAAAAGTGCCTGACCTAATGAGCACATGTGACGTATAACGATAAATGAATGAAGCGAAGATATGTATTCGGAGTTTTTGCCTACCCTCTGTAAAGGAATCATGAATCTATGTGCATAAGTTTATAACCTATCAAGAAAAATAAAGAATATACGACATCACCATCTTACTTTTAATTGAGAGTGTTATACAGAGCCTAAAATTTGGTCTTCAAGCCAACACTTTTTTTATTATTCTTAAACACAATACTGTACTAACTTACTAAGGATTAAGGAATATATCCTTTCTTTGTTGTGTGTGGCTTAGTTGTTAGCCTCAGATGTATGACAACTTTAACCGGACTGTGGGTGAGTGCTGAGGGCTCTCAACCTGAGGAATAATTCCTTGTATTACATAATTGTTTTTGATGATGGTTAAGTCATTTGCATAACAGACTCTGCAGACACATAGAATTTGTGGTGTCATATTCATTTGCATATTACATGATGGTAGAATTTGGTCTTAAATTGGTGATAATGAAAGATTTAATGCTACTTTTATTTTTATAGTGGAAGGTCCCCAAGCAGCATCTGTGTTTTGATGTAATTGTAACATCGCTTGCTATCATAGCATGTAGTCACTGCATTTTTAAAGGTAAAAGTCACAGTTCACATACCTGTGTTTCCCTCTTACAGCCAAACCATTGCACCCTGCCATCTTCCCTAATTACCGCCTTAATCCCAAGTTGTTTGTACAATGTCACCCTGTAGTCTCTCATGTGACGGGTCGCTCTTTGTTTTGCACCTGGAGTCTTTAGCACTCCACGACCTGCACCTAGCTTGCCATCCAATATTTGCACCTATAATTTTAATACATATTTATTTATCTACCAATCCCCATCGTCCACTGCTCGACTTAGGCCTTGTCAAGAAGGATAATGCTATTATATATAAGTGAGCTTGACAAGCTGGTTAGCGATTGCAGGTTATGTTTAAAGTTTTCCAGGGCTGCTGCCCATTTTCCTAACGATCCTTTAATTGGTTTCTATCATATTATATTTCATTAAATTCCTTTGAGTATGATATTCAGATTTCTATTTACAAGAGTTCTTATTGTCAGTTATAAAATTTTGATATTAATTATTGGTGTATTAACTGTATATAAAAATACAAAGGTATCAAATTATTGAACGATAACTCATAGCTTTGCTTTTCAGTTTAATAATGTAAAGAATAAGAATATAATTAGATAAAGGTAGCACAGTATTTTTTAATGTGGGAATTTGATAGGGAGGCCTATAGACTTTTATACACTTAAATACATATCTCATCTTAACTTTATACACACCTTGACGTTTTTCACATTTGTTTGTAGATAAAGAGACTCGGGAAAGGGCAAAACAAAAGGTTGTGGTAATTTCAGAACGATAGATGTCTTCATTAACAGAGCATGTTGTCCATGAACCGCATCACATATTTTTCCAGATGCATCCTTGCTGTACTGTAGAGTCCAATCAGCATACTTCCATTGGACATGTTGGCATATCAAGTGTGAGTTACCAACACCAATCGCTACGGCTTGCATTGGGTTACCTGATATCGTGACCATCGCCATTTGTAACACGCGTCTAGATACTCGTGTAGAATCAGGTACAAATAAAACATACTCAGTGAATACATGTGATAGTGGATTAAAATCTTGTGGCAATGCATTGAGTTTCAGTTCCAAAGATATAACTTTAACATTTTTTAGAGTTTCGTTCGTAGCGGAGAAAGGAAAAGGTGGATACGGCGTATTCTCGCACACCACAAGGATGGGCATATTAGGAAACGCAGAAACAAAGGATTGTACGCTGTCGGCGATATCATTTTCGAAGTCTTCGAACTGGCGGAGAATTACAGTAATTAATTTAGACAAATGACGTGAGGAACGACCGTGTAATTGATTAGGGGATACTGTAACGGGAGTAATGGGATAAAGACGAAATTGGATAAAAAAGTAACCGAATATTAAACAAATCACTAATATTATGACGGCGACAAAAAACTTGAATGATAAACGACCACGAAAGAGACGGTAGAGCATTATTCCCATTCATAAATTGACGCATTTCAGTCATTACCCAAGTTATTTACTAATTCTAGATTACACAACATAAATATCGAACGACATAGCTGTCATCACTAAATTTGTCACTGACAGAATATGTCAGTCGAACACATGATAACCAGAATTGCCAAATGCATATTTTATAGTTCCAACATAAAAAGCAAAAAGCCCCACTATTTATTAATAAAATATAGGGCAATTGTGTAGAAGTACTTTGCAACGTTTTCGTTCTCCACCAAAATCTCCAAAAAATACCATTAACAGCTTGGCCATAGCAATGTTAATAGTGACTATTTGACTTATTGACGGATAATGACAAACCTGAAGAAACAAAAGATGTAAAGAAAGTTATAACTCGACACTGGCAACAATGGCTCGTAGCCATTAGTAGCTAATTGCCAATACTCAAAAAGAAGAAGAAACCTTCTTCGTCTTCTTTTTGAGTTGTTTTTGTTTAATTCTGAATGAGTTGAGTTGTTCTTGTTCAATTCTGAATTAAATATATCTTTAAAAACTCCACATATTTCCTCCTGGTTTTTGACTTATAGCCATGGAGACTATAAGTAGTAGTAGTAGACTTGTAGAGTATAATATCGTCGTTGCGCCTGCCAAATTCCATATGTGCATTTTTTTATTTTTCGTTTTTTTGCACTAAACAAATTTCCATTTTATTCTTTATGTCTTGGTAAAATCCATTTCGTAATATTTGAACTAGAAACAATTTTATCAAATTCCATATGTGTTTTGTCCACTAGCAAAAAATCGTATGTACAGAAATACACATAAAGGATTTGTGTTCCATTGTCATTCGCGCGCGAAACATGTAAGCGAGATGTATGATCTTATCTAAGACTTCTTTGGGTTCGTATAAAACTAGGTGTCACCAAGGTATTCATGGTTGTAGCATATGCTCCCGTAGGATCCTCGGTGGCATCATACTGTAGATGTTTTGAGATAATGTTAGGGAAGTTCTGAATATGGCAGAAACCAGTGAACGTATGCGGAGATTTGCACGGATGGGTGGTGCCCAAGCGTCCCGACTGTGAGGACGTACTTGGTCCATTTGGTGATAAGAGAGTGAACGACGCAGGTAGGCTCATTGCGGATGTATGCATGGAGAGAAACCTTATTGTGTCAAACACATTTTTCCAACATAAGGACATTCATATGTATCCATGGAGAAGGAATGAACAGAAAAGTATAATAGTTTTAATTTTGGTAGACAGCTTCCTCCGAAGCAAAATATCGGACGCAAGAGCCTACAGGGGCCCCACAGTCGATATGGACCACTATCTCGTTATTGCGAGATTTAGTGGTCTGTTCAGAAAGTGGAGGCACTGGCGTGAGCGTGTCCACTTCGGAGGGCTTGAAAGAATAAAGATTGAAAGTTTGCAAGAAGAGTGTGTAAGAGAAAAGTATGCAGAGCGTGTCCGAGAACGGCTGACGATGGCAAGCCAGCCGCAATCGGACATAGAAGAATGCTAAGGAATATTGGAAGAGAGTATCTTAGATTTTCCGTGTGGTGACGGAGTAAGAATACTATTCACCACCCCATATCTTGCCCGTGGGTGATCGTACGAGACGACTAAGGATATAAAACGCGTATGACGTCTGTGCGAGAGAGGGAAAACTCGAAACAAAACCCTATAACAACACGTCTGACCAGCGCGGTATAGTAGGTTAATTTCCCTTCCATTACGGAGAAGGCCCAAGCCCAACAGTGGGACATTTATGGGCTGTGATGATGATAGTAGATACAACGAAAGAAGTATGTGGAAGCTCAAAGAAGCATAGAAAAACAAATGGTGATGCATGGTGGGATGCAGAAGTGGCAGATTCCGTAGAGCAAAAGAAGAAAGCGTGGCTGGACTATGTCTCTTCTTTGAATCTGAATGACAGTATGACTGAACAGAAGAGAGAAATTTATCGGCAATGTAAGGATGACACCAAGGCCTTAGTGAAAGAGAAACGTGATAGAGCAAATATGAGTGCAGAAGATAGGCTGACGAAAAACTTCGAGGGTAAGACCAAACTTTTTTGGAGGGAGGTGAAAAAGTCTCGGGGTGGTTGGTCAGCCTTCAGAATGAATAAAATAAGGTCTAAAAGTGGAGACATTCTTACCCAAACACAAGACGTGTTAAGCCGATGGAGTGAATATTTTGGCGATATGTATGCGGATGCTACGGTTGACGCCAGTGTCGCATGTGGTTTAGTAGAACAACATTCAGCACCGGTATCCTCCGATGGCATCAGTATGGATGAAGTTGAATAGGCGATAAGAAGTTTGAAAAATGGTAAGGCAGCGGGCATTAATATGGTGTCTGTCGAGATGATCAAGCTTGGCGGCTCCTGTGTCTGGGAGGCGTTCCTGTTGCTACTCAATTTATGTTGGAGCTCGGGAATGGTTCCCAGGGACTGGAATAGCGCAGTCATCGTGCCTTTATTTAAAAACCAGGGTTCACGTTATGGCTGTGCAAATTACAGAGCTATAAGCTTGACCAGTTTGGCAGCAAAATTGTACGGTAAAATTATTGAAAGGAGAATGAGGATGGGGTCCGATAGTTTACTATGTGAGGCACAAGGAAGTTTCAGGAGTGGAAGGGGATGCATGGATCAAGTGTTCTCTCTGGGCAACATTGTGGAGAAGCATCTGACTCTAGGTCAGAGGGTTTTCTGCAGTTTTGTGGATCTGGAGAGAGCATTTGACAAGGTTGTGCGAAAGGAACTTTGGGATATTTTACCGGTATTAACGGCATACTGTGCAGTCCAGTTACATGGGCTATAGAGCTTGTGTGCGACTGGACGATGGAATGTTGCCTTGGTTTGACGTCAATATCGGCGTTAAGCAGGGGTGCGTTCTGTCAGCCAGGCTGTTTATCATATATCTGCATAAATATCTCCAACGGTTGGGCGACTCAGTGGTCAGTGCTCTCTCTATGCAGATGATGCAGTCCTGCTGGCGTAGTCAGCGACTGACACTCAGACCCTAGTCGACACAATGACAGAAGGTTGTAATAAAGGGGATCTACGTGTGAATGTGAGCAAAACCAAAATAATGGTCTTCGAAAAAGATGAAGCCAGAACAGATGTAAGAGTTACAATAGGTAATGATCTACTAGAGCAAGTGGCTGAATTTGTATATCTTGGATGTGGATTTAGCCGAGATGGAAGGTACACCACTGATATAGAGCGAAGAGTGAATGCGGGAAGTAGAGTAAAGGAGCGTTGGGACAACTTCTCGGTAGCCACCACCTCAGCCAGAAGGCACGTTTAGCAATACATAACGCAGTGCTTGTCCCAACATTACTATATGGAAGCGAGAGTTGGATATGCAGAATAGAGCATGAAAGTAAAATTAATGCGGTTGAAATGCGATCTCTACGGAAAATCTGTGGAGTTAGGCTGACCGATCACATTCGTAACGACGATAAAGAGCGTGAGTAGGTATGGAAGAGAGTATTGGTGTAAAGATGTGATAGGGAATGCTCCGATGGTTCGGACATGTGGAAAGAATGCCGAATGAACGTCTGGTTAACAAGATATACAATACGAAAGTGGAAGGATGTAGATACCGGGAGAGACCGAAACTAATCTATCTAGATCAGATTGGTCACGTACTAAAGGAAGGTGGAGTCAAGAGTCTCCGAAACCGGCGAGCGTGTATGAAGAGAATTATGAATGTTGAGGAAGCGAGTGAAGTATGCAAGAATAGAGTTCCCTGGCACTCTGTCCTTTCTGCCTTCCCTGCAAGGGATATGGCGTGATGATATGTATGTATGTATGTATATTAGTTAAAAGTTTAAGGTTGATTAATGTTACTTTGTATGACAAACTCAGCTATGCTAGGTATCTATCAGTACAGATCAACAAATCATAGATCTTATTATCTTTTTATTTAATTAATTGTTAAGGGTGACTAATTATATACCTATGACATATTATTTTATTATATTTTGTAATTTAAGAAAACCTAAAGTTCACATAAAGTAGCCTTAAGATTTCAAAAGTGTAACTTTGCCAAATCCCTCATGTGTCATAATGCACTTACGTCATTATTTATAAAGGTCCCAAACTAGTTATGTGCAATTATTGGTCAAAAAAAAATCTAGCTCGTTAAATAAGTGATGTTTGCTATACATTTTGTAATCCTAATATGTCTTTAATAAATGTTAGTAATACTGCATTCAAAGTTTTCGAATATATCTGTCCCTTTATTTAATAACATGTTTTTTGTTGTTTCCCAAAACCTTGTGAAAATCACATAAGGGATCTGGCGTCAGGCGCAACGACGATATTTTAACCCACATTTTTGATACAAATTCATTGCTATAAGACAAATGTCAACACGGGCCTTTTATTTTGTGATAACTATAGTCACAGAATAAACGCATGAAAATGACATCGTTCAAATTTTTCGTATATGATAATGATTTTGAATATATTTTTTAGTTTCATTGCTTATATTTTGGATTTATTTTATTTAATTTTAGTAATGTAATAACCAGTAGAAATGTTTAAATAATAAAATAATACATGCAACGGCGCGCGGCTATGTAAGGCGCGGCAGAAACAGATGTAGGTACATAATATTGAAGACGAGGAAGCAATTATCTCCTATAGTCCTTAAAATATAGCTTGATCTCTGTGACAAATAGCTACAAAACCGATGAAGTAATTTTGAGTACGCGTCATGTTTATAATTTTATTTTGCATCGCATTTATTTTTATACTTTACGTGCCAGTTATATCTCAACTGAATTGTGAATATAAAAATATGAATATTTACACCAAAACTTGTGTCTCATATGTTTTAAAATACTTAGTAACCATTTTATAAAAATATGATGCTTACGCAAGTACAAGGTCATACTGGACTGAGAATAAGATAGAGATGGGACAATCGATAAACGTAAATCGATAATATTCTTATAAATTATTTAGAAAACAAGTAAAACCAATACATTACCTATATAAACCACATGGTTACTCTATAAAATAAGTAAATTGTGTTAATTTAGTATTCAGAGTTCAGTTATAATATTAATAAGACCATTTCTTTTATTGATTTAAATTCAATAAGATTTTTATAGATTGTTTTACATTTATAATCGATTCACCCATCTATTTGATTGAAATTCAAGAAAGATTTTCACACATTGACTTTTAATTGCAATAGCAAATAACTTTAAAAATAAGGAATTATATCGACAAAAATACGGACTACATCGTAAGCGTGTGGCAGTAGCGGCAACTGTCACAGAGATCAAGCTATATTTAATTTTATGGACTATAATATAGATCATATAATATAGATCAAGCATATAATATAGATCAATATACCTTACAGAGATGAAGCCAGAACAGATGTAAGAGTAATAATAGGTAATGATGTACTAGAGCAAGTGGATGAATTTGTATATCTTGGATGTGGATTTAGCCGAGATGGAAGGTACACCACTGATATAGATATACACTGAGATAGAGCGAAGAGTGAATGCGGGAAATAGACTGAACGGAGCGTTGGGGCAACTTCTCGGCAGCCACCACCTCAGCCAGAAGGCACGTGTAGCAATACATAACGCAGTGCTTGTCCCAACATTACTGTATGGAAGCGAGAGTTGGGTATGCAGAAAAGAGTATGAAAGTAAAATTAATGCGGTCGAAATGCGATCTCTGCGGAAAATCTGGGGAGTTAGGCTGACCGACCGCATTCGTAACGACGACGTAAGAGAGCGAGTAGGTATGAAAGAGAGTATTGGTGTAAAGATGCGAAAGGGAATGCTCCAATGGTTCGGACATGTGGAAAGAATGCCGAACGAACGTCTGGTTAAGAAGATATACAATGCGAAATTGGAAGGATGTAGGTACCGATGGAGACCGAGACTAACCTACCTAGACCAGACCGGTCATATACTGAAGGAAAGTGGAGTCAAGAGTCTCCGAAACCGGCGAGCGTGTATGAAGAGAATTATGAATGTTAAGGAAGCGAGTGAAGTATGCAGAGATAGAGTTGTCTGGCACTATGTTCTCTCTGCCTACCCTGCAAGGGATATGGCGTGATGATATGTATGTATGTATAGTGCCACAAACTTATCTGACCCGGTGACAGCGTCGCTGTTATCGCATTTAGTGTTGCCAGTAGATTCTATTTGCAATAAAATCGGTAAGTACTTCCTCATGTGGTAACGGGTTTATAAAAAACTAGTCAACACTCCTTTACACAATTTCCTGTGGAAGACATAAAAAATGGAATTATAGAATTTTCTCCCATGAGCTTACGGATGGGAAGTACGTAAGTGTGATACAAGCATCAATGCTTATGAACACATGACATTATGCTTAATAGAGAAGAAATATAAATGTAGTTTTTATAAATACTTATATTTTAACACAATCAATACAGTTAATAACAATCAAGCACATTCATTACAATTAAATTTACATAAATAGAATATTATTGTATTATTTGTATAAATATATAATAATTCTATTCAAAATATAATTACACTCTAAAAACGAATCAAATTCAATATATTTAACACATAACAAACTATATTTATGAATAGTGTTCTTTTTCTTTCAAAAACTAACAACACTAACATGTGATTGCTGTTACTCGCTCATACGATTTTTCAGAAGGTATTAATGATGCCTGAAGATGTTTTCCTTCATATAACTTAAAACTTGTAATATAACATTTATTGCATCGCTTTTCGCATTTTAAAAGCAAAAAAAATAAATAAACAAGGAGTAAACAACCAACAACTAAAATATCATCATATTGGGAGGACGATTGACGTTTGATGACATTTCAAAATGGCGTCATTAGTTCATCAATTTGCCACCGGGTCAGATAAGTTTGTGGGACTATAATATAGTCTATGTATGTAATATAGTCTAAGTCTTTATGTAATATACCTTACCACGACTGCCAACCCGCCGGCAGGGAAAATTGGCGTCCAGTAACGGTAGAAGTCTGCGTCCAGCAGCGGATAGTAAATGTAGAATTGAGAGAATGAATGATACGAAAAATTTACTAAAAATGATAACGCTGCCATAACCATAAACTATTTAACTAAACTATGATTCATGGCAATACCTTGAACATGCATGACGTCACGATAGATAATGTCTGTGGATAATGTGATGTGACATATTTGTAAAAGTTCTATGTTTTTCGATTGTACGTAGGTATCTACGTAGGTCGAATATTTTGAATTACATTTAATAATTTGATAAAATTATTTAATCTGTAAAAATGGATAACGATTTCGAGCAATTAGAAGCTTCTCTGAAGAATGTTATTGACCAGAAATCTTTGCGATGGATCTTTGTTGGAGGGAAAGGTGGTGTTGGAAAAACTACATGCAGGTAAGTACAGACAACAGATTAGTTAAATACTACAGTGTAACTAATTAGTAATTGCATATTATTATTTACAGCTGCAGCCTCGCCGTCCAATTATCGAAGGTTCGCGAGTCTGTCCTCATAATTTCTACAGACCCAGCTCATAACATTTCCGATGCATTTGACCAAAAATTCTCTAAGGCAAGTTATATTTTACAAAAGCAATATTGTAGCTTTATGTGTATTATATGCAAAAAGAACTACTGTATTCATGAAAGTTCGTAGACAGTAAATGTAACGTGAATAATAATCTATTGATAATCATTGTCTTTAGTTTAGTATTTTCTAAATAACCTAATTCTGGATAAATGTTTTGCTAGGCTACTAGGTAGCTAGCCCTAGGTACTTATAGCCCGTGTGGAGGTTAAAAATATACTTGTCTTGTCCTGGAAATATAATTTCCATAGGAATCTAAAGAAACCAGCACACTAGAAAAATGAAATAGAGTAATTAACCAAAGAGATCACCAGAACCCTCCACCATAAAGAAGACCATAACCACCATAAAGACAAGCATGTCAATAGCAATTTTGTATAGTGGATATTGATAAGCTGTTAGACAGATGAATGGACATAATTTTGTTTATTCAGTATGCACAGATAATGGATTGCATTAAGTACAACACTCATATTAAGAAACTCTTGTGCTAAGTGCATTGGGTTCATTCCCATATGTATGTGATTAATATATTATTGTACTGAGACTGAAATATATTTTGGTAGGCTCTTTTGGCACAAGAATTTATTCCTTAGTCAGGTGCAGTAGAACATATTGTAATTAAAAAATCTTTATAGGATTTCTTTTGAACAATGTTAGGGATTTTTTTTATATTTGATGCCTTTTTCACTGAACACTGAAAAGGATATTTACCATTAATTCTTTATTTTTAGGTGCCTACTAAAGTGAAGGGTTTTACTAATTTGTTTGCCATGGAGATAGATCCCAATGTAGGCCTCACAGAACTGCCAGAAGAGTACTTTGAAGGTGAAACTGAAGCAATGAAGCTTGGTAAAGGAGTCATGCAAGAAATAGTAGGTGCCTTCCCTGGTATTGATGAAGCTATGAGTTATGCTGAGGTAAATATAATTCTCCTCATGTAAATTTGAATAGAATGATTCTATTAACTAAAAGTAAAAATAATTCCTATCTATTTTATTAATAAAATTTATTCATAGATGGAACCGGGTAGATAAGTTTCCGCATTATGATCTCCTGAACATAGTTAGAACAATTTTAGTCTTTAATGAACTATTTACCACCTCTAGGAAATGTTAATGGAAGGCGTGAATTTAGCAAGTGGTAGGTGAATGATTGGTGAAATATGATTCATACTGCTTGATCGACTTCTACAGTGAACATAAACAACAGTCACTATGAATCATAATAAGAGAATACATATAAAAGATTTTATTACATTAAAGTATTCACGGTTAAACCTAAGTTCTAACCTCTAAATGTATGCATCTATCAGATTTGCAATATATTGTTTTAAACATAGTAAGAATTTTATGTTCTATCTTAAATATAGCTATTTATGACCTATAATTAATAATAATGATTGTCAATAATTTGCAGGTGATGAAACTGGTGAAGGGTATGAACTTCAGTGCCGTTGTATTTGACACTGCACCCACAGGACACACTCTGCGTCTTTTATCATTTCCACAAGTTGTTGAAAGAGGACTGGGCAAACTTATGCGTCTTAAGTCTAAGGTATAACCTATTATTTATTTATTAGCTATACAACCTAGCTGCCTCCATTCCTTTAACTTACATTTATTATCAACTAACTTCTCCCCGCGGCTTCGCCCCCGTAAAAGGTTACTTTCCTAAAAAATTTCATCCCCTATTTTTATTTTACCCCTTAAGGGTAAATTTTTTACAAAATTTTAATATAATATTTATTAACATCTAATCAATAGCCTAAAATAAGTTTCAAGTTTCTGGCTTTAAAAATGACGATATGGCCTTACATTTTTTCATCCCCTTTTACAATCCTTTTTTTTTGCATTAAAAAGTAGCCTATGTCCTTTATCAGGCCCTAGACTATATATGTACCAAATTTAATTTAGATTAATTCAGTAGTTTTGGTGTGAAAGAGCGACAGACAGACAGAGTTACTTTCGCATTTATAATGTCAGTAAGGATTATATATCTATATTCTTACTTAAGTGTTTATACCACAATAGACAATGCTCTATTAAGCATCTATTCATGGACTCATGAGAATTCTACTACCCATTCTCCTCAGCCAGTTTTAAGACCAGTCACCACATATAAGCATATCAGCTGCACATATTGTGTTGTGGTTAAGATACCCACCAATAAGTGTTATGGATTCGTTTCTTATGCAGAACAATACTTTGTGCTGTATTATAAATTGATTTTCTGAGTATGGGTTTCTTTTGTGATCTGTGTCCATTAATTATAATATAATAGCAATATAAGGATTGGGTCTTTAAAGCAGGGTGTGGTCTTTTATAAATTGTAATCTAATTTGCTATGAATTCTGATATGCTATTTATTATATCGGATAAATAATTCACATTAATATATTATCCATCATATTTAAATTCTATCTTTACCTCTGAAACCTGGTTTCCTACCCAGCATTTGGTTTCACTAGAAAGAAGCCAATCTAGTATTTGTGCCCCTTTGCTTACCCAAAATCTATGAAAAATAATATCAGTATAATATATGTATATGATTTGTATGCACCCATCACAAATCCCTCATAAAACACTACACCAATTTAACTAATGTGGCAGTATAGCTACCAAATTGTGGTAGGCATTCTAGTCTTTAGGCGATTGTTTTCAAATCTCAGCTGTAGTATAATTTTTGATTGGCAAATGAGTTTTATAAATAACATCACCAATAATAGTCAATAATAACTTTTCAGGTTGCACCATTCATCAATCAAGTAGCAACTCTATTTGGTTTGGCAGAATTCAACTCTGACATGTTTAGCAACAAAATGGATGAAATGCTTTCAGTAATAAGACAAGTAAACGCTCAATTCAAAGATCCCAACCAAACAACTTTTGTCTGTGTATGTATAGCAGAATTCTTGTCATTATATGAGACAGAGCGTTTAGTACAGGAACTTACAAGATGTGGTATAGATACTCATAATATCATTGTGAACCAGTTATTACTACGTACGTCGGCGCCTTGTGATCTTTGCGCAGCGAGACATAAAGTCCAAGAAAAATATCTCGAGCAAATTGCAGATTTGTATGAAGATTTTCATGTTACTAAGCTACCATTGCTCGATAAGGAAGTGCGAGGAGCATCTGCTGTAAATGCCTTTTCCGAATACCTCCTTAAACCATACGTTCATCCTACAACTGCGACATCAAGCACCACGTGATTTGTAATTTACATAACAAACTGCTGTGTGAATACATCTGGGTTATAAAACTTTTTGAAAATCAGGTCCTTTTGTCTAAAGTTATTTCAAATGGTGAGTGAAGGTGCTAATTATCACAAGCTTTTATTTTAAAATATCTTTGTAGCTAAGTGGCTATTTTATTATCTTAATAATATATAAAAGGTTTTATGATGTGTATCTTATTTTTAAATAGGTTTCCATATTTGATAAAGACAGTATAGCATACGCGTTTAAAAAAAAAGAAATAAAGTAAAAATATTTATTCAGCATTCAACTATTTTTATTTTTTAAATCCATCATTACATAATCTTAATCTTTCTATAGTGGTAAGACCACGCTGTGGACAGTTATCTGTCTACAGCTGCGGGCCTTTCCGTCCGGGGTAGTACCACACTCTCGCAGAAGATCATTGAGCAATGGGGGTTTGCATTGGTAGGCAGCGGCCTAGCTATACCCTTGGTATTGCAAAGGTCCATGGGCGGCAGTGACACTTACCATCAGGTGTGCTGTCTGCTCGTTTGCCACCATAACCAATAAAGAAAAAATCCTTACTATAACTTCTTATTATAGGATGAATAAACAGATATATGGAGCTATTCGGCCTATTAGTCTTCCATATATTTTAACTATTTTTAAGTTAATCATCATCTGTGACTATCAAGGAATGTTTTCTATAACAGTGTGTGATGGTGCTATACACTACAATTTTTTACAATAATGGACAATTGAAATAAAAATTCCAACATAAAATGTACATAATTTATTGTAATTCTCTGAATATAATTATAACAAATACTGACGTTTTTATAAAACTTAAATATATATTAAAAAAATGTAAAAAAAAAACTTATTTTAAATGTATTCAATAACAAGGCAGTGTTTGTCCAATGACCATAAATAATATTTAAAAAATGCTTTTCCACATCTGTATAAAAATGCTGTTATGGCATTCATAATTATTTAAAAAGTAAAAACCACAAACTAAAACCCGTATACAGTGAGACATGCGTTCTCCAATACGATCGCAAATTATTAGTTACATTATTATTTTATTTTTATTATAATTATTACAAAATTTTAAAAATGAATCTTTTCTCGAAGGGCATATCACTGGAGCTAACATAAATTAAACATGTAACCAAACTCTTTTGTGAAAAAATATAATAAAAAAAAATGACGAGCCCACTGAGTTTCTTGCCGGATCTTCTCAGTATGTGGCTGCTTTCCGATCCGGTGGTAGATTAATTAAATTTAATTATAAAAAAACAATGTAAAATTGACAATATGTAAGTGCCCCTATGGGGCTTATGCAAAATAAATGATTTGATTTGATTTGATTAGCAGCACAATGTAGATATTTCTAAAACACTCAAGCATCTTCCATCAAAACATATGAAGCTTTAAATAATATTGTGTCATTAATGATAGGTATTAAACAACATACTCATACAATAAGTGTGGGTGTTGTATTTTTTTTTTACATTGCAAGTATCAACTCACGACTTGGCTTAATACAAATATGATCTCTTCCGTAAGCATGAACTGACAAACTCAAAGTAGTTTTACATACATCCAAGTTATGTATAAAAGGTTAGCACATAGTGCAAATGACGCGTGAGTCTTGTGAACAGGCTGTACTCGTATTACCGTTATATGTAAAGCGCGAGTGACTATCAATCTATACAAATAAATAAAATCGTAGTGTCTTAGTGATGTCAACATCACAGTTTCTACTGAATGCATATATATGCATTGGAATATTTCAATATTTATATCATTTATAACACCTCCTATTCAAACAGCAACAATTATCATTCACAATACTTTTATTATCAAAAAAATAATACACCCCATAACTACTCACAACGACACAAATGAACTATAACGCGATCGAAGTTGCGGGTAAAGTCGTTAGTACTAAAATTGACGTGCAATGAAAAAATCCTACCATTTACTCCACTCGAACCTGTAAGTCATTATGTTAGCTAGCCTTCATGATTAAAACATTATGACTCTGAAAACAATACAACGGCTCTAGACTTTATTTGAATTCTTAATTATTATATTAAAACAATAATATACAAATTATATTGTCTATATCTACAAAAAAATAATACATAAACAATCTTAGTCAGAACTTCGTTCAGACGTTTTTTTATATTATATTTTTACATAAAATCTTTAATACTTGCATTAATTATATGTCCTTAATCATCAATTCATCAATATTTTAGCTTATCCCACTGCTGGTTTCGAACCTCTTCCGAAGTGAAAGGGAAATTGACCTACTATACCTACCTCGCCGATGTGTTGGTATAGGGTTTATTTCGAGTTTTCCTTCTATTGTATAGATGTTCTTTGCATACTTTTTTCTTTTACCACACTCACAGACAATTTAGGGGTTCGTGAATTATATTCTAACTTTTTCGCCATATGAAAGATTTAATCTTTGAAAGCATAAAATTGATAGATTAATGGTTATTTTCAACAACGACTCCTAGATGTTAAGTAACCCCTAAAATAAATGATACATAAGATTTGAGACATATTTTTTTTAAATATTAATTGTTAAAATAAAATATTAAAACAAAGCTCAGAGACGATAACATTTATTTTATGTTACGTTTTTAGAATAATAACACAGAAAACAATTCCACGCACAATATTTGACGCCACTGAATTGGTGTCAGAAATGTCACCCTACGCCGGCCTGTTCCGTAGTGTACAAGATCATTGTGTTCCATTTTATAGTAGTGTGCGTGTATCTCGTGTAATTGCTTGCACACTAACAGGATTTTTGGCTTCGCGTTTTTAAACACTTAAAGTACCAAACTATCCTTCTATATGTTTTTATTCTAAGTCTTTATAATTTTATAAACACAGGCATATTACCTAATATTTGTGCAGAGACAGGCAATCGTCATAAGAAAAATAACTTAGTGGGGTAGGTTTGTACAATGTCGTGTATAAGAATACACAAATATTTTAATAATTCCTAATAAATAAAAAGCTATTATCGACATATTTAGATATTCAATAGCAACATTTGTAATTTTATATTAAACACGTTATTTATACCATTACAAAAGTTAATTTTGACTCAGAAAAACGTAAATTTCAGTCAAAATAATTGTCTTTATAAATTAAATTTGTATTGTATCTACAAATTCTTTAAATCCATTCAAAATTATTTCCAATCAATATTATCATTTTTAGAATATAAGTATCTAATGAAATATAATTTAGCTTAGACTACTATTTAATTAAAAGATTACATAGACATTCAAAAGATGTGCCTTTTTGGGATATAGCATTAAATATAACTACAATTTTAACAACCATAAAAATTTAAAATCAATTCAATATTTTTCAAACATTCCAGCGCTGTAACACAATTTACCTTCGATTAGACGATTAAAAAGGGCAAAAGAAACGCAACGTATACAGCCAAGTAAACCATAAACAACTAGTCACTACACTGTTCGTCTATCATTTCATTAATAGATTTATTAAAAAGTAAACCTAGTTGCGTGTAACGTGGAATATAATAATGATTACGTCAGTAGCTTCAATCAGTCACTCCTTGTGTCAACTGGATCGTTGTGGGTCAGGCAGGTGGCGAACAGTGAGCAAGGCACCTAGTAAGGAACCTAGCAACGCGGCTACGCAAGCACCACACTCGAATAGCAGTTTGGGGGTGAATACGCCCCAGATCATCAGGTGCCGGCAGTGAATCGTCGCTGAGATCGCACATGCTAATACCTATACACATCGATAAAAATATAACTAAGTACTTACAGGTTTAATAATCACTGAATGAAAAGCTCTACATAGGTTAAGAATCTTCCCGTAGGAGTCGTAAAAACCGACTGAGGGATCACCTAGAGAATGAACAACTGCTCTATGCTAAGAAACATATAACACCAACTTGAACCAAGAGTGATGGTTATAATGGGGAGGGAGGAACTCAACTGTGGGTGTAGGTAGATAGGTTTATAAGCGGATAAACAGACAATGCATTATATATTTTTTAGTTTCTTGTTTATCATAGCTGTGTGGTAGCGGTTACGAATACTACCAACCCTTACTTTGCTCGTGGATGTCGTAAAAGACGACTAAGAGCCTTATGAGGACTTGGGCCAACTCCATCTGATGCCGTTTGGTCAACAATTACATTCCCAGGGAGGGTTGACGTCAGACAGGCGGCCGGTCGTAAAACTATTGCCAATAACTTTTACAATATGTAGTTACTATGAAACAAGAGTACATATTGTATCGACTCCAAGTAATTGGGATAGGAGTAGGAGAATGATGACTTCCTTATTTGTCACAAACGTCGAATAAGGCACTTACTTTACTCGAATTTTTTGACAACACACAAAGAATGGATACTTACTCATTCTTACATTTAATGTAAGAATGGATATTTACCCTAATACCTAGAGCGATATTTCGGGCACATGTTTCATAATTCACGGTATGTGGGGCTAGTTCATCACTTCATATAATGAGAGTACGAAAAAAATCGAGTTGAGCACCTCAGTGTTTCAAGGCACGACAGTTAATTATTCACTTGCCTTTCTGTTTTACGGTTGGGATTTCATATTGAGCTAAAATAGTGAGAGAAGAGAACGCCTACACCCATATGCAATATAATATAGGATATATGAATAGAGTCAATGCTTATTATCAATTCACATTGGCCACGGTCAATAACACGCGACTATTTAGAGAGAAAATGGTAGGCTTAAGTATTCCTTCCACTGATGGGTTCGCTTTCTTAGAAGTCAACCACATACATATTTCCCTGAAATGTTATGAGGTACAGACGTATGTCCTCAAAAAACGAAATAAAAATAGTAACAGCCAGACGTACCCTAATAGCGAAGCACAATGAGAACTTGAGGCACAGCGAAAAGACCGCTGCCAGTTGTGTTCGTGGTCCCACGGATGCCGCACCCGTTTTGCCCCACAGCGCTAGCAAAGGCACCGCAGCACCATACATAAATGGCATACCTATACATAACAAAAATAAAACAGCTGAAATCAATTCAATGGATCAATTTATAACTTCTAAAAACTTTCAGTTTATAACGATCCCATCTTAAAAGGTTATTGAAAAAATGATATGTCGTTTATGAAGACAAGTTGCGCCTACAATTTTTTTTATAAAATTTATTATTATCAATCTTTCTTAAGTAAGAGTAAGTAGGTACGCTCTCGTAAGAGTGCGAGTAGGTATGAAAGAGAGTATTGGTGTAAAGATGCGAAAGGGAATGCTCCGATGGTTCGGACATGTGGAAAGAATGCCGAACGAACGTCTGGTTAAGAAGATATACAATGCGAAATTGGGAGGATGTAGGTACCGAGGGAGACCGAGACTAACCTACCTAGACCAGATCGGTCAGGTACTGAAGGAAGGTGGAGTCAAGAGTCTCCGAAACCGGCGAGCGTGTATGAAGAGAATTATGAATGTTGAGGAAGAGAGTGAAGTATGCAGAGATAGAGTTCTCTGGCACTCTGTTCTCTCTGCCTACCCTGCAAAGGATATGGCGTGATGATATGTATGTATGTATGTATCTTTCTTATGGAAAAAGCTCAATAAATTAATTAATCAATAATGTGTTAGAAAAAATGTGAAACGATTGGAAATATGGCAAATGGCATATAAATATTTTCTAGATCTAAATATGTGACAATATCGAGTACCGAGAGCAACTTTTATCGTACTTCTTATTTTCAGCCCATATAATTATGCCCATTTGCTATGTGCTAGCGGTGACGAAAACTACCAACCCTTACTTCGCTCGTGGTTGTCGTAAAACATACGCTTCTTATCGACCTGGGCTAACTCCATCTGATGCCGTCAGGTCAACAAAAACATTCCCAAGGAGGGTTGACGCCAGGCAGGCGGCCGGTCATAAAATTTTGTAACATCTATGATGGAAGCAGAGTAGGTACATATTGCATCGACACCAAGTAATTGGGATAGGTAAGAGCAAGAGAATGATGAATGATAACATGTCCTATTATGGGGTACTTCGCTAATGACTATCTGTTTACATGCCTTAGCTTCACACTACACGATCAGCACGGGTGAGAAAGAAAATTGTTGTGTGTGTGTGTGTGTTGTGACCCATTACTATATGTGACACTGTATTCTTAGCCTTATACTATTTAAACTAATTACGCATAAAAACTATGATTATACGAGAATCACTGATGAAATTTTATTCTACTTATATAACAGCAAATCAATAAAAATCTTACCAAACAATTCTAACATAACCAAAAATCCTGTAACGGTTGGTCCAATGGTGAATAAATAGTTGGGATCTCCAGCGTGGAATGCAGGCGCCCATCGGACATGACCCAGCGTTGCGTGATGACCAGTGCCGTAGAAATTATACGACGCCAACAATGCCCACATACATGCCAAACTTGAGTTACAGCGCGTCGTCAAAGCTGAGGATATCAAAATCAGTTTTTATCTTCGAAGGGCTATAAACAAAAGTATAACTCATTAACATTTCGCTATATAACATGTTAAATCTTACAGCCCTATAGTAGCCCTACAGTACAAAGCCGTGCCTATTGGAACATAAAGATTCTCTAACCGCAATTCAGTTAACCTAGGAATCAAATAAGGGTATCATAGTAGTTGTATACTTATGCCACAGCACTAAAAACCAGCTTTTGTCTGAAGATATCTCGAGTAATATTTTCGGTATTTTTTTTTTTGAGACTAATCCCACCACACGTGCCTAGCATTGTAACTTCTGTAAGCCAGAATCCACAATAGTCTCCATAAATAAAACCGAAGTTCGAGCCTCAGGCAGTCGCGGGAGATGTTTTTAAAAGTGTATAGGTATCTTTTCTTTGATGAGAATAATGGCCGGTTACACCAACGACACCTAAATGTTACGTATCATCTAAGGCAGGGGTCGGCAACCTGCGGCTCGCGAGCCACATGCGGCTCTTTGGATGTGAAGTTGCGGCTCTTTCTATACGTAAAAAAATATTTTATAAAGAAAACATTCAAAAATTGGTTCTGAATGGATTAACGAGGATTAGGCATTAATTATTGTTGACAAAAAAAAAATGAGGCTCTTTAAAAACTTTAAAATTAGATAAATTATAATTTTTGGCTCTTTCGACTCAAAAGGTTGCCGACCCCTGATCTAAGGCATAAAATTTTAATTAAATTTAATAAAAAATTAAGTAACACCTAAGGCGATAAAAATAGTACACAGCATTGATGTTACATACACTACCGTCCAAAAGTTTGGAAGCAGCAAGGTAAAATCGAATAAAACCAAACTAAGTCATTTAAATTTAAATGTATTGATAAAAAAATAAAGAACAAACAGAAACTAACTTAAACAAAATAAAAAAATAATATACAATGGTAAATTAGATTAAATTTTAGCTTCATCAAAGTGTCCACCTTTCTCCTTTATAATCTCACATATTCTGGGCATTCTATTAATCAATTTTTTAAAATAATCTTTATCTAATTTGTTCCATTCGTTCTCTAATAGCTGCCACAAATGTTCTGAGCTCGTAGGACAACGACTTTTCACCCTCCTGTCAAGTTCATCCCAAACAAGTTCAATGGGAGAAAGATCAGGGGATTGAGATGGCCATTGCATGATGTTTAAAATGTTTTCAGCTTTTTTCTTGTTTAAAAAGTTCTGGCACAATTTAGACGAATGCTTAGGATCATTATCCTGTTGAAAAATGAATCCAGAACCAATGAGACTTAGTCCACTGGGTATGGCAGAATCTTGGAGAATTTTTAAATAGCCTTCCTTGTTTAATTTTCCGGTTATCCTCACAAGATTGCCGGGTTTACTGTTGCCAAAACACCCCCAAACCATGACATTACCACCACCATGTTTGATGGTAGGCACTGTACATGCCTCTGAAGCCCTCTCTTCTTTTGACCGGCGTACAAAGACACGTCTATTGGATCCGAAAATCTGAAATTTTGATTCGTCACTCCAAAGGACATTTTCCCATTGTTCTATAGTCCAGTTTTTATGCGCTTTTGCCCATTCTAGTCTATTTTTCTTATGTCGATTTGTTAGTTTGGGTTTTTTAGCAGCAACACATCCTCTTAATCCCGCAGACAGTAAGCGTCTTTTAACAGTAGTTGTTGAAATGGGTGTTTCTCGCGTATCATTCAGAGCTGCAGTGATCTGTGGTGCAGTTAAGCGTCGATTCCGTTTAGAAAGAACTCTAATGAAGTTGTCCTCTTGATTTGTTGTGGATTTGGGCCTACCAGATCTCTTTCTATCTTCATTTTTCCCCGTTTCTTGTTTTCTAGCAAGGGTATAGTGGACACCTTTACAAGAAATTCCGAGCCTTTCTGCGATTTGACGTTCACTGTATCCTTCCTCGCGTAGAGTGCAAATAGCGCTTCGCTGTTCAAGCGTGATTTGCTTGCGTTTTGCCATTTTCAGAAGAAAAAATACGGTCAAAGTAGTAGCCGATATCTTTCGAATACAGACAATGTTAATATCACAACTTTCACGTGCCAATGCTCAAGTGCGACTGAATAAGGTCTAAAAAAGTTAAAACCAGCAAACATTATCAATAAAACTACACCATTGCATAGGATAAAGTAGCCGACGGATTAAGTCATAAAACACGTGTTTCGTCAATATTAAGGAATTCCATAAAACTTGATGAATGTAGGATAATAATCCTTTTGTGTTTGTGTAGACAGTCGTAAAAGGTTGTAAAACTTAAGATTATTGCTAATTTTTAGCGCTATTAGTCGGCATTTATTTGTTTTGTTTGAAAACAGGTGTGCTTCCAAACTTTTGGACGGTAGTGTATATATGGTGTACATATTAACATTGTGTATCACCAAAGTCTTTATTAATTAAAATTATAGAGATGCACATACAAAAAATATGAACTCCACGAAAAGGGACTATAAAGACAATAAAAAAATACTCACAAAATTTAGTAGATCCTTCAGTCTTCAACATCGAAACTATATTTAGGGCTAGGAAACCTAATAGAAGTGCTATGACAGCTGATGGTGCATAAGTTACACCCAATACTAAACAATTCGCAATATACAACAACAGACTACAAACTATCAAAGGCAATGTTGCCCCACTATGTTCACGCTTCCAGAGTAAACCAAACATCGTACCTAGAACCAACCAAGAACCACGAGCTAATAATCTTGAACGACTGGGTGATCCTAAAGAGCCCCAGCCTACAGCCCAATGAGCACAAGTTAATAATCCAGCTACGACAACTCCGTATCCTCGCCAACCCAGATTCCGCCTAACCACAGCGATTACTCCTGCAATAGATCCCAATGCCAGTACTAAAGCAGCTCTTGTAGCTTGACCAGAAGTCGCTGTTGCATTAGATGTCCAACAGTCCCCTTGTTCCTCTCTACACCCTCGATACAAACGTGATAATGCCATAATAACCCCACAAACTACCCATAACCCTAACGCTTTTACGTGACCGACATTATAAGCCATTAACGCTAAAACGCTTAAGGATAAAAATGCAAGTCCGGCTCCTTCTTCTATAACGTAACTATTTGCTACAAGAACACCAGCTGAACCAACTAAAGCAGCGCGCGCGAAACGTTCATAAAACGGCGGTTTCGCTTCATACCATCTCTGAGTTATTCCTTCCCAATGAATCAAAACCACAACGAATGACAAAGCACCAGATATTAAGCCGGTACTTAAAATTATAGCGTGTTCCAAATCTTCTAAATATTGAAAGTATTGTGCTGTGTAACATAATGATATACACACAGCTATAGAAATAAGTCCGCTAGGTACAAATGAAGTTACGAACAAATTTGGTAATCTGTCGATTGGTAACCCTTCAGCCATTAACCAATTGAAAAATATGGCCAATAGAAGTAGCAGCATAGCTCTAAGCATTGATAACGAATCAAATTCAACCCAAACTTCACGGAATAAGTTTCGAATGTTGTCAACGAGGGTACTGAAACAAAAATAAATCTTATTACATATAAATAAAATTTAAATTAAAATGCTTATGTAAATTCATTGTTACCTAACATCTTCAACGTATTTGTTAAGTTCATCGTCAGTTTCAATGAAGGCTGCTTTATTTATTTGTTCTCTGGTAGAGTTTATGAGTTCCGCTAGCCTATCGAGTGAAACCTGTTGCGACTCTTCACCGTATCGGATTAAATATTGCGTTATCTGTAACGGTTGGTATACACGAAAGTAAATATTAAAAAATTATCACAGTTCCTATTCACAATTAGATGTGACGTATAAGATAATGTGAATATAAAAAATGGTATTAGAAGCATTTAAAATAAAGAGTTTCGAATAATATGATTAGAAAAACAGTTTTGTATTTCTAATGTTTCATCACCATCTTTCCTTTCTCCTTTTCGCCTTTCGCCGTCCTCTCCTGGACGTAGGTCTCCTCCATAGAATGCAATCATTAATTTGATAGATGTTAACATAATCGCCATGCATTTCAGGCGGGTTAGCAATCGTACTGAGATTTTATAGGTTTCCCAACAGATAGTTGCTGCTCACTCTCCAGGTGAGACCCTCGTACGATTTTTAAGACTCCTCAGACAAGCAAAGAGTTACGACTTTTGTATTCTTATCCCGTCGCCACATATAATATAGTCTATTTTTTTAATAATAATATAGTTTTTTATTTATTTTTGGCTATCTATTTTAGGAACTACGTAAGTCAAATCAGTAGTCTATGCCCCTTTCTTTCAAACCAAAGATTTAAAACATTTCATTTAATGCTTATATTGACTTACCTGCTTTAGCTTATTACTCAGATGCAGCAAAGTAATTGTAGTACTATATTTAGGTAATACTGGCAGTAGAACATTGCCTAGAGAAGGTGCTGGTGGCGGTCTTCCTAATGCAGCGCTCAGGGTAGGGGCCAAATCAGTCTGTTGGACTTCTTTACCGGTGGTTATATCTGAAAGACTACCACCAAGACCGCCGCCTCGATATGCGAAGAATGCCGCTGTACGTTCAGCCTTGCTCTCTCCGCCGTGATCTCCTACGGAATAAAAAGTTATGATAATATTATGTACGGATATACGGTGGATATACGGAGTACGTAAAAAAGACCCTGTCCGAAGTGGTAAAGATGTTATTGGATATGCAAAGTTCCTATATGCTTAGGTCTCTCACATTACGTGCCAACATCTATGGCACGTTCAGTCCAAAAGTTGACAAAACGCGTTTGATAGTTTTCTTAAATGGTAAATTTTGTTAAAAACATGAATTTGATTTCATAAATCACATATGCGTGTTCGAAAATACAATAATCGCAAAGAAATCAGCCTTACTTGGCTGGTCCTTTGAATAAATATGTTTTAAAACTTTACCATTTCTGTCAACTATCAAACGCTTTCTATTCGTGGCTCGACTGTAATGTACTCCTCTTATTTATACATTTTTAAGTACCTAACCGTTAAAATTTTCACTATCAAGACAAAAACAATTCAAAATACGGTAGATATCATTTATATTTTCAGTATTATTTCCATTTTCTTAATTTGGTATTAGCATTGAAATATTCTCTATTGCATAAGCACCTTTGAGATCGGACAGAATTTTCTTTACCTATCAATAAAAATTCTATTTAGGTTTATACGAGCTTCACATGCATAACGACCTATTAAGCATAAATCAATAATAAATACGACGGGCTCTTCTAACTGCTAAAGACATATTATAAAGCTCATAGTACCATACGTACGATTCAAAAAGATAATACCATAAGCAGGTCACAGGTTTTATAAGTAATATATTTTTCTGTTTACAAATGAGTTTTATAAAATTCTAGTATTTAAAATGCAATCAAAGAGTTATCAAAATTAAAAAAATATATATATGAAAATTCTGCAACAACTGGAAAAATCACGGCTTAGATAACTACTAACAATAACCGTAACTTGTTATTTAAGAAGACATTAGAATATGATTCTCAATAGAATCCCTACTAATATATAAATGTGAATGTAAGTTTGTTTGTTACGCTTTCACGCTAAAACTACTCAACCGATCATCATGAAACATTGTACACATATTCTTGGAGGTATTAAAAGTAACATAGAATACTTTTAATTAAAAAAAATCAAAATTTTTATACGAAAAATAAAAAAATTGTTTGTCAAAAAATCTCAAAATCTAGCTTCTTCAACGCCATCTAGCAGTCCAGTAATGAAGTTCCAACCCTGAGTATTGTAATACCGTTGCACTGTATTACCGACGGTCAAAAATAAAAATAGGGGATCAAAAACTTTAGGAAAGTAACCTTTTACGCGGGCGAAGCCGCGGGCAGAAGCTAGTAGTCTTATAAATGTACGACATGTAAATAATACTTACTACAGAATAATTATGAAATCATCATTTGCCTGCCCTCAATCCCACGCTAAGCGGAGCCGACACAACACGTTCTTGCCCTCCACAATCTTTTATCAGCCGTCATATTTGCATTCACAACTTTCATACACATATCCTCGTTAACACAATCCATCCATCTCTTTTTGGGTCTCCCACGATTCTGACGCTCATCCACAATCATATTGATAACCCCCCCTTGTCACATGCCTTTCGTCCCTCCTCATCACATGACCATACTAAGACAATCTCGCGGTGCTAATCTTCTCAATTACTGGTGCTTTCAAACTTCCCCTAATTTACAGAATATTTATGTAATTGTACAAAATTCATTCCAGATAATACCACAAGGATAATACGAAAATCTGTAGTGCACCTTCCTATTAATTATAGCCTCAACATTAGAGTAAGAAATGGAGGTAAGAATGGAAGGCTATTTTCACTCATAAAAATAGACCACGAAATCGAGAAATTGGGTAAAAAAAAAAGTTGGGTATGCAGAAAAGAGTATGATAGTAAAATTAATGCGGCCGAAATGCGATCTCTGCGGAAAATCTGTGGAGTTAGGCTGACCGACCGCATTCGTAACGACGACGTAAGAGAGCGAGTAGGTATGAAAGAGAGTATTGGTGTAAAGATGCGAAAGGGAATGCTCCGATGGTTCGGACATGTGGAAAGAATGCCGAACGAACGCCTGGTTAAGAAGATATACAATGCGAAAGTGGAAGGATGTAGGTACCGAGGGAGACCGAGACTAACCTACCTAGACCAGATCAGTCATGTACTGAAGGAAGGTGGAGTCAAGAGTCTCCGAAACCGGCGAGCGTGTATGAAGAGAATTATGAATGTTGAGGAAGCGAGTGAAGTATGCAGAGATACAGTTCTCTGGCACTCTGTTCTCTCTGCCTACCCTGCAAGGGATATGGCGTGATGATATGTATGTATGTATGTAAATCGAGAAATATTAGAATTTGAACTTCAAAAAGTGATCAATATGCGTGGCGGTTTTCGAGTTACTGGAAATGCGAATACAAATTAATTTCACTCAAACTTAGCAGTTCAGGTGAGAATTCTAATTAGAGAAAACTCCAATTATATCCCGAAGAAAACGAGAATTGGGCTCCTTATTTTGTTATTTACGATCGTGTAAAGTTCAAATTAGAACTATTCTATGTTAGATTTCTTTTTTCTAATTGATCTATTTTATGAGTGAGAATTGCCCCCTGAAGTCCATGCAATTTTAACGACATTATTTAATATCAGTAAGAATTTGAACAGCTAAATTCCTTTATTTGATCTTTTGTTCCGCAAAAATATTAATAAATTTCATCAAAGTCTCAACATCCCATCATAGAATTTACGATCGAGAGCATAGCTAAGTTACATACCTTATCTTGCGTTCTAAAATTGATTGACATCTTTTCCTTATACATGTATAACTTTAATTTACTTTTAATAATTTTATAATTTTTACAAAATTTTTATTAATTTAGAGGCCGTTACTGTCGTGCCAGGGGACTCCGGCATTTTGAACACCCTGCCACAGTATATTTATACACAAAACTACTGACTGACTGAATACATAGTAATTTTTATCACTAGTGCTCATATATTATCTCTTCTAAGCTCTGTTCTTCTGAACATGTAGTGGAGTAAAGATACAATGATTTTTATCATCCCTAAAATAAATTTACAAGCAAATAACACCACTCGTAATCGGGTTTTTATAAATAATTAAGCATATTAAATACTAAATTTCAGTCATTTGAATAACAAGGTTATGTCATCGTTTAATACAATTCTAACTGCAAAGTTTGAAGTATTAAGCCTATACAATGTGTAAACATTGTCGGGTAGATGGCACTCGTCACCTTAAAGACGTAAATATGATACAAAGCGAGATTTGAATGTCCTACAATATAAAATCCGATTACGAAATGAAAAATTGATGTCGCAAGCGGGATTCGAACCCGCGCCTATTGGGATTCCGGCCCAATCGTGCTGCCACTACACTACCGCGACCAATTGTAGGACATGCAAATTTTCATCTCGTATTGTATTTACGTCTTAAGGTGACGGTGTGCTATCTACCCGACAATGTTTACACAATGTTATAGGCTTAATACTTCAAACTTTACAGTTAGAATTGTATTAAACGATGACACAACCTTGTTATTTAAATTTACTGAAATTTTAGCATTTAATATGCTTAATTTATAAAATCCGATTACGAAATGAAAAATTGATGTCGCAAGCGGGATTCGAACCCGCGCCTATTGGGATTCCGGCCCAATCGTGCTGCCACTACACTACCGCGACCAATTGTAGGACATGCAAATTTTCATCTCGTATTGTATTTACGTCTTAAGGTGACGGTGTGCTATCTACCCGACAATGTTTACACAATGTTATAGGCTTAATACTTCAAACTTTACAGTTAGAATTGTATTAAACGATGACACAACCTTGTTATTTAAATTTACTGAAATTTTAGCATTTAATATGCTTAATTTATAAAATCCGATTACGAAATGAAAAATTGATGTCGCAAGCGGGATTCGAACCCGCGCCTATTGGGATTCCGGCCCAATCGTGCTGCCACTACACTACCGCGACCAATTGTAGGACATGCAAATTTTCATCTCGTATTGTATTTACGTCTTAAGGTGACGGTGTGCTATCTACCCGACAATGTTTACACAATGTTATAGGCTTAATACTTCAAACTTTACAGTTAGAATTGTATTAAACGATGACACAACCTTGTTATTTAAATTTACTGAAATTTTAGCATTTAATATGCTTAATTTATAAAATCCGATTACGAAATGAAAAATTGATGTCGCAAGCGGGATTCGAACCCGCGCCTATTGGGATTCCGGCCCAATCGTGCTGCCACTACACTACCGCGACCAATTGTAGGACATGCAAATTTTCATCTCGTATTGTATTTACGTCTTAAGGTGACGGTGTGCTATCTACCCGACAATGTTTACACAATGTTATAGGCTTAATACTTCAAACTTTACAGTTAGAATTGTATTAAACGATGACACAACCTTGTTATTTAAATTTACTGAAATTTTAGCATTTAATATGCTTAATTTATAAAATCCGATTACGAAATGAAAAATTGATGTCGCAAGCGGGATTCGAACCCGCGC
The DNA here is from genome assembly GCA_905163515.2 of Lymantria monacha. NCBI lineage: Eukaryota > Metazoa > Arthropoda > Insecta > Lepidoptera > Erebidae > Lymantria > Lymantria monacha. The sequence continues at coordinate 10,968,770 of LR991098.1, read as the reverse complement.
CTATTGGGATTCCGGCCCAATCGTGCTGCCACTACACTACCGCGACCAATTGTAGGACATGCAAATTTTCATCTCGTATTGTATTTACGTCTTAAGGTGACGGTGTGCTATCTACCCGACAATGTTTACACAATGTTATAGGCTTAATACTTCAAACTTTACAGTTAGAATTGTATTAAACGATGACACAACCTTGTTATTTAAATTTACTGAAATTTTAGCATTTAATATGCTTAATTTATAAAATCCGATTACGAAATGAAAAATTGATGTCGCAAGCGGGATTCGAACCCGCGCCTATTGGGATTCCGGCCCAATCGTGCTGCCACTACACTACCGCGACCAATTGTAGGACATGCAAATTTTCATCTCGTATTGTATTTACGTCTTAAGGTGACGGTGTGCTATCTACCCGACAATGTTTACACAATGTTATAGGCTTAATACTTCAAACTTTACAGTTAGAATTGTATTAAACGATGACACAACCTTGTTATTTAAATTTACTGAAATTTTAGCATTTAATATGCTTAATTTATAAAATCCGATTACGAAATGAAAATGTCCTACAATAGTTAACGGTGGTGTAAGTGGCAGCACGATTGGGCCGGACTCCCAATAGGTGCGGGTTCGAATCCCGCTTGTGACATCATTTTTCGCTTAGTAATCAGGTTTTTATAAATAATTAAGCATATTAAATGCCAAATTTCAGTAATTTGAATAACAAGGTTGTGTCATCGTTTAATACAATTCTAACTGCAAAGTTTGAAGTATGAAGCCTATACAATGTGTAAACATTGTCGGATAGATAACACACGTCACCTTAAAGACGTAAATATGATACGAACCGAGATTTGAATGTCCTACAATAGCTCACGGTGGTGTAAGTGGCAGCACGATTGGGCCGGACTCCCAATAGGTACGGGTTCGAATCCCGCTTGTGACATCATTTTTCGCTTCGTAATCGGGTTTTATAAATAATTAAGCATATTAAATGCTAAATTTCAGTAATTTGAACACCACTAGATCTGAAGGCAAACTGAAATAAGACCGGCTAGCCAGGGTAGGCCAATTCACCTCATTCGGAGGAAACCCGCGTTCAATAAGGTTCACTAGAAAACAGGTTTTTCCATTTCTCACAATTGCGAACTAATGATTCCAAGACGAGAAGCAACTGAATACGACAGCTCTAAAAATATGATAAACCCAAATGCGTTACTTTACAAAATTAAAAAAAAAACTTCGAATAATAATACATTTTGGAATGCCTTTTAAAACTAATAAAATATGCTTTAGAATCACACACATAACAACAAAAGATTAGCTAAAGAAAAATGTATACCGATATTATCACATACAATAAAATTAACTACATTGCAAGCAAATCTAATGAATACCTACCCACATCGTTGTTCTCTTCATGTGAGTCTAAAACAATTTGAGAAATATATTTTTTTACTAGCAATAATAATAAATTGGTAATACCGCTAAAAATATTATAATTTTAAATGAATGTTTTTATATATATCACTATATTTCTTATTCTCACTAATATTGTATTTTCATCAGATAAGTTTACTCATTTTTAGGCCGTCATATATTTTATAGGATCCCACATTTTCTTAATAAAACATAGCCACACAACATTTTATATGTAAAATTATTTTTAAATAAAATTTTAAATGCATAATTGAAATTCAATGAAGACCAAGTGTAATGGAAGTACGTTAATTCACTATTTTGAAACTATATGCTAATAATAACTTTTAAAATGCAATTTTACTATCTGTTACTAATGTTGCCCTACCAATAAATTGTCCATATTCTGACAATATTACAGTTTAATGGGGCAGTCTGATGAATACTGTAGATACCAGAGATGGACCCAACATTAAAATCTTTAGTTCTTGTAGCTTTTTTTATAACGGCACTGAGAACAAAACCTTAATGCAATTATAAAAAAATAATCTATTGCGGTGGACTTTCAAACATATAGATATGCCATCAGAATCAAAAATCAGAACAACAATTAGTGAATTGCACAAAGTATTGTCCTTTACACAATATTAAGCTACTTTATTTTTGGTACCCACCTGTCTCAGTCATACCATGATCTCCAACCACAAACAGTAAAACATCCTGAGGCAGCATATCTATTATTTTCTGCAGCCGACTATTAGTTTCAGTAAGCTTTCTTAGCATTTCTGGATGATTTGGACCATATCTATGACCTGCATGATCAACTCCCAAGTAATGTGCAACTAGTAAATCCCAGTCGTCTTGCTGCAGTTCGGTATATATTTTAGAATCCACTTCTATAAATGAACATAAATATGTATATATTACATTTTAATAGTACTAAAATTTATACATATATTCTGATGACTGGTGTGTTAAAATATGAAATAATATGCAATATATTATTACATTGTGAGGTGACAGAGTAAGAATACAATTCACCATCATCTTACCCGTGAGTGATCATAAGAGATGACTAAGAATAATCTAACTAATAAAATGCATATAACAGCTATGCAAGAGAAGAAAAACTCTAAACAAAACCCTATACCAACATGTCTGACCAGCGTGGTATAGTAGGTCAATTACCATCCCATTGTGGAGGAGGCTTGTGCCCAACAGTGGGACATATACGAGCTGAAACGGTGATGAATGATGATTGTGAGGTAAATAAAATTCTAGTTTCATATAACATCTAGTGTCTTAGGGTAATGTTTTTAACATTTCATTTTATTCATTTCTCTTCATCATTATATTTTTAATATAATAATTTTATTACTCTTGTTTATATTGTTTATGATATAATTTAAATTCATTTCATCAAACATTTTATAGATACATTTTGAGATTATAATACACGCCATATCCTTTGCAGGGTAGGCAGAGAGAACAGAGTGCCAGAGCACTCTATCTTTGCATACTTCACTCGCTTCCTCAACATTAATAATTCTCTTCATACACGCTCGCCAGTTTCGGAGACTCTTGACTCCATCTTCCTTCAGTACATGACCGATCTGGTCTAGGTAGGTTAGTCTCGGTCTCCCTCGATACCTACATCCTTCCACTTTCGCATTGTATATCTTCTTAACCAGACGTTCGTTCGGCATTCTTTCCACATGTCCGAACCATCGGAGCATTCCCTTTCGCATCTTTACACCAATACTCTCTTTCATATCTACTCGCTCTCTTAAGTCGTCGTTACGAATGCGGTCGGTCAGCCTAACTCCACAGATTTTCCGCAGAGATCGCATTTCGACCGCATTAATTTTACTTTCATACTCTTTTCTGCATACCCAACTCTCGCTTCCATAAAGTAATGTTGGGACAAGCACTGCGTTATGTATTGCTACACGTGCCTTCTGGCTGAGGTGGTGGCTGCCGAGAAGTTGCCCCAACGCTCCGTTCACTATATTTCCCGCATTCACTCTTCGCTCTATATCAGTGGTGTACCTTCCATCTTGGCTAAATCCACATCCAAGATATACAAATTCATCCACTTGCTCTAGTACATCATTACCTATTGTTACTCTTACATCTGTTCTGGCTTCATCTCTTTCAAAGACCATCATCTGCATAAAGCAGAGCAGTGACCACTGAGTCGCCCATCTGGACTCCCACATTCATATCGTTCAACCTTTGGAGACATTTATCCAGATATATGATAAACAGCCTGGCTGACAGAACGCACCCCTGCTTAACGCCGATATTGACGTCAAACCAAGGCGACATTCCATCATCCAGCCGCACACAGGCTCTACAGCCCATGTAACTGGACTGCACAGCCTGTAGCAGTTTACCGTTAATACCATACTTCGGTAAAATGTCCCAAAGTTCCTTTCGTACAACCGTGTCAAATGCTCTCTCCAGATCCACAAAACTGCAGAAAACCCTCTGACCTAGAGCCAGATGCTTCTCCAATGTTGCGCAGAGAGAACACTTGATCCATGCATCCCCTTCCACTCCTGAAACCTCCTTGTGTCTCACACAGTAAACCATCGGACACCATCCTCATTCTCCTTTCAATAATTTTACCATATACTTTTGCTGCCAAACTGGTCAAGCTTATGGCTCTGTAATTTGCGCAGTCATAACGTGAACCCTTGTTTTTAAACAAAGGCACGATGACTGCGCTATTCCAGTCCCCGGGAATCATTCCCGAGCTCCAACATAAATTGAGGAGCGACAGGAACGCCTCCCAGACACAGGAGCTACCAAGCTTGATCATCTCGGCAGACACCATATCAATGGCCGCTGCCTTACTATTTTTCAAACTTCTTATCGCCCATTCAACTTCATCCATACTGATGTCATCGGAGGACGCCGTTGTCGAATGTTGATCTACTAAACCACATGCGAAACTGGCGCTAACCGTAGCATCCGCATACTAATCGCCAAAATATTCACTCCATCGGCTTTTGCATCGGCATTATATATATTCCATCGGCATTGTGTTTGTGTAAGAATGTCACCACCTTTAGACCTTATTTTATTCATTCTGAAGGCTGACCAACCACCCCGAGACTTCTTCACCTCACTCCAAAAGAGTTTGGTGTTACCCTCGAAGCTTTTAGTCAGTCTATCTTCTGCACTCATACTTGCTCTATCACGTTTCTCTTTCACTAAGGCCTTGATGTCATTCTTACATTGCCGATATATTTCTTTCTTCTGTTCAGTCATACTGTCATTCAGATTCAAAGAAGAGACATAGTCCAGCCACGCTTTCTTCTTTTGCTCTACGGAAGCTGCCACTTCCACATCCCACCATGCATCACCATTTGTTTTTCTATGCTTCTTTGAACTTCCACATACTTCTTTCGCTGTCTCTACCATACTCTCTTTCAATACTCTCCAGCATTCTTCAATGTCCGATTGCGGCTGGTTTGCCATCGTCAGCCATTCTCGGACACCCTCTGCATACTTTTCTCTTACACACTCTTCTTGCAACCTTTCAACCTTTATTCTTTCAAGCCCTCCGAAGTGGACTCGCTCTCGCCAGTGCCTTCATTTTCTGAACAGACCACTAAATATCGCAATAACGAGATAGTGGTCCGTATCGACTGTGGGGCCCCTGTAGGCTCTTGCGTCCAATATTTTGCTTCGGAGGCGACTGTCTACCAAAATTAAATCTATTATACTTTTCTGTTCATTCCTTCTCCATGTATACATATGGATGTCCTTATGTTGGAAAAATGTGTTTGACACAATAAGGTTTCTCTCCATGCATACATCCGCTATGAGCCTACCTGCGTCGTTCACTCTCTTGTCACCAAATGGACCAAATACGTCCTCATAGTCGGGACGCTTGGTCCCCACCCATCCGTTCAAATCGCCGCATACAATCACGCGTTCACTGGTTTCTGCCATATCCAGAACTTCCCTAACATTATCCCAAAACTTCTCTAGGTCTGATGCCACCGAGGATCCTACGGGAGCATATGCTACAACCATGAATACCTTGGTGACACCTAGTTTTATACGGACCCAAAGAAGTCTGGGATCATACATTCCGTAATCCTTCACACCTGAGGCCAAGCGAGAGGACAACAGCACTCCTACCCCCATGCTGGCTCGATCGCTCTGTGGTACACCAAACCACAGAGCCATCCCGCCACCAGGAAGATCGCAGGCGTCACTGCCCCTTCGCTTGGTCTCTGTCACACAGAGCACGTCTAGCTGTTTGTCGGCCATGATGGATATCAGCTCGTGCAACTTACCTTCCACACAACCTCTTACATTCCACGAGCCCACCCGGCACTCTGCTCTCCTCGACTCGCCTGACTGGGTGGCGGCCCCCATCGCCGCAACTGCCGAAGTTCGTACCGACGGGGATGGGTCGGTACGCGTCGCCTCCGGGGGACGCCCTAACTCGCACTGCGGTACGCATATCGAGCCGGATTAGCAGTCTAATTAGACTGGCAGGAGACGCGACGAGCACGCTCCGGACTATGCCCCCAAATTAGATTATAATAAAAATTCCTAAATAGTAGTTAATAAAGAAGGCAAGATATAACACATGACTTTAGAAGCAATTTATTTCTTACTAATCTAATAGTCTTGTAAGATGTATTAGAAATATACCTTTATCAACAGTATCCAGATCCCATGTATGAAAAGAATACATAGCATGTGACCGAAGCCACTTGCCTGGCATCAACCGAGCCCAAGTATCATCACCGAGTAGTACTGCTTTACCTCCATTTTTTGTCACCTGTGAATTTATGAAGTTAACCTTGACTATCACCTGTGCTAATAAAGAAACAAATCATAAATGACCATACTAATAATTTCCTCTCACATGCACATTATTTCTGTATTTATTACTACACATCTGCAGAGGACACACATATTGCTTGTCCGGAAGAATAGTGACACAACTCTAAAAATAAAAAAAAATATTATATTTAAATTTTTGGTGGTGGAGGGGTGTTAATATTATATGTTCTTCCTATCAGTTGATATGAAGAGTTCTTCATCATCATCCTTAAGGAAATTATGCTGACATTTGTGCATTTGGAATTGCTGCTGCACAGAGCTGAAAAAAAGGAAATACTTATTTTGACCCTCCTGAAAAAAGTAGCTTTTTTTAATTGTGTCACTATTCTTGCAGGCCAGTGTTATGTAATCAGCCTGGATTTGCTTCGACATTGTCTCAATGCCCTTGCCCTGGCTCCAACTGTTCTTTATTTTTTATTCAACTATGAAATTGATATTGAATTTCATTGTTGTTTATTGACATATTTGTTGGTTATAAAACTAATTTGTTTTATTTATAAATAGAAATAATGAAGTGACGTGAAAGATGTTTAATATAGTAGAACCTACTAAAATTTGAACAAGTATCAATAATACTTATGCAAAGAAATTCAACTATTATTAAATATAAAACTTTAGATATGAGAAACCCAGTGCTTTCATTGTGGGTTCAGTAACTTGTACTTTGTGACTTTGATTAGCATTTGGTGTACTTTCATCAAAGGTCTATTTTAAAAATTTTACTGGTACTAAAATAATAAAAAAAATAATTGACTCACAGTTCAACCTATCACTAGAAATAGTACCTGCTATTTTCATGTTTATTATACATTTTATTCTAAAACATAACATATGTCAGGCACATAACTAATTAGTCACAGAGGAAATAACAAAAAATTAAATATTCCCAATTTCATATAAATTATTTGACCTGATCGATAATGTTATCCTCCTGTAGCTCCATAGCAGCAAAGTTTGAACTCGCATCAATAAACGTCGGCAAAGATCCCGTAGCCAGGGCCTTCACCCGTTGAAGTGTTGTTGTCGGCGGATCAGCCATGAAACGAAAGAGGCGGGTTCGATCTGGATAACGTTCTAACAACTCATGCATCACAGGTAGACGGTTCTGATAAGGTAATGCATTCAGTATATTCACGTCATATTCTGTAAAATCATATCTCAAAGCATCCACTAATAAAAACACCACTCTAGATCTTTGCGGAACGCATGCCACTGGACCACCCGCAACAGCTAAAATACGTCGAATTTTCTGGTTTTCGTCACAATTCCTTTCCACAGTGATATTTCCCTTTTCATAGCCATCACATCCAAAATTATCAAGTGAAACACATTCCGTAACATCTCTTAAAGTTTTGCGAGTTAATAGAAACCCCTGCCCGAACATGATAATTGCAGAGAGGATTAAGTAAAAGAACCAAATTAAATAAAAGATAAAATTCCATTTTTCTTTCATGGTTAACACAACTAGTATATAAACAAATATGTAATTATATTAAAATAATAAAACTGATTAAAATTTATGCAAAATCCATGTTAATCGCAAGCTCAAGCTCGAAAGAAACCGCTTGACACTTTGACAGTGACTAACTGTTGACAGTTGAATTGACATTTCACATTTTTCTTTTTGGTTATTACATTTAAATAACTACTAAATTACTATTTTAATCTTAAATTAAAGCTAAGTTTTAAATTAAAATATTTACAGAAAAATAGAAGAAAATAGAATAAGGAATAAAAAATAAATAAATAAAAGAAGAAACAAAAGGCGCAATCAGGCATCGAAAAATTCCTCCGCATCACTGTCCACTGGTAATGTGCCCAGAAGGCTAGCAGCATTGCCACGTTGAATGGCAATGCTAACCTTTTGATTGTGGTGAGTGAGTGATTTGATTTTTGGTTCAGTTCTGAGACTAAGGAATAAACATATTACTAAAGTTATTTAAATTACTGAAATTTAGCATTTAATATGCTTAATTATTTATAAAACCCGATTACGAAATGAAAAATGATGTCACAAGCGGGATTCGAACCCGTGTCTTAAGGTGACGGTATGCTATCTACCCGACAATTAAGACGTAAATATGATACGAAGTGAAATTTGCATGTCCTACAATTAGTCACGGTGGTGTAGTGGCAGCACGATTGGGCCGGAATCCCAATAGGCATGGGTTCGCATCCCACTTGTGACATCATTTTTCATTTCGTAATCGGGTTTTATAAATATTACTAAAGCCTATTCAAACTCGCCTATTCAACTATTTTAGTCGATTGGTGGGAAATTTAATAATAAAAACTCGTAACTATTAAAAATTGTGCACCCTTGATTTTTAACAAACTAAGGTCTGGACACACACCGTCCATTCCGTCCAGGGTGACGGAAGTGTGGTGCGTGGCCCCATAGCTCACCACATTCCCTCCACATCGTCATTGGACCGATCACTGGTACCGCATCCTTGACATCCCTGGTTAGCCCGGTGGGTTACCCTTACGGATACCATCCCCTGTCGACGCTCTGCCTACCTGGTGCCGGAGCTTCGTCCTCATGCAGTCAGCCTCTCTGCGGGTGACGGACTATTGACCACTGATCAAATTTTGGTAAAACATAAAGGAAATGTAAATTATAATGTTAAGTACCTACAGTGAATATTTTAAATCATATTCATCATACTTACTCTGCATTGTATTAGATAAATATAATAATATTAAATTATTTACCACTAGCCATTCCCGTAATAGACAATTAATAATTTAAGAATGGATTGCTTGCACCCTGTGAGATATTTTGATTTTTTGCATTAACATTAATAAACCTATAGTAACTTTTCAGGGATAGATTCGTTACAAACAAATTAAAGAGGAATTAACATGATACATATATGATAATAAACATGACATACGTGTTAAGGTTTTTAATCCTACTCGTGTTTTAGCGAACTACATACATACATACATATCATCACGCCATATCCCTTGCAGGGTAGGCAGAGAGAACAGAGTGCCAGAGAACTCTATCTCTGCATACTTCACTCGCTTCCTCAACATTCATAATTCTCTTCATACACGCTCGCCGGTTTCGGAGACTCTTGACTCCACCTTCCTTCAGTACATGACCGATCTGGTCTAGGTAGGTTAGTCTCGGTCTCCCTCGGTACCTACATCCTTCCACTTTCGCATTGTATATCTTCTTAACCAGGCGTTCGTTCGGCATTCTTTCCACATGTCCGAACCATCGGAGCATTCCCTTTCGCATCTTTACACCAATACTCTCTTTCATACCTACTCGCTCTCTTACGTCGTCGTTACGAATGCGGTCGGTCAGCCTAACTCCACAGATTTTCCGCAGAGATCGCATTTCGACCGCATTAATTTTACTATCATACTCTTTTCTGCATACCCAACTCTCGCTTCCATACAGTAATGTTGGGACAAGCACTGCGTTATGTATTGCTACACGTGCCTTCTGGCTGAGGTGGTGGCTGCCGAGAAGTTGCCCCAACGCTCCGTTCACTCTATTTCCCGCATTCACTCTTCGTTCTATATCAGTGGTGTACCTTCCATCTCGGCTAAATCCACATCCAAGATATACAAATTCATCCACTTGCTCTAGTACATCATTACCTATTGTTACTCTTACATCTGTTCTGGTTTTATCTCTTTCAAAGACCATTATTTTGGTTTTGCTCACATTCACGCGTAGACCCCTTTTCTTACAATCTTCTGTCATTGTGTCGACTAGGGTCTGCAGGTCAGTCGCTGACTGTGCCAGCAGGACTGCATCATCTGCATAAAGCAGAGCAGTGACCACTGAGTCGCCCATCTGGACTCCCACATTCATATCGTTCAACCTTTGGAGACATTTATCCAGATATATGATAAACAGCCTGGCTGACAGAACGCACCCCTGCTTAACGCCGATATTGACGTCAAACCAAGGCGACATTCCATCATCCAGCCGCACACAGGCTCTACAGCCCATATAACTGGACTGCACAGCCTGTAGCAGTTTACCGCTAATACCATACTCCGGTAAAATGTCCCAAAGTTCCTTTCGTACAACCGTGTCAAAAGCTCTCTCCAGATCCACAAAACTGCAGAAAACCCTCTGACCTAGAGCCAGATGCTTCTCCACAATGTTGCGCAGAGAGAACACTTGATCCATGCATCCCCTTCCACTCCTGAAACCTCCTTGTGTCTCACACAGTAAACCATCGGACACCATCCTCATTCTCCTTTCAATAATTTTTCCATACACTTTTGCTGCCAAACTGGTCAAGCTTATGGCCCTGTAATTTGCGCAGTCATAACGTGAACCCTTGTTTTTAAACAAAGGCACGATGACTGCGCTATTCCAGTCCCTGGGAACCATTCCTGAGCTCCAACATAGATTGAGGAGCAACAGGAACGCCTCCCAGACACAAGAGCCACCAAGCTTGATCATCTCGGCAGACACCATATCAATGCCCGCTGCCTTACCATTTTTCAAACTCCTTATCGCCCATTCAACTTCATCCATACTGATGCCATCGGAGGACGCCGTTGTCGAATGTTGATCTACCAAACCACATCCAACACCGGCGCCAACCGTAGCATCCGCATACATATCGCCAAAATATTCACTCCATCGGCTTAACACGTCTTGTGTTTGTGTAAGAATGTCTCCACCTTTAGACCTTATTTTATTCATTCTGAAGGCTGACCAACCACCCCGAGACTTCTTCACCTCCCTCCAAACGAGTTTGGTGTTACCCTCGAAGTTTTTAGTCAGCCTATCTTCTGCACTCATACTTGCTCTATCCCGTTTCTCTTTCACTAAGGCCTTGGTGTCATTCTTACATTGCCGATATATTTCTTTCTTCTGTTCAGTCATACTGTCATTCAGATTCAAAGAAGAGACATAGTCCAGCCACGCTTTCTTCTTTTGCTCTACGGAAGCTGCCACTTCCGCATCCCACCATGCATCACCATTTGTTTTTCTATGCTTCTTTGAACTTCCACATACTTCTTTCGCTGTATCTACCATACTCTCTTTCAATACTCTCCAGCATTCTTCAATGTCCGATTGCGGCTGGCTTGCCATCGTCAGCCGTTCTCGGACACCCTCTGCGTACTTTTCTCTTACAAACTCTTCTTGCAACCTTTCAACCTTTATTCTTTCAAGCCCTCCGAAGTGGACACGCTCTCGCCAGTGCCTCCACTTTCTGAACAGACCACTTAATCTCGCAATAACGAGATTAGCGAACTAATTTAAACAAAAATGGGTTATTATTGACATAAAGATTGAAAGTTTTTTTTTTTACCGCATTTTTGGGTTTTTCTACATTTTATCATATTAGGACAGTGCCGTGTAATAATAATTTCATAAAAAATACGTAACTTTACTCAGATGAGAAAAAACGCAATGTATTCAATAATCAAAACATCTGCTCAGCCGATACCTACACGCACGCGGTCACTTACCGCCGTATAGGTATCGGCCTAATACCGCGGTCATTCACCGCGGGCATGTATAGGCATCACCTCTGGAACAGCTGATCTGAGTTTTGAATACATTGCGTATTTTCTCATCTGAGTAAAGTTACGTATTTTTTTTAATTATCGTTACAAAACACTGTCCTAATACGATGGTGTATAGAAAACTTCCAAAAATTTTTGAAAAAATTTTTTTTTCATCCATATCAATTTTTTTCTAGCCTATCATCAAAGAGTAAAGTTATTAAACTGAAAAAGAGTGACAACTCGATCGAATCGAATTATACAGAATATTCTTTTACTATAAGGTCTACCCTGAAATATAAAAAAAAACCATATCAGCTGGTATCGAAACAATAATAATATAAGTTTAACAATGAAAATTGATATAATTTTGAGAAAGTACATCAATAATCGAAAATAGATCGATGACAATAACTATCTACACTATGAACAAAAAATAACAATTCTCAGTTGTCAAACGTTTGACAGACAGGACAAAATGGCAGCAGCTAAGTTTGTACAACCAGTCTGTAGGCGGCGCGACGTTCAGTAAAAAAAAGTAATGTTTTAAGTGTGCCCCCCAGCCTATCATTCAAGTAGGACTAGTAGGGTTACCTGTCTTTGTTTTCGGGAGCGGTCCACTTCCATCCTGTATATTAAAATGCAAGAATGCTTAGGTCGATCATACCTCTCTATCGCTTGTTCCAAGACGTAACCGTGTCAGGACTTTTGGCGGGAATCTAAAACGTCATGTTGTGCTCTTGTATTATATTCGATATCTTAGTGTTTTAACGTGTTATATTAGATAATTTTTATGGTATTTTATGTAATATGATGTGACAGAACAGCTGGGATGTAGTGAATATCATATAAAAGTGCTTTACAACGTTTTCGTTTTCCATCAAAATTCCTACAACATACCATTAACAGTGTCACCATAGCACTGTTGATGGCGACAATTCGACTGACTGACAGACAATGACTAACCTGAAGAGATTAAGAACGTGAAGATAATTATAACTCGACACTGGCAAAAATGGCTCGTATAAGTAGCTGATTGCCAATACATAAAAAGAAGAAGAAGAAGAAGTAACCGTGTCAAAAAAATAATATGTAACTCATATTACTCCAAAATATTGTAGCTTCTCACTAGGTCAAAGATTTTTTGAAGTTTTAATGTGGTTACAAGACTTTTGGCGGGAATCTAAAACGTCATGTTGTGCTCTTGTATTATATTCGATATCTTAGTGTTTTAACGTGTTATATTAGATAATTTTTATGGTGTTTTATGTAATATGATGTGACAGAACAGCTGGGATGTAGTGAATATCATATAAAAGTGCTTTACAACGTTTTCGTTTTCCATCAAAATTCCTACAACATACCATTAACAGTGTCACCATAGCAGTGTTGATGGCGACAATTCGACTGACTGACAGACAATGACTAACTTGAAGAGATTAAGAACGTGAAGATAATTATAACTCGACACTGGCAAAAATGGCTCGTATAAGTAGCTGATTGCCAATACATAAAAAGAAGAAGAAGAAGAATGTGGTTACAAACATACATTATCTCGAATCAATTTTAATACTGTTTAAAAATAATGGCAGCACTGTGAGATTAAACTTCATTTATCTTTGACATTTCTATTTTTCTAGATATAGCTCAATCGCTTTCCTATTTTGCATGTTTTGCAAACGGATACATTATTTTTATAACATTTCGTTTGTTTAGAAACGGCTTAACACTGTATTCATATCTAATTTGAAGAGTTTTAGCTTCAAATACGATTGTATGTGTTCGAAAAGTTTTATGTTTTAATTGCGGCAAGTCTGAAATATCGCCCTCTTTCAGGTTTTTGAATCTATAGAAAGGTTTTCTTCAGCAAGCAAATTAACACATTGTTTAATTAGGCTAAATGCTATGGTACACGTAACTAAAAATTAGTATGTGCTTTAAAATATTAATATATAATAACAATGTCTGCTCCATCAAAAGTCAATAAAGAAAACTTTCGCCTGTTGGATTTGTCTAGTGATGAAGAGTCAGAAGATTTACAACTTGAAATAATTCCTAGTCGAAAAAAAAAGATTACAAGGTACATAAAGCACTCTTACTTGTCAGAAAAATATAAACATTTGAGCTAAAATCTCAATAAATATATAGAAATTATCTTGTATAACTCATAGAAATTCAATATCTATATATTGGTTCATCCGCTGTATGTAATTCTCGTTCTATCTTTGTCTAATACAATATTGTCTACCCAATACAGATAAATTAGATTCATAATTATGAATGTGTTATGTAAATACATCTTAATGTTGTTCGTCAGAACTGCTATTTTAAGTGTCATACACTGATAACCTCTCAAGCTCACCTCTATAAACGTTACCATTTTCTTACATTATTATATTCTAGTTAAACGCTAAAATTATTATTTCATTGCAACTGTGTTAGCGAAAAGAACTTTTTCGATTGTTTTAATTCTTAAAAACCTGTTCATTATTTTTTACAAAATTATAATAATATGGAAGCTGAAATTATAGCATTCAATCCTATTTTTAGACGCGACCGAAGTAGAGGGTCTGGTCCCCTGACGCAAGAGCCTAACTTTGGAGCAGAAGTACAGTGCGCACTCCGTTGGGCAGTCAGAGGCACTCTATTACTATGGTTGCTGATGCTTACCTGGATATGCGCTGCACTCTATGACCAAGTATCTACTATGCATACAGCATTTAATCAAGGTTAGTCATAGACTATTTTGTAGTTTAACATACATACATACATATCATCACGCCATATCCCTTGCAGGGTAGGCAGAGAGAACAGAGTGCCAGAGAACTCTATCTCTGCATACTTCACTCGCTTCCTCAACATTCATAATTCTCTTCATACACGCTTGCCGGTTTCAGAGACTCTTGACTCCACATTCCTTCAGTACATGACCGATCTGGTCTAGGTAGGTTAGTCTAGGTCTCCCTCGGTACCTACATCCTTCCACTTTCGCATTGTATATCTTCTTAACCAGACGTTCGTTCGGCATTCTTTCCACATGTCCGAACCATTGGAGCATTCCCTTTCGCACCTTTACACCAATACTCTCTTTCATACCTACTGGCTCTCTTACGTCGTCGTTACGAATGCGGTCGGTCAGCCTAACTCCACAGATTTTCCGCAGAGATCGCATTTCGACCGCATTAATTTTACTTTCATACTCTTTTCTGCATACCCAACTCTCGCTTCCATACAGTAATGTTGGGACAAGCACTGCGTTATGTATTGCTATGCATACACGTATATGTGCCTTCTGATTGAGGTGGTGGCTGCCGAGAAGTTGCCCCAACGCTCCGTTCACTCTATTTCCTGCATTCACTCTTCGCTCTATATCAGTGGTGTACCTTCCATCTCGGCTAAATCCACATCCAAGATATACAAATTCATCCACTTGCTCTAGTGTTGTTGTTGTTTCTAGTGTTGTAGTTTAACATCTAGTAATATATCTCAAATGGTGGTAGTTTAACCCGGCGTCATTGTGGTACTAAATTGTTACACGGATGTTGAGGTGGGTCAATATAACCCGTGTATATAAAGTATTACATTTTCATGTTTTTTTTAATATATTTGTAATTTTTATCATTATAATGCATATTTACACTCTGATCTTAGGAATAAAAGAAAAAATATTAATCACAAAGTATTTATTCAAAGTATCTAAATATTTACTTAAATTCTCGCAAAATTAACAATATTGAGATCCCTTAGAGTTTTATCACGTTACTATTCTAAAATATAGTCTTTTCAATCACATATAGCACTTATATCTTTAGAAAAAGTTTAACAAATCTAATTAAAATCCTCATTATTTACACAATCACTGCAGAAAGGTATAATATGCTCAGAGCAAATATATTTGTCACAACCTCGACATGAGTGTTTGGTTTTACGATCCCATTCTACAGGGCATACTTGGCATCTTTTGCGGGCATTGGGTATTTTTGCAGGAGGCTCTGCAGGTGATGCACCAGTAAACTCTCTGATTCTCTTACGCATTTCTCGTGGCAGGCGATTCAAATTCTGACGATTTTTCAAATGATCACTAGCGAGCGCAAGACCTAAGCGTTTCAAAAAATGAGGTTCTTTTTTCTGTTAGCTTATTGTTGTTGATTCAGTGTAATATAAGAATAAAATCAAAAATATGAACATAAGAAAAGAAAAACTTAAATAAACACCATAAAAACAAAATTCAGTAATAAAAAATTATACAAAAATAAGGTACGAAATTGTTACGATAATTGTGAGGATGGGTCATATTTACCTTTTTGACATATACACGCGTTGAGCTCCCAGCGTTCTCACCGCTTGACTGATTTCTTTTCGAGAACGTTTAGAACACAACGTTGGCTCCAGCTACTGAGAAGACTGGCAAAGCCGCGCGCGCACGTAAAAAAATATTAACATTCTTACGAACACTGTGTCATTTTGACCCAACCTCAATGACGCCGGGTTAAGAATACAATCCATCACAACCTCTTAATAAATTGGAGTAGTATCACTAGATATATTTATTGAAAGGTTGTCTTAATCAATGTACGTTAACATACATATTTTTTTTATATAACAGAAAGCAAAGCTATTATTTATGTAATGAAATATAATAAAAAAAACTAATTTCGTAAATTTTGGTAAACATTGAAATTTAATCTTATAAATGGATCAAAGGCGAAGTTTGAGTGTTCTTAAACTATCTTAATTTTATTGACTTTCTAATGAGAACTGCTTTGGGGCTCATTGCTTGAAAGGTTTTAAAGTATATAATGAACATAAGTAAAAACATTTTTATAAATATAGATTCATACCAACATATTTTAATTCAGAATATACAGCTACAATTATCTAAATTTTTATCAAACATGTTTTGATTAAATGTAGTATTAGGTTATGACTAATGAATTAGATTATGAAAATAATCAGGGCTCATTATGACAAATTCAATTATATTTTTTTTTTTCAAGTTAGTTTATTTTCCTATCCCATCACCATATGGGATTTATTATTTACTTAGAATAAAATCAGATGACTATCTTGTGTACTAGAGCTGTTTTGAAATTATGATTATAAAGACCCATCACATCAGACAAACAAGAGTTTAGAACAATATGCATTATCTAATCAATTGATTGCATTTATGCATGTTATTTTGAGATTTATTAGATTGGTTGCTAACTATTAGTAGTTTTTCAACAAATAGTAATCTTTGATTATTTTAGATCTTACTTCAATGTGATTTGAATTATTTAGTTCCGATATGCATTACAATTATTTATTGCAATGCATATTATATATATGTTAATAGCATTTAGCTTAGTACCACTCCACTAGAGACAGGTTTATGAAGCCATTACTGCAGAACAATGAGCCTTGAGTGGTAAAATCAAATATAAGAGATTGTAGCAGGCACGTTACAGCCGTAGGTTTGGCTGGGCCCCTTCACTAAGCGTACCGTGGGTTCCTTATAGCAGTTATATGCATGACTGATACCATCTATGGACAATTAGACGCATTCATGAACAGTATTAGCCAGTCATGTAGTGGCTATGTTAATAGCATGTGTGGTAATGTTTTAAAAATGCAAAGTATATTAAACTTTGCCATGGGATTGATAAAATCCAATTGCTGGATGACCAGGGGAATATTTACTAGAACTGCTGTGGATGTTTATAACACCAACCACACTTACTAATGTGCCAATTTTGGCATGAGCCGGTCTCGGGGGAAGGCCTATGTCTAATGTTGTAATTTTTTTTAAAACACAAAATATTGCAAGGAATAAGGAAATAATCCTACTAATGCTAGGGAAAGATTCACAGTTATGTGTGCCTATATAAATATAAAATAATAACAAATATTTTATTTATCTCATATTTAGTGACTTGGTTACGACCACAAACTAAATAGGTTGTATATTGATGAATGCAGCCTATTTACTTTAACACAAACACGTGAATGATGAAATTATGCCTAAACTCCGAACAATAATTGGTGGATCGCATAAAGTATTGTCATAGAAATTGAATCTACGAAACTTGGCACGGTAATCCGGTACGTTAACCACTATGCCGACTTACATCTGTGGAGCAATGAAAAGGGCAATATTTGAATAAATAGAAATTGTCCGCTTTTAGTTCTACTGTTAGACATACATCTCCACACAGAAGGGGATAATGCCATAGCAGGTGATTCGACGATCACACTTAGTATTACGAGTTTCCTAAGGGAGCTGCTCACTCCCTTAGTGTTCCATTAAGGTTCATTTGCGTGCATCGCGTTTAAACGCGGGTGCGCCTGTTTAAACGCTTACGACTGTCGCGCACGGCTCATGCGACGATAGCCAATGTATAAATATCGGTTACGACTGTCGCGGACTTCGGAAACGGCGTCATATATATTGTCGCAACGGCCGCGCGCGGCATTCGCAAGCGTTTAAACGCGCACGGCTACGTTTAAACGCGATGCACGGCAATGAACCTTTTGTCAGTTTTTATGACTCGCACGGGCAAGCAATGACTGGCAGAAGACATATTTTAATTGGTCATCACACGCTATCATTCTCTTTATACCTACTACTTTTTTGCAGTGGCATTCGTCACGCCGAATTACATGTCCATACAACGCAAGGCGATTTTCGCTCGGGGGCATTTTGTCTAATCTTATCGTTTCATACATTTATCTACGTGTTTTCATCTTAGATGTTTTGCTTGTCTTTTCCTTTTATGGTTAAATATACAGTTTTATAAATGATGCCAGAACATGACTCAAAGTCTCAAAAGCCTCTGTACTTAATTAATACTCGCCTCTATCTGTTAAATCCTGTAGATGAACTAAAATATATTGCCTCAGATTTGTTAAAATGTAAAGAATGGAAAGATTTAAGAAATAGATTAAGATTTGAATTAAAATAATTGTAATTTGAATAGATTAAGATAATCTTAATCTGGTCTAGGCTGGTTGTTAATAAATGTTCAAATATCGCTACAAAGCTTTTAAGTAATTAATAAAATACGAATTAGGGCACCGTTTACGCTACGGTAGTGTACATGGCTGTATAAATACTAAAAGTGAAATCTGGGAACAAGATTACGAATTTTGCAAATTTTCTATTAAATAAAATTCACATCACTTGATGTGGGGTTGTAATTAAGATCGGAAGGTTTCCGAATGATGGCAGAATACAAACATAATTCATCACCCCTGCCTTCCCCACAATTGCAGGAAAAAATTACACTGCCTCAGATAGAAATTTGAAACGAAACGTTATGGTAACCAATTTATCCAGCTTTTGGTGTAGCATGCCATTAGTGTTATCACTTTGGAGAAGACCTGTGCTTGCCTATGAGACAGAAATAAAAGATGTTTAAGTTCTGTCAACTTAAAAAGGAGTTGGTCCTTTTTCAAATTTAAAGTCATCGGTGTTTTAATGGATGACTGGACAAGGCTAACTCATAGTCGGCTAGAAAAATGATAAGGTACAATTTCCTGACAAATTATGACTACCTGTTCAGGCATAGTTTAACTCATGCGGTAACTATTGAATAATCTGTGATTTAACGAGAATTATGCTAATCAAGCATGTTATAGTAGGACGAAATCCCTACCATTAAGTAGGTGGCTTGTGGCCCAATAGCTACATATATCGACAGAAATAAAAATAACGAAGGCCTGTATAGGTATTGTATTTTTAAGGAATTTAGAATCTTTATAATTGTAAAGAGATAGAAGACCCCGTTTTATATTGCTTTTGACGGTAACTAAATTTTACACTCAGATTCTTCAAAAAAAAAATCGTAATCAAAATGATATAGTAAATACCAAATCGTGTTTTATATCAGCAAAAATCCTTTTAGTAGAAGTAGTCTAATAGAAGGATGTTCTAGTAAAATATATCTGATGCAGTTACCTCTACGCATGCGTCGCCGCGCCTGCGTGACGTGATAAAGCCAGTTTGCGTCCCAATGTTCTCTGGGATCTCCTCTCCCACCTTACTAGTTTATATTTTATCTTTGAGCTATCTCTGTGTAGTGCTTATGTCCATTGAATATATTTTAGTTTAAATTCGAATGTTTTAAGTGCCTGTGTATTTAAATAATTATATTGACCAGTGATTGTGAAAGTAATACTTACATATAAGTTACTGTTTGTCAATGTATTGTGCCGTTCGTATTTTAAAATTTCGATATTTTTTTTCGTAAATTCTTTTTTTTTTTATTTGACACGGGTATAGAGAAATTATGCTTGAGCTTATTTATAATTAAGAAAGTATTGTTTCGAATACAATGGTGGCAGTTGTCGCAGGTTGTCTTGCGCATGCGTGGTTTTCATTCAACGTGTCCGGTCTGCCCGTAGGTCGATATTGCCACGGTATTTTCTCGTAAATATAAGTTATCTTATCACATAAGGACTAGTGATAATAACATAGTGGTTGCACTAACTTCATTAGATCTATCTATAATCTAATTTGATAATATATACTTTTGTATTTTTTGGAGTTTAGTCATCATATTGGTTTTATTCAATTGATTTAGATTACACATACGACACAAGGATTCAATTTTTTTCAATCTGAGATTTATTTCAGTTTATTCTTCATAGTTTTTATTTTTGCTCACTTAATCACGATTTTCCATAATCCAAGACATATTGGCCTATAATGGCCACTGGTCAAACGGGTTAATTTAATTTGTTTTTCCTTTCGACTTCATTACCAAAGTCCTGATGGCAAGAATAACCCGATTATGATTTTTAATCGCAATTCTAAATCCGTCTATTTGTTTCGATATTCATAAAGTAAAAATGTTATTGGAGATTTTTGTATTTTATTACCTCGAATGAGACATTTCAAGTTCAAACTTTGCAATTAGATGACGACGTCTCATGTGGGATTGAAAATTCACGTGGCGTAATTCAGGTGTGTTACATGTTTTTGTCAATTATGGTTAAAGCTTCTCTTCTCTTCTCTCTGCCTACCCTGCAAGGGATATGGCGTGATGATATGTATGTATGGTTAAAGCTGTGGTAGACAATAAAAACTGAAACCAAAATAATTGCCAACCCTGGTTAAATAACTAAGCTGTGGTGATCCTTGATTTTAGTTTCTTATGAAGATGAACACCGCGAACAAGGCCTGTCTTAAATGTCAATTTTACAATAATAAACTAGTTTTTTTTAATTTCATAACGCATACCGTTATATTATAATTGTTATGAAAATGTTAAGCTGTGAACTTGTAAAAGAGATGAGAGAGATTGCTCTAGGTTTGTCTAAAATAAGAATCACGCATGGAAACTTTGTTGTCTATAGTCGATTAAAAGTGGCGTGGTGCGTGGGCTACTGACGCTAAAACCTTGATTTCAGTGACGTGTCCGGCGTGTTACCCTTGTTAAAAATTACACAGTTAAGTCCCCCCAAAATTCGCTTGTTATACTTTAAGTAATTAAATATATACATAGCATTTTATCAAATAACTAGTCGTATTTGATGGTGATTTTCCTGTTTATAACCTAAATATGGGTGGCAATAAATGAAATTAAAAATTCATTTATCAATATTGTTTCTAGAACATTTTGTCATTAAATTACTAAGTTCATTATTTATCAATTTGTAACTATGATATTTATTAATTGTTTTAAAATTATACCTTCAAATAAATTTTTCGAATACAATATTATTAGGCGTAACATCATCATTCTCCTATCATCTTATACCAATTACTTGGGGTCGATACAATATGTAGGTACTCTTCTTTCATAGTACATATTGTAAAAGTTATTGGCAATAGTTTTATGACCGGCCGCCTTCCAGACGTTAACCCTCCTTGGGAATGTAATTGTTGACCAAACGGCATCAGATGGAGTTGGCCCAGGTCGTTATAAGGCTCTTAGTCGTCTTTTACGATATTCACGAACAAGGTAAGGGTTGGTAGTATTCGTAGCCGCTACCTCACAGCGTTATGAGGCGTAACGGTGATGAATTTAATAGTTATCTCATTATTTGTTAATCATATTATGCTGTCGTGATTCGTGATAAATCTAATAGTGACTTAATATTGCGTGACATTCCGTGTGGTGACGGAGTAAGTATACAATTCACCCTATCTTGCCCGTGGGTGTCGTACAAGGCGACTAAAGAATATAATATGTATATAACAGCTAAGCAAGAGAAGGAAAACTCGTAATAAAACTCTATACCATCCCAGATGATCATTGCGGTATCGTATACCAATGTTCCTGCTATTGTGAAGAGGCATCTAGGCCACTATTGGGACATATATAAGCTGAGATGATGAGATGAATACGCTTCGGGTTGAGAGCCCTCAGCGCTCACTCACAGTTCGGGTAAAGTTGTCATAGCTATCTAAGTCTAACAACTAAATCACACACAAAAAAATGAATACCATCTAAATTAATTTTAACTGTTTTGTCCTTTTAATATCTCAATTAACGTATGAGCCTGTACAATTTCAAACACAGTAAATAACTCGAGTCAATTAATTAATTATAACTACCATGTTGATGCCATCTGATTGAAGTCCAGTTTAGTTGATGCTCTTGTTGCCCCGGACGGATTAGTGGGGCATGACCGCACCGTGGCCCGCCGCAAAAAAAAAAGTGTAGTTAATGCGAGCTAGAGTTAAAAAAGCAAATACCTACTTAAACCTTCTTGTACTGTTAGTATTTTCTTTTAAGGATAATACGTTTTAGAATGTTCACTTATATTTATATCAATTATGTTGAAGTCATGCTACTGTGTCTCGTATAAAACTAATGTTAGAATTAATGAGATAAATGCGTAGTCAGTAATAGTAAAAAAGATTGAGAAGATGGCTTAGTGGTTAAGATACTGAACTTCCGTACCAGTTCCCTGGGTTCGATTCTCACGCAGGACACTACTTTGTGCGATTCACAAAGTGTTGTTCTGAGTCTGGGTGTAATTTCTCTGCGTTAATTATATGTTTGTAAAGTCCTCCGCAATACAAGTGTTATTTGTGTGGAATGCGTGGTGTTGGTGTCTTCAAAAAAAAAAAAAGAGATACAAAGTACATACCACAGAATCCGTAGTTCTTAGGGTTCCGTACCTCGAAAAGAAAAAAAAGGAGCACTTTGTTGTCTGTCCGTCCGTCCGTCTGTTTAAGTTTTTATATATAATTACATTATTTTTATCAGTTTTAGTCTTTATCTAATTTTAGCATACTCTTTGAATGTTTACATCATATTTGATAATTATTAACGTACATTTAAAATTAATGAAAATGTGACAATTTTTATTCTGATAAGATAGTACGCGATAATTCAAAATTCACCAGACATTCAGAAACTGCTCGTAGTTTATTTTGGTTGAATATGATTTTGATCGGTAATTAAGTAAGTCACAATCAGAACAATTATATATGATGTTGTAATTAACATTCCTCTTAACCGAATCAGACGTATACAACCCACGTCGTGCTTGGGCGCCTCCTTCACAATGGCAGCTGACCTACTGTAACGCTTGCCACTCTTAACCTTGACAATTTTTAGGGACAGATTAGACCATAGGACTAGTCGCACCCGATTCGTTCGGAATAACGGAAGAGACAACCTACCATGTCATGTTGGCGGATCACCGTTACAAAAGACTTGTGTCCTACAAACACAGTCTGAAAAGAATAATAATATACTAATGTAACTTCACCACCTCCTATTTTACCCGTGGGTGATCCTAAGAGACGGCTAAGGGATATAAAACGCATATAACATCTATGCAAGAGAAGGAAATCTCGATACAAAACCAACACGTCTGACCAGCATGGTATAGTAGGTCAATTTCCCTCCCATTATGGAGGAGGCTCGAGCTCAACATTGGCACATATATGACTTGAGATAAAACTAACGTATAATTTAATCAATGTTATTATGATTTTACTCAATTTGAAAAGATTGCTGGGTGGTAGCGGCTACGAATACTACCAACCCTTACTTTGCTCGTGGATGTCGTAAAAGACGACTAAGAGCCTTATTTCGACCTGGGCTTACACTATCTGATGCCATTTGGTCAGCAATTGCATTCCCAAGGAGGGTTGATGTCAGGCAGGCGGCCGGTCATAAAACTATTGCCAATAACTTTTACAATATGTACTATAAAATAAGAGTACATATTATATCGACCCCAAATAATTGGGACAAGAGCAGGAGAATGATGACACAATTTGAAAAGAATAATTTTTAATCCTATACCTATGTGTTTTGTTTTTGTCATGGGTTATATTTTGTCACGTTGTCTATTACACTTATCATTAACTCGATTAAATATATACAAGTTGTAAGATCAAGGTCATTTACATTCAAACGTTCGATTGCAATGTCGACTTGTAAATTGTTATACAACCTTATAATATTCAACAGACCGTGGTGTGTCGACACATGCAATTTCCTTATTAGCAAACAATATCTTAAATTTAAAATTTGTTTTAATGTTTCATTTAGTTTAACGTATAGCTTTATTCTATACATAATCAGCAATCTTTAGGTCTTTCAACCGTGAAGGCGTTATATTATTTTGTTATGTGTGGCTCCCTCACAATGATGTGGGAATTAGTTTGTTGCGCCGGTTAGACGCCTTGACATTGGTTCTCATTCTAATTTGTCTTGCAGTAGTCTTGTCTGTTTACGTCTTAGACTCACAGGAATGAAGTGATAGTGAAATGTTGTATTAATGTATATATGTATATTAAAATAGGCACGGAATAATAGCTCTCTGAAGTATTGTGTGCCTTGATCTAAACTTGAGTCTCACAGAGGCTTTGTTTCGATGATTTGCTTTATATGTTGCTACTAGTGCTTAAGTATACATATATCAAATTAATACCACACACTTTCCTATCTCAAAATTTATCAGTCTATAGTTTATATACTTAAGCCGTTTTTGTCATTTTGGAATCTATTCATGATTCCTACCAATTTCATTGTATACCTTTGAATTTTCGTACACAGACAAACAGTAATTGTGATTTACACAATATTGCTTTAATACAATAATAGACTTAATAGCCTCGAAGGAAATAAGACGGTTCATATTATCACATGCTCTGTGTCAATTGCCATTCACGTAGTTGACACTGTGCAGTGTACACGTGTTACAAGCGTTCGGTGTGAATTTGAAAGTGAGTATTGTACAGTAGTGCGCGGATGCGTTTGCGGTAGCATTGTGGTTTCGTTATGGAGAGTGCGGTGCGCGCGGCTGTGCCGCTAAGAGTCGGCAAGAAGATGAGGAAAAGGCGGGAATTAGACGCGTTAGTTGGTGGCGGTGGTTCACGCGGTGGTCGGCTGCTCTCGGCTTCAAGTGATGAAGGCGAACCGTGGGGCCGACGTGCCTCCCGCCGTCGACGTTCCCGACCGTTTATGAGATTGGCTGCAGGACTTGCGTTCTGCGTATGTGTGGTGTCCGCCGCTACAGTCCTCTGGCTTTTTGTTGATGTTAGAAGACAAATCGTATCTCTACGAGTGGAAATGGATAGAGGTACGAAATCATTACATTGCCTGTGTTACATTCTATTTTTAATTTATCGTAATATATTCTGACATTGATGTGCCCTTATACTGAATCTATACATACAATTAAACAGTAAACATCGTGTCTTTACATTTTATAATTTTATCAATATATTAGTGAGAACGATAAGAAAAAAGTAACAGAACACAAATATGTTTTTTTTTAATTGAGTTGTATAGAAACAGCAGTGGGAATCTGACCAATTTGTCAAAAAAGAGATTTTGATTAGGATGAATAAAAAAATTGGCCGTATTGTGACGGAGGAAGAATACTATTCACCACCCCCTATCTTACCGGTAGGTGATCGTAAGAGATGAATAAAGGATGTAAAATACATATAACATCTACATATGCAAGAGAAGGAAAACTCGAAACAAAGTCTGTACCAACACGTTTGATCAGCGTGGTATATTAGGTCAATTGCCCACCCATTACGGAGGAG
Source organism: Lymantria monacha (assembly GCA_905163515.2). Lineage (NCBI taxonomy): Eukaryota > Metazoa > Arthropoda > Insecta > Lepidoptera > Erebidae > Lymantria > Lymantria monacha. The sequence continues at coordinate 10,942,978 of LR991098.1, read as the reverse complement.
CCCAATAGTGGGACATATATGAGATGATGAAGCTGATATGATGATGAATAAAAAACATATCTATACTGGCATTTGCTCGTTGATGTCAAATTCTTGTAATATAGTGTCAAAAATTGAATATACCAGTTCACTATCAAATCCGGTAATCGTTTATTAGGTATGATTTCTTTTATTGCTAAAATTTATTCAAAGATTGCCAGTTTTGATTCTATACGACTCAATTCATTGTCTATCTGTATGTATAACACTTTAATATTCAAAATTATTCAACAGATTCCTTGGAAATTTTAAGGCTATTATTGATTATAATCAGAAGTCAATGACAAAAATGTATCGCCTTTAAAGTATAATTGTTAAATATGTGTATATAGTGCTGTGTGGTAGCATCTACGAATACTACCAACCATTACTTTGCTCGTGGATGTAGTAAAATACGATTAAGAGCCGTATATAGACCTTTTTTTCTATTCACGCTATGGAAACGCATTTACACGCTATCCCCCTATCCCCCGCCGATGACAGACGGAGAGGAGTGTGGGACTCGCCGGACAGCTGCCCGACCGGAATACCCACAAAAACTACAGCGGCCCCTTCCGCGCTTTTACGGGTGACCGGAGAGATCCTCTATTGACATTCGAGCCCCGATAGCTTTATATCAACCTGGCCTAACTCCATCTAATGCCGTGTTATCAACAATCACATTCCCAAGGAGAGTGGACGTCAGGCAGGCGGCCGGTCATAAAACTATTGCCAATAACCTTTGTAATATGTACGAGTACATAATGTGTCGACTCCAAGTAACTGGGATAAAACCAGGATGATGATGCTAAAAAGATGTGTTTAATAAAACTGAACACTAACAAAGTAGCAGTCAGTAACTAGATGTACATAAAATCTGTTGTATGATTTTAGATCGTTGGTGGTCCCATCCAATTATAATATCATTACTTTTAAGGCAAGAATGAATAGATTTTTATTAAGCTAGATCCACTGACCATTTCAGATAATATCTCCAATTAATCTCAGGTCGTGTATAGCCAAGTATTTGCTAAGAATAATTATTTAATATATGTAAAAAAGATAAATAAGTATATATAGTTTAGTGAGTAACATATAAATTGTTCTAATGTTTTAAGTTCGAATACCTGACCTGCATGAATGACTTTTCTGAACGACTTTTTTTTTTCATCTGACCTGCATGAATGACTTTTCGAAGTAAGTGCGTGTTGAATGCTCGTGCGTAAGTGTAATCTAATAATTCAAATTACAACATAATTGCGATGATTTGAGACCACAATGTATCGTCTCACTTAATTTGTCCATGTGTGACGTAAAAATAGTGGTAGGACCACGTTGTTGACAGTTTTATGTCTACAGCCACGAGCCGATCCGTCCGGGGTAGTACCACACTCTTGCAGAAGATCGACGTATGAGTTTATGGCAATGTGCTATTGCGCTTCGTTCGGTGAGCGAGAGAGCCGGAAGCCCAACTGGGTGGGTTTGGGGTTTCTATTGGTAGGCAGCGGCCTAGCTATTGCCCTTGGTATTGCAAAGGTCCATAGGCGGCAAAAAACTGCCTGTAGAATTATCAGGCAAATTGACTGCAGCACTTTTCTAGAATCCTACTAAAAATAAAAATGTGAAAGAATGTGACGGAAAAGAAGATGTTTGAATATTTGTTCCTCAATCACACGTAAACCGTTTTAGATGAAAATGGAAACAGATTTAGATGAAAATGGGCATATAGATAGACCATTATCTGCATTAATACTTAGGATATTTTTATCACGGTCGTATATTCCCTTGGGATAATAGTTTAACTTTGGGAAAGTTACTTTTTAGCGAAGTGAAATCACGAGCAGAAGCACGAGAATAAGTTATAACACTAATTGCTATCCAGCCTGCCAGATGGCGTTTCTGGCATTATATGTCCTGTGTGGAGGCCCACGCCCAACAGTGGACATATAGACTGATGAATGGAAATCTACCGTGTGGTGACGAGTTAAAATTAATAATACATTGTATTATTTTACAGTCGTCATCTGCCTTCTCTTATCCCAATTACTTGGGGTCGAAGCAATATGTTTACCCTTATGGCAAATAGTTTCATGACCGTCAGCCTGGTTAGGTAACGTCAATCCTCTTTGAGAATATAATTATTGACCAGACTGCATCAGATGAAGTTCGTTGAAGTCCAGCTAGAACTCTTCGTCGTCTTTTACAACACCCATAAGTAATGTAAGGGTTGGTAGTATTCCGATCGCCACCATACAGCTAATGTGCTACCTTACATCGGGTGTGCTAAAAACCATTTACGGCTCTCCTTTTTTTTTTGCGGTGGGCTATGGACGTCGCACCCCGCCAAATCGGTCCGGGGTGACGGAAGAGGCGGCGCGCAACCCCATTGACCCACCCTGCAAGCACCTCTTCTTCGCCGTACGAGCGGGCCACCGGTACCCGATCTTTGTCTTCGGTGGCCCGCTCGGCGGTATGCCCTCTCGGGCTCCTCTCCTGTCGACGCCCCAACAGCTTTCGCTGTCGAGGCGTCGTCCTCACGCGATGGCCTCACGTTGGGTGACCGGACAATTCCCCGGTCCGATCACCCGCCAAGCCTCGGTTAGGGCGGCATCAGGCGCAGGTACTCGCGCCTGCGCCGCCCCGGCCGCGGGCGGCGGCCCGGGTCACGGTAATCCTCCCGGGCTCGTTCCGCCGCCTCCTTCTGCGAGATGACAGCCTCGCAGAAGGCGGCGACCGCGTCCCAATTCCTCACGCTGTCGACCATCGCTCGCGCAATAGCCGGCAGCGTCAGGTCGGCACCGATGACAGCGACGAGGTCACGGCGCTGCCCGTCCCAGCCCGAACGTACCTCAAGCGTATGTTGCGGCACTGCTCTCCTAGGGAAGTCATAATTATAAATGCGGATAGATGTATCTCAGCTCATGTAGGTACGTCCCATTCCTGGGCTCGAGCCTCCTCCACGATAGCAAGGAAATTTACCTGCCATACCACGCTGGTCAGACGGTTTGATATAAGATATTATTTCAAGTTTTCCTTCTTTTATATGGGTGTAAATTATATCCCTTAGTCGTCTTTTACGACATATAAAATTATAGAACCATGAATTTTGTTCTTACTCCGTCACCATACGGAATGTATCTATGGAATAGTTGAAAAGTTTAACTTTTTGCTTTCTTATCAATTTTAGTTTCAGAATTGCTTATATGTATAATGATTTCTATTGTTCTCGTTAGCACAACACCTTAGTCCTCCCGGGGCTATGAATGCTGAAGTGTTCGTAACATCAGGCCAATAAAAATCAAATTGAAACCCGATAAAATCTCTAAAAAATATTGTAGTTAATATTCATAATCATTTTTATGAATTGCCTGCATCTATCTTTTAGACTATCGCCGTGGAAGTTATTACCTAACGAATGCGTCATAATAGAAAAGCGTGGGTGTAATCTTTATGCAAAATTTTGAGCATAAGATACAATACAATGGTAATAATCTGTTGTTATATTGCACACCCACTCTCAATGTCTGTAATCAAAGATATTATAGTCACATTTGACTGTACAGTTTTCTCTCAACTAATAGATTTGCGCTATATACATAGGTATATATTTTTTATTGCTTATGGTGGCAAACGAGCAAGCAGCTCACCTAATGGTAAGTATCACTGCTGCCCATGGACCCTTGCTACACCAAGGGCCACCCAGTTGGGCTTCCGGCTCTCTCGCTCACCGAACAAAGCGCAATAGCACATTGCCGTTACTCAGACGTCGACCTTCTGCGAGAGTATGGTACTACCCCGGACGGACCGGCCCGCAGCTGTAGACAGAACAGTTAACAGCGTGGTCCTACCATTATTATATATTTATTTTTTTAATTTATTGGTATATATTTTAATTTTCATTAGACGTCTTTATTAGAGATTTTTTCGTGTGGTGACGGAGTAAGAATACAATTCCACCCCCTTTCTTGCCCTTGGGTATCGTAAAAGACGAACGATTAAGGGATATAATATGCATATGGCATCTGTGCTAGAGTAGGAAAACTCGAAATAAAACCCTATGCCAACACGTTTGACCGAACCCAAAAGTGGGACATATGTGGGCTGAGATGATGTTTAGAGATTTATGAAGTATGGATGATTACCTCCATCATTGCGGTACAATTAACGGACACCAATAATACCCAAACACAAAACAACCTAAATGTGTATTCTGTAAAATTGTCTTACGTAGAAATCGTACACGCGACACTTGGCATCAGTGATTGCTGCTTATAATTGTTCATGCCGCAGGTCTGGATAAGTTTGACCTGACGCTGCCGGCTGTTGCGCGAGCGATGGTCGACAGCGTCAGGAATTGGGACGCGGTCGCCGCCTTCTGCGAGGCTGTCATCTCGCAGAAGGAGGCGGCGGAACGAGCCCGGGAGGATTCCCGTGACCCGGGCCGCCGCCCGCGGCTGGGGCGGCGCAGGCGCGAGTACCTGCGCCTGATGCCGCCCTAACTGTGGCTTCGGGTGATCGGACCGGGGAATTGTCCGGTCACCCGACGTGAGGCCACCGCGTGAGGGCGACGCCCCGACAATCTTCGGGGCGTTGACGAGAGGAACCCGCGAGGGTAAATCGCCGGGCGGGCCACCGAAGACAAAAATCGGGTACCGGTGGCCCGCTCGCACGGCGAAGAGAGAGGAGTTTTACGGTGGGTCTATGGGGTCACGCGCCGACTTTCCGTCACCCCGGACCGATTTGGCGGGGCGGGACGCATCCATAGCCCAACAAAAAAAAAAATTGTAGCTAGAACTTATATTTAGGTATCTTTGTCGCGTTATTCCTGATTTTTGTTAACATTTACAGTGACCACGCTATTCCTTTCGATCGTATCATTGTTTATATGTAAAATTTTACGAAAAACAGGCTAGCTAATAAAAGAAGAATTTTCTTATCGGACTAGTAATGTCTGAGATTAGCGTGTTCAAACAAACATACTGCAACCTTACGATAATAATTTAGATAATTCGAAATGCCACTCTTATCTGCATGTTGAAGTAAAAATATCATATGGTGTATACCTCCATTATCATACAAAGCGTTTAAGGAAATGGTATCTGGGCTATCGGCATATCTGTTAATACAGCGGTAAGAACGTCGGTTAATTACCATCATGCCGACCGGGTTGAGAGCCCTCAGCGCTCACCCATAGTCCGGGTTAAGCTGTGAAAGCCACCTGCGGCTAATAGCTAAAAGACATTAAAAAAAAGACCATATTTGTTTAAATTTTACAGTGGCTAAAACAACCAGAACCACCGATTAGATGATGGATGGTTCTGGCCATTGTAATTCTTGACACATTCAAAACATTATCATCGTTTAACTATCAGCCTATCGACGTCCATTCTTGGAGATACCTTTCATGGATAGGCCATAGATACTCGTATATGACGAATGGGTGAAATGTCATAATCGCTACGTTTGAAAAGCGGATTGATGATCGTAGTTGGTGTTATAATTTTTCCAGATTAGCGCTGGTAACCACTAATTTAATGCTATCCCTTTGATATATCTAGATTATACAGGTTGCCGATTTAATTAGTAGAATCCTTGAAGGGGGTGCATCGGACCATGATACACTATCCAAATCACTAAAAAAATAGTACTTAACTTTTGATTAAATAGCCATACTGATAAGCGGTCAATACACTTGTACTATAAAAGTTCGATGTGGGCATATACTCATGCGTATGACATTGAACTAGTAGGCAGATAGTCCCGTATACTTGAAAACTGCGAGCTAAACAAGGCTGACCAGTTTCAATTGTACTTACAGCTATATTGTTTATTCATTTTTTTTTACTTCTTACAGCAAGCTTTTACGTCATCCACGGGAAAGTACCTATGTGGTGATTCATCATATGCTTCACTTATCACCGTACGGAGAGTTGTTAATATATAAATCTTTAGTTTAAACTTGTAAATGTGGCATTTGTTTACCACCCTTGAATTATTTAATCATAAGCACCATAATTATATTTCCTGTCATAAATATTTAAAATACTTTAAAAAGTATAAATAAATAGCCACATTATTCACTGATTGCGAAAGTGCGTACTGCTGTTTATATTACTAGTAATAACCATTATATGCGTATTGTATTATCGTAAGAAATGTAATAAACAAGGAAATAAATAGTTTAACCAACAAAGGTATTTTAATCAAGGGCTTATCATATCTATGTAGGTGAATAAAAATCTCGTATCACAAAATTTTTTTTTCGATAAACATAGAAACAATATGGTTGACTGATTAAGAATACAATTTTGAGACCTTATTTTCCCGCGAGAGTTGTAGCAACTCGCTAAGGGGTCCCTAGAAAAATAGACAGCAGTACTCTCATGAACTAGCCGAGGCCGCGGGTGACTGGACCGGGGAATACCGGGTAGGACCGTCACCCGCAGAGAGGTTGACTGCGTGAGGGCGACGCCCCTGCAGTTAGCTGGGACGTCTACGGGGGAGGCCACGGATGGCAAGGAAGCGGTACCAGTGGCCGGCCCAATGGCGATGGGGAGGAAATACGGTGGGTTATGGGGCCACGCGCTGCCCTTCCGTCGCCCCGGACGGAATGGGCGGCGTATGGCCGGGCCATAGCCTAACCAAAAAAAAAAAATTAAAAAAGTACTCTCATGAAAAACCTACACGCCTGTTAAGAGTGGAGTTTATGGCATTAACTACTGGAAAGGCCTTCGTCCAACAGTGGACAAGCAATAGATTAATACGAATAGGCGGAAACGCCGAAATATGCAATACCAATATTAATGACATTTGAGATAGTGTATGATTTGGTACAATAAAAAAGATAGAATAATATTTATATCTATATCTTTAAAATGAAAAATATGGTTACAGAATACGTAAACATTATACACCAAAGACGTTGTACAATGTTAATGTAATCGAATACTAAAGCTGATATCAGACGGTTCACTCGAGTGATTGTTCACTCGAGTGATGGTTCATTTTTCTTTTATTTTATGTTCACACGACTAAGAGGGAATGATTTAAAAATGAACATTCACTATTTATTTCTTTCAATATATCATCGAATGAAGTCGTGCGTCTTGGAATTACTTTAATTTATGATCATTTAATCAATTTTTACTGATATTTTTTTTAGTGGTAGGACCACGCTGTTGACAGTTTTATATCTAAAGCCGTGGGCCGGTTCATCCGGGGTATTACCACACTCTCGCAGAAAATCGTCGCTTGAGCAGTGGCAATATGCTGCTGTGCTTCGTTTCGTGAGCGAGAGAGCCGGAAGCCCATCTTTCTGGGTGGGTTTGGGATTATTGGCAGGCAGCGGCCTAGTTATACCTCTAGTGTGGTAAAGATCCATGGACGGCAGTAACACTTAACAACAAGTGTGCTGCTTACTCGTTTGCCACCAGAGCACTAAAAAAATCAAAGAGTTGACAAAAAAGAAGTAAAGAATACGTCGACGGTGATGGGTGCTACCATGGATTGAAAGAAAAAATATTAGCAGCATCAAATACATTGTTGAGAGAACTAGCAGTTGAAGATCCTGATTCATATTGTAATAATCTTTTTAAAGTTCTCCAAAAAATGTAAGGTATTTTGATCGATCCACTCGATCGATCAATACACACACATACACACACATTTGCCGCGTGCGACCAGTGCAAAGCAGCGCAGAAAATTATCAACACGGGACGTCCTTCGGCTACAGAACTTGAAACAAAATGACCGGACCCGAATGAAAGTTCTCTCAGTGTTCAGACTGTTCATTTCTTGTTCACTCGGAGTGCGAGTGAAAGATGCCGAATGCCAATATCCAACACTGTTGGATCGTTTCACTAATGAATTCATTCGGCACTAATGTTTCATTTTGTGTTCAGATGCGTCACTTCGAGTGAAAGATGCAAAATGAAAGACAAAAATGAACAAAAAATGAACCGTCTGATATCAGCTTTAGCAGTTAGACAGTGCGAAATCGTGCTAGTTAAGTAGTAAAATAATACTGTCGAAAATATTTTTGGATCAGCGAATCACAATACAAAAAAAATCTTTTTAGATAGCCAATGTATCTATAAATATTATAGTAAGAGCCGATAATATTAGTTTAAATAAAACTGTTTTATAATAACAATAAAATTAATAAATACCATTAAATATGGAATATCGAGGTCTCCTGGATTATCTAAATAACGTTAAATGTGAAATTCGAATTCGTGCTAATTAGCACGCAAGTGTTTATCATTCTTAAAACTAAGCAACAACTTTGGAAATGACAACTTTTCGTGTAAAATTAATAATTTCTAAAATTCGACAACCAAAAATTCCACCCCCTCCTTTCGGATGTTAATCGAAAAATATCGATCCCACGAAAAAATTGATAAGGACAGAAATTGTAGGCAATTCAATTTCAAACATACATACATACATATCATCACGCCATATCCCTTGCAGGGTAGGCAGAGAGAACAGAGTGCCAGAGAACTCTATCTCTGCATACTTCACTCGCTTCCTCAACATTCATAATTTTCTTCATACACGCTCGCCGGTTTCGGAGACTCTTGACTCCACCTTCCTTCAGTACATGACCGATCTGGTCTAGGTAGGTTAGTCTCGGTCTCCCTCGGTACCTACATCCTTCCACTTTCGCATTGTATATCTTCTTAACCAGGCGTTCGTTCGGCATTCTTTCCACATGTCCGAACCATCGGAGCATTCCCTTTCGCATCTTTACACCAATACTCTCTTTCATACCTACTCGCTCTCTTACGTCGTCGTTACGAATGCGGTCGGTCAGCCTAACTCCACAGATTTTCCGCAGAGATCGCATTTCGACCGCATTAATTTTACTATCATACTCTTTTCTGCATACCCAACTCTCGCTTCCATACAGTAATGTTGGGACAAGCACTGCGTTATGTATTGCTACACGTGCCTTCTGGCTGAGGTGGTGGCTGCCGAAAAGTTGCCCCAACGCTCCGTTCACTCTATTTCCCGCATTCACTCTTCGCTCTATATCAGTGGTGTACCTTCCATCTCGGCTAAATCCACATCCAAGATATACAAATTCATCCACTTGCTCTAGTACATCATTACCTATTGTTACTCTTACATCTGTTCTGGTTTTATCTCTTTCAAAGACCATTATTTTGGTTTTGCTCACATTCACGCGTAGACCCCTTTTCTTACAATCTTCTGTCATTGTGTCGACTAGGGTCTGCAGGTCAGTCGCTGACTGTGCCAGCAGGACTGCATCATCTGCATAAAGCATAGCAGTGACCACTGAGTCGCCCATCTGGACTCCCACATTCATATCGTTCAACCTTTGGAGACATTTATCCAGATATATGATCAGCCTGGCTGACAGAACGCACCCCTGCTTAACGCCGATATTGACGTCAAACCAAGGCGACATTCCATCATCCAGCCGCACACAGGCTCTACAGCCCATGTAACTGGACTGCACAGCCTGTAGCAGTTTACCGTTAATACCATACTCCGGTAAAATGTCCCAAAGTTCCTTTCGTACAACCGTGTCAAATGCTCTCTCCAGATCCACAAAACTGCAGAAAACCCTCTGACCTAGAGCCAGATGCTTCTCTACAATGTTGCGCAGAGAGAACACTTGATCCATGCATCCCCTTCCACTCCTGAAACCTCCTTGTGTCTCACACAGTAAACCATCGGACACCATCCTCATTCTCCTTTCAATAATTTTTCCATACACTTTTGTTGCCAAACTGGTCAAGCTTATGGCTCTGTAATTTGCGCAGTCATAACGTGAACCCTTGTTTTTAAACAAAGGCACGATGACTGCGCTATTCCAGTCCCCGGGAACCATTCCCGAGCTCCAACATAAATTGAGGAGCAACAGGAACGCCTCCCAGACACAAGAGCCACCGAGCTTGATCATCTCGGCAGACACCATATCAATGCCCGCTGCCTTACCATTTTTCAAACTTCTTATCGCCCATTCAACTTCATCCATACTGATGCCATCGGAGGACGCCGTCGCCGAATGTTGATCTACTAGACCACATGCGACACCGGCGCCAACCGTAGTATCCGCATACATATCGCCAAAATATTCACTCCATCTGCTTAACACGTCTTGTGTTTGTGTAAGAATGTCTCCACCTTTAGACCTTATTTTATTCATTCTGAAGGCTGACCAACCACCCCGAGACTTCTTCACCTCCCTCCAAAAGAGTTTGGTGTTACCCTCGAAGTTTTTAGTCAGCCTATCTTCTGCACTCATACTTGCTCTATCACGTTTCTCTTTCACTAAGGCCTTGGTGTCATTCTTACATTGCCGATATATTTCTTTCTTCTGTTGAGTCATACTGTCATTCAGATTGAAAGAAGAGACATAGTCCAGCCACGCTTTCTTCTTTTGCTCTACGGAAGCTGCCACTTCCGCATCCCACCATGCATCACCATTTGTTTTTCTATGCTTCTTTGAACTTCCACATACTTCTTTCGCTGTATCTACCATACTCTCTTTCAATACTCTCCAGCATTCTTCAATGTCCGATTGCGGCTGGCTTGCCATCGTCAGCCGTTCTCGGACACCCTCTGCATACTTTTCTCTTACACACTCTTCTTGCAACCTTTCAACCTTTATTCTTTCAAGCCCTCCGAAGTGGACACGCTCTCGCCAGTGCCTCCACTTTCTGAACAGACCACTAAATCTCGCAATAACGAGATAGTGGTCCGTGTCGACTGTGGGGCCCCTGTAGGCTCTTGCGTCCAATATTTTGCTTCGGAGGCGACTGTCTACCAAAATTAAATCTATTATGCTTTTCTGTTCATTCCTTCTCCATGTATACATATGGATGTCCTTATGTTGGAAAAATGTGTTTGACACAATAAGGTTTCTCTCCATGCATACATCCGCTATGAGCCTACCTGCGTCGTTCACTCTCTTATCACCAAATGGACCAAGTACGTCCTCATAGTCGGGACGCTTGGTCCCCACCCATCCGTTCAAATCTCCGCATACAATCACGCGTTCACTGGTTTCTGCCATATCCAGAACTTCCCTAACATTATCCCAAAACTTCTCTAGGTCTGATGCCACCGAGGATCCTACGGGAGCATATGCTACAACCATGAATACCTTGGTGACACCTAGTTTTATACGGACCCAGAGAAGTCTGGGATCATACATTCCGTAATCCTTCACACCTGAGGCCAAGCGAGAGGACAACAGCACTCCTACCCCCATGCTGGCTCGATCGCTCTGTGGTACACCAGACCACAGAGCCATCCCGCCACCAGGAAGATCGCAGGCGTCGCTGCCCCTTCGCTTGGTCTCTGTTACACAGAGCACGTCCAGCTGTTTGTCCGCCATGACGGATATCAGCTCGTGCAACTTACCTTCCACACAACCTCTTACATTCCAAGTGCCCACCCGGCACTCCGTTCTCCTCGACTCGCCTAACTGGGCAAGGCGTGATGGGTGGCGGCCCCCATCGCCGCAACTGCCGATGTTTCAAACAACTTTTGTAATAACCATTTTTCGCGTGAAATTGCAAAAAAACGTGATAATGCAATAATAAAATTTCACCACCCCCACCTCTTCTCTGGCGTATATCGAATAATATCGATTCTACAGAAAAATTGATAAGAACAAAAATTGTTGGAAATTTACATTCGAACAACTTTGGTGATGACCACCAATAAATTTTCGTGTAAAATTGAAAATAAAAGAGTTATTCAATAAACAAAAAATCACACTTTCTTTTCGGGTGTGAATCGAAAAATATCGATTCTACGGAAAAAATGACGAGAACAAAAATTGTAGGAAATTTAATTCTAAACAACTTTGGTAATAACCATTTTTCGTGTAAAATTGAAAACAAACGAGTTATTTTAAAAACAAAAAACCACCCTTAAAATCAAGATGGCGGAAAATCCAAGACCACTGGGAATTCGAAAACCGAAATGTAGACTCCCAGTGACCCCCCCTAACGAATTCCGAAGGAAAAATTCTACTTATAATTTTTCTTGGGTCCAATCAACAATTCGATTAGACTATTATATATTTGTGTAAACTTTAAACCTGCCAATTCTCGGGACTGCTGATCTTATTTATTATTATTATAGGTAGCGTAAACTAAACTTTTTATTATGAAATATTATTATTAATATTATAAATGCGAATGTGAGTAGGTTTTTTTAATTCATCAACCGGTCGTCTTAAAATTCTACATACCCTTTGTGTGTTATTCAATTTCTGCCAAGGCTATAGAAAAGGCCTCTCTCATCCAGAAAACCACTAAACTAAATTAACGTAAGCGATATTGCGAGTATAGTTATTGGACTATAACACAAGCCCGTTACTTACAGCACTATAAGGTCTAGTTTATCACATTTGTTAACAAATCCGGTAAGAAGATAAGAAAAAACGTCATATTGGCGTCACGTTAAATACGTACGGAAGGAGCATTCGAACCGTGAAACGGCTGTCACAACTGGTTTATAGTGACCCTGCATAGGTATTGCTGAGAATGTTTACGAACCGTATCATAATAAAGGTCAAATATCTGATGTAGCACCTTATATACTGGTTAAGTTTTATATAACTTGCTGGATATTTACGTCATGAATTGTACCAAAATTTTATCCCTATACATACTTGCCTACATTACATTCCCTAAGAGGGTTGATGTCAGGCAGGCGGCCAGTCAAACGTAAACGTAAACTATTGCCAGTAACTTTGCAATATGTACGATGGGAGAGGAGTACATATTGCGTCAGCCCTATGTAAGTAATTGGGATAAGAGCAGGTTAATGAATCATCATTAACCTGCTATATAACTAGCTGGTTAATGATGATTCATTAACCGGCTGCTTTCACTAACATAGTTTTAACTAACATAGGAGGCTGGCCTATGTTAGTAACGAATAATTTTTGTTTTACTAACGGCTTATGATCTGACCTCACAACTCCAGCTATTTGCAAAGGCAGAGCACTATGGGGCTTAAAATAACGCGATCCGATTACGTCACGCCCTTTGTATGAACCACTTACACCAGGGTGTATTTGACGCTAGCGGCGTGCGGCGGTAGTGAAAAATTAAAATCATTTTTTTTATTAACTTTAAGACTAATTTACTGCTTCTTTTTTCTTTATACAATTTTAAAATATCAAAATTTATGAAATGTTTAACATTCATTTGTTAAAATGATTAATCATGTAAGTACTGAAATTTAAAATATCTTAACAAATTGGTAGATTTAAAAAAAAAAACAAAGTTAATTATTATATATAAGGGCGTTAGGTTAACTTGGGCCTTGGACGCCATCGAACCTAAATCTGTCACAGTCTACAAGGTTGTAAAACAGGGGACAATGAGTATTATGACACATTACTTAAATCTAATCTTACTGTTGAATATCTATATATATAACCGTAAGCTTGTGTTATAACTATCTAACCGTATACACTTAGTATGTTATAATGTCAATGCCTTTGCTCCATATATGTTTATTTATTTATAGTCACACTCTTTTATATGCCAAGAGGAAAATAGCCATGATGGTAAACTGTTAAGTTTTAAGCTTAATTATTTCTTACGACGACTAAGGAATATAATATATATGAAATATATATTAGACATAGCAAAAAACTTTGTTCTTTTTCATTTTTCATACAAAAAGTCGAAAAAATTTTCTCCCAAATTTTTGTTCACATTACCTTATAGTAAATTAAATTTTCTACATAAAAGATCTCTATTATTTTTTCTCTAACTCATAGGAAAAAAGTTACGGGTCGTTAAAATGTAATATGTATCTAATACAATTATATACGTGGACGACTAAAGGATATAATATGGATATAACATCTATGCAAGTAAAGGAAAACTCGAAATAAAACCATATACCGATCCATGTGACTAGCATGGTATAGTAGGTCAATTTTCCATCTATTGTGTAGAAGTCTCTGGCCCAGCAGTGGGACAGTATACAGCTGATATGATGATGATCATGATCTCTTAATTATATCTGATGTTTACGAGATTATTATACATGTATATTAATGAATTTTATCTCGTTTGTATTTCCCGTGACCGGAGGCCTTCTGTGACCATGAACTGGCCGTGAACGCTGAACGCTAGAAACGTCAGAAATTAAATACAATACATACATATCATCACGCCATATCCCTTGCAGGGTAGGCAGGGTGCCAGAGAACTCTATCCTTGCATACTTCACTCGCTTCCTCAACGTTCATAATTCTCTTCATACACGCTCGCCGGTTTCGGAGACTCTTGACTCCACCTTCCTTCAGTACGTGACCAATCTGGTCTAGGTAGGTTAATCTCGGTCTCCCCCGGTACCTACATCCTTCCACTTTCGCATTGTATATCTTCTTAACCAGACGTTTCGTTCGGCATTCTTTCCACATGTCCAAACCATCGGAGCATTCCCTTTCGCATCTTTACACCAATACTCTCTTTCAAACCTAATCACTCTCTTACGTCGTCGTTACTAATGCGATCGGTCAGCCTAACTCCACAGATTTTCCGTAGAGATCGCATTTCGACCGCATTAATTTTACTTTCATGCTCTTTTCTGCATACCCAACTCTCGCTGTAAATATTAAATACAAACTTGATAAAATCTGTAAAATTAGTTTTTTTGTTTAGTATTTTGAGCTTACTATTAATTATTTGCTCAAAAAAGCATTTAAAAATTGAAAGTAATTGTAGAGATTTTAATAATACATTTTTCTGTACATATGATATAGTAGGAATACCAGGAATTGACGCATAACTTAATGATTGATGTCTATAAAATAAAAATAGCTTCATTCGACGTCACTGCCACAAAAACTAAAATATTTTTTATCTATCTGTCCGTGCATCATCCTGTCGACATCTACTGTTGGATATAGATCTCTCATTAGCGGGAATAATGCTATAATCACCACATTAGGCAGGTGGGTTTCTGTTAGCAATCGGTGTTATGAGCTTCCCGGAAAAGTGCTATTGATAATTTCCTTGCTTACTCCCTTAGCCAGTTTTTCTGACTTCAACGCAAAATTAAGGGTAATATCTTTTAAACGTCGGGACGTCTGGTCAATCAGTTAAATTGAAGTCCAATTCATATTGTCATTGGTAATAAGTAAGTTGACCTATGCTCCCGAAACTCGGTTGGAACGTGTTACATGAGCAGCTCAATTACAATGTTTGAAAATACTAATGATTAATTTTATTATTCGTTGTGATGAAGGAATCTATGCATAAATCTATCGCCACACACCCCTTTTTAATTATTTTTTTTGCGGTGAACTATGGATGCCTCTCGCCCCGCCAAATCGGTCCGGGGTGAAGGAAGAGACGGCGCGTGACCCCATAAACCCACCATGCAAACTCTTCTCTTTACCGTGCAAGCGGGCCACCGGTATCCGATCTTTGTCTTCGGTGGCTCGACGTACACCCTTGGATATAAACCTCCCCATAGAGGACGAAAATAGATGCTGAATATTTGTTTTGTTTACCACAAATGATTCTTCTAAGGTCGCGATGTTGTGGCCATTAAATTATTGATTTGTAGTGCCTCGCGACAATTATTTAGTGCGGGTTGTTGTCCTTAAATAAAAATATTGATAAGCCAGATAACCTTGTTAACTTTGCATAATTTAACTTCGTACATTGATATTTCCTATTTAATATTGCTCATTATATGTTCAACATAAAAGTTTAAAGTTCATTATCATGTTTATCTGATCGTCCTTGCCCTTTAATGGTCCGGAAATCCCATTAATCTTGTGATGGACAAGTTTCCATTAAAGACCTGATTCCATGGTCAAATGAATTTCCGTGAATTAAACCATTGCTGTCCATAAAGCTTGTGACATATTTATGTTATGATCGCAAGAATGAAAGCTTCATTGGAATATACGAACGCTATATCATCGGGCGGCAAAAATATTAGCTAATTAACAAAACTCGTTTCACATAATATAAACATCGTATTCCTTCTTTTTTTTTCTTTATACGGTGGACTATGGATGCGTCTCGCCCCTCCAAGTCGGCCCGAGGTGACGGAAGAGGCGGCGCGTGACCCCATAAACCCACCGTGCAACTCCTCTCCTCGCCGTGCGAGTGGGCCACCGGTACCCGATCTTTGTCTTCGGTGGCCAAACATCGTATTCCTAGCAATTTTTCACAATAATGGAAATATAAATACTTAATAAAAATTCCGCATTCTCCATTCCCTTTCTTTCCCGTGGTTGTATCTAAAATATTACTGAAGGACTTAAGTAAGAACAGTACTGCACGAGAAGGAAAATTGAAATTATAACCCGATG
Source organism: Lymantria monacha (assembly GCA_905163515.2). Lineage (NCBI taxonomy): Eukaryota > Metazoa > Arthropoda > Insecta > Lepidoptera > Erebidae > Lymantria > Lymantria monacha. The sequence continues at coordinate 10,926,621 of LR991098.1, read as the reverse complement.
AAATTCCATCGAACCAGTATATATGTTATATATTTTTTTCATTACGGAGTTGTGTAGGCTGAGAAGAAAGCTGCAAGTATCATGTAAACCAATGTTATATGGCCTTTATTTTTCCCCCCCTACTACCATTCACCACCATCGTACGCGTGGGTGATGGTAAAAGACCACTAAGAGATAAAATATGCATGTAACATTTATGCGAGAGAAGAACAACTCGAATTAAACAACACATCTGACCGGCATGTGGTTCACAATCAAAGTTTGAATAACATAACTTTGATTGTTTAACAGTAGAAATTGTCAAACAACAATAAATTAACCTGAAAATATATATAAATGTATTAATAAATCTGAATATGAATATTGGGTATGCAGAAAAGAGTATGAAAGTAAAATTAATGCGGTCGAAATGCGATCTCTACGGAAAATCTGTGGAGTTAGGCTGACCGATCGCATTCGTAACGACGACGTAAAAGAGTGAGTAGGTATGATGTATGTATATGCTCCGATGGTTTGGACATGTGGAAAGAATGCCGAACGAACGTCTGGTTAAGAAGATATACAATGCGAAAGTGGAAGGATGTAGGTACCGGGGGAGACCGAGACTAACCTACTTAGACCAGATCGGTCACGTACTGAAGGAAGGTGGAATCAAGAGTCTCCGAAACTGGCAAGTGTGTATGAAGAGAATTATGAATGTTGAGGAAGCGAGTGAAGTATGCAAGGATAGAGTTCTCTGGCACTCTGTTCTCTCTGCCTACCCTGCAAAGGACATGGCGTGATGGTATGTATGTATGAATGTAATAAATCTGAAAATATATATAATTCTTTTTTTTTATGTGACTAAGTTGTTAGCCTCAGATGGCTATGACAACTTTACCCGGACTGTGGGTGAGCGCTGAGGGCTCTCAACCCGTACGAATATATATAAATGTACTAAAAAAATGATAACTAATTTTTTTTTATATAATTTATTTTAAATGTATGTTTCTACCTGAGAACTAATAATGATTTTCAAGTAGTTTTATAAATCAGAAATACGCCTTCATGTTTACGGAAGTGACAGTAGATCGTTAATCATGTCGTATCAAGAAATAACTAATAATTAATTATTTTTGTCAACAGTATCAAGAAGCAATAAAGCCGTTGACGACGTGTTACAAGCGTGCCACACAACAGCCAAAGAACTGAGAGCAAACACGAGCATGTTGAGCGCACGTCTTGATGAATTGAAATATAACTACACATTATTAGCCAGTCGTGTTGATAAAGCGACTGAGGAGTTATCGGCCGTCTCTGAGCAGTTATCAGCCGCACCCAAGCTCGCAGATACACCAAGAACGATAGCAGAACTACAGAGGCTGGTCGCCGAACTCGGATCACAGGTTAATTATAATTTTATCTCTACACTAACAACGAACTCTAAAGACGTTTGCTCAAACATTCGCTTAGGTGAACAATAAATATTCTTTCAATATTATAAGTTTCATGATTTTGGTGTTTATACGTATGTATTTATGATTTTTAATTATAAAAAATATTGAACCATAAAATTATAAAAACATTGCGATTAAATTTTGTATTTATGGGTTTGTTATGGCAAAATACTAAAAAAATATTTTTCAAAGGATAAAGATCTTCCATCTACCGTAGCGTCATCTACTGAGTCCAATTATGATTCCTAATTGTATATATCATCATAAAACGACGAAAGGAATTACTTGCATAATGATTGCCTACCATTTAAAGGTATGCACGTGGAAGGGCGAGATTTTAAGTAAAGGCAGCAGTTTTGAATAATTTCAAATCTTTGAATAAATTAATGTAAATAGATGGTTATAACAAGCATAAGCTCATTATAAGTGGTAGGATCATAATGTCTATAGTTTTCTGTCTACGGCCGCGGGTTGGTCCGTCCGGGACAGCACTATATTCTCGCAGAAAATTGGCGTCTGAGCAGTGACGATGTGATGCTGTGCCTCATTCGGTGAGCGAGGTAGCCGACAGCAAAACTTTCTGGGTGGGTTTGGAGTTTGCATTGGTAGGCAGTGACCTAGCTATGCCCCCGCTATAGCAAAGGTCTATGGGCGGCAGTATCACTTACCGTCAGGTGGGCTGCTTGCTCGTATGTGTACTTCATATGGTACACCATTCGCTTATTTCTATAAAAGAAACTTTTTATAAAATATTAATAGAGACAGACTTGAACCCTGTCTCTAATAATATACATATATAGATATACATACATATTGTCTTTTTCTACCCAATTGTCTAAAACAATGAGGGAAAACTCACGTATACTGAGCATGTATACGTTATTAACGTGTGAAATGTATCGATCTGGATTAGGTCATCGTAGTTACAAAAAACTATTATTCTAAATATCTGTAACTCGTAAGTAATAAAATACATGGAATAAATCCCGTTAACCATAATTTCGCAAGTATTAGTAGACCATGATAGTTTGAAATTCTAAAAATTGTATTTCACATTGCAGAGGCAATATAGTAGATTAAAGCTGATCGTATTCACTTTTATAAAGGAAAACGGTATCTTTTGTTCGCCAAAATATTTTCATTTGAGTGTTGCGAATTATATGGTTTAACCATTTGTCAGAATCTGGGTCAATATATTTATCTAATCGTTATCTCGCGTGCTGTCGACACAGAAGATTACACATACATACATACATACATACATATCATCACGCCATATCCCTTGCAGGGTAGGCAGAGAGAACAGAGTGCCAGAGAACTCTATCTTTGCATACTTCACTCGCTTCCTCAACATTCATAATTCTCTTCATACACGCTCGCCGGTTTCGGAGACTCTTGACTCCACCTTCCTTCAGTACATGACCGATCTGGTCTAGGTAGGTTAGTCTCGGTCTCCCTCGGTACCTACATCCTTCCACTTTCGCATTGTATATCTTCTTAACCAGGCGTTCGTTCGGCATTCTTTCCACATGTCCGAACCATCGGAGCATTCCCTTTCGCATCTTTACACCAATACTCTCTTTCATACCTACTCGCTCTCTTACGTCGTCGTTACGAATGCGGTCGGTCAGCCTAACTCCACAGATTTTCCGCAGAGATCGCATTTCGACCGCATTAATTTTACTATCATACTCTTTTCTGCATACCCAACTCTCGCTTCCATACAGTAATGTTGGGACAAGCACTGCGTTATGTATTGCTACACGTGCCTTCTGGCTGAGGTGGTGGCTGCCGAGAAGTTGCCCCAACGCTCCGTTCACTCTATTTCCCGCATTCACTCTTCGCTCTATATCAGTGGTGTACCTTCCATCTCGGCTAAATCCACATCCAAGATATACAAATTCATCCACTTGCTCTAGTACATCATTACCTATTGTTACTCTTACATCTGTTCTGGTTTTATCTCTTTCAAAGACCATTATTTTGGTTTTGCTCACATTCACGCGTAGACCCCTTTTCTTACAATCTTCTGCCATTGTGTCGACTAGGGTCTGCAGGTCAATCGCTGACTGTGCCAGCAGGACTGCATCATCTGCATAAAGCAGAGCAGTGACCACTGAGTCGCCCATCTGGACTCCCACATTCATATCGTTCAACCTTTGGAGACATTTATCCAGATATATGATAAACAGCCTGGCTGACAGAACGCACCCCTGCTTAACGCCGATATTGACGTCAAACCAAGGCGACATTCCATCATCCAGCCGCACACAGGCTCTACAGCCCATGTAACTGGACTGCACAGCCTGTAGCAGTTTACCGTTAATACCATACTCCGGTAAAATGTCCCAAAGTTCCTTTCGTACAACCGTGTCAAATGCTCTCTCCAGATCCACAAAACTGCAGAAAACCCTCTGACCTAGAGCCAGATGCTTCTCCACAATGTTGCGCAGAGAGAACACTTGATCCATGCATCCCCTTCCACTCCTGAAACCTCCTTGTGTCTCACACAGTAAACCATCGGACACCATCCTCATTCTCCTTTCAATAATTTTTCCATACACTTTTGCTGCCAAACTGGTCAAGCTTATGGCTCTGTAATTTGCGCAGTCATAACGTGAACCCTTGTTTTTAAACAAAGGCACGATGACTGCGCTAGAAGATTACACACGTCATGTAAATCCCGTATTTAATACATTGTCTTGTCCGGAGCCAATATAGAGAGCATACTTTATGCCTGTGATATTTATTAGTATATTAATATAATATACTTCAAAATAAAAATAAAAAAAACCGGAGGTGTCAAGGGACACCCGGATGGAACGAAGTTCTATTTTAATTATATAATTTTTTTCTGCCTTAAGCGATTTTTATCGTTATATTTTAGCCAATTTGCATAATATCTTTATAAATTATAGCCTATGTGTTATTCTGATGTGCAAGCTGTATTACTATAAATTTCATCAAAATTCATTCAGTAGTTTTTACGTGAACAAACATGTTCACATCCATACATTATTACAAACTTTCACGTTTATAATATTAATAATAGGATATACAATTCCACTAGACTACCAAAACTTTTCGGCCCCGAGCTCGAACGCGAGCCGGCCACGCGGGCCCGGTCACGGGCGAAAATAATTTCGTTGCGCATTATTTTGATTTTGCTATATCTCTTAAGGTATTGATTTAATTTGCATGGTCTGAAGGAAAAAAAATATCTTCATGAAATGCTCAAGCCAACTAATGTATTTAAAATGATAAGGATTAATACAGTATTTGTGTAAATAGCTTTTCAATTACCGTTTTATAATAGAACATTTTTTAAAGTATTAAAATGGATATAGTATGTTATCCTTAAGAGATAGATATATACCATCGCGGACTTTTTTGTAGGCCTTTTTAAGCTGTATAATACTGTAGTACTTTATTTTGATCTATTTCGTAGTGTTCAGCCAGCGTTTGCAATGTAAGCGCAAAATAATGTGTTTATTTACGACATCACATTAGAAACCTCTAAAATTATCAGTGTTTCTCTAGTACATTATGCATATATTATACATATAAACCTTCCTCTTGAATCACTCTATCTATAAAAAAAATCGTCGCGACACCACACTGTTCAATGCGAAATAGAAATGAAAATATCTGGCTTGCTTTCTATAAGAGAACCGACGAGCGACGCCGCACAGCTTACAATAGCTTACTATAGCAAAAAGTGTCGTGACAACTTTTCGTAAGAATTTTTTCCGTCTAGCCCCCTATCACAACGCGCGATAAGGAACTTCGTTCCAAAACCTCAATGCGCTGTTAGATACTACATCTTCGTCGTTCGTGGTATTTGTTGATCTTTATATGCATATCTTCTTTTTTTTTTTTTTGTTGTTGTGGCTCTGTTTATACTTAAGCCAATGTCAAAGTTAAGTTGCAGCTTCTTCTTCTTCTTCTTTTTATGTATTGGCAATCAGCTACTTATACGAGCCATTTTTGCCAGTGTCGAGTTATAATTATCTTCACGTTCTTAATCTCTTCAAGTTAGTCATTGTCTGTCAGTCAGTCGAATTGTCGCCATCAACAGTGCTATGGTGACACTGTTAATGGTATGTTGTAGGAATTTTGATGGAAAACGAAAACGTTGTAAAGCACTTTTATATGATATTCACTACATCCCAGCTGTTCTGTCACATCATATTACATAAAACACCATAAAAATTATCTAATATAACACGTTAAAACACTAAGATATCGAATATAATACAAGAGCACAACATGACGTTTTAGATTCCCGCCAAAAGTCCGCATATCTTCTTATATATGCATATCTCTGTTATTGTTATTCTGGACCTGGATATTTCATTGAAATCTACTTAAAAACGACTGGACTAATTATGATGAAAATTATCGTATCGGTTCGTGAATGATTTAGATTCGGTCGCTGCGATTGAGTACTTAGTTCTAGTTTTTTTTTTTATATATATTTTAATTTATGCAGAGTACCTAATATTTATCAATTATTTAGTTTAGGATAAAGTTTGAAGAAATATGAAATAATCTATAAAAATCAATCACGATAAAAAGTATGAAACATGTTTAATTATATGCCGTAGCCATTTAGATATTTAAAATTTGTTAGTTCTAGACACATATACATATATGTACAAAAGCTATACTAATACATCATGTATATCACGTTTAGTGATTGAAAATAATCATATCACAACTGCATAATAAACAAATGATAATACTGAAGCCATAAAATATTGATATAAAATAAAATATAGTAGTAATTATTGTTCTATAGTCCCAATTTTACTAATCTAATAATATGTGTTATCCAACCCCTTTCTTAGCCACGGTTGTCGTAAAAAACGATTAAGGGATATAAAATGCACGCAACATCTATGCAAGAGAAGGCAAATTTGAAATAAAACCTTATACCAGCCCGTCTGACCAACGTGGTACATTCAAATTACTGAAATTTAGCATTTAATATGCTTAATTATTTATAAAACCCGATTACGAAGCGAAAAATCATGTCACAAGCGGGATTTGAACCCGCGCCTATTGGGATTCCGGCCCAATCGTGCTGCCACTACACCACCGTGATCTATTGTAGGACATGCAAATTTTGCTTCGTATTATATTTTACGTCTTTTAAGGTGACATGCGCCATCTACCCGACACTGTTCACACATTGTTATAGGCTTAATACTTCAAACTTTGTAGTTAGAATTGTATTAAACGATGACCCAACCGAATTCGTGACAGCACGATTGGGCCGGAATCCCAATAGGCGCGGGTTCGAATCCCGCTTGTGACATGATTTTTCGCTTCGTAATCGGGTTTTATAAATAATTAAGCATATTAAATGCTAAATTTCAGTAATTTGAATAACAAGGTTGTGTCATCGTTTAATACAATTCTAAGTGCAAAATTTGAAGTATTAAGCCTATTACAATGTGTAAACATTGTCGGGTAGATGGCGCATGTCACCTTAAAAGACGTAAAATATGATACGAAGGCGAAATTTGCATGTCCTACAATAGTTCACGGTGGTGTAGTGGCAGCACGATTGGGCCGGAATCCCAATAGGCGCGGGTTCGAATCCCGCTTGTGATATCATTTTTCGCTTCGTAATCGGGTTTTATAAATAATTAAGTATATTAAATGCTAAATTTCAGTAATTTGAATAAAAAGGTTGTGTCATCGTTCAATACAATTCTAACTGCAAAGTTTGAAGTATTAAGCCTATAACAATCTGTAAACATTGTCGGGTAGATGTCGCATGTCACCTTAAAAGACGTAAAATATGATACGAAGCGAAATTTGCATGTCCTACAATAGTTCACGGTGGTGCAGTGGCAGCACGATTGGGCCGGAATCCCAATAGGCGCGGGTTCGAATCCCGCTTGTGACATGATTTTTCGCTTCGTAATCGGGTTTTATAAATAATTAAGCATATTAAATGCTAAATTGCAGTAATTTGAATAAAAAAGTTGTGTCATCGTTCAATACAATTCTAACTGCAAAGTTTGAAGTATTAAGCCTATAACAATGTGTAAACATTGTCGGGTAGATGGCGCATGTCACCTTAAAAGACGTAAAATATGATACGAAGCGAAATTTGCTTGTCCTACAATAGTTCACGGTGGTGCAGTGGCAGCACGATTGGGCCGGAATCCCAATAGGCGCGGGTTCGAATCCCGCTTGTGACATGATTTTTCGCTTCGTAATCGGGTTTTATAAATAATTAAGCATATTAAATGCTAAATTGCAGTAATTTGAATAAAAAAGTTGTGTCATCGTTCAATACAATTCTAACTGCAAAGTTTGAAGTATTAAGCCTATATAACAATGTGTAAACATTGTCGGGTAGATGGCGCATGTCACCTTAAAAGATGTAAAATATGATACGAAGCGAAATTTGCATGTCCTACGATAGTTCACGGTGGTGTAGTGGCAGCACGATTGGGCCGGAATCCCAATAGACGCGGGTTCGAATCCCGCTTGTGACATGATTTTTCGCTTCGTAATCGGGTTTTATAAATAATTAAGCATATTAAATGCTAAATTTCAGTAATTTGAATAAAAAGGTTGTGTCATCGTTCAATACAATTCTAACTGCAAAGTTTGAAGTATTAAGCCTATAACAATCTGTAAACATTGTCGGGTAAATGTCGCATGTCACCTTAAAAGACGTAAAATATGATACGAAGCGAAATTTGCATGTCCTACAATAGTTCACGGTGGTGCAGTGGCAGCACGATTGGGCCGGAATCCCAATAGGCGCGGGTTCGAATCCCGCTTGTGACATGATTTTTCGCTTCGTAATCGGGTTTTATAAATAATTAAGCATATTAAATGCTAAATTGCAGTAATTTGAATAAAAAAGTTGTGTCATCGTTCAATACAATTCTAACTGCAAAGTTTGAAGTATTAAGCCTATAACAATGTGTAAACATTGTCGGGTAGATGGCGCATGTCACCTTAAAAGACGTAAAATATGATACGAAGTGAAATTTGCATGTCCTACAATAGTTCACGGTGGTGCAGTGGCAGCACGATTGGGCCGGCATCCCAATAGGCGCGGGTTCGAATCCCGCTTGTGACATGATTTTTCGCTTCGTAATCGGGTTTTATAAATAATTAAGCATATTAAATGCTAAATTGCAGTAATTTGAATAAAAAAGTTGTGTCATCGTTCAATATAATTCTAACTGCAAAGTTTGAAGTATTAAGCCTATATAACAATGTGTAAACATTGTCGGGTAGATGGCGCATGTCACCTTAAAAGACGTAAAATATGATACGAAGCGAAATTTGCATGTCCTACAATAGTTCACGGTGGTGTAGTGGCAGCACGATTGGGCCGGAATCCCAATAGGCGTGGGTTCGAATCCCGCTTGTGACATGATTTTTCGCTTCGTAATCGGGTTTTATAAATGTGGTACATAATATTTCTGTGATGGTACAGCATGTCAATTTCCCTCCCTTTGTGGAGAAAGCTCGAAAACGAAGCTCCCAATAGTTGGTAGTGAACTGAGGTGATGATGCTTATTGAAATATTTTCAGATAACTGGATTCGATGGCTCAATACAGTCGAATAATAGACAAGCACATTTAGCTGTGACTGGTGTTGAAGAAGTGCGAACAATGCTGCATCAACTAGAAACTAGGACCAATGACACGATAGCCAACGTGACTGCAAATGTTAAGAGGGACGATGATATCAGAACGGACATTACAACTTTGAATACTACGCTCACGGCCAAGGTCGAAGCCTTGCAGAACAGGATACAGGAAATAAGCGTAAGTAATGCCTAGATTTAGTCTTTCAGAATAAGTTATCAGTTCGACGTGTTTTGGCGACGAATCAAGTGACATTGGTGTGGCGTAGAATTTTGAATACTAATAGGGAAATTAGTTTTGATATGTTTTTGTATTAATGTCCTTGTTTGTAAGTACTGAAAATTCTATTCAAGTATTATTTGAGAAGTATTTAATAGTGGTAGGACTACGTTGTGGATAATTCTCTGTCTACAGCCGCGGGCCGGTAGTATCACACTCTCATAGAAGATCGACGTCTGAGTAAGGGCAATGTGCTATTGCGCTTCGTTCGGCGAGCGAGAGAGCCGGAAGCCCATCTGTGGTGGATTTGGGTTTTGTATTGATAGGCAATTTGTAATTGTAATAGCGGCCTTTGGTATTGCAAAGGTCCATGGGCGGCAGTGACACTTACCATCAGGTGAGCTGTTTGCTCGTTTGCCACAATTAGCAAAAAAAAAAAAAGATTTTTTTTAATTTAGTCATTTATTAACAGTCGTGCATACAGGCTTAACATGGTTTTCATTAAATGGAGATAATACTATAACTGCCCGATCTCTCAACTGACTTTTATCCAGCACACGTGAATATCGAGAAAAATGATACTGTTGATGCATTAGCCAAGCAAGTATGCATCGACGGTATCTTAATGGACATTATTCCTGTATATTCTGATTACTTCAATAATGTAAAAGAACAATGTAATATATATTGGCAGGAATATTTCGATGAAAAATCGAAAGAAAAGGGTATATGGTACCGAACCATACAACCCCATGTTGCCCAACGGCCGTGGATGGACAATATTTCGTTGACTAGGAAAACATTAGTGACAGCATTTAGATTACGATCTGGCCATATACCGTCTAAAAAATTTTCATTTTTAATGGGCAAAGTTTCATCTCCAAATTGTGAGGACTGTGGCGTGGTAGAGGACGTGCAGCACATTTTATTAGAATGTAAAAGGAATAGTACCTATAGATTTAGGTACTTTTCAGCTGTGACAAGTAGGGATGTCGGAATTTGTAACACGCTTTTCCTATTTCTTATAAATGTAAAATATTATATAAATTAGCGGATATAGCTCTAGATACTTAGTTTTAGATAGTTATTTACTAAGCATGTTGATTATTTGTTCATTATTCTGTAATTGTTTTATAGGTCGATGTGGTCGCTCAGCGACAAAGCCTTCTAATAAAGGAAAAAAAAAACTGACTTTTACGACGCCCATAGGAAAGCAATATTAGGGACACATTGTATTCTCAACCCGTTACCATATTATGTCTCTTTATTTCTATATGTGGGATAATCTTCATCCTATCAAAATCCTGTCTCTTAATGTCACAAGCAGTATGCTATCTTAATATCGTTTAATATGAAGTTGATGAAGATTTTAAAATTAAACTTTCGCTTTTGTAAAAATCTTTGTCTTTCGTGAGATCTTTTTATTGCAAAATTTATTAAAAAATAAGCATTCCCATACGAATATATCGCTTTAGTAACTAAAAATAATAAATAGTGATTAGTCCTAGAATCCGTGCAGTTATTTTTGAACCACATTTTTTTTTTGTCCAATTGAAACGTCGGTGTTATTGTTCCGTGAAGAGTGATTATACGATCATAGACGTCCAGTAAAAAATATCGCTGACTATATACTCACAGGGTTAGTCATATTTCCCCTATTATATGTCTATATTACGGTACAGGTACTAAAGGAAGGTGGAGTCAAGAGTCTCCGAAAGCGGCGAGCGTGTATGAAGAGAATTATGAATGTTGAGGAAGCGAGTGAAGTATGCAGAGATAGAGTTCTCTGGCACTCTGTTCTCTCTGCCTACCCTGCAAGGGATATGGCGTGATGATATATATGTATGTATTACGGTACATATAAGCATAGTCGCATCTTGCCGAGGTTGGACATCCATACAATAACTAAGTCGGAACGTAGCAAAGGGTGTTGGTATGCTTAAAAACTCAAGTTGTCGAGCTGACCTTCGCAGTCTAATTAATATTCGTAAAAAAGAGTAGAATTATTTAGAAGTAGATTATCACTAAATACAAAAAAAAGACTCTAGAAATAGTATCGTTTAATTGCAAATGTATTTTTTTTTAAGATGGATTTTACCACGTAATACAAAAAAGACTCTAGAAAATCATAGAGATCTATATATTGATCGAGAATATTACTTTGTGTTAAAATGTATTTACCATTAATATACATAATACAGAAAAAAAACAAATCGATCAATATTTTGATCGAGTATGTTAGTTTTTGTTAAAATGGATTTATTATTAAATACAAAAAACACTCCAATATATTAACCGTGAATATTATTTTTTTGGTATAATGAACATTATCACTAAACACGTGTGTTTTAGTGACGCTACATAATTTTGAGAAATATTTATATTATTGAACCGTATACATGATTATTTAATAGTCCTCGTAGAAATTATTATATTCTGAAGTCAAAAGGTACATCTCAAATTTTAGTAATTTGTCATCATTACTCATACATGTATTATACCGATGTTCTGGTATAGCTATCGTATTAAAACTAGTTAAGCTAAATTATAGGTCCTAACTTAATGTAACTAGTGGTACTTTGATGAGTGCGGTTCGAAAACTAAGTGATTGCAGTCAGACTGCCAACAAAAAAAGATGCAGCTTGGTAACAAAAAAATGCTATCGTAATCCTGCTTTCCCACTTCTCTGTGTGGTGACAGAGTAAGAATACAATTCACCACCCCTTATCTTACCCGTGGGTGATCGTAAAAGACGACTAAGGGATATAAAACGCATATAACATCTATGCAAGAGAAGGCAAACTCGAAACAAAACCCTATGCCAACACGTCTGACCAGCGTAGTATACTAAGTCAATTTCCTTCCAATTCCTTCCAAAGGGTTCGAGCCCAACCAACAGTGGGACATATATGAGCTGAGATGATGAATCCTGCTTTCCCACTAGTATTATAAAATAAATATGAAAGTTTGTAAAGATGTTTGTATGTTTGTTACTCAATTACGCCTAAACCGTTGAACAGATTTTGATGAAAATTGGCACATAGAGTATTTTCTGGATTAACACATAGGCTACTTTTTATCCAGGAAATGTGTTCCCTTGGGATAATAGTTCTACTTTGGGCAGATTACTTTCTACGCAAGCAAAACCACGAAAAGAAGCTAGTCAATATTAAGTAAAATTAAAATTATATTATCTTAAAATTCAACCTTCACTCCGTTTTTTATGAAACAAGCCCACAATTTGCGTCTCATATCTTGGATTTTTTGTATATTAACTACCGTATCGAATGTATTTATAATTTTTATCATTTAATGATATATATATGATATATTTTTTCATTATTATTTGTGCTTCATCATCATATTTATTTGAAACGCTTAAGAATTGTATCTATCTATGCAAAGTACCGCAAGTCTACTTAGGGTACCTGGCTGCGGGGCTAGCCACGGATGTTAAGGAAGCGGTACCAGTGGCCGGCCCAATGGCGACGGGGATGTAGTAGTGGATGGGCCACGCGCTGCCCTTTCCGTCGCCCCGGACGGAAAGGACGGCGTGTGTCCAGAACATAAGATACCAAAAAAAGAGGTCACCTGGCTGGATATTAGTGAACCAAGTTATCAAAGTCTTACATTGTCTGTCTTGCAACTGTCCTAGCCCTTTTATTTGGAATTAATATCACACATTCACCTTCGTAACTCCTGTAAAGCAAAATCCACAAGGTTTCCATATATAACACCGAGACTTAAGCTCAGTAAAGGCCATAAAACGTCGACATACAATCTTAGAATAGAATAACATTTATTGACAATATAAAAACAATATTAGAATTGGCAACAGTGAAAATAAATATTTTCTTATTAATTAACTTGCTGTACTGCATAGAAAGTATGCACGGCTGGCTTTCAGCAAACCCTTAGATAGTTAAAACGAGTGTCGAAAATTTGCGGCATAAACGGCTGTATCTTTTAATTAGGTTCTTAGGCTTAGAAGTTTGATTTTTTCACAGCTTTAAGGGACAGTAGACTTGAGTATTTGATATACATTTCAGCTTGATAACTCCACGCGAGAGAAAACTCCTGAGAAAAAGGGTCTTGACAGACAGATAGACAGACGGGCGGGCGGGCAGACGGACGAGCAACAAATTGATTCTATAAGGGTTCCGTTTTTTCTTTTCGAGGTACGGAACCCTAAAAAGAGAAGAAAATAATAAATCAATTAAAATAAGAGTGATATTAATATAAATAACTTAAAATAAAGAGACAATAAAACAAAAATAAGATTATGATGTGAGGATGTGTCTTTACATGAAATTCTCTTGCGTGTGCGTATGTGTTTGGGTGTGTAGGCGGGTGGATTGTTTGGGCGGGTAGGCGTTTGTCCGTGGGTGGTATAGATAAATTTATAGCTTTTCAACGCAATACAGATATTCATTTAAGATTAAGATATATGCTAGTTCGTTGTAAATAATCCATCAAATTTAGTTTCGTACGTACATACTGGTATTACACTTTGCTTCTGTAAAAAGCAGGAGACGGAAAACAAAATGGCTTGCTCTACGTGGACTACTCCAAATGTTTTGTAAATCTAATTAAATTTTACATTCTCAATTGCAAATAATCAATAATTTATTCAAGCATAGCGCTTGGGGTTGTGATTGCAGATATTTTATTGTATTAGTGGTTGTAATAGTGGTAGGAACACGCTGTTTACAGTTCTGTCTACAGCCGTGGGTCGGTCCGTTCGGGGTAGTACCACACTCTCGCAGAATATCGACGTCTGAATAATGGCAATATGCTATTGCACTTCGTTCGGTGAGCGAGAGAGCCGAAAGCCCAACTTTTTTTGTTTTTTTTTATTTTTTTTTATTGGTGGGCTATGGATGCGTCTCGCCCCGCTGAATCGATCCGGGGTGACGGAAAGGCGGCGCGTGACCCCATAGACCCACCCTAAAATCCTCTCTCTTCGCCGTGCGAGCGGGCCACCGGTACTTTTTGACTTCGGTGGCCGGAAGCCCAACTGGGTGGGTTCGGGGTTTGTAATGCAAGGTAGCGGCCTAGCTATACCCTGAGTATAGCAAAGGTCTATGGGCAGCAGTGACACTTACAATTAGGTGTGCTGCTTGCTCGTTTCCCACCATAAGCAATAAAAAAGGAACCACAATCTACTAAGGCATAATCTAAAAACGCATATGAGAAATTTAATAACGAAAACTAATAAATTAATCATCCGTTAATCCATCAGCTCACAGCCATCAACTGTTGGAAATAGGCTTCTCCACGAAAATGTCACTCAGAACGATCATATACCACTTGCATTCAACAGTTCCCTGCAACTTTTAAAATGTTAGTGCACCTAGTGCGGGATCGATCTACTCTGCGTCGTCGATTCGTGGTCGCCACTGGAAAACCTTCCTTTGCGAACGGTTGTCGCTTTGGCGAGCGATATGACCAGCCCATTGCTACTTAATAAATATATTAATACGTACTATAAAATAAAAGTAAAATACCATATTTTTTTCGATATTAATGCTGCAATATTATATATCGCAGCTAAGTATCTAAATGTCAAAATACATTAAAATCGTTCAAATTAACATTACTCGTAAGACATGCTGTAAATAGTTCCTACATCGTTGCTACTGAGAGTTGCCTGAATGTGACTTTCTTTTTTCTGGCAGACTATGGTTTAGATACAGGCCGTCCATTCCGTCCGGGGTAACGGAAGGGCGGCGCGTGACCTTATAACCCACCGTATTCTCATCGCCATTGGATCGGCCACTGGTACCACTTCCTTGACATCCGTCGCCAGCCCAGCTTCTGAATATGGCTGAGATAAACCTTAAAACAACTGACTGATGAACCTCAATAATCATAGGTCTATAGCACTAAAAACAGATCATTATTTTAAAAATAAATAATATATTGACATATGAAATATATAATAATAATGATATTCCAGTTGGTTCTTTGCATCGATGTTTATCCAAATGTGTAAACATCTATAAATTCAATTGTTTGATTAAATGTTTCTGCGCACATACTATTTATTAGCCTTCGATTTAACACGAGCGGTTACACCGTGATAAATAGTTTAAATAAACGATTTTTACGGTAACATGACTCATTATGAACAAAAAAAAACGTGCAAACGAAAATGTACCTCTTTTATAATAAAGGTGTGATGTTATTTGAATTTTAAATGACAACTTCGATTATATGGTTGTCTTAAGACTCGTTACTTATTTTTTTAAAAACAACACCTCTTATAATTAAATACATTATCGCTTGGGTTTTACGAATAAGTAAAATTTACTTACAAACTTGGAACAATCTTATTCATTATCATCATCATTCTCCTCTTCCATCTTATATATTGCAAAAGTTATTCATTCGCAATAGTTTCTTGACCGGCCGCATGCTTAACGTCAACTTCTTTTGGGAATATAATTATTGACCAAACGGCATCAAGTGGAGTTGGCCCAGGTCGATATAAAGCAAAGTAAGGGTGGGTACATAGTACGGGTTGAGAGCCCTCAGCGCTCACCCACAGTCCGGGTAAAGTTGTCATAGCCATCTGAGGCTAACAACTAAGACACACACAAAAAGAAAAGAAAAAAAAAATTGGTACATAGTATTCGTAGGCGCTACCACACAGCATATGAATAATCCTACTATATATAATATTATAAATGTGAAAGATTATTAAGATATTTTACTCAATCACGCATAAATGGTTGAACAGATTTAGATGGCATGAATAAATTCACACACAAATAGACCATTTTCTAGACACATAGGATTGTTTTTATCACGGTAATGTGTACCCTTGGGATAACTTAGTGATAAAATGTTATATTATAAATCACACTAAAGACATAACAGTCTTTGTCAGTAGTCTTTGACTTTGGAATTTAACGTACTTGATTGACTGACCAATAACACTGTCACAACAATTCAGTTTATTTTGCTTATCTTACATTTGTGTTAGAACAAAACAATATTTGGCGCATAGACCTCTATATGAATTAGAATAAAGGCAGAAGGATATTGATAATGCCTTATCCAATTACAATCAAACTTTACTTTATACTTAAAAGTATAAAGTATTTTTCCCTAAGCGAGAAACGTTACAAATACTAATGGGAATGAGAATGGACTATACTATGCTAAATACATGGGTTTCATAAATAAATAGATGGTAGGGTTTTTTTATTGCTTATGATGGCAAACGAGCAAGCAGCACACCTGATGGTAAGTGTTACTACCTATGGACCTGCAATACCAAAGGTTAGGCGCTGCCTACCAGTACAAACCTCAAACCCACCCAGTTGGGCTTCCGGTGCTCTTGCTCACTGAACGAAACATAATAGTACATTGTCATTACTCAGACGTTGATCTACTGCTAGAGTGTAGTACTCTATACTACCTTTTTTTTTTTTTTATTGGTGGGCTATGGATGCGTCTCGCCCCGCCGAATCGGTCCGGGGTGACGGAAAGGCGGCGCGTGACCCCATAGACCCACCGTAAAATCCTCTCTCTTCGCCGTGCGAGCGGGCCACCGGTACCCGATTTTTGACTGATGATATCCGCGGGAAACAATGGTGCAGTTATAACTGCGCCATTCTTTGTATTCAGATACAGCTATAACTGCGCCATTCATTGTATTCAGATTCCGTAATCACAAAGAGATTTACTTAAATTTTGTTATTTGTTTCCAGAAGCCTGCAACTACTGCAGCACCGGCGTTGCCTTTATCGGTAACACATACATCTAGTACTACTGCCGCCTCCTTAAATGTCTCCAGTATAAGCACAACCACTGCAGCACCAGGTATATAATTAACTTCTTTTACTTAAGAAACTTATTTGTTATTTCATTTCATCTCATATATGTCCCACTGTTGGGCTCGAGGCTCCGTAATGGGAGGGAAGTTAACCTACTATACCACGCTGGTCAGACGTGTCGGTATAGGGTTTTGTTTCGAGTTTTCCTTCTCTCGCTTTGATGTTATATGCGTTTTATATCCCTTTGTTGTCTCTTACGATTAACCACGGGTAAGATAGGGTGTGGTGAATTGTATTCTTACTCCGTCACCACACGGATAATTATTTGTTATTTAAGTTAGATAATTTGGAGCTCCACTAAATCCTATTTGATGGTAATGTATATGTCGTTAGGTGCTAGCTACATAGAATTGTTATGGTTTTCAATAGAACAAATGAAGGCCATGCCTCAGCAGTCAGCGTTAAGACGCTCATGAAAGCATAGACGCAAGTTAGTTTAGGCATTGAAATTTTAATCTGCACATAAGCTTAAAGAAAGTACTCTAATAATTGAAACCTGTGTGTATACCCCTTCGCGGATTACATTATGATATATATTTTAATAATTAGACAAATGATTTTTTTAAATATAAATTGTAATTGTTTCAGGGAAGCCCGCGGTGTTACAATCAGAAAAAACCCTATAATTTTAATTGGACCTGCTCGGTTAGCGAGAGAAATGCTCAGACTTATCTCAACATACGTCCACAACGAATACGATGTAGACGTTACGAGAGAAGTAAGCAAAGAATACCCTCCACATATAATAAGGATAACAACATTGTTGATATTAAGGGACAGATTCGATCGCCGAATGAGGACGACTAAAAGTTGCTGTGATTCTAATCAGCGACTTCAGTTCTCATCGACCACTTCGATTACAATCGGCGACTTCGATTCTAATCGGCGAGTTCGAATTTTATCGGCGACTTCGATTTGAATCGTTGACTTCGATTCTAATCGGCTACTTCGGTTGGTATTCGAGTCTGCGACTTCGATTATGGCTGTAAAAGCCTATTATAGTATGCCTGCATATTTTATTTTGTCAGTCCCCATTGTAAATATAACTTACGAACTGTCTTATATGTGAATAATCTATTGTATGTATTTTATTGAATTAAAGTCTCTATTTGGGCTAAGATTTTGAGGTTGTTTTTTAATATATTGGGTAGTTCAATGTATTATTTCATTCAATGGTTTAAGGAATACAGACACCAATGCAATAATGGTGAATGAGAGTCATTGAGAGTTGTACGAATATCAATTGTAAATATTTAATTAATTGACGCGGCATGTTGTTGCGTACCGCCATGTGTGATGACAAACGAATGTGAGTTTTACGAATTGTAATAAATTATTGTTAATAGATCAGTTATTAGATTTGTTTTTTATTTTATTTTAACCTATTATACAACATTGCCTGACAATACACCTGCCTGAGCCAACGCCATCTGATGCTGTCTGGCCGACAGTTATAATCCCAAGGAGGGTTTACGTTAGGCACGCGGCTGGTCATAATTAATGCCAGAACTTTGCAATACCTACGATGGAAAAAGAGTACATATAGCGACAACTCCAGGTAATTGAGATAAGAGGATTATTATTTTTTTTTTAAATGATCTTTATTAAAATAAATAAAAGTGACACGCTATACATAAAATAATAAAAAGATTATGTTAACAACCATAACTTATAAGCTATTCTTTACAGGCGAAGTACATACGTCTTTATAGAATTTTAAAATAACAATGAATGTATTATAATTTTTATGCATGAATAAATATTATGAAGAAATTAAAATAAGCCGGACTAAATGGCAAGTTAGATACTTACACATTTTTAATTACATAACAGGCCGTCCATGGACTTTAGCGATGCCAGAGATATAGCTAGGCTGCTGCTAACCAATCGATATCTAGCCAGAAAGTTGGGTTTTTTGCTCTCGCTCACTGAACGAAGCGCTACTAAACATTGCCACTGCTCAGACGTTGATATTGCGAGAGTGTATTGCTACACTGGAGCGACCGGTCCGCGGCTGTTGACAAAACTATCAACAGTGTGGCCCTTGGACTGCTGTATTGTTAATGATAATATAGCATATTGTTAAGTAATGAATGCCGAACGAACGTCTGGTTAAGAAGATATACAATGCGAAAGTGGAAGGATGTAGGTACCGGGGAAGACCGAGACTAACCTACCTAGACCAGATCGGTCATGTACTGAAAGAAGGTGGAGTCAAGAGTCTCCGAAACCGGCGAGCGTGTATGAAGAGAATTATGAATGTTGAGGAAGCGAGTGAAGTATGCAAGGATAGAGTTCTCTGGCACTCTGTTCTCTCTGCCTACCCTGCAAAGAACATGGCGCGATGGTATGTATGTATGTTAAGTAAAATGTTAGCGAAATAATGAAAAGTCTGTCATGTTAGCTTTAAACTCGTTTCCGAAGTATTACGTAGCATCGTAAAAAAATTAACAACAAACTCGCGTAGAAGAGCAAAATATAATCATAGTTCTTTTTGATGCTAGTGTGACATACAAAGGGCGATCATCGAGATCTCTGCGGGTGACGGACTATTCCCCGGACCAATCACCCCCTCAGAGAAGCCATATATCTAACAGTGGAAGTTGATAGGTGGTTGAATATCTTCCACGTAAAAATTATGAATCAATATTGCCACTTTCAGTAACTTTAAAGAAGAGACACTTTAAAGCTCAATAATAATATGTCAGAGGGATCAACTCTGATTAGTCTGGCTGCTTAGAGTTTTTAAATAGTTTTTTTGAGTATCATATATAAAAATCTAGACAGAAAATGCCGTCTAGATCTTTATATAAGGTTTTGACTTGGAGAAAAAAATTGTAACTACTTAAGTAAGTTTTTGAAATTTGAAAAGCGAACGGTAAAAGTTACTGCCGATAGAAAGTGTGACAATATTGATTAATAATTTTTAATATTATTTTCTAAAATATTTAAGAAAATTGAGCAATAATTTACATACGTTTAGCGCCTGGTACCTAATAAATGGCCATCAAGCAAGCTACGGGTAGGCATACACACAATACATACCAACAGTATCCCATAAATTTTATTTCTGTGAATTTACGTAATTTTTTTTTATTGCTAGTGGTGGCAAAACGAGCAAGCAGCACACCTGATGGTAAGTGTCACTGCCGCCCATGGACGTTTGCAATACCAGAGGTACAGCTAGGCCGCTGCCTACCAATATAAACCCCAAACCCACCCAACCAACTACATCTGAGCCAACTCCATCTGATGCTGTCTGGCCGATAGTTATAATCCCAAGAAGGGTTTACGTTAGGCACGCAGCTGGTCATAATTAATGCCAGAACTTTGCAATATCTACGATGGAAAAAGAGTACATATAGCGACAAGTCCAAGTAATTGAGATACGAGGATTATTATTATGTTTTTTTAAATGATCTTTATTAAAATAAATAAAAGTGACACGCTATACATAAAATAATAAAAAGATTATGTTAACAACCATAACTTATAAGCTATTCTTTACAGGCGAAGTACAGACCTCTTTATAGAATTTTAAAATAACAATAAATGTATTATAATTAAGGGGGGTAAGGGGGAACGGAACGAAGATCATATCCGACCCTAATGTCAACCTCACCTGCACGCGCCGGATGGCGGCGGGGTAGCGTATTACTACCTCGTGGTGCTCCCTGCTAGACAACAGACGAGGCTCTGGCGACCGAGCAAATGGCGGGATAACCATTCACCTGGCTGGGAAACCGGTTGGAAGAGGCTAAAACGGCTTTGGGATTTAAATAACCCCAAAAAGGCTTAAATGCAGAAGGCAAGGGGAAACCACTGCATAACAAATTCCCAAGAAAGTCATCATGAAGGTACAATCAAATATACAGAGGAGGCCCTGCGATCCGCTTAGCAACCGGCGCCGTGCTGCGTCCGGGGCAGTCGGTGGGAAATTGGCTACCGGCCATACGGTTGTAGGAGACCAGGAAACGTATGGAAAACATGCTACTGGAGACCACATGAAGATGCGACATATCCAAAGGATAGGGACGTGGAATGTTCGCGGTCTACTTCAACCAGGCAAGATAAAGATCCTAGAGAATGAGTTAATGAGGTGTGGTATTAATATCTGCGGTATTAGTGAAACTCACTGGAAGAGCAGCGGTCATTTTCTCACAGAGACGCATGCCATATACTTCTCTGGAAATGAAAATACCAGTAGAAATGGAGTTGCTTTTCTCATTCCAAAAAATGTAAGGAATAGCGTAATGGAATATGAACCTGTTAGCGACAGGATATTACGCATAAAGCTTAAAGCGACACCTGTGAATTTTAACCTCATTCAGGTCTGCGCACCGACTAGTGCTGCAAGCGATGATGAGATGGAGAACTTTTATACGGAACTGGAAAATACCATTGGAAAGATCGCCAATAGGGAAGTTTTAATAGTCTTGGGTGATTTTAACGCAAAAGTGGGAGCAGATGCTCATCAGTTGAGTCACTGTGCAGGTAAATTTGGCTTAGGGCAGCGTAACGAACGAGGGGATCGGCTCATTCAATTTGCGGCTGATAACGGCTTGGTGATATCCAACACGCTCTTTGAACATCACCGACGCAGATTATATACTTGGCTATCGCCAGACGGCAAACACCGCAATCAGATTGACTATGTTTTGATTAGTTCGCGGTGGAAAACATCTATCAAAAATGCTCATACTCTACCGGGAGCAGACTGCGGGTCAGATCATCAATTGCTGGTATCGAAAGTGCAATTAAAGTTAAGAGCAGTTAGGAAACTCGAAACAAGACGAAAGATCGAGGTAACTGACAATGCAAAGTATTTAAATGCACTGGAGCAAGCGATGATACCGTGGACGTACGTGGAAACCAACACAGAGACTCCAGATCAGTTGTGGGATCGGGCTAAAAACATTATTTTGAGCTCGGTCGAAGAGGCTAGTGTAAACGTACGGAAACGGAAACGGCAGCATTGGATGAGCGATGCAACTTTGCGTCTTGTGGAGGAAAGGCGAATCATGAAAGCATCCGGAGCTGATATAAGATCCCTCAACAAAAAGTCCGCTAGAATTCAGGAAGCTTGTAGACGAGACAAAAACGATCAACTTCGGGGCATTTGTGCAGAAGTTGAAGTCCACGCAAACAAGAATGAAGCTAGGGACCTACATCAAAAGATTCGCACCATCACAAAAACCCTGAGTTGCAAGACCTGGGCCATTAAGAACTCTAATGGAGAAACGGTGACGATCATAGAGACAATTGCTGAAACGTGGAGACAATACTGCCAGACCCTATTTCAAGACTCGCAATCAGAGTGTTACGCCCCTACAGAACCCGAAAACGAAGATCTTGAACCCGATATCCTGAAAGATGAAATACGTGCCGCTATTAAACATCTGAAGAACGGAAAAGCCACAGGAGTAGATGGCATACCGATCGAAACGATCAAGGCGTCGGGTGAACATGGTGTCCAAATTTTCCACACCTTGTGCAATAAGATTTGGCTCACGAGGCAATGGCCGAAAGAATGGGCTCATACTGTTTTAATCCCCTTGCACAAGAAGGGTTCCACCAAAACGTGCAGTAATTACCGACTTATTGCTCTTATCACTCACGCAAGCAAAATTTTACTGCACGTACTGAATGAGCGTCTAAAGCCCTACTTATGCAAAGAAATTGCTCCTGAACAGGCCGGTTTTGTCAAGGGGAAGTGAACCCGGAAGCAAATTTTGACAGTTCGACAGATTGTAGAGAAAGCCAGAGAATTCAACAAGCCCGCCTATATATGCTTCGTGGACTTCTCTAAGGCGTTCGATTCTGTCAAATGGCCCAAACTCTGGGAAACGTTGACAGCCATGGGTGTTCCAAAACACCTGGTACACCTCCTGCGAAGACTTTATGAGGATGGCACAGCCACAGTACGAACAGATGACATCCAATCTAATCACTTCCACTCCAGCGCCGGAGTCCGTCAGGGATGTATTATTTCTCCATTACTGTTCAATGTGTACACAGAGCTCATAATGAGGATTGTACTCGAAGACTGGACAGATGGCATCTCGATCGGTGGCTTAAAGATCTCCAACTTGCGATATGCAGACGACACCACTTTGTTCGCCACCAGTATCCATCACATGGAAGAACTTCTCGGCAAGTTGGAATGTGTTAGCCTTGAGTTCGGACTTAAGATAAACCGGAATAAAACAAAAATGATGATTGTTGACCGTGTGAATAGCAATTCTCCAGAAATTACACAAATTGCTAATTGCGTTGTGGTGCAATCATACATTTATTTGGGCGCCTTGATTACGAACAACGGTGGATGTATTGACGAAGTGAAGAGACATATGGCAATTTCTAGGTCTGCAATGGACAAATTGAGGAAAATATGGAGGAACCGCAATATATATAGAGCCACAAAAATCCGGCTAGTTCGGGCACTTGTATTCCCCATATTTTTGTACGCTGCAGAAACGTGGACCCTGCGGGAAGTAGAGAAAAAGAGGATAGACGCTCTAGAGATGTGGTGCTGGAGAAGAATGCTTGGGGTATCGTGGACTGAATTCCGTACCAACGAATCTATTATTCGAGAACTCGGCATCAAACAGCGCTTATCGTCTTTGGTACAGTCTCGTATCCTCACCTTTTTTGGTCACGTATGCCGCCGAGGTGAGGTGGCTATAGAGCGACTTGTAATCCAAGGAAAGGTTGAGGGTACCAGGCCACGAGGAAGATCGCCTATGAGATGGACTGACCAGATAAAAGCGGCAGTACACGGTTCATCATCGCTACATGAATGCACAAGGAAGGCGGCCATCAGAGAGGAGTGGCGGCGTGTTGTGAAGCGTAGCACTAATACCTGAAATGATGACCACGACCACTCTGTCAAGAGTGATACCGACAAAGAAGAAGAATTATAATTTTTATGCATGAATATATATTAAGAAAATAAAATAAGCCGGACTAAATGGCAAGTTAGATACTTACACATTTTTAGTTACATAACAGGCCGTCCATGGACTTTAGCGATGCCAGAGATATAGCTAGGCTGCTGCTAACCAATCGATATCTAGCCAGAAAGTTGGGTTTCTTGCTCTCGCTCACTGAATGAAGCGCAATAGAACATTGCCACTGCTCAGACGCTGATATTGCGAGAGTGTATTGCTACACTGGAGCGACCGTCCCGCGGCCGTTGACAAAACTATCAACAGTGTAGCGACTACGACTGCTGTATTGTTAATGATAATATAGCATATTGTTAAGTAATGAATGCCGAACGAACGTCTGGTTAAGAAGATATACAATGCGAAAGTGGAAAGATGTAGGTACCGGGGGAGACCGAGACTAACCTACCTAGACCAGATCGGTCATGTACTGAAAGAAGGTGGAGTCAAGAGTCTCCGAAACCGGCGAGCGTGTATGAAGAGAATTATGAATGTTGAGGAAGCGAGTGAATTATGCAAGGATAGAGTTCTCTGGCACTCTGTTCTCTCTGCCTACCCTGCAAAGAACATGGCGCGATGGTATGTATGTATGTTAAGTAAAATGTTAGCGAAATAATGAAAAGTCTGTCATGTTAGCTTTAAACTCGTTTCCGAAGTATTACGTAGCATCGTAAACAAATTAACAACAAACTCGCGTAGAAGAGCAAAATATATGTAATCATAGTTCTTTTTGATGCTAGTGTGACATACAAAGGGCAACTATCGAGATCTCTGCGGGTGACGGACTATTCCCCGGACCAATCACCCCTTCAGAGAAGCCATATATAGTGATGGGCGGTTGAATATCTTCCACGTAAAAATTATGAATCAATATTGCCAGACACGTTCAGTAATTTTGCGAGACACTTTAAAGCTTAATAATAATATGTCAGAGGGATCAACTCTGATTAGTCTGGCTGCTTAGAGTTTTTAAATAGTTTTTTTGAGTATCATATATAAAAATCTACACAGAAAATTCCGTCTAGATCTTTATATAAGGTTTTGACTTGGAGAAAAAAATTGTAACTACTTAAGTAAGTTTTTGAAATTTGAAAAGCGAACGGTAAAAGTTACTGCCGATAGAAAGTGTGACAATATTGATTAATAATTTTTAATATTATTTTCTAAAATATTTAAGAAAATTGAGCAATAATTTACATACGTTTAGCGCCTGGTACCTAATAAATGGCCATCAAGCAAGCTACGGGTAGGCATACACACAATACATACCAACAGTATCCCATAAATTTTATTTCTGTGAATTTACGTAATTTTTTTTTATTGCTAGTAGGGGTGTCCACTTTGAAAAAACATCGATGTTTTTTTCGATTCGATAAATCGAAACTGTACATCGATGTCTTTCGATGTATCGGATGAAAAAAGCATCGATGTTTTTAAACATCGAGTACTTTTTCTAAAGTCATATCAAAAGTGTTACTTCTAAAAAAAAAAAGGTCTTATATCTTCTATAATTTATTCCTTTCCATCAATTTAAGAAGAATTTACAATCTGTGTGAATCTAAGTTTTTCTTTACAAAAAATTGCACAATTGCGCCTTTTTAATCTTTTTAGTCTGTAGGCTCATGCATGCAAGCATGATTTAAATTTCAATATTCGAAATAAACATTCCGCATAGTGGTATCTCTTTGTAAATATAAAAGCTTGGCTTAAGTTTTATGATGTGGAAATAATATTGTTTTGGAAAGTTTATTTATTTATTAAAATTTATGTAGGTACCATAATTGGGGCCTATGACGGACTTGATGCCAAAAGCCAAAGTTTAAATGCTTCTTTATCTTTATTTGTAGTTTTACAAATAAGGTTTGCTCTGTTTTTTCTGTATTTTACTTTTTAACAATTCCAATCTTGCAACACAAATTTACTTTTTAACAATTCCAATCTTGCGTCCAACTTCCGCAAACGCATTAACTGCTTGTTGTACATCTTCAGGTGTATGCGCAGCGCTTAGTTGTACTCGTACTCGAGCTCCACCTTTCGGAACCACAGGGTAACTAAATGCTACCACGTAAATACCGCGCTCTGGAAATAGAATAAAGTGCATTTAAAAAGTAAAAAATGCAGCCTAATATTTTCGAAATCCCTCGTGTAGTGTACCTTACCAACCTCCAAGATATACATAAGTATAAATATAAAAACATACACTTTTGAAATAGAACTATTTTGACGGAGTTGGTGTTTGGTTATTAATTACCCGACTTTCAAATACTTTACAATGTCCTCTCGTGACTATGAATATTGTAAAGTATTCGCAGTGTCCTCTCGTGACTATATTTTAAAGTATTCGAAATATCGAGGAAATTAAAAATCAAATACAAATGAGTTAAAATAGTATATTTCATATGTGTAGTACTCACTTAAACAACCGAAATCGTTACAATTATACTTCTCAAATATCTTCGTTAAAGAAAAAGGAGATGCTAGAAATATACAGAAGACGGCGCTACAAGAACCGCGTCTCATTCGTTAAATGAGCAGAATGAGCAATTCAGCATTAAAAGTCGATGTGCTCATAATTGGATCGATGAATTTTATTTTTGCAAGGTTCCTTGCGTTTTTATGTCCTTGGTGTTGGTATGTTATTTCCAAAAATGTCTTACCAAGCATCCCAGTTGCTAACTCCACAGCTAATGGTGCTTCGCCAACCATTACAGGTGCGATAGGATGGTCATCCCCAGCGACCGTTAATCCAGCCGCCTTCAAACCTTCACGGAAAGCGCGTGTGTTTGCACGCAGCTGCTCACGTAGTTCACCACTGTTTTCTACCAGATCTAGGGCCTGTAATAAAAAGTTATAAGATAAAGCTCATCTGTAATTAAACATTTTAAAGACACATTCTGTACAGTGAAGATTCAGATACATAAGAAGCTAATTGACTCATTAAAATCGAGCCGAAACTACTGAAGCTAGAATCAAGAAATTTTTTCAGTAGTTTCTTTTTGTGACATAGAGACTCACTAACAAAGATTTTAGAAAATTCAACCACATAGAGGGTGAAACACAAAGGCAAAATTTGTGTGGAACGAATAAATAAATACGTGTTGTAATCGGCAATTGTCAATTTTGATGCTCTAAAAGTGTAAAATAGGGGATTAAATATTGCCATGAAACATTTACTTGGGAGGGAAATTTACCTACTTTATTACGCTGGAGAAATGGATTATACGGCTTTATTATGAGGTTTTCTCCTCTTACATTTAAGATATTGAGAAAAAACATTATGTTATTAAAATCATTGATAGAATACATTGATGATGATTTTTGTAATTTCTCTCTATTACATTGTACAAAAATTGTACAAAAGTTAAGAGGCAGAATTAATTGAAATTATGTTTTGGGTCAATAAGCTGCGCTAACATACATATAGAATTATTTTAATCGTGAAATTACAGCAAAAAGGACGCTAATATCGAAGTTGTGGCCACAGCCACACATGGGATATGAATCCACATCTATTGAAATTCGTTCCAATTAACTAATCAATTAGACGAGCGTGGGCCCACGTATAAGAATATTTTTTCGTCTGCATCGGCTTTCGGCAGAAGTTCTAAACGCCATCTATCGGATGTATACAATATTGTATTAAACAATGACACGATCCAACTATCTAAATTATTGAGATTTAACATTCTAGTATTTATAAAAACTTGTTTTACAAGCAAAGAATGATTGCCACACGTGGGATTTGAATTCACATCTGGTGGAAATCCATTCCAATGGTCTTACCAATTTAAGAAACTTAATGTAATATACCTTTAAGGAAGCAGCTACAACTGGTGGAGGTGGTGCATTTGAAAATAGATAAGGTCTGGAAACATTTCTCAAGAGTGTGATCAATTCTTTGGGTCCAGTGGTGTAACCGCCAGCGGCACCGCTAACTGCCTTTCCAAGGGTCGAGCAAATGATGTCTGCCGCCCCTAGGATTCCACAATATTCTTCTGTTCCTCTAGAAACCAAAAATTAATAAATTCAATTAACTTTTTAGTAATGAAATTATCATGAGTTTTACATACGTAGGTATGACATACCCATAAAACATCTTTGTCCGTGTGGTGACGCAGAAAGAATACAAATCACCACCTATAATACCCGTGGGTGACCGTAAGACACGACTATGGGATATAAAACGCATATAACATCTATGCAAGAGACGGAAACCTCGAAACAAAACCATATACCAACACGTCTGACCAGCGTGGTATAGTAGATCGATTTCCCTCCCATTATGGAGGAGACTCGAGCTCAAAAGTGGGACGTACGTGAACTGAGATGATGATAATAAAAATATTTTAGAGTATTTCTCATATTCGACGAGAGGAACCCGCGAGGGTAAACCGCCGGGCGGGCCACCGAAGTTAAAATCGCACCCATAGCCCACCAATAAAAAAAAAAAAAAAAAAAAAAAGAGTATTTCTCATATAGCACGTATCTAGATAGATTCTAGTTAGACCAATGTAATACTAGTGACATTCGATTACAATAAATATTGAAAGAGTTTGCCATATGGTGACGATGTAAGAATACAATTCACCCTCTTTCCTGCCCGTAGGTATGGTAAAAGACGACTGAGGTATATAAAATGTAAGTAACATATATGAAAGAGAAGAAAAATTCGAAATAAAACCCTATACCAGGGGTCGGCAACCTGCGGCTCGCGAGCCACATGCGGCTCTTTGGATGTGAAGTTGCGGTTCCTTAGTTCTATTCGCAAAAAAAAATATTTTATAAAGAAAACATTTAAAAATGGTTTTGAATTGATTAATGAGGATTAGGCACAAATTATTGTTGGCAAAAAAAAAATTGTGGCTCTTTAAAAACTTTAAACCTTTATAAATTCTAATTTTTGGCTCTTCCGTCTCAAAAGGTTGCCGATCCCTGGCCTATACCAACCCGTCTGACCAGCATGTTAGTGTAGGTCAAAATTCCTTCTATAGTTTAGGAGCGTCGAGCCCAACAGAGGAATGTATACGAGCAGATGTGATGAAATATTGAAGCAGACATAATTTCCTCCAATCATACAGGTTAATTTCTTTTAAGAAACGTCCTGCTTTAAGAAAACAATCCTTATATTACGGGGGTCATTGGGACAGAACACACTGAGAATATCAATTTGTATATCACAAAAAGTTTTGTCCTGCATGGGAATCGAACCTGTAATCTGTGCATTCAAAGATGGATATTATCAATTTATTAATTTACATAAAAACTATTTAGTGTTACGTAATATTCCAGTTCATTCATCCATCAAAATCACACCTTCCCGCAAGGAGAATAATGTCATAATCACCACGCTTGGCGAGCAAAAAGAGTTGATCTCTGGATCGTTTTATATCCCTTAGTTGTCTATTACGATCACCCACGGGTAAGATAGGTGGTGGTGAATTGTATTCTTACTCCGTCAGCACACGGATATCAAAAGTAAAGTATAGTTCATAATTATTGTATTTATAATTCTTTATTACATGCAACAACTACCATCTGCCAGCTACGAATTAAGGCGGATCATAACTGAGTTTATTAACACATAACCACTCATATTTAAATTATTTTATCATCACTATTATCATCACAGTTCATACACTTACCACTACTGGGCTCCCTCACAATGGAAAGAGGATTGACCTACAATACCACGCTGGTCAGGTGAATTGGCATATTGGTAAAGTTACTTCTCTTGTAGATAATGTTTTCTGTATATCAAGTTCCTTTTTATGGTTCCGTACCCAAAGGGTAAAAGCGGGACCCTATTACTGAGACTTCGCTGTCCGTCCGTCCGTCCGTCACCAGGCTGCATCTCAAGAACGGTGATAGCTAGACAGTTGAAATTTTCACAGATGATGTATTTCTATTGCCACTTAACAACAAATATTAAAATAAAATAAATATTTAAGAGGGGCTCCCATACAACAAACTTGATTTTTTTATCGTTATTATATATAATGGTACGGAACCCTTAGTGCGGGAGTCTGACTCGTATATGATTTTTATTTTTTTTTGCTTACGATGGCAAACGAGTAAGCAGCACACTTGATGGTAAGTGTTACTGTCGCTCACAGGCTCTTGCAATTCCAGTGGTAGGCAGCTAAATTGCAGCCTACCAATGAAAACCCGAAACCCAGCCAGAAAGTTGGGTTGCCAGCTCTCAGTCACCGAACGAAGCGCAACAGCACATTGCCACTGTTCAGATGTTAAATTTCTGCGAGAATGTGGTATTACCCCGGGCGGACCGACTGCAACTGTAGACAGAAATCCGTCAACAGTGTGGCCCTACAATTAATTAATACCTTAGTCGTATTGTACGACACCCTCTTGGTTGTCGTACACAAGAGAGCGCGAATTGTAATCCTACTCTGTCACCATACAGTTAAATTACTTCATCATCATCATTATCACAGCTCATACATGTCCCACTGCTGGGCTCGAGCCTCTTCCATAATGGGAGGGCAATTGACCTACTATACCACGCTGATCAAACGTATTGGTATAGGGTATTGTTTCGAGTTTTCCTTCTCTCGCATAGATGTTATATGCGTTTTTATATACCTTAGCCGTCTCGTACGATCACCCACGGGCAAGATAGGAGGTGGTGAATTGTATTCTTATTCCGTCACTACAGGGAAAAAATTAAATTACTAATAAAAGTTAAATTACTTACCGTCCAGTATCCCCAAAGAAGCCTGTAGCATGACTGTCATCTACTGCGAGTAGAGCGCGGTACTTATCAGCTAGATCACGAAGACCTTTCAGTGGTGCTACATTTCCATCCATAGAGAAGACCCCATCTGTTACTATCAGCTTTAATCTCGCCACACTATGTGCTAACAAGTGTTCTAACTCTGTTGACAAATATATATTTACAATTATTAAGTATTTTTTATGCGCTTCGAAATTCTGATTCGCAATCTTTTTGCGCGATGAAAGGTTTGCGAGAAAAAGAGCTTAAGCGACTGCTATATTACGCATACGTCACATACTTTGAAGTGAAAGTACCTACACGATGTAGTTTTTTTTAAAGACCCTTCACCCTGCACTAAGGAAATAATCTTTGTATTGCGGGGGACTTTACAAACATACATATGTATAATTAACGCAGGCAAATTACACCCAGCACAACAGTTTGTGGGTCGCACAAAGTATTGCCCTGCGTAAAAATCGAACCCATGGGCCTGGTACGGAAGGTCGGTATCTTAACCAGTACGCCATCTAAACAGTCAAATGAAAAAATTAAGTTAGATTTAGTGAGACATACGCTCATCTTCCTTTCATAAATTTATGCAAAATAAATGAATAATAAACACAATGTATCATACAATCTTTTTATTTTGGGACTAATCTCACCACATATTCCCACCACTGTAACTCCTGTAAGCCAGGATCCACAATAGTCTCCGTATAAGACACCGACGTTTGACCCTCGGGAAGTCCCGGGAAATGCTTTTAACTGTCTTGGAACCCGCAACAAATTTAATTAGAAAAGAAAAACAAGAGGAGTTAAAAAAAAAATAATTTCACTTCCCTCCTATGCAAAGCGGGAGACATGAAGCAAAAATTGGCCAATAGGCCAATAGATAAGAGGATGTATTGATACGTGAAGCGCAGCAGTACAGCACCACGGATATGGCAACGCTTATGGGGCCTATATGTGAGCCTTAACATTGAGTGCAACAGTAGTTATGGCAGAAGCGCCTGAATGCACGGAAATTTTCTCGAGTTGCTACAAGCTCCGTATAATATACTACCCCAGACGTGATTTTCACACTGTCTAACATGAGATCGCGCTCGTTACGCCAGAGACTGCACTCCCGGAAGATGTGGTGAGATGTTTGCTCAAACTTGCAATTAGATGTAGAACATTGACAAAATATATCATACAATCTATGTAATGTACTCGTATCTATTCAAAAGTGATTAATAAATAATTAAAATGTTTCCCTATAAACATTTTTTAAAATTTCACTTCTAACGCGAGTCTTTACGACATACTGTCAATTTTTTTTTTTTACTTCTATCAGTCTATCGATATTACGAGAAAAATTCTAACAGGTCTTACTTCTAATTAAAAAGACTAGATCTACAGATTTTTTAGATTTTATTCTTTGTCGTCATTTTTAGTCGCATTTTCTGTGATTGAATAGCAAATATTCAAACTACTTGTATCATTTAGCTTAACTCATCATAACAAAGAAATAAGTTTTTTATATGAGATGTATGAGAACAATTTTATAAAATAATTTCGTAGGTACAAATTACAGTCGAACTTCAGACAATCGGTTTGTGACGCACAAAAAGTTATCGCAACACTTAGAATAATAACGCATATATTATGTCATTATTCTAAAAAGCAACAGCACTTTGGTCTTTGGACATTGCTGAAGATAGTTTATACACGAAAACAAAGGGAATAAACTAAACCTTAGTCACCTTACATGACATCAGTAGGAAGAAAAGTCTGTGATAATAAATGTCGTGAGATATTATATTTTTTTACGCCGCATAAAAAAAATAATCACAATATAATATATTATCAGATGGAATGTTGACATTCAGTTATTTAAATAGAAATAAAAAGGCATCAAGATTAATAAATTCATAGCACTAACCAGTCGTTTCCTATTTGCAAAACCTGTTCGAGTTGATATTTGTATATTTTTCTTGGTTTGAGACGCTTTTTAAATTGTTATAGACTGCGTAAACTTTTTATCGCGGAATAACAAAGATTTTCTATAATATTATCATTTTAATAGAAGTAAGTTATAATGCAATAACACTCCTACTTTCGAGAGTCTAACACAACTGGGCGTCATAGAATTCAGTGCTTAAGTTGAGCTTAACTATAGATCTATCAAATATAGAACAATTATCATAGCAATATATAAAATATATAACAATTATGAGTGAAAAAACAACGATTGTTAACACTCAGATTTATATTTGAACTCTAATACATGGTAAATCTCAAGTTTTCAATAATATGATACGAGTACATTGCACATTGCATATTCAATATTATATATCACCTTAAAATATATTTTGCTGCCGGTCCTTCGGTCGGAAGGCACTTAAGGACCTTTCGTTTTACTTAGATTCTTTAGGGGTTTTGTTTCATTGTTCTGTGAATACGGGAAAATTGGCTTGCATTCTGCTTTTTCTTGCTGTTCATAGAAGGATCACTATTGGATATAAGTGTCTTCTAGAATGAAAGGAATCAGTGGTGTGACTACACTAACTGACACCCGTGGCAATATCATGATGGATGAGGCCATACCAGTAAAAATCGTCACTGTGTAAATTAAATTTGACAAATAATTTAAATTCTATATATTTTTTATATATATTTAACTAAATATATTACATTACTCTTGAGCTCGTGGCCTGTTGCAAGGGCTTCCAACTAGACATGTGTAAGTAATACGAGTGATGTATCACACGTAATATTACCCGACCGCGTACTGCCCCATTACACATTACGCGACTAAACATCACATCACATTAAACATCACACATCACCTTAAACATGACGCGAACACCCGTGTACTGTTCTGCATTTCTGCAATGTTCGGTGTCTGGCAATTCAATATTTCTTTAGAGCTTTATTTTCAGAACGTACGTTAAGGCTTATATTTCGTGACGCCGCCCGCCGTATATATAGAGCGCTATCGCATTACGCATCACACATGACATTTCATGTCATGTGTGATGTTTGAAGTGATGGTAAAATGTAATATTACGCGGCACGAAATGTAATGCCATATCACATCACTTCGCGAAGTACTGTTTCGCGCATGTCTACTTCCAACTTATAGTTACACTTTTTATTCAAATTCAAATTCAAAACATTTATTATGCATAAACCCTGCGAGGGCACTTACATATTGTCATTTTTTTTACATTTAAAGTTAATCTAATAAACTACCACCGGATCGGAATGAGACCGCTACTGAGAAGATCCGGCAAGAAACTCAGTGGGTTTGTCTATTTATATTTTGTCTATGTTATTATATTTTTTTTTTCATTTTTTATATATAAAAAAAAAATAGTACATGTTTATTATTTAATTAGCTTCAGTGCGATGCCCTTCGAACGCAATAGTTAAAATACAATAAAGAAATACCATGGCTGGACCGGATCCCACAAGCGGCACCCGATCACGAGTTAACTACTAGAGCAGCCATCACTCCCCTCAACCACCTTGGAGGGAAGGGAGAGACCCGCTCCACGCAGCTACCGCAAGCGGACCTTTCAGTGAGCATGACCAATACCATGACGTACTATAAATGCAAAAAAGTCAAAATTCGTCAGGCAACACACGCTACGCTTTACAAGTATGTATAATTATTAAAATGAAATAGTAACTAAACAGTTTTAAAAAAAAAAATAATGTAGGTACCTAATTGCTGAAAGAGGAGCTGCTCATAGCCAGTCTGAACTATCACTTAGATAATCTGAGATTTTATAATAACCTTTTTTACAGAGTCTGTTCTTGACAGCCCTTTTAAACTTGTTCACAGTCATATCTCGGATATCTTTTGGTATTTTATTATAGAAGCGTATACATTGCCCCATGAATGACCTATTAATTCTTTCAAGACGCGTACTGTGTACAACTAATTTGTCCTTATTCCGAGTATTCACACAATGAATGTCACAATATCTTTCAAAGTTACTGAAATTTCTTTTTACATACAAAACATTTTCGTATATATATTGTGATACAACAGTCAGAATATTCACCTCTTTGAATTTCTCTCGAAGTGAAACTCTTGGGCCTAGATTATAAATTGCGCGGATAGCCCTTTTTTGCAGAACAAAGATACTACTCAAATCCACGGAGCATCCCCACAGCAATATGCCGTAAGACATAAGACTATGAAAATAAGAGAAGTAAACTATTCTAGCTGTTTCAATATCGGTCAATACTCGAATTTTTTTGACCGCATAAGCCGCTGAACTAAGCCTGCTTGACAATTTTTCAATATGAGGGCCCCATTGGAGTCTAGCATCTATAGTGATGCCTAGAAAAACGGTTGATTCCACAAGGTCTAGAGCCACACCATTCATTTGAACATTGGTTCCCACTTGTCTTACATTAGGTGTGGTAAATTTAATACATTTTGTTTTGTTCTCATTAAGAACTAGATTATTTGTGTTGAACCAATGAACAACGTTAGACAGTGCGTTGTTCACATCGTCAAAATTAAGCATTTGTCTTTTAATTTTAAATAACAAAGATGTGTCATCTGCGAACAACACAATGTTTTGATTGTCTCCTATATAGTAGGGTAAGTCATTAATATATACAAGGAACAGAAATGGCCCCAGAATGGACCCTTGCGGAACGCCCATTTCAATAACAGAACCAGATGATCGTGCACCATTAATATCGACCCTCTGAATTCTGTTGCTTAGGTAAGAAATTAAAAGCTCAAGAGCGTTATTCCTGACCCCATAGTGATATAATTTCCTGATAAGGGTTTCGTGGTGCACACAATCAAATGCCTTAGATAAATCGCAAAATATACCCAAGGCATCATGCGATTCCTCCCAGGCTGCAAAGATATTCTTTAAAAATTCGACACCCGCATCAGTAGTAGAGGAATTCTTAGTGAAACCAAATTGATTTTTATGGAAAATACTATGTTTGTTAAAATGACTCATCATCTGATTAAGCAAAATTTTCTCAAATACTTTACTAAGTGTTGGTAGTATGGAAATAGGGCGAAAATTGTTAACATCTAACATACTACCAGATTTGTGCAAAGGAATTACTTTACTAAATTTCATGAGTTCAGGAAACACACCTCGAGCTACACAACCATTAAACACACATGCCAGGTGGGGAGCAATAATAGATATTATAAAATTAACAGTCTTTACAGATAAGCCCCACAGATCTGCTGTCTTTTTAATATTAAGAGTTTTAAAAGACTTTAAAATATCATTCACACTGACATCTGAGAATTTAAAGGAAGTGTTACATTGCACAATGCATTGTTTAAGGAGCGATTCAGCTAAATTAGGAGATGACGCTAAAGATTTAGTCATTAGTACTGGCACATTTGTAAAATAGTTTTCAAATTCTGTCGCCACTTCATTATCCGCTTTCACAATTTTATCACCTATTTTTAAATTAAAATCCTTTTTCCGTACAATTTTTCTACCGGTTTCACTATTTATCACTTTCCATGTCATTTTAATTATATCACTAGATTGTATAATTTTGCTTCTCAGATAAATAGATTTAGCACAGGAACAGGCACGTGTAAATATTTTTGAATAATTCTTAACATATTGCAAAAATACTGGATTGTGGTTATAAGATTTTTCATCATAGAGTTCATATAATCTTTTTCTACTCTTGAAGATACCACAAGTAGCCCATTCACTAAAACCAGACGGCACTCCAACTTTTAAAGTTTTGGGTTTAAATATTGTATTGAATTCAGTATCAATTATGCGGAATAGGGATGTGTATAATTCATTAGGATTATCATGAATAGGCAACAGCGGCATCTTCATACTCAAGTTGTATCTAAAATGCTCTAAGCGGCTAGCGGTCATAGGAACAATATATTGGCAGGCTATGTTATGGACACACGCCGTCCGTTCCGTCCGGGGCGACAAACGGGTGTGGCCCTATAACCCACCGTACTCTCTCCCTATCGCCATTGGGCCGGCCACTGGTTCTACATCTTTGAAGTCCGTGGCCAGCCCGGCGGGTTACCCTCTCGGGTACAATCCCCGTCAACGCCCCGGCCAGTTGCCGGAGCATCTCCTTAACGAGATCAGCCTCTCTGCGGGTGACGGACTACTTCCCGGTCCAGTCACACGCGGCCTCCGCTAGGGCGGTAACAGATGCAGGTACTCGCGCCTGCGCCGCCCCAGGCGGAGCGTGTCACCGCAGAGGATCTCCTCTCGGACCCACCCCGCCGCCGCCACCTAGCTTATAGTTACACTAATGATAGGAATATTCGTTAATTATAACAAATTTACTAGATGGTATACCTGCGTTTGTTTCGCGTTTTCCTTCTCTTATTGTTAATATCATAATGTAGATTCTTTTTATTTTAATTTTCTGATAATCTGGCATCATTTAATCACTTCTTACGACAGGTACGAAGGGGCAATGGAGATGAAACATTACTCATTTTAATAATTTATTGTAATATAATAATTATACCTATATGCAATTTATGGTCCAATGGAGACTGTTACGCATTCCAGCGTAAATACTAGATGCCTTGTCGCCATAGTTTAGATAAATATTGTTGTCTGTATAACCACAAAATGTACGTACCATTCAGATCCCTATGTGGATAGCGGAACTTCTGCGCCTTACAAAGTCTGATGCCGTCTATAATAGACGCGTGATTGAGGCTGTCGGAGAAAACAGCGTCTTCAGGTGTCAACATAGCCTCAAAGAGGCCTGCGTTAGCGTCGAAACAGGAACCATATAGGATAGTGTCTTCGCGGCCGTGGAACTGCGATAAACGATTCTCCAAATCCTATAGTTCAGAATAAAACAGTTTAAAAATTACATAAACACTATATAAAGAAGCTGGTTGACTAATTCATTAGCGCTGAGCCAAACTAATGAAATTTGACTAGGTATGTTTTTTATTGTGGCGTAGACGACGTGAGTACTTATAAAAGATTTTTTCGAATTTCAACCTCAAGGAGATGAAACGCAGTGACAAATTTTGTATGGAAAGAAAAATAAATATCCATTGTCTTCAAATTAAGTACAAATATTGTTTTGTGTGATGTGGTGATGGAGTAAGAATACAATTCACGACCCTTTTACCCGTGGGTGATCGTAAGAGACGAATAAGGATATAAAACACATGTATCGTCTATGCAAGAGAACGAAAACTCGAAACAAAACCATACACCAACACGCCAGACCAGCGTGGTATAATAGATTAATAGCCCTCTCGTTAGAGGAGGCTCGATACCAATAGTGGGACGTGTATAAGATGATGATTCTTTTGTAAACATAAGTAAATACGTGTTTTATAACTTTTTTATCTTCCAATTGCTATCCTCTAGAGAGTCTAGAGGTGAAAAAATGGAAGCCCCTTTTTATATTTTCACCCTACGTGTTGTAGAAATAATGAAAAACAAATTTAACAGGCACCTCACACATGATTTCCATGTCGACTAAATCGGAGGCAAAGCTAGTCGTTCATATTACGAGCATCATTGTCAGGTCCCTTAATTTAATAAAAAAGGATATAACTACATTGGAAATACCATCTGATATTAAGTGTCAATGTGGTTTTAATAGTGAATGCATAGTAATTTCGAGAATGAATATCCACTGTCGTAATGAAACTCAATTATTTGATAGCATTTATGAATTAAATGAAAATAGCAGTAAACCAACACGCAAGCCTTTTATCTGGCAGCTAACTACAATACATATAAACAACCAAGGTTATTCATTCATTTCAAGTCATCACGACTTACTTATTTTATCGCCCTTTATGACAAAATAAGAAAAAGAGAGGAATAAATAAAGTATTAAGTAAAGTTAAAATAATAACAAATTAATAATTTATTTGAGTATTATAAAAAATATACTATAAGGTAATGTTTTTATACCATACATTTTTTTTAAAGGCAATAAAAATAATAAGGAAATAATCCTTGTATCGTGGTTGACATTTAAACACACAATTAACGAACATACATTGCATCTAGACTCAGAACAACAATTCTTCGATCGCACAAATAATTGTCCTACATGGA
The DNA here is from genome assembly GCA_905163515.2 of Lymantria monacha. Taxonomy (NCBI): domain Eukaryota; kingdom Metazoa; phylum Arthropoda; class Insecta; order Lepidoptera; family Erebidae; genus Lymantria; species Lymantria monacha. The sequence goes on along the minus strand of LR991098.1, from coordinate 10,887,741 downwards.
AATCGAACCCACGGCACTGGCACGGTAAGTTACTTAAGTTAGTATTTTAACCACTATCTGTGGAGTCACAAATCTTAACCACATACCATGATGTGATTATAAAACTTATTTCGGTATGACCAATAAATAAAATTACTATCTCTCTATTTATGTTCCCTGTTGCACACAGGCCTTTTTTTTTTTTTTTTTTTTTTTGCGTGGAAAAATGCCTCTACGCATGCCTACCCCTCAGGAGAGAGATGGGGTATGCCGGGCTCGGCGCTAATGGTTAGCGCCACTACCTGCTAAAAACCACACGCCATACCTTCCTCACGGTTATGGCGAAGTCATGGGACCGTTTTCACATGAACCGCAACTTCGCCGGGTTTGTATATAGGCCTCGCCAAAGTCATAATTACCAATTAATTAGATAAGAATATAATTCACAACCCACTATCTTGCATCGTAAGAGACTTTCACTTTCATTATGGGGAGGCTCGAGCATATATGAGCTGCAACCAACACATATGAGCTCAGATGATGATGACGATGTTTTATAAGAGTTCCAATTGATTACTTCTCACACTCCAAGCGATCCCTCAGCCAGTTTTATGATTCTCACGGGTAAATAATGGTAATCTTATCGCGTAGCACACTTAGTATTTAGTAAGTATATTTTATTTAGAAAAAAAAATGTCGTGGAATGAAGCCTATTAACACCAACTCATTGTATTCTTAAGCCGTTATCATAGACAGCAGAACCAATTGTAACAACAGTACCAATTACTCAATACTTCAAAATTAAAATTGTTAAGTTTACCTTGTGTAAAATTTGTGTGCCGCAAATGAATCTAACTGAACTGAGACCAGCTCCATACTTCTTCAAGCCTTCTCTTGCAGCCTCAACAACCTCCGGATGATTCTGTTCATATAAAATAACTTTCATTGCGTAAGTGAACCATTAAGTTACAAGGCGATAATATATTCTATTCTGTAAAAAATCTAAGAAAATTAAAGCAAAATTTATTCAAATCAACCACAGCGCCACCTGCTGGATTCAGTTGTTAATCTAAACCATTCTTGAATACACCCAAAAAAAAATCATCAAAATCGGTCCAGGCGTTTAGAAGGCATTCAGTATTTATTTATTCAACTGCTCATAACATTTACAGTTTTGTAATACGTGTAGTGATCCATTACAATTTAATTACATAATTATAAGTTAAAAAATGCAAACACAATTTTAAAAATATGCCGTAATTAGTGAAAATATATCAATCTCCGGATACTGAGCAATCAATGAATTGAGCTGTGCAATAGCCCGCGCACTCAGAATCTTGAAATTTGGTACGAAGCAACGTATTATGGCACAGACAAAGGAAAAACTGCGAAAACCGTATATTTTTAAATACATCATATAATAAAAATATTTTTAATAATTTTAAACTTACAGGAACGGGTTACTTTCCTCATGAACGCATAGAGGTATTAAATTGAAATTCATATCAAATACCTATCTATAAGACCTTTAAGCTGTAACAAAATCAAACTTCTATGTCAACGCAATCAAAACAGCAATTTAAGCCGCATATTTTCAAACACGCAACTACTCGCAAGGGAATCAAAACCTAAAGGGTACTTCCAGTCGACCTAGATTCTTGAAATTTCGCATGAAGCATCGATTTATAGCATATATAAAGAAAAAATTCCGAAAACCTTACATCACATATTTTTTTTAGGTTTATGGAACGCTTCGTGCGCGAGTACAACTCTCACTTGGCCGATTTTTAAGTAGGTAGTAGGACGCGCCAAGTATGCTCAATTTACATATAGGTATGTACTCGTATAAAGATTAAAGAACTGGACAAGTACGAGGTTTCCTCATACATTTAATCTTGTAAGCCTTTGCATACAAATTTGTACGCAGAACAAATAAGATATCTCATATGTAGTATTTAATTTATTACGAAGTTTAAAATACTTACAGAAAGTCCTAAGTAGTTATTAGCGCAGAAATTAAGAAACTCCTTATCAGAACCTTTCACTTTCACCTGTAAAAAAAATATAATTTTTTTGAATAACGGTAGAAATAGCAGGAGTAACGAAAAAAAAGATCTTAAAAAGGTTAATTTTACAATGGCATTAGCTAGCTACATACTCAAGCAAGGCAATAACAATTAAAAAAATATTTATTTAATTTATATTATTTTAAAATGTTTAAGTAAATGAAATTTCAAGTTTTATTGAGATTTTTTTATTTTATTAAATACATATACATATATTAAATTAATATGTACCTACATTTAACGCTAAGTTTTAAATTAAAATATTTACAGAAAAATAGTAGAAAATAGAATAAGGAATAAACAAATAAATAAATAAAAAAAGGCGCAATCAGGCAGGGAAAAATTCCTCTGCATCACTGTCCACTGATAATGTGACCAGGAGGCTGGCAGCATTACCAAGTTGAATGGCAATGCTAACCTTTTGTGCAAACTGCCCACTGAGCACGTGAAGCAGCGAAGCAGGAAATAACTATATTAATAAATTTGTTTATCAACACCAAGCTCTAGCGTAGTTGATTATGAATTATCCCAATTGTGACGTTGAATAACGTTAGTCAATAAAACGGGGCGTGAAGTAAATTGTAAATAAAACGCTTTCAAACCATCGGACTGCGTGGCTAGTACTTCACGTCCGTGTAGCACATCTAATGTGACCATACATCCCGTTCTTCGATGGTACAGTCTTGTCCTTTTTAGGCTATGTCCCGTTGTCATCAAGAAAAACAATGCCCCGTTTTTACAAACAGATTACATTATTATCCGCTGTACTATAGTAGTAAGACCACACTATTGACAGTTTACTATCTACAGCCACGAGCCGTTCCGTCCGGGTTAGTATCACACTCTCGCAGAAAATCGAGTTCTGAGCAGTGGCAATCTGCTTTTGCACTTATTTCGGTGAGCGAATGGCCGGCAGTCCAACTTGCTGAGAGAGTTTGGGGATTTTAATTGGTAGACAGCGGCCTAACGTACCCTTGATATTGCAAAATTCCATGGGCGGTAGTAACACTGGCCATCAGGTGTGCTAGTTGCTCGTTTATCACCATCAGCAAAATAAGAAAAAAAAAATAACCTGCTTATAAGTGTAATAAATACAAGAATTCGTAAACAGGCTTAAGAAATTCTTGCACGTGTTTATGTTCATCATGTGCTTGTTTATTTTTAGGTTATGTTATAACAGCTGTTTATAATTTTATTTAGGGCTTGGCACCGATTTCAAACCTATCAATAGATAGCACATACAAATGGTAGTATTTTAAGTTATTTTGTACTTTTCAGTTTTTGAAGTCGGTTTTTTTAACCGTAGTTTTTATTTTATGTCATTTCAGTAATGTTAACGAGGAATGCAAAAACAGTATCCTTTCGTATTTTCTGCTAACTGAATAAAGTTTATATTTCACTCGGTCGAAGTCACAAGCAGCAGTTGGATTTACATAAAAACTTAAACGTGGTTGCGTGTGTCATTTGATTACAACCTACAATCAATTTTGGTCGAAGCTAAAACAGTGTTTGTGTACAACATGCAGTACCTATAACTCAACTCTGCAGACGATATTACGTAACCGATAAACATAAGAACAAAAATATCTTGCACATGTTGGTACGCCTCTATTCTTGAATTGGATTGTTTATGAATTATTAAATAAACTTAATATATAACTATATGTACTAAAATTTAGCAAGCTAATATTTTATGTCCTGCACTATGGACTAAATAATATCGTGACGAACAAATATTCAATTAACGGATTCCAATTGTATCCTGACTCAGAAAATTTCGAGTAAGGAATTGTAAACTCTCGATCAATATTTTCGAAACGACTTTGAAATAGAAAAATCTATTTTAAAATAGTCGCCTGTAATGTTTTCTCTTTAATAAATATTACATAATAATGATAAATAAATATACTTAATGCTTATTTATAATTGCGTAAAGTAAAATTATCCTAAATGTTATCGGCAAAATTAAATTAAACGCACTACTAGACAATTACGCTATCTGTATGTATAGTCCAATAAATGTCTAACACATTGTTCAGCCTTGAAATAAGTGCGTATTGTACACATAAACTTGGCTCTATTTTGTATAACCGGTATTAAAATAGAATTTAAAGAATGCTTTCTTCAAACTTAAAGTTTATTAACCTCATAATTATATTGTGTGGCCGTTCAGGAATTATTTCCCTGCGGATAGAGAAGCTTGTGTTCAAAAATGTTCGTCAAAGGGTTAATGGATGCAATTAATTTTGGATTTTATTAGTATTTAAAACGGTAAAGATATCTTGGAAATACCTACATGTTAGAGAAGTTTTCTCAACAACTTTTGAAATTCCTTAATATGAGGCCGGTGTAGAAGGTAATAATTTAAAGTCAAGACCTAAGGACTACTTCTTTTTTCGCAAACGATACAACAACTATGACAGCAGAATATGAGGACTTCTTCCTCTTGTTCTGCTTTACTCATGTAACATTATAGTAAATCGAAGTAAAATTAAAGCTAACACGTCTGGCCAGTTTGAAATAGTAGCCTAATTTCTCTTCTTATTGCAAAACAGATTAATAGCCATTTATATAACTTGTAAAAATAAAACCTATGAACTAATTTCTAGTAACCTTGGTGTCCTGTGGTGAGGTGAGTACTCGCTCGTGCTTCCAAGTCTTGGCGCGTTTAATCTCTCGCAGACGATCTTCCAATACATCGCGTAATATCGCCACTCCTTGTCGGTCCTTTTGATTCAACTCGTGCAATCGACGAGTCTGGCTTCCATTAAAAACTGAAAGAGGAAGTAGGTATATTTCTTCTACCAATAATAAGTAATGTTCGCACTATCCCGTTAGGTAATTGACTTTTAGGCTAGATGTACCTAAATAATAGTTCGTTTTCGTAATTATACATTCCAATTTTGCTCTTCCACATGGGACGGTAATGATTTAACTATTTATTTCGATTAGGTATTACCATTTAATACGAATTTGCCTTATAGAAGATTCAAGATAAATAGTAATAGTACTTAGGTACATAATGTGAAATAATGACAATGGTATGAATACAATTCACCATCTTCCCCGTGGGTGTAAAGGGGACTAAGGAATATAGTATGCAAATAACATCTATGCAAGAAAAGGAAAACTTGAAGTAAAACCCTATACCAACATATGATTAGATAGTAGATCAATTTCCTTCCTGTTATGCAGAAGACTAGAGCCCAACATTGGGCCTTTGGCTTTATATGAGCTGAGAAGAAGAAAGATTAGGCTTTTTCACGGATTACGACAAGAATGACCCTTCAAGTCACTGCAACCATTATTTTAGTCAACCGTATGTGGAATTTAGCATTATTATTCGAAGTTAAATTACCGATTAATCGAATTCATAATTCGCAGTCGAGTTGAAGTGGATTCGCCAATATTTTGTCAGCTCGTGCATTTGTCACGTTAGTTTACTATTGTTTTTGCTAGACAATTTAATAAAATAGGTACATATATATATATATATATATATATATATATATATATATATGTCTGAATGAGAATGAACGATGACAATTCATATCGAATAACGACATTCTTATGATAACATTGCCTCTTTAAGACGGAGGCCCTATTGTTCCATGGGCCACGCGTAAGGCCGCCAATCGGCGTCTCGCTAGTCGTCAACTCCGTCCACATCAGCATCCAGGCCCATATGAAGTACTTGGGTCTGGTGCTCGACGGGCGATGGTGGTTCCGGGAGCATTTTCGCCGAATTGCTCCCCGGTTGGTCGGCGCGGCGTCCGCCCTTTCGCGGCTCATGCCGAACGTGGGCGGACCCAGCTTCGAGGGCCGACGGCTGTATGCGGGGGTGATCCGTTCTATGGCCATGTACGGCGCACCCGTGTGGGCGAGGGCTCTGAACGCCCAGCTCAGGGCTGTTCTGTGGAGACCCCAGAGAGTCATGGCGGTCAGAGCCATTCGCGGGTACCGCACGGTATCAATCGAGGCGGCATGCCTACTGGCCGGGACACCCCCGTGGGACCTAGAGGCGGAGATGCTCTCCGACCTCTACCGGCGGGTGACCTCACTGCGCGACGAAGGTGGCTCCCCATCGCTGAGCGAGATAGCCACCTGGCGCGAGGACGCCCGCCGAGACGTCATCGCCCGTTGGGCTACGCGGCTGGAGAGGCCTAGACACGGTGTCGTCACCGTCGAGGCTCTCCGGCCCGTATTGATGGAGTGGATGGAGCGGCGGCACGGAGTCCTCTCCTTTCGACTGGTGCAGGTGTTGTCGGGGCACGGATGCTTCGGCTTTTACCTGCACACGGTCGCGTGTAGGGAGTGGACTTCGTTCTGCCACCATTGCAGCAGTGACGAGGACACGGCGCAACACACGCTGGAGGCGTGTCCGGGCTTTGACCGGCAGCGCCGTGACCTCGTCGCTGTTATCGGTGCCGACCTGACGCTGCCGGCTGTCGCGAGAGCGATGGTCGACAGCGTCAGGAACTGGGACGCGGTCGCCGCCTTCTGCGAGGCTGTCATCTCGCAGAAGGAGGCGGCGGAACGAGTCCGGGAGGAATCCCGCGACCCGGGCCGCCGTCAGCGGCCGGGGCGGCGCAGGCGCGAATACCTGCGCCTGATGCCGCCCTAACCGAGGCCTTGGGTGATTGGACCGGGGAATTGTCCGGTCACCCGACGTGAGGCCACCGCGTGAGGGCGACGCCCCGACGGCGAAATCTGTCGGGGCGTCGACGAGAGGAACCCGCGAAGGTAAACCGCCGGGCGGGCCACCGAAGTTAAAATCGAGTACCGGTGGTCCGCTCGCACGGCGAAGAGAGAAGGTTTTACGGTGGGTCTATGGGGTCACGCGCTGCCTTTTCCGTCACCCCGGACCGATTCGGCGGGGCGAGACGCACCCATAGCCCACCAATAAAAAAAAAATAAAAAAAAAAATGATAACATTGCCTCTTTTAATAAAGAGTCTTGTTACATTAATACGTGTGAAATTAAAACATTACGCATTTCAAGGTCTTGTCAGAATATGAATTTAAAAAAAACTGTAGCAATATTTGCAAATTTCCGCTGCCTGTAAATAATTTGTGGTATGCGAGAATAGCTTAAAAAAAGTCACGTTTTTCTATAGATGTTACGTGAGACAATTAACTGAAGTACGCACTCAGCTTTACAGCATGATTAGGAAAACTAGAAACAAATCCATATGTAAAACCGTCAGGTAGTACTGCAACTAGCATTTTATGCACCCGGCGCAAGTTTCCATTCTTGAGCCAGTTTCTATAGTTGGTTAGAATGGATCATTCCAATCTTAAAGATTGGTACTTTCTGCACCTCAAAGATCTGTGCTGTGTTCAGGCAACGCCATCATTACGGCTCTGTCGTTCAATAAATAATAGATCACTTTCACATTTTCGTAAATATGAAAGAAAATAATGAAGAAAGTTTATTGTTTCTTAAATAGCCACTTACACACATTTTTTTTCCCGCAAGGTAGACCGGCCGGCGGCCGGGACGGCGCAGGCGCGAATATCTGCGCCTGATGCCGCCCTAACCGAGGCTTCGGGTGATCGGACCGGGGAATTGTCCGGTCATCCGTCGTGAGGCCACCGCGTGAGGTCGACGGGCGGGCCACCGAATACAAAGTACGGGTTACGGGTACCGGTGGCCCGTTCGCACGGCGAAGAGAGGTGTTTGCAGGGTGGGTCCATGTGGTTGTGCGCGCCGCCTCTTCTGTCGCCCCGGACCGATTTGCCGGGGCGCGACCATATCCATAGTCCACCGCAAGAGAAAAAAATATATATATAAACAGATAACACCGCCGCAAGTAAATAAGGCTCGAATTTAAAATCTCTACATTTGGATTGGTTTAGGACTATAGAATATGGTAGTTAAATTTCCATCCCATTGCGAAGGAAGCTAAACTTAATAGCGGGATATGTATACGTTGAAGAAAAAGTTTGTTGAAGACACCTAACCCATTTAAAATTTAAGCGAACTTAAAAATATTATCAAATTTATACTATTTTATTTTTATTTTATACATCATATTATGGAGTGTATATCATATATGTACATATATGTTGTGTGAGAGCGGCTATGAATACTATCAACCCTTACTTTGCTCATGGATGTCGTAAAAGACGACGAAGAGACTTATAACGACCTGGGCCAACTTCATCTGATGTCGTTGGGTCAACAACTACATTCCCAAGGAGGGTTGACATCTGAACTTTTACAATATGTATTATGAAACAAGAGTGCATATTGTATCGACCCCAAGTAATTGGGATAAGAGTAGGAGAATGATGATATCATATTATGGAGCTCTATAATTTCAATTCGGATATCCATAGCTTCGGTTATGACTACGGAGCTCCATATCATCTTTTTTTTTGGCAGGCTATGGTCTGAACACGCGCTGTCCGTTCCGTTCGGGGCGACGGATGGGCGCGTAGTTCCATAACCCATCGCATTCTCTCCCCATCGCCATTCCGGGCCGGCCACTGGTACCGCTTCCTTGATATCTGCGGTGAGCCCGGTGGGTCCATATCAGGGATGTTACGGAGCTTCGACTCCGACTCCGTTAAGTCGGAACTTCCGATTATTATTACACCTTCGGTTCCGACTTCGGCTCCGACACTTTTAAATCGGAGGTTTTATTCGGAGGTCGAAGCATAACATAGCGGCGGCGGCCTGCGACTCGACTGTTATGAACAGGTTCATACATGTCGCGCGGGGACGTTATAAGTATTAGTCATGATCCCTAACTGTGGTGGAAAGTAAATGGAAATACAAAATTCCAGCCCCTTCACTCAATTGCCTGCCAATATTTGTCGTGTCCACGGCTTGGTAGCTAGCGAACAACTTTTTAGTGGCACTGGCCTAATCTACGACTCGTTAAAAAATAGATTGAACGGAGACAAAGCGTCAAAGCTTTTGTTCATGAAGTATTATACTACTACTATTGGAGTATCAATCTTTTGAATTCATTTGTTTTAATATGTTTCAAAGCTTTTGTTCATTTAATATAATATAATATGCTACTTTGGGATTTAATTCATTTATTTTAATTTCTTGTTTATTTGGAAACATGCCAATTTTTTTTCATTATTTGTGTTTTATTTTATAATCAAAAAATTAAAATGAAAAAAATTGACTGAATAATGTGTTATTTGTCCTTAAATAAAAAATTTCTCTCCTGCCACCACTTCTGACCCTGCCTCCGCCACCGGTTCCGAATCCGGTTCCGACTCCGATAAATCAAATTTAAAAACTCCGACTCCGCCTTCGGTTCCGATAAAATTACCTCCGTTACATCCCTGGTCCATATCATCCCTAATAAATATTCTCATTTTATAACTAAAATGAGTATACATACACAGCAACATGTATTCCACCTATTAATGTATGGCAATCCTAGAGTTATATTGCAAAATATTGATGTATTTCTACAAGGTTTCTCTAGTTATACAAATTGCAACAAACCAAAACGAACATGTTTTCCACTTTGTTGCTTTGTTGCTTTTTGACGGCTGTAATAGATACTTATACTAGATAATACATTTATTGTGATATTTAATATAAATTTGCTTTTACTACCTCTTTATATAACCAGCCAGGCCCTTGCCAGGTCATAAACATTTAAAAACTTGTGATTTTTACTTTGGAATTAAAGTTTGTAACGCGTTTGTTATGTTTGAAACTTCAATCATTTCACGCCACTTCATATATTTTATTCGAGGTAGGTATATCGTACCAGCTTTTATACTAGCACAGCCTTGGTGGAAGAACATAAACAACGGACGGCTTCGTGCTTTTATATCCATCCATCCATCATCCCGTAAACGTCCGCCGTTGGACATAGCCTCCCCACGAGAATGTCATTCGCAACGGTCCTGTGCAACCTCCATCCAACGGTTTCCTGCGACCTTGACAATGTCATCAGTCCACCGAGTGGTGGGTCGTCCTACGCTGCGTCGTCCTATTCGTGGTCGCCACTCGAGAACCTTTCTTCCCCAACGGTTGTCGGTTCGTCGAACGATGTGGCCTGCCCATTGCCACTTCAACGTGCTAATTCTTTGGGCTATGTCGGTTACACCCGTTCTTCTACGGAGTGCCGTATTCCGGATTTTATCACTTTTAGATATAAAAGGACATTAATTCTGTTAAAGTCAGAATTTGTCGAAATCCTATAAAAATATCATACCCATCATACGGGATTTGATTATACATTGTTGCCACCAACCCTTTTATTACTCATGAGTGTCGTAAGACATGCATAAGATCTTAATATCGACTTGGTTCTACTTCATCTAATGTCGTCTAAACAACAATAACATTCCCAATTCAGGCAAACAGCTGGTCATAAAACTTGCCAATACTTTGGAATATGTACGATGGAAGAGGAGTAGGTATACTGCGTCGACCCAAAGTAATTGGGGATAAGAGCATATGAATGCTGAATTAAAGTAAGTATTATATACATTATTATAAGCTAATTAAATTTATTTATTACAACGTTTTTATTTATCTAACATAAACCCAAGTTAATAGATATACATATATTTTAATTAGAAGTATGACATTGCGAGAAACCTTGACTAAATTGTTTTATGACTTGAAAGAATCTATTTAAAAACCGTCTAAGTATTAGTTGAACTCACTCATATAGGATCCGATTGTATCATTCGTACAATATATAATAATACTGTACAAGCTTTAAAAATATAATATTTTGAACAAGTTCGCAAAAGAAATAGAAGAATCACCTTTATACATATACTTCTCAACAAAAGAATCGAAACATCTCATGAGTTAATATTTTGTGAAGATTATTAGAAAATGTATATATTTATGAATAAATAAATAAATTAAATTTTCGTGTGAGGACAGTAAGAATATAATTTACCCGTGGTCATCGTAAGAAACAACTAAACGATATAAAACCTATAGAACATCTATGCAAGAGAAAGAAAACTTGAAATAAAACCCTATGGCAACACGTCTGACCAACCGGGTATAGTAGATCAATTTCCCTCCCATTATAGAGAAGGCTCGAGCCCAACAGTGGTAGCATATAGGTACATATATGACCTGAAATGATGATATACTTAGTAAATGTCGTTAAAGGATTTTTTAGGTATTTTTAATAAAATTATAACCTAGCAAAAGCATATTTACAGATTTTGGTAAATATAGGTACATATATTCTTAAAACTTTATTAATGCAAAAGCATCAACATATTAATTGAATAAAACATTTGTTTTAAAATATTTACCTACCTACTTAAATATGGTTGATTGATATTATTCATTAACCTTTTTATTTTTTTAAAGTGCACGCCTCATAATCTTTATACTATTTATCATTTACTATTAGTCAATGCCGTAAATGAAAAGGAAAGAAAAAAATACTTTTGAAATTTCGTGCCATTCTCGACGTAGTGCTAAACATAGCTGTTCGTTTACAATGCTTGCAGCATTGTAGACGAACCCATGACTGTATGGGATTCGTTTCTTTGCCTGTCCGAATGGGCGAACAAAAAATGTAAACGAACCCAATTTTCATAAGCTATACATACATACACTAAAGACTAAGCAGTTTAGTTTTTTATTAATTATAATTAAACCACAAAGAATTATCAGACGACCATTTTCGAAAGGAATAAGCGCGTTGCGATTATGAAGCTTTTAATAAAAGAAAAACTTCGATACATTAATTTTTATGGTCGTGAGAGTGCCAGATCCTTACAGAAACATCCGGATGTCCTCGAATATTTATTTAATCAACTGTTTTCTTACTTTATACAAAATAATTGCTTTTTAAAAATATCAAATACGTTTAAACAATTATTTTCTGGACATATATGTATGTATGATAATATTGTTCTATGCTGTCCTATTTGCGAAAGTGGAAGGATGTAGGTACCCATACAGGAGTCCCCAGAGTTAAACAACGGGGCCAAGCGAGGCACGGTCCTGGCAAACCAGACTTAGGCGCAGCAAGCCTGGCCCGAAGCTGGATAATTCAACCTTGGCCGTTCCTATGTTCAACTTATCTCAGGCCACGATTGGCTACACCAGCCTTGGCCATCTCTTAAATTTCCCAACGTTGGGCCAAGACCGGGAAACGCAGCATCGGCCATCCTATGATGACTCGGACTTGTCCCGAGACTGGGTAATTGAAGATCGGCCATTCCTTAAAATACCCAGCCATGGGATAAGCCTGGAATATCCAGCTTCGGCTATTCTATAGCAATACAGCCTCGCAAGAAGACTGGGAAGCCCAGGTTTGGCCAACCTATGATGACTTAGATTTGGCCCAAGACTGGGCAACTGATAATCGGCCATTCCTTAAATTACCCAGCCATGGGTCAAGTCTGGGATATCCAGCTTCGGCCAACCTATGGTGACTTAGACTTGGCCCAAAACTGGGTAACTGAAGATCGGCCATTCCTTAAATTACCCAGCCATGAGCCAAGCCTGGAAAAACCAGCTATGGCCATGCTATGATGACTCAGACTTGGCCCAAGACTGGGTAACGGCGTCTTGGCTATGGCATTTTTTAAATTGTCAAGACTGAAGAATCTATTGTTATATAATTAAATCAAATTATGAAACAAATATTTATTTCAAATAAATACATTTTTTTTTGAAAATAAAGTTTATAAATGTTCATTAAGCATTTAAAAAAAAATGCTTTATTGACAGGTTATATGTGAGATTATAGAATATTCAAATTTTAAGTACCATAGGGATGTTGACAATTTTTTTAAATTGATTTTATTGTAAAGATAGGGTCTATATAAACATCTCAACTTTAACAATTAAATGTGGTCCAGTTTAGGCAATTAAAGGTTAGCCAGTCTTGGCGATCAAGCATGACCCAGCTTTGGCGCTCGAGCGTGGCCCCGACTTAACAACCAAGCCTGGCACGTTGGTATTTTTCCGGATTTATACGAGAGTAGGACCATTACTAGTATGCAGATTTGGCCCAGTCTAGATGATCAAGCATGGCGCAGAGTTGATAACCAAGCCTGGCACTATGTTATCGTTCCAGACTTATAACAATGTCGGGCCATAACAAATATGCAGATTTGGCCCAGTCTAGATGGTCAAGCATGGCCCAGTCTTGACGATGAAACATGGGCCGGCCTTGGTGTTCAAGCGTGGCCCAGTATTGACTATAAATCATGGCCCAGACTTCACAACCAAGGCTGGCACGATGTTATCATTCCAGACTTTTCCCATAATTGGGTCAAGACTGGCGTACAGACTTGGCTCAGGTCTTTACGGTACTGAACAAGGCTTGAGCCAAATCTGGGCCCATGGTTTGATCCTGTATGGGGAAACTCACCTACCTAGACCAGATTGGTCACGTACTGAAGGAAGGTGGAGTCAAGAGTCTCCGAAACCGGCGAGCGTGTATGAAGAGAATTATGAATGTTGAGGAAGCGAGTGAAGTATGCAGAGATAGAGTTCTCTGGCACTCTGTTCTCTCTGCCTACCCTGCAAGGGATATGGCGTGATGATATGTATGTATGTATGTAAAAAAAATTCATAGATCCTTTGGCTGTAGGTACTAGCAGTTGAACTGCTGCGCTTACTGTGGTTGTACATCCCTTTACTAATTGACTGACTAGTCAATTGCTGTCTCCCGCACTGTCTATGAGGGAAATGCAATTATTCTTTTCCAACTCCTCCTCTTTAACTTTGTTAACTAAATTCATTGCGGGGTCCCAAAATAGTTAAAAGCATTTCCCAGGACTGCCTCAGAGTCTAACGTCGGCGCCATTTATGTAGACCATTGTGGATTCTAGCTTACAGGAATTACAATGGTGGGCATTTGTGGTGCGATTAGTCGCAATAAAAAAAAACTATTTGACATATCGTTACGAAGTCCATTTGCTTACATGATAAGGTTGGGTTCGCAGTCTTAAATAAATTATTTTAACTAAAAAAAGCCGCACTCAAAAAATACCGAGAAACTCTAAAGCACAAAATACGATTTCCTATTCAACTTAATCAAAATTTTACAATTATTTTATTACATTTTAATACCCACGGAAACTATAGGTAATCAAATACTAATTTAACCAAAGTAGCAAAAAAAATATTATATGAAAAGTCTTATTATGCGAACTTCCTCTACCTTAGATTTCGATGAAAATGTAAAAAATCGAATTAAGAAAATGTAAGAATAAGTAGGCATGCTAGTGCTATGATAGTATACGAGTTCTTTCCATAGCAAGGCGCATTATGCTTACTTAATATAGCAGCAACTTACATAATAAAACATTCGGTTACAGCATATTCAGAGATGTCAAATTGTCGCAACACCTTGAAGATTTACGAAATATTCAGCATCCATATAAACATCGTTCAAGGACGAACTCACTACTCTTAATTTCAACTGTATGTAATCCACTTTCGATGTTAGCAACGCCATATTAGTGAGAACGAAAGTTTGTTTTTATTTAGTACTAGATTTTGCCCATAGCATATATGATTTCACTCTTCCCTTGGGAATTACATGTTCTCTCGCAATAAAGGCAACCAATAAGGCAGCCATATTTAAATGGGAAACCAATTCGGGTTGAGAGCCCTCAGCGCTCACCCACAGCCTGGGTAAAGTTGTCATAGCCATCTGAGGCTAACAACTAAGACACACAAAAAGAAAAGAAAAATTGGAAACCAATAGATAAATAAACAGAGTAGTTTCGATAACTACTTGCGCAGCTATGATTTTTCGAATGAACCGTAAATGATTAAGATGTCAACTTTTTCGTAAAATTTATAATAATACTACAATGATTAGCGGCACACTCTTTGAAGACTTAGGTAATACCAACTGTGATTGCCGATCAGCTTGACAATTGTGACTTAATTTCCCTTTAGGCAGACCTATGCTCATCTTACATCGATAAGCTAATGAAAATGTGGTAAAAGTGCAAATACCTACATAATTATCACCAAATTATCCAGTTAACTGCCTACTAAGTAAATATTTAGTAATTTAACACTACTATGTTGTGTATCTGCCTACCTATTTATCTCCACCATAGCAATAATCTTTTAATAATTTCTAAGTAAGACCTGCTGCCTACGTAGTATAATCAGTAATTTATATTATTTTCCTTATAAGCCTGTTACTTTAATGCAATGTGACTTTAGTGCAAAACTGTATTAATAAAAAAAACTGACAAAGTTTTTACAAAAACTACTGAAGTATTAAATCAGTCTGACATAAGCAGTTACGGAATTCACTTAATGCATAAATACCTCTACATAAAAACGTCACAACAAGGCCGGTGTCTTAACTAATAACACATAAGTAAACACTTTTTTATCTTTTTCACTATATGCACACACTAAAACACAAAGAATTTAATTATTTTTTTTTAATAATATCCTCTAAATTTATAGCAAAATAGAAATTATTTAAAATATTTTATGTTGATTGGAAACTTACAGTTGCGCAGTAGTGACGAGCGTAGCGCCATCGCGTTGAATGGAGGGCGCGGTAACAGATGTCGGCGTCACTGCCGGACGCATACGAGGCTCTTTAGCAGACCAGTCACGCAGGTTGTTTCGAATACAATTCAGTTTTATATATGCTCGAATGTACGTGCTTATATATGGTGTTATTAAAATATCAGTATCGAACTTTAAATCAGCAATTTTTGTAACACATAGTTTTATACTATTTAATAAAACGTTTCTAGCGATTTGCATCAATTTATAAATTTAGAAAGTTCTACTTTTTAAATTTATTTATGTAACAAATCTACACAATAATATGAAAAATAATAAAATAAAAGTTTACTTTTATATCGTAAAAAAAGACATTTTAAGGTCTACTTATATTGCTATTGAATTCAAGAAATTGTTCCGGTGGTATGGTTAATTAAGTGGTGAGGATTAATACGGAAGTTATCAACCCTGACGCCGCTCTTCTATCACCCTGGGCGGCTTGGGCAGGACGTAGCCAGACCATACCTTGTCAAAAAAAAATCTATCTTCTTACATTGTTACTATTGGATTTTAAGTATCATAGCACCATTTTGTTTTTTTTTCAAGTTCATAGTGATTACATGTTTGAATTAAAAAGTGTTTGTTACAGATTTTAAAGCTGCTTTCATTTGAATTTTAGTTGTCCGGCGTTTCGAACACTTCAGCGTTCATGCTCATGGTGGAGCTTAAAATCGAATACAGACGCAATTGAAAATCAAATACAAACGCGATAAAATCCTTAAAAATAGTTTTATTTCAAACCTTTAAGGACATTTAAATAAATAGGTACTATATTCTCAGAAAAATAAAGCTGTGTGGTAACGGCTACAAATACTACCAACCCTTACTTTGCTCGTGGATGTCGTAAAAGACGACTAAGAGCCTTCTAACGACCTAGGCCAAATCTATCTGAGGCCGTTTGGTTAACAATTACATTCCCAAGGACGTCGACCCTTGACGTCTGGCAGGCGACAAGTTAAAATAAAACTATTGCTATAATATATATTAATTATGTAGAAACGAAAATCTCGAAGTCTTACGGAGTCGGATTGTAACAACTTGCTAGCAGATTATCAGAGCACTAACCATTTCTTCTAATAAATAAATAAAAACAAGAAGCTGGTACCAGTTGGATACAAACTTGTCATGCGTTACAAAAAGGCGTTGCGTTTCAAACCGGTTTCAATATTGTCCTACAAATATCAGATAACAAGTTGAGCATTCAAAAACAAAGTAAAATTGTTTTTCAAGCTTCTTTGATTGGCTTTTACCGTGTTTCCACGTGGAATTTTGTATTTTTTTTTAAATTCACTTCCTGGTGAGATAGGAATTTAGAATCTAAGAGAATATTTAAAATTCATTTGTCATTTAAAATTCATTAATAAATAAAAATAATGAGGTTGTACGCATTTTTTCTCCGAAGTACTGTTTACATAATAATGCATTTTGTGTGTATATTTCATTACAAGAAAACAACGGTAAGCGGCTCTTAGTTGACGTACGATTACGTTCTGAATATCGACATGTTGAATATTTTCTTTTTCCGTGTGGTGACAGAATAAGAATACAATTCACCACCCCCTATCTTACCCATGGGTGGCCGTACGAGACGACTAAGGGATATAAAATACATATAACATACGCACAACACGTTTGATCAGCGTGGTATAGTAGATCGATTACCCTCCCATTATGGAGGAGGCTCGAGCCCAACAGTGGGACATATATGAGCTGAGATGATGATGATGATGAATATTTTCTTGATATATTCATTTAATGGAAAAGAATGAAAAAGATGCGAAAGGGAATGCTCCGATGGTTCGGACATGTTGAAAGAATGCCGAACGAACGTCTGGTTAAGAAGATATACAATGCGAAAGTGGAAGGATGTAGGTACCGAGGGAGACCTAGACTAACCTACCTAGACCAGATCGGTCATGTACTGAAGGAAGGTGGAGTCAAGAGTCTCCGAAACCGGCGAGCATGTATGAAGAGAATTATGAATGTTGAGGAAGCGAGCGAAGTATGCAAAGATAGAGTTCTCTGGCACTCTATTCTCTCTGCCTATCCTGCAAGGGATATGGCGTGATGATATGTATGTATGTATATATGTATATTCATTTATGTATAGGAAATCAATGAAAAGATAAAAGTAAGAAAGACTTTCTTTATACTTTTCAGAGCGCTATTTTGTATTATTTAGTTAAGTTTTAAATATATAATGTACTCATCCAATTTGACTAATAATAACAATATGACCGCAGCCACACTACATAATATACACAAGGTACAAATACTATCACAATTTACATATATCGTGGCTATCATAAAAGAAAACTAGGAGCTTTACATGGACCTCGGCCAATGACACCTGATATCGTCTTGTCAACAATTACAGTCCCAAGGACAGTTGACGTCAGGCAGGCGGCCGGTCATAAAACTATTGACCATACTTTTGCAGTATGTACGATGGAAGAATACATATTGCATTGACCCCAAGTAATTGGGATAACTGTCCGTGTGGTGACGGAGTAATAATACAATTCACCACCCCTATCTCACCCGTGGGTGATCGTACAAGACGACTAAAGGATATAAAACGCATATAACATCTATGCGAGGCAAGGAAAACTCGAAACAAAACCCTATACTAAGATGTCTGACCAGCGTGGTATAGTAGGTCAATTGCCCTCCCATTATGGAGGAGGCTCGAGCCCAACAGTGGGACGTGTATGAGCTGATATGATGATGATGATGAATTGGGATAAGAGCAGGATGATGATGACGAGTGAAAATGTTCATTAAGTGATAAAATTTGTCATCTCATGTGTGATCTAGTTAATAACAAAGATGATATCTTTACAATATTTGCCACTACCATCACTTATTTTAAAATCAAAGCATAATTGATTAGTAATTTTATGTCATTTTATTGTTCCTATAATTTACTGTTACGTTCTTATTCAATTACATGTTATCATCATCTCAGTAAATATATGTCCCACTGTTGAGCTCAAGCCTCCTCCATAACGTGAGGGAAATTGACCTACTATACCACGCTGGTCAAACCTGTGGTAATACGTTTGTCCATCGTGGTATAGATCATATATGTCTCAATGTTGAGCTCCTGCTCCGTAATGGCAAATTGACCTACGTGCGCATCTGACACATCTGACGAGCGTGGTAGACCACGCTCGTCAGATGGGTGATATAGGGTTTCGTTTCGAGTTTTCGTTCTCTAGCATAAATGTTATATGCGTTTTATATTAAAGTTATGTAGCTCTTGAGCGAGTGATATAAAAGAGCTATGTAACTCACATAGACACAATCTATCACTCGCTCACTTGAGCGCCGAACGGCCGAATATATCAGTTGCTCACTAGCTCATCGCTCACTTCGCATCGCAGAATGTTTCACTCTCACAAGGTAACGAAAAATGAGCGAGATAGGTGCGTTGCGAAAATAATATTTCACACTGTTTTCGTATCGATGTAATTAAGTTGTCAAAAGAGAATACACGCTATTTATTTAAAAATAAAGTTAATAATTAATATTTATTATTAGAAAATAGATTTGTATTTGTTTTATTATAACCAACTATAGTAATGCTTTTTTGATATTATGAGACTAGAGCGATAAAGTGTTATGAAATTCTTTTTTATGGGTAGGTAATTAGTTGTTCCTGGGGTATCTCGTAAATACCGTAATAATATCGTGACCGAGTGCTGAATAAAACTTAGTTTTATAGACGTTTTTAGTAATAAAACTGTATATTTATTTACGCAAGTGTTTATATCATCATCATCATCATCTCAGCTCAATTTGAGTCCCACTGTTGGGCTCGAGCCTCTTACATAATAGAAGGGAAATTGACCTACCATCCACGCTGGTCAGACGTGTTGGTACAGGGTTTTGTTTCGAGTTTTCCTTCTCTTGCATAGATATAACATGCATTTTTTATCCCTTAGTCGTCTCTTACGATCACCCACGAGTAAGATGGGGGGGTGGTGAAATGTATTCTTACTCCGTCACCACACAGATAAGTGTTTATATAGATTTTAATAATTATTAGCTTTTAGTTATTATTATTGGAATTGTAAATACACTAAATTGTTCGCCCTAGAACCTTTTTTTCTCTAATAATAGAAATCTAAATAGAATTCTCTGTATGCTTAAATGTTTTTGTAGAACGTTATTAAACATTAAAAATTAAGTTTTATTATCGACAATGAGTAATTTCAATAAAAAGCGAAGCCCATCATGGAAAAAATGAGTGATAGATTCGTTTGAGCGATAGATTTAAAGTGAGCGATCTTTGAAAGTGAGCTAGAGGGGTGATTTAATAATGTGGTTGACTACTGAGCTAAGTGAGCCAAATGAGTGATATGTATCTTTACAGTGAAAAGATATGTATCACTCTTTTCAGCGCAGTGATACATATTGCGCATGACTATTTCATATCCCTTAGTCGTCTTTTACGATCACCCACGATTAAGATAGGAGGTGGTGAATTGTATTCTTACTCCGTCACCACACGAAAAATTACACAATTAAATGTATGTATAATTAATTCATCATTATCCTGCTCTTATCCCAATTACTTGGGTGCGTCGCAATATGTCCTTTTCTGCCACACAATCCTATCAAATATCATCTCTGCGTTGATTCCCTTTCTTGTACATTTATTTATATATACACAATACAGTTTGTATATAGTTTGTTATCTTGGCCTAGTCTTAGAAAAAAACTTCTCATTCATTGAACATATTAAAACTGTGGGTGAAAAGGCAAAACGAAACTTTTATGCTCTTACTAGAATTTCAACGTCTACCTGGGGCATCTGTTTTAATACACTTAAAATCATATATACAGCCACATATCTGGGGTGTATATGTTACGGTGCCCCAGCCTGGGCTGACAGAACTACGATAGGCGCGGCACGGCGTAAATTACTCCAAAGTCCACGATTAGCATTAATATTCCTATGTAAAGCATATAGAACAGTTAGTACCGAAGCCTTACCAGTACTTGCAGGTGTACTTCCGGTCGACTTAGAGATACAAAGGCGCGCGTCATTGTATTATTCCACCAGGGAAAATATGAACACCAATTTTCTTTTACCGCGCGATCGTATTAAAATTACTAGACTTTTTGCGCCGCAATGCGTTGTGTACGAGGAGCTCCTGACCGAATGGCAGGAAAGGTGGAACTCATCAACGAAGGGCCGTCATCTATATCTATTCTTTCCATCTATTCGAGAGCGTTTAGAGAAGGTTTGGCTAGAAATTGACCACTATGTAGCACAATTCCTCACAGGCCATGGTAATTTTAAAAGTAAATTATTCTTTTTTAAACTAGTAGATTCACCATTTTGTCGATGTTCCACACCAAATTGCACTTTTAAACAAACAGCCCATCACATCCTCTGGGAGTGCAGTCTCTGGCAAAACGAGCGCGATCTTATGTTAGACAGTCTGCAAGTCGTGTCGGGGGTTATATATTATACGGACCTTGTAGCAACTCGAGAAAATTTCCGTGCGTTCAGGCGCTTCTGCCATACCTACTATTGTAATCAAATTTAAGGCTCACATATAGGCCCCTTAAGCTCTGTCATATCCGTGGTGCTGTACTGCTACGCTTCACGTGTCAGTACATCCTTCTATCTATTGGCCTATTAGCCAATTTTGCTTCATGTCTCCCGCTTTGCATAGGAGGGAAGTGGAAATTCTTCAACTCCTCCTGTTTTTCTTTTCTAATTAAATTTGTTGCGGGTCCCAAGACAATTAAAAGCGTTTCCCGGGACTTCCTGAGGGTCAAACCTCAGTGTCTTTTATGGAGACCATTGTGGATCCTGGCTTACAGGAGTTACAGTGGTGGGAATGTGTGGTGGGATTAGTCCCAATAAAAAAAAATAAAAAAAATATACACAATACGACTGTTTGTATCAAAATACTAATTGCTTAAACAGGGTACATCACAGATGATAAGTATTTACCACAGAAATATTAAGATCTTAATATTTCTGTGATATTTACCTACTCAATCATTAGACTCAAGGATAAATGTATATTTACAGTACAATAATAAACAATATAATGATATTTCAGTATATTTAATTATGAAATCCAGTTTCGCTATAGGAGTTACTTCATTCACTCAACAGCATTAGAGGCGACTCTGAAACAATAAATGTTATTAATTTTAATATGTAGGTGTATATTATGTAGTTGTCGTAGTGTTCGTCGCCCCAACCAGGTGGACCGACGACCTGGTGAAGGTTGCTGGGAGTCGTTGGATGCGGGTGGCACAAGACCACACTTTGTAGCGAAATATGAGAAAGGCCTACGTCCAGCAGAGGATGACAAAAGGCTGAATGATGATGATGATGATGATGGTATGGCTTTTGCGTGGTAGCGATAATAATCGCTACCAGGAAAACTCTTAAATTCTGCGAGGAAGACCAATGATAAAGCTAAAAGGTAGTCCACTAATGTCTGCTGTTAGGATCCAGAGCTTGCTTTCAAATATCTGAACACCTCAGCTCACTTACGTACTGCTTGCACATAACTGAAGGTGTTGGTATTTAACTTATCTTGTATGGATGTTTTATTCATATTATATCTCTTAGGCATCTTTTAAAACCATCACGGTCAAGATAGGACGTGAAAAATTGATTTCAAGCCTTATTTGAAATAGTAAAGGTATGATTCTTACCTCAGGTCCCACATGTATGGCCAACATCAGATCGAATTCATTCGCGCCAACATAAATACTTGCTTGACCATTACTGCCAACTGTGACCGTCTTGCCTTGGCACGAACCATTGGATTTTTCACCGGATATTACGTCGCAGTATGTACCGGCTGGGAGGCACGTCTAATGGACATAGAAATAATAAGATATTATATGATGTTTACGCATATTACACATTTTAAATAAAATTATTTTACGGATACGCTATAGAATATAGCATTTGTATTTTATTTTTAATTGCTCGACGCGACGTTTCGAACACTTTACCGAGTCCTCCTGTGGTGAACTCTGTAAAATTTCGAAACGTCAGGAAAATAAAATAAATACTAACGCGATAGAATCCGTAAAAAACACTTTTCTTTTTAACTGTTTTTGTAAAGGCTTTTTTTTATGGTTATAAAATTCTGACGCACAATATTTTTATACTTATAATGAAAAGTTGGTGAGAAAAATAGCTAAAGCGCCTCCCATATCGCATATTTATGTGTATTTGTCACACATTTAAAGTCATAGAGTTTAAAATTATAGGTCAGTATTACTTTTTTTATTTACTCAATCACACATTGACCCTATAAATTATTATTATTTAACAGTGACTATATATGTAATGGAAAAATTTTACTTCTATCGTGTACATGACAGACTTTGTCTAGTTTTTAAACTAGCCAGTTAACCCACGGACATTAAAGGTTTTCAATAAACGATGCTCTAATAGTTATGGTACATTTCAAGCTATTGTGTGCAAAGACTATTAATTTTTATATAATCATATTTTTCGCATCTATATCTTCATTTAAAATAGAAAACACTCTTGTGGTTATATATAGTAATAAGAGAAACAAATAAGTTTTGCTGATGTTTTACACTGCCAAAAAAGTTTTATGGTAGTTCTAAAGCAAAAAAATTTAAGAACAATGAAACTCGACTAAATATTTAAAAATGGAACTCGTTTTTAAGCAAATTGAAATGAGAAAAAGGGCATAATACTACAGGTTAGTATGGCCATAAATAAATAAACGTTTGAAATCCTTTCCTATAGCTTGTAGCCAAAAGTAACCCTCTTACAATAGTATGAGGGTTACCCCAAAAATTAACCCTCCAAAGTAAGAGGGTTACTTCGCAATCAATACTTTAATCCACACAGCGTCTACAGTATTTCTTACATGTAAAATTGGCATTTAAATCAGTTTTTATTCTTATCTAATTCAGGGACAAATTGTAAAAACAATTACCACAAAATATCATTAGATAAAATGGAATCGAAATTGATCACTCTACTACCTAACGGTAGTAATCAGTTTCTGAGAGAAAGCACTAACGTACAAAGAAACGTACAAAGAAAGAGTACACCTTAAAACTATTTTCTTGTTAGTAGTTATGGAAAATATCTCACTTTCGTCCCTGGAATGGATATCAAATGCATATCGTCATTGTCGTACAACAGTGGCGGATCTTTCATATTTAACCTTCAGTATTCTATGACTGTGAAGATATAGGCATAACAATTATATCTGCCACACTCTGTGTCTGCGTCTTAGCTAGAGTAACCAGTTGCTACTGATTACTCTAGTTGGACACCGGTCTGGCATCTATACATATTATAATGAACAAATTAGCCTTATAATAAATAGGTAAGTAAAGATTTTATACCCGAGTGGTGATGGGATAAAAAAACATTCGTCACCATCCCTTGCAGCAGCTATCTCTTGGGAGACGTATATATCTAACTATTACTACGATCAGGGCCGGCTTTACCTATAGTGCAAAGGATGCGGTGCACCCGGGCGCCGGCTGTTAGGGGGCCCCCGAGAGCCACTCGGAAAACATAGAGCCTACACTGTAACGCTCCGCATGGAGCGGGCACACCGTACGCAGCAATTGCCTAACCTTTTATAAACGTAGTGGATGCGTTATTTGACAGGTTTGGGTAGGTTGCTTTGTCGCCATGCTCACTGTAACTTCATAATCCGATCGCGTTTAGCTGGTTTCCTGTTAAAACAATGAGACTAAGCATGCGACAACGTATTCTAGCGAGGTTCGGAGTTTAGTCGGACGTGTTATAACTATCAATCTACTCCATTTTATTCACGTATTTTGATACAAGAGGGCGCCATGTTATTGATTGCACCCGGGCGCTACATGTGCTAGAGCCGCCCTTGACTACGATCAACCCGCCTACCAAGCATGGTGATTACGGCATTATCTCTTCAAATGAATAAGTGACCGCGCATTGTGGCGTTCTATGGAGGAGGACTCTAATATGGTAGGTATACTAACTATATTAATGATATATGACTGTAACGTACCTGTAAAGTCTGATTAAGGTCCCAATAGTCATTGTTGAATGCGATAAAAGCGTTATTTCCTCGGCAGAAAGCAATTTGGTTGCTGCCGTTGTCCCACCAATTAGTGACAGGAGTGTTACCAGCAACGTTTCTAAATGCAACCATTGCGTAAATCTGTCTCCAGCGATGCTGACATACCCAACCATTGCCGCAAGTGTTGTCCTAGAATTATAATACAATAAAATAATAACGAATAAAATGATCTGTCCAAACTTATTTTACCGTAATTTACTTGCACCTTATACTAACTTTTAGCTGTTGATTTTATACATATCTATACCTAATATACATCCTCAACGCTCATTATAACAAGAAAGTCACTAATGAACCAATTCTATTACAATATGCAATTATTTTTTTAAATGTTTTCATTAAAGACTTTATCTATATACTCGATATTAAAAAAATAGTAGGTAGTATAATGTAGTTTTGTATATTTCTTAAATAATTGAGAAAAGTCAGCATTAAGCTGTTTTGGGGGACGTCCATTAATGACGTCCAAAACAACGCGACAGACGCACATATACGCAAAATATGTTCAACAAAATATGTACAGATATTTAGAAGTTCATATACACTAATAGGTATTACATATACCAAAAAATAAATATTACAAAATAAATGAAGCATAAAATGATTAAATTTAAAGTACTCACAGAATTAATAGACGGTGATATAATATTGCCATCACGGTCCATAGGAGGTCCGACCTCCGAATCCCAAAACTCAAAGCTGCTCATGATTTGAGGTTCACCATAAGGATGTGCCAATAAGAATGCAATCGCACCTTTATAAGGTCGTGGCTCCTTATAAGTTAGAATACCTCCACCGCCTCCGTGACCTCTTTCATTATCATGGTTATCGATAAACGTTAAAGCATCTTCATGCGCCAACAAAGCCCACTGTGGACCCCATGACGACAACCACCTCAGTTGATTATTTCCTCTGAAAGCATTGCTTAATTCCAAGCCAGCTTTGAACTCAGTGACTGCACCAATAGGCGTGTACTCATCTCTACTGATAGCTTCACCACCATAATCAATAACTTCCTGATAGATATAAGGACGGGCGTTGGAAGGGAATCCATGGTCTGTGTTTAGATTGTGAAGACGATCGTATATGATACGAAGATCTTCCGGCCACATGTGTTTGGCTGCATCGATTCTGAAAGTGTTAATGTTATTATTTAATATATGGATACACTCATCATTCATCATTATTCTCCTACTCTTATCCCAATTATTTAGGGTCGATACAATATGTACCCTTCTTTCATAGTACATATTGTTAAAGTTACTGGCAATAGTTTTATGACCGACAGCTTGCCAGACATCAACCCTCCTTGGCAATGTAATTGTTGACCAAACGGCATCAGATGGAGTTGGCCCAGGTCGTTATAAGGCTTTTTCTTAGTCTTCTTTTACGATATCCACGAGCAAAGTAAGAGTTGGTAGTATTCGTAGCCGCTACCACACAGCAATATATGAATACACTATGGATCATTTTCCATAAATCTGATAGGATAAGATATTAAGAAATAATCGAATCCCTCTTCAATGACGAGGACTTAATTCGATCAGATAATTACAATCCATTGCACTTTCGACTTACTATTGGAAGTAGGCCTCCCCAAAGAGTGGATAATGCCAGAATCACCATGATTGGTAGGCGGGTTGACTAGGACAGGGGCAAGATTACCAGGTGTTTGTTATGTTAATGATCCTTCAATTGATTTTACAACTTCAAGAAATCTGCTATAAACTGTAAATATGGCCACTATATCACTATAATGAGATATTTGGGTATAGCGCTTCGTATCCAAAACAAAATTTTATATATTTATGGTAGGACCAACAACGTGTTGATAGTATCTGTCTGCAGCCGCGGGCCGGTCCGTCTAGGGTAGTACCACACTCTCGCAGAAGATCGACGTCTGAGTAATGGCAATGTGCAGCAGCCTATACCCTTGGTATTCCATAGGTCCATGGGCGGCAGTGACACTTACCATCAGGTGTGCTGCTTGCTCGTTTGCCATCATTAGCAATAAATAACACCGGTATTCTTACCCAACCACCACACGGATATATATGAAGATAAATACCTGTAACCTGCTACTCCCAAATCAATTAGTTTGTTCATGAAGTTAACGATTTTTTCACGCACATGCTCGAGTGATTGATCCAAGTCTTTTAGTCCTACTAGCTCGCAGTTACGGACCTGTATAGAAAAAACATAAATATATAGTTAAAGAAGAACAGAACTTATTCTTCCACTTGTGTTTAAAAATGGAGATATGCTGCCCCGATCTTATATTGCTGTTAGAATGATGCGATCTCTACGGGAAATCTGTGGAGTTAGGCTGACCGACCGCATTCGCAACGACGACGTAAAAGAGCGAGTAGGTATGAAAGAGAGTATTGGTGTAAAGATGCGAAAGGGAATGCTCCGATGGTTCGGACCTGTGGAAAGAATGCCGAACGAACGTCTGGTTAAGAAGATATACAATGCGAAAGTGGAAGGATGTATAGAGATAGTAGATAGAGATAGTATGATGGTACCAGGGGAGACCGAGACTCATCTACTTAGACCAGATTGATCACGTACTGAAGGAAGGTGGAGTCAAGCGTCTCCGAAACCGGCGAGCGTGTACGAAGAGAATTATGAATGTTGAGGTATCGAATGAAGTATGCAAGGATAGAGTTCTCTGGCACTCTGTTCTCTCTGCCTACCCTGCAAGGGGTATGGCGTGATGATATGTATGTATGTAGAACAGAAGAGTTCATGAAACTTACCCTCCAGGCATTATTGACATAATCCATGCCATCGATGCCACAAGGGGGCCAGTTAAAATGTTCCCTGGTATACGGGACTCCAGGATAGTCCCATTCCGAGAACACGGCGGTGTTACCAGCTGTTCCCACGTTCTCTGGCGGTTCCCCGGTCATGTGATTTATTACTGCATCCACATAAATCCTGAATCAGAATAAATACCTAAAGTTTACGCACGTGTCACAGGCAAATATATGCTATTTTAAATATAATTAGTTTGACATTGTTAATGTCACAGGGAGCTGTTAGACTGTAGATGATATGGGACTGTTCTACACTCAAAGGCCACAAGAATGTGAAAGCCTATACAAACAACTCTTCACGAGAATGCAATATTCTTGTGAAGGATTGTCTGTCTAGGCTTTTACCCAACAGAGATACGAATATAGACCGAGAATTAGAAGATATCATCATTCTCCTACTCTTATCCCAATTACTTGAGGTCGACACAATACGTTCTCCTCTTCCTATATTGCAAAAGTTATCGGCAATGCACGGCACGACCGGCCGCCTGCCTGACGTCAGCCCTCCTTGGGAATGTAATTGTTGATTAAACGGCACCAGGTGGTGTTGGTTCAGGGCGATTAAGATAGCCAGTACTTAATATGTACCTAACTCCAGCGTTATTGCAGCGGCGCAACATGTTAGCGAACTGTTCCTCGTTGCCAGAGCGCGTCGTCAACTCGTACGACATCGGTTGATAGCGCTCCCACCAAGGACGGTTGTATGTCCACAATATTATATTTTCATTCGGTGGCGATATCTATAATGATAAAAAAATTAAGAGTTGCGACGCTACTACAAATACATTCTAATAGGCCTTTTCTTTTATTTAATAGCTCCTCCCTCCTAGCTCCAAAACATTAAACATTTCGCTTTTGAATAAATAAATTCTTTTTAATTTTTTTTATACCGCTGTCAACCTTATAAAAATAAAACTTATAGTTTCTTTTTCAATGTCTATTTTCAAATATTTTATATGATTTTTATTTCATGATCTCAACTCATATATGACTCACTGTTGGACTCGAGCCTCCTCAATAATGAAAGGGCAATTGACCTACTAAGTATACCACACTAGTCAGGCGTGTTGGTATAGGATTTTGTTTCGAGTTTTCTTTTCTTGTATAGATTTACCTTAGACTTTAGTCGTCTCTTACGATCATCCACGGGTAAGATAGGGGGTGGTGAATTGTATTCTTATACCTACACGGAAAGATTGTTATTTATTGTAAATTAATTTAATGTTGTGTGTTTGTATAGTGATACATTCTATAATTTTATAATTATAATTGTATTATATTTAGCGTGTAATAGAGACATTTCGGTATAAATTTTGTACACTTTCATATGCAACTGAACATGTAATGTTATATTGGTTAAATTGCATAAAGATATCATACCCTGATCAAACAAACAGGTTCCTATGTAATGTATCTATTAGATATACCAACCTGGATTCCTCCAAAGCCTCTCGGACCGAGGAACCTCTCACATTCATCGGCAATATCATCCCACTTCCATTCGAAAAGGTGAACATTTACGGATCGTCCAGAAGCGTAGTAAGGGTTTTTATAAGCACTCACTGCAGTGACTATTACTGCTAATCCGATCAGCAACATCGTTAGCTGACCCTAAAAACGACATATTTAAAGTAAATTATTCTTAGCTATTTAATCAGTTGATTTATTCTTGTTGGTTCAAATTTTTAAACATATGAACGTGGGTGAAAATACTAGATCGGACAAAAGGTCTATTTGATATTATTAAATTAGCAGGCCAGCTAGAATACAATTGACCCGCTGCTCATCGTAGAGATCCATCATACGACCGTGGACTATAATACTAGATGGGTAAATTGTGGGATTTGGATCATAATCAATAACTCAACGTGCTGCGGTCTATCTATAGTGCATTAGTCCTCAGGTTTTCCATCAGGAGAATCTAACTAATCTATAAATATGATGTCGATAGTAAATTAGAAATCGGTTATTACAGTCAAAACGTCTTACTGGTTTAGCAGACTATAGTCTACCCGTGGGACTTCCGTCATATATAAAATCTAGTACAAACTACATAAATTGAATTTTTCTATTACAGAAATTATTAATCAATTTATATACTCCAACATTATACACTCATTAGATTATATAACACTAGGTGCCCCCCGCCCGCTTCTCTCCTTTTCGGATAAGTAATCACCAACATATCATATACTAAAACGTTCTCCGAAACACGCTGCATCTTACGGTATAAGTATTATTCCGATCGGTTCAGTAGTTTTTGCTGTATAATCAAACATTCCGGGAGCATTTCCATCGACTTGCTCCGCAGCTTGTCGGGGTGGTCCATCCTATCCTGGCTTATGCCGAATGTGGGCGGACCCTTTATTTTTTTTTGTTGTCACTGTGGAAACGCATTTACACGCTATCCCCGTCGGTGATAGACAGGGGGGAGTGTGGGACTCACCGGCTAGCTGAAATCCGACCGGAATACCCACTAAAACCACAGCGGCCCCTGCCGCGCTTTTACGGGGCGCCGGAGAGATCGTCTACTGACATTTGATCCCCGGTACCCCAACGCCTTCTGTGCACGTCCTACGATGGTATGCCTCAAGGCGGTGGGAGGAGGTGCGCATAGCGGCGCTTCCTCCCCGGTCGCCGACGGCAGAGTGAGTCAGCGGATGCAAGCGCCTCGCGTTCCCGCTCCGCGGCCTCCTTTCATTTCATGATGTCCTCACAAAAGGAGGCCATCGATATCCAGCACATGTCGCTGTCAAGCATCTTCGAAATGATGGTCGACAACGACAGGTCCATTCCTACGACCGCTGACAGAACGTGGCGCTGGGGCCCCCAGGCGGGGCATACCTTAAAAGTGTGGCGTGCATCGTTTACTGGTGCGCCACACTCGTGACATCCTGGGGTCCCTTCTCTCCCAATTCTGTGCAGGTACTTACCGAAGACCCCGTGTCCGGTAAGCACCTGCGCTATCCTAAAACTTAGGCTGCCGTGCCTTCTATTAATCCAGCGGTGGAGAAGCGGCGCAATTGTCTCCACAGTCCCACGCCCTGCCACGGGGGACTCCTGTTCTTCTGTCCACCGCCAGATGACATCCCTTCGAGCCACTTCCAGGGCTCTGCCCAGTCCCCTTACGGAGACTTGCTCGTCGTCGGCCCGACCCGCAACACGCAACTGGTAGACCTCCGCCAGGGCCTTAGCCAGAAATGGCTAAGGTGGGTCACCCGCCAGCAATGTTGCCGCGGTTCACGAAACCGTACGGTAGCCCCTGATAGCCCTCACTGCCATGGCCCTCTGCGGACGTCGCAGAAGGGCCCTGTTGCGGGCGGTGAGGGAGTCCGAATGTGGGCGGACCCACCGCTACGTTTCGACGGCTGTATACGGTGGTGATGACCCTGTACGGGTGTGGGTGGGGACCCTGACCTAACCTAAGTCGGACACTTAGGGCTCTCCTGTGTCACAGAGGGCCATAGCACTCAGGGCCACACGTGGATACCGCACGGTGGTGACGTAGGCAGCGTGACTATTGGCCGGAACTTCCCCGTGCGACTTGAAGGCGGAGATGCCGTACTGTACCAGTGGGTGTCGGCGACGCGGCCAGGGATGGCACTGTCTCGCCTAGTGAGATGGCCGCCTGGTGTGCGACGCTCGCCGTGATGTCATTGCCCGTTAAGCAACTCGGCTGGAGAGGCCTCAGTTTGGTGTTCGGACCGTCGAGGCCTTCTGATGCTAATGGAGTGGTTGGGTCGGCAGCGTGGAGTCCTTTCCGTCTCACTGGTGCAATTCTTGACGGGGTATGGTTGCTTAGGCCAGTACCTGCACACGGTCATGAGAAGGGAGAGGACACCGTTCTGCCACCATTGCCATTGCGACGAGCACATGGCTCAATTAACGCTCGAGGTCTGTGGAGCGTGGGCAGAGCAGCGCCATGAACTCATGGTGTCGACCTGACACTACCGACCATCACTGAGGCGATGCTTGATAACGTCAAGAACTGGGACGCGGTCGCCGCCCTCTCCGAGTTAGCTGTCTCGCGACGGAGCGGGTCCAAGAGGAAATCCTCTTCAGGGACACGCTCCGCCGCCGGCGCATGCAGATGAGCATGCATCCGGATGCAGCCGAGGCCGCGAGTGACTGGACTGGTGAATAGTCCGTCACCCATAAAGAGGCTGACCGCGTGAGGGAGACGGTAGATAGTACCCAAAAAGATAACCCGCTGGGCTGGCCACTTATGGCATGGAAGCGGTACTAGTGGTCAGCCCAACGGCGATGGGGAGGGAATACGGTGGGTTACGGTGCCACGTGCCGTGTGGCCAAACCATAGCCACCAAAAAAAAAGTTTAACTAAACAAGAAAACCGCCTCTCCATTTATTAGTATATAAGATATTTAAATAGTGTAAGCTATAGTATCTAAGTTTATATAAAATAAATATATTCTGTATATAAAAATAATTTACGATTAAAAGTTATTATAATTTTAATTTCTGGGCAGTTGATTGTATAGAATTATAGATACACTCACCATGGTCCTTGAGTGATTTAAAAATAAGCCACATGTATTTTAATTATATCAGTAAAAGTGTTATCACATAATACATCTATCATACTTTAATTAATAGACTATCATAATAAGCTGATAATTAGTTTATTTTTTTCATTTATGTGTATCAACTTATCATATAAATCCGGCCCCATCGTAAGTATGTAGAAAAACAGTTTATAGATATGCAAATATTGTTTTGAACCGTTATATTTTAATAGTAGTCTATAAAAACAATATATAATCCTTCATTTGTGATCCGTATTATATATAGCATAATTATTTAGCAGAACCAGAGTAATGTGAAGATTACCAAGAGTTCTCGAATTTGAATCCAAGGTTACACTTATAACTTCTACAAGTTATCTATGAATGACTAAATCATGGTTTTAACCGTGCGAGGGGATATATTTACGTATAAGAGGGAATTTAAATCTTCCTTATGTTAGAGTTCCAACTTCCATCCCAGGTAACTTATAGTTATTTCCTTTAGAAAATGCTGATATCAAATACCTTAATAATATTTTATTTAAAAATCTACTTATGCCAAACCCTTACAGGTTAGCCATTAAGCAGATGTTTTTACCTGTTTCGTAAGAAACTAATTATATTGGTAATTTTGGTAAATTAGTGATACCGCGTATACCCTCATGTTTTAAAAAGAATTTACTAGGTAAATACAAATCCCATGCAACTAGTGTAAAAATAATAATTAATGTTTAGCTATAATTTTATTATCATTTACGTAATTGCAAGTTAAGCATGTTTAAGCAATACAATTATTAAGATAAGTTTATCGCCATCTATCGGCGTATAGCGAAATTATCATAGATTTTAGTGCATAGATTAAATCTAAAGATGGATTAACACCTCGATATAAACCTTTGAGACTTTTAGGGGTGCAGAAGACCCTCTTTAGAGGACTAGTAAAAGAAAACATTCTAGAAGTGGATATTGGGCAAAATAAGATTGACAAAATGTGTACCCGATTATTTTCTTATTTTTGCGAACTGCCATTGTAATAGCAATTCGTAACTTTGCTCGTTGGATGTTCGACCATGTGCTTCGACTTAGTATCAGTAGGTATTCTGCATCACAATGGATCGTAATTCGTAATACATAGTATCAACCCTATTGATTCGATGCGATTTTTAGATTCGATCCAGTATCAAGTATTTTAGAAATAAAACATGACTTTTACAGCATAAACGTTTATTTTAGTGGAAAAGAGAGGACGTTTTTTACAGTGACCAATCTTTGCATGGTAGAGTACGTAAAAATAATTTTGATAGCTGCTCTAGATCTAAGCAATTGCCGCTATATTTAAAGTATGGTTAAAGAAAAGACTCTGAAGGCACATACACACCACTGATAAATAACACAGAACAAATTACAAGGTGTTCTTCAAAGGACTTTTTTCGCTGACCAATTCGTAATTGGTTCAGATTTTCTGTGCGGTATTCATGTTATACTAGGGCCGCACCAGCGTGTATCGTCCCGAAGTAATATGTGGCGAAGCTTCGTACGTTTTGTACACTAGAAAGTTATCACGATAAAACTGTGATCACATTAGCGACTTCGATACTTTACACGAAGTATCGTGCAATAATTAAAGATGGTCGAAATCATTTTCATGCGTTTAACTATGGATGACGAATTGCTTTACTATTACAGGTATATTATGCTAATAATTACATAATGACTTTTTGGATCCCTTCATGAGTTCCGCTTCATAATGGTGTAAAAATTCTAACACCATTTCGTCACTCCAGTCCATATTTATTGATTAACTGGAGATCCTCGAACGCGTCTAAAAACGCTAGTCTGACCACAGAGCGCGATATATTAGCGCTCTAAAACCCTTTGCCTTATTGCCACCCAAGCGATAACGCACACGAATCCCGAATGTTCGCGACGAAAGCCAATAATGACCGGTCGCATCTGCGTATATCGTCTCATTGGACGAAGCTTCGTGGCGATACACGCAGGTGCGGCCCTAGCATAAGGAATCAATATTGTTTAATGTACAATTGGTTAAATGTTGCATATCTTTTTCAGAAATTAATAAAATTGATCCGATTTTAGATCCCTTTTTCATTGCACATTTATGTATGTAATAGTTATGTATGTAACGGATCGAAAAACAATGTATCGGTACAAAAATCGGGTGTATTTCTTTGTATCGATCCACACAAATATCGGATCGATTGATGGAATATTAACAATATTCCATCGACAATTAGTCATGTTAATTGTTCATTTATTCTTAATTAAACTGTAGTTCTAATTCTGATAAAATCAAATGCAAATTATTCAAATACTACATTAAAAATGTAAAATTAAATTGTATATTTCTTTAGTTTAAATTAAGTTAAGCAATAATTAAGTTTATTGATAAGAATGAAAATTGCTCTGTTAGCTTCTGCAATAATTTTTCAAATACACTTTTTGTTATAATGTTTACATCAGCACTTACGTCGACCAATATATCTATCTATGCCACTTGTGATAACGATTGTAATTTGTTTGTACATGCACAAGTGGAATGGGAAAACCCACGGTCGTGACCATAAGCTACGTTCCACTAAGCACCCACAGACTATGTAAGCACTCGCAAGTAGTGTTGCATATCGATAGTCTACTATCGATAGACAATCAATTGTCTATCGATAGTTTACGTATAAGCAATAGTATCAATAGTATATCGATTGTATTGTAATACGTCAATACTATCGATAGTATCGATAGCTCTCTTCGAGCAATACTATCAATAACAACGATACTATCGATACTATCGATAGTGATTCATTCGATAGTATCAATACTATCGATAGTATCGCTAATACCATTAGTTTTAACTCAAAACTATCGATACTATCGATAGTATCGACTATTTTGGACTATCGATAGCAAGCAACTATTCGATAGTATTGTTGTCTAAAGTTATGTTATGTGGTAAGCCAAGTACTGACATTATTATTAAAGAAATTTATTTAAATTTGCGTCATCATAGAGTAGAACAAGACGACTTTTGACGGGAATTTGAAAACGTCATGTGGTGCTCTTGTATTATATTCGATATCGTAGTGTTTTAACGTGTTATATTAGATAATTTTGATGGCATTTTATGTAATGTGATGTGCGGCGATACTAGGATGTAGTGAATATCATATAAAAGTGCTTTACAACGTTTTCATTTTCCATCAAAATTCCCACAAGATACCATTAACAGTGTGGCCATTGCACTGTTAATGGTACAGTTTGACTTAGACAACGACTGACTTGAAAGACTAAAAACGTGAAAATATTTATAACTTGACACTGGCACCAATAGCTCGTATATGTAGCTGATTGCCAATACATAAGAAGAAGAAGAAGAGTAGAACAAATTTTAGTCAGGTGAATAACATTAAATTTGTGATACTAACAAAGTGAAACAATTATAATAGCAATACTTGCTGCTGTCAATATTTCTTGAGTTTCGGTGGGAATGTGGAAGTATTATGTCATATTCTTGGATTATTTCATTTATTTATTTCCTTTTTGAAGTAAAACTTCTTTAGGCGCGACTAGAGAGTAACACAGATTTTTTTAAATAGGATCATAATTTATTACTAGATGGCGCTGTAACAAAGTTAATGGATTCTAAGAGGATATGTATTAGAGTCTAAATCGCGCTATAGTAATTTTTGCAAATTTTAACTATATATATTAAAATTTATAATGAACTACCTTATCGGGTTGAGAGCCTTCGGGCTCGCCCGCAGTCCGGTTAAGCTGTAAAAGCCCCTTCGGCTAACAGCTCGCAGTTGGTATGTTTTAATGGGTATTCAGTGTCCCCTTCAGGGCCTGTGACTCCCACATACCCCGCCCGGGGCGGGTATGCGACAAATGCATTTTTAACCACTGCGTTACCAAAAAAAAAAAAAAAAAAAAAAAAAAAAAAAAAAAAAAAAAAAAATGAACTACCGTACTTGCTTCAATTACCTGTTTCGAATGAACAATATTAATACAACATTTGTAATAATCATTGTAAAGCACATGAATAATATATATATAATTATAATATAATATTTATTTATTTAAGTTAATATTTAATCATTTCAGTGATATATGTCGTCAACGCCAAAGAAGTTTTACTTCAATCGCGCGTAAAGGTTTACACCTGGGGGGGCACACTTAAAACATTACTTATTTTTACTGACCGTCGCGCCGCCTACAGATTGGTTGTACAAACTTAAGTGCTGCCATTTTGTCCTGCCTGTCAAACGTTTGACAACTGAGAATTGTTATTTTTTGTTCCTAGCGTAGGTACTTATTGTCATCGATCTATTTTCGGTTATTGATATTTTTCTGAAAATTATCTCAAGTTTCAATGTTAGGCTGATATTATTATTGTTTAATTATCAGCTGATATGTTTTTTTTTATATTTCAGGGTAGCTTTCATAGTATAAGAAAATTCTATGTAATTACACATACACATGTAGATATGTATATATATTACTTCAACTTTAGTTCACCGCCTAAGCTCTGGGTGGCAGCACTTTCCATACATGCATATTTTATCATCGAGTTGCCACTCTTTTTCAATTTAATAACTTTACTCTTTGGTTTACACGCACACATTTTTTTTTCTTTTTGTTAGAATGGGTCAATCCTATGAAGAAATTCGACATATTTTAAAACTTTATTACAAAAAAGATACATGCAACGCAAGCTGTGAACAAATTGTGACGTTTATGGACCTAATGTGGTGTCAGAGAGAGTAACACAATGGTTTAAATGTTTTCAATTCGGGAATTTTGATGTCAACGTTGCATCTCGCTCATTTCATTTTCAATTGTATATAATATACAATTAAAAAAATATTCTGGATTCAGTTAGATATATATTTCTATATCCCTATAATGTGAAGTTACATATATGTAAGCATATTTTTAATAGAGCCTTCTAGATGGATCACATTGCAATCGAGCATACAGAGAACTTATGTTTTTCGGACCCTGTTAAATTTACTTCACTAGATTAATATCGCTAAAAATACAACAAATCTAATGACTAATTACGGCCATAATTCTGTGTAGAATTGTAACTCAGAATTCTTAATTATGTTTTTCATAATTTTGTTTAACCGAAACTTTCAAAGCTAATAATTACACTAAAATTTTATAGTAATAGACATTCTGAGTTTCATTAGTATACTGGAACAAACCATTTTTTTTTCATTTTATTGCTTATGGTGGCGAACGAGCAAGCAGCACACCTGATGGTAAGTGTCACAGTCGCCCATGGAGCTTGGCAATACTAAGGTTATAGCTTAGGCCACTGCCTACTAATAAAAGCCCCAAACCCACCCAGTTGAACTGCCAGCTTTTTCGCTCACCGAACGAAGCGCAATAGCACATTGCCATTACTCAGACGCCGATCTTCTGCGAAAGTGTGGTACTACCCCGGAACCACCGGCCCGCGGCTGTAGACAGAAAACTGTCAACAGGGTGGTACAAGTACAAGGTACCACTTACATTCATTCACACATTCCGACCCAATTGTCCAGAAGTCTCGCAGCATTATAATTTTACTCAACTTTCAATGGCTATTGATCTTAACCATTATTAGCTAACTTGGGCTTCAAAGTAAGAACGCAAATGCACGTTACTGCTAGAAAAGTCACCACAAAATTCACTGAAAACAAGCAACAGGGACACAACTACGGTATTTATATTTTTAAGCAATACTATTGAAAATTTTCTGGCAATCGATAGCCCGAAATAGTCGATACTATCGATAGTATCGATAGTTTTACGCTAAAACTAATGGTATTAACGATACTATCGATAGTATTGATACTATCGAATGAATCACTATCGATAGTATCGATAGTATCGCCTTTATTAATAGTATTGCTCGTGGAGAGCTATCGATACTATCGATAGTCTCGATAGTATTGATATGTACGATACTATCGATAGCCCTATCGATAGTATGAATACTTTTTGAGGTTAACTATCGATAGTCAAACTATCGATTTTTATGCAACACTGCTCGCAAGAGTATTTAGTGGAACGCAGCCGCCAGCCAGTGTGATTTTTTTTTTTTTTTGAGTTTATGGCTTGGTTGCTTAGACCTTTAAGCCAAGTCTTCTTTTTAATCGGGCACTTCGTTTTATTTAACAGGTACTGTGCTGTATCTAAAGTTTGGCAAACGTGTTCTTAAAAAAGTTATATACAGGTTGAAAACACTCTTTGATTTTAAGAAGATCACACAAGCGGCGGGAGGAACTATTTAGTTGTAGATCACTAATTTGAGTTGCGAGAACTAAACGTTGCAATGAAAATGATGGGCACGCCAAGATCAAGTGTTCAGGATCACATACAGGATTCTCACAAAATTCGCACGTGCTGCTTGATTTTATATGTCATTGTAGGCGATGTAAATGAAAGGGTGTGGTGGTATGTCCAGATCTAAGATGACATATGGTTCAGCCAGTGTGATCTTGCCTTCAGTCCATAGATAATACAACGTAAATTAGATATTTCCATTTAGGGGTGTCCACTTTGAAAAAACATCGATGTTTTTTTACGATTCGATAAATCGAAACTGTACATCGATGTCTTTCGATGTATCGGATGAAAAAAAACATCGATGTTTTAAACATCGAGTACTTTTTCTAAAGTCATATCAAAAGTCTTACTTCTAAAAAAAAAAAAAAAGGTCTTTTTTGTGGCATTTATACCTATTCCAATCCCTTATAAAACTAACTTCTAAAAAAAAAGGTCCTTTTTGTAGCATTTATACCTATTCCACAGTCCCTTATCAAACAGATTTCTAAAAAAAAAAAAAAAGTTCTTTTTTGTGGCATTTACTGGTTATCATCGTTTCGATGTTTTATGAATAAACATCGATACATCTAGTATTTCGATAGCTCTTCAAAACATCGGATCGATTCGATGTATCGCATTGTAAACATCGATGTTTTCGATGCATCGATTTATATCGAATATCCCTATTTCCATTCTTTGAAATTCATTCCAAGCAAAGTTTTGGAAGTGATTGTACATGTTGTTAACAATAGTTTACTTATTATAATTTTATATTTTTATTATTATATTATTATCTATTCTTATAATTGAAATCGTGATATGTGAAAAACTTATTTCCATGGTCTCTTAAATTTTCTATAAATTTATACCGTATCTATTATTAATTTTCGATACGAGTGTGGTGTTTATTATTACAACGTTATTCCTGATACTGTGTTTATAGTTAAGATTTTTGCAATGGCTGGTAAATATTACTTTGTAATCGCACTGATGTGTATAGTGCCAATAGCGTACGCTTGTAATGAAGCAATTTGTGCCAGTGTCGTATCGAAGTGTATGCTAACTCAGTCATGTAAATGCGATTTGAAGGACTGCTCCTGTTGTAAAGATTGCTTCAACTGTCTCAGCTACTTGTACAGCGAATGTTGCAGTTGTGTTGGTGAGTGTAGTAAAAATAGTATTAGTTTAGACTAAAATTATGTAGCTGTAGCTATGAATTTGGTGTTGCTAAAGTTCTATTTTCCATGTAGTGATGGAGTAAGAATACAATTCATCACCCACTATCTTACCCGTGGGCGATTTTAAGAAACGACTAAGGGACCCTTATAAATCTATGCAAAAGAAAGAAAACTCGAAACAAAACCATATACCAACAATCCTGATCAGCATGGTATAGTAGTTCAATTTCTCTCCCTTTATGGTAGAGGCTCAAGTCCAACAGTGGTGCATATATGAGCTAAAATGATGATGATGAAAATTCTATCTCAATGCATAGAAATACTTCAATGAGGCAAGGAACATACTTTAATGATATTGGATATTTTATTTCAAATTTATCTTGTTTTCTAATGTTGAGACATTTTTGATTGTATATTATATGTGAATTAATGAACACTATTTAAGATAAAGATCCACTTTAAAATTGAAACAGAGATCTAAGTAACTAGTGTAAAGTTTTCTACTATAGATAGATATGTATATGTGCAAACCTTAATAATCACCCATAGTTTGAATGCACATTTGAGCTCGTTCACTGTGTTCATAAAATATTCTACAGTTCATCTTAAGACTGGTTTATCATTATACTGCTCTTACGCCAATTACTTTAGAGGAACGCAATATGTTCTCTCCTATCATTGTACATATTGCAAAAGTTATTACCAATAACTTTATGACCAACAGCCTTCTTGACTGTTGACTAGAAGGCATCAGATGTAGTTGGCCCGGGTCAATATAAAGAGCTTAGTCATCTTTTACAATATCTATAAGCAATGTAAGGGTTGATAGTACTTGTAGCCGCTACCATACGACATAAGACTGTTACCACACATGGTAGAGTAGGATACGTTATAATATAATAAAAATATCACTCATCAAAATTATCTCGAGGGGTTATTTAAAAACAATAGATAATATTTGCAGATATGTGTCCTAAACCAAATGATACACAAACGGAGTTATCTAAGACTTCATATGTCGAAGAGTTGGCTGATGGTGTTCCTGGGCTCTTTGCTGCTCTCACCAGTGATCCAGATCCTCAGCAACGCTGGCTGTCTATCACATATCCTGTAGACATTGATTTGTCAGCCTATAGACCTGTACCAGAGAAGCAATTGGTTTATCATTTACGTGAGTACTTATAGTATTTACTTGAGTATATTCATAGTATCTACATGTATATATTTAATCTATGTGGTGTTGGAGTAAGAATATAATTCTTGACCCCCTAATGTGCCCATAGATATCACTCAACAATTAAGGTATATACATATAACAATTATCCAGAGAAAGAAGACTTCAAACAAAATCCTATACTAACCCGTTGGGTGTACCCCATGGTTGGTATAGTTACAGCAGCTCCATTTTTGTCCTATTATGAAGTATGCTCGAGCTCAACTGTGTGAGATATTTGGGCCAATATAATTTATAGCAATATGTATTATGGTAATACACTACATAATAATTAATACTAGCTTCTGCTCGCGGCTTCGCCCGCGTAAAAGGTTACTTTCCTAAAGCTTTTCATCCCCTATTTTTATTTTTCCCCTTAAGGGTAAATTTTTACATGTTAATGTCATATTTATTTATATCTAATCAATAGCCTAAAAATAAGTTTCAAGCTTCTGGCTTTAAAAATGACGATAATTCCTTACAACTTTTCATCCCCCTTTACAACCCTTTTTTTGTATTAAAAAGTAGCCTATGTCCTTTATCA
Source organism: Lymantria monacha (assembly GCA_905163515.2). Lineage (NCBI taxonomy): Eukaryota > Metazoa > Arthropoda > Insecta > Lepidoptera > Erebidae > Lymantria > Lymantria monacha. Next base: position 10,846,455 of record LR991098.1, on the reverse strand, counting down.
GGCTCTAGGCTATCTGTGTACCACATTTCATTTATATCGGTTCAGTAATTTTGTTGTGAAAGAGCGACAGACAGACAGAGTTACTTCCGCATTTATAACATTAGTAAGGATTAGGTAATATTTAATTATTTAATGTCACATTTATGTTAGACAGCTACCCCTGTCATACTCCCACATACACAAATGAATAGAGAAGAGCGGCGTAGTATCACAGCATGACCACATTTGCCTTAGTACCTACCCAATCTATCATTTCCAGTAGTCGACACAATTTTACTGCCAAGGCGCGCAAAAAGATGTTTCATATCACAAACTTTCAATATCTATCTATTATATACAGGTATAGTATGTTATTTACAAATCGATAGTGCTGTCAAAAATACAACAATCATCAACGATGACTGCTCTCACGTCTTTGTGTTCGGGTCGCACAATCGGCGATCTTCTTTCTTGCCATATTTCTGTAGTGCACCCGGTTGCTGCCTGACCACAGCACTGCGCACTCTTATTGTCCTAACTTTTGAAATACTGTACCAAACGACACACGGTAAAAGGCAAAAAATATTTACTTTAAATATCAAAAGTAATAAAAGCATTTGTTTGCATAAGAATCAATTCGTTACTATAAAATGTGCATCGGCAATAAATACCAAATTATTTTTAATTTACTATTTTAACGATAAATGCTTACATATTAAAAATAGATATATGCTGTCGCGGACTTTTTTGTAGATCTATTTAAGAGGTACATTTCCATTTCCATACATAACAGAGTTTCAAGAATTTTGCAGCGTATGCAAAAATAGCTCGCAGATGGCCGTTTCTTTCTGACTTAAGCAATTTTTATCGTTATATTTTAGCCTATTTACAAAATATCTCTATAAATTATATCCTATGTGTTATTCTGATGTGAAAGCTGTATTACTATAAAGTTTCATTAAAATCCATTCGCTAGTTTTTACGTGAAAGAGCAACAAAGATGTTCACATCCATACATTATTACAAACTTTCGCGTTTATAATATTAGTAGGATTAGTAGGATTCTAATGATATAACAAACACATTTGCAGTTAACTTGCGGTTTCACCTAAGCATCACACTGAAATATGACTTGCATTAATTAGCACCTTGATGTTCTGCATTCAATATCTCTGTGTTTATAATGGTTTCTTATGTTTGTGCGAGTATTACACATTTGATATAAAATGACTTTTATGGATTCTATCGAGTTTGTGTTTGATATTTAGTTTACCAATTTTCGAACACTTTACAGTGACCATGGCCCTCCCATGAACATGATCACTGTAAAGTGTTGAAAACATCAGGAAACTAAAAATCAAATACAAATGCGATAGAATCTGTAAAAGTAGTTTTATTTCTCTGTGTTTTTTTTAATTAACACAGTTTAAGAGTTAATGTGCAGACTGGCAGACATTGAAACAAGAACCTATTTATGCCCTCAGCGTTATATATAATCCAGGGACTGTTCTGACTGTTCTATGGATATGTGTAACAAACTGATATTGTATTTGATCAAGCAATCCTATATTAGCAATTATGAATGATAATGTAAACATGTTATGTGACTCATAAAACAAGATTTTAATATCTCTTTGTGATCAATACCACTCCTTAGTTATTAGCATTAGAAATTATAATTATTATGTTGATATCATATTACTTTTTCTTATATGATAGATGATAGTGTATATCATATTTCAATAAAAATAATATTTAAGTATATTAATATGTTATTAATGTATTAGACACAGCTGGATTTTACCAGGTGGTCAAGTAGTGAACACCTGCACTTTTGGAACTGGAGCTTATATAATTATACTGTCAAATTTTTAAATTGTAATTAATAGGTATATTTCATTTCATTTTGAGCTGTGTGGTTAGCGACTATGAATACTACCAACCTTTACTTTGCTCGTGGATGTCGTTAAAGACGACTAAGAGCCTTATAACAACCTGGGCCAACTCCATTTGATGCCATTTGGTCAATAATTACATTCCCAAGGAGGGTTGATGTCTGGCTGGCGACCGGTCATAAAACTATTGCCAATAACTTTTACAATATGTACTATGAAAGAAGAGTACGTAGGATAAGAGGAGGAGAATGATGATGAGGTATATTTCATTTCCTAAGGAGCAAGCAATATTAAAGCAACTAATATTCATATTATAGAAAAGGCTTTGTTCATAGCTTCACTTGTGATATAGTTTATGTGTATTGTATTTGTTTCTTTTTTTTAATAAACATTGAAATTAAATATCAAAATGAATGAAAGATAGATTATAATGAATGTATATCATTTGAATATGTAGGAATTAGTTTAAAATTTCTGGGAGTTTAATTTTTTGTGAGGATTCCTGCTCTTTCTCAAATAAAAGTAGTGTAAGTTGCCTTTTAACATCAACTATTTGATAGTAAAAGTTCTGCTAAAATGTCGGTTCAATGTCGGAAACGGACAGACATGCAGACAAATGAAAAATGTTTTAATTTATTATTACCTAATACTAAAGATACAATATGTTTTTTCATATGGTGTGGAGTAATAATACTATAAATCACTCTTATCATTCTCGTCGGTCTCGAAAGGGATGTAACCCGTAATAAAACCTCATACCTAACCAACTGACTAGCATGATTAGGTCATTTACCCTCCAATTGTGAAAGCTTTAGCCCAACTGTGCGAGGTATATTGGCTGAAAAGAAGGTATATTTATTTTCTTCGTGTCATCAAGGATGACATCAAAAATACTTGAAAAATTAAAAATATAACCCAAGTGCGAGTCGGACTCGCGTACGAAGAATTTTGTAGCATTATCTATAAAAACGACAAAAAAAATACGTTTGGTATATGGGAGCACCCTTAAATATTTATTTTGTTCTCTTTTTTAGTATATATTGTTATAGAGGCAACAGAAATATCATCATCATCTGTAAAAATATCAACTGTATAACTATCATGGTTCGTGAGATACAACCTGGTGACAGACAGACAGACGGACAGCGGAGTCTTAGTAATAGGGTCCCTCCCGTTTCACCTTTTAAGTACGGAACCTTGAAAACCATTCCTTAAAGCTAGGAATAATTGAAATTAAAAAAACCAATAAAATACATAAAAATAGTTTTAATTCACTACTAATAAGTATTGAAATAGTTCTGCTAAAAGCAACTTAGTTTACTAGTTTCATAGTGGCACTTAAGTAGCCTTCTCAGAACTGCAATTTAGTTATTAGCGCCGACAATGCCTTCATTGAATTTGACGCGATTCAGAAAAAAGGAAAGGGATGTACCTCACATAAAGTGAGTCATTAAATTGGAATGTAAAGCTTACCTGCTCGGAGCGGGATCTGCAATAAGGAACACATCTAAAATAAAAATATGAAATATTTGTAATGTTTTAATTTTTAATTCCGGAATTCGTCGGATACTTAGGCGAATTCTATTGTTGGGATGCCGAATAGAGAATACAATATTATGTCACCATTACTTTCTTTCCCGTCGTACAAGGCGATTTGGATATACTTAGATTAACAACGATGGTAGATGAAGTCACTAATGACCGTACATAATAAAAAACACAAAGCAGTCATGACTGCCGACAGAAATGAAAACCTACGAATCAAATCAAATACAAAAAAAATAAAAAGCCCCAGGGACTGTGTATGGATGTGACCATACCATAGCCAGTCGTCAAAAAATAACTATTAAAAACTATTGAATAATTGATAATAATTACAATTATTACATATAAATTGAATTTAGTAAACAGAGCGACACAGCATTGAAGAGCAACTGACTGTATCTTTATCGGTCGGGTATACTCGGCGGTCCCGAGCTCACCCGATCGTGCCTTTCGCCTCAGAGCGTGACGGATCAGCCTTACAGTCTACGAAAAAGTCTGTGTGCGGTGCGCCAAAAGAAGTTTTCACTTCAAAAATTATATTATTGTGATAATCGTTTGAAGATTGAACATTATTTAGACTATAGTAGCGACTATACAGTTCTTGACTGTCAGTGAAGCTTCTGCTTGCATCGCTTGGTTATTTCTTATAAAATTTACATAAAGGGTAATGACATATACCATATATAATATACATATTCTTAAAATCCGTTATTACGTTTGAAGATACGTTTATAAACAACTAGCGATCCGCCCCCGCTTCGGTTTTCGCCGCTTAGACCCCCGCATATTAAATCTCTGATAACTTCTTAGATATTCATTTTAATGATATGCTGTATAGGCGTAGAGGACAAATTTGATCTATCCCTACTAATATATAAATGTGAATGTAAGTTTGTTTGTTACGCTTTCACGCTAAAACTACTCAACCGATCATCCTGAAACATTGTACACATATTCTTGGAGGTATTAAAAGTAACATAGGATACTTTTTATTAAAAAAAAATCAAAATTTTTATATGAAAAATAAAAAAATTGTTTGTCAAAAAATCTCAAAATCTAGCTTCTTCAACGCCATCTAGCAGTCCAGTAATGAAGTTCCAACCCTGAGTATTGTAATACCGTTGCACTGTATTACCGACGGTCAAAAATAAAAATAGGGGATCAAAAACTTTAGGAAAGTAACCTTTTACGCGGGCGAAGCCGCGGGCAGAAGCTAGTAGTCTATAAAATATTGCATGATCTCTGTGACAGTTCTCACTAGTGCCGCACGCTTACGATGCAGTCCGTATTTTTGTCGATATAATTCTTTATTTTTTAAAGTTATTTGCTACTGCAATTGAAAAACAATGTATGAAAATCTTATTGAATTTCAATCAAATGGATGGGTGAATTGATTATAAATTTAAAACAATCTATGTAAATCTTATTGAATTTATTTAAATTCAATAAGATTTACATAGATTAATTTTAATGGATGTTATTTAATTTATATTAAGCTGTTAATTAATTCTTTTTATTATTCGAAAGGAATACATCCAAGTTCATCGTCACTATTATCATCATCGCTGGAGCGTGTCTGTTTATTTTATAAAAGAAATTATCTTTTTAATGTAAAAAACATGGTCTTCTTAATATTATAACTGATGTCTGAATACTAAATTAACACAATTTACTTATTTTATAGAGTAACCAAGTGGTTTACATAGGTAATGTATTGGTTTTACTTCTTTTATAAATAATTAATAAGAATGTTATCGATTTATGTTTATCGACTGTCCCATCTCTATCTTATTGTCAGTCCAGTATGACTTTGTAATTGCGTAAGCATCATACATACATACATATCATCACGCCATATCCCTTGCAGGGTAGGCAGAGAGAACAGAGTGCCAGAGAACTCTATCCTTGCATACTTCACTCGCTTCCTCAACATTCATAATTCTCTTCATACACGCTCGCAGGTTCGGAGACTCTTGACTCCACCTTATTTCAGTACGTGACCAATCTGGTCTAGGTAGATTAGTCTCGGTCTCCCCGGTACCTACATCCTTCCACTTTCACATTGTATATCTTCTTAACCAGACATTCGTTCGGCATTCTTTCCACATGTCCGAACCATCGGAGCATTCCCTTTCGCATCTTTACACCAATACTCTCTTTCATACCTATCGCTCTCTTACGTCGTCGTTGCGAATGCGGTCGGCCGGCCTAACTCCACAGATTTTCCGTAGAGATCGCATTTCGACCGCATTAATTTTACTTTCATGCTCTTTTTTGCATACCCAACTCTCGCTTCCATATAGTAATGTTGGGACAAGCACTGCGTTATGTATTGCTACACGTACCTTCTGGCTGAGGTGGTGGCTACCGAGAAGTTGTCCCAACGCTCCGTTCCCTCTATTTCACGCATTTACTCTTTGCTTTATATCTGTGGTGTACCTTCCATCTCAGCTAAATCCACATCCAAGATATACAAATTCATCCACTTGTTCTGGTATATCATTACCTATTGCTACTCTTACATCTGTCCTGGCTTCATCTCTTTCAAAGACCATTTGGTTTTGCTCACATTCATGCGTAGACCTCTTTTCTTACATTCTTCTGTCATTGTGTCGACTAGGGTCTGCAGGTCAATCGCTGACTGCGCCAGCAGGACTGCATCATCTGCATAGAGCAGAGCGCTGACCACTGAGTCGCCCATCTGGACTCCCACATTTATATCGTTCAACCTTTGGAGACATTTATCCAGATATATGATAAACAGCCTGGCTGACAGAACGCACCCCTGCTTAACGCCGATATTGACGTCAAACCAAGGCGACATTCTATCAACCAGCCGCACACAAGCTCTACAGCCCATGTAACTGGACTGTACAACCTGCAGCAGTTTACCGTTAATACCATACTCCGGTAAAATGTCCCAAAGTTCCTTTCGTACAAACGTGTCAAATGATCTCTCCAGATCCACAAAATTGCAGAAAACCCTCTGATCTAGAGCCAGATGCTTCTCCACAATGTTACGCAGAGAGAATACTTGATCCATGCATCCCCTTCCACTCCTGAAACCTTACGCCTCACACAGTAAACCATCGGACACCATCCTCATTCTCATTTCAATAATTTTAGCATACACTTTTGCTGCCAAACTGGTCAAGCTTATGGCTCTGTAATTTGCGAAGTCATAACGTGAACCATTGTTTTTAAACAAAGGCACGATGACTGCGCTATTCCTGTCCCTGGGAACCATTTCCAAGCTCCAACATAAATTGAGGAGCAACAGGAATGCCTCCCAGACACAGGAGCCGCCAAGCTTGATCATCTCGGCAAGACACCATATCAATGCCCGCTGCCTTACCATTTTTCAAACTTCTTATCGTCCATTCAACTTCATCCATACTGATGCCATCGGAGGACGCCGGTGCTGAATGTTGATCTACTTGACCACATGCAACACCGGCGCCAAACCGAGTATCCGCATACATATCGCCAAAATATTCACTCCATCGGCTTAACACGTCTTGCATTTGTGTAAGAATGTCCTTTAGAGCTTATTTTATTCATTCTGATGGCTGACCAACCACCCCGAGACTTCTTCACCTCCCTCCAAAAGAGTTTGGTGCTACCCTCGAAGTTTTTAGTCAGCCTATCTTCTGCACTCATATTTGCTCCATCATGTTTCTCTTTCACTAAGGCCTTGGTGTCATTCTTACATTGCCGATATATTTCTTTCTTCTGTTCAGACATACTGTCATTCAGATTCAAAGAAGAGACATTGTCCAGCCACGCTTTCTTCTTTTGCTCTACTGAGCTGCCACTTCCACATTCCACCATGCATCACCATTTGTTTTTCTATGCTTGTTTGAGCTTCTACATACTTGTTTCGCTGTATCTACCATACTCTCTTTCAATATTCTGCAGCATTCTTCAATGTCCGATTGCGGCTGGCTTGTCATCGTCAGCCGTTCTCGGACACCCTCTGCATACACACTCTTCTTGCAAACTTGCAATCTTTATTCTTTCAAGCCTTCCGAAGTGGACACGCTCTCGCCAGTGCCTCCACTTTCTGAACAGACCGCTAAATTTCGCAATAACGAGATAGTGGTCCGTATCGACTGTAGCCTCTTGCGTCCAATATTTTGCTTCGGAGGCGACTGTCTACCAAAATTAAATCTATTATACTTTTCTGTTCATTCCTTCTCCATGTATACATATGGATGTCCTTATGTTGGAAAAATGTGTTTGACACAATAAGGTTTCTCTCCATGCATATATCCGCAATGAGCCTACCTGCGTCATTCACTCTCTTATCACCAAATGGACCAAGCACGTCCTCATAGTCGGGACGCTTGGTACCCACCCATCTGTTCAAATCTCCGCATACAATCACGCGTTCACTGGTTTCTGACATATCCAGAACTTCCCTAACATTATCCCAAAACTTCTCCAGGTCTGATGCCACCGAGGATCCTACGGGAGCATATACTACAAGTCTACAACCATGAATACCTTGGTCACACCTAGTTTTATACGGAAGCATCATATTTTTATAAAATGGTTACTAGGAATTTTAAAACATATGAGGCACAAGTTTTGATGTAAATATTCATATTTTTATATTCATAATTCAGTTGAGATGTAAGTGGCACGTAAAGAATGGAAATATAGGCGATGCAAAATAAAATTATAAACATGACGCGTATTCAAAATTACTTCATCGGTTTTGAAGCTAACTGTCACAGGATCAGGACAATAGATTAATTGTACAACGTATTTAATGTATTTAATTTCATATGAAATAATACTGTATTGTTTAAAATAACTTCGTAAATATTCCATTATCTTTTAGTAATATGTAAAAGATAAACATAGTTTTGCGTGCTATTCTTAGAAGATATTTTTTAGGATATTCAATTTCATGGTAAAATACTTTGATCTATCTCGTAAAGTTTAGCCAGAGCTTGCAATTTAAGAGCACAAAAATGTGTTTCTATGAGATCACATCACAGATCCCTAAAATTCTCGGCTTTTCTCTATTATAATATACACGTATTGTAAAGTTAATAGAAGGTCCCATTTAAGTACGGCAAAATAAGCTTATCCGTGTGGTGACGGAGTAAGAATACAATGCACTACCATCTTGCCTGTGGGTGATCGTAAGAGACGACTAAGGGATATAAAACGCATATAACATCTATACAAGGGAAGGAAAACTCGAAACAATAGCCTTATACCCTATACCAACACATTTGACCAACGTGATATAGTAGGTCGATTTCTCTCCTATTAAGTAGGAGGCTCGAGCCCAACAGTGGGACGTATGTGAGTTGGAATGTTGATGATTGTATATATAAACCTTTCTCGTGAATTTCTGTCTATAGACGAAAACTATATTGAAATCAGTTGCTTAGCTTAAAAGATTAAAAGTGTAAAGACGCCAGGGAGCAACTTCGTCTTATACTATGTCAAGAAGTGGATAATACTTCAAAGAAATTTACGTAAAATCTTTACATTATAGAGAGTGTGGAACAAGATTCAGAGCCGGTGAGCCGCGATGTAGTGACGCTCAACTGCACCGTGGCTTACATGTCGCAGTGTATGTCGTGCGACAAGTGTCGCGCGTCATGTCGCTCCATGGGCGCTAACAGTCTCAGGTATGTAAATACAGTTACTATCTATTCTAAATGGGCTTCCCCGTAATACAGTTTATACTATAATTGGAGTCAAAGTTATATTTAATTATATACTATTTTAAAATTATATCTTATGCAAACCGACAGATTACGCATGCCGTTGACATTTTAAAGTTACGTGTAAAATCGACGTGGTGTTCGATACATTTACTCATTGGCCCGATGTAGTAGGTAGATGATAAGCAAGTAAAATATCAGCATGGACATAAAAGAGTCTAAATGTCAACATTGATTATGGCCGTTGATATAGAGATATATCGACAAATGCCCTGAAATCTCGTCTTAGATCTTTTAATATTGAATCATATAATGTTATTACGCATTTGTGTTGTAAATATCAGACCACAATTGATACCTACTGCAAGGTTGGAGCGTATAATGACGGAAAGAAAATAACTACTGAAGCAACGTTTCATGAATTGCCTGATATCCGGCTGTTTGTGATCAACTAAGATTTACGGCACTGACATATGATAAACCATGATGTTGCTAAAGCGATAATTAGGTTTGAAGTGACTTTTTATCAAATGAATCATAGGAGAACGAAAACTCGAAATAAAATTCTATATTAACCCGTCTTTTTTTGCGGTTGACTATGGTGTGGTCGTGCCCCGCCAAATTGGTCCGGGGCGACAGAAGAAACGGCGCGCTTCCCCATAGACCCACCTTGCAATGATTCATATTAACCCGTCTGACCAGCGTGACGTAGCAGGTCATTTTCACTCCTACTGAGGCAGCTCGAGCCCAGCAATGGTATATGAGGTGAGATGATGAGAATGTAGTGTAAATACATATATCGAAAAACTCAAGACTGTGACAAGTAGTAGGAAGGTAGTGGAAATTCGGACTCATCATTTTTCATTACACCACAATATACAAGATATGTTGCGGGTTATGGAAACACTATTACCATATTATTTACCTTAATATCCTAAGTTTTACAATATTATAATTTTAGATATTTTAATTTCATAACGATGTACAATTATTTTTACAGGTGGTTCCACGACGGATGCTGTGAATGCGTTGGTGACAAATGCCTGTATTACGGTATCAATGAAAGCAGGTAATTTATTTTTTTCAATTTTGTTACAGGCAAAATCATGGGCTTTATTCTTGTAAAAAATATCATTTAATACATTTATATGTAAGCATATAGGCTATTCAGAATGGTAATTTTCTAAATTTTATGATCGATCATCTTTCTGATATCCTCTTTACTTACATACATATCATCACGCCATATCCCTTGCAGGGTAGGCAGAGAGAACAGAGTGCCAGAGAACTCTATCTCTGCATACTTCACTCGCTTCCTCAACATTCATAATTCTCTTCATACACGCTCGCCGGTTTCGGAGACTCTTGACTCCACCTTCCTTCAGTACATGACCGATCTGGTCTAGGTAGGTTAGTCTCGGTCTCCCTCGGTACCTACATCCTTCCACTTTCGCATTGTATATCTTCTTAACCAGGCGTTCGTTCGGCATTCTTTCCACATGTCCGAACCATCGGAGCATTCCCTTTCGCATCTTTACACCAATACTCTCTTTCATACCTACTCGCTCTCTTACGTCGTCGTTACGAATGCGGTCGGTCAGCCCGCGGAGCAAATACAAAGAGGAGCTGTTGTAATGAATATTTTCTATGAAACAATGCGTGTCATTTACAGGGGATGAGGGGGACGCTGCTAATGGAGAAAGTGAGACAAGTAATAGTACTTGTCTCACTCCCTCCTTAATGTCCATCTACCGGCTATTAGCACAACTACTAATTTCGTATATTGTATGCAGTTGAGCTATCTTGCATTAGATGTCAGTAAGTGTATGGTGTAACAGGGACGTACTCAGAATTTACCTATATCAAGGAGTGCTAATTTTTTTTTATTTCAAAGATACAAACAAATCTTATTAGCTGTTTGCTCTATTCAAATACAAATGTTTATAATCAAATAATTCTGCATAGCGAATAGCTGTATGACTACTGTTTTTAACCGAAAATTTCTTTATAAGGCTTATCAGCATTGTTCATAATGTTAATATTTTATGAAAAATCCATCTTTTCTTTACTGTCATTCTGATAAACTCAGAAGTTTAGAAACCTTTTTTTCTTCACATTTGTGTCCTTTCCATACGACCAAATAATACAATTATTTGTTTGAGTTTCTAACAAATTATCGAATGAAAGTAGTTGGACTTCTAGTAAATATGTTAGTTACACGGTATTATTTCCTTCCTTTTTGTCTTTTCCATATAAAAAAAGCCACCACCACCACCAAAACCACTCTATTAAAATAAGGCTTTATACAATTGATAATGCAACAATGGTGTCAATGAACAATACATGTAAAAGAGTATTTCAAGCGAGCAGACCAGCCCCCGCTGGTAGCAACCGTTTGATTGACGCACGGGCCATCTAAAACTTAGCCATTCCAAAGGTAACTTGAAGACCTTCGACGCCACCACCATTTTGAGTATTTTTGTGACGTGCTCAACCTCGTTAATCTTATCAAGAAATTGCATCGAGTGCAATTACATTATTAATAAATAAAGGAGAAAGGGTGACATTGGTTCCAATAATAAAAATGAAATACTCTTTTGCATCATATATTTCTTGAGCTATACCTAGTCTTGCCCTAAATACTGTAACAAAGAAAAACCTTTTTCTATTGCAAAAAATATTTATGACTTTTACAGTGTTAGTTTAATACATAAATATAAAACAATTTAAAATATAAAAAGCTTGTTCGAAGTGGTTTCTATTGGCTGCAATACAGTCCTTTAAATCTTCTTTGTTAAAATGAGAAGAACAAATCTTTGTATATTTCGTAGGAGTCCAGTTTTTCTATTAATTTTTGAAATCCATTGCTTCTAACATCGTCATTGGACGGTATTCTAAAACATACAAAATTTACAGTTTAATTATAATAGGTTCATTTAAAGTAGTGTAAAAAATATTTTTCTTTGATGAAAAATCCGAATGTTATAATTATATTCTAATTACGACCCTGGATTTTTGACACTTTTATAGTTCTTCATAGTTAACGACAGCTGGCGTATTGCTTACAAAATAATTATTAACTACATATAAAACTCATATTTTTGTTGAGGTAAAAGGCTTTGGGTATAAATTTTAATACTCATGGTTATTAGTTATTACAATAATCTTAAATGTTTGAACTGTATGTGCTTTTGTTGTTCTAGGTCCTATTACGCAAAGTGGTGCCATCTAACGTTGAGTAAAATTATTTCTGAACATGATACCGTCAAAAGAACTTTCTAGAAATTATTTTGATAAATTATGAATAAATATACTTACAAATGGAATGTGATTCTTTCCATAGCATCTGTACGTTTATTGGAGTAGTTTTTACATGATAAAACACAACACTTCATGGTTTTCTTCGTAATAACATAAAAATACACCAAAAATATAATTTTATGCACCGTACGAACACCGTCAGCGACGACAGAAGACTAATAGGCCACGCCTACTATTGATGTTAACGTGATGACGTCAGGGCCTACTTGAGAATCACAGTGCACAGTTACTTAGGCCGTCTCCTCTTTGTATTTGCTCCGTGGGTCAGCCTAACTCCACAGATTTTCCGCAGAGATCGCATTTCGACCGCATTAATTTTACTATCATACTCTTTTCTGCATACCCAACTCTCGCTTCCATACAGTAATATTGGGACAAGCACTGCGTTATGTATTGCTACACGTGCCTTCTGGCTGAGGTGGTGGCTGCCGAGAAGTTGCCCCAACGCTCCGTTCACTCTATTTCCCGCATTCACTCTTCGCTCTATATCAGTGGTGTACCTTCCATCTCGGCTAAATCCACATCCAAGATATACAAATTCATCCACTTGCTCTAGTACATCATTACCTATTGCTACTCTTACATCTGTTCTGGTTTTATCTCTTTCAAAGACCATTATTTTGGTTTTGCTCACATTCACGCGTAGACCCCTTTTCTAACAATCTTCTGTCATTGTGTCGACTAGGGTCTGCAGGTCAGTCGCTGACTGTGCCAGCAGGACTGCATCATCTGCATAAAGCAGAGCAGTGACCACTGAGTCGCCCATCTGGACTCCCACATTCATATCGTTCAACCTTTGGAGACATTTATCCAGATATATGATAAACAGCCTGGCTGACAGAACGCACCCCTGCTTAACGCCGATATTGACGTCAAACCAAGGCGACATTCCATCATCCAGCCGCACACAGGCTCTACAGCCCATGTAACTGGACTGCACAGCCTGTAGCAGTTTACCGCTAATACCATACTCCGGTAAAATGTCCCAAAGTTCCTTTCGTACAACCGTGTCAAATGCTCTCTCCAGATCCACAAAACTGCAGAAAACCTTCTGACCTAGAGCCAGATGCTTCTCCACAATGTTGCGCAGAGAGAACACTTGATCCATGCATCCCCTTCCACTCCTGAAACCTCCTTGTGTCTCACACAGTAAACCATCGGACACCATCCTCATTCTCCTTTCAATAATTTTTCCATACACTTTTGCTGCCAAACTGGTCAAGCTTATGGCTCTGTAATTTGCGCAGTCATAACGTGAACCCTTGTTTTTAAACAAAGGCACGATGACTACGCTATTCCAGTCCCTGGGAACCATTCCCGAGCTCCAACATAAATTGAGGAGCAACAGGAACGCCTCCCAGACACAAGAGCCACCAAGCTTGATCATCTCGGCAGACACCATATCAATGCCCGCTGCCTTACCATTTTTCAAACTTCTTATCGCCCATTCAACTTCATCTATACTGATGCCATCGGAGGACGCCGTTGTCGAATGTTGATCTATTAAACCACAGCCAACACCGGCGCCAACCGTAGCATCCGCATACATATCGCCAAAATATTCACTCCATCGGCTTAACACGTCTTGTGTTTGTGTAAGAATGTCTCCACCTTTAGACCTTATTTTATTCATTCTGAAGGCTGACCAACCACCCCGAGACTTCTTCACCTCCCTCCAAAAGAGTTTGGTGTTACCCTCGAAGTTTTTAGTCAGCCTATCTTCTGCACTCATACTTGCTCTATCACGTTTCTCTTTCACTAAGGCCTTGGTGTCATTCTTACATTGCCGATATATTTCTTTCTTCTGCTCAGTCATACTGTCATTCAGATTCAAAGAAGAGACATAGTCCAGCCACGCTTTCTTCTTTTGCTCTACGGAAGCTGCCACTTCCGCATCCCACCATGCATCACCATTTGTTTTTCTATGCTTCTTTGAACTTCCACATACTTCTTTCGCTGTATCTACCATACTCTCCAGCATTCTTCAATGTCCGATTGCGGCTGACTTGCCATCGTCAGCCGTTCTCGGACACCCTCTGCATACATTTCTCTTACACACTCTTCTTGCAACCTTTCAACCTTTATTCTTTCAAGCCCTCCGAAGTGGACACGCTCTCGCCAGTGCCTCCACTTTCTGAACAGACCACTAAATCTCGCAATAACGAGATAGTGGTCCGTGTCGACTGTGGGGCCCCTGTAGGCTCTTGCGTCCAATATTTTGCTTCGGAGGCGACTGTCTACCAAAATTAAATCTATTATGCTTTTCTGTTCATTCCTTCTCCATGTATACATATGGATGTCCTTATGTTGGAAAAATGTGTTTGACACAATAAGGTTTCTCTCCATGCATACATCCGCTATGAGCCTACCTGCGTCGTTCACTCTCTTATCACCAAATGGACCAAGTACGTCCTCATAGTCGGGACGCTTGGTCCCCACCCGTCCGTTCAAATCTCCGCATACTATCACGCTTTCACTGGTTTCTGCCATATCCAGAACTTCCCTAACATTGTCCCAAAACTTCTCTAGGTCTGATGCCACCGAGGATCCTACGGGAGCATATGCTACAACCTTGAATACCTTGGTGACACCTAGTTTTATACGGACCCAGAGAAGTCTGGGATCATACATTCCGTAATCCTTCACACCTGAGGCCAAGCGAGAGGACAACAGCACTCCTACCCCCATGCTGGCTCGATCGCTCTGTGGTACACCAGACCACAGAGCCATCCCGCCACCAGGAAGATCGCAGGCGTCGCTGCCCCTTCGCTTGGTCTCGGTTACACAGAGCACGTCTAGCTGTTTGTCCGCCATGACGGATATCAGCTCGTGCAACTTACCTTCCACACAATCTCTTACATTCCACGTGCCCACCCGGCACTCCGTTCTCCTCGACTCGCCTAACTGGGCAAGGCGTGATGGGTGGCGGCCCCCATCGCCGCAACTGCCGATGTTCGTACCGACGGGGGCGGGTCGGTACGCGTCGCCTCCGGGGGACGCCCTAACCCGCATTGCGGTACGCATATCGAGCCGGATTAGCAGTCTAATTAGACTGGCAGGGGACGCGAACGAGCACGCTCCGGACTATGCCCCCCTACTTAGGGAGTTATAATCTTCAACCAGGTGGCACAATTCTTAGTTAGGTATTATGACAGCCAACAGCAGTGTAGTGGCAGGAGTAGAGATATAGAAATGTTATAGCGTTGGGGCTTCAAATTTTGGAATTCCTTTGCCCCCATCTAATTCTGACACTATCATTTTGCGTCGCAACTTACTAGTCATTGGTAAACTTGAGTCTATAACACCTACCTTTACCTGCCAATGAAAACCGAAACCCACCCCAAAAGTTCTGCTTCTGGCTCACCGAAAGAAGGGTAACAGCATATTGCCACTGTTCAGACGTTGATTATTTGCGAGGTAGTACACCCCGGACTGACCGGCCCGCGGCTGTAGACAGAAAACTGTCAACAGTGTAGCCCAACCATTATAAAATATATGTTATAGTTTGCAAAATTAATGTTCTAAATTAGTTAGGTATATCTATGTGCATTCATCAATTACTGAATTGGAATAACAAGATTGAAGTGATATAAACGAGTTACATTGAAATTTTAAAATTTAAGAAAACAGTAGAGTTGCTAACTCAACCACACCTGTGCACCAAGGTCAAACAACATTTAGGGTTGTCAACCGTGTTACGAAATATTTTTTCGTTATTAAAAAATAAGTCACTAGTTAAAATTTACGACTGGCTGCTTGCTTGACTTCTTGGTGTAGAAATTTAAGAGTCAATACGACGGCAGAGTGAATTATTCCAGATCAGTGATCGTATTCTTAGTATGTTCTTATGACAACTGCAGGAAATGGTTTTTTACAGTTTAGAATTAAATTTTTTTACAATCTGTGTTTTTTCATATGAAAAATGTATAAAACGTTTCATCCGTTAATAATGGATCTATTTTTCTCTAGCTACTTTCTATGACTGCAGTACGATCTAGTGTTGCCATAAGAGCTATTTTATATGTAAATTACCATTTTTATCATTTTACTCTATTTGGTGCATCATATTTATTTTTAAATATTGACAACCCTATTATTATCACTGCGTACTAGACCTGTGTATCGTGTTACCATCAGGTATTGCTAATTAAATATGAATATATTTTGACAGGTTATTGTTTTTTTTATAATCTTATTAACTATTATAAACAGAATGTGAGCCCTGTGTTTGTATGTGGACCGTAATCTTCGGCACCACCAACACATCGCTTGTTATGAAGCGTGCAATTAAAACACAATAAAAGGCATAGAAATAGCTTTCTTACATATGTAGACCTATACGAAGAACAAAGTTACATCTGATTATGATACCAGATCGTTTTGTTGTAATTATAAAGCTAAACTGTTCTATATATAGAGGAACTAATATCGGGAATTGACTAAACCGACCAAACTGACTGTAATTTCACTAGATGTAGCGAAGGCATTCGATAAAGTGTGGCACGACAGCCTGATTTACAAACTTTATCGTCCTAAGATCCCCGACTATCTAATTTTAATCATACATGACTACTTAAGTGATCGCAGCTTTCGCTACAGGGTCGAAGGGACGTTGTCTACCTCCCACCCTATCAAGGCCGGTGTCCCACAGGGCTCGGTCCCTTTTTTCTATTTACGCTATACGCTAGCGATATGCCCAAATTTAATAGAGTTCATAAAGCGCTTTACGCTGACGACGTGCAGGTAAAATCCTGACAACAATAGCAAATACTCTTCAAACAGCGGTTACCGCCCTAGCCAATTGATTTAGGAAGTGGAGAATAGAAATCAACCCCAATAAGAGTCAGGCGGTCATGTTCACACGTCGAAATGCCCGTACCTACTTTATCGATAGCATTCCGCCCCTTACAATGTTTAACAAGCCTGTTACTTGGAGCAGGCAAGCCAAATATCTAGGTGTAACCCTTGACGACCGACTCAGCTTCGCCCCTCACATAACGTAAGTCCACGCGCGTGTGGCTTTCGTGATGGCACGCCTCCATAAATTAATAAATGCTAGGTTTAAATTAACCTTCGCCCCGACGGCTAAAGCTGTCGGGGCATCGACAAGAGAGGAACCCGCAAGGGTATACCGCCGGGCGGGCCACCGAAGTCAAAGATCGGGTACCGGTGGCCCGCTCGCACGGCGAAGAGAGGTGTTTGCAGGGTGGGTCCATGGAGTTGCGTGCCGCCTCTTCTGTCGCCCCGGACGATTTGTCGGGGCGCGACCACATCCATGGTCCACCTTGAGGAAGAAAAAAAAAGGTTTAAATTAACCTTGAGTAGCAAAGTCCGATTATACACCGCGTCGATCTTCATGTCGACCTCGAACTACCGACCATCAGGCAAATTATGAAACTGTGCTTCCGGAGCTACTGTGACTCTGCCATGACACACCTCAATCCACTAGTAGTTGGGGCGGATTCCTACACGCCCTCTCGTAATTCAAAAATCCGACGTCCACGACACGTCATCGACGATGATGACGACGATATCACACTCGCTCAATTAAGAGCCTACACGGCCGGCGAGGCCGTTACACATAAATATCCGCGGTTTCGTCCTCGCCGTCGAGGTGCGAAATCGCAACGCGCAAAAATCATAAATTCAAACGTGGGCACGACCACTTTGCCACCAGCGACGCCCCAAGCCGAGGTCCGTTCCCCACAAGGGGAGCTCTTGGGCGATGTCGCTTAAGCTAAGCGACCTCAATCGGGTTGAGAGCCCTCAGCGCTCACCCATAGTCCGCGTTAAGCTGTCTAAGCCATCTGCGGCTAACAGCTAAACACACAAAAAAAAACGGGAAATGAATCAATCCTATACAAAACAATTAATAAAAATGTTATGGCTGCTTTTGTGTTTGAGAAATTTTAAATAGCTCTTCTCTAAAGTAATGATTATGCAGATGTAACTTTATTCTACGGATACGTCGATGTGTAATAATACCTGTTCGCGTAAACATTTGATGTTATGTGCATACTTTGTTTATAATTAAAAAAATATAATATATTTTTATTAAAATATATTTAATATTTTACAAAAAAAAATACCTTATATTCCTCCCGTACAAAACGCCAATTTCATATGTAAGGAACTAATATTAAGTAGAGATGCGAAAAACGGCTCACTGAAAAGAAAAGAGAGATATAGCTCTTTTGATCAAAAGAGCTATATCACTCTTTTAGCTCTTTAGTTCATTTAGCTCATATATATCCGGAGTTCATTTAGCTCATCAAGAGAGTTAGCTCTCTTATTGAGTTAGCTCATTTCATTTCAACTCGTTCACGGCTCTAACTCTTTTGAATAGTTCAAACTCTGAACTACGCGATCATTAAGCGATAAGCTTGATATGCATGAGCGTATAAATTTTGATTGGTGATCGCAGGATGAGATATAAAATATATTTATATAAAAAAATTAATAAAATTGAAAGGTCTGTTTGTAATTTAAATGGTTAAAAACAGCTTTTACTAAATGCATATTGGCCCGCAGAATCGACTGCGTCCAGTGACAGCTTGCACTGATAACTATTATTATTATTGAATATTGTTATTCAAAGATGAATATTATTTATTTAAATATAACTTTTTATTTTTCAAACATTTTTTCTTTGTTGAACATATAACTGGTACGTTTAGTGCTCGCAATAGTCACAATGCATATCGGAACATGCTCAATACTTTTACTGTTCGGCGGTGATCGGCATATATCGGGCACTTTCGGTCATCGACTGCTCACACGACATGACGACGCGAGTAAAAGAGCCGATTGAGCCGTTGAACTACTAACTGAGCTACTGAGCTAATGTGAGCTAGATTGAAATCAAAGAGCTAGTTCATTTGTATCTCTCATTCAGGAGCTACCCAAGTCTAATATTAAGTATTGTGAGCGAGTGCGTGTTATTACTCGCACTTCACGGGTTTTTTAAAATAATAACCTCGATAAAATTGAAATAATATTTTTGCGTTTATATTTATGAAAAATAAAGTTAAAATGGCTGTAGGCTATCTCAACCCGTCTGAAAACCGTAGTACGTCAATTTCACTTCTATGCTAAAGGAAGCCCAAGACCAACAGTGGGACGTATATAACCTAAAAAGAAGTTAAAACTATGATATCGCTATTTTATTTTTAAATCATTTGTAATGTTGGTGTGATGTATATATGTAAATATGTATATCATCATCATCTCAGCCCATATATGTCCCACTCTTGGGCTCAGGCGTCTGCCAAAATGGAAGGGTAATTAACCTACTATACCACGCTAGACAGACGTGTTGGTATAAGGTTTTGTTTCGAGTTTTCCTTCTTTCGCATAGATGTCATATGCGCTTTATACCCTTACGCCTCGTTCACACGAAGTCGTGTATTACTCTGTCGGATCTGAATTTTTTCAGGATCCGAGTCAGTGGCAATTGTATTTCTATGGAAGAGTTCACACGAACATTTGGTTTTAAGATCCGACAGAAAAACCTAATCTTCCTCAAGTTGACATCCGATTTGGTGGCTTGAACCGGACCGACAATGTAAGATCCGGTTTAAGCGACTTAGTATTTCCAATACATGCGTTCACACGGTGTAAGTTAAGTCGATTCGGTTTTTTGTCGGTTCTTATAGCCGAATGCATCTCGAGTTTTATAGGCACCAAGTGTTGGTCGTCTTTTTACAATTGGATTTAACCACCATCTTCTTCTTCTATAACGCTTCTAACGGCGATAAAACCAATATAATATAACAATAGTGTTCGCGTGCATCGCTTCCAAAAGATAGAGACTGACTGAGCGTTATTCTGAAAAAAAAATCGAATCGTGCGTTCACACCAGTGTTTCCACTATCCGATTTTAGTTTTACCCTAGATTTTTCTAATAAATGCCCTAAATACCTTAATTATTCTCTGAAAATCCTTGATTTAGGGCGCAAAGTTTAAATGAGTTCAAAATAAAGCAAAACTTGATGGTTTGAATATTTATTTTAATTTTCATCTATTAATCAGAGGTAGTAAATAATTAGAATTAATTTTAATCTGTGAAAGAAGTAGATGGTGAACAATGTGATGCTGAAGCTAAAGCACTGTCTTTAAGTTTTTAAGCTGCATTCAATATTTGTCTTTTAGGTTCTAAAATCAAGCTTGTCATACCTAGTTTGGTATGCAACAAATCGTTGAGGGTTTCATTGTGAAGCCTGTTTCTTTTATAAGTTTTACATTTTTTTTAGTACACTGAGTAATCTTTCTACCTCAGTATTCGAAGATGGCAGTGCTAATAGAAGTGAAATAACAACTTCAAGGTTTTGGTATTTGTAAGTTCCAAAATGATCTTTCAAGCTCAACACTTTATTCCAATATACTTCCGTTAGTAGTTTTGTGACCTCTTCTTCACTTTTTACCTTGAAATAATTCGCTTCACTAAGGGCTTGTTGACGCCATTTATTATCCGCTTTTTGTATATTACATTTATTACTTAAAAAACTGAAATGGCTGAACACAGGATGTGTTATAGAACGATTTTCCAACTGTCGTACAATTTGTGGATCTACATATTTTATAAAATAGAAAACATTTTCAAAGTCAAATCTGAATTCATCATCATTTCAGCGTATCGCCGCCCAGCGATTTTCACCAGGTCATTTTACCTCAAATTACCCTAAATCCCTAAAAATATTAAATGGCCCTAAACCATATTTTAAATTAGCAGTTTCGCCCTGAAATAGGGCGAAATCCCTAAAAGTGGAAACACTGGTTCACACGAGCACCGAAGACGCCCGGTTCCGAGGCAGTTGACACGCCAGCGCCGTGTGAACACAACGTTCGGTTTTTTCAGATCAGACAGAAATAAGAACCGACAAAACTTACCTCCGTGTGATCTTTGCGTAAGTCGTCTCGTACCATCACCCACCGGTAAGATAAGGGGTGGTGAATTGTATCCTTACTCCGTCACCACACGGAATAGAGTAGATATATATACTCGTATACATATATATATTTAAATCTATAATAGATAGAGCGAAATGTTATTCAACGGTTATAGCAATTTATAACTTCTACAACTAAGATAACATTAGGCAAGTGTAAGGAAGAATACACACGAACAACCAATATCAACAAGAAGATAATAACGATTCTGTCTCATTCCAGGTGCCTGGCATGCCCCGGTGGCAAGGACACCACTGTGAACGCTATAGATGACGATCTTACGTACGATGACCTCGACTATGGCGAAGATGTCGACGCACAATCTGTATAACACAAACTCACAACTTATATATCTACCATATAAACCCCAGTAATAAATATATAATAAATCAAATCTCATATTTCAGTGATTTCTAAAAAAGCTTATAAATAGCATTGCCCGAATTCACTCAAGATGGCACGTCGTAATGTAGTAAATATAAGGAAAATTCTAAATATGAAAGGAGTAATTTCATACTTTTAATTTTTAACTATGATAATTTATTTAAAAATAAATAGCCTAAAGATTTGCCAGAATTATTGTTGGTTAATTTCGAAAAATATACATGTTTATTGATTTTGTCACAAATTGACAATAACGAAATAGTTAATTTTCATAATTATAGTCTGTCTAATCTAAGAAGTGCACTTTGACAGCTGTCTGAGTAAGTTGTCTAGGTATGTGAACCAAATAATCGCTATCGAAAATATCCGATTTTACTGAGAAATCGATATTGATTCTTTATAATTAATAATCGGTTTATTTTTTATTTTTCAAAAAGGTGATGAATAAATTAAGTGCTAAATTAGTACTAAACAAATTTAATTATTTCAGCATAGAATCTATTCATCATATTTAGTAGGATTAGGTTAATTAAAAACAAAAACTGGATTTGAACATACATACATACATATCATCACGCCATATCCCTATTCTCTCTGCCTACCCTGGATTTGAAAATGGCTATTTATTAAGAATTACTACTATTACTTGAATTATCAGAGTCACAAACATTAATAATTATTTCCACATCAAAGTGTCGAATGTACATTTCTGTCAAAATCTCTATTCGATTAATTGTATTATTCTAATATTTTTACCGATTATTTGGATATTCGTGAATTGGAAGTTGTCGAGCCCTACTGTATAGAACGTGATGACGTGACATTATTAGGTCGTCAATGACAATTACTATTTACCATGTTATTTTTATTTTAAATTATTTTTACGAGTTTCAACATTAGATTATTGTACAAGAAAGTCACCCACAATGTTAATTATGTAAATAACTTAATAGTTGTTTAAAATTTCAGATTTAGTGTTTATAATCATGTGTATACGTTTGACCGAGGTTATTGTGTATTAACAAATGCAAAATGTCAAAATGCACTTCTTAGATTAGATGAACTATAGCATACATGTTACTGTCACAAAGTTTGTAAAAACTATATAATTAGGTTTCTAATTCAACTTAAGTATAAGTAATCCATAATAAAACTGAATTCATTATAGGTAAGAAAAAATTGAAAATTAAAGCTATATTTTATATTATACTAAATTATTATTTATTATGTATTTTAAATGCGAATTTGTATTCGTTTGTTAGATAAATAGTCCTTAATTGCTGTTCCAATCGTCATGAAATTTTGTTTACAAGTTATTCGCGGTAGTGAAAAGGATGTTCAGGATATGGAAAAATATTTATAAACAGTCTTCTGGCGTGATGAGAGAGTAAAATTGCGTGTTAGTTTAGTTTCAAAGGTTAACAATGCAAAAAATAAAAAAGCTATGCTTTTTTACTTTTTGCATAGTTAACCTTTGAAACTGTTTTGGGCAATGCTTAAAAAGTGGTTGTAACTATTAGTGTTATTGTACGACCACGATCATACTAGCAAAATAATTTCTTATATTTTTCAAGTTTGGACAGGTAAGTTGTACAATATACAAATATAGCTCTTGATTTTATGTTATAATTAATTTATATAATAAAATCTAGAAGCTTAAAATGCTTAGTCAAAAATTAGTACATTACTGCAGCGGCCAGCAAAAGAGGCATTGATGGATTTAAGAACGTGTAAATGTGGGCCGAGGCACACATACGTAAGTCCATCAATTCCTAGTTGTGGCCAAGGCTTGTATAGTGCTGTTCTCAAATAATGCGCGGCAATTAAAACTAAGTAGTACTAAGGTGAACTGTATACATGACGAACAACATTTTTCACGTGCCAAAGGGTTCATTTGTTTTTTTTTTTTCATTATCAAACAGGTTTCTTTTTCAAGCCATTTCGAAAGTTAAATAGTACTCTGATAAGTTGCCTATATGGTTGAAATGTTTTGAAGTAACATGCCGTTCCATTTTTAAAATACACGATTGATATGAATTTACATATATATTTATTTAGCCGCTAAAATACACAGATATGGATTTTCATACATTTTTTGCCGGCCGCTGCTCGCATGTATTTGGTCAGTACACCAATTTCGATTTATCTCGAAGAAGGTTGTCAAAATAATCTTAAATAATAATTAACATATCTATACATAATCACTTTGAAATAGCGGATTTCATTTTATGTTTTACTTGTTCGACATTTATCAGAAGATTATTTGTAATTTTAATGGAATGATAGATGATATATTTCATTATAGATATCATGCAATGCCATTAATTGATGTCATGAAAAAATTAAAATATATAAATGGACCAGTATACTGAAAAGTATTTATAACTGGAAGCTTTCTATACTTTGTCCATCATTTCTATTATATTTATTACTTATATTAAAATTGTATGAGAAAATTTGATTCACGTTAACATGTATAACAGTGTAAGTATCTTACAAACTTATTGTATAAAGTAAGAGTATATGGCAATACTGCGTGATCTGTTCATGGTCTGCAAAAATACCAGAAATTGTCATTGCCTGGAAATGGGTTAAAAAAATGTAAAGAATGGGTCACGTAATATGAGTAAGTACCCTAATGATACGAAATGTTTAATAAAATAGCTATTTCTGACGTTTATTGCTTGCCACTGCAAAATAATTTTTGAAGATATTATTAATTTATTTGTTTAATTAACTATAGTCTATAAAATATTGCATGATCTCTGTGACAGTTCTCACTAGTGCCGCACGCTTACGATGCAGTCCGTATTTTTGTCGATATAATGCCTTATTTTTTAAAGTTTATTTGCTACTGCAATTGAAAGACAATGTATGAAAATCTTATTGAATTTCAATCAAATGGATGGATGAATCGATTATAAATTTAAAACAATGAAAATGTTATTGAATTTAAATTAATGGATTTTATTTAATTACAACTAAATCTGTTAATTAATTCTTTTTATTATTCGAAAAGAATACATCCAAGTTCATCGTCACTATTATTATCATCGCTGGCGCATTCCTGTAGGTTGATGATGAGTTCTTGGTCACAGATTATTTCATTAATAATCATGTTTATTTTATAAATGAAATTATCTTTTTAATATAAAAGAAATGGTCTTATTAATATTATAACTGATGTCTGAATATTAAATTAACTCAATTTACTTATTTTATAGAGTAACTATGTGGTTTACATAGGTAATGTATTGGTTTTACTTATTTTATAAATAATTAATAAGAATGTTATCGATTTACGTTTATCGATTGCCCCATCTCTATCTTATTCTCAGTCCAGTATGACTTTGTACTTGCGTAAGCATCATATTTTTATAAAATGGTTACTTAGTATTTTAAAACATATTAGGTACAAGTTGTGGTATAAATATTCATATTTTTATATTCATAATTCAATTGAGACTGGCAACTGACAACTGGCACGTAAAAAATCAAAATTTAGGCGATACAAAATAAAATTGTAAGCATGACGCGTATTCATAATTACTTCATCGGTTTTGTCGCTATCTGTCACAGAGATCAAGCTATATTTTAAGGACTATAATAAGTATCAATATAAATTTATAGGTATTACTTTATAATTAACTGTTCTTTTTACTTAATATTTAAGTCAATATATTGGACAATATAATTATGTAATTTTAATATTATTATTGATTTTAATATTATTAGTAGTTGTTTTAATACAATGATAAGTTCTTCAGAAAACGTGCACAATACTCATTGACTGTCCCAATATTCATACTCGGGACCTCTTCTTAGTAATAGATATTATGAACTAACAAGGCCGACAATATTAATCTATATTTCTTTTAATCGAAATTGTTATTACATAGCGAATTTTTATGAGTTGCATGATACTACGCTGTAGTCTACATACATACTATGATAGTATAAAGCTCAGGTTTAGTTATTTTTTGAATGTGATAATCTCAGGATTGGGATCACAAAAAAGCAATAAATAACATATACAAGAGATGCGGAGCAGTATCTATAAATGTCACCAAATTCAACAAATTTGGTAACATTGGCACATTGAGGGTCGCAGCTCACTTATACAACACCGCTCTCACCCAGCCAATACTGTTTATTGAAATGTGAACTGTTGAACATCCTCTGTCGACACACTTTATATTGACAAAACAAATTAGCAGCGACCTGTAAGCGAGCGGTCTGCTGAGCGGTGTTGTATAAGTGAGCTACGACCTTCATAGTTCTCCATAATCACCGTTGTTATAGCAACCGTTGAAATGATAAAAATGATGATTCCACGCAAGCGAAATGCTGGCACAGCTATGGAAATTATATTTTTACTTTCTATTATTAAATTAAAGTAAAAATAGAAATGCTTTTGTATATTTCAAAGTATATTGTATTTAGGGTTAAAATTCGTTGCCAGTGACGATCTTTATAGATTTAAAATTTATTACCGATAATAATACTTCTATCTGTCTTTGAGTTAACACACTTAAACAGTCAATAACTATTTTTTTATTATACTAGCCTCTTTATATACCTATTTATTGGCTTTTTTTATTCTTCCGTCCCTAATAATTAAGTAGATAATGTATTATTATTAACTTTAACAGTGCCTATGCATATAGTTTTTAATATAGACGTAATTTTATATATAATCAAAATACCTGCTCAATATTCATAAATATTTTTATAAAGAATTTTGCCTCTAAATAATATAATGGATAATTACTGTGAAACTCGAATTCAAATATTTGAGTAGGTATTTTGAACTATTGTATTGTAGTTTTATATTATTGAGATGTGTCTGAAGTCTCTTAAGTGCCAAAATAATCGTACAAAAATTGCCATTACATGTAAATGTCATAATATGACTATGTGTACGTGCTCTGAAAATCTATAAAAATAGTTTTCTTTACTTATATCTATTAAGAAAGCATGAATTTATTCAAACTTCAAATTACTAAAATTTAGCATTTAACATGCTTAATTTTATTTATAAAAACTTGATTACAAACAAAAATGATTGTCACACATAGGATCAAACTTATTTGATATTAAATGCTTTTGACTGCTATCCACAAGCGTGATTTCTAATTTTACTATGAAAAGATATTCTTTGAGAAAAGGTGAGGCTGTTTTAATTAACTCTGCAACTCTGGTCGATTTTCATTCGAATATATTTTATATTTATCATATATTTATTTTATATAAAATAAAATAAATAAATTTAGCTATCATGATGAGGGCAATATTTAAAAATATTTGTCATTTAAAACTAACAATGTTAATACAGGTGGTATATATATCATCATTCTCCTACTCTTATCCCAATAACTTGGGGTCGATACAATATGTACTCTTCTTTCATAGTACATAATATTGTAAAAGTTATTGTCAATAGTTTTATGAGAGGCCGCCTGCCAGAGATGAACACTCCTTGGGAATGTAATTGTTGAACAAATGACATTAGATGGAGTTGGCCCAGGTCGTTATTAAGCTGTTAGTCATCTTTTACGACATCCACGAGCAAAGTTGGTAGTATTCGTAGCCACTACCACACAGCTTTGGTAAATATTTGTATAATCTATATATTTTTAACTAATTTTTGATTAGTGTTTATTGATCCTGTTACTTTGCAATTTTATTATTGAGATCATCAGTTCTGAATATTAATCCAAAGTGACGACTACAGAAATATCAACTTTAGATTTTTTATTTTGTATCTGTTGTTTTAAATCTTTTTTTTTTTGTGTTTAACAACCCCTTTCTTTTGACTGATCGATCTATTTGTATTTTAGCGAGACTAATTTTATTTTTATACATATGAGTCGAGTCGTAATAAAAGAGTCGTAAAACGATCGCCGTCGTTTGTGTCATGTCGCTAAAAATGGTTATTTAGGGCATACTGTTATTTAAAATGTTTATATTAAAAGTTGCCTTGTATCGTTCATTCACACATATGTCATTATTAATTGGTTTTCCTTCTATACTACTATACTAGCCAGTCTCAGATTATTACGTGATCCTTACAATATGTATATTCGTAAAATTTCTATGCAATTATATTTTGAAAATACATACTCGTTTTAATAAATTAATTACTGATTAGTAGGCATTTTGTATGTATTCAAAAATTATCTAATATTATTTTTATTATTAAAAATATATTTAAATAAATAATACTATACATAAATAATAATCAAAGTTAGCATAAAGCTAATTTAATTTGACTAGCGTTTCATTAGACACTATGTGCAAAGTAGTAATGTACTGGCGCGGTCACGTTTCATTTGTAAGCAATTATGTACCCTAGAGATCCATATATAATTGGAGCATTCCAACTATTAACTGGACTAATTGGCTCTTATGCACATTAATAGTTATAACGAATACTAATATTAAGAATGAATTCACATATTTCTAAATTGGTCAGTTTCCGTAAATTGTCCCATCACGATGGCTAGAATCACAATTTTTTTTATAGATATACGAGACATTGTACAGATTGTATATTTTTTTCTATTTTACTAAATTTTAAATCGCCAAGTCTCTGCACAGTGGTGCCATCTATAAATGTTTGGATATAAGGCATGACATGTTAAATGCCTGTTTATTAAATTTGAAAAAAAAGATGTATTGATTTTTGCAAGTATTAATATTTAAGGGTTTTATATCGCCTCTACTGGAATTATAATAAATAAAAAAAACAAAACTTTATCAACTTTTCTACTTGACTTAACTAACATAGCTAACCTAACTGACCTGAGTTAATCCTAATTGGTGTCACGTAAGGACGTAAGGTTGACGTTATGCAGGTGGCCAATCTTAGACTAAACTGGCACAGCTTTAATTGACCATTATTATAAAAATTCCAAAAAAAAAAATATTGTCTATTCATATTTTATTAAATTTATGGTCACGACTAGAGTAGCCACGAAATCGCTTGCAAAAAATAAAAAAAAAAAGACAGCGAGTAAATTTTGTTTAGATTTTTTTTTATACCATGAAATATGCTAACTTGACTGACAGCGTAAAATTCAAAGAAGTGACACCGTTATTTCTTTTCTCTACTTCTTGTTATCTTTCTGTTTGCAATACGAACAACTGACTGATGCCAATTTTACACTTAGTCGTATAGAATCAATATCCGTTAATCTGTCAAATATATCAAAAAATTAGATTTTATTACAGTCACTTAAGAAATTTAAAATAACTGTACCTGCTTTTCTCTTTGATGTCAAAGTCTGTAATATGTTGTCAATAAAACTAATGAAAACAGCAGTTCAGTGTTTTAATCTGACAATCATTTGTTTTAAATATGGATTTATTTAATTGCAAAAATTCATTCTAAGTTTTGATTGGCGGTTTTGATTCCCTACGACTGATATACCGAAATTATTTGAATCTCGAATTATACCGCCATAATTATACTTATTATTTTTAATTTATTATAAGTGCCTTTTTGATGTAATTTACTGTTTACGTATACAATTTATATTTTATAGAAAATATTATTAAATGATATGTAAAATTTATGTCTTATTATTTAAACGTTTTAGCACTCATTATTGTCACCATTACTGTTTGCCTTTGGCAATGTTTATACATTCAAGTAAGTATTCATAAAAGAATCTTGTGGTGACGCTCTAAGTGTGTAACTAAAATTTAAATTCAGTCAAAGGTGTGGTACAACCACACCTTTAATTACTGAATGAATAAATAAAAACACGCTAGAAATCAATAAAATTGTATAGTAAATACGTTACTATAACAATAGTGTGTAAATATTAAGTTCTCATAAATATTTAGTCTACATTGGGACCTGTAAAGCGTAAGCCCTCTGAAAAGCAGCATCGTGCCCTATAACCCATCGTATATGCTTATTGAACAGCCCACCGGTAAATGCAAAACAGCCAGAACTTCGATCGCATTACGATATACGTACCTATGAATGATTAGAATTTTGTAAGATGGTACTAGAGTAATTGATTATTATATACCGACCGCATTCCATGCAAATATTCAGATTATTTTGTAATACATAAAATATGTTAAAATTGAATAGATAAGCATTTCAATAGTGGTAGGACCATGCGCGTCGGTCTGTCCGGGGTAGTACCACATGAGTAAATAAACGTACAGAGACCAAGCTTCTAAGGAACGAGCAAAATTGTTACCTATTCTGATAGGGTTGGCACATGAGGATGAAAACAAATACACAAAACGTTTGTCAGCCTTTTTATGTATGGATATTTTTTTACAAATTGCTTACTCTAAATAGGTTTTTTTGCTATTTTTGTTTTTTAATAATTTGTTATATCTCTTAATCGAATGATAAATTCTAAATCTAATATAAAGTTTTTTTAAATAATCAATGGGAAAGCACTTGCATGGCATATGAAATTTACGATCTTGTATACGTTTTAGTATATCACTATCAATATTAACAATATTTATTTCTAGAACGAAATATTCTCAAAATTTCTTCTCAAGCAATTCAACAAATGCGATGAAGTTGTCAGGCGGTATTATTAAAAAGACCCAATTGTATACTGCTTTCGTTAAAGTCTTTGTAATGGCTGAAAAAAGAGTTTCCTCATATTTATAGGTTGTTAAGATCTATTAACATACAATGTCATTTTCTCACATTTGTGTTGTTCGAGGCATTTTCTGTACAAATAGCCCGATACATAGACATTATCATTTATTCCTACTGTTAATTCAGGGGCGGGGACATCATCAGTGTGTCATCATCATCACACAGTACAATAAACCATATTTACACTCTTTCTAGTAAATTCAAATTTAAACAAACACGCACGACGCGAGGCACAGCGAGCGGTGAGTGAGCCCTTTGTTTGAGCACTGGCCGAACCAGCCTAAACAGGTTTCGTTCCGTACGTGACGAGCCGCCAGTGCTCACGCGCATCATACTTGTAGTGATGTACCTACCGTGGCACGGTTGTTTGAATCTGTCTCTGTACGTTTATTTACTCATGTGGTAGTACCACACTCTCGCAGAAGATCGACGTCTGAGTAATAGAAATGTGCTCTTGCGCTTCGTTCGGTGAGCGAGAGAGCCGCAAGCCCGACTGGGGTGGGTTTGGGGTTTGTATTAGTAGGTAGCGGCCTAGCTATACCTTTAGTATTGCAAAGGTCCATGGGTGGCAGTGACACCATCAGGTGTGCTGTCTGCCACCATACGCAATTAAATAAAAACACATTTTTAATTCGTTGCATAATATTTAGAGATTGCAATATTATTTTGCAAACTGTACCTATGTAATATGAAAGGTCACGTAACATAGAAAAGTCAATGTACTTACATGTATAAAAATTATAAGGGAAATATGCTAAAATATGGGCAACGCAATGCTATAAAATACTCATAAATATTAACATTTCGGTGCTTTTAAATTACATAGATTGTTGACTACTGGTTGGACATTAATTATACTGTAAAAGGTGCCTACTTAAAACAACTATTTTGTATAAATAATTCTCTACATTGTAAATTATTATGGACTATAAGAAAGCCTGATTCAATCGAAACTTGGGCGGTGCTGCAGCTCCTTCATCGGTGCCAAATCGACCATCGTCATATCGAAGTGTTTATATAGGAACGCCACAATGTCAGTCCGTATCCGAGATAAGAGTACGAAACCCATCCAGTTTCAGAAACGCGTGAGACAGGGCGATGTCATCTCTCCGAAACTGTTCACCACTGCACTGAAAGATGTCTTCAAGCTCTTAGACTGGACTGGACTCGACATCAACATCAACGGCAAATACATCACTCACCTTCGATTTGCAGACGATATCTTCGTTATGGCAGAATCCATGGAGGACCTTGCCACCATGCTCAACGATCTCAGCAGAATATCCCAACTAGTGGGTTTACGAATAAACATGGACAAGACGAAAGTCATATCAAATGCCCATGTCATTCCTATACCGGTCCTAGTTGGCAATGTGATTCTCGAAATTGTCGATCATTATATTTAACTATGCTCGGGATTTCTCTGCGAGATAGAATCCGAAATACGGCAATCCGCAGAAGAACGGGTGTAACCGACATAGCACGCTGAAGTGGCAATGGGCAGGCCACATCGCTCAAAGAACTGACAACCGCTGGGCAGGAAAGGTTCTAGAGTGGCGATCACGTACCGGACGACGCAGTGTAGGATGTCCCCCCACTAGGTGGACAGACGACCTGGTGAAGGTTGCTGGGCGTCGTTGGATGCAAGCGGCACAGGACCACACTGTGGCGTAACGCGGAGCTAGTGCTCCCCACAGGAGTAAGATTTCCTTATATCCTATTCCATCTTGATCCCATCCCGTATTCGTTCCTTTCTTGAGGTGTACGGTATATTGATTAACCGTGGGAAAGTGGTGGGTCTTCCTTCCTCTCCTCCAATTTATAATAATAATGGATTGCCGCCATGTATCGCCTAATTCAATCATTTAGAGCAGTGGTGCGCAACTTTTTGGCAGGCAAGGGCCGCAAGGTGGAGAAATAAACTAAATGCGGGGCCACGCTAGTAATATTAACACTAGAATATACCGTATATGGTCGATCCCGGTACGTTCATGCATTTATTTTGATATTTATGACTTATTTACAAAACATTCATGGGCCGCAAAGAAGACGTTCGCGGGCCGCGTGTTGCCCACATGCGATTTAGGGGGATGAAAAATAGAAGTTGTCCGATTCGCAGACCTAACCAATATGCACACGAAATTTCACGAAAATCGGTCCAGCCGTTTCGGAGGAGTTTAACTACAAACACCGTGACACGAGAATTTTATATATTAGATTATATAATATTTCAAGCATCAACTTTAACTATGCCAAAATTCCTACCGTGTACACAACACTAGCCTGTGTGACAGTGGCTACCAATACTTTTTTTTGTTTGTTTACGCTGTGGAAATGCTTTTACGCACTATCCCCCGCCAGTGACAGACGGGAGGAGTGTGTGCGACTCGCCGGCCATAGGTGTTGGCGGCCGGAATACCCCCTAAAACCAGCAGCGGTCCCTGCCGCGCTTTTACGGGATGCCGGGGAGATCGTCTAATGACATTCTATCCCCGACACCTCTACGCTTGGCCATCTGGCCACGACCAGTCAGCTGTCAAGGCGGTGGGAGGAGGTGCGCGTAGCGGCGCCTCCCTCTCCCTGGTCGCCGCCGGCGGAGCGAGTTCGCTGACGCGAGTGCTTCGCGTTCCCGCTCCGCGGCCTCCTTTGCAGAGATGACTTCCTCGCAAAAGGAGGCCATCGACGTCCAGTGCCTGTCGCTGTTAAGCATCTTGTTGATGACGGTCGACAGCGACAGGTCCGCTCCTATGACCGCCGACAGGTCGTGGCGCTGAGGCCCCCAGGCGGGACATACCTCCAGGGTGTGACGCGCGTCATCGATTTGCGCGCCACACTCATGGCATCCAGGGGCCTCTTCACATCCAATTCGGTGCAGGTACTTACCGAAAACCCCGTGTCCGGTAAGTACCTACGTCAGCCTGAAGGACAGGTTGCCGTGCCTTCGTGTCGTCCAGCGGCGAAGGTGGGGCGCTACCGCCTCGGTCCCCCGTCCTGCTACAGGGGACTCTAGTTCCTCCCTCCACCGCCGGACTACTGCCCTTCGAGCCGCTTCTTTCGCCCTGCTCAGTCCACTCATGGTGACGCGTTCGCCATTTGCCCGCGCCGCAGCGCAGAACTGGTAGGCTTCCGCCTGAGCCCTAGCCTGAAGTGACCAGGGCGGATCGCCCGCCAACAATGTAGCTGCAGTCCAGGACACTGTACGGTACCCCCATATTGTCCTCACCGCCATGGCCCTCTACGCCTTGCGTAGTAAGGCTTTATTGGAGGCGGTGAGTGACTGCGACCAGATCGGGGCACCATACAGCGCCAAAGACTGCAAGATACCGGCATAAAGCCGCCGGCAGGACGATCCGGGACCTCCAGTATTGGGCAGAAGCCTACCCAGCGCCACGGCCGGCTTTGAAAGCCTAGGGACGAGCTGGGCAAAATGCGGCCCAAAATTCCACCTACTGTCCAGGTGCAGACCCAGGTACTTCATCCGGGTCTGTACCAGCACGGCAACCTCAGACACACTGAGTTGCGCCCCTCGGGGAAGACCTTGGCTGGAACCATAAAATAGGAGGGCCTCTGTCTTCTCCAATGAGACCCTCAGGCCCAACTTGCCAATCCGGTCAACAACGAGCGCTACTCCGACTCTTGCCAGTCGGGTGGCGTTGCGGAAGTCAGCCCCCCTCACCGTGATGAGGGTGTCATCTGCGTAACAAATAATCCCCATCCCGGGGAGAAGCTGGCCCCGCAACATCCAATCAAATCCGACGTTCCACAAAGTCGGACCAAGGACCGAACCCTGTGGAACGCCGCATTCTACCCTATGACGATGCATGCGCCCGTCGTCCCCCTCCCAGAGCACGTGCCTTCCCTCGAGGTACGCCTCCAACAGCCTCCGGAGATACAGAGGCACCCCATGATATCGGAGCGCCTCCTTTAAAGTCTCGTGTGGGAGACTATTAAAGGCGTTTTTAATATCGAGCGAGACTGCCAGGACTACATCCTTTTTTTGCCACCGCTTCGGTGGCCAGGGTCTTCAGGGCGGCCAAAGCGTCGATCGTTGACCGGCCGCACCTGAACCCGAACTGATTTTCCGACAGTCCCGGCCCGATAGCCTCGAGGTGCCGGACGCGGCTACCAATACTACCAACCCTAACTTTGCACGTGGATGTCGTAAAAGACAACTAAGACCTTCTCTCTGGGCCAACTACATCCGATGCCGTCTGGTCTATAATTACATTCCCAATTAGAAAAATCAAAAACCCGACTGCGTAAAAAGCGAACTAAACTACGTAGGTACATAATAAAAAACTGAAGAGAAAAAAGAAGCACTTAGATGTCCGGTGGTTTAGAATCTATATAGTGCTTCAAAGGTGTTCCTTGCAAACATACATACATAGACTGTTAAACACAATACCACTCCTTTGCGTTGCCGTCGCGCAGTCGGGTAAAGAGGGTCAGACGTCAGGCAGGCGGCCGGTTATAAAACTACTGCCTAATAACTTTTGCTGTATGTATGAGAATATATTGCGTCGACCCCAAGTAATTGGGAAAATACCAGGATAATGATGTTGTCCACAATATCTACTCTAACCGTAAGAATAATTTTGGGTTAGTTTGATAATAAATTATTCTGTTTAGTTATTGGAGATGAAAAAAAACTAAGATTTTATTATTACCATTTTTATTAAGTAATTTTTTGAATATTATCTCATTTATTACCTACGTGAAATAGCTTATTTTTTACTAAATGCTCAATTTAGTTTGACCTTAAAAGATTTTGCTTCAAGATCATTTTTCATCATTCTAATATGGTTTTATTTTTAAAATTATTTTTTAGTATTTTAACACCCTTGCCAGTATATAGGCCCACCTAAAGTCTTACATTAGGTAGGCCTATATACTGACTCAGAAGTATCTACTAGCCAGACTTAAAAAACATATACGCAAAATATACGTTAATATTTTTATCAGTCTTATATTTTTTAACAACTATGGTGATGGCAGCACTCCTAGAAATCACAGCGTTATATTTTATAACTATATTTTTCTTGATAACCATGTCGTGGATATGAATATATCCAACCTTGAAGACTCGTGGATTATTCAAGTAAACGTCACATAATAGATATACACGTCCTTGCCCATTCGGACAGTTGCTGCCCAACTAGAGCTTTTTAATCAATGCAAGGAGCCAAAACCAAGTAGATGTGACTGTTATATTTAACCTATCTTAGAAGAAAAAGATCAACTAAACAGAATTCATAAGAATTGGAATGATAGTATGAAATTGAAAGATGATGTTGAACAAAGGGGCAGCAATTAGACATGCGCGAAACAGTACTTCGCGAAGTGATGTGATATGGCATTACATTTCGTGCCGAGTAATATTACATTTTACCATC
Source organism: Lymantria monacha (assembly GCA_905163515.2). Taxonomy (NCBI): domain Eukaryota; kingdom Metazoa; phylum Arthropoda; class Insecta; order Lepidoptera; family Erebidae; genus Lymantria; species Lymantria monacha. The sequence goes on along the minus strand of LR991098.1, from coordinate 10,810,661 downwards.
ACTTCAAGCATCACACATGACATTTCATGTGTGTGTGATGCGTAATGCAATAGCCGCTCTATATATACGGCGGGCGGCGTCAAGAAATATATGTAAGCCTTCACGTTCTGAAAAGAAATATTGAATTGCCAGACAACGAACTTTGCAGAAATGCAGAATAGTACACGGGTGTTCGCGTCATGTTTAATGTGATGTGATGTTTAGTCGCGTAATGTGTAATGAGTCAGTACACGGTCGGATAATATTACGTGTGATACATCACTCGCATTACTTACACATGTCTAGCAGCAATAGAAACTCGTACCGAGCGCATAAGTAAAAAGCTTGTGCCGGTACTGCATGCAAAACCTGCTAATAAAAAAATCATTGCTTTAAATCACACAAAAATATACAAGACACATTTTACTGTGATTTAAAGCAATTATTTTTTTTTCTATAGCAGAGATGATGAGTGATTATGATTATGAATGATGAGCCGAAAGGCTCATATAATATTATGTTCTAGTGCTGGGCTCGAGCCTCCTTCTCTTTCAACAGAGGAGCGAAAATGACACGCTAGTCAGACGAGTTGGTATAAAGTTTTATTTCGTGTTTTTTTTCGCTTGCATAAATGTTTTCTGCATATTATATCCCATAGAGATCTTTTACGACATCCACGGCCAAGAATGGGCCTGTCACCACATGATAAGTAAATTCTTCTATTTAAAAATATATATTCTATCTAATAATTTATAATAAACCTTTTACAGTCATTGTCATTTCACCCCACTGCTCTCATTTATGTCTGTTTCTTATTATTTTAATACCAATAACCTCTATAAGTAGTTTAATAAGACCTTGTTTTTCTGCTGTAATCATTCAACTTCCATCAACATCTTTTATATGAAGGTACATTGACAAGATCTTCGAAAACAATTTATAGAGGTCAGACATGCAGGCTCATGATGTTTCCCGTTGCTGTTAGAATATGACGGAACTACCTATGTACCTATTTGAAACTCATATGAACATAAATCAGAGGTATCAGATTGGGTTCAAAATTGAGACCCAAGCATGGTTGTATTATATTTTTTAATATTTAAATTTGTGAACCTGTTTATATTTTTTAATAAGAAAACACTACACTAATGATAAAATCTTTGTATTGTGGAGGATTTTAAAACATATAATTAACAGGCACAAATTACACCCAGACTCATAACAAAAATTTATGAATCGCTCTAAATGTTATCTTGCATGGAAGTCGAACCCATGGCACTGCCACGGTTAGTTAGTATATTAACGCGCCGCACCATCTGTGCAATATTGATTCATTTGCTACTGTACCCATTTCTGTTAAAAAAAAATATACACTATATACAGTAAGGTAAAATAGTTCATCATCATCATCATCACAGCCCATATATGTCCCACTGTTGGGCTCGGGCCTCCTTAATGGGAGCGAAATTAACCTACTATACTGCGCTGGTCAGACGTGTTGGTATAGGTCTTTGTTTAGAGTTTTCCTTCTCTTGCATAGATGTTATTTGCGTTTTATATCCCTTAGTCGTCTCTTACAATCACCCATGGGTAAGATAGGGGGCATTGTATTCTTACTCCGTCACCACACGGATAAAATAATAAAGTAGTTAATATTTACGAAAATTTATTTGTTTTCATCGTATGTAATACTCAAGGTAATTGAAGAATTACAACCGTATTAATAGATTAGGCTAACTTAGATAAAAATAAATATAGATATGTGTACAGTGCCAACCAAGTCATCGATATCGATATTTATCTATGTAGGTACATCCGGGTTAGACGTACAATACCTATTATCTAGCAGTATTTAAGACTAAGAAATAAATCTTAATTACAGCGGGGATTCTACAAAATAAAATTGATGAACACAAATTATATTATATTTTGAATAACTAGGTGGATAAGTACCCTATTTTTAGATTGTACAAACTATTGTCCTGCGTGTAAATCTAACCACAACAGTCGGCGCTGAGTTCGTTATTTAGTGGTCATAACATATTATGTCATCATCATACTCTTATCCCAATTACTTGGGGTCGATACAGTATGTACTCTTATTTCATAGTACATATTGTAAAAGTTACCGGCAATAGTTTTATGACCGGCCGCCTGCCAGACGTGAACCCTCCTTGGGAATGTAATTGTTGACCAATCGGCATCAGATGGAGTTGACCCAGGTCGTTGTAAGGTCTTCTTAGTCGTCTTTTACGACATCCACGAGCAAAGTAAGGGTTGGTAGTATTCGTAGTCGCTACCACACAGCTAATCATAACATAGGTATTATTATGTATTTTTATATATTATAATATTTAGTAATAATTATCTACTTCTACTCATCGAAGAAATATTAGCTTTTGGCCATGTATATGCCACTGATTCCTGTAAAGCTTGCAAAAAAAAAAACGTAAGAAATAAGGTAGATAGGAAAGTCATAGGTACCTAAGACGATAATTTAGACGATTTAGATTTAAATTTACTAAATTAAGTAGGTACCTAAGGAGCTGCCTTTTATTTCATGTGAATACATGCTAGATCTGGTTTTTGTTAATCCGTGGTGCTCAGCTTAATCTATTTATCGTTAGTTCAAACAATATGTAATCGTAAAATATCCACACGATAACGTTTAGTTTTTTTTTATATTAGATACCTACGTTGGTATATGATAAACAGAAGAGATTCCTTGTGAGTGTCCATAAAATACGTATAATTGTAATGTTTCGAACGCAATGTTAAACGTTGTGAAGAGTCAGTACGGTAGCGGTGCGACTGCTTACAAATAATTCAATATTATTTATAGTGGATCAGCTGATTCGGAGCCGCATGGCTCGCGGAGGCAACAGCGGCGAGTGTAATCGCGCCCGCCCGCTCGAAGACATCGCGTGCGTGCCGACCAACCGGCGCTCGCTATCTAAACGCTATCGTACAAATTAATGGTTGAAACACAATTAAATCGTCTCCGAGGACTTACATATTATTTGCACTCAGTTATAAGACATCTCCGGACTATTAACCGGAAAAAAAATACGTTAATAATCTTATGAATATTCTGTGGCATATGTACTAATCAAACATTTAATCGGTTGTTTTGTTAGTGGATAACTTAGAATAAAGTTTAACTCGTTTATTGTTACGCAACAACTCATCAGATGTGTGTGACCGAGATACAGTGAAGTGTTCCATCGAGGCAATAATTCAGAGGATACCAACAAATTATGTCTCCTTTCTAAGATATTGTTGTATTTTCGACTCTCGTTATATGTAAATAAGGTTAAAATGAGGAGCGACGTGTTAGCACCGAGCGAGTTGGAGGGGACTGACTACCTTCTCTCCTCCACAATGAGGCTGGAGGATAGCTTTCTACAAATACTCGGTATGTAAATATTTATTTCAATGCTTGTGATAATTATATTATAATATCCATCTAGAAATACTGGCATGTTACAAAAAAGTCTTGATTTTTTTTAAGAAATTATATTGAGACATTATTTTTTAAACTTTAAGCAGTTTCAATATTTACGTAGATTTTGGTTATTACCTATTTCTTACCTTTAATTATCGGCATACTATTATTAAAACGATCCTGTTGAAATTGTATAAAAAATTACAGCACGGTTGATGCTACTATTTCGTTCTTGTGGTTAGTAAGGCATTAACATTTTCTTGTTTTTGGTAGGGTGAAAATATTTAAAACAAGTAAGGAAGTATTGTTTGATAAATTCTAAACTAGATGGATCAAAAGTTACTTATTTCACTAACATTTAGACATCAGTCAGATGTTAATGTTTACTAATAACTAATTTAAAATTTAAATCATGTAAAAACCCTCGGAACTCGTCTACCGTTAAAAATAATCTACGTTAAGCAATCAGTCTGTGAAATTTATGATGCAGAGTGTGTGCAATTATTACTATTTAATCTTATTATGTACTAATTTTAAGTAGTTAATTGTAGAGGTACCACCTTCCATATGGATGAGTGGGCCCAGCCTTCATAGACGTGACCATAGTTTTTAAAAATTGTACTAGGTATGTGACTATAGGTACCTACTATTAATTGCATAAGGGGGCGTCCATTAATTACCGTAGGTATTCAGAATCTTACTAAATCTCAGTTAGAGGAAAGTGGTGTTTTGGCAAATATCACGTATTTTTTAGGGTTCCGTACCCAAAGGGTAAAAACGGGACCCTATTACTGAGACTTCGCTGTCCGTCCATCCATCCGTCCGTCCGTCTGTCACCAGGCTGTATCTCAAGAACGGTAATAGCTACACTGTTGAAATTTTCACAGATGATGTATTTCTATTGCCGCTGTAACAACAAATACTAAAAATAAAATAAAATAAATATTACAGGGGGGCTACCATACAGCAAACTTGATTTTTTACCGTTTCTTGCTCGATACTAATAACGGTGACAGGTAGACGTTTTAACTATTCACAGAATATTTAGTTTTATGTTCTCTTTAAATACAATTAATTAAAATAAAATAAGTAATTAAGCCATACAATAAAAGAGATTTTATTTGTTTAGTTTTACGGAACGCTTCGTGCTCGAGTACAACGAATCTATTCTGCGCTTAAGTCATACACGAGACCTGGGTGTTGAAATGGTGCCTGAATTAACGTTTCGTAAACATATTACCAAAATTTGTAGCAAAGCTTTCCGGAAATTAGGTTTTATTTTGAGAATTTGTAAAGATTTTAATAATATTTCGGCTATCAAAATTTTATATAATACTCTCGTACGCAGTTACCTTGAGACATCCGCAATCGTTTGGAATCCCCATGAGTCTAAATACATCCTTATGCTGGAAAAAATTCAAAATAAATTCACCCGTTTTTTATACATGAAACAGTACGGAGTATATCCATTTTATCCGCTTATGTATCCAAGTCTCTTTGTGCTGGGTATGGTTGGTTACGATCGATTGAGCGTACGCCGCGATATGACATTAGCGTGCTATGTTTGGCGTGTACTATGTGGCCAGCTACACCACCCCGCCATACTGGCTATGCTAAACCTGTGTACACCAGCAGGCCATATGGTTATAAGGGGCCAGCGGCCCGCACTAAGCGTGCCAGCCGCCAGAACTAATATGCTGACTTACGCCCCCCTGACACGTGCTATTAAATTAATAAATACAATAAATTATACAGTAGATATTTACCACTGCAGCGTGCGTGAATTCACAGACGTTGCATACAAGTGCGTTGCGTATAATTAGTAAATATATTTAGTTAGTAGTATTGAATATGATAAAATATAATATTAAGCTATATTAATATTTTGATATTATGTTTTATTATTTAGTTTATTGTTATAATTATTTGTTTAAACATATTTTATTATTAATTTTAAAATTAATATTGCTTACTTACAATATCGCATTAGGTTTAAATCCTGTAAAGGTATTGTAATTGCTACTTCTCAATAAATAAATAAATAAATAACTCCCACTTGGCCGATTTTTTTTTATTTTTAGCAGACTGGTGTAAAACTACGTGATAGTTAAGTTAAACGAAAGTAAAAAAAAACCTTTAAATACAAGTTTTGAAAAACGTGAGATTAGGGAAGGGGGATGGGATCGAGAAAATCTTTCGACATCTCACCAAGGGGGGTGGGGGGTTCAAAAAATCCTCAAAAATGCCTCACGTAGTTAATTGACGCCCCTTTAAGAGTGAAGTTTGTAGCTCGGCGTTCTCTTTAGAATTTACTGGTTGCAATAAGCAAATATAATTGCTCTTTGCAGGTAAAAATGACCTCATCTGGGGCGATTTGATAAAATGCGATATCGAAATTTACCTTTTAACTATGAATCTCATGTCATCAAAAATATGTAGGTATATTATGCATATTTGCTAGCTTGTCAAAAATCATTTTAAAACCATTATTAGAAATATTGCTTAGAAATGTGTTGGATAATTGGGATAAGAGCAGGAAGAAAGATGTTTTTTTTCAGTGGTCATTATACCAAATATTACACGACTTCAATTTTGGCTGGAACGTGAAACTATCATTTAGAGAGATATATGTACCTATGTTTTCGTGATTCACCAAAATACTGGGCAGATATCATTAATAGTGTGTCGTTGCACTATTGAAGGCGACGATTTGACTTACTGACGTACCTAGCTACTATAACTATAAATGAACTGATCATTTATTAAGATTTGGCAAAAGGTCACTGTAACCATGCCTTGAAATTCCTCAATATATTGACTGACTTGGACGAAGAACTTTTATAATTTTAAATTCAGTTTATCTAATATTCTTTCATTACATTTATTAAGTTCATTCATTCAACTAATTTCTTAAAAATCAATTTATGCACCTATATAATTATAAATGTAATATTCATATCTGAAAGTATATCAATTTATTGATTATCTTAACTTCACATGCGTGTCCTTAGGCGATATCTATAAATTGTATTAAAATCTTAATCCAGTTAAACCCTGCACGTGTGGTAACGGAATAAGAATACAGTGTGTTGCCACTCCCTACTTAGGGTGGAACACTCCCAGTGGGAATCATAAAAACCTTAATAAAGGTACAAAGGGGACTGATGGCTCATTTTATTTTTTACGTAACAGTGAACGGCAATGGGTTGACGGATGAATTGATGTAATCTTAAAAATCAAAATGTGTATATATTTTTGATATCTTATTGAGGGTTTTACTGCGAAAATTAGTGTTTATGACAGAGATACCTATGCAACACAAATCAGTCGTTTTCAAAATAAATTGGATTTTTTTATTTGACCATATATGGGTGTATTTTAAAAAGAATAAGTTTCATTTTTTACGTTTTATCAGAACCAGTGATGATGATATGATGTGATATGATGTATACTCTGTTAAATCTAGATAAAATAAAAGATCACGACGTACGTTACTTTTCTCAATTCTCAGCCTCTAATTACAACTATGTAGACAACCTTATAGAAACGGCATAAAACTACTATTATAGTCACCCCTTGATTGCCCGTGGTAGTCGTAAAAATTGCCTAAGTTTCACCCAGAAAGTGGCAGCAGCTCACTGATAGTAAACGTATAATACCTCACTGTTATGTCCTCAAATATAAATAGTTCCTCATTTTTGGGGGATGCAGGCCATCCAATAGTGGACAGGAAATACTGAATGATGATGATGATATAAATAATCTGGTACTTACACAAACTGTGTCATAATATTTCTATATTATATTGCGCCATAAATATAATGATATCAATAAAACAGGAGGTGTCAAGGGACACCCGGATGGAACGAAGTTCTATTTTAATTATATATTTTTTTTCTGCCTTAAGCGATTTTTATCATTATATTTTAGCCAATTTGCAAAATATCTTTATAAATTATAGCCTATGTGTTATTCTGATGTGCAAGCTATATTACTATAAATTTCATCAAAATCCATTCAGTAGTTTTTACGTGAAAGAGCAACAAACATGTTCACATCCATACATTATTACAAACTTTCACGTTTATAATATTATAATAGGATTCATAGGATATACAATTCCACTAGACTACCAAAACTTTTGGGCCCCGAGCTCGAACGCGAGCCGGCCACGCGGCCCGGTCACGGGCGAAAATAATTTCGTTGCGCATTATTTTGATTTTGCTATATCTCTTAAGGTATTGATTTAATTTGCATGGTCTGAAGGAAAAAAAATATCTTCATGAAATGCTCAAGCCAACTAATGTATTTAAAATGATAAGGATTAATACAGTATTTGTGGAAATAGCTTTTCAATTACCGTTTTATAATAGAACATTTTTTAAAGTATTAAAATGGATATAGTATGTTATCCTTAAGAGATAGATATATACCATCGCGGACTTTTTTGTAGGCCTTTTTAAGCTGTATAATACTGTAGTACTTTATTTTGATCTATTTCGTAGGGTTCAGCCAGCGTTTGCAATGTAAGCGCAAAATAATGTGTTTATTTACGACATCACATTAGAAACCTCTAAAATTATCAGTTTCTCTAGTACATTATGCATATATTATACATATAAACCTTCCTCTTGAATCACTCTATCTATAAAAAAAATCGTCGCGACACCACACTGTTCAATGCGAAATAGAAATGAAAATATCTGGCTTGCTTTCTATAAGAGAGCCGACGAGCGACGCCGCACAGCTTACAATAGCTTACTATAGCAAAAAGTGTCGTGACAACTTTTCGTAAGAATTTTTTCCGTCTAGCCCCCTTTCACAACGCGCGATAAGGAACTTCGTTCCAATAATGATATCAACTAGTCTTGATCCATTAGTACTAAATAAATACACATATTAAATAGCACACAACGCATTGGGCCATTTTTTTTGAAGTTTATGGCTTGGTTACTAAGACCTTTAAGTCAAATCTTGGTTTATAAATTAATTTCATTTAAAGTCATCGTCCGTCAGTAAGTCTAATGGGTCACCTTCAACAGTGCCATGGCCACACTGTTTAAGGTATCTTTTGGAATTTTAGTGGAAAATGAAAATGTTTGTAAGACACTGTTATACCATATGCACTACACCTCACTATTGCCTGTGCATCAGAATACATAAAATGCCATAAAAAATACTTAATATAATACGTTAAAATACTAAGATATTAAATATACAAGAGCACCACATGACAATTTTCCTTTCTCGTTAAAACCTCCCCTTCATGATCAATTGGGCAACTTTGATATAATTTACAATAGGTTATAAGTAATCATATTAGCAGTGCGGTAGCGCTACGAATACTACCAACCCTTACTTTGCTCGTGGATGTCGTAAAAGACGACTAACAGCCTTATAACGACCTGGGCCAACTTCATCTGATGCTGTTTGATCAGCAATTACATTCCCGATGAGGGTTGGCGTTTGGCAGGCGGCCGGTCATAAAACTATTGCTAATAACTTTTACAATATGTACTATGAAATAAGAGTACCTACATATTGTATCGATTTTTTTTTTGTGTGTCTTAGTTGTTAGCCTCAGATGGCTATGACAACTTTACCCGGACTGTGGGTGAGCGCTGAGGGCTCTCAACCCGTATATTGTATCGACCGCAAGTAATTGAGATAAGAGTAGGAGAATGATGAATGATTATATAAGCAATCATATATATAGGTACTCATTATTCAGAAATAATTTACAGCGTTAAGTTATATTAAGTAATCTGTGGTTAAGTAGTCACCTAGGTTAGGTTAGATTAGGTTATTATTTTTTACTGAAATGAAACATAGAACCGCCTTTTTGAAGTCGGTTAATAAGTACCTATTTATTATATATGTACCTATTACGTATTTTAGAGATGAATACATAATATGTAGGTATTATGCGTGAAACGCGAATACATAGATTAAAACAAAATGTTTTTGGGGTATTATTATAACACAAAATTTAATTTTAAAACTATTAATAATGAATAATTAACAATGGAGTATTAATTTTCACAATTGAAAACATCACACAACATAGAATATATATGTATATATACATATATGTAAGTACAACTTACATTGGAAAACTGACGTCATTGGTGTTCAACATATATATCTATACATATAATAAAAATGTAACGGGTCGCTGTCTATACATGGAAGATATATGAAAAAAAAAATATTACTGGGACCTTTATCAACACTAATAGAACACAAAACAATAATTTTTAAAATTTTTGTCTGTTTATCTGTTTGTCTGTGTGTTTGTGCACGCTAATCTCAGAAACGGCTTATCCGATTTAGACGCGATTTTCACTAATATATTGTGGTAAGCTTCACTTAACATTTAGGCTTTATTTTATGTCAATTGGTTTATAAAAAAAAAGTTATGTCAATTTAAAAAATGTTCAGAGAAAAAAAATCTTTATCGATTTTTTTCAAATTACGTACAAATTATCTTCAGTAAAAATAAATAAAGACGTGTTTCATCATTTGTTGATTTTCACCCTCTGAGGGTGTAAATTAGGCCTGCAAAGCGGGTTGGACGGCTCATTAAATCATTAGCGCCAAGCCGATATTATTGAAGCTGGCAACTTGAAATGTTGACTGTGGTTTCTTTATATGACGTAGAGATTCACTAAGAAAGGATTTTACGAAATTATACCCCTAAAGGGGTGGAGCAGAGTGGCAAAGTTTGTATGAAGAGAAAAAAATCTTTATTGATTCTTTTCAAATTACGAGTCGAATCAAATATTCTAGGGTAATATCCGGCATTTGTCAATTTTCATCCTCTGGTTGTGTAAATTTGGCCTGTGAAGCGGGTTGAACGACTCATGGTAATGAGTCGTCCAAACGTTTGGCGGTAGCCAAGCCGAAACTATTAAAGCTAGAAACATTAAATTTTGAAGCACGTTTTTATTTATGACATAGAGATTCAATATGAAAGGATTTTATGAATTCCGCCGCTAAGGGGGTGTAACAAAGCGGCAAAGTGTGTATGGGGAGAAAATTTCATTATCGATTCTTTTCAAATTACGTACAAATATTCTTCGGTAAAAATAAATAAACACGTGTTTCTCTCTCCCTCTCCATCAACCCCGCACCAGTGCCGTTGTGGCGACCAGTTCCGGCGTGAGAGCTCACACGATACACATAGTAGACGACAATAGGTTCTTGCCTAATATTATAGTTTAAGATACAGGTTAAGTTTAGCTTCAAAAATGTTCACTCTATAACTCAAATAATAAATCATATCTAACGAGGTCGTAACTCTGCTGGTGAAACAAAACAGTCAAATAAAGGGTGGCGATAATTATATTTTTATCCCATGGTCATACCGTAAATAGTATATTAATGGCAATATAATTTGTAGAATGAATAGAACTTTGAACCACCTTTTTCTTTAGTGACCGGCTATGGTATATAGACATACGCGCGCCGTACACGTACATCTACGTTGTGCGGGCGGGCCACCGCAACCGGGTATCATCTCGAGTCAAAGCCCCCATGCAGTGAACCTAAATACAGATACTCACGCTTGCGCCACCCAAAGCACCGGCGGTAGAGCGTGTCAACGTAGAGTATTTTCTCTCGAACCCACCCTATTGCCTAATTCCGTTAGACAACTAACTCGCAGAATCAACACCTCAACGCATCCCAGTTTCTGACGCTGTTGATTATTATCCTAGCGATAAATCTTCAACACCTTGCATTGCTTTTTCTATTTAACTCTGTCAGAGATGACTTCTGCGTGGACGAAGTCGCGGGCAAAAGCTAGTTATACATATATCTACATATTAAAGTAAGTAACTACGTAAAGAAGTGTCAGCAATATGGATTGATACTGTTTATAAGAGTGATTTTTTGAGAAAAGAGTATGAAAGTAAAATTAATGCGGTTGAAATGCGATCTGTACGGAAAATCTGTGGAATTAGGCTGATCGATTGCATTCGTAACGACGACGTAAGAGAGCGAGTAGGCATGAAAGAGAGTATTGGTGTAAAGATGCGAAAGGGAATGCTCAGATGGTTCGGACATGTGGAAAGAATGTCGAACGAACGTCTGGTTAATAAGATATACAATGCGAAAGTGGAAGGATGTAGGTACCGGGGAGACCGAGATTAACCTATCTAGACCAGATCGGTCATGTACTGAAGGAAGGTGGAGTCAAGAGTCTCCGAAACCGGCGAGCGTGTATGAAGAGAATTATGAATGTTGAGGAAGCTAGTGAAGTACCTATACAACGATAGAGTTCTCTGGCACTCTGTTCTCTCTGCCTACCCTGCAAGGGACATGGCGTGATGGTATAAATGTATGTATGTATTTTTTTCTTTATTTTGGTTCATCATCATCAGGGGCGGCTTTACCTATAGTGCAGAGGGTGCGGTGCACCCGGGCGCCGGGTGTTACGGGCGCCGAGAGCCGCGTGGGACACAGAGCCGCCACTGTAACGCTCCGCACGGAGCGGGAGCACCTTACGCAGCGAGTTTATAAACGTAGTGGGTGCATTATTTCACAAGTTTGGGTAGGTTGCTTTGTCACCATGTTCACTGTAACTCCATAATCCCATCCGATGGCGTTTACTTGGTTTCGTGTCAAAACCACAACACTAAGCATGCGTCAACGCATTCCAGCGAGGTCCGGAGTTTAGTCGAACGTCTTGTTAGTATCAACCTATTCCATTTTGTTCACGCATTTTGATACAAGAGGGCGCCAGGTTATTGATTGCACCCGGGCGCTACATGTGCTAGAGCCGCTTCTGATCATCATCATCATCATCACAGCCCATAAATGGCCCACTGTTGAGCTCGGGCCTATTCCACAGTGGGAGGGCAATTAACCTACTATACCGCGCTGGTCAGACGTGTTGGTATAGGGTTTTGTTTCGAGTTTTCCTCCTCTCGTATAGATGTTATATGCGTTTTATATCCCTTAGTCGTCTCGTACGATCACCCACGGGTAAGATATGGTGTGGTGAATTGTATTCTTACTCCGTCACCACACGGAAAAATATTTTGGTTATTGGCTATTAATATCAGCCATTGTTAATTTTAGACTTAAAGACTCTAACTTGTCTTGTGGATAACTTGCGAAGCAGGATAAGCGCAGGCTTAGTTTTTACCATTCAGTAAATCAAAGCATCAGTTGCCTTTAGGAAAGTTACGTTAAACTTACAGGGCTTTTTCAAAGAATATGAAAACACGTATTTATAGCACTGAGATTTTATTATCACAGCGCAAATTGAGGCCCGTTTAGAAAGTCTCTATAGCTTAGAGACGCATCACACGCTCTATACCTAAAGGTTCTTGCATGAGGTGTCGAATATTCCCAGTGCAGAAAACTGTCGTGAAACGCAACCGCCAATTAGATTCAAATCTTCTAATGAGGACTGAAGGCCCATCGGTTAATGAGATATAGAGATATTTGAAGATGAACCCGACTCCGATGCTGAATCCTGCTAGAAACTTTATAAACTAAATTTACCCCATTTGCTCAATCGTTTGAACTAACGAAATAACACACCTGAACTGGGTAAATCGTAATTTTGTGAAGTATAACAAAGATCCAAACGATATTTTCTAAATAGTACACAAGAATATACATATAGATATGTGTGTACATACTCGTATAGTGTGGGTGTAATACCTAAAAAATCCGAAATTAGAATTGTGTAATGAATGAGAATCCAATATCACTTTGCATTCATCATAGCCTATATACAAACTTTGAATATAATATGTCGTATAGTTTAGCCATAGCACCTTACTTTGTATTATTAACATTTTCTACACTCTGTATTAAAAATAAAAATTATTAGGCTATCACTAAGAATTAATAGTTATGTTCACGTAATCGCAGTTACCATGACTGTTGTATAATATCTGTAACGTAGTAAAATAAAGACAATAAAATCCTACGCATATGATATCAAACGTTGATAATTTTAAGTCCCATCTAGGAATTCTTAGTTTCTATTTCCATGTTTGTGTCAAAAAACTTTGACAAATCGTAATAATTTATTTATACAATTTATATTTCTTATGAATATTATGATTCGGTATTAATAGGCTAATTTTAGCGCTGAGGCAATATTCCGTTTCAATCAATCCTGCAATCAGATAACTTGAGAGAAAATTACACTTAGCACTATTTCAACTAAGTAGGTAGGAGTTTAACTTGAAATAATGAGACATGAAATGTAAAGTTTTTGCTAAAAAAAAATCAAGTAAATTATGTACTCCGTTGTACATACGTCAAAGTAAATATAAAAAAAAAGCTATTTACGTACTTTCATGTCTTTTTGAATTAAAAAGATTGCATGCATGGTAATGCTCTAATAATTACTGCCAAGTTTCAAGGGTTTAATTCATACATAATTCTTCATACGAACAATTTGTTGTTTAAGATTATTTAAATCTTAAATAATCATTAAAAAAGATATTTAATCTTATAGAGTATAATTATAACTGTTTCTAAAGTCCCCATTGGATAAGGATTTTGTCATGGTTCGAGGTTATCTTATAATAAAAGTATGTGTTCGTGGTTATTTGTTATTTTTAAATAAAAGTATGCATTATAGTTTATTCTGTCCATTAACCTTGTTAAAACATCAAACAAATATAAGACAGAGTTTTTGTTTGAAGTAAAACTTTTTTTATCGACGTATGGGAGAAATTTGATATTATTGTAACGTTTTTCTGTTACGCGCCATCTTTATTTCTAAGTCACTTTTTTACGTTACGCGCCATATTTATTTTGAAGTGAAACTTCTTTTCTTCTCTGCGCGCTGAGGGTAAAATGTTTACAGATGAAACGCGACACGAGAGAGAGAGAGAGAATACGCGCTATTGGTCGATGTATGTAAACGAGATTTAAAAATTAGTTTACCAAAGTTTCACTTCTGATATGTGTACTTTGTACACATTTCTATTTAAATATATGTCATTTTATTAGTATTGATATGAATGTCTAAATAATAATCCTTATTATACTGCGCTGTCGCTGGCTAACTCGCGGCCAGTTGGCAGACCACGCGTAGTTGTAATACCGTCAAAAAAATCGCTGAGGCATACATTCGTCTCGGCGTACGCACATTACTTACCGAAGTCGTAAATGCATGTTTTACACTAACGTTTAATGAGCTTCCAAACCAGAAACAAACATGGACACTGGTTTACCTATTACTTATTTTAACAAATAGTAGGCCAGTAACTACGCTTGTTAAAAATATTTAAATATTTTTATATAGTTTCAAAGATGATATCGTTTAATAGTGGAGATTATCCTTCGCCATTTATTATGAAGGCAAGAGTGCTATGACCGCGCATTAAATCACCTCATAGCTACATATGCTCTATTATATGTTTATTTTTTTCAATTGTGTTATATAATTTTTACTTCCTCTTTTATACTCTTAGATAATGACTTAAAAAGAAATGTTTAACACTTAGATATGTATTCTGGTTTTTAACTAAATTATGAAATGCCGGTTTTGATAGTTCTATCTTTATAGATGTTGATAAACGTTTAGACATATTATTCTATTCAAAAACCAGCGTATTGATGGTTCAAATTTCCAAATCTCCATCCTTAATGTTCACCTATAATTCAAAAAGTAACTGAATGCAATTTGTTTTGTATTCACATTTTATTCTAATTGCAATATTATATTCTTTAATGTAACTAAGTACTAGGAGATCCAATAGTTCCAATACATTAGCACCGCTAATAAAATCATCATGTTTATATACTTCGATAAACATAGACAGGTCCTAAAGGCTTCATTCTATCATATTTTAATGACATTAATATTAAAATATTTTATAATCATATGGCCTCATTAGGGGAATAATCTTCAAAATGGCGTAGCGAGCATTAATATTATAAAAGATATTATGTGATACTTACAAAAAAACATCTTTAAGAAATAGTAATATTAAATTTCCATACATACATATCCAGATTAGCGCCAGTGACGGAAAAGTTGAGGAGTGAAAAGTTGACATGGTATGGACATGTGATGAGACGGGATGAAAGTAATGTTGTGAGGAAAATTTTAAATATGTATGTTGAAGGCTTTAGAGGTAAAGCAAGTCGAAAGAAAAGATGGATGGACTGCGTGAGGCATGACATGGATAGACAGGGAGTGACTGCAGAGATGACGTCTGATAGGACTGTATGGAGGAACTTGACATATTGCGTCGACCCTAAGTATTACTTGAGTCGACGCTTATGTACTTCAGACTCTGAATAGAGACTCTGAACAAAGTCTATGAATAGTTAACAACCTGAAGTCTTAAAAAATCGACACCATGCTGACTGTGAAAGATGCACTATTTTTTTTGTGGCTACTATTTTTTTTCTGTACTATTCACGAGCTCGTAAGAGGTTTATATCAAGAGGCAACTTCTGAATATTTTTCCAAATCAACGCGTGTACATCTGATATTGTATCTAAGTCTAAGGCTAAGTCATCGCTTGCCATGGATAAATATTTTTTGTAGTTGTAAGATTGTTAGTATTGCTATCAAATGGTCGAGAATAGACTGTGGACGGCAATCTGACACATGTACCCTATGTCCTGTTATTCTTCTTCTGCTATTTTCCATGTGGTGACGGAGTATACCTACTGATTACCAACCACTTATCCGTGGATGTCGAAAGAGACGACTAACGGATATAATATGTATATAGATGAAAACTAAAAACCTTGAAATAAAAGCCTAAGCCACCTCACATATATGAATAGAAAAAAATATACTTATGTAAATAAAATATTTGGTCACAGATTACATTCTCGACTGCAACGCTTTGGGCAAGTTCTCCTTCGAATTCTCGCTGCTATACTTCAACCATATATTAATCGGTTTATAATTTCATTCAGAATAAAAAAATAAAAAAAAAATTAAATTAAGATTAACTCTTTAATAGATTTAGCAATGACTCTTTGGTAAAGAAACAGCCTTGATTAATTTTGTACAATTATAATTAAACCTCGTTCTCAAAACCAATATACATGTAATTCGTGAACCAGGCAAAACTAACTGTCCTCTTAGTACTAAAGTTGTCGAACAAGATTTTGATCACAAATTATTTAAAGAAATATTGACATATTGATAAAAGCAAATGCGGATTATTTATTATTAGTTTTATTCACCTATAACTTTAAAAAAAAATTACGCGCACAAAAAATTGTACTTAATCATTTCTTTAAAGCTGGCAGAAGACCGTTTTGAAAAAAAACTTAGTATTTAAATTTACTTTAGTATTTCGTAAAATTATGGTCCAACTCCAACAGTATTTATTAGAGTTTTACATTTTTCTCATCGAAATAATAACCAGATAAACAAATTTAATCTGCTATTGTTTACTATAGTTCATCTAATCTAAGAAGTGCATTTTGACGTTTTGCATTTTTTAATACACAATAACCTCGGTCAAACGTATACACATGATTGTAAACACTAAATCTGAAATTTTAAACAACTATTAAGTTATTTACATAATTAACATTGCGGGTGACTTTCTTGTACAATAATCTAATGTTGAAACTCGTAAAACTAATTTAAAATAGAAATAACATGGTAAATAGTAATTGTTAGTGACGACCTAACAATGTCACGTCATCACGTTCTATACAGTAGTGCTTGACAACTTCCAATTCACGATTATCTAAATAATCGGTAAAAATATTAGAATAATACAATTAATCGAATAGAGATTTTGACAGAGATGTACATTTCGACACTTTGATTGATGACGAAATAATTATTAATGTTCGCGACGCTGATAATTCAAGTAATAGTAGTAATTCTTAATATTTTCAAATCCAGTTTTTGTTTTTAATTAACCTAATCCTACTAAATATGATGAATAGATTCTATGCTGAAATAATTAAATTTCTTTAGTACTAATTTAGCACTTAATTTATTCATCACCTTTTTAAAAAATAAAAAATAAACCGATTATTAATTATAAAGAATCAATATCGATTTCTCAGTAAAATCGGATATTTTCGATAGCGATTATTTGGTTCACATACCTAGACAACTTACTCAGACAGCTGTCAAAGTGCACTTCTTAGATTAGACAGACTATAAGTCATATATATACTAGTCACAAAAATTAAAGGATATAAAAAAAAATCCAAATTTTTGGGTGATTTTCAACGCGCTGTAACTCCGAGGAAAATAGTTGTACAGAAAAAATAAAAAAAAGCAAATTGTAGCTCTAAGTGTCTAGTTTTCAGATATGACTATAATTTTTTTTTATCATGTCCAGGTCTGGAGAAATTCTAAGAAAACAACCTAAAAAAAATTTTTCAAATTTTTTTTTCGTCTAAAAAAAGGTCCACGGGCTTCAAAAAAATTTTTTTGAGTGTTTCGTTCAAAAGCTCTTTTAGAGAATTTAATAATCTTTAATTTGACGTATTCAAAAAGCCTGTACAATGATTTACCGCGGAGTTATCGTCCATCAAAACAAAAAAGATCTTTTTAACTTTGATAATCAATAACTCCGGAAATAACGATTGTATAGAAAATTGAAGGAAGGTTTTGAAAACTGCACAATATTCTCTATAAGAAAATGGAAACATCTTTTAGAAAAAAAAATTTTTGAATTGCAAACTCGGACTGAAAAAAAGACAAAAATTCGCATAATTAAGGATATTTGGATAACTTGGTATAACTTTGGATAAAATGGATGAACGAAAGATATCGTCGGTAATTTTTTAACCTCAAAGTGTCCCCTAAAATCCCTCAAAAATTCAAAGCGCTGCGATTTTTTTTTCATTGTGCCCCGAAGCTTCAAATTCTTTGTTTTTGCAAAAATCACCATTATGAGCAATTTTGTGATTTTTATTAATTTTTTTCAATGGAAAAATATTTTTCTCTCTAAAATCTTTATGTTTTTGATCAAAAAGATTAACTGTTTAAGAAGTTTAAAAAAAAAAAGATCAGTCATTATTTCAAGAGATATTGATTATCAAAGTTAAAAAGATCTTTTTTGCTTTGATTGACGATAACTCCGCGACAAATCGTTGTACAAGCTTTTTGAATACGTCAAATTAAAGAGTATTAAATTTTCTAAAAGAGTTTTTGAACGAAACAATCAAAAAAAATTTTTTGAAGCCCGTGGACCTTTTTTTAGACGAGAATAAATTTGAAAAATTTTTTTTTGGTTGTTTTCTTAGGATTTCTCCAGACCTGGACATGACAAAATTTTTTTATAGTCATATCTGAAAACTAGACACTTGGAGCTACAATTTACTTTTTTTATTTTTTCTGTACGACCATTTTCTTCGGAGTTACAGCTCGTTAAAAATAACCCAAAAATTTGGATTTTTTTTTATATCCCTTAATTTTTGTGACTAGTGTATATGTACCTCGTGACCGTGACTTTGCTGTGTGGTAGCGGCTGCGAATACTAGCAGATCTTAATTTGCTCGTGGATGTGGATGAGGGTTGACGTCAGGCAGGCGGCCGGTTATAAAACTGTTGCCAATAACTTTTGCAATAAGTATGTTGCGTTGACCCCAAGTAATTGGAATATGAGCAGGAGAATGATGATATACCTCGTGATTACGATTGAGAATATCTTAGGAAAAGCCTGAAGAAAATACAATTACTTTCAGCGGTCCCATAATTCGAACCTGGTACTTATTATCTCCAGTCGCATACAAATCAATGGACCAACATCGTGTGAATCACAAGAGAATCTTAGTCAAAAGTGAAACTCTGGCAATAAATATCACAAAATAGTAACCAATAACGAGTATTCTCTCTCTCTCCCTCTCTCATGCCGCGTTTCATCTGTAAAAATTTTACCCTCATGCGCGCAAAGAAGTTTCACTTGAAAATAAATATGGCGCGTAATGGATAAATGTGACTTAGAAATAAAGATGGCGGGTAACAGAAAAACGTTACAATTTTTTTTCTCATACGTCAATAAAGAAGTTTCACTTCAAAAACATAATTTCAGCTATACATACATACATATCATCACGCCATATCCCTTGCAGGGTAGGCAGA
Source organism: Lymantria monacha (assembly GCA_905163515.2). Lineage (NCBI taxonomy): Eukaryota > Metazoa > Arthropoda > Insecta > Lepidoptera > Erebidae > Lymantria > Lymantria monacha. Next base: position 10,791,180 of record LR991098.1, on the reverse strand, counting down.
GAGAACAGAGTGCCAGAAAACTCTATCTCTGCATACTTCACTCGCTTCCTCAACATTCATAATTCTCTTCATACACGCTCGCCGGTTTCGGAGACTCTTGACTCCAACTTCCTTCAGTACATGACCGATCTGGTCTAGGTAGGTTAGTCTCGATCTCCCTCGGTACCTACATCCTTCCACTTTCGCATTGTATATCTTCTTAACCAGACGTTCGTTCGGCATTCTTTCCACATGTCCGAACCATCGGAGCATTCCCTTTCGCATCTTTACACCAATACTCTCTTTCATACCTACTGAATACTAGCTGAGCGTGGTCATTGTAATTTCAGCTCTTAAAAACCAGGAAATGAAGAATAAGAATCGTCTCTTCAGCGACGCCATCATAACAAATTATCCTCGGCCGAGTAATGTGATACTAACGAGGTAATGACATCTAAAACATCGCAAGAGGGATCTTGAAAGCGTCAACGACTTCAGACCTTATCAACATCGTTATTTACCGATAAAATACCGATATTAAGCGATAATAGATCATAGTAAGTAGTAAAATGGCGGTCGCCTATAAATAAATATAGCTTGTTTGACATTTTTGTTCTGCATTTGTTTCGTATTATATTAGTGATCGTAACTGACCATGAAGATTGGACAGAAAATATCATCATCATCATCATCTTAGCTCATGTAATCCCACTGCTGTGTCGAGCCTCCTCTAATATAAGAGGAAAATTGACTATACCACACTTATTCGGGTTGAGAACCCTAAGCGGTCACTCACAGTCCGGGTAAAGTTTTCATAGCCATCTGCGGCTAACAACTCACAGACACAAAAAAACACGCTTAGATGTTTCGTTAGACGGGTTGATGTAAGGGTTTTATTTCGAGTTTTCTCAAGGTATAGGGTTTTATTTCGAGTTAAAGATTGAACATTAGATGTTTCAAATTAACAGAAAACTTAAAACCAGCGTTAAGCGAGGTTGATTTTTCAAGATTTTTGCTGAGCGTTATACAATACATTCTATATGAACTATCTAAGTTGTGATTTGCCATTTAATTTTATCTCATCAAAGCTCTATTAATACGACTCACTTTTGATTGCATCTGACCTGACTTTTTTTTTGTATGATTTAGTTGTTAGCCGTAGCTAGCTATGACCACTTTCCCCAGACTGTTAGATGAGAGCTGAGGGCTCACAACACGATAAAATTGAAATGAACGATCCCGAGGGCACGTCCTTTGAGGTACGGCCTCGGCTCGTGGCAGAGTAGATTTACCTATGATATCCATGCTCGGCTGCGGGAATCAACCACAGTTTTTTTCGAGTTGAGCCACATATCATCACATACGCTACGAATATTCCATATTTATGTTTATTATTATATCTTGTACCATTTAAGATATCAGATCCAGGCTAATAGGCGTTAATTATTGATGTTTATCTATAATTATGATAAGAATGTACATCTAATTATCAGGAAATATATCTATTTACATATTATATCCTTGAACGCAATTTAATTGCATCTTAGTCTAGAGTCTAGACATAATAAATTCTAAGAAGATATTGCTACATAATACACCAACATGAAGTTGTATAAATTAAAGGCCTATACTATTATACAATTCGTGTGGTGACGGAGTAATAATACAATACACCACCCCCTATCTTAACCCGTGGGTGATTGTAAGAGACGCCTTTTTTTTCTTTTTTTCGTCGCAAGGTGGGACCATGCATGTGGTCACGTCCCGGCAAATCGGCCCGGGACGACGGAAGAGGCGGCACGCAACCCCATGGACCCACCCTGCAAACACCTCTCTTCGCCGTGCGAGCGGGCCACCGATACCCGATCTTTATCTAAGGTGGCCGGCCCGGCGGTATACCCTTGCGGGTTCCTCTCTTGTCGATGCTCCGACAGCTTTCGCCGTCGGGGCGTCGCCCTCACGCGGTGGCCTCACGTCGGGTGACCGGACAATTCCCCGGTCCGATCACCCGAAGCCTCGGTTAGGGCGACATTAGGCGCAGATATTCGCGCCTGCGCCGCCCCGGCCGCTGGCGGCGGCCCGGGTCACGGGAATCCTCCCGGACTCGCTCCGCCGCCTCCTTCTGCGAGATGACAGCCTCGCAGAAGGCGGCGACCGCGTCTCAGTTTCTGACGCTGTCGACCATCGCTTTCGCGACAGCTGGCAGCGTCAGGTCGACACCGATGATAGCGACGAGGTCGCGGCGCTGCCCGTCCCGGCTCGAACATTCCTCGAGCGTATGTTGCGCTGTGTCCTCGTCATTACCGCAATGGTGGCAGGACGGAGTCCACTCCCTCCACACGACCGTTTGCAGGTACTTGCCGAAGCAACCGTGCCCCGACAACACCTGCACCAGTCGGTAAGAGAGGACCCCGTGCCGCTGCTCCATCCACTCCATCAGTACGGGCCGGAGGGCCTCAACGGTAACAACACCGTGTCTAGGCCTCTCCAGCCGCGTAATCCAACGGGCGATGACGTCTCGGCGAGCGTAAGAGACGCCTAAGGGATATAAAACACATTTAACATCGATGCAAGAGAAGGAAAACTTGAAACAAAACACTATACCAACACGTCTGACCAGCGTGGTATAGTAGGTCAATTTCCCTCCCATTATGGAGGAGGCTCGAGCCCAACAGTGAGACATATATGAGCTGAGATGACGATGATGATTATACAATCACATTTTTCTTATTCCCAATTCGAGTGTTTACTTTCAAATACCACTCATTTGGGCACTGATAATACTTAATTCAGCGACATTAGCACATTAAATTAAACGATTTTTGGTTACAAGAGACACTTTTGATTTCAGTCAGCACGTTGCAAAACCCTAGATTTTGACGAAGTAAGTATTAGTAAATTAAATAGCTACCACGTAAAATAATTAAGGATAATATACGAGTACATTGTTGCTATATATGTAAGTACTTTTATTATAATTATTTTCTACTAGTATGAAAAGTCGACTTATCAAGTTATCACAGTATATTCTTGCGACAATTAGTATTACGTGCTATGGTGAGTTCGGGGAGAATTCGGAAAAAAACGGTTTTAGCGCGCCAATATATCGCGCTCTGTGGAGTCTGTGGTCAGGCTGGCGTTTTTCATTTCGGCGGAAATTTTCGATGTGTTAAGACGCGTTCCAGGATCTCCAGTTAATCAATAAATATGGAGTGGAGCGATGAAATGGTGTTAGAATTTTTACACCCATGAAGGGATCCAAAAAATCATTATGTAATTATTAGCATAATATAGCTGTAAAAGTAAAGCAACTTGTCATCCATAGTTAAACGCATGAAAATTATTACGGCCATCTCTAATTATTGCACTATACTTCGTGTAAAATACCGAAGTCGCTAATATGATCACAGTATTATCGCAATAACATTCTATTAAACAAAACGTACGAAGCTTTCCACACATTACTTCGGGATGATACACGCAGGTGCGGCCTTAGAAAAATATAAATATGCAAGTAATCTGGCTCCGCAGCCGCAGCCGAAAAGGATATCAATATTCTAAAATAAAGAAAGGTTAGATAATTGGAGAATATCTTGAATGCTATGGTTAATTATCGCCACGCATGCACGAAATGGCTGTAACTTTAGAACATTTCTAGATCTTTGCATTGAGGTCAGATGGCCGTTGTTCATCTATAGACACATATGTTTGATATGTTGTATATATCATTATACCTATAATATATGTTTGACATTAATTATGCGATTACCGAAGTGTTTTATTTTAATTGTTCAATAACCTACCACATTGTATATTAGGTTATTACATACATACATACATACATACATACATATCATCACGCCATATCGTAGGCAGAGAGAACAGAGTGCCAGAGAACTCTATCTCTGCATACTTCACTCGCTTCCTCAACATTCATAATTCTCTTCATACACGCTCGCCGGTTTCGGAGACTCTTGACTCCACCTTCCTTCAGTACCTGACCGATCTGGTCTAGGTAGGTTAGTCTCGGTCTCCCTCGGTACCTACATCCTTCCACTTTCGCATTGTATATCTTCTTAACCAGACGTTCGTTCGGCATTCTTTCCACATGTCCGAACCATCGGAGCATTCCCTTTCGCATCTTTACACCAATACTCTCTTTCATACCTACTCGCTCTCTTACGTCGTCGTTACGATATTAGGTTATTATGTATCCAATAATATTATTATCATCATCATCACAGCCCATTTATCCCACTATTGGGCTCGGGCCTCCTCCGTAATGGGAGGGAAATTGACCTACTATACCGCGCTGGTCAGACGTGTTGGTATAGGGTTTGGTTTCAAGTTTTCCTTCTCTTATATAGATGTTATATGCGTTTTATATCCCTTAGTCGTCTCTTACGATCACCCACGGGTAAGATAGGGGGTGGTGAATTGTATTCTTACTCCGCCACCACACGGATAGTAGTAATAAATAATAATATTATAGTTCTAGATTACATACGCTATTGAAGGTTTATTCGTGTGACGACGGAATAAGAACACAATGGTGCGTGAACGTTATAGTTAGTGATCACAAAGGAAGCTTAAGGGACGCAAGCCATCTGCTTGCGTCCTTTAGACGTCATCAATCTACATCAATGCAAGAGAAGGAAAACTCAAAGTAAAATGTTATACCAATCTGTCTGACCAGCCTCTCTGCCAAGCTCTCCGATCATAAATCAATTTCCCTTCCGCTGTGGAGGAAACTCGAGCCCAGCAGCCAGTTGAGATGATATTGGAAATAGATAACAAGTTGTTGACACATTACGGTACTCTTTCTTTTAAATTTTAAAATTGATCTTTAAAACGGACAAAAATTATTAATAGTAAAGTTTCTTTTTCTTTTTTAATTATAAACTAAAATCGTAGAATATATATATATATATATATATATACATAGAAAATCGGTATGTGAATGAATACATTTTTTTTTGTGGTGGACTATGGATGCGTCTCGCCCCGCCAATTCGGTCCGGGGTGACCGAAGACACGGTGCGTGACCCCATAGACCCACCCTGCAAACACCTCTCTTCGCCGTGCGAGCGGGCCACCGGTACCCGATCTTTGTCTTCAGTGGCCATGTGAGTGAATACATAGAATTAATACACGCGATTGCTTTTTATTCATTTACTTTGAACTTTTGTTCTTAGCAGGTAGTTGGCTACATTAAAAATAATTTTGCACACATTCGTCAAGAATGAAGTTTATTTAAAACTATTCGTGTCATAATAAATATTATAACTAAGTAATTTTCTTGCACGAATCCGGGTCGTTGTGCCCTGTTATCAATATGTTATCATTTCACGCGGATGGTGTAATCGCTATTATAAATATTTTGTTGTATAATATCTATTCGTATTTACCTGTTCATATACTTATCAGCTTGTAAATAACGCTTATCTAGCTCATGCCAATCCTAATTTGTATTCACTCTATAGGTGGGGCATTATACTGATACAATTCTATATTTATACTAGTTGCACCCGTGGTACTGTGCGCGTTCGAATTCCCATTAGACATTCCGTAGACACATGTATTCACGTCATTACATTTTGCCTGTTTTGTGGATGTTTATAGTCATTATACCATTTTGGACTGCAGAGTGATATTTGCATATATACTTAGCTTTCTATAAAAAGATAAAACATCAATACTTAAAACGATTTCTAGTGGGTTGTACAAAAATATCATAGGCAATCATATTATATTAAAGCGGCGTTAAAAATGCTAAAAAAAGATCACGTGATTAATGGACTTCTCCTAAATAGCTTGTGTGCTATTTTATTAAAAATAATTTCCATCAAAAGTGATCTAGACAAGCATTTTCTTGTATAATAAATATATATATATACAATATATATATATATATATATATATATATATATATATATATATATATATATATATATACAAAATATAGCAATGTTTTCAAAATTGTCTTTAAATCGCGAGGAGTAATGGTTTCATATGTGTAGGTACGCCGCAGACTGAATAAGTTAACAGTAGAACAATAAAGGTTACGACCCTACAACGAAGTAAAAACGATAAAATCATATGTAATAGTGTGGCGTTTCCCCTTTATATATTTGATTGTTATAATGTGTTATATAGAGATTTTATTGAACTCTGTAACAAAAACTATATATCCAAAATGAAAATATATCCAAAACCGTAACCAGATCTGAAATAAAAACTTCGAATAATATTTGATGCTTCGAAGTCTTTATGAGACTTGTTACGATAAGTTTTCTTTTAACCGGTCAAGCTTTTTTGACTGCACAGATGGTGTAGTGGTTAAGATATTTACATTCCATGCATTCAGAGTTCAATTCCTACGCAGAACAACACTTTGTGCGAACCACAAAGTGTTGTTCTGAGTCTGGGTGTAATTTATCTGCGTTAATTCTATTTTTGTAAAGATCCCCGTAATACAAGGATTATTTCCTTAGTGCAGGGTGGTGTCTTTAAAATTAAAACTGTCAATTGGTACGCCTCGAAACTTTCATATTTCAGGGAAACATTTTTATTATTCATCAATCACTTGTAAAAAATATATACCGTATTTTTCATTCATTTATTTACATAAAATTATGATGGCTTAAAGAGCGGGTCTCACTTTTTGCAAGTGCGTGAGAAAAAAGATAAAGCGACTGCTACGTCACGTACCTATGCGTATTCTTCACATACTTTTGCATGCACATTGTATTATATAAGTACCCGATACAACAATTACTTAAGCTCTTTTTCTGCAGAACTTTTCGTCACACAAAAAGGTCATCGCCTAACTTTCTGGGTGGGTTTTGCTTGATGGCTAGCTGTACCCCGGTCTATAAGTGGAAGTAACACTTACCATCAGATATGCTGTTTGCTCGTTTGCCACAATAATAAAAAAAAAAGGTCGCGAATCAGAATTTTAAAGCCACCCGTAAATCACTTAAAAAAAAAAAAAAAAATTCACGGTAATAACTAATAACGCAACATGTATTTGTTTAAACATGTGATTTTGATCTCGTCATCAAATGCAGAATTTGCGAAACAGAATATAATTGCATAGCCGATTGTCGTTATCAAAGTATCATGTATGGTAAAGTCCACCATATGTGTTCACGCGGTCAAGAAAACACCAAATATATCAGCGCAATACCGCTCCGCTACTTACCGTCCCATCTTAAATCCCCCCCGTTATGTTCATTAACGGATTGGTTGAAATGAACTATATATATAACTGTTAAATGCTATCTACAGGGATCAGAGATCTTAGGTTTTTAGAGACCAAGAGTTTTGGAGGGTACGTGAAAGTGTCATATGGTGGTCCTGTATTATATTCAATGTCTGTGTGTGTTTGTGTTTTAAAGTGTTATATAATAAAGAATTTTAATGGCATTTTATATGATGCGATGCACTGAAAGTACTGGGGCTTAGTGATTATGATATAACAACACTTTACATACGTTTTATATTTTCTACCAAAATTCACAAAAGGTACCACTGAGAGTGCTATTTGACTTACTGACAGATAATGAATTTAAATTAAGTGATAAATGAATAAAGATTAGGCATTACGGTGTCGGTAACCATGCCATAAAATTCCATAAAAAAGTATATATTCCACAGTAGTAGTGGTAGTCAAACACACATAGAGTACTTAAATACACATATTACGTACAGAGTCGTCTTAGACAATGTCGAACTCCTTGAGCACACAAGGATTTGAGGCATAGTGCGTGCAAAAGATATTGGAAAGAAACATAATTATTTTCCTGCTTTATATTTGATTAGTACAAATTAAAAACATGTTTTTATTTACAGTAATGATGCATGTTTAAATTGGTTGCGATTAATTATTAATATCTATTTTCAGTCATATATTTTTGCTGAATCTAATCTAAGATCAACAAAACGAGCAATCACTGCCCTTGAAAATGTTTATTAGGCAGATTCTTATTTTAATTTCTTTTTTGTCTGTTATCTTCATTTATGTATTTTTTTTTTACTTATTTGCTAGGTAGTATATTTTCTTTTACGAGGGGTACGATCCCAGAAACCTCCACGCGGTGTATCCTGGGTGCGGGCGTCGAACTGTCGCCCGTAGCGAATATCTGCGCGATTTCGCTCCTTACTCTACTACAATAGTAGTAAAGGTTATAGGACGCGAAATATTGGGACGGGCTCAGTCACTCATTCATTTGAGGGCTGGGCAGGCATATGCCACCGCCCACACATCGTAAACCTGATTCTTTGCTTGTCTTAGTTTCAGGAGCGAGGGTTTTGGCTTAACCGCCCGGACCGCGAGAAAGACAACCTCTATAAAGAGTTCGAAGTAACATTCGAACTCGGAAATCACCCAGAATCTTAAGTTCTGGCGTGCGGCGAGAAGATTCATGGCAGATGGGTTGTTCTGTCGTTAGCACGCTCCAGCCAGGGCACCGGCTGCCCCCCTGGTTGGTAAATGTAGGCTTGCCCGGGTAAAGGGATCTCTGCCCGGGTCGACGTTGTGTATCTCCCCTACTCGTGGGAATCATATGGATACCTTAAATTTAAAAACATTTTTAAAAATCGACGGGAATCCCTGTGATTCTCACACCACGGCCTTTTCAAGCCAAAGAAAAACTGACAACGACGCCTCGTCCTCAGGACTTGAGGCGTCCGCCGAGGGCCCGGCACAAATCGTGGAGGCCCAAAAGAAGAAGAGGAAGTCGCCTCGAAAGACTCGGGGCAACGGCCTAAGCCACAAAAGGCGGATGGGGGAGCGGCGAGCGCGCAGAGAGGCTGCCGCTGCTGAAAAGGAGGACGGTGGCAGAATTGCTGCAGAGCCGTCTACGGACGAGGGCGACAGTGACGTCGCAGAGGGGGTCGAGTCGTCGAGATTGGGGTGTGAGCTGGAGGCGGTGCGGCGGGTGAACCGCTTGTTGGCCAAGGATATGACCTGCGGGCCAAGTGGACCACCGCCTGCCGCCTGCGCCACAGCCGACGATCAGGGCGCGCGCGAAAAAGGCTGCTGCGGCGAAACCCGTCCCTGCGGCGAGGAGGACGCCTCCCGCTGCGGAGGGCACGCCGCTGGCTGAAGTCGTCGCGGCCACCGAGCCGACACCCGTCCCTGTGGCGAGGAGGACCCCTCCCGCCGCGGCGACGAAGTCGCCAAGCGTCCCGGAACGGGCTCCGGTGGAGGCTCAACCGAAGGCTCGGCGCCCCGCTGCTGACCCCGCTGCCTGTGGTGGGGGGATTGCCGGACGAGTCCCTGCGCGCAATAATCGACGCACTGGGCAAAATCGTCGATGCGCGCTTAGCCGTTCTGGAGGCAAGGCTGCCTCCTGTGGGAGGCGGAGACACTGTCGGACCACCGGTACATCCGGATGGAGGTCTCCCCCCGGGAACCCAGTAGGGGTCACATGGCGAACGGAGCTCCCGCGTTTCCGCGGTGGGCTGTGGGTCGTCTTGATAGGGACCTACTGGCGGAGGCGGCCATCGTTCACACGTGGCTGTCCTCACCGCCCCCAGCGGACGGAGTGGACGCTGGGACTGTCCGCATCCGCAGTGCGTTAACGCAGATCTGCGATGCGGCCATGCCCAGGGTGCGGCGTCTACCTCCGAGGCAGGGGGTCTACTGGTGGTCTCCAAGACTAGCAGACCTTCGTGCGGCGTGTATCAGTGCCCGAAGGTCCTACACCCGCAGCCGGCGGCGTCACCGCGACGCCGAGCGGAAGGGCCAGCTGTACGAGGCGTACCGCAGTGCGCGGACTGCCTTTCGGCTGGCCATCCGAGCCGCCAAGGGTGTGAGTTGGCATGAGATGCTGGACGGTCTCGACCGTGACCCCTGGGGTCGCCCGTATCGCGCGTTGCTGAACAAGCTTCGCGCGCAGGGCCCCCCCTCACCGAGACCCTCCAGCTCGACTTCCTTTGTAGGGTGGTCGAGGAGCTGTTTCCACGGCAGTCGGGACACACGCCCCCGGTCATGGCTTCGCCGGATCAAGACTGGGAGGCCGACGACGAGAGTGTTCCGCCCGTGACGGAGTCGGAAGTGGGGGCGGCAGTGGCGCGGATTCGTTCCGCCACCACGGCCACCAGGCCGGACCGAATACCAGTCCGGGTGTTGACGTCGCTCCTCGAGCACTTTGAGCCTCGCCTCAGGCAACTGTTCAACGCCTGTCTGACGTCTGGACGGTTCCCTGAGTGTTGGAAGGAGGAGAGGTTGGTTCTCCTGCCAAAGCTGGGACGGCCCCCGGATTTGGCGTCGGCCTACAGGCCCATCGTGCTTCTCAACGATGTGGGTAAGCTGCTGGAGCGTGTCCTCGCTGCCCGCATCGTCCGACACCTGGAGGAGGTGGGGCGCGATCTGTCGGACGCTCAATGTGGGTTTCGGAGGGGTCGTTCGATCATCGGGGCCCTGCTACGCCTGAGGCAGACGGCCGCGGAGGCTGTCGCCGGCAAGGGAGTGCTGTTGGCGGTGTCGCTGGACATCGCCAACGCATTCAATAGTCTGCTATTCAGCTGCATCAGAGAGGCGCTCCGGTTCCATAGAGTGCCCCTGTACCTCAGGCGGCTGGTGGCAGACTATTTGGAGGGGCACAGTATCCTCTGCGCGGGTCCCGCAGGGGACATTGTGCGGACGCCCATGTCGTGCGGTGTTCCACAGGGCTCGATTCTGGGGCCGACTCTGTGGGACATCGGGTACGACTGGGCGTTGAGAGGGAGTCTCCCCCCCAGGCTGAGCTTGGTGTGCTATGCTGACGACACGTTCGTCACAGCCCGGGCAGGACACTCGAAGAGGCGGCGAGCCTGGCCACTCTCGGCACCGAGGAGATGATCAGGCGAATCAAGGCGCTGGGGCTCAGGGTGGCCTTAAATAAGACGGAGGCCCTATTATTCCATGGACCACGCGTAACGCTGCCAACCGGCGCCTCGTTAGTCGTCAACTTCATCCAGATCAGTATTCAGGCCCATATGAAGTACTTGGGTCTGGTGCTCGACGGGCGATGGTGGTTCCGGGAGCATTTCCGACAGATTGCTCCCCGGCTGGTCGGCGCGGCGTCCGCCCTTTCTCGGCTCATGCCGAACGTGGGTGGACCCAGTTTCGAGGGCCGACGGCTGTATGCGGGGGTGATCAGCTCGATGGGCATGTACGGCGCACCCGTGTGGGCGAGGGCTCTGAACGCCCAGCTCAGGGCGGTTCTGTGGAGGCCACAGAGAGCCATGGCGGTCAGAGCCATTCGCGGGTACCGCACGGTGTTGACAGAGGTGGCGTGCCTATTGGCCGGGACACCCCCGTGGGACCTAGAGGCGGAGATGCTCTCCGACCTCTACCGGCGGGTTACCTCAGTGCGCGATGAAGGTGGCTCCCCATCGTTGAGCGAGATAGCCACCTGGCGCGAGGACGCCCGCCGAGACGTCATCGCCCGTTGGGCTACGCGGCTGGAGAAGCCTAGACACGGTGTCGTTACCGTTGAAGCCCTCCGGCCCGTACTGATGGAATGGATGGAGCGGCGGCACGGAGTCCTCACCTTCTGACTGGTGCAGGTGTTGACGGGGCATGGGTGCTTCGGGAAATACCTGCACACGGTCGTGTACAGGGAATGGACTCCGGCCTGCCATCATTGCAGTAGTGACGAGGACACGGCGCAGCATACGCTCGAGGAATGTTCGGGCTGGGACGGGCAGCGCCGTGACCTCGTCGCTATTATCGGTGCCGACCTGACGCTGCCGGCTGTCGCGAGGGTGATGGTCGACAGCGTCAGGAATTGGGACGCGGTCGCCGCCTTCTGCGAGGCTGTCATCTCGCGGAAGGAGGCGACGGAACGAGTCAGGGAGGACTCCCGCGACCCGGGCCGCCGCCAGCGGCCGGGGCGGCGCAGGCGCGAATACCTGCGCCTGATGCCGCCCTAACCCAGGCCTCGGGTGATCGGACCGGGGAATTGTCCGGTCACCCGACGCGAGGCCACCGCGTGAGGGCGACGCCCCGACGGCGAAATCTGTCGGGGCGTCGACGAGAGGAACCCGCGAGGGTAAACCGCCGGGCGGACCACCGAAGACAAAGATCGGGTACCGGTGGTCCGCTCGCACGGCGAAGAGAGAGGAGTTTTACGGTTTCTTTTTACGATGCGAAAAGTTCGTCACGCTCCGTGTAACATCCTTTTTTTTGTTATCATAACATCTTTTGTTAATCTGTGGCACAATTTGCGGGTTATACGTTTGTTAATTTAATTATATTATTACACTAAGTTAGAATATCATAATGTGTTACATTTTTCTTACTGCCTATACTTACGCATGTTTTTAATTCATTTATCAAAAGTTCTCCCGTCGCACAGTGGGAAAATCGCGTATGTTTCGTCTCAAAACTCCGTATCTCAGTTGTTTCAAAACTAAAAGAGCTGTAATTTTGCACACATATACTTGAATGTTTAAAGTTTAAATGACATAACTTTGATTTTACAAATTCTGTTTATAAATAAATTAAAAAAATTAAATTTATAATACATGCATTATATATAAAAAAATACAAAATATGCTTGTTTAATTTACATAAAATGGTAGAACATAGTACCAAACTAGAAAAAATATATATACACAATTCAGCAAGCTCCTATAGATTGTCATTGATAGCAAGAAGGGCCTTGGCTTCATCTAAAAGTTCTTTGGATATTGTTTCTGAGGTATTTCTCAGACTTGATATATATGGATCAGAAGTGTACAATAAGGTATGGAACACGTCTTCATTGGTAGCCGCTCTTGAACACTTTCTGGAATGATGCAGTCTAAACCTTTTGTAATCTTTATTTCGGGATTCTTGCGCGTCTTCGGACCATTGACCGATAGGAAAAATAGCATAGTACTCAATGTTTTTTTCTCTCCGTGAATAAGTATTTTATGCACGAAAGAAGGCATGTAATACTAATTATAATTATTTACATATAGTTGGGCTGTACTATATGCGTATTCACCGAACTTTTTTGAATCAATAACCATTCCAGATGACATAGTTTATAGTATTATATACATTCGTTTTATAAGTTCTACGTCTACACCTGTAATGTCTGCAGAGCACGAGTAATTTTGAAAAATGTTCGAGCTGTGTTTCCGTCATTACTATTTCCAGTGCCTTGACGAGGTTTTTCGACTTGCAGTCCCATTTCTTCTCTAAACCGCTTTTGCACCAGGTCTTTTTTCGTCCTTGATTTGTTTTTATTTTCAGGTGTAGTAGCTATCCACTTTTCAAAAGACAAGTTATAGGAAATGTGTAAGATCATCTCCATACTCCTAAGCAATTTGTGTTGACAGTCCGTATTGAAATGAACTTTCGTTCACATCTCGTGTCCTAACTGCCTCTAAGTTATTCATTTGCCGAGGAGTAGCACCACAAATCCAGCGTTCGTTACATTTAGATATCAAATTTCTTTGAATGTAGGAGACCACAGTAGCCATATCTTCTGGTGACAAATTGATTTTTTTTGTATGTAGTCTTCTATATTATACCCAGTTATCAATAAATTGCACAACTCTCGTTTGCTACAAACAAATTCTCTCATTTTTCAAATTAGTTAACTTTGCGAATATTTTAAAATAAGTATAATTTGCTTTTTAGGGCAACTGAATGTGTAACCAACAACTCAGAACGTTTCAAGGTTCGCCGTCCTTTTATAGGCCAATGATATAGTGATATGAGTTGATAGTGACGTGCAAAAAGCCAAGAAACTAATAATTTGCACTCTTCCCATTACAAACCTGTTTTCAATTTCACCTTAATAGACAATAAGTGACCATATTTTAATAAGTAAGGTGGTCAAAATTGTATCAAAACCACAAAAAATATTGCACTGTAATCAATTCGACCTTAATAGATACAAAATAATTTTATGAAAAATAAAACAAATTGAAATTTTTTTTTCTCGCATTATGTTTTGGCTCCGTGTATGAAAAAGTGCAAGTATGAGCAAATTTTATTTTTCTACTTGCATTTACTAATGTATAAAGACCTTAAAACAACAAATATCTCGACAGCGGCAAGCAGCGGTAAAGGGTAAAAGTCTCGTTAAAAAAAATGAACACCAAAAATATACCATCTTAAACTATATTAATTAATTATATTTTAGCAAACCTGTATCGATAATATTAATTATGAAACGTTATGAAGAGATCATTCTAAAAATGTATAATACTTGTACATTTATATGAAAAACTTTTGAGTAATGTAGCGTTGAATTGTAGTAACGTATTGCGTCAAAATTACGTTATTAAACATGAGTTAGCTTTGATGCCTATTTATATACATTATGATTAACTAAAAAAAACTAAAAAATTGCGAAAAGAAAGCTTATTTATTACACTATATTAATTTATTAATTTTATTCCATTATAACGACTTTCACATGAAACGGTTTTGAGACGGCTTTGTATGGGGCTTTACCATAGTGCGTCGTAAGAAGTAGTGTTCAATCAATTCAATCAATCAAGGTCAACATCCCTTTTATTGTGGAGAACAATGGGGTTTGTGGCAAATGGCGAGGAACTCGGTGAGTTATGGGATCACACGCTACTCTTGCGGCGCCCAGGACAGAATGGCCAGGTTATGTCCAGACCATAGCCTACAAAAGATCGGGTACCGGTGGCCCGCTCGCACGGCGAAGAGCGGCGAAGAGAAGAGCATCATCTTGCAGGGTGGGTCTATGGGGTTGCGTGCCGCCTCTTCCGCCACCCCGGACTGATTTGGTGGGACGTGATCATTCCATGGCCCACCCCAAAAAATAAAAAAAGAGACCATATCCTCCAAAAAAAAAAAGGAATTCCATTAGCTACCTTCCATTTCCAACCCGTTCTAGTCATTAGGAGAAATTAAAAAAATTTTTTAAGACAAATCCAATGAGCCCAAACTTAATGGGTTTACTAATAGGCAATGCAGGATTTCGTCTTCTACCTTCGAGCTCCATTATTATAGTAGGTCAGTGGTATCATAAATAGATAGTTTAAATTTTAGGTCACAGATTGCTTAAAAGTTCAAATTCAAATTCATTTATTATGCATAGGCCCTGCGAGGGCACTTACATATTGTCAGTTTTAACATATTATATTAATTCAATTAACTACCACCGGATCGGAAGTAGACCACTACTGAGAAGATCCGGCAAGAAACTCAGCGGGTTAGTCTTTTTTTTTTTTTTTGGGACTAATCCCACCACACATTCACACCATTGTAACTCCTGTAAGCCAGGATCCACAATGGTCACTATAAATGACACCGAGGTTTGACCCTCAGGCAGTCCCGGGAAATGATTTTAATTGTCTTGGAACCCGCAACAAATTTAATTAGAAAAGTTAAAGAGGAGGAGTTGGAAAAGAGTGATTCCACTTCCCTCCCAGGCAAAGCGGGAGACAGAAAGCAATATTGACTAGTCAGCCAATAAGTAAAGGGTTGTACAGCTACGATAAGCGCAGCAGTACGGCACCACGGATACGGGATAACTTAACGGGGCCTATATGTGAGCCTTAAGATTGGTTGCAGTAGTAGGTATGGCAGAAACGCCTAAACGCACGGAAATTTTCTCGAGTTGCTACAAGATCCGTGTAGTATACTACTCCAGATGTTACTTGCAAACTGTCTAACATAGCGGGTTAGTCTGTTGTTTTTTCTTTTAAATCTTTTTTATACAAAAAATGGTACAACATATGTAATAAGAAATAGCTCCAGTGTGATGCCCTGCGAACCCAATAGTTCAAATAGAATGTAAAATAACCACGGCTGGACCAGATCCCACAGGCGGCACCCGATCACGAGTTAACTACTAGGGCAGCCATCACTCCCCTGAACCACCTTGGAGGGAAGGGAGAGACCCGCCCCACGCAGCTACCGCAAGAAGGCCTTTCAGTGAGCATGACCAATACCATGAGCTACAAACGCTAACCAAAGTCAAAATTCGTTGGGCAAAACACGCTACGCTTTACAAGTATGTAAAAATATTATAAAATAAAAACGAACAGTTTACAAATATATAGTAATTGTTGAATGAGGAGCTGCTCATAGCCAGTCTGTAGTATCGCTTAGATAATCCTCGATTTTATAATAACCTCTTTTACAGAGTCTGTTTTTGACTGCCCTTTTAAATTTATTCACAGGCATGTCTCGGATATCTCTTGGTAATTTATTATAAAAGCGTATACATTGCCCCATGAATGACCTATTAATTCTTTCCAGACGAGTAGTGTGTACAACTAATTTGTCCTTATTCCGAGTATTAACACAATGAATGTCACAATATCTTTCAAAATTACTGATATTTCTTTTTACATACAATACATTCTCGTATATATATTGTGATACAACAGTCAGAATATTTACTTCTTTGAATTTCTCTCGAAGTGAAACTCTTGGGCCTAGATTATAAATTGCGCGGACAGCCCTTTTTTGGAGAACAAAGATACTACTAAGATCCGCGGAGCATCCCCACAGTAATATGCCGTATGACATAAGACTATGAAAATAAGCGAAATAAACTATTCTAGCTGTTTCAATATCAGTCAATACTCGAATTTTTTTGACCGCATAAGCCGCTGAGCTAAGTCTGTTTGACAATTTATCAATATGAAGGCCCCATTGGAGTCTAGCATCTATAGTGATACCTAAAAATACAGTTGATTCCACAAGGTCTAGAGCCACACCATTCATTTGAACATTGGTTCCCACTTGTCTCACATTAGGTGTGGTAAATTTAATACATTTTGTTTTCTTCTCATTAAGCACTAGATTATTTGTACTGAACCAATGAACAACGTTTGACAGTGCGTTGTTCACATCGTCATAATTAAGCTTTTGTCTTTTGATTTTAAATAGCAAAGATGTGTCATCTGCGAACAACACATGTTTTGACTTTCTCCTATATAGTAGGGTAATTCATTCATGTAAACAAGAAACAGAAATGGCCCCAGAATGGACCCTTGTGGAACGCCCCTTTTGATGACAGAACCAGATGATCGTGCACCATTAACATCGACCCTCTGAATTCTGTTGTTTAGGTAGGAAGTTAAAAGCTCAAGAGCGTTATTCCTGATCCCATAGTGGTATAGTTTTTTGATAAGGGTTTCGTGGTGCACACAATCAAATGCCTTAGACAAATCGCAAAATATACCCAATGCTTCATGCGATTCCTCCCAGCCTGCAAATATATTCTTTAACAATTCTACACCCGCATCAGTAGTAGAGCAATTCTTTGTGAAACCAAATTGATTTTTATGAAAAATACTGTGTTTATTAAAATGATTTAACATCTGATTGAGTAAAATTTTCTCAAATACTTTACTAAGTGTTGGTAGTATGGAAATAGGGCGAAAATTGTTAACATCTGACATACTACCAGATTTGTGCAAAGGAATTACTCTACTAATTTTCATGAGTTCAGGAAATACACCTCGAGCAACACAACCATTAAACACAAATGCCAGGTGGGGAGCAATAATAGATACTAATAAATTTACAGTCTTTACAGATAAGCCCCACAGATCTGCTGTTTTTTTTATATTAAGGGTTTTAAAAGACTTTAAGATGTCATTCACACTGACATCTGAAAATTTAAAGGAAGTGTTACATTTCACAATACATTGTTTAAGGAGCGATTCAGCTAAAATAGGGGACGACGCTAAATATTTTGTTGTTAGTACAGGCACATTTGTAAAATAGTTTTCAAATACTGTCGCCACTTCTTTATCCGCTTTCACATTTTTATCACCTATCTTTAAGTTGAAATCCCTTTTCCGTACAATGTTCCTACCGGTTTCACTATTTATCACTTTCCATGTCATTTTAATAATATCACTAGATTGTGTAATGTTGCTTCTCAGATAAATAGATTTAGCACAGGAACAGGCACGTTTAAATATTTTAGAATAATTTTTGACATATTCTAAAAATACTGGGTTAAGGTTATAAGATTTTTCATTATAGAGTTCATATAACCTTTTTCTACTCTTGAAGATACCACATGTAGCCCATTCACTAAATCCAGCAGGTACTCCAACTTTTAAAGTTTTGGGTTTAAATATTGTATTAAATTCAGTATCAATTACGCGGAATAGGGATGTATATAATTCATTAGGATTATCATGAATAGGCAACAGCGGTAACTTCATAGTCAAATTGTATTTAAAATGCTCTAAGCGGTTAGCGGTCATAGGAACAAAGGTAATACTTTCAGGTTGAATCCTACTAGTTCCAGGAAGTACAACAAGTTTAAGTAGAGTGGGTACCTACTTATTATGCGTTTAAGATCCTTACGGCATCTGTAAAGAGTTGATGACCTTGAAATTCCATAGTAAATTTTCGTTTTTTTTTTGTTATTGCTTATCATCATACCATCGTAAACGAGCAGACAGCACACCTGATGGTAAGTAAATAAGTGTCACTGCCGCCCATAAACCTATAAGATACTAAGTGTATAGCTAGGCCGCAGCCTATCATTACAATCCCCAAACCATCCCAGATGGGCTGCCGGCTCTCTCGCTCGTCGAACGAAGCGCAATAGCATATTGCCATTACTCAGACGTCGATCTTTTGCGAGAGTGTGGTACTACCCCGGATGGACCGGCCCGCGGCTGTAGAATGAGTACTGTCGACAGCATGGTCCTACCACTTTAATATCTATCAAGTCATCATGAATTGTATCTAACAACCGTCTAGATCACGTCAGCTTTCAAACAAGGAAAATAGCATGCTAATCAATCCATCCCTTGCGGAGTTACGATGGTACAGATAGATACATAATGACATAATAACAATCCTCTTTTTGCTTCGGGAGTTAAAAGCAAGTGTACAATTCACTTACGCTCCCCGGCTCGTCGGCGCGGCGTCCGCCCTATCATGGCTTATGCCGAATGTGGGCGGACCGAGCGCTACCTGCCGACAGCTGTACGCAGGGGTCATCCGGTCGATGGCCCTGTACGGCGCACCCGTGTGGGCGGGGTCCCTGACCGTCCGACTTAGGGCTCTGCTGTGGCGGCCACAGCGGGCCATGGCGGTCAGGGCCATACGCGGGCACCGCACGGTGGCGACGGAGGCAGCATGCCTGTTGGCCGGCACACCCCCGTGGGACTTGGAGGCGGAGATGCTCGCTGGACTGTACCGGCGGGTGTCAGTGACGCGGGCAGGGGGCGGCACCGTCTCGCTTAGTGAGATGGCCGCCTGGCGGGGCGACGCCCGCCGGGACGTTATTGCCCGTTGGACAAACCGGCTGGAAAGGCCTCGGTTCGGTGTTCGGACCATCGAGGCCTTCCGGCCGGTGCTGATGGAGTGGTTGGATCGACAGCACGGGGTCCTTTCCTTCCGACTGGTGCAGGTCTTGAAGGGGCATGGTTGCTTCGGCAAGTACCTGCACACGGTCGTGAGGAGGGAGAGGACACCGTCCTGCCACCACTGCGATTGCGACGAGTACACGGCGCAGCACACGTTCGAGGTCTGTGTGGCTTGGGCAGAGCAGCGCCGTGAACTCGTCGCGATCATCGGTGCCGACCTGGCGCTGCCGACCATCGCTAAGGCGATGCTCGACAGCGTCAGGAACTGGGACGCGGTCGCCGCCTTCTGCGAGACAGTTGTCTCGCGGAAGGAGGCGGCGGGGCGACTCCGAGAGGAAATCCTCTTCGGTGAGACGCTCCGCCGCCGGCGCCTGGGGCGGCGTAGGCGCGAGTATCTGCGCCTAATGCCGCCCTAGCCGAGGCCGCGGGTGACTGGACCGGGGAATAGTCCTTCACCCGCAGAGAGGCTGACCGCGTGAGGGTGACGCTCCGGCAGTTAGCTGGGGCGTCGACGGGGGATGGTACCCGAAAGGGTAACCCGCCGGGCTGGCCACGGAAGGCAAGGAAGCGGTACCAGTGGCCGGCCCAATGGCGATGGGGAGGGAATAAGGTGGGTTATGGGGCCACGCGCTCCCCTTCCGTCGCCCCGGACGGTGCGGGCGACGTTTGACCAGGCCATAGCCTACCAAAAGAAGAAAAAAAAAAAAGCGTACAATTCATACGTAATAAAAAAAAAACGAAACGTTCAGAAATGCAAATCGTGAAGATTGAGATGACTGAAGTATCGAGAGTGGTATGATTATAAGATTTATTTATTACACTCATATAATTATAGTATCAAGTTTAAAAGAAAAACTTATAAAATATACTTATACTCCATGTTTTTAATTTCAAATAGGACACTTTTTCCCGCTCTTTGTATGAGTCTCTTTCTACCGTCGCTTTCTCGTTATATCGCCTTTCAAATGACAACGATGATAAAACAGTTTTTTTTTAATACAATGCTATTGTAAGTAATATGTACAAATTATTTCAATATATTAATGTTTGTCAGTGACTTGCAATGCTGTAAGTTTGCACAGTAGTGTTTTATACACAGTATAATTTACTACGAAAACTTGAATGCTAAGGTCAGTCCTGGGAATTTTACGAAAAAAAAAACCTGAGCTGCTAGTTATTTACAAACACACGAGACACGGAAGAGGCACGTAATAAGTGAACTTTTATATTTTTATATGTATTTTTTGTGCATATTTGTGAGTATTTGGTAAAAAATGAAGTGTAATTACTTCCTACGTAGGCACGTCTAACAGGATATGATGTCTAAAGCAACTAAAAATATAATGAAAAGTATTTATATACCTACCTATGGTGCCAGAGTAAATTAAAAGTTAGTTCAGCCTAGATCTTAATCTTTTCTATTGACGATCGCCTTTGGATATCTCTCGAAAAGGGGGCAATCGCTACGTTTAGCAAACGATTTAGCGAACGTAATTTGTATTATATGTACCTATAATGTATACATTTTGTGCTATCCTTGTGGTAACGGAGTAAGAATACAATTCACCACCCTATCTTACCTGTGGGTGATCGTCAGAGACAACTAAAATAGGATACAGAACGGATATAACATCTATGCAAGAGAAGGAAAACTGAAACGAAACCCTATACTAACACGTCTGACCAGCATAGTAGGTCAATTTCCATCCAACTATGGAGGAGGCTCGAGCTCAACAGTGGAACATATATGTCCCACTGTTGAGCTGAAATGATGATGATTCCAGTAGACTGTTACTGCCCATTCTCTTGGTGATTCTTATGCTAGTGTTAACGACAGAAAAATAAGCTTCTTTTATAAATTATGATCGTAACCCGACATCACTCCAATGCATATGTCTATATTTTCATTCCAGTAAAATTGTTTAAAGTATTATGTGATTTTTTAAACACGTGTCTTGATAAATTTGACGCAAAACTTTTTAGGAAGGACAATGTTTAACACTGGCTCTGAATAGGCTAATATAGATATGTAAAGTTAGAAAAGAATATAAGAGGGAGTTAAAATAACTTTTAATTTTTAGAACGGAAATTGATATTGTCATCCTGCTTTTATCCCAATTACTTGGGTGACCGCAATATGTACTCTTATACTACGAGTATTGTACATATTGTAAAAGTTTTAGCAATGGTTTTATGATGGCTACCTGCGACGTCAACTCTCCTTGAACATGTAATTCTAGACCAGACGGCATCCGAAGGAGTTAGCAGGCAAGCAAGTCTATGTTGGCGGGTCTATGGGGTCGCGCGCCGCTTCTTCTGTCGCCCCGAACGGATTTAGCGGAGTGTGACCAGACCATAGACGGTCGCAAAAAATAAAAAACGGCAGGCTAGTTTACAACAGTGCATGGAGCGGTGGCGGCACGGAGTCCTCTCCTTTCGACTGGTGCAGGTGTTGTCGGGGCACGGATGCTTCGGCTTTTACCTGCACACGGTCGCGTATAGGGAGTGGACTTCGTTCTGCCACCATTGCAGCAGTGACGAGGACACGGCGCAACACACGCTGGAGGCGTGTCCGGGCTTTGACCGGCAGCGCCATGACCTCGTCGCTGTTATCGGTGCCGACCTGACGCTGCCGGCTGTCGCGAGAGCGATGGTCGACAGCGTCAGGAACTGGGACGCGGTCGCCGCCTTCTGCGAGGCTGTCATCTCGCAGAAGGAGGCGGCGGAACGAGTCCGGGAGGAATCCCGCGACCCGGGCCGCCGTCAGCGGCCGGGGCGGCGCAGGCGCGAATACCTGCGCCTGATGCCGCCCTAACCGAGGCCTCGGGTGATCGGACCGGGGAATTGTCCGGTCACCCGACGTGAGGCCACCGCGTGAGGGCGACGCACAGTGGGAAAATCGCGTATGTTTCGTCTCAAAACTCCTCAGTATCTCAGTTGTTTCAAAACTAAATGAGCTGTAATTTTGCACACATATACTTGAATGTTTAAGGTTTAAATGAAATAACTTTGATTTTAAAAATTCTTTTTATAAATTAATTAAAAAAAATAAAATAAAAAAGACATGCATTATATAAGAAAAAAATACAAAATATGCTTGTTTAATTTAGATAAAATGGTAGAACATAGTACCAAACTAGAAAAAAAAAATTTAAATTGTGTATAACAATTCAGCAAGCTCCTACAGATTTTCATTGACAGCAAGAAGGGCCTTGGCTTCATCTAATAGTTCTTTCGATATTGTTTCTGAGGTATTTCTCAAACTTGATATATATAGATCAGAAGTGTACAATAAGGTATGGAACACGTCTTCATTGGTAGCCGCTCTTGAACACTTTCTAGAATGATGCAGTCTAAACTTTTTGTAATCCTTATTTCAGGATTCTTGCGCGTCTTCGGACAATTGACCGATAGGTAAAATAGCATAGTACTCAATGATTTTTTCTCCGTGAATAAGTATTTTATGTATGGAAGAAGGCATATAATACCAATTATAATTATTTACGTATAGTTGGGCTGTACTATATGCGTATTCACCGAAGTTTTTTGAATCAATAGCCATACCAGATGACATAGTTTGTAGTATTATGTACATTCGTTTTATAAGTTCTACGTCTACACCTGTAATGTTTGCAGAGCACGAGTAATTCTGAAAAAATGTCCGAGCGGTGTTTCCGTCATTACTATTTCCAGTGCCTTGACGAGGTTTATCAACAAGCAGTCCCATTTCTTCCCTAAACCGCTTTTGCACCAGTTTTTTCTTTTCGTCTTTGATTTTTTTATTTTCAGGTGTAGTAGCTGACCACTTTTCAAAAGACAAGTTATAGGAAATGTGTAAGATCATCTCCATACTCCTAATCCAAGCATGTAGTGTTGACAGTCCGTATTGAAATGAACTTTCGTTAACATCTCGTGTGCTAACTGCCTCTAAGTTATTCATTTGCCGAGGAGTAGCTCCACAAACTGTACAAGAAGCGCTCGAACGAGTTTCAGTTAAAACTTGTGCCACTTTACCATCAATCATGGTTAAAAATAGGTCATGCGTAATTTCGATTACCTCACCATTCTTATTTATCAGGGAAGGAGACAGTTTTTTTTTTGATCGTTGATATCAGCCACAACAGACGTGGTTTTTTCAGGAGTTTCTTTGGCAAACTCTAACAATATAGGTCTGCAATATCTAACAGATGATCAGGTTTCATTCTTCCAAACAACAGTATTAGTTGTCTCATCTATGAGTCTAATGGGTACAATTGAAGCAATAAAAAGGTTTGTATCTGATATAAAATCGCTTTCTTCGGGCAAAACTTGCTTGTATTCACTCTGCCCTGATGACCCGTCACAACCCCATTTACAGAATAGTTTCAACTTTCTTAAACCGTTTTTATAAACTGAACCAATTTGTAATATACGTGCCACAGTATGATCTAACAAGTCTTGCAGATTCACTTTTGCACTTATGTTAATAATGGTTATGCTCGAATCTGGTGGGTAACACATCTTCTTCGCTTCGAGTAAAGTTGGATAAGAAGGAAACACTGAGCAGTTTTTGTCCTTCAAACAAAGTTGAAGTTTCCCATACTATTCTTTGTTAAGGTCTAAGTCAATAAATGTCCGTAGTGCTTCTTCCTTTGTAAAAGGTGTAACGTCTTCAGGGTTCTCAGTTATATATTTAAGAAATTTGTTCTTATCATTTCTTGATGAAGTTCGTATAATATTAACGATTGTGGCCTCCTCCGTCTCACCCATAGACCGTAACTCTTGAGCATATGCATTGAGCACACAGTCCAGTCCGTACTCTTGTATCAATTCCATGTTTTTTCGTTTCTTTGTTTTTTCTGAAGATGCTTCGTATGGTTTCGAAGGTCTGCCACCACCACCACTTCCAGGCGTTTTAGGGTCAGTAACTGTGACTCGACACTCTAGTGGAACACGAAATTGACCATCTAACCATTCTGCGTTCTTACTTTCAAAGCGTTCTTTTATTCGAGATGCATTTCTCCAGCGTTCGTTACATTTAGATAACAAGTTTCTTTGAATGTAGGAGACCACAGTAGCCATATCCTCTGGTGACAGATTGAAATTTTCTTGTATGTAGTCTTCTATGTTATGACCATTTATCAATAAATTGCACAACTCTCGTTTGCTACAAACAAATTCACCCATTTTTTAAATCAGCCAACTTCTGCCAATATTTGAAAATAAGTGCTTCTGCTTTTTAGGGCAACTGAATGTCTAACCAACAACTCAGAATGTTTCAAGGTTCGCCTTCCTTTTATAGGCCAATGAAATAGTGATATGTGCAAAAACTACTAACTTGCACTCTTCGCATAACCTGTTTTCAATTTGACCTTAATAGATAATAAGTGACCATAAATTATCAAGTAAAGTGGTCAAAACTGTATCAAAACCACAAAAACTGCACTGTAATCAATTCGACCTTAATAGATACACAATAATTTTATGAAAGATAAAACAAAATTGATAATTTTTTTTTATTACGCGATATGTTTTGGCCCCGTGTGTAAAAAGGAGCAAGTATGAGCAAAATTTTTTTTTCGCCTTGCATTTACTAATGTATAAAGATCTTAAAACAATAAATATCTCGACAGCGGCAAGCAGCGGTAAAGGGTAAAAGTCTCGTTAAAAAAAAATGAACACTAAAAATATACCATCTTAAACTATGTTGGTTAATTGTATTTTATTAAACCAATATTTATAATATTAATTATGAAACGTTATGAGGAGATCATAAGCATTCCAAAAATGTATAATACTTGTATATTTATATGAAAAACTTCTGAGTAATGTGGCGTTGAATTGTAGTAACGTATTGCGTCAAAATTACGTTATTAAACATGAGTTAGCTTTGATGCCTATTTATATACATTATGATTAACTAAAAAAAACTAAAAAATTGCGAAAAGAAAGCTTATTTATTAGACTATATTAATTTATTAATTTTATTATATTACAACGCCTTTCACATGAAATGGTTTTGAGACGGCTCTGTATGGGGCTTGACCATAGTGCGACGGCCCGACGGCGAAATCTGTCGGGGCGTCGACGAGAGGAACCCGCGAGGGTAAACCGCCGGGCGGGCCACCGAAGTTAAAATCGAGTACCGGTGGTCCGCTCGCACGGCGAAGAGAGAAGGTTTTACGGTGGGTCTATGGGGTCACGCGCTGCCTTTTCCGTCACCCCGGACCGATTCAGCGGGGCGAGACGCACCCATAGCCCACCAATAAAATAAAAAAAAAAAGGCTAGTTTACAACACCCACGAGTAATGTAAAGGTTGGCAGCATTCGTAGACGCATAACACAGCAAAATAAATTGATGTATTGAACTGAATTTAAGTTAATGAAAAAATTGCTTTACGTTATAGCAGATATTTTTTGCATGTGGTAACGGAGTAAGTAATACAATTCACCACCCCGTAATCTGTGCGTGGGTGTCGTATAAAACGTTTTAATGATATAACAAAGAGATATAATATAACATATATGCAAGAAGAGCAAAAAAATCGAAATAAAACTACCAAAACGACTGACCGGTGTAATATAGTAGGTCAATTTGCCTACTATTGCTGAGGAAGCTCGAGCCCAGCATTCGGCAGTATATGAGCTGTGATGATAATAATAACAGGAAGCTAGAGGGAGAGAGAGAGAATATAATAAAAATTAGTTTGCCAAAGTTTCACTTCTAATATGGTTACTTTGTACGCACGCATATTTTTTTTTGTGCGACTTAGTTGTTAGCCGCAGAAGGCTATGACATTTTTACCCGGATTGTGGGTGAACGTTGAGGGTTCTCAATCCGAACCCCTCTGGCCATCCATATCGTCCGTGATAAATTAAAATCAGTAAAAATAGTTTGATTTTAAATGTGTATATTTTCTTTTATTGCTTATGGTGAAAAACAAGCAAGCAGCATCTGATGGTAATTATTACTGCCGCCTTTGGATCTTTGCAATACTAGGGGTATAGCTAGGCCGCTGCCTGCCAATGAAAACCCTAAATCCACCCCGAAAGCTGGGCTTCCGTATGTCTCGCTCATCGAACGAAACACAATTGCACATTATCATTACTCAGACGTCGATCATCTGCGAGAGTGTGGTACTACCACATGAGTAAATAAACGTACAGAGACCAAGCTTCTAAGGAGCGAGCAAAATTGTTACCTATTCTGATAGGGTTGGCACATGAGGATGAAAATAAATACACAAAACGTTTGTCAGCTTTTTTATGTATGGATATTTTTTTACAAATTGCTTACTCTAAATAGTTTTATTTTTGTAATTTTTGATTTTAATAATTTGTTATATCTCTTAATCGAATGATAAATTCTAAATCTAATATATTTTTTTTAAATAATCAATGGGAAAGCACTTCAACATCAACAACATCAAATGATTCAACATCAACAACATCAAGTTTACAATCTTGTATACGTTTTAGTATATCACTACCAATATTGACAATATTTATTTCTAGATCGAAATATTCTCGAAATTTCTTCTCAAGCAATTCAACAAATGTGATGAAGTTGTCAGGAGGTATTATTAAAAAACCCAATTGTATACTGCTTTCGTTAAAGTCTTTATAATGGCTGAAAAAAGAGTCTTTCCCCATATTTATAGGTTGTTCACATCTATTAACATACAATGTCATTTTCAAAAAAAAGATATGTTATTATTTTTTCGATTGTTGTTCATGCACACAGTACAATAAACCATATTTACACTCTTTCTAATTAATTGAAATTTAAACAAACACGCACGACGCGATGCACAGCGAGTGGTGAGTGAGCCCTTTGTTTGAGCACTGGCCGAACCAGCCTAAACAGGTTTCGTTCCGTACGTGACGAGCCGCCAGTGCTCACGCACACACGCGCATCTTACTTGTAGTGATGTACCTACCGTGGCGCGGTTGTTTGAATGTTTGTCTCTGTACGTTTATTTACTCATGTGGTACTACCACGGACGGACCAGACCGCGGCTGTAGACAGAAATCCGTAAACAGTGTGGCCCTGCCACTATTAAAATAATACTCGCGTAAACACCAAAAATCATTACATTTATATTTAGTTATTATAAATGTAAATTTATAAACGTGTTCGGAATTAAAACTTTTATGTATATTTATGTAAATCAAAAAAGTAAGTCAACGACCTTGACGAGAAATGTACTTGAATACCTAACTAATAATTTTATGTTCAACGTACGATTAAAACTACCTAACCTTAAAATAACCTTAAAATATTATAATATAGTTTTTGTAGCGAAATAAAATGGCATGTAAATATAATTAAAATGAACTACTTAATATTAGATCACAACAACGCATAGAGAATCTCGGAGGAGGAGGAAGGAGTTTTAATAGACATTTTTTGTTCTGTTTAGCTTACTTAGGGGCCGTTCATAAATTACGTAAGGGGTTTTAAAGAATGATTTGGCCCTCTCCCTCCTTGCCGTAAGATATCATAAGTATGCAACTACTCCCCCCTGCACCTGAATTTTTGTAAGAAAAGGCCCTATTGATCAAATATAACTCCGTTTATTCAGAAAATATCTTTCATTACAATCTTCTTACTACAAGTATGATTAACTCACTGCAATAGCATTAATCTATCACAGTTTTGATCAAAATTAGTAATTTTCAATTTAATAACTAAAATTTAATAAAAAAATACTTACGTAATGTCAGGTTCACTAAATGGCTATATTCACTGCACTTGCACAATAAAAGCCTTATATAATTTATGAATGGCCCCTTATTGGACCGAGCTTTCTTTGTAATGAGAGGGAAATTGGTCTAATATACCAAGTTGTCGTTTGGCCAGACGAATTTGTAGGTGCATATAATATTTTATTTCCTTTCCTTCACTTGCCTTCATGCCATCTACCTAGGGGCGCAAGTAACGTAAGTACGTCCCTTAGCTTCGACCCCCGCAGGCATTTAATGGAGTGCTATTTCAAATATTCGTAGCTATCAAAAGGACAATTCATTTAATTGACCGCACAGATGGCGAAGTGGTTATGATACCATCTTGCCAGTGCCATGGGTTCAATTCTCACACAGGACAATACTTTGTGGGAGCTACAAATTGTTCTTCTGAGTCTGAGGTAATATGTGTCTGTTAAATTATA
This sequence comes from Lymantria monacha, assembly GCA_905163515.2. Lineage (NCBI taxonomy): Eukaryota > Metazoa > Arthropoda > Insecta > Lepidoptera > Erebidae > Lymantria > Lymantria monacha. The sequence continues at coordinate 10,762,738 of LR991098.1, read as the reverse complement.
CGTTTGTAAAGTCCCACGAATTACAAGGAATACTTCCTTAGTGCCGGGTGTTGTCTTAAAAAAATACATAGATATATTTTTAAATTAGATACATCCCTTAAGAGCATTTATTTTAGTTTGGGGTAAAGATCAAAGTAGTCTCAGAACTATTTGCTAATTAAAAAATATGATGTTAAAATAAAACTGAACTTACGAATAATTAATATTCTCTGAAATTTGTTTATAATTGAAAGTCGGTCCAAATGCAATTCGGTGATAATGAAGATCGAAAGACTGATATTGAAGGATCTTAATAAGCAGCGTCGTAACAAAAGCAGTTGCTATATATCATATTTGAATATTTAAAAAAAGAACAGTTGGATTATTCGCCTAGCTGAAACAACAACTCATAAATATTTATGTATCATCATAGTGTGCAGAATAAAGCGTTTTTATGCTAATTTAATTAATCTTGATGTTCTCGAGAGTACCAGCCTAAAAGAGTTTTTGCGATATATGTTTAATATTTATTATATAAAATTCTCTACATGTTCGAACGTAAAGTGTACAATATAATTTGAAATCTCTTTATAAAAAAGGAAGAAACCTATTTGCGTCATACTTCAGCACAGGTCGAAGCATTTATCGACTTCAACTTAGCCCGGAGTATGGGTGAGCGCTGAGGGCTCTCCACCTGAATGTGCAGAGCTTTTTTAAAGTCGTGCTTTTAGAAGCAAAACCAGAGTTGAAATCTACCGTTTATCTAGCTTATAGATTTTAGTCTCAGATAACACAAGATCAAGCCATGTGTGTTTTTATTGCACAATATCAGAATCCGTGTTTTAGATTTTCTTAACAAAAATATTTTCTTTGCTCAAACAGATCTTAACGATACTCAGTGGCAATTTAGACAATAAATCAAATAAATGCGCTTGATAGATGTTTGTTATAAAAAGTTGAATAATTGCTATCGGTGTCAACGGAAAGCGCCGCAGGGCTTTAATAATAAACGAGATTAAAGCGGCAAAGGCATGCCAGTTTGTTGCCAACGGCTTCCTAACCTATGCCAATAACTGTCTAGTCTCGTGGCCGCCTATAACACCACACCTCACTAAATGTTGGCACTGACAAAGCAAAACATTCTCTATAGCTTACCTTTTAGAAAAGTTCTTATAGTTAGTTGCAATGACTGATTCAAAGAGAATAACAATGTGTCTTTAAATTGATCGACAAGCGATCACGAACTTATTAAATTTTCACGAGTTGCCGATTGTTTCTCGTTTTCTGATAACGTAGCATTTCTACTAATCAAAGCATTTTTAAAATCTAATTGCTAGTTCCAACGGTAACCCTATTACATGTAGATGAAAACAAACAAACTATGCTTTTTATTAAAAAAAAAATATAATAGCACCGACGACGCGCGACGGATTGATAAAATTTATACTTCAATATTTTTTTCATAAAATAATCACAAAAATCTTGGCCCTAAAGCACACATTCACGATTATGCTATGCAAAATAGTAGGTACCTCCTACTATGAAATGTAATTAGGCGATTTTGTAAGTGCAATTAATAACTATTCTTTTAAGTTTTAGTGTTACGTCTGTGTTACCTGTTGAGTTTGATATAACATATTGTGATTTATAACTTTGTGCTATGCTTTATTTTATTGCCAAATTGTATTGCAATACAATACAATGCCTATCATTGATAATAATATAGAGTAAATTATTCAATTTTGATTGTCCACTCGGCGGCTGCTATGCATAACGCGACCATTAATTCTTTACATCAGAACGGGACGCTTATAGAAATACGAGTAGGTAAAAATAAATAAATTTTAATTATTCAAAATTAGATTGCTTTCTCAGACGCATTTGGTTTTATTTTTAAGGTTTCGTACCTCGAAAGGAAAAAAACGGAACCCTTATAGGATCACTTTGTTGTCCGTCCGTCCGTCTGTATTTCTGTCAAAACCCTTTTTCTCAGGAACGCGTAGAGGTATCGAGCTGAAATTTATATCAAATACTACTACTCTACTGCCCCTAGCTGTGAAAAATCAAACTTCTAAGCCAACGCAATCAAAAGATACAGCCGTTTATGCCGCAAATTTTCGACACTCGCAACGCAAGCGATCAAAACCTACAAGGTACTTCCCGTGAACTCAGAATCTTGAAATTTGGTACGAAGCAACGTTTTATAGCACAGATAAAGGAAAAATTGCGAAAACCGTAAATTTTTAATTACATCTTATAATAAAAATATTTTCAATAATTTTAAAACTTACTACCTATTTCCTCGCGAACGCGTAGAGGTATTAAATTGAAATTCATAGCAAATACTCAGGTCTATAATACCTTTATAAATATACCTACAGGTTTGTACGAAACCATGGGTGCGCGAGTCCGACTTGGCCGGTTTTTTATTAAATAATTTGTCAGCTGAGCATATTAATTTTAAAACATCGCGTCTAGTCTTCAAGTAGGATTGGTTGTAGAAGTAGGCAATATCACAAGATTAGTCGATATTGGTTATAGTAATAAACACGGGACATTTTTGTTTTGGCTGGGAACAACGGGACAGACAGCTAGAAAGAAAACAGTAGTGTCCCTTCAAGTACGGGATTTATGGTCACGTTAGCTATGAAGGCAATAGCATTTTTTTTTTTTTTTTTTTTTTGCGGTGGGCCATGGACGTCGCACCCCGCCAAGTCGGTCCGGGGTAACGGAAGAGGCGGCGCGCAACCCCATTGACCCACCCTCCAAGCACCTCTTCTTCGCCGTGCGAGCGGGCCACCGGTACCCGAGGCAATAGCATGGCGTTCAGTAGGTTCTATACCAAACTATACCTACTATTTCTAACTGTACCGCATGAGCTGTGCTGAACTGCCAGCACAGGTCATGACGGTACAATTTGAAATACTGATATCGCTTTCGACTAGTTTTAATTTGATGTCGCACATATGTATATTAATTGTATATTATTATTACATTTATTATATATTTATTTTGATATTAATTGAATGGGTTTGCCGCGGTGGCTTATATCCAGACTTGGGAGTACCGGGCCTGGGAGAACTGGGAGGATTGGCCTTAGTCCCGACCCAAAAGCTTATTACCTAGTTATATTTCAAAGAAAATAAGATTTAAAATTCAAATATCGCTATATAATAAAGATAATATATATAATATGAATGATATATATAATAATAATAATAAAGATTTCAAATACCGCGTCTTACCGTCCAGATTTATTATTTGATATATTCGTGTTCGTAGCATTGATTTGCGTATGCATGTGCACTTACGTGTAATTTGGTACTGTCTCCCTGACTATTTATGTAACGGCCTGCGTATCTTAGCGGTGTGCACTTCCGTAATGCATTAGTTATACTTAGTTTAGTCTATTATACTTCAGTATTCTATATATATTTTCTATTGGTGGTCAGTGGTATAATATGGTGGGTATGGTGGCAAAATGACTGGGACCCACGAATCCATCTATCAGTGCATATATGTGCACTGTTGGATAAGGGCCGCCCTATGAGAATGCCACTCAGAACCGTTCTGCGTCAACTACATGTAACGGCTCCCTGCTACTTTTAAGGTGCAGCCAGCCCACCTAGTCCCCCACTAGAGTGTATTAAAATAAAAATACAAAATGGTGGAGGTTACTGGCGAGCCCCATTTAATGAATTTACTACAGACCTCTGATGGTAAATATAGTTACTCTATTGTTGGTAACAGAACAAGTATAGAATATTTTTGTTCAGATATCTTTATCTTGTCGAGATTGTTGAGGTCAAGGAAATGGGGCCTTGACGCACATGTCCAACTACATAGTATCTGGTGAGAAATTTGGGCAGCGACAGCGCCATAAATAAGAGGTTCTCTATAAGTCATGATTAGTCATGTCACGTAAAAAATCTGTTAGACTGGTTTAATTCTTCGCTATGTGGTTTGTTTCTCCACATTTGATATTTTAATACATTAGAGTCTTCTACTAATCTCTTAATGCTAGCAACACAACATACCTACGCAATTTAAATATACGAGGTAGTTAGTTACTTAGTGGTATAAAAGGCAAGAATAATCTATCATTAACAGTCTCTCTGGATTGCCATGCTACAGTAGCGCCACTATAGCTTGTTTATTGGATCCTGTCGCACATAAATTGCATCAGTTGTTAGCCTTGTTAGTGTAATCTAAGGATCTGTATCCTCTTTACTTATTCAGCAACAATGACATGGTTCTATAATTAAATAATGCATTTTTTTAAGTGATCGTATTTCGACTATGACACTTCATGTTATCAAACCGCAGCTAAACTGTCCAGAACGTGGCAAATACAACTATCATCGGCGAAGCAATAATAATAACTGGGAGCGGGAATAGTGCTCAAATGCTTCCACAGCACACTGCTCAATGTGCTGTGGAGAAAGCTATGATCGGGATTTCTCTACTTGATAAAATCTGGCATACGTACGTCTGTAATCCGTAACAGAACCGGTTTAACCGACATAGCTTGAACAATTAGCACGTTGAAGTGGCAATGCCCAGGCTACATCGCTGGTCGATCCGACGACCATTGGAAAGGAAGGAAATCGAGTGGCAACCATGAATCGAATGACGCAGCGTTATAGGTAAAACCCCACATTAATAAGCGGACTGGCGACATTTCAAAAGTTGCAAGGAGCCGTTGGATACAAGTGCCACAGTACTGTTCTGAGTGGCATTCTCCTGGCGAGGCCTATGCCTAACAGAAGACATTTACGGACTGTTGGATGGATGGAAGGCGGTTTATGGCAATTGGATCAACGCACTTTATGATTCTGAATTAAACTATTAATACAAATTATGTTGCATATCTTCATACACCTGATAGTTTCTGAATGAATATGCAAATAATGTCAAAAAGTAGTATGTAGTTTCATCCATCCGCATGTCTGTTAGACATAAGCAAGAATTCCACTCAGAGCATTCCTGTGCCACTATAGCCAAGGGTTTCCACAATTTTAAGATGTCAATCCACCTAGTTGGAGTGTCCTCGCTATTACCAGGCGGTTATTACTTATATATTGGAGATATAAAAAGCCTAATCGCAACTTATAAGCCTATAATCTTTGATAACAAGGGAATGATAGAAGGCAATCTTACTACAACGTCGTTAAAAAAACACTTCGTATCATTTTCAGGTATAGATAAGCAATGGGTGTGACCAGTTGTTAATTTGTATTAGATAATGGTAGGTATGTTTATAAACTCGCCCGCATGTTTGTTTCTTCTTTTTCTTCTTTTTTCACAGCTCATATGATTTAAAATTCTAGTAGTTGCCAGTTTATATCGGTAGAGTTGCACATTTGTTCACAGTTTTCTATGTATAACCGCAAGCGGGTCTGTCCGGGGTAGTACCACACTGTCGCAGAAAATGTACGTCTGAAGAGTGACAATGCGCTTTGCTCGGTCTAGCTGTACCGCTGGTATTGCAAAGGTTCATGAGCTGCAGTATCACTTATCATCAGGTGTGCTGCTTGCTCATTTGCATTAACAATAAAAAAAAACGAAAATAAAATTTCAATATACATACATACATATCATCACGCCATATCCCTTGCATATATATCAATATGGCAAGTAATTGAATTAAATTTAATAGTTTAATTTAATTCAAACCATATCAATTCATATACTAATTATAACATACACTCATCTACAGCTTCTATAAAAGAGAAATTGTAATTATAAATAGCAGCACCTAGTGTGACCTCCTGTCACACTAGGTGCTGCGTCACTAACCGTAAAAAGGAAATAATTTAGAAAAATATGGATAAAGATTACTTTGAAAGTATTGGGATGTTTTGAAAATAATGACGCATTTTAAAAGCTAAGCTTGCTGGTTGTGGAAAAGACGATGGAAACTTTACATAGGTTTGTGTCAACTCCTTCAGATGTTGTACATACATACATACATATCATCACGCCATATCCCTTGCAGGGTAGGCAGAGAGAACAGAGTGCCAGAGAACTCTATCTCTGCATACTTCACTCGCTTCCTCAACATTCATAATTCTCTTCATACACGCTCGCCGGTTTCAGAGACTCTTGACTCCACCTTACTTCAGTACATGAACGATCTGGTCTAGGTAGGTTAGTCTTGGTCTCCCTCGGTACCTACATCCTTCCACTTTCGCATTGTATATCTTCTTAATCAGACGTTTGTTCATTCAGATGTTGTCTGGTCAACAATTACAATCTCAAGGAGGATCGACGTCGGCTAGGAGGCCAGTTATAAGACTAATGCAATATGAATAATCGAAGAAGATACCTGATTATAATAGAAATAATCAACAAAACTGTTACTATGATTTTATTATTAAAAATTAAAAGCAAGAATGTATTAATACCAACAATACAATCGTGGCTAGCAACCAGACTAGATTAAGTAATTACATATAATGTATTATGTACATAATTATAACGAATATATCTCATTAAGATAATATTATGGGTAGGTACAATATACAGTACAGGCTATAAATTAGAACATTTAAATTTTTAACTACAAGTTACCAACTTCTGAACCTGAATCTTGTAGTTCATCATTATTCTCCTGCTCTTATCCCAATTTTTGAGGTGGACGCAATATGTAATGCTCTTCGTAAATATTGCAAAAGTTATTGGCAATAGTTTTATGATCGGCCGTTTGCCTAATGTCAACCATCCTTGGGTATGTAATTGTTTATCAAACGGCATCAGATGGTGCTAACCCAGGTCGATATAAAGGGTGGGTAGTATTTGTGGCCGCTACGACACAGCGAACCTGAATCTTGTAGTTCCTGATAATAAAAACATTTATGACAGTTTCTGTCTACAGCCGCGGGCCGGGCTGTCCGGGGTAGTATCACAATCGCAGAAAATCTACGTCAGAGCAGTGTCAATGTGGCTGTTGCGCTTCATTCGGTGAGCGAGAGTCGGAAGCCAACTTGGATTGGTATTAGTTGGTAGGCAGTGACCAACCTAAAGCCTGGTAATGCAAAGGTCTGTTGTGGGTGGCAGTAAAATTTACTATCAGATGTACTGCTTGCTCGTTTGCCACCATAAGTAATAAAAGAAACCGTATAATATTTAGCAGTTGGCAAGTATCGTACATTAGTTTTTATTCGTCTCACGTCAAAATACATGCCCGTATTACTTTTAACTCATGCAAGACTTGCTGCAAGAGTCACGCAGTGCTCCCTTAGACAGCATTTTACGATTCCTAGGGCAAAAAATGTATTGTCAAAATTTTGTATTCTTAATAGTAGTATATGGGGAAATAATTTGATGTTATTTTATACAGACTCATGATAGATAGGTGTGATTATAGCCTCACTCCCGTAAAGTGGTAGATATGTACCTAATTATTGATAGTTTCACAGTTAGTACCACTAGATGAATGCGATTTCATTAATTTAGTTGAATTTGTCAATTCTATCAAAACGAGTGACTCTGTGTTACAGCGAGAGTTCTCTAACAGCGAGAGTTGCAAGAATTGCGAGACTCGCAAGAGTCTTCCATTCGGGCACTAGTACCAAATATACTATTAGCCGTTATAACGCAATTAAGATATTTTAAGGCTTAAAAGGAATAAATCCTGGTATCGTAGCGGATTATTCTTTAAAAACCTGCAGATAGCCAGAATTTTATCGTGTGGTGATGTAGTGAGAATATAATTCATCACCCATCTTACCCGTAGTATCGTAAAGCGAGTATCTTAAAAGAGGACTAAGGGATATGATATGCCGGTAACATTACTGCAAGAAACGGAAAACTGGAAATATCTTATACCAACCCGCCTGGCCAGCGTGGTGTTATATGTCAATTGTTCTATCAATAGCTCGTGCCCAGTAGTGGGACATATATGAACTGTGATCATGATAATGAATTTCATGTTTGTAAAGTTTTCGACAATACAAGAATTATTTCCTTAAAACAGGGTGCTTGTTTAAAAAAATGTAAGTATACGTTTCAAATTAATCCTGTATATATCGACACTTGAAGGCATAAATTAAAATCATGCACTAGAGCAGGGTTTCTTAAAGTAGGGTCCACGTATCCCTTAGGGGTCCGTGGCATGTGTATCAGGGTTCCGCAGTGGGTCGTGGGCCCCGGAAAGGGCGCGTGGCCGTCTTTTTTTTTCAAAACAAAAGTATTTTTTGACAGGGGTCCGTGAATTGTTTGAATTGTGAATGTGGTCCGCGACTACAAAAAGTTTAAGAAACCCTGCCCTAGAGGAAAAAAATGCTATAATATTATTTTTTTCAATTAAAAGTTATAACTTCTTCGTATTTGAAATAAATCTAGATATAGTTTTACAAATTAATTCATTTTCACGTTTATTTACCTTTTTTTCTAATTTTGACATTCATCCACCCATGAGCCCGTAAACGTCCACAGTTGGACATAGGCTTCCCCACGAGAATGATTTTTTTATTGCGTTTGGTGGCAAACGAGCAAACAGCACACCTTTTTTTTTTTCCACAAGGTCCCACCATGGATGTGGTCGCGCCTCGGCAAATCGGCCCGGGGCGACGGAAGAGGCGGCGCGCAACCCCATGGACCCACCCTACAAACACCTCTCTTCGCCGTGCGAGCGGACCACCGGTACCCGATCTTTGTCTTCGGTGGCCCGCCCGGCGAGCAAACAGTACACCTGAGGGTAAAGTATTACTGCCGCCCATGGACCTTTGCATAACCAGGGGTATAGCTAGGCCGCTGCCTACCAATACATATCCCAAACCCACCCAGTTGGGCTTCCGGCTCTCTCGCTCACCCAATGAAGTACAACAGCATAATGCCATTGCTCAGACATCGATCTTCTGCGAGAGTGTGGTACTACCCCGGACGGACCGACCCGCGGCTGTAGACAGAAAACTGTCAATACCTGTGTCCTACCACTACTAAAGACTGTCACTCAGACTGGTCCTGCGCCACCTGTATCCATCGGCTTCCTGCAGCTCTCAAGATGTCGTTAGTCCACTTACTAAGGGGTTTCTAGTTTGTAGGTTTATACTACTTGTACTCCATATGTTACTTCGCCATCTATGTAAAATGGCGAAGTATTTATGATACCGATCTATCTTAATGACTTCTAATGTTTACGCGAGTATTACACATTTGAAATAACACTCAAAAATTCAATAATAAAATTAGTATCGTGCCTCCTGAGTTTTCTCGCCGGATCTTTCTCAGAGTGGCCGCGTTCCGATCCGGTAGTAGCTGAATAGTTTTTGTTAGTTTTGTAAAAATTGTAAAATTGCCACAATAATAATTATCATAAATTAAATACCTTAATAATAACAAATCATAAACAACATAAAATTTTATATATAGAATCATTCTCTTTTTGTACTGGCAATGAATTGTATTAATTTTGTATAAAAATGTGGGTCAAAAATTTAATATCTTAAATAAATAAATTTCTGTAATAACAATGACATATTGGACGTAAGACACCTCAGTCCTCCCGTGACCATGATCACTGTAAAGTGTTCGAAACGTCGGGAAATTATAAATCAAATACAAACGCGATAGAATCCGATCTATCTTGCTAGGGTCATGGGTTTGATTCTCATGCAGGACAATACTTTGTGTGATTCATAAATGTTTGTTATGAGTCTGGGTGTAATTTGGGTCCATTACATTATATGTTTGTGAGGTCCCCGCAATACATGGATTATTTAGTACCGAATTTTGTCTTTAAACAAAAAAAGAAATGCTTTCCAGGATCGATAAATGTTGCGTATCTTCAAAAAAAGTAAAGTTATCTTACATAAGGTATTATGTACCTGCTATGAATTGCGTATACCAGGATAAGTAAGTGTCGATCTGTAATAATCCTCAGATATCAGTATCTTAGATAAACGTTGTAGGTTTGTACATCAACGTAGCTTATGTAACTTTTATACACAATTTAAATTTCTATACAAGGTAGAGATGACAATACGACAATAAATGAAAACACCGCTAATACTAGTGTATAGGAGTATTTTGAAACTATCTAAAAAAGTAGTCACATGCAAATTAAAAAAAAATATTTTCGAACAAACTTTTTATCATAAATATTGAAACAAAATAGAACACCGTTTGTAAATATTAGTTCACTGATCAGTAATCCGACCGAGTAGATCCTTTCATTATGCCGCATGCATTAGGTACTCTTAATTTTGTTATCTAAGTCTGATGACACAGTTTATATGTATCTTATTGGTCTTAAGGTATAATATGCATTAATTTGTTTTGCGTTTAGCGAAGACTTTAAGTAGTAAACTGGCGATATATAGGTACCTACCTTCATATTAGTTTATACTGATGTGGCGTGGAAGGTTTTTGATCTCTTAGTGACAGCCTAATAATTTTATTTTTTAATACAGAGTGTAGAAAATGTTAATAATACAAAGTAATGTGCTGTGGCTAAACTATACGACATATTATATTAAAAGTTTGTATACAGGCTGGGCAAGTCATCAGATACACTAAATTAACATTATTGTCGTATGGTCGTTTCCACTCTGTATGATATAATTTTACTGTCCTCTTATCCCAATGACTTTGGGTCGACGGATATGTACTCTTCTTCCATAATACATTTTGCAATAGTTATGGCAATAGTTTTGTGACCCTTCATAGGAATATAATTGTTTGACAGACGACAGATGGCGTTGGCCTAGCTAGTCGATATAAAGCTCTTAGTCGTCTTTTACAATATTCGCCATTAATGTAAGTATTGGTAATTCTTAGCAGCCACCATACAATATTAATTGGGATTGATCTTTTTTTTTCTCTGAGGAAACGCATTTACGCGCTATCCCCCGCTGGTGAGAGACGGGGGGGAGTGTGGGACTCGCCGGTCAGCTGCCCGACCGGAATACCCACTAAAACCACAGCGGCCCCTTCCGCGCTTTTATCGATCCCCGGCGCCCCAACGCTTGGCCTTCTGGCCACGTCCTGTCAACCCTTAAGGCGGTGTAAGGAGGTGCGCATAACGGCGCCTCCTCCTCCCCGGTCGCCGGCCGCGGATTGAGTCAGCGGACGCAAGCGCCTCGCGTTCCCGCTCCGCGGCCTCCTTCCTTTCCATGATGGCCTCACAAAAGGAGGCCATCGACGACCAGCACCTGTCGCTGTCAAGCATCTTCGAGATGATGGTTGACAGCGACAGGTCTCTCCCAATGACCGCCATCAGGACGTGGCGCTAGGGACCCCAGGCGGGGCATACCTCCAGAGTGTGACGCGCATCGTCTAATGGCACGCCACACTCGTGACATCCTGGGGTCCCTTCTCTTCCAATTCTGTGCAGGTACTTACCGAAGACCCCGTGTCCGGTAAGCACCTGCACCATCCTGAAGCATAGGCTGCCGTGCCTTCTATTAATCCAGCGGTGGAGATGCGGCGCAACCGCCTCCACAGTCCCCCGCCCTGCAACGGGGGACTCCAGTTTTTCTCTCCACCGCCGGATGACTCCCCTTCGGGTCACTTCTAGTGCTCTGCCCAGTTCCCTTGTGGAGACTTGCTCGCCGTCGGCCCGCGCCGCAACGCAGAGCCGGTAGGCCTCCGCCAGGGCCTCAGCCACAAGTGGCCATGATAGCTCTCACCGCCATGACCCTCTGTGGACGTCGCAGAAGGGCCCTGTTGCGGGCGGTGAGGGAGTCCGCCCAAATAGGGGCACCATACAGTGCCATGGACCGAACAACTCCGGCGTATAAACGTCGGGTGGATGACCCGGGACTGCCAGTATTTGGCAGAAACCTACCTAGCGCCGCGGCTGTCATGACGAGCCTCAGGACGAGCTGGGCAAAGTGTGGCCCGAAATTCCATCTAGAATCAAGGTGCAGACCCAGATATTTCATCTGGGCCCGCACCGGCACGGCAACTCCAGACACGCTGATGTGTGCTCCTCGGGGGGGTCGTCGACGTGGGCCATGAAATAAGAGGGCCTCAGTTTTTTCCACCGAGACCCTCAGGCCCAACATGTCGATCCGGCTCACGACGAGCGCAACCCCCTCCTCTGCCAATCGGGCAGCCCCCCGGAAATCGGACCTCCTCGCCGTGACGAGGGTATCATCTGCATAGCAGATAACCCCCATCCTGACGAGAAGCCGACCCCGTAGGAGCCAGTCGAATCCGACGTTCCACCACCGCACTCCACCCGATGGCGATGAATGCGCCCGTCACCCCCCTCCCAGAGCACGTGCCTTCCCTCGAGGTACGCGTCCAACAACCTTCGGAGATACAGCGGCACTCCATGATATAGGAGCGCCTCTTTCAGGGTCTCATGCGGAAGGCTGTTGAAGGCGTTCTTTATGTCCAGCGAGACTGCCAGGAGAATTGGGATTGATCTGAAACTTTTATCGGCAAACATAATTATTTTGTTTTATTGTCATTTACAAAGTTCTGAAATCCCTCTTTGGCAGTGCTCAAAACTTGCTAACTAATGCTCCCAGCTAAAAAAGTAAAAAAACAATAATTAGGCAATAATTTGCGGTTCGCAACTTGCGAAGCAAAAAGTTTGTTGTACAGCCAAAATGTACATTATATAGGTACAGTACACCAGCACTAAGGAACTACATTAAATGTGGAGGATTTTACAACCTTATAAGTAACGGAAGCAAATTACATCTAGATGTCCTAAACATCAATTTGTTGCTCGCACAATTGATTGTACTGGATGAGTATTGAACCTGTGACACTTGACACTATAGATCGGTAACTACAATACCACATTTGCAGTTAATATAGAATAATATCAGCCCAAGAACTATTCCTCAGGGTACATCCAATCCAGAATTAATTATTAGTCATTAAAACAATTTCCGTGGGGTGACGGAGTGAGAATACAATTCACCACCCCCTATCTTACCCGTGGATGATCGTAAGAGACGACTAAGGGCTATAAAACGCATATAACATCTATGCAAGAAAAGGAAAACTGGAAATAACACCCAATACCAACAGTAGGTAAGTCAACAACAGTAAGTAGTAAGTCAGTAGGTTAGTAGGTCAAGGTCAGGTAGTCAACAACCACCAGTAAGTAGTAAGTCAGTAGGTTAGTAGGTCAAAGTCAGGTAGTCTTCCCGTGACCATGATCACTGTAAAGTGCTCGAAACGTCGGGAAATAAAAATCAAATACAAACGCGATAGAATTCGTAAAAGTAGTTTTGTTTCAAATTTTAATACTCGCGTAAACATAAGAAACCATTAGTAGGTCGATTTCTCTCACATTATGCAGGATGCCTGAGTCCAACAGTGGGACGCATATGAGCTGAGATGATGAATTAAAACAATATTGGTTTTTATCCTATAGTATTTTTTAATTTAGCTATTTTTCTCCCCTTTTTTTCCCACTTAAACTTATTTTTTTCTTTACAATTAAATTTAAATTTCATTTTAATTGCCTATAAGTATTGAAATAATGTACCTACCTTTTTATTGTGCATGATGTGGAACCTTTAAAAATTGTGCAACTAATCTATTTTATTTTTCATAATAATGTTTATTAAGTTTATATATTATGTAGATAGTTGTAGCAATTCTTGGTTGTCCAAATAAATAAATACAAGTACCCGCATTATAAATAAAGAATCTATAATTTATATTCATCATAAAGTATATTAAAAAATGTTTAGTTTAATCAAAACATTATTAAATAACTTGTAAATCAATTTAACATAACCTTAAAGGTCGTAAACATTATATTGTATGTTACGGTCGCATTCACACATAAAACCGTTGACCTTGACAATGTTATGTGGCAGAAAAACACTATGTAATTGTGAATATTGTGATGTACAGGTAAATAAGACTGGTTATTTTTAAGTATACTTATATTGCGGTGTGTTTGTCTTTGAAACAAAAACTACACATCTTTAAAAATTAAATATTAAATCAATTATTGTATCATAAGGAATTTGTAGTTTTTACTGATGTTTACATATAAATGTTCGATATATTTTTACGTTAAAACTGTTGATATAATTTTTTTTTCCGTCTTCCCTCCCCATCGCCATTGGACCGGCCATTGGTAACGAAACCTTGACATCCGTGGTTAACCCGGCGGGAAGACAAAATAAATAGGTATACAGTTCATAAACCCTGCTTTTCCAGTTGGTTTAATAAACACCAATTAAATTATAATGCCATGATCGCCACAATTGGCAAGAGGTTTGGCGAAAAGAGAAAGTACTGCTGCCCACTCTTCCGGAAAGAATTTCTAAAAAGCGGCTAAGGAAGTATCCTTAGCCGCTTTCTCGAAATTCTACAAAAAAAAAGGAAAATTAAGTGTTAGCGACATATTCATTTTTAAACTTTCACCACGTGGATTACAAAGTCCAAAACAATTATTACGTGAAGTCCGGTAGTTCAAATGCAATGCAAAATGTTTTGCCAATATATATTAGAGTTATTTTTAGTAGAGTCAATGTCCGTAAAATATTTTTTAATTTCACAAACAAAAGTGACGTCATCATAGTTTGTCAGTTACGAGACAACTCATAGATATATAGATCTATATAATTGTCGCATATGACATAACAGTAACAACGTCGTCTCGTATTTTTATACAATGTTGCAAAACACGCAAACTAAATATATACTAGCGGTAGTACGAGATTTATTATTCTTGAGCTTGTACCGTAATCGTTTACTACTACCAGACTACGAATCTATGATTCTAGACGCGGGTACTAGTGGAACTTAATTGATGAAGCAAGTACAAAGAATTTGCCAAAGCATTTTCCCATGTCATCCATCGAAAAATATTTTGGAACATATATGGTTAGTTTGTTAGCCAAAACAAGTATTCTTATTCAAAGAACCTATACATCGTGATTGTTAGAGCAAAATATACTTAATTAGGTCTTATGGTAGGTTTTCTAAGCGTACAAATTTTTTTTTGGATTTTGTCAACATAATTTAGGTATTTATTAAATTGAAAAATTGATTGAACTAGAATCTCATTTAGACAACCGGCAAGTTAATCCTCGAATTTAATAATCCATATAACATATTATTTAAGAAGGTATTAAATTATTAGGATTTTTAGGATTAAAAATGTAAACTAGAGCTTTAAACGAGCTAACAATCGAACCATAATTTGAAATTGCAATGCCAGATCATAGAATGTAAATTGAGATATAGATTACAAATTATCTGAAAATGTCGAAAATGATACCTAGTTTGAGCTTATCTTCACTGCTCTCTTAAGCACTGAATCTTCACGGCGGTTAGTGGTTTGGTTCTGCCACTGTTTGCTAATATCCAGGGCCCGATCTAGGGGAGGGCAAGCCGGGCATTTGCCCAGAGCGGCAAAAATAAGGGGCGGCAAAATTGACTTATTCCTATCTTCCAACATTATTTGTTTTTGTGGTGGACTATGAATGTGGTCGCGCCCCGCCAAATCGGTCCGGGGCGACGGAAGAGGCGGCGCACGACTTTATAGACTCACCCTGCAAAGCGCCACTCTTCGCCGCGTGAGCGAGCCACCGGTACCCGATCTTTGTCTTCGGTGACCCACCCGGCGGTTTACCCTCGCGGGTTCCTCTCGATGCCCCGACAGCTTTCGCAATCGGGGTGTCGTCCTCATGCGGTGGCCTCACTTCGGGTGACTGGACTGGTCCCCGGTGCAACCACCCGATGCCTCGGCTAGGGCGGCATTAGGCGCAGGTATTCGCGCCTGCGCCACCTAGGGCGCCGGCGGCGGCCCGAGTCGAGAGAATCCTCCCGGACTCGTTCCGCCGCCTCCTGGCGAGGTAGTCATCTCGCAAAAGGCGGCGACCGCGTCCCAGTTCCTGACACTGTCGACCATCGCTTTCACGACAGGCGGCAGCATCAGGTCGGCACCGATGACAGCAACTAGGTCACGGCGCTGCCGGTCCCAGCTCGTACAGAACAGACCTCGAGCGCATGCTGCACCGTGTCCTCGTCACTGCCGCACTATTGGCAGGATGGAGTCAACTCCTTCCTTGCGACCGTGTGCAGGTACTTGCCGAAGCAACCGTGACCCGACAAGACCTGCACCAGCTGGGAAGAGAGGACTCCGTGCCGTCGCTCCATCCATTCTATCAATACGGGCCGGAGGGCCTCGACGGTAAAAACATCGTGTCTAGGCCTCTCTAGTCGCGTAGGCTAACGGGCAATGACGTCCCAGCGGGCGTCTTCGCGCCAGGTGGCTATCTCGCTGAGCGATAGGGAGCCACCCTCGCGCGTACAAAAGAAATCCGCTAGTAGAGATCAAAGAGCATCTCTGCTTCCAATTCCCAATGCACATGCCGCCTCGGTCGACACCGTGCGGTATGCATAAGGGCCTGGATACTGATGTGGATGGAGTTGACGACTAACGAGGCCCCGATAGATGGCCTTATGCGGGGCCCGTGGAATAAAGGGGCCTGGACTTAATTAGAGCCACCCTGAGTCCCAGCGCCTCGATTCGCTTGACTATCACCTCGGTGCCGAGAGTGGCCAGGCTCGTCCCCTCTTCGAGTGTCCTGCCCCGGGCTGTGACGAGCGTGTCATCAGCGTAGCATATCAAGCTCAGCCCCTACTCCCTCTCAACGCCCAGTCGTAACCGATGTCCCACAGAGTCGGCCCCAGGACCGTCCCCTGTGGAACACCGCACGTCATGGGCGTCCGCACAATGTCCCCTGCGAGACTCGTGCAGAGAACACTGCGCCCCTCCAAATAGTCTACTACCAGCCGCCTCAGGTACAAAGGCACCCCATGGAATCGGAGCGCCTTCCTGATGCATCTGAATGGCAGACTATTGAATGTGTTGGCGATGACCGACCGCCAACAGCACTCCTCCACCGGCGACAGCTTCCGCGGCCGTCTGCCTCAGGCGTAGCAGAGCCCCGATGGTCGAACGCCATCTTCGAAAGCCGAATTGAGCGTCTGACAGATCAGACCCCACCTCGTCCAAGTGCCGGACGATGTGGGCAGCAAGGATACGCTCCAGCAGCTTACCCACATCATTCAGAAGCACGATGGGCCTGTAGGCCGACGGTGAATCCGGAGGTCGTCCCGGCTTTGGCAGGAGAACCAACCTCCCCTCCTTCCAGCACTCAGGAAACTGTCCAGCCGCCAAACAGGCGTTGTATAGTCGCCTGAGGCAAGGTTCCAGGTGCTTGAGGAGCAAAATCAACACCCGGACTGGTATTCCGTCCGGGCCAGGAGCCGTGGTGGCGGAATGAATCCTCGCCACAGCCGCTCCCACTTCCGACTCCATCACGGGCGGAACACTTTCTTTGGCCTCCCGGTCGTGATCTGGTGAAGCCATGACCGGGGGCGTGTGTGGCGACTGCCGCGGAAACAGCTCCTCGACCACACACTCGTCTCGGTGAGGGGGTGATAGTTATAACTTATGTATATTTTATATTATAGGTGCAAGTTACAATGACCGATAGAAATATATTTTAACATGATATTATATTACAACTGTAGAGCTGTACTCGTATATATGTACGTGGCGTACTCATACATATTATGACGATTACAACTTTTTGAATCGCTATATCTCAAAAATGGTGGCTCGTAGAAAAAAGTATTAATATATTTTTTGTAGATAATTTTATGATCTACAATTTTTGTTTACAGTATTTTATTATAAAACTTACCGTTTTGCTGAAAATCGTGAAAAATCACTTTTTTTTGACATTTGACCTTGAATTTTTTTTTTCCATACAGGACAAAGATGGGGAACTTTCAAATTTTATTTTTAGTCATATTTTAAACAATCTTACTGACTTTCAGCTTGTTGGGAATTTATGTAGCTTTACTTTTATTTTTTGGTCTAATTTGACCGGACTAATGTAAAGGGCGGCGAAAATTATCTGCCCGGAGCGGTGAAATAGCTAGATCGGCCCCTGCTAATATCATTAGCATATTACTTATGCCCTGCGATGTGTGAGGTTCTATAATGACTTCCGAAGTTTACGCGAGTTGTATTTATACTAATATTGTAAGGCTGTTGCAGAGTTCGTTCGGTTGAATGGGTTAACCTCAGGAACTACTGGAATTGATCTTGAACTTTTAGTGTTAGATAAGCCATTTACGGAGTAAGTCTTACTCTATGAATGGGCTATCTATTGGCTATAATATAAAGTTACGATCAATAGAAGCTATAAATAAAAAATGTTGTAAAAACGGGGCAAGTTTAATCCTATTGAGAGCTTCCGTTGTGCGTGTTGCGGGCTATAGACGTTTATAATCCCTTCTCTTTCTCTCTCTCTCTCTCTCTCTCTCTCTCTCTCTCTCTCTCTTTCTCTTACGTGACGCAGACGAAATTGAAAACTATTGAGTGAAAAAAATATTTCCATGGATTGCATTTATCGCATTTCAATTTTATATGATATGACTAATGTAAGAATTCTGACCATCATCATTCTCCTTTTCTTATCCCAATTACTTGGGGTCGACATAATTCCTACGTATTGCAAAAGTTATTGGCAATAATTTTATGACCGCTCGTCTGCCTGACATCAACCCTCTTTGGCATTGTAATTGTTGACCAAACGGCATCAGATGGAGTTGGCCCAGGTCGTTATAAGGCTCTTAGTCCTCTTTTACGACATCCACGAGCAAAGTAAGGGTTGGTAGTATTCGTAGCCGCTACCACACAGCTATACATATATATATACACTCATTTGCAAAAAACGGGCACCTAAGCAATGAACCATTTCAAATGTTAATATTTCTTTGTTTGATAATTATAGGTAGTTTTATCCACACAATTTGGTAAATTAATAAGAAAATAATCGTTTTCATCAGTTTTTCATAAAATTTAGATACAATTTATGGGAAATAATGCTAAACCTCGCTAGTAGTGTATATTCGCTAGTAGTGCATATGCTCATGAAGTAAAAATAAAAAAGTTTTTTTGTTTGTTTTTCTTTAATAAAGTAAAAGCAGATAAATGTTTAGTATCGAGTGTGACCCCCTCTAGCTAAAATCACAGCTTGAATTCGTCTGGGCATGCTAGCGAGTATATCCCGGATACTTGCTTGCGGAATACGTTCCCACTCCGCAGTAATCACATTCTTCAGCTCTCTGATGGTCTGCGGAGCCGGGTGTACTGATCTCACACGCCGTTTCAGAACGTCCCAGACATGCTCTATGGGATTGAGGTCGGGACTTCGAGCTGGCCAATCCAAACGACGAATGCCGACCTCTTGCACATACGCATTAACATCGCGGGATCGGTGGGCGCGAGCATTGTCGTCCATAAAAATCGAGTCTTCACCTAGAGCGGCCAATGCGGGTTGTGCATGAGAAATTAGAACTTCCGTTATGTATCGATGCCCAGTCAGTGAGCCGTTTTCAATGAAGACTAACTCTGTACGATCCATTGAATTTATTCCTGCCCAAAACATAACAGAGCTCCCACCATAAGGTGTGATTTCTTCGAAACATGCCTCTGCAAAGCGTTCTCCTTGTCTTCTTAGCACTCGCCGACGTCGATCTTCACCGAACAGAGATATCCTGGCTTCATCAGAGAACAAAACCCTATTCCAATCGTCTTGAGTCCATGATTCACAATTTCTAGCGAACCTAAGCCTGTGAACTCTGTGCTCACGGAGTAATTTGGGGCCGCGGGCCGGGCGGTGACTGCGTATATTGGCAGCGAGAAGCCTCCTCCTGACTGTCCATAGACTAATATGCACATTTCTTACTTCTTGGAGGTTGTTCTTAAGATCCACATACGAAGATTTGCGATTTCTCAATGCGCGACTCACAAGAAAACGATCATCCCGTGGTTGGGTACATGGTTTTCTTCCAGAACCAGGCCTTCTCTCGACGGAACCAGTCTCCTGATATCGCTGCCAGGTCCTTTGGACTGTCGAGCGACTAACATTTAGCCTCCTAGCCACGAAACATTGGCTGCAACCCTCTTCAAGCAGCGCGATAATTTTGGTAGCTTTTACCACTTTATCTACCATTTTTGATACAGCCAAACAGCATTAAATAAAGCTTTGACAGTCAAGGATATGAAATTAATCGATAAAAATTGAATAAAAGTTATGAAAGTCGATGTTAACTTCTGGAACTTCGCGCCAAAAATGTAGGATAAAAAGGGGTTTTCTGTAAAAATGAACATCAAATGAAAAATTGAATTTAGAACGTACTTTTTTAAATACCACAGCATTTTTAAAACCGGCCAGTAACGTGTACAAACGATTGAAACCTTTTTGGTATTGTATCTTTTTAAATATGAATGAAAATCAAAACCGCCCGTTTTTTTGCAAATGAGTTTATATGAATTCTGACCGTGAATGTAAAAATAATTGTACTATCTTAACGTTTCAAATACTGAAAAGTATTCGAAATGTTAAGATAGTAAAATTAATCATCATCGTCATCTCAGCTCATATATGTAGGTCCCACTGTTGGGTTCGTAAGTTCGTCGTTCCTCCTGCATAATATTGACCTACTATACTACGCTTTTTGGCGGCGGGCTATGGAGTGGTCACGTCCCGCTAATCCATCCGGGGCGACAGAAGAATCGGCGCACGACACCATAGACCCGCCCTACAAGTACCTCTCCACGCCGTGCGAGCGGGCCACTGGAACCCGGTCTTTGTCTTCGGTATCCTACTATACTATGCTGTTCAGACGTTTTGATGTAGGGTTTTATTTCGAGTTTTCCATCTCTTGCATAGATGTTATATGCGTTTTATATCCCTTAGTCGTCTCTTACGAACACCCACGGGTAAGATAGGGGGTGGTGAATTGTATTCTTACCCCATCAACACACAGATAGTAAAATTAATACACAATAAAAACAATTTTATTTCACATTTACGTTGTTTTATGGTAGCATGATAGATGTGATGGTATTTACATGTTCACATGAGCAAAAGATCCTTTATAATGCCAAAAACATCGTACCTACATGCATGTATATATACATCTTCTTCTTCTTATATATTGGCAATCAGCTACATATACGAGCTATTGGTGCCAGTGTCAAGTTATAATTATTATTACGTTTATAGTCTTGTCAGGTTAGTCATTGTCTAAGTCAAATTGTCACCATTAACAGTGCAATGGCCACACTGTTAATGGTATCTTGTTGGAATTTTGATGGAAAACGAAAACGTTGTAAAGCACTTTTATATGATATTCACTATATCCCAGTACTGCCCCATCACATTACATAAAATGGCATTAAAATTATCTAATATAACACGTTAAAACACTAAGATATCGAATATAATACAAGAGCACCACATGACGTTTTCAAATTCCTGTCAAAAGTCCGTATATATACATATATTATTATGGAAGTGACATGATAAAATGTTTGTTTTTACATTATATGTCAAATTATTGTGAGTGGTTTAATAAAATGTTCACACCTTTAGCTTTATTTTATTTGTTCTAAGATACGTTGAATAAATTACCGTGTAATACGGCTCGTTATATATAGACTTATTAATGTTTGTATTCAACCTAATAGATATTTTCGATTTATTATTATTCTCTTAGGCTTTATTAGTAAGATTAGTATTGGGTTCAGCTTTGTAATCTAATACACTGCAATTATGTACAGATCTCACTGATCGATAAAATCGTCTAGATAAAAATTACCATCACAGATTATTCAATCATATTTATTGAATTAAAACTCTTATTCTTCTTGATGAATAGCTTCTGTTAGCGATTAACCGCAACTTCGCCAATGTCCCATAAGACTCGTTCGTAGGCCGTCAAACGAAGGAAATTGTACGGTACAAAATAATATGTAAAGGGCCGATGAATATGACTCTAAGATTACATGAGAAATTAAATGTCATATTTTTGACACTTTAAATGTCATATTTGTCAAATGTTAAGAACGGTAACGGTGTGGTTTCCATGGTATATCGTTCTACGACGTATCGATTACCATCTAACAATCACGAATAAAAATACTTTAAAATCCTTACTAATATTATAAATGCGAAAGTAACTCTGTCTGTCTGTCGCTCTTTCACGCCAAAACTACTGAACCGATCTAAATGAAATTTGGTGGTTGGCGAAAAATTAGGCATAGCTTTCTGTCATGTGGACGGCAAAAATAGGGTGTCCATATCACCCGGACTAGCTGTTCTATTAAAAGGAAGCACTAGCAGAGCAACTCTAAAAGCCTCTAAATTTAACACCTATAGCGCAATAAAAATAGGAAACATGGAATGTCGGCTAATACGGGCTCATAACAAAATCCTGCTCGTATTCGACAGGAATGCCGACAAAACCCAATTTGCGCAAGCTAGTGATCTCCTCCAAAATATCGCAAAGGACAGCGAAGAAAACATCAATACAATCCCCAAAATTATCAGTGTGGATGTAATGGCGATAGGCTTCGTCAAAGGAGAAGTCGCGGATTATATGGGGTGCATCATAGCCTCAAAACACCACAAGGTGATAACCTATGAGAACAGAGGCCAAGACTTGAGCTTCTTACTCGCTCCCCCATCTACCAACACATCACACTCCGCGAGCAACGCCGGAAACGCAGCCTCTACTTCAAGCCAAATAAACCCTAACCCGCCGGAACTAGCTACGCCTCAGCGCAAAGACGAGCAAAACGACAATGCGGAACACAAAAATAAAACAAGTGCAAAAACAACAAAATTCAGCACGGTAAAAGGACTTCTGAATCCACTCCTCGCCGCCATCATCAGCAAAAACGGCGAAGAAATACAGTACGATGCGACTGACATCAGCACTAGAGGCTTTTACCAGAGAAGAACATGACAAATCCACAAAAAAAGAAAAATCACAAGCAAGTAGAAACGCCGACAAAGGTATTGTTAAGCCACCCAACTACCGACCGGTGAATACAACGATGGACCTATATATAAATGCCTTCCTCGAATGCAAGGCAATCTTAGAAGGCACAATCATCATCAAAGCCTTGACTGCCAGCAAGATACTGGAAGCTTACCACCATCAAAGCGAAGGTTTGCTGAAAGTCAGACTCGAGGAAGAAGAGGCCACCGTTTACAACAACAAGACGGGCGATGTCATGGCGGGTAAACCTATCTCAACCCACATGGCGGCTTTTAGTGCCACCGGAGGCTTCGTAGACCTAGACGAAGAAGCTACAAAGGAGACTGGTAGAACCATATTCCACACCCCGGAACACGACCCCAACGTAGTCACCGCAAAATTTACCGAGATCTGGCTCACGGAAAAAATCTTACAACGAGCCAGAGATTTGGAGGCGAGTGCATGGGACCTGCCAAACAAGATCACCCTGGTAAATGGAGTCCCAGGATGCGGCAAATCGACCTGGATTGTGAACAATTTCAACTCCACACACGACGTCGTTCTAACATCATTGCTCAAGGCAAAAGACGACCTGAAAAATAGGATTACCCAACGCATGGGAGAGAAAGCGGCAAAGAATGTTTATACAGTGGCATCGGCCCTGACAAACGGAGTCAGAACGAGCAAAAATCAAGCGCTCCATCGACTCATAATCGACGAAGCGCTCATAAACCACTTCGGCTCCGTGGTCTTGTTAATGCGCACTGTAAAGGCCAAAGAACTCCTCCTTATTGGCGACACTAACCAAATACCTTTCATTGATCGGGACAACCTGTTTAAATTAGAACACTATAAACCTCTAACCACACCATCGGCAACACAAGAACTATTGTGTACGCATCGGTGCCCCATGGACGTAGCATATGCCCTTCAGAATAACTACAATGGCATATACTCGTCAAATAAGATCATCAAATCCCTGAACATATATACATACGCCAACGCCGTCATACCACCAGACCTTCCTGAGACACTATACCTGTCGCACACCCAGGCAGAGAAAGAAATCCTCAACGAAAAGAGATACGGCACTGGTGAGGGCTCCGAACTGCGTACCATCCACGAAGCACAGAGACTCGGTGCACCAAATGTCATTATCATCCAGACAAGAGATACAGTGCAAAAACTACACAATAGTATCCAACATGCCGTGGTTGCCATCTCCAGACATACTCGATCCTGCACCTACTACACAGACACCCGTGAAGATGCCATCTGGAAACTCATGAGGTCTATAGATCAGGACCCAAGTACTATACTGGCATACATTAAAAAAATGGCAATAAAACATAGAGACCAAAGGGTAATACAAGAGCTCGGATTGACAGCACAATAAAGACCAACAATTCATACATGAAGACATCATCACAAGTTCACAATAAACTAATAACGCAGAATCTCTTTAAAATACATATAAACCATCATAAATGTATAATATCATAGCCACTTCAAGAAAAATTGAATTATATAACTTCAACATAATGACTAAAATATACAACATAAAAAAGCACGGACAAAAGTCTGTGGACCAACAATTAATCTAATAAAAAAAAATGAAATTTGGTACACAGATAGTCTAGAGCCTGATAAAGGACACAGGCTACTTTTTAATGAAAAAAAAGGTTTTAAAGGAGGATGAAAGTTGTAAGGAAGTATCGTAATTTTTAAAGCCAGAAGCTTGAAACTTATTTTTAGGCTATTGATAAGATATAAATAAATATGACATTAACATGTTGTAAAAATTTAACCTTAAGGGGAAATTAAAAATAGGGAATGAAAACTTTGGGAAAGTAACCTTTTACGCGAGCGAAGCCGCGGGCAGAAGCTAGTATTATATAAAAGGAATAAAGATATTCTAGAATTAAACGAGAGATGTGAGAATATTTAAGATTTTTTTTTATAGTGGTAGGACCACGCTGTTGACAGTTTTCTGTTTACAGCCGCGGGCCGATCCGTCCGGGTTAGTACCACACTCTCGCAGAAGATCGATCGAAGTCTGAGTAAGGGTAATGTGCTATTGCACTTCATTCGTTGAGCGAGTGAGCCGAAGCCCAACTGGGTGTGTTCGGGGACTGTATTAGTAGGCAGCGGTCTAGCTAGACCTTTGGTATTGCAAAGGTCCATGGTCAGCAGTTTCACTTACCATCAGGTGTACTACTTGTTCGTTTGACACCATAAGGAATAAAAAGAAAATTAAGGCGGTAAGACAAACGACTGACCATATGTCAGTCAGTGACGTCCGTCTGTTTGTGACGATAAGAACTGATGGCTTAACTTATTCTCCTAGGCAAGGTATAAATACATTTTCGAGTTTCTTTTGTCCAACTCTTAGATTACATGTTTATTATTTGCTCACAATTTTGTCCTCTATCAACGTGATATTTTTATATTTTGTTTACAATTTCATAAAATTTATACAGCTAACAGCAAACAAGGTTATGGGACTTATTAATAAGCCACATTTAACTGGCTGAAAATACATAAACAAAATGCTATTGTATATAATCTATATATATATATATATATATATATATATTATATATATATGTATATATATATTATATATATTATATATGTATATATATATATATATATATATATATATGTATATATATATATATATATATATATATTATATATATGTATATATATATATTATATATGTATATATATATTATATATGTATATATATATATATATATATATGTATATATATATATATATATTATATATATATATATATATGTATATATATATATATATATATATATTATATATATATGTATATATATATATATATATATGTATATATATATATATATATATATATATATATATATATATATATATATATATATATATAAGAGATTTCCACCTATGTATTGACTCATCACGATATCTCTGGAACGATAACGCCCACAGACTTTAAATTTGGTAGGAATATTCCTTTCGCCGAGTAAAGGTGTCAGCTAAGAACGGCTTTTACAAAATTCCACCCGCAAGGAGGGCTGCTGGGGTGTAAAAATCACATTTTTTAAATATAGCTCCTACAGACTTGAATTTCGGTAGGTATATTTGTGTTACTATACAGAGGTAAACTAAGAACGGCTTCTTAAAAACTCCACCCCTAAAGGGGATAGGTGTTAACCCAAAAAAATCACATTTTCCAATACCGCTTTTGCAAACTTGGAATTTGGTGTGGACTTTGTTTCTGCCCTGTAAAGGTCGGATGATTTTAAGAAATTCCTTCTCCCATAGGAATTCTATGTCGCGAAAGTAAACTACGCAACAGAACTGACGTAACCGAAGCGAAGCGAGGGCGGGTCGCTAGTATTTTATAGAGGTCTAGAAACCATCTCATGAGTGTTTATGCAAGCAAATAATTTGTGAATTGCATTCAATACGTTCAATGCAACCGTAATTGCTACACAACAGCTGTGATTGATCTTCATTGAATACTGACGTATTAATTGCATAGATGCCGGGCACACTTATTGCTGTAATTTAAAAAAATATATTGTAAAGCTTCAGTCCGCGGCTTCGCCCGCGTAAAAGGTTAGTTTCCTAAAGTTTTTCATCCCCTATTTTTATTTTACCCCTTAAGGGTAAATTTTTACAACATGTTAATGTCATATTTATTTATATCTAATCACTAGCCTAAAAATAAGTTTCAAACTTCTGCCTTTAGAAATGACGATACTTCCTTACAACTTTTCATACCCCTTTACAACCCTTTTTTACATTAAAAATACAACCCTTTTTACATTAAAAAGTAGCCTATGTCCTTTATCAGGCTCTAGACTATCTGTGTACCAAATTTCATTTCGATCGGTAGTTTTGACGTGAAAGAGCGACAGACAGATAGATTTACTTTCGCATTTATAATATTAGTAAGGATTCTCGCTATTTTGCCTAATCATTACTACAGAATGCTTCTAATCACACTAAAACTGCTTACTAGAACGTTTAGATATCTTATTAATAAAGTCAGTTTGACTAAATGTAAATTATGTGCTATATGGCTACGAATGCTACTGGTAATACAATACAAAACCCTTATATTAATCTTCAGTGTCATAAAAGATGATTAAAAGGTTTAAATCGACCTGGACAATTTCATCTGTTACCATCTGGTCGTCGATGAGACGTCAGACAGGCGGCGCGCGGCGGTCCTAAAACTATTGCCAAAAATTTTGCATGACAGACGAAAAATACTAAGAAATTGAGATAGGAACAGGATGATGATGACCAAACTGAATTTTCTAATAAAATTGATTATATAGATCACTTGATCTTATTTAAATTGGTTTTTGCTGCTCTTTTCCGCTCTTTACCATACATTGTTACAAAATTACTTTTACGGATTCTATCGCGTTTGTATTTAATTTTTAATTGCCTGACGTTTCGAACAGTTTACAGTGATCATGGTCACGGCACGACTAAAGTGTCTTACGTGCAAAAATCATCGTTATTACAGAAATTTATATCTACCCTATAAGATATTAAATTTTGACCCACATTTTTAATACAAATTCATTAACAGTACAAAAAGAAAATGATTCTATATATAGCATTTATTGTTTATCATCTGTTATTATTTTATTTAACTTATTATTATTGTGACAATTTACAATTTTAGAAAAAAATAGTTGAATAATTTTGTTAGTTTCTTTCGCAGGCTATGGTCTGGACACATCCCACCCATTCCGTGCGGGATGACGGAAGGGCGGCGTGCGATCACATAATCCACCATGTTCTGTTCCCACCGCTATTGAGCCAACCACTCGTACTCATAACATCGCATCCGTTGCTGTCCCGGAAATGATTTCTTAGCTTACAAAGAAAACGCCCCAATACTAATATAAAAGGAAGTAATTAAGAGAATATCACATAAATGCATTTTTACAGTATTACTTTAGAGGCTCTGAAGTTATGAATGGCTCGCGTCACTGACAACCTAACATCGTTCTGACAAACGGACCATATCATTGAACGATCGCACGCGCTTGCCAACCTTAAGATTCGCAACATTGCCAACAGCATCAATGACGTCGACACTAGAATCGTAATTCATTATTATTAATAGATAATTGCATAACATACACGTGATGGAACTAAGACACTGTATTTATACTTTATCATTCACCTGCCCTATATACCCGTGTGGTTACGCTTTAAGAATACCATGTGTAATAAAAACCACTTATGGGAGCATCAGGGAAGTCAACAGTATTCTTCTGGGAAAGTAGTTCCCAATGTGATTGGCCTCTCGTCTGCCAAGCGTAATAATTACCGCATTTTGAACAGACTTAGACCAACAGAGGCCATTGATGTGCTATACATGTGTAAGTAATGCGAGTGATGTATCACACGCAATATTACCCGGGCGTGTACTGACCCATTACACATTACGCGACTAAACATCACATCACATTAAACATCACACATCATATTAAACATGACGCGAACACCCGTGTACTGTTCTGCATTTCTGCAATGTTCGGTGTCTGGCAATTCAATATTTATTTTGAGCTTTATTTTCAGAACGTTAAGGCTTATATTTCTTGACGCCGCCCGCCGTATATATATAGAGCGCTATGGCATTACGCATCACATATGACATGAAATGTCATGTGTGATGCGTAATGCCATAGCGCATATATGCGCATATATGCGACATGAAATGTCATGTGTGATGTTTGAAGTGATGGTAAAATGTAATATTACTCGGCACGAAATGTAATGCCATATCACATCACTTCGTGAAGTACTGTTTCGCGCATGTCTAGTGCTAATGAAAGGGAAATACTGCTCTTACGCCATTCTAGATACGGTCAGTGTAATGTGACGTTTTCTTCTATGTCGTTGGGAGATGAGCAGAATATATTGAGTTATTTCAATTCAATCCAATCCTTTACATAACGTTTTACGATGAATTAGTTCCATCTTCCTCGCCTCTGAAATTTAAATTATCTCAAATAAAATAAAACTAGAACAGGAATCAGACATTTATTGTATTTGAACAAACCAAACCATCCTAAAGATATCTTGCTTGCCCGCCCGTCCTGCATATGAATTTTTAACTATGAACGAGTTCAGAGATGAAAATTCTTTTGACACGTAAAGCCGTTTGACGTTAAAAGCCCTGCGGAAAACTGCAAGATCAAGTTCTGGAGGCTACGCGTTACTTAAGAGAAATAATTTTCCTTAACTCTATCTCTTATACCTTTGTATTTTGTAGAGTGCGATATATTGTTCTTGTTGTATTATTATTGTTTTCTGTATAGTGAGGGAATATTAATACAATGTATATATTGCAAAAGTTTTAGCAATGGTTTTATGTCCGGCCGCCTGCTTGACGTCAACCCTCCTTGGCAATGTAGTTGTTGTTCAGACGGCATCCGATGGAATTGGCAGGCAGGTTGGCAAATCTATGTTAAGTTTTTAGTTATAGTTTACAACATCCTTGAACAATGTAGAGGTTGGTAGTATTCGTAGCCGTCATCACACAGCAAAAGAAATTGATATATTGAACTGAATTTACGTGATAAAAAAAACATGCTTTATATTATAACAATATTTATTTTTTCGCATGGTGACAGAGTAAGAATACCATTCGCCACGCCCATGGATGTCGAAAGAGACCACTAAGGTATATAATAACATATAACCTCTATGCAAGAGAATATCTCGAAATAAAACTCTGTCTCTCAAAAGGTCTGATCGGCGTAGCATAGTAGGTTAATTTGTCTCTCATTTTGGAGGAGACTCAAACCCAGCAGTGGGGCATAGGTATATGAGTCAAAATGAATAATGACATATTGTTACAGAAGATATACTATAGTCCTTAAAATATAGCTTGATCTCTGTGACAGATAGCGACAAAACCGATGAAGTAATTATGAATACGCGTCATGTTCACAATTTTATTTTGTATCGTCTATATTTTCATTCTTTACATGCCACTTAATTGAGTTGAGATACAACTGAATTATGAAAATAAAAATATGAATATTTACACAAAAATTTGTACCTCATATGTTTTAAAATACTTAGTAACCATTTTATAAAAATATGATGGTTACGCAAGTACAAGGTGGTGGTGGTGGTGGTACACTGGCATGAGAATAAGATAGAGATGGGACAGTCGATAAACGTAAATCGATAACATTCTTATTAATTATTTATAAAACATGTAAAAATAATACATTACCTATATAAACCACATGGTTACTCTATAAAATAAGTAAATTGTATTCAATTAATATTCAGACATCAGTTATAATATTAATAAGACCATTTCTTTTATATTAAAATTATAATTTCTTTTATAAAATAAACATGATTATTTATGAAATAATCTGTGAACAAGAACTCATCATCGACCTACAGCAATGAGCCAGCGATGATGATAATCTTGACGATGAACTTGGATGTACTTCGTTCGAATAATAAAAAGAATTAATTAACGGCTTTAGTTTAAATTAAATAAAATCCATTAATTTAAATTCAATAAGATTTTCATAGATTGTTTTAAATTAATAATCGATTCATCCATCCATTTGATTGAAATTCAATAAGATTTTCATACATTGTTTTTTAATTGCAGTAGCAAATAACTTTAAAAAATAAGGAATTATATCGACAAAAATTCGGAATGCATCGTAAGCGTGCGGCACTAGTGAGAACTGTCACAGAGATCATGCTATATTTTATAGACTATAAGTCTCATTCTATCTTTGGTAGGCTGTAGTGCACTATAAATTACCCGTTTGGAAATAAAAATACACCATCATCCGTTTCCAGCTAAACATAACAAAAACTAATTAAAGCTGAAAGGCAACTCGAAATAAAAGCGCATGCCAACAATTCGTCTCCCATTGGAATAGAAATATATTAAAAGAAGTTCAGTGTAGACTGTAGTAGCTAGCTGTATCGCTTTTTTTATTGCGTATGGTGGCAAACGAGCAAGCAGCACACCTGATGGTAAGTGTCACTGCCGCCCATGGACTTTTGCAATACCAGGGTATAGCTAGGCCTACCATTACAATCCCCAAACCCACCCTGTTGGGCTTCCGGCTCTCTCGCTCGCCGAACGAACTATTACCATTACTCAGACGTCGATCTTCAGCAAGAGTGTGGTACTACTGTGGAGGGTAAAAACTAAGGAGTACCATTTCAGTGTATTAAGAAGTGTCCATTGAACGGGAGCAAATTAAGGTGGCGCTATAGTAGCAAGTGGAAGAATTTTAAAAAGAGCGCCACAAATTTCATAGGTTCATAGGTTATTATTTATCAAATCACAGCTGACTACGTAACTCAGCACACTTCACTCTGCTTATTACTGCTACATTCATATCATTTCCACTTGCTACACTAGCGCTGTTTCGGTGAGTGTTCGAACAATAATTTGCTGTTTAAAAGTGGACACTTTTTGGACTAATCCCCCATACAAAATTGCTC
The DNA here is from genome assembly GCA_905163515.2 of Lymantria monacha. Lineage (NCBI taxonomy): Eukaryota > Metazoa > Arthropoda > Insecta > Lepidoptera > Erebidae > Lymantria > Lymantria monacha. Next base: position 10,731,454 of record LR991098.1, on the reverse strand, counting down.
TCCTTAGTTTTTACCCTCCATAGGTACTACCCCGGACGAACCACCCGCGGCTGTAGACAGAGTACTGTCAACAGCGTAATCCTACCAATCTAGGTTAGTGAGTACATATGTAGGTAAATTGTAATCTAAAACCCTATACGGGTTTCGCATCAGATAATGTGCTCTCCTTCTAGTGTAAAGAATTTAATACCTATTAAATGCGTTTTGGATATATATATTTTAGTACCAGCCGCTAATGATAACTGCTATTCTATTTTTACAGACAAAAATATATAATTTATTGTCGTAAAATCATTGCCATGACTTTCAAGTTCACATAGCGTGGGAATGACGTTTATATAAGAAATGTTTTTATTTATAAATATTACTAGCAAATCATTTTCAATGTAACATGTAGATTTATGGGACATAATACATAACTAGAAGAAACATGGAAATAACATTAGGAAGTAAAGATATTATTTAATTAAAACCTTATCATTACCAAACGAGATTTGAAGGTCAGTGTAGCTGTTATTAGTATAGATACATACATATCATCACGCCATATCCCTTGCAGGGTAGGCAGAGAGAACAGAGTGCCAGAGAACTCTATCCTTGCATACTTCACTCGCTTCCTCAACATTCATAATTCTCTTCATACACGCTCGCCGGTTTCGGAGACTCTTGACTCCACCTTCCTTCAGTGCATGACCGATCTGGTCTAGGAAGGTTAGTCTCGGTCTCCCCCGGTACCTACATCCTTCCACTTTCGCATTATATATCTTCTTAACCAGACGTTCGTTCGGCATTCTTTCCACATGTCCGAACCATCGGAGCATTCCCTTTCGCATATTTACACCGATCTCTTTCATACCTACTCGCTCTAAATTACTAAAACTACTCAATGTATTATTTAAACTTATTGTAGTACTGCCACACTGTTGACAGTGTTCTGTCTACACCCGCGGGTTGGTCTGTCCAGGATAGTACCACACTCACGCAGAAAATCTACGTCTTAGTAGTGGTAATTTGCTGTTCTGCTTCGTCCGATGAGAGAGCGAGCCGGCAGCCCAACTTTTTGGGTTGGTAGATAGAAGTCTAACTGTACCACTGGTATTGCAAAGGTTGGTAATCACACTTAACATCGGGTGTGCTCTTTGCTCGTTTGCCATCATAAGCAATAAAAAAAAATGTGTTTTAAATAAAAAAATATATATGATAATACTAACAGAAATAGTTGTAATCAAATGTCAGAAATATATGAAAATATGTCTTGAACTTAATTTATGTTCATCTACACTTTTTTAATATAGGCACAGTGAATAAAGCTTGTCGAAAAATGATACAAACTTAGAATAAAAACACATAGAAGGATAGTTCGGTACTTATTAAAAAAGTTAAGCCAAAAATCCTGTTATTGTGCAAGCTATTACACGAGTATACACGCACACTACTATAAAATGGAACACAATTATCTTGCACACTACGGAACGGGGCGTCGTAGGGTGACATTTTTGACTAAAAATTTAAGGTTTTCAGAAGTTTTCCTTTATATATGCTATAAATCGTTGCTTCATGCGAAATTTCAAGATTCTAGGTCGACTGGAAGTACCCTTTAGGTTTTGATTCCCTTGCGAGTAGTTGCGAGTTTGAAAATATGCGACTTAAATTGCTATTTCTTCTCATTGCGTTGACATAGAAGTTTGATTTTATTATAGCTTAAAGCTATTATAGACCTGTAGTATTTGATATGAATTTCTATTTAATACCTCTACGCGTCACGAGGAAATGGATAGTAAGTTTAAAAATATTTTTAATATATGATATCACTAAAAATTTACGGTTTTTACAATTTTTCCTTTACCTATGCTATAAGCCATTGCTTCGTACCAAATTTCAAGATTCTGTGTTCACGGGCAGTACACTGCTAGCCCCTAGGCTTTGATTCCCTTGCGAGGTCGAAAATTTAAAAAAAAACTGCGGTATAAACGGTATCTTTTGATTGCGTTGGCTTAGAAGTTTGATTTTTTCACAGCTTTAAGGGACAGTAGACCTGAATATTTCAGCTTGACACCTCGAAGCGTTCCTGAGAAAAGGGGTCTTGACACATAGACGGATGGACAACAAAGTGATCCTATAAGGGTTTCGTTTTTGCTTTTCGAGGTACGGCACCCTAAAAAAACCTTAAAATGATTACTAATTGCAGAACTAGAACCCGTATATATTGGACATTTATTCCAACCCCCTTTTAATAGGCATGGGTTCAAGTCCAACGTGTGAAAATAAAATGAGTTTTTATAAAAACCCTAGCATATAATTTGATGTGTTCGAAATTAAAATCCAAGATGATTCGCTTATTCGGACGCTGATTCGGATAAAAAAAAATGTAGACAATTTTAATAATAAATATAGATATTTATCACAAAATAACTAATCCAGAGGGCGTGTTCTCACTTTACCAGTCCATTTTTAAAACTCGTGGCTCTACGAGATTTAGACTTCGCGAGTCTGTTTTTGTGTAGTTTAAAACTGAATATGCACCACACGCCTTAAAACTGTCTATTACCAGGCATTTTAACACAATAGCAAAATTTATTTATAAAATTAATAGCGATTTTTTGTAATTATTTTTCAACTGTTCATACCGTTGAAATTTATGAAATGATAAATAATATAAAAAGGTTGTGTCTTAATAGAGATGTTACTAAAGTTTTATGAGGTTTGAACATTGTTCGAAATATGTTTTTTACATCTTCAATCTCCATATCTCACCATTTTAAAATATTCCAAAAACTGAATCGACGAGAAATTAAAAAAGAACTGAATCTATAAAATCCGATTACGAATTGAAAAATGATGTCGCAAGCGGGATTCGAACCCGCGCCTATTGGGATTCCGGCCCAATCGTGCTGCCACTACACTACCGCGACTAATTGTAGGACGCTTGCGACATCATTTTTCAATTCGTAATCGGATTTTATAAATAATTAAGCATATTAAATGCTAAATTTCAGTAATTTAAATAACAAGGTTGTGTCATCGTTTAATACAATTCTAACTGTAAAGTTTGAAGTATTAAGCCTATAACAATGTGTAAACATTGTCGGGTAGATAGCATACCGTCACCTTAAGACGTAAATACAATACGAAATGAAATTTGCATGTCCTACAATTAGTCGCGGTAGTGTAGTGGCAGCACGATTGGGCCGGAATCCCAATAGGCGCGGGTTCGAATCCCGCTTGCGACATCATTTTTCAATTCGTAATCGGATTTTATAAATAATTAAGCATATTAAATGCTAAATTTCAGTAATTTAAATAACAAGGTTGTGTCATCGTTTAATACAATTCTAACTGTAAAGTTTGAAGTATTAAGCCTATAACAATGTGTAAACATTGTCGGGTAGATAGCATACCGTCACCTTAAGACGTAAATACAATACGAAATGAAATTTGCATGTCCTACAATTAGTCGCGGTAGTGTAGTGGCAGCACGATTGGGCCGGAATCCCAATAGGCGCGGGTTCGAATCCCGCTTGCGACATCATTTTTCAATTCGTAATCGGATTTTATAAATAATTAAGCATATTAAATGCTAAATTTCAGTAATTTAAAGAACTGAATCGACAATTTTGTTATCGAACTTGCACAATTTAATTTCAAGGGTTTGGAAGTTTTATTTAAAATTCAGACTCGTAGAAGAAAACACCGGACATGACATGCGAATATCTGGGCTTAGCTAGCCCTTCGCATTTCCTCGGTCAATTATATGGTGTAACTATTTAAGAATTAAATTATAGAATCCCATCGTTTTTCTTTTTCTGTTGCACTATTGAATTACACATAGACATATCATTTAGTTGGCTTGAATCCCAAATATAAAATTACTATCAAACAAACTTGGTGCCTATCTAATTTAAAAAAAATATTACATACGCACGATTAAAAAGTATTGTATACATATATAATTAGTTGCTATTTTATGTTTGTTCGTTATTTAAAATTATTTAATAACATCTTATATAATCATCGATGGCAAGTAACATTGTAAATAGAATATCTATTTTAGAATTGAATGGGGCCGACTGCGATGAGATGTGTGCATTTTCGTCCCGTAGTGTCGTTACGTCGGTTAACGATCGTTTAGTGGAGTTGGTACTCAATTTTATGTCAATACATTAATACAAAGTAATTTCGGGGAGATAGGCCTCATTAACATTAGTCTGCAATCTATCTAGGAGAAGGAAAACTTCAAAATATAACCCGAGGAGATAGCCCTCGTTAGTGTTGAGCTGCAACCTAACTAGGAGAAGTAATACTCCGAAATATAACCCGGGAGATGGGCCTCGTAAGCATTGCGCATTGTGATAAAAAATTTGAAAAAATATATTTTTTGTCAATCAAAACTGCCAGTAAGACAGTCTGAGCAAGTTTTAAATATCAACAACTTTGGTCATATTTAGAATTCTTTAACTACCTTTAAGTTATTTTTTTAAGACCACCATGTACTAGATGGAATTATCACAGGTCGGTGTAAAAGCTCTTTATTTACTTTTTAACATCCTCGGGTGCCTACCTCATTTTAGGGTTAACAATGTTAGTATAAATAAAGATTACCTATCAAAATTTTAATTACTAAGATTAAATACTGGTGTCATATACCTTAGCTCTCCCATGACCACATATTATGTTGAAAACTATTTCAATTTTGCATTTGAAGGTATGAATTGATATAGTTACAAACAATTACGTACCTTAATTTAAAAGACAATAACATAATGTCTGGTTTAACTTCTCGATTAGTTAAATCAGATTTGTAGCTCCATCTCATAAATACAATGCAGAACTCTACTTCAATATTGTTATAAGTTTCAAATAGATGTCACTGTTATACATTTACACTGTCTTGTTCAATCATTCTTCCGGTACTAATATGCAACAACTTAAATTGTTCTATTGTCATTGCTGTCAAATGTCAATTAAAAATGAAATCTGTCAATTGTACTAGTACGAGTAATTTTTTTTTAATTATGTGGAATTGTTGTTAAATTAATATTAAGTTTCAGTGTGAATTTACTATTTTATCTAAAGTATAGGCTAACAAAATTATGGGACTCTGCGACGAAGGTAGGAATTCTTTGGTATTTTGTTTCTATGTATGACGAAACCTTGATTGGAATTAATTACAATTAATAAAGTTTATGCGTATTTTAAATAAATCATTTGTACTTTTCTTTATATGAATATGTGATACAGTTTAAAATTATGTATGCTCTCTAGTATGCTATGTCTATATTATTACGCCGTAATGAAAGAATGTCACGCTGTTTTCGGTTTGTTTAGATAAAATTGTTTACTTTGGTACTTAACAAGTTTACTACATATGTTTCTATGCAATATACGTTACGGATATGAGTACTGGTTTGACCTCTAAATGTGTTACTTAATGCATATGTTAAAAAGGTTATCTGTTAAGTATGCAGTAAAGACGAGTTGTTAATTTTAAAATGTTAAAAATCAACTTTGTGCTGTCTATGCGCAGTGCTGAGTTGCCCACTATTGCCAACTTTACACTACCCATAAAATTAATATGCCTTAAATAATGTTCAATGAGTATGTTGTCAATAAATGTTATTGATTCTATTTTAACTTTAGAGTGTGGCCTGCTCTTCATCTAAGGATCCCACATTACTGTTTTATTTGCCTGTTGATCAACAACCCATCATATTATTTTCACCACCCACTTTCTTGTTTGTGAGTGTTGTAAAGAGGATGAATTGATATAATATGCATATAACCTCTATACAAGAGAAGGTAACTCGAAATAAAACCCTATACCAACTTGTCTGAACAGCTTAGTATAGTAGGTTAAGTTTGTTCCTGTTTTGGAGAAGCCCTGAGCCTAGCAGTGGGGCTTATGTTAGCTGAGAATATGATTATGAACTGCACCTTATGTTTTTGCCATTATCAAGGGCATAACCAAGTTGTCGCTTTCTAAGGAACCTTATAATTATGGATCCAAGTGACAATAATTTTATATTAGTTTATCATGCTTACTTAATATTTTACATAATAATCGTTGACAACTGATACTAATTATATAAAACATTTGGACTAAGAGCCCGTGATCGCCAGTCCTACCAGATGAGAGTGTTAGAACTTTTGAAACTATCTGGCCGTCTGGAAAACATTTTTGAATAGTTGACCAAGTAACATATATTATATAAAACTCTGATTCTATATTATGACATAAGTAGAATTATTATTTATTAAACTTTAAAGGCGTCTGGCAGGGGGTTGCCACCCTATAAAGTGTCTGGCAACGGATGGTATGATATTCTAATAGTATTCTGTAGAACATACTAATAAATTGCACATTATGCTATAATGTTTTTGGGCAGCAATTATGCTCACCTTTGCTACCTCTTACCTGTCAAAGCCACCACGGTTCGAGATTCACAATATCCAAACCTTAAGAAGGTTTGCTGTAGGGTACTTGCACAGAAAATTTTTTAGCCTTTATAATATGTGGTAGGACTGGCGATCATGAGCTCTCCCTCTAATTGATGATGAATCAAGCTATAGTTATAGTATTTATTCATTACGGCATATCGCAGGCTCTTTTTAATGGTATAGACATCTTTTTAGAATTAACTGCTCTAGATAAACAAAATAATTATTTTATCAGTTCTACGACAAGATTTATCTTGCAGATAATTAGTATATATATATGATAACATAGATTATACAGGTGCATTGAATAAGTAATAATTTAGGTCATTAATTTATCAAGCGTTTTATCACTGTTGCTAAAGTGTTTTTCTACATTACTCTATATAAAGTGATATATGACTTTTTAAGGTAAATAATGTATGAATTTTTATTTGAGTGTCCAATATATTTTTAATTTCGCGCACTTGCAGATTAAAAATAAATAAGAACAGTTTTGGCTTATTGCTCCAGTTTTTTTGGGACAAAATTTAAAAAAAAATAAGGCGAAGCTGTTTTAAATGTAAATTCTTTTCCATACTAGCATTGGAACTATATTTTATGTATAACTGTATACTAAATGGTAATAATTTTATTAAATCTCTTTCACTATTATAAAAACAGTTATAGTATCATCAAACTTGATGACTTTAATCATATTCGGTAATGCCTTCACAAGATGGTACTCATCAGTCTATCGCACAACCACCATGTCTATCAGACCTCCCCACAAAGGGAATAATGCCATAAACATCACTATTGGCCGTCTACAAGTTTCCCAGGACAATGTTGCTTTTTGTTCTCTGACTTGGTTTTTATGAATCCCATGGTAAATTTAGGTTTGGTAACACATTTTATTTATATTGCATCACTATGTAAATACATGATGATTTTCTAGATTAAACTAACCAATGAGTTTACTCTTGTATTAATCACCACACCTCATATATTTCCCATTGCTTGGCTCAGATCTCCTCACAACGGGAAGATAATTGACCTACTACACCACACTGGTCAGACAAATTTGTATTTCGAGTTTTCCTTCTCTTACATAGATGTTATCTGCATATTGTAATCCTTTAGTATTTTTTTTAACACACACAGGCAGGAAAAGATTGGTGAATTGAATTCTTACTCTATTAAAATGTATTAAATTGAAGTACATATAGGTAATTGCAGTGATGTATGAGTAGCGTGCATTAGGCAGGCATCTAAGTACACAATTAGTTTCAATTGTGTGCTTACTACTACTGAGCCCAACAATTGACTGTCAGCGCATTTATTGTTACTTTGAATTTATATAGTATGTATCACATCACTGAGGCCTTTTTGCACATCTATATTGGGTACGCTTGAAACGCTAGAATAGGTGAACTTTATTTAATAACAATAAGTAATAATTGTTTTAACAGCTCCTAATAAACATCAGACTCTTAGTGCTTCATGCAATGTCATACAGGTAGTGTGCGACATAGACGATGCTCTACAAAGCCGATATTAGTCCATTGTATCTTTTCATGTTTTGATGTGTAATATTTATTGTATGATACTGTATGTATTCACTTGGCTTAAAAGTTTCAAATAATTTCGAATAGGGTCAGTAGCTGCACACTCAATATCACAGGATTACTATCAAGTAGCTCTGACATTTTAACTGCGCATGTTTGTTACCTATTTATTATTCATTAACCTATCGACGTCCCGTATTCGATGTCCGAGCCCCAAAAAGAACAGTGAACCGTAAACGCCCAGTTAGCCATTTCACTTTAGACAGAGAGAACAGAGTGCCAGAGAACTCTATACTTGCACACTTCACTCGCTTCTTCAACATTCATAATTCTCTTCATACACGCTCGCCGGTTTCGGAGACTCTTGACTCCACCTTCTTTCAGGACGTGACCAATCTGGTCTAGGTAGGTGAGTCTCGGTCTCCCCCGGTACTTACATCCTTCCACTTTCGCATTGTATATCTTCTTAACCAGACGTTCGTTCGGCATTCTTTTCACATGTCCGAACCATCGGAGCATTCCCTTTCGCATCTTTACACCAATACTCTCTTTCATACCTACTCGCTCTCTTACGTCGTCGTTGCGAATGCGGTCGGTCAGCCTAACTCCACAGATTTTCCGTAGAGACCGCATTTCGACCGCATTAATTTTGCTTTCATGCTCTTTTCTGCATACCCAACTCTCGCTTCCATATAGTAATGTTGGGGACAAGCACTGCGTTATGTATTGCTTACACGTGCCTTCTAGCTGAGGTGGTGGCTACCGAGAAGTTGTCCCAACGCTCCGTTCACTCTATTTCCCGCATTCACACTTCGCTCTATATCAGTGGTGTACCTTCCATCTCAGCTAAAACCACATCCAAGATATACCAATTCATCCACTTGCTCTAGTACATCATTACCTATTTTTACTCTTACATCTGTTCTGGCTTCATCTCTTTCAAGGACCATTATTTTGGTTTTGCTCACATTCACGCGTAGACAGACCCTTTTTCTTACAATCTTCTGTCATTGTGTCGACTAGGGTCTGCAAGTCAGTCGCTGACTGTGCCAGCAGGACTGCATCATCTGCATAAAGCAGAGCAGTGACTACTGAGTCGCCCATCTGGACTCCCACATTCATATCGTTCAACCTTTGGAGACATTTATCGAGATATATGATAAATAGCCTGGCTGACAGAACGCACCCCTGCTTAACGCCGATATTGACGTCAAACCAAGACGACATTCCATCATCCAGCCGCACACAGGCTCTACAGCCCATGTAACTGGACTGCACAGCCTGTAGCAGTTTACCGTTAATACCATACTCCGGTAAAATGTCCCAAAGTTCCTTTCGTACAACCGTGTCAAATGCTCTCTCCAGATCCACAAAACTGCAGAAAACCCTCTGACCTAGAGCCAGATGCTTCTCCACAATGTTGCGCAGAGAGAACACTTGATCCATGCACCCCCTTCCACTCCTGAAACCTCCTTGTGTCTCACACAGTAAACCATGGGACACCATCCTCATTCTCCTTTCAATAATTTTACCGTACACTTTTGCTGCCATACTGGTTAAGCTTATGGCTCTGTAATTTCGCGCAGCGCGCAGTCATAACGTGAACCCTTGTTTTTAAACAAGGGCACGATGACAGCGCTATTCTAGTCCCTGGGAACCATTCCCGAGCTCCAACATAAATTGAGGAGCAACAGGAACGCCTCCCAGACACAGGAGCCACCGAGCTTGATCATTTCGGCAGACACCATTTCAATGCCCGCTGCCTTACCATTTTTCAAACTTCTTATCGCCCATTCCCTGATCTATATATCTAAATATAGTAATATTCAGTTGACCGTATTTTAGTCATGTTACCAAGTACCTAGCTGTCATGCTAAAGTTTTTATTGCCTCACAAGAAACCGGAACGAAGAAATATCGGGTACTCGCTTATAGTACACACCTACTAAAAGAATAATAGTACCGTATTACTTATTATCACATACCATCAGGTTTAATTATCTCAAGCACTAGCATTCCTCCATAAGCATTTATAATTAATCAACGACTTATTACTTTTCTAAGTTAAGGCAATGTGCATGATTATATAGATTTCTGTAATGTTTTCATTTTATTATGCTACTATCATAGGAATAGAACACGTTGCCGCGTCCAATAAATTATCACAAGTTCTTTCAAAAAATATTTCGCGTGGTATGAACATGAGCAAACCTATAAAATGATTCAACGTCATTGCGTAGCGCCATCTATTGGCGTATAGATTTTAAAAAAGTATGTCACCTAAAGTTGGCATCTCGGTTGCCAAAAGGAAAAGTTTCTTCGGAATTCAATGAATACACTATTGAATCCGTTCAAACATAAGCACCCCTTTTTCTTTTATTTTATTACGACAGGTAGATACCTGATTATACCGGAGTTAGGCCGATAAGATTATCAGCCTAACTCCACAGATTTTCCGCAGAGATCGCATTTCGACCGCATTAATTTTACTTTCATACTCTTTTCTGCATACCCAACTCTCGCTTCCATACAGTAATGTTGGGACAAGCACTGCGTTATGTATTGCTACACGTGCCTTCTGGCTGAGGTGGTGGCTGCCGAGAAATTGCTCCAACGCTCCGTTCACTCTATTTCCCGCATTCACTCTTCGCTCTATATCAGTGGTGTACCTTCCATGTCAGCTAAAACCACATCCAAGATATACCAATTCATCCACTTGCTCTAGTACATCATTACCTATTGTTACTCTTACATCTGTTCTGGCTTCATCTCTTTCAAAGACCATTATTTTAGTTTTGCTCATATTCACGCGTAGACCCTTTTTCTTACAATCTTCTGTCATTGTGTCGACTAGGGTCTGCAAGTCAGTCGCTGACTGTGCCAGCAGGACTGCATCATCTGCATAAAGCAGAGCAGTGACTACTGAGTCGCCCATCTGGACTCCCACATTCATATCGTTCAACCTTTGGAGACATTTATCCAGATATATGATAAACAGCCTGGCTGACAGAACGCAGCCTTGCTTAACGCCGATATTGACGTCAAACCAAGGTGACATTCCATCATCCAGCCGCACACAGGCTCTACAGCTCATGTAACTGGACTGCACAGCCTGTAGCAGTTTACCGTTAATACCATACTCCGGTAAAATGTCCCAAAGTTCCTTTCGTACAACCGTGTCAAATGCTCTCTCCAGATCCACAAAACTGCAGAAAACCCTCTGACCTAGAGCCAGATGCTTCTCCACAATGTTGCGCAGAGAGAACACTTGATCCATGCATCCCCTTCCACTCCTGAAACCTCCTTGTGTCTCACACAGTAAACCATCGGACACCATCCTCATTCTCCTTTCAATAATTTTACCATACACTTTTGCTGCCAAACTGGTCAAGCTTATGGCTCTGTAATTTGCGCAGTCATAACGTGAACCCTACCGACACGAATGAATGCGGTCGGCTGACCGACCGCATTCGTAACGACGACGTAAGAGAGCGAGTAGGTATGAAAGAGAGTATTGGTGTAAAGATGCGAAAGGGAATCGGGAATCGGGCGAAACCGTAGTCCAAATGTAGTTTCAAAAACGCGGCGCTAGTGGCGCTGTACATTTCTTCATACAAATGGCATGCTTACGCGCACGCTGTAGAGCGCGTCATGTTAACGTCAAAACTCACACTCGGCACACTGATCACGAAGCGGGACTTTTGACGGGCATTTGAAAACGTCATGTGGTGCTCTTGTATTATATTCGATATCTTAGTGTTTTAACGTGTTATATTAGATCATTTTTATGGCATTTTATGTAATATGAAGCGGCGGAACTACTGGGATGTAGTGAATATCATATAAATGTGCTTTACAACGTTTTCGTTTTCCATCAAAATTCCCACAAGATACCATTAACAGTGTGGCCATTGCACTGTTAATGGCGACAATTTGACTTAGACAATGACTAACTTGAAAGACTAAAAACGTGAAAATATTTATAACTTGACACTGGCACCAATAGCTCGTATTAGTAGCTGATTGCCAATACATAAGAGGAAGAAGAAGATCACGAAGCGAAACGTGTAGACAGATACTCTAGTAATCTCTGGTATTGTCTTTAATTAAAATTAAATATTTAATCATTATTTTGTGAGCACTAATTTGAATTTAATTACTATTCTAATAACATACTCAAGATAAACAAACAACTGATTGTGAATCATATGAAGTATAAATAAAGATGTTTTCGTTAACCTTTAACTAACAATATCTATAAGTCTCTACATTTATCTAAACTTGCCCGTCTTGTCCACAAATTGGGGGCATATCCGCGACGCAGATTTGGTGATGATTGTAGTGGTATGACGTCGATATGGTGATGAATGTAGTAACGCCTGGCGTGCTGAAGAGTTGGGTCTATTAGTAGTTCATAAGTTTCTTTGAGCTTTCTGCTATACCTACCTGATATTGAAATCAATTTGAAGGCTTATGTACAAGCCACCTTAAGCTCTGTTATATCTGAGGTGCTGCACTGCTGGGCTTATTATTAACGGAATCTTTGAACGTGCTTTTCACCCCATTCTATCTGTTAGATTAAATTCAAACTTTGTACACATAGGAAAGACCGATGATAATACAATAATATAAAAAGTTTGTTCCATTATCATTATAGAATTAGCGATATTTTTTTATGTCGGTGACTGACATGTCATATTCATATAAACAAAATCGATCTGCTTTGAATTTGAATGAACTAAAATTAAAAAGTATGAATTTAAAAATAAATAATATTATAAAATGGAGGAGAGGAAGGAAAACCCACCACTTTCCCACGGTTAATCAATATACCGTACACCTCAAAAAAGGAAGGAATACGGGATGGGATCAAGGTGGAATAGGATATAAGGAAATCTTACTCCTGTGATGAGCACCGCCTCCAGAACTTCTACTTGCAATTTTCCGCAGAACTTCGAATAAAGATTCGACACGTGTTTCGCCTCTAAACGAGGCATCCTCAGGACGGTTCGGCTTCAAATTGCTTAGTCTGTTAGCTGGATAGTCGATATTGCATTCTGTCTCGCGCATTGGTTTTCGGGAAGTGGCATCTTTTTAACTCCTCTATTTTGTATTTTCTATTGCAATTTAATGCTGGTCCCAAGATAACTAAAAGCGTTTCCAAGGACTAGCTGAAAGTCAAATCATGATGTTTTTATAGGGTCCATTGTGGATTTTGGTGTATACCAATTATACACTCATTTGCAAAAAAAACGGGCACCTAAGCAATGAACCATTTCAAATGTTAATATTTCTTTGTTTGATAATTATAGGTAGTTTTATCCACACAATTTGGTAAATTAATAAGAAAATAATCGTTTTCATCAGTATTTCATAAAATTTAGATACAATTTATGGGAAATAATGCTAAACCTCGCTAGTAGTGTATATTCGCTAGTAGTGCATATGCTCATGAAGTAAAAATAAAAAAGTTTTTTTGTTTGTTTTTCTTTAATAAAGTAAAAGCAGATAAATGTTTAGTATCGAGTGTGACCCCCTCTAGCTAAAATCACAGCTTGAATTCGTCTGGGCATGCTAGCGAGTATATCCCGGATACTTGCTTGCGGAATACGTTCCCACTCCGCAGTAATCACATTCTTCAGCTCTCTGATGGTCTGCGGAGCCGGGTGTACTGATCTCACACGCCGTTTCAGAACGTCCCAGACATGCTCTATGGGATTGAGGTCGGGACTTCGAGCTGGCCAATCCAAACGACGAATGCCGACCTCTTGCACATACGCATTAACATCGCGGGATCGGTGGGCGCGAGCATTGTCGTCCATAAAAATCGAGTCTTCACCTAGAGCGGCCAATGCGGGTTGTGCATGAGAAATTAGAACTTCCGTTATGTATCGATGCCCAGTCAGTGAGCCGTTTTCAATGAAGACTAACTCTGTACGATCCATTGAATTTATTCCTGCCCAAAACATAACAGAGCCCCCACCATAAGGTGTGATTTCTTCGAAACATGCCTCTGCAAAGCGTTCTCCTTGTCTTCTTAGCACTCGCCGACGTCGATCTTCACCGAACAGAGATATCCTGGCTTCATCAGAGAACAAAACCCTATTCCAATCGTCTTGAGTCCATGATTCACAATTTCTAGCGAACCTAAGCCTGTGAACTCTGTGCTCACGGAGTAATTTGGGGCCGCGGGCCGGGCGGTGACTGCGTATATTGGCAGCGAGAAGCCTCCTCCTGACCGTCCATAGACTAATATGCACATTTCTTACTTCTTGGAGGTTGTTCTTAAGATCCACATACGAAGATTTGCGATTTCTCAATGCGCGACTCACAAGAAAACGATCATCCCGTGGTTGGGTACATGGTTTTCTTCCAGAACCAGGCCTTCTCTCGACGGAACCAGTCTCCTGATATCGCTGCCAGGTCCTTTGGACTGTCGAGCGACTAACATTTAGCCTCCTAGCCACGAAACATTGGCTGCAACCCTCTTCAAGCAGCGCGATAATTTTGGTAGCTTTTACCACTTTATCTACCATTTTTGATACAGCCAAACAGCATTAAATAAAGCTTTGACAGTCAAGGATATGAAATTAATCGATAAAAATTGAATAAAAGTTATGAAAGTCGATGTTAACTTCTAGAACTTCGCGCCAAAAATGTAGGATAAAAAGGGGTTTTCTGTAAAAATGAACATCAAATGAAAAATTGAATTTAGAACGTACTTTTTTAAATACCACAGCATTTTTAAAACCGGCCAGTAACGTGTACAAACGATTGAAACCTTTTTGGTATTGTATCTTTTTAAATATGAATGAAAATCAAAACCGCCCGTTTTTTTTGCAAATGAGTTTAGTATGTGTGGTAGGATTAGTTATAAATAAAGAGTGAAGAAGAACCCCTATCGGGTTGAAAGCCCTCAGCGCTCACCCACAATCCGGGTAAAGTTGTCATAGCCGTTTGAGGCTAATAACTAAGACACAAAAAAAAAGGTGACCCTACTTTATAACAAATATCACATGGGTAGGCACAGCTAGTTTCTGTCTGCAATATTGTAAATCGAAAATGATTGATTTAAGGAATTGATTTTCAAAATAATATGAATTCCATTTAATATTTACATACAAATGCGTTTACATACATACCATCACGCCATGTCCCTTGCAGAGAGCCTAGGCAGAGAGAACAGAGTGCCAGAGAACTCTATCCTTGCATACTTCACTCGCTTCCTCAACATTCATAATTCTCTTCATACACGCTCGACGGTTTCGGAGATTCTTGACTCCACCTCCCTTCAGTACATGACCGATCTGGTCTAGGTAGGTTAGTCTCGGTCTCCCCCGGTATCTACATCCTTTCACTTTCGCATTGTAAATCTTCTTAACCAGACGTTCGTTCGGCATTCTTGCCACATGTCCGAACCATCGGAGCATTCCCTTTCGCATCTTTACACCAATACTATCTTTCATACCTACTCGCTTCGCATTGTTCATGGCGGACAATGCGTTTACAATATCTGAAAATCGAACCTTTAAAATGTAAAAAATGTATTCTGAATTTTACGGTACCAATCAAAATACATTTAATCGTGTTTCTTTTTTTCTGTAAATAATATTTGGTATGTATTTTTTTTTGTTAATGATCAGATGTTATATCCTAATTAAATTAAAAGTAAGACATTAAATTTTGTTTATGGAAATAAATACATTTATGCTGGCCATGGAAATAAATGCCTAAATACCTTTACCGTACATTTAATAACTACATATTATTAACTTTTCAATGTATTACATTAGTAATCCTATTAAGGTATTACCTATTAAGCTACATCTAAGAATCACATTACTACTATAAATACATGATAAGTCACATAGGGTATGATCATAGCAAGCTATGAAAATGGTCAAGCGCGTACAATTACCTTTAAAGTACTCCTATATAAAATAATTGATTAGGTAAATAAGAAATTTAAATAGACATAATAAAATTAAACAACTGAGAATTCATTAGCCTATGGACGCAATTCTCGATTTTAAATCCTGTAAACTACCGTTTGACTAGCGTGGTATAGTCGCTTAAGTGCCCTTCTAATTAATTAGAAGGAGGCCCGAGCCCAACTGTGAAACGTATATGAGCTGAGACGACAATGATGATGAATATTATAAATCGCTGCAAATTTTTGAATAATCTATTATTAGTTATAAATAATGTAACCATTTATTATTTGGTTCAAAACGGGACATTTTAAAAATATACCCGAATTGTTTAGTTGTATTTTATTTATCAAAGGAATACATTTGTTTTAAAATAGCTAGTGAACATTTTAAGTAAGAATCAAACTCTTGACGCGATTTTTTATATATACCTTAATTATCAGCATGTTGAGAACTGAAATTTTAACTCGGTTTTCTCGTATGTCCACAATTTGTTCCTCACAGAAAATACTCTTAACAAAACAAATAGCGAGAAATGAGAAAACGAAAAATCTGTCAAACAAATTAGTCAACGTACGCTCGAGTCAGACCGGCCGGCTCCACTTCTCAGATTTTTGCGCGATTTCCGAAAACAGGACAATTTAGCATCCCAGAGTTCATTTCGGGGACACCGGGACGTGTTATTATAAAATGGCACAATCCCGTTCAAAACGGGACGTCTGGTCACATTAGTTATAAATGGCTTATTTCTTGGTATGTATAAAGCGATTGCTTATTATATTGCCCAGTCATATCATTGCATAGCTGTTATTAAAAAGATATCTAATTATTTCTTCACCTTGACAATAGATGTATTTAATATTTACCTACATAAATAAGCTCGTGAGCTTGTAACACGTGTTAACGGTTTATGCATATGAATTATCACCCATAATAAGATATAGGTATGCATGTTGTTAGAGGGGGAATGCCCATTGAAGTATGGAGTACGGTTTCACATTGTCAATTAATGAAAGATACCTTGTTTTAATGGGGTTTAAATGTATAGCCTATTGCAAAAAGAAATATATCTCTACATCGCCGGGTTACTGCACAAAAGGCCCATGAAGCTCATTAAATTAGGTTTTTTTTTACATTAAAGGGGTATGAGCATTTATGATTTTATTTAGACCATCAACCAAATTATTATCAAAAATCAATTTTTCAATTATCATGGCCCCGTTTATAATATGAAGTCATAATAACGCCGGATATAACATGCTAAACAATTAAAAATATTTTTTACGTTAATGCCATTTTTTAATAGTAGTTGCCAGTATTTTAAAACCGGGGTCGGGTTTTTTTTTGGTTGATCAGTATAATTTGAGATTTTTCTAACCATGGAATGGTGTCTCCGATAGCAATATATCTGGCATCCAAAAATATTGCTTGGCAAAAAACTTAATGTTTAAAAAACATGTTTATGATCATTAACTGGGGTGGGTTTGGGTTTTGTATTGATAAACAGCGGTCTAGCTATGGATCTTTGTAATAACAAAGGTCCATGGGCGGCAATAACACTTACGATGAGGTACTGCTTGCTCGTTTGCCATCATAAGTAATACAAACAATTGTCTTATATCTACTTGAAATTGTTATCATTCCTGTAATATTGATTTAAATACGTTTATTTTGGTAACAGGTCCCAATTTATGTTACTTATGAAAGGATAACGTTTAAGAAAGGGTCCTAGAAAGTCTGGTAATGAGGTATCTTCGTACCGATTTCAAATTGGATACCAAGCCCTGACGAGTTATTACTCATATATGAATCAATATTTGCTTTGTTTAGCCACGTTTTATTTTATTATTATTTTGCAAAAGTTTAGTCATACAAGATGGCTGCAAAGATGCATTATTCTGCTAGTGATTCACGTAGGTATAGGAATATATGGAAATGTAAAACAATACTAATAAAATGATTGTTTAGGCAAAGCTTTCTACTGACCGTGTCCCATGTTGGAATCCTAGATAGAGAAAATTGTAATGTTATGGTTTTTTGTATGTTTGCAAAGATTGATAGGAACAAGATCGAAATTTGAAACTGTGCTCGGTAGATGGCAATAGATTTACGCCCTCTTGTTGAGAATTAGAAATTCTTGACGATGTATAGGTAGCCGTGGTATATTTTTGCATACTTTTTCTAATATATAGACATCCCAAAATAAAATAACGACTTAATATAATGAAATACAGCAAATATTAAGCAAAGTTTTATTTATACTGTTTTATTTTTTATTTTTGAAACCAAATTCAAAAATTATCCTATAACATCATCAACGACAATTTATTGAAATTTAGATATGTTATGCGGACAATTTTTTTAATATTCTTTTATCGTTTATGATGGCAAATAAAACGCAGTTCATCTGATATTAAATGATAACTACCACTTGTGGACCTATAATATCAGGGTCACAGCCAGGCTGCTGTCTATTGGCCACCGAAGACAAAAATCGGGTACCGGTGGCCCGCTCGCATGGCGAAGAGAGGTGCTTGCAGGGTGGGACTATGGGGTTGCGTGCCGTCTCTTCCGTCGCCCCAGACCGATTTGGCGGGACACGACAATATCCATAGTGCACCGCAAGAAAAAAAAAGGCTGCTGTCTACTAAATATTTAGAATATTTAGGTATTTTAATCACATTAATACTCTAAATGCCAAAGAATGTCATCTGCTTAGAATATATTTTATTATTCTATGGTCATCTGTATCAAATCATCGGTAAACTTTATGCGAGGTAGGTCAGTGGTGGAACTTATAATTAACTAGATATTTTTTCTTTTTTGTATCTATTCATACATACTTTCATTAAGTTAGTTAGTCAAAGGATTCCCGGACGCGGGGATTGTGCTGTCAGATTGGCGATCGCAGTTGGTGTTATAAATTGCACAAGAGAAGTTAGGATAATCATAAAGGCGAAGCTACTTAAACATCAAAATAACGCTGATTCAGATAACATTCATAATCTACATAGTACGACATGTACAATTGTACACATTAAAAACAACGTATCTGCTAAAAAAAACGAAATGCACGCCCAGCATAAATGGATATAAATTATCTAAACACTGAAGTTAATTATAATAATTTTTCCAATACCAAATGCAGCCGCCAAAACTAGCACCTAATTATTGTTATATTATGTAAACAGAGCTAATTAATTGATAGATATTTAGTTATTTATTATTTATAAATACCCGATTACGAAACGAAAAATGATGTCACAAGCGGGGTTCGAACCCGCACCTATTGGGAATCCGGCCCACACGTGCTGCCACTTACACCATCGTGAACTATTTTAGGACATGCAAATTTCGATTCATATTATATCTTACGTCTTCAAGGTGACGTATGCCATCTATCGGACACTGTTTACACATTGTATAGGCTTAATACTTCAAACTTTACAGTTAGAATTGTATTAAACGATGACACAACCTTGTTATTCAAATTACTGAAATTTTTAGCATTTAATATGCTTAATTATTTATAAATACCCGATTACGAAACGAAAAATGATGTCACAAGCGGGGTTCGAACCCGCACCTATTGGGAATCCGGCCCAACCGTGCTGCCACTTACACCATCGTGAACTATTTTAGGACATGCAAATTTCGATTCATATTATATCTTACGTCTTCAAGGTGACGTATGCCATCTATCGGACACTGTTTACACATTGTATAGGCTTAATACTTCAAACTTTACAGTTAGAATTGTATTAAACGATGACACAACCTTGTTATTCAAATTACTAAAATTTTTAGCATTTCATATGCATATGCATATTTTTAGCATATATATATATATAGAAGCGCTAAGCCTTTATATATTTTTTTATTTAAAACACATTTTTTTTTATTGCTTATGATGGCAAATGAGCAAAGAGCACACCCGATGTTAAGTGTGATTACCAACCTTTGCAATACCAGTGGTACAGTTAGACTTCTATCTACCAACCCAAAAAGTTGGGCTGCCGGCTCGCTCTCTCATCGGACGAAGCAGAACAGCAAATTACCACTACTAAGACGTAGATTTTCTGCGTGAGTGTGGTACTATCCTGGACAGACCAACCCGCGGGTGTAGACAGAACACTGTCAACAGTGTGGCAGTACTACAATAAGTTTAAATAATACATTGAGTAGTTTTAGTAATTTAGAGCGAGTAGGTATGAAAGAGATCGGTGTAAATATGCGAAAGGGAATGCTCCGATGGTTCGGACATGTGGAAAGAATGCCGAACGAACGTCTGGTTAAGAAGATATATAATGCGAAAGTGGAAGGATGTAGGTACCGGGGGAGACCGAGACTAACCTTCCTAGACCAGATCGGTTATGCACTGAAGGAAGGTGGAGTCAAGAGTCTCCGAAACCGGCGAGCGTGTATGAAGAGAATTATGAATGTTGAGGAAGCGAGTGAAGTATGCACTCTATCCTTGAGTTCTTTGGCACTCTGTTCTCTCTGCCTACCCTGCAAGGGATATGGCGTGATGATATGTATGTATGTGTGTATGTATGTAGTAATTTAAAATGTCATTTTTATGTAATTAATAAATAATATACTTACAAATAACAACAAAAATAAAGTTTAAATAGGCAATATAAAATAGTACGTAGGCTAATAATTGCGCTACCAATAAGATATATTTGTATAATAGGTATATATATATTGAACAACGCTGATTTGCCCCATGTCACAAAGAGCGTTGTGATGTATACACGGACTTTGGACTGTTACATTTCTATTGATTAGATGTCAAAACAAAGTTCACTGTGCATACTTTAATGCCTACTGATCTAGTAATAAATATTTGCCTTTCATATTTATACACACGTATTATATAATTTTGCAAGTCATGATGACATAGATTTTTGTATGCTATAACTTCATATTTTAAGAGGAATAATGATGTTGCTTTAAATAGAAATACATGTTGGTATTTAAATATTTTATTTCGAAGAATTACAGCATAATAATTAATATTATATATAACATCTTTATCAAGAGAGATCCGTTGCCACTGGTTTCCTGACCTAAAATAAAACTATTGATTAATTAAAAATATAAAAAGTAATGTTCATGGACTTGATGAAATTTTAGTTGATATGACACACATACTCTGTGGTACATACACACATATCGCCCAATATCAACCAAGCCATAAACTCCAAAAAAAAAAAAATATCGCCCAATATGCAACACACAATATATACAGGATGGAAGTGGACCGCTCCCGAAAACAAAGTCAGGTATCCCTACTTGTAATGATAGGCTAGAAAAAAAATCGATTCGAATGAAAAAAAATTTTTTTTTGACAACGAATTTTAATTTTTTTTCACATTCCATCGTATTAGGACAGTGCCATGTAACGACAATTCCATAAAAAACAAAAATTTTTTCATCCGAATTGATTTTTTTTCTAGCCTATCATTACAAGTAGGACTAGTAGGGTTACCTGTCTTTGTTTTCGGGAGCGGTCCCCTTCCACTCTGTATATAAACGTTACCAATAAAAAAATAACGTAACCAAATCGCACTATCGTCTGCCGGATCCGTTTTGAGAGTGTAAAGTTGTAAACCATTCAGGTATCCGCTAAAGTACACGAAAAGTCAGCATAAGATGTTTACACACAGAAAGTCACTCATATAAACACGTACCTATTTATCAAATTATATATATACATAAATACAATTAAAGATAAAAGTCTGATTCAGATTATATAAACGGGTAGGCAGATCGGTATTTATGCCATAAAATCTTATAATTATATTGTTTGTTGAGTCATTCTGAATTATGATGTACTTTATATGTAATCGGCAGTTTGTTTATTTTATATCTATTCACTATAAGTTACATGTCCATCTCGTCTTGTAACTTATAATTCTACCTACAATTTGTAAAGACGAAGCTATTGCCAACTATTATAGGCAGGATTACCGTGTGGTGACGGAGTAAGAATACAATTCACCACCACCTATCTTACCCATGGGTGATCGTAAAAGACGACTAAGTGATATAAAACGCATATAACATCTACGCAAGAAAAGGAAAACTTGAAACAAAACCAACACGTCTGACTAGCGTGGTATAGTAGGTCAATTTCCCTCTCATTATGGAGGATCCTCGTGCCCAATAGTGGGACATATACAAGCTGAGATGATGATGATAGACAGAATCAAAGCTTTGTGATGTTACTTAGAACAAAATTATTTAGAAAAGTCAGTTTGTTCAGGATTAAACCTAAAATGATTATAACATTTCCCTAAAACGAGCCTGGCCGTTTCGGAGATAAGCGGGCGCAACATGCAGATAAATTAAACGACAAATTTAAAATTGGTTTTACAGTTTATGCTTTCATATGCATTTAGTAAAATAATGTTATTTTGATATAACACTGCAATTTTATTTATTGCTATAGATTAAATGTAAAATAAAATTTAGGAAAAAATTTATTAGTAGATTTATTAATGAAGCTATAACTTGGCTTATATATCTCATTAGCGTAATATAAAGGTTCATTTCCGTGCATCGCGTTTAAACACGAATGTCACGCGCGGCTCATTCATTTTAAAAAATGCTAAAAAGAAAGATCACGTGATTAATGGACGGCCCTTACGACTGTCCCGACCCTCGAAAACGGCCTCATACATTTTCGTACTTTGACTATTGTCGCATTGGTCTTGCGCGACAGTCGTAAGCGTTTAAACGCGCGCGGTCGCGTTTAAACACGATGCACGCAAATTAACCTACAGCCAGCTTCCCTAGCCGAGGCCGCGGGTGACTGGATCGGGTAATTAGCCCGTCACCCGCCGAGAGGCCGACCGTGTGAGGAAATACCGACATCCTACCCGAGGGGGGGACGTCGGTCGAGGAGAGGGTACTCCTCAGGGGTATTCCGTCGGGCCGACCACTGACGTCAAGTCACTCTGCTCCGGTGGTCGGCCTAACGACGAAGGCGACGTCACAGGTGGGTTGCGTGCTTACGCCCCTCTGTCACCCCAGATGGAGTGGTGCGAGGAGTGCACCGACCGTAGCCCACCACAAAAAAAAAACAGCTTTTAAGGCCCACGCGGATATTTATTAATAAATCTAAAGGACAATGGTTTTGAAGGCAATCGATGTATTTATGTCGGTAGGTAATTAAAGAAGAGCTTAGAACGTCATCTGAATTTATTAAAAAAAAAGTATGCTTCTCAAATAACTAATTAGTAAATAGTGACGAGTGTGATGTCCGAAATGTAGGATGATGCTATACCATTAATTACAAGATTTTGTCGTTAAAGATAGAAACTCTACTTTCGAAGCTGCGTGAGAATTACTTATTGCCTTTGGTGCTCACCAAGCAAGCAGCCCACTTGGTGGTAAATAGTAACTGCCGCACATGAACCTCTCAATACCAGGGTCACAGGCAGGTCGCTGCCTGTCATAAGATAGAACTCGGACAATCTCACCGAACGATTCGTAATAGCAAATTTCTACTACTCAGACGATTAATTTTCTGCGAAAGTGTGATACCGCCCTGAACGAGTTGCAAAACTCTCAGCAACGTGATTCTGACACTAGAAGAATGACCAATTTTGGCGGAATAAAGGTTACTCGTATTTTAACGTAGGTATAGCATACATACATATCATCATGCCATATCCCTTGCAGGGTAGGCACAGAGAACAGAGCGCCAGAGAACTCTATCCTTGCATACTTCACTCGCTACCTCAACATTCATAAATTCTCGTCATACACGCGCGCCGGTTTCGGAGACTCTTGACTCCACCTTCCTTCAGTACGTGACCAATCTGGTCTAGGTAGGTGAGTCTCGGTTGCCCCCGGTACCTACATCCTTCCACTTTCGCATTGTATATCTTCTTAACCAGACGTTCGTTATAGCATTCTTAGATAATATAAATTCTTATTCGTGAATTAATGTGAATTGCTCTGTGGTAGCGGCTACGAGTATTACCAACTCTTATTTGGTCGTTGACGCCGTAAAAGATAACTAAGAGCTTTTATATCGACCTGGGGCAACTCCATTTGATGCCGTCTGGTCAATAATTACATTCTCAACGAGGATTGACATCAAGCAGATGGCCAGTCATAAAACTAATGCCAATAACTTTTGCAATATGTATGATTGAAGAGTGTATACATATTGCGTCATCCCCAAGTAATTGGTATATAAGCAGGTTAATAATAATTCGTGAATGAATGTGTTTATCCTCTGCGTACAAATTTACAAACTTCCATGATTTTTTTAAGAGGCTTACACATATCATTGCTCTCACCGACTTCTAAATGATTGGCCAACTCAATCATCATCATTCTCCTACTCTTATCCCAAACGTTCGATACAAAATGTACTCTTGTTTCATAACACATATTGTAAAAGTTATTGGCTATAGTTTTATGACCGGCCGCCTGCCAGACGTCAACCCTCCTTGGGAAGATAATTGTTAACCAAACGGCATCAGATGAAGTTGGCCCAGGTCATCATAAAGCTCTTAGTCGTCTTTTACGACACCCACGAGCAAAGTTAGGGTTGGTAGTATTCGTAGCCGCTAACACACAGCTATTTGGCCAACTCAATCGAAGGTGCCTAATAAAACATAATTTCATTGTATATTTAAAAATAGCACATCGAATAGGATTTTCCTGGTACGGATTTTTTTTTAGTTTTTATGAGTAGTATAGTTAATATTTAGTGAGTAGATTTATTATATATAAAAAGTCATCTTAATGTGATCGTTTTTATGTGTTTAAGATTTATTGAATTACATAGTTGGGAAGATCTTTTGTTTTACATAAGTTCTCATCATGCGATTTAATAATGTTAATATTAGATGAATTCAAAAATAGATGTAAATTATTGTGTTAAGCGATTCCATTGGGTTTGAAGTTATTGGAATTTGCCGAATACCTTATTTGTGATATATTTCTTCTAAGCTATTGCCTTCTGATGCTTTCTCAACCAATGTCTAAGAGTCTCACGAAAAAGTAAGATTTGGTAACACATTTATCATAATCATCTCAGCCCATATATACTATGTCTCATTGTTGGGTTCGAGGCAGTTCGAGCCTCCTCCATATTGTGAGGGAAATTGACCTACTATACCACGCTGGTCAAACATGTTGATATAGGGTTTTTGGAACGAAGTTCCTTATCGCGCGTTGTGAAAGGGGGCTAGACGGAAAAAATTCTTACGAAAAGTTGTCACGACACTTTTTGCTATAGTAAGCTATTGTAAGCTGTGCGGCGTCGCTCGTCGGCTCTCTTATAGAAAGCAAGCCAGATATTTTCATTTCTATTTCGCATTGAACAGTGTGGTGTCGCGACGATTTTTTTTATAGATAGAGTGATTCAAGAGGAAGGTTTATATGTATAATATATTCATAATGTACTAGAGAAACACTGATAATTTTAGAGGTTTCTAATGTGATGTCGTAAATAAACACATTATTTTGCGCTTACATTGCAAACGCTGGCTGAACCCTACGAAATAGATCAAAATAAAGTACTACAGTATTATACAGCTTAAAAAGGCCTACAAAAAAGTCCGCGATGGTATATATCTATCTCTTAAGGATAACATACTATATCCATTTTAATACTTTAAAAAATGTTCTATAAAACGGTAATTGAAAAGCTATTTACACAAATACTGTATTAATCCTTATCATTTTAAATACATTAGTTAGCTTGAGCATTTCATGAAGATATTTTTTTTCCTTCAGACCATGCAAATTAAATCAATACCTTAAGAGATATAGCAAAATCAAAATAATGCGCAACGAAATTATTTTCGCCCGTGACCGGGCCGCGTGGCCGGCTCGCGTTCGAGCTCGGGGCCGAAAAGTTTTGGTAGTCTAGTGGAATTGTATATCCTATTATTAATATTATAAACGTGAAAGTTTGTAATAATGTATGGATGTGAACATGTTTGTTGCTCTTTCACGTAAAAACTACGGAATAGATTTTGATGAACTTTATAGTAATATAGCTTGCACATCAGAATAACACATAGGCTATAACTTATAAAGATATTTTGCAAATTGGCTAAAATATAACGATAAAAATCGCTTAAGGCAGAAAAAAATTATATAATTAAAATAGAACTTCGTTCCATCCGGGTGTCCCTTGACACCTCCGGTTTTTTGTTTTAAATTCTTGCTTCTCTTGCCTATATGTTATATGCGTTTTATATTCCTTAGTCTCCTACGATCACCCACGGGTAAGATAGTGGGTGGTGAATTGTATTCTTATTCCATCACCACACAAGAAAGGTAATTATGTATTCATTATCATATCCCATAATTATATGCTTGATATATGACTTATTCGTCATTGAAACATGTCGAGAAAATTAATTTGGCGAAATATTTTTATCTTTGTATCTATTTGACATAGAAATGTACAAATTAAAATGTACGTCAATGAATTTTCTGATTAATACTAAAGTTATTACAATCACAGTTTGAATTTAAAAATTATGTAGTACGTTAGGTGCTTATTTTTAATATATTTTAGGTATAGTAAAGAATATTGAGAATCTGTTCAGAATATGAAAACATCGTAATAGTGATTATCCGTCGACGTAAATCAAGATTGAGTATTATTCGAAAATAATGTTTGTTAGTAGATTGCCATCTGTTTTGGTTTTAAGTTAACTTTGCACAATTTCATATAGGAACAATATATCCCATAGTGAGAAATGGGCATCTTCCATAATGAGGGATAAGTTATCCTGCTATACCATCCTGGCGCAATCTAACGAATCTGTTTCGACCCCTCAGATAACACACTAATAATCTTAAAAAAATTGCAACGTGTTTTCCGTGTGGTGACGGAGTAGGAATACAATTCACCTAAAACTTGCTTGAATAAAAAAGAAATTTCTAAACATAAATGAAATTAGTTAAACTGTGTCATTTTATCTAATGCGTCTGTCTGTTGATTGCCTTGAAATTATAAGATTTATATTATATAAAATTTAATGAGCAGAGTAATGATATTATAACCGTATTAATAGTTAGGTACTTAACCTTCCCAATTTCCGTATACTTTTGTGTTGTGTTATTAAAGGAATGCTTATTAAGCGATAAAACTATTCATATATACCTCTTTGAATAGAATATTTACTTACATACGCTTCTTTATGGTTATCGTAGTTTTTTTAAAACTAAGTTTGTTTAAGTTTAACAAAAAACTAAATGTTTTAAATTAATATTTATGGATAAATATTAAATTCGTAACAATTCCAAGATTAAACAATGCAAGCAATGGTTATTTTCTGTTTTACTTAACAGAATAGATTCTATCGCTGAAGTGAGTGAGTGACTGAACTGAGTCTATCGTTGAAGACTTGACTGTAGTCAAGTATTATACAAGTACATAAATATTATAATAGTTTCGAAGGTTATATTCCAATAAATAAGAAAATTGCGCAGTGAGGACGGCTCCTCTGGCATAGGTCGAAGAACAGAATTAAACTACTACATATTTTGGCTAATTCCCTACATATTCCCTACATGTCTCTGTTGATGACAACCTGCATTAGAAGTGTTATTCCTGATCAAGCAGCATAAGGTGGAATAAATATAGGTCAAGTATACTAATATATTTGTAATTCTTCAAAACTTATACCTTTACTTTGGGATTAAAGATGAAAAAGAAAAAGATATCACATGTGCGAGTAGTGGTCTAGCTTTTGGTATCTAATTCTTTGGGTTACAGAGGTCAACGCAGACACTCCTTGACTTAGTTCAATAATCACAATCACGCTGAGGAATATTGAATCCTGGAACATTATCTGTTGACTATCATGAATATTATACAGTTGACTCGATTATTTGAAACTCAAGGGACCAGTGCAGGCTTCAAATTTTCAAGAATTCAAAATAGACAAGAATGAGTGAGGTAAAAATCAAGTGTACAAGAGTATGGCCTAAATTCTTGAATAATTATTTAAAATTTTTGTACATTTTCTAAAAGAAATCCTTTTGAAGGAAGGTTGGAATGCAAATTGCTAACTCATTCATGTATAGGTATCTTATTTATACAAATCGACAGGTCTGTAAATGATAAA
Organism: Lymantria monacha; assembly: GCA_905163515.2. Taxonomy (NCBI): domain Eukaryota; kingdom Metazoa; phylum Arthropoda; class Insecta; order Lepidoptera; family Erebidae; genus Lymantria; species Lymantria monacha. The sequence continues at coordinate 10,703,429 of LR991098.1, read as the reverse complement.
CTTTCAAATTATAGAGTGTAGGGAAGCCCAGACCCGTCCAAATTACTACTGCATATTAGCGGTCAAGATACAAAGATATCTTCTACTTCAAATTACCTAGGCAATTAATTAATATCAGTTTTAGCCAATTTATCGAAAATTCAAGAGATCAAAAGAAAATGCATTATAGAGATTCAAGTTAACGAAGTGTCAAATTATCAATAGTCGATTGCAACCTTTTTCATGTAGTTTCACTTAAAATTATTCTCTACTTTGTTAATCCATATGCGTGCAATTGACCATGGCGACCCGTGTTCGATACTTGGGCCTATCAAAAAATATTTACCGCTAAAGTATTTTGAAGTAATTTTCAATAATAGTCTTAGAATTATTGAAATTTACATTTGCATTTAATATGCTTGATTATTTATAAAATATGTCATCGTTTAATACAATTCTAACTGCCAAGTATGAGTATTAAGCCTGTACAATGTTTAAACAATATCGGGTAGATGGCACACGTCTCCTTAATAAAGACGAAAATATAATACAATGCGAGAATTGAATGTCCTACAATAGTTCACGGTGGTATAAGTGGCAGCACGATTGGAACGGATTTCCAATAGGCGTAGGTTCGAATCCCACTTGTGACAATAATTTTTCGTTCGTAATCGGGTTTTCGTAAATAGTCTAGATATTTGGAAATGGGCCATTTCGAGGTAGGTATGTATTCTTGCGCCTATAAGTCCCTACAGAATAAAAGCGAGAGTCCTTTAAAGAAATGAATACTATATTACAGAGATGGTACTATACAGTGACAAAGGTTTACGCCATAGAAAGTAAAATAAATATGGCTGTACCGTAACATGTCGGATGGTCGGCCGCGATATGGCGACCCCGACCTGCCCCGTCTGATAACAGTTATATTACTTCGACTGTTTACATCTTTATTACGCTTTAAACTTCAATCACTGCATAATGCATTAATTGCTATATCGTTGCAATGAGAGGAATAATTCCACGTATAATTAGTTATTTTGCTATTACGAATACAACCACCCTTATATTGAACGTGGTTGTTGTAAAAGATTAAAAGTTAAAACAGCTTTAGATCGAACCGGATAAATTACTTCTGATGTCGTATGGTCATCAATTACATTCCATTCCAGTCATTAGTGGTAGGACCACGCTGTTGACCGTTCTGTCTACAGCCGCGGGCCGGTCCCACCGGGGTAGTACCACAATCTTGCAGAAAATCGACGAGTAATGTGCTATTGCTCTTCGTTCGGTGAGCGAGAGAGCCAAAAGCCCAACTGGGTGGGTTTGGAGTTGGTATTGGTAGGCAGCGGTCTAGCCCTTGGTATTGCAAAGGTCTATGGGCGGCAGTGACACTTACCATCAGATATACTGCTTGCTCGTTTGCTACCATTAGCACTAAAAAAAAAACACAAGGAGAGTCAAACAGGCGGCTGGTCATAAAACTATTGCCAATGCAATATTGTACTAAGGATGTAGAGTACTGATTATTGCGTCAATCCCAAATAATTGGGACAAGAGAAGAATGATGATAAATTATTTATTTTGTGACCATTCTTCATATGCATTTAACTGATATAATACACGCTCTGATGTACTGAGAAGCCATTATTATTTTCATAATAGACAACTCATCCGTATAATGAAGGAGTTCCTCCTTCATAATACAATACCACTTCTTTCTCGTGAATGATAGCAAAAAAGTAGAGAGTAAGAAGTAATAAAGCGTGAATGATAGCAAAAAAAAAGAAGTAGGAGACACAAGCGGATCACATCATTGCAAGATAAGGAAAGCTCGAAATTAAATCATATTCCAGCCTAGTATAGTAGTCTAATTTCTCTCCAATTTTGGATGACCCTCGACCTTAACAGAACGCTTATGAGCTGAAATGATTATGATGAATAGACTGCACAGCAATAGACGATAAATAACTGGACTGTGGTAGTGGCTTCGTTCATCACACATAACAATTTCTTGTACGATCCATGAATAATTGTTTTAAGTCTGTAAATTGTATGTTTATCACAGCGATGTTATGATTAGTAAGATTTGGAGCCACCATCACACAGTATGATGGTCTATTTTCTATAAAGAGAACATCCTACAATAAGAAACTAATATTTGTATTTGTTGGTAGTGGATGACTTTACAAACATAATTAACGTACACAAATTACAATCAGATTTAAAACAACAATTTGCTTGCCGATGATATTTTTTTGGGAAGCGAATCTGCGAAACTTGGAACGTTAGGTGTTTATCTTAGACCGCCATCTGTTCATTTTCGTTAAGTAAAAAGTGGTAATTCTTAATTACAGGGTCAACCAGTTTGTCTATTTATGATAACAGAACGTAAAGTCCCATGGAAGATTAAATCAACACAAGTTATAAACGCAGAGATATGCGACCCGGAACTTGTCATTCATTTACCACATATATTTCATCATGTTTAAATTACTCTGTGACAGTGGGACATGTTTTTTTATATTATATACAATCTGTTGTCGGTAGGTTGGCTATTCAATGGCGGTAGTTTAATAAATAAACCAAACCCTTTCTTTGGCAGTCTATGGTCTGGACATAGGCCGTCCGTTCCGTCCGAAACCAAACCTTTGCAATATTTGCTTACTACCTTTAGGTTCTCCATCTCTCCGTAATTATGAGGAATTGATTTACTATGTACTGATCAGATATAAAGATATAGAGGTGTTTTGACGGGTATCTAAAAATATTCTGGGGTACTTTTAAATTTTATTCAGTGTTTCAATGTTTTAAGGGAATCATTTTGCTGGCATTTTATGTGATGTGATACAGAGAAAATGCTAAAGTCTAGTGAATGTAATATAACAGTGGTTTACGTGTATTTTCAAGTTCTGCCATAATTCACCGAGGAATCGTGAATTTGGTTGATAGCGTGCAACTGATAGTAACAAGTTGACTTACTGACTGACAGTCTATGAATAAACTACTTAATATGAAGAAATATAATTTTGTTATAATTTATATAAATAATTATATCTATACATGTATAATGAAGAGAATTATTGTACGATTTCGTAATTTGGTCTAAACTGATGGTTCTGTTGCCAAATTTTTAACAAAATTTAAAAAAGTATTGATGTAGGGTTAAACCTAGTTTTTTTGTCTATTGTAGTTTTTTGTTTATATTGCTAAAAATTTTCGTTTCCTTGTTTATTCTTTCTTTTGCGTTAGTCACCGAAAAGCAAGCAAAGAATTTTATTCGTACCTAGGTACTCCTTTACCACACGAAAAACTCTTCTAACTTTGAATAGAGGAAGGAATTATTATGTGTTAATGACTCATTTATAGATATTTCTACGAATTACTATTTATTATATTTTCATAACCAATTTATGCGCCAGTGTTAATCTCGAAACTGTGAACTACATATGGCCTAAAGAAGAAGAAAGTTGTATACGATCATACTTCGCAGCCAGGGTAAAATTACCTAATATCACATCGCATTAGCATAGTATTTTGTTTCGAGTTATCCTTCTCTTGCTATGATGTTAATCTGCTTACGTTTCCTAGGCTATTTTAACACTGTAATTTTAAAGAGACAATACTTTGCACTATGATAATAATCTTTGCGTCCTACTTTAAACAAAAAAGTCTCCCACTTTACATGCATACAATTAACTGACAAATTACATCCAGACTCAGAACAACAATTTATAGATCGCATAAATTATTGATCTACGTGGGAATCGAACCCAATTGACACTTCGCGCTCCGTAATCTTAATCACTACACTATTTGTGCAGTGGAGTTTTTGTTCACAATACATGTATTCTAAACGCATTACAAATTAATATGTGTCCAGTCCAGATCCTCTATTCCTCTCGGTGCTTCGCTTACTTGCCGATGAGAGTTGAGGACTCGCACGCTGTGTTTTGATGAAATGGAGCTAATTCATAATCTGTCAAAATTGGAGTCATCATCATCATTCTGATCTTATACCAATTACTTGGGTTCGGGTTGACGCAATATGTACTCTTTTTCTATTCTATATATATTGCAAAAGCTTTGGTTTTATTATCAGCCACTTGTCTAACGAGAATCTTCCATGCCAATATTAACCTAACGGCTTCAGATGGAGTTAGTATAGGTCAATCGAAAGCTCATATTCGTTTTTTACAACATCTACGAATAATGTAAGGGTTGCTATTACTCGTCGCCTCTACCACACAGCAAACTCAATAAAAGGGAAAAATAATTCTCTATCAGTTTGCAATATCATTATGTTACTATCTGAGTCTATGTTGGTTTTATTGTTACATGCTATCTCATAACTGATAAATCATCTTGTGCATTATCAGAATTCTGTTAGATAATAATGCCCACACAATATATAGAAACGTATAATGACATAATGACAAAGAAGCGCATTCGAACAAAGGCTGCGTTTATAATAATGAATAAAAAAAATTACTCATTACAATTTGTTTATTTACGACAGTTATTGGCAAAAGATTCAATTTAACAGCTGGTTGTTAGTGACTCCTCGACATATTCGATTCCACATCCGTCATATTTCCGATAACGTATTATGAGTCAGACAACGTTAGCGTGTATCGTTCGCCGGCGCACCGCCCCTGTCATTTGCTGACTTTGAAAGTTACCGAGCGTATCATTCAACATAGGTGTTAGCTTAATAGATACAAACGGATATGTTGGATACTATGATGAACGCCATTCAGTTGCATTAATACAGCGCGAACGAGAGGTCGTTTCATATAAATTAAAATGACATTCAACACCGGCGTGACATTCTGTAAACAACACTATCGAGAAACCGTTTAGACAATTACTGTGTGTATGTGATAAAAACAAAAACATTACCCGGAAACCGTATCGACTGTTACCGAACTCATTACCAAATAAATATTTACCCTTCATTAATAATTAACGATTAGTTCTTCATAACGTTCAGTGATTAGTTATAATAATATTTAGTGTTTTCAAATCACCTGTTAAATAATAACTTATGTGGTGTTGTTATCTTTAACGTTTATCAGTCTTGTATTCGAGTATTTCGATTAGTGGATAACAGTTGGGCGTGGGTATCGTTTACTTGTGCGCATTTAGAAGATGCCGGTCCTGGGTTACGAGATGACCACACAGGAGCTGTGTCCGATGTATACCGGGGATTATATGACACCGTCGACGGTGTGGGAGAAGCGTCCTGAGAATACTTACTATGGGCAGATCGCGCGCAGCCCTATGGAAGATTTGAGACAGCATAATAACAACGTGAATTACAACACAGAAGGTTTGTTGATTCAGTTTAGCTTCCAATAGCTACTGAACCGAAATTATAGTCTTAAAAGTTATAATATTTCTTAAAATATAAAGAGGCCACAACTAGTTGTTGCCATGGCTTCCTCTGTGAAGCATTATTATTTATTATTTTGTACACAAGTTTTATTATAAAATTCACTTAATTTATGATAATATCGGGTTATGATAGTTCTATGAGAATTTAATACGAATTTATTATTTTAATAGTTGTTATAACAACGATGATAGCTTGCAATAACATTAAGTCGTAACATTTTTCTCTGATTTGCTAATAATATGGTCACTGTTCGTATCTTATTCGTTGCAGCGTTATTTTGTCCGTAAACTGTTTTTGTTAAACAAGTTCTAGGGGTTTTTTTTTCTTTATTCAAATCTGACTGGGAATGCCTGAGATTAGCACGATCAAACAAATACTTCAGCGTTTACAATATTATTAGTATCGTTTTATTATTGAGAACTAACAAACACGTCAGTAATTTGACACTGCCTTGTTATGTTAAAAACTAGGTAATTAAATAAGCAATTTCATCATGTTAGGTATTATTGAAAAGTAAACACGCTGTTTTATCGATTGTACAACTTCATTTCGGCCTTACTAATCGGTTTTTACCTGTTTATTGATAAGAATAAATATTTTTTTCCACATTAATATTTTTGTAGCTCTGTCATCAATATTTTTTGCCTACTTATGCTTAATCACGGAAAGGTTTCAGCTATTTCTTCTCAGCTTATATATGTTCTATTATTGAGTATGGACTGCCTCCACTATCAGCAGCCAATTGACCTACTTAGACCATACTTATCGGACGAACAGGATTTTATATCAAGTTATCCTCCTATGTGTCTTATACTGACTTTGTTTAAGTAGTTTATAATAGCCTAGGTACTGATGAAAATATAGTTTCCACTGTATTCTAGTATTTTGTAATGTTTTTATTGCTGACGAACCTGTCTAATCGCAGAGACAGGAGAGCAGCCTGAATCGACATATCCCGCTGTGCAGCGATTCTGCCTTTTGAATGGTCGAGTGGTTTATTATTATGACCTGCTTAGTGACCTGACCTTTCGGAGACTTACCACCCGTAACTACATCCGTAACATCGAATTTATGTAGCCTTATTGCGGCGACAGGACGTCTTTACTCTGTCTCCTAATATTTAGACAGGAATTTCTAAACAGTCATGTGGTATAAACTTTGAGCACCTCTGTCCAAGATTTATATAACTCGATGGTCTGGGAATCTTGTGTTTAAGTTAGTCAGTTTGGGAAAAAAACATTTTTATAGATTCTGTCGCGCTTGTCTTGGATTTTTAATTTCCCTTTATATGTATACAGTCAAACCTGGGTAAGTGAGAACTGAATAAGTGAGAAAACTCTATAAGTGAGAGTAATAGCCAGGACCTGTCATTTTAAGCTCCCAAAACCTCTATTAGCGAGAAGCAGAAACCTCTGTAAGAGAGAGTCGTATTTCCCTCATGGACCTCCGTAAGTGAGACTGCTACTTATCTATACCTCTATAAGCGACAATCGAGCTTTATTTATTTATATTATTCATTTATATTATTTCTTTATATATGTATATAATAATCAAGCAATATTCGACGAAATTTATACATACATATCATCACGCCATATCCCTTGCAGGGTAGGCAGAGAGAACAGAGTGCCAGAGAACTCTATCTCTGCATACTTCACTCGCTTCCTCAACATTCATAATTCTCTTCATACACGCTCGACGGTTTCGGAGACTCTTGACTCCACCTTCCTTCAGTACATGACCGATCTGGTCTAGGTAGGTTAGTCTCGGTCTCCCTCGGTACCTACATCCTTCCACTTTCGCATTGTATATCTTCTTAACCAGGCGTTCGTTCGGCATTCTTTCCACATGTCCGAACCATCGGAGCATTCCCTTTCGCATCTTTACACCAATACTCTCTTTCATACCTACTCGCTCTCTTACGTCGTCGTTACGAATGCGGTCGGTCAGCCTAACTCCACAGATTTTCCGCAGAGATCGCATTTCGACCGCATTAATTTTACTATCATACTCTTTTCTGCATACCCAACTCTCGCTTCCATACAGTAATGTTGGGACAAGCACTGCGTTATGTATTGCTACACGTGCCTTCTGGCTGAGGTGGTGGCTGCCGAGAAGTTGCCCCAACGCTCCGTTCACTCTATTTCCCGCATTCACTCTTCGCTCTATATCAGTGGTGTACCTTCCATCTCGGCTAAATCCACATCCAAGATATACAAATTCATCCACTTGCTCTAGTACATCATTACCTATTGTTACTTTTACATCTGTTCTGGTTTTATCTCTTTCAAAGACCATTATTTTGGTTTTGCTCACATTCACGCGTAGACCCCTTTTCTTACAATCTTCTGTCATTGTGTCGACTAGGGTCTGCAGGTCAATCGCTGACTGTGCCAGCAGGACTGCATCATCTGCATAAAGCAGAGCAGTGACCACTGAGTCGCCCATCTGGACTCCCACATTCATATCGTTCAACCTTTGGAGACATTTATCCAGATATATGATAAACAGCCTGGCTGACAGAACGCACCCCTGCTTAACGCCGATATTGACGTCAAACCAAGGCGACATTCCATCATCCAGCCGCACACAGGCTCTACAGCCCATGTAACTGGACTGCACAGCCTGTAGCAGTTTACCGTTAATACCATACTCCGGTAAAATGTCCCAAAGTTCCTTTCGTACAACCGTGTCAAATGCTCTCTCCAGATCCACAAAACTGCAGAAAACCCTCTGACCTAGAGCCAGATGCTTCTCCACAATGTTGCGCAGAGAGAACACTTGATCCATGCATCCCCTTCCACTCCTGAAACCTCCTTGTGTCTCACACAGTAAACCATCGGACACCATCCTCATTCTCCTTTCAATAATTTTTCCATACACTTTTGCTGCCAAACTGGTCAAGCTTATGGCTCTGTAATTTGCGCAGTCATAACGTGAACCCTTGTTTTTAAACAAAGGCACGATGACTGCGCCATTCCAGTCCCTGGGAACCATTCCCGAGCTCCAACATAAATTGAGGAGCAACAGGAACGCCTCCCAGACACAAGAGCCACCAAGCTTGATCATCTCGGCAGACACCATATCAATGCCCGCTGCCTTACCATTTTTCAAACTTCTTATCGCCCATTCAACTTCATCCATACTGATGCCATCGGAGGACGCCGTTGTCGAATGTTGATCTACTAAACCACATCCAACACCGGCGCCAACCGTAGCATCCGCATACATATCGCCAAAATATTCACTCCATCGGCTTAACACGTCTTGTGTTTGTGTAAGAATGTCTCCACCTTTAGACCTTATTTTATTCATTCTGAAGGCTGACCAACCACCCCGAGACTTCTTCACCTCCCTCCAAAAGAGTTTGGTGTTACCCTCGAAGTTTTTAGTCAGCCTATCTTCTGCACTCATACTTGCTCTATCACGTTTCTCTTTCACTAAGGCCTTGGTGTCATTCTTACATTGCCGATATATTTCTTTCTTCTGTTCAGTCATACTGTCATTCAGATTCAAAGAAGAGACATAGTCCAGCCACGCTTTCTTCTTTTGCTCTACGGAAGCTGCCACTTCCGCATCCCACCATGCATCACCATTTGTTTTTCTATGCTTCTTTGAACTTCCACATACTTCTTTCGCTGTATCTACCATACTCTCTTTCAATACTCTCCAGCATTCTTCAATGTCCGATTGCGGCTGGCTTGCCATCGTCAGCCGTTCTCGGACACCCTCTGCATACTTTTCTCTTACACACTCTTCTTGCAACCTTTCAACCTTTATTCTTTCAAGCCCTCCGAAGTGGACACGCTCTCGCCAGTGCCTCCACTTTCTGAACAGACCACTAAATCTCGCAATAACGAGATAGTGGTCCGTGTCGACTGTGGGGCCCCTGTAGGCTCTTGCGTCCAATATTTTGCTTCGGAGGCGACTGTCTACCAAAATTAAATCTATTATGCTTTTCTGTTCATTCCTTCTCCATGTATACATATGGATGTCCTTATGTTGGAAAAATGTGTTTGACACAATAAGGTTTCTCTCCATGCATACATCCGCTATGAGCCTACCTGCGTCGTTCACTCTCTTATCACCAAATGGACCAAGTACGTCCTCATAGTCGGGACGCTTGGTCCCCACCCGTCCGTTCAAATCTCTGCATACTATCACGCGTTCACTGATTTCTGCCATATCCAGAACTTCCCTAACATTGTCCCAAAACTTCTCTAGGTCTGATGCCACCGAGGATCCTACGGGAGCATATGCTACAACCATGAATACCTTGGTGACACCTAGTTTTATACGGACCCAGAGAAGTCTGGGATCATACATTCCGTAATCCTTCACACCTGAGGCCAAGCGAGAGGACAACAGCACTCCTACCCCCATGCTGGCTCGATCGCTCTGTGGTACACCAGACCACAGAGCCATCCCGCCACCAGGAAGATCGCAGGCGTCGCTGCCCCTTCGCTTGGTCTCTGTTACACAGAGCACGTCTAGCTGTTTGTCCGCCATGACGGATATCAGCTCGTGCAACTTACCTTCCACACAACCTCTTACATTCCACGTGCCCACCCGGCACTCCGTTCTCCTCGACTCGCCTAACTGGGCAAGGCGTGATGGGTGGCGGCCCCCATCGCCGCAACTGCCGATGTTCGTACCGACGGGGGCGGGTCGGTACGCGTCGCCTCCGGGGGACGCCCTAACCCGCATTGCGGTACGCATTTCGAGCCGGATTAGCAGTCTAATTAGACTGGCAGGGGACGCGAACGAGCACGCTCCGGACTATGCCCCCCTAACGAAATTTATGAGTTAGAGAAAAACATTCAAAATACAAAAATAGAAACCCAAACGAAATTGACGGATTTTTTAAGTGTTAAAGTTATAGTTCTAAATAAAATAAAATTACATAGTGCATGATTTTTTGTTTTGTTTTCGTAAGCATCTTGATACCTTTTTTTTTTTTTTTTTTCCTCGCAAGGTGGGACCATGGATGTGGTCGCGCCCCGGCAAATCGGCCCGGGGCGACGCGCAACCCCATGGACCCACCCTGCAAACAACTCTCAAGCGGACCACCGGTACCCGATCTTTGTCTTCGGTGGCCCGCCCGGCGATATACCCTCTCGGGTTCCTCTCTCGTCGACGCCCCGACAGCTTTCGCCGTCGAGGCGTCGCCCTCACGCGGTGGCCTCACGTCGGGTGACCGGACAATTCCCCGGTCCGTTCACCCGAAGCCTCGGTTAGGGCGGCATCAAGCATCTTGATACCTACCCTTATAAAGTACTTATATGTCGAAATCTAATGAACGTAACATATACACACTATTAAAAATATATATGTATGTACATAATATATGTTGTGCATATTATACACATAATTTTATCATATTACATATTTACTACATTCGTACTTGCTGTGACTTGTTATTGCTGCGTACCTCTATAAGAGAGAAACGCTATCCATGTACCTGCATTAGCGAGAAACTCGGGTTAGTGAGAAACCTCTATAAGCGAGAATGAGATTGTGCTCCCTTGAACTTTCGCTTATCCAGGTTTGACTGTATATAAGAGATTTCCACCTATGTATTGACTCATCACGAAATCTCTGGAATCATAAGGCCTACAGACTTTAAATTTGGTAGGAATATTCCTTTCGCCGAGTAAAGGTCAGCTAAGAACGGATTTTACAAAATTGCACCCGCAAGAGGGGTTGCTGGGGGTGTAAAATCACATTTTTTAAATATAGCTCCTACAGACTTGAAATTTGGTATGAACATTTTTTCCGCCCTGTAAAGGTCAGATGAAGTAGGATTTTAAGAAATTCCTTCTCAGAAAGGAATTCTATGTAGCGAAAGTAAACTACACAACTGAACTGATGTAACCGAAGCGAAGCGAGGGAGGGTCGCTAGTCTTTCATATTGATGATGAACCATAGATATAAGTACTTCTGGTTTGGTAAATTATCGATTAATCCATAAACTCTTGCTCAATATTTAATAAATACTTATAGAAAATGTCCTTGTTACAGATAGTGATATGCAATTGGAGACAAGTAGCAGCGAAGCTTCCGCGGCGAGTTCCACGGTACTGTCCCAACATTGTGCCATCTGCGGCGACAGGGCCACCGGCAAACACTACGGAGCGTCGTCATGCGATGGCTGCAAAGGATTCTTCAGAAGAAGTGTCCGGAAGAACCATCAATATACTTGCAGGTATTTTAATAAACATATCTCAGTAAATAATAAATTTTACATTATTTCACAAACACGTTTAAGGCAGATTTCAATCATATATATCGCACCAAGATTTATCCTGCTGATATACAAATGATACAAGATAGGGGGCGTCCATTAATTACGCGAGGTATTCTTCGAGCAGAATCTTACTAAATCTCACTTGGGGAGAGATTTTGGCAATCGCACGTGAGATTGGGGAAGGGGGGAGGTGCATGCATATCATCACGCCATATCCCTTGCAGGGTAGGCAGAGAGAACAGAGTGCCAAAGAACTCTATCTTTGCATACTTCACTCGCTTCCTCAACATTCATAATTCTCTTCATACACGCTCGCCGGTTTCGGAGACTCTTGACTCCACCTTCTTTCAGTACATGACCGATCTGGTCTAGGTAGGTTAGTCTCGGTCTCCCTCGGTACCTACATCCTTCCACTTTCGCATTGTATATCTTCTTAACCAGACGTTCGTTCGGCATTCTTTCCACATGTCCGAACCATCGGAGCATTCCCTTTCGCAGCTTTACACCAATACTCTCTTTCATACCTACTCGCTCTCTTACGTCGTCGTTACGGAGGTGATCGAGGAAAATCTTATGACATCTCACCAAGGTCCCCCTTCGGGAAGGGGTCAAGAAATCCTCAAAAATGCCTCACGTAATTAACGGACGCCCACGTATCATCAATATCAGAGTGATATGGAGCAATATAATAGAATATTTTTTTATTCTTTTATTTGTTTTAGACTGCAAATTTGAATTATTACATACATACCACGTATGCCATGAGACGCTGAGGCATATATCACCATGTTGTAACACAACACAACAATTATATGGCTTATTAAGTAAGAGAATGTACCTACCTATTCTACGTGATCTGTTTAGTGTGGAAAGGGGTTCTGTTTTTAAATACATCGTTTTTTTTAATACTACGGTTGGTTACCAAGGAAGAGATGGGATTAAAAATTGTGAAAAACAGCTCACATAGTGTGGTCACTTCCACTAAGTCATTTTATTTTTATTTCATCATGTCAGTTGCTATATTTTAATTACCTTATTCTTTCTCATAATGTCCAGTTTTTTCAACGTTATACATTTTAATTGTATTTTTTTTATCAATCTATTCTAGCCCAATATCTCTTTGGGGCCGTCCATTAATCACGTGAGGTTTGAAATGGTTTAATAAAAATCACGAAATATCACAAGCTTGTAGTAAGATATCACATGTATTTATTTTTTCGGCAAACGCTGTGATTTCTAAACTGAAAAGCGAAGTGTAGTGTGACTTGGACTTGCCGTTGTCAGGCAACGAACGAAGTTTAAAGTAGGTGATCTGTATTAAGACCTTTTTGCGAAGTATAAAAAAGCAAAAAACCGAGAATATAATGAGCTGTGGGCTACTTCTTTATAGGTACTAAAATTCACGTAATGTTAGTGGGGGAGGGGGGTTTCATAGTCTTAAACCTCATCACGTATCACCAAGTTTGGGGTTAAAAATGCTAAAAAAAGATCACGTGATTAATGATCGTCCCCTTTCCATAAATATGCAATATTTAATGCAGACATATTAATTTTATATTTACAAAAGAATAATAATATTTTATATTTGTATAAATAATATGTAATTTATCAGTAGTGAATGCATTTGTATAATTTTGCCTGTTAATATGAAGAAAAAAAAAAACAAGCTAGTACGTCAATGGTTACGCGTTAATGACGGTAATAAATAAACAGGTCGCAACTACCCACAATTTAACCGCATCCTTCACTTTTTGTCTTGACATTAAACACTATAAAAAGTTAACCTTTTCTCAACAAAACATATTTCATTATTAGACGCATGTTGTATATTATTATTTTACGTTTTAATTATCTTAAGAACGTTTTGCTTCAAACTTTATAGTTTATACACGTGATTTTTATTTTCATAATAAGCTTTGTGCTCTTTTGTGCTTGGTATTAACGGTTATACGAATAGTCTGTTTTCATTTTTCGTTGTTGTAAGAGAATACTAAAGTTACATACTTTAATAGTCTCTTATAATAATACATCACAGTGAGAAAAGGAAAACTCGAATTAAAATCTCATATACTTATCCTTCCATCTTCACGATGTGGCTTACGACGATATAGCTTGTAAGCGTTTCCTATTATATTCAGTTCGAAGCTTTAATCTCACCATATTTACCATAATATTTCTCTCTTAAACGCAAATACGCTTCTCTGCTTATTATATTGCAATAAGACATTTATTGGCGTCGGCATTCCACTCTGACTTCATCTGAATGTGTCTCCACGGCGTGATTGCCATCCGACCTCTGCAACTCAAAGAAAAACGATATTCTAGGATAATTTGATCACAAATAATTACAGTTAAGACCAATGCGAAGACGAAACGCAATGACTTAAACCTATCCTTCACACATTTTTTGTGTTTTTCTTTATAGAATATGTAAGTTTCCATTCAATTCATCATTCTTTTTCGTCATTAAAGAAATCTATAAATAAACAATTTTATTTCTAATATTGGTTATTAAAAACTTATTGATTTATGAATTTTGAATCATCATCATCTTAGCCCACATATGTCTCACTGTTGGGCTCGTGCCTCCTCCATAATGGAAGGAAAATTGACCAACTATACCGCGCTGGTCAGACGTGTTGGTATAGGGTTTTATTTTGAGTTTTTCTTCTCTTACACAGATGATATATGCATATTACATCCCTTAATCGTCTTTAACGATACCAACGGGTAAGAGAGGGGGTGGTGAACTGTATTCCGTCACCACACGGAAATGTAACTAAACTAAAATAGTAACTAATTTTATTGTACAAACCGTTAATGGCATGAAAAGAAAATATTATTTTTTTAATTTTTTTTGGTGGCAAGCGATCAAGCAGCGCTCTAGGCCGCTGCATACCAATATAAACCCCAAACCCATCCAGTTGGGTTTCCGGCTCTCTCGCTCACCGAACGAAGCACAACAGCACATTCCCATTGCTCAGACGTCAATATTCTGTGAGAGGGTGGTACTAGCCCGGACGGACTGGCCCGCGGCTGTACACAGAAAACTGTCAACAGCGTGATCCTACGACTAATTTATATTATTATTATTATATATCAATATTATTCATAAATATCACTAAACCTAATACCACCTTGAGGCGGTAATTATTGTTTACGTTTTATAAATGTATTTTACGTCTGCGGTTTCTCATGGACTGAGAAACCTGTTCCACGGATCACATGTTTTTCCATCTTTGTAAAGTCAGTCTGATAATTAACATGATGAGATTTAGTTTCCACTGATTAGCACCGCAAGAGATTAAAATGACTTTTATTAAAAATAAATTTTGACTATACATATAAAAGTGTTATATCTTGTTAAGTGTTACAATGCATTACACAGCCGGGAGGGGGGTTCAAACAACGCGTTACATAGCATTGTTTTTTATTAAATAAAAATCTAGGGAATTAAAATTTCCTAAGTTGGCAAGCAAATTTTTATTTTTTAGATGATGAATAAACAACATACACATACAATGTATTGCGAGTTTGGAATCTCTTTTTTTTATTTATTATTGCCTCAAACACGCTTAAAAACGGTCACTTGGGTGTTACGTAACGTTCAGGGGCGAAGGGGGGTACAGACATACGTTACGGCGCGTTACATGCGGGGGAGGGAGGATCAAAAATCTTCAAAAATTGCGTTACGTAATACTTGAACGCCCCCTAAGTTGAAATGTCGTAAGTTAGCGACTTCGAATACAACCACCACTATTGCTAGTGATTTTGGTAAAAATCTTCTAAACACATACACACATCAACCTGGGTCATTTCCACCTAAAGCTGTGTTGTCAACGAATATATTCCTAGCAAACGGGCTATTGTAAAACTTAGGTCTAAATGCAAGATGTTTTACTCTTATTTCTACCCGCGTAGGGTAAGAGGACTCCATAGTTTCGTCTGTATTGCATCGTTTAAAGAAAACTAAATGATTGAAATCATCATGTTTTACTAACTTTAAATGTAGCACCTTTAATATTATAATATGTATTTCATTTTACTACAACTTATATAATTTAATCATTAATTCGTTTTTTGTCTTATAATTATTAATATAATCTAGTCTATGCAGTCTCGGTGCATATAATTACTTTGAACTTGGTTGATCTTGAACCACATTGTTTTTGTTATGACACGTATTTATTTATGTATTTTTTTGTTACATAATGGTGTAGCTATACTCATATTCTTATTATATGTTGCTTATTATTAGTTGTTTTCATAATTATGCTAGTAGTAAACTATTATTTAAGTAATATTAAATACTTTTTTGTTATGAATGTATTTTAGAATTTTGTATAGTAATTATTACGAGGTAAAATTGTATATTTTATCTACTAAATTATCGTGTTCCTAAAACATATTGTTTCACATACGCATTTGATTTATATTTATTTAATATTAGCAAATCCAGCTCGTTGGTTTGTTTGTAGAAGTCGATATATGGCAGTGCGCCTGATAGCGAGTTACATCAAGCAAGATAGCATATAAACCTCCTCCGTAAAGAAACACATATACATACCAATTTTCATAATGATCGGTTATATAGTTTCTGAGTAAAGCGATTTCATATGGTTATACAAACATCCTCTTTTATAGATATAGATGACACTTTTATTTGTTTCTTAAGGCTTAAGTATAACTTTACATACATACATATCAACATGCCATATCCCTTGTAGGGTAGGCAGAGAGAACAGAGTGCCAGAGAACTCTATCTTTGCAGACTTCACTCGCTTCCTCAACATTCATAATTCTCTTCATACACGCTCGCCGGTTTCGGAGACTCTTGACTCCACCTTCCTTCAGTACATGACCGATCTGGTCTAGGTAGGTTAGTCTCGGTCTCCCCCGGTACCCACATCCTTCCACTTTCGCATTGTATATCTTCTTAACCAGACGTTCGTTCGGCATTCTTTCCACATGTCTGAACCATCAGAGCATTCCCTTTCGCATCTTTACACCAATACAGAGAGTATTGGTGTAAAGCATTCATACCTACTCGCTCTCTTACGTCGTCGTTACGAATGAATTAAGTATAACTTTAACACTTATAAATCGCTTGATATCACGGCGTGGTTATAGATCATAGATTATCAACGTGGTGATACCCCTCAACCTTGTTTGAGACCCAGTAGAGCAATGAAAATCTGAGAAAATTAGGTGCAATGAGATTTTGCAACTTCTTTTGACTGTTATTTTGATATAACGCAGTTTAGATTAGCTCGATAAGTATTCCTAAATCATAGAAAATCCCTATATTGTTTGTTTTTATTACAGATTCAGCAGAAATTGTGTGGTGGATAAAGACAAAAGGAATCAGTGCAGATATTGTAGACTAAGGAAATGTTTCAAGGCTGGCATGAAGAAAGAAGGTAAGATTTGATTGATTGGCTATCCAACACCGCAATTAGGTTTACCGCGTATACTAGACGCCCAATGCTAGGACGTTACTAAAAGTAAAGATGGAGTCTTTACTTTTAATCTTTACTTAAAGAGGAAACTATCGAGTTGGCTTTTAGGTTAAAGACACACGATGTCATTCCCTGCTCAAAAATGGAGAGAGGTCGCACTACGGGATGTGGGTTCCTAGTTTGCTCTTACTTTCAAGTGTCGTTCTAAATAGTTTGTATTTCTTTTTATTTTCATACGTCTTCCATATTTTTATACTGTATTTACTTACTTGCTTACGTAAACTCGATTATGATTCTACTTGCAGGTTTGAAATTGACGGCTGTCTTTTTACTTTTTCTTCAGACCATATACGTTAACCATTGGGCCTCCTTCACAGTGGGAGAGATAATGTCCTATATTGGTCAGACAGATTTAGGGTTTTATTTCGATTTTGCCTTCAATTTAGCATTTAAATCAAAATATCATAATGACAGTTATTTACATGTTCACTTTTCTTATATATAAGTACTTTTTTAATTAGATCATAAAAAAATATATATATATAATATACTGTTATTTCCAATACGATAATATTTCCTCTCTTTGTCCTACGATCTCTCGGAATTACTCATTAGGTCACCAACCCACTTTATCAGCGACAATATTATTTTAATTACCTCAAATATTTATTAAAATTTATTACATAGGTATATGTTGTTCAAAATGATACAGTTCGAACGCAAATGCTTTAATAAGAAACTAATCGCAATAAACATTTATAGTTAAAATTTATATGAATCATTAGATCCGGTAATTATTTATCCATATTAATTTCAACACATACTAACACTCATTGACCACAGCTACGGTATTTTAACAAGGAAATTTACTTAAGTTATTAGTAATTAAATAAAGGATTGACTAGTTCATTGCCTGGTTTAGTCAGAGTATTTTAGGTTTTCTATCATGACATTTTTAACATTAATACCGTATATAACTATAATTTTACGGATTAAACTGGTCGAAACATCGGGCAATTAAAAATTAAATACAAACGCGATAGAATCCGTAAAACTAGGTTTATTTCAAATGTGTAACAGTCGCGTAAACATTAGAAATTAGTGTTGCTTAAATGCAAAACCCAAAACTGCTGCAAGAGTCTTCAGTGCTCTCTTAGACAGCATTTTACGACTCCTTTGGCAAAGAAAGGATTGTCAACATTTTATATTCTTAATACCAGTTCAAGGGGAAATAATTTGAAGTTATTTTAAACAGTCTCATGATAGATGTTCCACTCCCGTTAAGTGGGTATGTATCTAATTATTGATAGTTGTGCAGTTAGTGCCACTAGATGAACGGAATTTCATTAATCTAGTTGGATTTTTCATTTCTATCAAAACAAGTGATTGTGCTATTTAGAATAGCAGCGAGAGTTGCAAGAGTCTTGCATTTGGGCAACATTAGTAGAAATTATTAGGTTAACGGTTTAATAGATCTATCTATTGATTACTTGAGACTTCATATCTCTGCCCAAATCTATCTTTTGTACAAATATAACATACTTATACTTACAATATATTGTATATCTAGCTGTTCAGAACGAGAGAGACCGGATTAATTGTCGAAGGCCGTCTTACGAGGAGCCTACACAAGCCAATGGATTGTCAGTCGTTTCGCTACTCAACGCGGAATTACTCAGTAGGAAAGTTATAGATGAGGTCAGTATTAACGTCTTATTTTCTTACATAAAAAATGGACATGGCAGTAGTTTTCATCTCAGCTAATAAATGGCCCACTGCTTGAGCATCCTCCACAGTGAGAGGGAATTGACCTACTATACTACACTGGTCAAATAGGTTGGTATACATAGAGTTATATGTATAGAGAAGCTATCCCGAATAAATATTTTGTTCCATTTTGTTAACAGTTAAACTAAAGTCCGCTGCAGCGCTAAAAGAATAAATGGGTAATCTAACGCGAACATTGAAGCACACAGCGCTAGATCGCTTTATAGTTGTAATTTTCTCGCGACCAAAACGTCGTAAGATGTAGGCATTTCATGCGCACTTACGCGTTTCGTTCAACGTTATGTAACAAAGTGTGTTACTATAGATGTTACACCGCAGAAGTGACACAGTTTTTGTACCTACAAACATTCATTAGAACTCATACAGCATACTCTATTTCAAAGTGTATTATTCAGTAGTTAAATAAATAAAAATAATAGTAAATTATAAAAGAAAATGAACTATTATATGTTTATATAAACTTTGCTTTAACATACGACAATAGTTTTGAATATCCGTGTGATGACGGAATAAGAATACAATTCATCACTACCTGTCTTGGTCGTGGATATCGTAAAAGGTCGCCTTTAAACGATATAATAATATGCATATACTACTATACTATCAAGAGAAGGAAAACTCGAAACAGAACCCTATACCAACCTGTTTGATCTTTGACAAATAAGTATTAACTGATAACACAAGCTAAAGGAAAAAGAATATAAATAATCAAAATACTTTCTAGACACTACGTCAAGTCTGTGTTTAATCACACATTTTTACCTCCAACCAGTGTAATTGAACATCTGCGGGCTTTAGTCTATTATCAAAGATGGCGTGACATTTAAATGTAGAATATATTTTTTTATTGTGCTAATTCGATATTATTACCTATTTATACACTTTAACAACAAAACATTTTACTTGGTTAAATAAAGATTTTTTTCACATCCACATGTGCAAGTTTTGATTGGTATTATTCGAATTATCGTATTAACAACGCTGCTCTGTATAAACCTACAGTCCATGATGGTTGCAGTCACACTAAAGTGAGGTGTACGGATTGCAGTACAGCTTAGTCGAACAAAGCAAGTGTTCGGAACGCGAAATCTAGTACGTAGTACATATATATCGATGTTGGTATAGGGTTTTATATCGCATTTTCCTTGTCTTGCAGTTCAGTTATGTAATTTGATTACGCCCCTTAGGGGCCATTCATAAATTATATAAGGCGTTTTTGTGTTGACTAACCTAACATTATGTAAGTTATTAAATTGAAAATTACTAATTTTGGTCAAAACTGTGATAGATTATTAATAAGTTTAATGTTGCTATTGCAGTGAGTTAATGATACTTGTAGTAAGAAGATTGTAATAAAAGATAATTTCAGAATAAACGGAGTTATATTTGATCAATAGGGTCTTTTCTTATAAAAAATCTTATTAAGGGGCAGGGGTGAGTAGTTGCAATCTTATGATGTCTTATGGTTAGGGGGAGGGCGCCAAATCATTCTTCAAAATCCCTTACGTAATTTATGAACGGTTGCTTAGTCGTCTCTTACAATCACGCCGGGCTATTTGAACGGGGTGCGATCTGGCCTGTCAAAAAAGTTAGAGATTTTATGTCACATATCACCAACCATTAGAAATACACACGTTTGATTATTCATTATCGCTTGCTTTAAACTTAAAATGGAAGGAAAACATCGTGAGCAAGAAAGAATCTCAATGTTTACGATGTCAATTAAACCTGTTATGGTAATCCTAAACGCTTAAAATATGTTGAATACAATTCACACCAATGTGTAATGTATTAGGGTACTCATATACGATTTAGTAGTTTCTGATCACAAAGAATCTAATAACAATCTTACTCTATAATTCAATTCTCCGTCTAGTTATAGTTGAGTCATATTTTACGACATTTATTACAAAGAGAAGGAGCATTGTATCCTTACTCTCGTTTTCCACATAAAAAGAAAGTTCTACGTTCAATCATTAATTTTTAATTAGCTTTTTGGTTCTAATTGTCTATTACGTATAAATTAGATTTAATATTTTTAAGGCTTTTGATGACATGGTTACAAAGTTCTTTATGATATATCTGTATTTGTCACTTATTTATAGTAATAATTCGCCAATAAATCAAAACAACTTCTTCAACAATGTAATGGCACACTCTTAATGGTATGTTTTGCGAAATTTGCTAGATCATGAAAATATAACATGAAAAGCACTGTTATATGTTATATTCATTACACTATCATTCACGCACTTTTGCTGCATTACATGAAATGTCAGCAAGATTATGTAATAAAACAAAGTGTCATATAGCGGCCTTATATTTATATGCCACTTTCACGTTCCCGCGTAGCTCCCAGAATTAATACTATTGTACAAATCCACAGACCAATAACGTAACAGACGCGGAGATAAACAATCGCAAGTTGGCGAAAATCAACGATGTGTGTGATTCTATCAAGCAACAACTATTGATACTCGTCGAGTGGGCAAAATATATACCCGCCTTCACTGAGTTGCACTTGGACGATCAGGTTGGTACTGAAGACGTAACAAGCTAACCTTTGTTACTTTTTTAGAATGTTTAATACACAGATGGTAAAATGGTCTAAAATGCCTAAAAAATTTAATCCTTGAGAGGTTAACTAATTCCATAAATATGTGTCTAACGCGTGGTATATTTCCCGACAGTTTGAAGGTAGCTAGGGTCACACCCATATACAAATCCGGCTGTAAGACAGATCCAGGGAATTACAGACCGGTATCGGTACTACCTATAATAGCTAAAATATTTGAACGAGTTTTATATAACCGCCTTAATGTATATTTACAAGCAAAAAAGTTCTTAAACAAACACCAGTACGGTTTTCGTGAAAAATCTAGTACTCTCACTGCGGCTGTTGACTTAGTTACAAAAATTAAGACTCATATTGATAAGAAAAATATTGTATTAGGCATATTCATTGATCTAAAAAAGGCCTTTGATACCGTCAGTCATCAAAAGTTACTAGAGAAACTAAATAACATAGGAATCATAGGCACAGCGTATAGTATGCTCTCATCATATTTACTAAATAGATCTCAAGTGGTAAAAATAGAAAATAACATCAGTTCTGCCCAAAATGTATCTTTTGGTATAGCTCAGGGGTCAATAATGGGCACATTAATGTTTCTAATCTATATTAATAATATAGATAAAATAGGCCTATTAGGACACTTAACTCTGTATGCTGACGACACCTGTCTTTTCTATTTTGATACGTGTATACACTCGATAATTACCGATGCTCAAAAAGATTTAAATCGGTTGAACGAATGGTTAAAATATAATTTACTTACTGTTAACATATCAAAAACCTCTTTCATGATATTTTCTTCAAAAAATAAACAAATACCCCAGCATCCACCTCTTACCATAGATAACAAGGCGATACATCGTTCCGAACAAGAAAAATACCTCGGTCTTTGGTTAGATGAGAAACTAACGTGGAAGCCACATATTGATAGCTTAAAAACAAAACTTACGTCAGTACTAGGGGCCGTACGAAACATATCAAATTGTATCCCTAAGAGGGTGAGTAGTATCATTTACAATTCCTTAGTGAAATCGCATCTAGAATACTTAATTGAAATATGGGGTTCAGCTGCTTCAACGCACTTAAACTCATTACAAAGAATACAAAATAAAATAATTAAAGTGCTATTTCATTATAATTACTTAACTCCAACAACCGAATTATTTCACAAAACAGAAATACTAAACATAAAAAACCTATACATATACTACACTTGCATCTTAGTTAAAAAAATGATCACGGGTTCTATTCAAACAAATATACAACTAACTAAGAAGACAGCTAGTTATAACTTTAGAAATAAAAATAAGTTGCAATTAATTCACCCGCGAACTAACTATGGTGTGAGGACGATATTGTTCGAGGGAGCACAGCTTTACAACCAACTGCCTAACAATATAAAAGAGTGTGATGGTATGTATATCTACAAAAAAAGTTTAAAAGAATATTTAAGAAATATGTAATTTATAGATGATCCAGAGGCGGAAGAATAATAATAATATTGTACCTAAGTTTATTTTGTATCTCATTATAAGTGAACTATCATTAAGTTTGTATGAGAAATAAAGATCTTTAAACATAAATAGCCACCTCTGTTATTGTTAAGTATTATGGATTTCACTCATAACCATTTGTGTGATCCATTAATATTTTTTATGCATCTGGGTGTAATATATGTAGATAATATAGTCACTAATAGTGGTAGTGCCACAGTGTTGACAGTTCTCTGTCTAAGGGTTAGTCTGCCCGGGGTTACTACCCCGACTCATCGTCGTCGATCATGATACTACCACGTCGATTTTTTGCGAGAATATGGAGTACCACAGTCTTGCAGAAAATCAACGTCTGAGAAATGACAATATCCTATTACCCTTCGCTCAGTGAGCCGGTAGCCCAACTTCCTGGGTGGGTTTGGGGTGTTCATTGGTAAGCAGCGACCTACCTGGTATTGCAAAGATCCATCCATGGTGGGCAGTAACACTTTAGGTGTCTGTTCCCTCTGATAATAAAATTTAGCTAAGCTTATCAACATGTGCCTGTTTCTCCCTGGGAGTCATAAAATTGAGCTGAGGATTCACTGGGAGAATAAGCTGCAGCGGTTTCCTGGGAAACATATTACACCATCATCAACCCGTTCGCCAAGCATAGCTATTGTGGCAGTAACCATAATAAAAGAATGACTGTGTCTTGTGGCATTCTATGAAGACCTACCTCCAGATATAATAAATAGAATAACAAGAAATAATAACGATTGTCCATATCAGGTGGCGTTGCTGCGAGCACATGCCGGCGAGCATCTGCTACTAGGCTGCGCACGGCGTTCCTTGCACCTCAGTGATATTCTACTGCTGGGAAACAACTGTATCATCACCAAACATAATATAGGTAATACTTAAACCCTTTAATCATATTACATTATCTTCAACCCACACACAATCACACCAGACTACCTTGTTCACATACTTAAATCACATCACACTACCTCTAGTGCATATTTAATTACATTATTCTTGACCTCACTTAATCACATCACACTACCTCTTGCTTGTTATTAATCACACCACACTATATCACGTCCTCATTTAATTTATTTTTACCTCATTAATTTATGCCTATATTAAAGTAATATCTGGATTACCGAGCTTAGTTCGGTGTTTTCTTATTAGTGTTTTTGCAAAATATATTTAGATACCTATTTAAAAAAATAATTGATGAATTAATGAAAAAATATGTAAAAATTTAAAAACGCAAAAGTAATATAAAAGGGATCAAACCTGGACTGTCTGGATTAGGTTACACGATTTCCCAACTAAGTTGTTTATATTTTTGAAGACAGTGGCCAAATTTGCCTGCATATTCTGATTATATTTTTTCATTGCCTGATAACATTGGCAGAATGATATTTTCTATAGATGAAACCTAATTACACTGGTTTCTCGCCCATCATACCGCTTGTATACTAAATTTCATGGAAATCGTTGGTGCTGTTGCCGAGATTCTGAAAATACATACTTAAAAAAATATGCAATAATATAAATATACAACAATTGCTCGTTTAAAGATATTAGATATTGTATCAATACCACACTATCTATTGCCAGTAGGGCAATTGTCACGGTCACGGTCAGGTCACCATTTGGGATGCCCACTGAAACCTTGTTATTATTGGCCACTTAATCACACTACCCACTATTCTCTCCTCTTGCCCTCAGTTACACCACATCACCTATATTTGATTTTTAATTGCCCGACGTTTCAAACACTTTACAGCGTTCATGGTCACGGGAGTCCTCCTATTTCCCTATAATAATATGCATATTATTTCTATGCAAGAGAAGGAAAACTCTAAATAAAACTCTATAAAAACCCGTCTGACCAGCGGGATATGATCGGTCAATTTCCTTTCTGTTTTGGAGGAAACTAGAATCTAGCAGTGGAATGTATGTCCGAGATATAAATATATATATCTTTATATACATATACGAGTAATTCTTCTTTACGTGACTGTTATGTGACTGAACTCCTAAACGGCTGAACCGATTTTTTTAAATTTTTTGGATGCTCAGGCGCCTTTAAAGATGCTTTATATTAACAAATATTGAAATCGGTTGGTGCTGCTGCGCGCTGCGATCAAGAAACATTATTTCTTGTGCAGCGTCTGTTGCGTCACCTAGTCTACCCATATATTTTTACCAAAATCTCGTATTTATATATTGCTCAAAAGACGCCTAAAAATTTTGACCTAGGCCACCTCTATTTGATGGCATCTAGCCACCAATTATATTCCCGAGGAAGTTCATGGAACTATTGAGAATGAGTTTTGAAATATGTACGATGGAAGAGAACTTTTTGCGTCAACCCCAAGTGATTGGGATAAGAACATGATGATGTTGATGATATATTTATTGTTTGTTTTGTATTTAATCAGATGGTCGTATGGATATCGACATCAGTATGATTGGTATGCGGGTTATAGACGAGATAGTGAAACCACTGCGAGAGATTGACATAGATGACACAGAGTTCGCGTGTCTCAAAGCCATCGTGTTCTTCGATCCAAGTTAGTAAATACACTATTAATACAATTACCTACCCAATACAATAGACAGTTGTCGAGCGTTTCATTTATCTGTAGTTATAACTAGAAAAGATTAGTGGTGGGGGTTACTGTTGACAGTTTTCTGTCAGCCGCGGGCCGGTCCGTCCGAGATAGTGCCACACTTTCGTAAAAGATCGACTTCTGAGCAGTAGCTATGTGCTGTTGCGTTTCCTTCGGTGAATGAAAGAGCCGGCAGCCCAATTTTCTGGGTGGGTTTTTGTTGGCAGGCCACTGCACTGGTGGTGTACCTATACTGCCAAGGTTAATGAGCGCCAGCAATATTTACAATTATGTGTGCTGTTTGCTCGTTTGTCATCAAAATGGATAAAAAATGAAGATAGGATTTATTTGTAGATTTAAGATTTAAATTTAGCACGCTTTCTTAAGTAAAATTAAGTATTTTACTTAGCTTCTTTCAATCTATTTCTATTCTAGTGACTGAGCTACGTTGTAGACAGTTTTCTGTCTACAGGGAACAATAAAATAGCCTATAAATGTATTAATAATTATTTCACTAATGACAGTTGTAATAAAAAGTTACCTTATCTACGGAGGCCCACTGCTCTACTTATAGGTTATAGAAATATATATACCCGGCAAATATCGTTGTTGCCTAGTGCAAGTGCTCCGCTCCTGACAGTTTTTAGGCTGCGACAATAAATGTATCAGCACATCCGACTTAGTACAACACCGTCACCGAAAAAGGACATTCTAATTTTAGCTATTTACTGCTTGCTCTTCCTCACTTTACGACTAGCTGTGGCCTGGCTGTAGTGTTGATATTATCGAGGTCCATGACTGGTAACTACCACTTACCATCAGATATGCTCCTTGCTCGTTTGCTAACAAAGCCGATAAAAATATATCTGTGTATTTCAAAACTAACATAACTGGTAATTATTAATAATATGTGCACTTAATAAATATTCTATTATTTTATATATTGTAATGTGTTATTCATGAATATATTCTATTATTGTATATATTGTAATGTGTTATTCATGAATATATTCTATTATTGTATATATTGTAATGTGTTATTCATGAATATATTAAATTAATAGTTTAGCATTTGAAATATTTAAGATTAACGTAATATGTTTACTTGTAGGTAAATATGTGTCATAAATATACGTAGTTCTGACATAAATATTCTTAGAAGGAAAACGTCGTTTTCTATTGTATTACAACATTTATCAATTCATATAAAGC
Organism: Lymantria monacha; assembly: GCA_905163515.2. Lineage (NCBI taxonomy): Eukaryota > Metazoa > Arthropoda > Insecta > Lepidoptera > Erebidae > Lymantria > Lymantria monacha. The sequence goes on along the minus strand of LR991098.1, from coordinate 10,676,675 downwards.
AATAGAACAAGTTGGCAAACAAGCATTATATTTTAGCATTTTAGTAAAATATAAAGTTTTAACATAAAAGAAACCGACTTTAACTAGTAATCAGTGGACTAAATTAAAATGTGACTACACGGGAAACACCAGCTATCAAAAAAAAAAGGATCATCTAAATTGATTCACCCAGTCGAAACTTCTGAAAATATAGTCGAATTTAGAACCTTCTTTTTTTTTAAATCGGTTTAAAAATTTAAATAAAATTTCTAAATAATTTCTATTGGATTGAGAGAGGAAGAAAAGATTGTATCCCTTATGATCAGTTATCGATTTAAACGGACATATTTTCATAAGAAAACTCATCACTGCCAGTCTCATGGATTGTTTTAGAGATTTCAAAACTATAGCGCTACGAACCATATTCTTAAAAATAGCTATGAATTAAATAGTCAAGCAGCTTAAAATAGAGAGTCGAATGGCGGCCAGTCTTCATCTATGATTAAGTGAGAGACGTACTGGCTCGTCCGTTACATTATCCATTATTCTCGATTAGGTATCGGAAGCCGTATTCTTTAAAAGAGCTATGAATATGAATTAAATAGTCAAGCAGATTAAAATAGAGTACAATGACGGCCAATTTTAATCTATGATTAATTGAGAGACGTATTGGCTCGTCCTTAAGATTTTATCCATTATATAATACGTGGAAATATTAAGACGTTGCCATGCGGTTTCCTTAATTAACCCTTAATCGGCAGAACCAAAAAATCTGTTTTTCATGGTTTAAGTATATGTTCTTAGATCATGTTGGATATCAGTGTACATAAAATCATTTATAAATTTTTAAAACTGAAAATATATAAAAGATAGATAGATGGCAATGTGATCCCTGGTCAGACTATTCACAGTTCTGACTATGGTGACATTTGGTGCTTGCATTCACATCGATGTTATGATATATTTGCAGATGCAAAAGGTCTCTCGCAACCGCAGAAGATAAAGCAACTCCGCTATCAAATCCAAATCAATTTGGAGGACTACATCTCTGATCGACAGTACGATGGACGCGGTCGGTTCGGGGAGTTACTACTTTGCCTACCACCGTTGCAGAGTATCACGTGGCAGATGATTGAACAGATCCAGTTCGCCAAGCTGTTCGGTGTGGCGCACGTGGATAGTCTTCTCCAAGAGATGCTACTCGGAGGTCAGACACATGTGCCATTTTTAATATGCCTACTATACATAGTTATGTACGAAGACTTGAGTTCTTCTTTCCGTTCGTTGAAAGAGCAAGAGAACAATTTCTCTTCTCTTTCTTTCCCATGTGTCGTAAAAGACTACTAAAGGATACAATATGCATATAACATCCATCAAAGATATATAAGTTGGGAATTATTTCACACAACATTCACTCACGCTTATCTCTGAAAGTGCTCCACCGATTTAAAAAAAAATTGTAAATTTCATAGTTGATTTCTGGTCGAAACAACAGATAGTAATTTTGACGTCCAAATTTACTTTCATCCAACTCATTATCCGAAACATTTTGGGCTATTTTTGTATTATAAGCTCAGTGAAGAAATTGAATAATGTACTAAAGTCAGCGTTCTCCTTTGATTATAATTTGGTCGTCCTCAAAACGAGTGTTTGTGCTTTCATATTGAGTATTTCTCTATCCAAAACAGTCCGACCAGTCGGCTAAAATAGTTTTATTTTGTAATCTCTCCGCCTTTAGAAGTACAGATGTCTGCAGTAGATAGAGTTAACGTACTCAGATTTTACTATATAACCTCATAGGCGACTTTAACCGTATATTTGCGCAGGGGCATCTACAGAAGCCATCATTGAAGAATCTACAGCGTGTGTGAGCGCTGCCACTTCGCCTCCCGGGACACAAGCGCCCTCGCCAGCCTCTCCGCCGCTCGTTCCGCAACTACCGCCGCAGCTCCCTCTACACGAGTCGGCGCCGCTCTTCGAGCCGATGCCTTTTAAACAGGAGCCCAACATGTGAGAACTTTCATATCCCCGGTGTATGGTACTTGTCGGCTGGAACTTCAGGCGAAACGGGGGAATCCTCTCAATCATTATTATCTGTTCATTCTTGCCTTATACCATAATAATATTTAATGCCCGCATCAAACTTGGCGAAGTGTACTTGTGTAGCGACGTCGATGTTTTACCAAATATTTGAACGTGATTTTACCAATTTTCGCAATCAAACAAAAATTGGTTACCCAAATAAGTGAAATGCGTCAAAAAATACGAATATGTAGCAAATATAAGTGGTTGATATATAAATTAAATATCAACAAATTGTCTAAACGTAATCGTTATAATCAAATAATGTAAATAATGTAACCGTTATTTGTAAATAACGGTTACATTATTTGCTTTATTTGTAAATAACGGTTATTTGATACGAGGACAGGGTGTAACCTTTTTAAATGGCTCTATTCACAGTCAATGTAGTATTTATACATGTGTTATACAATTTAAAAATATTTACTGGAGTATGATAGACATATTATATCGTAAGCAGCGTCCAAATTAATGTCCAAAAGTCTATACCTATTAATATATTATATTGCAGTTATAAGACGTATTTAATGAACTTAACAGCTGGTCCCTATTTAGTGCCTTACGTAAATAATTGTGATAGATTCTCGTAAGCCTGCTATTGTCAATCATTATTAATCATCTAATTGCTTATACTCATATTAGTTCCGTCAGAATTTTAGTAATATTATTTAGATCTCAGATTAGTTTAGTTATATAGTTCGTTGAATACATCCAAAAACTATATTTAAGATAATCTACAGTTTAATATTGTTTTGGGTGATTTTAAATTCATATGAGGCCTGGCCTATTGATAGTTCAAACCTAATAAATATATAAGGTTTTTAAAAATAAACCAGCAGTGACGGATTTTAGTCCCAAGTTAGTTTGATGCCCATTTAATTTAAGTATTTTTTTAGTACCTACTTGTTGTCTTTTAAATGTTAATTAATATTGCCACGATGTAAAATTTTTGGCCACCTTAAATAATTGTTGCTCTAGACACAGGGTACGCCGGCCTAAGCTGAAATCCATCACTGACAACTGGCATATATCCAGAGAGGTTTTATAACTATAGGTTTAAAATTCTGTAGCATAATCATTAGATTCCCCTAGTAATTCTATAAAAAAGTAAAAAACACTTTAATGTCCAATATACGATTTTAAAATCGTCCCATAGCATTTTATAGGTATATGTTGTATACATATCTTGCCTGTGCCTTAAAATATATCCAATACATTAAGTATTTGTGCAATATAATAAGTTTGTTATTGATATAGTTTCATAATATTTTTTATCTTGATTAAATAAAATATATTTTCGTGTATATATAATAAAATATATTTTTACATGACAAATAATAAACTAAGGACAATTTATTTGAGATATTATTTTAAAATATAACTTAAAATAGTGTCTTAAATTAATTATATTTTGATATCCTTCATAATAGATATATCGATGATAGATTAGATAATAACATACATAAATCGTGTTTACTATTTATTAATACAAATATTTGTCATGTAAATAGAATTTGTTTACTCTTATAATTATAATTTCTTTACTCTTATAATTATAATTTCTTTGTCGTATTCCGTAGTAATTTATAGTACATACATATATTACCAATAAAACTATTTATAGATATTTTATTGCGTTTGATCAATGATTACGACAGGATAAGACTATTGAAAAGTATCGTCAATGTTAATGTATAATAAAAACACATTAACAAATAATATATACTGGCAAACCCAGCCGCAGCGCCGCCTGGTGGCGAGTTACAACAACGGGCATATAAAACTTCTCTGTGAAAAAAATTATCGATGTCATATATACAAACATCCTCTTTTATTGATATAGATATCTATTATAAACTTGATATTCATAAAATTTTAAGTCATTTAAATACATAATTAAAAAAGTCATTGCTTTTCCTCATATTAAATAGCACCTGGTATTTTATATCTTTGATTTTATTTGCCGGTGTTTGGTTAACAAATAAATGTTTAGATGTTAAAACTATTAAGATGCTTATCTAACATTCGGTCGTTGGTGGAAATGGTGGCGGTTTTTAAAGATATATTTGACTTTTGTTTTAATAAAAAAAAAACCTACAAAAGATTATTATTGAGCTTTATTACTAATAAATTTCAAGTAGTGTGGAACCGTAGAAATAGTAGATATTACACGGAATTAAAGTTTCAGTGTATAAGGCCACACACTACCGACCTATTTAAACTTATAGGGGTGCTGGTATAAACATATCCGATAATCATATTACAAATGAAATGAAGTTAATCTATTTCAATAAATTATTAACGGTCCTTGAGATTTTTAAATACCTTTTTTTTTTTAATTCTTAGCAAGAAGGGATCTGCTTAGTTAGCTTGTTACATACTTTGAGATTTCAAGAACCATTTTACTGTGGAATCGAACAAATTATTTTGGCTGTAATCTGTCATATACTATTACAGATTTACGAATTTCTAATTTATCTATAGAATTTTGATAATTCTATTTATCTTTTGTAGAATTTTTGTTGACATTTGAAAATAAATCATTTTTCCGATTAGGAATGATAACTACTGAATTTAGTTCCACCTATAATTATTGTACAGCTGAAAATAAATCACCAGAGACATGAAACAATAAGTTTATTAATAATCATTATATTGTTTCGAGCAGGAGTCCTGAACACGACCCAATGATGAAGACTGCCGATATTATAATGTTATAAGTATAACAACCTGCCCCTCAAATAAGCATTAAGTATTAATAATACAATTAATATTTTTTATCATATGAACAAGCGCACATATTGCCATTTATTTAAAACTAAACAACGGATATGGCAAAGATTTGTAACTCTATATTTAAAAAACTAAATAAATTATTTATTGGCAATGATTAAATTAAAGAATGATTTTTAATTTGTATTTTTCCTTTACTATGCATGAATTTTAAAGTACTCGATTAGAAGGAAATGTATTAATAAAAATCGTACAAAATTTATTCTTATATTTCGTGTGAAATTGTTTATACATTATGTATAATATATATAATTTTACATATAAAAAGATGTTGAATGATAATATTTTGTCTATAATGTGTGTAATATTTTGTGTATAGGTGTAGGTAAATATTTTATGCCATCTATTTATATACAAATTATATTTAAATCTTCATATTTTTAGGTGTCGGATACTAGGCCAATTGGCGGTGGATTATTATAGGTAGCTGATTTACTATTCTGAAATAGTTCACTTAATGATTATTTGGACGTAGATACTGTTATGTTAATGATACGGTGTTTTGATGTATTAAAATAAAGGAGATATATTACAGATCCTGAGAATGTTCTAAAACGATCTGGTGAAATTAGACATTTTTTTTTATTTGTAAATCAATGTTATTCGAGAATGAATGTGTTGTTGTCTCGCTCGGGTTACAATCTGTTATATATCTCTATCTTTGTTGCTGTGTATGTAGCACGACATTAGAAAATATTTGTGTGAGTGAGAGAGACAGAAATATGTAGGTAAACATGATGAGCCTATTTATTTAGTCATGATGTTTACCTATTTTGCTTAGTGTCAAAATTATATGGTAATTTTGCTAAGTTAAAACGTGGTATATCTTTATTTTTATATATCAACGTTTAGTGTTGAATCAAAACTGTTATTGGTATTGTTAATAAACAATTTGGAATTATGTTACCATGGAATGAGTAGGTGAAGGTATTCTAGGATATTACTAAGAAATGTCCTATTTATTAATGTTTTAGCATGTACTGTCGTTATATTGAGATTGAATATGGAACGAAGCCATGACGAACGATATCAGTGTTGACTCTATATTTTATCATCAAGAATGACGATCTATAATTAAATTATTTTCGCTTTGAATTAAGCTAAAAAATATTATTTACAATTTTGAAAATAAATATATATTAAATTAAAAATATATACTTTTACTTTTGAATAATGAAATTTTAAAATTTCTCATTTCTTGATACAAGATGTTAGTTTAAAATTAATTATGTACACGTTCAAAAAGGATTGCGATATATGTATGCATCATAATTAAAATAAATCTTCCGTAATTAAGTTCTATCAATACTGAAAAATTCGGAATACCCATATGTGATGGTGATTCCCATATCCATCCCATTAAATGGGTGTATAAATAGCCAAATTATAAATTATGCCATTTAAAATCGCATTAAAAAAAACGTTCTGGCTACTGAACAAGTTATAACCAAGTTTTATATTAATCTCTTTGTACATATAATTGGAATAATTATCAAATTTATTAAGCAATTTGTCTGTTATCTATGCTACATAAGTAGAAGCAATCCTAACATTAATCGTCGTGGCATTGTTCTCATATCTTAGCTCGATAACGATGTATAATAATTATAACTTGTAGGCATTTTATCTCGATTATATTTAAATTAGAATAACATACAATTGAAATAAACTTATACGGTGCCTATTATGTTATTTACAGGATGTTTTTTTTTTGTGTTGGCCATTATCAAAGTGCTTTTATACATATCCTTTTCAGCTGTTATTTTTTTCTTTGTATGTATAGTTGTTAGCCTCTGATGGCTTCCATTATTATGACAGGATTATGGTTGAGTACCGCGAGCTATCAACCGTCTTACCTGTAGTTAAGATTAACAAAACGTTTCAATAGATAGCAATTTATGCTGTATATTACAAATAATATTTGAAGATTTGAACTAAGAAATGCTATACCTACTTTTTATTATTACTTAAATAATATTGGTAATAAATCTGTATCCAAGTTTCTTATATTTATACATATATTTACTTTGTAACATTGTATTTTATGCATGAAACCATACCTGGGTTAATTGGATGCATGTTTATTGTCTTCTTGTAAAATTAACGTTTGTAATTGCCGTGACTAAAATAGAAAAATGATATAAATACTTGATTAACAATTTACACGATTTTCAAGACACATTTATATATTTATATTAGCTCACCAAATAGACGCTGTTTCGTACAAATCTAAAAAATATCATATATAATCTTTAAATCGATCTTAGGGCTACCAACTGGCTTCAATCCATAAAAAATACTTATTAAAAAATCAGGTCAGCCATTTAGAAATTTAGTTATATACACACGTACAGAAAAATAGATAACAGACAGAGCTTGTAATTAATTTTATCAAATCAATGCAAGATTCAAAACTAAGTGTAAAGTTAAGACACAAACATGAAGGTAATACACAAATAAAATTTATTTGTATTATTTAATAGATGAATTAATTTGTTATTAAATGCTCAAAGTAGATGTTATAATTGTTTACCTTTTGGTGAAAGTTAATTATGCATACGAATTTAAAAAAAAATATTAGCATAAATTATGGGTTTTGAAGTTGTAGATTTAATGTTATAGGTATATAGGTGTAGTAATAGGTGCCTTATTATCCTATTGAGGTGTACTGTTGAAAAATGTACATACTATGTTATGAATTTTTAATAAATATATTTTAATAAATAATGTTATAAAAATTGTATTATTATTTATAACAATTTCAATTGATTGATATTGTTCTATCAAGTTGCATTTACTTAAAGGTTCTTAAAATCTGTGGTGATGGAGTAAGGAGACATTTCACCACCCCTATATTTTCCGTGTGGTGATGGCGTAAGAATACAATTCATCACCCCTATCTTACCCGTGGGTGATTGTAAAAGACGACTAAGGGATATAAAACGCATGTAATATCTATGCAAGTGAAGGACTCGGACAAGGAGGAACTCGAAACAAAACCCTATACCAAAACGTCTAACCAGCGTGGTATAGTAGATCAATTTCCTTCTCATTACGGAGGAGGCTTGCGCCTAACAGTGGGACATATATGAGCTGAGATGAACTCTATATTTCCTGTAGAAGTCATACGGGATATGTTATGCAACATCTATGTAAATCATCATGGTATAGTAGGTGAATATCTCTCTCATTGTGGAAAGGTTCGAACCAAAGAGTAAAGTTATTAAATTGAAAAAGAGTGGCAACTCGATGATAAAATATGCATGTATGGAAAGTGCTGCCACCCAGAGCTTAGGCGGTGAACTAAAGTTGAAGTAATATATATACATATCTACATGTGTGTGTGTAATTACATAGAATTTTCTTTTACTATGAAAGCTACCCTTAAATATAAAAAAAAAACATATCAGCTGATAATTAAACAATAATAATATCAGCCTAACATTGAAACTTGAGATAATTTTCAGAAAAATATCAATAACCAAAAATAGATCGATGACAATAAGTACCTACGCTAGGAACAAAAAATAACAATTCTCAGTTGTCAAACGTTTGACAGGCAGGACAAAATGGCAGCAGTTAAGTTTGTACAACCAATCTGTAGGCGGCGCGACGGTCAGTAAAAATAAGTAATGTTTTAAGTGTGCCCCCCCAGGTTCGAACTTAGCAGTGAAACTATATTTTTTTTTTTGCTTTTGTTAGTAAACGAGCAAGCAGCGTACCTGATGGTAAGTTGACACTTACGTTACGACGTTGGCAGTGTCCTGCCGCCCATAGACCTTTGTAATACCAAGGCCAAGGGTATAGCCAGACCGCTACCTACCAATATAAACCCACCCAGTTAGACTTCCGGCTCTCTCGCTCACCGAACGAAACACAATAGCACATTGCTATTACTCAAATGTCAATCTTCTGCAAGAATATGGTACTACCCCGGAAGGACCGGTCCGCGGCTGTAGACAAAGAACTATCAACAGCATGGACCTATAACATATATTAGATGTTGAGATGATGATTATATACAATTCTTTACCACCGTTCTGCTATTTCATCATCTCAACTGCTGGACGCAAGCTGCCTCTACAATAGGAGAAAATGATTTTACTATACCACGCTGTCCGGACATGTTGGTATATTTATTTAGAGTTTTCCTTCCCTTGCATAAATTTTATTGCATATTATATCCCCTTAGTCATCGTTTATGAAACTCTTTCATGTGGTAAGGACTAGCTCATAGCAACAAAGAGGTGGGCGGTTTTTTGACAAAATCTACACGTTTGCAGCTTCCCTCTAACATATTTAAAATTAATTTTATACATCTGTTTATGTCCAGAATAAAATCATTAATATAAATAAAACTATCATATATTTAATTAGTAATAAAACATGGGATGATCACTAGATAGATTAACCTCCAGACGATGGTTTCTGATCTACATCCATGTAACCTTGCTTTGAGTTCCCTCTATTCTTGCAGTACAAATATAACACGGAGAGTGCTGATACTGCAGACATTGCTAATAATGGAATATACACTGAGAACATTACTTCTTCGACTCAATATTTCAATTATATTATTTTCTTCTATATTGTTCAAAAGTTTCGTGTATTAAATCGATAAAAAATAATACCTACGTAACTCATAAAGTCTATATAGTGATAGGTGAATATTTACTTACTCTGTGGTAGATTACTATAGTGATACTAAAGAGAAGGTAACAAGAAATACAAGTTACATAAAAACTCTTTGCATTCCACTATAACACCACGTGCCCACGTGGTGGATAGGGTTATATGCCCATGGGTTTATGGGTTTAAGTACCATTACCATGGTAGACTGTGTCAGGAACATTCACTTGCCAATGAGAGCCGTAATAAGCGCCCATAGGTTATATAGCGCGTATAGGTATTCACCAAGAGAATTGACAACACCAGTTTGGAAACTTTATCCGGGGTACAACGTGAAATTAGGTAGGTACCTGCCAACTATGATTGTAACATTATCCCTCGGACTAATATTGATGGATGAAAATACTTTTCATATCCTTAGTAATTTGTAGCTGTGTGGTAGCGGCTACGAATACTACCAACCCTTACTGTGCTCGTGGATGTCGTAAAATACGACTAAAAGCTTTATAACGACCTGGGCCAACTCCATCTGATGCCGTTTGGTCAACAACTGGCCGCCTGTTAGACATCATTCCTTCTTGGAAATATAAATTCCTAAGGAGGATTGAGGTCTGGCAGGCGGCCGGTCATAAAGTTTTTGCCAATAACTTTTACACTATGTACTATGAAAGAAGAGTAGGTACATACACATACATACACATCATCACGCCATATCCCTTGCAGGGTAGGCAGAGAGAACAGAGTGCCAGAGAACTCTATTTCTGCATACTTCACTCGCTTCCTCAACATTCATAATTCTCTTCATGCACGCTCGCCGGTTTCGGAGACTCTTGACTCCACCTTCCTTCAATATATGACCGATCTGGTCTAGGTAGGTTAGTCTCGGTACCTACATCCTTCCACTTTCTTGTTCATCATTGTATATCTTCTTAACCAGACGTTCGTTCGGCATTCTTTCCACATGTCCAAACCATCGGAGCATTCCCTTTCGCATCTTTACACCAATACTCTCTTTCATACCTACTCGCTCTCTTACGTTGTCGTTACGAATGCAGTCGGTCAGCCTAAGTCCACAGATTTTCCGCAGAGATCGCATTTCGACCGCATTAATTTTACTTTCATACTCTTTTCTGCATACCCAACTCTCGCTTCCATACAGTAATGTTGGGACAAGCACTGCGTTATGTATTGCTACACGTGCTTTCTGGCTGAGGTGGTGGCTGCCGAGAAGTTGCCCCAACGCTCCGTTCACTCTATTTCCCGCATTCACTCTTCGCTCTATATCAGTGGTGTACCTTCCATCTCGGCTAAATCCAAGATTTAAGAGTAGGTACATATTGTATTGATCCCAATCGTAATTAGGATAAGAGTAGGAGAATGATGATAAGTTGTAGCACATTCAATACAGTTTAGCTTTGCCTTCTATTCCTAAATTTTAATAAAGGGAATCATACAGAGAATATTTTTTTTTTATTTCTTATAGCGGCAAACGAGCAGATAGCACACCTAATGGTAAGTGTCACTGCCGCCCATGGACCTTTGCAATACCAAGGGTATAGCTAGGCCGCTGCCTACCAAAACAAATCCCAAACCCACCCCAGTTGGGCCTCCGGCTCTCTCGCTCACCGAACGAAGCGCAATAGCACAATGCCATTACTCAGACATCGATCTTCTGCGAGAGTGTGGCACTACCCCGGACAGACCGGCCCGCGGCTGTAGACAGAGAACTGTCAACAGAGTGGTCCTACCACTATTTAATCATACATAATATCGTAACTTGGGGCCAAAAAATAAATATGATTATCATCTTCATCTAACACGCACTCAGAAAGGGACTGATCCTGAGTTTGGCAAGAAAAATAGGTGTACAAGAATGGCTCAGTCTTAAACGACAGATGGTGAAAGTAGTTTTCTTATTAGCATTGAGGCACTTAAAAACCATGTGGTATGAGGAATGCCTGCTTGAATGATGCACATTACCGTACCTTTGATCAATTTGGAGGAATTCCATGATTACAAAAGCAGTCCCTGTGATGGTGCACATATTACAGGTATAAAATCGTCGTCTTTTACGACATCCACGAGCAAAGTAAGGGTTGGTAGTATTCGTAGCCGCTACCACACAGTTTTCATAGTATAATATAAATAAAAGACAAATTAATAATGTACGTATATTTTCAATATAAACAATTTTTTTATACATTGTATTTAATATAAAAATAAAAACATAATTATTACCCTTATTTGTCTTCAGACATATAAAAAATTATAGCACATTGATTTTAACAAGTTTTTCCTCCGACTACGTACCGTGATCGAGCTTTAAGTTTATACAAAATTTTAGATTACTTTACTGTCTCATATACATCCCACTCAACGTGAACTAAACTCTTTGGAGGCTCAGTGCAGCAATTTTAAATATAGTCTGCCTTATACCGTCCAGCCCTAGACACAAAGTGTAGGGTTTTTTTTTTATATATGTACCTAACATATTTTAAAAAGGAATGGTTTGAATTCTAAGATTCGATATTCATACTTGCATCTTTTTGTTCGGGTTATGGCCCCTCCTAGACCGAGGAGTCAACTAGTTTTAACTTCTAAACACCTATTTAAAGATTACAGTAACAAGTAGAAGATAGCTTGGGGATAGATGAAGATGAGCATTTAAGGGCACAGCTTTAATTGATGAATGGGAGCAAACATGCAGCGAAAACTTGCTACTGGATACTAAGTAGATCGCTGGTCGAATCCGTGGGTCGATTGATTGGCGAAAATCTGACCCGCAATGTGGCTTAAAGGTCGTAGCTCACTTATACAATACCGCTCCCACCCGACAAAATAATGTTCATTGAAATGTGAACTTTTGAGCGTCCTCTGTGTGCTGAGTGTGAGTTTTGTCGTTAACATTACGCGCTCGACGACGTGCGCGTAAGCATGCCATTTGTATGAAGAAATATACAGCGCCACTAGTGGCGCGTTTTTGAAACTACATTTCTTCATACAAATGGCATGCTTACGCGGACGTCGTAGAGCGCGTAATGTTAACGACAAAACTCACACTCAGCACACTGTAGACACACTACATTGTCAACACAAATTAGCAAACCGCTCGCGTCGGTGTTGTATAGATGACCCTAACGCGTAGATGCTATGTGCCGCAGTGCCGAAACCAATAGTGCCACTGGTTCGCTCAAAAAGGGTAAAGAACCGAGGTGTTCGGACTGGGTGCGGTCAGGCTAAAAACTAAACTTCAGAAGCCCTTAATTATGTTGCACAAAACTCGCCAATTGTTTACACTAAATTTCACTAAATGTTAAATAACTCCTAAGGCTAAATAAATATGATATTTAGTTATTTATGTCGCCTTTGATATTACATAAAATTTCAATTTAATTTAATTAACAATAAACAATTTATTAACCTTAATGTTGTATCATTTATTAATCACTTATCATTCACAAGGCAAGAAGCTTAGGTTTTATATAAAATTTAGGGGTCGTTCGCTGAAATGGGCATTAATCTATCATTACATACATACATACATAGCCTCACGCCTGTTTTCCAGAGGGGTAGGCAGAGACTACGGATTGCCACAAACCACGATCCTGACATACCTCCATCGCTTCATTCACGCTCATCACAGTCTACATGCATGCTCTACGATTACGCGTACTCTTAATCTGACATTTCACTAACATATCTTCCATTTGACCCAGGAAAGTACGACGTGGTCTTCCCCTTGTAATCGTCCCACTCACACTCGCTTTGTATACTTGTTTAGTTAACCTTTCTTCACTCATTCTTTCCACGTGTCCAAACCACCTCAGCATACCCTTTTTTATCTTTGTCACTACTTCTTCATTCACACCACAGCGTTCTCTTATAACACTATTCCTAATTTTATCTATCATTACGCTCACTAAAAAAAGTTAGGAATAAAATATTGCTGCCAATAGAAACACTGAGGTAGACTATACATATTTTTCCTAAGTATTAATATATTATATCATAACGTGATGTCCCGTGGCCTAGCCTTGGACCTAGTGGTGTTAGCACCGACGTAGCAGAAGCCAGCCGCTATGTTATGTGACGTCAAATATTGCAGCCATTGTAACTGCTTCACCGAAGGCTGGTCCGCGTCTGTTTTAACTTCGACGAATTTTATCTGAGAACGAAATAAACATGTTAAATATAACTATTTGGAATAATAATAAAATAGGAAAATGTCAAAAAACTTCACATATTCTTCAGTATATTTTTCGCTAGCTTGATTATATCCATGCTATATGTTATTCTTATTATATTCTGTGTGGTGACAAAATAAGAATATTATTCACCATCACATTTCTTTCTCGCGGATATCGTAGAAGATCAGTAAGGAATATTTAGAGTACATACATACATACATATCATCACGCCATATCCCTTGCAGGGTAGGCAGAGAGAACAGAGTGCCAGAGAACTATATCCTTGCATACTTCACTCGTTTCCTCAACATTCATAATTCTCTTCATACACGCTCGCCGGTTTCGGAGACTCTTGACTCCACCTTCCTTCAGTACATGACCGATCTGGTCTAGGTAGGTTAGTCTCGGTCTCCCTCGGTACCTACATCCTTCCACTTTCGCATTGTATATCTTCTTAACCAGACGTTCGTTCGGCATTCTTTCCACATGTCCGAACAAGTAAGATGCAAATAACATGCAAGAAAAGGAAGACACGAAATGAAGCCTTGAACCTGCATTCTTATGATAGACTAATGAAACAAATACCAGATATTTATTAATAATTCATCATCATCATTCAGCCTTTTGTCATCCACTGCTGGATGTAGTCTGCCCTCATATTTCGCCACAAAGTGCGGTCCCGTGCCGCCCGCATCCAATGAATCTCAGCAACTTTCACCAAGTCATCAGTTCATCTGGTTGGGACCAACACTGCGACGTCCGATACGCGCTCGCCACTCGAGAATCATTCTTCCCCATCGGTTATCGGCTCGTCAAGCGATGTGGCCTGCCCATTAAACCCACTTCAGTGTGCCAATTCTTCGTGCTATGTCGGTTACATCTGTTTTTGTGTGAGAGAGAATTGCCGAGCATAGCCCGCTCCACGGCACGCTGAGCAACTTGGAGCTTAGCCATGAGGCCTACATTTGGGGACCACGTTTCCGTGCCTGGTTATTACTGATAACACACACTAGACCTGAGTTTCAGACATTGATAATTACCTTTTTGGTATACTCATTCCATAAAGTCAAATCAGGAAATCCAGACTGTGTATATCCATAGTTAGTGGCCAGCCGCCGACAAATTGCAGCGAGCGACTGCGAACCAAGACACCGGGCCACAGATTCAATGTCCTTCCAGTCAATATTTCTATTTATATCCGACAATTCATCTGTAATTAAATTATAAATCATTATCTCGAATCTATTACACCTTCACATTCTTTAATTACCTGGCGATAAATTTTACATCATCATCATTTGCCTGCACTCATCCCACGCTAAGTGGGGTCGGCACAACCTGTTCTTGCCTTCCACAATCTTCTATCAGCTGTCATATCTGCACTCACAACTTTCATACACATATCCTCGTTTACACAATCCATCTCTTTTTGGGTTTCCCACGATTCTTACGCCCATCCACAAGCATATTGAAAACCCTCCTTGTCACATGTCTTTCATCCCTCCTCATCACATGTCCATACCAAGACAATCTCGCGCCACTAATCTTCTCTATCACTGCTGCTACTTTCAAACTTTCCCTAATATACTCATTTCGTATCTTATCTAATCTTATCACCCCACACATCCATCTTAACATACGCATCTCAGTAGCATGCAATCGTCTCTCATCCGTCTTTTTCAATGCCCAACATTCAGATCCATACATAACGACAGGTCTAATGACGTCACATAGTTCCCGAAACCTGTCGCCATTTCATCCAGCCTGCATTCATTCTCCTACTAACTTCCCGGTCGATATTGCCGTCGTTTTGCAGAAGCGAGCCTAAATACTTAAAATCGGAGCAGACGATAGGGATACCCCATGTTCAGTTTTGGTACGGCTGATCTTAAGGCCAACTCTTTCCAGCCTCTCTTGCCATTTTTCCAGTCTGCTCTGTACCTCAGCTGCGTCCTCCCCGACGAGAACAATGCCATCTGCAAACAGCATACACCAAGGTGCTTCCTCCTGTATGTCCGATGTCAGAGCATCTATCACCAGGAGGAACAGATAAGGGCTTATAGCCGAACCCTGGTGCAAGCCTACTGCCACATTGAACTCGTCAGTAACGCCGGCTTCGGACCGGACATTCGTTCGCGCTCCTGCGTACATAGCTTTCACTAATCTTACATACTTCCCAGGTACTCCTCGTTCTTTCAAAGCCCACCACAGAACTTCCCGAGGAACACTGTCGTACGCTTTCTCTAGGTCTATGAATACCATGTGTAGGTTTCTATGTATACACTGGTATTTTTCCATAAGTTGGCGTAAGACAAAAATTGCGTCCGTGGTACTTAGTCCTGGCATAAAACCAAATTGGTTCTGGGTTATTCCACATTCCTCTCTCATTCTTTTCTCTATTACTTTCTCCCAAATCTTCATGCTATGCGACATAAGCTTTATTCCTCGGTAGTTGTTGCAGTCTTGTACATCACCCTTATTTTTAAAGATGGGTACCAGAGAACTAGAACACCATTCGTTCGGGATAGACTCTTCATGCAACAACTTGCCGAAGAACAAAGTCAGGCAGTTCCATCCGTCGGCTTTCAGAAATTTCCATACCTCCACAGGTATACTGTTTGGGCCAACCGCTTCACCATTTTTCATACTCTGGACAGCCTTTTTTACTTCATCTATACTTATTTCCTCTACCAAACCCAAGTTGGTCGGTAGATCCTCTATTTTACCAGTCCAAACGTTCTCTTCATTCATTAATTTTTCAAAATAATTATTCAAAATAGCGCCCTTTTATTTCTTCATCATTCATTAAAACTCTTTCATTACAATCTTTTATACATTTAACTTGCACAATATCTCTAGCATTCCTTTCTCTCGCTTTTGCTAGACGGTATAATTCTTTCTGTCCATAAGGACTCAATACCGCAACGAAAATTTTAAATCAAAGCCTATATTAACCTATCTAGCTGCCGTGGTATAGACAATTTTTTTTTCACCTGGAGAATCTTAATAATGAGACGTATTTATATGTACTGAGAAAATAAATCTCAGAGACTTTGGTATAGTCTGTCTTGAACTTTACCTCTAGCGGTTGCGACACCTTTCTTACCTTTTTTCTTACATTCCACATAAGCTATTCTTTTTTGCTCTTTCAACACCGGGTTATCATCACTCACACTTTTCCATTATTTAAAAGCATTCTTCTTTTCTTTCAAAACCTTTTGTACACTATCATTCCACCACCATGTATCTCTATCAATCATTCTTTTACCTTTCGTCTCACCCAGAACATTCTTCGCTAATTCCCTTACATAGGAAGCCATCTCATTCCAACATTCATTTACAGTCTTTTCTTTCATTCCTTTCTCCATTTCAATCATTCTATGAACCACTCTCTTTCGAAATTCTTTTGCGCAATCTTCTTTCTCTAGCATGTACCACTTAATCTTTAGCGATAAATTTTACATATTGTTATTAAATAAAATACACCTATTTTACAAGAGGCTAAAATTACCCGATTGCCCCTTTCTAAAAATTTATATGCAATATTTAACGCCCACTACTGCAGTAATCCAGACTAGGAATTGCAATCCGGAGTCATTTTAAGTCTGGCCGGATCCGACCGGCTTCGCATCAATACGGCCAGATCCGGATTAATTATATCAGGATGATTTTCGCTTTTCGGCTCAAAATGAGTTTTTAGTAAGTTAATCAAGTGCCATTGTAGTTAATATAGGTAGTTTATAAAAAATAAAACATATATGTATAACATCAATTTTACTTCCAATCCAATGTAATGATGAAAAATCAAAAAAATAAAATATCATAGTGTAGGTAACTAGTAAAATTTTAACTATGTAACAAGTAGCTCAATTTTCCAAGACATAATTTTCACAGGTAGCTCAATTATTTTATTAACTTTATACATATGTGGATTATACGGATATACACGAATACGGGATGCAGGAGAACCGCGCGGTACTCACGCAGCGTAGTGAGCTGGGGTAACTTGACGTCGAACGACTCGCACGCATGAACATCACGCGAAAAGCGTTTGAAGTGCCTACTCATGCAACAGTTCTATAATTTTGGCAAAAATTGCTAACACCGGTCGCCGAAACGTTAAATGACGCCGGATCCACGAGATTACCAGATCTATTTTTTCGGATTACAATCCCTAGTCTAGACTACAGAAAGATGCATCTTTTTTTTTACTTCAAGCAAGTAAACGATTAATGAGTAAGATTGGGATGATGATATAATTTTATCAAACACACAGCCGGGGGAGACTTCTCAAACATGTATCGTATAAGTTATAGGATCTGCTCTCGTGTCGGACCCAATCTCAGAAAAATCAGTTATGAATCACACAAAGAACTGAGGAGCATGAGGCATGAGGTCACGATAACACTGATCCACGAAATTTCGCATGGGAGTTCGCTGCTTAGATCGCTTCGCTATCTCTGTAGTCGTATTATATACTTTATGTACTTACATACAGGTCTTTCTTCCCATTGATTCTTCATTATTTCAATAAGTAAATCCTCAGTGCACTCTTCAATAAATATGAGTCGATCATCGATCAAGGTTTTTCTATTGACGTAAAAGTTTTCAGAGTACATGTCTAATGGATGTCGCTGGTACGCACTCATGAATATTCCTATTAAACCCACCGGCTTTGTATAAATTATTTCCCAGAACAATAAATAGAATATCGTTGTTATCATCTTTCCTTCCCAATGCTCACCTGTATAATAGAAAGTATTTTTTTAATAGTATGTTTTCTTATATGCTATATGCCTTCATTCGTGTAATAGCGATGCGAGTCTCCTTCACGAACAGAAAGAAAAAAATAAGGGTTTACTCTACTCAATAACACTATTCAAATATCATACATACATACATACATACCATCACGCCATGTCCCTTGCAGGGTAGGCAGAGAGAACAGAGTGCCAGACAACTCTATCCTTGCATACTTCACTCGCTTCCTTAACATTCATAATTCTCTTCATACACGCTCGCCGGTTTCGGAGACTCTTGACTCCACCTTCCTTCAGTACATGTCCGATCTGGTCTAGGTAGGATAGTCTCGGTCTCCCACGGTACCTACATCCTTTCACTTTCGCATTGTATATCTTCTTAACCAGACGTTCGTTCGGCATTCTTTCCACATGTCCGAACCATCGGAGCATTCCCTTTCGCATCTTTACACCAATACTCTCTTTCATACCTACTCGCTCCCTTACGTCGTTGTTACGAATGCGATCGTCAGCCTAACTCCACAGATTTTCCGTAGAGATCGCATTTCGACCGCATTAATTTTACTTTCATACTCTTTTCTGCATACCCAACTCTCGCTTCCATACAGTAATGTTGGGTCAAGCACTGCGTTATGTATTGCTACACGTGCCTTCTGGCTGAGGTGGTGGCTACCGAGAAGTTGCCCCAACGCTCCGTTCACTATATTCCCCGCATTCACTCTTCGCTCTATATCAGTGGTGTACCTTCCACCTCAGTTAAATCCACATCCAAGATATACAAATTCATCCACTAGCTCCAGTACATCATTACCTATACTGTTACTCTTACATCTGTTCTGGCTTCATCTCTTTCAAAGACCATTATTTTGGTTTTGCTCACATTCACGCGTAGACCCCATTTCTTACAATCTTCTGTCATTGTGTCGACTAGGGTCTGCAGGTCAGTCGCTGACTCTGCCAGCAGGACTGCATCATCTGCATAGAGCAGAGCAGTGACCACTGAGTCGCCCATCTGGACTCCCACATTCATATCGTTCAACCTTTGGAGACATTTATCCAGATATATGACAAACAGCCTGGCTGACAGAACGCACCCCTGCTTAACGCCGATATTGACGTCAAACCAAGGCGACATTCCATTATGCAGCCGCACACAGGCTCTACAGCCCATGTAACTGGACTGCACAGCCTGTAGCAGTTTACCGTTAATACCATACTCCGGTAAAATGTCCCAAAGTTCCTTACGTACAACCGTGTCAAATGCTCTCTCCAGATCCACAAAACTGCAGAAAACCCTCTGACCTAAAGCCAGATGCTTCTCCACAATGTTGCGCAGAGAGAACACTTGATCCATGCATCCCATTCCACTCCTGAAACCTCCTTGTGTCTCACACAGCAAACCATCAGACACCATACTCATTCGCCTTTCAATAATTTTACCATAAACTTTTAATGCCAAACTGGTCAAGCTTAAGGCTCTGTAATTTGCGCAGTCATAACGTGAACCCTTGTTTTTAAACAAGGGCACGATGACTGCGCTATTCCAGTCCCTGGGAACCATTCCTGAGCTCCAACATGAATTGAGAAGCAACAGGAACGCCTCCCAGACACAGGAGCCACCAAGCTTGATCGTCTCGGCAGACACCATATCAATACCCGCTGCCTTACCATTTTTCAAACTTCTTATCGCCCATTCAACTTCATCCATACTGATGCCATCGTAGGACGCCGGTACCGAATGTTGATCTACTAAACCACATGCGACACCGGCGCCAACTCGAGTATCCGCATACATATCGCCAAAGTATTCACTCCATCGGCTTAACACGTCTTGTGTTTGTGTAAGAATGTCTCCACCTTTAGACCTTATTTTATTCATTCTGAAGGCTGACCAACCACCCCGAGACTTCTTCACCTCCCTCCAAAAGAGTTTGGTGTTACCCTCGAAGTTATTAGTCAGCCTATCTTCTGCATTCATATTTGCTCTATCACGTTTCTCTTTCACTAAGGCCTTGGTGTCATTCTTACATTGCCGATATATTTCTTTCTTCTGTTCAGTCATACTGTCACATTTTTTACTTCCGCCCTACCTGTAACCAATATTACGCTAACTTAAAATCGACTTTAAAAAACAAAAGCTACTGCCCTGCACCTGCATGCTACGGTTCCCTACTACTTTTACACTACTCACCACGTGTAAATTCACCTTCCTTCACATAATGAGAGGCACAATAATCTTCGACAGACATTGTCAACCTTTCGTTTTGAGTACGCACTTCAAATTTCAGTTTACCTTTTTGGTTGTGATTGCTGAAAAAAAAAGCACAAATATACAATAAACTCACGACCATTTCCCAGGAGTGTAGGCAGAGTTCACTGATTTCCACATGTCACGATCCTGGCACTGCCCCGCAATTAGCATCATCATTATCATTCGTAATCATCAGTCTTCATGCATGCTCTATGGTTACCAATACGAGTTAAGCTAACCTTTGCGAGCACGTCACCTATTTGATTCAGAAACGCACGACATGAAATTGCCCTTGTAGGCGTAAAATGTACACTGCCTTAGTGTATTTACTTCGTTGTGTATATAAACCATAATAGCCTACTTTTCTCGATCTTCATAAATACTTCATTAATTATTCCAAATCGCTATTTTATTTTTTTTATTACTTGTGGTGGAAAACGAGTAAGCAGCACACCCGATGTTAAGTGTCACTGCGCCCATGGACCTATACAATACCAAGATTATAGATAGGCCGCTGCCTTTTTTTTTTTTTTTTATTGGTGGGCTATGGATGCGTCTCGCCCCGCCGAATCGGTCCGGGGTGACGGAAAGGCGGCGCGTGACCCCATAGACCCACCGTAAAACCTTCTCTCTTCGCCGTGCGAGCGGACCACCGGTACTCGATTTTAACTTCGGTGGCCCAGGTAGGCCGCTGCCTACCAATATAAACCCTAAATCTAACTAGTTGGGCATCCGCTTTATAACACTATTCCTAACGTTATCTTACATATTCAAACAACCACACACAGTTCCAAGTCCCCTAATCTCTACAGTACTTATTCTATTATATCATCCATTTGTATCTTGAAAAATAATATCATAATGATAACATCTCTGATAGCTGGATTATCTCTATTGTGTATATAAACTGATTGACTGATTCATCAACGCGGACCTGGAATTACTCGAACTTGAAACATGAAATTTTGACAGCTTTTTTGTGGTGTAGAGGCACGCTGAGCATTTTACGAAATTCAACCCCAAAAGTGATGAATGAATGAACAGGGACAAAATATGTACGGGTAGGGAACAAAAACATTATTCATTGCCTTCAAATGAGGTTCAATAATTCTTCAACAAAAATAAGGCACCAATATTTCAGTATTGGTCAATTTTCATACACTCTAAATGTGTAAAATAGGGGTTGAATTATGACATGATATCTTCACCATTCCCAAGGAGGGTTGACGTCTGGTAAGCGGCCGGTCATTAAAACTATTGCCAATAACTTTTACAATATGTACTATGAAAGAAGAGTACATATTGTATCGACCCCGAGTAATTGGGATAAGAGTAGGAGAATGATGACGATTTTCACCCTACAAGAGAAATAATGAAAATTATATTTAAGGGGAATGTCACATATAATTTCGTGAGCTAAAGCTAGTTAAAAATATTTAGTTATACTTCTATACATCATTTACACCTTCGATGTCCGACATGAACAGAAGGCCCACCAAGAGATAATCGACGTTATCATAATAGTGTTAGTATGACTATTCCCTTAACCGGCATTTACTAGAGATCCCACGGGAAAATAACGGAATATGGTATACTCACATCATATGGTGACATTTTAGCGGTGTATTAGCGGCTTCGAATACTACCAACCCTTACTTTGCTCGTGGATGTCGTAAAAGACGACTAAGAGCCTTATAACGACCTGGACCAACTCCATCTGCCATGATGCCGTTTGGTTAACAATTACATTCACAAGGAGGGTTGACGTCTGGCAAGCAGCCGGTCATAAAACTATTGCCAATAACTTTTACAATATGTACTATGAAAGAAGAGTATGTTACATATTGTATCGACCCCAAGTAATTGGGATAAGAGTAGGAGAATGATGATGATATGGCGCTAGAGGCGGCGAGCCTGGCCACTCTCGGCACCGAGATGGTCAGGCGAATTGAGGCGCTGGGGCTCAGGGTGGCCCTAAACAAGACGGAGGCCCTACTATTCCATGGGCCCCGTGTGAGGCTGCCCATCGGCGCCTCGTTAGTCGTCAACGCCATCCACATCAGTATCCAGGCCCATATGAGGTACTTGGGTCTGGTGCTCGACGGGCGATGGTGGTTCCGGGAGCATTTTCGTCAAATTGCTCCCCGGCTGGTCGGCGCGGCGTCCGCCCTTTCTCGGCTCATGCCGAACGTGGGCGAACCCAGTTTCGAGGGCCGACGGCTGTATGCGGGGGTGATCCGCTCAATGGCCATGTACGGCGCACCTGTGTGGGCGAGGGCTCTGAACGCCCAGCTCAGGGCGGTGCTGTGGAGGCCACAGCGAGCCATGGCGGTCAGAGCCATTCGCGAGTACCGCACGGTGTCTACCGAGGCGGCATGCCTATTGGCCGGGACACCCCCGTGGGACCTAGAGGCGGAGATGCTCTCCGACTTCTACCGGCGGGTTACATCAATGCGCGAAGAGGGTGGCTCCCCATCGTTCAACGAGATAGCCACCTGGCGCGAGGACGCCCGCCGAGAAGTCATCGCCCGTTGGGCTACGCGGCTGGAGAGGCCTAGACACGGTGTTTTTACCGTTGAGGCCCTCCGGCCCGTACTGATGGAGTGGATGAAGCGGCGGCACGGAGTCCTCTCTTTCCGGTCGGTGCAGGTCTTGTCGGGTCATGGTTGCTTCGGCAAGTACCTGCACACGGTCGTGCGGAGGGAGTGGACTCCGTCCTGCCACCATTGCAGTAGCGACGAGGACACGGCGCAACATACGCTCGAGGTATGTTCGGGCTGGGACGGGCAGCGCCGTGACGTGACCTCGTCGCTGTCATCGGTGCCGACCTGACGCTGCCGGCTGTTGCGCGAGCGATGGTCGACAGCGTCAGGAATTGGGACGCGGTCGCCGCCTTCTGCGAGGCTGTCATCTCGCAGAAGGAGGCGGCGGAACGGGCCCGGGAGGATTCCCGTGACCCGGGCCGCCGCCCGCGGCCGGGACGGCGCAGGCGCGAGTACCTGCGCCTGATGCCGCCCTAACCGAGGCTTCGGGTGATAGGACCGGGGAATTGTCCGGTCACCTGACGTGAGGCCACCGCGTGAGGACGACGCCTCGACAGCGAAAGCTGTCGGGGCGTCGACAGGAGAGGAGCCCGAGAGGGCATACCGCCGAGCGGTCCACCGAAGACAAAGATCGGGTACCGGTGGCCCGCTTGCACGGTGAAGAAGAGGTGCTTGCAGGGTGGGTTAATGGGGTTGCGCGCCGCCTCTTCCGTCACCCCGGACCGATTTGGCGGGGTGCGACGTCCATAGCCCACCGCAAAAAAAAAAAGTAAGGGAACCATACTCTTACTGCGTGACCTATTGCTCCACCCATGCTCTTCAAAAATACTGCGCTCGTTCAAATTTGCGTTTTGGTCATATATTATGGGTAGACATCGAAAAATGGAACTCTCAGTATGGGTATATTTTTTAAGCAAAAGCTTCTACGTATCGTCGTGTAACTGTAACAAAGGCAATACAAGTTAAGGTACTCACTCCATAGGCTGTTTGTATAAATGAGTAGCGGGCAGACTACTTTCTAGTATGTGATCTTGTTCGGCGTAATCCTTCAGAACTCGACGGATATCCTCGTGTAGATCCACGTTACGTTGCTTAGCGATTCGTATGGCGCGCGATCGCATAACATCTTTAGCTTCTTTCGACAAACATTTTGATTTAAAACCTTTCAGTAGTGTTTCAGCCGCCTGCCAATAGACCAGTTAGTTATATTTATAAATGCCAAAGCATTTAGACACGGATCAAGAGAAGCCTAACACAACATGCAACTTCAGTGTTGCTAAGACTAACCTACTGCCATCTGCTGGCATAATCCTAGATGTAATAGATTTTACTCTTAGGTACAAGCCTTCATTAAAGAAGTTGTCCTAGGATATTATTTCATCATCATCATTCTCCTATTCTTAACTCAATTATTAGGGGTTGATACAATATGTATTCCTCTTCCAGTGTACATATTGCAAAAGTTATTGCCATGCTTCACTGGGTTTATTTCTTTCGAGGGAAATGTTTTGTGTAGTCCAAAAATGTCTGTTTCTAATGTATGATGGGGTGTCACCACCATTTATTCTTTCATGAAATTGGAAATGGCTAGAATACGCCTGAGCAACTTATAATACCAATTGCGACTAACCGCCTGCCAATCGTAGCGATTAAATAGTACTAACTCTCCTTCATCATCATTTCAGCCTATAGGCGTCCACTGCTGGACGTAGGCCTCCCTCATGTTACGCCACAGAGTGCGGTCCTGCGCCGCTTGCATGCAACGACGCCCAGCAACCTTCACCAGGCCGTCTGTCCATCTAGTGGGGGGCATCCTACACTAACCCACCTTACGGCAAGGTTTATATTCAACAGTGGAATTTGATAGACTGATGGATAAAAATTTGCATACTTTAAATGCAACTAAGTAAACAACCCGTAATTTGAAAATTTCTTTATATAAAGGGTTCTTTAAAAAATTTACAAAATGATCAAACCTGTTCAGAACGTTTCAAATGTTTGTGGAGTATAAGTGCTTTCTCCTCATACCATTCGGCTTTTTTGTGTTGTCTAAACGCTAATTGTTCTATCAGTGAATCGAGTATTTGAACCGCTAACAAATATCGAGCCTCAAGTTTTTCTTTTTTCAGTTCTTGAATACCACCTTCTAAGATTTTCACGTAAATATACGCTGGAGTGAAACGACGAAGCCAGGGCTGTAACGGCTTGTAGCTAAAATTTAAATTGGTCTTCCAAATTAATTCAATATCGGATTTCAAAATCAATTTTTCCAAGTAAATTTAGTAATAATCTGCCGCAAAAATACAGCTATTAAGGAACATAGGATTATGCTGACCCGGGTTACGACCGTAATCGATTCTAGTCAGGGCGTGTGCGAATTTAATTTTCTAAGTAGTTCTTTCCGTGCGATAACGGCTTATTCCGTCATACAATTCATACATACATATCACGCCATATCCCTTGCAGGGTAGGCAGAGAGAACAGAGTGCCAGAGAACTCTATCTTTGCATACTTCATAGTGGGGTCATAGTCCGGAGCGTGCTCGTCGCGTCCTCTGCCAGTCTAATTAGACTGCTAATCCGTCTCAATATGCGTACCGCAGTGCGGGTTAGGGCGTCCCCCGGAGGCGACGCGTACCGACCCGCCCCCGTCAGTACGAACATCGGCAGATGCGGCGATGGGGGCCGCCACCCATCACACCTTGCCCAGTCAGGCGAGTCGAGGAGAGCAGAGTGTCGAGTGGGCACGTGGAATGTAAGAGGTCATACAATTCACTATCCATTTTTCCGCGGAATCAAATGATACGGATAACAATATTGCAAAAGAAGGAAAACTCGCAACAAGATATTATACCAATCCATTATAGCCATGGGTTAGAAGATTACATGAAACGTTTGTGGATTGAAGAAAAACAATATTAAAACTGGCTTTTGGTGACAGAGTAAGAATACAGTTCATCACCCCCTATCTTACCCGTGGGTGATCGTAAGAGTCGATTAATGGATATAGAACACATATAATATTTATGCAAGAGAAGGAGAACTCGAAACAAAACCCTATACCAACACGTCTGACCAGCGTGGTTTAGTAGGTCAATTTCCCTCCCATTATGGAGAAGGCTCGAGCCCAACAGTGGGGCATATATGAGCTGAGATGATGATGATGAATATTAAAAGTATGCCTATGAATATAAAGATAAATCATTAATTCCACTGATTAAGGCCAAATAATAATATACAAAGACTGATTAGTATAATAATGTCTGATTAGGACTGGATAATAGCTGATAATTTGATAGTTATCAATATGATAAGATAACATTTACCTTCGCATATGCTCTTCTTTGATATTTTCAAATAATTTAAAAGTTTTCTCTACCTCCTTACACTTTTCTTGCATATTATTCAATGTTAAATATTTTTCATACATCACATGGGCGTCTAAATACCTATAAAAATACAAACAAAATATTTTCATCCGCGGTAATTCTTCAAATATAGGTAAAATATAGGAATGATGTGTTCAAAATAATTGTCCTAAATGGCATGGTAGAAAGAAAGAATCGAAAACTATTTATTGACTTAAATTTAAACATATACTATATCTTGTCTATAAAGCTGTATGGTAGCGGCTACAAATACTACCAACCCTTACTTTGCTCGTGGATGTCGTAAAAGACGACTAAGAGACTTATAACGACCTGGACCAACTCCATCTGATGACGTTTGGTCAACAATTACATTCCCAAGGAGGGTTGACGTCTGGCAGGCGTCTGATCATAAAACTATTGCCAATAACTTTTACAATATGTACTATGAAAGAAGAGTACATATTGTATCGACCCCAAGTAATTGGGATAAGAGAATGATGACTATATCTTGTCTATACAGATGGCGCAGTGGTTAAGATACCGACCTTCCGTGCCAGTATCGTGAATAAGGGCCCTGGGGTCACACTTAAATGAAAGCCCAACTCGAAACTAAGGTTCTCAATTGTATTCTATATGTTAAGTACTAACTATTAAAAACATATTAGGATACAAAGAAATTTTGTTTCTGTTCACAATGAACAGAAACAAAATTTCTAAAAGTAAAATAATTCTTAAGTATGGAGCGTCTTCAAAAAAAAAAGAAAATTGATAATATACCGTAGTACAGTACCTGCCCGCTGCCATAAAAAAAATTATAAATATATACCGTACCTATAAAAATCCTCTCTAGACTGGAAGACAACACTTGCATTATCTAACATATTTTTGTCTATGGGATAAGTCTCTTTGTTTATGTTATTGTACAGTAACACTAATTCTAGTTTTTTCTCTCTTATTATTGTGTAGTCCATTCCCAAATACATTAATACATATAAATTATACAGTGTAGTTGTGGCTATATCTGACAACCTGTAACACTGACCTGCAACTGCTTTTAATCTGAAAAAAGATTGAAACATGAGTGGAATTATCCGTGTGGTGACGGAGTAAGAATACAATTCACCACCCCCTATCTTACCCGTGGGTGATCGTAAGAGACGACTAAGGGATATAAAACGCATATAACATCTATGTAAGAGAAGGAAAACCAACACGTCTGACCAGCGTGGTATAGTAAGTTAACTTCCCTCCCATTACGGAGCAGGCTCGAGCCCAACAGTGGGACATATATAAGCCGAAATGATGATAAGCTGAACAGTTATGTGGAATATGGAAATTTAAGGTTAAAAAAGAACTTCACTAGTGTGCACATCTTTGATTTTAAAGTCTCAACATCCTACATACATACCATCACGCCATGTCTCTTGTAGGGTAGGTAGAGAGAACAGAGTGCCAGAGAACTCTATCCTTGCATACTTCACTCGCTTCCTCAACATTCATAATTCTCTTCATAAACGCTCGCCGGTTTCGGAGACTCGTGACTCCACCTTCCTTCAGTACATGACCGATCTGGTCTAGGTAGGTTAGTCTCGGTCTCCCCCGGTACCTACATTCTTTCACTTTCGCATTGTATATCTTCTTAACCAGACGTTCGTTCGGCATTCTTTCCACATGTCCGAACCATCGGAGCATTCCGAACAACAACATCAACATCCTCACCTTTCTAATTAACCGTCGCCGGAATATCAGGGTATCGAGTATTGCTAATTTGGATCAAAGAGACAGTATCTAATTCTCAATTAAATAAATTATTATTATTAATTAGTATCTTCCATCCAAACTATTGTGACCGGTGCGTTACAAGACTCGATTTGGGTTCGTTTATATTAACACTACATCTCAAGGAATCTCTTTACAGATGGCATTACTAACTACTGCTCAAGCTCCATTCCCATCATCATTATTAAAACCTTCCAGTCAGATAAACAAGGTTCGCACGACATTGAGAAGGTTGCTTAAAATTGCTTAGTGGGCACCCACATACTACACCCATGGCGGTGGTTGGATACACCCACATGCTACCCCCATGGCGGTGGTTGGATACCAACATAGTAATGGGTAGGTTTCCTAAGTTTGATTTAAAATAAGAAACAACTACAATGACAGACTAATAAAACCGCAAATACTTTTGTAACAACATACTTGTCTAGAACTCTGTCACTATTGTTGCTTGATTTGCTTGTGAAGTAGTGAGCGATGGTTCGGCTCTGACTAAAATTCTTTAAGGCATTCACAGCTTCTTCTTTGGATTTTACTTTTAGCTTCAAATCTTTGCATATCTTTCCTAACTCCGGTTTCTTTAATAACTCCATGTATTTATCAAAATTCATACGGTTTTCTCCTACAACAGCAAGATTTTATATCATTATTACACATAGAAATAATGGATGGCAGGGTTTTTTTTTTAAACAAAAAGGTTACAGTTATTGTTTAACATTACTTAGATATTACTTAATTTGACTAACTTAAGTTTGATTGCGAGGGGATAAGAGTACAATTGTCGTCTTCGCCCTTACCCGTGGAAGTTGTAAAAATCGGCGAATTAACTGCGATCGCCAATGTCAAGCGTGGCAATTATGACGTTATTCCTCCAAAAAATACGCATGCAAATATGTCATTAATTTTGGTTGCAAGCCCGTTGGTGGCGGGTCAGGGGGTATTCAGACTCCCCGGTCGCAATTCGGCTACTAAAAAATTGACCATTGATCCTAGTAACACACATCATTCGGACGCTTAGAATTAGAACCGACTGGAGTCCTCGAACTGGACGAGGTATTGAGCGAAATCCGATGGGACATTTTAGGAATCCCAGAACTGCGACGAGAGGGCGAAGGCACGATTATCCTCCGGTCTGGCAACCTGATCTTCTACTCGGAGAGGCGGTTTATGGGTTTATCGTCTGTAGGTGTCTCCTAAGGGGGAGAATCGAAAGTATATCGACAAAGGGAGTGCACCTCATACTCAGAATAACCGTAATCGTTAAGTCATATAGATTTTCGCATCGACGACACATTCCGATGAAGTGCTCCAGCACTTAAAAAGGCTTCAGGCTTTTTACGAGGATATCTTTAATCTCATCTTTACATCCAAAAGCCACTTCACCGTGGTTATACGAGGTTTCAATGCGAAGCTAGGCAAAAAGCAGACAATGAGCTCAGAGTGGGGTAATATGGTTCTGGGACTAGAAACCAAAAGGACCAAAAACTGACTAACTTGAAAGAAAGAAAGCCTCTTAAGGAAGGATGGATGGATATTGACATTAGAAAATTATACGGTTTTCTGGTTTTGTGGTTTTCTGCAGTTTTGTGGATCTGGAGAGACATTTGATACGGTTGTACGAAAGGAACTTTGAGACATTTTACCGGAGTATGGTATTAACGGTAAACTGCTGCAGGCTGTGCAATCCAGTTACATGGGCTGTAGAGCCTGTGTGCGGCTGCTGGATGATGGAATGTCGCCTTGGTTTGACGTCAATATCGGCGTTAAGCAGGGCTGCGTTCTATCAGCCAGGCTGTTTATCATATATCTGGATAAATGTCTCCAAAGGTTGAACGATATGAATGTGGGAGTCCAGATGGGTAACTCAGTGGTCTCTGCTCTGCTTTATGCAGATGATGCAGTCCTGCTGGCACAGTCAGCGACTGACCTGCAGACCCTAGTCGACACAATGACAGAAGATTGTAAGAAAAGGGGTCTACGCGTGAATGTGAGCAAAACCAAAATAATGGTCTTTGAAAGAGATGAAGCCAGAACAGATGTAAGAGTAAAAATAGGTAATGATGTACTAGAGCAAGTGGATGAATTTGTATATCTTGGATGTGGATTTAGCCGAGATGGACGGTACACCACTGATATAGAGCGAAGAGTGAATGCGGGAAATAGAGTGAACGGAGCGTTGGGGCAACTTCTCGGCAGCCACCACCTCAGCCAGAAGGCACGTGTAGCAATGCATAACGCAGTGCTTGTCCCAACATTACTGTATGGAAGCGAGAGTTGGGTATGCAGAAAAGAGTATGAAAGTAAAATTAATGCGGTCGAAATGCGATCTCTTCGGAAAATCTGTGGAGTTAGGCTGACCGACCGCCGGCTTCTTGCCGGGATGGGGGTCATCTGCTACGCGGATGATACCCTCATCACGGCGAGGAGGCCCGACTTCCTGGGGGCTGCCCGATTGGCACGGGAAGGAGTCGCGCTCGTCGTGGGCCGGATTGGCATGTTGGGCCTGAGGGTCTCGGCGTAGAAAACCGAGGCCCTCCTATTTCATGGTCCAGGTCGAGGTCCCCCCCGAGGAGCACACATCAGTGTGTCTGGGGTTGCCGTGCCAGTGCGGGCTCAGATGAAATATCTGGGTCTGCACCTTGATTCAAAATGGAATTTCGGGCCACACTTTGCCCAGCTCGTCCCGCGGCTTGTCAAATCGGCCGCGGCGCGAAGTAGGCTTCTGCCGAACACTGGAGATCCAGGGTCGTCCTGCCGGCGATTGTACACCGGAGTCGTGCGCTCCATGGCGCTGTATGGTGCCCCTATTTGGTCGGAATCCCTCACTGCCCGCAATAGGGCCCTCCTGCGACGTCCGCAGAGGGTCATGGCGGTGAGGGCTATTAGGGGCTACCGTACGGTGTCGTGGACTGCAGCGACATTGCTGGCGGGGGACCCGCCTTGGCCACTTATAGCTAAGGCCTTGGCAGAGGCCTACCGGCTGCGCGTTGTGGCGCGGGCCGGCGGCGAGCAAGTCTCCGCGAGGAGACTGGGCAGAGATTTGGAAGTGGCCCGAAGAGGAGTCATCCGGCGGTGGAGAGAGGATCTGGAGTCCCCTGTAGCAGGGCGGGGGACTGTGGAGGCGGTCGTGCCACATCTCCACCGCTGGATCAGAAGAAAGCACGGCAGCCTTAGCTTCAGGATGGTGCAGGTGCTTACCGGACACGGGGTCTTCGGTAAGTACCTGCATAAAATTGGAAGAGAAGGGGCTCCTGGATGTCACGAGTGTGGCGCGCCAGTGGATGATGCGCGTCACACTCTGGAGGTTTGCCCCGCCTGGGGGCCCCAACGCCACGTCCTGTCGGCGGTCGTTGTAAGAGACCTGTCGCTTTCGACCATCATCTCCAAGATGCTCGACAGCGATAGGTGCTGGACGTCGATGGTCTCGTATTGCGAGGCCGTCATGGAGAAGAAGGAGGCTGCGGAGCGGGAACGTGAGGCGCATGCGTCTGCTGACTCGCTCCGTCGCCGGCGTCCGGGGAGGAGGAGGCGCCGTTATGCCCATCTCCTCCCACTGCCTTGAGGATCGACAGGGCGTGGCCAGAAGGCCAAGCGTTGGGGCGTCGGGGATCGAATGTCAGTAGACGATCTCTCCGGCGCCCCGTAAAAGCGCGGAAGTGGGCCGCTGTGGTTTTAGTGGGTATTCCGGTTGGACTAGCCGGCCGGCGAGTCCCACACTCCCTCCTGTCTTGACATCGGCGGGCAGGGGTTAGCGCGCAAAAGCGTTTCCCAGCGACAACAAAAAAAAAAAAAAAGGCTGACCGACCGCATTCGTAACGACGACGTAAGAGAGCGAGTAGGTATGATCTTTCATACTCTCTTAGTATTGGTGTAAAGATGCGAAAGGGAATGCTCCGATGGTTCGGACATGTAGAAAGAATGCCGAACGAACGTCTGGTTAAGAAGATATACAATGCGAAAGTGGAAGGATGTAGGTACCGAGGGAGACCGAGACTAACCTACCTAGACCAGATCGGTCAGGTACTGAAGGAAGGTGGAGTCAAGAGTCTCCGAAACCGGCGAGCGTGTATGAAGAGAATTATGAATGTTGAGAAAGCGAGTGAAGTATGCAGAGATAGAGTTCTCTGGCACTCTGTTCTCTCTGCCTACCCTGCAAGGGATATGGCGTGATGATATGTATGTATGTATGTAAAATTATACGCACCTTTGCATTGAGCATTAACAATTAAATTATTATCAACTAGTGATTTCAAAAGCTTGTGAATATCTGGAATTGAATATTTTCCCTTGTCACTTGCAATTTGTGTCAATTGTTCAGTGCGGTACCAGACAGGTTGACGCCAAAAGAGGCGACATACCATTCTCATAGCTGGCTCTGTGATATGTACACATCGAGATAGAAGTTCTTGTGAAGAATCTTCTAATAAACATTTCAATGCATTATTATTGAGATATTCATTTATCATAGAGAGCAGGAACGAGGCTGAAATATAGTACAGTATATTAACTTCTTTTTTTTTAACAATACCATCCTGCACTAAGGAGACAATTCAAGTATTGCAGAATAATCCTTATATTAATTTATATTTTAAAACCTTATGTATTTAAACATATTTGCCCTCTATGTTTTCTTAAATAAATCACTAAGTTCTTCAGTTATTATAAAACCTTATAAAGAAAATTTTATACTCTGAGAAATTGTAATAATTCAAAAATGCTTTTTGTACTTAACAACCATGTGGAATAGGGCTGCCCAGGCAATCATCATTATCATCCTGATTTCATTCCAATCACTTGAGGTATACGAAATGCCAGCTTTCTGTCAATCCACCACTAAGATAAAGAAAAGTACTAATAGTTAACTCGTGATTGGCTGCAGCTTGTAGGATCTTGTCCAGCCATAATCTTTTACAATACATTTTAATTTTACATTATATTGGGGTTCGAAAGGCATCATATAGGAGTTAATTCTTACTAAACATATTGAAGTATTTTTTATAAAAAAAAGTCAGTAAATAAATAATAATAATAGATAAACCCCTTGAGTTTCTTGCCTGATCTTCTCAGTAACGGTTACATTATGATCCTGTGGTAGTTTATAGTATTAATTTAAAATGTTAAAACTGACAATATGTTAGTTTTACATAATAAATGAATTTGAAAAAGTAGTAGCATTTACTCAAGACACAAAGCTAAAGGAGCTAGTAATAAAATAAAAAAATAAAAAATTAAATACAGATTACTAAGGAAGTTGTATTAAATCTTATTAAATACATTAGTAAGGAGTTAACTTAGAAATGTATGAATTGTAGCTTGTGTTGTCGTATAATAGAAGATACTGATGGCCATTTTCACCTTCACAGAATGTAGATTTACGGATTAATAAAAAAATTCAACGATGTTAAATAAAATTAAAATTTTACACTTACAGCAACATCATCATCATCATTATTATAATCATCTCAACTAATATATGTCCTACTGTTGGGCAAAAGCTTCCTTCATAATGGAAGAGAAATTGACCTACTATACCATGCTGGTCAGATGTGTTGATTATAGGGTTGTTTCGAACTCTCCTTCTCTTGCATAAATGTAATATGCGATTTATATCCCTTGTTCATCTCTTATGATCACCCAAGGTAAGATAAGGGACGGTGAATTGTATTCTTACTCTGTAACCACACAGAAAAACAGCAACATAATCACACATAATATCAATGTTGTGTAATTTATACTGCACTAAGTGTTCTGCCCTATGTGGTATATAGAAGTTGTTGGTGAAAACAGTCATAAGAGTATATATAACTGATTATATAAAAGAGCTCTTACTTTTGTCATCCTGATAGCTGCGGTGCTGAATCATTTGTGTAGTTGAATTTTCTTGCTGGCTATCTTCCGTAAAATTCAATTTTTTCTTTGTTACTAAACGTTTTTTAGTTGGGGAATAATACTTTTTAGCTGATTTTGGGCTTTTTGATGTCTTTATTGGAGTTCTATGTGTTTGTAAAGTATCTAGACAAGTACTAGACACAATGGTCCGAGAAGAACAAGTACTATTTGGAGAGTCAATGGCATTTGTTGTATCTGGGCTTAAGTTATGCACACTTTTCTTAGAAGGACTAGTACTGTTTGGAAAGGTAATGTCATTTGTTGTTACTGGACTTAAGTTATTCACAATGGTCTGAGAAGAACTAATACTACTTGGAAAGTGAGTGGCATTTGTTGTATCTGGACATGGTATGTTACTGGATACATGTGCTGCTCTATAACTAGTACTAGAATATGTGGGCCTGTTTGGTGGTGTAAGTAAATCTTCACTTTCTTCGCTACTACTTAATAAACTTATAATCTCCACTGCATCATCATTTTCTTTCTTCGGTGATTTATATGAATGATTTCTAGTAAGGCTCAAACTCCGTCTTTTAAGTTTATTTTTATTTTCCATGGTTACATTTCCTCTGCAGTTAAAAAATCTATCCAATAACGTCTGCTTACTCATATCAACAAAACGATAAAACGCAGGTCAATGTTTAGTGGCGAGCGACTGCAGAAAATCTTCGACACATAATAGCTAAAATTCTAAAAAGGGATTTTTACTTTTTAAAAGTAGGTACCTAATATGATTTTAAACACTAATAAATAACTATGACCGAATCGTCAGCCGACTATCAATAACATAATCAACAATGACAGTTATAGATCAGTATTACATATAAAATAACCAGTTTTTTGTGCGTTTCTACAATTTTCACCATAACCGATTATAAAACTTCACAAATCAGTGATAGTCCTCAACTTCTATCTACGATACATAAATGGGCAATGGTATTCATCGAATCTTATCTATAAACATTTGTTGTTTTTCTTATCAGTCATTATAGTTCGTTTTTTAATCTCAGAGACTAAATTGACATTTTTTTTTTTTGATTTTATGGCTTGGTTACTTAGACCTTTAAGCTAAGTCTTCATAGTTTAGATCACGAAGTATAGAAACACTTCGTGGTTTAGACACTTCGTGCCTTGTCTTCCGTATTAATTTTTTTCATATATTGTTTACCACTTCTTCAATTGTAATTAGTCCTTGATAGTCACTGTTCGTCAGTAAGTCAAGTGGTTACTATCAATTTGGCGCTGATAACCAAATTTATAGTTTCGTTGGGAATTTTGGGTGAACACGAAAATACACGAAAACCACTATTATACCATATTCACTACACTTCAGCACTTTAACTGTATCATATTCCATAAAATACCAGCAAAATTATTCAATATAATACTAAAAAACACTTAAGAAATGAATATAATACAAGAGCGTGACATGACATTTCCATATTCGCGCCAAAACTCTGTGTTACCAGTTTTTTGCAATTCTTAAATAGTTATGTGCCACTTTCGGCCTATATGACGTGACATATAGGCCGAAATTCTACTCTATCGATAATTTGCGTTAATATAAACAAGTATAGTTTTTTTACAAGTTAACTTGAAAAATGTATAGATATATAAATTGGAATGATGATTTCAAAATGATAAATAATCATCTATCAGTGTGCTCCTTTTATTTAGTATGAAAGGTTTACTCGTATATTTTTTAAAATGTTTGAATTTATTATTAATACTTGCTGTTAGTTATAAGCCTCAATATAAAATGGATTGACGCTATAATCGTTACGTTTGGATCGCGAGTTGTTAATTGCTGTTTATGTTTATGCCACCTGAGTACAATGCTACCAACTTTCTGTTGGGCTTTTATATTGCGAAGGACGACGTGTGTGAATTAAATAATACTGGATCCATTTTCTTACAATCACTTTATTAATTATACATTATAGTGCCACAAACTTTTCTGACCCGGTGACAGCGTCACTGTTATCGCATTTAGTGTTGCCAGTAGATTCTATTTGCAATAAAATCGGTAAGTACTTCCTCATGTGGTAACGGGTTTATAAAAAACTAGTCAACACTCCTTTACACAATTTCCTGTGGAAGACATAAAAAATGGAATTATAGAATTTTCTCCCATAAGCTTACGGATGGTAAGTGTGATACAAGCATCAATGCTTATGAACACATGACATTATGCTTAATAGAGAAGAAATATAAATGTAGTTTTTAAGTATTTAACTTATATTTTAACACAATCAATACAGTTGCAGTTAATAACAATCAAGCACATTCATTACAATTAAATTTACATAAATAGAATATTATTGTATTATTTGTATAAATATATAATAATTCTATTCAAAATATAATTACACTCTAAAAACAAATCTAATTCATTATATTTAACACATAACAAACTATATTTATTAATAGTGTTTTTTTTCTTTCTACTAAACTAACAACACTAACATATACATATATATATAACTAACTAACTAACATCTATCTACTATCACTAATCTAACATATACATATATATATATATATATATATACATCCCCAAAGTGATGTTGCGTCATACATGGCGCTTTTTACCGATGATGTTGCATCCAACTCACTTGTTGCATCATTTATACGGACGCACGATTGCCCAGCTCTCAAATTCAGCCAGAGGCAGCCAAATGGTTGATACAACGCATGGGTGAAATATTGGCGTGGACTCCATTTTGTCACTGGGGTGATTTTTGCCGTATTTTTTAGTTCTGCACTATACCGCGCAAGTTCGGGAGGCCGCCTCAGCGCGGCGTATATTATTGGCGTATATTCACTATTTTGGTCACAGACATTATGTCGATAATGTTGCTTCTGTATATAAATTAAAAAGTTTTTATCGATTTTAATTAGTAGTTTAATTGCGTCACACAAAATGGCATCGTGCAAAGGGCATCGCGGGGATTACAGGAGTGAGGGGGCGGAGTTAGCAAAAAAAATTCAATACTGCGTGATTGTCGTTATTTGCTTTTTTTAATTTTTTTATGGTCTATATTAATAAGCGTATATTAGATGTTTTTTTTACATAGATCATGTCGATAATGTTGCTTCTGTATAGAAATTAAAAACTTTTTATCAATTTTAATTAGTGATTTAACTGCGTCACACAAAATACTAATGCAGGAATAAACATGATGTCGTCTATTGATCCAGCGATATAGATGTGGGCCAACAGCCTCCACTGTTTGTCTTCCTGTTACGGAGGATTCTATCTACCTTTCATCGCTGGATCAAGGTTCCCCAGGCCGTCACCATCACTCTGTCCAGTTCTCTGTCAGAGATCTGCGCATTCTAGGCTCGCGCC
Organism: Lymantria monacha; assembly: GCA_905163515.2. NCBI lineage: Eukaryota > Metazoa > Arthropoda > Insecta > Lepidoptera > Erebidae > Lymantria > Lymantria monacha. The sequence goes on along the minus strand of LR991098.1, from coordinate 10,639,061 downwards.
GTGGCACGAAGCCGGTAGGCTTCTACCTGGACCTCCGCTTCAAGCTCCCAGAGCGGGTCACCTGGTGGTGGCCTGCGAGCCCTATTTTGTTCCTCACTCACCCAATTGGGAGGGGGACAATAACGAAGATGTGGCTGTTCTGTCCAGAGGATGTTCCGGCCCTCCCCTCTCTGCACTGGAGAGGGCAATGGTTATGTTGTGGTAGGATGGCGAGACTTCGCTATCTCTATATAGGTATCTATTTCTCTGGCCATTGGTCAACTCGACCTGGAATTGGTCAACTCGGTCTGCCATAGCACAGCGTTGGGGCAGGACGGGAATGTTATTCACAGATATAGAGGGGCTTGTACGTCAAATGAGAAGTGCCCTTGAGGCAATCTGCGATGCGGCGACGCCAAGGGCTCGGTGGAGGCCGCTGCGCCGTCAGATGTACTGGTGGTCACCTGAGATTGCGAATCTTCGGTGGTTTCTAACCGGGCGCGGCGTGCCTACGTTCGATATCGTCAGAGAGTTGACCGGGAGGACGTCCTTGAGGGTCAGCTGCGAGAAGAATACAAGACGAGGAAGAAGACTTTGCAGCTGGCCATCAGCCAGGCGAAGGAGAGGGCTCGTGAGGAGCTACGTGCAGGCCTCGACCGGGGCCTGTGGGGGCGCCCATATCAGCGGGCGCGGAACAAACTGCGTGCCTGTGGCGCTCCCATCATCGAATTCGATGGACTCGGGTTTCCTGTCGGGGATAATGGGGGAGCTGTTCTCGCGTTCTATGGGACATGTTCCCTCTCGAATGGTTCCTCGGTCGGTGATGGAGGTGGAGACCACAATTCCACCCATCACCGACCGAGAAATGGAAGTGGCCCTTTCGCAACTTCACGGGAAAAGGAAAGCGCCTGGCCCGGACGGCGTCCCGGGGCTTGTGCTCGGTATCGCCGCAGAATACCTCAAGAGTGAACTCCGGGAACTGCTCAACATGTGTTTGAGGTCCGGGCAGTTCCCGAAGCAATGGAAGGCTGGCAGATTGTGCTTGCTGCGGAAGGAGGGTCACGCAGTTGACTCCCCTTCTGCGTACAAACCACTGGTGCTGCTGGACGAGACGGCTAAATTGTTCGAGAAGGTGCTTGTGGACCGTCTCGTACAGCACCTCGAGGAAGTCGGGCCGGGACTGTCAGGATGTCAATACGATCAAGGGCGGCCGGTCAACAATCGATGCATTGGCCGCCCTGAAGTCTCTGGCCGCCGAAGTGGTGGCCCAAAATGAGGTTCTTCTGGCGGTCTCGCTCGACATCAAGAACGCCTTCAACAATCTTTCATACGAAACATTGAAGGAGGCATTTCGGTGGCATGGAGTGCCTCCGTATCTCCGAAGGCTGTTAGAGGCGTACCTCGAGGAAAGGCACGTGTTCTGGGAGGGGGGTGACGGGCGCATACGTCGCCATCGGGTGGAGTGCGGCGTCCCACAGGGCTCGGTCCTCGGTCCGGCTCCGTGGAACGTCGGACTCGACTGGCTCCTACAGGGTCGGCTTTTCCCCGGGATGGAGGTCATCTACTATGCGGATGATACCCTCGTCACGGCGAGGAGGCCCGACTTCCGGGGAGCTGTCCGATTGGCAGAGGAGGGAGTTGCGCTCGTCGTGGGCCGGATCGGCATGTTGGGCCTGAGGGTCTCGGCGGAGAAAACCGAGGCCCTTCTATTTCATGGCCCGAATCGAGGTCCTCCCCGAGGAGCACACATCGGTGTGTCTGGGGTTTCCGTGCCAGTGCGGGCTCAGATGAGATATCTGGGCCTGCACCTTGATGTAACCTTGATGTGTCTAGATGGAATTTCGCCACACTTTGCCCAGCTCGTCCCAAGGCTCGTCAAGACGGCCGCGCTGTTGGGTAGGCTTCTGCCAAACACTGGCGGTCCCGGGTCGTCCTGCCGGCGTTTATACGCCAGCGTCGTGCGCTCCATGGCGCTGTACGGAGCCCCTATTTGGGCTGATTCCCTCACCACCCGCAACAGAGCCCTTTTGCGAAGACCGCAGAGAGTCATGGCGGTGAGGGTTATTAGCGGCTACCGTACGGTTTCCTGGACCGCGGCGACGTTGTTAGCGGGCGACCCACCTTAATCGTTAGTGGCTGAGGCTGTGGCGGAGGCTTACCGAATCCGCGTTGCGACGTGGGTAAGGCCTTTATGCCACGTCTTTACTTATCTTTAGATTAGCTTATTCAAATCAACATTTATCAGTAAACTAAATCGTCACATTCAATAGTGACCACACCATTAAATATTTCTTCTAGGTAATTTTGTGATTATTTCTTCTGACATTAATTTTAAACAGAGTTAAATAGAAAAGGCAATGCAAGGTGTTGAAGGCTAGGATAATAATCAACAGCGTCAGAAACTGGGATGCGTTGAGGTGTGGATTCTGCGAGTTAGTTGTCTAACGGAATTAGGCAATAGGGTGGGTCCGAGAGAAAATACTCTACGTTGACACGCTCTACAGTCGGTGCTTTGGGCGGCGCAAGCATGAGTACCTGTATTTAGGTTCACTGCATGAGGGCTTTGACTCGAGATGATACCCGGTTGCGGTGGCCCGCCCGCACAACGTAGTTGTACGTGTACGGCGCGCGTGTGTCTATATACCATAGCCGGTCACTAAAGAAAAAGGTGGTTCAAACTTCTATTAATTCTACAAATTATATTGCCATTAATATACTATTTACGGTATGACCATGGGATAAAAATATAATTATCGCCACCCTTGATTTGACTGTTTTGTTTTACCAGCAGAGTTGCGACCTCGTTAGATATGATTTATTATTTGAGTTATAGAGTGAACATTTTTGAACCTAAACTTAACCTGTATCTTAAACTATTAGGCAAGAACCTATTGTCGTCTACTATGTGTATCGTGTGAGCTCTCACGCCAGAACTGATCGCCACAACGGCACTGGTGCGGGGTTGATGGAGAGGGAGAGAGAAACACGTGTTTATTTATTTTTACCGAAGAATATTTGTACGTAATTTGAAAAGAATCGATAAAGAAATTTTCTCCCCATACACACTTTGCCGCTTTGTTATACCCCCTTAGGGGCGGAGTTCATAAAATCCTTTCATATTGAATCTCTATGTCATAAATAAAAAAGTGCTTCAAAATTTAATGTTTCTAGCTTTAATAGTTTCGGCTTGGGTACCGCCAAACGTTTGAACGACTGATTACCATGAGTCCTTCAACCCGCTTCACAGGCCTAATTTACACAACCAGAGGGTGAAAATTGACAAATGCCGGATATTACCCTAGAATATTTGATTCGACTCGTAATTTGAAAAGAATCAATAAAGATTTTTTTCTCTTCATACAAACTTTGCCACTCTGTTCCACCCCCTTAGGGGTATAATTTCATAAAATCCTTTCTCAGTAAATGTCTACGTCATAGAAAGAAAAAAAAAATCAAAATTTCAAGTTGCCAGCTTCAATAATATCGGCTCGGCGCTAATGATTTAATGAGTCGTCTAACCCGCTTTGCAGGCCTAATTTACACCCCCAGAGGGTAAAAATCAACAAATGCTGAAACACGTGTTTATTTATTTTTACTGGAGAATATTTGTACGTAATTTGAGAAGAATCGATAAAGATTTTTTTCTCTGAACATTTTTTAAATTGATATAACTTATTTTTTTATAAACCAATTGACATAAAAGAAAGCATAAATGTTAAGTGAAGTTTACCACAATATATTAGTGAAAACCGCGTCTAAATCGGATAAGCCGTTTCTGAGATTAGCGTGCACAAACACACAGATAAACAGACAAAAATTTTAAAAAATATTGTTGTGTTCTATTAGTGTTGATAAAGGTCCCAGTAATATTTTTTTTCATATATCTTCCATGTACAGACAGCGACCCGTTACATTTTTATTATATGTATAGATAATATACGGAAGCGATATACCCATATATTTAGATGGATTTAGGAAAATCGAAGAAATGTATTGATAACTAAGAAATATACAAAGTGTCGGATGATTTCCATCATGAACGGACACCACAAACCAGCGAGAATTATTCCAAATTGAATATTTTCATTTCGTGTTTAAATAAAATTTCTCGTCGACCATGGAATTCATATGACAGCAATGTAACAATATTCGCACGATTAACTATTGGAATCCCATTGACAATGGTGGACGCTACAGGATTCGACTTTGAAAAGACGCAACAACACTTCAGCGATTTAAATATATATATATATATATATATATATATATATATATATATATATATATATATATATTAATTGTAGTCTTATTATTCATCTTTGCAGACCACATGCATTCCAGTGTTGGGTAGAAACATGCACCATCGTAAAATATGACTACTGTCTAGTACGAAAGTGTTGGACATAAATATAGATACATATAAATATATACAGAGTGGAGACGTCAATACGACAATAAATGAAAACACCGTCAATACTAGTGTATAGGAGTATTTTGAAACTATTAAAAAAGTCCTCGCATGCATATTTAAAAAACAATTTTTTCAAACAAACTTTTTATCATAAATATTGAAACAAAATAGAACACCGTTTGTAAATATTAGTTCACTAACCTGTGGTCGGCAAGCGGCGAGTGACCTTGTGGTATCATATGTTACAACTTCGAAACGTAGGTAAATACATTGGGCGCTATTCATTCTCACTTGATTATTTTATTAAAATAATCACGATAACTTTAATAATTCACTTGGTCGTTAAACTTAAATTTTCGATATGTGCGCCATGGACCCGAACGCACAAATTATATCGTCTTAAAATATTATTTCGAACTCTTGTTAACAGGTCGCCATTGACGGCGATGTATTTTAACTTGTCGAAAGATCGTACAATTCCTTTTTTTAAGTTCTCCACATTATCAACCTGTGTCAAATTTGCGAGAAAAATAATTTAAAATTTGTTCATCTAGGGTGACTCTTACACGCGAAGGAGCACTATCCATATGAGGCAGTAAGGATTGATTATCCCGTAACCTCTGGACAGCTTGCACAATAGTCCGGCCATTGGTAGTACAAACACGTGTGTTTCCATATCTCTTTCGGTACGTACGTATGGTTAAAGCTGCATTTCCGTGATATTCTCCATAAATTAAAATCATATCTGTATACCCGAAGCTGTGTAATTATAACGAGGCATTGTAAATGAGAAAGAAATACTATTCTAACACAAAGTAAGCGTCTAATTACGCACATTCACGTCACAGGATCACGATGGCACACTGACCTACAGACCTATTATAATAGTTTTGAACATGAGACCGAGGTCTTCTTTCATTAAGCCGCATTAGGTAGTTTTAAATTTCTCATCTAAGTCTGATGACACGGTTTATATGTATGGATCTTAAGATTTAGGAATAAGGTATAATATGCATTGATTTGTATTACGTTTGGGGAAGACTTGAACTAGTAAACATGGCGATATGTAGGTACTAGTTTCATATTAGTTTATACCGATGCGGCGCGGGAGCTCATTCATAGGCGAATAATTTTAATTTTTATACAGAGTGTGGAAATTGTTAATAATACAAAGTAATGTGCTGCGGCTAAACTATACGACATATTGTATTCAAAGTTTGTATACAGGCTGGGCAAGTCATCAGATACAATAGATTAAAATTATTGTCGTATGGTCGTCTCCACCTTGTATATATATATATATATAAATATATATATTATATGTATATATATATATATATATATATATATATATATATATATATATATATATTGCAGTAAAATAAAGTTTTGTATTCCAGATTATATATTTTGAAATTTGTTTGATCATTTACCTACAGTACAGCCTATACAAATCTAGAGGGCTACAGAAACAAAATGTCACATGAATACAAAAGATATTCACTAATAAGGACAAGTATACTCGTAAACAAACGTATTAGCTTTCGAACGCCGAAATTGGTAAATATGTATTATCTATAAGCCCTAACCAACATTTATTTATATCAATATCTACATTACGCTTTTTTCTTTTTTTTTAGGGGGTGGGCTACGGTCGGTGCACTCGCACCACTCCATCCGGGGCGACAGAGGGGCGTAAGCACGCACACCCATAACCTACCCGTGAACTTCGCCTTTGTCGTTGGACCGGCCACCAGAGCATCGTGAACTTGTCGTCAGTGGCCGGCCCGACGGAATACCCCCTGAGGGGTACCCTCTCCCTTAGCGACGTGCGAAAGACGGGAGAGAAAAGACGGGGGAGTCCCGGCCAACAAGCACGCTGCCTCCGTCGATCTACTTTACGCTGTGTGGTAGCGGCTACGAATACTACCAACCCTTACTTTGCTCGTGGATGTCGTAAAAGACGACTAAGAGCGTTATAACGACCTAGGCTAGTTGGCGTTCTATCGCAGATGGAGATGGACTTGCATCTAATGCCGTTTGGTCAACAATTGCATTCCCAAGGAGGTTGACGTCTGGTAGACGGCCGGTAATAAAACTATTGCCAATAACTTTTACAATATGTACTATGAAAGAAGAGTACCTACATATTGTAGCGACCCCAAGTAATTGGGATAAAAGTAGGAGAATGATCTACTTAATTTGAAATTAACGAGCTGTAAACCTTAATTCGACCGTAAAACCTAAGGCCAAAGTTACCTTCAAATTCGGACATATGATTCCAAGTGTATTGTAATTGAGAATCATGACCCATGAATTTCTATTTCAAAGACAGATTTTCCTGTTTTTACAAGGTGCCTACCATCTTGACATATAAGGTGAATGTTGGTGATCATTGTGCTTTGGTAATTCCATCACATCCATTGGAGATTATAAAAAAATAGTAGATATATTTTAACACCTACTTACTTCATAGAGCACGCTATGCCGTTTTATCCCTGATCTATCACAAGTCGTGTGGTACGTATAGAAAAATGGAAGTGGAAGACATACTTGTGCATTATATTAACATCTTATATTTCCTACAAAGCAATGACAGATCCAATTACATAACTACAGTCCGAAAATGACGTTTACTACCTTTAACAATATATCACATCACTACTAATTTAAACTCTTAAGTTATATTATGTATAAAATCTGCAGAGGCATTTACATATTGTCAATTTGAACATTTTAATTTAAATTATTTTGATAAACTCCTACCGTATATGAACGCGACCACTACTGGAATAATCCACTAGAAACCCAAAGACATTTTCTATTATTTTAATTTTCAATGACATTTTCATATAAAATTCTATACACCATGTTTAGTAAGTGTTAGCTCCAGTATGATGTCCTTTGAACCAAGATAATTCTTAAATATAATGCACAAGATTATAGCTGGACCTGATACCACTTAGCACCCAATCATGGGTTAACTATTAGAACGGCCATCACTCCGCTTAACCATTTTGAAGTGAAGGTAGACTACTAACTTTAAACTGACGGATGTAACTAAGTAGTTATCCTAATATTGATCAAACAATATGACTGAAGTTAAACCTTTAAAACAGGTCCGCACGTTTCAACCCACATATCAATTAAATGCACGAAAACGTTTTGACCCTGAGAAAATCCAAAAGTTAATAAAGCGTATAGTGGACGATGAACTAGCAGAAATTGAATACAACGAAAAAGTTATTCCAGAACTATGTTTGAGTCTTTCTGAAACGTTACGAAATTCAGTGAAAGAAGAAAACTATGACAGGTGCCTAATATTTGTTTTTAAATTTCAACTTTAACGTTGGGACTTTTGACAAGAATTTGAAAACGTCATGTGGTGCTCTTGTTTCTTCTTCTTCTTCTTATGTATTGGCAATCAGCTACATATACGAGCTATTAGTGCCAGTGTCAAGTTATAAATATTTTCACGTTTTTAGTCTTTCAAGTCAGTCGTTGTCTAAGTCAAATTGTCACCGCAATTGTGCCGCAGACAGTGCAATGGCCACACTATTAATGCTATCTTCTGGGAATTTTGATGGAAAACGAAAACGTTGTAAAGCACTTTTATATGATATTCACTACATCCCAGTATTTCCGCACATCACATTACATAAAATGGCATCAAAATTATCTAATACAACACGTTAAAACACTAAGATATCGAATAAAATACAAGAGCACCACATGACGTTTTCAAATTCCCGTCAAAAGTCCGGTGCTCTTGTATTATATTCGATATCTTAGTGGACTTTTGACGGGAATTTGAAAACGTCATGTGGTGCTCTTGTATTATATTCGATATCTTAGTGTTTTAACGTGTTATATTAGATAATTTTGATGGCATTTTATGCAATACGAAGCGGCGGAACTACTGGGATGTAGTGAATATCATATAAAAGTGCTTTACAACGTTTTCGTTTTCCATCAAAATTCCCACAAGATACCATTAATAGTGTGGCCATTGCATTGTTAATGGCGACAATTTGACTTAAGCCTCCTCTACACGTCAGCAGATGCGTCCGCAGACGTCCACAGATGCACATCCGCAGATGGATCTCCACGGGCCGTCCACACGTCTGCAGATCGATCAGTCTGTGTCACAGAACAATATACTCAGAGAGAACGACAACTTCATACTTTAGAATTGCTTACACGGTGCACACTAGCGCTACAGTTTAATCCATTGAAAACATTCGTAGAGCGGGATATTTAAAAAAAAACAAGAGGTGTCAAGGGACACCCGGATGGAACGAATAATTATATAATTTTTTTTCTGCCTTAAGCGATTTTTATCGTTATATTTTAGCCAATTGGCAAAATATCTTTATAAATTATAGCCTATGTGTTATTCTGATGTGCAAGCTATATTACTATAAAGTTTCATCAAAATCCATTTGGTAGTTTTTACGTGAAAGAGCAACAAACATGTTCACATCCATACATTATTACAAACTTTCACGTTTATAATATTAATAGGATTAATAGGATAGGATATATAATTCCATTAGACTACCAAAACTTTTGGGCCCCGAGCTCGAACGCGAGCCGGCCGCGCGGCGACACGAAATTAATTTCGTTGCGCATTATTTTGATTTTGCTATATCTCTTAAGGTATTGATTTAATTTGCATGGTCTGAAGGAACAAAATTATCTTCATCAAATGCTCAAGCCAACTATTTAAAATGAGAAGGATTAATACAGTATTTGTGTATATAGCTTTTCAATTATCGTTTTATAATAGGCCATTTTTTAAAGTATTAAAATGGATATAGTATGTTATCTGATATAGTATGTTATAGTATGTTAGTAGGCTGACCGACCGCATTCGTAACGACGACGTAAGAGAGCGAGTAGGTATGAAAGAGAGTATTGGTGTAAAGATGCGAAAGGGAATGCTCCGATGGTTCGGACATGTGGAAAGAATGCCGAACGAACGCCTGGTTAAGAAGATATACAATGCGAAAGTGGAAGGATGTAGGTACCGAGGGAGACCGAGACTAACCTACCTAGACCAGATCGGTCATGTACTGAAGGAAGGTGGAGTCAAGAGTCTCCGAAACCGGCGAGCGTGTATGAAGAGAATTATGAATGTTGAGGAAGCGAGTGAAGTATGCAGAGATAGAGTTCTCTGGCACTCTGTTCTCTCTGCCTACCCTGCAAGGGATATGGCGTGATGATATGTATGTATGTATGTGTAGTATGTTATCCTTAAGAGATAGACATATACCATCGCGGACTTTTTTGTAGGCCTTTTTAAGCTATATAATACTGCAGTACTTTATTTTGATCTATTTCGTAGGGTTCAGCCAGCGTTTGCAATGTAAGCGCAAAATAATGTGTTTATTTATGACATCACATTAGAAACCTCTAAAATTATCAGTGTTTCTCTACTACATTATGCATATATTATACATATAAACCTTCCTCTTGAATCACTCTATCTATAAAAAAACCCGCATCAATATCCGTTACGTAGTTTTAAAGATTTAAGCATAAATAGGGATATATAGGGACAGCGAAAGCGACTTTGTTTTATGTTGTGTCGTTACAACTTTGTTGTGTCTTGACAACTTTTGGTCTTAATTTTTTTCGTCTAGCCCCCTTTCGCAACGCGCGATGAGGAACTTCGTTCCAAAATGAGAGGGTAAGAAATATTATGGGAAGAAATATTATGGTCAAATCATAGAGTAACATAATGGATTAAATTGACATTTTTTTTTAAGATGATGTCAGTGACGTTATTCTTATGTCTCATTCTTTAATAGAGCACCATCTCTTTTGTACTGATAAATCCAGTGGAGGCATGCTCTGCTTTGAAAGCTGAGTCCCTGTGGTCTGTGTTGGTTCTTGACAGACGCAACACGTACGCCGCACGCAAAATGGATATTGAGACCGTAGGTGCCGCAGCTATTTATTTCCTGGCTATTTATGTACTAAATGTACGAGGAGCAAGTAAAAAAGAAAGACTGGCACCAATAGCTCGTATACTCTCTGAGTATACCTATTGTTCTGTGCTCGTATATCATGGAGACTAGATTAAGGAGTACCATCTCAGTGTATTAAGAAGTGTCCATTGAACGGGAGCAAATTAAGGTGGCGCTATAGTAGCAAGTGTAAGAATTTTAAAAAGAGCGCCACAAATTTCATAGGTTCATAGGTTATTATTTATCAAATCACAGCTGACTACGTAACTCAGCACACTTCACTCTGCTTATTACTGCTACATTCATATCATTTCCACTTGCTACACTAGCGCTATTTCGGTGAAGGTTCGAACAATAATTTGCTGTTTACAAGTGGACACTTTTTTGACTAATCCCCCATACAAGATGGTACGTCTTACTCTAGTCTCCATGTCGTATATGTAGCTGATTGCCAATATATATAAGAAGAAGAAGAACTTTAACGTTTATTGTCAAAACAATCAGTCGCAATAATAATATTATGTTTTTAATTAACAACGAAATATAATAATTACAGAATATGCTATGTAGATGTAACGGTGATGAAGTTAAAACATGATTATTTTGCCGTTGTTAGCTGGTGTTACTGTTGGTACGTGCACATACTGTTTGTATGTGCGGCACCGATACTAAAGTCCTTGGCTATTATTTATTAAACGTGCACTGCTTCTAACTATCTTCTACACTATGGAAAACTTATACTAAATATTGTCCTAAAGCTAAGATTAAATTGATTAGGTACATACCTTGGTTAATACTTTTTATCATTAGTATAAACCGATTAAAATTAATTTACCTTTATACTCTACTCTGTCTACGACACTACCATAATAGAAATTGGCCAAATTGCGTAAACTAGTCACATAGTCATAAAACGAAGAAGTGCGGTGAAGTGAAACGTGCGCTGACCAAATGTTTGGTGACGGACTCAGAATATAAGTTGCCAGTTGGTACCATATTTTGGTTTCGCGGATGTCATAAGAGACAACTCTTTAGTGGCAGAGGCGTGTACCTTATAGTATTAGTACATATAAGCTAAAAATGTTTTTTTTTATATATATATAGGTATTGACACGGTGGACTTAATTTCACATTTCCGGGTTGAGAGCCCTCAGCGCTCAGCCATAGTCCGGTTAAGCTGTCAAAGCCCTCTCGGCTAACAGCAATCTCAGTGGATACGTTTTAGTGGGTAACCTAGCCCCGAGGCTAGGAGTCCCACACTCCCCGTTCCGGGGTGTGGTGCGTTAAGCATTTCGGACCACTGCGTTATCAAAAAAAAAAAAACTTAATTTCACTCAGTATATTCTTCTGTGGTTATTGTACTCGAGCACATTCATTTGTAAATACAATACTTTGTGGGAGACTTCGGTCAGAGTATTGTATTTAGAAAAACCTTGCGATCCTCGGATTTAGTAACAAATCGAGACACTCTTCTCTGGTGGCAGTTTCAAGGGAGCTTCAAATTATAATTTGAATGATTAAAAATACAAAATTTACTTAAATATTACTTTTAACATAAAGCGCCTAGCATACGGTCTGGTTGACTTACCGTCGACTTGTAACAGAAAGGCGTCATATAGGCTCGCAAGTAAACTCGTACACCAAGAGGTATACAAGTGAATTCTGACTTAAGATTTGCCCTGTCAAAAATTGAGACGTTTTTACTAAAATTGACTCTAATTAGCCATTATATAATTGTAAGATTTTTTAACTAATTTATATCAAACAAGGGCGCCATAATCAAGTTTTTCATTCGGTTCGAATTAATTATAGATCTGGAGTTGAACCATACCATCAAATTAAAAATTTAAATTGAAGCAGCTTATCAATATCGTGACGAAGTAAAAATGCAATTAATAAACTCTTCTATTCCTGTGGGTTTCATAAAATGCAATGTACCTAAGTAGATAATAGCGATTATAGTTTTCCATTTCTTGCAGGTACTTCAGTACCTACAAAAAATAAGAGAGATGGAATACTCGAAATGTAATATGCTAATTCGTCTGACCAGCATGGTGTAGTAGTAATTTAACTCAAGGAGATCCGTGTCCAACAGTGGTATGCACATGAAGTTCGACCATATCCGATGCAATCAAATGTGTTAAGCTCACGATAGCATCAACACTAAAACCTAAACGTGCTGAATACCGTTATCCATCGACATCCACCCCTGAATATATGCTTGCCCACACATAATCATCATCTCAGCTCATATATTTCCCACTGTTGGGCTCGAACCTCCTCCGTAATGAGGGTTGGTGCTGAATTGAACTACTATACCACGCTGGTCAGACGTGTTGGTATAGGGTTTTATTTCGAGTTTTCCTTCTCTTGCATTGATGTTACATGCGTTTTATATCCCTTAGTCGTCTGTTACGATCACCCATGGGTAAGATAGGGCGTGGTGAATTGTATTCTTACTCCGTCACCACACGGACAGCCCATGTGATTGTAAGTGGCGATTGTTGCTCATGGACCACCGCAGTACCAGAGGAACAGCTAAGTCACTGCCTACCGCGAAAAATAGCTCTTCTTAAACCTCATTTAAAGCAGGCTATGTCATAATGCATGGGCAACCGCAGCAGATAATTCATTCCAGACCATGTATCTTCGTGACAGAAATGAACGCTGAAAACGTACAGTGAGGACAATATCGTTTCCAGATAACCTACTTCGGTGATCAGTGGTACGTTGATATTCCTGAGGAAAGCGCTACTGCCTACTTCCCTGGTGCTTTCTTAGTCAGTTTTTACGACTTCCGCTAAAATATAAGACAGCGACAGGTTAACGATAGTTTTTATCAACCCCTTAACTACGAATTATCATGATTACAATATACCATGATTGTTTCCAGGTGCAGAATCATTGTGTGCGTTAGCATTGGACAACGCCGTCAACAGGGCGTCCATGTTTTCCATACATTTCTATGGGATCATGAACGAGACTCATTTGCGTCTTACAATTATGAAAATCCTCATTTATTTGCAAATATTGTTGTATATGGCGTGTATTTAGATTAGAAATGTATTAATAAACAAATCGTGTATTATAATAACATTTCCAGTTTTGAATTTCATGAATATATTTATCCTTGAATATATCCATCCATATAACACGATTTTTTTGTGGAGTTATCTACTATTAACATGTAGACTTTGTTTTTATAATATAGAAATAAATAAATAAAATAAATAAATGACAACAGCGGTAAAATGGACTCAGGTATTTATACTTACTAGAATTAAGTACTTGCAGCTCCGCTCGCACTGACTAGAGAATATTTTTTTTAATAATAATTGTTATATGTATTTCTTTATATGTACGAGTATACGTTGCAAAGGCGTCTTAATATAATTTTAAAACATGGTCAAATAAAACGACTATAAATTAAAAATACATATAAATCAGATAGTTGCCTGACCTAAAAAGAAATGAATGGGATAAGGCAGTAAGGGACTGAGATTTCAAATTCGCATAGATCAGGATTTTGTTACAGTACAATGTAATTGTCTGTAATTGTTTCTCCATTTTATTACTACTAAATACTGTTAAATATTCAAGTACTGGCCGTGAGTGTCGTGAAAGATGACAGGAATTAAGTAGTTAATTTCATTTTAGTGGAGGGGAAAACCCTTATCGGACATCTGAACAGCGGCGTACATACATACATATCATCACGCCATATCCCTTGCAGGGTAGGCAGAGAGAATAGAGTGCCAGAGAACTCTATCTCTGCATACTTCACTCGCTTCCTCAACATTCATAATTCTCTTCATACACGCTCCCCGGTTTCGGAGACTCTTGACTCCACCTTCCTTCAGTACATGACCGATCTGGTCTAGGTAGGTTAGTCTCAGTCTCCCTCGGTACCTACATCCTTCCACTTTCGCATTGTATATCTTCTTAACCAGACGTTCGTTCGGTATTCTTTCCACATGTCCGAACCATCGGAGCATTCCCTTTCGCATCTTTACACCAATACTCTCTTTCATACCTACTCGCTCTCTTACGTCGTCGTTACGAATACGCGTGATAGTAGGTCACTTTCATTCCCATTCGAGAGAATGAAAAACAGTGGGGAGTATACGGACTGAGGAAGAAATTATTACTTAAACATATTTTTTCTGAAGTACCATAAATTAGCTTGGTACGAGTTTCTATTTCTGAGCAATATTTTTGGACTACCTATGATTCACACCCTCATAGGCTACGCTCCTCCAGGATCAGCGTCTGTGTACCGCAGACATCTCTTTATTTACGGCTCTACTGTTGATAAGGGAACGTACCCATTTTTTTTACCATCGTGACCATCCATACGCATGCGCCATATAGCCGACCGCTCTCCCCTCTCGTTTTCACATAGGAAGTCATTATAGTTTTAAATATTTTTGTGCAAACAGTAATTTAATAATCTTGATGATGAATTAATTTAGTACAATGAAGTGAGTAAGACTTAACTCCGTCCCCTGCCTTTCTGACCAAGCGTGGTATTTTTATATTCCTAAGAACAGCTTATATAGTTAGAATACGTTTCCTAAGCGCTAGTGTAGAATAGTTTTTTACAATCTAGCAAGCCATATGAGACTGCTAGAACCAGAGTAGCCTAACTGCATTTTTACAACTTTTAACCTAATTGAAATTTCGTAATCTGAAAATGTTAATCTACAAAACCACAGCGGCCTAAAATTGTTTACAAGCTCTTAACAATAGATGGCAGTACAAGTACATTTTCAGCTTATGTTCAAATCGATTAAATTGAATTTAATTCCCTCCATATTGTAAAACATGGTTCTTGTAGTTAGGCCGCTCTGGTTCTAGCAGCCTCATATTTGGGTTGTGTTTTATTAGGTATGGCTAGATAGATGGCGGAGTGGTCTAAATACTGACCTCGCGGCGGGTCTAATGTCATGGATTCAATCTCTAGATCAATTGTACGATCCAGAAATGATTGTACCGAGTTTGGTTGCAATTTGTGGTCCTTGTATGTTTGTGATGTCAGATCACTGAAGGATTTATTTTTTAAAGCGGGGTCGTGGTATTAAAAAAAAGAACCATACCAGAGTTATAAAGGTATCTAGACGAGTCAATTTTTCATACTAATTCTTAGCATTTTTTTATAAGTCTGAAGATTTTTCAGGTCCAAACTCTCTGATTATTTTATTAACACAGGATGGACGCAGGTTGCTAATGGTAATCTGGCGCGTGAGGGTTAAGTCGGGCAGTAATCCTGTTATCTAAATTCTCGTGGATTGCGAGCCCTCATTCCCTATATACTTTTTCCTTATGTGTATTCTGAGATGTAGTCAATTAAAAAAAGGAAAAAAGGTAGTAAAATGAAAGAATCAGTCAGTAAGCAATTTTACAGATCATACATATTTATTTATTTATTTCATAGTATAGATATCACACTGGCCCGCCCTTACAAAAATAAATGTGTAATACAATAACGACCCAGTTTGCTGTGAGCACGTTGGCGTGACCGCGCTAGTTCCACCCCTGATATCAACCATTCCTGTAGTCAATAAATATTGGCATCTACATCGACAATAAGCTACAACAATTTGGACACAATCACAAACGGCGCAGTCATACCAACCTCTCTAATTAATATTGAATTCCATCAAATATTCATAGAAGAAAATTCAGAGATAATTCTAAACCATTATACAGGTCGATATACACAAGATTTAATTATAATAATATGTTAACATTACAAGAAATTCGCATATATTTGACACACAAAGCGAAGAATGTTTACTGATAAGAAGTTTTTAAAGTAGCTTTAAGATATTGGTCCGAGACACTGAAGCGAGATGTACTTATTCGCATTACTATGCGAAACTAGCACCAAGCCACCGTACAATAAATTAAGCGGAATCTATGGCTGTACTGCCACTTGATGCTTTCTACACACATACAAAAGCTACCTACTATATGGAGTACTACTTTAACTTCCAACAAACGATATAACAAACTTATTCATTATACCGTAAAAAATGGTTCATTAACGAAGTATAATGAACAAAGATGTTGATATGTCATTCGAAGAAAGTTAAAGTATCAATTGCGGTTACAAAACTAATACTGAAAGCGATATATTTATCTGTCGGACTAAGACACGCGCCCAGATAAAAATCTATGATATTGCAAAAACGTTCAAAAAGGGTAAAAGTTTTATAAAAAATTTTAGTGTGTCAAAAATCGGCAGTTGTTATGAACACACGTTGATCTGAGCGCTGTGTCTGTTGAGCAGTGTTGGTAAATAAGTTTTTGCTACGGTTCAGCCTCTGGCAGTTACATTTAACATATGCAATGATATGTGTATTATAGACAAAATATTTAAATCGATATTTGGTACATATACTTACAACGTACTGTAGATACAATAAATGGCGGTAAAACTTTACTTACAACCTTATGAAATTAGAAATAGATAAATACAATATGCTAGTTATATCAAAAGGAAATGCAGTGAAATATTAGTATCAAAATATTAATTCTAATATAGATAATGTGTAGTGTATGTATGATTAGATATGTGATGAACGTGAGATACATAAAAAGCTTCAATATAAGACAAGGGGACACATTATAGTCGTTCATTTGGAATACAAAAATATTACTTACATAGTAGGTGATATCGTTTTTGTTGATTCATAACTACAAACATAATGACAAAAATATTTGATAATTTCGTTACTAAGCTCGTCCTGTTAGGTCCTGGATTCGATTCGGCCTAGAATAATCAAAACGGACGACAGTGCCTTATACCACACAATTATTGGTTGCATTAAAATAAACTTTCAGTAATCTCATAACTAGAAAATAATTTACAAAACGTTTATGTATAAAAATATAAAGTAATCCATTTATTAATTTCAAAGTAATAAAAATAAAATGTCATGTAAAAGGCAGCATAAAAATACCGCAAAACATCTAGCACAGCTACCACAAAATATCACACGTAAGGTTACTCATTCGTTAGTTCACAACAATTATGAATATGCGGCGAGACGTAGGATCATCCGTCGATCGTTATGGTCGATCAACTGTTGATCATTGCGGCCCGGGGCGGGGGTGCGGGTCTCGAGGGCCAAATTTTAAACATTTACTAATAAAATATTAAAGCTTAACATACATAAAGATTAAGCATCTCTGCACCTTACATATACAATAGCCATTCAAAATAACTGCAGATTAAAATATCTCATCTTAAAAAATAAAGTCTTAAACATTAAACTATAAAAAAGACGTATGTATTTTTCGAAACGATACTTAACTTAGGCCAAAAAAATTGATTAAAGGAATTGATAAAACGATAGAATTCATTGTCCTTTCGCTGTCGTATTTTAAAATATTATTTTTATAACTATAACAAAACTAAAATGTGATGATAGTCGATATAATTAAAAACTAAATTAAAATTTCAGACTCCGTTCGATCGTATCGGGATGGCTTTGAAAATGCAAAAAGATGACTCTTGATAAATATGAGATGCGATCGAACGAAGTCTTGCATTCAGACTTATAAAGAAACGTGATAAAGACGAGGCAACACATAGCTGGCGTTGGTGTCGACAAGCGCAGCGACGACACATCGGTAAAACGAGCAGCTTCAACTTTAAAATAATCAATTGGCGGTGGTTTATCTGATTCAGTTCTCACGGGAATTAATTCAGCTAGATTCTTTCTCTTTCTTCTCTTCCTTTGACTCTGAAAAATTATACATAAATTAATAATCTACTTATCTACATCAATAAATATATCTTATTTAAAAAAGACGTGATGTCTTAAGTTTTATAATTTGTTTAACTCTCTCTTAATTAATATACTACTCATAAATGAGAAATGATTGATTTACTTAAAGATAATGATTGAAAATATTATTCTTTAAATATAAAGCTCTGAATATAAAATGGAGAAAATATTTGGACCATTTTAACAGATATCTTGATACTCACCAATATAACTCATATAACTGATTTAACAAATTTTTTATATGTGTCTTAAATACTAACTTGCTACTATGCTTTAAACCTTAGACATATAATGTCTCACATTATTTTCTTTTTAGCAGCCTTCTAACAGTACGTTTAAGCTAGATATGTACTTTAAAAAAAAAAAAAAAAAAAAAAAAAAAAAAAAAAAAAAAATGACGAGCCCACTGAGTTTCTTGCCGGATCTTCTCAGTTTGTGGCGGCTTTCCGATCCGGTGGTAGATTAATTTAAAAAAAAATGTAATATTGACAATATGTAAGTGCCCTTTTAGGGCTTATGCATAATAAATGATTTGATTTGATTTAAACTCAACACTTTGCTCACTCGATTTAAATTGTTACAAATTATTATTGTAACCCATTTAGGAACTAATCATGACTATTTAGCATTTTGAAGTGTGTGCTAGAAATATTGTTTAAGTGATATATAAAAAATATGTTTTAGTGTGACATAAGATAAATGTAGCTGAATAATCATGTTTAGTTCCTTGATCGGTCTCTTTGCCTTTGTATAATTTTTCAGCCGCGAAATTTTATGACCCAACTTGCTAAACGAAACTATTCATTAGAAAACACGCCAGCCCTTAGACAAAAGAAAATATCACTAAGTTATTACGAAATAGAGAATTTTCATTATGTTAACCTTATCATGCAAAATGTTTAAAAAAATATTTTTAAATGAAATTGTTCAAAATTTTAGTCAAATCCATCATCATCATCATCACAATACATATCCAGACTTTTACTTTTTTGATTAAGTCAAAACGTGCTATAGAAATAAAACATATAACAAACATATTTCATCATGTAACTATTACTCCCACTTAATAGGGGTGAGCCTATTGCTAATAACGAGCATTGTTGAAGTTTAAGCTTTTGAAATATTTTCGGCGGCAAATCACAAAATGCTTTTAATCTGACTCAGAACTTAAAAGCGGAACTACCTCATTGTGAGTGGTCGCATGCTTATGGCGGACTAAAATATATCTTTATAATAGTCACAGGTATCTTTATATCTATTTATTTAAATTGCAAACTGCCTAACCAACAAGCAATAAAACTTATAGCGATCGAAAAACTATAAATATTTAAAAGAAAATATTGCTTTTCATAAGCTTATACGCTTAGCTTATAAGCTTATCATGGCTTTTTTTGTTATAAGCATTCAGTAGTTAGGTGCTAATATTCAATAAAGTCATAAAAAATATTTTGTAACTATTAATAAGCCTTGTGATTTAAATCTAATAACTTGATCATTAGAACTGCTTATAGCGTAAAATAATACATATAATAAATAGCATTAATTAGCTACATGTTTGATTCTATATAAGTACTGAAATAAGTAAGATTATTTATTGAAATACTAAGTATTTCATCACACAAGCAATAGTATTATTACTTGTTTGATGAAAAAAAGTGAACGATTGAATAATGAAACCAATGAATTGTTAGTATGATAAAAAACACGTATGTTTGTAATAACTGAGTATATATTATTTCTCTATAATAATGTGACTATTTTTTAAACGTTATTGTAAAACTAGAAGCTTGCTAATATGTACCTAACTATTAGCTTACTATATATTACAAATCTTCAATGTAGCGAGTAAGCAAAATATATATATTACATATAGATTAAAAGCGTACACAATAGTTAGTGTACTTAAAATGCTGAAGCTTGTCTAAAGGCTGCGTAAAAACTTTTCTAATGTGGGCCGTAACGTGCCCCTTAAATGCGCTTAGCCGTATAATGCGTACGTAGTTTTTTTTAAATACTTATAAGCATAATAAACTAAAGCAAGGTGAAACTCCCAATAACAGCCAGGCATGTTCAGATAAAAATAATTTATAAGTACCTAATAAGTATCGAAGCGGAATAAAAATAGCTAGCTTTTTTAATTTAAAATTGAGTTATATCGTTATCCGCTTTACTACGGATAATAGCACTTAATAATTTGCCGCTGCGTATTAAATAAATTCTTTAGGGTACGAGCAACTTTCACACTGAACTTGAAACTTGGTACAATATGGCTAAACAGATATAGGGCAATGATCCAATATACATTATGCAGGATCTAATTCGAACTTGAAAATTGCATATTCGTTGTAATTGCCCATAGTTAAATTCTTTTGACGTGACTAAGGGCAAGACAGAAATAATATTAGATTTTATTTCAGAAACTGTGGCAAAAAATATTTTTTATAAAAAGAAAACAAAATACCTGATTTGGGAGTCACGTTAAATCGATATAGTTGATATGATCTAGCAGTTAAATTATGTAAAATAGCTACGTTATAAAATATGTAAACTAGGATAGATAAAGTTTTTATGATAGTTACTTTAAAATAAAAACCATCAATTAGAACAAGTAGTAAAAATATAAAGAAATCTTTAATTAATTTTAATGAATATATGCCACTAGACAGACTTTTCTACGGGTCGCAAAATATAAAAGCGCCATTTTATATTTGTGAAATTTAATATTATATACTGATTTCCTAAGGAAATTGATAATGGGTACTTGTAAAAATAGCTACTGTGTGGGTATTTTTTATTTTTGGCAGAAGCAAAAAACTGATTAGCCGCTGTTGGTGATTCTACCCTGCTTTATAATGCTATACGTACGTTGTGAAGCGTTACGCAACTACGCATGCCTGGTCATAAATGTTCGAGACTGACCTTCGTCACTGTTACCATTAGTGAGCGGCTCCTCACCGTTCTTATCTCCATTCTTTTCACCGTTCTCTGCTGGTTTCTCCTCTTTAGCGTCTTTATCTTTCTTCTCCTCTGAACTCTCTTTGGCTGGCTTCTTTTCCTTTCCGGCTTTACCTTTGGCGGGTGTAGCGGGTTTGGGTTTAGGCTCTAGAGATGGGTCTAGGACCAGTTTTCCGATGTTCTTGCGGTCATGCATTTTCTGCATTGCTTCACCGACCTATGGATTATTATATATTATTCAATAATTTTATATAACTATTTATTGTAATACTCATCTAATATTTAATCATGCTCTTAGGATCAATATTATTTTTCAACTATCTGCAGTTGAAATAATATAGTCTGCTATAAACTTTCATTATTTGAAAAAGATAAAAAAAACACTTGGTAAAATTTTAGTAGTGTCATAAATTAAAATAGGGGATCTAACTTTAAATGCATCGGATATAATGACGTCAATTTACTTGAAGATCCTGTAGACTTGTAAGACTGGATAGGTACTGAAAATACTCAGATATTTTTTTTTTTCAATACCATACCACCAATTGTTTTACTTACATCCTCTAACGCCCAGGTGGAATCAACCAGTGGCTTAACTTTGCCATCGCCCCACAGAGCGAATACTCGCTCTACGGCGCGGCGCACATAGTCAGCACGTCCGTGTTGGAACAGTAGGTGGCGCAGATTCAGACCCGCCAGGCTCTTGTTCTCATCGAACAACTTGATTGGGGACACCTTGTCCACTTGCCACCACTGTGAAATATAACATTGTTATAAATAATATTAATCTACGTATCTTATGTGGTCTTATGTGGCGTGACGGAAAACGGCATGACTCTCTATAAAGCCGTCACGACCTCACTTTAAAAAAAATCTTGTATTGGTATGCTATACTTTTATATCCCTGCTAAAGTTATAAACTTGAAAGTTCATGCAAATATTTATATAATTGAATGTTGCAAACAAATAATTGGCCTACAGATAGACCATTATTTGAATTAGCGTACCTACTTGATACTATTACTTGCCCATTGACCATTACCTGGATTAGCATATTTGAATACTTGATGCCCTTGGGATAATTTAGTAACAAAATTTTATACTGTTGACAGTATAAAATTCGCGTGAAAAACCTTTGAAGGTGCTTTTTACGCGAATGAAGCTGCTGGCCAAACCGTATGTTATAATAAGAATAACTGTTATTATTTTTGATGTTAACGTATTTACATGTGTAATAAACATATGTGTACCTATGTAATAAAACTATTTTTACGGATTTCGTTCATGGTCATGGGCATTCGCTGAAAATTGTTCGAAAAGTCGGACAAGCAAAAATCAAATACAACCGCAATAAAATGCGTAAATATGGTTTGATTGCCATAAGAACAACCCATATTAACAAAAGTCTGTATTTATTTTACTATTTTGTTGTGGTTTTAACACATTCCTAAATCATTAATATTGATTATTTTTGGAGGGCTTACACATAATAGTCACGTTTTGTGTTTAATCTAAACATGCTAATTCGTTACAATATTGACGGTGAGAGGCAATGCGATGTTAAATTATAGTACTTAACACGTACATGCGTAATCTCGAATATTATCAGGCATAAAACACGCGTCATTACGCGAAATCATGGTTTGCTGATTGTGCAGTAACAAATCCCTAACTAAAACCATCCTGATCCAGCTTTGGAATCGTAGTGATAGCAATGATCGTTTTAATAAATGACGTCCTCAGTGACTAAGCCCCGATCAATATATTATACTTTCAGCTTAAATAAAATTAGACTGTTGTAGGTATATGATATATATTAGTATTATAAAGGTTTGTTACTTTCTTTTATTTATTAAATTTAAGTAAGTAGTAAGCAGCACGCACAAGCGCGATCAGATAAATATAATGTACTCACGGCACGCGCAGCGCTGAAGAAACTCTTGGTCTCGCCGGTCACGATGTTTGATGATCCTGTGATAAACACCATTGTTTTAATACAACCACGCGGCTTAAATACCTTAACGCGACAATAATTAAATATTAAAAATATTAGAACGCGAATTTAATGAAGAATTAAGATACTTTCAATCAAGTTTATGACATTTGTTTGAATTTAGAACCCTCAGCGCTCACCCAACAATACGGGTAAAGTTGTCATAGCCACTGCGGCTAATAAATATGACAAAAAAAATATTATATTATCGTAATCCTGCTATAATAAAGTAAATGGGGTCGGTATAGTCTGTTATCTTTTACTAGATACAAGTGAAAAAACACAATCATTTCCAAAATATTGACAAGTTTTAAGAACGCCTACCTTACCTATTACTATAGCCTCTGTGATCTAATTTATGTTAGTTTTTATTTATTTTCAAATAGAAGAGAATACTACAGTAAATTAGAAATGTCTATCCCCTGTCGCAATGAAACACACGACATTCGGATTGCTTGGGTTTGCTTTAAGACATTTCATCATTTGCGCATTTAAATGGACTTATATGCATTATATACTTGAACTGAACATATCTGTATACAAATACGCATACCTATTAACATAAACAATGAAGTAATTTACATACCGTAGAGAATGTATCGGCCCATGGGCTTCAGAAGTGAGTAACCACGGTTGCACTCTTCACCACAGAGGCAGTCCAGCACGATGTCTACACCATCCGGCGACACTCTGATAGAAAAATATATATATAAGTATTTAATAGCTAACGAGAGCCTTATTTAGAACTTGAAAGTAAAATTATACTTGGTTTTCAAATGTAACTAAACTCGCTACACAATAAGATTTTCAGGAATCAATTACCATCTGTTTGCCATAGACTATTAAAACATAGGTATTATACATTGGAATAGATATAAGAAAATTTGACAGCATCTACCCATCCTATATTATAATTACCATGATCTCAGTTCATATACCCAGCACTGCTGGGCTCGAACCTTCTTCACTTCAATAGCATGGTAGGTACTTGATCCACGAAATAACCCTAAAAAAACATGTCAAACCAGCGTGGTATACGGTAGTTAGACATGTTGATATAGGGTTTAATTTTGAATTTTCCTTCTCTTGCACAGATGTTATATGCATAATAATATATTCCTGTCATGTTTTAGGATACCCAAGAGCAAAATAGGTGAATTGTATTCCTATTCCGTCATCATACCGATAGCCTATATCGGCTATATCGTTTGTCATAATTTTTTATGAGAGCTAGTACAGACTCATTAATAGTGACGGCGTCTTATTCTGAACATTGTATGGACATATTGACTGGGTGTAATTTGTCTGCGTTAATTTCATGTTTGTAAAGTCCCCCGCGATACAAGGATTATTTTCCTTAGTGCAGGGAGCTTGTCTTTAAAAAAAAAAAAAAAAAAAAATTGTTTTAATTCATCGATAAAGCAAGCGCCATTTAAAAGTGATGAAATTTCTTTTGAGATGTGAGCACAGTATTGTTTCTTGCACAAGATTAGCTATTATATTCCATTTACTATTCATAAGAAAAAGATGCGAAAGGGAATGCTCCGATGGTTCGGACATGTGGAAAGAATACCGAACGAACGTCTGGTTAAGAAGATATACAATGCGAAAGTGGAAGGATGTAGGTACCGGGGGAGACCGAGACTCACCTACCTAGACCAGATTGGTCACGTGCTGAAAGAAGGTGGAGTCAAGAGTCTCCGAAACCGGCGAGCGTGTATGAAGAGAATTATGAATGTTGAAGAAGCGAGTGAAGTATGCAAGGATAGAGTTCTCTGGCACTCTGTTCTCTCTGCCTACCCTGCAAGGGATATGGCGTGATGATATGTATGTATGTATGTACTATTCATATTTGTAAATATTATATCTTCTTCTTTGCAGGATTATATTTTCTAAGCATATTATACATGATTCACTGTTGGTGTTGGATTTCCCTCACATACGGCAACTTAATCTACTAAACTACGCTAATCGACGGTTTGGCATATTTTATTTCGAATTTTCTTTTTCTTTCAGACAAACTTATATCCAATAATTGATGTTAAACAACCATAAATACAAATACAATATTTTCTTTTAAAATTTTCGTAACATTATTGAGCAGGTTTTGAGCAAACATCGTGCTATAAACACAGCTTCTTCGAAATGTATGCCGATATTAATCTAATAATTTTTCCTTCAGTGTGATCAAAGGCAATTCTTAGTACACATCATAACATAGCAGTAGTAAATACATTAGGTAAGTAAATTTAAATGAACATCTTATACATTTCCACAGATAACTAACAGTATTTATTTACATTGATCTTGTGTGGCTGGTTTGTTTACGCTGTAAAGTGCTCGACAGATATAAAAATATCTTTGTCTATTTACGAGAATTAAATGACGCGCTTGTTACGAGGCAGCTGCCTAAGGAGGGTTATAAAATGAACAATTAACGTGCTGCACGTCCAATTATAAATGATCCCAGCACCATTTGTCACTTCCTCTCCGTCTCATAAATAATAAAAGCTCTAAGAATTGGATAGATCTCTTTATAATGGCTGAGCTCGGATCACACGAAATGAGCTCCCACTGAAATATGTAACTATAATAACCACCAATTAACAAAGCATGGGATTGAGAACGATATAGTCTATTATTTATTCAGAAGTTGACACTAGAAATAGATACATTTCATTCAAGTTATCAATTTATGTCTGCGAGTGAGAACAAAGGAGGGCCTTTTGACGGGAATTTGAAAACGTCATGTGGTGCTCTTGTATTATATTCGATATCTTAGTGTTTTAACGTGTTATATTAGATAATTTAGATGGTATTTTATATAATGTGATGCGGCGGAACTACTGGGATGTAGTGAATATCATATAAAAGTGCTATACAACGTTTTCGTTTTCCATCAAAATTCCCACAAGATACCATTTACTGTGTGGCCATAGCACTGTTGATGGTGACAATTTGACTTCGACAATGACTGACCTGAAAGACTAAGAACGTGAAGACATTTATAACTCGACACTGGCACCAATAGCTCGTATAAGTAGTTGATTGCCAATACATAAGAAGAAGAAGAACAAAGGAGTATGAAAGACACTTTACAAAAGAGCGATTACTACCCTAACTAAATTATATAATTTATGTAGAAGTGAATTTACAGTTGACAGTAATAGGAATTTTCAAATACTGAAGATTAGAGGTATGCTTGTAATGTAAACAAAAGTATTATTAGTTAGATGAAGGGCCGATGAACGTGGCTATATTTAGTTTAGAGATATCACGGTACAAGCATTATGCTTATACTTTTCTTTTAAAATTCTTGCCAGTGATACTGAAAACTGAAGAAATTGTTTTATTCATGTTTTAATACTGATTCAGGAATTTAATAATGGATTCTTGCCTTTGTTCTTAGCACATATAAATCCTACTGTTGGCTAGGGGCTACATTTAGACGAGGGAAATCAGCCTACGCGACGTCACTCTTACACGATATTAGTGGACTAATCCCCAGTTTAGCCGCACACGGACTCGGTTGGGATAGCCAGATGGGATATTCTTTTTTTTTCCTATCATATGTCTCAATGTTGAACATAAAGCTCCATAAGATTAAAATAATAGCATACTATACCACGTTCGCCAGACATGTTGACATAGCGTATTAATTTCGATTTTCCCTTCTACTATTGCAGTTACGTTATTGTGCTTATATCAAAAAAGCTTAAAGAGTTATTTCGTATGACACCCGCGCGAAAGAAGGGATGACGGGTACTGTATTCTTAATCTATCACCATCAGGAATATTTCAATAATTACTGTTTAAATTTGAAAATATCGTTTACGTTTTATTTTTTATTTATATATTTCAGCCCACACACTGGTCTTGGTCCCGAACACTGGTTTGTGGTAGAAATTGACCTACTTGTTCCACAGAATCATGTTCGTTCCCATGTTCGTCAGATGTATTGGTACAGGGTTTTATGTTGAATTTACTTTCTCTTTTATTGATATTATCTGCATATCCTAAGTCCTTAATTATCTTTTACGACATGCACAGACAAGAGAGGGGGTGATGAATTGTGTCTTAAGCCGTCACCACACGGAAAATTTAATAGTTATCTTCTTTTTTTTTTCAAATTAAACTAAACTTTTTTTTAATTAAACTAAACGCACTATGGCCTATCCTTGTATTGAGGAAGATTTTACAAAACTTATAGTTAACAAATTAATCAGAGATTCAGAATAACTATTTGGGCATCGCACAAAATATTTTCTGGCGTGGAATCAAACCACTTCTATCTCATCACTTCACCATCTATGCAATCATTCATCACAGTCAAATTATAAATACAGCGTAAAACATTCATAAAACATTTAATTTTGCTTATTAAGATATGACGAGCCCTATCATAACTTTTTTTTTCTTTTGGCACGTGTAGAGTAAGTAATTAGTTCATCGTACAATAGTATTCATTCACTATACGGATGAATGATCTCGTTTAGTTCTTAATGGGAACTATTATATTAATACGACGGCTCTTATATACGAGATCATTATTAAGATATTAGAATTAGGGCCAAGCATTACAGATAATACAATTGCAACAGAAGGAAGACTGGTAACCAAGTTTTATGGCAACACATCTGTCCATTATGATATACTAGGTTGATCATTGTGGATTAGTGTAAAAGACTGCCAACTGTAAATGGTTTAAAGGGAAAATTAAAGATATTTGTTATAATAGGTAGATGTTTCCACTATTGTAATCAAAAATGAAAGTTGGATGTCTATATAATTACCTCTGTACATTTCTAGGCACGTTTACTCTATTATTTGTTAGTATACTGTAAAAATATAAATATAATAATAATAATTGTTTATTCGACGCAAAAAATTTTTACACAAAATATTTCGAGTTCCCTGGTTCCTACGCTAGTTGTAAACTGTGTTGCAGGAACCAGTGTCCTCCCCTATTTGATGACAGGTTTATTATTATCAACTAGACAGTAGTGGTAAAAAGAAAATATATCATAATGAGTTAAAAAATAATAATAATAATAACAAAAAAGAATTAAAAATGAAATAAATATGGATGTATATGTGTGTGTGTTTGTGCATGTGTGTTCATGCATGCGTGTGTGTGTGTGTGTGTGTGTGTTTGTTTGTGCACGTGTGTGAGTGTGTGTTTATGCATGTGTGAGTGTGTGTGTGTGTGTGTGTGTGTGTATGTGCATGTGGATGTGTGTTTGTGCATGCATGTGTGTGTGTTGGTGCATTTGTGTGTGTGTGCCTGTGTTTACATGTGTGTGTGCCTGTGAATGCGTACTGGTCTGTAGGTACTAATGTGGTGTGCGTACTCACATGTATATATAAACTAGCTTCTGCCCGCGACTTCGTCCGCGTGGAATGGTTGCTTTGGGCAAACGTTAACTTCAACTCGCGAATTCGTTTACGTAAAAGGTGGAAATATTTTTAAATAATACATACGTTAAAGCTGTTTTAGGTACCTACATGACCCTTTTATTAGTAAGAGTAGAACATTTAACCTTAAGTAAAATAATAATAATAATCTTTATTGAAAACTAAATACATATGACAGTTGACATAGATGTCTTTGCCTCTTGAATTAGGTAATACCTGTGTTTCAAGAGACAGTTCCTTCCCGAAATACATAAATCTTGAACATCAAATTATTTTACAGTAACATACATTATAAATAATGAATATATATATCTTACGTAATAAAGACTAATGATAAAGAAATCTATAATAAATGAATGAGTGAGAATTAACGTGTTAGTGAGCGCGCTCACACGTTGTGTGTGTGTGTGTGCATGTGTATGTGTGTGTTGTGCGTTTGTTTGTGTGTGTGTGTGTGTGTGTGTGTGTGTGTGTGTGGTGTGCGTGTGTTTGTGTGTGTGTGTGTGTGTGTGCGTGTGCGTATGTGTATATGTGTGTGTGTGGTGTGCGTGTGTTTGTGATGTAGTGTGCGTGCATGTATGTGTTTCTTTTTTTTTTGTGTGTATTTGTAGTTACGCGAAATAAGTATTTAAAAGTGATTCAAGTTTGACGTAATCCATATAATGCAATGTAGTACCATATAAAGTAATGCAAGTAAAAGTATTGGGTCTTATCTATACTTTCTATAGATATATACAATGTATGTATATTATACATACATACATACACTTACGCCTATTTACGATTACACATACTTTTAATGTGTATGAAATCGCTGTGTGGTAGCGGCTATGAATACTACCAATCCTCACTTTGCTTGTGGATGTCGTAAAAGACGACTAAGAGCCTTATAACGACTTGGGCCAACTCCATCTGATGCCGTTTGGTCAACAATTACATTCCCAATTAGGGTTGACGTCTGGCAGGCGGCCGGTCATAAAACTATTGCCAATAACTTTTATAATATGTACTATGAATGAAGAGTACTTATTGTATCGACCCCAAGTAATTGGGATAAGAGTAGGAGAATGATGATGATGATGACCTCTCGTGAACAAATCGCCAATTTGGTCCAGAATAGGTCTTCCCCTTGTATTCGTCCCATTCACGATTGCTTTATATGTTTGCTTCGTCAACCTCTGCCCACTCATTATTTCTTCCACTTCGTGTCCAACCCACCTCAGCATACCAGTGCTCTTTTATAACATTATACCTAATTTTATCTTTCATACTTACATCACACACAGCTTACGAAGAGCTATCAGCTCTACAGCATTTATTCTATTTTCATGTCTTCCCCGCCAAATCTAACTTTCACTGCCATACATGAGGGCAGGCACTAATACTTCCTATACTTATTATTATTATTTAGGATGTGTAAAGCCGACGGAAGGTCATGAGAAGAAAACAAAACTAAAAATGTAGTGTGTGCAGAAGTACTTTGAAATAACATTAGTTTGAGTTTTTTTTTAATATAAGATTATAAGATCCAGTATTTTTATCGTAAATGCGCGCCCAGTACTTGATCATTATTTTGCTGCGATGTTATTTTTAAACTGCGATATTTCCTAAGATATTCATTGAAATCAAATAATGTAAAGAGCAATTTTGTTTTAAATTAAATACTTGTGATGAATAACTCATTTATTTGGATAAGGATTAATATTATGTTTATAAAAACACCTTCGAAAATATTACATTATTTTAAAACAAATTTGATTAGCATAAAAAAGGTTAGTGAGCCAATCTTAAAAGATAGACATATGCTGTTCCGGACTTTTATTTAGAACTTTGAAAGGGGAACAATTATGTAGTACATACTTTTTGCGCAACTTTCACCGTTTACGCAGCGGAAGCTCTCAAAAGGAAACATAAACCCGATTTTTACACATTCATCATTGTTGCTCTGCTCCTATTGGTCGCAGCGTAATGTTATATAGCCTAAAGCCTTCCTCTATAAATGGACTATCTAACAAAAAAAGAATTTTTCAAATCGGACCAGTAGTTCCTGAGATTAGCGCGTTTAAACAAACAAACAAACAAACAAACTCTTCCGCTTTATAATATTAGTATAGATTAAGAGCAAGAAGAGCGAAGGATCATAATACTCTTGTAAGAAGACTTTCTGTCGCTTCATAATTTAAAGTCCTCAACCACGTAAAAGCTATTTTCTTGAATGAGTGGTTACTAAGATGCCTTACCCTATGCAGTTTCATAAATTGGTTGTATATATATGGAGCCAGAAAATTAAAATGATTCTGTCCAAATGTTGTTTTTAAGCGAGGTAGCAGGCATCGCTTCACTCGTTTGCATGTCATAGGCAAATTTGGTACGTGTTTTTTGTGATACCTGCGTAGTAGCTCATAAATGTATATTTGCCTCACAGATAACACACCCGATCTCTCATAGACACTAGCTGTGGGATGTCTATAAGGTAGACTCATAAGAACCTTTAATACAGCACGCTGTGCTCTTTCTGCATAAACTAAATTTGTTTTGGCTGCACCACCCCAGACGCAGATACAATATCTCATCAAACATTCGCACATTGCTTGGTATATATTAATGAGAAACTTCATGTCCCCGATTGCGCGCAATTTTTTGAAGATGTAGACCATTCTTCTAATTCTCGTTGTTGTTACCCTTATATGTTCATTCCAAGAAAGGTGTTCATCAATAATTACACCCAAATATTTAATGGACGTTACCCGGTCAAGTGTAATACAGTGACAATTTGGGCTATCGACTGTTCGGTTGCATGGATATACATATATTTTGAGATTATAGTCCATTGGGGGTTTACCCGTTGCCGTTTTGCTAAAACATATATACTTCGTTTTTTTAGTATTAAGTGATAGTAAGCTGTTCTCCATCCACGCTGCTATCTTAGCTAAGCCAACTTGTGCCTGTTCATGTACCTCTTTCCAAGTTTTACCGTGAAATAACAAGGCAGTATCATCAGCAAACATGATCATATCTAAGCCAGATGATGCGATATTTCTACACAAGTCATTTACATAGATAAGAAACATAGTTGGGCCCAGCGTGCTACCTTGAGGAACGCCAAATGTAGTCGCAGAAGAGTCACTTTCTACACCAGCGACCCTTACATACTGCGATCTGCCCCGTAGGTAATCTCTGAACCACTGCAATACCGTACCTCTCATGCCAACGCTCTCAAGTCGCGTTAATAAGATTGGCACAGATACCGTGTCGAACGCCTTTTGTATATCAAAGAAGATCGCTAAGCACTTATTTCCTTTATCTAGGTAGGATACTATATTATTTGTCAATGCCATAACTGCATCTTCGGTGGATTTTTTCACTCTAAAACCGAATTGGCATTGACTTAGTACTTCATTTTTCTCTAAATAATTTGTAATTCTTTTGTTAACAAGCTTTGCCAATATCTTTGATAGCGTTGATAAAAGAGAGATAGGCCGATAGTTGGATGGTTCAGTTCTTTCACCAGACTTATAAATTGGGCAAATTATAGCTCTTTTGAATGAAGCTGGAAAGGTGCCCGTTGTTAGACTAAGATTACACAAGAGTGCAATTGGTCCAGCAAGACTGTTAATATTAATCTTTAAAATTTTAGTAGTAATTCTATCCCAGCCAGGCACACTATCCGATTTCATAGCCAGCACTACATTGCGTATTTCACATGGATCGGTAGGTATAAATGACATAGAATGTAAGGAAGAATACTTTGGTTTAGCTCGACGTGCTAAGTCTAGTTCAGAAGTGTACATTTTGATTAATAAATTGTTCGCAAGTATGCTGCCTACAGATGCAAAATAATTGTTAACTGTGTTTAGAGATTCTACGCTAGTGCTGTTAATAGTAAGCAGCTCCAACGGATAATATTTATTTATTTACTATATAACTATGTTAGACAGAATTGAAACTAAAAAGCAAGAGAAAATTGGAATGCAAGGGTTAGTAGTATTCGTAGCCGCTACCACACACCGTTATTGCGTTATTATAGCGATAAATATGATTTTAGAATTTTTTAATTTTAATAAATTATGTATTTTTCGTTTATTTTTAATATTTTATTTCTCATATCACCATCTACAAATGTATCGCATCGCATTAAATTTTCAGAAAGTTGGACTCTTTATCATAAAATGAAATATGTTGTACTAATAATACTTACTTCCTCACTTCGCTGGTATAATCACTGCCACGCTCCAACAGATGATCGATGTTGTTATTATTGGCCTTCAGAGCTTCGTGTTTAGACTTGGAGCAAACACCGAACACCGTCACGTTGTCAACGGTTTTTGCAAGTTGAGCTACTGCTTGGCCCTTTAATAAAAACATTCATATAAATACTAGATCACTTTTCCTTTCATCTCGGCATTTATACGCTCACTGGATTCCAGCCACTTCACATAACAGGAGGGAAATTGACCTACTATGCCATACTGATATAATAAACGGACATAGACACTACCGAAACTGGCGGCACTCAAACATTTATTTCTCGTAGATTACTTTTAAAATTTTACTGGTTTCGGTGGACTCCCTGCTGATACATTTCTACCATATACCCAAAACTCGTAAGGTAGTATTTTTTTCACGCTAACTAAGACCGCCATCGAATGTGAACCCCTGGGAGTTCACATGAACCACTTTGAGAATTACTGATCTAAACCAATAAAACATTTATACAATTAGGTAAATCGTAAATAAATATCCTGCATGTGAATATAATTCACGACAAGGAAATCGTTACTTTTATACCATTTTCGAAATAAATAACACATGAGGTCTCTCAATGCTTCTTAGTAATATAAGTATAAGCTGTATTTACCATTCGATACCAAAATGTACATGTGTACCATCTGTGAACAATCTTAACCAATACGGTACATATTCAGCTAACATTTCTCCCACTTACGTGTGGGCTATATAACGAACTACCCGCTGTGGTGTTAATACTGAGCGCTTAGTAATTTTATAGTCTTTGCTGCTCGTAACGAGTATTAATACCCGGATACGGCACCGCTATGCTCCTGGTATTAAAAGAGCACCATTATTTTTTATTTATTAAGCATTTGATATTCTATAAAAACTGATTAGTGATTTAAATAATAGATGACCACAGGAGGAACTGATAATCTCACCAATTGGAAACCCGTTCCAAGTAAGCCACAAGGTCTCAGTCAAATATAGAACAACAGTTTACTTTATCATATAAATTACTATAAAAAAAACAGTGCTAATATCTGCCTCGTTAACCATATTCCCCTGTTACATTAAAAATGGAAGAAGCAAAGGGAAGATGCATAAAGCCATTAACCACGAAATAAAGTAATGGTCAAAATTATTTTACGATACCGATTCGCCATAACGTATGTTAATTAAAAATTGATTATCCAAAGTTAGTAGTTATATCTACAGCTACAATACTCATATAGGTTATTGCCCTATAATGTTTCCCCTGTTAATAAATGCCAGCTAATTGACGTTATCACCACGCCCACCGTGCTTCGAGTTACCGGTCACTGACACGCAGGGGTAGCTGGACACGTGATGGGGTAATGCCAGGGTCACGTATAGCAAATAATCCTATTAATTTCTTATCTTTCTATATATTACGAAGTTATGAAGAATCTAAAAATAGTTACTTACCACACCGCCTCCAGCGGAATGCACAAGTAGGCTCTTGCCT
This sequence comes from Lymantria monacha, assembly GCA_905163515.2. Taxonomy (NCBI): domain Eukaryota; kingdom Metazoa; phylum Arthropoda; class Insecta; order Lepidoptera; family Erebidae; genus Lymantria; species Lymantria monacha. The sequence goes on along the minus strand of LR991098.1, from coordinate 10,604,821 downwards.
GGCGTAAGATTAGCCATTTCGAAGAGTAGTAGGTAAGCCACAACGTAGTTAGTAGTGACAGCGACCGCGTCTAACGCAGTCATGCCTTCAGGTAAAGCATACACATACTGCGCCGGAACGGAGACTAGCTCAGCCCAGGCCTTGTACTCGGGAAGAGCTACAACTTGATCTCCAACCTGATAATAAAAAAATATGTTACATTTTCAACTTGCTTTACACGACATCAAATAAAATTATGACAATCGGCAAAACTTGCATTATTTTTAAGCTAATGAATAATCGGGTTTTATAACTAATGAATAAAATTAAAAACAAATACCTATTCATATTCGACTGTACTGATGGCGCAGTGGTTAAGATACAGACCTATCGTGTCAGCGTAATGGGTTCGATCTCACGCCGGACAATACTTTGTTTGATCCACAAACTTCTGTATCACCGGCTCACCGTATATAATTTGTCTGCCTTAATGTTTATAAATTCCTCCGAAAAACAAGAATTATTTCCTTAGAGTGTCTTTAAAAAACATATTCTGATTTTCAATCAGATAATATGATAACATTGACAGATAAGAAGGATTTAAGGCATCAAAATATTTAGACAAATCATACGTGCTTTCACATTGAAGTGTATATATAAAATATTATATACATAGATATACTCACTACTTTTCCGTATGGTGACGGAGTAAGAATACAATTCACCACCACCTTTCTTACCCGTAGCTGATCGTAAAAGGCGATATGGGATGTAAACCACATATAACATCTATGCGAGAAAACTCGAAACAAAACCCTATAGATATCAACAGGTAGGTCATTTCCCTCCCATTATGGGGGAGGCCCGAGTCCAACAGTGGGACATATATGAGCTGAGATGATGACCATGATGATGATATAGTACTTACTATTTTACGACTATACTTGTTGAAACAGTTAGTGTCGGAACATTTTGAAATTAATAATAAAAAGAAGTGTTTACATAAACATGGCCGTACATAAACAGCATTAATGTAGTTTTTGCACCATTACATAAGATTTACGAGGTATTATAGAGTACATAAGAAATTGTTACAGTATAGCACAAAAAAAAATATATCTTAAGTATCAGTTTAGAAACTAAACAACTAGATTTCAAAACTTGATTTCATCGTCATTTTAAATTAAAATAAAATAATTATTTGAATATTTTAGAATCTAGAATATTGACATAATTATTTTATTTCTAGAATCTAGACGATGAGAAACTGAAATGATTTTTATACTGAAGTAATAAAATGTAGAATAATCTTAATAATTTGATATGTTTTGTAGCTAACAACAAGTATATACTAAAGAAAATAATGTTTTAGGATTATAAACACTAGGTGTGAACTCCCCAGTTTTACTTTTCTAACGATTTGTTATACGAAATCAAGATTTCTAACGATTTGCATACGAAACCAAGATTTCTAACGATTTGTTACGAAAGCTATAAGTTAGATATATGAAAATATTAGTTAGTGAATTAATCATTTTATTCTTTAGTATCTATTCATTGCTGTGTGTTAGTGATCACGAATACTAAGTACCAACCCTTACTTTGCTCGTGGATGTCGTAAAAGACGACTAAGAGCGTTATATCGACCTGGGATAACACCACCTGCTGCCATTTGGTCAACAATTACATTCCCTTGGAGGGTGGACGTTAGGCTACCCGCGAGGGTAAACCGCCGGGCAGGCCACCGAAGTCAAAAATCGGGTACCGGTGGTCCGCTCGCACGGCGAAGAGAGACGAGTTTTACGGTGGGTCTATGGGGTCACCGCCTTTCCGTCACCCCGGACCGATTCGGCGGGGCGAGACGCATCCATCCATAGTCCACCAAAAAAAAAAAAAGGGTGGACGTTAGGCTGGCGGGCGGTCATAAAACTATTGCCAATAAATTTTGCAATATGCACGAGCATATATTGCGTCGATCCCAAGTAATTGAGATAAGAGCAGGAGAATGATGAATATCTGCTCATAAACACGCAAAATTATAAAAATAAGTACCTAGTCACTTGCTACAACTTGCAATTTAATTTAATACGTATAAGGACCTTGAATTCTGTGAAATTATCTGATCAGATTTAGATTTACAGCAGTCTGTCTGTGAATCAAACTAGATAATATGGTGTTCCGCCGAGAACTAAAATCAAGCCATAGTAGAAGTACCAGTGGCCTACGCAACTGACAAGACGAGCCGCACGCCGCCCTACAATCGGCCCGGACAGTTTGGTCAGTCTGTGATCGGACCATAGCCTATTCTAAAAAAGGGTATTATTGTGTAACAATTACTGAAGTTTATGCGAGCAATACACATGTGAAATAAAACTAATCTTACGGATTTTATTGCATTAGTATTTGATTGTTACTTTCTCGGGGTTTCGAACAGTTTTCAAAGAACAGGGTTCGGGCTGGCCACGGATGTCAAGGAAGCGGTACCAGTAGCCGGCCCAATGCCGATGGGGAGGGAACACGATGAGTAATAGGGCCACGCCCTTCCGTCGCCCCGGGCGGAACGTACAGCGGGAGTCCGAACATAGCCTCCCAAAAATGCGTTCAGGTTTACTGAAAGCCTGGAGGACATTCATTGAGGTTATAGGTACGAAATCACAAAAATCTTTTATTCATAACACTTACCTTCAAATTGGTGACACCCTCCCCAACCTGTTCGATTTCTCCAGCGCATTCGAAGCCGAGAATGAATGGAGTTTTAGGCGGTGAATCAATAGCCCCCTGCCGCACGATCAGGTCTTGGAAATTGAGACCACTGCAACAAACAAACAGTAATTTAATAGCTATTATATTACAAATATAACGAATGGAAATCCCATAACACTAGTTCCTGACTCATCTCATTTAGGCTTAAAATGACCTATCCCATGATTCAAATATCTATGTAGCTAAATACATTTCGTCATCTCACAGCACCAGGCTTATTGCCATGACATGATTCAGAATTTCTGAACGAGATAAATCTAATAACGCTACTGGATATAGTATAGGCACGGAGGCACACAGATTATGATGATGATTGGGGGTACATACATATGACACAGGACTAACGAGAAAATCTTTTACCAAGCAGTCGTTTTAAACTGTAACTATTCAAAAAATTTCTCATAAGTAACATTTACTTATGATTGAATTTTAAGATCACTGAAAAAATTGGATCAAGGTAATTTTATGTCTATCTATTATCTTAGATAACGCAAAACTTTAACACTTTACCCGATCAACGATCCGAACCCCAGTTATCATAAGTTTCATGCATATCATCAACGAAAAAGTTTTCCGACAAAAAAGTAATTATATTATTTTTATTATCTAAAAACCTTTTAAAAATATACGTATCAAAGTAAAGTCAGATTAATTTTATACAAGTACGGCTTTTACGATCTTTGTGGAAATTGAATCGACGGAATTAATTGTGAAGCTATCGGTTATCGTAGATAACACAAAAGAATAAAAGAGCGCAGTAAATTTTCTAGAGCCATCGATATCGATCACGTTGTCTTACAGGGTACAAAATTAGTTAATTAAAGTAAGGGCTCACGATTTAAAGATTTTATTAAAATGAATAGTTTATTAATGATAAAGTTAGTATATTCCTTTATAATTATGGCCTATCATGTTTTTTTACGCGTTTGACAAAGTACTTACACTTTATTTCACAATGTAGCATATATATATATATATATATATATATATATATATATATATATATATATATATATATATATATATAGTCTTAATATAATATAGCTCGATACCACTGTTAAGATAATTCTTTGTATTTAAAAGTCCTAGATAGTAAAGACACTGCCATCCTAAATTACAACAAAATTTGAATGGGGCAGGAATGTAGAGATGTAGAGATAACAGTCGCATATTCATAAAACGCGCTGTCCATTTTAAAAAAAAACGAGGTAAAACGCTTAGTTGGAACAGATGGAATGTCTACATTAATACAGTCTACCTTGTAGCTTTTAGACTAATTACGAAAAGGCTATGGAGGAATTTCAATGAGGTATGGAAATAAACTATAAAAAGACTGGCTATTCAAAGACAGTGCTCGTGATTCCGAATATTGATTTTATCCGAACCAGTTGTACAGGCTTTCTTAACACCTGCCATTGCAATTCATGAACGGCAGGTGAAATTTGGCGCTTCCAGCAGAGATGAAATATAAGCAAAGAATTTAAGTAATCATAAAAATACTGAAATCAGAGGTAATGCTGATAGATGTTGTTGACCTTCAATATACTAATAGATACCATAAATTGGATATGCTTCTACTACTACTAGTCTGACGGTGCTTTCATAATAGTCTTCTATTATGAAAGCGCCGCGCGCCGTCAAGAATGAGAAAAATTGTAGGTACTACACTGACCAGACGAGTTTTACATAAGTAATGATTTAATTTTTAATTTAACTGTATTCTTTCATCATTTTCATCATTCTTTATCCGCTTTACATGTCCCGCCATGCTGCTCAAACGGGTTGTTAAACATTTATTTCGAGTTCTCTTTTCTCTTGCATAGATGTTATATGCTACTTATACTAAGGGACGAGCAAGGGGTATCCCTTAATTGTCCTATAGTTGTCTTGTACAGCACCCACGGACATGAAGTGCAGTGCAGTAGTGTTAAAATGTATTCTTGCTTCGTCATCACACGAAATCTAATAGTTGTATTTGTTGTTTTACGACATATTATTGTTTAGCTTTTAAACTATTATTATATTACGTTGTTTACATACACTAGTGCTAGATATTTTCAGTCAGTTTTATCCTTCTGCTAGGAATAATTCTATTATTGTTTCCTTAGGGATGACTACTACGTCTTAAATGTTAAATTATTAATATATACTTAATGAATTTTGAAAATATATTAATTAATAAAATGTTAGGTAAAATCACTGACTGAAGTAATTTTATTTAACGTCAGCGTTAAATATTTCTTCTAGTCTTTCCACAGGTATATCAATATCTTCACTCATATACCTACGTCCAGACTCATACATATTCTTTAGACGTATTTTACGATACCCACGAGTTCGACAGGGGTGGCGAATTGTATATTTACTCCGTCAACAAACGGCAAAGTAAGGTATTACACCTCATCTTTATTCTATATCTTTCCGTACTTCTTGATATTCACTGTCAATCTTTTAAAATAGGATATATAGGACAATATTTTATACATTGACAGTTAAAATTAACTTATTTAATTTTACATACATACATACATATCATCACGCCATATCCCTTGCAGAGTAGACAGAGAGAACAGAGTGCCAGAGAACTCTATCCTTGCATACTTCACTCGCTTCCTCAACATTCATAATTCTCTTCATACACGCTCGCCGGTTTCGGAGACTCTTGACTCCACCTTCCTTCAGTAAATGACTGATTTGGTCTAGGTAGGTTAGTCTCGGTCTCCCCCGGTACCTACATCCTTCCAATTTCGCATTGTATATCTTCTTAACCAGACGTTCGTTCGGCATTCTTTCCACACGTCCGAACCATCGGAGCATTCCCTTTCGCATCTTTACACCGATACTCTCTTTCATATCTACTCTCTCTCGTCTCTTTAATTTTATAATGATAAATTAAATAATAATGTTTTTAATAATAGTAATCATTCAAGTTAATCATTATGAACTAACTCATTTATATACTACTGCGTAACTTGTTCATTGTACTTAATTAAATAAGTGCGGTCAGGAATGCGGCAGCCATTTATTATTATGTTCAACAAGGCACACGCAGAATAAAGAAGTTCATGCCTACTCGTATTTAAATTTTAAAACGTGTTGACGTACCAATCAACATTGATATGGCAGCATTGTGTCTGCTATTGTCATACGTGCAAATTGTAAAGTTCACAATGTACCTAATGTACTGATTATTGTCGAAAGAAATGAATATATTAAATCATCCAGTATTTTTTTATTGCTTATGTTGGCAAACGTTAAGTGTTACTGCCACCCATGGACCTTTCCAATACCAAGGGTATAGCTAAGCCGGCAAATACAAAACCCAAACCCACCAAGTTGGGCTTTCGGCTCTCTCGCTCACCGAACGAAGTGCAATAGCATATTGTCATTACTCAGACATCGATCTTCTGCGAGAGTGTAGTACTACACTAGACGGACCGGCCCGCGGCTGTAGACAGAAAACTGCCAAAAGCTTGGTCCTACCATTAAAAAAGTTGCAATTTTCATGTCATAAAGAGATCAGGTACCTAATATGTAGTTTCGATAATTGCACGGGGATTCGGCTGATATATGATAATAACATTCAGCTATGTCTGTTCTTTTAAAGCATTTCTTCACCTAAATTTTAGTTTTATGAGGTCATTCGTGTGTTCAATATGTTGTTTTATTAGAACGAGTCATAAAGATAAATGTAGGACCACAGAGACAGATACAGTGAACACGCTAATATTACACAGTTTGTGGCATCCATTCGAAAAGTATTTGTAAATATGTTATACATATCATCACGCCATATCCCTTGCATACATAGGTAATATAGGTAATACATTCAAGAACAATTTAAATTAAATCCTTACCAAATTACCAATATTATAAATGCGAAAGTAACTCTGTCTGTCTGTCGCTCTTTCACGCCAAAACGACTGAATAGATCTAAATGAAGTTTGGTACACAGATGGTCTAGAGCCTGATAAAGGACATAGGCTACTTTTTAATGCAAAAAAGGGTTGTAAAGGGGGATGAAAAGTTTTAAGGAAGTATTATCATTTTTAAAGCCAGAAGCTTGAAACTTATTTTAGCCTACGGATTAGATATAAATAAAATGTCATTAAAATTTTGTAAAAAATTTACCCTTAAGAGGTAAAATAATAATAGGCGATGAAAACTTTAGTAAAGTAACCTTTTACGCGGGCGAAGCCACGAGCAGAAGCTAGTACACCTATAAATTATCCTTTCCATGTGGTGACTGAGTAAGAATACAATTTACCACCCCATATCTTACCGTACGGTGATCGTACGAGACGACTAAGGGATATAAAATACATATCACATCTATAGCAAGAGATGGAAACCTCGAAACAAAACCTTATCTATACGAACAGCTTTGACCAGCGTGGTATAGTAGGTCAATTTCCCTCCCATTACGGCAGAGGCTCGAGCCCAACAGTGGGACATATATGAGCTGAGATGGTGATGATGATGAAAAATTATTCTGAACGGTTTTGTATATCTCATATTCTCGAATATTCAGTAATTAAGGAATTCCATATCATCCCTACTTTAAATTGATTTTGAATATTTCGTAATACAATTTTATATATACATACATATATCACCATCATCATCATTATCCTGCTCTTATCCAAATTACTTGGGATTGGCGCAACGTACTCCTCTTCCATCGTACATATTGCTTATAAGTTATTGGCAATAGTTTTATGACCGGCCGCGTAACTAACATCAACCCTTCTTGGAAATGTAATCGTTGACCAGACGGCATCAGGTGGAGTAGGCCTACATCAATATCCATTTTTTAAGACATCCAGCAGCTACCACAAAGCACATATACATATGTATATATTAATAATAAAAAAATATAAATTCCGACTTGTTACGATTTGTAAACATTTTATTTATATTATATTCAAAATAGTTTCACTCTTCATGTCCAGAAGAAGTTCTCATTTAAAATCATTCTATACGTTACGATGATACGTTGCTCGTTATTCAAATGGCTGAAAAAGTACGTATGTATGTACATCCTATATAATACACGCCCGTCCCGACATATAGTATGTAGGTATATGTACATAGGTGCCCCGCCAGACGGGCAGGGACGAGCTACCCAGCCCTAATCGATATTTAGTGATTGTCTCTTCGAGTATCAATGTACATATAGAGGTATATTGTATATACTAAATGCGCCGCATCCGTTTTCATACAGGTACAACGTATAAGGTTTGCTATTTTTTTTATAAAAAAACATTGCCACCCTTCGTTTTGCACGGCTGGCACGTAACCACATCAGGTTACAATGCCGGAACAATTCAGTCACCAGTAATTACGCTAAATGAATATTCCTGGTGTTACTTTAGACAAATAGAGACATTTATTCTTATTTGATCTAAGTGTATTATGTGGCTGTTGTTTTTCATTAAGTTTTATCTCTGTAACAATTACATTGCATGCATTTTTTGTAACAATTTTCATATAATTACATCATCGTCATTCTCCTACTCTTATCCCAATTACTTGGGGTCAATACAATATGTACTGTTCTTTCATAGTAAGTACATATTGTAAAAAATATTGGCAATAGTTTTATGACCGGCCGCCTGTCAGACGTCAACCCTCCTTGGGAATGTAATTGTTGACCAAACGGCATCAGGCGAAGTTGGCCCGGGTCGATATAAGGCTCTTAGTCGTCTTTTACGACATCCACGAGCAAAGTAAGGGTTGGTAGTATTCTTAGTCGCCACACAGCTTTTCATATAATTATATATAGATAATATATATAATTACATTAATTACATCATATAATTATCTACATAAAAGTATTTATAAAATTTTAAAACAATAACCGTCCATCGCCGAGATTGACGGTACACCACTGATATAGAGCGAAGAGTGAATGCGGGAAATAGAGTGAACGGAGCGTTGGGGCAACTTCTCGGCAGCCACCACCTCAGCCAGAAGGCACGTGTAGCAATACATAACGCAGTGCTTGTCCCAACATTACTGTATGGAAGCGAGAGTTGGGTATGCAGAAAAGAGTATGAAAGTAAAATTAATGCGGTCGAAATGCGATCTCTTCGGAAAATCTGTGGAGTTAGGCTGACCGACCGCATTCGTAACGACGACGTAAGAGAGCGAGTAGGTATGAAAGAGAGTATTGGTGTAAAGATGCGAAAGGGAATGCTCCGATGGTTCGGACATGTGGAAAGAATGCCGAACGAACGTCTGGTTAAGAAGATATACAATGCGAAAGTGGAAGGATGTAGGTACCGAGGGAGACCGAGACTAACCTACCTAGACCAGATCGGTCAGGTACTGAAGGAAGGTGGAGTCAAGAGTCTCCGAAACCGGCGAGCGTGTATGAAGAGAATTATGAATGTTGAGGAAGCGAGTGAAGTATGCAGAGATAGAGTTCTCTGGCACTCTGTTCTCTCTGCCTACCCTGCAAGGGATATGGCGTGATGATATGTATGTATGTAAAACAATAATTTATGATGCTTACGCATTTATATGATACATATCATATGTATCTTCTGTCTTTTACTGTCATTTTCATTTTTTTTTTATTTAACAGCGTTTTTATTTTATTTTTACTTTTCAATCAATTTCCATTATAGAGGAGGCTCGAGCCCAACAGTGGGACATCTATAGGCTGAGATGATGATGATGACTTTCTTTTTCTTTCTTTTTACGAAAAAGAAAATAATTAGAGGTAAGTTTATAACGAATATTTATATATTATGAATATATGTATTCAAAAGCACAGATGACGTAGTTGACCTCCCGTACAGTCGTAGGTTTGATTCACCCACAAGACAAATACTTGTGCCATACGCAGCTATCTGTGAATATTTATCTAATCACTATATGCATGCAGATGTTAAAAAAAATCCCACACGGTTAAGGAATTTAATTTAATCTATTACAGTAATAATCTTTTCTATTGCCGAAACAGCTGGACAGATTTTGACGGGATTTTTATTAACAGATAGGGGACATCGAGGTCAATTTCCTGATGGAAGGATGCATTATTAAATATTTTAATTTCTACGTTTAATTTAGCGCTACCTAATTAACTAGATACCTAATAGAATCTAATTATCTATATTGTTACTTATAAAAAGTATTGCTGTCGTGACGGCTACAAATAATACCAACCCTTACATTGTTAGTAAGAAGTTAACATCGATTTCGAACTACTCCATTTGATGCCGTCTGGTCAATAATTACATTGCCGAAAAGGGTCGACGTCATGCATACAGCTGATCATAAAACTATTGCTAAAACTCTTTGCCATATAGTGGATATATTGTATCGACCCCAAGTAATTGACGTAAGATTATGATGATGATGTACTAAGAATTATAGGCACGTTCATATTCATTGTTCTTAAATATATTTACGAATTTAATATTTAAATATTTCGATACTCTGAACGCTTAATTATGTGCCTAATTTATACGTAGTTATTCAATTTTCATGTTGGTATTAATAATTAATTAATTAATAGTTTCGTTTTATTTTTACACCACAATTTTATTCGTCGCTTGATATTAATGCAAGCCTCTAATTCTAAATAATTACAACGATGTGGGAGACGAATTGGTCGATAGCCGCCACGGTGTCGGCTGTCGCACGCCGCGCCTACCCGTATACATTGTCCGTTTTATTGGATAAATTAGACGCGGGTTCTACACTTTAATTACGAAAAAAGCTTTGTGCTACATTGTAGGTTTTTGGATGACAATCCTGGGCGCGGCTCCCAAACGATCGGAATGTTAATCCGAGATAATCTCTTACTGGCGACTACGATTCTCGTATTTAATTTTACGCACGCTACCTGGAACGTATTCAATACTTATGGCTTCGTTCAACAACAATAGATCGTAACGAGACTCTTGCACGCAGGTAGAAGACAAACTTATAATAAAATTATATGTACGTATAAAATATTTATAACCCATGTAGTTAAGAATATAATATGTCACAAATCCTAACCTTCCCGTGGTACTCCTAAAACTTGATAACACCAAGTGAAATAGGATCGCTTACTTGCCTAGTTCCCGTGGCACTCCTAAAACTTGATAACACCAAGTGAAATAGGATCGCTAGGAAGCAAGGCGATTATAGCATTGTTCATAGTAGAGAGGCTTATTTCCAAGAGTAGATGTCGATAGCCTGATGTAATTAGTTTAAACTTAAAACAATTTATAAATAAAATAAAATATATGCGATATAAAACATCCTTTAATCTTTATAGCCGGTGTAGGTTTTATTGCTCGCCTTATGGTATATAGCAGAGGGTTTGGGGTGTTAGACATTTGAATAAATTACATTGTTGAACTGTACTTGTAGCATTTTGTAACTATTTGCGTGTTACACATTCCTTTATGTCAAGGCCGGTCGATAAAAGGAACTTGTTTAAACAAAAGGACATACAAACTGTCAACAACCCTGTCCTCCTTCAGTTATCTTAATTATGCAGTCATTTCCACACAATTCAATGATAAAAAAAATAACTAATATCCAATATCGGCTGTTAATATATACATTTAGTTTATAATTTGTGTCACGTTTATGAATATCAGTAATGAATGACGAATACTTTACTTAAACGCTAGATTGTCGCAAGGAAATACGTGTTATAAATTATAAATATTTACACACCAAACTTGTAGGCTATCGTAGCGCTAACTCCTTCCATAGTTAGGTAGATCACGTACAAGTTCAGGATTACGGTAAGGGTCTTCACTACTCGCACGAACACGAACCCCGACTAAGTGCTAATGCGATTAATGCATTGTGTTGCATACAATTTCTATTCACGCAATACAAATAACTTTACACTTTATTGAACACAGATTAGAAATAATACGATGTGAATAATTTTGAATATGTTATTACATATTTGTTTTATGACTCGCTCCCGTCACGTGTGTGCAATTAATTTCAATGGACATTTAAAATAAATGAACCCTCCGGTTCGGGGTAATTTTAAATTGCATTGGGGTTGTTCGACGCGACCTGGTGGCGACAGCCGGCGCGCCGTCTCGACGCCACTTTACTTAGTAATCTAGGTATAGAATATAATGGCTCCAATACAATAGTCAATACCTCAGAAAACTTTTGTCATAATGAAATTAGTTTTCCAACGAACATTCAAACGTACCTTATATTTATCGTTTCGACGAAATATTATTCAGAAGTGAGACGTTTATGTATCTAGTAGAATAGTTCTACGAAAGTGCACCTCCTCCTTCCTATCTTTGCATTACTCCTGCATTTAAATATATTTGGCATTCATATTGCATGCACCACATAGATACATATATGCTACATAAGCTTTAATGTTTGAGCAAATATTATACTTTAATGTACTTATATTTCAACTTTAATGTACTTATATTTAGGATCATTCCTTTTGTTCTTTATGCACATACAATAAAAAAAACAAACATTTTGTTCTCTATGCACATATAGTAAAAAAACCAAACTTATTGTTCTCTATGGCGCATACAATAAAAAAACCAAACAAATTGTCTTTGGTTAGTACTAACGACTAACCTAACGCAAGTTGTATTGATCTATGGGTTAACGTCTGATGAAAATATCGGAATATCGGCAACGTCGCGATAGTAAAAGTCAAAGCAAAATGCGAAATCTGAAAAGTATAAAATTCACGAAAACATCACAATTGATTAGGTAAAAAGAAAATTAATTTCGTGGTCAGTTGACTTTAGTGATGGAACTTGCTCAAGTCTGATGTCTGGCGTTACACTTGAACGCACTTTAGTGAGACCCCATCCGCGTCGCGGCCACCTGACTACACGTACAAACGTACAATTGGTTTTCTGAACTTTGCACTTTCATTTTCAACAAGCGACAGTGAAAATCACCCAAGCGCGCCGACCACTTACACTCGCTCATTTAGATATTCTTGTGAAGTACTCCGTAACAATATAAACAAAACATGGAACTACAATATAAAAGGAAATAAAATAAACTTTAATTAGTTGTTTAAAACTAAAAAGATTATTATCATCATGTTATATGCGGTTAACAGAGCATATTTTCTTTCCCTTACACATGTAGAAGAAATATAAAACTGGTGCATAGGATTTTGCCCAAGTTTTATGACCAATAACCCCTATTTCAACCATACACATGGCGATAAATTTAATGAACCCAAATGAGTAAAGAGCTCTTAGTCGGTTTTTATAACAAACAACGAGCAATGTTAGGATTAAATGATTGATTTCTTTTATTGCATTTTGGTGACAGACAGACAAAGAGAAGCAAGCAGCCCTCTCAGCAGCAGGCCTCAGTAATACCAGGGGTAAAATTCACCAACCCCATTCTTGCCCGTGGGTGTGATAAAAGACAACTAAGCGATATGATATACAGATAAAATCTATGCAAAAGAAGATAAACTCAAAATAAAACCCTAAGTCAACCCGTCTGACCAGCGTGTAAACCACGCTGGTCAGTCAGTAGTTCAATTTCCCTACTAATGTAGAGGAGGTTCGAACCCATCGGTGGGACGTATTTGAGCTAAGACGATAATGATTAGCACCAAATAAGGTTGTGGTACATACATACATATCATCACGCCATATCCCTTGCAGGGTAGGCAGAGAGAACAGAGTGCCAGAGAACTCTATCTCCGCATACTTCACTCGCTTCCTCAACATTCATAATTCTCTTCATACACGCTCGCCGGTTTCGGAGACTCTTGACTCCACCTTCCTTCAGTACATGACCGATCTGGTCTAGGTAGGTTAGTCTCGGTCTCCCTCGGTACCTACATCCTGTGGTTGGTATATCAAAACCTCCCTCAGCTGTGGTCAGCTCAAATTGCGGCAGAGAGTTACAATATGACAGGTTATTGGGCTATTCTCCATCTCTTCGATACGGGATTAGGTAAGGTGTGACCTTATTATGGCCGCACCATAGCCTGTGCTCAATAAAAAGATAGGTATCAAAAATGATTGGTACTAATAACATTACTCGTATCATACAGCACTTAGGTATTTGTATATCTCTGAAGTAATTAACCCGCAGACCGCTGTTTTCGAGCTCAATTATAACAAGCAAAGGTCATTTAAGTTCCAGAAATAGATTATGAACATCAAGTGTATTAAGACGTCGTCAAGTAAGAACTAAAGACACGCTGCAATGTCTATTTTCCAACGTAGCGTATAAACATCATTGTGATTCAGCGAGTGCACGAAGTTATAACTTAAAACTCTCCTTCCGTTCGTCGCCGGCTCATGTTTCATGTTGAACGTGTACGATAGTGGAAGTTCTTAGCGAACTAGTAATGACTTTTACTTGGTCGACTCATGCATCTTTTACATTTATATTGACTAAATTTAATAATAAAACATTTGCTCTAACAAAAATGAAGAAATACAATTGTATTTGACAAACTACTACGATTGAATGTGCAGATGTGTTTCATTAAAATAGCGTTGCAAAACTATGTTAGACAAATTCTTTTATTATTGCGCATGGTAAAATTTTGTATCAAAGCTGATTGGATGGACTTAGTTTTGTACGGGCATATGAAAGCGTTATGTGATGGTCTTGTGTTATATACATCTTAGTGATCTGTTAGTCTTATAATTAGCCGCCAGGATTCTGTTGAAGGCCATTATTTGACTTATTGACGGACAATGACTTTAAATTAAGTATTAATGTATAAATAAAGAATAGTAAATAACTGTAAAAAACAGACATATTGCATATTAAAAAAAAGATGTTAATATCTGTGGACGAAGCGAAGAAATTTTCATATCCAATCTTTCTTGTTGCTATCGAAAGATTTGACTGAGGTAAGTAAGCAGATAACATCATTGCAAGGAACAGACAATTTGTGACAAAACTGTGTCTATGGCAACGCTTAGTACGAGATTTGGTAATTGCTACTGGATTGTCTACGGTCTTGCTAATTGTAACTAGCCATGAAGAACTTGTTCAGATTGGAGATTGTTTCGCTACCTGCACAGAGGCTAACTGAGGGCGTCATGAGAGGCTACCCAAAAATATAACTCGCCGGGTGTACCAAGGAATCCATCCCGGTTATCTACTCAATGGGCAGTAAAGAGCAGCATGAGCAGTGGCTCCAATAACAGTAGATTGTGGGGTTGCCGCTCCTTCATTGCCTCGAGTATTTCGGACAGAATATGTCATAGACTGACAAAAAATGGGTAAAGAGCTTCTGAATGTTGTGGTCTGTGCGATAACCCGTTGTTCACCTAAGAATCCCTTTTCCAATAAACTACTCTTGGCCTGGCACAACCTTTATGCTATTAGCGTGAAATACGCAAAGTGAGTTATTCACTTAAAAAGCAGAGAGCATTGGCACAATGGTTTCTGTCTAAAAGTGCCTTGTTCTCACCTCAGAGGGCCGAGTTGGAAAGAGAGAGCTAGCTAACCAGAAAAAGAAGAAAAATATTTGTCTCTCAGATATGGGGAGACATAGATTGATAGAGACCCTAGAGTTTCTCCAATAAGATCCATAACATCCAATTTCAAATTGAAATCATAATACTTTACGATGGCAACAATAGTAACGATGTAACATTAATCGATACAATAAGCTTCCGAAAAGCTTCTACCATAACATCAGTCAATAAGTTTCCCAAAAGCTTCTAAAATTCAATAAAATGCACTAATTCTGTATAAACAATATTGATATTGACATAGCAAAGCTCTCCATTGTAGGAACAACAAATATTAACCTCGTGGTTGTTCTACAGATGTGTTAATGAAGTTTTTATGCGTAGATAAACGGCGCGCGCCTCACAGTGACTCACATGACTACAACTTGTGAATAGAAATACCATACATATTAGTACTAGTGGTGTGAACCGGTTTTGTTAAAACCTATAAAAACCGGTTTTTGGTAGAAACCGATAATATCGGTTTTTATTAAAAACCGATAGCAATCTTTTTTCAATGTGTATCCGAACATAGGCGACTCTAGTGTTGTCTATGGTTGGGGAATCCCCGAATATCTCGCTTCGATTATGACTAACTTCAGGTTGTTAAAACGTTTCAGTTTGGCTTTAAATTTTAAACATTTGGATTGTTCTCATCATATTTATTGCAAAGAATGCCTAAAGTAAGAGGTAAATCAATTACGAGGAATTATTTTGAGAAGATTGACAATGTTAGTGCAAAGTGCAAGATATGTGCTAAGGTGATCAAAATTGGAGGTGGAACCTCAAATATGTTAGCTCACATTAAAAGGAACCATCCTCAGGCGACACTGGATCGAGGTGAAGACGGGGAGCAATTGAGTCACACACAAGGAACATCTACTGATACAACTCTAGAAAAACCTAAGAAGACTTCTGCAACCCATATTTCAGTCTACTCTGAAGATGTCTGTAGTGATTAATAAAAAGAAAATAGATAAATATTTAACCATGATGATCGCCACGGACTTTCAACCGTATTCCATAGTTGAAGATAAGGGTTTTAGGAAGTTAGTAGAACTTTTGAATCCAGGCTACGAATTACCAAGTCGCCAAAAAATCAGGTATAATCTAATGCCAAAAATTTACGAATGCGCAAAAACACAGCTTGCTAGCATGCTAGGAAATATTTCAAATATTGCACTAACTTCTGATTTGTGGTCAAATCAAAACATGGATTATTTCCTCACGGTCACAATACATTTTTTCTACCAAGGCAGCTTAAAAAGCTATGTACTAACTACATGTAATGTTCCCGCTGCTAAAACAGCTGAAAGTCTATCTGAAATTATGAGAAATTTACTAACAGAATGGAAAATATTAGGAAAAATTTCTGCTATTGTCACTGATAACGGCAGCAACATGGTAAAAATATGTGATTTTCTGGGAATACAGCATATGCCATGTATTGCCCATACTCTTAATTTAACTTTAGACGATTCTTTGAAGCTTTCTTTGGTGGAGGGCATAACTAACAAATGTAAAAGTATTGTTAATTTTTTTAAAAAATCATCAGTAGGGTGGCAATCCCTTAAATCAGCTCAGAAGGAAAGAAACCCTGATTCTACTCCTTTGAAATTAATACAAGAGGTATCTACACGTTGGAACAGCACGTTCTATATGATAAAAAGATTACTACAGTTATCTGACGTTCTCGCATTAGTCTGTAGGAAATTAGTCCAGGCGCCAGACTACTTAACTGCCTCCGAAGAAGAGGCCGGTTTGGAAATTATAAAAATTTTTAGAGATATTCGAAGAGGCTACAAAACTTGTTAGTGCTGATCAGTATCCGACTAGCTCACTAGTCATTCCGATAATATGTGGATTATTTGAAAAGTTGAATGCTATCGAAATTTCCTTGAAAACAGATATAGGCAAGCTGTTTCACTCTTCAGTGAGGCAAAATATGAGTAGCAGACTTCTTTCATATGAGACTAGAACTGTATCACAAATATCTACATATTTACATCCGTCATTAAGGACGGGTTTTCGTTACTCGGAAAACATGCTGTCGTCAAAAGAGTTAGTAAGAAAGGAATGGTCGCATATAATTAAAGAGTCTGTCATGCCTGTGCCGTCCACTTCAGAGCAAGCAAGTCCCACATCAATTGACGGAATAATTGAACAGCAAAAATCGGGCTTGCTAGATTTTTTAAAACAAAGAAGTTCTTATTCGAATTCAACTGCTTCTGCAGTTAATATATTACGTATGTATATGGAGACAAATCCACAAAAAGAAGAAGCAGATATAACGAAAGCAGTTAGAAGTGTGGGAGCTTTTTGGTCCAACAGCCAACATTTAGCACCACTAAATACAATACCACTAAAGTATTTGGCTATACCGGCAACATCGGTACCTTCGGAGAGGATGTTCTCCAAATCTGGTTATGTGATGTCATCTAGAAGGAGCAGGCTACAAGCAGATGCTGTGGACCAAATTTGTTTTCTTAATCAAAATTAGGACTTGTTAGAAACAGATGCAAAATAAAAATAGAATTCCTTGGTTCTTCTAGGTTACATATTGATGATTGTTATTTTCTAATGTGATTATCTTCTTTCAATAAATTACACTAAGCCTTTGATTAGATATTATTTGTCTATTTTATTTAAAACCTAAAAAAGTAAAAAAAAACCTTAAAAAACCGGTTTATTTTTCAAAGTAATCGATATAAACCGGTGTTGAAAATCGTAATCGGTTAACATCACTAATTAGTACCTCTTGTAGTACCTACACTTGACTGACGCGCCTGGCAAATAATAATAATATGTATTTGTATGATAATATATCGATATCAATATATATGTATATTTATAAATATATGTATACACATTTGTATGTAATGAAACATAGAACCTCCTCCTTTTTGAAGTCGGTTAAAAAAGGAAATAGAAACCTCGTCAGCCTGAATCATTACTTCAGCAACAGTAAACCAACAAGTAGGTATATACATACAAATATGGACATATCGTGGCCAAGAATATTACCAGCCCTAAACATTCACGTGGGTGTCGTAAAAGCTGACTAAGCATTCCACAATGCCATTCTGGTTACATTACATTCTGTGCCAATTGCGATATATAGTTAACATCTGCCTTTTTAAAAAGGGGCTCTGAGTTTGGAACTGTCGCCAGCAGCTGATAGAGAGTACTCAATTATATTGATTTTAGAAGTTATATAGTGAAATACGTGTTACGTATTCTTTCTGCTTGTTCCGTTGGCCTTAAAAGGAGTGAGACTTCTTCCTATACACTTTATCACTATATCTCTTTGTCTTGAATATTGCCAATGGTATATCCCTTCTATTTTTGGAAGAATATTATTTTACTATCCGATCTTCCCAACAACTCTAGAGTATTTATGATATTTTAGGATTAAAACCGTTATACTTGAAGGTAAATAGGTACCGACTCCGTTTAGCCATACAATAGATATTTATGACCGTCAAGACCAGGGAATTGGCAGTTCATAAATTTATCTTCAAAACCCACTGGGGGTCTAAAACCTGAAATTTCTAATATTAGTTTTTGTTCCTCAGTCTATGCCACTGCTACTTTTAAGGAGGATTCATAAACAAAATACTATAGAATTATAAACTAAAGTAACCACAACTATTAATTTAACAAAATTCATTTTCAATATAAAAGACTCAAAATGAAAAAAAAAAAGCTTTATGAAACCCAATATCTATACCCAAAACTCTAATCAAAAATTGTATTTATTCGTAGGTATCGAACACAGAACGGGGCAAGCATTCAAACCGTTTATCAACTGGTGTATTCCATACTTTGTGATTCATTTGTATTCCACATGTCAAATGTATTTTACAATGACATGTATCCACGTCAATTCGTCACGTTAATACACAATAAGTATTATGTTATGGATTTTAACATAACCACAGGAAGTTGACTGGATCGATTGACACGACACAGGAATCTATGGCGATGACGCATTCTGCAGACTCATTGCGTGCTAATTAATACTATTGTTTTAATTAATTGCGTATTACAATTTATAGATAGCAGGAATTATTCTTATAGACACAGTAATGTATTAGTTATATTACTGTTATTCATGCTCTCGCACTTGTGTGCCCCATAGATTGCAAAAAAACTGCTTTTCTGAATTTCGTGATGCGTCTAAACTGCAATCAAGTAATGCAATCAATAATATTTACCTATATGAAACACAGTAGAAATTTATTTTAGTGTTTTAAGTTGGTTTTATAATTTATATACATATAATAAGTCATGTACTAAAGGAAGGTGGAGTCAAGAGTCTCCGAAACCGGGGAGCGTGTATGAAAAGAATTATGAATGTTGAGGAAGCGAGTGAAGTATGCAGAGATAGATTTCTCTGGCACTCTGTTCTCTCTGCCTACCCTGCAAGGGATATGGCGTGATGATATGTATGTATGTACATATAATAATAAACAAAATAAGAGAATAAAAATACATCATACTCATCATCTCAGCTCATATATGTCTCAGTGTTGGGCTCGAGCCTCCGCCATATAAGAATTTATTTCAAGTTTTTCATCTCTTGCATAGATGTGATATGCGTTTTATATCCCTTAGTCGTCGCTTACGATCACCCATGGGTAAGATGGGGGTGGTATTGTATTCTTACTCCGTCACCACACCACAAGCAGCACAATTACTAGTTGTGAATAATACACTTTTTTCGCTACCAATAAATAATTATAAAAAATGTTACTATGTCTGTTATAAACTCTGAAACAGTCTAACCGATGTGCCCCAATTGGATTCATCAAGGTAATAATGTAAAAAAAGTTTTAGACCACTAAAACAATGTATTAGGACTCGGTAGATGTCGCAACGTTCGGTTTCAACATACATACATACATATCATCACGCCATATCCCTTGCATGGTAGGCAGAGAGAACAGAGTGCCAGAGAACTCTATCTCTCCATACTTCACTCGCTTCCTCAACATTCATAATTCTCTTCAAACACGCTCGCCGGTTTCGGAGACTCTTGGCTCCACCTTCCTTCAGTACATGACCGATCTGGTCTAGGTAGGTTAGTCTCGGTCTCCCTCGGTACCTACATCCTTCCACTTTCGCATTGTATATCTTCTTAACCAGACGTTCGTTCGGCATTCTTTCCACATGTCCGAACCATCGGAGCATGCCCTTTCGCATCTTTACACCAATACTCTCTTTCATACCTACTCGCTCTCTTACGTCGTCGTTACGAATGCGGTCGGTCAGCCTAACTCCACAGATTTTCCGCAGAGATCGCATTTCGACCGCATTAATTTTACTTTCATACTCTTTTCTGCATACCCAACTCTCGCTTCCATACAGTAATGTTGGGACAAGCACTGCGTTATGTATTGCTACACGTGCCTTCTGGCTGAGGTGGTGGCTGCCGAGAAGTTGCCCCAACGCTCCGTTCACTCTATTTCCCGCATTCACTCTTGGCTCTATATCAGTGGTGTACCTTGCATCTCGACTAAATCCACATCCAAGATATACAAATTCGTCCACTTGCTCTAGTATATCATTACCTATTGTTACTCTTACATCTGTTCTGGCTTCGTCTCTTTCAAAGATCATTATTTTGGTTTTGCTCACATTCACGCGTAGACCCCTTTTCTTACAATCTTCGGTCATTGTGTCGACTAGGGTCTGCAGGTCAGTCGCTGACTGTGCCAGCAGGACTGCATCATCTGCATAAAGCAGAGCAGTGACCACTGAGTCGCCCATCTGGACTTCAAGTTCTTCGGTTTCAAGGAATACTATTTTTACATATTTAGGACAGCCTATAGATATATTAGGATAGCCTATTAAGGGAGCTCGTAATTTAATAGTAATTAAACAATACTTACAATATATGTATTGCATTAATAAAATTTATAATAATAATGTTTTTTTTTATTGCTTGTGGTGGCAAACGAGCAAGCAGCACACCTGATGGTAAGTGTCACTGCCGCCCATGGACCTTTGCAATACTAAGGGTATAGCTAGGGCGCTGCCTACCAATACAAACCCTAAACCCACCCCAGTTGGGTTTCCGGCTCCCTCGCTCACTGATCGAAGCGTAATAGCACATTGCAATTACTCAGACGTCGATCTTCTGCGAGAGTGTGGTACTACCCCGGACGGACCGGCCCGTGACTGTAGACATAAAACTGTCCACAGCGTGGTCCTACCACTATTAAAATTTTATTAATTTATAATTTTAATTAATAAAGAAGGTCTTTATAAGCATTATATGTGAATAACAAATATATTACCTATAGAATAGAGACACAATAAAACAATAGAAACTGCGTGTCTTACAAATTTAATAAAATCTAAAAATTTAGGTGGGCGAAAAAAAAAAGTAACAAAGGTAATGCAAAAAAGATTATTATTAATTTTTGGTCTCTCTGTGTGCACGCTAATATCCAAAATTATTGATGTTTTCGCGATTTTTATAAACAGATTAAGGCTCAATCTTTATTTTATTGAATTCTGATGTCATTGATAAAAGTTATTCATATTCATATTTAAAGATAATTATTTAATATTAATAGCGGTGAGTAATAAAACTGAATTACCACCAGCACGAGTTATTAAAATAATATAAACCAACAACTGAGCAGCTTTATAAACGTTTTAATTGTTTTAATCACGATTTCATTTTGAAATATACAATAATTAATCGCACAACGTCACGTACGTAAATGTAGATATTTGTGCTAGAATTCTAAACAGTCGGTATAATATGAAATAGCTGACCTAATATTTGTTAAGACCTAGGTTCGGTGTTTGCTTTGTCGGCAAGCAAATGACGTTGGTTCGTGCCTTAATCGCTGTAACTGAAATCGATATGCGTAAGTACGCACTCGCTTGGTAGACTAATACAACAGTATGTATATTAATTATGGTGTTGCGACTTAGTTATGTATTTATAATAGTAAGCACCTACTATAGTAAGTAGTTATAGTAAGTACAGAGCTCCAGCCTATCCTTTATTATTTTTACGGCAGTCATAAACAATTTACAACCTTAATATATGTTTGTATATTTTATCCAGGTCCTTAATTTTCCAGAATTAAATTAGATTTCATTTACCTGTATTTAAATATAATGTTCTGTTTTTTTTTTAAGATATTTTGTACCAAAAAAATAAACGGCATTTTTGGTTGGGGGATTCGTCTTAAACTTTACCATATATCATGAGGGCGGAGGGAGGCCTAAAAAGTGGTAAAGAAAACATCTAGATGACCATGACCTATGAATATCACTATCCTCTGTTTGTCTTTGGGTTTGTAAAGCAATAAGACTGGTACTCCGTGAATAAAATTATTCTGCTGAAACCTTATAGTCTTAAAGTCGACCTCAGAGAATTAGGTGTTATATAATCATAATGAAGACATCACAGTGAAGATAGAACCCTCGGAAAACTAAAAACATAAAATACACAGGACAAGTATTTATAAGGATACAGAATTTAACAAATTGCTTCTGCTGTTGCTAGGTCATGAATTATATTCCCAAGGAGGATTCTCAGGAGACTAGTCGTAAAACTTGTCTACGCATTCTCTTGATCTTTCGAAAAATACTATATAGGTTAGAACAGCTAGACAAAATAGAAGATGGATTGAATTCATTACCAACTCTACCCATCCTACTGTGATTTACATGATATCCATGATTTGTATTCTCCGTAACAGATAAGCATACAGTATTTTTCTTAAAAAAACTAAACTAGCTATTACCAGCCACAATCCACAGATGAATGTCGCATGTGTGAGCCATAAGTCGGAAACTAACACAAAAACGACGTCACAAGTTACTAGAGATACGCAATGAAACTAATGACTATAAATGGGAAAAAGCTTTACTTATAAACTGCTCTAGATATTAGAGACAATATTAAAAGTACAAGAGTCATATTACTTATACTAAACATAACCTGCCATTATATTACATTCCGTCAAAACCTAATCGCTGAATTACCACATTTTATAAATACATCTAAAAAAATAATTTAATTAAGAGGTAAAGCCTCGGCGAAAATAATAAATTGAATTATAAAATTTTCGTCGTCTAAGCCATGAAATATAAAAGCGGAATTTGCTTTTGTTTTTTTTTTTAATTGCGAATTATCTGCTATTTATCACAAAAAAAACTATATTACTTCACAAAAAAAAAACTATATTTCTGTTATAAGGTTTCATCATGATCAAAATAAAGTTAAAAATGTTTACGGCCATCAACACACGCCGCTCGAATAACAATATACTACATCAGTCGCGGTACTTAAGAAAAGAACAGCCATGATAATTGTCTATGGCAATCAGAAGCTTACGAAATCTGATATTTGTAATCATATTACTTCATCAAATAGTTTCATGCAAATTTTATGAAGTTTAAATAACAAATAAACTCATTTGCAAAAAAAACGGGCGGTTTTGATTTTCATTCATATTTAAAAAGATACAATACCAAAAAGGTTTCAATCGTTTGTACACGTTACTGGCCGGTTTTAAAAATGCTGTGGTATTTAAAAAAGTACGTTCTAAATTCAATTTTTCATTTGATGTTCATTTTTACAGAAAACCCCTTTTTATCCTACATTTTTGGCGCGAAGTTCCAGAAGTTAACATCGACTTTCATAACTTTTATTCAATTTTTATCGATTAATTTCATATCCTTGACTGTCAAAGCTTTATTTAATGCTGTTTGGCTGTATCAAAAATGGTAGATAAAGTGGTAAAAGCTACCAAAATTATCGCTCTGCTTGAAGAGGGTTGCAGCCAATGTTTCGTGGCTAGGAGGCTAAATGTTAGTCGCTCGACAGTCCAAAGGACCTGGCAGCGATATCAGGAGACTGGTTCCGTCGAGAGAAGGCCTGGTTCTGGAAGAAAACCATGTACCCAACCACGGGATGATCGTTTTCTTGTGAGTCGCGCATTGAGAAATCGCAAATCTTCGTATGTGGATCTTAAGAACAACCTCCAAGAAGTAAGAAATGTGCATATTAGTCTATGGACGGTCAGGAGGAGGCTTCTCGCTGCCAATATACGCAGTCACCGCCCGGCCCGCGGCCCCAAATTACTCCGTGAGCACAGAGTTCACAGGCTTAGGTTCGCTAGAAATTGTGAATCATGGACTCAAGACGATTGGAATAGGGTTTTGTTCTCTGATGAAGCCAGGATATCTCTGTTCGGTGAAGATCGACGTCGGCGAGTGCTAAAAAGACAAGGAGAACGCTTTGCAGAGGCATGTTTCGAAGAAATCACACCTTATGGTGGGAGCTCTGTTATGTTTTGGGCAGGAATAAATTCAATGGATCGTACAGAGTTAGTCTTCATTGAAAACGGCTCACTGACTGGGCATCGATACATAACGGAAGTTCTAATTTCTCATGCACAACCCGCATTGGCCGCTCTAGGTGAAGACTCGATTTTTATGGACGACAATGCTCGCGCCCACCGATCCCGCGATGTTAATGCGTATGTGCAAGAGGTCGGCATTCGTCGTTTGGATTGGCCAGCTCGAAGTCCCGACCTCAATCCCATAGAGCATGTCTGGGACGTTCTGAAACGGCGTGTGAGATCAGTACACCCGGCTCCGCAGACCATCAGAGAGCTGAAGAATGTGATTACTGCGGAGTGGGAACGTATTCCGCAAGCAAGTATCCGGGATATACTCGCTAGCATGCCCAGACGAATTCAAGCTGTGATTTTAGCTAGAGGGGGTCACACTCGATACTAAACATTTATCTGCTTTTACTTTATTAAAGAAAAACAAACAAAAAAACTTTTTTATTTTTACTTCATGAGCATATGCACTACTAGCGAATATACACTACTAGCGAGGTTTAGCATTATTTCCCATAAATTGTATCTAAATTTTATGAAATACTGATGAAAACGATTATTTTCTTATTAATTTACCAAATTGTGTGGATAAAACTACCTATAATTATCAAACAAAGAAATATTAACATTTGAAATGGTTCATTGCTTAGGTGCCCGTTTTTTTTGCAAATGAGTGTATTTAAATAGATATTAAATAGATATTATTGGTATTCAATAAAAGGCCGTCCTGTCAGCCAGGCTGTTTATCATATATCTGGATAAATGTCTCCAAAGGTTGAACGATATGAATGTGGGAGTCCAGATGGGCGACTCAGTGGTCACTGCTCTGCTTTAAGCAGATGATGCAGTCCTGCTGGCACAGTCAGCGACTGACCTGCAGACCCTAGTCGACACAATGACAGAAGATTGTAAGAAAAGGAGTCTACGCGTGAATGTGAGCACAACCAAAATAATGGTCTTTGAAAGAGATGAAGCCAGAACAGATGTAAGAGTAACAATAGGTAATGATGTACTAGAGCAAGTGGATGAATTTGTATATCTTGGATGTGGATTTAGCAGAGATGGAAGGTACACCACTGATATAGAGCGAAGAGTGAATGCGGGAAATAGAGTGAACGGAGCATTGGGGCAACTTCTCGGCAGCCACCACCTCAGCCAGAAGGCACGTGTAGCAATACATAACTCAGTGCTTGTCCCAACATTACTGTATGGAAGCGAGAGTTGGGTATGCAGAAAAGAGTATGAAAGTAAAATTAATGCGGTCGAAATGCGATCTCTGCGGAAAATCTGTGGAGTAAGGCTGACCGACCGCTTTCGTAACGACGACGTAAGAGAGCGAGTAGGTATGAAAGAGAGTATTGGTGTAAAGATGCGAAAGGGAATGCTCCGACGGTTCGGACATGTGGAAAGAATGCCGAACGAACGTCTGGTTAAGAAGATATACAATGCGAAAGTGGAAGGATGTAGGTACCGGGGGAGACCGAGACTAACCTACCTAGACCAGATCGGTCATGTACTGAAGGAAGGTGGAGTCAAGAGTCTCCGAAACCGGCGAGCGTGTATGAAGAGAATTATGAATGTTGAGGAAGCGAGTGAAGTATGCAAAGATAAAGTTTTCTGGCACTCTGTTCTCTCTGCCGACTCTGCAAGGGATATGGCGTGATGATATGTATGTATGTATGTAATAAAAGGCCATTTTTAAATAACTTGATGACTCACGTAACTGACTCGCATAAGAGAGAAAGAGAGAGAGGGTTAGAGAAAGAGTGAGATATATGCACCTAGAATGTACAGCCCTTCGAACGGAAGCTCGCAAAAGAAAAAAAATCCAAATTTTCCAACATTTGTCATTCAGGCTTCGCTCCCTATTAGTCATTGCAATATGTTTCATAGCCTTACTCGATAAATGGGCTATCCGACACTAGAACAACTATTCAATTCGAACCAGTAAGTCCTAAGATAAGCGCGTACAAACAAGTACAACATTATAACTTTAATTAAAGATATCTATATCACAATAAATAAATAAAACTAAGATACACACGACAAGTCGGCATTTGAAAATAAAATAAAAAATATCAAAACGGAACCTCCTTAACAAGTGGCACTTAAAGAGGGTCGCCGTCAAAGAGTCTGAAAGCATAATTAAGGTGCTTAAAAAGTGATGGTATCCGGCTAGCGGGCCATGGCACTGACCAGAATGAATACGCCATGACACGCGTGACGAAGCTATCGACTTCCGATCACTGAGTACGATGAGAATGCCAGCCAGCCGGGTGTGACCCCCATTTTACTATCACTCTACTATTATTTATGCCCCGCTGCGGGTGCAACCGATGGGATCTTTCTAGACAGTGACAAATGCACCCCACGTGAAATGAAGTTAAAATGACAATTTTTATTATAGTCAGGGTAAAAGTAGTTCACACAGATTAAATAACTACGTATTTGAATTATATGCATTTTAGGTCATTTATATAAAGTAAATTCAGATCCAACCAAATAGGCTCGAAAATCGAAATTAGTGCCAAACTAATCTAAAATCTAAATCTAGAAACAAATATGACATTAAATATGTTTGATAATAGACTTTCAAACTAAAAGATATATATCAAATTAAGTTTTAATATTTAACTGGTTACATTTTTACATTAGAACCTACTTACCTATAGAACTATGAGTAATATTTTAAACGTAAAATGTGATATTTCAAACTATGTAATTACAAGTGCGGATCAATAACATATTGACAGAATGAGAAGAATTATTGATAAAATTATAAAACCTACACAAAAATTACAGTACCTAATATAGTATTAAGAATAATAATCAAATGTAGAAAGCGAAATAGAATTATCCACAAGCAAAAAGTAAAATCAATATTCAGGTACATAAGTATTTCGATCTAAAATTGTTATAGTTTAAACTTAGAACAAGAGTGATGAATCAAAATAATGAATTACCAACATTCAAAAATAACTCTAATCTAATTTGTAATAACTGTTTACATCGTATTGCCGCGTATCTATAAATAAATGTAATCTAACAAATTAAATTTTGCTACTGGTCACTTAATTAGTGTAAACTTTTCCTCCTCTAGTATTCGTTCATTAAAAAAATAATGAGTGAAAGTTATTTTGTTTCAGTAAGCCACAGGAATTACTGAACCGAATTGTTTTGTTAAATTAAAACTCTTTCTATAAAGTAAACATAATTTATGTTGAAGACCCTGCATTCTTAGCAGAAATTAATTCGAAATTGTGATTATGCAATTATTCTTCTGTCAACTTTAGTTTTCGACACCACAATAATCCAAAACCTGAGAATCTGCAATTTTTTTATAAACCATGCATAATACAATTATGTAGGTAGTTGCAATATTATTTTTATTATACATAATAATATCATAGTTCTTTTGCTCTTATCCCAATTACTTGTAGTCTTGAATATGTACTCCTCTTGCATACCTAGTACATATTGCAAAAGTTATGGGCAAAAATTTTAGGACTGGCCGTCTGACTGACGTCAATCATCTTTAGGAATGTAATTGTTGACTAAACGACAGCGGAGTTGGCCGAGATCGATATCAAGTTTTCAGTTGTCTTTCACGACATCCACGGGAAAAGTAAGGGTTGATAGTATTCGTAGCTGCATCATCATAATATATGAATTTAAAATTATGTATGCATAGGTGTACCATAGATACAGATATAATATACACATCAAGCTCATTAGTCTCTCATATCTGTATGCTAATAGTGATCCATATTCGTCATGATTCGACCCGCACGTCTCATCCGCTTTAATTGTTAACCCAGGAAGTGGACCTGAATTCCGCAGATGACTGAACGTATAGCTATGGGGTGACTAAGTAATTTCAATTGAGCCATCATTAAGCCGGTCTCGGCAGTCGTATCATCATAAATTGACTGCATACATATCATAATAATGTAAATAAAGGGCTATTGTCCCGAATGTTCTGAGTTAATTCACAAACGGATCAAATGTTTGTACTTGGGATTTTGTATTTATGATGTTTTTAATCTGGATTTAGATTCGTTTGCCCAAAAATATCTAATTGGCTTCAGTTATGAATAAAACTAATTTCAGACACCGATATAAAATTTTCTGTGAGCTGTGTAGAACCGTATTAAGGATATAGTTGGTTAATACTTCTTCCGCCCTTTGTAGGCATCGTAAGAAACAACTAAAAGCCGCAAATAGTTAACGCGAAAGCACCAGAAGGGAAACCAAATGTAATCTTCGAAATAGTGCTTCATTTTGATAACCCAATTTTCTTCCACTGTGTCGGAGACACGTGTTTAGCAGCGATGCTAAATAAGAATAAAATCATATTGATTTTTACATTGAATAGCCGATGAATAATCCTCTACCCGCAGGGAGGCCGACCAGGTGAAGACGACGTCCCGGCGCGATGTTGTCGTTACATCGAAAGGGCAATCTATCGGGCGGGTCAACGAAGTTAAGGAATCGATTCCGGTGGTCCGCACGGTTGGTGGTGAGGTGTAATAAGGTAAGTTATGGGGCTAGCGTAACGACGGCCCGTATCGTTTGCGCAGGGTATGACCAGACCTTCAATACACAAATGGAGACAGGCCATCCAAAAAATCTGATATAATACAAAGCAGTAACGCCAATTTTATATATTATATCTCAAGTTTATTTTTTGTCGTTCCGTAAGATCTTTCTTATTCTATAATCAAGTTTCATGATTTATCTTTCATTTTAAAGCATAACTGCGGGTTAATGACGAAAAATACATACACGGTGTAAAAATGTACCACCTCTCGTAAATTTGAGGTTTAAAATCATCTAAGAAGAGGTACTTTAATGGATGCCACAATTTTCTAATGGATATATTGTTCTCTAATTTTTCTATTCTTATTCATAATGTCATTTATACAAAAATGTTAAAGAATGGAATGTGTAACGATAGAATTTGGTACGCACTGCGAAATTCTCCATGCATTGACTAGTATAACAATTAATTGTTTATAAGTATATTTAGTGACATTACAATTTACTTGACGATTTTAACATACTATAGAATTAATAATTTCAAATCAGGGCCGAGGCTATAAATTTTTACATTTATCCTAGTTTGTTTTAATTAACAAGTTTTTAATCAACGTGAACGGAATAAGCGCATAAATTGTTTTACATTAGTCATTTCCTTCGATGACTAAACATTTATTTATAGTAAATTATTAGTTTTTTAAAGACTTTTGGTAGAAAAGTATCTATCTAATTGAAAGGTGCCGTAAAAATAACTAACTAGCAGCTTATCCTTGCTCTAATTTTTTAATTATTATAAAAACTTACGTGTTGTTTATTTTTTATTTATATTTCATATTTCTTAATAAATATATTACATATAGATTATAAATCAGTTGTGTGGCGACGGCTATTAATACCGCTAACCCTTACATTGCTCGTGATTATGTTAAAAGACGACTAAGAGTTTTACATCGATCGTGACCAAATTCATACAATGCCGCCAATCAACAACTAGAAAAGTTGATATCAGGCCCTTCGGGTTCAGAGTCCTCAGCGCTCACCCATGGTCCGCGTAAAGCTGTCAAAGCCATCTGCGGCTAACAGCTAAAAACACACACAAAAAAAAGCAGGTGGCCCTAAAAGCTATTGCCAAAACTTTTGCAATATATACGAAGGAAGAAGTACATATTCCGTCGACCCTAAGTAATTGGGTTAGCAATTGTAAGAACTTTTCTATAAATCAAAGAAGAGATGAGAAAACTCTAAAATGGGGTTTTTGAAAACCGCATTAAGTATTGGGTTCACGCCCTATCTTTCCCGTGGTGATCGTAAAAGACGATAAAGGGATATTAAATGCATATAACATCTATGCAAGAGAAGGAAAACTCGAAACAAAACCCTATACCAACACGTCTGACCAGAGTGGTATAGGTCAATTTCCCTCCTAATGTGGAGGAGGCTCGAACCCAACAGTGGAACATATATTATATGAGCTGATATGATGATAACGATGATGATTAAGTATAAGGCATAGATGCTCGTGATGGGGAAAAGTTCATAAACCTACAGATAACGCCAACAAATTATCTTGATTCTAAATAATAATTTGTGGATCGCACAAAGAATGATCGTCCTTCATAAGAATCAAACCCACGAAGTTTTGTGGGCTTGATTCGGCGCGATTAGCGCGGGATTTCGTTGTTTAGACCACTTCGTCATCATCTAATTCGTCATCTGTGCAGTCTAGTCTCAATTGTATAAACTTTTTAATATTTATACTTCCTATAATGTCGTATATTACTAACTCCTAACCACCAGTAAGAATGGCATGATGGAAAGAGTAAATACCGCTGCTTGATCCGTTCAATGCAAGAGGTTTCTCATAGGCCATATAGTAAGCCAAATATCTTATTTGGTTATAGGCTTTTACCTAATAGTAGATCAGGCATGAGTTGTATAGAAGAAGGACATGTCTGTCGCCGAGGAACAATAGAAAAAATCTGCAAGCATTACTACCTAGGAGATATATTAAATTCCAATATCCTTCTAAAAGGGATAATGTTATAATCGTCACGCTTGGCAGACGAGTTGCAAGTCACAGTTAGTGTTATGTGGCGAATGCTGCTAATCATTCACCTGATAATCCTTCAACCAATTTTTATGATTCCCATGAAAAATAAAGGGAAAACATTGGTAAGTAGGTATATATATTTCTCTTCTGGTAGGACCACACTGTTGATAGTTTTCTGTCTACAGCCGCGGGATGGTCTGTCTGTGGTAGAAGATACGGAAGGTACCACACTCTCGCAGAAAATCGACGTCCAAACAATAGCAATGTGCTGTTGCTGTTGTGCTTAGTTCGGTGAGCGAGAGAGCCGGTGGGCCAGTTTCTGAGTGGGTTTGGGGTTTTCATTGGTAGGCAGCGGCCTAGCTGTGCCATTGGTATTGCAAAGGGCGGCAGTAACGCTTACTATCAGGTGTGCTGCTTGTTAATTTGCATCCAAAAATATATATTATAGATATAATATATTAAGATTTAATAAAATATTGTTATTAAAAAAATAATAAATTATAGTTATTTGAAATGTCGGAGGGACGGACGGTATCGTTTACAAACTAGTATGGTAAAATACCCATACTGGGTGTATTAAAGTAGGGTTCTATACATAAAACCAAGCAATTATCGCTTCCAAAATGAATGTTACGCAACAACCGGTAATAGCTCTAAATTGTATATTTCAAATGCGCTCATTGCATCAACAGTTCGGAAACCTGTAGATTGTCGGTGCTTTTCATTGGAGCAGTATAAAAAAAAAATAACTCGAGCGAAAGGAGGCCCTCGACTCGTTCTAAAGATAGTTATTTACACTTAGTTATTGTAATTTTTGATGAGAGATTGTTCGATCTGATTCATAATAAAAAAAAGTCAAAGTAACACCATAGATAGCATCGCACAATAAAGGTACTTCGTAAATATTTGACCAGAGTACCTTTTCCTAGAAAAATAGTTGTAACAATACCGTCGTTGAGCTTTCTATCCTTTCTAAATAATATAATCTGACAACAATTGATAAGTAAAACAAAGAAACGATAACGTTATTGTGAAACAATAGACACTTAAAATGACTCATGATATTTTAAATTAATTGTATTTTTTTTAAGAAATGAATAACGGATAAACATTATATATTTATTAGAGTTGTTTAGTTTTATGAAAATAGAAGCAAAAACAAAAAAAAACAACAGGCAGTCATGGGGACTGCCGATAGAAGTGAAAACTATTAACTTAAGACTAATTGAAATAATAATAATTTTCTAATTTTTATATAAAAATAAAAAATATTATCGAACATCTAGGAATCGGTTTTACCACGCTAGTAAGATAACCTTTAAACCACAATGATACTCATTTCATGACATAAAGGTTAAATTTTAAAAATACAATTAAAAATAAATAATGCCATATTTTTAAATGCAAATATTGATATGAATATTGAAAATATTTTAAAATAAATTCTTTATTTTCATTATTCATTTCCCGTGGGATCAATTATCTAAACAAATAAATGATATAAATTTATAGATTTAATTTTATTAATTTTCTAATTTTTATATAAAAATAAAATATATTATCGAACATCTAGGAATCAGTTTTACCACGCTAGATAGATATAGATACTATTAGCATTAGCATGTCGGTGACGCGAACCTATAAGTTTTTCCCCTCCAAAAACGCTCAACGCGCCTAAAGAAGTTTTCACTTCAAAAATATGTGGGATTCAGTCCTTGTTTTATCAAAATATTTTAACCTTTTTTTACTGTCTAGCAACGTCTCGCTCAACTATCCTGAACTAGGGAAGGGCGACCTGGGGCTTAATACCCTGCTTTATTTCTCCTATTATCGCCAATTGAGAGTACCAAAAAAACATTTCTTTACCTTCGTAGCCGCCCGGAAAAATCCAATAAGTCCCTTAGTTGTTTTTTTTTTGTAACGTATAGATATACCATTTTTTTAAAATAACACCAGCACTAAAGAATAGGTACCTCTTGTGGGTAGTGTCATTAACTTCAAGATTAAGATATTCTCCGAGCGAAATATATTCTAGAATTGTAACCAGAGACGGTAGGCCAGAGATATATGATATATAGCTATATGCTCACTGGCTACTAAATGAAAATCAATGTTACTTAGATAGTGAAATATTCGTGAGCTTGCACCCTTGGCTGCTTCTTCAGGGAAAAATCATTAGGCTTCAAAATACTGTATCTTTAGGAATATGTTCTAAATATTGAACTATTTACCTATATAACATTTTATATGTATCTACCTATATAATATTTCAAATTATTCTACTAAAGTTTAACATAAATAGTGCCGAGAGCTGGCAACACATTACTGTAACCGTTAAACTTTTAACAAAGCTATAATATCCGAAATCAATGTAACAGACCCACATACGGAACATATGCGGGCGGCAAAAAAATCGTCTACACACAACAGCAAACGACCGACGTAGGGTAATAAACGGAATATCAATATAGTGGCCGAGGCCGAGTGTCAGTAAGTAAAAAAAAGGTGTCGGATCGGAACA
Organism: Lymantria monacha; assembly: GCA_905163515.2. Lineage (NCBI taxonomy): Eukaryota > Metazoa > Arthropoda > Insecta > Lepidoptera > Erebidae > Lymantria > Lymantria monacha. The sequence goes on along the minus strand of LR991098.1, from coordinate 10,571,131 downwards.
TTGGAGTATATTAGGGCGTACGTTAGTTCACGAGGGTGCTTTTACTACAAGCGACTATATATAGATCCGCAACACAGCTAAAGGAATTTGTACTCTAAACACGTCTTCAATATACCCACATCCCAATGGATTTGAGATTATTAATGTAGAATAATGACTACTATCTACCAAATACATCCCATTATATATTTTCTATGTGAAATTATATAAAAACTTAAGTAACTAGATTAGCACAGATTGTATAATGAATTTCAACAAATATTTAATTATAAGTGATATTACAAAAGATAGAATTACTTATAAATACGTAATTCAAATTAACTCAATTAAAAAGTATTAGATCTTGAAGTCAAAATTTAATTATTATGCCTGTCAAGTTCAGAGTAATCAATAAAACTCTTTTTCCGTGTGGTGACGGAGTAAGAATACTATTCACCACCCCATATCTTACCCGTGGGTGATCGGACGAGACGACTAAGGGATGTAAAACGCATATAACATCTATGCGAGAGAAGGAAAACTCAAAACAAAACCCTATACCAACACGTCTGACCAGCGCGGTATAGTAAGTTAATTTCCCTCCCATTACGGAGGAGGCCCGAGCCCAACAGTGGGGCATTTATGGGCTGTGATGATGATGAATAAAAACTCTAATAATTTAAATAACGTTATTAAAGGTGAAGTGGATAACGCTGAAGAACTACAAAACTTAACCTTGACTTGACAGTGCAGTTAAGATATGATCAATTAAATTAATATAAACCACAAAAACGACAAACTAAATGCGTGTTATCTGTAAACGTTGTTGGAAATAAATACCAACACATGCTTTTATTCATTTATCGAAGAGCATGGTTAATGAGAGCTATAAAAAACAAAGCGTTGGCGTCGAAAGACGTAGGGCTTGCGGAGATTGGTTGGGCAGCATGGCGCGGGTAGGGGACGCGCCGTATTGATCCGTCGCTCTCGACCGACGCGGCTCCCCCCCCCCCGTTAGACATTACACGAGCACTCGCAACCCTCGCCCCCGCCACCTCTATCGCCCACCCCTAACAAGCCCAGAGCGAGAGGCACAGCTCCCTTGCCGACACCCGGGCGCAACCACACCCCTTTTTCAGGCTACCATCGAGTCACGGGATTTTCCGATTCAATTTACTATACTATAGAGAATATAAGTAATAGGCGTCAAGATCGTATAGTACATATAGATAACATGATACATCAATATTTAAAAGCTTCATATCACAAGCATTGGCGATAAAAAGGCGAAAAAGACGTGCTTGAAGCAAATACGACCCGCAACTTTGTTGCCAACATTGATTATAGATTACAATTCAATAAGGCATAAAGATTGTAGCTCCCAGACATCGAATATTCTGGAGTATCTTATTTGTCAAAAAAGATGAAAGTATGCGACGTGTTTACTACCATATACAGAAGCTACTTGATTCGATTATGGTCACAATAAGCGAAGGAGAATTTTCGTAAGTTCGTTGACTCCGCGGACAATGTGCCTGCGGGCGATTGTGGCTGGCTCGGCGAGACCCCGCCTGTCGCATCTGCTATCCTAAGAAACATTTTTTAGACACTTACACCACATGTTGCAGCTTCCGATAACTACAGATTTTAAAGAAATAAATGTAATCTCGCCTAATCTATAGATAATCGTCAAATTCGTATGTTAAAAATATTCGACGCTACTATTAATAACTGCATTTATATGCTCTGATTTCTCTGATCGCTTTCTATGCACACAATTTTTTGCAGATCTATTAATTTTACATATGAAAGTAATTATCTAGATTTGTTTTAATATAATGATGAAATTAATAGCAGATATGCAATAGGTATACATAATAAAAAACATTTATAAAAAATAAAACTCTAAAAACTTTGTTGTATACAAATAGATAAGGTATTGTGCCCAAGCTTTTGTGGGAAGCAATAATTCGTGATAATGATTTAGGATATCAGCTTTCTCCATTTCCAATATCATTCAAATAGATACTTTGAACATTAAATAATATAATATATACAAAGTTTCGCAATAATTTTATTAATATGATTGTTATCGGTACATTATTTACGTAAATATTTACATAACTATGAGTCATTATCGATAGCCTAACTTGACTCATCACTCTGTGTAAATTAAGTAGCTGCAGTGCAAGTATACTGGAATAAGTACATGATTCATCTTTTCTACAAATACATACATATTATTCATAAAATTAAATAATTAAATAGATTTATATTATACATGAATATGGTAGACGAGTGTTGAATGTGCTCGTGTCTAGTCTCTCGCCGTTTGATTGATGGGTATATGTACGACCGTATATCCCACAGGTCACGCTAACGATAACTTGTTATTATAAAAATTTTACAATAACAACATGTTTGGTTGTTACTGCAAGTTTTATTATATTATACATATAATTCTTCTCAGTATCTTTTTATATTACTGCCTGTAAACACAGACTTTTTTAAAGATATAACATTGAGGAATAACCTCAACTCATTTATCTCCCAATGTTGGGCTCGAGCCTCCGTAATGTGAGGGAAATTGACTTACTATACCACGCTGGTCAGACGTGTTGGTATAGGGCTCTGTTTCGAGATTTCCTTCTCTTGAATAGATATTGTAAGCGTTTTATATCCCTCAACCACGTGTAAGATAGGGTATGGTGAATTGTATTCTTACTCCGTTCACCACACGGATAATAATATACCAAATGATGGACAAAAACTACACCAGTTTGAGAACACACGTGTGGATCATAGGTTTTATGTGGACATCGAATCCATGACATTTGACATGATAGTTTAGTAGTTAAATATTACGCATTTGTGCAGTCAGATTGTTGTTTCACATTTATGTCATGTGCGGTTACAATTAATCTTTATAGAAAACAGCATTTACTAAGGACATGTGAAAGTTTCATAGAGGAAAATTTAAATCCCGTATCCGCAATTTTAATTGAATTACAGAGTAAATGTATTACAATTTTAGACTTAAATACAACTTTCGCTTTCATAATGCTATACTTTACGCATTTCAAAAATTAGATAGTTGAACTAGAATTTAATAGAATTTACTAAGATACAGACGTTCGGCGTACATATGGTCTCTTACAAATTACGATAAAACACGTAAGTGTAATACAGTCCTGAATTACAATCGGAACCACCCACTCAGCAGCAGTCAGGTACAACATCGAGTTATTTGAATCAAGTTAGTTCAATTATTGAGAACATAACTTTCTAGTGACTCATAGGAAGAGAGCTATCTCGCTCAGACGCTCTCAATAAGGAAGAGGGTAATAAACAAATTCATCTCGTCCATCTTATGCGGCTTCTGAGCCCATTAAAATGCACAATACTGCATTTTATATAAGTAGGGATCAAACTCTGTAGCCGAGGGGCAGACGTTATTTTTAGACCTTAAATTATGCCACATTTGAGTTTGCCTTTTTAGTCTATCTATCACATAACACTGACGCTGAGTTTGGGAATTGCATTGCATTTAGCAGACGAAATAATGCCGAGAATCTTAATTACTTAGCAAAGTTACAACAGTGAAGTGTAAGTGTTACAAGCACTACCTATCTTTTAGGGTATAAAGTCTCACACAAATGCATGAACTAACACGAAATAGTATTTGATATCATCTCAGCTCATATATGCCCCACTGTTGGGCCCGAGCCTCCTCCTTAATTGGAAGGAAATTGACCTACTATACCACGCTGGTCCGACGTGTTAGTATAGGTTTTGTTTCGAGTTTGCCTTCTCTTGCATAGATTTTATATGCGTTTTATATCCTCTAGTCGTCTTTTACGATCACCCACGGGTAAGATAGGGGGTGGTGAATTATATTCTTACTCCGACACCACACAGAGAATTTGATATAGAAATTACTGAAGACGAAACTATTATGAAATATTTATTTTACAATATTTATGGTCCTTAAAGCTTTGAACGCGTGATGTAGGCCAGACGCCCATGAACAGATGGATAAAATAAAAATAAAACTTCATACAGTACATTTCCCATCTCCATATACAATTATATACTCTCCATATAAAAATGAAAGCCACTTGTACGAGGCGTGAATACATCCATTGTTCTCAGAAGACATCTTTTACTGACACAGACTTGACCTAATTGAAAATAATGACGCGTTATTCATTGGGTTGATCCCGTAGAGAAGTCTTACAAAACATATTAGTCGAAACGACCGAGATGGGCGCCTGCACGAAAGGGAGCCCTCTAGGCATTGGAAACACATCGTTAGATGATCATGATGAGTTTCGTGGCATATTTTGAAACGTATCATTAATTTAATAGCACTAATTTTCTAGACATTTTGATGTAGCACAGTCAAAGGTGACATTCGATACAAAATTATATTTTTTACCGTCATTTAACTAAGTTAAAATGTTTGCCGTATATGCAATTTTACAGCTACACAATATAAAGATAATATAAAGCTATTATCTGATCTTATTACTACATTTATGCATTTATTTTTTGCAGCAATAATGGCTCGCTCATGAAATTAATTGCCGCCTAGATTTCTCGAGTTCAAATTCACTGTGATCATGGGAATACTTACTTCCACAAATTACGTAAAGGACTTCCTTTATTTACTATGCATTGGATCTGTACAATACCTACTGGAAGGCCTCAGTCACGACTTTATTGTCCCTTTTCCAGCAATCAATGCTACCCAATAATGCAACTGGGATGCCAAAATTTATGTTTAGCTGGACTGGAAAATTTACCTTCAACTGGGATGTCGAAATTTACATACATTTTTGTATTTCCCTTGAAACAAAAATCTTTATGCTTGTTTGATTTACCTCGTAAGATCAATCCTCAGGCACCTTTTCAGCTTTTTATAAATAGAAATGCTGATACACTTGTTTTTATTGGCAGAAATACGGGCAGCCTACCTGGTTGCAAATGGTAACTGCCGCTCTTAGACCTCTGCAGTGCCAGCGGCATATCCAGATCTCTGCATACTGTAGAGGTTTAGGCCTCCATTTAGATTGATGAAGACAAATAACCATCGCTCCATAGAAAATGGATAATTTAATGAACCTGATCGAATTAGCAAGCCGAACCCAACGCAATTGAGAATATTAAAGGCGGCGTACTAATTAATTATACCTACATATTTAAGGTCCTTATTTTCTTTTTTCTAAATTCATGACTTTGTTCTCAGAGGGCTGACAGGTATACTACATAACGTAACTTCAATGTTGATACACCGTTAAGTAATTGGTATAATATGTTGAAATACAATTATATACTCATTATACACTAGTACAGAATTATCTCTTACGTGCTACGGAGTCACGTAGCTTGGAATAGAGGTAATTATAGTTATTATTTTTTGTTTTTTTCTTTATTAGTACTTTACTGCCGGGGATTGAGGCACTAGGCAAATGTGCAAGACACAATTCTCTTATGTAACTTATGCCTATTTTCATCAACGATTCCTTAATTTTGGGTAACGTTTTTTATGTTAAATATTAATGTAACCCTTCTATGTGATGACGGAGTAGGAATACAGTTTATCATCCACTTCTTCATCCGTGGGTGTTGTAAAAGACTACTAAGAGAATAATATGCAAACAACATCTATGCAAAAGAAGAAAAACTTAAAATAAAACCCTATAGTATACCAACCCGTCTCTGATTAGCGTTAGGTTAATTTCTCTCCTATTGTGGAGGGGGCTCTTGTCCAGCAGTGGGAAATATATGATCCTATAACCTCTAAGAAGATATAAATATCATATAACGTCAATTACAATAAGTTATTTGTTATCTGTATTGACTTAAGTATTATTGAAATTTTATGAGTCGTTGGTGCAAACGGCTATTAATGTTCTACGTACTGGAGACCCAGCTAATTACGATCAACCGCGTTGGTACTGAGATACTTTTGTTGGAATGGTAAGGCCAAATTTTCTAAGTCGCCTCAAGATACAAGTGCCGAAAATCCACATAAACAAATTAATCATAAAATAAAAACATAGGGGAGACCGAGACTAACCTACCTAGACCGGATTGGTCACGTACTGAAGGAAGGTGGAGTCAAGAGTCTCCGAAACCGGCGAGCGTGTATGAAGAGAATTATGAATGTTGAGGAAGCGAGTGAAGTATGCAAGGATAGAGTTCTCTGGCACTCTGTTCTCTCTGCCTACCCTGCAAGGGATATGGCGTGATGATATGTATGTAAAAACATTATCTATAATATTCTTTTAAATTGAGTTAAGGTCGGCTTTTTAATCATATAATGTTATTTCAACGGCGCGACTGGCACCTGATGTCCTAAATAAAAAAGGTTAACGGTATTCTAGGATAAGACCCGTGTTTAGATATTTAAGAATATTCATACCCATGAGGACTGTTAAAGTTGTTTATGACAGACAGGCTTGACTCGAGACTTTTTTTTTTAAGAACAGGCGTGATCATACCTTGGCCAAATCTGTGTGCAACCCCATAACATGCTGTACAGTTACACGTACCTAGTTGCCTATCGCCATGTAGGCGGGTCACCAGTACCTAGTCCTTGTCACCGGTGGAAATGTACGACACCCTAATTTTTTTAATGACAATGAAGACTACATTTTTTTTTCTTTTTTTTTAAAAGACACCTCCCTGCACTAAGGAAAATAATCCTTGTATTGCTGGGGACTTTACAAACATGCAATTAACGCAGACAAATTACACCCAGACTCAGAACAACACTTTGTGTATCGCACAAAGTATTGTCCTGCGTGGGAATCGAACCCATGACACTGGCACGGAAGGTCGGTATCTTAACCACTACGCCATCTGTGCAGTCAAAATTAATTTACGATTTATAATTTCTCAAAAATGTAAAAAGATGGTAATAAAGTGGTTAACATTACTGGTTCTGTACTCTCAAAAGGATAGTTAAGTCTGTAAAGGATAATATTCAATTAGTATCATCGCTAGCACTCGGGTATAGGCGGAACTCACACGTTTTTGCAGTTCAAAACTAGAGAGCAAACTTGTCAAGGATATGTACCGGTCGGGACTCAACCAGTCTGTTAATATTTTTAAAGCAGATGGCGTCGAGTATGTCGCGGTCATTTACATATATGTATGTAAGTCGACGATAAGCGTGCTATATTTAGCTGAGCGGGGATGCGCCCTTTGCCTCGGGAGGTAGGGCACCTCGCACCTCGCAAGTTACCTACACGCCTCGCCTCTGTTCCTCCTTCTTTGACACTCTTTACGCTTCACTTACAATGTATGCCACAATTTGTTACTGTACCTTTACCTTTCACCCACCCAAATTACTTCGAAATAAAATAACACCTACACAAAATACCTACCTATCATTAAAATAGTTGTTAATAACCATCTATTATTGAGAATTTTATTTGGTAAGCATTTCCAAACAACGTTTATCTACTGCGATAAAGCTCACGATAAGACGAGGAGCAGCTAAAACTGCCTTATCAAAATTCCTAAATGGTTAACGTTTGACCTTATCCCAGAGTTGTCTCTATACTCGTCACATTACTTTCTCAGGAAAATAAATTGTGTCGTAAAAAAATTATGGTTGGCATTTATGTAGGTAGTCAACTCAACGATTTATTAGAGACTGATTGTGTGGTGTTAACGCAAAAATTGCCTGATAAATCATGTAATGTTGCTGTAAGTAGTTGACAGAACTCATCCGTTGCATTATCTGAAGCACTGAAGCGATAAAAACGAACAAAGAACAATGTCAGTAGCTGCTCAACTCCCTTTCGCACGAACTCGACTCTCCCGGCTTCATATGACAAAATAACATTAATTTGTTACGAGCGAACACTCTGCATCCACGCAGCGATGCGCTTCAGCGCCCACATGCATGCAGTTATTCCAGTCTCTTTTATAAACAAATTTCCAAAGCCTATTGAATAAATAATCTATTGGCGAAATCTAACTAAAGAAACACGTCTATATGCCTATAGCTAATAGACTAAACTAAAACAGGCAATAAAGTGGTTAAAACACGTAGATTACATATATTTAAAGATATTTAACCATTCCGACAGCCGTAGCTGGTTAGAGTAAATATTATTTACAGGGCGCGTCTCACGATCGCTAATGGGTGCCAGAATTGCGTGCAAAAATTTCAATCGGCCTGGCGAGCGATTGCATGAGTGATTCGTGCATCTCAACGGATTACGGAGGCAGATGTTAATGAAGCAAGCGAGACGCGGCGAGGGATCGGCGATCGTTCGTAAGGATAACCGATGTCGAATATATAGATAAATATATTAACCACACCGTAGTGTACACATACACCTATCAAAAAACGCGATCCTTCTTTAAAATATTTGTATGAATAACACGTCTAAATCTACAGTTCTTTAAAATCCATATTAATCCCAATAAACTAAAGTCGATATACCAATTAGGATTCCATCCCGAAATTAAATTTGAAAATAATTCAAATTCAACGTCTTTTTCACCAATGACAGATTATTATACGAAGACATGAGTATATATCTATAATTTATTATTAAAAAAAAGGGAGGTAGAGCGTACTTACCATGCTTTCACTCGAATAAGCACCTCGCCTTCACCGACGCTTGGTTCAGGTTTCTTCAAAATCTTGACAGTTTTAAGACCACCGAAGCCGGTAAGGACAACGGCGCGCATCTCTTTCGGTGGTGGAGTTTCCACCTTTTCTTTTTCCTCGGTAGCCTTCTCAGGAGTCTCCTCGGGTGGAGTCTCGGTAGTACCATTCTCGGTGGGTGTCTTCTCTGGCGCCGCGGCCGCAGGGGTTTCTGTGCTTTCCGTCATGATTGATCAGTAATTCGTCTTAGATATTTAGTGAGATTGGAGCGTTGCGGCTAACGGACGCGATAGGAATGAGCCCCGGTAAATCCAACGGAAGCCGGCCGGCGAGACGACGCGTCGCGAAACGAATGAATCGGAGAAGGGAGAAGCGCGCGCAGCCGCGCAGAGGGTTACGGGGCCGGTACGGTGCGCGATGCGAGCGGGGCGAGAGGGACGGAGCCCCGGCACACGCGCGCCACCGCGCGGCGACGGCGACAGGTGGCCACCACGCCAGCCGGTTTCTGCCTGCGCGCCTCACCCCCACCCTATATTCCTTGTATAAACTACACAAGTCCTGGATTAACTTTATACCTGAGAGAACAATAAAAAAGCTATACTATTTCCAACAGAAACAGAGTAGGTACTATACCTTAAAATCTATACTTACATACTAAACTTTTCTGAAAGTAGTCATGTTGTCACCCTGAACGTGACTTGGCATCGGGATCGATACTAGCTATAATTTATGGCGGCTGGAGTAGCATGACGTGGCGGTTCTATTGAAGACTGTGAGCAATGAACGTATCGATCACTCTTTTTTTATAGTTTTACAATTTTATCCTTAAAAAGATAGGCAGAGGTGGAACGTAGCCATATTTCGTTTTAATAACTTCAGCTACTACGGAGAAAGCTTTTTGTAATTTCAGGCTTCGTGCTTACTAATAAGTTAGCGTCATATCGCAATACTTTTTTGCTTGAACCAGAATGCAAACCTCATGCTCAGCCGTCGCATACTAATGTCGCTCGACCCATATAATTACTTTATCTATGAAGATAATATGATAGACATCTGTGTAGTGACTAGTTAAGAATCCAATGTATAGTAATAACAACGGAATAAGAATGAGAAGCAGCAGTCTTCTTAGAAAATTGTCAATTACAGTTACCCATCCGCATGGCGATTATAGCACTATCGACCTATGTCTAACATTGGACTGTAATAAGCACTTCGATGGGGATGGATGAAATATTAAAAATTATATTCGGTCTACCTACTTTTCCTATCAAAATTAAAGAACTAGCTGGGACTGGAGATTAATAAAAACAAGTAAGTATATTTGCAAACTGTTGAATAAAAGTGAATTAATTTTTAAATAATTACTTCTTCGTATTAAGCAGGTACATATGTAGTTACATTTTCTGTGTAATAACAAAATAAGAATAAAATTAATCAGTCCATTTAATAGTGATAGGACCACGCTGTGGACAGTTCTTTGTGTACAGCCGCGGGCCGGTGCGGTATATTGATCTATGGTCCGGGGTAATACCACACTCTCGCAGAAGATCGACGTCCGAGTGATGGCAATGTGCTATTACACTTCGTTCGGTGAGCGAGGGAGCCGGAAGCTCAAGTGGGGTGGGTTTGGGGTTTTTATTGGTAGATAGCGGCCTAGTTATTGCAAAGGTCTATGGGCGGCAGTGACGCTTACTATCAGGTGTCCTGTCTGCTCGTTTGCCACCATAAAAAAAAAATCTCGTGCCATACTCCGGGCGACTAAGAGATACATACGATATGCAGATAACATAGTTTTAATAGAAGGAGAACTCGACATAAAACGTTATACTAACCCGCAAATTTATGATTCAGTATTTACACCATGTATTTCATTAGGTACTTACGATTGCAACTATTTTAGTTCTTTCATGATCATTGTGCTTGCAACAGTGCTGTAATATTGATAACTCGTAATAATACTGCACAGATGGCGTAGTGGTGAAGATACCAACCTTTCGTGCCAGCGGCAGTTAGGTTCCTATGCAGGACAATGCTTTGTGCGATCCACGTAGTGTTGTTCTGAGTCTAGGTAAGTCTGCGTTAATTATATTTGTAAAGTTCCCCGTAATACAATCATAATCATAATTTTGTTAGTATTAGTGACCAAGATTGTTTGAAATCCTATACAATATACCATCTGACCAGCACGGTATAGCAAGTCAATGTTCCTTCTATTGTAAAGAAGATGTGAACCCAACAGTGAGATATATAAGACCTCATCATTCTCCTACTCTTATCTCAATTACTTGGGGTCGATACAATATATATATATATATATATATACTTCTTTCATAGTACATATTGTAAAAGTTATTGGCAATATTTTTATAACCGGCCGCCTGCCAAACATTAACCCTCCTTGGGAATGTAATTGTTGACCAAACGGCATCAGACGGAGTTGGCCTAGGTCGTTATAAGGCTCTTAGTCGTATTTTACGACATTTACGAGCAAAGTAAGGGTTGGTAGTATTCGTAACCGCTATATATGACGACGCTATATATATGACCTGTGTAAGTTAATATATGTATAGCTAAAACGAATAATTACAAAACTAATTGCTTGTACCCACAGTTATCATATTTCAATTGTATATACTTAAGTAAATAACTACTTTCGATTAATTACAGCATAAATAAAATATATTTTTATAAGCCAGAGCATTGCTTGTTGTTATTACATTGTAAATAGAGATATTATAATGCCGATGTAATAATACAATGTAAAACACAAGTACCTACATATTATTTACATATCTATACAAAAAATTCTTTTGCTAATGGTGACCTAAGATAAAACGGATGAATGTCTGAGCTTTTTATCTGCCCGCCTTTAATAACATTAACAGGGCTGACGAATTTAAAAACAAAAGATAATACTGTTTATGTACTGATGAACTAAAAGTACAAGATGTCTCCACATCTTACTCGTTATCATTCTCATACTCTTATGCCAATTACTTTATATTAATATGTACTCTTCTTTCATAGTACATATTGTACAAGTTATTGGCAATAGTTTTATGACCGGCCACATGCCAGACGTCAACCCTCCTTGGGAATATAATTGTTGACCAAACGGCCTCAAATAGAGTTGACCCAGGTCGTTACAAGGCTCTTAGTCGTATTTTACGACATCCACGAGCAAAGTAAGGGTTGGTAGTATTCGTAACCGCTACCACACAGCAAACGCCACATCTTACTCAATACCCTTTTTAGCATAAGAGTACACCTACACAGGACTCGTGCATTGGCGCCCACTGTACGAGGGCTTTTATAACCCTGGTATCACAGAGGACAACAACATCTACAAGTAGAAGGGTTTCACTAATAACAAGACCACCAGCGCCAAGAAAAAAAACCCTAAAAGACATGTAGTCACTTAACATCTATGACACACGAATTGCGCTCTTAAAGCTTTAACCAACTGTAATAAAGTCACTTCAAGAAAATTATTTTGTAAACAAACCAGCATAAACATTAAATTAAACATAAAAAGAGCACGGACAAAAAGTCTGTGGAATCGCTTAAAATAAATTTAAAAAAATAACCCTGGTAATCGCGTACATAATTATAAATTATTTCTTCACTAGATGATAAAAAATAATCGTAAACAATTCAAAGTTTATCTAATTAAAACATATTTTCAATTCATTATACCAATCAATTGTAATAAATATAAATCGCAGGATATAATAGCATTGGATGCATATATTTCTGATCTTTTCCAAGGAAGGGAAGGTGTTAAAAATGGAAAAAGTGGGTCACATAGTATGGGTAAGTACCCATACTATGTGACCCAAAAGAAAGTTCCTTTATAAACATTCTTTTAATTTGCCCACTAGGCTTCAATTCTTGTATACCCGTCCCGGCATCGGCATGGCGTAAATCGGCCCAGCACTTAATTGCTTACGGTGGTTTATTGTAAATAAAGCTTTTGATCTTCGACATATTATGTATAACGCAAATATTCAGCCGCGGAGCAGATACCAAAAGAAAATCATTTCGTCAAATTATGCTAACTGTACGTCTGCATAATATTAAGTGAAAACTAGAGTTCTCTTGTATCGTCACTTATCATCAATGAACCGTAAAAACAAGAGTGGAACCAACTCACCCTGGGGGAGTCAGAATAGTCTACGTGGGGCAAAGTGTCGAAGATGATGAACTGATAAATTATTTAATCAAGAAAATCTATTTTTAAACTTTGACCAATGAGATTGATTTTGACCAATGAGATTGATTTTGACCAATGAGATGATATTGAAAGGGTTAAAACCCTTTTTTTAATGCGCCCCAGCGTTAAGTATTTTTAAGATAAAATAGAGATTCGCCAGATTATTCGACATACCATCAAACAGTTTTCAATAAATTGTCATTGACAAACTTATATAAAGTTTTCCCTCACATATTTATTTAGTGAGTGTCCATTAATTATGAGGGGGTGACGAATGCCGATTTCCACTAAGTCTTACGTGAGGAAGAGAGGGATTTCCTCAAATATCACGTTTTCATGAGTCAAAATAGTGTAAAATGTGAAATAATCTGATTAATATAATATCCATTGGCTAATTAAAATTAATATTCCCTACTGATTTTAATAAGTCTTATTTAAGCAATATTTAATGTTATCACTGATTTAGATTGTGATTTACACTGTCTGAAATATCAGTACTAGTAGTACTTATGTATTACTTTACTAGTCTTAATAAAAATAATAAATTGTTCTTCATTAAATGCAACGCATTAACACTCAAAATACAAATTTTCGAAAGATGAAACAAATCTCACGACGTCTTATCAGGTAAAGATAGAGTTTCAAAAAGTCCGCAAATACCACTCGCGTAATTAATGGACGCTCTCTTTTGTTATTTTAGTAAGATATGTATAAGGGGACGTTGCGGATATGCAGTTTTGGATCTGGGTACGAATAATAAAATAATATTATTTTGGTTTCAGATGTGATTATAGTTACATTATAGATAACAAATTATTTGGAATTATCCGATAATTTCGCTAGTGTATATCAAGTTTTTAGGGAATTGTAAAAAGAAAATATAAAGTAACGATTTCAATACATTTTAACTTAATACTTAACAGATATTGCAACGTAACGGATCTCCTTCAGACTCCGCCTCTATTCAAAATTATTTGAAATATCCGATTTGGTTTTATATCCGATCCGTTTACGGTTCGGGCAATATTTTCATTTTGGATACTTGATACATACATACATACATATCATCACGCCATGTCCTTTGCAGGGTAGGCAGAGAGAACAGAGTGCCAGAGAACTCTATCCTTGCACACTTCACTCGCTTCCTCAACATTCATAATTCTCTTCATACACGCTCGCCGGTTTCGGAGACTCTTGACTCCACCTTCCTTCAGTACATGACCGATCTGGTCTAGATAGGTTAGTCTCGGTCTCCCCCGGTACCTACATCCTTCCACTTTCGCATTGTATATCTTCTTAACCAGACGTTCGTTCGGCATTCTTTCCACATGTCCGAACCATCGGAGCATTCCCTTTCGCATCTTTACACCAATAATCTCTTTCATACCTACTCGCTCTCTTACGTCGTCGTTACGAATGCGAGCGATCAGCCTAACTCCACAGATTCTCCGTAGAGATCGCATTTCGACCGCATTAATTTTACTTTCATACTCTTTTCTGCATACCCATCTCTCGCTTCCATACAGTAATGTTGGGGCAAGCACTGCGTTATGTATTGCTACACGTGCCTTCTGGCTGAGGTGGTGGCTACCGAGAAGTTGCCCCAAGGCTCCGTTCACTCTGTTTCCCGCATTCACTCTTCGCTCTATATCAGTGGTGTACCTTCCATCTTGGCTAAATCCACATCCAAGATATACAAATTCATCCACTTGCTCTAGTACATCATTACCTATTGTTACTCTTACATCTGTTCTGGCTTCATCTCTTTCAAAGACCATTATTTTGGTTTTGCTCACATTCATGCGTAGGCACCTTTCATATTTGATTGGATACTTGATTGTTTCGATTACTGAGGTCCATTAAAAACTCAGACACAAGCCGTACTCATATTACAAATTCCTATATTTTATCTCATCCCTTAAAGTTGCGTCCCAGTTTTCGGCACAAATACGAAGCTCATCCCTTTTTTTTGGAAGGTCTGGACACCGTCGTCCAATCTGTCCGACGCGACAGAGTCGAGAGACGACGGAGTCAACTCCCTGCTTGCCACCACACGGTGGCAAGCAGTTGACCTGCAACCTGCACATGCAGGTACTTGCCGAAGCAACCGTGCCCCGACAAGACCTGCACCAGCCGGAAAGAGAGGGCTCCGTGCCGCCACTCCATCCACTCCATTAGTACGGGCCGAAGGGCCTCAAGGGTAACAACACCGTCTCTAGGCCTCTCCAGACGCGTAACCCAACGGGTGATGACATCCCGGCGGGCGTCCTCACGCCAGGTGGCTATCTTGCTAAGCGATAGGGAGCCACACTTGTCGCGTACTAAGGTAACCCGCCGGTAGAAATAGGAGAGCATCTCCGCCTCCAGATCCCACGGGAGTGTCCCGGCCATAGCACATGCCACCTCGGTCGACACCGTGCGGTAGTCGCGGATGGCTCTGACCGCCATGGCTCTCTGTGGGTGCTACAGGAAAGCCCTGAGTTAGACGGTCAGAGACCTCAACCATACGGGTGCGCCGTACATGGCTATTGAGCAGATCATCCCCGCATACAGCCGTCGGCCTTCAAAGCTGGGTCCGCCCACGTTCGGCATAAGCCTTGATGGGGCGGACGGGAGCAATTCTGCGGCAATGCTCCCGGAACCACCAACGCCCGTCGAGCACCAGACCCAAATACTACATATGGATCTGGATATTGATGTGGGTGCAGTTGACGACTATCGAGGCGCCGATAAGCTTATGCGGTGCCCATGGAACAAAAGGGTCTCCAACTTAATTAGGGCCACCCTGAGCCCCAGCGCCTCGATTCGCCTGACCATCTTCTTGGTGCCGAGAGTGGCCAGGCTCGTCGCCTCTTTGAGCGTCCTGAGCTGTGACGAGTGTGTCGTTAGCATAGCATATCAAGCTCAGCCCGGGGCGGAGATTCTCTCTCAGCGCCCAGTCGTAACCGATGTCCCACAGAGTCGGCCCCAGGACCGATCCCTGAGGAACACCACATGGGCTCCCGCACCATGTCCCCTGCGGGACCCGCGCAGAGGACACTGCGCTCCTCCAAATAGTCTGCCACCAGCCGCCTCCCCATGGAGTCGGAGCGCCTCCCTGATGCAGCTAAAATCAGGCTATTGAATGCGTTGGCGATGTCCAGCGACATCGCCAACAGCACTCCTCCGCCGGCGACAGCCTCCGCGGCCGTCTGCCTCAAGCGTAGCAGGGCTCCGATGGTTGAACGTCCCTTTCGAAAGCCGAATTGAGCGTCCGACAGATCGGGCCCTACCTCGCCCAGGTGCCGGGCGATGCGGGCAGCGAGAATACGCTCCAGCAGCTTAACCAAATCGTCCAGGAGCACGATGAGCCTGTAGGCCAACGGCGAATCCAGGGGCCATCCCGGCTTTGGCAGGAGAACTCGGGTCTAGGACCTGAGCAGGAGCACACATCGGCGTGTCTGGAGTTGAAATATCTGGTTGATGATACCTTGATTCTAGGTGGAGTTTCAGGCCACGCTTTGCCCAGCTCGTTCCGAGGCTCATCTCGCAAGACAGCCACGACGTTCGGTCGGCTTCTGCCAAACATTGGCAGTCCCGGGTCACCCTGTCGGCGTTAGGTCGGCTTCTGCCAAACATTGGCAGTCCCGGGTCACCCTGTGGGCGTTTACACGCCGGAGTGGAGCGGTTCATGGCGCTGTATGGTGTTCCTATTTGGGCGGACTACCTCACCACCCGCAACAGGGCCCTTCTGCAACGTCTGCAGAGGGCCATGATGGTGAGGGCTATCAGGGGCTATTGTACGGTATCATGGACCGCAGTGACATTGCTGGCGGGCGACCTGTCTTAGCCATTTGTGATTAAGGCACTAGCTGAGGCCTACCAGCCCTGCGTCGTGGCGCGGGCCGAAGACGAGCAAGTCTTCATAAGGAGACTGGGCAGAGCACTAGAAGTAGCGAAGTAGCTTCCGAAGGGAAGTCATCCGGCTGTGGAGAGAAGATCTGGAGTTCCCCGTAGCAGGGCGGGCGACTGTGGAGGCGGTTGCACCGCATCTCCACCGTTGGATTAATAGAAGGCACGGCAGCCTAAGCTTTAGGATAGTGCAGATGCTTACCGGACACGGGGTCTTCGGTAAGTACCTGCACAGAATTGGAAGAGAAGGGGATGTATGAAAGCCCAGGATGTAACAAGTGTGGCACGCCCGTAGACGATACACGTCACACTCTGGAGGTACATCCGCCTGGGGGCCCCAGCGCCGCGTCCTGTTGGCGGTCGTTGAGAGAGACCTGTCGTTGTCGACCATCATCTCGAAGATGCTTTACAGCGACAAGTGCCGGTCGTCGATGGCTTCCTTTGGGTCGCAGAGCGGCAACGCGAGGTGCTTGCGTCCACTGATTCACTCCGCGGACGGCGACCGGGGAGGAGAAGGCGCCGTTATGCGCACCTCCTCGCACTGTCTTGAGGGACGATAGGACGTGGCCAGATGGCCAAGCGTTGGGGTGCCGGGGATCGAATGTCAGTAGATGATTTCGCCGGCCCCCTGTAAAAGCGCGGAAGGGGCCGCTGTGGTTTTAGTGTGTATTCCGGTCGGGTTTCAGCTAGCTGGTAAGTCCCATACTCCCCCTTGTCTATCACCGACGGGGGATAGCGCGTAAATGCGTTTTCACAGCGATAACAAGAGAAAAAAGGCCCCACTTTTCGGCACAAATACGAACCACTTATAAAAACTACTTTCACGGATCACGAATTCAGAGGGGAACAATTGTAATATTTTTTCCATAACAGTTGTAAGAACCAAACCGCCTGATCAACATGGTATGGTAGGTCAATTTGCCCTCCACAGTAGAGGAGGCTTGAACCGCAAATTAGAACACATTTCGGCTGAGGTGATGGTAAATATTAATACTCGAGTTTATGTACCTTTACGTTATCGAAGAGAACGAAAAGCGAATAAATCACCACAGAGGAACAGATGTTTAGTGAAAGAACAATATCACAGAAGATATCCAGTCCAAAATTAGGATAAGGAATATAATAATATATTTAAGTGAGGACGGAAAAAGTGCCTATCATGAATGACCATGACCATGCCTAACCGTATCCATAACTTTCGGCAATTCGAAATAAAAATATTTCCGAAACCGTAACCGAAACTGATATACCTAAAAGTTTCGGACAATTTCGGATATATGGGATCGGTGTCTATATGAAACACGTTATGATAGATTTTCTATCAAGCAGCTGAATTGACAGCAAAAACCAGAATTCCAACCTCTTATAAACTACCATAACACTCTCTCTAATCCACCTCCTCCTCTCCTCTTTTCACAGTCGTGCCTGAAACGAAAATGCCACTCAGAACGATCCTATGCTTTGCCACTTGCATCCAATGGCTTCCTCCGACTTTCGAGATGTCGTCATTCCAACTAGTAGGGATCGTTCCATGCTGCCCTCTTTAATTTTCACGGCATAAGTCTTTAAGGGAAGTTAAAAAATAATTAATTTAACTTAAATTTGTCATTATTAATATAGTATTTGCCATATTTTGCATAACACCAAGAGTGTGTGTATACCAATAATTACTATTAAATCAGTTGATGTCTCTGTGTATGTGCATTAAATGTGGCCATATGTGAGTTCAAAAAACTCTAACGCTACATAAATCCAGGTTGATGATGAATGAATTTAACTTAATTACCTAATGAAAACCTAACACCCACATAAAAAGTTCCAGCACTCACTAGGCGGCGGTACCACCCTCATTAGAAACCTATAACCTAACCGTAAGCCGTTCCAAAGGCTTATTATACGTATGGGGTATTATCATTATATATATTATATTTATATTTATCGCCATTTTATATTTATCGTCATATTATATTTATCGCCACTTTCCCTAAAAATAACCGAAACTATCGGATAATACGAAATAATTTCATAACCTTAACCGTAACCGAAATAATGTTATTCTAATATCTGTATCCGTATCCAGATCCGAAACTTCATATCCATAACATCCCTAGTTTTCACGACTTCGCGAGAAAGTGAGAGATTATGACATGTTATATAACTTATATAGTCTTAAGTCTTAACCTGTTATAACACAATTAATATTTTATTCAGCAATCATCATTCTCCTACTCTTTTCCCAATTACTAGGGGTCGATACAATATGTACTCTTTTTTCATAGTATATATTGTACAATTTATTGTCAATATTTTTTATGACCGGCCGCCTTTTTTTTTGGGGTGGGTTACGATCGGCGCACTCCTCGCACCACTCCATCCGGGGTGATAGAGGGGCGTAAGCACGCACACCCGCAACCCACCCGTATACCTCGCCTTCGTCGTTGGACCGGCCACCGGTGCAGCGTAAACTTGTCATCAGTGGCCGGCTCGACGGAATACCCCCTGAGGGGTACCCTCTCCTTGAGCGACGTTGGCCCAGGTCGTTATAGGGATCTTAGTTGTCTTTTACGACATCCACGAGTAAAGTAAGGGTTAGTAATATTCGAAGGCCCTACCACATTACTATAATATTTTATTCAACAATAGGTAATGTAAAAAAATGTATATAGGATGATATTTACAATAACCATCGTAATGATTGCGTTAGGTTTGCCAACATTAAACCGAACTTAGAACGTTTCCGCAAGATTGTTGATTGACGAAAAGTAAAGCAACAAACTGTGGAATGCGATTAGATGGAGCAATTTATAACGACGTGGTTAAACTGGAGATGTTGGCATATTAATGTTAAACAATAAACAAATCAATCAAGTCATCGCCATGAGAATTAAGTCATATCCCTAATTAACGTAAGCTATTATTAATATTTGTTCCATTTGGCAACCAAAGACACAATTAGGGAGCGTATGAGTACATGATCTGAGAGTGTTGATAATCGCTAAAAATAAGAAACGTAGTGTGGGTACGTCGGCTTATGGAGGCCATACACGCTAGGTTATGCATGATGGTTTTAACTGTGCATGCATAACCGACAGGCATAACCGAGTTTCATATTACACATACACGTTAGGGTTTGCATGCACAGTTTTGCCATTAAATCTCAGTTGAGCCACGAGACGGTATGTGTAGGATGCCTACTTCTCAGTTGAACTACGTAGTACGACAATTAAAAACAGAGAACTGTGTCAGGCAAGCTCGCCGGACCGCCACACACGCTCGGTTATGCCCGCGCGCAAACATAACCGAGCGGCAAAAATATTAATTTTGATATTTACTCGGTTACATGTACATGCAAAGATAACTGTACAGTTTTATCACACACACGCTAGGGCATGCCTGTCGGTTATGCATGCACTGTTAAAACCATCATGCATAACCTAGTGTGTATGGCCTTCATTAGGTATTAATGATATGTACGTAATAAATATATATAACTTAAAATAACTTAAGGTGGTGCTAGTCGTTGGTTGTTCATACAAATTTCTAAAAGGTTTTACTCTTATTCACTTACCATCATCATCATCATTCTCCTGCCTTTATCCCAATTACCTATTTGGGGTCGACGCAATATGTAAACATACATATTGCAAACATATTGGCTTTATGATTGGCCACCTGCTTGCCGTCAACCCTTCTTGGGAATGTAATTGTTGTCCAAACGGGAACAGGTGGAATTGGCCAAGGCCGATATAAAGCTCTTATAGTCGTCTTTTACGACATCCACGAGCAAAGTAAGTGTTGGTAGTATTCGTAGCCAGTCTTATTTTAAATATAATATCCATTTATCTACCATGTACATAATATTGTGCAGCGATGGAGTTGGAAATGAGTATCTAATTTAACAGTGACAGACGTCTAAACTTTCACATTTTTACAAGAATTTTAACGACAGTTTGACCGTAAATAGGACATAAAATGTATGAAATCTCCAAAACTTACACAGCAATTTTACTATAAATAAAAAAAAGGTAATACTATTTGATTTATACAATATTTTCATCATAATGTCTACAATACTAAATAATATATTTTTGTTTTTTTACGATTAGATGGCAACGTCGACTTCTTCATTTCAGCTCATATACAATCGAACACTGTTGGGCTCTAACCTTCTCCATAACAGAAGGCAAATTAACCTACTGTATAATTCTTGTCACGTGCCCATTCTTGACGGGCTGGTGTAAGGTTTTCTTTTGCAGTCTTCTTTAGACACCCACGGGTAAAGGGGTGGTTAATTGTATTCTTACTTCATCTCAACTCATATACGTACTGCTGGACTCCCGCTTCCTCCTTAGTGGGAGGAAATTTTACATCGGCACATGCTCAAATGCGAGATTGTTGGCATAGGATTTTATTTCCAGTTTCCCCTCTCTTGCAGTGATTTTATCTGTAGGTATATTGTAGACATGTGTAAGTAATGCGAGTGATGTATCACACGTAATATTACCTGACCGCGTACTATTATATTACACATTACGCGACTAAACATCACATCACATTAAACATCACACATCACATTAAACATGACGCGAACACCCGTGTACTGTTCTGCATTTCTGCAGTGTTCGGTAATTTGGTGATGGACATCTATCTCTCAAACGCGCCGTGTATCCTTTCGGGAGAGTGAGAGGGATAAAACGACTGGACCGCGCTGCGCCTGCGGTCGATAAATATTTATTTTGAGCTTTATTTTCAGAAAATTAAGGCTTATATTGAATGAAATGTCATGTGTGATGTTTGAAGTGATAGTAAAATGTAATATTACTCGGCACGAAATGTAATGCCTTATCACATCACTTCGCGAAGTACTGTTTCGCGCATGTCTAGTATATTATATTCCTTAGTCGTTCCTTACGACACCCATAGGCAAGAAAAGCGGTGTTGAATTGTATTCTTACTCCTTCAGCACATAGACAGCAATCCTTATTATCATTACGTTACGTGCTAGTTCTCCTATAACATGTATTTCTATCCTTAAGATAACATTTCAATTTATAGTCGATTACACAACTATAGGCCTGGCGCCTGCCATCCTTAATGATATGTTGGTACCATAACGTTATTATGTTGAGTTACATCTATCTTTCGCCATTTGGTAAGTTTTCACTATCCATCCTTCATTGATGTACTCGTACCATACCTACTTACGTGTGCAAGTTTATTACCTATTATGCAGCGGATAATATAAACTGTTATCATATTGCAAGAAATAAAATTTATCGCGGTTTTTAAAGAAACGGTCTATTGATTGATTACAAGATAGTGCACTATGATTCAAGATATGACGTGATCCTGTCCGATAAAAACAATCTGAGTGCGTATGCGAGAAGGCAGTATTAAACATTTTCGTATTTTTTTCACCGATGTTACTATAAACTTTATAACAACCAATTTAAAATAATAAAAAAAAATATTTTAAATCTTCATATTTTTTGTATTGGCAATCAGCTACTAATACGAGCTCAGTGTTGCCAGTGTAGTGCCCAATTTTCTTCACAAATTATCAGTTTCTTTATATTTCTAGGTTTTTCATATTATTTATGGTCTATCAGTAAGTCAAATTGTTGTCTTCAATACTTCTATGGAACTCACTGTGAATGGTATCTTCCGGGAATATTTTAGTGGAAAACGTTTGTAAAGCACTTATATCATATTCACTAAAACCCAATAGTTCCCCCACATCACATCACACAAGAAGTCATCAAAATTAATATCCATCCATCCATCCATCAGCCCGTAAACAACAAGTGTTAGACATAGGCCTCCCCACGAGAATGCCATCTGTAACGGTCCTGTGCCACCTGCATCCAACGGCTTCCTGCGACCTTGATGAAGACATCAGTCCACCGAGTGGGGGGTCATCCTACGCTGCGTCGTCCGATTCGTGGTCGCCACTCGCGAACCTTTTTTCTCCAACGGTTATCGGTACGTCGAGCGATGTGGCCTGCCCATTGCCACTTCAACGTGTTAATTCTTCGGGCTACGTCGGTTACACCCGTTCTTCTACAGATTTCCGTATTCCGGATTTTATCACGTAGAGAAATACCGAGCATAACCCTCTCCATAGCACGCTGAGCAACTTTGAGCCTTTTTATGAGGCCGACATTTAGAGACCACGTTTCAGTGCCGTAAGTCATCGCTGGTAACACACACTGGTTATAAACCTTTGTTTTCAGACACTGCGGAATATTAGACGAGAAGATCCTAAGTTTCCCGAACGCTGCCCAGCCGAGTTGGATTCGTCGGCTGACCTCTTTCTCGAAATTGGATCTACCTAATTGGACTGTTTGTCCTAGGTAAACATAGTGATCGACAACTTCGAGAATCGCATTCGCAACCAGGACCGGTACAGAAATGACATGGACATTAGACATGATTTTCGTCTTGTCCATGTTCATTTACAGCCCTACTAGTTGGGAGACCTTGCTAAAGTCATTAAGCATAGTGCCAAGGTCCTCCAGGGATTCTGCCATGACTACGATATCATCTGCGAATCGAAGGTGAGTGATATATTCGCCATTGATGTTGATGCCGAGTCCGGTCCAGTCTAAGAGCTTGAAGACATCTTCCAGTGCAGTGGTGAACAGTTTCGGAGAGATAACGTCTCCCTGTCTCACGCCTTTCTGCAACTGAATCGGTTTCGTACTCTTATCCTGAATGCGGACTGACATAGTAGCGTTTTTATACAAACACTTCAGCACTTCGATATATCGATAGTCAATTTGGCACCTCTGAAGGGACTGCAGCACTGCCCAAGTTTCGACAGAATCAAAGGCTTTCTCTTAGTCCACAAACGCTAGACACAGAGGCCGATTATACGCCTCGGTCTTCTGTATAATCTGGCGTAGCGTATGCATGTGGTCTATGGTACTATAACCTTTTCGGAAACCGGCTTATTCGGGCGGCTGGAAGTCGTCTAGCTTGCGCGCGAGTCGGTTCGTAATGACTCTTGAAAACAATTTGTACACATGGCTCAGGAGTGAGATGGGTCTGTAATTCTTTAAGAGCGTTTATCGCTCTTCTTAAAAAAAACAGCACCACCACTCCTGGTCCACGACTCTGGAACGTCGCCCCCGAGAACGACAGAATTAAACAGCTTCTGTAGGGCTTTTAAAACCGGCTTGCTGCCTGCCCTCAGAAGCTCTGTGGTAATTCCGTCATCTCCCGGTGCCTTTCCGTTCTTTGATTGTTTTAGAGCCATTCTGATGTCGTACAAGCTGACGTCCGGGATTTCTTCGCTATAGTGCCGAGTTAGCTTGGATCTTGGACCAAGCCGACAACAGGATTCAGGGATGATTTGTATAACTGCCCATAGAACCTTTCGACCTCTCCCAAGATCTCACTCTAGGATGAAATGGCAGTACCGTTATCGGTCTTCAGCTTAGTCATTTGGCTCTGCCCAATAGACAAATCTCGTGCGAACACTTTGGAGCCTCGATTTCGCTCTATCACCTCTTCAATACGCAGTGTATTAAATCGGCGAATATCTCGTCGCATAGATTTATATATTAAGCTGCCTGAGTTCGGACCAATCGGCTGAAGACTGTACCGTCATTTCCTTTCTCCTCTCCATGAGTTGAAGAGTCTGGTCAGAAAGCTTTTTTGTTCTAGTAGCGCGACGGGCCTTAAAGAATTTTGACCCGACCGCGTGGACAGTTTCCACGAACATCTTGTTCATATCGTTCGAAGATTCGCACTCTTCCAGGCATTGGAAGCGATTATGTAATTCGAGTTGAAAGCTATGGGGGATCTGGTATTGGACAGGTGTAGGTCAAAGTCTACACGACTTCATCAAGCGGGACCGCTCGACTTTCGTACGAAGATTCAATGTGCCTCGAACCATCCGGTGATCACTCCCAGTTTTAATCCTGCTGATCACAGAGACATCATTGAATATTTGTCGTTTGTCCGTCAAGATGAAGTCTATCTCATTTTTAGTGGATCCATCAGGGCTAATCCAGGTCCACTTCCTTTGTGGCCGCTTCTTGAAGAAGGAATTCATCATGAAGAGGCCTTCCTTCTCCAAAAAGTCGGCCAGTTTTTGGCCCCTTTGGTTTCTCTATCCAAATCCATATTGCCCCACTCTCAACTCATCGCCTGTCCTTTTGCCTAGTTTTGCGTTGAAATCTCCCATAAATACCGTGAAGTGGGTTTTGGACGTGTGGATGGCTTTCCAGATATCCTCGTATAAGGCCCCCACTACGTCGTCGGAGTATGTCGAAGTCGGTGCGTAAACCTGTATGACCTTCAACGAATACCGTTTGGTAATTCTGAGTATAAGGTACGCTACCCTTGTTGACACACTTTCGATCCTCTCCACGTTCTCTACGAGAGACTTACGAACGATAAACCCTACACCGCCTTGGGATGGGTGATTTCCCTCCCGGTAGAAGAGCAAATTTCCAGACCGGAGGATTATCGTGCCCTCCCCTCTCTTCGCACTTCTGATAATCCTACAATGTCCCATCGGATTTTGCTCAATTCCTCTTTCAGTTCGATGACCCTCTCGTCGGTCCTAAGCGTCCCAGTGTTTGATAGGACCAAAAAAATTTCCCTCTGCTGTTTATAGCTTTAATCGATCAAGGTATGCATTTAAAATGCAAGACCAAAACACCTACGTGTCAAATTTAAATACTTTTGTTTTTATAAAAAATATTGAACTTTACGTGATCTTTAACTTTAAAAAAATAAAATTAATTCTGAAAATGTAACTATCCAAGTTCATAGTTTTAAATAAATATAGTCTGATAGAACATCTTTAGGCTCATGTTTTCCTATTTTTATTTTTGGAAAATCACTTCTGGATATTTAGTTATTAATTGTTTTTAGATTTTCGTAATTATTTTTTTCTCCTTAAATACTCAAAAGTGGGACTTATGACTAGCACAGAAAGATAGCTCTTAAAAAGGACTATCAATAATAAAAAAACCAAATTCCACTTCCGCGGCCTTTGGAAGAAATTGACCATTCTGTTCTAAGGTCAAATTATATGGTATAGGGTTGACGCAAAAGGTTAGTCAATTTCTTTCCAGTAGGTATTTGAAATAAAATTATTTTTATGGATTCTAGCACGTTTGTATTTGATTTCTAATTTTCCGAAGTTTCGAACAGTTTACAGCGTTCATGGTCTCGGGTGGTCTAAGGTGTCTTACGCCCAATAAGTCATCATTATTACAGATATTTATATCTACCCGCTAGTGTCAGTTATAAAATTCTGATCCACATTTTTAATACAAATTCATTGCCGGTACAAAAAAAACGATTCTTTATATAAAAATTTATATTGTTTGCGGTAAGTTATTATTAACCATTTAATTTATGATAGATAATTATTATATTATGGCAATTTACTAGTTTAAAAACTATCAAATCTATTCAGCTACCATGGGATTGGAACGCAGCCACACGGAGAAAGATCCGGCAAGAAAATTCTATAGGCATAATACTAATTACTGACTATTGAGAAGCGATCTACTTAATCTTACTAAAATTAAGTAAATTAATATTTAGCTATTATTGTGGGTCAAATCTATACAATAAGTGCTCATAGTGTCTTGTCTTGTGTCACTGTTATAGTTATCGCATAGCACGCTCGAAATTATAGTCAAGAAAATAAACTTAGGATGCCGTCCTACCTATCATTAAAAAACGGCTTGCCAAGCATATAATTTAATTTCACATATAAATGAGATAGCTTACAATAAAAAAATATATAGTTCAAAATAAAATTCAGAGTGACAACCCTAACATAGTTTTTTAAAATTCAATTTCTCCCAAAGGCCGCGGAAGTGGAATTTGGTTTTTTTATTGTTGATAGTCCTTTTTAAGAGCTATCTTTCTGTGCTAGTCACAAGTGCCACTTTTGAGTATATAAGGAGAAAAAAATAATTACGAAAATCTCTAAACAATTAATAACTAAATATCCAGAAGTGATTTTCCAAAAATAAAAATGGAAAAACATGCGCCTAAGAATGTTCTACCAGATTATATTTATTTAAAACAATCAACTTATATAGTTACATTTTCAGAATTAATTTTAGTTTTTTAAAGTTAAAAAAGGTCACGTAAAGTTCAATATTTTTTATAAAAAAAAAGTATTTGAATTTGACACGTGGGTGTTTTACTCTTGCATTTTAAATGCATACCTTGATCGATTAAAGCTATAAACAGCAGAGGGAAATTATTTTAGTCCCATCACACTGTGCGTCCGAACGTTGTTACCAGGGCCAAGGGTCGATTTTTTTGGTAGCCGGATCGCGGCCGGAGTTTCCTAGCACCCCCTGCCCCGCCACCAACAGGCCCGCTACCAAAATGAGCCCGTGGAACAGCGGAACTGCCGTGACTTTTTCTTCATCCATATTTATTTTGGGGGGGTAATAATGCCATAATCGTCACGCATGGCAGGCGGATTGGCGATCGCGGTAGATGTTATTAAATTTCCCGGGAGATAGCTGCTGCCCAATCTCCCGGTGAGACTCTTAGCCGATTTTTACGACTCCCACGGGCAAGTAAGAGGTGACGATCTTTGTATTCTATTCCCGTCGCCACACGGGGAATTAAGATGTTATGAAATTAATATAAGATGTTCAATAATATAATACAAAGCCACCACATGACACTTTCACGTTTCCGTCAAAAATCCATCGTTACATCTACTCTCTTCAATAGCGGCAGGGCCACACTTGACAATTTTCTGTCTACAGCTGCGAACAGGCCCGTCCGGGGTTACTACCCGAGTTTCCGAGAGTGTGGTACCCCACACTCTCGCAAAAATCCGATGTCAGAGCAGTGGCAATATTCTTATGTGCTTCGTTCGGTGAGCAAGAAAATCGGCATCCAACTTTCTGGGTGGGTTTGAGGTTATCATTGGCAGCCAGCGGTCTAGTTATACCCCTTGTATTCGTAAGGTCCAAGGGCGTCAGGAACACTTATCATGAGGTGTGGTACATTCTCGTTTACCACTATAAGCAATAAATAAAAATCTACACTGGCTACTCAGTGGAGAAGTCAATATTGGCAACAATCCACAGCACCGACTTCATGGAGTTCGTCTACACACATGTCATTATAGAGAACATGGTCATTTCTTTTTGTGGCAGGCTAGGATAGTCACACCCCGCTCGATCCTACGGAGAGGGCCGCGAGCCAGGACCTGCCCTGCACGTACCCTCTACGCCGTGCGGGCGGGCCACTGGAACTCGATCTTTTTCATCTGTAGTACGTCCGGTGGGTACCATCCTACGCCCTCACTACGGGTGACGGATTAATCCACGGTCTAGCCACCACAGCCTTAAATAGGGTGACATTAGGCGCTTCTATGTTTTAGCTTTATTAAAATTGAAGGTTTTTCATTTCATATCTTCAATTTTTAATTAGCTAATCCTAAACTCTTGTAAATATTAAACATTATAATTTGTTGAAAGAGAATTGACCCTAAGTTTAAGCAGATGTTCTTCAGACAATGTATGGCGCAATTTGCGTGTTGAAACTATTTGTTTGAGTTTTGGAATAAAATAACATCAATGTCTAAAGTCGGTTAAAAACCAATTATAAGTACTTTATTCATAACAATATTCTACGGATGCATTTCATATAACTAATTAATAAATAAAACTAAACAATAGAACTAATTGCTATTAGTAATGTTACTAGCCGGCTTCTCAGCTTTCTCCACTTCATATTCCTCGTCATAATTAAAATCATTTTCATAATATTCATCATCATCATCATCGATGTCCTCATAATCGTGGTAATACGACTCTTTGGGTTCCATATCCGGTTCGTCCGTGGTCGACATTAATATTTGCCTGTCCTCACGACCGTCTTTATTTTTCTTAGCAATATTTTTCTGAAGAATCTGTAAAAAATTTAAGATATCAGCAGTGGCGTGCTATGGGAGGAACAAGTTTACAGGGTCGATTCGCTCGGGACCTTCGGTCTCTAAATCTCTAAAACTCTAAGGGAGACTCTAAATTGCGAGATGCACATGTGGAAATTCGGAAACCTTTAAAATCCAAACCGTCTGTAAATTATTTCCGTTCTAAAATATATCGGAGGTAATTTGAAGTTCTAAGGCCGTAAGGCCCTTTGTGGTGGTAATCGTATTGGTAATGCTTCATGTTTACAACATGAAGCGATGTCCTTATGACAATATCAAAACTATATTCTTATTCAACAACAACCTTTACATTTTGTACCCACGGCTAGATTGTAAAGAGCATTTGGCATTGCCACCCTGTAATCCCAAAGAGGTTAGTCCGCTCCTGAGTAACAAATCTGTAGCAACTAAAGTTTTAACCTTGAAGATCAACAAATTGTCACGCAGGGTTCTAGGATTCGAACTAACACGCTGCATGTGTATTGCGTGTTAAATTATTGTTTTAATTTCGAAAAAGGCAATAAAAAATTATTATAAATGTACTAGCTGACCCAACAGTGGTTGTAGGTACTATACCTACCTTAAAATCTATTGCAGCTTAACGAATTGTTTTCAATGGTCTAAAATTAACTTCGCATTTTAATCGCGTTTGCATTTGATTTTTAATATTCTAAAGTTTCGATTACTTATCAGTGTCACTATTCAACGGGACTTTTTTCGTGATCATGAGTGCTGAAGTGGTCGAAACGTCCGGGAAATTAAAAATCAAATGCAAACGCGATAATATAACAGACGTAAAATATCAGAAATCATTATACATTTTAGCTTTAATGCCTGCTAATGAAACCGGTTTGGGGCCCATCGGTTGGATAGAGTCTATATATTGCATGTAGATTTTTTTTTTTTGTATTTTATATAGGTACTTAGTCTTAGTTTTGTACGAGGGGCGGCTGATAAGTTCGCGGCCTAAGGTACTTAATGAAAAGATATCATCTTGTAACTGATAGCAGAACTTGCGACACTTATTGATAGTATAAATAACACTCATTTGTACAATTCGGTTCATTAACACGTCAAACCTGGAACAAGCCACAATACCATGTCAACCGAAACTGAAAATCCTCGCAATTTTGAGCACCCCGCAGTGATTAAATGCCTCGTAAAAAGAAGAAACTCGCCGAAAGACATTTTTGAAGAAATGTCATCGGTACTTCAGAATTCCGGGCCATCATATACAATGGTAAAAAATGGGCTCGACTTTTTAAACAAGGTAGAGAGAGCTGTCAAGACGACCCCCGCCCGGGCCGCCCTGTGACAGTAGTGACCGAAGAAAATGTTCAAAAAGTTGAAAAATTTGTATTGGCCGATCGAAGAATAAAATTGTGGCAGATAGCTGAAGAGGCACAGATTAGTAAAGAGCGAATCAGCGAAATTTTACACCAAAATTTACACATGAAAAAAATTAGTGCGCGTTGGTTACCGCGAATGCTCTCCACCACTCGACAAACAACGACGACTGGCGAGTTGTAAGGGTTTTTTGGAGTTGTGTCAGAACGATTTGGACGAAATTTGTAACCGCATTGTGACAGTAGACGAAACCTAGATTCGTCAGTATGATCCGGCGTCCAAACAAGAGTCTATGCAGTGGATTAAAAAAGGAGAAAGACCACCAAAGAAGTTTAAAGTGGAAAAGTCGGCCTCTAAGATTATGGCGACTATTTCCTGGGATAGCGAGGGAATTTTATTAATTGATTACTTGCCTAAAGGAACTACTATGAATGGTCAATACTAAGCCAATTTATTGGGTCAGGCACGTGAAGCAGTCGTACAGAAGAGACGTGGCAAATTGGCGCGCGGTGTGTTGTTTCTGCAAGACAACGCGCCCGTTCACACCGCTCGCGTTTCGAGGGATGCTTTAAAAGCCACTGGGTTCGCAGAAATTGCCCATTCCCCCTATAGTCCGGACCTGGCTCCCACTGGCTTTTTCCTTTTTTCGAAACTGAAAAAGGAGTTAAGGGGGTGAAGATTTTCGGATGACAATGAGGTGAAGTCAGCCGTGGAGAGTCATTTTCAAGAGAAATCTTCAGAATATTATTTCAATGATTTAAAGGCAATTATATTCACGATGTGAGAAGTGTATTTCACTTGAGGGTGATAATATTAAAAAATACAAATTAAAAACTAAACTTTTCTTTCATTAAGTAACCTAGGCCGCGAACTTATCAGCCGCCCCTCGTATTTTATAACGACCTGGGCCAACTCCATCTGATGCCGTTTGGTCAACAATTACATTCCCAAGGAGGCTTGTTGTCTGGCAGGCGGCCGGTCATAAAACTATTGCCAATAACTTTTACAATATGTACTATAAAACAAGAGTACATACTGTATCGACCCCAAGTATTTGGGATAAGAGTATGAGAATGATAATGATGATACTTAGTCTGGCCATAAATACTGTTCGGTGTTTGACTATCATTCAGTTATCGTAATGGGGCACCTGCATTTTTTGACATTATATACGAGTATAATAAGTTCTCGTATAATAGGTTAACAATAAAAATCTTTACGTTCTAATAGACTTCATACAATGGAGAAATTTAATCGTATCATATGATTCGCTCGACCGATTCCGATAAAACATATGTATGTGCGTAATTATTCATAATATATACTCAACTACTTCAAACTTCTTTTTAAAACGCTAAAAAAAATAAGCAATGAATCCTTGTACGGTAAAGAATTTTATAAAGATACAAATCATCATAACGGATACATTAAGTCCCACTGTTAGGCTGGGGCCTCCTCCACAGCGGCGGGAAAAAACAACTACTATACCCCACTGGTCAAAAGTGTTGGCATAGGATATTGTGTAGAGTATTCCTTCTCTTGGATCTATATGGTACCTGCAGCCCATTCGTTCGTCGTCTTTTACAAGACCCACAGTAAGAAAGAGGATAATGTATTGTATTTTTACTCCGTCAGCATACGGAAAACACAATAAACGGACAAAAATTACATCACCACCATCATCATCATCACGGCCCATATATGTCCCACTGTTAGGCTCGGGCCTCCTCCGTAATGGGAGGGCAATTGACCTACTATACTACGCCGTCAGATACGGTCAGACGTGTTGGTATAGGGTTTCATTTCGAGTTTTGCTTCTATTGCATAGCTGTTATATGCATTTTATATCCCTTAGCCGTCTCTTACGGCCATCCACGGGTAAGATAGGGGGTGGTAAATTCTTACTCCGTCACCACACAGAATAAAAGAATATGTACACAATCATAACAATCATTTGTAACACACGATTTTTTTAAAGACTCCTTGGACTAAAGAAATAATTCTTGTATTGTGGGGGACCTTACAAACATGCAAGTAACGCAGGCAAATTACACCCAGACTCAGAACAACACTTTGTGGTTCGCACAAAGTATTGTCCTGCATGGGAATTGAACCCACGGCACTGGCACGGAAGGTCGGTATCTTAACGACCAAGCCATCTGTGCAGTGAAATTACTGTCCTTCGTGTAAATCGAACCCACTGAACATTGGTGGTCGGTAACTAAACCGCTGTACAGGTGCCCAGTTTTTTTCGAAATAGACTAGATTATCAAATATTATTCTTCGCAATCGGGTTAACTTTATTATGAGATGATTATACAACCTGGATTCACGAGCGATAGCATACAACTACCAGTTGTGAGGTCGATCCATGCCTCAGAAGAAAATTTTATGTGAATTATCTCCCAAGAAATCATTAATAGCAAGCACGAAGATTAAGGGCCTCGTTCACCATCTTCAAGTAAACCTTTGATTAGTTACTTCTTGATTAGCGTTAATTGTCAAGTAATAGTTATGAGTATCCTCTGTCAATTTCACAAGCAAAATTAAAGCTTCGAGTTACAACTTACTGGTTAACCGAATGGCACAATAAATTAGACGTTTCATTCGTTCAATATACGTCATTCTCGCTCGTCAAACGCCATTTTAGACTTGCATCTGTCGATTAGTGTTTGTGTCGCGTAAATAACGTGTGATTTTATATTGTTATTAATTAAATTCATATTATAATTAAAATGGATAAATCCATTTTGGATTGCATATTATGATAAACGAAATTTGGCAAAAAAGTCCGCTTCATCTAAATCCGTAAAATAGTCGACACGGAATTTAAATACACGAATCCTTGGTACACGTTGTACTGCAGAATATTCAAGTTCATCCAATTGATGATCAATTAAGTCGAATAAATCTTTTATATTATTTAAAAGATATGTAATATGCACCAACAATAACGTTTAACCGTCAAGTAAATGTGCTAATTGGCGGACTACGTGGCAAGTAAGTTACGCGGCTCTTAATCTTAAGATTATTGCTACTCGAACGTCGTGAAATTCACATTTGAAGTTACGGGTGACTTTAACTGGCAGTTAGTCTACTTGACGCTTTACTTGAGGATGGTGAAAGAGGCCCTAAATCTACAGAAATGGTAGCCTACGTGTAATTTGCGACCGTTTAAAAAAATGTAATAAACGGCAATAGGCTCAAGAGCACTCTCCTAGGAAACCCAAAACACCAACGAAGCGAACGCCAATTTTGCCATTATACATTTGTGCTCAGTAATTTTTTTCTGGCATAAGTAGCCTTTTGTGTAGACGAAGAAAGGAAGAATGCAATTCAACACTCCCTGCCCTGGCCGTAGCCATCTTAAAAGGCGACTAACGTATTATAATATGCGTCTAACATCTATGCAAGAGAAGGAAAACTTGAAATAAAACCCTATACCAAGCGGTCCGACCAGTGAGATGTAGTAGATAAATTTTTCTTCTAATATGGATGAGGCTTGAGCCCAGCAGTGGGGCGTATATGAGCCGAGTTGAAAGTAGAGGCTTATGTCTAATATTAAACGTCAATAGATGGATGAGTAGGAGAATCTAAAAGTGTCCAGATACCTGGCGTTGCAGTAAGAACTCTGCCAATTCCTTCCGTTGATTGTTAACATTTGGCCGAGGTACTGGATTAGCAGGCACTCTATATGATATTACTTCATTCTCAGATTCTAAATTTAACCAGGCATCATGAGACTTCTTCCTAGCTGCTAGAAGTCGATTCATTATCTTGGCGTGATCCAAACCAAACACATTATGAGTCATTTCAGGTATAGGCTCTTCATCTATTGGTAGGTTTTCTTCTAGTTGTTTAATCTTAGCCTATAAAAAAGTAGTTAGCCCAAAATATTACTATAAAAGTATTTCTTAAGAAGACCATTATTATAATTATCTGTAAGGAATGATTCCCTACTAGAACTTAGAAAAGGCGAATGGGTTTGACATCAGTCCAAGATGTCTAAATTTGACGAATCGGGGTTTAATATGTCACACGCAGAGGAGCTAGCCGCATGAGGGAATCGGTACCAGTGGTCAATTCAATGGCGATGGGCAGGTATTTAAATTATGGGGTCGCACGCCAACCTCCTGTCGGCTTGGACGGATTGGCCAGTGTATAGCCTGCCACAAAAAAATATAACTAGATTATTGATGTAAGAGAATAATATTAATCTTTCCGAAGTTTTCAACAACTAAGAACATATTTGAAGTTAAATTTTTAAAGCGAGTTCCAACAAGGTTGCGTTAAACGTTTAACGCTAAAAGCCAGCGTGAATTCGTGGCACTCGAACGCATGCGCGTAGTACACCTGTTACAGGCCAGCGCAAGCGTTAGCAACGAGTAGCGTCCAATATTCCAACACAAGAGGGAGAGAGAAAGATAATAAGAAAGATATAGGTTTAAGGGGCGCGTCCCTAAGAAACGCGCGAATAGCCACTTACGGTTTTAAATATATATCTAAGAATTTACTGCATTGAATGATACTAAAAAAATATCTCAAATGCTTAACAAATGAGTCTATTAAAACACCGCGTTATAATTTTAAGATAAATCTTAACTTTCGAGAAAAAAATTCGTCAACATCGATCAAAAATATCGAAATCGACCTTTGCTGTTATGACTATCTAGGCTATTCCGTTGATATATTTGTAAATATTTTCAATTGAATAGTGAGACAAAAGTAAGGATAATACATTCACCATTCAAGCTTTTTACTAATTTA
The DNA here is from genome assembly GCA_905163515.2 of Lymantria monacha. Classification (NCBI taxonomy): domain Eukaryota; kingdom Metazoa; phylum Arthropoda; class Insecta; order Lepidoptera; family Erebidae; genus Lymantria; species Lymantria monacha. The sequence goes on along the minus strand of LR991098.1, from coordinate 10,536,367 downwards.
AAACAAAAAATTGTAAAATAATCATAAACACCGTTCATTTTTTTATCCGAAATCGTCCCTATAGTCCTTAAAATATAGCTTGATCTCTGTGACAGATAGCGATAAAACCGATGAAGTAATTATGAATACGCGTCAATATTACAATTTTAATTTGTATTTTTTTTTTATTACTTATGGTGGCAAACGAGCAAGCACTCACTGCCGCCCATGAACCTTTGCAATACCAAAGGTATAGCTTGGGCCGCTGCCTACCAATAAAATCCCAAAGCCCACCCAGTTGGGCTTCCGGCTCTCTCGCTCACCGAACGAAGCGCAATAGCACATTGCCACTACTCAGACGTCGATCTTCTGCGAGAGTGTGGTACTACCCTGGACGGACCAGCCCGCGGCTGTAGACAGACAACTGTCAACAGCGTTGAACCTACCACAATTGATTATATCGCTTATATTTGCATGCTTTAGGGGCCAGTTATATCTCAACTGAATATAAAAATTTACACCAAACTAAGGTACTAACCTTATATGTTTTAAAGTACTTAGTAACCATTTTATAAAAGTATGGTGTTTACGCAAGTACAAGATCATACTGAACTGAGAATAAGATAGAGATGGGGTAATCGATAAACGTAAATCGATAACATTCTTATTAATTATTTATAAAACAAGTAAAATCAATACATTACCTATATAAACCACCTGGTTACTCTATAAAATAAGTAAATTGTGTTAATTTAGTATTCAGACATCAGTTATATTAATAAGACTGTTTCTATTATATTAAAAAGATATTTTTTTTATAAAATATACATGATTATTCATGAAATGATCTGTGACCAAGAACTCATCATCAACCTACAGGAATGCTCCAGCGATGATGATAATAATGACGATGAACTTGGATGTCTTCCTTTCGAATAATAAAAATAATTAATTAACAGCTTTAGTTTAAATTAAATAAAATCCATTAAGTTAAATTCAATAAGATTTTCATAAATTCTTTTAAATTTATAATCGATTCATCCATCCATTTGATTGAAGTTCAATATGATTTTCATGTATTGTTTTTCAATTGCAGTAGCAAATAACTTTAAAAAATAAGGAATTATATCGACAAAAATACAGACTGCATCGTAAGCGTGCGGGACTAGTGAGAACTGTCACAGAGATCATGCTATATTTTATAGATTATAGTTGTCCATACATTTTACTATGAAACAAAAACATCCTGTAACCAGCAATATAATACAGCACGCCCAAAGAAAAATAATACGGGTTGAGAGCCCTCAGCGCTCACCTACAGTCCGGGTAAAGTTGTCATAGCCATCTGAGGCTAACAACTAAGTAAGACACACTGAAAAAAGAAAAAAAAAAAAATAATCAGTGCCGTCTCAGTATCCAAGGTAGAGAGGAGAGCACGTCCGCTAGTTGTTCGGGTCGAGCTCCATAGCTTCGCGATAATTTCATTAGGGTGGGTTGCGAGTGTCAGAGTCGAACACGGCTGCCAATTTATATTCTTCAAGCAAATAAAAGATCATGGTACATATGCAAATTTAATTATGTATTTTTGTAAACCGAATCAATTGTTAAACACTATGCAAATACTTATCGTAATCGTATCGAAATCGTATTTCAGGTAAATATAGGGAAACCGAAAGAAAATTACTATAAACAGTATAGTTATGTAGTAAATTATTCATTTCTTTACTGGCAAAAATGATCAAAATGGAGTTGAAATTGCTTATATGGAACTATTGTTTTTAATGTTAGATTAGAAATTTTATAATGGGGAATATGCACGTGACTCCAAAATGAATAAAATATTTTTATTTGTAATCTTTATTGCTTAAAAAACTTCCACTTTACAATTATTTTTGAAATTCATCATTATTTAATAGTGAAATTTAATTATCAAAAAGTAGCTTTTTTAAGATTCGCTCGCAAATTTCTAAAACGCGACGCGATTGGTTGTTCAAAACGTGACGTCATCGTACACTCAAATCTTCTTGTATCAAGGAGATTCTAGTGGTTATTTTGCATCGTTACCCAGTTATTTCATAAGTTATTAGTTTTCTGTGTTCAAATATTAACCCTTGTGAATGAGAGACTTAACAAACGTTACTTTTTGTCCCTGTTCTAATGCTATTATTTTGTATTGCATATAATTTTCTGTATCCTTTTCTATCTGAAACCCAACAAAAAGATAAATAATAAATAATTTCGAACTTTTCTCTTACTCTAATAAGTTACATGTTTTCATTCATAGGTATCATAGATAACTAAACATATATTACTTTCATGGATAAAGACTCACGTACCTATTAGATATCGAGAATATATCTTTAAGAATTATACGTAAACTAGGTAGGCATGTGTACGTCGAAGTTTGTAAACAAAATAATGTGCTATATGCACATTATTTTTTCATTAAGGAAAAAATATTCTTTTATGTACTTCGTCACTTCTCTGATGTGTTTACTTACGTTAAAATGATCTTCACAACAGTATAAACTGCTCAAACACGACATATTGTCTCTTCTCACAGCCTTGCATCATTTTTTTCTTATTTATTACATTTCTCGGCATAAGGAGATATACTTTGTTAGGTGAAGTTTTGATAATATTTTGGCACATAGAAACGACACAATATTTATAATACGATTTTCTGTTTTTTTTTCGATGGTAATAAGTTGACTTTACACTCACTTTTTTAATTTTCAATAACTTCGTGAACCAATCATTTCGTTGTTGACATCCAACATGTGTGTGTATTCTGACGTCACAGAAGCGCGCCATATTAGCCGCGTTTAATTCGCCCAAAAATGATAGTGATTTTAATAATTTTTTTTAACTTAATGGTTTATATTTTAGATGTGTTATATTTATTTTTGGTAATGTAATAACTAGTAGAAACGTTTAAAAAAATGAGAAAATATCATGCATATTCCCCATTCGTAAAATTCGATAACTGAATATTGTTTTGAAATAATCACATTTTTAAATAACCCGCACTACAATTGTTTCCGGTGGAATAAACTGGAGCACTAGTGTGCACTATGTGAGCAATTCTACAGTATGAAGTTGTCGTTCTTCTCTCTGAGTATTTTGTTCTGTGTATAATACCCGGAAAGCATACACTCTGAGACTCTGACCCCACCTTTTGCTGCCGGCTACTCACTGCAGGCTTAGCAATGCGACAAGCTTATGCCTAATACATTGCGTGTTTTCTGTGACACTGTGAAGATTCTACTAATACAAGCGTGTAATCAATATGTAACTAATGCAAGCACCGGAATTTAGATTTATTCGTTTCTAGGGTGCGTGTATTAATACTGTGCGATGCGTCTGTGTGATTAGAAAATGTGAATGTGTGTGTTCAATCATAAGTTCCTACGCTCGAGGACTGCAGTCTTAAGTTTTCACTTCTGTCGGCAGTCCTCATGACTGCTTTGTGTTTTTTTAGGGTTCCGTACAGAAAGGAAAAAACGGAACCCTTATAGGATCACTTTGTTGTCCGTCCGTCCGTCTGTCTGTCTGTCAAGACTCTTTTTCTTAGGAACGCGTAGAGGTATCGAACTGAAATATATATATATATACATACATATCATCACGCCATATCCCTTGCAGGGTAGGCAGAGAGAACAGAGTGCCAGAGAACTCTATCTCTGCATACTTCACTCGCTTCCTCAACATTCATAATTCTCTTCATACACGCTCGCCGGTTTCGGAGACTCTTGACTCCACCTTCCTTCAGTACCTGACCGATCTGGTCTAGGTAGGTTCGTCTCGGTCTCCCTCGGTACCTACATCCTTCCACTTTCGCATTGTATATCTTCTTAACCAGACGTTCGTTCGGCATTCTTTCCACATGTCCGAACCATCGGAGCCCTTTCGCATCTTTACACCAATACTCTCTTTCATACCTACTCGCTCTCTCACGTCGTCGTTACGAATGCGGTCGGTCAGCCTAACTCCACAGATTTTCCGAAGAGATCGCATTTCGACCGCATTAATTTTACTTTCATATTCTTTTCTGCATACCCAACTCTCGCTTCCGTACAGTAATGCTGGGACAAGCACTGCGTTATGTATTGCTACACGTGCCTTCTGGCTGAGGTGGTGGCTGCCGAGAAGTTGCCCCAACGCTCCGTTCACTCTATTTCCCGCATTCACTCTTCGCTCTATATCAGTGGTGTACCTTCCATCTCGGCTAAATCCACATCCAAGATATACAAATTCATCCACTTGCTCTAGTACATCATTACCTATTGTTACTCTTACATCTGTTCTGGCTTCATCTCTTTCAAAGACCATTATTTTGGTTTTGCTCACATTCACGCGTAGACCCCTTTTCTTACAATCATCTGTCATTGTGACGACTAGGGTCTGCAGGTCAGTCGCTGACTGTGCCAGCAGGACTGCATCATCTGCATATAGCAGAGCAGAGACCACTAAGTCACCCATCTGGACTCCCACATTCATATCGTTCAACCTTTGGAGACATTTATCCAGATATATGATAAACAGCCTGGCTGATAGAACGCAGCCCTGCTTAACGCCGATATTGACGTCAAACCAAGGCGACATTCCATCATCCAGCCGCACACAGGCTCTACAGCCCATGTAACTGGATTGCACAGCCTGCAGCAGTTTACCGTTAATACCATACTCCGGTAGAATGTCCCAAAGTTTTCATACAACCGTGTCAAATGCTCTCTCCAGATCCACAAAACTGCAGAAAACCCTCTGACCTAGGGCCAGATGCTTGCTATGATATATATATATATATATATATATATATATATATATATATATATATATATATATATATATGTCAAATACTCAGGTCTACTGTCTCTTGGAGCTGTGAAAAAATCAAATTTCTAAGCTAATGCAATCAAATGATACAGCTGTTTATGTCGCAAATTTCTCCAAATTTTCGACACTCGCAAGGGAATCAAAACCTACAGGGTACTTCCCGTGAACTCAGAATCTTGAAATTTGGTACGAAGCAACGTCTTATAGCACAGATAAAGGAAAAATTGTGAAAACTGTAAATTTTTGATTACATCATATATAAAAAATATTTTTAATAATTTTAATCTCACTACCCCTTTTCACCTGACGTGTAGAGATATTAAATTGAAATTCGTATCAAATACTCAGGTCTATAATACCTTTAAGTTGTAACAAAATCAAACTTCTATGTCAACGCAATCAAAAGAAATAGCAATTTAAGCCGCATATTTTCAAACTCGCAACTACTTACAAGGGAATCAGAACCTAAAGGGTACTTCCAGTCGACCTAGAATCTTGAAATTTGGCATGAAGCAATGTTTTATAGCACATATAAATGAAAAATTCAGAAAACCTTAAATTTTTAGTTACATCACATATTTTTAAGCGTGGGTTCGAATCTCACCGCCGCGCCGTCGAACTCTTTTTGCTATTTATTTTGCAAAAAATATTTATACTAATTTAATAATATTATAAATAAAACAGTTTAAAAACATATACTTTAAATGTTTTAATAAATTGGTAGTTTTAATAAATAGGTATAACCTGATATCGTTTGTTGGTTAACAATTACATTTCCAAGGAGGGTTAACGTTAGACAGGCGGCCGGTCATAAAACTATTGGCAATAACTTTGCAATATGTACGAGTACATATAGCGTCGACCTCAAGTAATTTGGATAAGAGAATGATGATGATAATGCCCATATTGGTAAGGCCTAAAGTCAACTAGAAATCATGTAATGGTCAAGGATGGAAAGTAAATGGGTGTCACAATTTTATAAATCATACCTTAACTTCAGGGGATAGTTTAGTATTTAATACAAATTCTGACTTAAGCAAATGACCTTCCTCGGTTAGTACATAATCGTCGCCATAGTCAGCTTCAGCTAAGCGACGATCTAAATCGGTAAGTTGCGATTCTTGCTTATCTGAAACCACATAAATGTATGATTAATTAAGTATACCTATAGACTCCGTAGGGGGGTAATTTTGAAATATTATGCGATAAATATTGCACATCGATCTTTGAAGAGGCAATCAATTAATTTTGCATTCGTAGAGCGTTATCTCTGTCGCACACTACATATTCGAAGTTTGTTATTATTACGCTTGTCAATGTCAAATTATCAGTTCTTGTTCAAGTGTGAGAGAGTGCGGTTGTGTTCAGCTCAAAAATATATATTTTAGAATAAGATCCAAGAATGAGGTGCAATTACCACTGGAATTCCAATACATTAAATAAAGTTGATACTCAAATGCAATTCATTACAATAAATTTCGGCACTCCGAGAATGGGAGATCAAAAATGGGACCAAATTAATAAATTGTGTTCGAGGGTTCTAAGTTTTGTCCAATGTCATTACAGATCAACTCACACGCAACCTCGATCACTTCCAGCTACACGAATATGCCTGTTGCCGAAGAGGTTATACTACCATAGACAACATCCACAGGCTACGGCAGATTATCCAGAAGACCGAGGCGTACAGCGTTTGTCATGTGTTACTTGGATGCGGGCTGCACAAGACCCCACTTTGTGGTCAAATATGAGGAAGGCCTACATCCAGCAATGGATGGCAAAATATGATGATGATGATTGGGATTGGGGGGCATAGTCCGGAGCGTGCTCGTCGCATCCCCTGCCAGTCTAATTAGACTGCTAATCCGGCTCGATATGCGTACCGCAGTGCGGGTTAGGGCGTCCCCCGGAGGCGACGCGTACCGACCCGCCCCCGTCGGTACGAACTTCGGTAGTTGCAGCGATGGGGGCCGCCACCCATCACGCCTTGCCCCGTCAGGCGAGTCGAGTAGAGCAGAGTGTCAAGTGGGCACGTGGAATGTAAGAGGAGGTTGTGTAGAAGGTAAGTTGCACGAGCTGATATCCGTCATGGCGGACAAACAGCTAGACGTGCTCTGTGTAACAGAGACCAAGCGAGGGGGCAGCGACGCCTGCGATCTTCCTGGTGGCGGGATGGCTCTGTGGTCTGGTGTACCACAGAGCGATCGAGCCAGCATGGGGGTAGGAGTGCTGTTGTCCTCTCGCTTGGCCTCAGGTGTGAAGGATTACGGAATGTATGATCCCAGAGTTCTTTGGGTCCGTATAAAACTAGGTGTCATCAAGGTATTCATGGTTGTAGCATATGCTCCCGTAGGATCCTCGGTGGCATCAGACCTAGAGAAGTTTTGGGATAATGTTAGGGAAGTACTGGGTATGGCAGAAACCAGTGAATGCGTGATTGTATGCGGAGATTTGAACGGATGGGTGGGGACCAGGCGTCCCGACTATGAGGACGTACTTGGTCCATTTGGTGATAAGAGAGTGAACGACGCAGGTAGGCTCATAGCGGGTGTATGCATGGAGAGAAACCTTATTGTGTCAAACACATTTTTCCAACATAAGGGCATCCATATGTATACATGGAGAAGGAATGAACAGAAAAGTATAATAGATTTAATTTTGGTAGACAGTCGCCTCCGAAGCAAAATATTGGACGCAAGAGCTTACAGGGGCCCCACAGTCGATACGGACCACTATCTTGTTATTGCGAGATTTAGTGGTCTGTTCAGAAAGTGGAGGCACTGGCGAGAGCGTATCCACTTCGGAGGGCTTGAAAGAATAAAGGTTGAAAGGTTGCAAGCAGAGTGTGTAAGAGAAAAGTATGCAGAGGGTGTCCGAGAACGGCTGACGATGGCAAGCCAGCTGCAAACGGACATTGAAGAATGCTGGAGAGTATTGAAAGAGAGTATGGTAGATACAGCGAAAGAAGTATGTGGAAGTTCAAAGAAGCATAGAAAAACAAATGGTGATGCATGGTGGGATGCGGAAGTGGCAGCTTCCGTAGAGCAAAAGAAGAAAGCGTGGCTGGACTATGTCTCTTCTTTGAATCTGAATGACAGTATGACTGAACAGAAGAAAGAAATATATCGGCAATGTAAGAATGACACCAAGGCCTTAGTGAAAGAGAAACGTGATAGAGCAAATATGAATGCAGAAGATAGGCTGACTAAAAACTTCGAGGGTAACACCAAACTCTTTTGGAGGGAGGTGAAGAAGTCTCGGTGTGGTTGGTCAGCCTTCAGAATGAATAAAATAAGGTCTAAAGGTGGAGACATTCTTACATAAACACAAGACGTGTTAAGCCGATGGAGTGAATATTTTGGCGATATGTATGCGGATGCTACGGTTGACGCCGGTGTCGCATGTGGTTTAGTAGAACAACATTCGACAGCGGCGTCCTCCGATGACATCAGTATGGATGAAGTTGAATGGGCGATAAGAGGTTTGAAAAATGGTAAGGCAGCGGGCATTGATATGGTGTCTGCCGAGATGATCAAGCTTGGTGGCTCCTTTGTCTGGGAGGCGTTCCTGTTGCTCCTCAATTTATGTTGGAGCTCGGGAATGGTTCCCGAGGACTGGAATAGCGCAGTCATCGTGCCTTTGTTTAAAAACAAGGGTTCACGTTATGACTGCGCAAATTACAGAGCCATAAGCTTGACCAGTTTTGCAGCAAAAGTGTACGGTAAAATTATTGAAAGGAGAATGAGAATGGTGTCCGATGGTTTACTGTGTGAGACACAAGGAGGTTTCAGGAGGGGAAGAGGATGCATGGATCAAGTGTTCTCTCTGCGCAACATTGTGGAGAAGCATCTGGCTCTAGGTCAGAGGGTTTTCTGCAGTTTTGTGGATCTGGAAAGAGCATTTGACACGTTTGTACGAAAGGAACTTTGGGACATTTTACCGGAGTATGGTATTAACGGTAAACTGCTACAGGCTGTGCAGTCCAGTTACATGGGCTGTAGAGTCTGTGTGCGGCTGGATGATGGAATGTCGCCTTGGTTTGACGTCAATATCGGCGTTAAGCAGGGGTGCGTTCTGTCAGCCAGGCTGTTTATCATATATCTGGATAAATGTCTCCATTGATTGAACGATATGAATGTGGGAGTCCAGATGGGCGACTCAGTGGTCACTGCTCTGCTTTATGCAGATGATGCAGTCCTGCTGGCACAGTCAGCGACTGACCTGCAGACCCTAGTCGACACCATGACAGAAGATTGTAAGAAAAGGGGTCTACGCGTGAATGTGAACAAAATCAAAATAATGGTCTTTGAAAGAGATGAAGCCAGAACAGATGTAAGAGTAACAATAGGTAATGATGTACTAGAGCAAGTGGATGAATTTGTATATCTTGGATGTGGATTTAGCCGAGATGGAAGGTACACTGCTGATATAGAGCGAAGAGTGAATGCGGGAAATAGAGTGAACGGAGCGTTGGGACAACTTCTCGGTAGCCACCACCGCAGCCAGAAGGCACGTGTAGCAATACATAACGCAGTGCTTGTCCCAACATTACTGTATGGAAGCGAGAGTTGGGTATGCAGAAAAGAGTATGAAAGTAAAATTAATGCGGTCGAAATGCGATCTCTGCGGAAAATCTATGGAGTAAGGCTGACCGACCGCATTCGTAACGACGACGTAAGAGAGCGAGTAGGTATGAAAGAGAGTATTGGTGTAAAGATGCGAAAGGGAATGCTCCGACGGTTCGGACATGTGGAAAGAATGCCGAACGAACGTCTGGTTAAGAAGATATACAATGCGAAAGTGGAAGGATGTAGGTACCGGGGGAGACCGAAACTAACCTACCTAGACCAGATCGGTCATGTACTGAAGGAAGGTGGAGTCAAGAGTCTCCGAAACCGGCGAGCGTGTATGAAGAGAATTATGAATGTTGAAGAAGTGAGTGAAGTATGCAAAGATAGAGTTCTCTGGCACTTTGTTCTCTCTGCCTACCCTGCAAGGGATAGGGCGTGATGGTATGTATGTATGATGATAAATTAATAAATACTTAATCATGATAAAAACATGTCCTTTTTATTTTACTTTTTCCCAGTCTAGAGAAATGCTGTCTTTGTAGAAATTAAAGGTGTATTTTATTTAATATCAAAAATCATAATTATTTTAACACCTAATATACACTAGATGATTAATTTCTTGTGTGACGTCACAAAGATAGCATGTGCCGGAGACAATACTCTACAAAGGCGAAATTAATTGTCTGTTTTCGAGTCTTATGATCAGAATAAGAACATCATTCCATTTACTTGTAAAGTGCTGACTGTATTATTAATTATAGATATAGAGCAGGTGCTTAACCAACTTATCACAAAAAAACCGAGTCCGAGCTTGAATCAAAACAATCATCTGTGGCACATTATTCATCTGTAACTTCTGCATGAGAATTGAATTCATAACAATTATCAGAATAAGAAAAGAATCAACTAAAGGATGAAAACAGAAAACGTCAATACAAGAGAAGAAAATAAGAAGTAAAACCCAACTGACCAGTATTGTAATAGCCTTGTATGCCAAGATCATACTCTTTGACGGGTGTTTATAAGCTGATGAAGAAGACATATACTAAAACTACAAACCTTTAACAAAGACAATATAAGGGATTTCTCCCATAATACGAAGAGTGGACAATTCATGTCTGAGGATGCCAGCTGTTTTATTGAGCAATGCTTCAGTTTCTATATCTGATGATGTGCCTTTGCAAACCCAGTAGACATTCACAGTGTGAAAATCTGCGGTCACACTCACCTATAATTAATTTATTTAAAGTTTCATCATTTATAAATGTATAATAATATAAACTTAATATAAATAAATAATGCTACTATATCCAAAAAAGAAATTTAAATATTTTGGTGTTGATATTTCAGGATGTATTATTTTTTGGTTTCTGTATTACTTTACTGTAAGTATAGTATAAATGAACAGTTGAGAGGATTGAATGTACGAAATTCTGCTTAGGAGGTTGCTAATTTGACCACTAAGTCATCTGTGCAATTAATTTAAGAAAACTCACTATTTAATATTACACTATATACTATAAGTTTAAATGAAATAACAGATTCAAATAGCATATAAGCATGCAGCAAAAGTCTTTTACTTCGAACTCTATACAATTTTAAGCTTGAATATAGAAATTTATGTTTACACACATTTAATATAAATTTTGAGAATACAGAAGAAATTCACAGGCAGTTTTTTTATTGCTTAAGGTGGCAAACAAGCAAACAATACACCTGATAGTAAGTGTCACTGCCGCCCATGGAACTTTGCAATATAGCTAGGCCGCTCCTACCAATACAAACCCACCCAGTTGGGCTTCCGGCTCTCGCTCATTGAACGAAGTGCAATAGCACATTGCCATTACTTGGATGTCAATCTTCTACGAGAGTGTGGATACGATACTACCTTGGACGAATTGAGCCGCGGTTGTAGACAGAGAACTGTCCACAGCGTGGTCCTACCACTATTAATTTTCATTATTTCCATATTTTTCATCGCCTGAAGCTCACGAGATGTGGTGGTTAATCTCACTCTTAAGAGACCTATGTCATTTAAAATAAAGCTCCAAATTAACTTATAAGACATAAATATAGTTGTACTAAAATTCAATAAGACTTACTTTGGATATCTCTATGCCTCGTCCTACAACATCCATTGAAACTGTACCGGTAGACATCAAATCGGTTATTTGTTTCATAAACATTTTATTCAACATAGCTGTTCTGCGTGTTGAACGCTTACCGGGTTCATTTTTTGTTTTAGTAAGTCCTTTCATAGTCGGCAGTATATCGTCAAAGGCTTGCGCTTGATACCATTGCCTGATAGACAGAACAAACATAACCTCTGTATTATTAAGGAACTGAAATAAAAATAATTGTTTCATCTGAAATTATCTTACTTCTTATTCGTAGGATTAACCATTTTACAAAGCTTAATGCCTTGTTTTTTTAAACTGTAAGTTACGCTAGAAAGATGATATAGACGGTGAAAAGAAATCATGTTTACATCTAACACTATTTATGACGAATTCACAAGCAAATTAAGATAATCAAATTGTGAAAAAATAACGAGCGCTTCACGGACATCATAAACGCGTTACTAAAATAAGGTATATTGATCTATGACTAAAATGACTAAAATCTTATTTCCATTGAATTCCAAATTCTAAACCAAAACAATATAATTTAAAATTCGTCAAGAAATTCAAAATATTTTTTTTTTTTGGATCTGTGTATTCTGTGTTATATGGTTACAAATTCCTTTTAGCCAAATCCCTAATACTTTTTAATCACAACCATAGAAAATAAATTGAGATCTCATTATCATCTCATTTATTTCTCTTTCTCATCATTACTCATTTTATTTTTGGGTCTTAAAAATAGTTCAAAGTCAAGAAATATATTATGTGTTATTTCATACATATTTTGTTGTTATATTTTCTTGAACATCTCCGAAATAAATTTGATTGTGAATAAATATTACGTTGTGTATTTAAAGGTAGTTTTCCAATTACAGAGCATTATGCGACTCAGTGGCGCACAATGCCGAATTATGTGAATTAGTTTTTAAATGCACCAGCACAGTGCGCTAAGTTCAGCGTTGAAAAAAAAATAATCTCAGAGTTAGCAATAACCTAATTAATCTGTAAATAAAGTGGTATACATAATAATTGGTTGAAAACTATTTACGGTTATTTTAAGTAATTTAGATTTTGATTATTTTATAAACATTTTTTTTGTTTTGAGTAATTTTTTAAAATGAGTTCTAAAAGAATTAAATACTTTTTAATTGAATCATCTTACCCAGATGATAGTGGTGATTTAAAATTTTTTCACCAATAAATAATATTACTAACGATAATATAAATAAAGTATTTCGATCAATATGTAAACTTAAAGAATTATTATGTCAACTTACAGAAAAAACACTTGTTAATTTTCAGTCACTAAGTTGGTATCGATTGCACGCATCAGACGAAAGCACTACTTTTAAGAGTGCTCGATTGTGCGAAGCGTTGCTGTAGTTGGAACATTCAACGTTAAGCATTATGCCGCACAATGCGCTCTAGTGCTGTAATTGGAAAACTACCATAGATAGGTACTCGTAGATGGGAGTCTCCAATGCTGCATCACTGGATGAAACTCCATACATAAATTAATGTTTAATGTATACTAACACACACTAGCTTTAAGATTATTGTTACTAACACTAAGGGCGCACTAAGGGCGACTAAAAAAATACATTAACCCATTTGGCGCTGCCGTACTCAATCGAGTACAGTTAAACAATTGAAGGTAGTGCGTAATTGTAAAAAAGTAATAGATACATTGATGACTTATTTTTAAAAACATTAGCTGGTTAATTAAAAAATAAATATTTTATGTGGGTACACTCATAATATGTTTGAATAGTTGGATCACAACTTTACAATAACGATGGTCATACAGGTAAGGCTAAACTTTTATTTTTTTATATTATATATTGATATCTAAATATTGATAAATGTATTTTTTGGTGAAGTATAGATGCTATTGTATTCTTTTATAGATAAATGTTTGTTGTAAGTTGGAAATTCATGAAGATATTTGGTGTCTTATCCTCTTGTACTCAGTTGAGTACGACGGCTGAATCCATACATTATTTTTTTTTATATTTTATATATCTCAAAATGACTACGAGGATTTAACGTTTCTAACAACTACAAAGGCTAGAGGATGCTGTTATTTCTATTTTGGAAGATACACGAGAGACACCTATACCGAATATGAGTTAGCAATAATACCACCAGTACCCAGTAGTTTGACTGATGAAAAATATGGTTTTGACAAAGATATGGACAGTGCCTCTTTACCACAGGATGTACCCGGTAATATTGAGATATTTAGGCGAAACGTCGACACTATATCCAATGCTGACCATGATAGCAGTGATGATGAACCTTTAGCTGCAAAAAAGCTTGTCGTCATTGACAAGAGCCCATGTGGTGCAAGTTTTCGCCAATATATTCTCCTATTTCTCAGAAGACAACTGATGTGGTAGATAGCCAGAATTTGCTAAAAGAACAGCTGAGAAATCTGAACCCAGTCCAAAAATTTGAAAAAATATTTGATGAAGAAGAAGGAGAGGGTTTGACTGGTTACTTACAAACTCAAATTTGTATGCTAATCAAAATAACAGACACGATTTTCAACTAGACCATGTAAAAGTTATTTGTATTTTGATATTTTTTGATTACCACAAATTGCCTAGGGAAGACTTGTATTGGTCTTTGGATGAAAACGTTGCTATCGAAATAGTTTGAAATTCCATGTCAAGGCAAAGTATTCGAGATATCAAAACGAATATCCATCTCGCGAACAATGATGATGCAATTACTTCTAGGGACAAAATGTTCAAAGTACGTTCCTTAGCCAATATTCTTATGGATCGCAATTCACGAAAAAAAGTAGTCGTGGGTATTATTTACCTACATGACTGATATGGCTTTTGCAAATGCCTGGCGTTTATATGCCATGAGTCATAGCGATCAACTGCTATTTTGGCGAAATATTGCGAGGTACCTGCGGCAAAAGACACAATCTAGAGTTCGACCATCTTTTATAGTAGAAGGTTTATCTCAAAATGGTGTTGAGCACTACTCTCAAAAGCTTGAAAAGCAGCTGCGATGTTTTTTATGTCATGCAAGAGTTCGCGGGCAATGTAAAAAATGTCTCAAAACATTGCGAAGAAAAATCTTGTTGCGAAAATTTTCACATGTATTCCGCCGTTGTACTCAAATGAGTACACTCCTCTGTAGGGGGCGTAATAAATTATTTAATTTATTTCTTTATTTTTCATTTATTATAATCAATAACCATAAGAAAATACACATTTCATTAGCATAACTTATTTAACGTTCATTTGGCGGTTAATGGGTTAAAGATAACGAGAACATGACAACACTAGAATCATACATACATACATATCATCACGCCATATCCCTTGCAGTGTAGGCAGAGAGAACAGAGTGCCAGAGAACTCTATCTCTGCATACTTCACTCGCTTCTTCAACATTCATAATTCTCTTCATACACGCTCGCCGGTTTCGGAGACTCTTGACTCCACCTTCCTTCAGTACATGACCGATCTGGTCTAGGTAGGTTAGTCTCGGTCTCCCTCGGTACCTACATCCTTCCACTTTCGCATTGTATATCTTCTTAACCAGGCGTTCGTTCGGCATTCTTTCCACATGTCCGAACCATTGGAGCATTCCCTTTCGCATCGTTACATTCTTGTATTGTATGTACACTAGTATCGCTTTTTTGAAATAGAAACAGTTCAAAAATAAAATCAAGAAATCTAGCCTATCATTACAAGTAGGACTAGTAGGGTTACCTATCTTTGTTTTCGGGAGCGGTACCCTTACATTCTGTATATGTATGTAGTATATAAAATCACGTTTCACAAAATTAAAAAAAAATCAGTTAATCATAATATTTTTCATATAATTGTGAAACTTTTCTACAGAGAAACATTAATAATTTATTAATCCTTTTTGAAATAGCATTTACTTACATAAAAATTTTAAAGAGCATATGTCTCATTCGGAGTATAAAAACAACAGTCTCACTTTTTTCTGACACTCGAAAACAAGCGTAATATTGCTCCTATGCTATCTGACATAATATTTACTCCCACCACATTTCGTCTCACAAAAAAGCAAGGTGACATGTGATAGGATTAGCAAGCAAAAGAATACGTCTTTTATGAGGTGCAGATCACAATTTCAAAACCCCTTCAAAAATTAATTTTTGTTTTCACTTTTAAATGTTCGAGTACTAAAATTTAAAATATCTAACAAATTGGTACTAATAATTTTTCGTTAAGGTATAATTATATCATCATCATTCTCCTACTCTTATCCCAATTGCTTGGGGTTGATACAATATGTACACTTCTTTCATAGCACATATTGTAAAAGTTATTGGCAATAGTTTTATGACCAGCCGTCTGCCTGACGACAACCCTCCTTGGGAATGTAATTGCTGACCAAACGGCATCAGATAGAATTGACCCAGGTCGTCATAAGGCTCTTAGTCGTCTTTTAAGACATCCACGAGCAATGTAAGGCTTGGTAATATTCGTAGCCGCTACCACACAGCACCTATTAAGGTATATACCTATTAAGGTATTATTATATATTAAAACCTTATATTAACTTGAACCTAGGGCGCTATCGGAACTATATCTGGGTTTTTGTGTTGTGTTTCTCTGCTATTTGGAAACTCGTCCATACAAGACTGTCCTAAGCAAATTTTGTTAAATACCGAGAATGTTTGTTAATAAAATAAAAAATAATATTACTTGAAATATATTTCTTTAAAAACCTCGCATATTTTCGTCCTGGTTTTTGAGTTATATACGATTTTATCCATAATCGTGATAAAAGTATTTGTTATATTTTTCAAAGATTTTTTACTGCCTTATGCTCGCGACGACTTATATCCTAAACCAATTTTCTTGTTCTTTTTTCTTTTGGTATTTATATCTTTCATTTTCTTTCATTTATTTTTGTGGGTCTTTTTTAAGTCGCTGATATCTAAAACGACTTAAACCATAGAGTAAAATAATACATTGGATATTTGTTCTTAAACGTTCAGCTATACATACATACATATCATCACGCCATATCCCTTGCAGGGTAGGCAGAGAGAACAGAGTGCCAGAGAACTCTATCTCTGCATACTTCACTCGCTTCCTCAACATTCATAATTCTCTTCATACACGCTCGCCGGTTTCGGAGACTCTTGACTCCACCTTCCTTCAGTACATGACCGATCTGGTCTAGGTAGGTTAGTCTCGGTCTCCCTCGGTACCTACATCCTTCCACTTTCGCATTGTATATCTTCTTAACCAGGCGTTCGTTCGGCATTCTTTCCACATGTCCGAACCATCGGAGCATTCCCTTTCGCATCTTTACACCAATACTCTCTTTCATACCTACTCGCTCTCTTACGTCGTCGTTACGAATGCGGTCGGTCAGCCTAACTCCACAGATTTTCCGCAGAGATCGCATTTCGACCGCATTAATTTTACTATCATACTCTTTTCTGCATACCCAACTCTCGCTTCCATACAGTAATGTTGGGACAAGCACTGCGTTATGTATTGCTACACGTGCCTTCTGGCTGAGGTGGTGGCTGCCGAAAAGTTGCCCCAACGCTCCGTTCACTCTATTTCCCGCATTCACTCTTCGCTCTATATCAGTGGTGTACCTTCCATCTCGGCTAAATCCACATCCAAGATATACAAATTCATCCACTTGCTCTAGTACATCATTACCTATTGTTACTCTTACATCTGTTCTGGTTTTATCTCTTTCAAAGACCATTATTTTGGTTTTGCTCACATTCACGCGTAGACCCCTTTTCTTACAATCTTCTGTCATTGTGTCGACTAGGGTCTGCAGGTCAGTCGCTGACTGTGCCAGCAGGACTGCATCATCTGCATAAAGCAGAGCAGTGACCACTGAGTCGCCCATCTGGACTCCCACATTCATATCGTTCAACCTTTGGAGACATTTATCCAGATATATGATAAACAGCCTGGCTGACAGAACGCACCCCTGCTTAACGCCGATATTGACGTCAAACCAAGGCGACATTCCATCATCCAGCCGCACACAGGCTCTACAGCCCATGTAACTGGACTGCACAGCCTGTAGCAGTTTACCGTTAATACCATACTCCGGTAAAATGTCCCAAAGTTCCTTTCGTGCAACCGTGTCAAATGCTCTCTCCAGATCCACAAAACTGCAGAAAACCCTCTGACCTAGAGCCAGATGCTTCTCCACAATGTTGCGCAGAGAGAACACTTGATCCATGCATCCCCTTCCACTCCTGAAACCTCCTTGTGTCTCACACAGTAAACCATCGGACACCATCCTCATTCTCCTTTCAATAATTTTTCCATACACTTTTGCTGCCAAACTGGTCAAGCTTATGGCTCTGTAATTTGCGCAGTCATAACGTGAACCCTTGTTTTTAAACAAAGGCACGATGACTGCGCTATTCCAGTCCCTGGGAACCATTCCCGAGCTCCAACATAAATTGAGGAGCAACAGGAACGCCTCCCAGACACAAGAGCCACCGAGCTTGATCATCTCGGCAGACACCATATCAATGCCCGCTGCCTTACCATTTTTCAAACTTCTTATCGCCCATTCAACTTCATCCATACTGATGCCATCGGAGGACGCCGTTGTCGAATGTTGATCTACTAAACCACATCCAACACCGGCGCCAACCGTAGCATCCGCATACATATCGCCAAAATATTCACTCCATCGGCTTAACACGTCTTGTGTTTGTGTAAGAATGTCTCCACCTTTAGACCTTATTTTATTCATTCTGAAGGCTGACCAACCACCCCGAGACTTCTTCACCTCCCTCCAAAAGAGTTTGGTGTTACCCTCGAAGTTTTTAGTCAGCCTATCTTCTGCACTCATACTTGCTCTATCACGTTTCTCTTTCACTAAGGCCTTGGTGTCATTCTTACATTGCCGATATATTTCTTTCTTCTGTTCAGTCATACTGTCATTCAGATTCAAAGAAGAGACATAGTCCAGCCACGCTTTCTTCTTTTGCTCTACGGAAGCTGCCACTTCCGCATCCCACCATGCATCACCATTTGTTTTTCTATGGTTCTTTGAACTTCCACATACTTCTTTCGCTGTATCTACCATACTCTCTTTCAATACTCTCCAGCATTCTTCAATGTCCGATTGCGGCTGGCTTGCCATCGTCAGCCGTTCTCGGACACCCTCTGCATACTTTTCTCTTACACACTCTTCTTGCAACCTTTCAACCTTTATTCTTTCAAGCCCTCCGAAGTGGACACGCTCTCGCCAGTGCCTCCACTTTCTGAACAGACCACTAAATCTCGCAATAACGAGATAGTGGTCCGTGTCGACTGTGGGGCCCCTGTAGGCTCTTGCGTCCAATATTTTGCTTCGGAGGCGACTGTCTACCAAAATTAAATCTATTATGCTTTTCTGTTCATTCCTTCTCCATGTATACATATGGATGTCCTTATGTTGGAAAAATGTGTTTGACACAATAAGGTTTCTCTCCATGCATACATCCGCTATGAGCCTACCTGCGTCGTTCACTCTCTTATCACCAAATGGACCAAGTACGTCCTCATAGTCGGGACGCTTGGTCCCCACCCATCCGTTCAAATCTCCGCATACAATCACGCGTTCACTGGTTTCTGCCATATCCAGAACTTCCCTAACATTATCCCAAAACTTCTCTAGGTCTGATGCCACCGAGGATCCTACGGGAGCATATGCTACAACCATGAATACCTTGGTGACACCTAGTTTTATACGGACCCAGAGAAGTCTGGGATCATACATTCCGTAATCCTTCACACCTGAGGCCAAGCGAGAGGACAACAGCACTCCTACCCCCATGCTGGCTCGATCGCTCTGTGGTACACCAGACCACAGAGCCATCCCGCCACCAGGAAGATCGCAGGCGTCGCTGCCCCTTCGCTTGGTCTCTGTTACACAGAGCACGTCTAGCTGTTTGTCCGCCATGACGGATATCAGCTCGTGCAACTTACCTTCCACACAACCTCTTACATTCCACGTGCCCACCCGGCACTCCGTTCTCCTCGACTCGCCTAACTGGGCAAGGCGTGATGGGTGGCGGCCCCCATCGCCGCAACTGCCGATGTTCGTACCGACGGGGGCGGGTCGGTACGCGTCGCCTCCGGGGGACGCCCTAACCCGCATTGCGGTACGCATTTCGAGCCGGATTAGCAGTCTAATTAGACTGGCAGGGGACGCGAACGAGCACGCTCCGGACTATGCCCCCCAAGCAAGCTTCAGCTATATGTTTTTGTTTTAATATTTCTTCTCTTGTTTTGGCTGGCATCTTTTGGGGTGGCATTATGAGATACTACCTAAGAAAGAGACAATATTGTTAAAAATTTTGATCATAGATGCGGAAAATGGCATGTCCGACTTGACAAAATCTAAAGAAAGGAGTCTCTTTCTGTGTTATTTAAACAGTCTCAGGTGCTATGAAATGACAGGGGACTGTTATTTTTACATGTAAATTTTATAAAACTAACTCATTTAAGCTTACCTATATTAATGAAACAAATGTGGCTACATATTTAATTATTAATTATAATATTATATACAAATATTTGTAATTAAAACTCTTAAAATAGTAAAAATAATATAATATAAATATGTTTTATTATTTTTTTATTTATTTATCAACGACAAAATAAGCAATATTGGTCACACGACTTGTAATTTAGGAAAAAGACATACAAGAAGACTGTGTTTTAAAGTGTTTGAGGTTCATCATCATTTCAGCCTATTGCCGTCCACTGTTGAACCTAGGCCTCCCTCATTTTACGCCACAGAGTGCGGTCCTGTGCTGCCTGTATCCAACGACGCCCAGCAACCTTCACTACGTCGTCTGTCCGCCTAGTGGGGGGGCGTCCCACACTGCGTCGTCCGGTACGTGGTCGCCACTCTAGAACCTTTCTTCCCCACCGGTTGTCGGTTCTTCGAGCGATGTGGCCTGCCCATTGCCACTTCAGCGTGCTAATTCTTCGTGCTATGTCGGTTACACCCGTTCGTCTGCGGATTTCCGTATTTCGGATTCTATCTCGCAGAGAAATCCCGAGCATAGCCCGCTCCATAGCACGCTGAGCGACTTTGAGCCTGGTTATAAGGCCTACATTTAGGGACCACGTTTCCGTGCCGTAAGTCATCACTGGTAACACACACTGGTCATAGACCTGTGTTTTTAAACACTGAGGTATGTTGGATGAGAAGATCTTCTTAAGTTTCCCGAACGCTGCCCAACCGAGTTGGATTCGTCGGCTGACTTCTTTCTCGAAATTGGATCTACCTAACTGGACTGTTTGTCCAAGGTAAAGATAATGATCGACAATTTCGAGAATCGCATTGCCAACTAGGACCGGTACAGGAATGACATGGGCATTTGACATGACTTTCGTCTTGTCCATGTTCATTCGTAAACCCACTAGTTGGGATAGCCTGCTGAGATCGTTGAGCATGGTGCCCAGGTCCTCCATGGATTCTGCCATGACGACAATATCGTCTGCGAATCGAAGGTGAGTGATGTATTCGCCATTGATGTTGATGCCGAGTCCGGTCCAGTCTAAAGCTTGAAGACATCTTCCAGTGCAGTGGTGAACAGTTTCGGAGAGATGACGTCTCCCTGTCTCACGCCTTTCTGCAACTGGATCGGTTTTGTACTCTTATCCCGAATACGGACTGACATTGTGGCGTTCCTATACAAACACTTCAGCACTTCGATATAACGATGGTCGATTTGGCACCGCTGAAGGGACTGCAGCACCGCCCAAGTTTCGACTGAATCAAAGGCTTTCTCATAGTCCACAAACGCTATACACAGAGGCCGATTGTACTCCTCGGTCTTCTGGATAATCTGCCGAAGCGTGAGAATATGGTCTATGGTGCTATAGCCTTTTCGGAAGCCAGCTTGTTCGGGCGGCTGGAAGTCATCAAGCTTGCAAGTGAGTCGATTGGTAATGAACTCTCGAAAACAACTTGTAGACGTGGCTCAAGAGTGAGATGGGTCTGTAGTTCTTTAGAAGAGTTTTGTCGCACTTCTTGAAGAACAGCACCACCACACTCCTGGTCCACGACTCTGGAACGTCGCCCCCGAGGATAACGGAATTAAATAGCTTCTGAAGGGCTTTTAAGACCGGCTTGCCGCCTGCCTTCAGGAGCTCTGCCGTAATTCCGTCATCTCTCGGTGCCTTACCGTTTCTTAGTTGTTCGAGAGCCATTCTGATCTCGCACAAGCTAATGTCCGGGATTTCTTCGGTATAGTGCCGAGTTAGCTTGGATCTGGGATCTTGGACCAAGCCGACAACAGGATTTCGGGATGTTTTATATAACTGTCCATAGAACCTTTCGACCTCTCCCAAGATCTCACTTTGGGATGAAATGACAGTGCCGTCATCGGTCTTCAGCTTAGTCATTTGGCTTTGCCCGATAGACAGATCTTGTGCGAACACTTTGAGCCACGATTCCGCTCTATCGCTTCTTTAATACGTAGCGTATTAAATTGGCGAATATCGCGACGCACAGACCTGAAGATCTGCCTAATTAGCTGCGTGTGTTCGGACCAATCGGCTGAAGACTGTACTATCATTTCTTTTCTCCGCTCCATGAGCTTGAGAGTCTGGTCAGAAAGTTTTTTAGGTCTATTAGCGCGGTGAGCCTTGAAAAATTTCGACCCAACCGCGTGGACAGTTTCCACGAACCTGTTGTTTATATCGTTCGGAGATTCGCACTCGTCTAGACATTCGAAACGATTATGTAGTTCGAGTTGAAAGTTTTCGAGGTTCTGGTATTGGACAGGTGTAGGTCGGAGGGTAGACTTCATCAAGCGTGACCGTTCGACTTTTGTGTGGATATTTAATGTGCCTCGTACTATTCGGTGATCGCTCCCAGTTTTAATCCGGCTGATCACTGAGACATCATTAAATATATGTCGTTTGTCCGACAAGATGAAGTCTATCTCGTTTTTTGTTGAACCATCGGGGCTAATCCAGGTCCATTTCCTTTGTGGCTGCTTTCTGAAGAAGGAATTCATCATAAAGAGGCTTTCCTTCTCCAGAAATTCAGTCAGTTTCTGGCCCCTCTGGTTTCTCTGTCCATATCCATGTTTCCCCACTCTCAACTCATCATCACTCACTTGCCTAGTTTCGCGTTAAAGTCTCCCATAACCACCGTGAAGTGGGTTTTGGACGCGTGTATTGCTTTTGAGATATCCTCGTAAAAGACCTCCACCTCGTCGTCGGAGTATGCCGAGGTCAGTGCGTATACCTGTATGACCTTCAACGAATACCGTTTGGTAATTCTGAGTATAAGGTATGCTACCCTTGCCGACACACTCTCGATCCTCTCCACGTTGCCTACGAGAGACCTGCGAACGATAAACCCTATACCACCTTGCGACGGGTGATCTCCCTCCCGGTAGAAGAGCAAGTTTCCAGAACGTGGGATTATCGTGCCCTCGCCCTCTCTTCGCACTTATGATAATCCTACAATGTCCCAGCGGATTTTGCTCAATTCCTCTTCCAGCTCGATGACCTCGGATGATCGGTCCTGAGTGTCCGAATGTTGTGTGTTACCAGGGCCAAAGGTCGTTTTGATTGGTAGCCGGATCGCTGCTGGAGATTCTTCGCACCCCCTACTCCATCGCTACCAGGCCCGCTACCACGATGAGCCTGTAGGATAGCGGAGCTGCCGTGACTGGGGCCCGTTTCTCTATTTGTATTGCTCATAAGGGGTTAAAGCCGTAATCGCCACGCTTGGCAGGCGGGTTGGCGATCGCAGTGTGGTGTAATACGTTTGAGGTTACTTTAAACAAATATTACATTATTTCATAAAACATATTTATTTTTATCTTTTTCTAAAATAGTTTTAATCTTTAATTTATTAATTAATTTTTTCGTAAATAGCAACACAGCACTTGAAGCAGCCATACTGAAAAACAATCATAGACAATAATAATACGTACGTCGCGTGGGAGGGTCGGTCTCTTCCCGCCAAATATCTGTCAATTTGTCAAATTGGGATAAGTTTGCAAGGGGATAAATAGGTTGTTTATTTTTATGTTTTTTTATTTATAAAAGCCCTGTAAACTTTTACAAAAATGTCACAATTAGAAGACAGTGAAGAAAATTTAATCGCGCAAATGGACAGCCTCTGTGCAAATCTAAATGTTGATCCTGTAGCTGCGAAAAAATCTAAAGAGTCCTTTTTGGATATAAAAAGGAACTATACTTTAGATGTGAGTATTACTTAACTTTTTCGATTCTTATTTTCAGATAATCTTTAGTGATCTTTAAAAAATTAATTCGTTAGGTACAATTGTCTGTGAAATAATTTTGACTTTACAATATGTCTCAATTTTAATATTTAAAGTTATAATATTCCAATTATATAAAGTTACTATTAATTTTATGAATGATTGGTGTGATGGTATTCATTACTGATTTATGAAATGTATAGTAAATATTTACCTCTGTACATTTTACTAATAATTCCTGTTATTTAATAGGGTGATTCATTGCACTGGATGGCGTGTGCTCTTTATGTGGCATGTCGTACATCTATCACCCCAACAGTACAGTCAGGCAAGGCTGTAGAAGGAAACTGTGTTAGTCTTACTAGACTCCTTAGGCTATGCAATTTAAGGTAACCTAATATTTGTAGATATTTTTTAAATTTTAATTTAAACAAGTATATTGTTAACAGTTTTAAACAATTTTGATTATAAGTATTAACCGAATTATGTGTTTTATCCTTATATCTTTTACAGTTATTTTTTCTTTCAGCCTTATACAATTTTTTACCAAAATAAAAAACTGGATGGAAATGGCATCTATGTCGACTGAGTTCAAAGATAAGATGTCTCACTTGGAGTCTAAGTTTGCTGTGTCTACTGTACTGTTTAGAAAGTTTCAACCTATTTTCAAGGAAATCTTTTTAGGATTAACAAATGAACCCCTAAAATCAAACAGTAAGAGAAGACCAAAGTGAGTATAAATAATATAAAATTGCACAATTACATCCGCATACTAGAAGAACTTAGAAATCTAGATTGGATGGGCTAGTTCTATAATAAAATCATCATCTTAAAGAACTATTATAGCTGAAACGATCAAGATTCTTCTTGATGTAGTAATTATTTTGTATCTGTCAGATGCTAAGATATTTTAATGCGTAAATAATGTTAGTCACAATTGTTGTGATAACAAAACATGCTTATTTAAAAGCACTTTGTATGTTAATATCATAAAGGCTTAGCATCATAAATAGGTTGGTTGTCTCATTGTTTAAATTTTTTTTAATAGTTCATTGACCATTTAGAAAACTTGAATCATGGAGGTTTCAGTGCTTTTATTACCATTACATTGAGAGATTGGTTTATATATAATCATGCATTTGGACTCATGTGCAACAGTTTATTGGTCTTACTACTAGTCTTAGCCCATATTATGTCTTACTGGAGGGGATGAACCTTGTTCACAAAGCAAAGTAAATATTTAAAGTAAGCAATTGAACCACCATACCACACAGGTCAAATGGATATGCATAGGGTTTTATTTTGAATTTTCTTTGTCTTGCAGTATGTTAGTTGAATTTTCTTTTTCTTGCATTGATGTTATCTACTTGCATTTAATAACTATTGATTAGATTAGTATCTGTCATGAAGCAGAATAACCTAGGGACTCTAGAATAATGCAAAATTTTTTTTTTTTTTTTGTGTGTTTTTTAGCTGTTAGCCGCAGATGGCTTTGACAGCTTTACGCGGACTATGGGTGAGCGCTGAGGGCTCTCAACCCGATTAAGGTTAGCTAAACGACATCGCCCAAGGGCTCCCCCTGTGGCAAACGGACCTCATCTTGGGGCGTCGCTGATGGCAAAGTGGGCATGCCCACGTTTAGATTTATGATTTTTCCGCATCGCGTGATATCATCGTCGATGACGTGCCGCGGACGTCGGATTTTTGAAACTAATGCTAAAATTGCACTAACTATATATGTATATTTTTTAAGTATCATGTTTTTTTATACCAGGCTTCAGCTGTGTTCCACCAATGCTCTGTTTGAGTTCACATGGGTACTTTACATATGTGTAAAAGGCGAATTTCATAAGTCTGCCCATGACCTTGTTGATATGTATCATTTGTTATTGGCATGCTTGGATTTTGTTTTTTCCAATGCCTTCATGTCTAGAAGAATTGATCTGATAAATTCTGCATTTAAAGGTTGGTTGATTTTTATTTATAAAAGTTAATATTTAATGATATTCAACCTAATAGCAAATGGTAATGCAGTTGCAAATGGTCCACAATAATAAAACACAAGAATTTCCAATTTTGAGTTACTAGTAGGGAACCTGATATTTTGGGTGCCATGACTGATTGGGTTGATAGTAAGAACCCTGTATCTTCAGTCTCTCATCAGGCACTCTATTGATTAATATGTTTAAGGTCTACTTGTATCACATTCGGAAAAAAAAATGATATGCTATAGGATGGTTGGTGATGATTGTATTTTTACAGCACCACACATACATTATTCTTCTTCACTACATTCGTACATTCTTATGAATAACTATTATATAAGAACACTCTATTCATAATAATTAATGGTTATTTATGATATTGGTGAGTCAACCTTAGGAAATAAATATATACCAACAACTACTTATAGTTTTTTGAAAGAAAACATTTTGACTTTCCTGAAAATGATTTTAATGTAACTTTTGCTACAGTTGAGACAGTTAAAAGCATGAATGCTCCCAAAATGCATGTCTTTGACAGAGTTTGTTGACAGATATCATCATAAATTAGGCTAATTAGCACACATATACATTAATATTAGCATAGTCCATCTGAAATGTGTTTTTCATATAATGCATTTTTTTTAAATGAAATAGGTGCTATTATTATACATACAGTATAAACAGTGATGAAAATCATTTTTCATCACTGTTTTAATAATTTCCATAATATATCAAATATGTTATATTTCTAGGTTTACCTGCCGACTGGTTAAAAGATGATTTTACAATGCCAGAATCAGCACCTTGCATTATTTCCACATTATGTGAACTTCAAGATGGCTTGCTGGTTGATGCATGGACTACTAAAGAAGATAGTTGGAAACCAGTGATAAAAAGTTTCTTTGAAAAAGCTGTAAGTGAAACAATTTTATTTTTACATTTATTTAATCTCCACAGGGGGGAGATGAATACTCCAATTCTAAAGTAAGCAGAAATGTATTACTCAGGTTATTTCCAAGTGAGCAGCAATAACTGAGAGGGATATGTCAATCATGCTATATGGTTTTACTTGCATTATCAGCTGAAGACTTCCAGACGATGGTAACTACTATGCACAATGCTTTTGAAAGAAAAGGTATGAAAGTAAATGTAAGTAAGACAAAAGTAATGGTCTTTGAAAAGGATAAATGTATGACGGAATGTAATATTTTTATAAATGGTGAGGAATTGGGCTTGGAATGCGAGAGAAGGAAAACTCGAAATAAAACCCTATACCAACACGTCTGACCAGCGCGGTATAGTAGGTTAATTTCCCTCCCACTACGGAGGAGGCCCGAACCCAACAGTGGGACATTTATGGGCTGTGATGATGATGGTGGATGGAGGAATTGGAACAGGTGGAAGAATTTGTATACTTGGATGTACTGTTTACTAGTGATGGTAAAACGGTGATGATGTAGAAAGACGAGTTAATGCTGGAATGTGTCTTAAAACGCACGCCTTGCTGTACATTATGGAATATTAGTTCCCACTCTCATGTATGGCAGGGAAGACTTGAAAGTAGAATAAATGCTGTAGCGATGAGCTCTTCGTAGTATGTGTGGTGTAAGTATGAAAGATAAATTAGATATTACAAAGCGAGTGTGAGTGGAACGATTACAAGGGGAAGACCACGTCGTACTTTTCTGGATCAAATTGAAAATGTGTTAGCGAAAGGTCAGATTCATCACAGCCCATAAACGTCCCACTGTTGGGCTCGGGCCTCCTCCGTAATGGGAGGGAAATTAACCCACTATACCGCGCTGGTCGGACGTGTTGATATAGGATTTTGTTTCGAGTTTTCCTTCTCTCGCATAGATGTTATATGCGTTTTATATCCCTTAGTCGTCTCGTACGATCACCCACGGGTAAGATATGGGGTGGTGAAGAGTATTCTTACTCCGTCACCACACGAAGGTCAGATTAAGAGTACACATAATCGTAGAGCATGCATGAAGACTGTGATGAGCGTGAATGAAGCGATGGAGATATGTCAGAATCGTGGTTTGTGGCAATTCATAGTCTGCCTACCCCTCTGGGAACAGGCGTAAGGCTATGTATGTATGCTATATAATTGTCATAAGCTTGTTGCCTAAAAATTCATACATGTGTATGAACATTTGGAGTTATCCATCCTTTAAATTGCAAAATATCTTCCTGAATACTTCTTCTTCTTCCTGAATGGAGTAAATTGATTACTGAACTTTCATTACTGAATCTCAAGAAGTAGTTCTCATAATACTTGTAAATGTATAAAAACTTCACTTCAGGGTGTTTAAGCTGTTAAAATATTGTTATCCCTTTGAGTTGCACAAGTCAGATGGCCATTGCTCTGTAAACTTATAATAAATATTATGCTCAAACTTGATATACCACTCACAAGCTGGTCAATGCAATTGAGAGTAATAAAGATTCTAAATATCCCCTCCTGCCAAGGTAACCACCTTGGGAGGGAAGTGAGACCTGTTCTAGTAGTTAACTTGCGATCGCATGCCACACGATCTGATTCAGCGAATAGAGCCCTACCCCTATTCGCTGAATACCTTACTTTTGACAGTTTTCTCTCTACAGCCGCGGGCCGGTCTATTTGGTATAGTCCCACACTGTCGCAGCAAAAGCGACGTTTTGAGCAGCGGCAATGTGCTATTGCGATTCGTTCGCTTAGCGAATGAGTCAGCAGTCCAACTTTCTGGTTTGGTTTGGGGGCTTACATTGGCAGGCAGCGGCTTAGCTGTACCACTGGTATTGCAAAAGACCATGAGTGGGAGTAACACTTACTATCAGAATAAAACTATTTTTACGGATTCGATCGCGTTTGTATTTGATATGCTGATAAATCTCTGTAATAACGATGACTTATTGGGCGTGAGAAACCTTAGTCCTCCCGTGACCAGGTACGCTGTAAAGTGTTCGAAACGCCAGGAAATTAAAAATCAAATACAAACGCGATAGAATCCGTAAAAATAGTTATATTTCAAATGTTTAATACTTGCGTAAACATCAGAAATCATTGTGTATTTTTGTTTCAGATCTTAAAAGGTCACAAATCAGATCAATTATATGGGGTCTTGGAGATTGGATATTTTGACCCTAATTTGAAATCATTAAACAATTTATATGAAACATATGTTCTTAGTGTTGGAGAGTTTGATGAACGGATATTCTTAGGTGAGAACAATGTTTTAATTTAATAACAATACGGAGTTCAATATAGTAGATATTTTCATTTCAAATATTTAAGACGATGAGAAAACAGGATGGTGACCCATGAAAATCTCGAAGAGTATCCCCCTTTCAATTTAAACGAAATGTTTCTTATTTCAGCTTTTATTTTTGACACCAGAAATGTAAAAAACGTGAAAATTTACGCATTTGTCAGAGTGACCCCTGGAAGTTCCTGGAGTTATTTTGAAGTAACTCTAACGCGTTTATAAAATACTTTAAAAGAAACAAAGTTGACCTAGAAATTGAAATTTAAGGACAAAAGTCACCATGGGAATCCTAACAGACAATCTCCCTTAACATATTTTTCCATATTTCGATTAAATTGTCTCTCGAAGATGGTTAGGGGTTTTCATACTTTCCCTCACCTTCTATTTGACTTTCATATGTCAACTTGATACATTTTTGTACGTAAATTCTCCCACACTTACAATTTCCTGTGTCCAAAGCAGGATGTCCCATTAAAAAAAATTGGTTTTGATATAACTTTCAAATTGAAGGTCACGGTCAAATCTAAGGTCGCCTTAAAATTCCTAATTGCAATTTTTTAATGCATTTTTTCATATGTCGATTAAAGAACCCCTCCCCTTTCTGAGATCTTCAAGGTTTTCCATACCTTTCTCAAACTGCATATCTATACATATAATAAAAATGTAACGGATCGCTGTCTGTACATGGAGGATATATGAGAAAAAATCTTACTGGGACCTTTATCAACACTAATAGAACCCAAAACAATGATTTTTAACATTTTTGTTTGTTTATCTGTTTGTCTGTGTGTTTGTGCACGCTAATCTCAGAAACGGCTTATCCGATTTAGACGCGGTTTTCGCTAATATATTGTGGTAAGCTTCACTTAACATGTAGGCTTTATTTTATGTTAATTAGTTTATAAATAAAAAGTTATGGCAATTTAAAAAATGCTCGAAGAAAAAAATCTGTATCGATTCTTTTCAAATTACGCACAAATATTTTCCAGTAAAAATAAATAAACACGTGTTTCAGCATTTGTTAATTTTCACCCTCTGGGGGTGTAAATTAGGCTTGCGAAGTGGGTTAGACGACTCAATAAGTCATTAGCGCCAAGCCGATATTATTGAAGCTGGCAACTTGAAATTTTGACAGTGGTTTCTTTATATGACGTAGAGATTTACTAAGAAAGGATCTTACGAAATTATACCCCTAAGGGGGTCGAGCAGAGTGGCAAAGTTTGTATGAGGAGAAAAAATCTTTATTGATTCTTTTCAAATTATGAGTCGAATCAAATATTCTAGGGTAATATCCGGCATTTGTCAATTTTCACCCTCTGGTTGTGTAAATTAAGCCTGTGAAACGGGTTGATCGACTCATTACCGCCAAGCCGAAACTATTAAAGCTAGAAACATTAAATTTTGAAGCACGTTTTTATTTATGACATAGAGATTCAATATGAAAGGATTTTATTAATTCCGCCCCTAGGGGGTAAAGCAGTAAAGTGTATATGGGGAGAAAATTTCTTTATCAATTCTTTTCAAATTGCGTACAAATATTCTTCGGTAAAAATAAATAAACACGTGTTTCTCTCCCCTCTCCATCAACCCCGCACCAGTGCCTTTGTGGCGACCAGTGCCGGCGTGAGAGCTCACACGATACACATAGTGGGCGGCAATAGGTTCTTGCCTAATGGTTTAAGATACAGGTTAAATTTAGCTTCAAAAATGTTCACTCTATAACTCAAATAATAAATTATATCTAACGAGGTCGCAACTTTGCTGGTGAAACAAAACAATCAAATAAATGGTGGCGATAATTATATTTTTATCCCATGGTCATACCGTAAATAGTATATTAATGGCAATATAATTTATAGAATGAATAGATTTTTGAACCACCTTTTTCTTTAGTGACCGCCTATGGTATACTATAGACACATGCGCGCCGTACACGTACATCTACGTTGTGCGGGCGGGCCACCGCAACCGGGTATCATCTTGAGTCGAAGCCCTCATGCAGTGAACCTCAATACAGATACTTACGCTTGAGCCGCCCAAAGCACCGACGATAGAGCGTGTCAACCTAGAGTATTTTCTCTCGAACCCACCCTATTGCCTAATTCCGTTAGACAACTAACTCGCACAAGGCGGCGACCGCATCCTAGTTTCTGACGCTGTTGATTATCGTCCTAGCGACAAACCTTCAACACCTTGCATTGGTTTTTCTATTTACCTCTGTCAGAGATGACTTCTGCGTGAACGAAGTCGCGGGCAAAAGCTAGTTTTGTAATAAAATGCGAAAGTAGATTTTATATAAAGTGACTGGCTGGCGGCTTACAAAAATGATGACAGTTTGCAAAATATATTTTATTGTAAGCTAGACAGCCAAACTCACTGAAAATTGTCTTGATTTGGCTAAAAATGTCTCAATCATGTTATCTTTATTCAATATTGACTTGCCTTGTGGACTATGAAGGTGATAATTACTAATTGTGTATTTTGTCGATAATATCAGATTAGTTCATGTATTGTGTTTTTATTGTAGGTGAACATGCAAACGAACAAATCGGTACTAGAAATAAAGAATCCGGTGACAAAATATCGCAAGTTATTGCTGGGTTTGGACCAGTAAGTATCTAATTTTCTTGTTTTTTTTTTTATTTTAAATAATTAATTGGAATGTGTAAAATCCGATATGTTCGGGTTCTTGTTTAGTTAATGATTTCTACTTTTATTTCATCCACACTGGCATTTTATTTTTGGTCATTTCCACACCCAAAAGAAAAAGTGTGTAAGTGTTATTCACGGAGCAAATACAAAGAGGAGACGGCCTAAGTAACTGTGCACTGTGATTCTCAAGTAGGCCTTGACGTCATCACGTTAACATCAATAGTAGGCGTGGCCTATTAGTCTTCTGTCGTCGCTGCCGGTGTTCGCACGGTGCATAAAATTATATTTTTGGTGTATTTTTATGTTATTATGAAGAAAACCATGAAGTGTTGTGTTTTATCATGTAAAAACTACTCCGATAAACGAACAGATGCTATGGAAAGAATCACATTTCATTTGTAAGTATATTTATTTATAATTTATCAAAATAATTTCTAGAAAGTTCTTTTGACGGTATCATATTCAAAAATAATTTTACTCAACGTTAGATGGCACCACTTTACGTAATAGGACCTAGAACAATAAAAGCACATACAGTTCAAACTATTAAGATTATTGTAATAACTAATAACCATGAGTATTAAAATTTATACCCAAAGCCTTTTACCTCGACAAAAATATGAGTTTTATATGTAGTTAATAATTATTTTGTAAGCAATACGCCAGCTGTCGTTAACTATGAAGAACTATAAAAGTGTCAAAAATCCAGGGTCGTAATTAGAATATAATTATAACATTCGGATTTTTCATCAAAGAAAAATATTTTTTACACTACTTTAAATGAACCTATTATAATTAAACTGTAAATTTTGTATGTTTTAGAATACCGTCCAATGACGATGTTAAGAAGCAATGGATTTCAAAAATTAATAGAAAAAACTGGACTCCTACGAAATATACAAAGATTTGTTCTTCTCATTTTAACAATGAAGATTACGTAGTAACAAGCAAAGGCTTTAGAAAACTAAAGAAGGGAACAGTACCTTGTTTAAATCTAGATTCATGTGTTAGTTCCTTTGCAGTTTGTATTATCAGTAACTGTTATGTGTAGAGGCTGCTAACTTATTATTGAATATATTATAGAGTTAGTCCGTCACTCTCCGAGAGGCCGACCGCACGAGGAAAGACCGACGTCCTCCCCGAGGTGGGGGACGTCGGTTAAGGGGAGGGTGCTCCTCAGGGGGTATTCCGTCAGGCCGACCACTGACGTCGAGACATTCTGCTCCGGTGGTCGGCCCAACGACGAAAGCGACATACCAGGAGTGGGTTACGGGTGTGCGTGCTTACAGACAAAACAGAGAGGCTCTGTCGCCCCGGACAGAGTGGTGCGAGGAGTGCGCCGACCATGACCTACCCGCCAAAAAAGAAAGAGGCTGCTAATTTCATATTTTTTTATTATTTATGTTGTAGCTTAGAAAGAAGTTACCGGAGCCTAGCCTAGCCTTCCCTAAAACAATCCATACGATTGGCAGTGAAGAATTTTGTCATTGAAAGAGTGCGTGCTTCTACAACTGGCCTCCACGTTTAAAGGACTGTATTGCAGACAATGGAAACCACTTCGAACAAGCTTTTTATATTTTAAATTGTTTTATATTTATGTATTAAACTAACACTGTAAAAGTAATAAATATTTTTTGCAATAGAAAAAGGTTTTTCTTTGTTACAGTATTTAGGGCAAGACTAGGTATAGCTCAAGAAATATATGATACAAAAGAGTATTTCATTTTTATTATTAGAACCAATGTCACCCTTTCTCCTTTATTTATTAATAATGTAATTGCACTCGATGCAATTTCTTGATAAGATTAACGAGGTTGAGCACGTCACAAAAATATTCAAAATGGTGGTGGCGTCGAAGACCGGGTCTTCAAGTTACCTTTGACATGGCTAAGTTTTAGATGGCCCGTGCGTCAATGAAACGGCTGCTACCAGGGGGGGCTGGTCTGCTCGCTTGAAATACTCTTTTACATATCTTGGTCATTGACACTATTGTTGCATTATCAATTGTATAAAGCCTTATTTTAATAGAGTGCTTTGATTCTTTTTTATATGGAAAAGACAAAAAGGAAGGAAATAATACCGTGTAACTAACATATTTACTAAAAGTCCAACTATTTTCATTCGACAATTTGTTAGAAACCCAAACAAATAATGGTATTATTTGGTCGTATGAAAAGGACACAAATATGAAGAAAAAAAAAGGTTTCTAAACTTCTGAGTTTATCAGAATGACAGTAAAGAAAAGATGGATTTTTCATAAAATATTAACATTATGAACAATGCTGACAAGCCTTATAAAGAAATTTGCGGTTAAAAACAGTAGTCATTCACCTATTCGCTATGCAGAATTATTTGATTATAAACATTTGTATTTGAATAGAGCAAACAGCTACTAAGATTTGTTTGTATCTTTGAAATAAAAAAAAATTAGCACTCCTTGATATAGGTAAATTCTGAGTACGTCCCTGTTACACCATACACTTACTGACATCTAATGCAAGATAGCTCAACTGCATACAATATACGAAATTAGTAGTTGTGCTAATAGCCGGTAGATGGACATAAAGGAGGGAGTGAGACAAGTACTATTACTTGTCTCACTTTCTTCATTAGCAGCGACCCCCTCACCCCCTGTAAATGACACGCATTGTTTCATAGAAAATATTCATTACAACAGCTCCTCTTTGTATTTGCTCCGTGGTGTTATTACATTACACATGATCACTGAAACTATTCCCGTATGTTGCCAAAGTTCTGCTTCTCTAAAAACTTATTTGTGAGGAAATCATATTATTATGTTGGATTTAAAACCATATCTATTAGAAATTCCTTGTAACCACCTAACAAATTAGGACAGTGTGGTTAAATACGTATAATAACCGTTGTGACTCGCATTGTAGTCTAGAGAGACGTTTTAAAATGCGAGTGGTAAAGCGGTTGAAATGGAATGCCAATAAATGTGAATTCAAGCTCCACATGTGGTAGTCCTTTTTCGCTCGCTAATAATTAAAATTAAAGTAAAATTTTATAACTAGCATATCAAATGCTAAATATTTGTAATTTGCTGCTTCTATAGTTATTTTGTTTTCCATCAATGTGTTTGTATATTACAGAGTAACCGCACGTGTCATGAGACACCATTGACTGGTCGACGTTACTTAGCGAGACGCGGTGAGGAGTTGACACCGGTGTCGGAAGCTAAAAACAGTTTAGCGCGTCTCGCTTCCTTTCTACGACAAACTAAGCCGCAACCGTCCAGAGAGCTACTGAAACTATTCTCGTATGTTACTAGAAATATTTTTTATAATACAAAATTTTATTTTGTTACCTAATAATATCTTATTCCGCATATTACAATTGATTAAGAGAGTTGAAATATAACTATTTTTTTAATTTTTTTTTTCTTTTTTTTTCGCAAGGTGGGACCATGGATGTGGTCACGCCTCGGCAAATCGGCCCGGGGCGACGGAAGAGGCGGCACGCAACCCCATGGACCCACCCTGCAAACACCTCTCTTCTCTTAGTCTTCGGTGGCCGATACTAAAACTAGATCTTTCAATTCGTATTTTCTGATAAAATGTCTCGTATTTTTTGATAAAATCCTATAGTTATATTTATAAAATCCGATTACGAAGCGGGATTCGAACCCTATAGTTATATTTTTGCAAAGTTGAAATCAAATACACTATCTTATACTTTGAAATAACTTTAATACTATTAAGAAAATGGCTTGGAAGAATTATGATTTTTGATAACGTCATAATAATTGCGTTAAATATCCTCTATTCCATTTATTGGAGGTTAATGCAACATGTTTTTCTCGGTCACCAACTCTGATGCCATCCCGTTTCAATTTATTCATATTATATGCATTTACACACTATCCCCCACCGGTTGAGCTAGTGTGGGGCTCGTCGGCTAGCTGCCCGACCGGAATACCCACTAAAACCATAGCGGCCTCTTCCACGCTTTTACGGGTGGCCGGAGAGATCGTCTACTGACATTCGATCCCAGACACTCCAAAAGAAGGAAATTGACTTACTGTACCATGCTGGCTTATGGAAATTGACCTACTATACCTGTACCTGTTACGTTTATAATGGTGAAAAATATATGGTGCTGATAACAACATTGCGAAAGTACTTGAAATATTTATGTAGATAGCGGATATACCGCATATAAGCACCGGCAATAGCTGATGCGTTATATCTAAAAAAATTAAAATCCACGTGATAAAATACGATACTGATTGCACAGGAGGCGTAGTGGTTAAGATACCTTCCATGCCAGTGCCATGGATTTGATACCCACACATAGGACAATACTTTTGTACGATCCACAAAGTGTTATTCTGATTTTGAGTGTAATTTGTCTGCGTTAATTGCATGTTTGTAAAGTCCCTCACAATACAAGGATTATTTCCTTAGTGTAGGGTGGTGTATTATAAAAAAAGTACAACAATAAACAAATAACAACAAAACAATAATAATAGCGGTAAACAAAAGATAACGAGAAAAATAACAAAATCGCGAAGTCACAACGCTTTTTACTCGTATTGAGGTAGTGTTATGATACGATGTAGTGTTGATATCTCAAAATTACGTCACCAAAATGGTAACCAGGCGCATTAGCAATTGGCGGGCTTATAGCATATGTTTGATTATAAAAAAGAAAGATACTGGGAAGCAATAAGAATAAAAAAAGCCTTATTGTTATTGCCATTTGGTAGGTAAGCAACCTACCTAAAGTGGCGACTGCTAAACATGGACCTCAGCAATGCCACACAGCTAAGTTGCTGTCTACCATGAGGGAACTGTCTTAAACCTTGTTTAAAGGAGTACACATGATATTTTTATTATTATCTAAACGCCTATATCAGATAGATAATAAATATCTAAACGAGAAGCAGCTGTGTAGCAGGTTAACATTTAATAAACAAAAAAATAATTAATGCCTTCTCTTCCAGGGAATGCAATGTTAGTAGTGAAACTATAAATACAAACTTAATACAGCCATGCAACAGTTGGATGGAACAATTTGCAAATAGTCTGAGGGAGACTAACAGTAGTTTTAGCAACCAAACAATAACGCTACGTTTCAATATGGTAACGTGTTTGTATTATAAAGTCTTTGAACACATCATTAGAGAAGAGCATAGGAAGAAACCTCAGGTTTCACTTCAGGTATGAACTTTTAAATGTTTCTGTTGTATTTTCTTATTTACTATCAACATTGGATTGATAGGCTAATTGATGGATGAAAGCTTGGGTACTATGAATGGCGAATGATAGGTCTTTGTGCCGTTACAGTGCATGCAGCATGTAAAGTGTCAGTGCCTGTTAATGAGGATTGACAGATTGCATTGTGATGTCACCCTGAAAGACCTGTAATTCTTTAGTCGAGCCTGTCACACATAAATTTGGACTAAGTATTAACTCTGCAATGTAGTTAGTACATACATACATATCATCACGCCATATCCCTTGCAGGGTAGGCAGAGAGTACAGAGTGCCAGAGAACTCTATCTCTGCATACTTCAATCGCTTCCTCAACATTCATAATTCTCTTCATACACGCTCGCCGGTTTCGGAGACTCTTGAGTCCACCTTCCTTCAGTATATGACCGATCTGGTCTAGGTAGGTTAGTCTCGGTCTCCCTCGGTACCTAAATCCTTCGACTTTCGCATTGTATATCTTCTTAACCAGACGTTCGTTCGGTATTCTTTCCACATGTCCGAACCATCGGTGCATTAAATGTAGTTAGTAAAACCATATAATAAAAGGCTTTGTGAATTGATAGGTTAGAAATAATAATAGTGTATCACGCCAATTACTTTCCCGTGAGAGCCATAAATATCGCCAGGAACAATATGTGAAAAATGTTGGGTAGATGGCACATGTTTCCTTTAAAGACAAAAATGTAATACGAGGCGAAGATAAAAGGATATACAGCAGTTCACGTTGGTGTAAGTGGTAGCACGATTGAAACGGATTTCCAATAGGTACGGCTTCGTATCCCATGTGTGACAATCATTTTTCGCTCGGAATCAAGTTTTTATAAACATCGCCAGAAAAATGACCAGTTGTACTCTCCCGGGAAGCTTATAACGCCAATATAGTCAGTCCCGCCTGCGAAATATGACGATTATGACATACTACCATGCCCACCTCTTAAGTATGTCTAAATCTGACAGTAGATAGGCTATAGGACCATACGTCACGCTCTTGACCATCAAATTTGGGCTCAATGGATTCGTCGTAGTAAACTAGTTGCATTCATTACAGGTTTTTATTTTATTTTGGGGGTTATTACCTATTTATGCAAGCCTCCTGTTCTGACTTAAAAAATATATTATTAAATGATAAATAATAAATTTGATGCTATGTTTTCCAGATGCTGCTCACCCAAGAAACATATCAACTAGCTGTGTACGCATGTTGCACGGAGATTGTTCTTCACGCGTATTGCGTACATTCACTTAAGTTTCCAAGAGTACTGCAGATATATGGACTTAGTGCGTTCCACTTCTACAAGATCATTGAGTTGGTTGTACAAGTAGTTGTTGAGAAACTAACCCGGGATGTTATAAAACATCTTAATGCGGTAAGCATTAACTTAATACTATTATTTTATTTATTCACTATACCTAATGAGAATGTGACACCATCCCCTTTTTTTTTGTCGGTGTCACGACGAGATGATTGAAATGTGCAAGCAAATATATAAGTTCTTTGCATTTTTTTAGAAAAAGTTAACTTTTCTTCATAGTTACGTGGACTATTTATATAAAGCATCTTAGAATTTGATTTTCGGAACAAATGACGTACTTTCTTTCTATCCTTTACTTGTTATAGTTTTTTTTTTAATTCATGTTTATACTAATAAACAGGTGGCCATGGGATAAAAATACAATTCTGTCCACCCCTTACTTGGCCATGGGAGTCGTTAAAACTGACCGTGGGATCAGGAGAATGGACTGCACTTAGCGTGCCTGGAAAATGTACCTTATTGCGACAGGCAACTCGCTTGCCAAATGTAGCGATTATGGCCATAAACCCTTCCATTCAAAGACCGCGATATGCGGCACTATAGGGAATGTCTATGTCCAGCAGTGAAAGAAAAAATGCTAATACCGGCTCTGATGATAATGCGCTCGTGCTTTAAACAGCTGCATCCTATTTTCAATGGTGGAGTAAATTCATTACTCCATTTTTTATTTTTAGATATCTTTTACTAATTTGCACTAGTGTACTTATCGTTTACAAGTGGTAAAGAAAAATCAGAGCCTTTTTTATAAAAATATTTTTTTTATGCCAAAAGACAATGTGCTAAAGAAAATAAAGACCTTTTACTTATATTGCTATTTTTCAAACTGATTTTGCAAATAATTTTCTTCTCATTGTACTGTAATAATTCAAGAGCATCATTTTTATATTTGTTTCAAAAATCATTGTCATTATATTAATTATTAATTTTCATAGGTGGAGGAAGAGGTCTTAGAATCATTGGTTTGGACTTCAGACAGTCCCCTCTGGGAACAGTTAAGTCGAACACCTGTGCCAGCTTCTAATGACGTTAAAGTGCAAGACTCACCACTCCGTAGAAATAGTGAGTTTATTGACGTATTTGTATTTTCATTTTTTTTTCTCTTTCTCTTAAAGCAACAATACATTTGCACTTGGGGAATAAATCCATGTCTTACAGAGAACACATTACGAGCATACAAATAGTGAACTTAAATTGCATCCAAACTGCAAGGGACAATTTCTAATTAAAATCTTATTTTAATTTCTCAATTAAAGAATACTCTTCTATGATTGAAGAGTTTATTTAATGAGCTTATTAATACATTAGATCGATATCCACTGTTGGACATTGACATGGACTAATGATGCAATCAACATATTGGTCAGACAGGTTAATACGATAAAAAGATCATATTGGATAACAGCCTTGTTTCATGTTTCATTTTTTT
Organism: Lymantria monacha; assembly: GCA_905163515.2. NCBI lineage: Eukaryota > Metazoa > Arthropoda > Insecta > Lepidoptera > Erebidae > Lymantria > Lymantria monacha. The sequence continues at coordinate 10,496,756 of LR991098.1, read as the reverse complement.
TTAAAAAGAATACATTATTAACATTTCATTATCATTCATTATACTCGAGAGCATACACGAGGGCGAATGACATGCACAAGACACAGACCACCAGTTTCTGACTCTTGTGAACCAATAATATGTCACGATGGAATGGGAACTCCTGTTCAATAGTCGTACAATAAATTGACACTTATACAACATGACAACATAATTATTTAATTGTTATATACTAATTAATTATTTAAACATGCTTTGCCACATATTATGAATATAAATAATTATAACTGATTCACAGATGGCCTACAATCGCCAGTTTCATCAGTTGTAGATCGCTACTTCTCACCAGATCAAGCTAAAAAACAGCTATTCAAAGACCCAATTAAACCTGGACAATCATTATTAGGTAAATATATAGTTTTAATTATTCAAACCTCTAATTCTAGAACTATGCTCGAAGTATGTAGTACTAAAAGTTATCCGATTGAAGATATTATAACATAAATCTATTCTTTCAGCAGTACTGTAGGTATTATAACATAAAACTAATCTTTTGGCAATAAAATCAAGATGTTATAAAAAACAGTAAAAGTTATGCACAATTACAATTTATACACAAATACACTGTTTATTAAAATTACATTTATTTTTCAGTTCCGTCAAATAATGTTCAAATCAAGACAGAGACAAGAGAAACAGCTGCACTACCGCCACCACAAAATTCTAATGGCGACGCGAATACAACACCAAAGAAAATGAATAACTCGCTAATATTATTCTTCAGAAAGGTATGCTGGCATATATATACATATTTAGTAGCTATGACACAATGACAGAAGATTGTAAGAAAAGGGGTCTACGCGTGAATGTGAACAAAACCAAAATAATGGTCTTTGAAAGAGATGAATCCAGAACAGATGTAAGAGTAACAATAGGTAATGATGTACTAGAGCAAGTGGATGAATTTGTATATCTTGGATGTGGTATTAGCCGAGATGGAAGGTACACCACTGATATAAAGCGAAGAGTGAATGCGAGGAATAGAGTGAACGGAGCGTTGGGACAACTTCTCGGTACTTCTAGGTATGGAAGCGAGAGTTGGGTATGCAGAAAAGAGCATGAAAGCAAAATTAATGCGGTCGAAATGCGATCTCTACGAAAATCTGTGGAGTTAGGCTGACCGACCGCATTCGCAACGACGACGTAAGAGAGCGAGTAGGTATGAAAGAGAGTATTGGTGTAAAGATGCGAAAGGGAATGCTCCGATGGTTCGGACATGTGGAAAGAATGCCGAACGAACGCCTGGCTAAGAAGATATACAATGCGAAAGTGGAAGGATGTAGGTACCGGGGGAGACCGAGACTAACCTACGTAGACCAGATCGGTCATGTACTGAAGGAAGGTGGAGTCAAGAGTCTCCGAAACCGGCGAGCGTGTATGAAGAGAATTATGAATGTTGAGGAAGCGAGTGAACTATGCAAAGATAGAGTTCTCTGGCACTCTGTTCTCTCTGCCTACCCTGCAAGGGATAAGGCGTGATGATATGTATGTATGTATGTACTTTTGTCATTCGTGGAAAAATAATGACAAAATGGAAACTTAAAGACTAAAATTGATCATCGTTTTACATATGTATGTATGTTTAGTAGCTATGCCCGAGGTGACATGAGCGAACTCATGTTAATATTATATTTGTCGAATTATTTCAGGGTATATTTTTCTGGGATAAAAATGCCTTATGTGCCAACTATGAAAACTTTGTGTGCCAAATTTCACTTGGTTCCTTTGAGTCATTGACTAGGTAACAAAATCAATCCATCTCAATCATTGTTGGGTTTCACATTCATAACTGTTTCTTTTAACATATTGAATAAACAAACGTTTATTATCTACGCGGCTAATATAATGAAAAATTTTTACTGGTCATGGTATTAGTTCTCAACCGACCTTCTATGGTGACCATAGGAAGATAAATAGGGCTATAGCAACTCAAGTGCGTCCGACCCTTGAGCAGACCACTATCAGGCACCTACTCAACACTAAAGCTATCTTAACTTTATATACTTAGATGTTTAAAATGCAATTTATTCCGCTAACTGCAATGAGACCGATCGCGTGGATCGACATACCCAAAAATTTGCATACCAGTCAGTGCCGCCAGTCAAGACGGGTATACTCAATAGCCAAATTCAAAGTTCCCACTCTGCCCTCCATCACCACCGACAGCTGGGTGGTATGCGTTCGAATAGGTTAACCAAAAACGGGTCCTAAGTGTATCCAGTAATGCAAATTTACTAATCTATCAAAGAATACGGGCAAAAATTACGACAATATGTCAAAATTCATGACTACCTGATATAATTGATTGTAAATTTTTTATATAAACAGTTCTACAGTCTGGCTGTGGTCCGGATCAACGACTTGTGTACGCGACTGCGTTTGACTGACGAGGAATTGAAACGTAAAATATGGACGTGTCTTGAGTATTCTATCATGCATCAGACGCAGCTCATGAAAGATAGACATCTGGATCAGTTATTGATGTGTGCAGTTTATGTTATATGTAAAGTAAGTATTAAATTTTAGATGTACCTACTAGATTTACTAAGTGATCACTATAATCACCCCAATAATTTGGGGTCGACTCATTATATATTCTTACAATCCTTCCTTGTAAACTTTTGCAACATGTACGATATTTTGCAAAAGTTTTCGCAATACTTTTATGACCGGCCATTGTCTGTTGTCAACCCTCCTTGGGAATTTAATATCACGCACATATTAAAAATCTTATCTCCAATTTAATTATTTTTTTTAGGTATCAAATAATTCTACGAATCAAGTAGAGAGATCATTTGCGGATATTATGAAATGTTACCGACAACGACCATTAGCAGATAATCATGTATATAGATCAGTACTTATCAAGCAAAGTGAGGGAGAATGTAAGTTATTAAATTTATTACGTTAATACACGCATTTCATCCATCGCATCCACTATTGTTGGAAGTAGTCCTTCTTGGGAGCAAATGGTGGCATCATCGCCATGCTTGGCAAGCAAATCTGTTATCGCAAATGGTTTTATAATGTTTTATAAAACAGGTAAAGAACCTGTTCTCTAGGACACCCACGGTTCAGTAACGGATGTTACCGATTGTATTCTTAGACCATGACCACATAGAGTATGATGACGTTATATACATTGACAACCAAAGTAATTTTAATGTAATAGGATCACATTGTCTGCTTTGGCGGGTAATGTATTACTCGCTCTGTTTACAGTAGAGTAGCATGTAAATCTTAAACGCCATACGCGCTATTCTGTCTGGGTATCCAGATAGATTATTATCATTCTGCTCTTAGGGAATATTGACTTATTATTAATTTTTTTGTAACTCTTGTCTGATCATTGACCAGCTGTAGTGTATGGCAAGAGCACCTCCCTCTAGTAATCGATCGAAATTATTTCGAGTTTTCCTTCTCTCGCATAGATGTTATATGCGTTTTATATCCCTTAGTCGTCTTGTACGTACCCACGAGCAAGATAGGGAGTGGTGAATTGTATTCTTTCTCCGTCACCACATGGAAAGTGTCCTATACACATAATTACAATTAAACAGTTTTAAATTGCTTGATAGACGTCAGGTATGTAGAATTTAGCTTGACTATGTGACAAAACCTAATCCTCTCCCCCGCCCTTGTGACCAAACATGGTGTTTTTGAAGATAATAAACAAGTCACAAAATATAGATACGTTTCCTTATCCCAAATTACTTGGAGTTGACGCAACTCTTCTTCAAATGTACTTACTGCAAACGTTTTGGCAATACTTTATGACCAGCCGCTTGTCTGACGTCTCCCTCCTTGGGAATGTAATCATGAACCAGATGGTATCAGAAGGAATGGCCCTGGTCATAAAACTCTTAGTCGTCTTATACAACATTGACAACCAAAGTAAGAGTTGATAGTATACGTAACCGCCACCGTTATGCACCACTATTATTTAGATTGCGTGCTAATAACTTTCTAACAAGAAAACTTTCTTATTGTAGGCACTCCAGAGAGAGGTGATTTAATACATTTCTACAATAAAGTATATGTACAATGTATGCAGAACTTCGCGTTAAGATTTACTGGCAAACATAAAGATGTAAGTATTATTTCAACATCATCTCAGCACATATGCCCACTACTAGGCTTGATCCTCCTCCTAAATGAGAAGAAATTGCTCTAATCAACCGACTGGACAACTCAGACTGGTTGGGTTTTCTTTGAAATTTTCCTTTTCTTGCGTATATATTATTTGCATATTATATCCCTTAGTCGTCTCTACAATAGTTACAGGCAAGAAAAGAAGTGGTGAATTATACTCTTACCTCTGCCACTGCACAGAAAATAATGTGTTTGTTAAGATATTACTTACACAGGTGATTAGTGGTTAAGTAACCGGACCTACGGTGTCATTGGTAGGATTCCATACAGTACAATACTTTGTGCAATCCACAAATTATTCTGAGTCTTGGTATAACTTGTGTGTGTTAGATATATGTATGTAAATGCCCTCGTAATTCAAGAATTATTGCCTTATTACAGTTGTAGTTGTAGTTTTAAATGAGAATTAGAGCTAATATAAGATTACAGTTTAGAACAAGACTCTTATCTACATGTTAGATTATATTATTGTTATAGGAATGCAGCTTGTCCCCGTTGCCAGCAGGACGAGGTGATGCGGCGTATTCACCGGCGGGTCAGCGCGTCTCTGAACGCCATCAACTATACGTAAAGCCGCTCACCACGCCTCCACCTACAAGTTTACACCTCACCTATAGATTTAGTCGCAGTCCCGCTAAGGTCCGTATTAAGGCATAAATATAGGCACTTTAAGCACTGTTATATCCCACAGTACTAGTACTGTGATGCTGCGGTTCTTGTAGTTGTACAGCCTCTTATTTATCGGTTTATACAATTACTACATATTATAAGACCAGGCATCTAATGTAGTTATGAGGCGACTTAGCTTGTCACTCGAGTCACCATACAGGTCGTTCGACTAATCGACGTAATAAGAAGTAATTACAAAATTAAGATTTTTGGATTTTACATTTCGTTGTACTTATAAAACCCTATTTGTATTGTATCAAATTTTATAGTTCTAAATCAACAGAATATATAAGTACATATTATGTAATCAAAAGTCACAAAATTCCAGCATAAACGCACATATATTTTTATTGATATTTTCACCCATTTCAGAGACAATAGATTTAAGTTGCGGGTATAAAACTTGAAATTAATATCTCCATACATTCCTAAAATAAGGTGCTGTATGGTAGCGGCTTCGAATACTACCAACCTTTACTTTGCTCGTGGATGTCGTAAAAGACGACTAAGAGCCTTATAACGACTTGGGTCAACTCCATCTAATGCCGTTTGGTCAACAATTACATTCCCAGAGAGGGCTGACCTCTGGCAGGCGGCCGGTCATAAAAATATTGCCAATAACTTTTACAATATGTACTATGGAAGAAGAGTACATATTGTATCGACCCCAAGTAATTGGGATAAGATTAAGAGAATGATGATGATTCCTTAAATAAGGATCTATTTTGATATGTCCATATATCAACTCACAAACATCCACCAATGGACATACATCACCTGACGAGAGGGATAAACGCATAACCGTAACGCCGCCTATTTTTAGTAGCTGGATTTTATTAATCTGGGGTAATGACACGTCGTGTTTTTAAACTGTTACCACACGGGAACTATAGAATGTACAGAACCCTAAAACGCTGAAAATGCGTAGATGTGTTAAAAATGTTATATTTATTCTAGGATCTACACGCAATAAATACAATGGTATCCTGCGAGGTAGGCGGTCTAAAGCGTGCATGTGAGGCCTCGCTGCTGGCGCCTGGTGACGTAGTGAAGCGCACGCGTATTGGCGCCGTACCGAGGAAACTGCACGGCCTCATCACCGACCGACAGGCGCAGGACCGACACCAGAACAATGGTAATTCTTTTAATGTTCGGCACATAACTCATCTACAGTAGAAAGGATATTGGCCAGTTTTTGATCTAAGCGTGGTCAAATCGAAGACCACGCACCAGTTGTTAAATTCCGGGTTGCCAAACTGAAGCCTGGTACACAGATACACCAACCAATAATTATCAGCGATCTTTAATGACCAAGGAACGATACTAAGCCGCGTATCGACTTCGCGCTCCTGGCGCGCGTGCCATGAATGATCGCGCCGAGAGTGCGTTCCACGGTACGCGTTCCAAATATATGAACTATACAAACTAAGCGCGCCTGGCGCGCGAAGCAACTATTCCAGTGTTTGATCGTTCATCACGCAGGCATCGTATGCGAACAGCCGCAGCGTTAATAGTTATTCACAGTATTATGTATAAGAGAAAACAGAAACGAAGAGTGCGTTGTTGGATGAAAAAGTTTTACCGAAAAAGGATGCAGCATGGAATGACACTTATGACAAATATGCACCTATTTATTATGATGCAAAGAACTTTTGCTATTCCACAGCAGTTCTTTTGTACCACATTGACGTCAACTTTGGTTATCCATCGCTTCGAACGCAACAAACACAAAATACTTTCGTGTCCGTCTCAACTGGTGCGCGCGCTACGTTTGATACGCGGCAAAAAACCGACAACAAATGGAATGACCCGCCCTATGTTCGAGCGTTCCAACGAACACATTGGCACGCGTTCCAAAGAGGTATCCATTTTGCGCGGCCGGAACTTGCGCCAATGTTCGTCCTTTTGGAGCGCGAAGTCGATACGCGGCTTAAATCTCGAGATTGCTACAATGAATGATCTGACCGCCCATTCATCATTATCATCTCAGCTCATATATGTCCCACTGTTGGGCTCGAGCCTCCTCCATAATGGAAAAGAAATTGATCTACTGTACCACGCTGGTCAGACGTGTTGGTATAAGGTTTAGTTTCGAGTTTTCCTTCTCTTGTGTAGATGTTATATGCGTTTTATATCCCTTAGTCGTCTCTTAAGATCACCACGGGTAAGAAAAGGGGTGATGAATTGTATTCTTACTTCATCATCACATAGAAACTGACCGCCCATTAGGTAGCCTCATAACATGACTATAGATTTCCTTTCAAACCAAAACCCTTAAAAAGAAAATATCACGGCGCTGGTTAGCTATCCCGTCAGTTAAAATTGGGAAATGATGAAAGTTTGCATCGTATTTGTCTTCATTATTTTTAATCTTTTTTTGCAACATACATACGAATGAAAGTTATGATGACACATTATATTTGTATTAGGTTATAGGTGTAAATACAGTAACTACATTACATCTGCTACGCTTTTAGTACCTCATAATTACAGTTTTATCCTCTATAGATAGATTCATGCAGCCATGTACAAAACCAACATTTCGTCATGGATTTTTAGTCTGTAATTAATCTATTGTCTTCTATGAGGTACAGACCTAAATTTGTTGGCAGGGAAACCCAATAACTGCTTTTATCCAAACAATTATAAGGGCAGTTACACACTTATTTTCGAAATAGGCTATTTGTTTCATTTACAAAATTTGTTGATGTGGTGACATTGTGAAGATGTAACAAACCGTAAAGGTTTTAGTATGCTACTAAAAATGTGCGAATGTTTCGCACCATTATTAGAATATTTCTTACGTATATAACTGTACTATTAGATTCAAGTTACATACATTTGTATATACTTTCATAAACTCGTAAAATTGGAAAATCAAGAAATATTTACTTCCTTTTTGTCATCAGAGCAGAAATAATTATCAAAATGGCGTATCAAACATTAAAATTGATACGGTATTATTGGATGTACTTTATGACAAAAAAAATACCTTGATATATATAGAGAGATATATTATGGAATTTATATGCTGAAATATTTGTATATTTTTAAAAAAAAATTATTGCTTTTGGAGGCAAACGAGCAAACAGCAAACCGGATGGTAAGTGTTACTGCCGCCCATGGACCTTTGCAATACCAGGGGTATAGCTGGGTCGCTGCCTACCAATAAATATCCAAAACCCACCCATTTGGGCTTCCGGCTCTCTCGTTCACCGAACGAAGCGCAATATCATATTGCCATTACTCAGAGGTCGTTCTTCTGCGAGAGTGTGGTACTACCCCGGACGGACCGGCCCGCAGCTGTACACAGAAAACTGTCAACAGCGTGGTCCTAACATTAATAAAAAAAAATGTATGACTAATAATTGCAATATGTACTTATTTCCTTTTCAGATTAATTCGACTCCATCCAAATTCAACACGGCTTCTATTCACAACATTAGTCATATTTATTTCATTTAGTACCAAAAATCACTGTAGCTCTCTAGCCATCGTCTTTGCTTTGTAAAATTATTTGATTATATGACGAATTTAAAATATAAAATCATTATTATTAAAATTAATCACAGTTAAAATATTTGACTCGTCACAATGTATATCATGGGGATAATCGGTGCTGGCTAATGAATGTTGAGCGAGTTAGTCGAGTACTTAGCAATCACTATTGAGAATAAAAACATAATGATCTCATTTATTATATTTTATATAATGTAATACATAAAGTATTCATATGCCATAACTTGAATTTTGCTCATTGCTTACGTAAGATTTAAGTTATTTTAATAGTGGAGTCCTTGAAGGCTGTGTCAAAATGAATTGGTTATAATTGAGGCAAGAGCAATTTGAATAGTCAAGGATAAGTCAAAGATTTTTATTTATAAGGTACTTGCTGAGAATCCAGCTCATCCTCCGTACATTAATTATAATTTATCTTTGAAGTTATGATTTGTAGCTAAAAGTTTTTATTTCTCATATTGTTGGCTATTTCATTGTGCCTTATATAGAACACTTTGATTATTCAAATTTGACATAATTATTTTCTTCCATTAATTGTATTAATATTCCTTAGTTTCGTAAGTAATCACAGAGAAGATATGAAATCAATTTTCCTTTTAACACATAATCGAAGTTAAATGATTGTATATTTCGGACATAAGTTCTATATATCATGTATTCTATTAGATTATAATTAAAAAGATGTGTATTCTACATGTATTTTTATTCATTATTAATTGAAATTAAACCCAATCATACTGACACTGCACTTACGTCGGTAAGTAATAACAAGAGCGTTAAGAAGTATCAAATTGGCGCCATAGCTATAACTAACGATCTCTCATGCCGAATGTCTGGGTTCACATCCCAAGCCGAATGTCTGGGTCCACATCCTAAGCCGGGTAATGCTAGTGCTCCAAAATGATTAGTGAGGTGTCTTGCGATACAAGAATCTATTCCTTAGTGTGGTGTTGTCCTTGAAAAAAGTATATGTTCTAATTATTCACATGCCATCGTTTTTAAAGCTCGATGATTTTATAGAGGACTAGCAAACTTTTTTTTTTGCGGTGGACTATGGGTGTGATCTCGCCCCGCCAAATCGGTCCGGGGTGACGGAAGAGGCGGCGCGTGACCCCATAGACCCACCATGCAAAACTCTTCGCCGTGTGGGCGGGCCACCGGTACCCGATCTTTGGTTTCGATGGCCCGCCCGGCGGTTTACCCTCGCGGGTTCCTCTCGAGGACTAGCAAACCTAGCCTATTGGTTGGTTTGTAGAAGTCATATATCGCCACCAGGTGGCGAGCTATATCAACCGTTATCAACGGGGATAGAAAATTTCTCCGTGAAAAAATAAATATACATACCAATTTGCATGATGATCGGTCAAATAATTTCTGAGTTTAGCGATATATGGTATCGCTAAACTCAGAAATATATATGTATAAACATCCCCTTTTATTGATAAATTTCCATGTTAAGTTCGGGGTTGGATGTCAGTTTGAGAATAACACCCTACATGTAGTTTCATTTCAACACATTATCTGACGCACACTGATAAAGGTGCTATGAATGAAGCCTAACGTGCATACTAAATTGCATATTATTTATTATTATCCTTACGAACATAATCTTACATTGTCCTGATTATTTTCTGAGATTACCTAGATTTTTTTCTGTCGTACATGAGTTGCATTTTAGTGGCTCACGAGATGGTACGTGTTAGCTACATTAACTAAATAAAAAAAAATGAGGGACAAGCAGATGCCATGGTTAAAAAAGAAGGCAAACTTAGATAAAATCTCAATACCAAGTCCGTTAGTCAACGTGGTAAATCGGCTAGTTCAAGCAAATCGAGACAGATCTCGTGTAGTAAGGCTTTAGAATTTCAGGCCCGTGGGAAAGCATATGGCTTTAACAGTGGAGGTCTACAGGCTGATGGATGGATATAGAAGACTCCAAGAGAAAGACATTTATGGGCTTATATATATGAAAACAACTAATACAATATCAGGAATTTATTTTATAAAATATAAGACAACAGTTTTTATACACATAAATCTATTATACAACATCGAAAGATGGGCTGTTCGTAATGACACAATCATTCAAATAATATACTAGAACATTTATTACGTAAGCTTCATATAAAATAACAATGACATGTTTATAGACATATATATGTTCTTAAAGTATGACACCTATGCGAGAGTATCAACTGCTTTTTATAATTGATTGAATTAGGCGATACATGGCGGAAATCCATAATTATCTTAAAATGAAGTAAGACCCACCACTTTCCCACGGTTAATCAATATACCGTACACCTCAAGAAAGGAAAGAAAAGAATACGGGATGAGATCAAAGTGGAATAGGATATAAGGAAATCTTACTCCTGTGATGACCCACTCTCCAGAACTTCTACTTCCCACTTTCGCACCCTCCAGAACTTCTACTTGCAATTTTCCGCAGAACGTCGAATAAATATTCGACACGTGTTTCGCCTCTAAACGAGGCATCCTCAGGACGGTTCAGCTTCAAATGCGCTTTTTGAATTAAAAGGCCAATTTTATTAAAATGTTACTTTTTTTTTGAGAATGAGAATGGTGTCCGTTGGTTTGATGTGTGAGACACAAGGAGGTTTCGGGAGTGGAAGGGGATGCATGGAGCAAGTGTTCTCTCTGCGCAACATTGTGGAGAAGCATCTGGCTCTAGGGCAGAGGGTTTTCTGCAGTTTTGTGGATCTGGAGAGAGCATTTGACATGGTGAATGTGAGCAAAACCAAAATAATGGTCTTTGAAAAAGATGAAGCCAGAACAGATGTAAGAGTAACAATAGGTAATGATGTACTGGAGCAAGTGGATGAATTTGTATATCTTGGATGTGGATTTAGCCGAGATGGAAGGTACACCACATACAGAGCGAAGAGTGAATGCGGGGAATAGAGTGAACGTAGCGTTGGGGCAACTTCTCAGTAGCCACCACCTCAGCCAGAAGGCACGTGTAGCAATACATAACGCAGTGCTTGTCCCAACATTACTGTATGGAAGCGAGAGTTGAGTATGCAGAAAAGAGCATGAAAGCAAAATTAATGCGGTCGAAATGTGATCTCTACGGAAAATCTGTGGAGTTAGGCTGACCGACCGCATTCGCAACGACGACGTAAGAGAGCGAGTAGGTATGAAAGAGAGTATTGGTGTAAAGATGCGAAAGGGAATGCTCCAATGGTTCGGACATGTGGAAAGAATGCCGAACGAACGTCTGGTTAAGAAGATATACAATGCGAAAGTGGAAGGATGTAGGTACCGGGGGAGACCGAGACTCACCTACCTAGACCAGATTGGTCACGTGCTGAAAGAAGGTGGAGTCAAGAGTCTCCGACACCGGCGAGCGTGTATGAAGAGAATTATGAATGTTGAAGAAGCGAGTGAAGTATGCAAGGATAGAGTTCTCTGGCACTCTGTTCTCTCTGCCTACCCTGCAAGGGATATGGCGTGATGATATGTATGTATGTATGTACTTTTGTCATTCGTGGAAAAATAATGACAAAATGAAAACTTAAAGACTAAAAATGATCATCGTTTTAATAGATTTGCAAGCACCACTGCCCGCATCTATTATTTACTCTTTTCTATTGTCCATTTCGCATGTGGGATACAGCATACAGCGTAACCCACCCAAATAACATCAATAAAACCAATAGAAATTAGACTAAAATGTACTTTATTTTGTATAATTTACTTTATTAATTTTCCATAACATTAGCAGTGATTAATCAAAAATAAAAAACTATTGTTAACAAATGTATGGTAGACTTAATATAGATTAAAGTTATCTTACATTTAATAATAATGATACTAACTAATTACATTATAAAATTTATTTAGGGCAGAAATAAGGCGTATATACATTTACGATTGACATAAAAATGCCTACAGAGGTACCATAAACCCGTTTTCATCAACAACCCGTAAATATTGGGTAACCTAACGTACACAACATGAATGTAAGATGTATCATTTACAAATATAAATGGCCTTAGCATTACCTAACATTTAAGGATAGTTGGTGAAAATAGGCATTATCCCTTTAAAATACCTTATAAATATGTATAAACAGTTTTACTTTGTATACTTAGCTATACAAAAGAGTCTGTTATAATTCTTTTTTTTTTATTCTAAACAATAATATTACTTTTATAGCCTCAGGCCTCAACAACCTAATGGGTTAGCAGACAACTCATAGTCTCACAAAATAGAGCTCGATCTTATTACCACTTTGAGAAAATTTATATGGCATGGGCTGGCTCGCAAAATCTTACAAGAAATCCAGATAAACCTGGAAAACATACTTTGCAACCTACTACTGGAACAATGTGTATCATATGAATATTCATATTGAACATTATGAATACTGATATGACATTTTCGTTCGTTTATTGTAATGTAATTTAAATTTAATAATTAATGTTATATCGTATAATTATCGATACTTTTTATTCTATAATACTTATTTTCTCTTAAAAAAAAAAGAAACGGTTGCGTTACGGGACGCCTGGCATAAATGATAACTTACGTTAATCTAAGTTGAACTATTTAATATTGAAATTGTTTAACTTGAGAAAGCTTAGGTTATTACTTAAATTTTATGTATATTAATATTATAATATAAGGTAAGGTTATTCATTAATAAAGTCTTAACATCACATCTTATACTCGTTCCAACCATTTATTTTACTTTTGACACATGCTTTAGGACGTAACTGTTTCATTATACGCAATTATTAACTTTGAAACGAGTGAACAGAGAAATATATAAACTGCCCAATAATATTTATATATCTTAATTATTACCCACTAAATACATTAATATTCCGTAAATAGCTCTATTCATAAAATTTAAGTGATAATTCATTTCCGTTATAAAAAAAGTTACGTTCTATCGCATCTAGTGACTGTCACTAAAAAAGAAGTAAAATAAAAAAGTAAAATAAATGGTTGGAACGAGTATAATACGGCTAGCGCTGTGGGTTAGAGTGAGCGAGGAGGAGCTTGCCTACCGCTGCCGTATGAGTGAGAAAAAGGGCAGCCATACAGACTGGCGCCGTTACGTAACGAAGCGGTTTACCCTCTCATAAGAAGTAATCACTTCAAAACGACAATGAAATAAATCGTTGTATTGCTAAAAAAACTTCACAAACAATAACACAAATTAACCTAGTTACGGAACAACCATTTGTACATAGTAATAATAAGACGTGTCATACATCGAAATTGAATGCACGACGTATGGAGTATACGGTACTTAGAGCAGTCCGCTACTTCTGCAGTTAATTGTTTAATATTTAATTGCAGGCAAAGATAAGCGACGTTCGAGATCCATTGTGAATTATTTACATTAGTGATGAGGGTGTCGACGATAGCGGTGAGGAGCGCGCGGATGGAGGCCGCGTGTGCGAGGTGGGTCAGGTGCCGCGGCCCTTACCCTCCTTTATCGCGATCACGTAGCGTTGAGCCACTCGCTCCGGTGGCGAATATCCATCAGCATACGATGAATCCTAACAAAATTATTACAAAACATGTATTGTTTGAATCAACACAAATATGGTGACTTATCCTACTTTAAATAAAATGCCTGTTTTGTTGAGAGAAGTATGGAGATTGGCGTCATAACAAAAACGAGAATTATGTAATAAACCGTTGGGAGGTTTGTTGGCAATTGCAATTAAATTTTATAATTTGCCCAGAAAGCGCTACTACCCAGTCTCTTGGTGGGGGACACATTGCCTATTTAGTGCTAGTTCAGACACGACGAGAAACGCGAGGTTACAAATCGTGCGGTTTGAAACCGTAAAAAATATGATGGTGTTCAGACGCCGGCGATTATTAAGCGATTTGCAAATACGGATTCTCCACTTTATCAATAAATAATTCGATGTCGAAGCGATCCATAGCGAGCTCATTTGCTGTGATATGCTAACCGCGCGGTGCCCGCAACGCAACTGATCGCTGAAGAAAGACTCCATCACAGAACAATATACTCAGAGACTCCATAGGAATAGAATCGCGCGGACGGCGCGCGATTCCATTTTCTAGCGGTTGAGTTGCGGTAACCGCGCGGCTTGAATAATCGCGCGGTTATGTCTGAATGACTGCGAAATACTCATACAAATAAGATTCGCGCTATTCTCGCGCGAATTTGAAACCTCGCGTTGCCCGTCGTGTCTGAACTAGCGCTTAACCTGTCAGCAAATTGGTAAAATTTTAAATTAAGAAGAAAGTTAAATAGTATTGCGATAATCTTATATCGAGCGAAAATGGTTACGACACGTTGATCTTAAACCCCCCTTCTATAAAAAATCCACTCCAACAACGTTACAAATTAGGCTAGTGTGGGTGGGTACGTTAACATACTTACCTACTAAACATTGTAAGCAATCATAAGTATTTACCTCGAACAGTACTTCGTAAGGATCTGCAGCACTTGCGGGTAATCTATTAACAACTGCTCGATAGAAACACGTGGTTTGTGGGTACAATGCCATAACCACGGCGCCCTTGGGGAACAGAGCGTGCTCATCCGTCCGTGGATCTGCTCGCATCAACGGCAACGGTACCACACGCCGTTTGCTCAAAATATGACGATTCTTCTGTTCTTCATCAATGTCGTCCACTTCGTATTTACCCTGGGCAGGTAACCAACTTACCACCTGCCAATAATACGAAATGTCAATACAAAATAAGTCTACAAAATAATGACAGTGACTATGCTTGCTAATATAAAAATTAGACGGGATGTGACGAAAAGATATAGTATAAAAATAACACTTTTCTATTACAGTGAAACATTTAAAGAATGGAAAGAATGCCGAACGAACGTCTGGTTAAGAAGATATACAATGCGAAAGTGGAAGGATGTAGGTACCGGGGGAGACCGAGACTAACCTACCTAGACCAGATCGGTCATGTACTGAAGGAAGGTGGAGTCAAGAGTCTCCGAAACCGGCGAGCGTGTATGAAGAGAATTATGAATGTTGAGGAAGCGAGTGAAGTATGCAAAGATAGAGTTCTCTGGCACTCTGTTCTCTCTGCCTACCCTGCAAGGGATATGGCGTGATAATATGTATGTATGTAGAAACAATTAAAAAAAAATAATCAATCACTTTTGATGCTTCTTATGCTAGCATAAGATATTTATTTCACTTCAACAACCACCTCAACTAATCACAGTAATAATAGTTATGTTACAACACACAATTATAACTGATAATGTTATAGCATTCGGGCTATTTACAAATGAGTCATATAAAATCAAAACCGGCAATATGAACTTTGAATAAAATTAAGCAATTAAATAAATTCGTGCATAACAAATGATGAACGGATTTTAATACTGAACTACTATTATAGCTGGACTGATTTTTTTGGCGCCATATTTACAGACTTCTAAACTCTAGAGAAACTGCAGTACAGTTATTTGAAATTGTTTATAGTCCATTGAAATGTTAATTTTTTTTTGGCCTAACCTTACATTTTCAAAGTACGCAATTTAATTGTTCGGATGTGTGTATGTGTGTTTCAGTAAGAGCTTAACCCCAAGTTTGTGGGGTTGCAACCCTTGTCCCGCGGCCGCCATATTGGAAGAGGGGATGCAAACGCTTTTTTGCCATACCTTTGAAACTATTAATCTGATAAAAAAATTGTAAAGATATAATTTGTAGCAAAATGTTATACCTCAGCCAATATCCAATTCTCTTCTTTTTCGGAAACCCTCACTAATGCCGCTACAGCATCACCAGCCTTGGCGATATGTCCTGGATCGGGTGGTACAGCTCCGCATAGTGGCGGCGCACGCTCGCCAACCCTGCCTACGTGCAGCGGTAACGTTTGCGCCGCACTCAGTAACATCTTCATTAGGGCACCGCAACCAATCGTCTCTTTATTGCCCGCATAACGTGCCTGAAAAAAGTATCCATATTATGTGTATTGAATTTTCGATATGGTGAGGTTATAAGAATAGCATTTTCAATACTCCGTCATTGCTACATACGTAAAAATGGATTAAGAGATAAAATCAACTTACATCACTGCAAGAGAAGGACAACTCGAAATCAGAACCTATACCAACCCATCTGGCCAACGTAGTGTACCAGGATAATTTCCCGCTTGGGCCGCCCAGTAGTGGAATGTATATAATCTGAAAAAAAGACGTGCATTGCAATGTTACTCGAGTAAACGTAATATTATGCCATGTAATTTGCGACCCTCTAGTCCCTGTATATTATTTGCCATTTGTCTTTTCTTACGATTATTTTATCTTAAGTTAATGCAGCCAAAGTAATAATAATCTTTTTATATAGACAAATAGAAAATGTATTCATACATTTGTAATTATATTTCTGTATGATGTACTTTGTGTAGGGTTGCCATCTCTAAAATTTGGCAACCAGGACAAGACGCGTGAAAACCCTGGATTTTAGAGCCCAGAAATGTCAAGTTTTTTTCAGTTCATCGGTTAATTGCGGCTTTCGGGTACAGTGCGTGTGGCGGGCGGCGCAAGACGTTCAATTTCTAAAAACGGGTTACAAATGAAACCCCGTTCGGTCACTTTCCGGATGCCCTTAACTATGATTATTCCGGAGTAACCCGAGCTGATGGCAACCCTAACTTTGTGGCATCCTAAGACTTTTTAACCGACTTCAAAAAAGGAGGAGGCTCTCAATTCGTCTGTATTTTTTTTATGTTTGTTAACTCATAACTTTTGACTGGGCAAAGCGATTTTAATGATTCCTTTTTTATTTGAAAGCTGGTACTTCCCGTGTGGTCCCATTTCAGTTTGGTCCAGTTCTAACAATGGCATCCATGAGAAAACCATATAAGTCGGTGCCGGTATCAGTATCTTTAGTGTAGGAATTTCATTACAGTAAGTACCTAAGCTGTTTATAATTTTGTTTAGGGCTTGGCACCGATTTCAAACCTATCAATAGATAGCACATACAAATGATAGTATTTTAAGTTATTTTGTACTTTTCCGTTTTTGAAGTAGGGTTTTTTAAACGTAGTTTTTATTTTGGGGGCATACTCATTAGGGCATAGTCATTTTATTTTGGGGGGCATAGTTTTTATTTGGGGGGCATAGTCCGGAGCGTGCTCGTCGCGTCCCCTACCAGTCTAGTTAGACTGCTAATCCGGCTCGAATGCGTGCCGCAGTGCGGGTTAGGGCGTCCCCCGGAGGCGACGCGTACCGACCCGCCCCCGTCGGTACGAACATCGGCAGTTGCGGCGATGGGGGCCGTCACCCATCACGCCTTGCCCAGTCAGGCGAGTCGAGGAGAGCAGAGTGCCGGGTGGGCACGTGGAATGTAAGAGGTTGTGTGAAAGGTAAGTTGCACAAGCTGATATCCGTCATGGCGGACAAACAGCTAGACGTGCTCTGTGTAACAGAGACCAAGCGAAGGGGCAGCGACGTCTGCGATCTTCCTGGTGGCGGGATGTCTCTGTGGTCTGGTGTACCACGTTGAATCTGAATGACAGTATGACTGAACAGAAGAAAGAAATATATCGGTAATGTAAGAATGACACCAAGGCCTTAGTGAAAGAGAAACGTGATAGAGCAAATATGAGTGCAGAAGATAGGCTGACTAAAAACTTCGAGGGTAACACCAAACCCTTTTGGAGGGAGGTGAAGAAGTCTCGGTGTGGTTGGTCAGCCTTCAGAATGAATAAAATAAGGTCTAAAGGTGGAGACATTCTTACACAAACACAAGACGTGTTAAGCGGATGGAGTGAATATTTTGGCGATATGTATGCGGATACTACGGTTGGCGCCGGTGTCGCATGTGGTTTAGTAGATCAACATTCAGCACCTGCGTCCTCCGATGGCATCAGTATGGATGAAGTTGAATGGGCGATAAGAAGTTTGAAAAATGGTAAGGCAGCGGGCATTGATATGGTGTCTGCCGAGATGATCAAGCTTGGTGGCTTCTATGTCTGGGAGGCGTTCCTGTAGCTCTTCAATTTATGTTGGAGCTCGGGAATGGTTCCCAGGGACTGGAATAGCGCAGTCATCGTGCCTTTGTTTAAAAAACAAGGGTTCACGTTATGACTGCGCAAATTACAGAGCCATAAGCTTGACCAGTTTGGCAGCAAAAGTGTACGGTAAAATTATTGAAAGGAGAATGAGGATGGTGTCCGATGGTTTACTGCGTGAGACACAAGAAGGTTTCAGGAGTGGAAGGGGATGCATGAAAAACGAATGGTGATGTATGGTGGGATGCGGAAGTGGCAGATTCTGTAGAGCAAAAGAAAAAAGCGTGGCTGGACTATATCTCTTCTTTGAATCTGAATGACAGTATGACTGAACAGAAGAAAGAAATATATCGGCAATGTAAGAATGACACCGAGGCCTTAGTGAAAGAGAAACGTGATAGAGCAAATATGAGTGCAGAAGATAAACTGAATAAAAACTTCGAGGGTAACACCAAACTCTTTTGGAGGGAGGTGAAGAAGTCTCGGTGTGGTTGGTCAGCCTTCAGAATGAATAAAATAAGGTCTAAAGGTGGAGACGTTCTTACACAAACACAAGACCTGTTAAGCCGATGGAGTGAATATTTTGGCGATATGTATGCGGATACTACGGTTAGCGCCGGTGTCGCATGTGGTTTAGTAGATCAACATTCAGCACCTGCGTCCTCCGATGGCATCAGTATGGATGAAGTTGAATGGGCGATAAGAAGTTTGAAAAATGGTAAGGCAGCGGGCATTGATATGGTGTCTGCCGAGATGATCAAGCTTGGTGGCTCCTGTGTCTGGGAGGCGTTCCTGTGAATGACAGTATGACTGAACAGAAGAAAGAAATATATCGGCAATGTAAGAATGACACTGAGGCCTTAGTGAAAGAGAAACGTGATAGAGCAAATATGAGTGCAGAAGATAAGCTGAATAAAAACTTCGAGGGTAACACCAAACTCTTTTGGAGGGAGGTGAAGAAGTCTCGGTGTGGTTGGTCAGCCTTCAGAATGAATAAAATAAGGTCTAAAGGTGGAGACGTTCTTACACAAACACAAGACCTGTTAAAGCCGATGGAGTGAATATTTTGGCGATATGTATGCGGATACTACGGTTAGCGCCGGTGTCGCATGTGGTTTAGTAGATCAACATTCAGCACCTGCGTCCTCCGATGGCATCAGTATGGATGAAGTTGAATGGGCGATAAGAAGTTTGAAAAATGGTAAGGCAGCGGGCATTGATATGGTGTCTGCCGAGATGATCAAGCTTGGTGGCTCCTGTGTCTGGGAGGCGTTCCTGTTGCTCCTCAATTTATGTTGGCGCTCGGGAATGGTTCCCAGGGACTGGAATAGCGCAGTCATCGTGCCTTTGTTTAAAAAAACAAGGGTTCACGTTATGACTGCGCAAATTACAGAGCCATAAGCTTGACCAGTTTGGCAGCAAAAGTGTACGGTAAAATTATTGAAAGGAGAATGAGGATGGTGTCCGATGGTTTACTGTGTGAGACTCAAGGAGGTTTCAGGAGTGGAAGGGGATGCATGGATCAAGTGTTCTCTCTGCGCAACATTGTGGAGAAGCATCTGGCCCTAAGTCAGAGGGTTTTCTGCAGTTTTGTGGATCTGGAGAGAGCATTTGACACGGTTGTACGAAAGGAACTTTGGAACATTTTACCGGAGTATGGTATTAACGGTAAACTGCTACAAGCTGTACAGTCCAGTTACATGGGCTGTAGAGCCTGTGTGCGGCTGGATGATGGAATGTCGCCTTGGTTTGACGTCAATATCGGCGTTAAGCCGAGGTGCGTTCTGTCAGCCAGGCTGTTTATCATATATCTGGATAAATGTCTCCAAAGGTTGAACGATATTAATGTGGGAGTCCAGATGGGCGACTCAGTGGTCACTGGTCTGCTCTATGCAGATGATGCAGTCCTGCTGGCACAGTCAGCGACTGGCCTGCAGACCCTAGTCGACACAATGACAGAAGATTGTAAGAAAAGGGGTCTACGCGTGAATGTGATCAAAACCAAAATAATGGTCTTTGAAAGAGATGAAGCCAGAACAGATGTAAGAGTAACAATAGGTAATGATGTACTAGAGCAAGTGGATGAATTTGTATATCTTGGATGTGGATTTAGCCGAGATGGAAAGTACACCACTGATATAGAGCGAAGAGTGAATGCGGGAAATAGAGTGAACGGAGCGTTGGGACAACTTCTCGGTAGCCACCACCTCAGCCAAAGGCACGTGTAGCAATACATAACGCAATGCTTGTCCCAACATTACTGTATGGAAGCGAGAGTTGGGTATGCAGAAAAGAGTATGAAAGTAAAATTAATGCGGTCGAAATGCGATCTCTACGGCAAATCTGTGAAGTTAGGCTGACCGACCGCATTCGTAACGACGACGTAAGAGAGCGAGTAGTAGGTACGAAAGAGAGTATTGGATGGATGGAGTAAAGATGCGAAAGGGAATTTTCCGATGGTTCGGACATGTGGAAAGAATGCCAAACGAACGTCTGGTTAAAAAGATATACAATGCGAAAGTGGAAGGATGTAGGTACCGGGGGCGACCGAGACTCACCTACCTAGACCAGATCGGTCATGTACTGAAGGAAGGTGGAGTCAAGAGTCTCCGAAACCGGCGAGCGTGTATGAAGAGAATTATGAATGTTAAGGAAGCGAGTGAAGTATGCAAGGATAGAGTTCTTTGGCACTGTTTTCTCTGCCTACCCTGCAAGGGATATGGGGTGATGATATGTATGTAGTTCCTATTTTTTCAAAATCATATATAGAGTAAAATATGATCATTACATACCTGAATTCTTCTTTCATTTTTTATGCTACGTATTTCATAAATACGTGACAAGGCCTTGCGCAATAGACTCTCTTCTTGCTCAGCTGCTGACAATCCAGACTTATATAAATTCTTCAGCTGCATTTGCTGAGAAATATCCAAATACATAAGTTAACGGATAGCATTACTATATAACTATACCTACACTAAATTGATAGAATCAGACATGTGTACGATTTCCATGCAGAACAATACTTTGTGCAATTTATATATTGTTGGTGTGAGTCTAAGTATAATACACAATTTAATTATATATTTGTAAAGTCCCATGAATACAAGGATTTCTCCATGTAGTGCAGGGTGTTGTCATAAAAAAGTACTTTAGTAAGAACAACATAAATAATGAGGATGAACTACAATATGTATTTTACCTCGTGTGGCGTAACTACAGGGTGTTAAGTCGGCAAAATGCCACAGGCCTCCAGCCGGAAGTACTCCGATCAGAGAAGAATCCCAACTCCCAACATTTATTATTACACATTTAGTAAATAAAAATATCCGATGAATTTGCCACAGATCTCGAACGGTATAGTTACTACCACTGTTGTCAAGTATGCCACCGAAGACAAAGAACGGGTTCTCGTGGCCCGCTCGCTCGGCGAAGAGAGGTACATGTAGGGCGGATCTATGTGGTCGCGCACCGCTTCTTCTGTCGCCCCGGACAGATTTAGCGAGGTGTGACCACCCCATAGCCCGACGCCAATAAAAAAAACTGTTGTCCAGTACAACCTTTTACTATAAATGTATCTTGTATAAATAAAGCGGTAATAGTAATATGATAATTTACGTTTTCTGATATTTACGCGAGTATTACACATTTTAAATAAAACTATACTTTACGGATTCTATCGCCTTTGTATTTGATTTTTAATTGTCCGACGTTTCGAACACTACGTTTTCTCGTGACCATGAACGCCGTAGTGTTCAAAATGTAGGGTAATTAAAAATCAAATACAAATGCAATAGAATTTATAAAAGTAGTTTTCTTTCAAATATATGATAGTTAAATATAAGATAGCATACAATAATAATTTTCTCAGTGTTTAATAGCTTATTTTAACATTTCCAAATACATTAATTACATCAAAGAAAATATTAATTTTATAATTTTAAGTTATTTCATATGGAGATGGAGTAAGAGTCGTATCTCCACCCTTAATTTGCCTGTTGCATGAATGGCCTATAGGAACGAAGCAGATAACATAGTAAATGATGGATATCTTTAAATAAAACATTACACTATCTCATCTGGCGAGTATGATATTGTACACTAATTTCCCTCTTAATGTAAAGGGTGGTCGATCTTAATAGTAGGATATAGGAGGTGATATGAGCCAACATGAATATAAAATTAAACACCTGTTGCGAAGAGCTTGAGGATTCATCATTTGATGATGGAGATTCTGCTGCTTTCTCCGCTCGTAGTATTGAGTCTATACACTGTTCATTACGAGCCCTTTCTGATTCAATATCATAAATCAGTCTATGCAAGGATCTGAGACGCTCCTGAAAGATAAATTATATTTATGTGCCACTTGTATATATAATACTCACACTTAGTTACAGGCAAACATTTTTTTAGGCAAACATTTATTTCAAGTTATATAAACTAACATATTTGACTTTACTATCCTGTCTAGATTATAAATCACATATTTTTTTATCAAATCATCATCATTCTCTTACTCTTATCCCAATTACTTGGCGTCGATACAATATGTACTCTTCCTTCATAGTACATTTTGTAAAAGTTATTGGCAATAGTTTTATGATCGGCCACCTGCCAGACGTCAACCCTCCTTGGGAATGTAATTGTTGACCAAACAGGATCAGATAGAGTTGGCCCAGGTAGTTATAAGGCTTTTAGTCGTCTTTTACGACATCCACGAGCAAAGTAAGGTTGGTAGTATTTGTAGCCGCTACCATACAACATATTTTTTCATCAAATATATAGGTATTATTTTTCTGTGTGGACAATCGAGCAAGTTCACCGACTTGTAGACGAAATAAGCCGGTCACTCGAAGGAAAACAGTATTGTTCAGCAGTGTTCCTACATATAAGTCAGGCATTTGACAAAGTATGGCACCATGGCCTATTATACAAGATTAAGAAAATGCCCCCGCACTCATTCTTCCAGATTTTAAAATCCTATCTCAGTGATAGATGCTTTGAAGTTAAATATAATGGAGAATATTCGAACTTGTACAGAATTTCATCAGGTGTGCCTCAGGGTAGTGTGCTTGGCCCAATACTCTACACCATATTTACCGCCGACCTACCTACAATGAACACTACCACAATCGCGACCTTGGCAGATGATACAGCTATATTAGCCACACATACGGAATCCTTGACAGCCTCCGCAAACTTACAATGCCATATATATGCATTAGAAGATTGGCTTAATGTCTGGCGTATAAAGGCAAATCAAAGTAAATCTATCCATGTGACCTTTACACTTGGAAAGAAAACCTGCCCACCAGTTACACTAAACAATGAAGTGATTTCTCAGTAGGATAATGCTAAGTACTTAGGTCTACACCTAGACAAAAGGCTAACATGGCAAAAACATATATGGTCTAAACGAAAACAGCTAGACACAAAGTTGAGAGATGTGTACTGGTTGATAGGAAGACACTCACAAATGACCATTGATTGTAAAATCACAATATACAAAACCATACTGAAGCCTATATGGACTTATGGCATTCAATTTTGGGGTACGGCCAGCAATAGTAATATAGAAATACTGGAATGATTTCAAACTAAGACACTGAGAGCCATCTTGAATATAGCTCAGTGTATTAGTAACAGATACATATATCATGATCTGAAACTACCAACTATCAGACAAGAAATATCACGATATAGCATGCAGTATCAGGAACGACTTGCCGGGCACAAAAACGAACTAGCCCACAGATTATCAGGATCAGGCAGCTTACAGCATAGGAGATTAAAGAGACACAGTGTGCCCACTCTACTAGACAGATTCATCAATGTGGAATGAGTCAACCTTTTGGTCACTCTCTCCAAGCTGTCTAAAATATAATAACAGATATAATATCAGTCAAAGTTGTGGCCTATTGTTGTATAACAGATTGCTATGTTGCAGAAAAACAAGAGAAAAAAAAAATATTTTTTTTCTGTGTGGTGACAGAGTAAGAATACAATTGACCACCCCCTATCTTACCGGTAGGTGATCGTAAAAGACGACTAAGGAATATGAAACGTATATAACATCCATGCAAGGGAAGGTAAACTCGAAACAAAACCCTATACCAACACATCTGACCAGCATGGTATTGTAGGTCAATTTCCCTCCCATTATGGAGAAGGCCCGAGCACAACAGTGGGACATATATGAGCTGAGATAATGATGATAAGTATTTTTGTCGAGTTTTATTAACATCCATTCATGAACATCCACTGTTCGACACAGGTCTATCCAAAGAAGAAGCAGGCCATGCCATCCCATGTGGCAGCTATTTTGGCCAACACAACTGCTGTTATTAATCATGAAGGAGTGTACTGCTGTATAATACCCTGGTGATCCAATGGACATCCATAGAAAAGTAAGGGGTGGTGACACTTTGTATTGTCAACCCGTCACCACATAGAGAATTTATATGTATAGAGTACACATATTTATAAGATTCAAAACAACTACTACTGTGAGTTAAATAAATACTAGAGTTTAATGATTTTGAAACACTCTATTGGTTGTAGTAATAGTATAGTTTTGATTACCAAGACTCTCTCGACTATAACCAAATATTGTGATTATTCTTATATGTACTACCCTTCCAACTTGTAAACTAGATGCAATGTTGTAAATCTAATATGTTTCACTGACAAATATATAATATAAAAACAAATATAGCTGAGACTGCAATATAATGTTGGTTAATTCAAATTACATAATTATTAAAGCATTTGTCATTGTGTGGGTTCAAGTTGGAAGTGTATAATGTTAGACATAAATATAGAGAGTCTATGGATAGTGTTATATAATCTATGGTAGAACCTGTTAAAATGTGTAATGTATGTGTAATATATGTAATGTATGATTAATAAAGTAAAATGGACCCAGTATTATTTAATTCATACACATCGTCCTTCGCAATATAAAAGCCCAACATATGACATTCATTTTTCACTGGTAATCAAGTTTTTATAAATAATCAAGCATGTTAAATGCTAAATTTCAGTAATTTGAGGTTCCTGGATAGTTAGAAAATACAATTGGATCCTGTAGGTGATTGCTGTTGGTATATCACCAAATTTTATCCTGTACAATTAATAAAATACAAAATATATTTCCTGTGGTGCTGTTTTTCCAGACAAACTGAAATCTATTATCTACACTAGTATTCATATAAGTTCTTCTTTTTACCTATTCCTATTTCCGCAAGCATCCCATTCTTATAAAGAAATTATGGTCTTTTTAGTGATGTTTGATAGACTAATTGTTACTCACTTGCACCTGTTGAGCTGCAACATCAGCCGTGAGTGGCATCTTGTCCTGCAGACAATCTCCAACACAGATATACTGTATGCAACCAGCAGGTACACACAAAAATCTAAAACAAAATGAATACTTGAAACAATCACAAATTAAGCTTCCAAAATATAAGGAATAATTTTTCAATGTGTGTTATTTAAGGAAATGAGTATTGATTCGTCTAAAATTACATTATAAAGTGATTTAATAATTTCTCATTGTAAGTTTAGTCATTCTTAACATTATTGTAGTGTATTATTATTTGTGATTTGTCTTAGGGGAGTAATATAGCAATATATATTAGAATATTCCCCTTATAGGAATAGGTTAAGAATACAATACATCGAAACCCTTACTATCCCTTGAGAGTTATAAAAGCAGGCTGAGAGATCAGGAGAATAGACAGTACCATCCTCCTGGAAACTAACAAACTTAAAAATACCATACCGTCACAAACGCTTTATAAATAACTTTGAGAGAGAACATTAATTCCTGAGGATTTATCACAACATACTTTAATTAAATAAACGGCACCACAGTAAAAATATTGATCGAAGAGCACCTATTTAATATGAAAAAAAAAATTAGTAACGTAAACAGTAAACACCCAAACGTTGACATTTGTTGACATTCCTTCACTGTTACCACAGATTAGAGATGGGTGATAAATAACGTCACGTTAAAAAAATCACTGTGATCCGCTAACTAAAGTGATCACTGTGATCTGTAAAGAAGGAACTACGTTCCTTCAAGTAACGTATGTCGTTCCACGTTCCGTGTCACTGTTGCCAGCAATCGCGCGCGTCACGTTACTCGTGATTAGTTGTGACTGTCGCGATCGGTCATCGGCTATTCGGCGCTAGCACTCGGCACGGCAACAGTTGAGTTATTGCGATAGAAAGAAACAGAGTACAATAACATTCTACAGAGCTAAGTTCAATTAGAAACGGCGGATTAAAAACTAAACACGTCATAAAATTTTAATTCAAGACATATATTTAAATAAAACTTTAAACTATTGAAGTAATAATGTTATCATATGTAATGTTACTACAGTCGAAGTTTTCTATAAGAGACTTCCCCTGGGGGGCACACTTAAAACATTTCTTATTTTTACTGACCGTCGCGCCGCCTACAGATTGGTTGTACAAAC
The DNA here is from genome assembly GCA_905163515.2 of Lymantria monacha. NCBI lineage: Eukaryota > Metazoa > Arthropoda > Insecta > Lepidoptera > Erebidae > Lymantria > Lymantria monacha. Next base: position 10,469,883 of record LR991098.1, on the reverse strand, counting down.
TTAACTGCTGCCATTTTGTCCTGCCTGTCAAACGTTTGACAACTGAGAATTGTTATTTTTTGTTCCTAGCATAGGTACTTATTGTCATCGATCTATTTTCGGTTATTGATATTCTTTCTGAAAATTATCTTAAGTTTCATTGTTAGGCTGATATTATTATTGTTTAGTTATCAGCTGATATGTTATTTTTTATATTTCAGGGTAGCTTTCATAGTAAAAGAAAATTCTATGTAATTACACATACACATGTAGATATGTATATATATTACTGCAACTTTAGTTCACCGCCTAAACTCTGGGCGGCAGCACTTTCCATACATGCATATTTTATCATCGAGTTGCCACTCTTTTTCAGTTTAATAACTTTACTCTTTGGACTTCCCCTCATTTTATTTTACATAGTCCTCCACTACTCAGTCCTTTGTTTAGCTAGGTATAATAAATACATTAACGAATCATCGATACACACTCTACAAGTCTACACATATAATTTGTCGTCGATTAAAAAAGAAAAGTGACATTTTTCAAAAATATTTAAAATTGGTGTTATTGTTTAAAACGTTTTTTTTTTTACATACATACATACCATCACTCCATGTCCTTTGCAGGGTAGGCAGAGTAGGCAGAGTATTGTCATTTCTTTTTCTTATTAATATATAATAATAGTGAATTAAAAAATGTGCTGTGTAAATATGTTTTTTTTTGTGTAAATAATAAATTTAAATTAGTGATAGGTTCATCCATTTTATAACTTTTATAAAACAAACAGTGAAAGAACTGCTCTCAATAGCCATGGCAGATTCACGAAAAATGAAAACGAGCAATTTATGGAATTGTTTCGACGGTTCAACTGATGTAAATAAAATAGCTATCTGTAAGATATGCCAAAGCAAAATTAGTTATAAGTCCTCTACATCCAACTTAAAAAAACACTTGGAACGGAAACATCCTACTGTACAATTTGTTTCCTCAAAACCTTTATCATTCAGTTCGTCACAACCATCATCAGAAGATACTACTACTACTCAACCGCCTACATCGACCTGCGTTCCATCAACATCTACAACCATTGCATTGCATTCCACCTGTAGTTCCAAAGAAAAAGGACAACCATCGAACTTGACCAGCATTGGTGAAGGCGGGGAACGTACAACAACATCATGGTCTTCAATTCTCTCTTCTTCAAAACCAGCACATATCAATCAAGTTAGCAAGACACTGCTCAATCAAAACATAACCAGGTACGTAAATAAAAAACTTACACCAGACGAAAAAAAAAACTTGGACCGTCTGTTGATGCAATTATTTATTTTCGATTACCAACCATTTTCAATTGTACAAGATAGAGGATTCAGAACTTTTGTGGCAGGTTTAAATCCATCGTACCAGCTACCATATAGAAAAGTTTTATCTAATAATCTTTTGCCTGCTCTATATGAAACATGTCTGGCACAGACGAAAGAAAAACTTGAAGCCGAAGCAGACAGTGTTTGCTTAACTATGGACATTTGGACATCAAATGTAAATGATGCTTACCTGGGAGTCACAGCCCACTATATTGATAGAAATTATATTTTAAAATCTGTGCTGTTGGAGTGTGTACCTATATGCGGCTCACATACATCCGAAAATATCAATAGCATTGTGGCCCGCATCATACAAGACTTTAAACTGAAAGAAAAGGTTTTAATAATGGTTACTGACAATGCGAGTAATATGAAGAGTGCTGTGGAGAAAATGGGTTTCAAACATTTTGGATGTTATGCCCATACTTTAAACCTAATCGTTAAACACTGTACCGTGGAAAAAACTGCTGACAAAACCATTCGTGAGTTAATCATTAAGGTGAAAAACATTGTGTCTCACTACAAAAAAAGCGTTAAAGCCACCGAAAAATTAGTATTGTACCAAAAACAAAATGGTGTTACCGTTCCGAAAAAGGTGCTGCAAGATGTATCCACGAGGTGGAATTCAACTTTGAGAATGCTGGATCGCTTTGTTCATCTTGAAGACGTCATCAAGGCCACTATGGCTTTGCTATGTAATGAGAAATGGGACACCTTGACATCAGAAGAATGGCGCATTTGTCGAGAAATGTGTATTATACTCCAACCGTTCGACCAGCTAACTGAAGCAATGAGCGCTGAGAAGTACGTGTCAGGCAGTCAAATTTTAATTTTGACAAGAGGCCTCATTTCGGCGCTGAACCGAATGTTGGAGATAACCGATGATCTTGAGGAAAATTTCGTTGATGGACTACATGCGTCTTCAATAAATTTTATAACCTCCTTGCGGTCAGAAACGGAAAAAAGATTTCCTAATTTGGAAGCCAGCAAAACAATCGGAATTGCAACTATACTAGATCCACGCTTCAAACTAAACGTTTTCAGGAATCATACCTATGCTCTAGACGTAAAAAGGTTAGTAACTGAACTGGTCGCTGGAAATATTAGAAAAAGGCAGCCAGACCAGCAACCCGTAAAAGATACTGAGCCCATTGAGCCTCCACCCAAAAAAGTCAGGTTCGATATTTGGAGCGAGTATGATAGTATAATAAATACTGCACGGTCTGAAGGGACTCCAACTTCACAAGCTATAATAGAAGTGCAGAGATATTTGGAGTTACCAGTTTTGGGAAGAAAGGAGAACCCCTGGAGTGGTGGCGAACTTTCGAGCACAGTTTTCCTAATTTAGCTATTTTAGCGAGAACAAGGCTCAATTTTCTCGCGACATCGGTACCCTGTGAAAGGCTATTTTCCAAAGCAGGGAATATTCTCAATGAAAGGCGAACAAGACTTGGCGTTCGGAAAGTCCAACAATTTTTATTTCTAAATTCAAATTTTGAACCCTAAAATACCTAAATAAACACGGCTGTAAATAAAATATAAAAAATAAATAAACAAATATACAAAATACGTATGTACATAAAAACTGTAAATACAATATTAAATACCATATTAAAAAAATGTAAATAATGTAAATTTAAAATCATTGTAAATAGTTGATTCAAAATAATAAACACGCCGTATTTTTATAAAATTAAAACAGCTTTCTCTGACGATTTAGTTCAAAGCAAATTATATTTCCACTAAATGGTTAGAGAAAACAGCATACGATCGTAAAAAAACTTGCATCAATTGCCCTCTATATAATTATTATATTTTATTAATATCAACATTGATTTAAAATGCGACAGTCCTAAGCCTGTAAAAGTGCGAAGGTTATTTTGAATTAACTCTCGCTCTGTCTCTTGTATCTTTGTATTTAGACTTTTAAGTTGGAGTGGACGATACAAATCGTATCTAGATATTGAAATTATATATCGATGCAATATCGTATGGTATATATTTTACGAAACACTATATTATCAAATATTGAAACAAGCAACGAATCATACCGAATCACCGCTGAGTGATTACTAATGCAGCCGACGACGAAATATCTGATATCGGAGTTACTACTACTACGACTTTAAACTTTATGCCCAACACATAAAGATTATTATTATTTAATTGAAACTATATATCGATGCAAAATCGTAAATCGGATCGGCTCAAGTTAAAACTATATATTTTAAGAAACACTATATCGTCAAATATAGAAACAAGGAACGGATCGTTCCGAATCACCGCTGAGTGAATACAAATTCGGTCGACGACAAAATATCTAATATCGTACAGTTGCTACTACAATGATTTTAAACTTTATGCCTAACGTGTAAAGATTATTATTATTTGAATAGTTTCTTTAGTATTTTGATGAAATTATAAGTGAAATTTCAACGTTCGACCCTTATAATGGTAACAAATAGAAATCAATTCCACGCACAATATTTGACGCCACTAAATTGGTGTCAGAAATATCACCCCATGCCGGCCCGTTCCGTAGTGTACAAGGATATTGTGCTCCATTTTATAGTAGTGTGCGTGTATGTATACTCGTGTAATCGTTTGTACACTAACAGGATTTTTGGCTTCACTTTTTTAAATACATTAAATATTAATAAAGTACCGAACTATCATTTTTATTCTAAGTTTCGACCCTACAAATAAGTAAATAGGGGTACATTATGCTAAGAAATCGTGCACTTTGGTCTTGATGTTATCCAACAGTCGATACAGTACAACTAAAATCATATTAATAATGATGATTTTTTTTACGATACATATATTGTGAGAGCAATGGGGTTTGTTTGACAGTATCCATCAATACCTATATAGTTTCACAAAATATAGTGTTTCAATATCCGATATCAAAAATCGATACACAGTTTCGATACGATATACATAAAAAATAAAAGACAATAACATAATATAATAAGACAACGACAAACCATTACCGAATTAGAACCTCTAAGTCCTCTAACTGAATCGTGTACCTAATCATGATCGGAGTGATAACTGTGACAATACCTACATTGATCAAAGGAATTTATAACCTAGGTAACATGTATTGTGCCGAGAGTGACCGACGTGACAAAGTCACGATTATTTTTTAACGTTACTTTCGAGTCACTAGAACGACAGTCACGGTGACTGAAAAGTAACGACTTTGCACATGTCTACCACAGATAAATATATAATTATATACTGTTACTACTCAGTCTGTGCCTCAAATTGTTCACATTTTGAGTGTTTTGAGGATTTTTGGCAGGAATCTGAAAACGTCATGTGGTGCTCTTGTATTATATTCGATATTTTAGTGTTTAAACGTATTATATTAGATCATTTTGATGGCATTTTATGTAATGTGATGCGACAGAACAAAAGACAGTGCTGGGATTTAGTGAATATCATATAAAAGTGCTTTACAACGTTTTCGTTTTCCATCAAAATTCCAACAAGATACCATTAACAGTGTGGCACTGTTGAAGGTGACAATTTGACTTAGACAATGACTGACCTGAAAATACTGTAAACGTAAAAATAATTATAACTTAACACTGTCACCAATAGCTTGTATAAGTAGCTGATTGCCAATACACAAAGAGAAGAAGATTTTTGGCGCGAATATGGAAATGTCACGTCACGAAATAAGAGTAGTAGAAGCATAGGATGCAAAAAAAAAATCGATGTATGATAATATAATTTAATATTAATTTAAAATTACAAAATTAAGATAATACATATTTTAACTTATTCCTAAGATGTGACCGGTGTAACTATGTCGGCGATCGACTAAATAAGGAAATAGTGACGAGCGTTCACATGAGGTCAATTCGTATCGTCTTCGGCAGGTGTTCCTGAGTCAGCGTTCCTGTATCCACCTGTGTTGAGTAGCTGCAATTGGTATTTCTGATATTAAGGCAGCGTGATTAACTAGCGACGTTCCTGACTACGTCTGCGTAACACACGCTGTTGTATTATATTCCATTCTTTAGTGTTTTATAATGTTATATTGAATAATTTTGGTGGTATTTTATGGAATATGATACGGTTTAAATTAAGTGCTGAAGTGTAGTGTATAAGTGGTGTACCTACGATACCGTGGGCAGGACATATTGCTTATCTTGCCGACAAGCATTAGGAGAAAAGGTTCACGTTGTGACCACGAATTGGATTATGCAGCATAGGGCCTTCTCCATCAAGTAGACTGACGACGTCTTAAAAGTCGCGGGGAGCCCTAGGCTCAAGGTCATTCTGTGTGGCATTCTCGTGAAGAGACCTTTGGACTTTTGGCGGGCATCTGAAAACGTCATGTGGTAGTCTTGTATTATATTCGATATCTTAGTGTACGGAGCCCGGAGGAAACAAGCGATGAATTTGATGTAAAGGTTGGTGTGCACCAAAGTTCCGCACTCAGTCCTCTACTTTTTAATATTGTAATGAACCATCTCACCTCAAATCTGCAATGAGCGCCACCATGGGATATCCTATATGCGGACGATGTCGTCATCATCAGTGAAGATGGGAACGACCTAGCGCAGATTCTAGAAAAGTGGAGGGAAGCGCTAAAAAAATCAGGTCTGCGAATAAGCAGAGAGAAGACCGAGTATATGCATTGCAACTTCAGTGGTATCAACAGCAAATATACCATCTGTCTGCAGAACACCCAGCTAAAAGAAGTGGACCATTTCAAGTACCTAGGGTCAGTTATCAGTAAAGATGGGTCAATAGACACTGATGTCACCCATCGCATAAATACTGGGTGGATGAAATAGAGAGAACTATCCAGCGTGCTATGCGATAGTCGAATGCCCGTACGCTTAAAGGGACGATTATATAGAGCAGCCGACCGACCGGCCATGATATACGGAGCTAAATGCTGGCCACTCAAAAAGCAGCGCGAAAATCAGTTGCACTGCGCAGAGATGAAGATACTCAGGTGGGCAGGTGGTGTAACTAGACTGGATCATGTCAGAAACAATCACAGAAGAGGCACCTTCAAAATGGGACCTATGCCAGATAAACTACAGGAGAGCCGTCTGCGGTGGTACGGACACGTTATGAGGCGACCATCCGACCATATGACTAGAAGAGTGCTAGATATTCAAACTAAACCCCGAGGACGAGGAAGACCCCGAATCACATGGATGTCCGTAGTAAATAAGAAACTTAAAGAAGTCCAAATCAATAAAGAGACGACCCAGGACCGAGCTACCCGGAGACGCATGATACGGAGGGCCGACCCCAAATAAAATGGGAAAGGACCAGGCAAAGAAGAAGATCTTAGTGTACGGGCTTTTGGATAGATGGAAGAGGATGTATAAAGATACACAATAATTTGTGTATTGTGGACAACGAACACAAAATAGTAAATCTATTATCATAGTGCACTAAATTCCGATGTGTGTTAAAGTTAGACGGCTGGGGTAAAGATGAACACTATAGAAAAAGCAAAATGTTTTAATAATTATTTATTAGTATGGTTACACTGACAATTGTTTGGTTTGGCGTTTAATTTTTGGGTTTAATCACCTAAGCAAATCTATAAATATCAAAGGAATAATATGATGTTACCGAAATTTCTACGCTTACAGTGAAAGCTAATGAATAAAAGCTGACATTGTGAACAGTATTTCAAAAGTAGGTTACCTGATTTCTAACGGATTTGGTTACCGGTACGTCAGAGTTACTTCGTAATCATTAAGAATATCACTTAATTTTCACACAATACTGTATAATTTGCAGATATTTAGTGAATTGTGAAGTTCTAAGTGTTAAATTCATGATAAGAGTAGTTAGAGGTCATGGCAGATAATGATGATTATTTAGATTCGATTGAAAACAATCACTTGGACGGCACAAACGGTTCTTTAAATATGACCGACAACAGTCTTGGGGTAAGTAATCTATTTAAATGTAATTTTGAATGCATGCATGTACTTTATGTTATTAAACAAATACGATTCACGTATGCAACTGAGTAGAGAGACGATTATAATGAGATTGGTATTAACTTATTAAGTTTATCATCAATGAAGACTAAGCGGTATTAGACCGTGTCTAATTTTTAATTAATTATAAAATCTATAAGACTACCTATGTGTAGCAAAAGTACATACTCTTATATTAGTTATCTATAATTCCAGAAATTTAAATTGTGTTTGTTAATCATTACTTATTTTAATCACAGCTATCACTGTCATTTACAGTAAAGATAGCTGTGATATTTATTTTGATCTTTATGTATCAAGTTCACCCATAATTACAATTAATATTTTGTTTGTATCTACTAGTTACTTATCTCTATTGCTCGAGTCCTTATTACATTCTTAACTATTATTTTTGTACATTATGTTATATTAACAATTCCTTTATCAGACAAGAAATCATTTTAGTTTCAGGCAAATGTATGTGATGGCCAAATACCAACATCCATTGAATCATTATAACTGTTCAGGGTGGAGATGAGGCAGCTGGCAGTGAAGTGCCAGACTTGGCAGCAATAAAAGCGAGAGTGAGGGAGATGGAAGAAGAGGCTGAAAAGCTAAAGCAAATGCAGACTGAAGTTGACAAGCAGATGAGCTTAGGTAGCCCACCAGGACTCTGTAAGTATTTATATTTTAAATTAATTTAATAGAGATAATTATGAAATAGAATAACTATATCTGTGTATTCAAATTGCCTCAATATAATATCCTTTATGTGTAACAATGAAAACTTCTTAAGATTTGTTATCAATTCTAACAAATCAATTTGGAATTCTTTGCATTGTTAAAAGCTTTTCAGATATTACACTAGTTATTTCTCACATATAGCTTTTCTGATAACTCTTTATAGATTACAGAATTTAAAAGAGGTATATGTTTAAAAAACATTTTACACTATAATTACTAGATAAAAATAAAAACTTAAATTAATCTTTAATAATTTCTTTTTCCAGCGGGCCCTCTCAACATGTCTATAGAGGAGAAAATAGAAGCAGACAACAGATCAGTATATGTCGGCAATGTTGATTATGGAGCCACAGCTGAAGAACTGGAACAACATTTTCATGGCTGTGGATCTATCAATAGGTATACATATAAACCAAACAAAAATAATATTATATATTTAAAACTGTATATTAATGTCTTTTATAGTATAGGAATTTATTGAGAAGTGAAAGATGAATGTTAAGAAAAAGCACAATATCTAATTAATGATCAGGTGATCTAAGGCATAGATGACATGGATGAATGAATAGCTTAAGAAATCTGATAAAAAAAAAACACAATTTCAATTAATGACTACATCACTAGGACTTGCCCTAGTGATCAATTATGGTAGATGATCCTGTTGCCATGAATCCTATTATGAGCTTACCCTAAGGCAAGCTCAGAATAGAATTTATACATTGGAGATATAAATAATCCACTAATCTAAAATTTGCCTTATGATTTTTTTTGTAATACTGACTCAATCAACCAAATGCCTATGTTCATTGTAAATTCCAAATATTATTAACAATTGATGAAATAACATACAATTGTTTGATTTACTTTTCAGGGTTACAATTTTATGTAATAAATTTGATGGTCATCCAAAAGGATTTGCCTATATAGAGTTTGGAGACAAAGATAGTGTACAGACTGCAATGGCTATGGATGAATCTTTATTTAGGGGACGTCAGATAAAGGTATGTCATATGAACATATTATTAGCTTCCTTTAGTGAGGAATATAGGATCTGAGAAAATCAGTCTGATTTTTCATAATATTACTTTTTAGTGAGTCTATAACAAGAATAAGACGGTGCATAGTACTTACTGTGGTAAATAATTTAATAAGAAAATATCTAAAAATGTCAGCACCCAATTTAATTTAATTCAGAAAATAAAAATGCTGAACACAAACATATTTATTTATTTTTACTGAAGAGGAGTATTTGTGCTTAAATTGAAGACAAATAGTTTCTTTTATATTCCATACAAACTTTGTTGCTATATTGTAATATTTATAAAAGGGGGGTGTACCCCTCTTATATAAATATTCATGTTTATAGTTCTATTACTACTGATAAAGATTATGTAGCATGTTCTCTAGCCGTCTATATTATGAGGCAGTAAAAATATGATGCATAAGTAGTCTTTCAATCGAGTGTCCAGTACCTCGAGATGAAGAAAAGTATGACAATGGTTTTAAAACTTATGTCAATGTTGGGTTGAGAATCCTCTCCTCTTATTCACCAGTCCAGGTAAAATTGTCATAGACATCTAGCAACTATGTCAGATAGAAAAAACTTATGCAGAGGGTGCAATATGTCACCACCCTTACAGTCTCAATGGAGTCGTTAAAACCAGTTGAGTGATAACCAGGAAAAGAGGAGACATGATATAATTGAGTGATATTAAACAAAAAGCTATGCTCATTATGCCCCAGATTTAATACACATTTAGGTTTTTAATTGACAGACTGTAAAGCCCATGTGTCCATGGCACTAATTTTTATTTTTTAAATAAATGTTTGAAGAATTTTCTCACCTCTAATTTAAAACATTGATTTGTATGGTTGTATACACAGGTGATGCCTAAACGCACCAACAAGCCGGGTCTGTCAACGACAAATCGACTGCCCCGTTCATCTCGCGGGCGCGGTCGTTCGTTCCGCGGCGGTTTCTCACCGTACTACTCGGCATATCGGCCCGTCCGCCGCGGCAGGTATATGCCATATTAACACTGTCTACACTTTGAACTTTTACAAATTTTATAGCATAATTTGCAACTGTTATTATGAAAAACTATGGCCAAATATATTTTTATGACATTTTTTGGGGTATGGTCATATTATGTTATTAAATGAGGTTCCTTGTTTGGGGACAAGATGTGCCTGCCAAGTATGGCGATTATCGCATTTTCCCGCCCCATATGGGGCAGCGTAAGTCTGCGTCCTAAATGGTCAGCAGTGTACAGGATTTCTATTTATAACAATTTTTGATTTTCAGATTAGATTTAATTACCTATTCTTATTTCATGCTATGTTACACTATTTTTCTCTTGAACAAGAATTCCAGTAAATTTTGCATTAGTTGTTCAAAATGTAAATTAATAATTTTTAAGTATAACAAAAATGTACTTCATAGATAACCAAAATAGATTTACTATTATTTGAATAAATTAAACTGAGATTTTAAGAAGCTGGCGCATAATGGTTTTATATACAAATAATTGAACGAGTCTAGATGTACTTCATATCTTTAATAAATATACTTTTATGTTTATGACAAGACATTTATTTGCCAATGGTGCACAGGTTTTATATTTTATAAAAAAAAACATTGTATAAAGTAAATTTATCATTTATAAAGTAGCTTAGTGCTTACAAATTATTTTACTTAGTTTATTTAATAACAGTTGCAAATTATATCTTAAGTTTATATTAACTTGTGGATGATGTCTCTTCTGTTATATATTGCTCTTATTTGTTACTTTGGAAGTGTCTTGAATATAGAATGTTATTGAAAATTGTATTGTAGCAATAACAAGAGGTGGCATAATCTACAAGACTTAGTAGAAAGTAGATCTACTTTGTTGTTGTAAAAAATGGTCCAAACTGTTGTAAATTGATTAAAGAAAGACAATATTTATATATAAATTTACAATAAAGTTTGTAAAAGAAAATTGAGCATTTTCAATGCAGCGCCCCTCCTGCCTGTGTGTGCGTTTAGAGTGCATGGCGCATGCCGTTAGTATAGAAAGTAGTTTTAATATAAAAATGTAGAGCATAATAAGTAAGTGCTAATATAGCATACTTAGATTTTATACTGAAATTAATGTTCTTTTTTTATTTCAATGTATGAAATACTCTACATTTTTATATATTAATATATATATAGTAAGGTGGTAGCTATAGCATTTTGTAGGTACTGAGTGACTAACCGCGTGCCTTGTTTGCAGAGGTATAAGGCGCGGCTCGTATTTCTCTCCGTACTGAGTGCGGTAGAGGGGTGACGCCCCCGCTCGCTATCGATAGTGCGAGTGCGGTTTAGCTCTAGTTAGTGTGTGACCGCCGGCGACGTCGACCCCCTGACTATACCTGCTAACCTGCGCCACTGGACTATACCACCACTTTTAACATTAATTTCTAGAATTCATATACATTACGTAGATAAGCAAAACATACCAGCTCTGGGTGTATTTGTGAAGGATCATGTTAGGATATATGAAGTTTAATTGTATAAGGTTGATATATGTAGAAATAACGTGATTGTTTGAACTATATGTACTGTTTTTGCATATGAACTTAAATCAAAATAGAGTTCATTAAGGCAATGTGTATAGAATAAGTTTAGAAAGAGATTAAGGGAGATATTTCAGGATAGATACAGTCTATGTGAATTTAACTTCAGTTTAAAGGACAATCAAATTGAAGATCTGATGATGTATCTGATATTTTTACATTAAATTGTTCTAGATCAGGTGTAAGATAATATTAAAATTCGAATGTGTGAAAGCTTTTCATGATGATATGTCAATATATTTAGCATGAAATTTTTGCAGTAAAATAACACAAGGATCCACTCCAACTTATGTCAAGATTTTGAATATTTGTTTTTACTCAATAGTGGTGCAGGACCATTTTAATTATTAATACTTTGTATCAATGTTTGTGTTTATAACACGTCCTTGAGATATGATTTTAATGTGCTTTGTGTAAATGATAGTATTCCTTCAAGGTGTTGTTTATTAGTTTTGTTCGTTCTATTACTAGCAGTTCAATTATTATTTTTGTAACGACCTCCATGGCAAATACCTAGTATGTAAAATAATGTCAAACTTGTAGCATTATTTTTGTTTATAAAGTACACTTATGACACTTTCGATATTATGTATCGTGTGCATTAAAAAAAAGATGAAACAAAAATAGCACACAAAATGCTAGAAAGAAAGGAGTAAAAGATTGAATGAAAGTAATTTAAGAATATTTTTAAGAATGAAAAGCTGTTGTTTTATTTTTAAAACCATGATTTTATGCAGTGAATTAGGTTGCCTTTCTATTTTCTGAAATATATTTAGTAGTCTGTTGCGGTAAAAAGTCAATGGGGAACCTCGCGTTTTAATCGAGTGTGTAAACTTCACAATGTGTTTTAGCGAGTATGATTTGACAACCGGGATGTGTATGCAGAAAATACAATCGCTAAAGAAGAAATACCATAGATGCTATGCCATTGTCGTTACGCCAGAACCTTGTACATAATAACGAGGTATAGGCTGTAAGAAGTTGTATTCTCATTTCACTTTAGATGGAAAAATGACCAAGGATTTTTGCACTGATTGTTAAATATCCTAAACGTAGTGCTACAGACCTGAAAATCATTTCGACTCATACGTTATGCTGAGCTCGAGCGTTCTCCATAAAGGCCAGGCCATGGAAATTGGCCAGCTAGGTACCTACACGTTGATACGGCATCTTATTTCGAGTTCTCGTTCTTTGTTCTTTTACACATGTTATTTGCATTTTATCGCTTACGATCTAGGGATGTGAGATTAATGGTAGATTTGGGTAGCTCCTGAATGAGAGATACAAATGAACTAGCTCTTTAATTTCAATCTAGCTCACATTAGATATGCATTGTGACTATTGCGAGCACTAAACGTACAAGTTATATGTTCAACAAAGAAAAAAATGTTTGAAAAATAAAAAGTTATATAAAATTAATGTTATAAAATTAATATTCATCTTTGAATAACAATATTTAATAATAGTTATCTGTGCAAGTCACTGGACGGAGTCGATTCTGTCAGCCCATACTCTTAATTTATAGTATTTTATCTATGGCCCATGTGTATTAAGTGAAAAACTGTTTTTAACCATTTCAATTACAAACAGACCTTTCAATTTTATTTATTTTTCATATAAATATATTTTTTATCTCATCCTGCGATCACTAATCAAAATTTACATGCAAATTCAAATTCTCTCTGTTCTTTTCAGTGAGCCGTTTTTCTCATCCCTAGTTAATAGAAAAGAATCGATTAAATAAAAATCGATTTTTCTTTATTCAATATTAATCGATTTGCCAAAAATCGATTTTAATAAATAATCGATTTTTTCTATTATTTAAAAATCTAAATCCTTTTCATACTCCAATAATAAACCTAAGAGATTCATATTAACGATTTGTCAGATTAAAAATCAAATAAAATGATATAAATAAAAAATAACCAATTCATAACTAAAAATCAAACCGAAGGTTCCCTTAAATTTTCAAAGTAATAATTTAAGGAAACCAAATGTCATTATTGATATAAATTTTCAGTACCATTAAACATTTTATTATAAAAAAAATGATGAGCATCCTAGCAAAATAATAACCTTATTGTATCAAAAACTAAAATATAAATACGAATAAAAGAAAATTACCATAAATGTCAAGTACTATTTTACATTTATACCTACGTTTAGCTGTGGATGGAAACACGCCGATATTTTTTTTTTTTTAAAGACTATCCTGCACTAAGAAAACAATAATCTTTGTATTACGGGGTACTACAAAGATTATTGATTGAATATTGTTGATGTACAACATGCAATTAACACAGACAAATTACACCCACACTCAGAACAACACTTTGTGGGTCGCACAAAATATTGTCCTGAGTGTGAATCGAACCCACGGCACTGGCACTGAAGGTCAATATCTTAACCACTACGCCATCTGTGCAGTCAAATGATGATGATTTTACATTTGACTAGTTTTATAATAAAATATTAGTTTGTGAAAAGCTATTGAATCGTCAATAGCTTTAGCTAGGTAAACTCATCGGAGTTTACCTATAAGACAGTGGGATGCCTTCGTTTTTAACCGACTTCAAAAAAGGAGAAGGTTCTCAATTCGTCTGTATTTTTTAATGTTTTAACAAACATGAGGTAACCCTCATAACTTTCGACTGGGCAAAGCGATTTTAATGATTCTTTTTTATTTGAAAGCTGGTGCTTCCCGTGTGGTCCCATTTCAATTTGGTCCAGTTCTGACAATGGCATCCATGAGAAAACCATATAAGTCTAAAATTAGCATTAAGTATAAGTGCAACAAATGAACGAGTAGCTTAAGCCCCACTACTAATAGAACAACCTCTGTGTGTCTGTAACACTAAAAAGTAAAAAATAAAAAAAAACTGCGTTTAAAAAAACCGACTTCAAAAACTGAAAAGTACAAAATAACTTAAAATACTATTATTTGTATGTGCTATCTATTGTAGGTTTGAAGTCGGTGCCGGTATCTTTAGTGAAGGAATTTCATTACAGTAATTATCTAAGCTGTTTATAATTTTGTTTAGGGCTTGGCACCGATTTCAAACCTATCAATAGATAGCACATACAAATGATAGTATTTTAAGTTATTACTATTACTTTTAAATTTGTAGTATTACTTCAAGTTTTTAATTCTTTCAAACAGTACATGCATATTGCTGTGGTATTATCCTTCTTCATTATAAAATAATTTCATCAGCTGCATTTAGGTGTTTTACGGTTAGAAGACATTTTTAATTTACCAACAACCATATTATCTCACTCTTAACTTGTAAATAGTAATGAATTTACTTCGAGTTTTATTCATCCGTCGCATAGATAGCGCTGTTTATAAAAATCGATTTTAACGCGTAATTTATATAATCGATTTATTAAAAATCGATTAATATTACTATAAAAATCGATTATTAGAAAATAAAAATCGATTATTTTATAACATCCCTATTACGATCATCCCGGGCTGGGGGGGCACACTTAAAACATTACTTATTTTTACTGACCGTCGCGCCGCCTACAGATTGGTTGTACAAACTTAACTGCTGCCATTTTGTCCTGCCTGTCAAATGTTTGACAACTGAGAATTGTTATTTTTTGTTTCTAGCGTAGGTACTTATTGTCATCGATTTATTTTCGGTTATTGATATTTTTCTGAAAATTATCTCAAGTTTCAATGTTAGGCTGATATTATTATTGTTTAATTATCAGCTGATATGTTTTTTTTTATATTTCAGGGTAGCTTTCATAGTAAAAGAAAATTATATGTAATTACACATACACATGTAGATATGTATATTATATTACTTCAACTTTAGTTCACCGCCTAAACTCTGGGTAGCAGCACTTTCCATACATGCATATTTTATCATCGAGTTGCCACTCTTTTTCAATTTAATAACTTTACTCTTTGATCCCGGGTAAGATAGGGGTGTTAAATTGTATTCTTACTCCGTCACCACATGTAGAAATTGAAAATACATCGTGATAATGCATGAAAGCTATCGGTGATCAAGTTGTTAAGTGTAGCCGTGAGCTATGTTCGTACGATGGCATATGTTCAAGTAGACGCAATCTAGTTGCCTTATGTTACCTTTAAATAAGCATAATGCTAATTAGACCCAGTTTTGTGACATGATTATTGTCATTAAAAAATACTCTGATACTGCTAGAACATACACATGCAATTTGTATTTGACGACTTTTGGAGGTGCCTCTATTTACTATATTTATATGAACACCTATTAGGTCTAGATACGATATTTTGATTAATATTGAATAAAATGGCATGTGGATGTATGGACTTTGTTCCCTTTGTCCAGACGAACAAATTTAAAGAAAATCTATTAACGAAACTAAAAAAATGTCTATGGTTATGGAGTTTTGGCACGAATGTGGAAATGTCATGTCACGCTCTTGTATTATATTAATTTCTTTAGTGTTTTCTGGTGTTATATTGAATAATTTTGCTGGTATTTTATGCAATATGGTACAGTTAAAGTGCTGAAGTGTAGTGAATATGGTATAATAGTGGTTTACGTGTATTTTCATATTTGCCCAAAATCCCCAAAGAAAATAATTGATTAGGTTATCAGCGCCCGATTAATGGTAACGACTTGACTTACTGACAGACAATGACTATTAAGGCTACATAATATGAAGAAATGATGAACAATATATGAAAAATAATTAAATAAGACTTGGCTGTATGGGCTTTGATCCCTTTGCCTGTCCGAATGGACGAACAGAACCAAAAAAAAAATGTCTATGGTTATGGGTTTTGGCGCGAATGTGGAAATGTCATGTCACGCTCTTGTATTATATTCATTTCTTTAGTGTTTTGTGGTGTTATATTGAATAATTTTGCTGGTATTTTATGCAATATGGTACAGTTAAAGTGCTGAAGTGTAGTGAATATGGTATAATAGTGGTTTACGTGTGTTTTCATATTTGCCCAAAATTCCCAAAGAAAATCATGGATTAGGTTATCAGCGCCCGATTAATGGTAACGACTTGACTTACTGACAGACAATGACTATTAAGGCTACATAATATGAAGAAATGATAAACAATATATGAAAAATAATTAAATAAGACTTGGCTGTATGGGCTTTGATGCCTTTGCCTGTCCGAATGGACGAACAGAACCAAAAAAAAAAAGTCTATGGTTATTAATACAAAAATTATATAGTTTTATACATAGAAAGGATACGTTGTTCAGTAAGATTAAAATAACAAATAGCTCATTTAAATTATGTTCAGTACTTTAAAGTTTTATGATACATTAAATATTTTTTTTGACATTTTATACAGAAAAAGATCTAAAGTGTAGTGATTATGATATAATAGTACTTTCAGCGTGTTGAGGAACATAAAATTAGCTGGCTAACGCTTAATCTAAGACAACGACTACTGGATGTATAATAACTAATGATGAGTTCGATATATCAAAACGTAATTAATATCGGATATGTGTTAGATATCATACCATATCGATATCTATATCAATGTAGCCGATATCACAAAAACTGTATCGAGTCAAAACTTCTACTAACATGCGATAACTAACTAAAACTATAACGGTGTGAACACGTACGAACAAAAAACGCAAACTTCACAAACGATATTGGGATATGAACCATATTCGCTACCTCCATTGATGTATTAAAAAACCCAAGATACACAGTCAACGTCTCAAAAACGTCCCCATAAAAAGAGCGCACAATTTTAAATTGTGCGCTCTTTTTCAAATAGTCTCGCGTCGCTCGTGTCTCTGTGCACTCGTTAAAATGGCTGAAGTGTTCGTTGAGAAATTGTAAAAATATTACGTCAAGAACGTTAAAAAAGGATGGGATATCATATTTTCGGTAAGTAAAAGAGTTTATTAATTTGTTTTTGTTGTTTTTATGACTAAATATAGGAAGCGATATGTGATTTTGATTTAATTTGTCTAAAAACTTCATTCACCGGTCCAAGTATAATACGGCAAATTTCAATGGCTGCTTTTTCAGTGAAAGAACGACTATTACACAGCCTTTTATTTTAGTCGCATAATCCAAACGACCCTGTTCTTATTCAATGGAGTCGATTTTTTTATTGTGCTTAATTTTTTAATTAATAAATTTATTCACTGAACTTTTTGTATTTAATTTTTAATAAGTATTTATACGGTAATTTAAGTATCGGGTATAAATTACGGGTGACTATTGAACATGACGAGTTGTTTTATTTGCATATTTAATTTCTATTTTTATATTTTAGTTTTCCTCGGGACCCAATAGGATGCGTTTATAGCATAACTATAACTACGTAGATATAATTGGTGATCGTTTAAGGACAGTTTCGAGTGCCACTTTTGTTTGAGACTGTGCATCTTGGGTTTTTTAATACATCAATGGCTACCTCTCGTTCTAAGTGTATGTTCTTTTATTAGTATAAAAGAGATAAAGAGAATATGAAATAACTTTGGCCATGTTTGCGTGGTTAATATATCTTACTTTACTAGTAATAAGATTTGGTTTCCATTGTATAGTTAAAGTTATGATAACGTTTCTGGCTACGGTTACTCGATATTAGTGAGACAATTACTCTACAAAATGGAACTAAATTTCGAAGTGATAAGGTTGAATTTGAATTGTTACAACTGATATCGATATCAGAAAACTGTTTTCGATATCGATATGCAAACTGTAAATCGGATACATAACCGTTTGTGGCACAAACAGAAAACGCCCATATCTAATACTAACTTTTGACTTGACTTTGATTAATAAGCAAAGTAATATCTAAAAACAAAAATATTGTTCTTTTTTATAAAGGAAATTGTATAAAACTTACTTGGTGTTATGAGTTCTATTCCATTTGCCTCTTGAACGGACTGTAATACTCTGCCTATAGATTATGGAGGTAGGAGGACCATCTCAATGTATTAAGGAGTGTCCATTGAGGACTTTTGACGGGAATTTGAAAACGTCATGTGGTGCTCTTGTATTATATTCGATATCTTAGTGTTTTAACGTGTTATATTGGATAATTTTGATGGCGTTTTATGTAATGTGATGGGGCAGTACTGGGATATAGTGAATATCATATAAAAGGGCTTTACAACGTTTTCTTTTTCCATCAAAATTCCCACAAGATACCATTAACAGTGTGGCCATTGCACTGTTAATGGCGACAATTTGACTTAGACAATGACTAACTTGAAAGACTAAAAACGTGAAAATATTTAAAACTTGACACTGGCACCAATAGCTCGTATATGTAGTTGATTGCCAATATATAAGAAGAAGTGTCAATTGAACGGGAGCATGGAGACTAGAGTAAGGAGTACCATCTTGTATGGGGGATTAGTCAAAAAAGTGTCCACTTGTAAACAGCAAATTATTGTTCGAACACTCACCGAAATAGCGCTAGTGTAGCAAGTGGAAATGATATGAATGTAGCAGTAATAAGCAGAGTGAAGTGTGCTGAGTTACGTAGTCAACTGTGATTTGATAAATAATAACCTATGAAATTTGTGGCGCTCTTTTTAAAATGCTTCCACTTACTACTATAGCGCCACCTTAATTTGCTCCCGTTCATTGGACACTTCTTAATACACTGAGATGGTACTCCTTACTCTAGTCTCCATGAACGGGAGCAAATTAAGGTGGCGCTATAGTAGCAAGTGCAAGAATTTTAAAAAGAGCGCCACAAACTACTATAGATACAGACTAATACAGACGAAACGAAAGAAAAAAAAAAAATCTATGTTTATTCTTCCGTGGAATTGTTATTTTGTGAATGATACTGTAAACTTTTGCGAGATATTTATTTATTCTACGAAAGTTAATTTGCCTGTACTTGAGCTATCTTAAATGTTTGCTATGGATCAAGAATTCTTTCAGTTTATCAAAAAGTTAGAAGAAAATGGTGATAAACTTACTTCAAGTACACCAATCGAGCAGCCTCTCGATTTTGAGTACAATGTTTGTATATTTTTATAAGTTTAAATAGATTGAATGATTCTTTAATATAACCATTGTAATTCTTTCGGTGTGATTGTTTCAGAATTCGACTTGTTCTGTCTGCAATGGTTATTATGGCCCTAGTTTTGGCGAGCCTGTATGTGTGACATGTCATGCATTTTTATTTCCCGATTTTCCGTCATACTTGCCTACTTCATTCTTCTGCAGTGAAAAAACCGATGATGGTGATTCTGGGAATGATGAACCATCTGATTTAAATTTCAGTTCTGAGCGTAAAGTGAATAGATGTCCTCTACCGGCGTGGTGGTACTATAGGGTGAGTTTCATATGTAAAATGCTTATGATTTAAAAAAAAAGTAATTGTTTCGTTTGTTGCTTTTTTATTTGTTGTATAGAGGCATGGGACTGTATCTCAAAATACTAAGTTTATTATTTCTTACATTTTTCAGAGCTCTCTAGACAGTGAAACGAGCCCGGAAGATGAAGCTAGTCGAGCAAGTAATTCTGGAGCAGGTGCAAGCAGCACTGGCAATGGTGGCAGTGGTAGTAATAGCGGAGGGGCTGTAAGCCTGGCAAGCAGTGCAGCGGGTAGTAGTTTAAATGTGGGAGCCGTTAGTGCAGGTGCAGGCATTGGGGGTGTAACAGGATGCGGTCGTAGTATCAGTGGAGGAACTGGGAATGGTAATTTGGCTAATGTCCTCAGTGGTTCTAGTCGCAATGTAACTACTTTATCTGGAAACACTGCTTCAGGAAATGTATCAGCAGAATCTGGACGAAATGTATGTAGCATTTCTGTTAGTGGTGGAACAAATGGTTCTAGTAGATCTGTGGTCAGTGCTGGTGCTGGGAGTAGCCCAATACCAATAATTGTGTCAACCAGTACAGGAAATGGGCAATTAAACAATAGAGCTAATGTCAATTTGGGAAGTAATACAAGCAGCGCTGCAGTGGTCCCCACAGCAGCAGTTGGAGCTCGTTCAGATTCTTCCATTGAAGAACATGTAGGTCTTGGACCACCGTCACCTTCACCCAGTTTGGTGCGATCCCTCCAAGCACTGTCTACACCTAGGCCACCAGATAATCTTGCCCCTGGTTTAGTGGAACAGTTACCCTCTGAAGGTAAGTCTATATAGTATTTTTATAATGCTGGTTACTATTAACTAACATAACAAATGTGAAAATACTGTTACTAGTGCTTGTAAAATAAATATCTTATAAACCACATATAAGAAGCTGCTCTCTGATCTTTTGAAATTGACTTTGTAGTACATATAATAATATAATATAATATATATATAGATAATTTACCCAACTGCGCAATGCAAAGGAGTGGCATTGTTTTATAAATGCAATTTAAGAATCTCAAAAGCTTCTAACTTCTAAAAGCCACAAGTTACTTCACCAATTTAGACCGCCTTCACTTAAAATGATCTGTAAATTTTCGGAGCTAGGTTAAGAATGATTAAGGGTGATTGAAGACATTTTTTTAAAGATTATATACGAATACTTCACAAAAAGAAACAAATCTGTGTCTGTTTCCGGAGGTTGCTTATCACATAAGATTTAGAAGTTTCCTTATAACCTTGATATTCTGCAGTCCTTCCTTTTGAGGTGTGCAATATATTGATTAACTGTGGGCAATATATTGATTAACTGTGGGCAATATATTGATTAACTGTGGGCAAGTCCTAGGTACCCGCACCTTTTATTTATTTCGAAAAGATGAATCTAAAATGTGTCATTGTCTGAGACAAAACAGTCTGAAAATGTGTTGTATAATATTGTGCCAGTGCTGCTGTGCATATTCAGCTACTTGGACGACTTGTCGCTGTGTGCGTGCGCATGCGTGTGTGCGCGCTGGTGGCGATTGGTGCGCGCACGAGTCGCGCCACCGAGGTGGGCCGCCTTTACGGCACGGCGCTTTCCACTCTACAGGTCACTGCTCGCTAATATTGACTGGCACAAGGTATTGTTTTAATGTTTTTTTTTTGGGTGATTGTTGACTACTAATATTTCAAATGCAGCTTATGAAATTCATACAAGCATTTTAACTTCTTATGACTACTAGCTTTTTTTATTAATCTGGACCAGTTCCATTTAATATGATCTATAAATCTCCAATTAGGGTTAATAATGGTGAGACTTAATCGAAAAGGTTAATTTAAAACAACATTAAAGCTTTTTTTTATTGCTTATGGTGGCAAAAGAGCGAGCAGCACACCTGATGGTAAGTGTCACTGCCGCCCATGGACCTTTGCAATACCAAGGGTATAGCTTAGGCCGACCAATAAAATCCCCAAACCCACCCAGTTGGGCTTCCGGTTCTCTCGCTCACCGAACGAAGCGCAATAGCACATAGCCATTACTCAGACGTCGATCTTCTGCGTGAGTGTGGTATTACCCCAGACGGACCGGCCCGCGGCTGTAGACAGAAAACTGACAATAGCTTGGTCCTATCACTATCCACTCTCATTATTGCTGCGTGGTAGCGTATTCTGTGTGGTAGCCCCTACGATTACTACCAACTTTGCTTGTGGAAGTCGTAAATGACGACTAACACAATTTATATCGACCTGGGCCAACTCCATCTAATTTCATTTGGTTAATAATTACATTCCTAAGGAGGGTTGCTGTCAGGCAGGCGGCCGATCATAGAACTATTCCCAATTACTTTGTAATATGTGCGATAGAAGGGAAGTCGAAGATGGTGATGGTGTATTTTGGAAGCATACAATTAATGAACACAGACTCGGAACTCGGGACTCGGAAAAAAAACTTTTAATAAATTGCATAAACAATTAAATTACATTTAATAGTGGTAGGACCACGCTGTTGACAGTTTTCTGTCTACAGCCGTGGGTCGGTCTGTCCGGGGTAGTACCACAATTCTCGTAGAACCCTCGACGACATCGTCGATCGACACTCGGCGTGGAAGTATATATAGAAATATCTATTATTTTATTATTAATTTTGAATGTAAACATGATATTTATTGTCTATACAGAAATATCAATCACTAGTGGAGTCTTGTTTCTGCCGGAACTGTTTGGTGCAAATGTGTGTTCAGGCGCAACCCGCCGGCGAAGAGAATGCTTGGCGTCGGAATAGGCTCCGGATTGAAGTTAAGGTACGTCTATATAAACCGTATAATAACAGCTGTGACATTAATACGTAATTTCAATCAGGTGCTCGTAAATAGGGGAACGTACTCAAATTACGTGATTCTCCAGAGATGTCTATAAGAATACCATGCTTGGCGGTCATCTATTAATCACGTAAGGCTCGAAGGGGGCTGGCGCAGGGAGAAATGATTCAAAAGAATGATAAAATATCACAAGGAGGGAGGTTTAATGAAATATCACGTGTATTTATTTTGTCGCTGAATGCATGACTTCTAAACAAAAGAAAAGCGGCATGTGAGCTTGACCCGGCAATGATTTCCACTCGGGGTGACGAACGAGATATTTAAAATTGCTAAAAAGACATCACATGATTAATGACCGACCCTTGACTAGAGCGCAATCTCCTTGTTATGACGAAATCTGAATACGATTTGTTGTTATTATCCCATTATTATCCTATGAGTAGTAAAAACCAACTAAGATTACTAAAAATTAAGAAGGAATGTGATTAGCAGTACTTGAGTACCTACTGAATGATGTGGACATCATCGCCGCCCTGCCTACTGAGCGTGGCGAGGTTGATGTATTATCACCACTGGGTAGGCGAAGACTTCCAACAGTAGATAAACGTCAGTGGGCTATATAGATGGATTCCAGAACATTAATGTAGTAGTATTACCTAGAAATCTCATTGTCTTTTTAAATAATAATAGGTCCTTCCTCAAAATCGCAAATTTACTGCTTTTAGAAGAGAGATTAGTATTTTAACTGTGAAGATGGCCTATTGGTTAAGATACCGACATACCGTTCCAGGTGTCGCGGGTGCGATACTCACGCAGGACAATACCTTTATACGCAAATATTTGTTATGAGTCTGTGTCCGTTAATTGTATGTTTATTTTCCGTGTGGTGACGGAGTAAGAATACTATTCACCACCCCATATCTTACCCATGGGTGATCGTACGAGACGACTAAGGGATATAAAACGCATATAACATCTATGTGAGAGAAGGAAAACTCGAAACAAAACCCTATACCAACACGTCTGACCAGCGCGGTATAGTAGGTTAATTTCCCTCCCATTACGGAGGAGGCCCGAGCTCAACAGTGGGACATATATTGTCTGTGATGATGATGAATTGTATGTTTATAACAGTCCCTGCAATAAAAGGATTATTTTCTGTGTAGTTTGTTTTTAAAAAACTAACACAGATACCCATTATTTTTGAATATTAATCAACTTGTATCTTTCATTTTACCCTCAATTTCACACGTCATTGTTTACCAAATTCGTGGTATCCCCACACAACTGAAGCCATAATAAGAACTTGGAAGTGTTTTACCATTTAGTGAAATAAGATAAATAATATACGTACAGATGCTACGCAATGATCCCCCGGAGGGCATAGCAGCCACACCTCTGGATCCAAAGTGTTGTCACTGGCAGGCGAGCGTCACAGGACCTGTCGGCTCGCCATATGAGGGTGGCATCTTCTATCTCTACATACAAGTGCCATACGGGTAACATTTCTTAAATATTAAGGGTTAAGTATGAAATTGCCGTTTCGTACTCATAAATTAAAACCATTTTTTTTTGTTCATAAAACAGATTTCTTTAATCAAAGTGCCCTCGTTATCTATACATTTCTGCCATCTAATTGGAAGATTATTTAAACATTTGACTTTTGACTTTCAACTTTTATATATATATATATATATATATATATATATATATATATATATATATATATATATATATATATATATATATATGATAGAACTCTGGGGTCTTGGACTCCACAAACTGTGTGAAGATATTTTGAACTGCTTCTTCGGAAGAATTTTTTGTCTGTGCAAAATATTGTCTAAATCGCAGAAAAAATGGTGGTCGATTGGGGCGAGGTCTGGCGAGTACGGAGGATGACGTATGGTTTCAAACTGCAGGTCTTGTAGTGTTAAAACAGTTTCTCGAACAGTATGAGGTCTTGCGTTATCATGGAGCAATAATGGTGAAGATCGATTGACAAGTCGGGGCTGTTTTACTGCGAGTTTCGCCATCATTGTTCGGAGTTCTGCACAGTACACATCTGCGTTTATTGCTTCACCAGATCTGAAAAAGCTGTAGTGAATTACACCATGAAGTGACCACTAAACAGTTACCCTCACCTTTCTATGGGTAAGCTTCGCTTTAGGGCAATGATGTGGCGTTTGACCTGGGGTCAGCCATTGCGTTGTTCGCTTGCGATTATCATAAAGAATTTACTTTTCATCACACGTCACAATTTACTCCAAAATCCCTTCATTTCTCTACCGGTTTGACAGCATAAGGCAAGTTTCAACGCGCACTGCTCTCTGCAGATCAGTCAAATCATGAGGCACCTATTTTTCAAGTTCTTTTTATTTTGCCGATTTGGTGCAAATTGGTCAGTATTGTGGGTTAGCTAACGTCAAATCATGCCGCTAATTCCTTGGTAGTTTGACTCGGATCGGCTTCTACCGTCACCTTCAATTCATCGTTATTTACCTTAGTGGCTGGTCTTCCTCGTGGTTCATTCTTCAAGTCCCAATTTCCACTGTGTTTGGAGAGGATATGCCTCTCCAAACACAGCATTGACATTAGGAGTCGTTTCTGCCGCGTTAGTCCCACGTCGGAACTCGTATTCGAAAATTACTCTGATTTTCGCCGTATCCATGCTCACTTCAAAAGCTGAATGTAAAAACAATTGAATGACGAACGATCAAATGTCATACATTTTTAAATTTCGAATGTTATAGTTTTCGTTTGAAAACAGTTTCACTTTAATATCTGACACCATGCAGGTTTAATTATAATTCAAAGTGGCTAGTACGTTAAAACGGCAATTTCATATTTAAACTCCTATTACTTATAATATAACTATCTGGAAGCTTGAAAGTTACGCCAGTGACAGAAAAGTTAAGGAATGAACGCTTGACATGGTGTGAACATGTGATGAGAAAGTTTTAAGTATAAATGTTGAACAGAAGACCATAGAAAAGATGAATGGACTGCGTGAAACATAAATATACAGACTATCGTGTGTTATGTTAGCTAATACATAATAATTACATATTTGTGTATAACTGCAATACAAAAT
Source organism: Lymantria monacha (assembly GCA_905163515.2). NCBI lineage: Eukaryota > Metazoa > Arthropoda > Insecta > Lepidoptera > Erebidae > Lymantria > Lymantria monacha. Next base: position 10,444,006 of record LR991098.1, on the reverse strand, counting down.
AATACAGTTTCTTGTCTAAGCAGATATCCAATGAGCCCTCCGGTAGTACGTTTCTTGACACGTATACTTCATCCGAATATCTCGCGTCATGGCGACGTTGGCATCGACTCCGTGCATCATAATTGGTCACTGGCTCTCACCATCAGCAAAGTGCTAATATCCATACAGAGCTTACTCACAGATCCCTACACAGCGGTGAGTATCGAACAAGCCATATAGAATGTTTTTCACTTCAGGTCACATACGTCCCACTGCTGGGCTCAAGCCTCCTCCAGAACAGGAGGGTAATTGACCTATTATACCACGCTGGTCAGACGAGTTGGTGTTCATGCAGTAACATAAATAAAATTGGTGGATGTATATAATTAAATTAGATTTATTGCGAATACTTTAACATGCGATAAAATGGCAAATATTGTATGGAACTTGAGTTGTTGACAAGTGGGGGTTCGTGTTGGTTAAGTGAAGTGCGGCTCTCCGCTGACCCCACTTCCCCTGTTAGCTGTAGATGGTTCTAACAGTTGGTGTAGGGTTTTATGCCCAATTTTCCTTCTCTTGCATAGATGGTTCGTCCGGGGTAGTACTACACTCTCGCAAAAGATCAATGTCTGAGTAATGGCAATGTGCTATTGCGCTTCGTTCGGTGAGCGAGAGAGCCGGAAACCCAACTGGGTGGGTTTGGGGATTGTAATAGTAGGCAGCGGCCTAGCTATAGCAAAGGTCCATGGGCGGCAGTGACACTTACCATCAGGTGACTTCTGCTTGCTTGTTTGCCACCATAAGCTATTAAAAAAAATGAAACTTTTTATGAGGGCTTTTAAATACTAATCCGCAACCTTTTTGTCTGACGAAAAGTTACATAAGTAAATAAACACAACCTTTGCTATTCTATTTTTTTTTCTCAGGTATGTATGGAGCCAGAACTGGGTGATATGTACGTTCGAGATCGACAACGATTTGAAGCACTGGCAAGGAGTTGGACGTGGAGATATGCGATGCATGATATTATGCCTCATTGAGGACATATTACGACGGAATTCACGGTATAGGCAACATGGGTCCTGGATTGTGAGATCGACCTGTTATAAGACCTGGAGATCGGAGCACAAGTTAATTTTCAAGTAAAATTATACCTCTTTATTCAGCAATGTGGTATTGCATATAAATACTGTCCTTCTTATGTTTAAACTATTTACATCAGTAAGGTGGTTTTTTTTGTAAATTTTCTATGGTATAAAGCAGCTTTGCTATGCCCTTGTATTAATAACGTCTATAAGCCGCAGTTAAAAGCAGCTGGGCTGCTTGTTCTTTTTCACTGTAGTCCTTATAAAAAATTCAATGTTTATTCTACTCAAACAATATTATAATTATAAGCCTTCCTTTAGCGCAGTGTACTTTGCGTGCTTAGTCTATTTATTTAACTTTTTTTAATATTTAGCCATGACTGTAGATGAAGAATAAAAATTCTGATAAATTATAATACATTCATGGTAAGTTTGGCATGATGTATTTAAAATACTAGCATTATCAGTATGTGATATAATATCTTATGCAAGTAGATCATTTATCATTGTTTATTTATGCTATTGGTGCAACAAGATATATTTAGCTGATGAAATAGTAATCACACCAATACATAGAAATTATATTACATTATACATGTCTTTTAAATAATACATAAGGTAAGGGCTCTAATTTTTTCCCTTATCTAAATATAAACATTATTTGTCTAAAGTGTTTTTGTGGTTATGAAATATTTCCAATAATACTGCATCAATATTAATGCTTGAAAAGTCATTTTTATGATTTACCCTCTAATGACGAATATATAAGTAAATATCTAAAAATTTGTGTTTTATTTTAAAAAATGCAGTTATAAATTTTAATGCACCATCTCGTGGCAGTTGCACTTTAATAAATATTTTTTTTATGTGGTAATAGAGTATTAATATAATTCACCACCCCCCTTTTTCGCCCATGGATGAAAGAAGACGACTAGTAAGAGATATGATTATGCAGATAAAGGACTCATTTTTTACAATTACTTAACCCCCTACGCATTAGCCCACTCGTATATAAAATTTTCTTCATAGTTTTTTTAAGACCACCATGAACAGCTCACTTAGTACGGGTACGTTCCCTAACACAACGTACTTGATGTACTTTATGTATTTAATAAAATATTAGCAAAACATTTATTTTATTTTTATTAATTTGCTTCTTTTGTGACTTCAAGAAGATTTTCCAACGTTCTTTTAGAGCTTTGCAGTTGCAGAAAGTATCTAGGCAGCGTGAACTACCAGGTGCTCTGCAATATCCAGGGTAAGGCATATCATTCATTGGAAGCCATCTGTCGCTGTCAAACCTTCTAGTTTTATACTCTAAGCTGTCAAAGTATATATCAGGATTAAATATAAACCCCTCGGGCAGTCCCAATCGTATTGTTAATAGTTTTGTACGAAGTTTAAGTCTGCCAGGCAGAAAATAATGAATATATGTTGTGACAGTCCAGTATCGCTGAAAGAAATTTTTATCATTAGCGTTCACTAGAAGGCATGTCATAATTGATACGCTTTTTCTGACATACAATGTGCATACACCCCGCAAACCATCCGGGACGACAGAAGGGCGAGGTACAAACTTGCGTATCACCTCAGCTTCACCATTTGGGCTGACCACTGGTATTCATCATCATCTTGCTCTTATCCCAATTACTTGGGGTCGACGCAATATGTCATCTTCCTCCATACAGTCATATCAGACGTCATCTCTGCGGTCACTCCCTGTCTATCCATGTCATGCCTCACGCAGTCCACCCATCTTTTCTTTGGTCTTCCTTTACCCCTAAAGCCTTCAACATTCATATTTAATACTTTCCTCACAACATTACTTTCATCCCGTCTCATCGCGTGTCCATACCATGTCAACCTTTCACTCCTTAACTTTTCTGTCACTGGCGCAGCTTTGTAACCTGTGCCACTGGTATTAATTCCTTGAAATCGGTGGCCAGCGTGATTAATCAGTACATTTGACAAGCAGTTTGGTGGTTGCAGTTGTGTTATAAATTTTCCAGGCGAATACTGCCCAGTCTCCTGATGTTTTCTTGGGCGAGTTTTTACGATTGCCACAAGAATGTTAATGGCACTACATGGTACACAAACAGTTAGAAGTAGGTACCTACAGAATAATGTATTCGTCAATCTTCTGAACTTACTTGTATATTATCTATAATTTCTGATTGCATTAAATTTGACATTGCAATTGGTAGTGCCATTGATTATATATTTTTTTTATTATGCAATTGTATTTTAACGGTTATTACTTTAGATTGTATTTCTAATTACTTTTACGATTTGTTGTCCAGAAAATTAAATGAATATACAAATATAAGAATAATATGTAAATTGATGTTTCACACACTTCAGCGGTTATGGTCATGGAAAGTTTAGTTTTATTTCATACTAGCTTCTGTCTGCGACTTCGTCCGCGTGGAATAGTTACTTTTGGCCAACGCTAACTTTAAATCGCGACTTCGTTTACGTAGAACGTGGCAATATTTTTAAATAATACTATATGACGCTATTATTAAGAGTTGAACATCAAAACGTTAGGTAAAAGTATTGGGTCTTATCTATACTTATTATTATTATTTATAATGCGTAAGGCCGGCGGACGATCATGAGAAGAAAACAACAAAAAAATATAGTGTGCGCAAAGTATTAATAGGTATAGTAGTCAGTGACCAGTCTAGTAAAGTAGGTCATTTTCCCTCCTATTATACAGGAGGCTCGAGCTCAGCAGTGGAACGTATATGAGCTGAGATTATGATAAATTCACTATTTAAAAAAAAACTATCTGATATTAATTGGTAGCTTAATTTTTTTAAATCTAGTCTCGCATCCAGAAAATGGTTCACGTAATATGGGTACGTTCGCTTAGATGATTAAGAAATAACTTACAGCCGAAACCTCTCTCCAGACACTTCCGAGGTCAAGCATCCGTTTCCTTTGTGTAATCATCTCAGCTTATATACCTACGTCCCACTGTTGGACTCGAACCTACTTCAAAATGCCGCATCGAAAACCAAAATAACAGCTTGCTTTTATTTAATTTTTTTCCTTTATTTTAATTTTACCTTTTTAATATTAGGTGATAGTAAAACAACTATGTTAGCTATTTAATTCGAATGCCAACATATAGGCTGTTGTTTCAAATTTTCCTTCTCTTGCATATAATCCTTAGACGTACGGCAGCCATGGTCAAGAAATGGACTGCTGAATTGTGTTCATACTCCGTCACCACACGGAATACTATCTATTGTACGCGAGGGATAATTTAAAGGTGAAATCATTACATAGTTATACACAAACGGATAAATCGTCTATGGCGTACTCTTGGATCCACAGAAAAAAAAAACTTTTTGACATTCTTTAAATTTATAAAAAATCGATATCAATATTTCATTAACATCGTTCATCCCTACCAATAGCCCATGGACGTGTTCTGTAAGATTTGACCTTCCGCATGGAGGCAAAGTGACATTATCGTCATGGTTGCCAGATGGTCTGTCTAATGACTATATAATTACAATAATGTATCAGCCGGTTTTTACAATAGCTATATGACATTAAAACAAAAATAAAACAATAGTTATTGATCTTAACTTTATTGCTTCTTAAACATTATTAACTAGAGCTACTATTAAAACGATGTTTGCAGCATTACAAAAGACACGAATTTTGTATGTCACAAAATTATAATTTTAAAGATTTTATTAAACAAATTCATACAACGCGAAGAACTGAATTATAGTTAAATGTTCCAATTTAATTTAAAAAAAAATACAATCGATGATAGTATAATAACGTCAAAAATTAACGTTCCAAAAACTATGGAGAGTTGGAAATGTCCATGTTATCAGGTGAATTCTTCTCGTCACTTACATCATGCTTATTATCCATAATAGAAATATCCTTTTCTTCTATAAGAGAAAGATTTGGGGTATGGTCACGAGATTTTCTATCATGTGGGGTCTTCGAATCCCTATGTGATCGGCTCTTAGACCGGCGGCTAGTCGAACGAGAGCGCTTACGATCGCGAGACCTTGATCGTTTCTTATCTCTGGATCTGGAACGCTTCCTGTCTCTCGACTTGGACCTTTTACGATCGCGGGAACGCGTACGCTTGCGGTCCCGTGATCTTGACCTCTTTCTTTCTCTAGATCTAGACCTTTTTTTATCTCGGGAACGGGATCTTCTCCGGGATTTTGAGCGCTTCCTTCGGGACCTTGAGCGAGATCTGCGTCGCGACCGCGATCGCTCCCTCTTTTTGTCTCTAGATCTGGAGCGATCTCGTTTCTTAGACAGTGACCTCTCTTTTTCTTTTTCAACATCTTTCTCAGGCTTATCATCAGCCGGCGTAGATGCTTTAGACTTCACTTCGCTATAACCGCCATTAGTTTCGACGATTTCTGGTTTAAGTTCTTCTTTTTCAACCTCCTTGGGCGGTGACCTCGATTTGTCCTTTTTCTCCTTTTCACTGGAATCTTTCTTGTCTTTTCTATCACGATCTTTGTCGCGAGAACGATCACGCTTTGAACGGGAGGTGCGGTGCCGTGACCTAGAACGTGAACGACGTGAACTACGATGGCGGGAACGTGATCTAAAACAATGAAAATATATTCTATTATTATGAGAGGTACATATATATCACTTGCGACTAAATATATCTCTCGGATAACTATATATATCTCTCAGACAATTACTAATTAGTGGGCACTTGTAATAATGTAGACTTCGTATTACAGGTGCTAGCACCCTCCACTGACAACTCAAAATCATGCTTTACGTGGTACATATACCAGTCTACGATCAAATAAATATGTAAATCTACTAGTAGGTATATTTTTTAAATTTAAAACTATTCAAAATATTAAAAATTACTTATTCTCAAATGTAAACAAATAACTCCAGAAGACGTAGCCTCATGTTCATATATGGATAAAAGCCAACGTCTAAGAATTAGTTTACATTAATTTTTGAATAATGGATAAATAGGAATATGTTTATTGACATTATTATTTTGTATAATAATGTTGGCAGCCAGTTGTATCAAAACATCATAAATCTTTATCATAGCTGTAAAAAATGTACTTTGTTTTTTTAAAAGACTTCAAAAAGGAGGAGGTTCTTAATACAATTGGTATTTTTTTATGTTAAGTGTTACTGCCGCCCATGGACTTACCAATACCAATGGTATACAGCTAGGCCGCTGCTTACCAATGAAAACCCCAAAACCCACCCAAAAAATTGGGCTGTCAGCTCTGTCGCTCACCGAACGAAGCACAGCAACACATTGCCACTGTTCAGGCGTCGATTTTCTGCGAGAGTGTGGTACTACCTTGAACGAACCGGCCCATGGTTGTAGACAGATAACTATCAACAGTGTGGTCCTATGACTATAGATTTTTTTGGCGGCGCGGCGTAAGAATTGTATAGACAATTCACCACTCTTATTTGCCCTTAGGTGTTGTAAAATACGACTAAGGGATATGACATGCAGATAATATCTATCGAAAAAGGGGATATTTGAAATAAAACACTATATCCACACGTCTAATCAGCTTGGTGTAGTAAGTCAATTTCCCTGCCATTGTAGAGGAGGCTCTATCCCAGCAGTAGGACGTACATGAGCTGAGATGATGACGATAATTATTGAACACAGGTCTGTTCTACATGAGGGCAATTAACTGGGAGGGGAATTAAATACATCGCGCTTGTCAAATCGTATAGGGGTTATAGCTTGTAGGGTCTATCTACCTTATATCATATAGGGTCTACCACCGGATCGGAACGTAGACGGTACTGAAAAGATCCCGCAAGAAACTCAGCGGGTTTGTCTATTAATATTATTGCTTTTCAGACTTTTTAATAAAAAAAAATATTAATAAAGCATGATCAGTTATAATTAGCTCCAGTGTGATGGCATTCGTACTCCGATATAATGAAGGATTTAAATACAACGTCAAAGATTATGGCTGGACCAGATCCCACAAGCATAACTAAGCATTAACCAGAAATAGAATGAATAGAGGACCAATGTATTCGTGAATTGTAATCACACAGAGTTATTATAATTATTTATAATTTTAATTCTTTAAGTGCTGCGTAGTGGGGACTATGAATACTACAAACACTTACTTTGCTCGTGGGTGTTGTAAAAGGCAACTATACTCGTTCCAACCATTTATTTTACTTTTGGCAGGTCGAATTCTGATCAATTAGTGTTGTACCAATGTATTACGGATACTATGTTTTGTAATAATCGATTTTAGTCAGGAAGAACTTTTAATCGATTTAACACGGATATTTTATTTTTGCTTAAATACATATTTTATATTATTTAAAAACTTCACTTCTGTAAATATATTTGTTATTTGGGCACATTAATTTTTGCATACCCACTAATTCAGTCCTCCCAAAATATTTTACTTTGTACTTTGCAAAATAAAAAATAACTACTTTATGAAGCATTTTTCCATTAAGCGGGGTCCGCTGCTCCAAACTTTACTTAGAGACAATGGCGCCCTCGTCTGCGGTAGTAAATCACTAATTTTCTCATCCAGCCTACCCCTTTTTTTTTAAGCCGAATTGGCAACACTGAACGGCGCGCCGGCGACGCCATTTTGTTGTGTTGTCTGTCACTCGCAACCAGTGATGCCAATTTAGCATATTTTATAATATGGCATATTTTCATGTTGTTTAGCAAACTTTTTTGTTGTTTAGCATATAGCATATTTTTTAGCATGTTCAAAATTATGGTAATATATACCTACGAGTATTGGTGTAAAGATGCAAAAGGGAATGCTCCGATGTTTCGGACATGTGGAAAGAATGCCGAACGAACGTCCGGTTAAGAAGATATACAATGCGAAAGTGGAAGGATGTAGGTACCGAGGGAGACCGAGACTAACCTACCTAGACCAGATCGGTCTTGTACTGAAGGAAGGTGGAGTCAAGAGTCTCCAAAACCGGCGAGCGTGTATGAAGATAATTATGAATGTTGAGGAAGCGATTGAAGTATGCAAAGATAGAGTTCTCTGGCACTCTGTTCTCTCTGCCTAACCTGCAAGGGATATGGCGTGATGATATGTATGTATGTATGTAAAATTACATAAATGCATACAATGTAAATTTTGTAGTTTTTTTATAAAAAGCCATACGGTTATTATATCCATTTATATCCTTTTCTCTTTGTATTTCGTACGGTAGGTCTCGATATCCTTCCGTTACGACGTATGTGTGCCTTGTGCTTACATCCATACATTACTCATTATTGAATAATATAATCCAAAATTCAAATGTACTATCTCGCTGTTCGTTATTACCAACGAATCAATACACATGGCTTCATTCGCACTGCCTGCTCGCTGCCCACAGGCGCGAACGTGTATTGCACAATATGCACCTACCAGTCATGTTATTGCACTGCTCAACTCATTGATTGCTCAGTATCCGGCGGTTGTTATATTTTTCACCAAAATCGATGATTTTTAGAATTGCGTTTTTTTTTCGGGGTTGGGGTGTTCCACGGTTGGCGCACTCCTCACACAACTCCGTCTGGGCCGACAGAGGGGCGTAGGCATGCACACCCGTAATCCACCCGTGATACGTCGCCTTCGTCGTTGGGCCCACCACCGGAGCAGAGTGACTTGACGTCAGTGGCCGGCCCGACAGAATACCCCTGAGGAGTACCCTCTCCTTGATCGACGTCTCTCCCTCAGAAGACGTCGCTCTTTCCTCACGCGGTCAGCCTCTCGGGTGGTTACGGACTAATTCCGCGATCCAGTCACCCACGTTTAAAACTTTGTTAGCAGAAAAAGGAAAAAAAATCTTAGCACAATTTTTAGCATATTTATGAAGGACTTGGCATATTTTTGGCATAATTTTAACACCATTTTAGCATATTCTTCATTGATCTTGTTGGCAACACTACTCGCAACAAGACTCCCGTGCTAGTCACATTTCTGTTCGCTGAGTGCTCTTTCATATTTTTCATACGCTGTGTTGAGTATTTATATTCCACCGTATTGATTTCATTGTTCTTACTTTGATTGAGTTGAGCGTATCGTTCCTCCCAGTAAGATTTTACTTGCAAAATGCCGAAAGGTATGGTGCTTAAAGGACAATCCAGAGAGTTAGTGCTGCGGCTTCGTGAATTTTTTGAAAAGGAAAGCCGCAATGGCGGATTCCTTATACCAGTAACCCAAGTGTTGCAGCAGCATTAGGTATTAGTGCTCCAACGGTGGCGAAAATCACTAAAGAAGCCTATGGTAGTAGTGGTATTGAACAGAACAAGCTATCTACGCCTAAGAAAAAACGTCAGCCCCGTAAAGTGACAGCAATTGACAGTTTTGATACTGATGCTATTCGTCGTCATATATACAATTATTACACAAGCAAAGAGATTCCTACTTTGAAAAAATTACTAGCGTCTCTACGAAATTGTGGCTTGTTTCGTGGTCAAAAATCTTCTTTGTCAAAGGTGCTGCACCAAATCGGGTTCTTGTATAAGAAATCCGACAAAAGAAAAAATTTAATGGAACGTCGTGATATAGCCTTGTCTCGCTGTGAATTTTTAAGACAAGCGAAGAAAATAGAAGACTGGTCGAATGTCGTTTTCACAGATGAAACTTGGCTCAATGCCAATCATTCCATACCAAAAGGTTGGACTGACGATACTGCTGCTTCTACTTCTGCAGTGCCAATGGGGAAAGGTGAACGCCTCATCATTTGCCATGCGGGAACTACAAAGGGATTTGTACCAGACGCTCTGTTAGCGTTCAAATAAAAAAAAACAGGAGACTATCATGAGGAGATGAATGCGGACGTGTATGAAAAGTGGTTCAGAGAAATGCTTACATCACTTGAAGAGCCATCAACAATATTTATTGATAATGCACCCTATCACTCTCGCCAAATTAATAAAATGCCAACACAGGCCAACAAAAAACACGAGATTATAAACTGGCTTCGTGATAATGGGGAAGATGTGGACGAATCCCTACTAAAAGTAGAATTACTTAAAATATTAAAAAGTAAAAAGCAGCCAAAACGATATGTCATCGACGAAATGGCAGCAGAATATGGGCATGTTGTAATCAGAATTCCTCCGTACCACTGTCAATATAATCCAATTGAAATGATCTGGGCACAAGTCAAAGGACACGCCGCAAGAAACAATACAACTCCTCCTTTCACAGCAAATAAAATGCTTGAACTTTTAAAAAACGCATGTGCTAGTGTGACGCCTGAAAACTGGGCGAGTGTCGTCAACAAGACAAAAAATATAATATTCTCTGATTGGGATCGGGAAATTGAATTTGACAACATACCTACACAAGAGTTAATAATAAACACTGCAGATGATTCAAGCGACGATTCGAGTTCGTATGAAGAATCCGACGATTCGTTATAATAAAATAATATTAAAATATTTTGGTTGTTTTATTTCATGTTATAGGTATGATGAGAAGATTTTTATATCTCCCTGATACAATTTTAACGTGTTGTCTATTACAACAATTCAAAACTCAGTTGTCAGCTGACTTAACTGCAAATAAGTGTAACCGATTATTTGCGATTCATTAGTTTGCACCGAATACTTTTGATCCTGTCACTAGATGCGATAGAACGTAACTTTTTTTATAACGGAAATGAATTATCACTTAAATTTTATGAATAGAGCTATTTACGGCATATTAATATATTTAGTGGGTAATAATTAAGATATATAAATATTATTGGGCAGTTTATATATTTCTCTGTTCACTCGTTTCAAAGTTAATAATTGCGTATAATGAAACAGTTACGTCATAAAGCATGTGTCAAAAGTAAAATAAATGGTTGGAACGAGTATAAGAGCTTTATCGACCTGGCCAACTCCATCTTTTGCCATCTGGTCAAATATTACATTCCCAGAGAGAATTGACGTTAGGCAGGTAGTCTGTCATAAAACTATTGCCAAATCTTTGGAATATATACGGTTCAAGAAGAGTACATATTACGTCGATTCCAATTAATTGGGATACAAGCAGGATGATAATGATGATGATGAATTTTAAAAATATTAATATTGCATTATATACAATCTTTCATCTTGGCACCAACCATTAACTTTCCGTGGTTTTCGTAATAAGAAGTTGAGAGATAGGAGAATGGGTAGCACAGCACAGCTCAGCGGATTTTCACGAGTCACGGGAAAGTAGAGGTGATTGTCACCACCCATGTATTCTTAACCATCACACCAAGAGCGCAGGTAGATTTTAAAATAAAAAACAATCGACTGCTAAATAAATACCTATTAAAAGCATTTACAACATATTTTGCTGACATTAATTATTGTTAATAAATAATATGGTCTATATTGAATTTGATCACTTTCATGAACTTAATATAATGGATTTGTGAGTGTGTGATACTTTTTTACGATTATCCCTCAAGGTATTTCATGTTTAATTCGATATTACAATAGGGCAGGGCCCAACCGGTGGCCCAATGGCAATGGGGAGGGCATACGGTGGGTTATGGGGCCACGCGCCGCCGGCGTGTTTCCAGACCACAGCCTAAAATAGAAAAAAAAGGGGGCAACCGGTCGGTATTAGTACAATCGATCGCGACAGTTCATCATCATACATCTCGAACTAAAACGAAACAATATTTAATAGAAGCGCTTGTGTTCCATGCGAGCCTTTCTTTAACACAGCATTAGATCTTTGTAAAAGACAGGTTCACCAAAAATGTGATAAAGTTACTCTCCATCCCTGACACACAGGGCTGCGGATTTGCGCAGGTATGTGATAGTTCATAATGGGATCCCGAATGAACAACGGATTTCTTAATATATGTTGTTAAACAAAAGAACGATAAGCAAAACGGTTCAATTTATCCATTCAGATTTGGCAACAAGAATATTCAGTATCAAACAGCACTACATTTCTGTCGATTGAGTGATAAGAATTAATTTTATTGTAAAAAAATGTAGGCAAGCCATAGAAGTGAACATGTGAGCGTAGCTAGTATGTAAAAAATCCAATGCTCACCGGGTCCTGTGTCTGTGACGTGACCGAGAACGGCGTGAACGGTGTCGTGAGCGGGACCGCGAGCGTTTAGAGCGGTGGCGTGACCTCGAGCGACGTGATCGTGACCTTGACCTACGCCGTGACCGCGAACGTGAACGACTTCTGAAAATAGATTATATTATCATTAAAATGCAATCTATTCATTTAGGATTTAGTTGAGTAGCATGCTAAAATTATTTGAATTAATGGTGACATTGTTTTCTGATAACTATTTCCTACAGTTCTTCCTATTTCCTATTGTTGGGCTACTTCCCACCCGATAATGACAATGTTTGCAAAAAACATTGTGTCTGTAGCTATCAATAATTTTAATTATTGTTCTAGCGACAAGTATTTTTACCTTTTCATTCCATATACATCCCACTTTTGGGCGCGAGACTCCTCTACAATGAAAAGGAAATTAATCTGCTATACTGCACTGGTCAGATGGATATAGTAGTTTAATGCAACCCACCCTATGGCAGGATTTAACGTCGATTTTGTCTTCCGTCACCTGCACATCATATCCCTTAATAGTCTTTTACGACAACCACGAATGAAAAAGAGGAAAGGCGAATTGTATTCTTAATCCGTCACCACACGGAAGACCCATAATGAAAAAATAAAATAAAATCATGATTGCCGAAGTTTACACGAATCTTACACATTACGAACTCTGTGACATGAAACGCTGAAAAGTGTTTGAAATAATGCCTAATAATTGCGGGAAAGTAAAAGTCAAATACAAACGCGATAAAATTGTAAAAAACTAGTACTATTTCATATGTGTAATACTCGTGTAAATATCAGTAATCATTATCCAAGTTGGTATATAAAAGCTTACAAATAAAGTATCTAAACGAGAAGTTAAAATGATCGTTCCACTTTTTTATTACTACATTCAACATCTCAATACTTGCTGCGCAGTAAATTACATAAAATGCCATCAAAATTACTTAATATAACATGTTAAAACACTAAGATATTGAATATTATATAAGAGAACCACATGACACCTTTCGTTTCCTGCTAAACTGCACAGCTGCTGCTGTGGGGATAGGAGTAGTAAAACTCCCCCAGATATGTGTTGATATATTTTTACAATAGATACTTAATTTAATTTACTTGAGATATATATTCTAAGCTATATTAAATTTAAAGTAACAGGAATATAATAATAATTTATAATTTTAATATTGCATTGTATTTTATATACAATATAGTATGATATTTTAGTGTTTGTAAACTTTCACTTACTAATGGTACTAGTTTATAAAATACATACATCCCATTTTTTTAATGTTAAAATTACTTTCATATTTTAGGATCTTTTCTTATTCATTTCAACACATACATGTCCCAATGCCAGGCCCAAGGCTTCTCCGCAATGGGAGGAAATTAACCTAATACATGGTGTTATTCGAGTTTGCCTTGTCTTACATAGATGTTATATGTATTTTATATCCTTTAGTTGTCTCTTACGATCACCATTGGGTAAGATAGGAGGGTGCCTAATTGTATTCTTACTCTGTCACCACACTTTTTGAGCTATATATTATTATGTTGCAATATAGTAAGAAAATAATGTGTGATGCATTGCAAAACCCTTTCCCTTCCTGTAACTGTTCTGCAACTGAATGTAAATGGATAAGATCACAAGTGAAGAAATTCTCAAAATGAAAGCCTTTGCCAATTCATTTGGACAGCACAATGTCGACAAATTGCTTTCTCTGTGAACAAGGCTTTTATGCTCAACAGTGGTGCATATTTCAATATATTTTTAATATTACAAATTATTAAAAACTACCTCCTTTTGTCCTTAGAAAGAAGGCCAATAACAGGATCAATGGCTGCAGAGATCAGATTCTGAGCTTCTTTCACACGACACATGGCTTCCTCTATCTCACGCTGTGCAGCCTCATTACTTTTTGTCTGAGGTTTACATATTGCTTGAGTGGCATGTAGTACCTAAAATTACAATATTAATTTTAATATACAACAAGATTAATGATTTATTAGCACTACTATAATAAATTATTAAAAAAAACTAAAATATTAATTATTCCTAAGATATATTACAACCTATTCATCATAAATTTTATGATGGCAACTATATTAAAAAACAAAAACTAATAAAACTTTTGTTCAAATTAATGCAGGTTTCTGTAATACAATGAAAGTCTACACAAATTAATTGACAATATATGAATACATATGATTTAGAAAGTCATACAATATTGGATTAAGATTAGAGACTGTAGTGTGACAATACGCATGCATAAATTTATCATAGAAAAGATTGTTTTGTAGCTATATATATGAAAAATTCTGTAACATATTTTTGGAATTATATATACTGATTTTTAATTATTAACTTTTTAATTGAGAATAGTTATGTCAGAAACAAAACTTGATGGCATAGGACATTCTCTGCAAGTCAGTCTTGAAAGAAAATATTTAATATTGCAAAAGACTTAAAGATTCAAAGAATCATGAGACTGATAGTTAAATAATAATGTTCATATAACTAAACATTAACAACCCTAGAGTGTAGGGCATATCTCATAAATTGTTGAAATTTTTTAATGCCCAAAGCCAAGAGCAAATTAAAAAACAGTTTTGAACGTAGGCAGCGGCCTTGCTATACCCCTGGTATTGCAAAGGTCCATGGGCAGCAGTAACAGTGTGATACTTACTCATTTGCCACCAAAAGCAATAAAAAAAAAACTACTAAATAGGTACTTACTCTAAATAGGTTCTTACTTTAACTAGTTTAAATAGTTATATCTCACCTTAATAATATGTCCATCAATATTGGAGCCATTTAACAGCAGAGCTTTAAGGACACTCTCCTGTTCTGTCATTTCAATCAATGCATATTTCGTTTTATCAACATCTCTTTCACAAAATCTTAAATATTTAACTTCGCCAGCTTGACAGAAATGATCTATCAACTGTTGTGATGTTAGTGATTCAATGTCTCCTACTAAAACTGTTCTTCTTACTTCCTCAATTTTCCTAGAGTCGTAAGTGGCCGGTAAGGGCGGGTAAGGCGGCAGTCCACTAGCGATCATTTTAGGATCATGAGTTTGTATCACTTGGTTTGGTGGAATACCATCTAACGCGTTAATAACATGTGCGGGCAAGCGTGGCTCAACGGTACTCAAGCCCGGCACTAAAGTTCCATTGCTGGACATCTCTAGAGCTTTATGTTCATCTGGAATTTCACCTGATTGCATGGGGATGACAATCAAAGCTCTATCTATGAATACAGTATTGGTCATGTGTTGAGCTACGTTGACTGTCGCTGAATCGTAATACTTTACGTAACAAATTCGGGACTGTACGGGGCAGGATACATCTCTGATGGTAGGATACAGTCTGATGTCATCGATCTTGCCCAAATATCCGAATAGAGTTTGCATCTGATCTTTGGTGGCTTGGGGCGCGATATTGGTGACTTGAATCACCCTCGTGCTGCCCGAAACCATTTTCGACGATTTACACATTAAGACAAAATTTAAAAAAATACTTAAACCTTAATCAAATAGTGAATTAAATCTCACAGCATTATAATCTACATTTTGTGAAATATTGCGAAAGAAACTTCGTGAACTCGCAAATCCAACGCAATCCAGATTAAAAATATGTCCATCCAAATTCAACACGGTCACAGATTACTATGTAATGCCACAGATAAAAATAGTAGAGATGAGTAGTTCCGGAGCGTAATAATTCCGAGAACTATGTCTTTTGCCGGAACGATCTAGTTCCAATCCAACCACACAGCTGAGATAGTTCCATGTCCGAGTCGTTC
Organism: Lymantria monacha; assembly: GCA_905163515.2. Classification (NCBI taxonomy): domain Eukaryota; kingdom Metazoa; phylum Arthropoda; class Insecta; order Lepidoptera; family Erebidae; genus Lymantria; species Lymantria monacha. Next base: position 10,428,071 of record LR991098.1, on the reverse strand, counting down.
CGACGACCGAGTCGTTCCGACGACCGAATCGTGCCGACGACCGAGTAATAAAGTGTGCGTCATGCATGCGCCTAAATATTCTTCTATATATCGTCGTCGTCTATATATATATCTTGGTTGTCAGTCCTAACCCTGTCATGTCAAGTATGAGGGTAAATCAACTGATATACCGACAATTACTGACAAATAAACGGAACCTAAAAATAACTTGTATTTCGTAGTTTATAGCTCCTTCAAAATACTAAATTTGAAGGAGTTATAAACTAAGAAATATGGATCTTGAATGGCTGGAGCCGATTAAAATTATGTCCGCACATGCTACGTTGGATTGGATTGCATAATCATGTCATTAGAACCGATAGGATAGGACTCATGTACTATCGGTCAGCGGAACTAGATAGGTCCGCGAACATGTTTCCTGGATATAGTTCCGACAGAAAAAGGAATCGTTCCATGTCCGATCCGCTCCAGGACATGATTTGCACATGACTAAAAAATAGGCGAAACAAATACTAAATTACTACTATAGGTAGCTTTCCAATTACAGCACTAGAGCGCATTATGCGGCATAATGCTTAACGTTGAATGTTCCAACTACAGCAACGCTTCGCACAATCGAGCACTCTTAAAAGTAGTGCTTTCGTCTGATGCGTGCAATCGATACCAACTTAGTGACTGAAAATTAACAAGTGTTTTTTCTTTAAGTTGACATTATTGATCGAAATGCTTTATTTATATTATCGTTATAGTCTGTCTAATCTAAGAAGTGCATTTTGACAGCTGTCTGAGTGAGTTGTCTAGGTATGTGAACCAAGGGGTACGACGCCAGAAACCTCCGCGTGGTGTACCCTGGGTGCGGGCGACAGTCCCCCAGATCCCTCTGTCGAATTGTCGCCCGTAGCGAATCTCTGGCGCGAGGGGGGGTTCCCCAGCAATGGGTTGAGCCCCAATTCGCTCCTGACCCTCTATTTGTAGAGGATACAGGAGGCGAAATTTCGGACGGGCCCGGTCACTCATTCATTTGAGGGCTGGGCAGGCTTATGCCACCGCCGACATATCGTAAACCTGATATCTTGCTTCAAGACAAGTGGTCGTGAGGCGTAGTATCAGGAACGAGGGTCTTGGCTTAACCGCCCGGACCGCGAGGAAGACAACCTCTATAAAGAGTTCGAATTAACATTCGAATTCGGAAATTACCCAGAATCCTAAGTTCTGGCGTGCGGCGAGAGGATGCATGGCAGATGGGCTGTTCTGTTTCTAGCACGCTCCAGCCAGGGTACCAGCCGACCCCCTGGTTGGTAAATGTAGGCTTGCCCGGGTACAGGGATCTCTGCCCGGGTCGACCGTTTATTTCTCCCATAATCGTGGGACCAAAATGGAATTGCCTATTATAAATATTGAAGACGGGGAAGCTTCGGATTCCCAACTGACGGCCTTGCCAAGGCAAAATAAAACTGGCACAAACGACGCCTCGTCCTCGGGACTTGAGGCGTCCGCCGAGGGCCCGGCACAGACTACAGAGGCCCAAAAGAAGAAGCCGAGGAAGTACCGGAAACGGGCCAACTGGACTACGGGAAAGGCTACTCCTACAGAAAGGAAGCGTATGGCGGAGCGGAGGGCGCAGAAGGAGGCCGCCGCTGCCGCCCAACTGGAGGAAGACGGCGGCAGATCCACTGCAGAGCCGTCAATGGACGAGGGCGACGGTAGTGTCGCAGAGCCGTCCAGAGACGAGGGCAGTGGATCTGCCGATATAATGGACGAGGGCGGTAGTTCCGCAGAGCCGTCCAAAGAGGCTAGCGGGTCGGCGCAGGAAACCGCCGCCGCCAGGTCGTCGCCGCGTCTTGCGGCTGCGGCTCCGATGACAAGGGAGGAGGCCCTCCCCTCGAAGGTGCGGAAGCGCCCCCTGAACAGGGATGGCAGCTCGAGCGCCGATTCCGAGGGGAGTGTGACGATCATGCCTCCCCCCAAAGTGCCGGCCTCTCGCAGAGGGCGAGGGGCCGCGGTGTCGGGAAGGGCGACCCACTCCCCGGCCGGCGAAGTGCGTGGAGGGGCTGAGGCTGGCAGGCAGACCGACAACGAGGCGGCCGCCGCGAGGGTGCTGGGGGTGTTGTCCAGCATCCCTCCCACCGAAGTGGTGGCCGCTGGTGCCCGCGCGAGCGCCCCAGCCGCAAATATGGAGGCCCTGCAGGCCGAAAACGCCCGCCTTGGTGGCGAGGTGTCAGGTCTGCGGGCCCAGAACCGCCGGCTGGAGTCGGAGCTGGCCGCAGTGCGGAGGACCAATCGCGCCCTCGCCAAGGACGTGGCCGAGCTGAGGGCTCAAATGGGGCGGCTCGTGCCGCCTGCGCCAACTGCGCCGGCTGCGCCAACTGCGCCGGCTGCGCCAACTGCGCCGCCTGCGCCAACTGCGCCGCCGGCCAGTGCTAGCCGCCGAGGAGCTGCCGCCGTCGTCGCCGCTCCGAAACCGCCCCGAGGCGCCGGCCTCTGACCGCGGAGCGTGCGCCGCCGACCAACACGCCAATTGTCGCCGTCGTGGAGCAGGTCCCGGCAGAGGTCCAGCCGGTGACACCGACCCCGCTGCCCGCGGTGGAGGGTGTGTCGGACGAGGCCTTGCGCGCCATTATCGACGCCGTCGGTAATATGGTGAATGCGCGCTTGGCCGTTCTGAAGGCAAGGCTGCCTCCAGAACCACGTGTTCGGCCGCCTCTCGCCGCGGACAAGCGGCCATATGCGGCACCAGCCCCCGCCCCGCTACCTTGTCAGGGTGGCCGCGTGGGGGTGAGCTACGCCGCAGCCGCGGCTGGGCCAAAGAAGAAGGGGCCTGCTCCGAAGAGGAAGACAGCACCGGCTCCTGCCGGACTGCAGTCGTCGCCAGCACCAACACCGCCAGCGACGACTAGCGCAGCCGCGACTACGCCCTCAGCGCCCGGCACGCCCGCTACGCCCGAACAGGGTTGGCAGGTGGCCGAGCGCGGCAGAAAGAGTCGCGGCCAGAGGAGGAGAGCGGCGGCCAAGCGCGCCGCTGAGGTCGTCGCCCCCCAGGCAGGAGCCGGAGGAGGCGGCACGACAAAGAAGAAGAGGTCGCGCAAGGGGCTCCGGCCGCCGAAGACAGCCGCAGTGGTGATCACTGTGCTGCCTGAGGCGGCAGAAAGGGGCCTCAGCTATGAGGCCGTTCTGAGGAAAGCCCGGCGGGAGCTCGACGTCTCCGACATAGGAGGCGTCGAAGCCAGGACCCGCAAGGCCCGGACAGGGGCTCGGATTCTAGAGTTCCCTGGGGCCGAGGGCACCAGGACGGCCGATAGCGTGGCGTCGAAGTTGAGAGGTCTGTTCGCCGAGGAGGGTGGCGTTAAAATCGCCAGACCCGTGAAGTGCGCCGAAATGCGCATTGCGGGTCTGGACGACTCCGTGACGGTGGAAGACATCCGGGAGGCTATTGCCTCGAAAACCGGGTGTCCCATGGACACCGTCCGGGTTGGCGCCATCCGGCCCGGTCCGGGCGGCGTAGGTGCTGCCTGGGTGCAGTGCCCAGTGGAGTCGGTCAGGCAACTGGCCGACTCAGGCAGGCTCCTCGTGGGCTGGAGCTCAGCGCGAGTCACCGTGCTGGAGCACCGGCCTGCGAGGTGTTTCAAGTGCATGGCGGTCGGGCACACCCGGCCAACATGCACTAATTGCTTTGACTGCGGCGGACTCTGTTTCCGCTGCGGTCAGACTGGGCATATGGCGGCATCTTGCGCCGCCCCGCCCCACTGCTCCGCGTGTGCGGCGGGCAATAAGCCCGCCAAGCACCCCATGGGCTCTGGGGCGTGCAGACCTCCGGCTTCGGCTCCAAAGGGGCGGAGCGGCCCTTCGACTCCGGCCGCTCCCGCTCCTAGCGCGGCGCGATCGCCCGCAGCAAGCCAGGAGGTGATGATGGACACGGCCCATTAATGGCTGCCCAGTCCACTCACCTCCTGCAGGCCAACATCAACCATTCCGCCGGTGCGCAGGATCTCCTCCTGCAATCCATGGCGGAGTGGTCGATCGGTGCAGCCGTAGTCGCGGAACCGTACGTCGTGCCTGATCGCCCCAATTGGGTGGTCAGCCGAAACGGAACCGCGGCAATCGTCACCTCCACGCAGCGGCACTTCCCGTCCTTATCCCTCTTGGATAGGGGCGAGGAATTTGTCGCGGCGGATTGGGGAGGGGTCACGCTCTACAGTGTATACCTCTCCCCTAATAGGAGGATGGACGATTTCGGGGCCTCCCTCACCACCTTGGAGGCTTCGATACGGCGACTGGCACCGGGCCTCGTCCTGGTCCTGGGGGACTTCAACGCCAAATCCACGGCGTGGGGGTCCCCGATGACGGACGATCGTGGGCGGGCGATCGTGGAGTGGGCGGCGTCACTGGGCCTCTGTGTCCTAAACAGAGGCTCAGTGAACACGTGTGTGCGACAGCAGGGTGGGTCGATAGTGGACTTGTCGTTCGCTAGCCCCGCTGTCGCACCACGAGTGAGGAACTGGCGTGTCCTGGAGGAGGCGGAGACCCTATCGGATCACCGATACATCCGGATGGAGGTCTCCCCTGTCCGGGACCCCAGCAGGGGTCACAGGGCGGACCGGGCTCCCGCATTTCCGCGGTGGGCTGTGGGGCGTCTAGATAGGGACCTACTGGCGGAGGCGGCCATCGTGAACACGTGGCTGTCCTCACCACCCCCAGCGGACGGAGTGGGCGTTGAGGCTGTCCGCATCCGCAGTGCGTTAACGCAGGTCTGCGATGCGGCCATGCCCAGGGTGCGGCGTCTACCTCCGAGGCAGGGGGTCTACTGGTGGTCCCCAAGACTGGCGGACCTTCGTGCGGCGTGCATTAGTGCCCGAAGGTCCTACACCCGCAGTCGGCGGCGTCACCGCGATGTTGAGCGGGAGGGCCAGCTGTACGAGGCGTACCGCAGTGCGCGTACCGCCTTTCGGCTGGCCATCCGGTCCGCCAAGGACGCAAGTTGGCAGGAGATGCTGGACGGTCTCGACCGTGACCTCTGGGGTCGCCCGTATCGCGCGTCGCTGAATAAGCTTCGCGCGCAGGGACCCCCCCTCACCGAGACCCTCCAGCCCGACCTCCTTCGTAGAGTGGTCGAGGAGCTGTTCCCGCGGCAGTCGGAGCACACGCCCCCGGTCATGGCTTCGCCAGATCACGACCGGGAGGCCGTCGAGAGTGTTCCGCCCGTGACGGAGTCGGAAGTGGGGGCAGCCGTGGCGAAGATTCGATCCGCCACCACGGCCCCCGGCCCGGACGGAGTCCCAGTCCGGGTGTTGACGTTGCTCCTCGAGCATCTCGAACCTCGCCTCAGGCGACTGTTCAACGCCTGTCTGACGTCTGGACAGTTCCCTGAGTGCTGGAAGGAAGGGAGGTTGGTTCTCCTGCCAAAGCCGGGACGGCCCCCGGATTCGCCGTCGGCCTACAGGCCCATTGTGCTTCTGGACGATGTGGGTAAGCTGCTGGAGCGTGTCCTCGCTGCCCGCATCGTCCAGCACCTGGAGGAGGTGGGGCCCGATCTGTCGGACGCTCAATTTGGGTTTCGGAAGGGGCGTTCGACCATCGGGGCCCTGCTACGCCTGAGGCAGACGGCCGCGGAGGCTGTCGCCGGCAAAGGAGTGTTGTTGGCGGTGTCGTTGGACATCGCCAACGCCTTCAATAGTCTGCCATTCAGCTGCATCAGGGAGGCGCTCCGGTTCCATGGAGTGCCCCTGTACCTCAGGCAGCTGGTGGCAGACTATCTGGAGGGGCGCAGTGTTCTCTACGCGAGCCCCGCAGGGGACATTGTGCGGACGCCCATGTCGTGCGGTGTTCCGCAGGGGTCGGTTCTGGGGCCGACTCTGTGGGACATCGGGTACGACTGGGCGTTGAGAGGGAGTCTCCCCCCCGGGCTGAGCGTTATTTGCTATGCTGACGACACGCTCGTCACAGCCCGAGGCAGGACACTCGAAGAGGCGGCGAGCCTGGCCACTCTCGGCACCGAGGAGATGGTCAGGCGAATCGAGGCGCTGGGGCTCAGGGTGGCCCTAAACAAGACGGAGGCCCTACTATTCCATGGGCCCCGTGTGAGGCTGCCCATCGGCGCCTCGTTAGTCGTCAACTCCATCCACATCAGTATCCAGGCCCATATGAGGTACTTGGGTCTGGTGCTCGACGGGCGATGGTGGTTCCGGGAGCATTTTCGCCAAATTGCTCCCCGGCTGGTCGGCGCGGCGTCCGCCCTTTCTCGGCTCATGCCGAATGTGGGCGGACCCAGTTTCGAGGGCCGACGGCTGTATGCGGGGGTGATCCGCTCAATGGCCATGTACGGCGCACCCGTGTGGGCGAGGGCTCTGAACGCCCAGCTCAGGTCGGTGCTGTGGAGGCCACAGCGAGCCATGGCGGTCAGAGCCATTCGCGGCTACCGCACGGTGTCGACAGAGGCGACGTGCCTATTGGCCGGGACACCCCCGTGGGACCTAGAGGCGGAGATGCTCTCCGACCTCTACCGGCGGGTTAACTCAATGCGCGAAGAGGGTGGCTCCCCATCGTTTAACGAGATAGCCACCTGGCGCGAGGACGCCCGCCGAGAAGTCATCGCCCGTTGGGCTACGCGGCTGGAGAGGCCTAGACACGGTGTCATTACCGTTGAGGCCCTCCGGCCCGTACTGATGGAATGGATGGAGCGGCGGCACGGGGTCCTCACCTTCCGACTGGTGCAGGTGTTAACGGGGCACGGGTGTTTCGGGAAATACCTGCACACGGTCGTGCACAGGGAATGGACTCCGGGCTGCCATCATTGCAGTAGTGACGAGGACACGGCGCAACATACGCTCGAGGAATGCTCGGGCTGGGACGGGCAGCGCCGCGACCTCGTCGCTATTATCGGTGCCGACCTGACGCTGCCGGCTGTCGCGAGGGCGATGGTCGACAGCGTCAGGAATTGGGACGCGGTCGCCGCCTTCTGCGAGGCTGTCATCTCGCAGAAGGAGGCGGCGGAACGGGCCCGGGAGGATTCCCGTGACCCGGGCCGCCGCCCGCGGCCGGGGCGGCGCAGGCGCGAATACCTGCGCCTGATGCCGCCCTAACCGAGGCTTCGGGTGATCGCACCGGGGAATTGTCCGGTCACCCGACGCGAGGCCACCGCGTGAGGACGACGCCTCGACGACGAAATCTGTCGGGGCGTCAACAGGAGAGGAGCCCGAGAGGGCATACCGCCGAGCGGGCCACCGAAGACAAAGATCGGGTACCGGTGGCCCGCTCGCATGGCGAAGAAGAGGTGCTTGCAGGGTGGGTCAATGGGGTTGCGCGCCGCCTCTTCCGTCACCCCTGACCGATTTGGCGGGGTGCGACGTCTATGGCCCACCACAAAAAAAAAAAAAAAAAAAGGTATGTGAACCAAATAATCGCTATCGAAAATATCCGATTTTATTGAGAAATTGATATTGATTCTTTATAATTAATAATCGGTTTATTTTTTATTTTTCAAAAGGGTGATGAATAAATTAAGTGCTAAATTAGTACTAAACAAATTTAATTATTTCAGCATAGAATCTACTCATCATATTTAGTAGGATTAGGTTAATTAAAAACAAAAAATGGATTTGAAAATAGCTATTTATTAAGAATTACTACTATTACTTGAATTATCAGCGTCGCGAACATTAATAAGTATTTCCTCATCAATCAAAGTGTCGAAATGTACATCTCTGTCAAAATCTCTATTCGATTAATTGTATTTTTCTAATATTTTTACCGATTATTTGAATATTCGTGAATTGGAAGTTGTCAAGCACTACTGTATAGAACGTAATGACGTGACATTGTTAGGTCGTCACTAACAATTACTATTTACCGTGTTATTTCTATTTTAAATTAGTTTTACGAGTTTCAACATTAGATTATTGTACAAGAAAGTCACTCGCAATGTTAATTATGTAAATAACTTAATAGTTGTTTAAAATTTCAGATTTAGTGTTTACAATCATGTGTATACGTTCGACCGAGGTTATTGTGTATTAAAAAATGTAAAACGTCAAAATGCACTTCTTAGATTAGATGAACTATAGTAATATTATTTATTGGTGAAAAAATCTTTAAAGCTTTCGTTTCGTTGTAGTTTTTTGGAAATAATCAAAAATTGATTTAAACTCGGAGTACTCGATAAATCATCATCACTATCATCTGGGTAAGGTGATTCAATTAAAAAGTATTTAATTCTTTTAGAACTCATTTTAAAAAAATACTCAAAACAAAAAAATGTTTATTAAATAATCAAAATCTAAATTACTTAAAATAACCGTAAATAGTTTTCAACCAATTATTATGTATACCACTTTATTTACAGATTAATTAGATTATTGCTAACTCTGAGATTATTTTTTTTTCAACGCTGAACTTAGCGCACTCTGCTGGTGCATTTAAAAACTAATTCACGTTCCAATTAAGCATCAGCATAATTCGGCATTGTGCGCCACTGAGTCGCATAATGCTCTGTAATTGGAAAACTACCATAGTCTTCTTCTTCTTCTTATTTTTATGTATTGGCAATCAGCTACTTAAATGGGCCATTGTTGCCAATGTCGAGTTATAATTATCTTCAAGTTTTTAGTGTCTTCAGATTAGTCATTTAGTCCGTCAGTAAGTCAAATTGTCGTCATCAACAATGCTGTGGCCACACTGTTAATGGTATCTTGTGAGAATTTTGATGAAAAACGAAAACGTTGTAAAGCACTTTTATATGATATTCACTACATCTTAGCAGTTCCGTCACATCACATTACATAAAATGCCATCAAAATTATCTAATATAACAAGTTAAAACACTAAGATAACGAATATAATACAAGAGCACTACATGACGTATTAGATTCCTGCCAAAAAACCTACTATAGTCTATAAAATATAGCTTGATCTCTGTGACAGTTCTCACTAATGCCGCACGCTTACGATGTAGTCCGTATTTTTGTCGATATAATTCTTTATTTTTAAAAGTTATTTGCTACTGCAATTGAAAAACAATGTATGAAAATCTTATTGAATTTCAATCAAATGGATGGGTAAATTGATTATAAATTTAAAATAATCTTATTCAATTTAAATGAATTTCTATTTAATTTAAACTAAAGCTGTTAATTAATTATTTTTATTATTCGAAAGAAATACATAGAAGTTCATCATCACTATTATCATCATCGTTGGAGCATTCCTGTAGGTTGATGATGAGTTCTTGGTCACAAATTATTTCATGAATAATCATGTATACTTTATAAAAGAAATTATCTTTTTAATATAAAAGAAATGGTCTTATTAATGTTATAACTAATGTCTGAATATTAAATTAACGCAATTTACTTAGTTTACAGAGTAACCATGTGGTTTATATAGGTAATGTATTGGTTTTACTTGTTTTATAAATAATTAATAAGAATGTTATCGATTTACGTTTATCGATTGCCCCATCTCTATCTTATTCTCAGTCCAGTATGACTTTGTACTTGCGTAAGCATCATATTTTTATAAAATACTTAGTGTATTTTAAAACATATGAGGTACAAATTTTGGTGTAAATATTTATATTTTTATATTCATAATTCAGTTGAGATATAAGTGCCATGTAAAAAATGAAAATATAGGCGACACAAAATAAAATTGTAAACATGACGCGTATCCAAAATTACTTCATCCGTTTTGTAGCTAACTGTCACAGAGATCAAGCTATATTTTAAGGACTATAGGTATAGTGCTACAAACTTATCTGACTCGGTGACAGCGTCGCTGTTATCGCATTTAGTGTTGTTTAGTGTTGCCAGTAGATGCTATTTGCAAAAAAATCTGTAAGTATTTCTCCATGTAGTTACGGGTTTAAAAAAACACTATAGTCTATAAAATATAGCTTGATCTCTGTGACAGTTCTCACTAGTGCCGCACGCTTACGATACAGTCCGTATTTTTGTCGATATAATTTCTTATTTTTTAAAGTTATTTGCTACTGCAATTGAAAAACAATGCATGAAAATCTTATTGAACTTCAATCAAATGGATGGATGAATCGATTATAAATTTAAAACAATTTAAGAAAATCTTATTGAATTTAAATTAATAGATTTACATACATACATATCATCACGCCATATCCCTTGCAGGGTAGGCAGAGAGAACAGAGTGCCAGAGAACTCTATCTCTGCATACTTCACTCGCTTCCTCAACATTCATAATTCTCTTCATACACGCTCGCCGGTTTCGGAAACTCTTGACTCCACTTTCGAGTTCTTGGTCACAGATTATTTCATGAATAATCATGTTTATTTTATAAATGAAATTATCTTTTTAATATGTTAGAAATGGTCTTATTAATATTATAACTGATGTCTGAATACTAAATTAACACAATTTACTTATTTTGTAGAGTAACCATGTGGTTTATATAGGTAATGTATTGGTTTTACTTGTTTTATAAATAATTAATAAGAATGTTATCGATTTACGTTTATCGCTTGCCCCATCTCTATCTTATTCTCAGTTCAGTATGACCTTGTACTTGCGTAAGCATCATATTTTTATAAAATGGTTACTAAGTATTTTAAAACATATGAGGTACTAGTTTTGGTGTAAATATTCATATTTTTATATTCATAATTCTGTTGAGATATAAGTGGCATGTAAAGTATGAAAATATAGGCGATACAATCAACTGTGGTAGAACCACGCTGTTGACAGTTTTCTATCTTCAGCCGCGGGCCGGTCCATCCGGAGTAGTACCACACTCTCGCAAAAGATCGACGACTGAGTAGTGGCAATGTGCTATTGCGCTTCGTTCGGTGAGCGAGAGAGCCGGAAGCCCAACTGGGTGGCTTTGGGGATTTTATTGGTAGGCAGCAGCCCAAGCTATACCCTTGGTATTGCAAAGGTTCATGGGCGGCAGTAACACTTACCATCAGGTGTGCTCCTTGCTCGTTTGCCACCATAAGCAATAAAAAAAAATATAAAATAATACTGTAAACATGACGCATATTCATAATTACTTCATCGGTTTTGTCGCTATCTGTCACAAAGATCAAGCTATATTTTAAGGACTATAGTTAACACTCATTTACACAATTTCTCATGGAAATCATAAAAAATGGAATTATAGCATTTTCTCCCGTGGGCTCATGGATGGGAGTATAAAGAGTAGGTCAGTGTGATACAAGCATCAATGCTTATGAACATATTTTATTATACTTAATAGAGAAGAAACAAAAATGTAGTTTTTATAAATACTTATATTTTAACATAATAATTATGATCTACAAGTCTTAGTGTAGGGCATATTTTTTACAATGGACATATTTCAGGTATGTCGAAGTCATTTGAATTATTTGACTCGTCAGTCACTTCTCATATGAATCATCACTTTCAGTCTAACTGTCACTGTCTCAAGTGATAATGAAAGGCTCATCTAAATATGTATCCCTTTTCTGTATTCGTTTTCAATTTTTCTCGTGATTACAGTGATTTTTCTATTCGCCTATAGTTATTCTATTAATGGCCTCTGCAATTAATTTAGGCATTTTGGAATTAGTTTTACTATTCTGCTCTGCTATGTTTCATTTCATTGAGCTCCAAATAATTTTAATGGGATTTAAACCGCAACGGTATGGTGGTAATTAATACAAGCTTAATACTAAATAAAAGCTTAATAATAAATAAAAGCTTAATACGCTACGCTCATTGTGTTTAAGGATTTCGTCAGTTTCATAAATTGGTTTAGGCTTATGTCTTTTAATCATTTCATAAAGCTGCGGCTTTATAAGCTGTTCCTTAAATGTAATGTGATTATTTGTCAACCAATTTTGTAATTCTGCTCTTCTCGCAAAAATTAAAGGAACAAAAAAATTTCGAAATTTTTTGGCAATTTTCAACAGGCTATATTTCAATGAAAAATGGTCGTACAGAAAATAAAAAAACATAGCTTGTCAAGCTTGAAGACTCTAGTTTACGAATTTTTTGGTTAAAATTTTTTTAGAGCACCGGTAATCATGCGATTCTTAGATAAAGCACCAAGAAAAAAAATTCTAAATTTTTTACATTTTTTTTTCGCTCTACGGACATGGAAAATTTTTTTCGACCTAGATTAATGCGTAGGTCGTATAGCCTGTTTATTCAGCTTCAATTTACTTTTTGCAAGAGTCAGATACGACCATTTGTCTTCGAGATATCGAATTTTGAATGCAAAAGGATCCTTTTTCACTCAACTGCCGATGTCTCTGAAACTACTGGTAGCCCAGCGAATGGACAGGGGGTTTCGTTTTCTCCAGAAAATTTCCGATAAAAATTTATTGAAATGGCAAATTTTTTTTTTTAATTTTTCGATATTTTCTAAAAAAAATTTTACAGAATCTTTTTAATCGTAAAAAAAATTTTTTTCAAAGTTTTTTTTTTTAATTTTCAAAAAAAAATATTTGGAAATTTTCAAAATTTTTGAAAATTTTTTTTGGATTTTCTTTTTATTAATCAATCTTTAGAAGACTCAAAATTGAGTAAAATGTAAAAAAAATGAAATTATTGATTTTTGAAAAGATTAGGTCAAGTTTAAGGAACAAAAATCTTGTTCCCTTAATTTTTTCAAAATTTCAATCAATCGGTCCAGGAAAACCGCTAAACCGATCGATCTACCGATTTAGGGGGCGTTTGGGGTACATTAGACAGTAAAATTTTCTTCTAACCTACGCATTTCTCTTAATATTGTCGAAAATACAGTCGATTAACCAAAAAAAGGGAAAATGGCATTTTTTTGCTCTTTTTTCACGTTAACGTTTCAGTTGGAAAAAAAAAATTCCAACAAACCATGACAGACTTTTATCGGAAATTTTCTGACAAAACGAAACCCCCTGTCCGCTTGCTAGGCGACCAGTAGTTTCAGAGATATCGGCAGTTGAGTGAAAAAGGATACTTTTGCATTCAAAATTCGATATCTCGAAAACAAATGGTCGTATCTGACTCTTGCAAAAAGCAAATTGAAGCTGAATAAACAGGCTATACGACCTATGCATTAGTCTAGGTCGAAAAATTTTTTCCATGTCCGTAGAGCAAAAAATAAATTTAAAAAAATTAGAAAATTTTTCTTTGTGCTTTATTCAAGAATCGCATGATTACCGGTGCTCTAAAAAATTTTTAACCAAAAAATTCGCAAACTAGAGTCTTCAAGCTTGAAAAGCTATGTTTTTTATTTTTTGTACGACCATTTTTCATTGAAATACAGCCTGTTGAAAATTGCCAAAAAATTTCGAAAATTCTTTTGTCCTTTAATTTTTGCGAGATGTATATATATACTCACTATATACTAACAAGAAAAGTATGTTGCAGTTAATAACAATCAAGGAGGTTTATTACAATTAAATTTACATAAATAGAATATTATTGTATTATTTGTACAAATTAGGGGGGCATAGTCCGGAGTGTGCTCGTCACGTCCCCTGCCAGTCTAATTAGACTGCTAATCCAGCTCGACATGCGTACCGCAGTGCGGGTTAGGGCGTCCCCCGGAGGCGACGCGTACCGACCCGCCCCCGTCGGTACGAACTTCGGCAGTTGCGGCGATGGGGGCCGCCACCCATCACGCCTTGCCCAGTCAGGCGAGTCGAGGAGAGCAGAGTGCCGGGTGGGCACGTGGAATGTAAGAGGTTGTGTGGAAGGTAAGTTGCACGAGCGGACATCCGTCATGGCGGACAAACAGCTAGACGTGCTCTGGGTGACAGAGACCAAGCGAAGGGGCAGCGATACCTGCGATCTTCCTGGTGGCGGGATGGCTCTGTGGCCTGGTGTACCACAGAGCACCAGTGTACCAGAGAGCCTGTGTGCGGCTGGATGATGGAATGTCGCCTTGGTTTGACGTCAATATCGGCGTTAAGCAGGGGTGCGTTCTGTCAGCCAGGCTGTTTATCATATATCTGGATAAATGTCTCCAAATGTTGAACGATATGAATGTGGGAGTCCAGATGGGCGACTCAGTGGTCACTGCTCTGCTTTATGCAGATGATGCAGTCCTGCTGGCACAGTCAGCGACTGACCTGCAGACCCTAGTCGACACAATGACAGAAGATTGTAAGAAAAGGGGTTTACGCGTGAATGTGAGCAAAACCAAAATAATGGTCTTTGAAAGAGATGAAGCCAGAACAGATGTAAGAGTAACAATAGGTAATGATGTACTAGCGCAAGTGGATGAGTTTGTATATCTTGGACGTGGATTTAGCCGAGATGGAAGGTACACCACTGATATAGAGCGAAGAGTGAATGCGGGAAATAGAGTGAACGGAGCGTTGGGGCAACTTCTCGGCAGCCACCACCTCAGCCAGAAGGCACGTGTAGCAATACATAACGCAGTGCTTGTCCCAACATGACTGTATGGAAGCGAGAGTTGGGTATGCAGAAAAGAGTATGAAAGTTAAATTAATGCGGTCGAAATGCGATCTCTGCGGAAAATCTGTGGAGTTAGGCTGACCGACCGCATTCGTAACGACGACGTAAGAGAGCGAGTAGGTATGAAAGAGAGTATTGGTATAAAGATGCGAAAGGGAATGCTCCGATGGTTCGGACATGTGGAAAGAATGCCAAACGAACGTCTGGTTAAGAAGATATACAATGCGAAAGTGGAAGGATGTAGGTACCGAGGGAGACCTAGACTAACCTACCTAGACCAGATCGGTCATATACTGAAGGAAGGTGGAGTCAAGAGTCGCCGAAACCGAAATATTGCAAAATTTATTAAAAAAATTATAATAACAAAGTAAATAAAAAAAAAAACAATAACTGATGACACATTATAAATATACACGTATAATATAGGTATAGTTAAGAATACTGAAAAATAGTACTCACTTCGGAGCGCTGTAAAACCGTAGCTATTGACTTAATGAAAAAATGTTGTCTATAAAAGTTGTTTCTCAAAAAACGATCTACAAAAATGGTCTGATATCATTTTTTCGTAAACAATAAAAAAAAAGTTATATCGAAAAATATAAAATTTTTCCTCGAATTTCTGAACATTTTCACTTATAACTTTTTTATTTATAGTTCTACGACAAAAAGTTACTGAACCAAAGTTGCAGAGAATTTAATTTTCAACAAAAAATGTTAACAATTTTTTTGTCAAATAAATACATACATACATACATACATATCATCACGCCATATCCCTTGCAGGGTAGGCAGAGAGAACAGAGTGCCAGAGAACTCTATCTCTGCATACTTCACTCGCTTCCTCAACATTCATAATTCTCTTCATACACGCTCGCCGGTTTCGGAGACTCTTGACTCCACCTTCCTTCAGTACATGACCGATCTGGTCTAGGTAGGTAAGTCTCGGTCTCCCTCGGTACCTACATCCTTCCACTTTCGCATTGTATATCTTCTTAACCAGGCGTTCGTTCGGCATTCTTTCCACATGTCCGAACCATCGGAGCATTCCCTTTCGCATCTTTACACCAATACTCTCTTTCATACCTACTCGCTCTCTTACGTCGTCGTTACGAATGCGGTCGGTCAGCCTAACTCCACAGATTTTCCGCAGAGATCGCATTTCGACCGCATTAATTTTACTTTCATACTCTTTTCTGCATACCCAACTCTCGCTTCCATACAGTAATGTTGGGACAAGCACTGCGTTATGTATTGCTACACGTGCCTTCTGGCTGAGGTGGTGGCTGCCGAGAAGTTGCCCCAACGCTCCGTTCACTCTATTTCCCGCATTCACTCTTCGCTCTATATCAGTGGTGTACCTTCCATCTCGGCTAAATCCACATCCAAGATATACAAATTCATCCACTTGCTCTAGTACATCATTACCTATTGTTACTCTTACATCTGTTCTGGTTTTATCTCTTTCAAAGACCATTATTTTGGTTTTGCTCACATTCACGCGTAGACCCCTTTTCTTACAATCTTCTGTCATTGTGTCGACTAGGGTCTGCAGGTCAATCGCTGACTGTGCCAGCAGGACTGCATCATCTGCATAAAGCAGAGCAGTGACCACTGAGTCGCCCATCTGGACTCCCACATTCATATCGTTCAACCTTTGGAGACATTTATCCAGATATATGATAAACAGCCTGGCTGACAGAACGCACCCCTGCTTAACGCCGATATTGACGTCAAACCAAGGCGACATTCCATCATCCAGCCGCACACAGGCTCTACAGCCCATGTAACTGGACTGCACAGCCTGTAGCAGTTTACCGTTAATACCATACTCCGGTAAAATGTCCCAAATCTCAAATAAATAGTTTAAGAGATATATCGTAAAAACCATTTCAACCCCTATTTTCAAGATGGCGGCCATGGGACAAGGGTGGCGACCCCACAAACTTGTTTTTAGCCCTACACTGACCCCCCCTACACATCAAAAAATAAAATTGCGTCCTCTAAAAAACGCAACCCCAAATGTAACTTTTCAATGGACTATGTAGTGACTATGATATGCGCTTTACAACATTTTCGTTTTCCACCAAAGTTCCCAAAATAATGGTAACTTCAATATAGAAGAATGGTAACAATGTGGATATAGCACTGTTGATGGGAGTTTTGGCGCGAATGTGGAAATGTCATGTCACGCTCTTGTATTATATTCATTTCTTTAGTGTTTTGTGGTGTTATATTGAATAATTTTGCTGGTATTTTATGCAATATGGTACAGTTAAAGTGCTGAAGTGTAGTGAATATGGTATAATAGTGGTTTACGTGTATTTTCATATTTGTCCAAAATTCCCAAAGAAAATCATTGATTAGGTTATCAGCGCCCGATTAATGGTAACGACTTGACTTACTGACAGACAATGACTATTAAGGCTACATAATATGAAGAAATGATGAACAATGTATGAAAAATAATTAAATAAGACTTGGCTGTATGGGCTTTGAGCCCTTTGCCTGTCCGAATGGACGAACAGAACCAAAAAAAAAAGCACTGTTGATTGCGGCGATTTGACTTACTGACGGATCATGACTAATATGAAGATAGGTGTGGACTTTTGACGGGAATTTGAAAACGTCATGTGGTGCTCTTGTATTATATTCGATATCTTAGTGTTTTAATGTGTTATATTAGATAATTTTAATGGCATTTTATGTAATATAAAGCGGCGGAACTACTGGGATGTAGTGAATATCATATAAAAGTGCTTTGCAACGTTTTCGTTTTCCATCAAAATTCCCACAAGATACCATTAACAGTGTGGCCATTGCACTGTTAATGGTGACAATTTGACTTAGACAGCGACTGACTTGAAAGACTAAAAACGTGAAAATATTTATAACTTGACACTGGCACCAATAGCTCGTATATGTAGCTGATTGCCAATATATAAGAAGAAGAAGAATATGAAGATACTAAAAACATGAAGAAAATTGTAACTCGACACTGGCAACAATAGCTCGTACAAGTAGCTGATTGCCAATACAAAAAGAAGAAGAAGAAGAAATATTATACATATTGTATGTAATGCTTCTCTTTTCAAACGAAAAAAACTTGTAACGATTTTTTGAAGTACATATATTTTGGCGGCAAATACAATTTCACATTACTTGTTTAAATTTTTTTATTTAAACTTTAATTTACAGCGATGTCTTCGGATTATAATAAACTCGATAGTCTAAAAATAAAGTTAAACAATGGTAAGTATTTTAAATAGTATTTACTAATTTCTATTTTATAGAAAACTAGCAGATTTATTTACATATCTTATACAGCATACATAAATGTTTGCGGTAACTTCTTGTGCTTAGACCTTGACAAACTATCAATTTTCTTTACTTAGTTGAAAGTCCTGGCCTGGTTATTTGGGCTGTTCCATTGGTGCAGTCACATAAATGATTGTCTGACTTCAAACTTTTCGAAAATGATGGGTAGTCCCATCATTTTCGAAAAGTTTGAAGTAGTTACACTATATAAAAACAAATCTCAAATGTTTTCGAGTACGAAGTTTCGGACAGGAGAATCGATGTATAGTTTTCTAATACGATTGCATGCGTGGGGTATTATCAATTATTTTGCGATATGGCTATGGCATAGCTCTTCTACCCTTTCTCTTTAAAAGCTATAATAAAAATTATTACAGTAACAAAAATTAAATTATCTAAGGAAAGGGAAGTATTGAGATTACGCAATAGAAAGCAATCACTATCTGAGGAGCTTAATATAGTGAGAGCCGAAATAAATTATTTATCAGAACAATTAGAGGTAAGGATTACTTACATTTTTATTGAAGACAACAAAAAACAGTTAAACAATTCTTTGATTCCTCTACTTTAATTCTAGTCAAACCATAAAATTAAAAATCAAATCAAAATACTCCACATCTTTATACATACCTAATAGGTAATTCTTCTACACGTAAATTCAAATTCATTTATTATGTATAAACCCTGCGAGGGCACTTACATATTGTCAGTATTAACATTCTAATTTAATCTAATAAACTACCACTGGATCGGAACTAGACCACTACTGAGAAAATCCGGCAAGAAACTCAGCGGGTTTGTCTATATTATTGTTATTTCTTTTAATTTTTTTTATACATATATATAAAAATAATGGTAAAGCAAAGAAATAGCTCCAGTGTGATGTCCTTCGAACCTGATAGTTCAAATACAATGTAAAATAGCCAATGGCTGGACCAGATTCCACAAGCGGCACCCGATCACGTATGTAACTGAACTCCTACATGGCTGAACCAATTTTGATGATCTTTTTGTTTACATTGAAGAATGGTTGATATTAATCACTAGATCCAGTAGGTGGCGAGTGTTTGATTTCTTCGTATTCTTGTATTGGCAATCAGCTACTTATACGGGCTATTGTTGCTAGCGTCAAGTTATAATTTTCTTTACCTACATCTTTTCGTCGTTCGTCGTTCTTCATGTTAGTCATGGTCCGTTAGTAAGTCAAATCGTCACCATCAACAATGCTTATCATATGGCCGCCAAAAGACTGGTCTTTTATATAGAGCCGCCAAAAGACTGGTCCATTATATATTTAAGAGCTCTCACCCATAGTCCAGACTATAAGTGAGCGCTGAGAGCTCTTAAAAAAACCTAAAAACAAAAGCGGGGAAACGCCTCATCGTCTGTCCCGTCGAGTAGGTATACTCGTATGTATATCGGGAACGTCGGATCGTGAAAATTTGTGATGGGGTATAGATGGCCGCCCTAATCACTAAGGGGCAAGGATGAGTCAAAGTAGCTCTGAGAGCACCGTTTCTTACATTGTCATACATGATGGGTAGTCCCATCATTTTCGAAAAGTTTGAAGTAGTTACACTATATAAAAACAAATCTCAAATGTTTTCGAGTACGAAGTTTCGGACAGGAGAATCGATGTATAGTTTTCTAATACGATTGCATGCGTGGGGTATTATCAATTATTTTGCGATATGGCTATGGCATAGCTCTTCTACCCTTTCTCTTTAAAAGCTATAATAAAAATTATTACAGTAACAAAAATTAAATTATCTAAGGAAAGGGAAGTATTGAGATTACGCAATAGAAAGCAATCACTATCTGAGGAGCTTAATATAGTGAGAGCCGAAATAAATTATTTATCAGAACAATTAGAGGTAAGGATTACTTACATTTTTATTGAAGACAACAAAAAACAGTTAAACAATTCTTTGATTCCTCTACTTTAATTCTAGTCAAACCATAAAATTAAAAATCAAATCAAAATACTCCACATCTTTATACATACCTAATAGGTAATTCTTCTACACGTAAATTCAAATTCATTTATTATGTATAAACCCTGCGAGGGCACTTACATATTGTCAGTATTAACATTCTAATTTAATCTAATAAACTACCACTGGATCGGAACTAGACCACTACTGAGAAAATCCGGCAAGAAACTCAGCGGGTTTGTCTATATTATTGTTATTTCTTTTATTTTTTTTTATACATATATATAAAAATAATGGTAAAGCAAAGAAATAGCTCCAGTGTGATGTCCTTCGAACCTGATAGTTCAAATACAATGTAAAATAGCCAATGGCTGGACCAGATTCCACAAGCGGCACCCGATCACGTATGTAACTGAACTCCTACATGGCTGAACCAATTTTGATGATCTTTTTGTTTACATTGAAGAATGGTTGATATTAATCACTAGATCCAGTAGGTGGCGAGTGTTTGATTTCTTCGTATTCTTGTATTGGCAATCAGCTACTTATACGGGCTATTGTTGCTAGCGTCAAGTTATAATTTTCTTTACCTACATCTTTTCGTCGTTCGTCGTTCTTCATGTTAGTCATGGTCCGTTAGTAAGTCAAATCGTCACCATCAACAATGCTTATCATATGGCCGCCAAAAGACTGGTCTTTTATATAGAGCCGCCAAAAGACTGGTCCATTATATATTTAAGAGCTCTCACCCATAGTCCAGACTATAAGTGAGCGCTGAGAGCTCTTAAAAAAACCTAAAAACAAAAGCGGGGAAACGCCTCATCGTCTGTCCCGTCGAGTAGGTATACTCGTATGTATATCGGGAACGTCGGATCGTGAAAATTTGTGATGGGGTATAGATGGCCGCCCTAATCACTAAGGGGCAAGGATGAGTCAAAGTAGCTCTGAGAGCACCGTTTCTTACATTGTCTATTATGTCTATGCGTACTAGTTGTACACATATATGCAAGTGCTGGTCATGTGTAGGGGGAAGTGGGGTAGATTCATACAAGGGGCACCGTCATACACTAAAGACATCTGTTGTTAGGCGCGCATTAACTGAACGATTTTTGCGTATACGCATGCCTTACTTATGTGTGTGTTGGCTTACGGAGTTTGACAGCAGTCGGTGTGAAATTTAGGACGAGGTGAGACAGAAAGTCATTTGGTCAAGCGTAAGTAATTTTAAAACCTAACTTTAAACATCTATATTTTAATAAAAGCTTTTATCTAGATTGTTCAGTACTATTTTATTTCAAAGATAATAGGATCAAGTTTGTGAATTGATACGTGAATAATGATATATATGGTTGGTTTTTTTATAGGAATATTTTTATATCATTTACATTTGATGGGGTAGGTTCATACAGCAGTAAGCGGGGTACATTCATACTATATGAATGTGCTTCACGTTTTTATTTTAGTTTTTAGAATTGAAATGATATCAAATTTAATTTTACAGAAAAAATATGGTTAGACATTACAAGAAAATGAATCTAGGAGTGGAGAGGTGGACGAACGGGTATTGTTAAAAGCTATCGATGAAATTTTACAAAACAAACTCTCTAACAAAATCTGTAGCCAAATATAGAGTTAATGCACAAGTACTACAAAACTGTATTAAAAAATACGCAAAACACAAGATCTTGATAGCGAAAATTGTGAGTTTAAATCTAAATTTGCATCGCACCAAGTTTTTACAAAAACAGAAGAGGATCTTTTGAGTAAATATATCTTAGTGTTCTAAGATGGACTATGGATTGACATGTACCAAAGTTAAAAAACTTGCATAAAAATTTGCTAAGGTCAATGAAATTAAATATCCAGCAAGTTGGGATAATAACAAGACGGCGGGAGCAGATTGGTTAGCAAGTTGCCGAAAACGCCGAAAAGAATTTAAGTTTGGGTAAACCTGAAAATACTAGCACTACCAGGTCATTCGGTTTTAATAAAACGGCAGTGAATGATTTCTTCCAGAACCTGGAGAATGTATACCGCAAATACAATTTTACTGCAGATAGTATATAACTAAGTTCTTTCAGCGCCATAAAAAGAAAAACTACCTACATTTATGTTCTTTTCATTTTTACTTAGTATTACTTAATTGTTAATTAGTATTAGCTGCTCATAGAGAGTAATTGCTTTTGATTCCGAGAACGCTGTGTTTTGATACTTCTATTTTGATAAATAATTAAACATTTCTTGCTTAATTTGTGTATTTTTTCACATGTATGAATCTGCCCCATAGCCTGTATGAGAGTGCTCCGCATGTGGGGTACATTCATACATTTCTAATTTTTTCTTTAAACTTTTATAAAAAGCCTCACATGTATATTTACATAAATTACTTGTTTTTGATACAAAGTCAGATAGTTAGAGTACTGGTTTTTAATGAATCTATACAGATATTGATACCAGAGAAAATTCTATAAGAAGCAATAGAAAAACTGTATGAAGCTGCCCCACCTTCCCCTACTAGTTGTACATATATATACAAGTGCTGGTCATCGACGGCCTCGTTTTGTGAGGCCGTCATCGGAGCAGAAATCCAAGGTACTGGCGTCCACTGACTCGCTCCAACGGCGGCAACCAAGAAGGGAAAGGTGGCGATATGCTTACCTCTTCCCACTATCCTGAATGACGACAGGGCATGGCCAGACGGCTATGCGTTGGGATGTCGCAGATTGAATGCCATCAGACGATCTCTCCAACACTATGTAAAAGCGCGAAAGGGTCCGACTGGGTTTAGTGGGTATACCGGTCGCACAATATATCTCTCAATTGTCACCAGGGATAGTGCGTAAATGCATTGCCACAGCGTGAACTAAATAAATTATAGTTCATCTAATCTAAGAAGTGCATTTTGACGTTTCGCATTTTTTTAATACACAATAACCTTAGTCAAACGTATACACATGATTGCAAATAATAAATCTGAAATTTTAAAGAACTATTAAGTTATTTACATAATTAACGTGGCGATGAGTGACGGGTGACTTTCTTGTACAATAATCTAATGTTGAAACTCGTAAAACTAATTTAAAATAAAAATAACATGGTAAATAGTAATTATTATTGACGATATTACAATGGCACGTCATCACGTTCTATAGGTACAGTAGTGCTTGAAAACTTCCAATTCACGAATATCAAAGTAATCGGTAAAAATATTAGAATAATATAATTAATCGAATAGAGATTTTGACAGAGATGTACGTTTCGACAATTTTATTGATAAAGAAATTAATGTTCGCGACGATGATAATTCAAGTAATAGTAATTATTTCGAATAAATAGCTATTTTTAAATCCATTTTTTGTTTTTACTTAACCTAAACCTACTAAATATCATGAATAGATTTTATGCTGAATAATTAAATTTGATTAGTATTATATTGTTTAGTATTATAATAATAATTTAGCACTTAATTTATTCATTTAAAAAAGGAATAAACCAGTTATTAATTAAAAGAATCAATATCGATTTCTCACTAAAATCGGATATTTTCGTTAGTGATTTTTTGGTTCACATACTTAGACAACTTACTCGACAGCTGTCAAAGTGCACTTCTTAGAGTCCTTAGATTAGATAGACTATATATAGTACACATATAATGTATGTATAAGCTTACTTATACGCGCAAACGCATGCACATTACATATCTATCAAAGCACGTAGGCGAAAGAAAAAAAGACAAAAAGACGTAGTGCATTTGCTCGACAAAACGATAATCATTAGGAATCAGTTCTCGGATAGTGACCAAGTATCGGACGATGTAGGTACGACTCCCATCAGGTAGACCAAAGACTTGATGAAAGTTACAAGGGGACTTGTGGTGTTCAATGGTAAAGGCCTACGTCCAGCAGTGAATGTAGAAAGCTGAAATAATGATGATGAATTTATTAACTTTAATTTATTGGCTTTGTTAGCTTCAATATATCGTAAAAGATCATTAAAGGATAAGCGGACATTATTACTCTAAGAAAACTGCAAACAAATCTCATCATTCTCTTACTCTTATCCCAATTACTTGGGATCGATACAATATGTAGCTAATCTTCTTTCATATATAGTACATATTGTAAAAGTTATTTGCAATAATTTTATAAACGGCCGCCTGTCAGAGGTCAATCCTCCTTGGGAATATGATTGTTGACCAAACGGCATCAGATGGTATTGTCCTAGGTCGTTATAAGGCCACCGAAGATAAAGATCGAGTACCGGTGGCCCGCTCGTACGGCGAAGAGAGGTGCTTGCAGGGTGGGTTTATGGAGTTGCGCGCCGCCTCTTCCGTCGCCCCGGACCGATTTGGCGGAGCGCGACCAGCTGCATAGTGGTGGACTGGCAAGAAAAAAAAAAGGCCGTTATAAGGCTCTTAGTCGTCTTCGACATCCACGAGCAAAGTAAGGGTTGGTAGTATTCGTAGCCACTACCACACAGCTAGCAAACAAAACTATAAAACCCTTTAGTTAATGTTAAATTATAGACAATTGTCATTTCTATTGCAGAAGTAGCCTACATATTTATAAAACCCGATTACAAGGCGAAAAAATTAAGCATATTAAATGCTAAATTTCAGTAATTTAGCCTACATATAATTGTGGAATGTATGGCTTGAAGAAGAAGAAGAATAATGCGCTACCCAATATCCAATATCGATTGCGATATTTATAATCCTACTTTAATAATATCGAATACTTATTCCGATGCATATTAACATAATTTTAACCATATCAACCGTCTCTACAATATATATGTACTTTTTAACAACATTTAACTTATCTAGATACTTAAGAAACAATTGACCCAAAGTCAGCATCAGGTCTCTAAGATAGACATATGTGCGTCTTCGGAGGATGTTAAGATTGCAGTTCACAAAGCTATTATGAATGCCCATTTGGAAGGTTTTCAACAATTATTTGATAAAGGTTTGTATTTTAATTTTTCGCATAGTGACCAGTGATGGATTTAGGTTCCTCCACATCCTGGCGTAAGGCGGAAAATTTTTAGGGCCATAAAAATTTTAGGGATGGAAAATATTTAAAACTGTTTTTTTTTTATTATATAAGACCAAAATTTAAAGCTCTAAACTCTTATTTAAAAAAAATAATTTGGTTTAAGTCATGAATCATTAATTAATAACAATTAAAGATTTAATCTTTCATCTCACAAATAAGAACTAAAAAAATTTCGTTTCGTTATTATTACATTTAAAAGGGTCAATCAAATGATCGTTTCATTATTAAAATTTCGTTTCGTTATTATTACATTTAAAAGGGGATATTTGTTTTTGGCGGCTGGCTATGGTGTGGCCACACAATTCATTAATTCCGTCCGGGGCATCAGAAAGCGCGGTAAGTGAACATATACCCACCTTACACGTACCTACATATCTTCGACGTGCGAGCGGGCCACTGGAACCCGTCTTCTTTGTCTTCGGAGGCAAATTAACTGTTCTATCACTGAATTCACTAATGGTGACGGATCAAGAATACGGTATATATAATAAAATAAATAAATTAAAATAGCCTTTATTTCCACCACAATATTTAAAATAATTTTATATCATGTTTATAATTATCTGTAGCGATCGCCTCCATAGCGTAGACCGCCCCTAAATACCTCCACTTATCCCTGTCATGCTTTTCTCATCCAGCCTGGTCCACACATATCTGTAAATATTAGTCATGCGCAATATGTATCACTGCGCTGAAAAGAGTGATAATATCTTTTCACTGTAAAGATACATATCACTCATTTAGCACACTTAGCTCAGTAGTCAATCACTTTATTAAATCACTCCTCTAGCTCAGTTTCAAAGTTCGCTCAGTTTAAATCTATCGCTCAAACGAATCTACCACTCATACGAATCTATCACTCAATTTTCCCATGATGGGCTTCGCTTTTTATTTCAATTACTCACACAGTCGATAGTAAAACTTATTTTTTAATGTATATTAACGTTCTAAAAAAACACTTAAGCATACAGAGAATTCTATTTAGATTTCTATTACCATAGAAAAAAAGTCGTACATAAACAGTAAAATTTAGACTATTTACAGTTAAGTCTATAAAAGTAAGTTTTATTCAACACTCTGTCACGTATTTCTGATATACCCCGGGAGCAACTAATTACCCATAAAAAAGAATTTCAAAATACTTTATCGCTCTAGTATCATAAATCATAATATGAAAAAAGCATTACTACTAGTTGGTTAATAATAAAACAAATACAAATATATTTTCTAATAATAAATATTAATTATTAAATTTTATTTCTAAAGAAATAGAGTGTATTCTCTTTTAACAACGTAATTATATCGATACGAAAACAGTGTGAAATATCATTCTCGTCGCACATCGCACCTATCTCGCTCATTTTTCGTTACCCTGTGAGAGTGAAACATTCTGCGATGCGAAGTGAGCGATGAGCTAGTGAACTACTGATATATTCGGCGGTAAAGTGAGCGAGTGATAGATAGTGTTTATGTGAGTGATATAGCTCTTTTATATCACTCGCTCAGGAGCTACACAACTTTAGTAAATATATCTTCTTCTAGGTCTTTTAAGGTGTCTAATACTAAACATGGCTATTACGGTACTGATACCGTAGTATCCTTTTGACGATTCCTATTTTCCACAGTGGACGTTAATAGGGTGAAGGAAGTCATTACAACAATACCTCGATTATACATACCTATACTTTTCCTTCCCGAGTATGTATGTATCAGTGGTTTGTTTGTGATATTTACATCCCTGCTCTGTTTTCACATAGACGAAAGGTTTCTTCATCATCATCATCATCATCCCGGCTCATATAGGTTCCGTTGCTGAGCACGGGACTTTACCAGGAGTAAAATTGACCTACTATGCCACATCGCTCAGACATGTTGGTAATAGGGGTTTACTTCGAGATTTCCTTTTCTTACCTAAATGTCTAAATGACTAAGGGACATACGCATATAGCGTATGTCCCTTAGTCATATTTTACGACACCCACGGGAAGGATAGACGGTGATGAATTCTTACTACATCATCACACGGATAAAATGTTTCTTACGTTCATAAAAAGCAAATGAGAATTTATAATTATCAAACACAGCATTTCGAAAAATTCGTGGGAAATACAGACATAAACGACAAACAACTGAGCTGGCCCGAGGATTCATTTTGACAGCATTTCTTGTGGTTGGACCACGCTGTTAATTTTCCGATCGCATCGATGTCGGCTCGTTGGTGATATTTTTTTTTTAATTGCTTTTGGGGGCAAACGAGCAAGCAGCACACCTGATGGTAAGTGTTACTGCCGCCAATGGACCTTTGCTATACTAGGAGTACAGCTAGGCCGCTACCTACCAATATAAACCCCAAACCTACCCAGTTGGGGCTCCGGCTCTCTCGCTCACCGAACGAAGCGCAACAGCACATTGCCATTGCTCAGACGTCGATCTTTTGCGAGAGTGTGGTACTACACCGGATAAACCGGCCCGCGGCTGTAGACAGAAAACTGTCAACAGCGTGGTCCTACCACTATTATGTATGTATATGATAGTACGTCACGTCACGTTCTCCTAAAAAATCATTGTCTGAAAAGCAGGAATTGACTACGGCATTTCATTCGTGAATAAAAGAGCCGGAGGCGCAAACCCATTTTACGGTAGGCAGCCACCTAGTTGTTTCCCAGTATTTGCAGGGATCTATGAGTGACAATTACCACTTGCCATCAGGTGGACTGCTTACTCGTCTGGCGCCAATTACAAAATAAAAAAAAATTAACATTACCTATTTTGCAGATAATAAGTTAAGTGTTTTGTCGCTACCCCTTACTTGCCTTTTTTTTTTTTTTTTTTTGCGGTGGGCTATGGACCCTTACCCCTTACTTGCCTGGGGGAGACATAAAAAAATGGCTAAGTGTATGACAGCAGCTCTCTCTCCTAAGAAACGTCTAACACTACACATCGATCACCTAGCTGCCTGCCAAATATAGCGATTATGGTACGGTACGATTAACGGTAGTGTGAGGGATGCCTGCATCCAACAGTGGACAGCAAAATGATAATGACAACGATGATAAAGTTTTATGTAGTAAAACAATCTATTTATTAGTTAAAGGATTTGCCATTTCCATGGCCTTTTCACAGAACAAATGGAGATGGAGCTTCGTATCATAGAACAGCAGGAGAAGGAGGATAAGCAGTTAGAACTGCTGCATCAGAAAGATTTGCAGATAATGGAAGATAACAAGAAACGAGAAATGGAGATTTCCACTATTGAAGAAGAATGTGAAGTTATCGAACGCGAATGTGCTGTGCTTAAAGTGGGCATTTACTATTTTGCTAAAATATTTTCAATTATTATCATCCTCCTTCTTATCAGGCAATCTATAACTATAAAGGAGGATGTTTCTATAAATGACATCGCTAAACTCAGAAACTACTTGACTGATCATTATGAAAATTAGTATGTATATGTATTTTTTTACGGAGAAGGTTTATATACTCTCGCCAATGATGTAACTTCCCACCAGGTGGCACTGCAATATATTGTCTTCTACAAACAAACCAACGGGCTGGGTTTGCTAGTATAATATATAATGTCTTTTTTTGCGAAATATAAGCTAGGCTCATAAGGAGATTATCACTTGCCATAATCTCGTGTATGCGAGGTCTGGTCAGAGCAGGCCGTGAAACCGCTGCTATCACTGGTGCCGATCACTGCCAGTCGTAAGAGCGATAGTCGGAAGCGAAATAAGTTAGATACGGGGTACAGTCGCTGACTTCTGCGAGTACAAGCTGAAGTTGCAAAAAACGATAGTGAGGTCGGTGTCCAGGTGACTCTAGTCTGCTATCGGTCGATCTACTATCGTGAAATGACACAGACACGAACATTGCCGCCGTACGCGCAGTAATTGAATCACGATTAGTCCGTCATCGATAGTCTCTCTGTCAAGTGGGGTGATATCCTGGCAGTCTTTTCTCGAGACCTGGATGGAAGGAGGCATTGGCCCTATAGGGTAAACCGCCGTGCGTGTGTTTCCCTTATCATCCAATGTTATTTGCTTGGGTCCCTTAGTCGTGTTTTACGATCACTGAATAGAAAGGTGATGATCATTGTGTACTTACGCTATCATAATGCGGATAAATGTTAGTACAGAAAAAATAACAATCGCTACTCCGAGTTACAAGTGAGTATTGCTTAATAAATTATGAACCAATGTTCCAGAAAAGGAACAATGCTATGTTGCTAAAACTTCGAAAAAAGTTAATGGAAACCGAAAACTTAAGACGAGAGCGGAGCCGACGTAACACAAAATAATATGGAATTTCAATATTTAAAGATTACACAATAAACTCTATTTTTGATTTAGAACACCTTTTATTTAATTAATAAATAATAACAATAACATATAAAAATAATTAATTACATTGATATATACATAAATACTATACTATATAATATAAATAATAATGCAATCGCATTATACACACATTATTATATAAATAAAAGAAATAATAATTTATATTATTACAAATAGATAATTTTAAAATGTGCAAATGGTAAAGATGCTTGATTACAGGTTTGAAGCTTTTATAAACCCATGGACACCTGCTCGGATAAGCAATCATTTATTTATATGCTGAGAGCTCATATACATCCCACAGCTATAATCGAGCCTCCTCTAAAATAGGAGGAAAATTGTCTTGTTGAGTTTTATATTGTTTTTTTTTTTTGTGTGTCTTAGTTGTTAGCCTCAGATGGCTATGATAACTTTACCCGGACTGTGGGTGAGCGCTGAGGGCTCTCAACCCGTAACTTTTGCAGAGATGTTATCTGCTTGCTTTTTATTGCTACACCGTTAATACATATAATAAGATTGTAGTGTAATACTGATGGAGTGATGAGTTATGAATATGATATACTACTAGTCATCACCTATTATCCCGTGAAAGTCTTAAAAGACAGCTGAGTGATCGTCAAGCGAATAGGCAAAAATTCTCTTCTGGTAATTTTGTTACAAATTACCAGAAGAGAGTTTTTGCACGTTGGGAAAATAGAGAGGCTTCGAATGGTGGACTTCATAACTATATATTAGGAAGTAATTACATTTTGTCTTCTCGCTTTCACCTGTTCTTTACGCATATGCAATATTATGTACCTACTAAAAGCAACACTATCACTTTATATTAGCATTTCAGTTCAGTGTAAGATTATAGAGTACATTATCCTTGTTAACAAATTCTTAAGATTTGAATAAGTGAAATATTAGTGTATATTATTATAATACGTGTTGTAATATTAAAACCTGCGCTATAATTGATTGTTATAGGTGATTGAAGGTGAGACACGAGTACAAACAGTGACGTATTTATCTATAGTAAAGTAATTATGAAAACAGATGTTCTAGCTATACTTAACGCATATGAACTAGTTTCGTTTGCTAGCCTATATTTTATTATAATCTAAAACTGTTGGTACATACAGATGCAATAGTTTGATTTTGAGAATTTAGTTATTCAATTGAAGTATTAAGGCAACGCTTCGTTGTATCCAATGAGCTGAAGGTTTATCAGATGGTAAATAAAATGCCAGAACAAAGTTAGATGAATGCCCGGTAGTGGCTAACACACCTTTTCTTTCTAGAGTTTTATAAAGTGGGCATTTGTACCGATTTCCTTCTTGAAATTCGCTTTTTAATTTAGGAAATAGCCATACAACAGGTATTAGCTCATTTAATATCTTTGGAAATTGTTCGGCGATTGCTTGCTTATTGGGATCCCAGCGACCTCCGTCCATAAAGAGTCCTTGAACATATACACCGCTTGGAGGTGGTTGGTTTTCATTTGGGGCTTCTCGTACTTCAAAATCAAATACTAGCAAATCTATTGGGATTTGTTTAGCTCTAGCATAGTTTTGTACTGACCCGGTTAAAAAAGCTTGTGTAAAAAAGAATCCTGAAAGCCAAAACGTTGACGGTTTTCCGTTAATATACCAGTTTTGCAACATAGCCAAACGTTCTGTTAAGTCATTTATATAGCTAGGCAGAGGTTTCAAACTAGGATAAGATACTTTACTCCAGTTTACGGGTATTTTGCCAAGTAACATGGCGTTGGCTTGCATATCCAAGGCTGGAGACATTACGATGAGACCTTTAACAGCCTTTTGCAAATCGGTTAGAGATACCTGAACCTCGTTCAACAACTTGTTAAAGCGTTCCATTTCTTGTATTAAAACTGTATTCATGGATTCACTGTAGTCCACAGGATATTGCTTTTGAGCTGTTTCAATGTCAAATTTTTCGGGAAGCTTAGAAAGAATTTCAGAGGACATCTGCATAAGGATAACTTCTGTATTACCACCTTCACCGCCTCTACCAGTTCCTTCAACGAGGACTAAAGCTGCTGTAAGTTCCATGGAAGCAGTATAATCACGAGTTATTCCTGCATTCATATGTAATCCGAAAACTTCCGGCGGAGGATTAACAGGAACATTTTCTATGTGTTTAAGGTAATCTTGATATTCACACCTACGAGGTAATCCATATTGAGAGCCGATGCTACAGAACGTGTAATTTGGGTCGCTAACTACTTCAGCATTAACATAATTATCTAATATTGTTACTATTAAACGTCGATCCCAATCATCAGTCACTCTACCACCATAATTACATTCTCCAGCTAGGTATTTGATAGCTACATATTGTATTTCTTCATATTGATTTAAAAACATTTGTAACTGCATTACTGAAATCTGAAAATCGGAGTCATTGAAGCCGTACTGTATATTCCATCCTAAAGGTCCAAATTTTTTTCTTTCCTGTACAACCGCATGGAAAAAGCTAATGCCGTATAAAAGCTTACTAAAAGTTTTATCCTTACCAGGACACCCTTCAAAAAATTCTATATCTTTCAGTGGTTCGGAAATATATGAACGATGTAAATTATGCTGCAATCCTGTTGGTGGTTCGTTCGTCATTTTAACACCAATCTGTAATATAGACTCTGGAAATTTATCAGATGGATAGCTAGTAAGCCACAATCTAAAACTCATATCCGTGTTAGTTAGATCAAAACTTTCCGTAATCTTTTCAAGCTCTGGTAACCAAGAAACTGCTAAGTGACAGTTTTGTAAGCATACCCAACCACCTTCAAGTTGAGCTTTTTCAATCATTAACCGTGCAATCGGTCCTTGTCCCTGTCCCAAAGATATAGAATTAAATCTATGTGAGTAACCCATTCGTTCACAATATTTTATTAAAGCTCCCATTGGGTCTGAGCCCGGAGACAATATAAAAATCAAAGGTGCAAGACAGTTAGAATCTCCAAAAGACTTACTGATGTCAAAAGGTGGTGGTATTGTATATTTCTTACCCATTTGTTGTTCTACAAATTCTGATATAGCTGTGATTAGTTTATCAGGCCTCAATATTCTGACTATTAATAATTTTTGGAAAGCAGATAATTTAGTATCCCATGGTTCCGGCAATGTTTTTTTATGTGGCTCTAAATCATCATAAACTTCTTTCCATTTATGAATATTTTTTACGAAATCATCTCTAAAACCAGTATAGGTGGTTAAATCATTAATTCGACAAATCTCATCCCAACTCTTATCTGGAAGCCACTTAAAGGCTTTTTTAATCGTATTTTCAACTGCAATACCACCAGTTATGAGAAATAAATGTTCATCTAGATTCATTTCACCTGTGGACATCATCATTTTGGAGCACATAATATATGAAAACATAAGTTTATCTTTATCAAATAATGATCTACAAACATTTTTATATAAATTGTAGGTAAAAGTGTCTTTCAAAAACTTTAAACGTTTTTCCAAATCCTTCGATTTGTTTGCATTTTCAATAGAAATAATATATAGATTGATAAACCATGTTAGGGAGTATTGATACATGGGATCAACGTTCGGCAATTCAGTAACACAATAATATAATACAGCAGAATGTGAAGCAATAGGTCTATATCCAAGACGAAATTTCTCTATTACAGTTTCAGTCTCCAAACTAGCTTCTTGTTTTTTCGTAATATCAATAGCTAGTAGTTTAGAGGAATCAAGAACTTCTATCGCTGTTTCATCTTCTAATATGTCACCTTTTGTCTCTTGTAAAGTACGTAAGATATCATCTTCTACTTGTTTAAGAGCTGCCCGATTTGTAGCACTTTGCACTATTAATTTTTCTCGTTTTTCTTGCAAGTCTGGTCTTTCTTTTGCTACTACTATACCTAATAATTGATCTTCCAACCCAACATTTGTAAGCGCAAAATTTATTAAGGTTACCTTATTAAAAACTTCTGGTAAGTAGTGGGGGTTTCGTAGTTTGGTTGTCATATAAAGTCTAAAATTTGGATGATACTCTATGACATTGTCTCCTATAGCAATGTATTCTTTTCCAGCTTGTGTGTATGTATTTTTCAAAAGAATAGGATCCAGAGGTGCTTCAACATCTTCTAATACACAGTCTATTAGAGCAGGTTTACCATATTCTAAGCAGGTTTCAATAACTTTCATGTAATTACCATCAGTGAACTTCACTACTTGTAGATCATTCAACTTTTCCATTGTTTTTATCCACTTATTAGCTTGACCTTGAGGATCAACAAGCAGAGACCATCTCATAGAATTATCTTGTATAACACCATTATCAACAGAAAATGTGTCCCTAGGTAATCCAGCAATGCACCAGTTTTGAATTTTTATATCTGTACCAAGAATATCTTTGAAAACAAAATGCTTTGAATGTGGTATGTTTAAGTTAATTATTAAATCTCGCCACGTATCAATTATTTTCATCCTTATTGGTAAAGTATATGGAGCCAAGTATGCTATAATGCCACAAGATACAAGTATATCACCAGCTAAATTATCGAAGAGAGTCTGTAAATTTTCAGCTGCTTGTGTCCAACGAAGTTTCTCTCCACCTAAGCCACCGATTAATTTTTCAGCGCGGGATAATTTATCTATGCACAATTGTACTTCATCTTCAAGCGCTTTCTTTTTTATGTTTGCCTCCTCTAATGCTTCATTTAATTCTGCTAGCTTAGCTTCTAATCTTGCTACCATTGCCTTTTTTTCTTCTAAAATCGCCATTGTTTGAGCGAACTCCTTTTCAGCTGCTTCTAATTTTGCTTTCTTCGGAGCTACAACCTTTGCAACTGCATCGTACATATCCATAGCAATAATCCACTTGCATAGACCTTCAGCTGCCGTCGAGGCTTTAGCTACAATGTGAGGCTTGAAATCTTTGCTAGATAGGTATTCTTTTCTAATTTTTTGCATAATAGGAATAGGAATGTTGTCTTTGTCAAAGTTCCTAAGAGAATCTAAGAAACCCATATCACCTAATATTCTTTTACTTGGACCCCAGTAATCCAATATTTTTTTACCAGGATTGTTCGGATCGGGGATTTTATCTGGGGAAATACCTTTAATAACACAAACTGCCGCCATAACCAACTTAACTGTATATGGAGGATTTTTCATTGATTTAACAATTGTAATATCTGCAGGTTTCAAAGTGTTTAAAGCAGCGATAGCATCTTCTAAAATTGGCAGCGCGAGTGCTAAATCGGCTTCACAATCTTTTTTAAGCTCTTGAGCAGCCGCTGCTTGTACATTAGCAACTTTTTGATCCTCTCTCACTTGAGCGGCAGCTTTGTCAGCAGTAGCAGTTTCAGTTGCAATTTCTTCCATCATTTTAGTTGATTTTGCAGCCATTACTATTAGTTGCGGTTTTAACTCATTTAAATCATGCTGCATTATTGTTACTGCCTCTGCGGCTTGATTAAGTTTATCTAAACCATTAGTGTATCTAAGTTTAGCAGCCCTTAATTCACGCTGTTTTCTATTCGTTAAAGTGGTAAAAGATTTTATTAAATCTAAATACGATGCAGATGTAATATATGTTTTTCTTGCAAGGGTATTATAGAAATCAATTGATACAATCCGAGCATCAACATGAAATTGTTTACAAGCAATCACTGCGGCAGCTTTTACTTTATCCGGGACATTAACTTTAACCATATAGTGATGTGCAACCATTTCTAGAGCATCCTCGGGCCAACTATCATACCAATCAATAGTACAGCAGTTTACCAAGGACGGATAAAGTCTCAGCCTTGTTCTAAAAGCGCTTCCTATGGGACTAAAGCATAGTACAATATGTAATTTAGCTTTGCAGCGACCAACGAAAAAAGCTAAAATTTGCAATGGACTGATATCAAGATTCCTGTTACCACCTTGGGCTGCTAAGCGTACTAATTCTAGGATTTCTTGTTTCTCGTCTAAGCCGTATAAATTAGGTACTTCGCCAGAATTTAAAAGACTGTCCAAATTTTGTATGAATAGTTCCATCTTTATTTGATTTTCTGTAAATAAGAATGTCGTATCTTTATTAAGACCACCAGATTCTCTTAGTACTATTTTAATATCGTCTTGCCAGTCTTTGACACTATAGGTTTTCGTAATTTCTGGTTGAAATACATTTTGACCTAAAATAGTACCAGCTAACTTTGTAAGCGATTGACGCCCAGAGCCTCCTACTCCCACCAATAATGCATTACCTGAGGGCATACAGATAAGTCTGCAAATTTTGGATAAATGTTCCAATGCATAATCAAATAACACAATGTTCATTTTAGCTTTATGCATTGAATTATATTCAGCAAGCATTGTAACGGCTACATTTAATACCGCTTCTCTTGACGGCATTTCTTCGTAACGGCGTTCGCTTTCTATGCTATCTGTATCTAAATAACAACCAAACATCATATTCTTTATAGTATCCTGGGTAACCTCTCCTTTCTCATTTTGATATAAATCTAGTACATTCTCAAAAGAATCTTTCATGAATTCTTTAGTAGATTGTTTTAAGACATTAAAAAACCACGTACGATCTTCATCATTCACAAGTCTGTCATAAAATACACGCATAATTTCATGAACCCACACTTTAGTGAATATCTTTTTATTATCAGTAGAATCTTTTCTTAATAGTGCACAGCCTTGAATTACTCTTGAAAAATCTCTCAAATTAAAAATATAATGTGATTTTGCTGGTGTCGGTCTTAAGCCTTCAGTAGCTTGATCATAAATATCCATGGTTGCTGCTATGATATTGAATATAAAGGGTTGCACATCTTGACCGAAGCCATTACGCCTCCAACCTAATTGTAGTAGAGACATAAATATCTTACTCATACTTTCTTTTGTGAATTCATTGATGGAATATATGTTATAATGCCTTAACATTCGAGGGTAAATTAGTTGTCTACTTCCACCTACTGGTCCTATAGCTCCATAAAAAAATGTGTCTAAAATATATAACTTTTCTGTTGTTCTCAAATCATACCAATGTTTCTGATCAAAATATAGTCTTAATAACTCTATGGGCGGTTGGGCGCCATATTTTTCTTTCGCTGGCATATTCATATCGTCAATGAATATTATAGCCAACTTACCTTTCCTAGGACCATAAATACCTTTCCTTCTTTTGTTCAATTTTGATAGAACTAATTCTTGTGTTTGATTAGCAGTTGTAGTAGTAGTGAATGTTATAAATCCGGGTGTGTATTTATCGATATTAATAGTATGCATCATAAAATTCTGAATATAAAAACTTTTCCCTGTGCCAGTAGGTCCAATAAGAAGTAAAGGTTGGTGAAACTGAGTGTGTAATTTTAAAATTGTAACGTATTTTTCGGTTTCTAAAGTTGGAATCACAGTTTGGAGCAAATTAATTTGTTCTTTTACTTGAGCTGCTTTGACTCCATCCGCCCATGGCTTCCAAAAACCTTTACCTTTGTACACATAGTAATGATCGATTAGCAAACCCTCACTAGGTATAGATACATCGAGCCTCTCGATCGTTGACGGAATGCCTTTGTCACCTCTAAAGTAATCTTTTACCAAGTCATCGAATTTCTCACGGGATGATGAGTCTAATATACCTCCTATACCCCAAACTAAAGCGGTCATAAGTGAGGCTAAAAACCAAGTGCGCGTATGCCGTGTATCCTCTTCTCCTTCTATAGCATTTTCCATTAACATAACTATAAGACGCAGTGTGCTCATCAACAAATTTACTTCTCCAGCCGTTACAAGCTGTCTACAGTATTTTCGAACAAAATATATTAGAGGCTCAAATAACCAGTTACACAACTCAAAAATATAGACTTCATTATCTTCGGACCATATGGGATTTAGAGTTGTTAACCAAGATTTATAAAATGGCACTAAACTTAATGAAGCAGATTCCATGTAAATCATGCCACATCTGGATACAGTTGCAGGTGAAGCTTGTGTTAAATCCATAACTTCAAAAATCATCGACATAACATTGGTCATAGAAATTACTTCACCAGATGTTAAGCAAAGTTTTTTATTGTCATCTAATACGGTATTCATATTTTCAATCCATACAGCATCTACAGGTCCATCAAAAACAATCCATTTTCTAACTGGAGTGTCTTCCGAAGAAAAATCTCTAAACATTGTTGCCACAATACCATCGGTCCACTCATAAGATATGGGATCAAATGCACCATATAATTGTCCCATAGTCACCGCTTTTGGATTTAATACTTTATAAGTACATTCACACCCGTTAGGTTGTTTCCTTTCATACATCATAGTTAATGCTTCAGATAATATTTTTAATGTCATTGATTTTGCAGAAAAAGGATCACCTACTAACATAAACCCATGTCTTACAATCATCATTTCATAGGTTTGTATGATTTTCAAGAGAAAACAGTCCTCTGGTTGCAGATTATTTTTATGACAACAATCACTGCAAGCATTCAAAAAGTTTTCATAGTCGGGTTTAGGTAACGTGACACCCGGAAATAAATCAGATATAATGCCTTCAAATAAAGGTAAATCGTATGATAAAAATTTAGGCAAATTAACATCGGTAATAGATCGAAGCAACAGTATAGTTTCACTTTCATGAGGAAACGCTCTCTTCAAATTTCCCGCCGCTGACAGAACAGTTTTTACAGCACGCATGCCATAATCATAATGGTTTTGTGACGATAGCTGTTCTGAGCATAACCTATAAGTTGTCACGATTTTGACAGATAAATTCCTTGCGTCTATGAAACCAAAAGAGTATAATGAAATTTCTCCTATCATTGCATAGTCTGGAACCATCATAGCAACAGTTCTAAAAAGCACTTTTAAGTTATCCGGTAATTCCGAACGCCCAGCGTATCCTGGATTCATAGTAATGCAAACATAACACGCTGGGTTTAAATTCAGTGTAGTGCCTTCAAATTCAAAAATTTCTAGTTTTTGCCGAATCGCCTGCACTATACATAAAATTTGCTGGGCTATAACAGACAGTACTTCAACA
Organism: Lymantria monacha; assembly: GCA_905163515.2. NCBI lineage: Eukaryota > Metazoa > Arthropoda > Insecta > Lepidoptera > Erebidae > Lymantria > Lymantria monacha. The sequence continues at coordinate 10,390,028 of LR991098.1, read as the reverse complement.
TCAATTCTGTTAAACTCATCAAAACAGGCCCAAGCACCACACGAAGCCAAACCTTTAAAAAACTTACCCATTGCCTTATAATCTAAACCATCAGAGCAATTGAATACAACACACTGAACAGCCAGTGCTTTAGCTAAATCTTTTGTTGTTTCAGTTTTTCCAGTACCTGCTGGTCCTTCCGGTGCTCCGTTTAAATGTAAATAGTAAGCTCCTATTAATGTCCGATAACATCTATCAGTTAAAGGTGTTATAACTAAACGATCAGAGTTGCCAAGGTATTCATAAGCATAGCCCACAACAGCATTAATGATTTTCACATCTATCTTTTCATCTTCCCAGTAATAACGCAGTTGAGCTAACCATTGAAAATCTGTCACTTCGGTAACATTTTTACCTATTAATTCAAATATAACATCCTTCGCATGAACATCAATTACAATTAGAGCTTTTACAGTTATACTGTTTAAATTACTAATGTCAGTGCGACGTATGATAGCTACAGTTTCATTAAGTTGTTTATTCAAGGAAGAATGAAATGCTTTCAATTCACTTAGTTTATGTGAATACAGAGCGTCATGAACATCCAGAGCCCAATATACTTGCGATATTGCTAGAACAATCATTCCTTCCCAAGATAATATCCATTCTGGACGCATTATGTTCTGATAATCATAATAAGATAAATCTGTTTCAGATTTAACAGCTTTCAGCATTTGATCTTCAACTTGAACCAACCATTTTTCTACTGAACCTCTAGCTGCTTGAACGTTAATAGTTTCAAGAAACTCAACTTGTTCACTTTCCATGGATATCATGGCAGATATATTAAACTCCTCATCAAATACCAATCTGTTTATACCTTCGAAACATTTTTTTAAATGGGGTTGTACTTTGAGTGGATTTTTGGTTTCTGATAAAATTTCTAACATTTCGTCATTAGACAAAAAGAAAAATCGTGGAAAGTAGAGGCGTTTCTTTTCTAAGTAATTATTTACGCCTTCATTTATTTCTTCTAATAATTCTGATGCAATTTTTAGTTGTTCCAGTACACCAACAGCACCAGCCAAGTCAAGTACATGAGGGTCTTTCTCTACGGTGCCCATGTATCTACGATATATATTATTTACTTCAAGAAACATTACTCCCTCTTCAGGCATTTGTGCTACTATATCTTTAGATGAAAAAATAGGTAATAAATATAACCACTGGCTTTGTACTTTACCCCATTCATCTATAGTAGTATTGGTTCTGACTATTTTATCATACCATGCTCTCACTTGTGCTTCGAATGGTTTAACGAAAGCTGAACCCCTCATTCCTATTGTTTTAACTGTATGATCGTCTAAAACACTTTGAACGTCATCTAATCCAGAGAGTATAAATATGCCTGTGTCTTTATAGGGACTAGTTTTGAAGCAAATATCAGTCCATTCTGCTATCATTTTATTAAGATTTGTTATCAAAGCAAGTTCTTTTGTAGCAGCTATACTTATGATTTCGTATTCATCAATGTCACTCCAAAGATCAAAATTTATAATCTTTCTTAAAGTAGTTCCTGCTGTAGGAGTCAAATCAAACCCAGCAATGACAGACATCTCATCCCAATGCCTCTGTACCAAAGCAGGATTGCACATGATATGGGCCATTTGTACATTTGGCCTCCATTCTTTTATTTCCGTTACAGCTTGAGCGCACAATTTCATTGGAGCGGGTTGATTGTTTACATCAGGATCATCTACCAGTCCTTGAAATCTTTTTTCTACACCTTCCGCAATTTGTTGCTTTATTTTATTCTTATAATTTTTCGATATTTTAAGAAACTCCTTATAATAGAAATCATGGTCTTGTTCTATTTGGACATGATCCATATATTCAAATGGTCCGTCCATCCAAGTATAATAACTCCTCCTCCATTTATGAATTAGGTATATAAGGTTGTGAAAAGGTATAATATATTCTTTCAATTCTTCTAGATCTGGGTAATTACTAAGGGGAAATTTAAATGTTGTTTCTTCCTTATTAATCCATGCAACAATTTTATCGCAATCATCTAATCTATGAACAAGTTTTCTTAAATATTCTAAATATTCGAGGGTATATTCAATGTCGTCCATATTATCTAACATTTCTAAAAATGGTGTCATTTCTACAACCTCTTGATTAAGATATGCAATTCGGGATAGTAAATATTCTTCCATCTCCGCTTTAAATGTTTCATACGCTGCAGCGTTTCTTTCAAATATAGGTTTGATATCTTTAAGCCAATTAACAGTACGTGTATTTAATGCTATGTGATCTGGTGTTAGTGAAGTCATCTGTAGGAGGTTAGCAATAATATTTATCTGTATTAAAATTCGTTCCTTTAAAGATTCAACTAACACTGTTTTTGCATGCAATATATATATGCCTTGTTCTATTAATTCTTCAGCGTTTTCTGGTTGCCTGATGGCTCTTGCGGCGATTTCTTCAAATTCATTACATATACTTTCGTTTTCCTCCATATGTGATCTTACTATACCTGCTATTATATCGTTAATAAAATCAAAGGCTTTACTTTTCAGCCCATCCACCATTCTAAGTTGACATACGACTGCACAGATAAAATATTCATTTTCTAAAATACCAGTAATCTCCGAGTCGATTTCTTGAAAATATTGAATTTTATTACGGAAAACTTCAAATTCTTCAGTATGTGTGATAAATTCAAGTAAAGCTTCTTTTGCCGAATCTCCATACAACATATTATATTGACAACGTAGTTTATCTAAATAATTACGTAAAGGTTCAAAGACGATATGTAGTTGTTCTTGTAATTTTTCATGCCCATCTTTTTTTAACCACTCATTGTAATTTACTGGTAATGCGTCATAGTTATAAGGTATTTTAAGATATTGTTCTATTGGCATAAGTCGCTGTGCGATATTAGATATTGCATTTACTATATTATGAAACACCGCGTAGACGTCCTCAAGTGAGGGATCGTAAATGAATTCTCCATTAAAATCTAATTGAAGGTTTAAAATAGGCACATGATCCGGATTTTTAAGAGCTTCTATTAAAGCGTAAATAGATCTACGCATAAGATCTTGAATTTGCATCGATATCATTCTCGAGGCACATGTTACAAATTTTGGTAATCTGTTAGTACGCATACCTTTAAGGCATCGCGGATTTTTTAACCATTGTGTAAGAACACTATACCAAGTACTAGAAACTAAATAATCAGCCCGCTTAATTTCGTCCAAAACTTTACTTTGGAAATCATTTAAACCCATAGGACCTCTTGCCCTATATTTGTTTAAGTCAATAATATGTTCAGGAAAGAGCTTTTCTGACGACTCTAATATAAGTCTAATAAATGGATGCAATATTAAAGAACCTTCTTGTAACTTTTTGCGAAATTTAAGCAATTTTTCATAATTTTTTGTAATACCTTTGTATTTAAAATAAGGCTCTTGATACTTAATTCGAGGTACGCCTGGTTGATCTTTGATTATGGTCTTTACTGCAAGATGATGGAGATTTTTGTTCCATTCTTGTTTACTTTCTTCTACGAGCTCATTCATCATGTTGGGATATGTTTGACGAAGTTTAGTTGGGATCAATTTGCATATCATTCGTTCCCATTGTTTCGACATTGGTGGTGGCTGGATTTTGTTAGCATATTCTCGTAACGTTTCAATATGTCTTGATTGTGAGATTTCTAAGCTATCACGTTCATATCTTCTTAAAGGTGGGCGAGCAACTTCTACTTTTCTATTAGCAGCTTTCTCTTCAAGTATTTTACGAAATTTGGCCTGCTTTGCCTGTAATCGAAAATCATTTAAAATTATTTTAAATTGAATGTACCAAATATTTGGTGACATAATATTGCCACTTTCTTTCTAATTGCGGTAGTACCAATAAGTGCCAATGTATAAAATATTAAAGTTACGTATAAATGAAAATATGCATATAATAAAGTATAAAGAAGGTATGTACCTATTTCACACTCTGAATAAATTCAAATCTTGGGCACTCCTTAACTGAATTCTAGAAACATTCTAAAGCTATGAGTATACAGACAGTGTCTAAAGCTATGAAGATGCAGAAATAGACAGACACTCTATAAATAAGTCTACCTGCCAAAGAATAAGAACTGGCTAGAAATTACTTATCCATCAATATCTATAATGAAAATCTAATAAAATCTTAAAGTGGTAGGACCACGTTGTTGACAGTTTTCTGTCTACAGCCGCGGGCCAGTCCGTCCGGGGTAGTATCACACTCTCGCAGAAGATCGTCGTCTGAGTAATGACAATGTGCTATTGCGCTTCGTTCGGTAAGCGAGAGAGCCGGAAGCTCAACTGGGTGGGTCTGCGGATTGTAATGGTAGGCAGCGGCCTATCTATACTCTTGGTATAGCAAAGGTCCATGGGTAGCAGTGACATTTACCATCAGCTATGCTACCTGCTCGTCTGCCACCATGAAATAAAAAAAAATCAAAAGGCAAAAATATTACAGGAAATTATTTAGGGAGGGATTCTTCTGTACTTTTATCAAACTTAGCCTTTTATACCGATAAGCTAAAGATATGAGACTCCTTATGTGCTACCTAAGTCAAATACACTTGCAAATTACAATGTGTTACCGTTCCTTACTTTCTCGTAGTAGCTGTAAAAACTGGATAAGGTTTTAGAAGAATGGACAGCAGCAGTCTCTTGGTAAATATTATTCATTGTTATAATTACTACTGCGATCACCAAACCGCCTGCTCAGCGTGACGATCATAGCAGCTTCACATTCATCATCATCATCATCTCAGCTCATACATGTCCCACTATTGATCTCGAGCCTCCTCCATAGCTGGATATTATACACACGGCACACGTCTCCTTTAAGACGAAAATATAAAACGACAGCTCACGCTGGTGTAAGCGGTAGCACGATTGGAACGGATTTCCAATATGTGTAGTGGGTTCGAATCCCATGTGTGACAATCATTTTTCGCTTGTAATCAAGTTTTTATAAATATTTGATATTTATTTATGACTTATGCTATAGGAATCGTATTTAGCCTCGCGAGCAATTCAGCAATATTTGATACTTATTTAGGATTATAGGAATATATATAATACATACGAGACTAACTCGTGAGTAATTTTACCTATATCTACATAAAAAAGTTATGCTAATCACCTAGCCTAAAGTTAAAAAATACAAATTTAAAAAATTGGAATTTCCATTCTTGTATTACGGATGCACACAAAATAAAGAATTGACATATATGCTATTCTTAAAGAAGTTAAAATATATAGGCATATTGCTATTGAAGATACCTTGAGTCTATTGTAGGGTGGCAATGGCGTAAAAGGTAATTTATCCATTTGGTGCACATCAGGTATCGGCCTCATCTGCGGGATCCGGCATCCGTTTTTGGTTTGTAACAATTTTCTTAATTCACTCTCCTCCATTATTAGCTGCGTGATTATTTCTTTAAACAATAAATTATATTATTTAGAAACCTTAAAAATCATTACATTAAACTAGATAACGATTAATATAACACCGAATAAGTGCAAACGTTGGGTTTTGTTTGAGGTAAATAAAACAAGTCATGGCAACCGCATTTTGTTTCTCATACAAAAACATAGAAATTGTAGCATAGTATTTACTTACCTCCTTTAGTACTATTGACATTTTATCTTATTGTAACACGTCTGTGCACGTTTAAATAACAATGAAAATACATAGATTTTAGTGGTTGGACCACGCTGTTGACACTTTTCTGTCTACAGCCGCGGGCCGGTCTGCCCGAGGTAATACCGCAATCTCGTAGAAGATCGACGTCTGAGTAATGGCAAGGTGCTATTGCGCTTCGTTCGGTGAGCGAGAGAGCCGGAAGCCCAGTTGGGTGGGTTCGTATTGGTAGGCAGCGGCCTAGGGATGTTAAAAAATAATCGATTTTTATTTTAATCGATTATTTTATTCTTATAATCGATTTTTTATAATCGATTTTTATAGTAATATTAATCGATTTAAAAAAAATCGATTATATAAATTTTGCGTTTTAATCGATTTTTATGAAAAGCGCCATGTATGAAACGGATGAATAAAACTCGAAGTAAATCTATTATTATTTACAAGTTAAGAGTGCCATAATATATGGAGTTGTTGGTAAACAATAAAAATGTCTTCCAATAGTAAAACATCTAAAAGCGTTTGGCGAAAATATTTTACGATTAAGAAACATGCAGCAATATGCAAGTACTGTTCCAAAGAGCTAAAAACTTGCAGTAATACTACAAATTTAAAACAGCATACACACATACCATCACGCCATGTCCCTTGCAGGGTAGGCAGAGAGAACAGAGTGCCAGAGAACTCTATCCTTGCATACTTCACTCGCTTCCTCAACATTCATAATTCTCTTCATACACGCTCGCCGGTTTCGGAGACTCTTGACTCCACCTTCCTTCAGTACATGACTGATCTGGTCTAGGTAGGTTAGTCTCAGTCTACCCCGGTACCTACATCCTTCCACTTTCGCATTGTATATCTTCTTAACCAGACGTTCGTTCGGCATTCTTTCCACATGCCCGAACCATCGGAGCATTCCCTTTCGCATCTTTACACCAATACTCTCTTTCATACCTACTCGCTCTCTTACGTCGTCGTTACGAATGCGATCGATCAGGCTAACTCCACAGATTTTCCGTAGAGGTCGCATTTCGACCGCATTAATTTTACTTTTATACTTTTTTCTACATACCCAACTCTCGCTTCTATATAGTAATGTATGTACAAGCAAGTTATGTATTGCTACATGTGCCTTCTGGCTGAGGTGGTGGCTACCGAGAAGTTGTCCCAACGCTCCGTTCACTCTATTTCCGGCATTTACTCTTTTGGTTTTACTCACATTCATGCGTAGACCCCTTTTCTTACAATCTTCTGTCATTGTGTCGACTAGGGTCTGCAGGTTAGTCGCTGACTGCGCCAGCAGGACTGCATCATATGCAAAGAGCAGAGCACTAACCACTGAGTCGCCCATCTGGACTCCCACATTCATATCGTTCAACCTTTGGAGACATTTATCCAGATATATGATAAACAGCCTGGCTGATAGAATGCACCCCTGCTTAACGCCGATATTGAAGTCAAACCAAGGCGACATTCCATCATCCAGCCGCACACAAGCTCTACAGCCCTTGTAACTGGACTGCACAGCCTGCAGCAGTTTACCGTTAATACCATACTCCGGTAAAATGTCCCAAAGTTCCTTTCTTGCAACCGTGTCAAATGTTCTCTCCAGATCCACAAAACTGCAGAAAACCCTCCGACCTAGAGCCAGATGCTTCTCCACAATGTTGCGCAGAGGGAACACTTGATCCATGCATCCCCTTCCACTCCTGAAAACTTGTGCCTCACACAGTAAACCATCGGACTCCATCCTCATTCTCCTTTCAATAATTTTAGCATAGATACACTTTTGCTGCCAAACTGGTCAAGCTTATGGCTCTGTAATTTGCGCAGTCATAACGTGAACCCTTGTTTTTAAACAACGGCACGATGACTGCGCTATTCCAGTCCCTGAGAACCATTCCCGAGCTCCAACATAAATTGAGGAACAACAGGAACATCTCCCAGACGCAGGAGCCGCCAAGCTTGATCATCTCGGCAGACACCATATCAATGCCCGCTGCCTTACCATTTTTCAAACTTCTTATCGCCCATTCAACTTCATCCATACTGATGCCATCAGGGGACGCTGGTGCCGAATGTTGATCTACTAGACCACATGCAACACCGGTGCCAATCCGAGTATTCGCATACATATCGCCAATATATTCACTCCATCGGCTTAACACGTCTTGTATTTGTGTAAGAATGTCTCCACCTTTAGACCTTATTTTATTCATTCTGAAGGCTGACCAACCACCCCGAAACCTCTTCACCTCTCTCCAAAAGAGTTTGGTGTTACCCTCGAAGTTTTTAGCCAGCCTATCTTCTGCACTCATATTTGTTCTATCACGTTTCTCTTTCACTTAGGCCTTGGTGTCATTCTTACATTGCCGATATATTTCTTTCTTCTGTTCAATCATACTGTCATTCAGATTCAAAGAAGAGACATAGTCCAGCCACGCTTTCTTCTTTTGCTCTACGGAAGCTGCCACTTCCGCATCCCACCAAGCATCACCATTTGATTTTCTATGCTTCTTTGAGCTTCCACATACTTCTTTCGCTGTATCTACCATACTCTCTTTCAATATTCTCCAGCATTCTTCTATGTCCGATTGCGGCTGGCTTGCCATCGTCAGCCGTTCTCGGACACCCTCTGCATACTTTTCTCTTACACACTCTTCTTGCAAACTTTCAATCTTTATTCTTTCAAGCCCTCCGAAGTGGACACGCTCTCGCCAGTGCCCCCACTTTCTGAACAGACCACTAAATCTCGCAATAACGAGATAGTGGTCCGTATCGACTGTGGGGCCCCTGTAGGCTCTTGCGTCCAATACTTTGCTTCGGAGGCGACTGTCTACCAAAATTAAATCTATTATGCTTTTCTGTTCATTCCTTCTCCATGTATACATATGGATGTCCTTATGTTGGAAAAATGTGTTTGACACAATAAGGTTTCTCTCCATGCATACATCCGCTATGAGCCTACCTGCGTCGTTCACTCTCTTATCACCAAATGGACCAAATACGTCCTCATAGTCGGGACGCTTGGTCCCCACCCATCCGTTCAAATCTCCGCATACAATCACGCGTTCACTGGTTTCTGCCATATCCAGAACTTCCCTAACATTGTCCCAAAACTTCTCTAGGTCTGATGCCACCGAGGATCCTACGGGAGCATATGCTACAACCATGAATACCTTGGTGACACCTAGTTTTATACGGACCCAAAGTCTGGGATCATAAATTACGTAATCCTTCACACCTGAGGCCAAGTGAGAGGACAACAGCACTCCCCATGCTGGCTCGATCGCTCTGTGGTACACCAGACCACAGGGCCATCCCGCCAACAGGAAGATCGCAGGCGCCGCTGCCGCTTCGCTTGGTCTCTGTTACACAGAGCACGTCTAGCTGTTTGTCCGCCATGACGGTTATCAGGTCGTGCAACTTACCTTCCACACAACCTCTTACATTCCACATACCCACCCGGCACTCTGCTCTCCTCGACTCGCCTGACTGGGCAAGGCGTAATGGGTGGTGGCCCCCATCGCCACATCTGCCGATTTTCATACCGACGGGGGCGGGTCGGTACGCGTCGCCTCCGGGGGACACCCTAACCCGCACTGCGGTACGCATATGAGCCGGATTGAAGTCTGACTAGACCGGCAGGGGACGCGACGTGCACGCTCCGGACTATGCCGCCCTACACGCTCCGGACTATGCCTCCCTAAAAAAAAATCATCATCATGTCAGGCTATCGCCGTCCACTGCTAGACGTAGGCCTAAATGTAAAATAGTACTGGACATTTATGGCATTTTTTTGTTGTGATTTATATTTTAGTTTTTGAGACAATAAGGTTATTTTGTTAGGATTTTCATCATTTCATTTTTATGATAATAAAAAAAATGTGTCAATAATTACATTTGGTTTCCTTTTTCCTTACCTTGAAAATTTAAAGGAATATTTGCTTTCATGAATTTTTAGATTTGAATTGGTTGATTTTTATTCATATAATTTTATTTGATTTTAATCTGATAAATTGTTAATATGAATCTTTTAGATTTATTATTGGAATATGAAAAGTATATACATTTTTAAATAATAGAAAAAAAAATCGATGTTTTCGTAAAAATCGATTATTTATTTTGATTATAATCGATTTTTGGCAAATCGATTAATATTAAATTTAAAAAAAACGATTTTTATTTAATCGATTTTTTTCCAGTAACCTCACATCCCTACAGCGGCCTAGTTATACCCTTGGTATTGCAATGTTCTATGGGAGGCAGTAACACTTACCATCAGGTGTGCTGCTTGCTCGTTTATCACCATTAACAATAAAAAAAAAAAGATATTCTTCTATAAATGATTCAAAATGAAAACAATAGGAAGATAGGTATATGAAAGATACCTATCTAGGTATTTACTAAATTGAATGAGAATGAGGATGGTGTCCGATGGTTTACTGTGTGAGACACAAGGAGGTTTCAGGAGTGGAAGGGGATGCATGGATCAAGTGTTCTCTCTGCGCAACATTGTGGAGAAGCATCTGACTCTAGGTCAGAAGGTTTTCTGCAGTTTTGTGGATCTGGAGAGAGCAACTTTGGGACATTTTACCGGAGTATGGTATTAACGGTAAACTGCTGCAGGTTGTGCAGTCCAGTTACATGGTCTGTAGAGCTTGTGTGCGGCTGGATGATGGAATGTCGCCTTGGTTTGACGTCAATATCGGCGTTAAGCAGGGGTGCGTTTTGTCAGCCAGGCAGTTTATAATATATCTGGATAAATGTCTCCAAAGGTTGAACGATATGAATGTGGGAGTCCAGATGGGCGACTCAGTGGTCACTGCTCTGCTCTATGCAGATGATGCAGTCCTGCTGGCACAGTCAGCGACTGACCTGCAGACCCTAGTCGACACAATGACAGAAGATTGTAAAAAAAGGGGTCTACGCGTGAATGTGAGCAAAACCAAAATAATGTTCTTTGAAAGAGATGAAGCCAAAACAGATGTAAGAGTAAAAATAGGTAGGTAATGATGTACTAGAAGAAGTGGATGAATTTATATATCTTGGATGTGGTTTTAGCCGAGATGGAAGGTGCACCACTGATATAGAGCGAAGTGTGAATGCGGGAAATAGAATGAACGGAGCGTTGGGACAACTTCTCGATAGCCACCACCTCAGCCAGAAGGCACGTGTATCAATACATAACGCAGTGCCTGCCCAACATTACTATATGGAAGCGAGAGTTGGGTATGCAGAAAAGAGTATGAAAGCAAAATTAATGCGGTCGAAATGCGATCTCTACGGAAAATCTGTGGAGCCAGGCTGACCGACCGCATTCGCAACGACGACGTAAGAGAACGAGTAGGTATGAAAGAGAGTATTGGTGTAAAGATGCGAAAGGGAATGCTCCGTTGGTTCGGACATGTGGACAGAATGCCGAACGAACGTCTAGTTAAGAAGATATACAATGCGAAAGTGGAAGGATGTAGGTACCGGGGGAGTACCGAGACTCACCTACCTAGACCAGATTGGTCACGTACTGAAGGAAGGTGGAGTCAAGAGTCTCCGAAACCGGCGAGAGTGTATGAAGAGAATTATGAATGTTGAAGAAGCGAGTGAAGTATGCAAAGATAGAGTTCTCTGGCACTCTGTTCTCTCTGCCTACCCTGCAAGGGATATGGCGTGATGATGTGTATGTATGTACGACAAGAAGATAACCGATAAACTACGTGTATGAAAACCTATATTTGAACTATGTCCAAGAAGAGATCATGACTCCTCCACTTCTTACTTCACGTGTGACAACCCTTTAGGAATACAAACACAGGTGACAGCACCTGTCTTTATTTCTATGAGGAATTTTAAAAAACCTTCTGTAAGGGCACAAATTTTACCCGGACATTATGTGGATCGCACTAAATATCATGCTGTATGGGAATCGAACCTATGACAATTAGTACGGTACGTTGGTAACCTTAACCACTATTCCATCTGCGCAGTCAAACACTAAAATTAGGTACCAAAACCGAATGCCATACAAAGTTTGAAGATTTCGATTTTATTCTCTGTGACGATGACGGAATGAATGAATGGATTTCATTTGAAAGTTAACAAACATGGTTCCCATTTCATTAAAATTACACCTTTAGGAAAGTATTATATCTGTATTGGGTTTAAATTATTATCTTCTCGCGGTTAAGAAGATATACAATGCGAAAGTGGAAGGATGTAGGTACCGAAGGAGACCGAGACTAATCTACCTAGAACAGATCGGTCATGTACTGAAGGAAGGTGGAGTCAAGAGTCTCCGAAACCGGCGAGCGTGTATGAAGAGAATTATGAAAGTTGAGGAAGCGAGTGAAGTATGCAGAGATAGAGTTCTCTGGCACTCTGTTCTCTCTGCCTACCCTGCAAGAGATATGGCGTGATGATATGTATGTATGTATCTTCTCGCGGAAGAAGGCGGCGGGGCAGCTCCAGAAGGAAAACCTCTTCGGTGACACGCTCCTCCGCCGGAGCCTGGGGCGGCGCAGGCGCTAGTACCTGCGCATAGTCGAGGCGGCGGGTAACTGGACCGGGAAATAGTCCGTCACCCGCTGCAGAGGCTGACCACGTGAGGGCGAAGCCTCGGCACTTAGCCGGGCGTCGACGGACGATTGTACCGGAAAAGATAAACTGCCGGACTAGCCATGTATGTCAAGGAAGCGGTACCAGTGCCCGGCCCAATGGCGGTGAGAGAATACGGTGGGTTATGAGGCCACGCGCTGCCCTTCCGTCGCCCCGGACAAAACGGATGGCGTGTCTCCAGACCATAGCCTAACAAAAAAAAACCATTTTCACTAATCTATGGTTAATTTATACATCATCTGAACCTATATAAGTCCCATTGCTAGGCTCGAGTCTGTTTCATAGTGGAAGGGAAATTGACCTAATGTAAGACACTAGTCAGACGTCTAAAACCGTCCAGTTTTCCTTTCCTTGTATCCGTTATTTTCTTTCTTTGTGGTAGCAAACGAGCGAGTATGATGCGGTAGCCAATGGAACTATGCCATACTATCTAATAGTGGTAGGACCACGCTGTTGACAGTTCTCTGTCTGCAGCCGCCGGGCGTCCGGGGTAGTACCACTCTCTCGCAGAAGATCGACGTATGAGTAATAACAATGTGCTATTGCGCTTCGTTCGGTGAGCGAGAGCCGGAAGCCCAATTGAGTGGGTTTGGGGTTTATATTGGTAGGCAGCGGCCTAGTATTGCAAAAGTCCATGGGCGGCAGTGACACTTACCATCAGGTGCGCTGCTTGCTCGTTGGCCACCATTAGCAATAAAAAAAATACCAGGAGTACAGCTAGGGCGCTGCCTACCAAAGAAAACCACCCAGAAACTCCAGAAAGTTGTGCTTCCGGCTGTCTTGCTCACCGAACAAAGCGCAACACCACATTGCCAGTGCTCAAACGACGATATTCTACGAAAGTGTAGTAATACTACAGACAGGCCGGCTCGCAGTTGTAGACAGAAAACTGTCAACAGCCCTCTTTTACGACACCTACGCACGAGAGACTAGTGAATTGTATTTTTATTAGTGAACGACCGAAATTTCGGTTTCGGTTTCGGCCAGTTTCGGCCAAAAAATCTAGTTTCGGTTTCAGCCAAAATATAGCCGAAACCTTCGGCCTCGCCGAAACTCGAGTGTTTATCTTTAAAATATTGTGAACACAATTACGTATTACTAGTTAGCTATGTACTATACAAGAAGAGGTCCATAAGTTCGTGGAATGGAAGGGTTTTAAATAAAATGAACCAAGTCTATTTTTCCTTTTCAATATAATCACTCTTAAGATTATACAACTTTATTTATTAGATCTATGAATTAATTTTGATCTATGAATAATGATTTAGAAATCATTGTGAAAATATTTTTTATCTATTGCCGCAAAATCTCCGACTCAAAATGATAAACCCATATTTCATCTCCAGTAAAAATTCGCTCCAAAATCTGTGCAGGTTCGTCTCCACACAATTCCAAAAATTGTTTTGACAAATTGACACCCTGCTGTCTCTCAAGTGACGTGAGCATTCTCAGTACCTATCTTGCACTGACTTTTGTTAAACCCAGGTTGTCATGTAAAATTCAGAAAATGGTGGTATCTGATACTCCAACTAAAGCATATAACTGTTGGTTCTTCAAAAGGGTGTCTCTCAAGCACAATTTTCCACTTTTTCGGCGATGTCTGATGTGGTGACCTCGAGGAAGGCCAGTTGCCTTCCTAAGTAGGGATCTTCTTCAATTGACGCCCGATTATGTTTAAAAAGTTTATGCCACTTGTAAATAATTGATTTAACAAGACACTGTTCCCATAAATGGTTTCCATTTTGTTCAAAACGGTCTGAATGTTCTTTCCTTGCTTGGTAAGGAATTTTATCACAGCACGGTGTTCAATTTTTTCCAAAGTTTCAGTTTCTTTCCGGATTCACCTGTTTAGCAGGGAGTGTTGGTGTAAACAAATGATGCAACAGGACTGAAACTCAATCTATGTTCGATGAGTCCCCAATTATGTATGACACTAAGCGAGTGCCCCTAACGCCACTCCACCCCCTACATTCCACGAACCTTTGGACCTCCTCCTATATGTCTAAAACACTAACTGAAAGTTGTTTTTTTTTAATTTACTATCATGAGTTAGTCTTGTATATTCATGTCATAAAAAAAAATGTTACGTAGATATTTTAACACATACATACATATCATCACGCCATATCCCTTGCAGGGTAGGCAGAGAGAACAGAGTGTCAGAGAACTCTATCTCTGCATACTTCACTCGCTTCCTCAACATTCATAATTCTCTTCATACACGCTCGCCGGTTTCGGAGACTCTTGACTCCACCTTCCTTCAGTACATGACCGATCTGGTCTAGGTAGGTTAGTCTCGGTCTCCCTCGGTACCTACATCCTTCCACTTTCGCATTGTATATCTTCTTAACCAGGAGTTCGTTCGGCATTCTTTCCACATGTCCGAACCATCGGAGCATTCCCTTTCGCATCTTTACACCAATACTCTCTTTCATACCTACTCGCTCTCTTACGTCGTCGTTACGAATGCGGTCGGTCAGCCTAACTCCACAGATTTTCCGCAGAGATCGCATTTCGACCGCATTAATTTTACTATCATACTCTTTTCTGCATACCCAACTCTCGCTTCCATACAGTAATGTTGGGACAAGCACTGCGTTATGTATTGCTACACGTGCCTTCTGGCTGAGGTGGTGGCTGCCGAAAAGTTGCCCCAACGCTCCGTTCACTCTATTTCCCGCATTCACTCTTCGCTCTATATCAGTGGTGTACCTTCCATCTCGGCTAAATCCACATCCAAGATATACAAATTCATCCACTTGCTCTAGTACATCATTACCTATTGTTACTCTTACATCTGTTCTGGTTTTATCTCTTTCAAAGACCGTTATTTTGGTTTTGCTCACATTCACGCGTAGACCCCTTTTCTTACAATCTTCTGTCATTGTGTCGACTAGGGTCTGCAGGTCAGTCGCTGACTGTGCCAGCAGGACTGCATCATCTGCATAAAGCAGAGCAGTGACCACTGAGTCGCCCATCTGGACTCCCACATTCATATCGTTCAACCTTTGGAGACATTTATCCAGATATATGATAAACAGCCTGGCTGACAGAACGCACCCCTGCTTAACGCCGATATTGACGTCAAACCAAGGCGACATTCCATCATCCAGTCGCACACAGGCTCTACAGCCCATGTAACTGGACTGCACAGCCTGTAGCAGTTTACCGTTAATACCATACTCCGGTAAAATGTCCCAAAGTTCCTTTCGTACAACCGTGTCAAATGCTCTCTCCAGATCCACAAAACTGCAGAAAACCCTCTGACCTAGAGCCAGATGCTTCTCCACAATGTTGCGCAGAGAGAACACTTGATCCATGCATCCCCTTCCACTCCTGAACCCTCCTTGTGTCTCACACAGTAAACCATCGGACACCATCCTCATTCTCCTTTCAATAATTTTTCCATACACTTTTGCTGCCAAACTGGTCAAGCTTATGGCTCAGTAATTTGCGCAGTCATAACGTGAACCCTTGTTTTTAAACAAAGGCACGATGACTGCGCTATTCCAGTCCCTGGGAACCATTCCCGAGCTCCAACATAAATTGAGGAGCAACAGGAACGCCTCCCAGACACAAGAGCCACCGAGCTTGATCATCTCGGCAGACACCATATCAATGCCCGCTGCCTTACCATTTTTCAAACTTCTTATCGCCCATTCAACTTCATCCATACTGATGCCATCGGAGGACGCCGTTGTCGAATGTTGATCTACTAAACCACATCCAACACCGGCGCCAACCGTAGCATCCGCATACATATCGCCAAAATATTCACTCCATCGGCTTAACACGTCTTGTGTTTGTGTAAGAATGTCTCCACCTTTAGACCTTATTTTATTCATTCTGAAGGCTGACCAACCACCCCGAGACTTCTTCACCTCCCTCCAAAAGAGTTTGGTGTTACCCTCGAAGTTTTTAGTCAGCCTATCTTCTGCACTCATACTTGCTCTATCACGTTTCTCTTTCACTAAGGCCTTGGTGTCATTCTTACATTGCCGATATATTTCTTTCTTCTGTTCAGTCATACTGTCATTCAGATTCAAAGAAGAGACATAGTCCAGCCACGCTTTCTTCTTTTGCTCTACGGAAGCTGCCACTTCCGCATCCCACCATGCATCACCATTTGTTTTTCTATGCTTCTTTGAACTTCCACATACTTCTTTCGCTGTATCTACCATACTCTCTTTCAATACTCTCCAGCATTCTTCAATGTCCGATTGCGGCTGGCTTGCCATCGTCAGCCGTTCTCGGACACCCTCTGCATACTTTTCTCTTACACACTCTTCTTGCAACCTTTCAACCTTTATTCTTTCAAGCCCTCCGAAGTGGACACGCTCTCGCCAGTGCCTCCACTTTCTGAACAGACCACTAAATCTCGCAATAACGAGATAGTGGTCCGTGTCGACTGTGGGGCCCCTGTAGGCTCTTGCGTCCAATATTTTGCTTCGGAGGCGACTGTCTACCAAAATTAAATCTATTATGCTTTTCTGTTCATTCCTTCTCCATGTATACATATGGATGTCCTTATGTTGGAAAAATGTGTTTGACACAATAAGGTTTCTCTCCATGCATACATCCGCTATGAGCCTACCTGCGTCGTTCACTCTCTTATCACCAAATGGACCAAGTACGTCCTCATAGTCGGGACGCTTGGTCCCCACCCATCCGTTCAAATCTCCGCATACAATCACGCGTTCACTGGTTTCTGCCATATCCAGAACTTCCCTAACATTATCCCAAAACTTCTCTAGGTCTGATGCCACCGAGGATCCTACGGGAGCATATGCTACAACCATGAATACCTTGGTGACACTTAGTTTTATACGGACCCAGAGAAGTCTGGGATCATACATTCCGTAATCCTTCACACCTGAGGCCAAGCGAGAGGACAACAGCACTCCTACCCCCATGCTGGCTCGATCGCTCTGTGGTACACCAGACCACAGAGCCATCCCGCCACCAGGAAGATCGCAGGCGTCGCTGCCCCTTCGCTTGGTCTCTGTTACACAGAGCACGTCTAGCTGTTTGTCCGCCATGACGGATATCAGCTCGTGCAACTTACCTTCCACACAACCTCTTACATTCCACGTGCCCACCCGGCACTCCATTCTCCTCGACTCGCCTAACTGGGCAAGGCGTGATGGGTGGCGGCCCCCATCGCCGCAACTGCCGATGTTCGTACCGACGGGGGCGGGGTCGGTACGCGTCGCCTCCGGGGGACGCCCTAACCCGCATTGCGGTACGCATTTCGAGCCGGATTAGCATTCTAATTAGACTGGCAGGGGAGGCGAACGAGTACGCTCCGGACTATACCCCCCAAGATATTTTAATGAGTCTTTTTATTTTATTTTACACTTTTTGATGGTCTGTATATATATATATATAAGTATAGATATATGCAAATTAATGTTAAAAAAACAGTAAATTTTAGTAAATAATCGTAATTGTAAATGTTTTAATGAGTTTCGGTTTCGGCCAAAACAGAGAGCAAGGCCGAAAGTTCGGTTTCGGTGTCGGCTGAAAAATCAGTTTCGGTCGGACACTAATTTTTATTAAGTCACAACATGGAAAATAATTAAAAAAACAGCCAACATATTAAAAATAAAACTTCAATGAACACATATTGTGAATTATATTCGCACAAACAAATAATTAACATATGCACAAATATATGTATCAATTTATACATGTTGTTTTTACAAAACTTGTCCTTATTACCAATATATACATTAAATCACATTTCGTTGATGGTATTTTTTTTTAATTATATACATTTTCATAAACAATTGCGGCCAAAGTAATTTCATTGTTTAATTCATATAATTTTTTAATAAATCAGATCGAATATTTTACGAAATCTGTACAATTTTTTGCGATATATACACAGGCACATTATATTGTAAAATTTTTGAGACTAGTCTAATTAAAACCGCATTTTTTAGAGCTAGTGAATTTTATATAGTAGGTATAAATAGTATTGCGAATTACAGTCTACAATAGCTTGCGAGTTCTTTACGATTTTGGTTAGAAATTATTACGCAATTTCTCGCGTTTGTATTTGATTTTCAATATCCCGACGCAGGAAGTTTCGAACACTTTTGGTACGTGAACGCTGAAAAATTACGGCCGTTCTCCCGAGAACATAATCGCTGAAAAGTAACCAGAATCCTTTCGTAACCGTGAACGCTAATGTTCAAAACATCGGGCAATTAAAAATCAAATACCAACGCGATAAAATCCGTACAAATATTTTTTTTTAATGTGTAATACTCGTAAACATCGGAAAACATTAGAAATAATTAAAACACAAGAGAACAGAATTCATTTTAAAGAATTATAGCCAAATAATTGTATGCAATATTTTTTTATTAATAATATTTTAGTCTTTGCTTAGACTATTCAATATGAATGTATCATTGAACAAATCTGTTAAGTGGCACCTTAATAGTGCCACTATGATAAAATAGGAATCTATTAACACATAACGGATGAGCTAATTGCTAAAGGAAACGCACGTGAAACGTCTTATTATTTCAAGATTTGTAGATAGACTATATTAGCGACACATCATCATATCAGCTCATATACGTTCCACTGGTGAACACAAGTCTCCTCCACAATAGAAGGGAACTGATTGTTAAAGGGTTTAATTTCTTTTTTTTTTGTGTGTCTTTTAGCTGTTAGCCGCAGATGGCTGTCACAGCTTTACCCAGACTATGGGTGAGCGCTAAGGGCTCTCAACCCGGCAAAAAAGGCTTTAAACGACATCGCTCAAAGGCTCTTCCTGCGAAGAACGGACCTCAGCTTGGGGCGTCGTCGATAACAAAGTGGGCGTGCCCACGTTTGAATTATTGACTATTACGCGTTGCGTCTTCCTTCCCTGGCGGCGGAGGCGGAAGCGCGGATATGTGTTATGGCCGCGCGGGCCGTGTATGCTCTTTATTGAGCGATTGTTATCGAATCGTCAGAGTCGGTCAGTAAATGTCGAGGACGTCGGATCGCGGATATTTTTGATGGGACGTAGTTAGCCGCCCCAACCACTAATTGGTTGGGGTGTGCCATGGCAGAAATAAAGGGTTTTATAACGAGTGGATTTATATATCCATCTTCTGTGACACCCACGAGCTAGATAAGGGGTGGTGAATTGTTTTTTTTTTTTTTTGGTTCTGTTCGTCCATTCGGACAGGCAAAGGGATCAAAGCCCATACAGCCAAGTCTTATTTAATTATTTTTCATATATTGTTCATCATTTCTTCGTATTATGTAGCCTTAATAGTCATTGTCTGTCAGTAAGTCAAGTCGTTACCATTAATCGGGCGCTGATAACCTAATCAATGATTTTCTTTGGGAATTTTGGGCAAATATGAAAATACACGTAAACCACTATTATACCACATTCACCACACTTCAGCACTTTAACTGTACCATATTGCATAAAATACCAGCAAAATTATTCAATATAACACCACAAAACACTAAAGAAATGAATATATTACAAGAGCGTGACATGACATTGCCACATTCGCGCCAAAACTCGGGTGGTGAATTGTTTTCTTGCTGCGTTACCACACGTAAATATGAATAGTTTATAGAGTTATTGGCGAAACTATTATTTGAAATTTGGCACTTTCTTACATGTACTCCCATGTGGTGACGGATTAGGAATACAATGTGTCACCACGCCTTATTTCACCGTGGCAGTCGTAAAAAGTAAAAACCAGATAAGGGAGTAATAGATATTGATTGCGATCACCAAATAGTCTATCAGTGGCGGGGAAGTCTATGTCTAAAGGTTCATTTCCGTGCATCGCGGTAATGCAGTCGTTCATTCTGACGCGGTGCACGGATATGAACCTTAAGAGCGGTTACGCACTACGTCCGATCCGAACCCGTGAAAATATGGATCTAGAAAACTCGGACCGAATTCGAATATCGCTTACGCACTTGTCCGATCCGAACCCCTGAAAATATGGGCAGAGCAGAGTGTTCACGTCGTTGATCATGACTCCTTTAAATCGACGTCAACTTCTGGCAATACTATTGTACGTACGAAGAACGTAAACGTACGTTCGTAGATCTACGTACGTATGAACGTAGAAAAGAAGACGTACGTACGAACTAATACACTGGATGGATGGTTGCCTCTTCACGTCACCCAGCAGCATACGCCGCCCGCCCCGCTGCCTCTCTGCTCGTATGCAACTCGGCTTTAACTCGGACGCACAGCGCGAGCGTTCATATAAATAATTCTATGGCTACATCGGTCCGTCAAAAATCTTCTCCGGCATGGAGATTTTAGAATGACGGAAAAAAATCGGATGACGGAGATCGGATGTAGTGCGTAAATTACCATAGAAATAGTTCTACGGTTACGATGGACCATATTTTCACGTGTTCGGATCGGACGTAGTGCGGCACCGCTCTAACAGTGGACGCTGACAGGCTGATGGAATTATAAACATGTAATTTTGACGACAATAAATTGCTACTTTTTATAGAAGTGACGTGTTTATGGACTTGGAAGCACACAATACAGTAACTCTGATTATAAGATCCCATTGGATTTAGACTCGAGGCAAACAATAAAATCAGCCTTAATAACATAATAATAATCCGTCTTAATTTTTATGAAGGTACATTACGTACCTCAGCCACGGCACGTAAATGTAGAAACTAGGGGTGTGCGAATATCGTTCGAATCGAATCGAATCGAATATTAATATTCGATTCGAAATTCGAATCGAATAATTCGAATTTTCGAATTATTCGAAATTCGACGAATAATTCGAAAAAAATCGAATAATTCGAAAAATTTCGAATAATTCGAAAAATTTCGAATAATTCGAAAAATTTCTAAAAATTTCGAATAATTTGAACAATTTGCGAATTATCGAAATATCATTGGATTTTCTATTGTTCCCACAATTTGAATGTCATATTTGAATATCGAACATAACAAACTCCGAATTTAAAATACAATAAAAATTTGCGAATATTATAATTCGGAAAAAATCGTAATTATTCGAATAATTCGAAATTTTTCGAATAATTCGAAACTATTCGAATAATTCGAAATTTTTCGAATTATTCGAATTTTTTCGAATTATTCGGGCACTTTCGAATAATTCGAAATTTCGAATTATTCGATTCGAGTTTCGAATCGAATATTAATATTCGATTCGGAACGAATAATTCGTAAGTTCGAATTATTCGCACACCCCTAGTAGAAACCTTGTTATATACATCATATTCATAATAAATCACAAAGGTAGATATTTAGTAAATTAAGCAACAAAATCCACGTTTAAACTAAATTTAGAAGTTCATGACTGGGTGTCATGTCGCGATCTTTAATCAATAAATATTCAACAATTAATAATTTACATCCTAATTCAAGATTGTGTAGTACTTTAAAGCAGTAATACCCAAAGTTGTCCGTGTAGACCCAAAGGGGGTCCAGAGATGACTCTACCTACGTCTACGTTACGTACGTCTACGACTCGGGTCTACGTTGCCGTGAAAAAAAGGGGGGTTCACAAGTTACAAGCCCATGAAAATATAATCTGGTTTCGATAGTAAATAACACAAATATCCTTTACTTATCGAAATAGGCAGATATACAGTATTAAAAAAATGTTTGAAACCTAGGGACCTCTGTTTTAAAGTGATCTAAATATGCAATAGCACATGTCTTGTCACTAAGACAAAATTTAAAATGAAGCTACATTAGTTTTTTGGCGGGAATCTAAAACGTCATGTGGTGCTCTTGTATTATATTCGTTATCTTAGTGTTTTAACGTGTTATATTAGATAATTTTGATGGCATTTTATGTAATGTGATGTGACAGAACTGCTAAGATGTAGTGATTATCATATAAAAGTGCTTTACAACGTTTTCGTTTTTCATCAAAATTCTCACAAGATACCATTAACAGTGTGGCCATAGCACTGTTGATGGCGACAATTTGACTTACTGACGGACAAATGACTAATCTGAAGACACTAAAAACTTGAAGATAATTATAACTCGACACTGGCAACAATGGCTTATTTAAGTAGCTGATTGCCAATACATAAAAATAAGAAGAAGAAGAAGAAGCTACATTAAAAATTTAGCTGTAGTATAAGCAAATTATGAAGATAGCACTGTATTAATATATTAACTTATATATAAATGAGCTTTTCTTCTAACAAGTGAAAAATATTGACTACATATTAATGGAATTATACAGGAAGAAATTATAATTCGACTTCTCAGTCTTTATTCGATGTCAATTTACATATTATTCTCAAAAAACAATAATACATAATACATGGCACTTATACGATCTAAATACAATTTAGGAACATTAAAATTATTACATTCCCAAAAGTAAGACGTACAAAAATATCTTTTCTTTTTGATATTATAATTTAATTGAAATATTTGTACATCGGTGTGCAATTAAGCATTTTATATATATTTCAATTCCGTAAGCGTCAAATTTCTGGTAACTATAACATTATAAACAAACTTATATAAAGATCTCATTTCAATATAAAATAAAATATGGCCGCGGAAATACAGCCACTTTTGATATAACAACATCATTGCGTCAGTCTGCTGCTATAAAAAATTTATAATACTTTCAAATATGTCTTTTACAATATATACATTTATGTGTTTTTAATATAAACGTATAAAAATTAAACAGCTTTTCGTTGCAATACAAATAATTACATATATAATTTATAAATTTATAGTTACCTCGTTTTAATGTGCCACTTTGACATTTAACTACAATGTTGACATATATATATATATATATTCTGATATATAAATTCTGATTATGTATGTATATACAAATTTATAATTAATTTCCTAATGTATTGTAACATTTCTTATAGCTAAAACCCCGTCTACCTACCATTATTAAATTTTATGCATCGAAAATATTATAATGGAAAATAATGTTTGTTTAAAAATTATTAGCGATGAAATAGTGTCAGAATATTTTTTTTTCAAACTTAATGAAGTATTTTTATATGAAATATGTTGTCAGAAAAAATAAAAGTTGAAATGGATATTTTTAATCAGACAGATGACTATTATAAATCATAAATTGAGTCGCCTTTCGAAGCAATGAAATAAATAATGAGATTAGCCCCATCACACTTGTAACATATTTTCTTATTGCCTTTGGTGAAAGACAAGCGAATAGCCTGATAGTAAGTGGTAACTGCCGCTCGAAGACTTGAGCAATACATAATAGGAGCACAGGCAAATCGCTGCCTATTGTAATGGGGAAATAGAATCTTACAATTGAAACTTGGACGTAGCTATAGTTGGATATGCAGTAATACAACATAATCCGATTAAACTGAAATCCGATTTAATAAATCATAGTTTCTCAACTTTATTAGGCCTACCCCCCCACTTTGAGAATATAATTTTTTTCAAAATAGTGGAGGGCTCCATTAAAGAAGAATATTTCGCAGAATGTTGGGAAATCTTAATAAATCTGAATGTTACAAACGCCCACAAGGGGGCGTTACAGTCTACATTGAAAATCTATGATCTATGTTGATAATTATGTCAATTATAAAAATAGCCTCTAATTATATAAAAATAAAATGTACAAGACGACTTTACTGTCCACGTTGAGAATCCACGTTTTAAATAAACACTGTTGTAATACAGATTTAAAACGTCAAAACCATTTTTCATTCTATCATTTCATTCTAAATATTTTATTCTTTAATAATATATCTATGCTTCGATGGTATCACACGAACTATACTCTGAATGTATGTATTAACCAAAATTAATACATATGACTATAGTTTTAGGTTTAAACAATCTCAATTTTAAAAATAGCCAATTATACTATTTCACGATGACAAATTATGAACGAGAAGTTCAAAATCAAATATTTTGTCCTAGAAATAGAAATTGGAACACACGAGTGAATTTCCTAGTTTATTGCTATTTAAAAAATAACCGGCTTCAGTATATACTAATCTTAATTCTTTAGGAATTCGAGTGTTATTAAAAAACTTATTCTAAACGTTAGCTACGTCCATGTTCAAAGGAACTTATTCTAGGAGATGATGTATAATTTAAGCCCGGAACATATTGGGCTTCCTGTGGGGTCATACACTGGCGCGCAAAAGCCGCTCGTCTGCAGAATGCTCATCTTCTTCTGACCCTGATTTCTCCTTTTTTATGGACTGGTACCTTACCTGGAAAATATTTTGTGTTAAAAATATAATGCATGCAACCATAGGAAGACGAAATAGGGAATAAGTGGACACGTAAAGGAGGAAAGTTTAAATTGAAAAAAAAACGAGTAGAAATTAGAATATAGTTATATCATGTAGAGGAAATCAATCCTCTAAGTCACCCTGGGCAGTTAGACAAGGTGTGATTAAATATAGGGACAAGAAAATGGTAGCTATTAAACTTTTTGGCATGAATGAAGGAAAAGAAAGTTACCTTAGTCTTTATTTTCGAACTGACTCCTCTCGGATGATACATGAGGAAGTTGTCTGTCACCCAGAATATTAATATCTGTAAATCATATAATAAAATATTGTAATACATAAAATCAATTATTATAGAACGTCAGTGAAGGAAATGGCAAATTGAAGGTGGGTGATCTATTTGCCGTTGATGTTGATACAAGTCCAGTCTAGTCTAAGAGTTTGAAGACATCTTCTAATGCAGTAGAAAACAGTTCCGGAGAGATGATTCACAGGTTTCTGCAGTTAAATCGGTTTCATACTCTTATTTTGAATACGAATTGACAGTGCTGGCGTTCCTATACAAAGACTTATAATATTTTGATATAACGAGAGTCAATTTGACACCGTTATAAGGATTGCAGCACCGCCCTAATATATATTGGACCTATTAACATCAGATAATTACGGTCTAAAGGTCGACCGTCAACCGGAAATCTCTAATATTTATGATATGAAGTATTTTGGTAGCAATGATCATACACTGTATATTAAACTCAACGAGCTGATAAAATGGTTATTGCTCTCACTAGATAACAGTTTATGTACTGGCGCGTTTGTAAATGATACATTGATACAGAACTCTAACAACTTTTTTCTACGATTTAATTTCTTTTATGTGAAAGGCTTTCATTAAAAAAAATTAAAAAAACACGGATAGTCTTCATTTGTATAGTAGTCTCACTAGTCTATCATTTGTATAGTAATATATACTTTATTTCTTATCCGTACATAATTAAATAACACCCGTTAAGCTATCTCATATATCTTGATAAGTAGGTATAATGTTTTAATCCAGTTAAAACTATTTGTGTTAAAAAAAATCATTAAAATCCGTGGGCTATTCAAGGCCGCTTTTGCGTGATAAACTAACGACAATGTGAACTTTTAAAATAATAATATTAACAGAGATTCGTTTTTGACTAATAGCCTATCTCTCGTTAGATTGGTGTCAAACCTTATGGCTATAAGGTGCCAGATGCGATTTGCAGGTCAAGTAATTCTTATACACGAATACATCGTGCGCATAGTGGGATCAAAGAAATTAGCATCGGAATGTCAGTGTAACATCTGCAGAACTTTTACGGGATTTGAGGCTACCTATAAAAATGTCATCATCATCAACACAGGCCATAAATGTCCCACTGTTGGGCTCGGGCCTCCTCCGTAATGGGAGGGAAATTAACCTACTATACGGCGCTGGTCAGACGTGTTGTTATAGGGTTTTGTTTCGAGTTTTCCCTCTTTCGTATAGATTTTATATGCGTTTATCCCTTAGTCGTCTCGTACGATCACCCACGGGTAAGATATGGGGTGGTGAATAGTATTCTTACTGCGTCACCACACGGAAAAATGTAAAAAACAAAAAAAATATAAAAATGTGCTAAAAGCAATATATATTTATGTTCCAAAGCTAAATAGCCTGTTTGTTTAGAAGTCATAGCCTCTAAAGCGACCAATCCGATTTGATGAATTCACTATTATATACCTTGTTTATTGAAAAGTGTTATAGGTGTGCCATAGTGTTGAGACTCATAAAAGTGGTGCAATGACCATACATAAATATTAAGATATTTAATCATCATCATCTTGCTTTTATCGCAATTACTTGTGATCGGCGTAATATGTTCTTTCACCGTACATATTGCAAAGTTTTGGCAACAGTTTTATGTCAAGTCCATTGCCTGACGTCAACCCTCTTTGGGAATGTAGCTGTTGACTAGACGGCATTAAATGTAATTGGGCCAGGTCGATATATATGTATATATATATATATCTTAGTTATATTTTACGACACTCACGTAATAGTAAAGGTTTAGTAGTATTCGTAGCCGCCACCATGTAGATCGTTAAGAAATTTAATAAAATGTATAAAAACTACGGCTTCGAATTACCTATCTAAAGGAAGAGCATTGAATATAAAGCATATGCAGAGTATACGATATATTTGTTGTGTAGTAGCCACATTCTTGCGGCATTCGAGGTCACGGTTATTGTTTTAAATGGTCCAATTGAATCAACTATAATCATTTAGAACAACGAGTGTTACTATCGCCTTCGATAGTTCGAATATATCGGTAATTGAGTGAATAAACCAAGTAAATACACAACAGAGTCATCGTGACATTTAATTACTCGAATAAATACACTTGACTCATAAAAAATACACTTAACATATTTTTATATGTAGATTAGCTAATGTTCAAAAACCTTGTAAATTTCCTTGTGAAAAATAATATAAATAATAACAAAAATACCTTAACTTGTATTTGTACACTAGAATGTAATCAAGAATTAACTTTTTAGATTAAAAAAAAATACTCACGTTAACAAAGAACGGTATGATGAGCATAACTACAGCGAGCTCGAGCCTCGGGTCCGAGACAGGTGAGAGTCGGAGCGTGGATAGCACATCAACCACAGGTGGTAATCTTAATACCAACGCCAGCACGGACTTGGCGAATGTTGCCAGAGCTGCATATAATATGCACTGGCATATCCATGCTGCACACATTGGTGGCTTACCTGCCATTCAAAAATACATTATTAGTCTATATTAGTATTTTATAATGCCTCCACGTGGTGACTTCTCCGTGTGGCGACTGGACAAGAGTACAATTGTCGCCACTCACAACTTGCCCGTGGGAGTCTTAAAAATTGGTTCTAACCAGAAGAGTGGGCAGCAGCCCTCTCCCGGAAAACGTATAACACCTCATTATGATCGCCATTAACACCTCACATATGAGAGAGGCTTACGTCCAGCAGTGAAAAGTGAAAGGCTGAATGATATGTTGGTGACGACATCATCATGATCTGGTGACTGGATAAGAATACAAATATATGCATATTCGTTATTAATCTATAGATGGACCATTAGATCATCATCATTCTCCTACTCTTATCTCAATTACTTGGGGTCGATACAACATGTACTCTTCTTTCATAGTACATATTGTAAAAGTTATTGGCAATAGTTTTATGACCGACCGCCTGCCCGACGACAACCCTCCTTGGGAATGTAATTGTTGACCAAACGGCATCAGATGGACTTGGCCCAGCTCTTTATAAGACTCTTAGTAGTCTTTTACGACATCCACGAGCAAAGTAGTATTCGTAGCCGCTACCACACAGCTAAGATGGACTATTAGGTATAGAGGTAAAATTTGTATCAAGATAGCTAATAGAGAAGCGACCTACGGTAGGTTATCAGCCGAAGAGAAGCAAAAAAGATACACACATACATACATACATATCATCACGCCATATCCCTTGCAGGGTAGGCAGAGAGAACAGAGTGCCAAAGAACTCTATCCTTGCATATTTCACTCGCTTCTTCAACATTCATAATTCTCTTCATACACGCTCGCCGGTTTCGGAGACTCTTGAGTCCACCTTCTTTCAGCACGTGACCAATCTGGTCTAGGTAGGTGAGTCTTGGTCTCCCCCGGTACCTACATCCTTCCACTTTCGCATTGTATATCTTCTTAACCAGACGATCGTTCAGCATTCTTTCCATATGTCCGAACCATCGGAGCATTCCCTTTCGCATCTTTACACCAATACTTTCTTTCATACCTACTCGCTCTCTTACGTCGTCGTTGCGAATGCGGCGGGTCAGCCTAACTCCACAGATTTTCCGTAGAGATGGCATTTCGACCGCATTAATTTTGCTTTCATGCTCTTTTCTGCATACCCAACTCTCGCTTCCATACAGTAATGTTGGGACAAGCACAGTGTTATGTATTGCTACACGTGCCTTCTGGCTGAGGTGGTGGCTGCCGAGAAGTTGTCCACACGCTCGGTTCACTCTATTTCCCGCATTCACTCTTCGCTCTATATCAGTGGTGTACCTTCCATCTCGGCTAAAACCACATCCAAGATATACAATTCATCCACTTGCTCTAGTACATCATTACCTTTTTTACTCTTATATCTGTTGTGGCTTCATCTCTTTCAAAGACCATTATTTTGGTTTTGCTCACATTCACGCGTAGACCCCTTTTCTTACAATCTTCTGTCATTGTGTCGACTAGGGTCTGCAGGTCAGTCGCTGACTGTGCCAGCAGGACTGCATTATCTGCATAAAGCAGAGCAGTGACCACTGAGCCCATCTGGACTCCCATATTCATATCGTTCAACCTTTGGAGACATTTATCTAGATATATGATAAACGGCCTGGCTGACAGAACGCACCCCTGCTTAACGCCGATATTGACGTCAAACCAAGGCGACATTCCATCATCCAGCCGCACACAGGCTCTACAGCCCATGTAACTAGACTGCACAGCCTGTAGCAGTTTACCGTTAATACCATACTGCGGTAAAATGTCCCAAAGTACCTTTCGTACAACCGTGTCCAATGCTCTCTCCAGATCCACAAAACTGCAGAAAACCCTCTGACCTAGAGCCAGATGCTTCTCCACAATGTTACGCAGAGAGAACACTTGATCCATGCATTCCCTTCCACTCCAGAAACCTCCTTGAGTCTCACACATCAAACCATCGGACACCATCCTCATTCTCCTTTCAATAATTTTACCGTACACTTTTGGTGCCAAACTGGTCAAGCTTATGGCTCTGTAATTTGCGCAGCCATAACGTGAACCCTTGTTTTTAAACAAAGGCACGATGACTGCGCTATTCCAGTCTCTGGGAACCATTCACGAGCTCCAACATAAATTGAGGAACAACAGGAACGCCTCCCAGACACAGGGTCCACCAAGCTTGATCATCTCAGCAGACACCATATCAATGCCCGCTGCCTTACCATTTTTCAAACTTCTCATCGCCCATTCAACTTCATCCATACTGCCATCGGAGGACGCCGGTGCCGAATGTTGATCCACTAAACCACATGCGACACCAGCGCCAACTCGAGCATCCGCATACATATCGCTAAAATATTCACTCCATCGGCTTAACACATCTTGTGTTTGTGTAAGAATGTCTCCACCTTTAGACCTTATTTTATTCATTCTGAAGGCTGAAAGGTGTGGTTACACCGAGACTTCTTCACTTCCCTCCAAAAGAGTTTGGTGTTACTCTCGAAGTGTTTAGTCAACCTATCTTCTGCACTCATATTTGCTCTATCAAGTTTCTCTTTCACTAAGGCCTTGGTGTCATTCTTACATTGCCGATATATTTCTTTCTTCTGTTCAGTCATACTGTCATTCAGATTCAAAGAAGAGACATAGTCCAGCCACGCTTTCTTTTTTTGCTCTACGTAAGCTGCCACTTCCGCACCCCACTATGCATCACCATTTGTTTTTCTATGCTTCTTTGAACTTCCACATACTTCTTTCGCTGTATCTACCATACTCTCTTTCAATATTCTCCAGCATTCTTCAATGTCCGATTGCGGCTGGCTTGCCATCGTCAGCCGTTCTCGGACACCCTTTCCATACTTTTCTCTTACACACTCTTCTTGCAACCTTTCAACCTTTATTCTTTCAAGCCCTCCGAAGTGGACACGCTCTCGCCAGTGCCTCGACTTTCTGAACAGACCACTAAATCTCGCAATAACGAGATAGTGGTCCGTATCGACTGTGCCCCTGTAGGCTCTTGCGTCCAATATTTTGCTTCGGAGGCGAAAGTCTACCAAAATTAAATCTATTATACTTTTTTGTTCATTCCTTTTCCATGTATACATATGGATGTCCTTATGTTGGAAAAATGTGTTTGACACAATAAGGTTTCTCTCCATGCATACATCCGCTATGAGCCTACCTGCGTCGTTCACTCTCTTATCACCAAATGGACCAAGTACGTCCTCATAATCGGGACGCTTGGTCCACACCCATCCGTTCAAATCTCCGCATACAATCACGCGTTCACTGGTTTCTGCCATATCCAGAACTTCCCTAACATTATCCCAAAACTTCTCTAGGTCTGATGCCACCGAGGATCCCACGGGAGCATATGCTACAACCATGAATACCTTGGTGACACCTAGTTTTACACGGACCCAAAGAAGTCTGGGATCATACATTCCGTAATTCTTCACACCTGAGGCCAAGCGAGAGGACAACAGCACTCCTACTCCCATGCTGGCTCGATCGCTCTGTGGTACACCAGACCACAGAGCCATCCCGCCACCAGGAAGATCATAGGCGTCGCTGCCCCTTCGCTTGGTCTCTGTTACACAGAGCACGTCTAGCTGTTTGTCCGCCATGACGATTATCAGCTCGTGCAACTTACCTTCCACACATCCTCTTACATACCACGTGCCCACCCGCGCACTCTGCTTTCCTCGACTCGCCTGACTGGGCAGGGCGTGATGGGTGGCGGGCCCCCATCGCCGCACCTGCCGATGTTCATACCGACGTGGACGGGTCAGTACGCGTCGCCTCCGGGGGACGCCCTAACTCGCACTGCGATATGCATTCGAGCCGGATTAGCAGTCTAACTAGACTGGCAGGGGACGCGACGAGCACGCTCCGGACTATGCCCCCCAGCAAAAAGATGATTCTCTGAAGCTAATGATCACAGTTTACACAACTTTTACTGAAAGTAAGTTATATTTTCAATGTTAGGACTACGTTTTTAAATCCGGCATATCTGTAATTTTAACATCAAAAATTCTCGTTTGGTGTTTAGGTTTCTACCCAACGTGCGAAGCCGCTGCCAAATCTATAATACTGCGGATTCGATGGTTGATAACCGTGAAACCACCAGTAATGATCAAAACTATACTGGCGTACGTAATCTTAATATTATGTAATATGAAAGTAGTTCTTTTTTAACCGACTTCAAAAAAGGAGGAGGTTCTCAATTCGTCTGTATTTTTTTTAAGTTTGTTACCTCATAACTTTCGACTGGGCGAAGCGATTTTATAGATTCTTTTTTTATTTGAAAGCTGGTGCTTCCCGTGTGGTCCCATTTCACATTTTGGTCCAGTTCGGACAATGGAACCCATGAGAAAACCATAATATAAGTCTACAATTAGCATTAAGTATATGTGCGACAAATGAAAAGAGTAACTCAAGCCCCGCTACTAATAGAACTACCTATGTGTGTCTGTAACACTAAAAAGTAAACAATAAAAAAATAAAACTACAATTAAAAAAACCGACTTCAAAAACTGAAAAGTACAAAATAACTTAAAATACTATCATTTGTATGTGCTATCTATTGATAGGTTTGAAGTCGGCGCTGGTGTCGGTATCTTTAGTGTAGGAATTTCATTACAGTAAGTAAACTGTTTATAATTTTGTTTAAGGCTTGGCACCAATTTCAAACCTATCAATAGATAGCACATACAAATGATAGTATTCTAAGCTATTTTATACTTTTCAGTTTTTGAAGTCGGTTTTTTTTAATCGTAGTTTTATTTTTTTATTTAAATTTAATTTTGACCCCAAAAGACTAAGCTCCCTAAAGCAAGCCTGGTGTCGTTGATAGGGAACAGTACCAGGGTGACATTCTGTATGTATGTTAACCCTGTAGAGTAAAAGTCTCACATATCCTGATGTTATTAGTGGTTATCATAATCATCTCAATACATATATATGTGTATATGTCCCACTACAAGACTCTTTCATAATAGAGAGCAATTGGCCTACTATACTATGCTGTTCAGATGGCTTGGTATAGTTTTATTTCTAATTTGCCCTCTTTTGCATAGATAGTATCTGCATCTTTTATTCCTTAGTCGCCCTTTAAGACACTCACGGGTAGGCAAAGGATAACGAATTGTATTGTTACTCGGTCACCACACAGAATGGAGTTTTAGATATTATTACATTCTTTTATTATTACTACTTACCATATTCTCCAAAATTGATGAGTGGAATATCATAATTTCTAGCACAGTACTGGGCTAGCCTAATGCCAGCCCATATTATCAGAAGACCAAGTGTGGAATCCAGCATAAAGTTTACTATATACCTGTGAACAATAATATTAATTAATGAAAATTTAACACCGGGAAGTTTTACAAAAATGTACATGATTTGATTATAGACAGATAGACAGCCACCGAGACGTATAGAACTAAATAAAACCATCTCGGCCTATAAAAGTCCCACGGCTGGGCTTGGGTCTCCTTCACTACAGGAGAAAAATTGATTCACTAATCCACGATGTTCAGACGTGTTGGAATAGTATTTTATTTCGAATTTTTCCTCTTCTACATCAATCTACCTGCATATATTCTTTAGTCATCTTTTACGACACCCACGAGCAAGAAAGGGGCTGGTGAACTGTATTCTTACTCCGTCACCACACGGATATGTCATCATTTTAAACGCAGACATGCTATTATTAAATTAGAACTCGCCAAGCGCATATTGGATTTAAATGGCGATACAATGTATGTACGTAAAATGATGATAAAGAGGATTGGATGGAAATATACTAGGTATCCTTTCATTCAATCTCTTTAGGGGGCGTTCAAGTATTACGTAACGCAATTTGGGGAGAGGGGGGGTCTTGTAAAATGTTGCAATGCGTTACATAGCCGGGAGGGAGGTTCAAACAACGCATTACGTAACATTGTTATTTAATTAAATAAAAAACTAGAGAATTAAAATTTCCCAAGTTGCCAAGCAATTCACGTTCACATCTTTACACCGATACTCTCTTTCATACCTAATCTCTCTCTTACGTCGTCGTTACGAATGCGGTCGGTCAGCCTAACTCCACAGATTTTCCGTAGAGACCGCATTAATTTTACTTTCATACTCTTTTCTGCATACCCAAAACTCTCGCTTCCATACAGTAATGTTGGGACAAGCACTGCGTTATATATTGCTACACGTGCCTTCTGTCTGAGGTGGTGGCTACCGAGAAGTTGCCCCAACGCTCCATTCACTCTATTTCTCGCATTCACTCTTCGCGCTATATCAGTGGTGTACCTTCCATCTCGGCTAAATCCACATCCAAGTCCAATGGTATAATGTAATCCACATCCAATGGTAGTTTATTAAGAATAATAAACTACCATTAACAACCAAATAAACTGATAAATTCTCTAAAGTATGTTGCTGTTTATTATTTTAACTAAACTATAAAATTATCACTCACACCCACATTCACTACCAAGCTGGGCAATTGATTGTTGAGCAAAAAGGAAACTGAAGTTATGCTGTAAACCTTTTTTGCTTGAGGCAACTTACATAGCATATTACCTCTCACCACCAACTAAACAGCCTCCAAGAAACCGGAGGGTTTAGACAACCCCACAGACTTGTACAGCAGCTTCACAAGAGCTTCTATAATTTTTAGTATAGATTTTTTAATTTTTTAAACTTAAAAGTATTTAACATGCATAGTCTATGGTTTGCTCTTTCTTCATCAAAATATAGAGCTATTACATGGCACACAATTCTCATACACAATGTAACGGATATTGGCCTACTACAAAGGGTACAATGAAAATTTTGTAGTCTTGGCATTCAGTAACTATTCAAAGTTTGAATCATGTATTTTTTATGGATAAGTAATTATCCATAAAAAATAAGTCCTTAAAGTCCTTAACTAAAAAAATATATATTGGCAGACAAATTTCAATGATAGTCATATTTTTTATTAAATATCGAAGTTTAGTAATCACAATGAATATTAAGTCAACCTAAAAAGATTTCAAAACAATGATGTTTTATGACTGCAAAATTGTTTTGGGAGGAAAGCAACTAAGCTAAGTTGTATAAGACAGTGGTTTGCTAAAAATAGTTTGTTCAACAAAAAATATAAACGAAATATTACCATGTACAGGGATTCCCAGTAAGGTGTGGAGAGAGCCATACATTAGCTGCATGTATAATCAATGCACCTAATCCTTGTTTGGATGTATCATAAAACCAAATTAACCAAGGTCTTCTGGCATATCGAGGCTCACAAAATCTTTTGCCTAGAAAGAAATACAAAAATGGTTGATTACACAGTAAAAATAACTTTATTTATAATAATTGTAAGTCTAGTAACGACGACGTAAGAGAGCGAGTAGGTATGAAAGAGAGTATTGGTGTAAAGATGCGAAAGGGAATGCTCCGATGGTTCGGACATGTGGAAAGAATGCCGAACGAACGTCTGGTTAAGAAGATATACAATGCGAAAGTGGAAGGATGTAGGTACCGAGGGAGACCGAGATTAACCGACCTAGACCAGATCGGTCAGGTACTGAAGGAAGGTGGAGTCAAGAGGCTCCGAAACCGGCGAGCGTGTATGAAGAGAATTATGAATGTTGAGGAAGCGAGTGAAGTATGCAGAGATAGAGTTCTCTGGCACTCTGTTCTCTCTGCCTACCCTGCAAGGGATATGGCGTGATGATATGTATGTATGTATGTATGTATGTTGTAAGTCTAAATGTTTCATATCAAATAACTGTCATACTATATAATAGATAATATAAGTACTCATATAAATACTTCACACCATTATTGGAAGATTCATTATGTATATAATCATGGTAATCTAATAATGGTAGGACCACACTGTTGACAGTTTTTTATCAACAGTTACGGGCCAGTCCATCTGGGGTAGTACCACACCCCCGCAGAAGATCGACATCTGAGTAATGTCAATGTGCCATTGTGCTTTGGTCGGTGAGCGAGAGAGCCGGAAGCCCAACTGGGTGGGTTTGGGAATTGTAATGGTATGTAGTGGCCTAGCTATACCCTTGGTATAAGAAAACCTTAAACTGAATTTCTTATGTATTGACCAAAAATACAATGAATCATCATCACTTACTTTCCCGTGGGAGTTGTATAAAGAGCCTGAGGGAACACTAGAACATACTCCCAGATTTTCACTATTACTAAATATAATATGATCAGCTTTGTAGTCTAGCTAGATTTGTTAGAATAATATTTTTCCACAAAATAAATGCTGACTGTTTCAATCTTTACAATTCTAATTGAAATATTTGAATGAAAGCATTAATTTTGAAATATTTATTTATTTTATATCATTACAAAGGAAAATACTTTTTGAAATAGCATATTAAATATAAATCTTTATGTAATGATTTATCTTTATGTAGTTATTATGATAGCTGTCATAGCTATCATAATAACAGAAACAATATCATAATTACAAAAACATTTTGAGAAATAATAGACATATAAATATATAGTCTTATATAAAATATTGTTAATAAAAGTAGAGAAATATGTAGTTTTAAGGAAAAGGAATAAAAGAAAATATTTTGAAGATTTTTTATTTTATATTTTTTTATTATAGTAATTAGAGTGATTTAACCCCAATCTATTATAATTGCTGAATATCAATGAAATGAAAAAGTTAAAATAACTTATTAGAATTTCCTCTATTCTTTCTTATCTTATACTACTAAAGTATTAAATGGTAGATATATTTCAATATTACGCATTTTGCTATGTGTTTTGATTATATGGTCATAAAAGTACGTCATGTCTAAAAATTATCTTGTAGCCAACAGCCTATACATATTTACTGTTAAAAATAGGCCTTCCCAAATGGAATATTGTCATTATAGCCAAGCTTTGCAAGCAGGTTGGCGATTGCAAATTGATGTTATAAATTGTGTGCTTTTATTTAAGTTATTTGAATGAATATCGAACAATATTTGTAGAGCCTAATCAACTAGTTCTGTGTGATATTTAATATTATTGCGACATTACTTAGGATGTGGCTATAAAGCTATGCAATATCATATAATATTTCATAATATCTTACCTATCAGACACGTAAAGGCTAACACAGCCAATAAGAACTGCATAAACCAACCATAGGTATCAGTAAGGGCATCCTTGGTGCAGTGGGGCTCCGACCAAGAAATATAATCAGAGGTGTTATTCATTTTTCATATTATCTGATAGATATTTTTATTATAATAGTTTTGAGTACTTTATATGTGGCATGACAATAATTATATTAATTCATTTGGCGTGTAATATAATTCTAAGAAAAATAACAACATTAACAAAAAATAACTATAATACTATTATAGTGAAAATATACCAGCAAACAACCACATGTGCACAGATTAATGTAAGTAATATATAGTGTTGCATATCGATAGTCTACTATCGATAGACAATCAATTGTCTATCGATAGTTTACGTATAAGCAATAGTATCAATAGTATATCGATTGTATTGTAATACGTCAATACTATCGATACTATCGATAGTATCGATAGCTCTCTACGAGCAATACTATCAATAACAACGATACTATCGATAGTGATTCATTCGATAGTATCAATACTATCGATAGTATCGCTAATACCATTAGTTTTAACTCAAAACTATCGATACTATCGATAGTATCGACTATTTTGGACTATCGATAGCAAGCAACTATTCGATAGTATTGTTGACTAAAGTTATGTTATGTGGTAAGCCAAGTACTGACATTATTATTAAAGAAATTTATTTAAATTTGCGTCATCATAGAGTAGAACAAGACGACTTTTGACGTCATCATGATCATAGAGTAGAACAAGACGAATTTGAAAACGTCATGTGGTGCTCTTGTATTATATTCGATATCGTAGTTGGACTTTTGACGGGAATTTGAAAACGTCATGTGGTGCTCTTGTATTATATTCGATATCTTAGTGTTTTAACGTGTTATATTAGATAATTTTGATGGCATTTTATGTAATGTGATTTGCGGAAATACTGCGATGTAGTGAATATCATATAAAAGTGCTTTACAACGTTTTCGTTTTCCATCAAAATTCCCACAAGATACCATTAACAGTGTGGCCATTGCACTGTTAATGGTGGCAATTTGACTTAGACAACGACTGACTTGAAAGACTAAAAACGTGAAAATATTTATTACTTGACACTGGCACCAATAGCTCGTATATGTATCTGATTGCCAATACATAAGAAGAAGAAGAAGATATCGTAGTGTTTTAACGTGTTATATTAGATAATTTTGATGGCATTTTATGTAATGTGATGTGCGGCGATACTAGGATGTAGTGAATATCATATAAAAGTGCTTTACAACGTTTTCATTTTCCATCAAAATTCCCACAAGATACCATTAACAGTGTGGCCATTGCACTGTTAATGGTACAGTTTGACTTAGACAACGACTGACTTGAAAGACTAAAAACGTGAAAATATTTATAACTTGACACTGGCACCAATAGCTCGTATATGTAGCTGATTGCCAATACATAAGAAGAAGAAGAAGAGTAGAACAAATTTTAGTCAGGTGAATAACATTAAATTTGTGATACTAACAAAGTGAAACAATTATAATAGCAATACTTGCTGCTGTCAATATTTCTTGAGTTTCGGTGGGAATGTGGAAGTATTATGTCATATTCTTGGATTATTTCATTTATTTATTTTCTTTTTGAAGTAAAACTTCTTTAGGCGCGACTAGGGAGTAACTCAGATTTTTTTAAATAGGATCATAATTTATTACTAGATGGCGCTGTAACAAAGTTAATGGATTCTAAGAGGACATGTATTAGAGTCTAAATCGCGCTATAGAAATTTTTGCAAATTTTAACTATATATATTAAAATTTATAATGAACTACTGTACTTGCTTCAATTACCTGTTTCGAATGAATAATATTAATATAACATTTGAATAATGAATAATCATTGTAAAGCACATGAATAATAGATATAATTATAATATAATATTTATTTATTTAAGTTAATATTTAATCATTTCAGTGATATATGTATGTCGTCAACGCCAAAGAAGTTTTACTTCAATCGCGCGTAAAGGTTACACGCACACATTTTTTTTTCTTTTTGTTAAAATGGGTCAATCCTATGAAGAAATTCGACATATTTTAAAACTTTATTACAAAAAAGATACATGCAACGCAAGCTGTGAACAAATTGTGACGTTTATGGACCTAATGTGGTGTCAGAGAGAGTAACACAATGGTTTAAATGTTTTCAATTCGGGAATTTTGATGTCAACGTTGCATCTCGCTCATTTCATTTTCAATTGTATATAATATACAATTAAAAAATTATTCTGGATTCAGTTAGATTAGAGAAATATATATTTCTATATCCCTATAATGTGAAGTTACATATATGTAAGCATATTTTTAATAGAGCCTTCTAGATGGATCACATTGCAATCGAGCATACAGAGAACTTATGTTTTTCGGACCCTGTTAAATTTACTTCACTAGATTAATATCGCTAAAAATACAACAAATCTAATGACTAATTACGGCCATAATTCTGTGTAGAATTGTAACTCCGAATTCTTGATTATGTTTTTCATAATTTTGTTTAACCGAAACTTTCAAAGCTACACTAAAATTTTATAGTAATAGACATTCTGAGTTTCATTAGTATACTGGAACAAACCATTTTTTTTCATTTTATTGCTTATGGTGGCGAACGAGCAAGCAGCACACCTGATGGTAAGTGTCACAGTCGCCCATGGAGCTTGGCAATACTAAGGTTATAGCTTAGGCCACTGCCTACTAATAAAATCCCCAAACCCACCCAGTTGAACTGCCAGCTTTTTCGCTCACCGAACGAAGCGCAATAGCACATTGCCATTACTCAGACGCCGATCTGCGAAAGTGTGGTACTACCCCGGAACCACCGGCCTGCGGCTGTAGACAGAAAACTGTCAACAGGGTGGTACAAGTACAAGGTACCACTTCACACATTCCGACCCAATTGTCCAGAAGTCTCGCAGCATTATAATTCTACTCAACTTTCAATGGCTATTGATCTTAACCATTATTAGCTAACTTGGGCTTCAAAGTAAGAACGCAAATGCACGTTACTGCTAGAAAAGTCACCACAAAATTCACTGAAAACAAGCAACAGGGACACAACTACGGTATTTATATTTTTAAGCAATACTATTGAAAATTTTCTGGCAATCGATAGCCCGAAATAGTCGATACTATCGATAGTATCGATAGTTTTACGCTAAAACTAATGGTATTAACGATACTATCGATAGTATTGATACTATCGAATGAATCACTATCGATAGTATCGATAGTATCGCCGTTATTAATAGTATTGCTCGTGGAGAGCTATCGATACTATCGATAGTCTCGATAGTATTGATATGTACGATACTATCGATAGTCCTATCGATAGTATGAATACTTTTTGAGGTTAACTATCGATAGTCAAACTATCGATTTTTATGCAACACTGTAATATACACAGATTACACAGATTAAAGAATATGTAGCTAGCTACAGATGCGACAGTAACTTTATGACCTGTTTCTTATGGATATGTTCTGGCGCTGTACCGTCTCCTGTCATCGCGTTTGACGTTTACTATATAAACTTAGGTAGGTATAGTGCACGGAGCAAATACAAAGAGGAGCTGTTGTAATGAATATTTTCTATGAAACAATGCGTGTCATTTACAGGGGTGAGGGGGTCGCTGCTAATGGAGAAAGTGAGACAAGTAATAGTACTTGTCTCACTCCCTCCTTTATGTCCATCTACCGGCTATTAGCACAACTACTAATTTCGTATATTGTATGCAGTTGAGCTATCTTGCATTAGATGTCAGTAAGTGTATGGTGTAACAGGGACGTACTCAGAATTTACCTATATCAAGGAGTGCTAATTTTTTTTTTATTTCAAAGATACAAACAAATCTTATTAGCTGTTTGCTCTATTCAAATACAAATGTTTATAATCAAATAATTCTGCATAGCGAATAGGTGTATGACTACTGTTTTTAACCGAAAATTTCTTTATAAGGCTTGTCAGCATTGTTCATAATGTTAATATTTTATGAAAAATCCATCTTTTCTTTACTGTCATTCTGATAAACTCAGAAGTTTAGAAACCTTTTTTTCTTCATATTTGTGTCCTTTCCATACGACCAAATAATACAATTATTTGTTTGGGTTTCTAACAAATTATCGAATGAAAGTAGTTGGACTTTTAGTACATATGTTAGTTACACGGTATTATTTCCTTCCTTTTTGTCTTTTCCATATAAAAAAAGAATCAAACCACTCTATTAAAATAAGGCTTTATACAATTGATAATGCAACAATGGTGTCAATGAACAAGACATGTAAAAGAGTATTTCAAGCGAGCAGACCAGCCCCCCCTGGTAGCAACCGTTTGATTGACGCACGGGCCATCTAAACCTTAGCCATGCCAAAGGTAACTTGAAGACCTTCGACGCCACCACCATTTTGAGTATTTTTGTGACGTGCTCAACCTCGTTAATCTTATCAAGAAATTGCATCGAGTGCAATTACATTATTAATAAATAAAGGAGAAAGGGTGACATTGGTTCCAATAATAAAAATGAAATACTCTTTTGCATCATATATTTCTTGAGCTATACCTAGTCTTGCCCTAAATACTGTAACAAAGAAAAACCTTTTTCTATTGCAAAAAATATTTATGACTTTTACAGTGTTAGTTTAATACATAAATATAAAACAATTTAAAATATAAAAAGCTTGTTCGAAGTGGTTTCTATTGGCTGCAATACAGTCCTTTAAATCTTCATTGTTAAAATGAGAAGATCAAATCTTTGTATATTTCGTAGGAGTCCAGTTTTTCTATTAATTTTTGAAATCCATTGCTTCTAACATCGTCATTGGACGGTATTCTAAAACATACAAAATTTACAGTTTAATTATAATAGGTTCATTTAAAGTAGTGTAAAAAATATTTTTCTATGATGAAAAATCCGAATGTTATAATTATATTCTAATTACGACCCTGGATTTTTGACACTTTTATAGTTCTTCATAGTTAACGACAGCTGGCGTATTGCTTACAAAATAATTATTAACTACATATAAAACTCATATTTTTGTTGAGGTAAAAGGCTTTGGGTATAAATTTTAATACTCATGGTTATTAGTTATTACAATAATCTTAAATGTTTGAACTGTATGTGCTTTTGTTGTTCTAGGTCCTATTACGCAAAGTGGTGCCATCTAACGTTGAGTAAAATTATTTCTGAACATGATACCGTCAAAAGAACTTTCTAGAAATTATTTTGATAAATTATGAATAAATATACTTACAAATGGAATGTGATTCTTTCCATAGCATCTGTACGTTTATTGGAGTAGTTTTTACATGATAAAACACAACACTTCATGGTTTTCTTCGTAATAACATAAAAATACACCAAAAATATAATTTTATGCACGGTACGAACACCGTCAGCGACGACAGAAGACTAATAGGCCACGCCTACTATTGATGTTAACGTGATGACGTCAGGGCCTACTTGAGAATCACAGTGCACAGTTACTTAGGCCGTCTCCTCTTTGTATTTGCTCCGTGGTATAGTGCTAACGATGGGTAATTCGAATCATTTAATTCGAATAACTCGAATAAGACTATTGACTCGTTCATTCGAATCGCCTTTGACCGAAACCGAATCAATTCGTTAACTCGTGTCGTACCTACTCGCAGCGCGGGCGACCGCTGCGGCGCGGCGATCAGTCGACTCGGCTTAATTAGACATTCGTTGATTCGCTCTGTCGTTCTAATACGGAGTCGAATAATCTAACGAATGAATTCTACGAGTGAGAAAATACGAAAATACATTAAATGTTCTAAGAATCACGAATTGGTTGGATACAATTCGATTCGTTTAACGTACCTATTACATTTGCAAATCGTCCATCGCGTCGTCTAGAGGAAATAAAAGTTTGATCTGGGAGTTTTTTAATAAAAATGAAGATGGAAACAGTTTCAGTGTAAACTATGTTCCTGTAGTTATAAATATTGGTAATACAACAAACAGTATAAATCATTTAAAATGAATAATAATGTAAACGAGTTATAACTCGCCAACTCGGCTTAACAGGCGGATGACTCGACATACGAGTACGAATTCGACTGTAATGCTTTCGCGAATTCATCGCGCGATTTGACGACTCCCACGTGACGATTCGAATCAATTCGAATTGTGATTCGAATCAATAATAATTTTAATTCGATTGATTCGAATTGAAAAAAAAACCATTCGTCTCATCGCTATATAGTGCCACAAACTTATCTGACCCGGTGACAGCGTCGCTGTTATTTTTTTTTTGTTTCTGTTCGTCCATTCGGACAGGCAAAGGGATCAAAGCCCATACAGCCAAGTCTTATTTAATTATTTTTCATATATTTGTTCATTATTTCTTCATAATATGTAGCATTGTATGTAATAGTCATTGTCTGTCAGTAAGTCAAGTCGTTACCATTAATCGGGCGCTGACAATGATTTTCTTTGGGAATTTTGGGCAAATATGAAAATACATGTAAACCACTATTATACCATATTCACTACACTTCAGCACATTAACTGTACCATATTGCATAAAATACCAGCAAAATTATTCAATATAACACCACAAAACACTAAAGAAATGAATATAATACAAGAGCGTGACATGACATTTCCACATTCGCGCCAAAACTCAGCGTCGCTGTTATCGCATTTAGTGTTGCCAGTAGATTCTATTTGCAATAAAATCGGTAAGTTCTTAATGTGGTAACGGGTTTATAAAAAACTAGTCAACACTCCTTTACACAATTTCCTGTGGAAGATATAAAAAATGGAATTATAGAAATTTCTCCCATGAGCTTACGGATGGGAAGTACGTAAGTGTGATACAAGCATCAATGCTTATGAACACATGACATTATGCTTAATAGAGAAGAAATATAAATGTAGTTTTTATAAATACTTATATTTTAACACAATCAATACAGTTGCAGTTAATAACAATCAAGCACATTCATTACAATTAAATTTACATAAATAGAATATTATTGTATTATTTGTATAAATATATAATAATTCTATTCAAAATATAATTACACTCTAAAAACGAATCAA
Source organism: Lymantria monacha (assembly GCA_905163515.2). Lineage (NCBI taxonomy): Eukaryota > Metazoa > Arthropoda > Insecta > Lepidoptera > Erebidae > Lymantria > Lymantria monacha. The sequence continues at coordinate 10,346,458 of LR991098.1, read as the reverse complement.
ATTCATTATATTTAACACATAACAAACTATATTTATTAATAGTGTTCTTTTTCTTTCAAAAACTAACAACACTAACATGTGACTGCTGTTACTCGCTCATACGATTTTTCAAATGGTATTAATGATGCCTGAAGATGTTTTTCTTCCTTCATATAACTTAAAACTTGTAATATAACATTTATTGCATCGCTTTTCGCATTTTAAAAGCAAAAAAATAAATAAACAAGGAGTAAACAACCAACAACTAAAATATCATCATATTGGGAGGACGATTGACGTTTGATGACATTTCAAAATGGCGTCATTAGTTCATCAATTTGCCACCAGGTCAGATAAGTTTGTGGGACTTTACCTATTTATGAATATAGCTAATTGTCAAAACGATAGTGATTCCAAAAATAAGTGTCGATAATTAGTGACGTCCCGATATACCGATATCGATAATGAGAAATATTATAATGGAAATAATGGTGGATAGTGTTTGAAATTAAACTCATATTGAAATTGATTGATTTATTTATTTATTTAAAATATTTTTTCCTTAATCTATATTTGTCAAGGGCACGTTTCTGTGGCTCTCCCATTTTGTCTACATAGTTAGCGACAATATCGCTCTTTAGAATCTTATTTATTGTGTTACACCAATTATGTATATGTAATCTAATCATCACATTGACACATATCTTCTTTACAACGCTATTATGTATTGAGCACCCTAACCAGGAAAACTTCAATGTGCTGAATATTTGATTCATTATGTTGGATTTTTTTTTTATATTATACTTATAACAATGAATATTTAAATAATTAAATATGATTTCAGCCATATCCCGGTACATAATTAAAAACTTTGCATTAGGATAACATAAATTATTATTTTTTAAATATTTATACTCTCTAAATGCTATGTAGCTGTGAATATTTTCTAGCGTACTGCTAGTATATGTTTTCAAACAAGACTTTGCCTTTGAAATCTTTCGACAAATATATCTTGCAACATAAGCCGAGCAGTGTACTTTATTTTTTTCTATTACAACTTGACCCACTGTCAATTCATTTGACACTGAAATTTCTTGTGAAGAGGATGGTAGGTTAAATAAACTGTTGTCATTTTCCTTATTGTCAGCTTCAGTTTCAAAAATAAAACTGATATCCAATAATGTTTCTCCACTATCCTCTTCACAATTTGAGAATTTTGAAACTGGGCTGAGTATATTTGATAATATTAAAGACTTAAACGCGTATATAAATGTATTTGCATCCGGGTTAACATTTCGATAGTTGAGAGCCCTTAAACGGCCAAAAAAATTCTCAAGAGGATCTTGATTTATATGTCTGGGATAAAAATATTCTACATCATATTTGTCAAATAATAATTGAGATAATCTCTTAAAACTTTCAAGAGTTGTAATCCAACCCTGTAAAGATGGTACTTTTACTACTCGAGGTTTTCCTGATTGAGTAGCTAACTTACTACATGCGTCTAAAAAATTTAAATTTTTAATTGTGTTGAGAGTGTTTGTCCAAAATAAATGATGCGGTGAATTTCTTTTGACTGCTCGTCTTAATTTGCCTCTTTTTGCACCGCCTGGATAACCATTCACACTGTCAAACAATGAGTCGAAAAATTCAATGACTTCTGCTGTGGTACCCATAGTTTGCTGATAATCTTCATTTTGTAGATTATCTGAAAATTAGATTTTAAATATGTTAGTAATATGTCTGTTTATCGTTTTATGTATATTTTTTCGTATACCTCATAATTACTGTCAGTCATAATCATGCCTGTTCATTAAAAATAAAAAACAAAGCAGTCATGAGGACTGCCGACAGAAGTGAAAACTTAAACCTATGAAAAAAAAAAAACAAATAAAAAAAAGAAAAAAAAAACGCGTATGGGTGTAACCATATCATAGAACACGACTTTTGGCGGGAATCTAAAACGTCATGTGGTGCTCTTGTATTATATTCGATATTTTAGTGTTTTAACGTGTTATATTAGATATATTTTATGGTATTTTATGTAATGTGATGTGACTGAACTGCTGAGATGTAGTGAATATCATATAAAAGTGCTTTACAACGTTTTCGTTTTCCATCAAAATTCCCACAAGATACCATTAACAGTGTGGCCATAGCACTGTTGATGGCGACAATTTGACTTACTGATGGACAATGACTAATCTGAAGACACTAAAAACTTGAAGATAATTATAACTCGACACTGCCAACAATGGCTCATTTAAGTAGCTGATTGCCAATACATAAAAAGAAGAAGAAGAAGAACCATATCATAGCCAGCCGTCAAAAAATACCTATTAAAAACTATTGAATAATTGATAATAATTATTATTAACAATTATTACATATAAATGGAATATAGTAGACATAGCGACACAGCCGTGAAGAGCAGCTGACTGTATCTTTCTCGCTCGGGTACACTCGGCGGCACCGAGTTCACCCGATCGAGTCTTTCGCCTCAGAGCGTGACAGATCAGCCTCACTTACAGCCTACAAAAGAATCTGTGTGTGGTGCGCCAAAAGAAGTTTGCACTTTAACAAATAAAGTTATTAAGAATAAGGGCAACAACGGCAGTGGTGTGCATCCGAGAGAAGCAAATAGGCACTGAAAAACGTAGGTAAGTAAGGCGTGCCTATTTGCTTTTTTAGTGCTTACTCTAAGGTTTCCTAAGGTTTTTTCACCCATTTGGATGGTAAACTTATCTTATTTTCATTCAGTCACCCTATAACAACACATCTAACCAGTGTCATATAGTAGGGCAATATCCCTCACAAAGCAGAGGAGGGTCGAGCTCAATATTGAAATGTATATGAATTGAGATGATGCCAATCACCACAGCGAAAAAATCACCATTATAGTATACATTTTATATTTAATCTTATACTTACTAAGTGCATTGGTATATTTAAGCATTGCAGCAGTTCGAGCACTAAGCACTTGTGCAGCAACACTGACTTTCATTTTCTTATTTTTTTTTGGATCTACATGGTGAGCTGTTAATTTTGGTAAGGCTCTTGTGTGTCCTAACTTGCTATCTATATCAAAGATGAATTCGATATCTTTCCAAGATGCAATTTTTTCATTCCAAATGATATCTTTGTTTAAAAAATTGTTTCGTAAACCTTTTAAAAGATGTGGTGGGCCATAAAAGATGCTTAGGTCATGTCCAGCGATATTAATGGATCCATCTGAAAAAAAAAGAAATTAGATATTTTACAAGATTTCTTAGTAGTCTATTCATCATCTCATCTCATAATACGTCCCGCTGTTGGGCTTGAGCCTCCTCCATAATGGGAGGAAAATTGACCTACTATACCACGCTGGTCAGATGTGTTGGTATAGGGTTTTGTTTCAAGTTTTCCTTCTCTTGCATAGTTTTTATATGCCTTTTCTATCCCTTAGTCGTCTCTTACGATCGCCCACGGGTAAGATAGGGAGTGGTTATTAGTATTCTTACTCCATCACCGCACGGGTGAGTAGTTTATTAAAAATAAATAATTATACACACCATCATGAACATGTTGGAGTCTTCTCATCTGTATCGTATCTTGCCTTAACTTCTTCATTGCTGTTCGAAATGTATGGTAATATACCAGTGTATTAACATGTCGCCTAAAGAGATTTTGTATGAGACTTTTAATTCCACCCTGTTGCGTTAGATGGCGCCAATATTAAGCTTTGTTACGATAAAAATAATATAAAATTAATTTATATTATATGAGCTTATTTGTATTTGAGTAAAACATTCATTTTAGCTCTTTTTATTTTTATAAATCACATGTTAATTTTTATACATTTTATTGTATTTTGCGTAAAAAGAAACGTGCTGCCGCCATGGCAGCCAATTAAAAAAATATCTCTCGAGCAGTGTGACCAAATTTAGCAGAATTCAATCTCAAATTTATGAAAGTAGATTGTGTCGCAGACTTTAAAATTAGGCAGATTTTGGCATAATATTGAAAAAGTTCCGCAGGAAACTAGCGGGATTAGACATTAATTAATTACCATTCGGTAGTTGCGGAAAAACATATTTAAAAAAACCTGTCTTTCTTAAAGAACGTATTTTTTTTTCTTCTGAAGGCACCTTTCATTCTTGGGGAAAATACCCCTTAAATGTATATTTTGCTTTGAAATTGTATGTAATACACATTTTATGCGCAGATATCGTTAGTCAATTGTTTCGTCCGCGTCAGAAAATATGACAAGAACTGTCGTGTTGAATGGGAGAAGGATCCAATGTTTTCATCTTGCTTATGAAGATCCAAAAATGAGAGCAATGCCGCTTTTTGTAAAGTATGTAATAACAGTAGTTTCATGACTTTCTGTTTTTAAATAACATGTAAACTCAGTGGAACATAAAAAAATGTGATTATTCTGGACAGTCGTCGGTAAGAGACTCTTTTTACTTATGTTGCTCTAAAAATACTTGTAACGTAATTAGTAAACAATTCACATCTGTATGTAACATAAGACAAGCGTCTATAATTGAAGAGGTAAAAAAGCTGAAAGTAAAATGTGTATGTTTCTGGCAAAACATAATTTATCATTTAGAGTTATGGATCATTTGAACGAGTTACTTGAAAAATGTTTGCATGATTCAGTAATTGCAAGGTCATTTTTATGTAAACGCACTAAAGCTGCTGCATTGACATATAATGTTCTCAAAACTGAAGTTGGAAAAGAACTGCATGCTGAATTGGCTTCTTGTTTAATACATATATTTAAACAAAAAGCTAATTCAACATGCAGTGTGTGCCAGAAAACCTTGTTTCTTCAGTTGTCATTGATAAAAGTACCGATATCCACCACATTTCAAAAATCACGAAGGCAGATGGAATTAATTGTACCCACACTCCCCAAGTACATTATTTCGCAAAAGCTATGATGATTTTATCTATGATTATACATGTACATCTTGTGAGCGCATATTTTTTCAAATGAACAATATAAAAAAGACGTGCGAATTTTTTTTAAAAATGAACATTTTGCTGCAATTCTACATGTCAAACAAGCAGTTTAAAAACAGTCTGGATCCACAAATTTTACGCCATCAAAAAATATGGTTAAGATAGTTCAAAACTCTATTCTATATAAAAATGTGGATAGAACTTAGAATTTTTTTTTTGAAAATATTGAGTTGCGTTTTTCTCTAGTACACATTAAAACTTATCTATTAGCAGAATTTTAACATTTATTCCAAAAATAATATCAGATTTTTAGCAGAAATTAAATGAGTAGCTGGCATAATGATCAATTTAAATCTGGACACACTGTACGTGAGTTTGACATTATTCTATGCGTAAGCTTATATTAGTCTGTGGTTATTCTGTTCTGTTTATTTGTTGTGGGTGAGTATTTTTTGTTATCACCGACGACTATTTTTTGTTTCCTAGATATCGATCGACGCTTGTTTTACTAACCTGACCCATGTGTAATACCCAAGGAGACCAGTGATATAATTAAAATGTTGTATGTAGTTAAATGTTGTATTATAATAAAAGAAAGCACTATAATAAGGTAAACTGTTGTTTTATTTGTTTTTCTTTAAGAGTCTCTTAATAATTTTCAGTTGTGAAATCAATTCTATAAAGATTTTACTTCTGAAAATTACTTAGAAAATTTATATTAATTTTAATGAATAATTGAATCCTCCCTAGCCCAGGAGGCCGCTCTCCATTTACACCAGTTATCGACAGATGGCGTCTGTACCTGAGCTTTGCTGTTGCCTCTATACCTATATATTTAAAATACTCTATGTAATATACTATCCCACCCATAGATAAAATACTATAAATTATAGCATATTATAATCATGGAGACTAGAGTAAGGAGTACCATCTTGTATGGGGGATTAGTCAAAAAAGTGTCCACTTGTAAACAGCAAATTATTGTTCGAACACTCACCGAAATAGCGCTAGTGTAGCAAGTGGAAATGATATTAATGTAGCAGTAATAAGCAGAGTGAAGTATGCTGAGTTACGTAGTCAGCCGTGATTTGATAAATAATAACCTATGAAATTTGTGGCGCTCTTTTTAAAATTCTTACACTTGCTACTATAGCGCCACCTTAATTTGCTCCCGTTCAATGGACACTTCTTAATACACTGAGATGGTACTCCTTACTCTAGTCTCCATGATTATAATATAATAATATATGGGCGCAAATCGCCCTCTATCGGCAATACTTGTCAATTGTTGTTTAAATGATTATTCAGACTTATATTATTATTTGTAATGACAACACTGTTATTTACTATGCTATGAAATTTAAAAGATACTGTTTTGACTGTTTTCTAGAAATGTTTAAATATTAAAATTATTATGTAAATGTTCAAATTAAATCTATAAGTACTAATGTAATTATTTGTAACCATGTTTAGTTGTTTTTACGTAATAAACATCTCAATTTATTTCTACCCACAGCGCCATTTGTTGAACAATATGTAAGAATAATATTTCCTTTAATTACACGAATGTATGTAAATATCTAATATCGAAGCTTTGCATATACAATAAAATATTAGAAAAAAATTGTTTACGCATCAGTATATTATAGAATTAAACATTCGTTAAACGATTATCAACATGGTTTTCTTAAAAATAGATCTACTACCTCTAATTTATTGGTTGCCTCTGATTACTTTACAAATGGCATGTCTGCCCCGTCCCAAGTGGATGCTATATATACAGACTACAGTAAAGCGTTTGACAGAATAGATCATCTCATTCTATTAAAAAAACTTTTAGAAATAGGTATAAGTAGTGTATTATTTAGATGGTTTAAGTCTTATATTGATAAACCCTGCCAAATGGTGGTATTAAATGGTTACACGTCAACGTCTGTACATATCCCGTCCGGTATTCCACAAGGATCATTATTAGGCCCGTTATTATTTATCATATTCGTTAATGATATAAGTACCTGCTTCTCACACTCTAAAATAATTATTTATGCTGATGATATGAAGATCTTATCGACCATCTCGAATATATCTAATTGTTTCAACCTCCAAAAAGATTTGGATGAACTCCAAAACTACTGCCACCTCAATAGACTTGACTTGAACGTCTTCAAGTGTTTTGCTGTTACGTATTCACGCAAGCCTAAACCTATTTCATTTACTTACAAGCTGCGAAATATAAACATTAAGAAAACTAACGTAATCAAGGATCTGGGTGTTACTTTTGACTCCAAATTAATATTTGATGCTCATGTTGATAATATTATAAAGAAAGCCAATAACGTACTTGGATTTATATTAAGATTATCCTCTGACTTTAAGAATATTAAAACATATAAAATTCTTTATTGCGCTTTTGTTCGCAGCCATTTGGAATATGCTTCACAAGTATGGAATCCAATATATAACAAATATATTGATAGGATTGAAGGAATTCAGAAGCGATTTTTACGTTTGTTACAATTTAAAACGCGCAGGTGTTTCTCAAACTATATTCGGCGTTGTAAATTTTTCCATTTATTACCTTTGCGTGAGCGTAGACGAATAGCTGACTTATCTTTCTTATTTGAGATAGCATCTGGTAAAGTGGATTGCCCTGAACTTCTGGGCAAAATTGGTCTCGTCACATGACCCATGACACTCAGACAACCGACATTATTGCACACCCCCTTTGCCAGTTCTACTTATAGATTCAATAGTTTTATTATACGTGCCTCTAGGAGTTTCAACGAAATATCCGCTAAATTTGACTTTGATCTTCTTAATAGCAGTGTCTCTCAACTTAAAAATGTCACCTATGGTTATTTTGGTATGGGGGATGAATAACTTAATCCCCAAAATAACCATTTTCGTAACGTAATCTACGTAAAAGCCAAGACCGCTTTCATGGGTAGGATTGGTAAAAGTTGCGAGGTTTACCCTTATTTGCTGACTTATATTGCTAGATTCTACGAGACCCAGTCATCGTAGAGTGATTAGGTCTCGTAATAAAGGCTTTGCTTCAGACCTTTCACTGATCATATGACCCGAGACGGACTCCGACCGACTCCGATCATAGGTTTTGGAAGAAAAAGATTAGTGCAATAAGGTTAGGTTATACAAAAAATGAAAGGAATGAGACACAGAGCATGACTGGAGGATGAGTTTTGTAAGGAGTTGATACAAAGCATGGAATGGCCTCTATGCCCCCTTGTGCACTGACATCAAGGTTCAAAGCGATTTCCCACTCCAGCACTGTGATTATATAATGGAATTCTTGTTGGTTAACAAGACAACATTCTAGGTAAGATAATCCTGGGTCTGGATTTCCTCCTGACTGGCAGGTGATCAGCGATAACAATTTCTACCGGGTCTCCCTATACTATAATTCAGGCCCTCAAGCTAATTACCTCATCCAAGTCTTCACCAATGGGAGTTCCAAACATTGCTAAAACTAACCACATAAAAAAACATCTAGAAAATTTGACATCGGGCTTTTTTACTCACCTAATTAAGAGCAGCCGTTAGTTAATACTTAGGTATTCATTTTTTGCTAGGGTGTGGTTCTACCGTCGACAGGCTCATCCGCGGCTGTAGACAAAAAACTGTCAACGATATAGCTCTATCATTATAACTTTTAAGTTTCCTAAGTATCACAAAAGAAATGGATACGCCACAAGTTTGTCCTATCTTTCCTTGAAATTTTGTGGCATGAAATACCGGCTTTTATGCGTGTTTATATAGTAATTATCACTTTATTTAAAGTAGTTATCGTTAAGGAACTAGGAAGTCAAATCATTGCCTTGAATTGTGTTGTAGCTACAATCTTAACGGTATCTTCGGAGAATTTTAAAGGAATGCACAAACGAATGTAAAGCACTGTTAAATCGTGTTCGTCACACTTTAATATAATATATTAAAATATACTAAATTATAATAAAAGTTACATATAACGTTATACTATAACATTACCCCTTTTCACGCGTTCCATAATTCTGGTGGTCTATTACAGCCTACAATTAAAGTAAAATTACAATCATCCTACACTACTCGCCTCTATGATACTAAACTTAAACAATATTTTTTTTATTTAGTAGCAGATTAATTATATGATGTGGTAATACTAATTAAAGAAAATCTACCAAAATTACCAAACATCTTTTTTTACATTGCCGCCATTTTTTTGTGGTTTTCTTGTTTCGCTAATTATCTCATTCAATTTGGTCAAGCATTAAAATACTATTCTGCGTGTTTATATTTGGGAATAATATAAGGCGTTTTTATATTTTGCTACGTTAGGTAAGTTTATCTATATTTGACTTTACTATTTTTCACTAGTCACGTCATGTTATCGATTAGTCTACTGCCGGTGTGTTTCGGTTTTAATTAGGTATTTATACTTGTGCAGTAATATATTGTTATGTTCTTTATGTTATATTGATAACTATTATTGATATATTATGTTCGGTCGCATTTAATTGTTTTTGTAACTTGTTAACTGCCAATAATGGGGTTATGTAGGTACTTCTGTTTTAATTATCATTATAAATTAATCAATCTTCACATGATATTATATTACTCTAATACTGTTTAAGAATCGCCTGCAGGTACTTAAAGTAATTGTAGTGAAGCTAATAAAATTGTATGTCAATTCTGAAATATATATAATAAATTATAAATAACTCATATCTTTGAGGGTTTGCTAGATAAATCCTTTACAGAGTAGCAAATTGTTGAATTTGAACATAATGCAATATTACAATTCAAACATCCACTACCTTGGCCGTTGGGAATTGAATATAACAAGATATTCATTCTTTGTCCACACCCATGGTTTTAATTGCATTCCACAAGACTATCTAGGAAACATATATGAATAATATAAGATAGGAGCAGGACAATAATTAATATTCTCTATTGAGTGAATTCGGAGAGCTAATAATCTTTTTGTTTATAAAGATTTACCATTCTTGATCTATATTCCCTATTTCTGGTTTCAGTTAGAAATCCATTTTTATATACGTAATTACTGATGGGTCATTATTTCTATAATAATCATCTAAGCTCATATATGTTCCTCAGTTTGAGCCTCCTCTGTTATAGAAGGGCAATTGATCTACCATACCATGTTGGTTAGACAGTATGTTTTAGGGTTATGACACCCATGAGTATTGAAGTGGTGCATTGTATGCTTACTCTGTCACCACAATGATAGATTTGTATTAAACATAATGTTTCATTTTAAGTAAATATATTTCTTATATCTATGAAAACAAGTAAGTGTTCAAATAATTTACACACAATTGGAAATGACAATAATAAGAATTTATTTATACTTGAACTTACAAGTCATGAACAAACTTAGCATTATGTGTAAGGAATTAATTTTGACATTCCTAATCATATTCAATCAAGATAGTATTAGTAGCAACCTATTTATATAGGCAAGATAATTATAAATATTGCACTTCAAAACTAGAGCAGGCTGTAATAATATTCTGACACATAATTCATATAAATTACAGGAAATTATATTTAAATTTAAGTCTAGCTCAATTATGAATACAAGTCTACTATGTTTGGGTCTGTGTTTGCAAAAACTATTTTTATATAAACACATGATAAATTTCTTGTCATTGGAAGCAACTGCAATTAGAATTAATTGCAGTTGTTATGACATGATTCATAATTATTGTCTTTATTACTTTGTGTAATAAAACCAGATCCTCTACTACTGAATTTAATAGTGAATGTTTCAGATTGAAACAAACCTTCATTGAACATCGTTTTAAAACATACCCCTAAAACATTTCAGATATAGCATTTAATTTTGAAAGCTTTAATAAACATTAATAGGTTAATTATTTGAATATATGTCATCATTCATTCATCTCCGCTCATATACCTCCCATTGTTGGTCTGGGAGAAAAATCGACCTACTATAGTTAGATATCTTGGTATAGGGTTTTGTTTCGTGTTTTCCTTCTCTTGCATAGATGCTATATCTTTTAGTCGTCTCTTACGTTCACCCACGGATAAGATTGGGTGGTGAATTGTAATCGTCCTCCATCACCACACCAAACAAATTCATTTGAACATACCTACATTGCAAGCTAATGTGTCATGTCAAATTGCAAGCGTGGGTTCAATCGTCGTTTCCGTAAGGACTAATTTTGGTAGGTACTAGAAAAACAAATGATCCATCATCGAATCTGTCCTTGTTCAAATTTTAGTATGTAGAAACATCCAAGTAGATTGGGCTTAATTTAATAGTCTCAGAATAGAGTTTACTTGCCGTATATCGTGGATTTGAAACTCGTGCAAGATAGTTGCTGTAAATGTTTTTTTTAATTTATGCTTATTATAAAAAATATCGACATTTTCAAATTTTTCTTTTTTCCATGGTCATGAGAGGACCAAAGACGGTATTTTTCTAAATTGCGCACACTTTTCTTAAGCGTAATCCGAAGCACCCCTAGTCGTTGGCGAAGGTCTTTCGCATCGCGGTTTCCTCTCCCACTGCTACTTGTGTACTGAATGCACATAAAATGTTATCCATTATCGCATGTCTATTGACCACTGTAGTCCACTTCTGGACATAGACTTCACTACGATTTTGGCGTAATACGACAATCGCCAACCGTGGTAAACTAGTTGGCAATCGCTGTTAGTGTTGAGTTGCTAGAACGCTCTACTGCTTACTTCTCGCTCTGGTGCTCCTTTAGCCAGTTTTTATTACTGTCACGTGAAAGTAAGGAGTGGCGATAGATATTCTTAACCCCTCATTAGCCTGGGATAGCCTTAATTTATATAAAGTTTGGTGATAATAAATGAGCCGACATTGCGTATATCTGTTTTGTAATCTTCATCGTATTGCTTAAAAATAAATACGTAGGTCATCGCATCACAGCCCATATATGTCCCACTGTTGGGCTCCTCGAGCCTCCTCATATAGGAGGGAAATTAACCTACTATACCGCGCTGGTCAGACGTGTTGGTATAGGGTTCTGTTTCTAGTTTTCCTTCTCTCGCATAGATGTTATATGTGTTTTATATCCCTTAATCGTTACTTACGATCACCCACGGGTAATATATGGGGTGGTGAATTGTATTCTTACTCCGTCACCACACCGAATTCATCGTATTGCTTAATAAATAAATATGTATGTTAAATACATATTCTCACATTTTAATTTGATATAAATAGATGTATTTTATGATAATATTATCTACATTATTTGTAAAATTAAGATATATGTATTATAAAGTCTCAACATAGGCGATAACAAGCCTTTGGTGGGCGATGGTTTCTTGGGGTCAGTACAATTCTGAAAAATTAGAGGCATTAAGATTTCTTATATATTGACGCCAGCCTTCTCAACAAAGGAAGGAAAATTGTTGTAATCATTGTTAATAGGTCGCCGCACTGATGACATGGGTTGTTCTAGGATTTTATTTCCATTTTTTTTTCTTATAATAATGTTAACTACTTGTGTGGGATGCAATTAAAGATTATCTGTTTAGTTGTTCTTTACGAGATTCACGGAAATTAATTAAGGGGGTGGTAAATTATATTCTTACTATGATACTACTATACAGTATTCATTTTGTTCGAAATTAAGTATGTACTTATTTAAATTACATAACTACATTAGATATGACTAAGTAGATCCACTCCGGTTTTCTAGTTAGGTGGGTAGACACTGGAATTATGCTTGCCATGGATACCTGGTGTTCTCTTTTGTTTCTAAAAGTTACCATTTTATTCATGCATGTTAGTATGTAAAATGTAGTCTTTCGCTACAACGTTACTAAGTATTTTTTTTTTTTTTTCAAACTGAACGTAGTTTACTCTTTGTAAATGTTCCATTTTTAGTTTTGCTTTACTACTTGCTGATGAAGGCAATGAACCTTAACATTTAAAATATAATATTTACTAGATTAATAGGTATTTTCAACTTATACCAAAAATGGCTGTTTACTAAATTTACTAAAACCAATTAGGTAATTATTATGGTAGATATAATTGTGATTTTGTGCGGACAAATGTGTATAATAAAATAAGTAATTAGAAAAACAAAACTCAACTGTAAAATAGGCAATTTTAAAATAATGCACTAAAAGACTGAAAAGCAAGATTGAGAATAGAAAATAAAATATTATCTATATTATGAGCTGAAAGCCTAATTGGTGTCCGTAGCCAGAAAGCTATTTATTTTGGGCCCAATAATTACATATTTCTGAGGTCTCCTGCGACACCACGATTTATTTCTTGTCTTTTATAAGTAAAAGTATATTAGCCTATATAGGGCCAATACTTGTTAATCGACCGCAACTGACAACAATTTTTATTATATTTTTGTCGTAATTAATATATAATTAAAACTACACAATCCATACATTTTATTGGATTTAAAGGAGTTCATTAATATTTTATTTTCTTCAACTATTATTTCTCACTAGTTATTTTCTTAGGATTCATTGTGTTATCGTTTAAAATTATAGGAAAATTACAAAATGCCATTTTTTTTATTATCATATTTCATGATCATTTATTACAAAAATGTAATTATTATTTACTTCCTAATAGCCTCATAGGAAAATGGCAAACCGAACACGGACGCCGCGTATATATTTAGAATTGGCTCATTCGTTTTATGCGACAGGTCAAAGCGCGACATATTTAATTTTAAATTTTGATGACGACTTTATCATTCAATTTGATTTTTAATGAAAGTTTTTGAGTTTAATACTGTATTATATTTAACAAAACATTGAACAGTTTTAGTTATATTGGTATATAATGGAATAGTCAAGCTTATTTAGTTTATTAGAATAAGTCGCTTTTTATCATCGTTCTGCTCTTATCCTAATTACAAGAGGTTCACGAAATATGCGCTCTTCTTCCATTGTACATATGGCAAGGGTCTTGGCAATAGTTTTATGATCGGCCATCTGCCAGACGTCAACCCTCCTTGAGAATGTAATTGTTGACCAGATGACATCAGTTGGATTTTCAAAATATTATTAATATCTTATGAAAATGTTAAACACAGCAGACGGGTAATGACTAAGAATTTTGTATATTACTTTTGGTATATAAAATTCAGGCATAAACATACCTATATACAAAGTGTGAAATATGAAAGTATGTACATAGCAATACATACTAACATTGTATTTAAATCACAAAATAATTATGGTAACCTGTTTCGGCTGATTGTCAAATATTGACTCATATATATTATTCACAACCATCTTATATCGTTTGATCTGTGCTTCTATCAGCCCATCAAAGTCGTTTGTCAGACATTAGCCTTCCCTAGGGCAATTAATTCCATGAACGCTTGGCAACTGGATTGGCGATCGTATTTGGTATTATAAGTTTTCTAGGAGAATGCTGATGCCTTGTCTCCTCTATTTTTCTCTTTTCTTTCTCGTAATTGGTTTACGATTCCAGCGTAAAAGTAAGCGGTTATCACACACGGACATTTCAAGGCTTTTCTATCAAATTAACTTAATGCTATTCACAAGTAACCTTAAAGTTAAAATATGTAAATCTTTGAAAATCATTATCTTTATATTTTTAAATAATATCTTAGTTTCGTGCGTATCCATGAACGCTGAAAATTTTCGAACAGTCGAATGAGTGAAAATCAAATACAAACACGATAAAATCCATCAAAACCGTTTTATTTTACATGTTGGAAATTCGCATAAACATTGGAAATATCTTAGTTATCTAGCCATGCTGATTATAGTCGTGTTGTTAGTACAACATTTTATTTTCAATATTTATGTTAGTTCCAGAACTGCTTTTTACTTAAAAAACAGTTCTTGTTATCTAGGAATTTTATTTTTGTACCTAGGTTATTATATAATTTTATATTCTATTTGTTACATAGCACAAAAAACTACAGACTCCTCTACAATTTACTCTTAATACTGCTCAATTTTCGTTTATTTACCAGTAGTTAATTAATGACGGGCTCTCTCCCTCTTGCCCTTAAAGCGGAATCTGTAGTTCTGAGGCAATCCATCACGAAGTCAAACATCTATGAAATCTCTTAAGTAATCTATCTCCGAAAAAGCGATGGATCCATCGGGGACTGACTCTTGTAATGTATTTTATCATTAAGCTAACCCAAGAAATGGTAACGTCATATCTTCAAGAATAATCTATTTATTTGAACATATCTCTAGAGGCTATTTGCTTAGGGACAATAAAAATTAAAATATAATCCCCTGTTATCTATTAGTTTGCGTGCCTGCACCGGACTTATGACTGCTTTTATAGTGTCTATTTAATTCGAGCTTACATGCTATATAGTATTGGAGGCATCGGGAATCT
This sequence comes from Lymantria monacha, assembly GCA_905163515.2. NCBI lineage: Eukaryota > Metazoa > Arthropoda > Insecta > Lepidoptera > Erebidae > Lymantria > Lymantria monacha. The sequence continues at coordinate 10,331,145 of LR991098.1, read as the reverse complement.
AATTGTTACCTCATCCCTCGACATGTCACGGTGTGGTATAGCCACCACAGAAAAGGGTGGCGCCTGTAACTAACTGTATTGAAAGTAGAACGTAATAATTATCGGTGGTGGGGTTTGTGGGCATCGGTCTAGGGGGGCCGGTGGTAGCCATTCCCGCGGTTAGATCGTCAACAAACCGTCGCGCAGCAACTGCTCATGACATATGCATGAGAGCGGCACGGACGACGGAGTCGCTTAAATATACAAGAATGGGCGAGGAAATTACTAGAGAGACAAATACGTAATAAGTATAAGATGCCTTCCGCGCAAATGCGATGCCGCCATAGCGTGAGGCACGCTTTCAGACGTCTCCAATTATGTTCACGAAATGTCCGTCCAATACTTTTAATACCTTACCAATCTAGAATATTAGTCTTTATTTTGCTTCTTCATGAGACAGCTGACTAATATTAAATAAAAAATATTTGTTTTGAAAACAAATATGTAATACTAGCTGATGCCCGCGACTTCGTCCGCGTGACATTCAATTATACTACGCACCCCTATTTGAAACTTAAAAATTCTAACTCGACTAAGTATTTGCGGCAGCCACTTGAGCATTTTCATCAATTAGGACGCTTTCTCCAATTTTCTTTAAAACATCGGCAAGTTTTTAATCATGTGATATAGTGTTGCCCAAATGCAAGACTCTTGCGAGACTCGCAAATCTTGCAACTTTTTCTTTTAGAATAACATAATGTCACTTGTTTTGATAGAAATAAAAAATCCCCATAGACATTAAAAATCCAACCAAATTAATGAAATTCTATTCATCTAGTGGCAGTAACTGTACAACTATCAATAATTAGGTACATAGCACTAAACCGAAGTAGGGCTATTATCCTTCCGTGTACTGGTATTACTCGTAAGAATACGAAATGTTGACAATCCTTTGCTAAGAAAATCGTAAAATCATGTCTAAGGGAGCACTGCGAAACTCTTGCAGCAAGTCTTGGTCTTGCATTTGGGTAACACTAATGTAAATGGTGACCTGCGGTTTGCTTGCATGTTGATGGTTAGGGTCAGCTTTCCTACTTGGGGCCACAGATAAGAACACTTCAGTGAAGCATTGATCTCATCAGTTCTATTTCCCCGAGTTTTAACAGGAAGGATTTTCCAAAGATCTCCAAAGAAAAGCACCATTGACTTTTCATTACGATCTCGTAGTGTTCGATCTACGGCCTCTACGATTTCTTTTTATTTATCATTGTCCAATCAACGCAAACGATTAGACAGCAATCCTTAATAAAAACACTAATACTGGTAAAGCCACAGTTGATAGTATTCTTTCTACAGCCACGGGCCGGTACGACCCCCAGTCGGACCTAGTACCCCACTCTTGCAGAAAAGCAACGTCTGAACAGTGGCAATGTGTTATTTCCGCTTCATTTGTAAGAGGCGGCGGGTGGCGCAGGCGCGATTACCTGCGTCTACTTGCCTTAGCCGAAGTCGCGGGTAACTGGAACGGGGAATAGTCCGTCACCCGCGGAGAGCCTGACCACGTGAGTGTGAAGCCCGATGACCCGGGGCGTCATCGGGGATGGTACTTCAAAGGCCCAATGGTGATGGGGAGGGAAAACGGTGAGTTATGGGTCCACGCGGACGGAATGCCAGGCGTGTATCCAAAAAAATAAGTGCATGCTGCTTGCTCGTTTACCACCGTACACAATAAGACAAAAACACTTTGAATGTGACGCAGTTATGTGTTATTGAACATTTCGGTGTTTCATTGCTTTATAAATCTATCGGGTTTATAAACAATGTGCATAAATCTATCGGGTTTTAAACAAAGCTCTTTTACCACCAAGAAATAATGCAGCTGCAGTTTCTGACGTAGTTACTTCCAAAGTTATTTTACGCTGTCTCCTCATTTTAGTTAGATTGCTCTGCTCAGATAAGTCTTTTCAGGGCTACGTGGGGACATGGACATCTATTATCTTAGCTTATATACGTTCCACTATTGGCCTTAAGCCTCGTCCGTAATGAAAGGGAAATTGACCAACTATATCACGCTGGTCAGATGTGTTGGTATAGGGTTTTGTTTCGAGTTTTCCTTTTCTTCCATAGATGTATGATATGTATGATATCCTTTAGTCGTCTCGTGGGTGATCGACCCACGGGTAAGAAAGCGGTTGGTGAATTGTATTCTAACTGCGCAATCACACGAATAAATATATAATAAATGGCTTTCATTACGAAAGAATTAATAAAAATGAATTTCTTTATTCATGTCGCGTTTTAGTAGCGTAGAATATCTTCAGATGATATCTTTTATATTTTATAATAATGTCAAAGGATTTGAAAGACTGTAAAATAATAACATCATTAAAAGCAAAAGACTCAAACGAATGGGGTTATGACTGTTACAGGCCTACTCAAGGGTGTCATCTCAGCGCTGATCACCTTCAAGTGCTCTGCAAGCTCTTTGAAACGTATTCTATGCTATCAACAGTGTATAAAAATGTAAAAAAGTAGGAATTGCGAGGTGGACATGGCGCTGCAGATGCTTAAAGTTTGCGTGGCCTGGGCAAAGCAGTGCCGTGCACTCATCGCAATCATCGGGGTCAAACTGGCACTGTCGACTATCGCGAAGACGATGCTCGATAGCTGGACCATGGGAATTAATCTACCACCCGCAGAGACACCGATCGCGTGAAGGCGATACAACACTGTTGTTTGTCGGGGTGTAGACGGAGACGATACCTGGAAGGGTAAACCCCCGGACCAGCTACGGATGTCAAGTAAGCGGTACCAGAAGCCAGCCTGATGGTTTGGGCAGAGAACACGATGAGTTATGGGGCCACATGACGCCCTTCTGTTACCACGGAAGGAATAGCTGTGTCCAGACCATAGCCTACCAAACAAAAACAAAAAAGAGTGCACTTTGCATACTCGCCCCTAAGTAGCATCTTAACTAAGAATGTACGTTTTGTATGCTCTATGATGTGGACTTTACTTTTCTTTTTCGTGTTTGACTTAGTTGTTAGTCGCAGATGGCTATGACAACTTTACTCGGACTATTAGGTCAGTGCTGAGAGCTTTCTACCCAAAGTACCTTTACTAAGTTCAAGAAGTTAATGTAGTAGCTTTTGAAAATATAACGAAAAAATGATTTAAAGTTTTAAACTAAATTGTAGCGCCATCTATTGCTCATTTAACAAACTAAATAAATCATGCATTTTATTAATTTATAGCTAAATTATATATTATTAACTAATTAAAACATTATTTTTTATCACAAATAGTTTTAATAGTTATTTTGACTACCTGACTAATGTTATGTATTATGTCAACTTCCCTTCAACTTTGAAAAAGGTTTGAGCCCAGCAGTGGGAGGTATATGAGCTGAATTGATGAAACTATTATATATTAAGTAATACAAATACTTTCCTTACACTATAGATAAATTAAATAGTTATTTTGAATTAAACCTTCTAGTGACATAAAAGGCGAGCGGTGATTTTAAAAACTTAAATGACCATAACTTTTTTTACACACATCAGATTTCAATGAAACAAAGACTAAATGTTGCTCTGAATTGGGCTTAATCTTTTTATCAAAACTGCGAAACAATCCGTTCAGTAACTTCGGAGATTAGCGATTACAGACATACAGACAGACAAGAAATTCCAAAAAATGTTTTTTGTTTTCTGTTAGTGTTTTCTTACTGCCTAGGTTCATTTTTTTATAAATTTATCAAATGTACAGACACGGGATTTCTACTCATTTATTATATGTATAGATTAATAACAAATATGTAAATAGAAATACATGTGAGTATGTGATAAACATATTTTTCGTTTATCTACAGATAGTAGATATAAAAAATGGATGGATTGCCTTATAGGCATTCAAACGGCGCAGGCCACCAGGTACAAATCTGGGATTTGGGTCATCGCTTCTATTTATAAGGCATACTGAGAAAGGGAATTGAGATCTGTAATGTGACTTCTAGGAGCTAGTAGAGAAAGCTTTACTTTAAATTCTTCTCAGGCCATATACATTCCATGGTCGGGCAAGGGCCTTGTCAAGACCCCTGCTGGGCAGATGGGTTGATACAGGTTTACATTCCTTAATCTATTTACGATTCATTTGCTTTTCATAAAGGAAGGGTTGTAATGAAAATACTCTGCGCTAAGGAAATATTATCTTCATGTGGTGATAGTTTAAGAATATAATTCACCCTTTACCTCTTATTTTTTCGTTGGAGTTTTAAAAACTCTTTAAAGGAATACTATAGATGTGCAAATAGCACTCTCTTGGGAAGGTCATTACACGCACTGCAAATACGAAGCCGCTTGTCAGCCGTGGTGATAATGATATTATCCCCACTTCGTGGACTATCAGGATCCATTGTTACTCATAAGCTGAGTCTTATGTCCAATAATGGACGGCGATGGTCTGATAAAAAGATTGATTTCGTGATGGTTTCTAATATTAGTAGTTTTAGTTTTCTGCAATTTAGGAAATATTAACTAAAGTCCTTCTAAATGACTCACATCATCTTAGCCATATATGCCACACTGTCGGCTTCGAATCTCCTTCGTAATGGGAGGGAAATTGACCTACTGTACCGCGCTGGTAAGACGTGTTGGTATACTTTTCTTTCGAGTTTTCCTTCTCTTGCATAGATGTTATACGTTTTATATCGCTTAGTCGCCACCTTACCATCAACCACGAGTAAGATAGGTTGTGTTGAATGGTATTTTTCGTCACCACATGGATAGATGATTAAGTTCTAGTATACTTCGATAACAAAATCTACCAGTATAGTCCAATAAAAATACCACCCTTCCTTTATAAGTAGTTACCACAAGCTCGACTATTACACGTAAGCGCGCTGCAAAGAAGTTATGATCGATACAAACATCAAATATTCACACGCCGTTGGCCCACGAGGAAACGAAATGGATAACAATTGTCTAAAAGGCCGCTAGGGGGTGAACGTGAGCCTCCTTTGGTGACCCTTTTCCTAATTACCTAAACGTTTTCGCCATATATAAGCAATTCTTTGTCGTGTGTTAACATTTTTAATTAACGAACGAGTTATGCATTGAGGAACGTAAACGCAGTTCTGAAGCACTCGTTATAACATTCATACTATGTTAATTTACTTAAACGCGCGTCCCGCTTTACTAAAATTTGTTTTTCTTAGCTATTTCTATTATATTTTAGCGATATTAGTGGGTCATACACGTTAGCATTCCACGTCGAATTTGTTGCTTGAATCCGTTGATATTATAATTCATAGAGTAATTAGGTATTGCCACAGTCAGCTAATTATTCATTTTTATTTATTATATAAATATTCCACACAAATATCTAAAAGGCTAAAATATTAATTTTATATTTGTAAAGATGCTACTGTTGTTATATATACATGATATTAGCCGTAAATATTATTTGATTTTCATAATCTTGAAAGAGTATATACATAAAATGTTGTGAGAATGTCGAGCATATTTTTGCTTGAGAAAATATTTGAGTGAATACTTAAGAGTAGCAGAATTATTATTTTCGTGAAAGTGGATAATGTTTCCAAAGGGTTATTGCTATAGTGTTTTAAAATTACTCATTACATGAAGAGTGCTTAGAAACCTTTTTGTTTTTTTTTTATTTTTCGTTTAATACAACGTTTAATACAACGTTGTGAAGCTATTAATGCAATCCTTTAAAACATTTTCCTAAACTTCAACGTTATCTATATTTAATAATTTATACAAATGTCTTCTTTATGCCGATGATCAGGTTTTACTTGCATCGTCGGCTGAAGACTTACAGGCGATGGTAACTACTATGCATGATGCTTTTGAAAGAAAAGGTATGAAAGTAAATGTAAGTAAGACGAAAGTAATGGTCTTTGAAAAGGATAAATGTATGACGGAATGTAATATTTTTATAAATGGTGAGGGATTGGAACAGGTGAAAGAATTTGTATACTTGGGTGTACTGTTTACTAGTGATGGTAAAAATGATGAAGATGTTGAAAGACGAGTAAATGCTGGTAATAAAGTGAATGGGGCATTGTACGCTTTTATGAAAAGTAGGAATGTATCTAACAAGGCACGCCTAGCTGTACATAAGGGAGTATTAGTTCCCACTCTCATGTATGGCAGTGAAAGCTGGATTTGGCAGGGAAGACATGAAAGTAGCATAAATGCTGTAGAGATGAGAGCTCTTCGTAGTATGTGTGGTGTAAGTCTGAAAGATAAAATTAGGAATAGTGTTATAAGAGAGCGCTGCGGTATGAATGAAGAAGTAGTGACAAAGATAAAAAAGGGTATGCTGAGGTGGTTCGGACACGTGGAAAGAATGAGTGAAGAAAGGTTGACTAAACAAGTATACAAAGCGAGTGTGAGTGGGACGATTACAAGGGGAAGACCACGTCGTACTTTCCTGGATCAAATTGAAGATGTGTTAGTGAAAGGTCAGATTAAGAGTACGCGTAATCGTAGAGCATGCATGAAGACTGTGATGAGTGTGAATGAAGCGATGGAGGTATGTCAGGATCGTGGTTTGTGGCAATCCGTAGTCTCTGCCTACCCCTCAGGGAAACAGGCGTGAGGCTATGTATGTATGATGTATGTATACGAATACTGCCTTGTTTGACTAGTCATACCTTAAGGTGCGACTGGGAATCGTAAGGTCTTAGGTTTTCTTTCTTCACACTATAAAAACGGTTATGGGGTGTGGAGTATACTTAGTAGACGGCCGCTTCAAATACTTACATCCTATTAATGTTACGCAGTAACATATGGGTTTTAGCTTTAGTTTCTAAGGTCATGAAGACGTGATTCTATATAGAAATGGCCACAGTTACAAGGATTGCATATATATATATTTTTAATGCATTGGTAAATAACAAGATATCCAACACTTGGATAAGACGATCATACAATATTTATGAATCATAGTATTTTAGTTTAATCAATATATGATTAAGATACTTGATGGTGTACCTAAACGGATTAGAATTTGAGACACATATGTCTGTCGTTTGGTAAACATTGTAAAAAAATAGATCACGTAATATAGGCACGTTCGGTTCAACAATGTCATCATATTCGAGCTCATACATGTCCCATTGTTGGGCTCGAGCCTCCTCCGTAATGGGTGGGAAATTGACCTAGTATATCAAACTGATCAGACGTGTTGGTACAGGATTTTGTTCCGAGTTTTCCTTCTCTTGCATAGATGTTATATGCGTTTTATATACCTTATTCGTCTCTTAAGATCACCCACGAGTAAGATGGTGGTGGTAAATTGTATTCTTACTCCGTCACCACACGGATACGTTCGCTTATCTATTCGAAATTTAACCACCCGAAATGTTTAAATCAAATTATTTAATAAATTAATAAAAAAAAATCTCATCTGAAAAATGTGGAAACAAGCAAGTTATTCATGATAATAGTGTGGCCATGCAGTACAAAATTATACTAGATGTAAATACCGGATTTAAGTAATTACATACATACATACCATCAGAGAGAACAGAGTGCCAGAGAACTCTATCTTTGCATACTTCACTTGCTTCCTCAACATTCATAATTCTCTTCATACACGCTCGCCGGTTTCGGCGACTCTTGACTCCACCTTCCTTCAGTACATGACCGATCTGGTCTAGGTAGGTTAGTCTCGGTCTGCCACGGTACCTACACCCTTTCACTTTCGCATTGTATATCTTCTTAACCAGGCGTTCGTTCGGCATTCTTTCCACATGTCCGAACCATCGGAACATTCCCTTTCGCATCTTTACAACAATACTCTCTTTCATACCTACTCGCTCTCTTACGTCTTCGTTACGAATGCGATCGATCAGCCTAACTACACAGATTTTCCGTAGAGATCGCATTTCGACCGCATTAATTTTACTTTCATACTCTTTTCTGCATACTCAACTCTCGCTTCCATATAGTAATGTTGGGACAAGCACTGCTTTATGTATGAGATCGCATTTCGACCGCATTAATTTTACTTTCATACTCTTTTCTGCATACCCAAATCTCGCTTCCATACAGTAATGTTGGGACAAGCACTGCGTTATGTATTGCTACACGTGCCTTCTGGCTGAGGTGGTGGCTACCGAGAAGTTGCCCCAACGCTCCGTTCACTCTATTTCCCGCATTCACTCTTCGCTCTATATCAGTGGTGATTTAAGTAATTGGGGTATTTTATCCCATTCCACAACATGTATCTTTTCATAATTAAAGTCACAGGAATGATGGAAAGCTTTTTCTTCGAAATGACATAAATTAACTTTAGTAGGACCATTTATTTTAAAAATAACAAGGTGTTTCAGAACACCATAATCGAATTTCCTTCTCACCAAAAGGTGTTTTGGACCTTCCCAAAGCCTCTATCAATAATAGATTAGGTCCTTACTGACCTTTATGCAGACCTCGTTTTCTAAATGTCTCCAAATTTATAGGGTCAAATAAGTTTAGTAGAGTAGATGAGGTGTACTTTTTGCAACTATCTGCCGTATGTGTACAATTTCAAATAAAGAGACGTATTTCATTTTAAAATTAACCTTTTGAACTTTAATAGAGTATCTATCTACTCAGAAAATTTTATATACTACCACAAAGAACTGCAATGCGACTTGCCAACAGATGGAGCATTCCACATTTTAAACTTGGCTTTTTTGTTGTATGGTTAGTGATATTGTACCCTCATTTTGATAATAAAATTAAAAACCATAAAGTAATTTTCTAAAATTACAATTGTCCATAATTACAATACGATGTGAATATATATCTGGAAGTTTATTACTTAATCAATGTTCGACGAAGTTAAATAGATTTTCGTGAAATTAGGCATGGTAACTGCTACGAAACTTTGATGTGTTCGTGGATGACGTAAAAGACGACTAAGTGCTTTATATCGACCCGGGCCAATTCCACCTGATGATGTTTGGTCAATAATGATATTCCCAAGAAAGGATGACGTCAGGCAGGCGGCCGGTCATAAAACTGTTGCCAGTAACTTTTGCAATATCTTACGAGTACACATTCGTTACCCTAAGTATTTTCGGATAAGAGCAGGTAAATGAAGATTATATAAAAATATTTATATAATAAATAAATTTTAGTCTACGCTCAGCGTAGAGGCGGATTAATGCTAGTCGAATTTATTACAAAATACAAAACAAAAGTTATTATCTATAATCGTTTCATTTCTATTAGTACTTAGTACTAATCTAAGACACCTGCATTTATTCCCTTGAAGGTAAATACCTATAATATGAGTGGCATGTTTTATACTCCATATACCCACATGACCATTCTCATGATAAATGCGGCAGACGGGTCGTATAGTTTCCCATGCCTTACTAAAATATTCAAGCAGTCCGAGCAAATTACAGCCTTCGGTCCTCAAGACTTCTCTACAATTATACATTCAAAATAATGCCATTGGAAGAAACCTCGAGTTGATACAATTAGGTCAGTCTGTATGATTGCCCTAACACCCGTCAGTTCCCACAACGAAATAGTTTTTTTTCTGCTCTATCGCATGTTTTGTGTCCCACGTACATATTTAATCATACAACATTAAAACATGTTGAAGATTCCAATACAAATTTATTTAAAATTACTTTTTTTTACTATTTACAATTTAATTACCATAGATTTTGTCTGTAACTTATTTGGGTGTTATTATTGTTGTTCCGGAACCCTACGTACGTACTTAAAAATTGTAAACAAGCGGTCATGAAGTATGGATACGTTCCCTTACCCACTTTACGTCTACCATAAGGGCACGCATGGCCCGTACCCAGAGCTTCCTCTCCAGACGTATATGAGCTGAAATGATTATGAAGATTTGAAAATTATTAAAATATTCTCGAGGGAATATCACAAAAAAAACAAAAATATTAATAAACACAATGGTATAAAAACATATTGGTATAATATTATAAACCAGCTTCTGCCCGCGACTGCGCTCGGGTAATAATGTAAAATATAAATATTTCACCATCCCATATTATTCCTTCCTTAAGGAAGCTGAGAGAGCCGGTAGCTAACTGGGTGGGTTTGGGGATTGTATTGGTAGGCAGCGGGCTAGCTATATATAGCCTTGGTTATAGCAAAGGTCCATGGGCGGCAGTGACACTTACCATCAGGTGTGCTGTCTGCTTGTTTGCCACCACAAGCAATAAAAAAAAGAAAGAAAAAAGGAAGGTAATAGGCTACTTTTATTAATAAAAGTAGTGTATTACCGTTGCCAAGGTGTCATTTATCGTTATACCAAAACTCATAAATATTATTTGGATTTTGGCGTGAAAACGTAGCAAACATACATACTTACTTTTACATATGTAATATTAGTAAAAGTATTTTTATTGAATTTATATATTTATCAAAATAGGCACTCGGGGACAATCTATCTTTCTATTCAGAGATAATCTACTCTTCTATTGATGCTCGGTTTCACGAACCACAACTAAAGTTTAGGGAACTCCTAAATCAATTTAAACTTCAATATTACCTACCAACATGTTAAATGATACAAATTGTCTTAGGTATTGCTTTAATCTTAGGTATCGTTGGTGAATACGGTCACTAATTAAATGTTGGTTCCTCACTACCACGCTCCGGTAGCTGCCTAATACTCTCCATCAACCAGTGTGCCGACGAAATTATGTACTAATAGATAAAATATAATCTTTTCACCTTATGCTGTCCACGGATTGTCCCTCACATTTTTCTTGTAATATATACTTATCACAAATTATTTCGATGTTTGGTTATTTTTAGATATATCATAATATAAAGATTAATTTAGTCTTGAGACAGTATGGTTCCAGTTTCATGAGTCGCCATCTATTCGTGTAACGAAAACAATAAATACATTTATAATTAATTCTGATATAATTCGTATCATATTAACTTTAATCATAATATTAACGGTTTACATTTTATTACAGTTGGATAACATATTTTCCATAATTGTATATCTTTATGTTTTTTTATTGCTTATGGTGGCAGACGAGCTAGCAGCACATCTGATGCTAAGTGTTATTGCCCCTCATGGTCCTTTGCATAAGAGGGATACAGCTAGGGAGCGGCCTACCAACCAAAACCCACTAAAAAAATTAGGGCTTTCGGCATTTTCTCTTACAGAACGAAACGCAACAGCACATTGCCACTGCTCAGCCGTTGATTTTCTGCGAGAGTATAATACTACCCCGGACGGACCGACCCGCAAGTGTAGACAGAAAACTGTCAACAGCGTGACCTTGCCACTACTAGATGTGGTAACTTGTTAAGATTAAATAAATAATAGTTTAAAAAACTAAAAAAACAAGCTTTTATATATAAACCAAACTAAAAAGTAGAAAATAACTTTTTTAATAATTCATGTTAAGGCAGAGCGATAAATAAGAGAAATTATTTTAATGTAAAAAAGCGAGGGGTGCCTGGTGCGCTTTGGACTGATATACATGGATTTGCATACTTACCATACCGCACACTTGCCTCATATGACTAGATACTAGGAGTAGCGACATTATCGAAATATTTTCAGAAAACACCCCACGCTTTTTTACATTAAAATAATTTCTCTTATTTATCGCTCTGCCTTAACATGAATTATTAAAAAAGTTATTTTCTACTTTTTAGTTTGGTTTATATATAAAAGCTTGTTTTTTTAGTTTTTTAAACTATTATTTATTTGGTATTTTTTAGTTCCGCTAAATACAGAAGCGCGATATTATTTATTTTAATCTACTATGATTCCGTAACTACTATCGGTAACTGTAATTATTTTCCAAAACATTAAATATGTACTAATCGTGAAATCTCGATTTTTAAAATTCATTAAAATAATTTTACATTGTCATCTTGTTAGTTGATAATCGAAGCATTGAAGCATTTCATCAAATGCTATGTAACAGAGAAGCTTTAGATGAAATGATTCGATTACGAAGACTGTGACTAAGTGCTACACAAGCTTGTCCAACAGCAAACAGTCGAGAGCCTATATAAATGACTGCATGATCAACTGTACAGCCTTGAATCTTGTGGGCGCTCGATGCCCAACTCAGAATGTCAATGGCAACATTTGTCTCTCAGCAGTTCCATATTTGGCAATTTTCTATCCAACTTACCTACTGCATAAATGTAATAAGTGCAAATATCTATAAATTTGAATTCATATAAATGTTAATGTTTTGAAATTATATGAAAATATAACTGTTACTATATTTAACAATTGATTAAAATTTGAAGTAGTCACAAATGGTACTAAGATGGAACCAGTACTTCTTTTAAATTAGACAATAACTCGCAAATGAACAATTAAAACCTGAGTTTACATTATTCCTGCATTAGTAACTACATATGTTTTATAATAACATTCCAAGCTTAGATCTTAATTATAATAATACAAAAGTAAGTTATATAATACCATTTTAATTTTTAACTTTACACATAAGCACTGCATCAGTTGAAAACTATGTTATATGATGACATTCCAAGCTTTTTGACCTTAAATATTGAAATATATCTTTAAATAATGCTCTTGTAAGTAAATATATCTGCAAATTGTCAATCACTACTAACAAACTAATACAATTATCTTTTTATAATACTTTTCTTTAATAAAGTATATTTCATTTCAATATGTTTACACTTCTTATGGAAATTAATGTTTTTAATGACACTGATAGCAGTTTGGTTATCTAACTTAAGACAGAGTTCTCTTTACTTAAAAACTGTTTGATCCACATGGCCTCTTTTTAGCAGCACAAGTTGACATAAATTCAGCTTCTGTAGTAGATAGAGCCACAGTTTGTTGTCTTTGGCTGTACCAGCCACAGCCGCCCCTTTCTTGATTAAAACATAACCAGTATGTGAATGACTTGTCTCCATGTTCAGCCGGTATATGATATTGATTATAAATTAGCTGTTATCTGATTTTTACTGTTTATAATGACAGTCAGTTTTGTAAATCTTACTTAGCTACCACTTTGAATAATCTGATTAACAGATATCAGATTGCTAGGTTGCTAGTTTGAGAACATGTAAAACATTATTATTTTTTCATGAACTTTATAATATATAAGTGTCTAAGCTTACTTGTCTTGAGGACTGCACAGATAATTCCTGTCAATTTCGCCTTATTTCTTTGGCAATACACGAGATTTCAATGTGCACATAATTTGTTGGATTGACTGAGAGTATTATCTTCGTCTTAGGTTTAGCGTCTCGTTTCTTATCTACACTTTCTGAGAAGTCTTCTATGCAATCCCAGAGCTCCTCATGTTGTAAGTTTGCATTGCAAAACGCCAGGTTGCATAATTTATATGGCCAGACAGGTTTTCGATAAATGCGAGAGTATCATTTAACGCCATTTTCAAATAGATATCTCAATTCAAATACTTAAATGCTTCGCAAAGATCTAACAAGAAAACTTTTACACGAACTACGTTTCGTTTTTAATGTTCACTTCTGTCTTTGATCACTGATGTTACCATTAGATTATAATATCTATTCATTTCTGGGCACTTAACCTGATGAATTGAACGATGTAGCTCGAGTTTTATTAACTATCAAAATTTTTATATGAAAAATAAAAAAAATTGTCAAAAAATCTCAAAATCTAGCTTCTTCAACGCCATCTAGCAGTCCAGTAATGAAGTTCCAACCCTGAGTATTGTAATACCGTTGCACTGTATTACCGACGGTCAAAAATAAAAATAGGGCATCAAAAACTTTAGGACAGTAACCTTTTACGCGGGCGAAGCCGCGGGCAGAAGCTAGTTTAATATAAAACAAACAAGAAAAACATACACAGTGGCTTGACAGATGACCTTGATGTCACGAATTAGACAGACATTGTTATTGGTAGAGAGTGCTGTTTTACGGTAGCGCCCTCTAGGCGCGTAATTCGGAATTGGAAACTTAAATTCAACAATTTAATCCTGACTATCCCAATAACTGATTAGGATAATGGTGTAATCTTATTAAATTATTGCATTGTCATCGGCCCTCGATAAGTCTACTAAATTTAAATGAAATCTGACCGTTCGAAGTGGGTCAAAATCAAGTCCAAAGGTTACAAACATACAGGTCAAGCTAATAAAAAGCTTGTAAAAAGTCCAGTCCCTAAGTTGCCCGTGAGAGTTGTAAAGATCGCCTAAACGATTACCAGGCGAAGGGGCAGTAATTCTACTTACTCCAGCGTGTGGAGGATTACATTCAATACTGGACATTGACTGATAATGAACAATGTTTAAGGTGATATGCTCTTTCAATTATTTTTTATCCAGTCCAGTGCCGTAAGTAGCATTCTATACGCCCTATACGATTGCCATTAATAGTTATAAATTACGAATTTTAATAATATATGGGAAGTATTATTATTACAAAGTCACAATTTTCAAGCGGAATTGTAAAATAGGCATTGTATTTTAAATCCATATGGCTTATACACTAGGGTAAGTTGCATTGTGGTTAAAATAATTGGTGTCTCTGTCGCGGTTACAAATACTAAATATAGTGCGCATTTTTGTTGTTATGCTCGTTGCCTTGACGACAATTGTCTTCGACGTGGCCCATCGGCTATTAACCATTAGCTATTGACAAATAACAACCAACATGAAATATAGCTATACACACATTTACGAAATGTAGTCCAAACATAATGTACATATTGGACGTTGATCGCTATTCGAATATTTGGTTGGTCTGATTGATCTTGTGCCCTCACTGAAAGCAATATAATGGATTCGACTGTCATCAGCGACGTTTGACTTGATGCCATTACAATATGTAAAGATATTTGTAATATAGAAATGAATTGTTATTCCTTTGGTCATAATGTAATTACTTCTTATTTTCTTTATTGAATATATATATATATACAGGGTGTCCCAAAAGGTTACGTAGCTGGGAAGGGGGGTGATAGAGGTGGCCACAAGGGTCACCAGAAAAATAAAAATAAAATTCCCCTTTGGGTATTTAAAAAAATAAATGGCATTTTATAAAAAACTAAAAATTTTACACCTTGTGTGGCTATTTTGCTAACTGTACCTACAAATATTGCTTTATTAAAAAAAAGGAAGCTGTTATGTAATCGTCAATAACCCTTTATCAAATTGAAATAAAAAAAACAATACATATCTAACCAAGATTTTAAAGAAAATTAAGTTCTTGTCCAATCAAGGACTTAGTAATTACGATTTCACTCAACTTCCTTCAAGTGTACTGAAAAAAAAAGTACTATGCAGCTCCGGCCAGTAACTTAAAAAAATAGGTAATGTTATTGCAATTCCAAAATGGTATAACACTTATTTGAAAAATTCATACTAGGATATTTAAAAATAATTTTCGGCAACAATAACTCTACAAAACAAAACATATAAATAAAACAATAGTCTCAAATTTGTACGCAAATACATTTTTAAATGTCTATTCTGTTCCTTTGATGTTACTGCCCGTTATAATTATCAAGATTGGAGTATAGACATACCTCAAACACTCAAGTACAGACTAGGCCAGATCAAACTTTACCATATGACAGAGAAAATAACCTTTACTGCATTTACTCAAGTACGCGAAATTTGTAAAGGATCAAGCTTCATCTTGTCTCGTCTTTAGGTGGATGGGAAGGGCCGGTGCTATAGCGTGGCCAGCTCGTTCACCGGATTTAAACCCGTTAGACTTCTTTTACTGGGGTGCTATAAAAGAAAAACTTTATGGAAAACCCATCAGGGACTTGGCTGACTTGAGGGTGAGAGTCACAGAGGCCGCGGAATCAATTAACAATAGATGATTTACTCGCCATATCTCCCGCTCATTTTTAAAACGATGTAGGGCGTGTATTTATGTTGGTGGTAGACATTTCGAGCATTTTATTTAAATAAATAATTACAATTTTGTTTTATTTTCGAGTTTCATTTAAAACCGAACTGACTGTCTAAGACACGGTAAGCTGTGACTGTTATGAAACTAATTTAACCATTATTTTTTTGTATGGAAATAGGAATGATTTTTTCTTTGTTATTACAGCTTACCTAGTCTTAGACTGTACAGGATAATATATGTCTATGGTCTATACTGAAATGATGAATATTACCAAAATTATTTTGGGGATGAGCTGAAACTATAAATAAATAAGCTACTTTTAGGGTAGGTGCCAGCTGGATAAGCCAATCAAATCAATCAACCTTTGCTTTTGTACGGACGAGACAAGATGAAGCTTGATCCTTTACAACTTTCGCGTACTTGGGTAAATGCAGTAAAGGTTATTTTCTCTGTCATATGGTAAAGCTTGATCTGGCCTAGTCTGTACTTGAGTGTTTGAGGTATGTCTGTACTCCAATCTTGATAATTATAACGGGCAGTAACACCAAAGGAACAGAAATCAGAATAGACATTTAAAAATGTATTTGCGTACGAATTTGAGACTATTGTTTTATTCCGTCGGGCCGACCACTGACGTCAAGTCACTCTGCTCCGGTGGTCGGCCCAACGACGAAGGCGACGTCACGGGTGGGTTACGGGTGTGCGCGCTTACGCCCCTCTGTCACCCCGGATGGAGTGGTGCGAGGAGTGCGCCGACCGTAGCCCACCCCACCAAAAAAAAAAAAAAAAAAAAAGACTATTGTTTTATTGATATGTTTTGTTATGTAGGGGTATTGTTGCCGAAAATTATTTTTAAATGTCCTAGTATGAATTTTTCAAATAAGTGTTATACTATTTTGGAATTGCAATAAAATTACCTATTTTTTTAAGTTACTCGCCGGAGCTGCATAGTACTTTTTTTTTTCAGCACACTTGGAGGAAGTTGAGTGAAATCGTAATTACTAAGTCCTTGATTGGATGAGAATTTAATTTTCTTTAAAATCTTGGTTAGATATGTATTGTTTTTTTTATTTCAATTTGATAAAGGCTTATTGACGATTACATAACAGCTTCTTTTTTTTTAATAAAGCAATATTTGTAGGTACAGTTAGCAAAATAGCCCCACAAGGTGTAAATTTTTTTTTATAAAATGCCATTTATTTTTTTAAATACCCAAAGGGGAATTTTATTTTTATTTTTCTGGTGACCCTTGTGACCACCCCTATCACCCCCTTTCCCAGCTACGTAACCTTTTGGGACACCCTGTATATACTAATATATAATAAGAAAGTGTATTGATACTCCATTGATTTCTAGTCAAAATCAAATACAATATTTATTCCATTTCTTTTGAAATTAATATACATAGACATCAGTTTCAGACTTGCCATTATTTATAACTAGCGATCCGCCCTCGCTTCGTTCCGGTTTCGGTCTCTCTGATCCAGCATTTTAAATATTTGTTAACAAGATTTTAATTTTGACGGTATGCTGTAAAAAGGTGCTTTTGATGTACGTTAAATGCACCACGTGGATAATGTATTTCATAGGATAAGAAATAATACTGTATTAATTAAAATAGCTTCGTAATGGTATTGGGTTATCCATTATGTTTTAATAGTATGTGAATTATAAACTCCATGTTTATTATGTAAAGTTTAGCCAGCGTTTATAATGTAAGCGCCCAAAAATATGTTTTACGACATCACATAACTTTGTAATTTTCAGCTTTTCTCTGCTATAATTTACATGTAGTAAACCTTTCTTTTGAATCATATATTGACGAACACCGCATCGAAATCCGTTGCGTAATTAAAAAGATCTAAGCAGACGGCGGGAAGCGACTTTGTTTTATACTATGTAAAGATTCACACTCTTAAATACCACGCATAAAATAGTCGCTAGGTTTATTATCATCATCATCTCAGCTCATAGATGTCCCACTGTTGGGCTCGAGCCTCCTTAATAATGGGAGGGAAATTGACCAACATTGGTCGACGTGTTGGTCGTGTTTATAGCGTTTTGTTTCGAGTTTTCCTTCTCTTACATAGTTATTATATGCGTTTCATATTCCTTAGTCGTCTATTACGATCACCCACGGGCAAGATAGGGTGAATTGTATTCTTACTCCGTCACCATATGAAAACTAGGTTACTATCATTTTTAATTCTAAAAAGATCAGACATGGCGTAACATCTAAGTAATAGGTTATTACTTAGTGTTATGTGTCATTAATATATTTGTGTTCAATTTTTAAATGAAGTGGTATATACGACATTAGCGTCTCCTAACGACAATGTCGCATGCAAGAGTTACCCCCCGACCAATGACGTGTAGATGTTATTGCTCTCTTATCACACCCGTAATGGTGTTCATTATAAACCTTAATCTAGTTTATATTAGCTCAAATTGACACATGAGCAACGATAAAATCGTTTTACTATTGGATCCCGTTGATATATCGTAATTAATTTTAAGTTAACGTTTTGAGTTCCTGTGGTGACGGTGAAACAATTAATCACGCCCTTATTTTGCCCGTGGGTGTCGTAATAGATGACTAAGAGATATATGCATCATCATTCTCCTACTCTTATCCCAATTGCTTGGGGTCGATACAATATGTACTCTTCTTTCATAATATATATTGTAAAAGTTATTGGCAATAGTTTTATAACCGGCCGCCTGCCAGACTTCAACCCTCCTTGGTAATGTAATTGTTGACCAAACGGCATCAGATGGAGTTGGCCCAGGTCGTTATAAGGCTCTTAGTCGTCTTTTACGACATCCACGAGCATAGTAAGGATTGTTAGTATTCGTAGTCGCTACCACAGAACTACTAAGAGATATATGCATGTAAGATCTATTTAAGAGAAGGAAAACTCGAAGTAAAACCCTATATCTATCCGTCTGACCAACATGATATACCAACGTAAGTCAACCTCCTGTGTTCCTACCGTGCTCGAGTCCAGTAGTGGGACATATATGAGCCTAGATGATGATAACATGTTGATTAACTACTAAATTAATTTAGCAGATTCAGTCATTTTTAAATGTAAAAGCCATGTTGGCTATTTAGTTTTGTACTTTAATGTGTATTATATATTTGATTCTACCATGATATATTTTATTCTACCTTAGGCTTTTTTTACAAATTTACTGAAAAAAGCTAATTAGTTTCTATCTTTAAAATTTTGTTTAAACTAAAGTACGTATTTTAGACAAAGTAAAATATAGGTTTAACTCTAGCGAAAGGAAACATTTCTGATGTTTACGCAAGTTTTATATACAGGGTGGAAGTGGACCGCTCCCGAAAACAAAGACAGGTGACCCTACTAGTCCTACTTGTAATGATAGGCTAGAAAACAAAACGATTCGGATGAAAAAAATATTTTTCCGCAACGAATTTTAAGTTTTTTTTTTCATATTCCATCGTATGAAGACAGTGCCATTTAACGATAATTCCATAAAAAATACGTAACTTTACTCAGACTCACGATCAAGAGTTCAACGACCTCACGTATTAAAAATTTTTTTTTTCATCCGAATCGATTTTTTTTCAAGCCTATCATTACAAGTAGGACTAGTAGGGTTAGCTGTCTTTGTTTTCGGGAGTGGTCCCCTTCCACCCTGTCTATGAATAAAAACCATATTTACCGATTTTCACGCGTTCGTATTTGATTTTTACTGCCTCGACGTTTTGAACACTTAATATTCATGGTCAAGAGAGGATTGTTCTCACACAGTTCAAGAAAAATTTTAATATTTTTAACAGTGGACTGTCTACAATTATTATATAAAACTTTAATTTCGTATCACAAATGTTTGAACATAAAGTGTAATTCAATACATTAGCTATTCCTTTTAAAGATTCCTCGAGTCACATCATATTAAAGTGACATTTTCAAGCTAAAATCTCTTAGTACTGATCACAATTTATAGGTAGTATTTAAAGATCTGGGTGGACAAAGATTCGTCTTCACTTCATTCAAAGTCACATACTTATTGATATTTGAATTTTGGCATATAGCTTTTGAGTTACATTTTAGTTGTGTTAGATGTGTGTCGTTAGGGATCAAAGTCTTGCTATAAAATGAATTCTTGTTGGTTAAAAGCCTAAACATGGGAGAGTCTCTGGCGATTGAGTTTGTCGTGCTGGCGTCGGTAATCTATATAATACCTTTTAACAAGCAGTTCTTGTATACTTTATATACATATATTAGTCAGTATTTTCAGGGAACGAAGCAATATAATTTTTCGTTGGCTGAAAACTATTAAAATATGAAGACAAATTTTGACGCTGTCTTTAAGAATAGACGAAAACCGAGCAGTCTAATAGAGACAGCTGGGGTTCGGATTCTTAGATTCCCTTTTTTATTATTTTTTGCTTTTTAATTTTTTTATAATCGTCTGCGCAGATGGCGTAGTGGTTAAGATACCGACCTTCCGTGCCAGCGCTGTGGGTTCGGATCCCACGCAGGACAATATTTTGTGCCATGCATAAAGTGTTGTTCTGAGTATGGTGTAATTTGTTTGCGTTAATTGTATGTTTGTAAAGTTCCCCGCAATAGAAGGATTATTTTCTTAGTAGTGTCTTTTTTTTTAAATTATTTTATTATAGGTATGTCAATATATCCTCCAAAACACTAAAAAGGAAATATCAAGTAAAGCTCGATAATCCAGATATTAAGTGTATGAAATATTATAGTTGCGATTTAGAATTAATTTTAAAGGATGGCGATTTAAAATACATACTAACCAAACCCAAACACGATGGTTATCGTTAAATTCGACTATGTTTTATAATCGAGTTAATTTCATTGTGTATTGTTTGGTAGACAGTTACATTATCAAAATATTCACGTAATCAGTTGGATAATCTCGAGAGAATGAATGATCATAAATCTCTCATACAGAAATTCGATTAGAATAAATAATTAGTCGAGGAAAGGTTTGTTTTGTATTGTTTGAAGAAGCAGCCTCGTTGTTCCAGTGATGTATGCATACGTCTGACAATCGTGGTTCAATCAGTTGGGCTTCCAGCTCTCTCGCTCATCGCAGGAAGCACAACAGGATATTGCCATTGCTGAGACGTCGATCTTCTGCGGTAGTGTGGTACTAACCCGGAAGAACCGGCCCGCAACTGTAGACAGAAAACGTTCAACAGCGTGGTTCTACCACTACCCTCAATAGTGAACTTGAAGTCTGATATTGTGCCATATAAACGTCAACAAGTTCATTCCTATTACATAAGACTTGAGTTTATTACGAAACATGGGTGTTTTACTCTTCCTCTACAGTCAAAACAGACAAGATAAAAGAAGAAAAAAGATGTGATGACATTTTTTAGATTCAGAACGCGGAACCACGTGTGGTGACTCAGTGAGAATGCGATTCATGACTCTATGTTATCCGTATGTGTCGTAAAAGATGACTAAAGGAATAATTTGATTTGACTGCACAAATGGTGCAGTGGTTAAGATACCGACCTACTAAGCCAGTGCCGTGGGTTCGATACCCACGCTGGACAATACTTTGTGCGATCCTCAAATTGTTGTTCTGAGTCTGGGTGTAACAGACACAATGTCTGTTTAATTATGTTTGTCTAGCAAGAAACTCGAAATAAAACCCCATGCTGGTGAAAGAGCTTCTTTCACCAGCTTGGGATATAATTTCTTTCTTATTGTGAAGGAGGTGCGAGCCCAGTAGTGGGATATATATGAGCTGTGATGAGATGATGAACGCAGTAACTGATAAGTTTTGAATCGAACAAGTTCTGACTTCTTAATCAAGTTTTCTTAATTTATTTAAAAAAATCTTTCAGTAGTGAGTTTGTGATGTAGTGATATAATGAAAACACTTAGTTAAATAGCACATCCCTATGCCATAGAGATCTTGGTTGGCTTACACATAGAACAGGGTGTCGTCTTGCGGCGTGACTCGTTAAGTCGTCGTTTCCGGGGCACAATGAGAGGTAGGGTGTTATTGACGGGGCGGCGGGTGGTGCGCATGTGCACCGCCGGCGCCCCGGCGTCTCAGGGGTGCTTTACAAACGCCCGAGCCGATCACAAACGATGTCAGTCTACTCGCGGCCGTATTCACTATCAGACGTGCTTCATACTTAACAGATATGGGGCACCACGCGATTCTTATATTACACGTTATAAAATTAAAGTAGGTTTCAAACATTATTCTATAATTCAATTATTTTTCATACTCTTCAACAGTAAAATCTAATAGATTTTTCTCTTGTTTTAGGTGTGTACCGTCGGGTGTAAACGATCTTGCTAAATAATTCCGTGAGTATTTCTTTTTTATTGTCTTTGTTACATGTTTTATTGTCCTGAATGTTTAGATTTCTTTTGTGTCGTGAAACTTTGGTAATATTTACTCTTGTCAGATTTGTTGTATATATTTTTAGGTTACTTGATTTTAAAAGTCAAAGCGGTATATTATATCTTAGTAGTCAAAGGCATTCTGTTCGTGTATGTGTTCTCCAAAAAAAAATTGGAAATAGATGCATATTACATAAATATAATAGTAAAATATATAAAACCAAAATATATTAAAATTTAAGTATAAATAAAATAGGCTAGTAAATATATCCAAATGCTATGTGAAGAAATTGCAGACAGGTGAGGTGGGACAGCTGGTAGTGACATTTTAAACGACGCTTGTCTCTACGTTTTATATTATTTTTTGCTCGCTTGGTCTTTAGGTATGTTGTCGGTCTTTGTGCGTTGAACACCTGCCAGGGCGGTTCTCGGCTTCGTTCCAGTCCCTTCCACTCTATTCACCACCCGTACATAATTTTGATACTTGCTAACCTGCTTTCAAATTCTATGCTATCCATTAATTCTATCCTATTGTAAATTATCCTTTGTATGTATTTATAATAGTGTCTTTTCATTTAATATCTAAACGAAATCTGTATTGTCTTTCATTTAATATCGAAACGAAAATACAATATTTCGTGAAAATGTTGACTTGCTTTTTAGGAATTATTTTTAGATAAGTTGATTTTTGGTAGTAATGTATGTATAATGTAAATAAGAAAAACAAGAAACGTAACCGTTGACTTTCAACTTAAAATACTAAATCAATGTAGATAGTTGACATTTGTAGTTTTTAGGAACTGTCCATATATTGGCATATAAGCTACTCTTGGAGTAGTCAATAATGCAGGGAGTGCACCTGTAGGGTGTAGAGTGTCAGTGAACTCTTTCACCTGCCACCCGACAAACCCACATTTTCACACACCAATCATATATTATATGAACCATCCAATGGTTGGACCCTCCTATAATTTGTTGGGCCGAAGGATTGATAATACATATATACTAATAGCTTACACTGATCGATATAATTTATTACATCTTGTTTACGTGTGTAAATAATTCTATTACTTTTATGAACCGTGGACTTTTTAAGTATATATTTTATGTTAAGAATATTTTTGGTATATTGTTTAA
Organism: Lymantria monacha; assembly: GCA_905163515.2. Classification (NCBI taxonomy): domain Eukaryota; kingdom Metazoa; phylum Arthropoda; class Insecta; order Lepidoptera; family Erebidae; genus Lymantria; species Lymantria monacha. Next base: position 10,307,786 of record LR991098.1, on the reverse strand, counting down.
CTTTATCGGCGTCATAAAAAGAGAAGGCTATGCTCGATATTTCTCTACATGATAAAAACGGAAATATGAAAATCCACTCCACCAGGTAAACTGACGACATCTTTAAAGTCGCAGAGAAAGGATCCAAAGGGATGACCGTTTTGAATAGCATTCTAGTGTCACTCTCAACCTCCAACTTGCTTTTTAAATTTATTTGTTAATGAGATTTTTGTTTTATATATATTTGCACAGGTTTATCCCCGAAATTAAAGACCATCAAACTTTTAGTCCCGCATAGACACATTTACCTACCGTGTGTTACACTAATCTTTTACAGATATTAACAAATATCTTTGGGATTTTATAATGATAAAATATAATCATTTGTATTTCCGTCCACCTGCCTACAACTAGATTGACATCTGTTAAAAGATGTTGACCCACTTATTTGCCCGAAAGTCAATATAATTTACTTATGGTGTAAGATTTTCGAATAAAAAGCCTGAAAAATGTTGCATCAGTGACGCAGTCTTTTGAGGATAAGAGAAAATAATAACATAATATAAATTTAAAAAGTTTGTTTAAAACTATGTCGATTATACAGTTAACATTTTCTTTGTGACTGTATTGTATTGTATTGTGCAAGGCTTAATGACATTACTTTTCTTCTCTTATCTCAATTTGCATGGGTTTGGCACATGTTTTCCTCTAATGTAAAGAATAGCGAAACATGCTGTTTAGAGTTAGTTAAATTTTATGACTAGCCACTTGGCTTAAGTCAATCCTCTTTGAGCTTGCAATCCTTGACTACACGGTACTAGCTGGTATTGGCTCAGATCTTTTTAGAGATATGTCTCCGATAGTCACAATCTAAAAAATAACATTGGTATAGGTAGTATTTTCAGCAGTCAACTCACGGCGTTAATTAAAACTGAATATAATTTTAAAATGCAACGATTGTGAAAAGTATCGCATTTTAGAAATAATGAGCCAGGTAAATAAAATTCTAAAAATGTTAGAAATTTGTTTCGAAGTCTCAGTATTTCCAAACATTTAATTTTTGCGAAGATTTTCTATATACAAAACACGCGAAGGTTAAATTCTTATTATATGTTAGTACATATTTTGTAAGATATGGTATGCTACATCTACTTTATATTTTTTTTTATTTAAGGGCTTCCGTTCGTAACATATTTGCTATTACACCTAATAAGAAAGTTCCTCCTAGTATCTATGACATTACATACATACATATCATCACGCCATATCCCTTGCAGGGTAGGCGGAGAGAACAGAGTGCCAGAGAACTCTATCCTTGCATACTTCACTCGCTTCCGCAACATTCATAATTCTCTTCATACACGCTCGCCGGTTTCGGAGACTCTCGACTCCACCTTCCTTCAGTACGTGACCAATCTGGTCTAGGTAGGTGAGTCTCGGTCTCCCCCGGACATTAATAACGCTATTAGAAACAAATATAGAGCTAATTTTGTGGTTTATTACTTTGATAAGTCTTTACTTATTTTAAACCCTATCCACATTAGTGTATTATTCATTAATGCAGTCGGATGTAATATTATATATTTTACAAACAATTACAATTCAGGTAATTTTCTAAGTATAATAACTCTTCGTGATCGCCAATTTAGACTTAACGAGCTTGTTAATAAAATTAAAATATGCTCAACTCTATAATTTTCCACCGGTGAATTAAAATGAATGTGGATTAAGCAAATATTTTACGCTAAAAAATTAGATTAAGACAATTTGATTAAAGAAACTTAGTACCTAAATAAGATGATCCATTTGAAATTGTGAATACGTCCTGTAGTGGGTTTCGCATTTTCATCATTAAGCTTATGTATGATTTCAGCAAGAGCGGTTTTAAAAATTATAATATTCTAACTTTTATTGTAGTCAATAGTGACATGATATTATTGCCGACTTTGTATTCTCGATGTAAAAGTACCATTGTACCTACTAGTCTAGTCGACAAGTTGAAAATGGTACAAAATAGAGATACTGCTCTTAAAATTATGTGCGATAGCTCATTGGATTCGGAATGACGCCTAGAAAAATGTGCTAAAAGTGTGTATTTATAAGCACATAAAAAATTGCAAAGTTATAAACAATTAAAGATGAAAAAAAATGGCATTTCGTTTTTTGCCAATATTTCATAAACTATTAATATTTAAGAAATTTCAAAAAAAGATTCTGAAAGAGGAGGAAATTTACAATAAAAAACTCCTAACTCCCGGCACTCTATCTTCATTATTTATAATTTTAATTTAACGTTGAAAATAGTTCTGCGCGCGTGGCGTCAAAAGCGAGTACGGCACATTAATTAATTTATTTAAGGTATTGAATATTTTTTTTTAAATTTGAAAAAAATATGGTGTGTTCTGAACACTATAAATAATTTATTTTCGTTGGAAATTTTACTTAAAGTAAATTTTTCAACAAGTTAAACAATTGTTAACTAACAAAATTTTCTCGAAACCGTCTTAATTGTAAGTGAAAAAAAATGTTTAAATAATGGTCGTAAAAAATTTTCGCTTCGTAGAGCCTTTCTTACATACATACTTAACAAGATCGTGCCATAAAAGTTAAAGAAATATTTATACTTTGTTTATAACAATCTTTTTACTTGAATAAAAACTTAAAAATCTTAAGTTTAAGTAATTTTTACAAATTTAAAAAAAAAAATTCAATACCTTAAATAAATTAATTAATGTGCCGTACTCGCTTTTGACGCCACGCGCGCAACCTAAAAATTTCGCGCGCAGACCTATTTTCAGCGTTAAATTAAAATTATAAATAATGGAAATAGAGTTCCGGGAGTTAGGAGTTTGTTATTGTAAATTTCCTCCTCTTTCAGAATCTTTTTTTGAAATTTTTTAAATATTAATAGTTTATAAAATATTGGCAAAAAACGAAATGCCATTTTTTTTTTCATCTTTGTTTATAACTTTGCAATTTTTTATGTAATACACGCTTTTAGCACATTTTTCTAGGCGTCATTCAGGATCCAATGAGCTATCGCACATAATTTTAAGAGCAGTATCTCTATTTTGTACCATTTTCAACTTGTCGACTAGACTATACTTGTGAAAAGCAAGTAAAGGTGAGTGCTTTTCACATGGACCTTTGAATTTATTTTCAGAGAGGTGCCTATATTTTATGTAACGTACTTGAATTACATTATAAGTAGTACTTTTAGAAATTATATCCAATTTGGTAAAAATAAGGTCGACGTTAGACATTTATGTGAGGTGATGGTGTACATATACAGTTAACCACCCCTACCCGTTCCACGGATGTCGTAAAAGATGTTTAAGGTATATAAAGAGTGAATAATATCACTGCAAAATAATGAAAACCTCGAAACAAAATACTATGCTTCCTTTATCCCTCAATAGTGCTTGCCTCTTCTGTCTTGATGAGAATAAGCCAAGATTCCGATGGATGGCCACGAAAGCCATATTTCTCACCTATTAGTTTTTCATGCATGATAAGAGATGTTATTTTTAATCAGGCTTCAGGATATGGTATAACAGTTTTTATGATGCAGGTATAATGAAGAGGGACGCGTACGGCGATGATGGGCCCGCGCACAAGCGCTCCCGGCAGACCGATGATGAGATTACCTTTCTCATACCGAGCAAGGTGTGTTTGTACATGTATTACCTTATGGTTTTTCCAATAGTACTATTGTCATTTACTACTTGAGTCTGATTAGGAAAAAGTAAATATAGCATGTATATTGGTTTTTTATGGGAAATAGATTGCCAGCCAGCAGAGAACCCATCATGGTTAGAAGACGGATTTGTTTACGTAGAACTTCATGAAAATAAAGTTTAGCCAACTCTGTTTAAAGGCAATTTGTCTGTATTGTAGTGCATGGGTGACCAACAGAGCTCCACTTATCCCTTATCTTACTACATAATTTTTTAAATATAAAATGTAATCCAAATATAGAATTCTTTACGAAATATATGAACATATTCTTTATTCGTAATCATTCTTTCAGCATATTCTATTGCTTTAATTATCCCCGCCTCAGGGGGCTGTTCGACGCGTGTTTAGCGTCTGGGCGGTTCCCCGGGTGCTGGAAGGAGGGGAGGCTGGTGCTCCTGCCGAAACCGGGACGGTCTCCACAGTCGGCCTCGGCCTACAGGCCTATCGTGCTGCTCGACGATGCGGGCAAGCTATTGGAGAGGGTGCTGGCTGCCCACATCGAGCGGCACCTCGTCGGCACGGGGCCCGATCTGTCGGTCGCCCAGTTTGGGTTCAGGAGGGGTCGTTCGACGATCGCGGCTCTGCTGCGCCTGAGGGCCGTGGCGACTGAGGCCGTCGCCGGCGGAGGAGTGCTGTTGGTGGTGTCCCTGGACATCGCCCACGCATTCAATAGTCTGCCATTTAGCTGCATCAGGGAGGCGTTCCAATACCACGGAGTGCCAGTTTACCTGAGGCGGCTAGTGGCAGACTATCTGGAGGGGCGCAGCGTCCTCTACACCAACCGAGTAGGGGACGTTGTGCGAACGCCCATGACGTGCGGTGTCCCACAGGGGTCGGTCCTCGGACCCACCCTGTGGAACATCGGCTACGACTGGGCGTTGAGAGGGAGCCTCCCACCCGGGCTGGGCGTGATCTGCTACGCCGACGACACGCTCGTCACAGCCCGCGGTGGGACGCTGGAGGAGGCGGCTGGCCTGGCGACTCTCGGCACCGAAGAGATCGTCAGGCGGATCGAGGCGCTGGGGTTGAGGGTGGCCCTGGACAAGACGGAGGCCCTCTTGTTCCATGGGCCCCGCATGGGCCCTCCCATCGGCGTTTCGATCACCGTCAATTCGGTTGACACCAGCATCCGGGCCAATATGAGGTATTTGGGCCTGGTGCTCGACGGGCATTGGTGGTTTCGGGAGCATTTCCGCAGGCTCGCTCCGCGGCTCGTCGGCGCGGCGTCCGCCCTTTCATGGCTTATCCCGAATGTGGGCGGACCGAGCGCTACGTGCCGACAGCTGTACACGGGGGTCGTCCGGTCGATGGCCCTGTACGGCGCACCGGTGTGGGCGGGGTCCTTGACCGTCCGAGTCAGGGCTCTTCTGTGGCGACCACAGAGGGCTATGGCGGTCAGGGCTGTACGCGGGTACCGCACGGTGGCGACGGAGGCAGCGTGCCTGTTGGCCGGGAGTCCCCCGTGGGACCTGGAGGCGGAAATGCTCGCCGATTGGTATCGGCGGGTGTCGGTGGTGCGCGCGGAGGTCGGTGTGGTCTCTTTGAGGGAACTCACCGCCTGGCGCGTCGACGCCCGCCTAGATGTCATTGCCCGTTGGGCAGTCCGGCTGGAGAGGCCTCGGTTCGGTGTGCGGACCGTAGAGGCCTTCCGGCCGGTGCTGATGCAGTGGTTGGCACGGCGGCACGGGGTGCTCTCCTTCCGACTGGTGCAGGTTTTGACAGGGCATGGATGCTTCGCCAAATACCTGCACAAAGTCGTCAGGAGGGAGAGTACACCGTCCTGCCACCACTGCGATTGCGACGAAGACACGGCGCAGCATACACTCGAGGTTTGTGCTGCTTGGGCAGAGCAGCGTCGTGAACTCGTCTCAATCATCGGTGCCGACCATCGCCAGGGCGATGCTCGACAGCATCAGGAACTGGGACGCGGTCGCAACCTTCTGCGAGGCAGTAGTCTCGCGGAAGGAGGCGGTGGAGCGCGTGCGCGAGGAGCGTCTCCTCGACGGCGCGAGCCGCCGCCGGCGACTGGGGCGGCGCAGGCGCGATTACCTGCGCCTGATGCCGCCCTAGCCGAGGCCGCGTGGTGATTAGTCCGCCACCCGCCGAGAGGCCGACCGCGTGAGGAAAGACCGACATCCTACCCGAGGGGGGGATGTCGGTCGAGGAGAGGGTACTCCTCAGGGGTATTCCGTCGGGCCGACCACTGACGTCAAGTCACTCTGCTCCGGTGGTCGGCCCAACGACGAAGGCGACGTCACGGGTGGGTTACGGGTGTGCGTGCTTACGCCCCTCTGTCACCCCGGATGGAGTGGTGCGAGGAGTGCGCCGACCGTAGCCCACCCCCAAAAAAAAAATTGCTTTAATTATTGTTAAAATAGTGTTGTAATATTAACTAAACATTATGTTCTGTCAGGTCGCCGGTTCAATTATTGGCAAAGGTGGCACCAACATATCAAAACTGAGGAATCAGGTCAGTGTTTAATATAACTGCGCAGCTAGAGTGAATTACAATAACTATTGCGCTTTATGTATTGCTAGTTAAAATGAAAATCTTCAATGTTTTCTCAAATATTCATTAGTATAGGTACGTAGTCATTTGTATATCTAATTTGATCATCTATGTACACTTCAAGCTGGTATTTTTAAAGTATTAATCGTAATTATAATAAATAAAACAATTACTTAGACTTATTAAAAACTATATTTTATAATTTCAGTAAAATTTACTAAGTAGGTATAGTTATATTCAATTGTATAACATTTTGAGTGTACTAGTAATAATAATAATGTTTAACCATTCTTTTTTCGCTACAGGTACGCCTACCGACTCTTTAAAATTAAAAATTGTACTGCTCTGTGACTCTTGGGTAATAAAGAAAACTTACCAGGCCCGTTTCTTCTATGCTTTAAGATTATTTCTATCTTGTAGAAACCAATGAACAGTTAAAGAAGAAGAGTGTATAATTCGATGGTTGATCTCAGCATCGAGTCATACGACAGCGGCCGGTCCGTAGGCTTATAGACAGATTAACCCCCCGGCAGCCAGTTACAGGTCTTTAGCGCCCCCGAGACGCCCCTGTGGCTCGTAGCTAGACGCGCCGCGCGGCTATATTCGCACCCAATCCTAGTGACCACTCTCAACTGATTTTATTGAAATACAAATGTCTGACTGCACGGAGTGGTCGAGTTGAGGCTGGTCGAAGGTGGGTGTATGCAGTGTAGTCGCGTGGTGCGCCGCTACAGCTTATCTTGGTTGCCGGTCCCGCCCCGCCGGACGCCGCTGCCCCGCACCCGCCGCCCCGCCACGCAGTACAAAGCCTCTATAACAGTCCCAGATTGCCCTGGCCCCGAACGGTAAACTATATCGCCAACATCTACTCTCAAAACTTAATACCTACAGCCCGAGTCGAGTATGCACTCTACTCGTCAACAGTCAGGAGTCGGAATCTTTTTAAAATATATCATTAGCTCCCGGCATTAGGTGCTTTACTCCGTATCTCGACTTTCCGTCCTCATCACATACCACAGGATATTTGCACTCGTGTTGGTCGCACTTGGACACCTTTTAAATTTATATTCACGACCTCGGTGTCCACGCATCTCGCTCATTAGCTGCTATATGTCTGTTCCCTTAGGACTATATCTTTTCACTAGTTTATTTACTTCTATCCACACTGGACAATATCTAGTTATACAATTACGATACGTGCGGACATCAGATTTCATCGCCATCATGCTTCAGTTTACTAAATTGAGTCCAGACCTCCCTGACCGTTGATATGTCTGTACCGTTATTTAATATTGTGCTGTGATTTTTTTTATATAGCCAAGATACATCATAAATTGCATATATTAATAGGTATTAACTTTCAGGGTACTTTCGATTACGGCACCGGATGTTGATACGATTCTTGAAATCGTAAAAGATATACTGCCATGTTTGGCCGATGTAAGTGACATTATTAAGTTTTATTTTGTTTTATTTTATATTTTTTTACAATCATATCAATCACAATTTTTGACTAAAGAAAAAAGAACAAGTTTTGTCAAAGACAAATTGAAGTACCTTATATTTCTAACATTCATATTTAAAATAGACGATTAGCTGTGTATTTTATTTCATTAGGGAGGACCAAAAAGCAACAATGAAGACTTGGACGTACGTCTACTTATCCATCAGAGCCGAGCTGGCTGCGTCATCGGTAAAGCAGGAGCAAAGATCAAGGAACTGCGAGAGGTAAGTTCTCTACAACGGTTGATATGAATTTCTATTCAAGTTTACTCCTTATGGCGACGAGGGTTGTTATATGTTAGTTATAAATATTGTCAGCCTATTTGTGGGCATTATGTTTAAATAATAAGCGTATATAATTCTCATCTTAATGTAATTGAAGATGATAAAATGAGATTTTTTTTATAAATTTCTACAAGTTTACTAGGGGATTATTATATTATTAATGTTATCCATCGCATTCTCGTGAACTCGAAAGTGTTCGCCGTTGTTTTTTTCGTAAGCTTTTCGGTTATTTCACCATATTCCAATTTTCACTACGTTTTTTATGTACTATTGCATCAGCAGTAGAAACACTTAACTCTTTCATCAACGATCATCATGTACATTATTTCTATACTTGTATAACGGGTCTCTTAATACTGAAAGTTTTGGGGTGTTCGGCCTTTATCAAATGTCTAATAATTAATAATTTCTGATATGGGCATTTCTTCAATATTGAATTATTTAGTTGACCGCTCTGGAATTTTCAAATACTCTCTTTTGAATAAAAAATATGTGAATGTCATTAAATATCAGTGTTTGAAGAGTCCAGAGCGATCAACTAAATAACTCAATATTGAAGAAATGCACATATAAGCTTCGTCATTTTCATGATTATTATACGAGTAGCGACGTTTTTTTTTTGGAGAACTTCATTTATGCAATTTTAATTAGTCTTCAATTGGAGCAGAAGCCAAAAGTCCAGTAAAAAAATAATTGATACACATATTTGTAAGCCAAGTTTATTGTGTTTCTTTTTTGGTGCTTATGGTGGCAAACGAGCAAGCAACACACCTGATAGTAAGTGTTACTGCCGCCCATGAACTTTTGCAATGCCAAGGGTAGCTAGGCTGCTGCCTACCAGTACAAACCCCAAACCCACCCAGTTGGGCTACCGGCTCTCTCGCTCACCGATCGAAGCGCAATAGCACATTTGCACAACAACACATTGCCATTACTCAGACATCGATCTTCTGCGAGAATGCGGTACTACCCCGCGGCTGTTGACAGAAAACTGTCAACATCGTGGTCTTATCACTAAAAAAGTTGCCGAAACATTTAGGTTTTGTGCATAATAAGATGTATAAAACCTATGTCACGTTAGCATTCTATAAATATCTGCCGATTAAAGTTATCGGTTTATCTAGGTTCAATAATTGCAGAGAGCAGATGTAAGAATACATTACAACGTTAATAGTCATCTGTCGGTCGAAGGTGCGTGTTCGTTAAGGATTTTTTATAGCATACCCTTAGCATTTAGGGCATGCGGTGCGGGGATGAAAGGCAGATGTGAAAGCAGCTGTTGATATATCTCTCACTTTATATCTATGGCTATATCTAGTCTATTAGTCATATTTTTTGCCTTTTGCCAAATTTAGAAAATTGTAACTTATTATCTATTTCGTATTAAAATCTTTACTTTACTCTAAGAACTAAAGATATTTGTGTCAATTTTCATTCAATGATGGAGTAGAAAACGGATAATATTTTGGGAAATTTGCCCTAAAACAATAAAAATTAAAAAGAAATAAAGAATCTAAGTTAAAAACACATTGAGCATTACAAGAACTTCCAGAAGGGGATGTTGCTCAGTGTAAGCTGCATTGTTATAATCATTGCATTTTCATTTGTTAATATACAAATATTTCTTTAACTTAATAGTTAATCTCGCCCGAGAAATAAAAATTAGTACTATAAATAGAGTTAGAAGAAATGTTAATCCCTTTCCGTGCATGTTGTAAAATACAGCTAAGGGACGTAAGCAGATAACATTGATGCAAGACAAGGTAAATCTAAAACAAATACACCGATTCGTCAACCAGCACAATATAGGTCCGTTCTCTTCAGAGGCTCGTGACCAACAGTGGAACGTGCATACATATATGAGCAGATGAATAATGGCATCAGTTTGATATACATGATGACTCTTATCTGATCATGTGAATCTCATTGGTAGGGAATATGATTATTCTACATTATGATTCACCAAGATTCTTTTACATTGTCATATCGTTACAGTTTTATATTTTATAGTTTACAAAGCTTCCTTAATAAACAGCAATAACTTAATTAAGACATGTTTTAGCGAAGTTCTGTACGCTATTCACAGACATAATTTGTTACCCAACAAACATAAAGCAGCGGCGGCATAACTGCAAAGTGCAGCTAGCGGTAGATCAATTACTACTCGTCCAACTTGCCAGCAAAGTTTTAAAACGTGTACGTGCCTTTGTCCAACGGGTAACAGGAACTTTGCAATTTTGCTCTTAGTGGCGTGTTGCATATAATAACTTTGTTTGTTCGGGATTTGCCTAACATTGGCTGATGTCGGGTACGTGCGCGATCGCGGCACCGCCCTTATAACGGCACTGGCTTTGTTCCAAGCGAATAATGCGACTCACACAACTGTCGATGTTTGTCTGATATTATTCCAATAAGTAAATGATCGCTATCTCTACCTGAGCACGATGCTTATTTTTTTTCCAACGATCAGCTGTTCGCTCAACCGTCTTTGTTCAACATACGACCTCTCATCTATGTACAACTTTATATATGAAAACTCAAAAGAAATAAAAATAACAGGCAGTCTTTTATTCAGCTTTGGTGCAAAGCTGTTGTTATTTTTTATCAAAATTAAAGACCTGAATGGATAGATGGGCGATGCGGTATTAATTTAGGGTTAGCGACCTCGCATAATATAATGGTTACGTAAGCCCAAGATAGGGTTACCGGGTGATAAAATTAACATTATTTGTCCGATAGACCTTCCTTACCATCAAGAATTTATAAGATATTTATATTACAATTATAACTTTGATTTTTTATTAAACTGTATATATGTATTTATAAATCTGTAAAAAAGTGTGTTATTAAACGTTATATATTTCCCTCTCAATGTGGAGGCCCGAGCCCAGCAGTGGGACACATGTAGGCTGAGATGATGATGATATTTTATTGAAGATTTATAATTTTATTTCTTAACAAACTGCGTAGAATATTTTTGTAAAGTGTAATTTTTATATAAGATTACGTAACGTACGACAGCAGATATTTGAGTTACTACAGAATCATTGAAATAATGTCAAGTGTGTCAAAATGAGTGAAGGTTGTTGTTGCACTGGGGATATAGAATATAATTCTGTTTTGAGTTGGTGGCATAGGTGACATGTGTTTGTATTTGTAATTTTAAGGATAACGAGAGCGCCCTTGACATTTATACACTTTCTTGCCATAATATAAATGTTGATATCATATTATCATGTTTTGAAGAGCAATAAATAATGATGTTGACGGTGACGCGAAATTGAAATAAAAATCAAATATAAAAATGTTAAACGTATTTACTAAATTTCGCTCACCGATGATATTTCGCCCGTGGCTTTGCCCGCGTAAAGAGTAAATGGCCCAAAGTTAAACTATTATCTCAAGAGAACCGGGATAAAAAGTATCGTATGGGTTAATCTAAGAAATTTTCTATCTATGTGCCAATTTTCATCTAAGTATATTTAGCTGTTTACGCATGATTGAGTAGCAAGCATCCAAACATCATGACAAACTTTCACATTTACAATATTAGTAGGAAGTACGATGTCATCGATCGAATCGAAATCATTTTGCTGTGTAATTTTAGATCGAAAGTCCTCTGGAAAACACAGTTAGAAATGTTCTATACCTCATACCAAGATCTACTAACATTTCCATGAGTTTCGTCAGTGAAAAATATCACTGCCGATGGGTTTACCTGGAGAGTTGAGCGATTGGCAGCTATGCCTCTTGATCAAGGAGTCACTAAAATAAAGAAAAAAAAAAACAGCTGTGTCGAGTGTGGACGGTTCTATAATGTGGCGGGTGGCGGGGGTGACGCGTGCTGTGGCAGCAGCTGCGGGCAGCAGGTGCTCTCGCAGCCGCCGGAAGGCGCGCCGAACGACCGACACACAAAAAGCGCACGCGCACCTGGGCAGCCAGGCCTACCTACCTAACTTGCACAATGCGAGCCTCCATGCGTCTTTCTTACATTTTGAACATATGGCTTCAAGCAGCCATCGTTCTCTCCATCATTCAATTTCTATGTACACCTTATGTTATGAATTATATGGACTGGTTACAAAGGTGTTGATAGTTTTAAATCGGATAGAGCTCGCAATATCATTGCAATTAAATAAGGAGATCAGCTCTATTAACTTGATATTCCATTTTATAAAATTGAAACAATTGTCGCTTTGCTACTGCGTTATGAATAAATAACATGACATAATTTTACCAAAAACTTTGCATAATTAAGCAATTACTGCACAATAAACCCTGAATGTGTGTTTTATGAGAAATACCCGAGGGAATTATGACATGCGTTTTATTTTTGTTTTAAAAAAACACCACCCTGCATTAAGGAAATAAGCCTTGTATTGCGGGGGGACTTTACAAACATATAATCAACGCAGACAATTTACACCCAGACTCAAAACAACACTTTGTGGCTCGCCCAAAGTCCAAGCCCCCAAAGTACAAGCCCTGCATAGGAATCGAACCCATGTCACTGGCATGGAAGGTTTTTTTATCTTAACCACTACGCACACTACTACACTAAGAATCAGTTAACTGCATAGAGCAGTCAATTGATTCTTCTGTAAAATTAAATCTTGATATTTTTGATTAGAAATTGCAGTATCGTACACAGACCCTGTTAAAGTAATCGAGCTTCAGTGTAAAATTTTAGCGATAAGGGCGATGCGAGGACATTTTTAGCGTAATATCTGATTGATCTTGATTTATATAAACGGGTTACAAACTTAGAACAAAGTCATTGCTTGCACTGTCTGGATAGGGAACGGCGGCAAGTTGTTAGGGAATTAGCTGGGGTGATATCACGTGTTGGTAGGGTTTCACCCGTCGGAAGCGCGCTCGGCGCCGATCTCGAGTTACCGGAGCTACGCGCACGTGACGATGTCGAGACTTTTTTTAACCTCTACATCCTCCATAGAATGAATGGATAAGGAAAAAGTAAAACGGATATGAATGAAGGTTCTCAGGTACAATTACGTAGTGTACAGGATACGGCTAGTGGAACTAGTTATTATTGAATCAGATTATCCTCCTATCGAAGCATAGATAATCCGAATGATGACAGAGTAAGAATACAATTCATTACCCCATGGCTCTTGCCTGTAGAGGCTGTAAGAGATATGATATGCAAATAACATCGATGCAAGAGAAGGTCAACTCGACATAAAACTCTATTCCAACACGTCTGAATAGCATGGTAGCTTTATTTACTTCCCACAGTGGAGGGTACCCTTGTACAATATTAGCCTAGGACAACATGGGTTGAGATAAGATAACCTTTCCATTGTATATGGGTTCGCCAAATCCTTTTAATACAAATGGTAGAACAGGATCTTACTTAATTTTACGACTGGCGTGACATGAACCTGCCTTGAGAACGGCGTTGTTGACCTCAATTCAATAGTTGAAATTGGGAGTAGGCGAGCTCTACATGAAGTAGAGTTCTTGTCAATAGTATATGTAAAAATTACCACAGGACAAAGTAGTTGACATATGTCGGTGTAATTAGGCTTTGGCGACACCGGTCTGTCGTGGTGACACCGACAATTATGGTGGCGGCACGCGAGCTCGCCGCTTCCGTTTCCGATCGAAGCGCACACCGCCCACTCTACGGCTTCACTCGAACAACTGTATCGACCACCGTCCCTTGTCAACAATACAATGGAAAAGCTTAGCTTTGATAGTTTAATATTAATGTGTCTGCCTGATCGATTGTGTGGCGTCGGCTGGCATTAAATATTCATTACATTATGCTCTATAGATCACAACGCTATACTAACAGACTTGCGATGACAATCATCATAGTATCAAAATGGTTTTGGTTATTTTGTTTAATCAGTAAAATTCCTTTATAAATTGTTCATTGCCTATTAAGGAGCTAACCGATACGGTTAACATATTCGTTAGTATAAAATATTTAGATTCGCGTGCTAACACACAGTTGCAAGAAATATATTTATAACTTGCAGATATACTCGTTGTGATGTTTTCAATCATTATAAAGACTTAGAAAGGCAATGCTTTGCATAATACTGTATAAATATCGGCAACAGGAAGACCTTAGTGATACTACGATACTACAAAACTATCTGTTGATGCACCTAATAAAAAAGGACCTTATTTACTTTGTACCAATTCATTTATTAATTTAAAAATATTTAAAACTGAATATAACAGCCATGTTCGTCCGCGTCATAACAAAACACAACATTTTAAAATATAACATTTATCCATCAAATTGCAACTATACTTTTAAGTATGAAGCTTTTTTCCTATATTAGTATAGTATAAGGAATGTTTGTACAAATATCGATGTTATATTGTTGAGGGCCTAGTTTGACAAATGGTGTGTTGAACACCTTTGCATACAGAGAGACACACCCGTCAGTTCTGAGGAAGTGGATGACGTTTGTGATAAATGTTAGTAAGGAGGGTTTACGGTACAGTCGGGGAATGTACGTAGCGTAGGCGTGGCTCGTGTCTGAGCTTTCCTCGTAACCTCACAAGTGCACGGCAGTGTAGGGAGAGGGGGCATGACGGCAGGTGATGCACGCCCGTCGCCGGTTGGACGTTCACGTTCATTCCGCAACCGACCACCCTCGAGGGATGGTCGCGTCTCCCATTCCTTTTATATACAGTCGTCGCAAATTTTATTTACGATTATTTTTGTTCGCCGGGTTTTAATTTAAAAATAAATTTATATGTAATTCATTACTAATCAAATTAATATACAACGACAATATTTCTTAGTTCACTTTTTATATTTTAACGTTGTGTTGTGGATTGTTGTCGAATGCACAAACGTGAAGTGAGTGGCAGTCGTTTACGTGTGTTCGGTGACGAATAGAAGAGCGTTGTGCTACTACTGCGTTGGTTATTCTGTTGTGTGTGCAATTGGCCCGAATCAGGGTTGTCAAGCATAACTAAATATCGGGATATTATCCGTTAAATGCCTAGTAAAATTCTCTTGATTATATTTTATTCGCTCTGAGACTGACGTAAATTATTAGGTTCATTTATGTGTTGCTGCAGAGAAAGTATGTGCTTTCAGTCGTTGTTATTGTAACAAAGGTAAAAAGATAGACATTATATATATTTCTATGCTACTGTTGATATTTGGATCTGGAATAGGAATTGAATCTTGAAAATTTAAATGACCTGTATTTGTTATCTTTAGTAGGTAAAGAAACTTTTGAAAAATTTGGGTGTGGAGGATGTCTTTAAAACCAAATATGCCGTCAATCAGGAATTATTGGCACACGCACATCTAACAATACAGTTAAAAGAAAAATTAGCTTATTCATGTTATGTATTTCTGATCTACTGAATTGGCAACCCTATTATGAGGGCGGGTTATTTGTGCTACTCGCGCTAGGGCGGTCGCCACGTGCGCTGGTCGATGTCGCCGCGCATGCGCTGCTATCAATACTAAGGATGTGTTAGTAGCATAATAAACCTGGCACAGATGTCACTTAAATCTGGTATTTATAAATTTAACACTCCACAACACTATACATTTTGACAGATATTAAACCAGCTTATTTATTGGATACCTGGATTATCAGTATGGAAAAATAGCGGTGCTATTCGTAACAGACATAAATGGGGTTTTAAAATTTTATGTGGGAAGTCCATATGCATTAATATTACGTTACGCGAGTAATGACTAAAAATAAAACAGCTACAGAATATTTATTATGTATTTCATTCGTCACAAAATCTTCAAACTTTATACGATTTGTACGTCTAATATTTTCTGGCCAATTGTTGTATGTATAGTGTATCGCGTATATGCCATATCGCGTGTATGCCATATCGCGAACAAATCATGGTACTACGTATATGTAGTTTGGTCGTTTTCTTATCGTACTCTCAAATCCCGATTCGATCAAAGAAAGCTATAGTTAACGTCCTTCTTTTATTAAAAGACACATGTTCCACTGTTCTGTGCGAATTGCCTTCCGAGTGGAAGTGAAATAAATCGCCAATACAACACTAACCAAACCTGGGAGATATAAATGAATAATTTTATTCAACTTAATCCGTGTGCTATAAGATAAGAATACCATGTTTCGCCACTTTTTATTTGCTCTTGGGAGTCGTAAGAACTAGCTAAGTGAACATGACATTTTATAAAATTAACAGTCTATAATATATGTTCTTCATACCGAGTTTCAACAAAATCTGTTGTAGTTTAGTAATAAAACAATGAACATTGACGAATGTGTCTCTATAATAATGCATATAATTCCATAATATTACGCATAGTTAAGGAAAAATGTCACTGTTAAGGAAATCTATTCTATATTAAACAAAAATAAATTGTATTCAACCTGAAATGAATTAGAGAAATTTGCGTTTCAAGCCTTTGTTATATGTACTTTTCATTAAAATATTTTGTGGATGATTATAAAAACAATAGTTAAAAATAAAATGTAATTTACAGAAAACTGGAGCTCGCCTGAAGATTTTCTCGAATCCGGCACCTCAAAGTACAGAGCGTGTCGTTCAACTTGTGGGTAAAGCTGACGCCGTTGCGGCTGGGATTAGAGAAGTACTCGACCTCATCAGACAGGTACCAGATGATTGGCTATAACTTTTATCTTTGCTCTATATGGAAAATACCTAAAAAAATACTAGATTATTTAAATTTAGAATCGTAGGACAGTTAAGGCCTTAAATAGATTAATCCTATATGTTTTAGGTATTTTTTATTGGAAAACACTATTAATTTAAAATATATAATATTGTTTTAACATCTTATATTATTAAATAATCGTAAGCAATAAACTCCTTGAACTGGCCATTGCTCTGTTGAAATATACTGTAGTTCATACTGTACCTGATTTGAAAGGCTCTAAACATCGCTCAGCTGAGTGTCTGTTTTTTGGCTGTACAATAAACCCAGTAAAATATTTAAAGTCACAAAACTAAGTGAAGGCAAACTTAAAGAAGCCGAGTACTATGTTATTACACACAGCTAATAGTACTGTTTAAATGGCGTTCTTTTTAAACCGGTATTTCTTCAAGAATCCTTCAAATCTGCAAGTATTGTAAGCAAGGCTTTGTTAATATTGGATATTTTTAATGTTTCAGGTGCCAATTAAAGGTCAAATACTAAATTACGATCCCCATAACTACGATGATTTCTATGCGGATGAATACGGTGGTTTTGGGTGCGGCCAAGGCGGCGGCGGCGGCGGCAGCGGTCCGCGTGGATCTGGCCCACGCGGCCCACCGCGTGGCCCACCAAGAGGAATGCCACCAATGGGCGGACCTGGAGGCCGTGGGCCGGGAGGACCGCGTGGCCCCGGTGGTATGGGTGGCCGTAGCGGACCTGGAGGACCACGTGGTGCGTTTAACGACTTCGGTGGTCCTGGACCTAGAGCTGGTTTCTCCGGCCCGCCTCGATCGAACTTCGGCGGTGGTGGTGGCAACTTTGGCGGCGGCAACTTCGGTGGCAGTCGAGGTGGTGGCGGTGGTAGTGGCAGTGGCGGCAACTTCAGCAATAACGGCGGCGGTGGTAATCAACAGGATACTTCTACGCAAGTTACCATCCCAAAAGATGTAAGTATGCATATAGATATTTCCTGAATAAACTTACTGCCCCGTATGGTGATGAGCTCAGAACACAATGTTTCGGACTCCTTACTTTCTCGTATGAGTTTTAAAAACCAGCTAAGAAGAGAGCACCAGGAGAATGGACAGCAGCATTCTGTTGGAAAATATATAACACCAACTGTGATCGTCAACTCATCTGCCGAGATGACGTTTATGCCAATGTCCCCCCTTTAAGATGTCTGAATACGACAATGAAAATTACTCAAAGCGCAATATCTGACACTTCTAATGATGGTAAGGAACGTAGACGTATTACTTGATTAGTTTAAGAGGAGATTTGGTCCTAAAAATACCACGCTTGCTCAAAATTATGTCTTGGCATATTTAAAAAAATGGGTACGGTACCTAATATACTCATGGGAAATATAGTTACATAATGGAAATCTGGGTATGCTAAATATTGGCTTACCACATAGTTGTTTAAAGTAATCTAGGTATATAATATCTGATGTGTTTTCAGTTGGCCGGTGCGATAATCGGTAAGGCCGGTTCGCGCATACGTAAGATACGTGCGGAGAGCGGGGCCGGGATCGAGATCGCCGAGCCGCTGCCAGGCTCCAGTGATCGTATCATTACTATCACTGGCACACCGCAGCGCATACAAATGGCTCAGTACTTGCTGCAACAGAGGTATTATTACAATATACAACCACACATCACATACGCTACCTTCGATTCTGTTGCACATATTGGTACAATATCTTGTAAAGTTATCTAAAAAATGTTATTAGATATGTAATTTATTCGTTGATATATTGGATTAAATCATTGAGTTCGTTGTCATATTAAACGGGTTTCATAGCGCCAAATTTTATTTAAAAAAAAATCTACAAACATCATTTGTTGAATAATGTCTAAGGCAAGTCCGCCCTTGTACAAATCTTGTATTTCTCATTCTATTAGTATTTATAACATATAATTTTAGAACGTTTTTATCCTACAAGTAGAATTTCTTTACAACAGAATCGATAGCTATAGTTAAGTACTAACAATATTTTCATTAAATTTAAGCATGTAAGTTAGTTATATGTTCATAAAGTATTAAACGGCCGATTTCTCAATAATCACTAAACGAATGGCGATAGTCTAGGGAGTTAATGCACAGAAGTCCCGAGGTTGAATGTAGCTTTTAACACCTATATATTTCGAAGCAAAATATGTGATAATTATAATAATTGTTCTCTTTTAAAGATTTCTTGTAGCCACGAATACTACCTAGCCTAAGATGGCTCGTTGATGTCGTAATTTAACCGAAGCTCAAAACGGCATAATATGATCCTTTTTTATGTGTTAAAATAAGATAACTTGTGTCCAAATTATATGGTTTCACCATAGAATTTGGATTTAGAGTTGTAGAATACAAAATAAATATATGTAAGAAATACTTCTCAATTGTCTACAAATACCGAGTTGAGAGACTTAGCACTCACTCATAGTCCAGGTTAAGCTGTGACAGCCATCTGCGGTTAACAGCTAAAAGACACACAAAAAAAAAGTCTTTAAAAGTTGTGGTCTATTAGATAATTTAAAAACTTTATTTACTATATTACTTAGACTAGATCGCTGGACCATTATACCCTGAAACGAGACGAAAATTTAAAAAAAAAAACTATAAACGCAGGTACTCCATTCTGAAATTTTCTTTAAATATGTATTATATAAGTAAATAGTTTATGGAAATTATCTAATTAATCGGATTATAATTAAATGGTGAATAAGTTTTATTGGATTATTGACAAATCTGGCCATAATGAAACACTTAAAACTAATTTCACGAGTTTAATGTGATTAATTCAATTTTATGTAGTAATTTCTTGTAACTTAAAAGCATTTGTGGTTAAGACAATCCACCTGTTAAGGGTAAAAAGTTATATCGTAAAATTAGTTTTGATTTACTATGCGAGTCTTATCATAATGTCATAAATCTTACAGTTATTGTCATGTTGGTAGAGATGGCCGAAGCCTATATGGTATTATTAAGTTCACCTTAGCTACCACAATTTCGCAGCATGTGAACACCATCGCCTTGCTGTTGTACATATCTAAAATATATGTTTTAAATTATTTTATATAAATCGTTTAAACCAATCATTTCTAATTAAAATTTGTACAAATGATTCGTCGGCATATGAAATATTATTCAAAAATTTAAACTTAAGAAATTTTGATTATAGAGAATTTGGTAACAATAATATCAGCAGCTAAAACTGTCATATCATTGCTAATATATAAAATATTGACACAAATTGCGCTGTATAATGCTTTCTCTTGGTCTTGGACATATCGTCGAACTCTTACTGCCATAATATTTAATTCATTATTCATCATCATCATCATCTCAGCATATACGTCCCACGACTGCGCTCTGTTATAGGGTCCCTTGCCGAGGTCGTTTTAAAAAAGATATTATAAATTCACCACCTCCAAAATGGGAGATAAATTAACCTACTATCACGCTGGTCGTACTGGTTGTCATAGGGTTTTATTACGAATATACCTTGTCTTACAGTGTTACTATCTGTTCTCAATTATCTAACAAAAAGGGGTGGTGACATTTTGTAATGTAATCCACCATATGGTTAAAATTTGTATTAAAATTCAATATTACTAACATGATATTATTTTGAAAATAGAATGTTTGAAGAGTTCCCTGACTTGGCACAAACCCAAACAAAGATTAAATAGAAATTATTAAACGGATTTGAATTACGTCGTTGTTGATACGAGCAGGTAAAAATGCATAAAGTTGTTAGTAGTGGGAGATAGACGTTTTCAAAGAGACGTATATATACAATGTCTTATGCAAAGTTGTTTTATGTAGTTAACGAGTATTTAGTAACGATTGCACATCAATTATTTCTGCCAATTCATTTTAACATTACTTGTGACTAACATTCTGGTGATTAACATTTCTAGGTGTCATCAACTAACGGGCATCGACCGGGCCGCGCGTTGTATGGAAGACTAGTGATTTTGTTGTTCTGGTTATAATTAACAAGGAATCACTAATCTACCTACAAAGCGTTGGCGCATTCATCGGGCGAAGATAATCTGTGTTTCTTTTCTTTTGTGTACTAACATTATATTTACCTGTATACTTTGATCAAATATACTGTAGATACAAGATCCTGTGCAATTATAAACTCTAAATAGTTTATTTATATGATATAGTACTGTTTTTTTTCCCGAGCCTTGCTTATTTATTACTATTGTGACAGTGCAAGTAAATGTAAAAGACAGTAATAATGTAATATACATAGTTGAAAATATTTAAAAATGGCCTAAATTACACTAGAATAGATGAAAATTAATTTTGATAAGAAGAAACAACCATCCAAGACAGATGCTTGTTTTTGTATTTTCATAACTAGTGGTCGCTAACTAGCTGAAATTGCGCACCAACAATTGAGGCACAGATTAATCGGCGCTGCTTTTTTTCAAGCAGCGATTATGTATCTGTAGTATAATTGCTCGAAGAGTGTATATTGTCGGTTAAATAGAAAAGTGATATAAATCAAAAAGACTAAATTTAACAGTACACGCATTAAATTTTTTTTTCCAAAATATTCCAAATGGCGGTTTAACATAGAATATCAAAATGACAATTGTGACAACCACAGAGTTTCTGACGTTTAATTTAATCATGTGTTACTTTTTATGACAAGAACGATAACAAAACGTTTTAACGAATAATATCAATTTAAAAAATTTTTGAGAGATGTCATTTTTCTTTTTTTAACCGGCGATATGTTTGCGACTATATACTTTGAATGCATATATTTTAACATCCAATTTTTTTTTATACATTTGCAGTGTGCATGAGAGCAACCCGAATCTCGGCCGCGGAAATTTCTGATTCCAGTGGCAACAACAAACCGTGTTACATTCAAAGCTTTACTTTAAACACCTCAAATCACGTCACTAAACACCATACAATACGAAGTTCCGCGAGGCTCACCTAGTTATTTATCTGTACATAGTGTCTAAGCCTGACCCCCTAGATATATTATTAACTCGATCCTGATTATTTTTCTAACGGTGTGTAATATTTTATGTAAAGTAAATTTTTGGATTTGTGGTTATGGGAATATTTAAGCTAAATATTATGCGTAATTTTTTATTACAATTAATTCTTGAATAACTTTTTCTATGGTCAGGATTTAGCTGTCGTAAGATGCATTTATCACTATTAATAGTTTTATTATAAAAGAGTTTTAACTACGATTGTGTCAATGATTTACCAATTTATTAGTTACATCAATGTATTGTAAGTGATAGAAAATAGAAATGGAGAATAAATACTTTATTTTGTGAAATATTCAGCATTTTTAATTAAACTCCTTGTTACAATAATCTAACGTACGTTATTGATTTTTCGCTACCCAACAATATTAACAATATTTCGTAGATTTATCATTATCGTATCATCATCTATACGTCCCACTGTTAGGCTCAAGCCTGCGACACAATGGGAGGAAAAGTGACCATCCACACTACGCTAGTCAAATGGGTTGTGGGTATAGGCATTTATTTCAAGTTTTCTTTCTCGCATAAGTACATATATGTTGTAAACGTATTATACTTTAGTCGCCCTTTAAAACAACACGGGTAAGATTGGATATCATATCGGTGATGAATTATATTCTTACTCCGTCACCACACGGAAATCGAAAATTACGGAGACGATCACGTATGACAGATTAATGATACGAATTTTATAAATACAAATGACATGCACTATCAAGTAATATTAATGTTATTAGAATTTATAATTTAGGAGTATTTTATAAACTTGCACTCAAAAGTAATTTCACCGTCTAATTCGAACATCATAAATATTAAACTTGGCTTTTCGATAGATCGTTCCCGACTGTGGGCTTTTCGATTGATCGTTCCCGACTGTGGCGCGTGGTTCATACGACAATAGCCAATGTATGGCGCAGCTTACCTCATTTGTCGCGAACCTCGGAAACGGCGCCGTAAATATTCATACTTTGACTATTGTTGCATCGGCCGCGTGCGACAGTCATAAGAAATCAAGTGCGCGCGGCAGCGATGCACGGAAATGAACCTTAACCAATGCGGTTAGACCACAGAGCAAATACAAAGAGGAGACAGCCTAAGTTACTGTGCACTGTGATTCTCAAGTAGGCCTTGACGTCATCGTGTTAACATCAATAGTAGGGATGTGAGGTTACTGGAAAAATCGATTAAATAAAAATCGATTTTTATTTTATTTAATATTAATTGATTGCCCAAAAATCGATTATTATCAAAATAAATAATCGATTTTTACGAAAAAATCGATTTTTTCCTATTATTTAAAAATGTATATACTTTTCATATTCCAATAATAAACCTAAGAGATTCATGTTAACAATTTATCAGATTAAAATCAAATAAAATTATATGAATAAAACATCAACCAATTCAAATCTAAAAATTCATGTAAGCGAATATTCCTTTAAATTTTCAAGGTAAGGACTAAGGAAACCAAATGTAATTATTGACACATTTTTTTTTATTATCATAAAAATGAAATGATGAGCATCCTCACAAAATAACAACCTTATTGTCTCAAAAACTAAAATATAAATCAGAACAAAAAAAACGAGAGGTGTCAAGGGACACCCGGATGGAACGAAGTTCCTTTCGATTAATTAGTGAAGAAGGTGTATTTTTGACGTGACAACGTCTTATAAATTGGTTTGCCGGGTGACACTTCAAGAAACTGCGTTACGCTCCGCTCACGTTATGCGCTCACAATGAGAGCGAGTGAGAGGCACGCGTCCCTTCCACTCGGGCATGGTTAGCCCGCCTAAGAGCGAGAGAGACAGACATAAAAAGTTATGTTGTTAATGTATTGCAAGTTATTGTATGTATATTTGTATATAAATACGTATGTATGTGTAAAGGTAAAAATAAAATTTTGTTAATATGAAATTCAGTGCGAGATTCTTTGTATAAATTAATGTTTTAAATATAATTCTTTGTATAAATAAATGTTTTAAATTGTTACTATTATTTCATCCTTCTTCCTACTATACGAATGAATATTCACATTAAAATTATTTTACCACTCAAAGTCGTTGTCACGTAAAACTTTCGCCCGTATACCGACTTTACAGGCAACCAATTTTTTTTATTTTATTACGAAGAAAATCATGAAGTGTTGTGTTTTATCATGTAAAAACTACTCCGATAAACGTTCAGATGCTATGGAAGGAATCATATTTCATATCGTGATATTTTCCCAAATATTGAAATCTACATTAAATATTGAAAGCGACAAATATGACTATTTAGATAAGAATGAACTAAATACTATAATTCCGCGTGGTAACGGAGTAAGTCGAACGCATGAAGCTACATTTGATCTCTATGGGTCAACTGACCCGTCCCCCTGCTCCACCTTGGCGAAGCCCTTGACCCCCCGTACCTGTGGGAGATCATAAAAGATGACTGAGTGATAAAAAACGCATATAACATCTATGCAAGAGAAGGAAAACTCAACTAAATTACCGTATATCAACACATCTAACCAGCGTGGTGTAGTAGGTCAATTTCTCTTCTAGTGTGAAGGAGGCTCGAGCCCAATAAAGGGACATGTATGAGCTTATAATTTAGGATATATTGGCTTCCACATAAAGAGTAAACTGTCGCCATTTTTTGTTCAGAACTATTTATGTTACGTTATCTTCGTGTGAATTCTACAGTTTAGTTAGCGCTCGCTAATGTAATTCAGATGGCAAGAATGATAACTATTTCTTAATAAAAAATAGGTATTATTGTAAATATTAAAAAGAAAAAATAAACTAAAAAGAAAAATAAAGCTCGTCTCTAAAGTAACTTGTTATTTTTGTTTATTATTATAATTGACATTTTACATATAAAAAAGAGTGAATATTAATTAACAATTGAATTTAAGATTATGTAATATTTAATTATTTAATGTCAAACTTATGTTAGACAGCTATCGATGTCATATGCACGCACACACAAATGAATATAGAATAGCGACGTAGTATCACGACATGACCACGTTTGCCTTAGTACCTACCCAATGATACATTGGGTAGGTACTAAGGCACCAGTAGTCGACACAATTTTACTGCCAAGGCGCGCAAAAAGATGTTTCACATCACAAACTTTCAATACCTATCTACTATATACCTACAGGTATAGTATGTTATTAACAAATCGATAGTGCTGTTAAAAATACAACAATCATCAACGATGACTGCCCTCACGCCTTTACTTGTGTTCGGGTCACACAATCGGCGATCATAGATTTCTTGCCATATTTCTGTAGATCTGTAGTGCGCCCGGTTGCTGCCTGACCACAGCACTGCGCACTCTTATTGTCCTAACTTTTGAAATATTGTACCAAACGACACACGATAAAAGGCATAAAATATGTACTTTAAATATCGAAAGTAATAAAAGCATTTGTTTGCAAAAGAATCAATTCCTTACTATAAAATGTGCATCGGCAATACATATCAAATTATTTTGAATTTTTAATTTACTATTTTTATTATATAATTTTTTTCTGCCTTAAGCGATTTTTATCGTTATATTTTAGCCAATTTGCAAAATATCTTTATAAATTATAGCCTATGTGTTATTCTGAGGTGCAAGCTATATTACTATAAAGTTTCATCAAAATCCATTCCGTAGTTTTTACGTGAAAGAGCAACAAGCATGTTCACATCCATACTCGTACATTATTACAAACTTTCACGTTTATAATCATCATCATCACAGCCCATAAATGTCCCACTGTTGGGCTCGAGCCTCCTCCGTAATGGGAGGGAAATTAACCTACTATACCGCGCTAGTCAGACGTGTTGGTATAGGGTTTTGTTTCGAGTTTTCCTTCTCTCGCACAGATGTTATGTGCGTTATATATCCCTTAGTCGTCTCGTATGATCACCCACGGGTATGACATGGGGTGATGAATAGTATTCTTACTCCGTCACCACACGGATTATCACCACACATTTATAATATTAATAGGATAATAGAATATATAATTCCACTAGACTACCAAAACTTTTGGGCCCCGAGCTCGAACGCGACCCGGCCGCGCGGCGAAACGAAATTAATTTCGTTGCGCATTATTTTGATTTTGTAATTTGCATGGTCTGAAGGAAAAAAAATATCTTCATGAAATGCTCAAGCCAACTAATGTATTTAAAATGATAAGGATTAATACAGTATTTGTGGAAATAGCTTTTCAATTATCATTTTATAATAGGCCATTTTTTAAAGTATTAAAATGGAGATAGTATGTTATCCTTAAGAGATAGGAATATACCATCGCGGACTTTTTTGTAGGCCTTTTTAAGCTCTATAATACTGTAGTACTTTATTTTGATCTATTTCGTAAGGTTCAGCCAGCGTTTGCAATGTAAGCGCAAAATAATATGTTTATTTACGACATCACATTAGAAACCTCTTAAATTATCAGTGTTTCTCTACTACATTATGCATATATTATACATATAAACCTTCCTCTTGAATCACTCTATCTATAAAAAAAAACCGCATCAATATCCGTTGCGTAGTTTTAAATATTTAAGCATAAATAGGGATATAGGGACAGAGAAAGCGACTTTGTTTTATGTTGTGTCGTTACAACTTTGGTGTATCGGTAGGAATTTTTTCCGTCTAGCCCCCTTTCGCAACGCGCGATAAGGAACTTCGTTCCAAAAAGAAGAAGAAACGACCTTTTTTGCGCGTGGCAGACTATGCACAAGACTATGTAATATAATAACTTTGGTGTATCTCTGGGGGGGCACACTTAAAACATTACTTATTTTTACTGACCGTCGCGCCGCCTACAGATTGTTTGTACAAACTTAACGGCTGCCATTTTGTCCTGTATGTCAAACGTTTGACAACTGAGAATTATTATTTTTTGTTCCTAGCGTAGGTACTTATTGTCATCAATCTATTTACGGTTATTGATGTACTTTCTGAAAATTATCTCAATTTTCATTGTTAAGCTGATATTATTATTGCTTCGTTATCAGCTGATATTTTTTTTTTATATTTCAGTGTAGCTTTCATAGTAAAAGAAAATTCTATATAATTACACATACACATGTAGATATGTATATATATCACTTCAACTTTAGTTCACCGCGTAAACTCTGGGTAGCAGCACCTTCCATACATGCATATTTTATCATGGAGTTGCCACTCTTTTTCAGTTTAATAACTTTACTCTTTGGTGTATCTCTATTTTCTACATCGCAACCATAGATATTATACTGGAAATCGCTACCACATAAGCAAAATCGATCATTTCTGAGTATTAAACTAAAAATTTAATAATATTAGTAAAACAAACTAAAAACAAGCTTTAATAGATAAACAAACTAAAAAGTAAAAAAAAGAATTCATTCAATTTAAATCTAAATTGATTAACAAAGCATTATATTTTCTTGTATAAAGCGAGGGATACTTTTTAAGATATTCGTAAAATGATTCTACATCTAACAATAGTTACCGATAAAAGTTTTATAATAACTGATAATAAACATTCACACTTTTTTACAATAAAATATATTTTATATAAGAATATTTTTATCTTGGTGTACATTATATTTTCATTCAAAATATAATTTGATTACGTATTGAAAATTTACAGATGGCGTTACATTTCTATGAAAGATGAATTATGTAAATGATGTATCCTAGCTTCGCTAGATGTCACTTGTATAAAAAAAAACATTTTAGCAAAATAAAAATAATTAAAATGCTATTTATTGATTTAAAATTGATTGTAATATATTTTTGAATTCGTATAGTTATTTGTATGATTCATTGTGTTAGGTATGATAATAATAAACCAATTAAACAAAATTATATGAAATAAATACGGATATTTACCAAAGCTATATGAGTAAAAGGTAATTATACAAGGTGGAGACGACCATACGACAATAATTTTAATCTAGTGTATCTGATGACTTGCCCAGCCTATATACAAACTTTGAATACCATATGTCGTATAGTTTAGCCGCAGCACATTACTTTGTATTATTAACAATTTCCACACTCTGTATAAAAATTAAAATTATTCGCCTATCAATGAGCTCCCGCGCCGCATCGGTATAAACTAATATGAAACTAGTACCTACATATCGCCATGTTTACCAGTTCAAGTCTTCCCCAAACGTAATACAAATCAATGCATATTATACCTTATTCCTAAATCTTAAGATCCATACATATAAACCGTGTCATCAGACTTAGATGAGAAATTTAAAACTACCTAATGCGGCTTAATGAAAGAAGACCTCGGTCTCATGTTCAAAACTATTATAATAGGTCTGTAGGTCAGTGTGCCATCGTGATCCTGTGACGTGATGTGCGTAATTAGACGCTTACTTTGTGTTAGAATAGTATTTCTTTCTCATTTACAATGCCTCGTTATAATTACACAGCTTCGGGTATACAGATATGATTTTAATTTATGGAGAATATCACGGAAATGCAGCTTTAACCATACGTACGTACCGAAAGAGATATGGAAACACACGTGTTTGTACTACCAATGGCCGGACTATTGTGCAAGCTGTCCAGAGGTTACGGGATAATCAATCCTTACTGCCTCATATGGATAGTGCTCCTTCGCGTGTAAGAGTCACCCTAGATGAACAAATTTTAAATTATTTTTCTCGCAAATTTGACAGAGGTTGATAATATGGAGAACTTAAAAAAAGGAATTGTACGATCTTTCGACAAGTTAAAATACATCGCCGTCAATGGCGACCTGTTAACAAGAGTTCGAAATAATATTTTATGACGATATAATTTGTGCGTTCGGGTCCATGGCGCACATATCGAAAATTTAAAAGTTTAACGACCGAGTTTTTATGTATGTATTTACCTACGTTTCGAAGTTGTAACATATGATACCACAAGGTCACTCGCCGCTTGCCGACCACAGGTTAGTGAACTAATATTTACAAACGGTGTTCTATTTTGTTTCAATATTTATGATAAAAAGTTTGTTTGAAAAAATTGTTTTTTAAATATGCATGCGAGGACTTTTTTAATAGTTTCAAAATACTCCTATACACTAGTATTGACGGTGTTTTCATTTATTGTCGTATTGACGTCTCCACTCTGTATAATGTCTTAAAATATTTACTTAAAGCTTAATTATATCAAAATTTAATTATTTATTGACTATATATATTCTATAAATATCTATATAAAATTACCTTCATCTTCATAATCAATTGTAAATATCACATTTTCTTGAAATAAGATACTCAAAATATATATATCCTTTCTATGATTAAGCAATTTACTTCCTTAACTTTAAAGATATAAAAATAAATAAAATTTCGTTTCGTATCGGGTATTTATATATAAAAATAAATTCGTTTAGAAAGCCTAAATCATACGTTTCAATACGGGCACGATGGAAGCACGTCGTAAGTCGTAACCGTTCGGGTAACTTCGTTAGCTCTACAGCGCGCGGTCGAGCAGCTCTCTACGTTAATACCTGCTGGCCCAAACAGGTATGACGTCAGACCGTCGCGTACTGGGTGCGACCCGTACGGCCAGTATGTACTGGCCGTACTTCGTACCGGGTGTCATACTGTTATCATCAGTTATGGGTCTTTACCAGTACGTATGTATAAGTTCAGGTATGGATAATATAAGTATTATTCATTAAAATTTTCTAACTTCCATTTTTGTATAGTTTTTAAGTAAAAATTATTTAGTCGTTTTTAAAGGATAATAGAATTTTGATAGAGCAGAGATGAAAAGAAAATTCCAGCAATTAAATGTAGCATGCTTGCATCCGAGAGTTGACCTTTCTATGATTACTTGGATGACAATGCATTTCTTAACACTTAGGGACTCGCGCCTTAATTTGTAACATCCATACTCGCTACTGGGTGCGCTGGACCCAGTATAATATTATGTTTTTTTTAAATACACTTAATAAAAGTGAAAATTACTTTATTTCAGGGTTAATATGATAATAAACAAAAACAATAGTGCATCAAATACTTATATTTATTGTACTTTCTTAAACGACCAGTTATTACAAAAATTTAAGATTTTTTGTCATTATTTTATGACAAGATTAAGGTTCATAGTGAAAACTTCTTTATTTAATTATTTTAAACAATACTTTTATATTTTTCTTAAACTGCTATAATGTACCTACTTATAATAATTAACAATTGAAAATTAAAAAAAAATAGAACGTACAAAAATCAACTTTGAAAATCAATAAAATTAAATATCTTTCTTTGGGATGAAATAATACTTCAACATTACTTAGTTATTTTCTATGTCCGATTTAGTTATAACAATTTGAACAAACTTGTTTCGTGTGTTCTCCACAAATAGCTATATTGCATTTAACACAAAAGTTTTGGTTTTTCGATCCTTTTTCCAGTTACAAAGACTGCAACGCACTTTTCGTCCACCCATTGGCGGGAGTGGATTGGATGCCGTAGTAGGTTCGTTTTCAGGAATTATGTTTCTGATACGGTTTTTGATATGCTGTGGAATGTTCGTGATAGAAATTCTATCATGAAGGTGGGGTTCAATCAGAGAAATAGCCAACGTTTTGATAAAATTTCTTCGCGTGAAGTTATCAGAAGGTAAATTAGCCTTCTGAATAATGTAAGCGTTTAGTCCGCTAATATTCAATAATCCAAAGAATATATATAGTGGCCATCTTTGAGTTTGTCTTGACACAGAATATGTACTAGTCATCTGATCAACTATATCGACTCCACATTTCAGAGTATTGTAATCGGTTATTATTTCCGGTTTCCTTTTTTCACCGGTTTCTACATCTATTTTGGCGTCATGATGCATAGTAGATGCTAAAAGAACTACTTTGCCACAAGGCCCGGAAAGTTCACGTATAATATTATGACTTCGTGTCCTTACGTTTCTTGTCGGTTCTTCAATGCTCCATATCGTAGAGTTATCTTCACCTTTATAATACCCATTTCGTAAAATTGACAATGGAACACAATCTAAATCCTTACGACGTAGATCAGGTGCTGGTCGACAGATGACTTGGCTTGGCTGTGAGGTTATTTCAAGTTGCGATTGTATATTTACTTCGTCATCGTCGCCTTCTTGTTCAGAATCCGATTGATGTGCATCTATTTCTAAGTAGTCTTCAGTCTCAGAACAGTCTTCGTTCTCTATTTCTTCATTAATATATTCTTCTATTTCCTCAAGTCTCAAAAGCCTATTGGTAGCCATTTTCTATGCAATAAACAAAAAACAGGTTAATAAATAGTAAAAACATGATAAAAAAACGACTAACGTATTTAGTCGCTACCGGGTCCAGCGGACCCATACGCACCTTTTACGTCCGTAGCAGTCACACGCAGCGCAATAACTAACAAATACCACTGACATTCGCAGTATTACACTGTCCTTGAAAGGTACTAAGAGTGGCAACGTCGCAAACTTTAAAACTTAAAAGTTATTACTCATGCATTGAAGGACTGGGTCCGTAGGACCCATTAGCGAGTCCTTAAGTGTTAATACGAGACCATGAGCTGGTCCTATAAAGAGGGGGGAGGGAGAAGGGGAAATATATTGTTTGACATGATCGTAGTAACAGGAATTAATGACTGCTTCAAGATGTTCTCGTCGTGCTTTTACTTTATGAAGTGGAGTAGTATACCGCTACGCTGTATACGCTAATTATTGTTATTTACTTGGGTGTAATTCGTCTGCCTTAATTATATTTGTAAAGTCCCCCGCAAAACAAGGATTATTGCCTCAGTGCAGGGACTGTCTTCTTAAAAACAAAAACAAACAAAAAGTATTTTCCTACGTAGGAATCGAACCCACGACCCATTCACCGGCACGTAGATCTATACCTTACACCATCACGTTATCGTACGTTACAATAGATGCACGATCGGGTGGTCTCGTTAAAATTCGAGGAACTTCGTAGTTCGTTCGTATACTATATGGCCCGTGGCTATTGTAGGACACGGCACCCGCGCCGCGCGTGGACAGCGCATTCGCACAGGGAGGCAGCGCGCGGGGCGGTGCGTTGGCACGCGTTCCTAACAGGTGCGAGCGGGGCCAATATACCCGCAATACCTATCGGGTATCTGCCCTACATACCGGGTGCGCATACTGCCAACTTCATACCGGGTCTCTAGACCGACGCCTCACCCCTACAGTATTCATATATTATTATGTTCAATTTACAAACATTGGAATGTTTATCATTCGTTAAGAGCGATGACAAATATCCAACAGGCAAATATCTTCAAAAATCCTTTGTATTCTCATATGGTTACTGATCCTAACATATTTGACATAGCATAACAACAATAATGTAATGAAAGCCAAGTTGCTCTAAAATACCACAATTTTATTCAAAAAATAAAATTTTATATGTAAAATCAGCAGTGTTGGTCATGTTGGAGCCTGTTTATTTTTTAAACTCATTAATGGTTGATATAAAGGATCCTGTGTGTTGGCGGCAACGAATAGGAATACTACTAACCCTTATGGTGGCACCACACTTCGCTATGTGTTATTCGTTATGCGCCTTATTGGCCGCATGCGACGAAGTGTGGAGGTCTCATTCGTCTGTATTTGCTTTACGCGCACACATAACGCATAAGCACGAATAGCAATTACGCGTGTCCATCCACTTGTCGGTTTTTGCACACTTCAAAGGACACAAATAAGCCGAGTATGTGTGTCGACTGCCCACACTTCGTTCATTCATTCGTTATGTTCACTCGCTACGGCGCGGTCATGTCTACACGGTCTTTTTGTAACTTGGTACTTATACAACAGGTATTGGTCAGATGTATTGAAGTAAAAATAAGCTACCGCCACAGTCAACACGTCCATTTTCTATTTATGTGTCGGCGTGCCAAATATTTGGCATGATGGCACGAAGTGTGGAAGTAGCATGTTCGTAATAAAGTGTTTGTCAAATATTTGGGCAAATAAATAGTAGCCGCATAACGAATAGCACATAGCGAAGTGTGGTGCCACCATTACATTACTCGTGGATAGCGGCAAATGACGACTATGAACGTCACTTTTTTTTAATAATAATTTTATTGAACAAAAAATGAAATGCGTAATTATATTTTTGCAATATTATAAGTTGGTGTAACACCGATACATGCATTAATGCGAACCATTATAATGCGCTTTCCAAACCCCCCCAGAGCCTAGACCCGGATCTAGCCCTGGTGGCAAACTTCGCGGCCCTCATTAATTTCGCGGGAATCAGCTGCAGCTGAGTTAAGGAGGAACGAAGGTAATAACCTCGCCCTACTTAACACAGCAATCAGATTCGCTCCCACTCTGGAGCGATTAGGTTCGTTAAAATTCAAATAAAATAGATAGGCACACTCCCGGCCGAGTCAAACCTAGACACCTCAAGTTAGGGACATACAACGCCAATAGCCTCTCTCAACAGAGGGATGAAGTAGGCACATTCCTTCGGGAACACCAGCTCGACATTTTGCTAGTACAAGAGACATTCCTTAAACCATTTAACAAGGACCCTAGAATTGCGAACTACAATATAGTTCGTAACGATGGGACAACCTCACCTATGGGAGGAACGCTCATCTACTACAAAAGGTCGTTGCATTGCATATCTGTGGATCCGTCCCCTCTGGCGTACATTGAAGCCTCTATATGTCGGCTAGCTCTCACTGGCCATCAGCCAATAACAATAATATCCGCATACTTGTCTCCCGAAAGGGATTCGAAACACTTAATCGAAAGAGATCTCAAAGCCTTGCTTGACTTGGGTTGTGCCGTCATTATTGGCGGTGACCTAAATGCCAAGAATACCTCATGGAACTGTCATAGTTCCAATAAGAGGGGCAGAGCTTTAGAGATTTACTCTGACCGACTAGGATTTGACGTCATAGCCTCACTAGAGCCGACGCACTTCCCATATACAGTTTCGCATAGACCGGACATACTCGATATTGTTGTTCTCAAGAATATAAACCTACGTTTATGTTCAATAGAAGTCCAACACGAGTTAGACTCAGATCACCGCCCAGTGACTCTGGAACTCGACTCCCACTCTCCCGGCCCTTCAGGCCAAAACAAGGAAACGACAAGGCTGACCACCAACTGGATTCGACTGCAGAGAGATCTGCAATCGACCTCTTCGGCCCACCTTGATCTGATTCCTAAGAACGTTAGGTCCAAGGAAGACACCTCTCTGGCAATCGATTCTTTCACAAGTCACGTGCAGTTGACGGCTGCTCGCGGTTGGTGCCAGATACGAGTGATCGTAGATGGCGCCTGCCGGACGACGTCCGTGACTTGTTGAGATGTAAGAACGCCGCCACCCGTGCTTATGACCGCTATCCCACGGAGGACAACCGCACTCGACTGCGGTCCCTTCAAAGGGAGATCAAAAAAGCCATCAAAGATTTAAGACAGAGCAAATGGGACGCCATAATAGAAGAGCTTGGGCCTTCTCACACAGCCTTCTGGCAGCTTTCCCGCTCTCTCAAAAAGGACATTGTGTCTATTATCCCTCCCCTAAACCGACCAAACCAGTCACAGGCGTTCATGGAGGACGAGAAGTCTGAATGCCTAGCCGACTGCCTAGAGCTTCAGTGTACGCCGAGTACACTATACCCCGACGACGTAAATCACCGATTTATCAAAGACGAAGTGGAACGTCGTACCACTATTTCGCGATCTAAAGTAAACGACAACCCAGACGAGCTTATCCCAACAGTGACCACCGACGAGGTCGTATCCCTAGTCAAGGGTCTACACGCTAGGAAAGCCCCTGGTTCGGACGATATCTCTAATAGAGTTATAAAATTGTTCCCCGCGCGCCTCATTACTATATTGTGCTGCATTTACAATGCAGCACTCAACAATAACATCTTTCCCTCGCAATGGAAAGAGGCCGTGGTAATCCGAATCCACAAACCCGGCAAGCGACGTACCGAACCAAGTAGTTACCGCCCGATAAGTCTACTGAGAGGGTTAGGCAAAATTTACGAACGTATAGTCCTCAGTAGACTAAGAACATTCGCCGAGGCTAACAACCTCATCCCAGACGCGCAATTTGGCTTTCGTGCTGGGCACAGTTGTGTGCAGCAAGTTCACAGAATAGTAGAATACATAAGTGGTCAGTCCATTATGAACAGATCCACTGCTGGGCTGTAATTTTCCTAGATGTAGCGAAGGCATTTGATAAAGTGTGGCACGAGGGCCTGATTTACAAACTTTATCGTCTTAAGATCCCCGACTATCTAATTATAATAATAATCTTTATTGAAAACAGATACATTTGACACTTATACATGGGTATCCCTGCCTCTTGAATTAGTCCTGTGTCTCAAGAAACAGTTCCTTCCCGAATTACATAAATCGTAGACATAAAATTAATTTGCTGTGACATAATTATATCTAAGGTTATATATGTGGTAATAAAAGCTAATAATAATAATAAAAAAAAATCCAAATATGTAATAAAATTTTAGAAACTTTAACGTGTAAGTGTGTGTGTATGGTGTTTGTATGTGATGGTGTGTGTACTGTGTATGTGTAGTGTGCATGTACGTGGTATGGTATGGTGTGCGTGCGTGCGTGTGCGTGCATGCGTGCGTCTTTGATGGTGCGTTTGGGTGTATGTGTAGTCAAGCGAAATAAATATTGAGAAATGATTCTACTTTATTGTAATCCATGTTACTGATTAAGGTTTGTAGATGATTTTTAAAGTTGTAGTTACTTAAGTTCTGCATACCAACAGAATACATTTTGTTACATATTTGTGGGGCCCTATACTCATAATATCGCTGTGCAAAGCTAGATTTTGTCGATGGTACTGGACATCGAAAACGTCGCTTGTTTACTTTCGGCAGCTGTGGGATAGTAATTTTATGGTACTGACGCAGAATATGGTATATGTACATTTGACGTATTGTAAGTAACCTACTCTGTTTGTATACATCAACTGTAGGGTGCCTATATGGTAAACTTAAAAGAACTTTGAGAATAGTACGTTGAGCACTTTCAAGTTCTATGATTATGGTTTTAGAAGCAACCACCCCACGAAGATATACAGTAGCTAATTACACATTCACATAGCGCCTTATATATTTGTATCAATAATTTTAATGGTGCTATAGCTCTTAGCTGTTTAAAAAGGTAGGTCATTTTTCTTAAGCGAGTATTCAAACCGGCGATATGTGTGTCCCAACGTAGGTGGTCATCCACTACAATACCCAAGTACCTAATACTGCTAGTTTTAGTTATTCTATTACACTCGCAATTGACATTGCTATTATAATAATTTCGTAGATTGCATGGAAATGTGTGAATTTTGATGTCAAAGTCCGGACGAGGACGAGATGCTTTGGTTTTAGTAAAGCACATATATTTTGATTTAGCTGCATTTAGGGTAAGAAGATTCGTTTCTAGCCACCGTGATACTCCAGCAAGACCCTTTTCAGTGGTTCTTTGTACCTGTGCCCAGGTGCGACCATGAAACACAATGACAGTGTCATCCGCATACATCAAAATTTCTGCACCATCTGATATGCTCCTCGCGAGATCATTTATTTAAGTTAGGAATAAGGTTGGGCCAAGGGTGCTTCCTTGCGTTATACCAAAACTTCAGCCTGCCGCATCACTTATATGATCACCTATTCTAACTCGCTGCTCTCTACCGGTCATATAATCTCGGAACCATTCAAGTACGTGGCCCCTTACACCCATCATCATTTCTAGTTTGGACAACAGTATTGGAATAGACACGGTATCGAACGCTTTCTTCAGGTCCAAAAATACACCGATCACCTTATCGCCCGCATCAAGGTGCTTGGTTATGGTTGATAACAACTTAAGGATGGCATCATTGGTGGATAATCCTTTACGAAATCCAAATTGGTGTTGTGAAAGGAACTTGTTCTTCTCCATATATTTAACTAGCCTGTTATTAACCACCTTCTCCAGGACTTTCGAGAGGCATGGAAGCAATGAAATAGGTCTGTAGTTAGACACTGTATGCTTATCATCTGCTTTGTGTATTGGTGAAACAATCGCGGTTTTGAACGCTCTTGGAAAAGTGCTCAGGCCAAGGCTGCACAGGTGTGTAATCGGCGCTATTAATACACTTTTTGCCCCATTAATTACTTTGCTTGTAATGTTATCATGTCCTGGTGCACTACTGATCTTCATTGATGTTATGATATTCTCTACCTCGTTCAAGTCAGTAGGTGTAAATGACATTGAAGCTAAGGTGTTATGTGTACAATGTTTTTGTATACTATCAGCTAGCTGAGCTTCAGTTTTATTAAGCTTACGCAGCGTAGCGTCGGCCAATTCACTACCAATACTCGTGAAGTATTTATTTACTTTATTTGGTGATTCGATTGGCGTTTCACTGATTCTTAACAACTCTCTTGGAGATTGGTGAGATCTGTTAATGTTGCAAATATCTTTAACAATGTTCCAGGCTTTTTTAATATTGCCATTATTTTTTACCAACTGTGATTGGTAGAACCGCATCTTTAGATATTTAATAATTTTATTGCATGTATTTTTATAATTTTTGTAGATTAATTGAATCTGTTGATTGGTCGGGTATCTTTTTGTTTGCTTGTATAGTCTATCCCTCTTGCGAATTGAACGAACGACACCTGTCGTAATCCATGGTTTGAGTGGCGCTCTTCTTTTAGATGTATTTATTATCTCCGTACAGCTAATGATGGTATTTCGTATTATATTAACCAATTGTTCTGCAGCCAAATTCACGTCATTTAAGGAATAATAGTTGGACCAGTCCACCTGATAAAGTTTCTTTATTGCTGAGTTATAGTTTAGCTTAGTATTTTTGAGGTTTTGATTATATTGATTGAATTTATTTTGTTTTATGTACAAAAGTATGGGATTCTGATCTGTTAATTCAGGAAATATTATTGTCTGCCAGCTGGCATTAGTTTTTACCATGAAATGATCCAAACAGTTATTTGCTCTTGTAGGGAGTGTTATACCTACTTGAAGGCCGTGGCATGCCATAAGACATAAATAGTCATTTACATGGCTATTAGTCCCATCGGTAGCCAAAGTG
The DNA here is from genome assembly GCA_905163515.2 of Lymantria monacha. Taxonomy (NCBI): domain Eukaryota; kingdom Metazoa; phylum Arthropoda; class Insecta; order Lepidoptera; family Erebidae; genus Lymantria; species Lymantria monacha. The sequence continues at coordinate 10,270,005 of LR991098.1, read as the reverse complement.
TTGATGTTTATATCCCCCGTGAATATAATGTCTTTAATTTTAATCATACATGACTACTTAAGTCATCGCAGCTTTCGCTACAGGGTGGAAGGGTCGTTGTCTACCTCCCACCCTATCACGGCCGGTGTCCCACAGGGCTCGGTCCTCTCCCCTTTTCTATTTACGCTATACGCTAGCGATATGCCCAAATTTAATAGAGTTCATAAAGCCCTTTACGCTGACGACACCGCACTTTTCTGTGCTGGTAAGATCCCGACAACAGTAGCAAAGACTCTCCAAACAGCGGTTACCGCCCTAGCCAATTGGTTTAGGATGTGGAGAATAGAAATCAACCCCGATAAGAGTCAGGCGGTCATGTTCACACGTCGAAATGCCCGTACCTACTCTATCGATAGCATTCCGGCCCTTAAAATGGTTAACAAGCCTGTTACTTGGAGCAGGCAAGCCAAATATCTAGGTGTAACCCTTGATGACCGACTCAGCTTCAACCCTCACATAACGAAAGTCCACGCGCCTGCGGCTTTCGTGATGGGACGCCTCCATAGTTTAATAAATGCTAGGTCTAAATTAACTTTGAGCAGCAAGGTCCGATTATACACCGCTTGCATACGGCCAATCATGACCTATGCTAGCGTAGTGTTCGCGCATGTTAAGGCACACAGGATCCACAGACGACAGACACTTCAAAATAGGTTCATGCGCCGAGCTACGGGAGCACCGTGGTTCATACGAAACGTCGATCTTCATGTCGACCTCGAACTACCGACCATCAGGCAATTTATGAAACTGTGCTCCCGGAGCTACTTTGATTCTGCCATGACACACCTCAACTCACTAGTGGTTGGGACAGCTTCCTACACGCCCTCTTGTAATTCAAAAATCCGACGTCCGCGGCACGTCATCGACGATGACGACGATGATATCACACTCGCTCAATTAAGAGGTTACACGGCCCGCGAGGCCATTACACATAAATATCCGCGGTTTCATCCTCGCCGTCGAGGTGCGAAATCGCGACGCGCAAAATTCATAAATCCAAACGTGGGCACGCCCACTTTGCCACCAGCGAAGCCCCAAGCCGAGGTCCGTTCCCCACAGGGGGAGCCCTTGGGCGATGTCGCTTAGCTTACCTCAATCGGGTTGAGAGCCCTCAGCGCTTACCCATGGTCCGCGTAAAGCTGTCAAAGCCATCTGCGGCTAACAGCTAAAAACACACAAAAAAAAACGAACAATTATATTGCCTGTATCGATGACTTCCTGTTTATAGTTCAGCATGCATAGCATTCAAACTAATGCCAAAGCTTTATAAATGATGTAAGGAATGCATATTTTGTCGACCCCAAGTAATTGAGTTAGGAACAAGATGATGAAGATGTTGTAATAAAGGTCATAAATAAAAATAAATACACTGACAGGGTAAACTTAGAATAAAAACACATAGGATAGTTGTTTAAAAAAGTGAAGCCAAAAATCCTGTTAGTGTGCAAGCGATTACACGAGTGTACACGCACACTATTATAAAATGGAACACAATGACCGGCGTAGGGTGACATTTTTATCACCAATTAATGGCCTCAAACTTTGTGCGTGGAATAGGTTTCTATATGTTATTATTCTAAGAGAGTAAATGAATGTTCAGATAACGATGGCTTAGATTAAGCTGGTAGTGATCAATTGGTACCCTTTAAGCATGGAACAGTAATTATGAAACTGAAAATAAAACAAAATCTATATGTAACTTAAAAATATATTTTTTGAAGGAATCATATTATTGAATCCTTAAATCAAAATTCTTATATAAAAAATGATTTTATCAAACACCATTATACATTAAAGCTTTCCAGAATAAAGTGTTCAGTCAAACATGGCTATAATGGTGGAAGATCTGTATCTTCATGTTTAGGTTTGTCTAAATAAAACATAATATACCAAAGTGGGGTCACAACACCAAGTATAAGCACAACACATAATAGATGGAACCACTTTAGTCCAAAATCTGCCCCATGTGATGTTAATTCCTTAATAACAACTGCTTCAACTGAAATCTTCTCTTTAGTTGGTAAAAGTTGTGTATCCTCAGTAGCTTGATCATTTTGTTCTGAATCTGTATATGGGACAACAGATGGCGCTACTGAACTATTCATTACAACAGAATTACAATCTATAGAACATTGCAAGTCTTCCTTCTCATTAACATGGTTAGTTAATATATTATTTTGGTTCAAAAGTTCATTATTAGGATTTAATAATTGTGATAATGTGTTTGATGCATTGGTCGATGTGGATGGTGTTGCTTCAGTTGTTGAAGCCGGCATCAATTCAGTCAATACTGAGTATGGTGTGACAGGTACTTTGATAGTCCTTCTTGCAAATATTTCATTATCTTTGTGTATTTGGTTGATTCTCTTAAGTTCTGATATCTGAAAATGTTTATTTTTCACACTATAATAATAAGATGATAATAATATGAATATATTAAGTTCCAGGAATATAATCGACTTTTGTAGTTAGCATTAGTTCTCTTTGATTCAATTGAAACAGTTATTCAAGTCTTAGAGATTATGTAATAAATATATGTTGTTTTGGCCATATATGTCCGACTATAAGGGCCAAGCCTAGCATAAACAAACAAGCACTAAATTGGTCTAATATAGAATAGTGGTTGCTGTGTGGTAGTTTTTACAAATACTACCAATCCTTATTTTGCTCATGGATGTGGTAAAGGATGACTAAGAGATTTATGTTGACCTGGGTCAACTCCATTTGATGTTTAAGAATTACATCCCTAAGGAGTGTTGACGTTGGGCTTGTGGCTGGTTATAAAACTACATATTACCAACAACTTTTGCAATATGTATGGAGGAAGAGTACATATTGCATCAACCCTAAGTAATTTGAATAAGAACAGGATAACGATGAGTCATAGCGACAGATGTTTCATAAATTAATATGGAAGATCTGTCACTATTTTACAACAAAATCATACACAGCCTCACACTTGTTTCCCAAAGGGGTAAGCAGAGACTATGGAGTGCCACAAACCACAATCCTGACATACCTCCACCTCTTCATTCACACTTATCATGCTGGTATAGATAAAATGTTAGTATTATCTTAGAATGTGATTCTCAAAGTTGTCAATAATTTATCAGATATTAGCAGTGCAGTTAAGGTTATTACAATTTTAAGAAAGAGATTAAACAAAACGTTTAGCCAGTAGTCCATGAAATGTCTTGGTTTCTAAATTTTAATTAGGTTTATATACCTACTGTTGTGAATTGAAATTACTCACCATTGTATTCAATGGTGTGTATTGTGTTGTATTCAACATTTGTTTATATGCTATTAAATACAACAATTTAAACATTCATATAAATAACACTGATTTTCCATCATTTATCCTTATATAAATATGGTAGTACTCCTACCATATTTATAAACAATAGAATAATAATACATAAAAATCAACATTGAGATGGGTGAGTAAGTGACGTATCAAAGACTCACCGAACAATAGAATCTCAGTGCAATCGCTTGTAGGGTGTCACCCTCCTGAACTTGTGCTTCAATAAAATGGTCCTGCGGTTTTATCCTATGAAGCTGGATCTCGCTGTGATCGTTACTGTCTTTCTTCTTAGACATATTAAATCCCACCAAATCTTCACCGTGCATTGAGCGAGTTCTAAATACAAATAACATTTCTGTCAGTATCAATTTAACACGTAAACAACAGTGGATATATATACTACGCGTTTATAACTACACTTACCTCTGTTTCATTTTCAAAAGTAACACTAAATCTAGTAAAATCTACCATGACCTGTTTAAATAGTACAAATGTACCTGTTCAAATATTCAATTCTTTATTAAATTCAAAGGCACAAATTCCTAAAACAGCTGTTGTTTGTTCGCTTTACTCTCTCAATCGACGACATATTTTGACAGACAAGTTGTTCTTTATTTTTTGGCAGCTAATTTTAAAACATTGCCATTTAAAAATAAAGGAATTTATTTGTAAGTAGAAATTAAATAAAAGAATTGATGAGAATAAAACAGTGGATAGAATATTATGTGAAAATCATTAGTTGAGCTGCAACAAACGTTATTCTATACACATATAAATATTTCCAGTGCGTATTATTTTATTCTTCAGGCAGATATAGGTAGTTTTCCAATTACAGCACTAGAGCGCATTATGCGGCATAATGCTTAACGTTGAATGTTCCAACTATGGAAGGTAGAAACTAAGGAATACCATCTTATATGGGGGATTATATATATAGTCAAAAAAGTGTCCACTTGTAAACAGCAAATTATTGTTCGAACACTCACCGAAATAGCGCTAGTGTAGCAAGTGGAAATGATATGAATGTAGCAGTAATAAGCAGAGTGAAGTGTGCTGAGTTACGTAGTCAACTGTGATTTGATAAATAATAACCTATGAACCTATGAAATTTGTGGCGCTCTTTTTAAAATGCTTCCACTTGCTACTATAGCGCCGCCTTGCCACCTTAATTTGCTCCCGTTCATTGGACACTTCTTTTTTTTTTTTTTTTTTTTTTTTTTGTGGCTCTGTTTATACTTAAGCCAATGTCAAAGTTAAGGAAGCAATGGTAGGAATTATAAAAGGAATTTGGAATCGGGACTTCAGAAAATTTGATCAGGGAAGTAGGGATAAAGAAAAAAAAAAAAAATTTAACATACATAAATATATCAATACGATCATCAGAGTTATACATAATATAAGATAGGGAATAATATAGAGTAAGTACAAAATAGAGTAGTAATACATACAGATTAAATTCTAATATTATTTAAAAGCAAAAAGTTGTTTAAGAGAAAATAAATATCTGAGTTAGCAGGAAATAATAGAAGGGAGACATGAGTCGGGAATGGAACACAAAGGTCAACGAGGTCTTGAATAAATGCCTCTCGATCATATTTTGGACATGAAAATAAAATATGATTGATGTCCCCTACATCATCAGTACCACAGTCGCAGATGTCGGAATTAATAATTTTTTGTCTATAAAGATGGGAAGGTGTGCAGGTATGTCCTAATCGCATGCGCATCAAAACTGAAGTAATCGTCTTGCTTAGAATAATTTTAGAGAACCATGGGCGAATCGCGATTGAGTGTTCGGTGCCGGTTCCATAATATTGGCCTGTTTTTTGGCTGCTCGCTGTCCATGACTCATTCCAAGCCACGCGGAGATATCTCTCCGGTAGCGCAGAAAGGTCTTCACTATGGATTAGGTATGGGAAACGGTCCCCAGATTTCACCGCATCTTTTGCCAGATCGTCAGCGATAGCATTGCCAAGAATACCAGAATGGCTTGGTATCCAAGCAAACGCAACAGAGTATCCCTTAATTAAGCACTGATATAATTGTTGTCTGGTTTCTACTATAACGGAAGGGCTATGAGTCTTAAATGGAAATTTTTGAAGGGCTTGTAAAGCACTTAATGAGTCTGAGAAAATTGTACACTTCTTAATTTTGCATAAAAGAATATATTCCAGAGATTTAAGGATGCCAATACACTCTGCAGTAAATATAGATGTTTCTGGCGGGCATTTTATTTTCTGAACGATCTCATATTGTTGATGATAAATGCCTACACCGACACAATCTTGCTGTCGTTGTTTCGACGCATCACAAAAAATTAAATGTGTCTTCGGCCATCTCTCGTGGATTAATATATTAAACTGAGAATTTGCACCAGGATCACTCTTAACGATATTTAAATCGAGATGTATCTCTGGTGACAATGTAAGGCACTCATAATTATGAGAAAAAATGGGAAGGCGTTTGTAATTCTTAATCGGAGATGATAATGCGTTAGATTTTTTAAGGCTTTTTATCAGACAAGGGATTGATTTGTGTTTCCAATAGCTATATGAATTTACACAGTCGGAAATAGCATTTAGAATAGGGAGAAGAGGATGATTAGAGAAACGAAGTGAACGGAACAAGAATCTGTCTGAAAGATATTGACGTCTTAAGGAGTATGGTGGGTCAACACATTCCACTTGTAAAGCGTTCCGAGGGCTAGACTTCATAGCACCAGCGATTATTCTGAGAGCTTTAGACTGGATAGCTTCAAGTTTTTTCAAGCCAGATACGTTGCATGGTTCTAACAAAAACAATCCGTAATCAATAACGCTTCTTATCATGGCATTGTATATTAATTTAAGAGACCAAGGATGTGCTCCCCACCAAACTCCAGAGAGACATCGCAATATACTAATGCGTTGTTCGCATTTAGCGGATATATAATCACAATGAGGAACCCCTGTCAATTTCGAGTCAAGTATTACACCCAAAAATTTCGCCTGGTTATTAAAAGGGATTTCCATATTGTTATAAGTGACAGATACGGTAGGGATATTTCTAGATCTGGAAAATACAACGCCAGTGCTTTTAGAAGCACATAGACTTAAACCATTGTAATCCATCTATTTTTTTAAGAACTTTAAAGACGACGTTAAATTGGTACAAGCAGTTTCTATAGAAGTGTCAACACAATATAAAACTAAGTCATCAGCATATTGTAAAACCTTAGAGGTACTATGAAGGGCAGATTCTAGGTCACACGAGTAAACATTGTACAATAATGGACTCAGTACAGAGCCTTGAGGTAATCCTTGCCATGTTGTCCTAGATCTAGATGAATCATTATCTAGCAAAAGTGTCCTTTGATGGAATAAATTAAATATGAAATTAATTAAGGGAGACGGAACGTCAAGTGATCTTAATTTGTCTCTTAGAATACTAAGAACTACGCTATCATAAGCAGATGTAATGTCTAGAAATGAAGCAACTACCGATTTATTATGAGTAAACGCCAAACGAATGTCTGAAACGAGAATACTTAAGCTATCTGTAGTACTTCTACCTTTTCTAAAGCCAAATTGAGAATTTGATAATAGTGACTTGTTCTCCAAGTGCCATTCTAAGCGGTTTTTTATTAGATGTTCTGCAATCTTAGCCAATACGGAAGACAAGACTATTGGACGGTATGAACTCACATCGTGTGGAAGTTTATTTGGTTTAAGAAATGGCAACACTAATTGCACTTTCCAACATGGCGGCACGTCACCTGTTGTCATTATAGTGTTTACAATATTTAAATAGTATTGTAAAGCCAAGTCCCCAGCATTAGCCAAGAATGAGTATAATATCCCATCAACACCAGGTGAGGAATCATGAACCATCGACAGAATTCCCCTTAACTCGCTCATACGGAAAGGGGAACTCAGTTGATAGGTATCACTGTTTGTCATTACAGATGGTGGTATAGAAACTGTTTCTACTTCTACAGGGACTGAAGGAGGAGCTAGTTTATCTAAAAAGCTATCAGATAGTGATGAAGGAAGTAAAGAAGTGGATGAATTAAATGCTGATTTAAATCGCCTTATGTTACGCCAAACAATGGATGGTGGGGTTTGGGGATTAATTGATGAACAGTATCTTTTCCAACTCTCTAATTTCTTTTTCCTTAACAGAATGCGTGTTTCTTCGATGGTTTTTATAAGAATATCATAATTTTCTACTGACATATTGCAAGAATATAGTTTTTCTGTTTTTTTTCTGTGTTTTACTGCCTCAGTACATTCTTTGTCCCACCACAAAGGTGAAGGTATTTTTGAACTAAATGTATTCTTTCTAAGGAAGACTGTATCCGCAGCTTCTGTTAAAACACCAGAAAATGCTTGAACACAGTGATCAACTTCTAGGTTGACAAATGGCTCAGGTAAAGAAGAAATTTTACTCTCAATTATCTCGTTATACTTATCCCATTGAGAGTCATTTAAAATATGTCTAACACGAGGACTGTTTATTCTTTTCTCTGCATTTGGTTGAGGAAATGAAATCAAAATAGGAAAGTGATCACTACCAAAAGTAGAGTTAAGAGTGCACCATGATAGCATAGATGATAAATTAGATGTACATATTGAAAGATCAATTACACTGTTCCTGTGAGTTGGTTCTGTCCTCCTGGTTGGAAGGCCAGTGTTAAGAACACAAAGATTATGTTCATCAATCAAGTCCAATAATGTATCTGCATAATGGCTAGCAATAGAGCTGCCCCATGACTGATGTTGTGTATTGAAATCTCCTAAAATGATGTATGGTTTTGGAACTACTGACAATATATTATTAACTTCATGGAAAACTGCAAGAGAGGGATGAGGTATATAAATAGACACATATGAGATATTATTTACACTAATAGCTACTATGGATAAGTTTTCACAATGAGATGGTAATGGAATTTGTACAAATGAATATGAATTATGAATGAGTAAGGCTACACCACCATACCCATCTAATCTATCTTCTCTAGTGATAGAATAACCTTTTATCTTAAATAGAGAAGTAGGTTTGAGCCAAGTCTCTGACAAAGCTAGAAGGAAAGGTGTATAAGTATTTACAAGGTATATAATTTCACTTTTTTTATTGATGACACTACGACAATTCCACTGGAGCAATGTTGTTAGATCCATTGTTGGTGAGTAAATTGATTATTGCAAATAGTACAGGGGCAACGTTGGACGGTAAAATATTTGTATTTAATAAAGTTTGCATCAATGTAATAATAGTTTGTATAACAGGTTGATGACTACTGTCATCACTAATATTAGATTTAAATTGGAGTGCGCTACCATTTGGCAATGTAGACATATTGTTATTGATAATGTTATTGTGAGCTATTTTATCATAGCCTATGTTTAGTTTTGGAGGTGTTTTAGGTTTCTGAAATATTGTTTTTGTATATGATTGTTTTTGTGCTGGAATGTGTGACTGTACTGAACTATCAATAACTGTAGGTGGCATGGAGATATTTTTACTATATTTTATACTACTTGTCAATGCTTCTGAGTAAGATTTTGTGGATGGAGGGAACAACTTAGAAGATTCTATATAGGAAACATTGTTTTGTGCCATATATAACTTAATTTTTTTCTGTCTGCATAATTCAGGACATATTTTGCTAATAGCAATATGTGATCCAGAACACAAGCAGCATACTGTGCAGTCTTCACTAACACTACAGCTACTGCCAGTATGTTCTTGTCCACACTTAAAGCATCGAGGCTTAGAGCGACACTGCATTTGAGTGTGGCCAAACCGACAGCAACTGTAGCATTGAATTGTCGGGAATGTATATAAATCTACAGGTAGGGCGTTGTAGCAAACAAATACTTTGGACGGTAGAACCTGCCCATCAAAAGTTATCACCACTGTTTGTGATGGCTTCCATACAGGAACCTTATCCACAATGGACTTAAAATTGAGCCTTCTAATTTTAGCTATTTTTCCACATCCAGGAGGAACCACCATATTTAGTTTAATATCCTCATCAGTCCATTCAACTGGAATTCCCTTTATTACACCAATACGAGAAATATTGTAGGACGGTATAAATGCAGTAAAATTTTGTTTGGTTAAGATATCATTTTCTACAAAAGTATTTGCATCTTTAAAGTTGGTAAACTCAAGCGATAGTCTGTTGCGCCCTATTCTTTTTAAACTGCCGTTGACGATATTATGTATGATGTTCTTTTTAAGAAAAGTACCAAAAGTAATGGGGTGCAGCACAGTGCCGTCACTCGGAGAAGTTTGAATTTTTTGGACATGGATTAGGAATGGGCCTGCGTCGGAGGACTGGTATAAAGTTCGTAGTTGGGATGACGTTTGAGATGTGTTGGTAATTGTCTGCGGCTGTGGTACTACAGCAGGGGCTGTAGGAGGACTCGAAATTGAATTTTTTGAGTTAGAGTCGCTATCAGAACCCAGACAATCTGGGCGGCTGTTGGCGGTCCTCTTTTTCTTTTTAGAGCTAGTAGTGGGTTTAGTGCGTTTATACGGACGTTTAGTACCAATTGAACCGTCGGTGTCCATTCCGGACTCACAGGAGACGGTTACAAACGCTGCGGGTTGCGGAGCTGTCCCACCGGGGTCGGGCGGCTCATTCATTTTAATAAGAAAATTTAAAAAAACTTACCAGATAAGAAACACTAACTAATATTACAGAAAAAATATATATTTACAATTTATAACAAAGTAATACCACCACTGATCAAATATTTTAAGGAAAAATCAATTTTAATTATTATGTCTGAAAAACGCGCCCGCCAAAATCGAACGCTTCCCGCCCTTTTTCAGGACACTTCTTAATACACTGAGATGTTACTCCTTACTCTATTCTCCATGGTTCCAACTACAGCAACGCTTCGCACAATCGAGCACTCTTAAAAGTAGTGCTTTCGTTTGATGCGTGCAATCGATACCAACTTAGTGACTGAAAATTAACAAGTGTTTTTTCTTTAAGTTGACATATTGATCGAAATGCTTTATTTATATTATCGTTAGTAATATTATTTATTGGTGAAAAATTTTTAAAGCTTTCGTTTCGTTGTAGTTTTTTGGAAATAATCAAAGTTAATTCAACCTGTGTTAAAAAAAAATATAATTATGAATGAAGGTACAAACATTGACTTTTTTTTTATATTCCACATCATGGAGATTACAGTAAGGAGTACCATCTCAGTGTATTAAGAAGTGTCCAATGAACGGGAGCAAATTAAGGTGGCGCTATAGTAGCAAGTGGAAGCATTTTAAAAAGAGCGCCACAAATTTCATAGGTTCATAGGTTATTATTTATCAAATCACAGTTGACTACGTAACTCAGCACACTTCACTCTGCTTATTACTGCTACATTCATATCATTTCCACTTGCTACACTAGCGCTATTTCGGTGAGTGTTCGAACAATAATTTGCTATTTACAAGTGGACACTTTTTTGACTAATCCCCCATACATGATGGTACTCCTTACTCTAGTCTCCATGTTTCACATTTAAAATGTGAATACAATTTTATTTTAGAATTCGAATCTATAAACAAATTTATTTTACAGAAACATACTTTTGTTTATTAAATAATCAAAATCTAAATAACTTAAAATAACCGTAAATAGTTTTCAACCAATTATTAAGTACCTATACCACTTTATTTACAGATTAATCAGGTTATTGCTAACTCTGAGATTATTTTTTTTTTCAACGCTGAACTTAGCGCACTCTGCTGGTGCATTTAAAAACTAATTCACGTTCCAATTAAGCATCAGCATAATTCGACATTGTGCGCCACTGAGTCGCATAATGCTCTGTAATTGGAAAACTACCATAGGTTCTGGGTGATGATACTATCGTCACCTACACCCCTCCGCCAATGGATATGATACATTTACACATTACAGAGCAATGTTTGTTATACGACGCCAGACTTCATCAGTTTCATCACTCTAGATTAGCTAATGGACACATTGCTGTGCAATATCTCCATCCATCTGTCTATTCGTCCATCCATCTATCGATGTATCCATCCGTCACACCAATCCACACTCACATTACATGTTATCTGCATAAGTGTATATAGTTAGGGCATTGCCTATACAATTGCTAATAATAACAAATCGTCTACAAACTTGCTTTTAATAGTCTCGTCTCATTTCCTATGTGATTGTATTATTGCCCTGTCTCTGACCTAAAATAAAACAATATGTAATGCACTAGCCGTGCAATAAGACATTGAATCTTAAAAAAATTATGGTTTTTTAACCACAAGCAAAAAAATGAATTAAATTGTTTGTGTAGTTAAGTAAATCATAAAGCAGGTAACCCGAAAGATTTTCCAGAAGGCGTCCATTTTTTAGTAATTATTGTTTCTACATACATATCATCACGCCATATCCCTTGCAGGGTAGGCAGAGAGAACAGAGTGCCAGAGAACTCTATCTTTGCATACTTCATTCGCTTCCTCAACATTCATAATTCTCTTCATACACGCTCGCCGGTTTCGGAGACTCTTGACTCCACCTTCCTTCAGTACATGACCGATCTGGTCTAGGTAGGTTAGTCTCGGTCTCCCCCAGTACCTACATCCTTCCACTTTCGCATTGTATATCTTCTTAACCAGACGTTCGTTCGGCATTCTTTCCACATGTCCGAACCATCGGAGCATTCCCTTTCGCATCTTTACACCAATACTCTCTTTCGTACCTACTCGCTCTCTTACGTCGTCGTTACGAATGCAGTCGGTCAGCCTTACTCCACAGATTTTCCGCAGAGATCGCATTTCGACCACATTAATTTTACTTTCATACTCTTTTCTGCATACCCAACTCTCGCTTCCATACAGTAATGTTGGGACAAGCACTGAGGTGGTGGCTACCGAGAAGTTGCCCCAACGTTCCGTTCACTCTATTTCCCGCATTCACTCTTCGCTCTATATCAGTGGTGTACCTTCCATCTCAGCTAAATCCACATCCAAGATATACAAATTCATCCACTTGCTCTAGTACATCATTACCTATTGTTACTCTTACATCTGTTCTGGCTTCATCTCTTTCAAAGGCCATGATTTTGGTTTTGTTCACATTCACGCGTAGACCCCTTTTCTTACAATCTTCTGTCATTGTGTCGTCTAGGGTCTGCAGGTCAGTCGCTGACTGTGCCAGCAGGACTGCATCATCTGCATAAAGTAGAGCAGTGACCACTGAGTCGCCCATCTGGACTCCCACATTCATATCATTCAACACTTGGAGACATTTATCCAGATATATGATAAACAGCCTGGCTGACAGAACGCACCCTTGCTTAACGCGGATATTGACGTCAAACCAAGGCGACATTCCATCATCCAGCCGCACACATGCTCTACAGCCCATGTAACTGGACTGCACAGCCTGTAGCAGTTTACCGTTAATGCCATACTCCGGTAAAATGTCCCAAAGTTCCTTTCGTACAACCGTGTCAAATGCTCTCTCCAGATCCACAAAACTGCAGAAAACCCTCTGACCTAGAGCCAGATGCTTCTCCACAATGTTGCGCAGAGAGAACACTTGATCCATGCATCCCCTTCCACTCCTGAAACCTCCTTGTGTCTCACACATCAAACCATCGGACACCATCCTCATTCTCCTTTCAATAATTTTACCGTACACTTTTGCTGTCAAACTGGTCAAGTCTGTCTCCACCTTTAGACCTTATTTTATTCATTCTGAAGGCTGACCAACCACCCCGAGACTTCTTCACCTCCCTCCAAAAGAGTTTGGTGTTACCCTTTTTTTTTTTTTTGGGGTGGGCTATGGACGTCGCACCCCGCCAAATCGGTCCGGGGTGACGGAAGAGGTGGCGCGCAACCTCATCGACCCACCCTGCAAGCACCTCTTCTTCGCTGTGTGAGCGGGCCACCGGTACCCGATCTTTGTCTTCGGTGGCCCGCAGTTTGGTGTTACCCTCGAAGTTTTTAGTCAGCCTATCTTCTGCACTCATACTTGCTCTATCACGTTTCTCTTTCACTAAGGCCTTGGTGTCATTCTTACATTGCCGATATATTTCTTTCTTCTGTTCAGTCATACTGTCATTCAGATTCAAAGAAGAGACATAGTCCAGCCACGCTTTCTTCTTTTGCTCTACGGAAGCTGCCACTTCCGCATCCCACCATGCGTCACCATTTGTTTTTCTATGCTTCTTTGAACTTCCACATACTTCTTTCGCTGTATCTACCATACTCTCTTTCAATACTTTCCAGCATTCTTCAATGTCCGTTTGCGGCTGGCTTGCCATTGTCAGCTGTTCTCGGACACCCTCTGCATACTTTTCTCTTACACACTCTTCTTGCAACCTTTCAACCTTTATTCTTTCAAGTCCTCCGAAGTGGACACGCTCTCGCCAGTGCCTCCTCTTTCTGAACAGACCACTAAATCTCGCAATAACGAGATAGTGGTCCGTATTGACTGTGGGGCCCCTGTAGGCTCTTGCGTCCAATATTTTGCTTCGGAGGCGACTGTCTACCAAAATTAAATCTATTATACTTTTCTGTTCATTCCTTTTCCATGTATACATATGGATGTCCTTATGTTGGAAAAATGTGTTTGACACAATAAGGTTTCTCTCCATGCATACATCCGCTATGAGCCTACCTGCGTCATTCACTCTCTTATCACCAAATGAACCAAGTACGTCCTCATAGTCGGGACGCTTGGTGCCCACCCATCCGTTCAAATCTCCGCATACAATCACGCGTTCACTGGTTTCTGCCATATCCAGAACTTCCCTAATATTATCCCAAAACTTCTCTAGTTCTGATGCCACCGACACCTACAACCATGAATACCTTGGTGACACCTAGTTTTATACGGACCCAAAGAAGTCTGGGATCATACATTCCATAATCCTTCACACCTGAGGCCAAGCGAGAGGACAACAGCACTCCTACCCCCACGCTGGCTCGATCGCTCTGTGGTACACCAGACCACAGAGCCGTCCCGCCACCAGGAAGATCGCAGGCGTCGCTGCCCCTTCGCTTGGTCTCTGTTACACAGAGCACGTCTAGCTGTTTGTCCGCCATGACGGATATCAGCTCGTGTAACTTACGTTCCACACAACCTCTTACATTCCACGTGCCCACCCGGCACTTTGCTCTCCTCGACTCGCATGACTGGGCAAGGCGTGATGGGTGACGGCCCCCCATCGCCGCAACTGCCGAAGTTCGTACCGACGGGGGCGGGTCGGTACGCGTCGCCTCCGGGGGACGCCCTAACCCGCACTGCGGTACACATATATATTATATACGCATATCTATTATTGTTTCTCTTACGATTTATTAAAAACAATAAATATTCATTTGCTGATGGTAATGCTAGGGCCGCATCTGCGTGTATCGTCCCGAAGTAATGTGTGGCGAAGCTTCGTACGTTTTGTACACTAGAATATTATCGCGATAAAACTGTGGTCATATTAGCGACTTCAGTATTTTACACGAAGTATCGTGCAATAATTAAAAATGGCCGAAATCATTTTCTTGCGATTAACTATGGATGACGAATTGCTTTACTTTTATAGCTACATATATTATGCTAATAATTACAAAATGGTTTTTTGGATGCCTTCATGGGTTCAGCTTCATAATGGTGTAAAAATTCTAACACCATTTCATCGCTTCACTCCATATTTATTGATTAACTGGAGATCCTCGAACGCGTCTAAACTAAACACATCGAAGATTTCCGCCGAAATGAACAACGCTAGTGTGACTACAGAGCGCGATATATTAGCGCGCTAAAACCCTTTGACTTACCGCCACCCAAGCGATAACACACATGATGAAGCCCGAATGTTCGCGACGATAGCCGATAATGACCGGTCACATCTGCGTGTCACGTCACATTGCAGGCACCTTCGTGACGATACACGCAGGTGCAGCCCTAGCATAAGGTAATGTAATCATTATCATGCTATTAATTTATGGCATGGTAACCATGCCATAACATTCATTGAAGACCATGCCAAATCTTTATTTACCAATTATCACTACATTTAATGTAATTGGCTGTTAGTAAGTCAAATCATCATCTTAAATAGAGTCGTGGACACACCATTAATGGTAGCTTCTGAGAATTTTGGTGAAACACGAAAACTTACATTAAGTAAGAACTGTTATATCTATTCACTACACATTAGCACTTTCTCTATATTACATCATCGAAAATGTCATCAAAATTATTTAATATATACTCCCTAAAATGTAAATCAAGACGTAAGCAATGAACTTCAGAGTGAGCTGTCAAGCTATACATGAAATCTGCATTAATTCGTTAGATTATACCCAGAATTTGACTTAGACAATGACTAACTTGAAAGACTAAAAACGTGAAAATATTTATAACTGGATACTGGCACCAATAGCTCGTATATGTAGCTGATTGCCAATATATAAGAAGAAGAAGAAGATTATACCTACCATTCTTTGTGATAAATATAAATGCAGCTACAATATTATAAATATTTAGATAAACACACTTGTTTAAATAATGGTACCATTTATTAAAGCATTTTCTTAGGAAATTTAAAAATTCATTCCGGAGCTCTAATGGGGTACCGCTTACCTGATAAGGAGCTATGATGGATGACTGAAGATTATCTATCTCTCAATATTATTATTTAAAATATCATCAATATTATTATTTTATATAAAGTTGTGTGTTTATCGAACTGGATTGACAAGGTCCAGTCTGGTGGAGCTGATTGTTGATAGTGAAGTACCGGTATCATTTAGGTACATTTTTTTTGCGGTGGACTATGGATTCGTCTCGCCCCGCCGAATCGGTCCGGAGTGACGGAAGAGACGGCGCGTGACCCCATAGGCCTATCATGCAAACTTCTCTCTTCGCTGTGCGAGCGGGCCACCGGTAGGTACCCGATCTTTGTCTTCGGTGGTCCGCCCGGCATCGGTATCATTTACTAGATCGGGCAAACCGTAATTATTCTTCTACTTCTTCTCGTATTATTTTGCTGGCAACTACTTTATTTAAAACATAAAATACTGGTCATGTTGGCAGTGTAGCGTATATTTCTACCATACGACTTAATCTACAAATTTTATTTTAAAACATCGTATCATCTGTTTTCAATGGCGGTCCGCCCCTGGTCATGGGTCGATTACACAGCTTACCCCAAGAGTAAGTTGTCGCTAAAATGCAAATTTCATTAATTACGTGAGGCATTTTTGAGGATTTTTTGATCTCGCCTTCCCCCTTCCCTAATCTCACGTGAGATTTTTCAAAAATTGTACTTTTAATTTCATTTAACTTCAATGTAACTTACCTTTCACGCAGTTTTACACCATTTCTGCTAAAAAAAAATGATATTTGCCTCTCCCCAAGTGAGATTTAGTAAGATGCGGCTCAACTACAAGCGCCTCGCCTTGCATACCTCACGGAATTAATGGACGCCCCTGACAGCCATCTATTAGCTTCAGATGGCTGTGAGGGGCGTCCAGTAATTATATGTATATATATTTATATTCAAAAGAAAAACAAAGCAGTCTCGAGGACCGCCGATATGAGCAAAAACATAACCCTATGAAAAAAATAAAAAGCGTGGCCCAGGGAGTAGGTATGGGTGTGTACCATATCATAGCCAGCCGTCAAAAAGAATATTTTCGAATGGATAGAAAATTTTTCGCACGAATTACTTTAGTTATCAGTGTAAAAGTACTATAATTTATGTGATTAAATACAATATTCTTCTACGGTCTACTCTCCCTCCGTCTTACGAATTTCCTTTCCTACGATCTACTATCACGCCGTTTTACGTATTTTCGATCAGGTCACATGTCCTGACGAGAGTTTAACATTTTTTTCCTATCCCAAAAAAATGCACAACGCCGCTAAAGTAGTTTTCACTTCAACAAGTCAATTACGAATCACCGATCAAGTGTTTTATTGGACAACCTTCTGATACGGAGAATACACATCCTCCAAAATAGTAATAAGCTGTTACTCTACCAGGAATTGAAAAATAAATACAATTTTGGTGTCTCACTCTCTGCTTATTGGACACACCCACTCTCTTATTGGCGACACCATCTCTCTTACAGGGTACTGTCCCCTGCGTCTTCATAACTTGCCGTATTCCTCCACATCGCCAAATGGACTGACTACTGGTACCGATCGATACCTTTATATTGGTGGTACCCAGGCGCGGCTCAAGTACATGTAGCGCCCAGGTGCAATCAATAACCTGGCGCCCTCTTGTATCAAAGTGGGTGAACAAAATGGAATAGGTTGATGATTACAAGCGGCTCTCGGCGCCCCCTAACACCCGGCGCCCGAGTGCACCGCACCCTCTGCACTATAGGTAAAGCCGGCCCTGGTGGTACCCTACATCGAATTGAGTCAATTTCACCTAAGTGCGATTGCCTAGTCAAGTAGGGCTGACATTAGACATGCGTCGGATAATATAACTTAGATAAGGTTTTAAACAACATGTTTTACTCTTTTTCCATCTGATTCACATATAGAGATAACGACGGAGGATTATCAAGGGTACTTGCCACATATTGTAATAAAAATAAAACTATATTTTTTTCAATTCATTTTGTTATAATTTTAATAACTTGGATTATTTTACACAACAGTTACAGAACTAAAATACCTTTGGTATTGCGCCATAAGAGGTGGTAATAATTGCACATAATTAATTGTCTACCTACATTATGTACAAAAAAATACATTAATACAAAACCTGACATCCATCATCTTCACTAGATTAGGTAACATTAGTTTACATGAATACTTTCATTAAATAATTGCTACAAAATATTCTATGGCTTGTTAATGTTTAGTATGAAAAGTACAAATATGAATTTTCGGAAATGATTCATTAGCGACATCTGCTGCGTTGATTTAGTGGAGAATGTACCTAGAAAGCCCCGGTTCGATTTTTAAATTAGTCGTTATTGGATCTCTATCAAAAATCCTATTGCACATTGTACTTGGGTTCCAAGTCTGAATATTTTAAACATTAACGAAAGCAATGTTTCTCCTTAATACTATTATAATGTATCATAACGGCACCATTTTGATGTGATTAATAAGTTGGGCTTCAACTAGATGGCGTTGGTCGTGGGACTTAAGTTACACAGACGAAATGTATTACATAACTTTTCGATGATAAACGCATGAGACTAGCGAAAAATATTTGTATCGAATACATTATGCTACAACTTTAAGGAATAAATATGAATTGGATAATAACGTAGGCTATAACATTGTATTTTTATATAAATTTGAATAGCAAAATGCAGTCACAGATTATGTAGAATTTTCTCTAGTTTCATATTGAGTACCACTACAAAATAATTATTGGTTTATGCATTCGCCTACAATCATACAAATTACGAACGAAAATAATAATATTATAAAATAAAATTATCACAGTAATGATCATCTAAACATAAATTGTGTATTATATGAAAGCACAATTGACACTTATAATTATTTCGATTAGATTACACACAAGGAAACGTACCTGTACTGAGTGACTTATTTTTACAATCACCGTGGGAGTTATCGTCTGTGTACACGAGGGTGGGTGGCCAGCCTCGCGTATACTACGAATGGACACAATCGTTGTACACGTTTTTTTTTTTTTGCGGCGGGTTACGGAACGGTCACGCCCCGCTAATCCGTCCGGGGCGACAGGAGAAGCGGCGCACGACCCCGTAGACCCGCCCTACAACATACTTCTCTACGCATTGCGGGTGGGCCACTGGTACGCGTTCTTTTCTTCAGTGGCCCATCCAGAATATACGCTAAGATATATTTTCATACATACATATCATCACGCCATATCCCTTGCAGGGTAGGCAGAGAGAATATGGTTAGAGAATATAGAATATATTTTCACAATATGGTTTTATATTATTTAATTACAAACAGGTTGTTAAAAGAGATATCCGTGTGGTGACGGAATAAGAATATAATTCACCACCTCCTCTCTCACCTCTCTCACTAAAAGACGATTAAGGGATATAATATGCATATGGCATCTGTACAAGAGAAGGGAAACTCGAACTAAAACCCTATACCAACACAGCTGCGGCACGGTACAGTAGGTCAATTTCCCTCCCATAACGGAGGGGGCCCGAGCCCAACAGTAGGACAAATGTGGGCTGTGATAATGATGTTAAAAGTAGTTTAACTCAAATTTGTCTTTGTTAATATGACGCTTACAACAAGACGCCATGAGTGTGTATCCATAATTAGAATTAAATCATTTTCAAAATCGTTAACGCTGAGCGTCTGTATTTAGTTCTACTACGTGAAGAAGACCTATCTTGGAGGAAGTTGTAACCAGCTGTGGTCTTTTTGAAGACCTCCCTTGAGGTCAGGTAGTATGGGTACGTTTTCTAAAGAGTATTATTATCACAAAAATGTTTACTATAAACTACATGCAATTAAAAGGAATAAATACAAAATATTTATATTCAAATCGTAATGAGATTAACATGCAAAGTATACAAAGTTATTCAGACTTTTAAACATACAAATAAATTATGATCAAATATTTTTTATTTAATTTTAAATTTAATATGGGGTATGAGCTCTTATGAAGGCTTAAGCTCCCACTGTGTATTATGTAGGTATTATATACTAAATATTAGCAATGATTTTTTTATTATTGAAGTTGTCAAATATTTGTTATTTATATGAGTATTTGTTAAAAAAAAATATCGTCTGCATAAAGTTAAAGTGGATAAAAATATGCAGTTATTAAAAAATATGCATGAATACTACATTGTATAACATATTACTAGAAGACACTATTTATTATGTCATCAACGATTCACTCTTTTATATCGTATAGACATACAGTAGACGTATATTACTGGAAAGAAAGGAATGGAAAATTAACCATATTGCCAATTGGTCTGGCCAACTTGATAGACTAAATGCTTTTCTATTGTAGAAGAGGCTTGTACTCTACGATATGGGTTAAAGAAGTTAGCAAGGTGTGGAAGACGACACACGCTTTCAGTGAAGATATAATGTCTGCCAGAATATCTAATACCGTCTCTTAAAAAGTTGTCAATAAATGTATAAATTAATTATATTAATAAATAAATAATTATCTAGATAAATAAATAAATACACAAATAGATAATTAATTATTTATGTAAATTAATAATTATAGGAAGTGTTACAAAGATTTATTTTCGAAATCGGTACCTGGGAATAGATTTAATTACAGATATCTGCCAATATGCTATATCTGCCGTTAGCTTACCTAACAGAACAGCTCTGAAAGTAATAAACAGGTTAAATTGATGCGAAGCTCTAGTCATATTTCATGACACCCTCGAACAAAATTTGTGTTTTGTTCTTTTTTATATATTTTTCAACTATATAGGCAGTGAGTCTTCCTTGTGGTGACGGAGTAAAACTACGATTCTGTTTCTTGCTCGTGAGTATCGTGAAAGACTGCTAAGAGATTATGATATGCAGATAACATCGATGCAAGAGGGTCAAAACTGATCTGACCAATGCAGTATCAATTTCTTTCCCGTTGTGGCAGAAACCTAAGCCTAATAATGGGGAATATATGGGCTGAAACGATAAGCAATGAAATGAAATAATATAAATAATACTAAGAGTAGACATCTAAAAGCATCATCGTTAATATGAAAATGGAGTTGCCATAATTTTATTCATACAACATGATTGTTATGTTTGTCTATTTGATAAATAAATATATCCTATTTCTTAATCCAAATAATTCTATTGTAATACATTCTCATACATTTTCCATCGTAATTTCTTGACGTAACAGCATAATTATACGATTAAGTTAAAAAATATTATTAAGACAATAAATAAAAGAATAAAATTCCATCAAAAACAAAAAAAAACTCTAGTAGCTATTAATATTTTTACAAATGCACAATTTGCATCAATCATACAGCGGCGAAATTTACAAAAAATGTTAATATAACAAAATATAATAAATATATATCACAGGTTACGTCTAAGGCACATACGGACTAGAAAACATGTTTTCAAGTTCGTATTTACCTAAATATATATCTACATAATACTAAGGTGACGAACATTCGAAGCTACACAATACGAATAATCGTTAAAATATTAATAAAAATATCGTCACTGGAAAAGGAAAATTATTATTACAGTAAAATGCGATTTTAGGAGGGCGATTCTTTTTTAATCGAACATTCCGAATGTAGGAAGTGGAAAACTATTCTTAGGTTAATAGAAGCAACACGATTTTGTGAACTATACTTCGCTTTTATTTTTCATTTATAAATATCATACCAAGATATTGTTAGTAATTTTATTTCTGGGTCGGTAAAAAGATTGTGAAAATATTTATAAGATAAAAAATCTTTTTGACTAAGGGGACGTCTATTAATCACGCGATCTTTTTTTTTTAGCATTTTTTGACCCCTACTCCCCCTTGGTGATACGTGGTGGGGTTAAAGACTATGAAGGTTTAGGACTTCGTGATTTTTGTCAAAACCACCCTTTCAAACCTCACGTGATTAATGGACGGCCCCTAAACTAATATTTTTATAAGAGAATAATAAAAATCATCTAATTCAATTTTAACTTCAGTCCGAGTTTACTTAATAAAGTAATAACTTTAAGTCATACTTCTAATTCAATAAAATGAACCAAGTCAGATTGCTACGATACAATAAGTTTTAAAGATAAATTGGACGTAGAAGTGCTATCTGCTTAATAAAAGCTGTATTAACTATTGGTCACAGTACATTTTTCAAAACTATCTTGGACTATAGTAAAATGAAGTTATAGCCCAAATGAAAGTTACTTAACGTATTTGATTAATCATTATATTTGGTGATTAAAATTTGTGCAAATTCCTTACGGGATTTATATTCAAAATCTTGGTCAAGGATATAAAATCTTTGACCAAGATATAGTAATATCTGAGTCTCAAAGTTAGCAAAATTTTGGTAAAACACATATTCTTAAGATGTCCGTTGAATATTTGTTTAACGTTAAATATAGTCGCTGTATAATACATCACGCTGTTTTTTTTGCCCTTATAAACGTTATATTTTTTTTAAGCATTGGCTTGGGCTTAAAGTTATCAAACATATCTACACTATACAATATTTGTTGATAAGAAGAAGAGAAGGGCGTCCATTAAATACGCGAGGCATTTTTGAGGATTTTTGATCCCCCCTTCCCCTTGTTGAGATGTCTTAAGATTTTTCTCGATCCCATTCCCCAATCTCACGTGAGATTTTCAAAACTTGTACTTGGGTATAATGGTTTTTTACTACTTCAATTTAACTTTCACGCAGTTTTACACCATTTTCTGCTAAAAAAAATACGTGATATTTGTCAAGGCCCCTCCTCCTCGCCAAGTGAGATTTAGTAAGATTCGGCTCGACCTCCTCCCCTCTGAATACCTCACGTAATTAATGGACGCCCCCAAGTGCTGGTTGCAGACTATTGATTAAAATTTAAATGTAATCAGTTTTTTCTCAATAATTCAAGCTATGGATTGCGATACATCATAATTAATTTGCAACATTTTACTACAATATTATGTGCGCAAGCCGAATTAATTCTAATATAAATTTTAGTCATATTATTGTATTTTATTTTTTAAATACGTACAATGGACAAAATTGTTATTATGGTAATACAAATTTTTGTTTATATAAAACGAGTTTAATACAAAAATCTAATCTTATTTTAAATAGTTTCTAGGTTTATTTGTAATCATGCGGTTAGTTTGTCTAATTCATTTTATTTTTACTGACAGTGCACTATTTTGTAAGATAATTTAAAAATGCCTTTGAGATCAGAATATTATTTGTAAAAGATAATGAAAAGGTTTAAGTCTATATACAACTTAGTTTATAGCTGGAGTCTTTCACTATACTTGAATAAATGTGGGGTTACAAATAACAAATTTATAAATATATATATACATATATATATAATGTCTACGACATAGCATGTACATTAGTGACTCTGAAATAAATACTGTTGGTATTTTTTTTTTAAATTTAAGTAAGACTTAAGCAGTTGTTATCAAATACGTCATCGCTTAAATAAACTACATGTTATTTTATTCAGTTGAATATTATACAGCCTATTACAATATATCCAGTTTTTTTAATAAACAGTTTAGTCGGAATCCGTTGTTTTGCACGAGTATTACTCAATTGAAATAAACTATTTTTACGGATTCGATCGCGTTTTACATTTGATTTTTAATTGCTCGAAATTTCGAATACTTTCTGCTTTCACGTTCACCGGAGGACCATGTCTAGGGCCAGCCCTTGAAAAATCAAATACAAATGACAAAACCCGTAAAAATATTTTATTTAAAATTCTGTTGGCATTATACACAAAATTATTTATGGTAATTCACTAGATTGCTTTAAATGTTTTTACGTTTTTAAGCTTATTAGATTAAATTTAATAATATTTTAGACACTGGGATGCCATACAAAACAGGGTATACACGAGATCCATCGAAATTACTTTTATTAATACGGCAAGACTTGCTGTACATATTTAGTCCTACCTGCGACTATATACATCACCCGTTATCATCATCAATTTCAAACCTTCATCACTATAATGCGGTAAACTCTACAGTACATATCTAATTTGTGACACATATTTATATGCAAGGCTTAAAAATAATGCAAACTAAACGGTTACTCAAAAGGCCTGGCGTTAAAGTAGGAACTTTTAGAGAAATCTATGCGATGACATAGACCATACTGTGAATGGATGATACATACTCGACGGAAGGCAATGTGCACGTGTGGATATATAGAGGTCTACACGTGTGTTTGACTCCCAAAATTTAATCACATAAAAAACCTATAATAATAAGAGTATTATTGTGTTGTATAGCTGTGTGTTAGCGGCTACGAATACTACCAACCCTTACTTTGCTCGTGGATGTCGTAAAAGACGACTAAGAGCCTTATAACGACCAGGGCCAACTCCATCTGATGCCGTCATCATCTCCTACTCTTATCCCAAATAATTGGGATAAGAGTAGGAGAATGATGAATGATGATGATTGTAGGTTTTTTATGGGATTAAATTTTGGGAGTTTTTTTGGGTTATTTTTCTATTTATTTAATTCTGTGCAAATTTATAAAAAATAAAAATAGAATTCCTTGAAGTCGATCAGTAGCACCGATTAGCGTATCTTAACACATTGTTGTAGTTTCAAAATCTATAAGGGATAAAGAAACTTTAACTTTTTTGTATTTTATTTGTATCACTGATCAGTTGTCATTAATCGATTAAATTTTCAATCGATTACTTAATTTGATTACTTTAATCGGATTAAACTTAATCGTGATTAAACTTAATCGTGATTAGATTAATCTGAATTAAAATATTAATCGTAATCGCGATTAAAAAATCAATCACTAATTATTAATTAACCTTTTTATTAACCTTTTTAACCTTTTTATTTTTGGACTTATTTTAACTGTTTTAATCGAACATTTTTAATCATGATTAACAACTAATAATCATAATAAACAATTTTTTGATTATGATTAAATTAGTTTTAATCGAAAAAGTCATCGTGAAAATAAAACATGGCAAGAATGGGGCGTAGATCCACTGTGTGATTGTGATATATAGAATTTAATTGACATATACTATTAGTATTCAAGTTAAAATCAAAAACCACTACACATCATCTTCGATGAGACTTACCGAAGATGTTCAGTCGAGAATGTACCTCTACAATAACAGTCTGGTTAATGAACTCAGATATATTCGTGATGGTATATCAATTTGGAATATAAAGCATCAAAGCTTACTCACGCATTATCAAATCCCTGAAAATCCCCTGGCCAATTGTCACGTCTCGCTGCGCGGTCGGAGCCCGTACAAGCAAAGAACGCATCACCCTCAAAAGGGTCCGATTCTCTCGTAAATATATTGACTGAATCAGACTTCCTTATATCTCGTGAAGAATTAGTAGTTACTGGTGGTCGTGTCCTTAACGGTGGTATTTCTCCTTCTTCTTCTTCCGCGATGGAGGCAGTTCGAGGTCGTGGAGGTGCCGTGTTGCTGAAATCATCTTCGAACATGGAGCGCGGCGACATAGATTCTGAGTCAAAGCGAAATCGAGCACTCGAACCTTCTCTAGCACTGCTGGCGCCTGATGCTGGGGACGCGGTGACTTCCTCTGGTTCGAATGCGAATCTGTTAATCAAGTGGAAACTGAATGACTATGCATTTATAGGAATATTAAGTACTTTTAGACTATTTGGTCATCATTTTATTCCAATTATTAAAAGTTGACGCATAATGTGACTCCTCTTCCATCATACATATCGCAAAGAAATTTTGACAATAATTTTATGACCAGCCGCCTGTCTGACATCAACCCACTTTAGGACTGTATTTATTGACCAGACGGCAACAGACAGAGTCGACTCAGGTCTATGTAAAGCTCTTAGTCATCTTTTATGACAACCATGAGCATGGTAGTAGTCGTAGCCATCACCATACACACGGGATAGTTGGGTCATTTATTGAGCTTAAAAAATAGAAGTAGTTTTAATTTATAAAATCATTTATCTGTAAGCTAAGTGTTATCCATAAGCTTTAGTGGTAGGACAAGGCTGTTGACAGTTCTCTGTTTACAGCCGCGGATCCGTCCGGAGTAGTACCACACTCTCGCAGAA
This sequence comes from Lymantria monacha, assembly GCA_905163515.2. Classification (NCBI taxonomy): domain Eukaryota; kingdom Metazoa; phylum Arthropoda; class Insecta; order Lepidoptera; family Erebidae; genus Lymantria; species Lymantria monacha. The sequence goes on along the minus strand of LR991098.1, from coordinate 10,243,922 downwards.
GATCGACGTCTGAGTAATGGCAATGTGCTATTGCATTTCGTTCGGTGCGCGAGAGAGCCCGAAGGCCAACTGGGTGGGTTTGGGGATTGTAATAGTAGGCAACCATTACAATCCCCAAATCCATAGGTAGGCCCTAGCTATATCCATGGGCGGCAATGACACCATCAGGCGTGTTGCTTGCTCGTTTGCCACCATAAGCAATAAAATAATCATCACAGCTTATACACATCCCACTGCTGGGCTCGAACCTCCTCCACATTGGAGAGCAATTGGTTTGCAATACTACCCTGATATAGGGTTGATATAGCGTTTTATTTCAAGTTTTCCTTCTCTTGCGGTGATGTTATCTGTTTATCATATCCCTCGATCCACTTTTATTACATCCACGGGCAAGAGAGGGGGTGGTGAATTATACTATTACTACGTCACAACACGGCAAAGAAACGACTAAGGGACACCAATAGATTGCTTGTAAAAGAAAGATGGAAATAGTTTCCATATCTGATAGATGGAAATAGTTTCCATACCTGGTCCCTTCAAGTGTAGAATACGTTGTCCTTTTCTTCGTAGTAGGCGTAGGTGTATCGTGGAAGTCGTTGTCGAATGGTGACGTGTGCTCCCTCTCTCTAGGTGAGAAGTCGTTGGAGAAACGATAATCACGCGGCCTCCGCTGTTCTTCCCGCCTCGGTCTGCGTCTGGCGTCCCGCGTTGCATCTCGATCACGTTCCCGGGACTTCTCGCGACGGTTGGTCGTCGTGTTCGCTCGCCGAGATGACCACCCTAAGGTTGAGCCATACCTGCAATGTATTTGATTCAGATTTTTATTCCCAAAAGGGTAAGGGTTGTAAATCCATACTGGGAATGTTGATTATTATTTTATAACATATATAAAATAGGTAGGGTACATACCCTGAATGGATATATGTAGTTTTATAGACTACTAGCAGACCGGGCCACACATTGCTGTGGCTTAGGTCAGCTTCAGTAACACTTTTTGTTTATTCTAACAAATTTTAGCTTATATGAAGTGTTTGTACAGTTAACATAGCGCCATCTATTAAATACTTACTGAATCCAGTCAACAGATTCCCCCATCTTTTAAAATCCTTTTGATATAACATATGATTTTGACTGTCAAATATTAGACAAATAATTTGCAATAAAATAATATTACTATAAATTGAGATCTAAGCTATCCTATCTTTTAAGTTGGAAGCTACACATGCTGTGCAAATTTGGTTAAAATCGGTTAAGTACTTTATGAGTGCATCGCGGACAAACAACGTGACACGTAATTTATATATATTAAGATTTTAGATAAAATAGCCTATAAAATTACATATATCCATTTGCAAAATAATAATTCTAAAATAGGGATCTACGCGTGAATGTGAGCAAAACCAAAATAATGGTCTTTGAAAGAGATGAAGCCTGAACAGATGTAAGAGTAACAATAGGTAATGATGTACTAGAGCAAGTGGATAAATTTGTATATCTTGGATGTAGTTTTAGCCGAGTTGGAAGGTACACCACTGATATAGAACGAAGAGTGAATGCGGGAAATAGAGTGAACGGAGCGTTGGGGCAACTTCTCGGTAGCCACCACCTCAGCCAGAAGGGCCGTGTAGCATACATAACACAGTGCTTGTCCCAACATTACTATATGGCAGCGAGAGTTGGGTATGCAGAAAAGAGTGTGAAAGTAAAATTAATGCGGTCGAAATGCGATCTCTACGGAAAATCTGTGGAGTTAGGCTGACCGATTGTATTCGTAATGACGACGTAAGAGAGCGAGTAGGTATTGGTGTAAAGATGCGAAAGGGAATGCTTCGATGGTTCGGACATGTGGAAAGAATGCCGAATCTAGAACGTCTGGTTAAGAAGATATACAACGCGAAAGTGGAAGAATGTAGGTACCGGGGGAGACCGAGACTAATCTACCTAGACCAGATTGGTCACGTACTAAGGAAGGTGGAGTCAAGAGTCTCCGAAACCGGCGAGCATGTATGAAGAGAATTATGAATGTTGAGGAAGCGAGTGAAGTATGCAGGGATAGAGTTCTCTGGCACTCTGTTCTCTCTGCCTAACCTGCAAGGGATATGGCGTGATGATATGTATGTATGTAATTCTAAGTACATCATAAGTTATGATAATAATCACTTATTGTAGAAATATCTTTGCGTGTAGTTACAGGTTATACATACTATTTCTCACAATGACTTGCTTTACCATGGGAATAGTAAAATCCGGTTGAATGATCTCCTGGGAGACTTATAATACCGACTGCGCCAGTTCTTGATAAGAATGATGTTTATACCATTACTCTCTTTTAGAGAAGCCTATCAGTAGGAGTAGATGATGAATGAATGAGTGGTTTGCAGGAATGATTCTACAGATATTTAGGTTCGCAAAATTATTATTTTAGGTTTAAAAAAATATTATTTTGTGTCGGAAGTCATTTTGTTTGGCCATGTTTATTTTTAATTACATTTTTATACCTACAATTTGTAAAATTATAGAACGAGAGGAGAATAAATATTTTCTTTTCTACCTTTTTTCTTCTTTTAATAAACGATCTATTATCATAGTCGGTCGATAATAATTCTGAAAGGTTTATTAAAGATTAAATTTGCGTAATAGATCACTCACCTCCTATCATTAGGCTCTTCATTTTGTCTCATCTCGGCCCTACGTCTCGTTTCTCTCCAACCTAAAGAGCCATAATTCCTTTCTGAAAAAGACAATATAAACACACATTTTAGTTTGTTGGCTGACGAAAAATACTATATGACTAGGCTTTTTTCCTTGTAGAGTTTGTAAGAGAAGTGAACTCAAAATAAACAATAACGCCAATTGGTCCGGCGAGCATTGTGTGATAGGATAATTTATTTTCTCCAAGTAGTTTCGTGCTTAAAAGTAGGACGTATAAGTTCTGAGAATGAAAATATTTTATTGAAATTCCTTTTTGGAAAGGCCGAAGTCTAAATTGAGAAGTCGGATATTTTATCATGCAGTCGAAAAGTGCGTTTTTAAGTGCACGAAATGTTACTGTTGGGCAAAAATTTACCAGTTCAAGAACCAGTATTCAAATATGCGATTGAAAAGAGCCACTATCTGGTGACAGTTTATGCTTCTAGGATTATTTTAATAATAAAACACCGATTCTTTTCATTAATATGAGTGATGGTGATAATTATGTCATGTATTTACCATCTCTCCGCCATCGTTGATCGGGCCACCGTTCTCTGGGTGACGACCGGCCAGACCCACAGCCATCACTGTAACTGAAAATTAAAAAAATATATATAATTTTCTATCTGCCTATTCTGGAGGAGGCCTATGTTCAATAATTGACGTCGCTAGATGACTGCACACATGTCGTAGTGGTTAAGATACCGACCTAACGTGCCAGTGTCGTGGGTTCAATTACCATTCAAGGCATGATAAATACCTTGTGCGATCAACATATTGTTATTTTCAATCTGGGCGTAATTTGTATTTATTAACTGTATGTTTGTATAGTTCCCAGGATTCATCATCAGCATCATTCTGTTTTTAACCGCCTTCAAAAGGGAGGAGGTTCTATGTTTTTATGCAAATTACTTGTGGTCGACACAATATGTACTCTTTTTCATACATACATACATATCATCACGCCATATCCCTTGCAGGGTAGGCAGAGAGAACAGAGTGCCAGAGAACTATCTTTGCATACTTCACTCGCGTCCTCAACATTCATAATTCTCTTCATACACGCTCGCCGGTTTCGGAGACTCTTGACTCCACCTTCCTTCAGTACATGACCGATCTGGTCTAGGTAGGTTAGTCTCGGTCTCCCTCGGTACCTACATCCTTCCACTTTCGCATTGTATATCTTCTTAACCAGATGTTCGTTCGGCATTCTTTCTACATGTCCGAACCATCGGAGCATTCCCTTTCGCATCTTTACACCAATACTCTCTTTCATACCTACTCGCTCTCTTACGTCGTCGTTACGAATGCTGTCGGTCAGCCTAACTCCACAGATTTTTTTACTCTTTTTCCCTCGTACATATTAAAAGTTTTGGCAATAGATCAGCCCCGCCGGTGCGATGCCAATCTTTAACAATATAATTTTTGCCTAGATGGCATCAGATGGACTTGACCAAGGTCGATGTAATTGAATTCTCAATCGTCTCTTACGATACTCACAAGCAATACAAGGAGTGGTAATATTCGATGGGTGATCTCGTGGATGATCGAAAACTACAGCGCTGACGCTATATTAATTAAGCTGATAACGTCGTAATCATCATTCTCGACAGGTTGGCGACAGGAATCATGTAAGAATTCTAATGCCCATTCTTTTGGTGATTCATCATTCAGTTTTAAGGTCTACAACGCTGAATTAAAGGGGTAGACACATTGTATCAGTGGTGTTATCTTATTTTATCCTATAATGGATTTTTACGATATCCAGGACAAAAGGAATGGTGATCATGATATTCTTAATGCGTCACCACCAAAAAAATACATCATTATCTTAGGTCATATACACCACTGCTGGGTTCGAGTCTCCTTTAAAATAGAAAGGTAAATAGACCTACTACACTAAGTTGGTTAGGCGGGTCGGTATAAGATTTTATTTCGAGTTTTCCTTCTTTTGTACATCTAGTATATGAATATTATATCCTTCAATCTTTTTTATGATATAAATAATGAATAAAGTTTACTTACTCTTCCTCTTCATCATAGGAATGCCTTGGTTTTCTATGTCTATCTCTGTCTTTTTCCCTGTAGTCCTTAGGCAGTCTTTCTCTACTTTGCGAATCCCTGTAATCTCTTTCTCTGCTGTAAGTCCTATCTCTATCCCACGAGTCATTCTCCCTATCTCTACTCCGTCTGTCTCTTCTATCTCTATGGTCCCTATGATCCCTTTCTTTGCTTACATCACGCCGGTCCCGGCCACTGCCCGAGTCCCTTCGATCTCTCGCCGAGTCGCGTCCATCTCGACTTATATCTCTATCTCTGTCACGTTTGTCTCTAAGCTTTTCCTTTTCCCTCCCACTGCCGCTATCAAGGCATTCTCTTGATCCGGATGAGTTGTGTCTGTAAGTATATTTTAATGAAAATGAAATTGGTTACTACTATAGGTGTACAACTTTGCTTCCGCCGTTTTGCTATAGAAGGATGTAGCGGTAAGTGGTAGTCGAAATAAATAGATCATAGATGTCATACAATATAAGCTTAGGTATTTGTAAACATAACGCCATAGAAATATTAGTTGATTTGTGTCTGCATTATAAAGTTATTCTCGATTAAACATGTCAGCTTACGAGCCAAATTCTCATCATTTGCGGTAGGTTTAAATTTTCTGCTTTAATATGAAGAAATCTGCGACTGAGGCTCATCGAATGCTTAAAATACCTATGGTGAGGCCACTATTAGTGAAAGAACATGCCGAGAGTGGTTTCAACGATTCAAGAGCGGTGATTTTGAAGTCGAAGACCAGCACGGCGGTGGAAGAGAGAAGGTTTTCGAAGATGCAGAATTGGAGGCATTAATTGATCAAGACTCGTGTCAAACACAACAAGAATTGGCAGGATCATTGGGAGCAACAAGCCATTTCAAAACGCCTGAAAGTCATGGGAATTATTTAGAAACAAGGAAATTGGGTGCCGTACGAGTTGAAGCCGCGAGATGTTGAACAACGTTTGCTTGCTTGTGAACAGCTGCTTGCAAGGCAAAGACGGAAGGGATTTCTGCATCGCATTGTGACTGGGGACGAAAATTGATTTCATTACGATAATCCCAAGCGCAGAAAATCATGGGGATATCCCGGCCATGCTTCCACGTCGACGGCCAAACCGAATATTCACGGTTTCAAGGACATGCTCAGTATTTGGTGGGACCAGCTCGGTGTGGTGTATTATAAGTTGTTAAAACCCGACTGAAATAATCACAAGCGATCGTTATCGAACGCAATTAATGCGTTTGAGCCGAGCATTGAAAGGCAAATGGCCGCAATGCAACGAGAGACATGACAAAGTGATTTTACAGCATGACAATACAATGCTTGACCCCATGTTGCGAAAGTGGTCATACTTGGAAACGTTGAAATGGGAAGTCCTACCCCACCCGCCGTATTCTCCAGACGTTGCTCCCTCGGACTATCACTTGTTTCGATCAATGGCACACGGCCTGGCTGACCTGCGTTTCCAGTCTCATGAAGAAGTAAAAACTTGGATCGATTCGTAGATCGCTTCAAAAGATGACCAGTTTTATCAAAGCGGGATTCATACGCTGCCGGAAACATGTGAGAAAGTAGTGGCCAGCGATTGAGAATACTTTGAATCATAAATGTATAACCAGTTTTTTACAATAAAGCCTTGAATTTCGGAAAAAAAGGCGGAAGCAAAGTTGTACGCGTATGTATTTATGTTAATCTATCTCTACTATTTATTTTGACTGTCATATCTATCCATTGCAGATATTTTATTGAATTTTTTCCAATAATCAAGCAAATTAGGGGTGTTATGGAGTTGCTATCGGATATCCAAGGAGTATAATACTTCTTGGACAGGGTTTTCCGCTGATGTATGTACGGATAGACTAGTATCGGCAAATATAAATAATACTTTTTAATTGGCATTTAGTGCCAAGAAAAGTTACGTTAGTTATATTTTTCGCGCGTGGTGGGATTCAATTGCAATCTATGAACCAAAAGAAAATTAATCGGTTCCACTTGCAACTAAATTTAATGCGGGTTTCTAACTTAGTGCTTTCAGCTCACAATATACTTAGTCTATTAAACCAAAGTAGAGTTAAATTTGTTTATAGCTTATTTTAAGTTTGTTTTCTCTATTCTCTTGTTTCAGTCTTTTGAGTGCATTACCTTTAAATTATTTTGCAGTGGAGTACTGTTGCTTTTTTTTCATAATCATGGTAATGATGAAATCGTTAAAATTCTACCTAGATTCTCTGTCCCGGTGTGAAGATGGTCGCTGCAGTCGTGTGACGGGTGGTAACTCTTCGTCCCATGGTGATACGTCCCGTGAAGAAGATGATGTTTGGACTGCAGGCAAAAACTTAAATTGTAATTTTTAGGACATATTTTTCATATGGTGACTGAGTAACAATACAAATAACCATATTTTTCAAACGAATTTCGTAAATAACGACAAAGGAATATAAACGGATAATATTACTGTGACTTTTTGAAGGATTTGTCACAATAACAGCGCTTGGGCAACTATGTTGCCTTAGCAACAGCTGACACATACTATATATTGACCTTACGCATATGCATATTATTCATCATCAATCATCTCAAATCTATAGCTTAAGCAAAATAAAATAATTTTCTCTCCATCTTTTATCACTACAAGAAATGAAAAACTTGAAATTAAAACTTCCATTCCAATCCGTCCGGCGTATGTATAGCAAAAGATCCAACTCCAATATGACTAAGAATAATAAAAGATGAGTATAACGATGTGTATTTAATAAAATTGTTTATGTTGCCAGTACAAACACATCATCGACACGCGATTATTCAATTAATCCATGCGTGTAAAATTACCACTATGGTCCGCCCGACATTTTTTTCCTTACTAGCGTTGCTTTCGGCCTCACTGTTCTACTGTAGATTTAATAAATTTTTATATCCATCAAGGGCAGTATTTTTGCCTGGTTCGGCCCTGTAGGTGTTTGTGTATGCCTGAGGACGTGATGCAAAATTTCAAGACGTTCGGTTGAATAGTTAAAACGTGAAAGCTAGGAAACTTAGAATCGCATTTATAGTATCTATTAATTAGAATTAAAATTATCGATCAATCCACAATCAAAGCGACGACGGCAATACCATCGTGCATGTCACGAAATACTTAAAATTAATATTTATTTATATTCCACAGATTGGGTAGTAGTCTATGTATGAATTTCCCATACGAATATCTTATGTTCGTTCGACCATCATACATGATAGTTCTTTCTGTGATCCAAAAATGATTGTTCTGAAGGTTAGATCAGCCAGTTAATTCGATGTTTATGAAAGATTTCTAAACAAACATTTTTGGCTATCTAAAAATAAAAACCAGTTTAATGTACGAGAGCTTTTATAGTACAAGTTCAAGGCGATCTAGAAATTTAGTAAATCGTAAAGGATCAATTTTCCGTTTGTAGAAGAATAAACATACCACCCCTTTCCTTGCACGAGGATGTCTTAAGAGAGGGCTAAGGGGTATGATTAGATAACATCGATATCGAGCAAAAGAAACTCTATATAAAACTAGTACAATTGCCATCTGTTGTGGAGGAGGCTCGGGTCCAACAGTGGGAAGTATTTGGACTGAATTCTACGTACCTATAGGCGCTCGGGGCGGTGGCTCGTGGTGCCGTGGCCGGCGTGGTCTGGGGCGTGGCTCGGAGTCACGTGAGTCGGACGATCCTCCAGAGGCAGCGGCACCACCAAGCACCGCCCAGCGCCCCGCCCCTGTCACCACGCCACCAACCCCACTCACCACGCCCACACATTTATCTGATAATACATAAACTATTGTATATAGTCAGTGGGTGGCGGAGTAAGGATACAATGTATCATCCCTACTTTTCCTGTAAGTGATCACAAAAAAAGACAGAGATGCAAGCATATAACATTACTGCATGAGAAAGAAAACTAAATAAAAACCTATACCAATCCGTCTGACGAGTGTAGTAAATTAATTTTCCTTCCATTATGAAGGAGGCTCGAACCCAGAGTGGGACATATATGAAATGATGATATACACTATAGTTAGAAGAAACTTGTCCTTTGGAAATGAAGTCAGAATACTTATTAACCTATTTTGTTCACTTATAACGTTTTATAAGAAGGCCTTACCTATGTCTTTGCTTACCCCTTTGGAAATAAAAGCTTAATTCAATTGATTATTAAAATAATTGGACGTTTTAAATACAAACTCACCTTTAATATCTGGTGAAGAACCACTAACTACGTCGCTTATAGATCCCGTAGACAATCTTGTAGGTGGAGGTTGTAGATCTCTCACCGGCACAGGTTTTAATTCTATAGGGGTTTCTCTCTTCTCTGGCACAGGAATATGAGAAGTGATCTTCTTCTCGTCTTCCCTATCTTTTACTATAGGACTCTTTCTAAAAGCATCCTCCACGTGTGTGAATGAGAGAGAACTATTATCGATGCAGTCGAAGAAGTCTGAATTATCAAAACCGTCGGATTTCTCATCGGATTTCTTACGTTCTTTAGGTACTTCGGGTGGTAACGACTCGAATTCGTCTGGAGGTTCAGTGATTGTTATTTCGCGGAGAGCAGCGTATCTAAGAATATAAAAATAATTATAATATTGTGAGTCATCATCATTCTCCTACTTTTATCCCAATTACATGGGGTCGATACAATATGTACTCTTCTTTCATAGTACATATTGTAGAAGTTATTGGCAATAGTTTTATGACCGGCCGCCTGCCAGACGTCAACCCTCCTTGGAAATGTAATTGTTGATCAAACGGCATCAGATGGTGTTGGCACTGGACATTATAAGGCTCTTAGTCGTCTTTTATGACATCCACGAACAAAGTAAGGGTTAGTAGAATTCGTAGCCGCTACCACACAGCTAATTAATAAATTAATTATTATTATGAGTACACCAATTTTAATCTCGTTCACTCATTCCTGAAGGGATAAATAGAGGTCTATACGCCCATATTTATATATATATATATATATATATATATATATATATATATATATATATATATATATATATATATATCATCATCATTATCCTGTTCTTATTACTTGGGGTCAACACAATGTGTACTCTTCGATCGTACATATTGCAAAAGTTAACGGCATATAGTTTTTTGATCAGCCGCTTGCCTGATGTCAACCTTACTTGGGAATGTTGACCAGACGGCATCAGGTGGAGTTAGCCCAAATAGATATGAAGCTCCTAGTAGTCTTGCGACATCCATGAGAAAAGTAAGGGTAGTATTCGTAGCCGCTATCACCCGGTAATATTTTAACACATATCTTTAACAAAACGTAATAGCGGACTCATCTATTGCCATTAATTGGGCACAGTTCCAAGTTTCTGAGGCTATAGTTAGCTTGCCACTGAGAATCACCAACTAAACCTAAGGAATGAAGACAATTTCTATTTCACTGTTGGTTTTCTTTGCCTGCATATTTGCAAAATATTTTTTTATTCGGGTCATATTTCGTTCCAAGTTTGTCTTCTCTTGGAGTGATATTATTTCTTTAAATTCTTTTATTTTTTTACAAGCTGCAGCCTGGACAAATCTCACCCGTACCATTCGAGGGGACGAAAAGGCGGCGTGCGTTCCATAACGTGCCGTATTACATTCCCATCGCCATTTACGCTGACCACAGCCACGAATTCCTTGACATCGGTGGTATTTCTTTAAATCCCTGAATTATCAACAATACCCGCGGCAAAGTAAGTTGACGTTGGAGAATTGTATGAAAATTTACAATCACATGGAAATGTGTTACTTACCTATCATTGGTGTCTTCTTGTTTTACGTCGACGTGTCCATTATCTCTTGGTGATACACTACGTCTAGTTTTCTCAATTTGCAAAGTCTTCATAACAGATTTGATATCTTCTATCTTCGCATCGATCTGTGACGGTTTCGGACTAACAGAGTTCCGAAACATATTAAACGAATCTAAAGTTAATTCATCTAATGTTTTCAACGGACTTCGAGCTAATTCTTTTGTCTCTGCACCTCTATCATGATTCGCTCTTATAAGATTATCGATAGCAGCTAACTCCTTTTCATCAGAGTCTTGCTTCGGTTCCGCTTCTAAATTATCAATAGGATCTAATATAGATTTAGCTTTGAGTTCTTCTTCTTGTATTTCTCTAAAAGCTGCATATCTGTCGTATGAAGAGTTCGCTTTTTTGTCGAAATCATCAAAGTTAGCGACAAAACTGTCACTAATTTCAACTGTTGGTGCAAAGTTGTCTTCGAATTGCGGTTTAAAGTCATTGATAATGGCGGCAGCTGGGGGAGGGATATTTTTTTCTAATGTTGCACTAGGTGGTGATAACCCCGATAGTGATGTCAGCGGTTTTTCTTTTTCCGTACGTGTTGTCGATTCGACATGAATATGCTGGTAAAAAATTAAAACATTTTATTAATATAGAAATAGGTCGGTCGTAGTATGAAAATCTAAATTCATTCGAGAGAACTATTTCAGTTGTAAAAATATCGAAATATTTAGAAGTCTGGGCAATTAATATTAGAGCGAGAACTCAGTGACGTCACTACAGAACAGGTCTATTGATGTACTTTTACTATTTGGCATTGCATCAACGTCAAGCCGATTAGTATTTCGTCGTTTGAATTAATCTTTTGCTTAATCCGTATTTTGATATTCTTTACTTTTTAGTGCAGTAGCTGAGGAAATGTGTAATGATAGTATTACATTGTGCTTTATTGGTCTAACTTTATTATTTGCATCCGGTCTGAAGAAAATTTTGTAGCCATTTGGCAAGATAATAACGATGCCTTCGCTTGTCTCTAATCACTATTATAATATTGTAGTAAAATTAGCTGAAACGAAATTAGCTAGAAAGATTGGTCATTAAACAAAGTTTATGAGGTTTTGTTTGTTTCCCATCTCTTACATTCTTCAGTCGTTTTATACGGCTCACGCGGGCAGAAAGGTTTGATAATATTATTGATTGATTATGATATATTCTATCACCGAATGTAAAAGTACTACTTACTGCTCTATCATTATCCGCTGCTAAATAGGATCTGAGATAATCTGTGAGTTGTGGTAATGTCATAGACGACAATGTTGCGGCAGGAACACGTAGTCTAGAAATATAAATACATACATGTTATTGCAAAAGAAAACAAAACAATGAAATCGAAAGATTGCATTTGATGTATATTTAACTCTCTTTTACTAACTTCAAAATACAATTATGAAAAATAATTAGATAGGTAAATATGTATGTAACTATGCCACGTTGGTTACACTGGTTGGTATGATTTATTTCGACATTTGAATAGTGGTAGGGTCACACTGGCCACCGAAGACAAAGATCGGGTACCGGTGGCCCGCTCGCACGGCGAAGAAGAGGTGCTTGCAGGGTGGGTCAATGGGGTTGCGCGCCGCCTCTTCCGTCACCCCGGACCGATTTGGCGGGGTGCGACGTCCATAGCCCACCGCAAAAAAAAAAATAAAAAAAAAGGTCACACTGTTGACAGTTTTCTGTCTACCACCTCGAGCCGGTTCATCCCGGTAGTTACACACTCTAGCAGAAAATTGACGTTTGAGCAGTGGCAATATGCTGTTGTACTTCGTTTTCACTATTAGGCAGCGGCGTAGCTGTACTCCTGGTACTGCAAAGATGCCCTAGAAATTGTGGAGTCCACTATATTCTTAGGTATTACTATTGATGCTAAACTCCATTGGGGCCCTCATATTGAGAAATTATCAAGTAGGCTAAGCTCTCAGCGGCTTATGCGGTAAAAAAATTCGAATGTTAACCGATATTGAAACGGCTAGAATTGTTTATGTCGCTTACTTCCACAGTCTTATGTCTTATGGCATACTACTTTGGGGATGCTCTGCAGATTTGAATAATTTCTTTGTTCTCCAAAAACGAGCTGTTCGCGCGATTTATAATTTAGGCCCAAGAGCATCACTGCGCGAAAAATTTAGGGAAATAAACATTCTAACTGTTGTATCACAATTTATATTCGAAAACATATTACCTATATGTAAAAAAAAATATTGATAAATTTGATAAGTATAGTGACATTCATCACGTGAATACTAGGAATAAGAATAATTTAGTTATACATCATACTCGCCTACAAAAAATTAGTAGGTCTTTCATAAGGCAATCTTAAAGTCTACGCTTTTACAATAAACTACCTAAAGATATCCGAGATGTGCACATAAATAAGTTTAAAAAGGCTATCAAAAATAGACTTTGCAAAAAAGGATATTACAACATTTCGGATTATCTAAATGATAATACGGAATGGTTATGAGTTGCTCCTCTCTCAGCAATTACTTTATATAATTTTAACTTTTACATTGTTTTAGTGCTGATCCTCACTGTCGTCTGAACTCTGTATATTTATCATTGTCACAAATTGTACAGTGTAGCGTGTTTTGCCTAACGAGTTATTTATTTATTGATTTGATTGAGCTATATGAATGTAATTTATAGATCTTGGTGTGGTCATGCTCACTAAAAAGGTCTCTGCCTGCGGTAGCTACGTGAGCGGGTCTCTCCCTTCCCTCGAATGTGGTTGAGGGGCGTGATGGCTGCTTTAGTAGTTAACTCGTGATCGAGTGCCGCTTGTGGAATCTGGTCCAACCATTTCTGTTCTTTTTTGTTTTTTTTTTTGTTAATGTTGTATTTAACTTTAAAAAAATAAATATTTACTCGAAGGGCATCGCACTGGAGCTTAAATGGTCTAAACATGTATCCAATAATATTAAGGAAACATGTAATTTAAAAAAAAAAATGACGATCCCGCTGAGTTTCTTGCCGTATCTTCTCAGTTTGTGGCGGCTTTCCGATCCGGTGGTAGATTAATTTAAAAAAAATATGTAATATTGACAACATGTAAGTGCCCTTTTAGGGCTTATGCATAATAAATGATTTGATTTGCATGGGCGGCAGAAACACTTACCATCACACTTAATGCATGCTCGTTTGTCATCATAGACAATAAAAAAATAACTTTCTTTATCTTGGATAGATATTGCTTTGCATATTATATCGTTTATTCATCTTTTTAATACCAACGAAAGAGGGTAGTGAATTGTATTTTTACTCCTTCAGTAAACGGCAAATATAAAATAATATGGCATAGAATACCAATTCCTCTCCTACTGTAAAGAAAACTGGTCTAATATAGGCCTATTTAAGTCATGACGTAATATAATCTGATCCATAATAAGTTAAATACTCGTCATTATCATCATCCCAGTCCACATATGTCCCACTATCGGTCTCGGATCGGTCGATCGGTCTTCGCAATGGCATGGGCAATCAACCTACTATACCAGGCTGATTAGCCTTGTTGGTATGGAGCTTTATTTCAAGTTTTACTTCTCATGCACAGATGCCATATGCATAATATATCCCTTAATCGTCTTTTACGATATCCACGGGGAAGAGTGGGGGGTGGTGAATTGTACTCTTACTCCGTCAACACACGGAAAATTTATATACTAGTTCATCATTTGCCTGCCCTCATCTCACGCTAAGTGGGGTCGGCACAACATGTTCTTGCCTTCCACAATCTTCTATCAGCCGTCATATCTGCACTCACAACTTTCATACACATATCCTCGTTTACACAATCCATCCATCTCTTTTTGGGTTTCCCACGATTCTTACGTGTAAAATTTATATACTAGTTGAACGATATTAATGATTTTTATTGGCAAGTTACGTCACCTGTTAGCCAGTTCATCCATGGTGCATGTCAATAGTTGACTGAGGGTTATGTCGAAACGGCGTGCAGTTGGCAACGGCGGTGGAGCTGGTGTTAAGTATTCGTCTTCGCTGCTGTTTGTGGCTGCTGACGATAGTCGCGGCTTCATACTACGATCGGCCTTCAAATCAAAATATTATATAATTACTTTATCTTCGAATAGGATAGTTAACTACCGTCAAACTAAAAAATATTACCACAAGTTTCTATAATGCATATAAATTAAATATGCAAACATGATTAAAAGTATATACAATTACAGGAGAACATATCGCTTGTCCGGAAAAACAGTGACACAAAAAAAGCAAAATTTTTCAGGAGGGTCAAAATAATAATTCCCTTTTTTTTCCAGCTCGGTGCAGCAGCGATTTCAAATGCACGAACGTCAGCATAATTTCCTTAAGAATGACAACGAAGAGTTGACACGGAGAACTTATAATATTAACACTCCTCCACCACCAAAAATTGAAATATAATGGAAATTGTAATTTTTAGAGTTGTGCCACTATTCTTCCGGACAAGCGATATACAATTAAGTAGTTTAGTTTCATCTCTCTCACAAAATGGTGATATGTTTGAGGCAGCAGACGCATTTTAATATATATATATTGAAATATGACTTTATTTTTGAATCATCATCATTCTCCTGCTCTTATCCCAATATTACCCGCTCTATATATATATTCCAATATGTACTCGTAAAAATTGCATAAGTTATTGGCAATAGTTTTATGACCAGCCGCCTGCCTGACATCCATCCTCCTTGGGACTGTAATCATTGACCAAACGGCATCAGGTGGAGTTGGCCTAGTTCGATATAAAGCTCTTAGTCGTCTTTTACGACATCCATAAGCAAAGTACGGGTTGGTAATATTCGTAGCCGCTACCACACAGCATAGAACGTTATCTTTGGGTATGGATTTAATTATTAATATTAAAGTTCAGACATTTAAACCGTTTCAAAGTTTTAACAAGCAGCAATGTATCTCAATCTATTTAGATTCTAAAGATAATCCAGCTTACTGATCCTCATTTTCCTGCTGACGGTGGTCAGGGATTGCCACGAACGGAGGATACCACTTTTCAATCGACTGAATCGATTTGCTATCCGGAATAAAAAAAAAATAACTGCATACATACAGTAGGTTCTTTCCTCATGGCCGGTTTTGGTAAGGGCGGAGCCTCATCTTCATGCTCCTGTGGAGGACGTGGAGGTGGTCGTGTAAGTGTATCTTTTTTCGGTGGGAGTGGAGGCGGAGGCGAAGCACTTTCTAATAATTTGGTACTAGCTACTGGCCGCTGGCGAACTGAGATGCTGTCTGTGTTCTGAAATCAGTATAAAGCATAAAAAAACCATGGTATTATGGTAAATATTTAGAAAATTTCTAACATTGTTGATAATAATTTATTAATGATATATTGTCTTGTTAGTGTAGTGGTATTTGGCCACTGAAGAAAAAGACCGCGTTCCAGTGACCCACCCGCACGGTGTCGAGACGTATATTGTAAGGCGGGTCTACGAGGTCGTACTCCGCTTCTCTGTCGCCCCGGACGGATTAGCGGGGCGTGACGGACCGTAACCCGCCACCAAGGAAAAAAGTGTAGTGGTATGTATTCAACTTCTGGATCAAGGAAAAGAATTTTACCTTTTAGGTGTTTGTCAAAATTACAAATCAGTATACGGCAAGTCTTTCTCTTATGGTAATGAGTAAAAAATAGTATTTGATCGCCACTTGAGGAGACAACGGCTTTTTCATCATACAGTGAAGGTCTAAGAATGTTGTGACGTAAATATTATATCAATTATGAAATAAGAAGCTGCTTTCTTGTCTACCCATATCTCTACAGTACATAACATAGGACTTCAATAAATTCGAATGGAACCCTAAATCGACAGGTATATGTAAACTTGCAGCATGTGATGAATGTAGATACATTAAAAGAAGCATGCCAGAACCAAGTAGAAATCCATAGTCGCTACCTATTTGTAGCCAAAATCTTATAATAAATGATAACGCTACCTGTCTTTGCAATCTCGGTGACTTGGGCGCAGGTTCTGGCGGCAGTGTGACTTGCAGCGGTCCATTGAATACGTTCTTGCCATTCTCCAGAGGCTTTGGTTCATCCAGCGTTATGTCCCGACTTTTTTTGCTCTTCCCCTCATCCACGCGCAGTACACTCGACTTTGGAAACTCCTGCATACTCGTGAACGGATCGTCTTTAAACGAATCCGAGAATGGATCTGTGTTATCGAAAGGGTCTGTTTCCGCGAACGGATCTGACGAGAAAAAGTTGGCAGTGAAGTGCGCGCTTTGCGGTGGCTTGACGATCGCCACGGACCCGCCCGAGTGTCGCGACAATGACGTCATCGTCGTCGCCGGCCCGTAATGTTCGATCTTACTGTCACTGACCGGCAATATGTCTGATATAAGACTCTGTGTGGTGGACACCAGGTCTTTGAGCACTTTCTTTGGCGGATTTTTGAGCTCCTGAAAGAAGAGTTTTTTGTCAACGTAAGGTTTACTCCGGCCGGTGCCGAGGGGATCTAGTTCGGTGAATACGTCGTAACTGAGCGACTGCGTCGTGGACGAGGGCTGGCTCACCTGTAACACAGGCAGGCACCATAAGACTAACTATCTGCAGACGTGATACCAATTTCGCACGTTATAAGCTTATTATGATGCAAGTAATCCTTGGATTTTATTTAATTAAATAATGCACTACAATTTTAAAAGCGTGCGTCTAAACAAAACGAATTGTGCAAATTAACCGGGTAATATTTTAGGGTCGTGCGAGGTTTCTCATAGTAAAGGATTGCTGTATTTTTTGGTTGCATCAGCCACATTGAGACATAGAGTAGCGACATGCTTAACGCTACTAAGACTTTTTACGAGTAAATCGTAGATAAACGTCACGTCCACATAAATATTCAGTCTTATAGCAAAGAGACCAGGACGTCACACACAGAAGACAATATTATTGCGAAATATATAAAAAAAAAATGATAATTTTTTTTTTTTTCAGAATTACATGTGATAAAATCTGTAAAAATAGGTTTTATTTCATATTTGTAACAACCGCTTACAGATCAGAAATCATTACATTAAGAAAAAGGTATAAAATTATGTTTTTAAAAATAAATTAATACTGTCTAACCAGATAGGGAACATTGCATAAACTTGTTCGTTTTCTGAATTATATAGGACGAGAAAAATCTTTAGATTGGACAAATTAATGTAATGTTGTGGATAAAAAGTTCTTGTCCCCATACATTAATTAGTATACCTATATTTTTTATAAATGTTCAGGCATAACGCCTGTGTTTATCAACAATTTTGTTCTTTTTTTTTGTTGGTAAAGAGCCTTGAGTCCATCCTATTTTAACTTCATTGATGGCGGACCTGAGACTTCGACTTTTATCAAATAGGAAATGTATTGCTAGATTTACGACGTGAAAAACAGTAGATATTTGAATATGATTTCGTCTGTGATAATTAATATTATTTATCCTCCGAACGTACAAAAAACGATATGAATATTCTAAGAGAATATGATTATAAAGTAAGTAATTTATTTCGCAATAATATTTCGAAAGCACAATATCACGAATACATGCATTATAGTAGGGTCATTCAGGTACACACATATAGTAAGTTAAAAACTGAGGCAGTTCACGCCAAGCAGTGGAGGAAAAAAAGTAAGGTCGTGTTTGTTTATATTTAGGTCAATTTATAATATATGTTTACACGCATTTTTCTGTCACAGCAATAATGCTTAGTTTATAGGCTTTTTAATAATTGACCATGTTAAAGGGAAGGCATTTTTAAAGGTTGTTGGGAACAGTGAACTTATAATAAAATATAAATATAATTGTTTGAAATATGTAATAATAATCAAAATTGTTTTTTTTTTTTACTATAGCAAACCGGAAGTAAAAGTTTCATATGAGATTATGAGACAATTTCACATATATTTTTTAAATTTTAAAATTTATGAGACACTTTCACACATTCTTTTTTAAAATTTGAGTTTTTTTAACAATGTACAAATAAATTTGAAATATGATCTGTATAAAGATTTATACTTCTAGATAGAAGTTACACCAAATAGAGTATCGAGGAGTTGTTCGGAGCGCTTTTGTACTTGGTCTATTTACGAGAATCTTTATTAATATACAACGATATTTAGTTTTATATTCGTGGTTATGGTATTCTATAAGAATACATGCATACATACATATTATCACGCCCTATCCCTTGCAGGGTAGGCAGAGAGGAGTAAAAAAATCTGTTCTCTCTGCCTACCCTTCTATAAGAATATAAACCAGATATTATTTTTTAATCCAAAAATATTAATAATAAGATTTTTTTCAATACAAATATTTTACATGAATAAATGCCTTTCTTCAAACATTGTTAATTATTAAAAAGCTGCTAACATAAAGCATGACAGGAAACAAATATATTAGTAGGTACTATAGTTGACTTGAATATATAAACGAATTTCACGATCTTAATTTTTTTCTTGCCCGCTTGGCGTGAAAAAGTCCATTATGTTACACATAAACCACAGTATCCGGTAATATTTAAAGTGTAATGTCGGATTGAGAATGTAACTTCTCATTAACGCTCCTTTGTTGGGTGTATCGTTAGAGCCATCTAAGCAAATAAGAATATAACTCCACTATAAGAGAACTCCCCGTGTGGCGACGGGAAGAGAATACAGATGTCGTCACCCCTTGCTTGCCCGTGGGAGTCGTAAAAATCGGCTAAGGGTCACACCGGGAGAATGGGCAGCGGCTATCTCCCGGGAAACTTAATATCACATACCGCGATCGCCAATCCGCCTGCCAAGCGTGGCGATTATGGCATTATTCCCCCCCAAAAAATAAATGTATGCACCAAAAGTGACGGCCCCCAGTCACGGTAGTTCCGCTGTGCCACGGGCTCATCTTGGTAGCGGGCTCGATGGTGGCGGGACAGGGGGTGCGAAGAATCTCCGGTCGCGATCTGGCTACCAAAAACATCGACCCTTGGCCCTGGTAACACACAACATTCGGACACTTAGAACCGACGAGAGGGCCATCGAACTGGAAGAGGAATTGAGCAAAATCCGATGGGACATTGTAGGATTATCAGAAGTGCGAAGAGAGGGGGAGGGCACGATAATCCTCCGGTCTGGAAACCTGCTCTTCTACTGGGAGGGAGATCACCCATCCCAAGGCGGTGTAGGGTTTATCGTTCGTAAGTCTCTCGTAGACAATGTGGAGAGGATTGTGTGTTACCAGCGATGACTTACGGAACTGAAACGTGGTCTCTAAATGTTGGCCTCATCAAAAGGCTCAAAGTTGCTTAGCGTGCTATGGAGAGGGCTATGCTCGGTATTTCTCTACGTGATAGAATCCGAAAGGTGTAACTGATATAGCCCGAAGAATTAGCGCGTTGAAGTGGTAATGGGCAGGCCACATCGCTCGACGAACCGACAACCGTTGGGGAAGAAAGGTCGTCGAGTGGAGACCACGAATGGGACGGCGCCGCGTAGGACGACCCCCCCTAGGTGGACTGACGACAATATCAAGGTCGCAGGAAACCGCTGGACGCAGGTTGCGCGGGACCGTGTTGAATGGCATTCTCGTGGGGAGGCCTATGTCCAACAGTGGACGTTTACGGGCTGATGGATGGATGGATAAGAGAAGGCAACTTCGAACCAAATTCCCACGCCAAACAGGGTCAGGGTGATAAAAAATCTAGGCATCGCTTTCGTGGTGGATGGGAATATTGGGAGCGAGGAAATTCGCTTATGGAACCGCGCATAGTTTTTACTTCGCTCCGGAACGGTTAGACGTAGCGAGGCCGGGTTACAGCTGACTCCAAAAAAAATGTAAACAGGTAGCTACATGATCTGGGAAGAAACCAGAATTATAGCTGTGCAACTCTTCACGCAATTGTTCAAAATATGCTTTTTATTTTTTACATAAATTCCTGGGCAGATAGAGGTAGGTACAAATAATGAACTTTAGCTAATTTACTAATTTAGAAAAGAAAGTAACCATGACGTTAACTTTCTTTTCGTATCATATGAGACGATTAAGGCAATGATTGAAAACGGACAAAAAATGAGGTGAAAGGAGAAAACCGAGTTCCGCATCTAAATGGTAGCATGGCGCCTACGTATTATTAAAGGAGGCC
Organism: Lymantria monacha; assembly: GCA_905163515.2. NCBI lineage: Eukaryota > Metazoa > Arthropoda > Insecta > Lepidoptera > Erebidae > Lymantria > Lymantria monacha. The sequence goes on along the minus strand of LR991098.1, from coordinate 10,223,235 downwards.
TTTGGGATAATTAGATGGCACTGCTCTGTGCAATCACACCCTATCATCCCAAAGGAGCGTAGCTCATATTCCAAATTTGTATATCGTGAAGTGAAATATACGTAATAAGTATACACGTCTCAAGTCCATGACGGATTTTGTTTTTTTTTTGACGGTAATGGACTGACCGCCCAGAAAAAACGCCAACTTAGGCCTTAAAATCCGCTGAGATATTGCTCTAAGAGGTTTTTGTTGTCAGTAAGGCGTGACAGTTTTAATTGCCGTTACGAACCTTAGAATATTTATAATTTTTAATATTGCAAATAGTCTCTAATGACCGCAGCATAAATGGATTTACGGAGGCAAAAAAGAAAAAGACCTACATATTTATAGATTAAAAATAATTACTAATTTAACTTACATATAAAATATCTATAATCTAATAACGCTTTACACAAGGTGTTACGTCATGTAGTTCCATTATATATAATTATTTGTAACACTTTTTTAGAGTTATGTAGTAAAAGCTACGTTCATCGATTTATGTCAAAAGCGTAAAGGAATGCAAAGTCTGACTCCCTACTTGAATATCCAAATTATTCACAATTTCAATAATTTTAATTTCACAAATTCACACTTTTATTTAACAATAATGAATAAATGCTTGTCGCGAAGAACTTACAAACACAATTAACGTACACGTCGCACACCCAGACTCTGGACACCATACTTGCTTTCTATCAACATCTAGATACAAATTAAAGTTTATAAAAAGAAATCATCATGCAACTTAAATATAGGTATTGGAAATTCACGGCAAGTTGGACTGTCACAGTTCAACAACTACAAATAAGCGGGCAGGTACTAAAACAGTTACTTCCGTTCAATATTTAATCCATTTACTAATAAATTATTGTATAACTGTGGATTTAGTCACTTAATTTATAAATCAATACAAATAAATAAAAATTAATTGATGGATTTTATATACTATATTTTAATAAAGATCCAATTTAAAAAAAAAATGTCCATTCGATTGTTTATTCCGCTTAATGTTTGAAAAAGTTGGATTGGTTTCGACATAACCGCATGATAATTGATTCTAAAATAGATTTGAAATCACTGTTTTCGTCTTTTTGTATCTAAGCTTATTTTCTGCTATTTTTTAAATGGCACACTATTTACGATACGTAAAAGGAAATGGTACTTTATAATATATCCCAAGCAATAAATCCACAGTTATAAAATGTTTATTAGTCAAAGACTAGAAATTAAATCCAAGATACGTACATCTATACTGACCGGTGTATCGGTAAGGTTGTCGACCAACGCTGGCGTTGGTTCGAACTCGGACGCGACCGTCGCCAGGTCAAAAGGCAATGCTGGCGCTGCTTTGCCCGGACTTGGGAATATAGTTCGCGACGTCGAGGACGCTGGTGTACTTCTCCCTCGGGTTGACGACCCGGAGGGAGGTGGTGGCAGGAGGCCTTTCTGTAATATCATTTTGAATTGATATATATTTTTTTTATAATACAATTTCAATCAATAAAATTAACATTATCCATTTTTTTTTTTGGGGTGGGTTATGGTCGGCGCTCTTCTCGCACCACTCCGTCCGGGGCGACAGAGGGGCGTAAGCACGCATACCCGTAACCCACCCACGAACCTCGCCTACGTCGTTGGACCGGCCACTGGAGCAGCGTGAACTTGTCGTCAGTGGCCGGAAATTAACATTATCCATGTGATGACGTAGTAAGAATACAATTCGCCAGCCTCCTTCTTGATCGTGTATGTCGCAAAAGACGACTAAGTGGTAAATATGCAGAGAACATCGAAGCAAGAAAAGAAAAATTCAACATTAAACTCGTCCGAATATCGTGGTATAGAGACAATTTCCCCTTCACTGGAGGAGATCTATGCCTAATAGGAGAACGTATATGTACCTATAAAGAAGAATAATCACATTTTGATTTGATATAACCTATGTAAGGAGTACAGAATATAATACAAAGTCGGAAAAACCAGCTGAGGGTTTACCACGAGAATGGTTAGCCGCACTCTTGTGGGAAACCTATAATATCAACTGCGATTACCATTCTGCGTGATAAATGTGGTGATTACGTCTATTTTCACTTTGGTACAGTTGATATTTTTTATTAGAAGAAATAGACTATATCTGAATTGAAAGGCGGAACATAAAGGGTACGGACTTATAGAAAAGGGTATTATGGATTTAAAATTTTTTAAAAATTATTTTGGGTTATTTTTGCAGCATATAGCAATTTTTCATCGTCTTTGAAAGAATTGTACGACTCAAAACATTCGAACTCTAAGTTAACATATATCAGGATTATGTAAAAAATATGTATTTCAGCGTACTCTATTAGCGTTATAAATTATAAAGTACATAATATAGAGTATATAACTCTATTTAAGAATACGAATTGGCAACCCTACCCTTTGGGTAGATCTACCTCCAATGGTTGAAAGGATATTTTATTATTATCTGTACCGTGTGCGTATGCTTGCACAAATACTTTCAATTCTAAAACTATGCGTGGTTCTCGTAATAGGATAATAAAGATCTACCAACGCGTTTGCATTCTTGTTCCTTAGGAAGATTGACGTCAGGCATAAACTGCCAATAGCTTATGCACCACGTTTTGCTTTTCATCCATCTGTATTAGAGGGAAAACGTTCTTTTTATGTTTTTTTTTTTAAATCATCCTGCACTAAGGAAATAATCCTTGTATTGTGGGGACATTACAAACATGCAATTAAGGCAGACAAATGGACACCCAAACTCAGAACACTTTGTGGAGCGCACAAAGTATTGGCTGCGTGGGATACAAAACCGTGGCACTGGCACAGAAGGTCGGTATCATAACTACTACGCCATCTGTGTAGTGTAATACTGACCCAATGTGAATATTAATATTTTTTTAATATAATAATAATAATAGTTTTTTATTGTTTTCTTCCACAAAGGTATCTTATTAATAATGATACAAATTAAGTTATAATAGGACTAGGACTTATATGGCGGGGGACTTAATAAATATGCAATTAACGAATACAAATAACACCTAAATTCAGAACAATTTTATTTGTGGATGTGCACACAAAAAACCGCCCTGTTTGGGGATCGAATACACGACAATCGGCATAGAATGTTTAAGTATTGGTATAAGTCTAAGTGTACGTCTAAATATTGACTTAGATCATTTGTGCAGCTATATGATTCAGATCAAATCATTTATTATCACGCAAAAACCCCTAAGGGCACTTACATATTGTCAAATTTACACATTTTTTGAAATTAATCTACCACCGGATCGGAAAGCGGCCACAAACAGAAGATCCGACAAGAAACTCAGAGGGCTCGTCATTTTTTTTAAATTATATGTTTTCTAACAATGATTGGATACAATTTAATTCTATATAAGCTCCAGTGATTGATTTTTTTTAAAATTAAATACAAAATTAAAACAAAACAAAAAAAGTGTGTGTCAGCGTGCGTCGGAACGCACGACTGGAGTTTACTCCTTAAGTACGATTATCAAAACAGGCGCAAAAAAAGCTCATTTGACTAAAAATAATATATATATTTTTTTATTTACATTTATTAAAACTGTTCAGTGAAGTATTATCTCACGTCAGAAAGTGAAAGGTGCGCAGAATAGTTTGCGCACCAAAAACGTAACGAGGTCATTCGATCACTAGATTTTACTCCTCAAATTTTTCTCATACCGGGCGCCTTAAATAAAAATCGATTCTTAAGGAGTAAACGCCAAAAAATATCGGAAATGGTTGGACCAGATTCCACGAGCGGCACCGATCACGAGTTAACGAATAATTCAATTATAAATGAATATAGTAGAACAAAACAGTTTCCGTGAGGTGACGGAGTAAGAATGCTATTCACCAATCTCTTACCTATCGATGTTATAAAAGATAACTAAAGGATTATGATCTGTAGATAACATTAGACAGCGGTAGAGCTATACTGTTGAGAGATTTCTGTCTACAGCCACGGACCGGTCCGTCCAAGGTTGTATTACTCTCTGAGCGGACCACCGAAGACAAAGATCGGGTACCGGTGGTCCGCTCGCACGGCGAAGAGAGAGGATTTTACGGTGGGTCTATGGGGTCACGCGCCGCCTTCTCCGTCACCCCGGACCGATTTGGCGGGGCGAGACGCACCCATAGCCCACCAATAAAAAAAAAAAAAAAAAAAAAAGGTTGTATGACACTCTCGCAGAAAATAGACGCCTGAACAGCGGCAATGTGGTGCTGTGCTTCGTTCGGTGAGCCTGAGAGCCAGAAGCCTAACTTTCTGGGTAGGTTTGGGATTTTCATAGGTAGGTAGCGGCCTAGCTCTGCAAAGGTCTATGGGCGCAGTAATACTCAACATCAGGTGTGCTGCTTGTTCGTTTGTCACCAAGAGCAAAAAAAAAAAAAATTAGCGATGAAAAACCCTATTTCAATACCGGTTAACGTAATGATTTCTTTTGTTTATGCGTATATTAAACATTTGAAATAAAACTATTCTTAGGGATTTCTTCCCTATTGTATTTGATTTTTTAAGTAAAATAACATATCTACAAACGCGATAAAAGCCGGAAAGATTGTTTTATTTCCTATGCTAATCCGTTTGACCCGGATGGTAGTAAATCAATTTCCCCTTTAATGTGGAGAAGCATCGAGCCGAGCAGTGGGACGTATGAGGACTGAGTAGTTGAACAACTATTTACCTGTGTCCCCGGTAAAGTTGTAAAAGAATCCCCAAAAGGATCCGTCGAAGGTGTGAGCCCCTCGACTTGCGTAAGTCCCCTTCGCAACGAACTGAGCTCCTGTTCCAAGTCGACCAGTTCTGCTACTCCACCTTCGGCGCCCGTGTCCACGCTTTTTGATGAAGTTGAACTTGTTTCACCCATTGAAGTTATGCTCTGCTAAAAGGATAATATCTTGAAATGAGTTTTTTTTAACAGACTAATGAGTAGGTAATAAACTGCACAAAGGCATGTCCTGTGTGAGAATCGAACCCACGGCGCGTGGCATGATAGGTCAAGACCTAGATCACTATGTCATATGTACAGTCAAGGTCTCTAATATTTCCTACTTAACTGAAATTGTGTTGAATGAATGAATGATGAAAATAACACTAATACGAAGTATAAAGTACCCAAAATATCATTTGAACAATTCTCCCGGTTTTATTTCTATCCACATACATTATACTAAAACAAATGACTTCCTTAGCGACCAACGTCACGGTTCCGCACTGCAATTTTACAAGGTTAATGAAATAGCAAAAATTGTGGCAACTATGAACAAAGCAAGGAATAAAATTGGCGGTTGAGACATGTGTAAGAATTAATGATAGCAACATTTGATATAAGAGATTCCATCACTCATAGTTAAGGGATCATACAAATACTACGTGACCTACTCTTTGCACTTTTTAGTCATTTTGTTAAATAAGGTAGGACAATATATAACGTCATTTGAGGGGATCTCCAATTAGGAAATACAAAAGAAATTATATTATTAAAGAGATTAGCTGGGGCCGAGATGATGTAGTTTGTACATAGTAAATGAACTAAGATGTGATTGACGCCGTTATGGCAAGTAATGTTTTGATACTTGTGAAGAGTGTGTAAGAAAAAAAAAGGCGTCCATTACTAGACGTGAAAACTATAATAATAAATAACATACGTCAGACTAGAAAATAATATCCTTCACTAAAAAAAACTTGCTGCTAATCACGTGAAAAGTAGCAGTAGCTCGAACATGTTATAAACTCATGATTATTAAATCTAGGTATCGTTAAACAGCGCAACGATAATCCAAACCGAAGCGAAGTAGCGAAGTTAAAAGCGAAGTAGTATATTATAACGCAATTATAACAGGCTGTTTAAAAATAACGTATTGTTATAACGCGTTTTCTATATATAACCGTTGCGAACACTTCTAATTTCTTCCTTCCATTTTAAAATGTAGTATAAAGCGGCTTTCAGACTACGCTATAATATAATAGCATATAGTATATAGCTCACAGCATAACAATATCGCGCACCATACATTGTTAAGGACACGTTCACACTGTATGTATTGTACTATATTTTATTGGCTTATACTATACGTTATAAATTGGTGCGATGTGCTGAGCTGCTTCATGCTGAGCCCACCTTCTTCTTTCTCCCTCACCCCCGGTCGTCTCTCTTTTTTTTTTGTGTGTCTTAGTTGTTAGCCTCAGATGGCTATGACAACTTTACCCGGACTGTGTGTGAGCGCCAAAGAGTAAAGTTATTAAACTGAAAAAGAGTGGCAACTCCATTATAAAATATGCATGTATGGAAGGTGCTGCTACCCAGAGTTTACGTGGTGAACTAAAGTTGAAGTGATATATATATACATATCTACATGTGTATGTGTAATTATATAGAATTTTCTTTTACTATGAAAGCTACCCTGAAATATAAAAAAAAACATATCAGCTGATAACGAAGCAATAATAATATCAGTTTAACAATGAAAATTGAAATAATTTTCAGAAAGTACATCAATAACCGTAAATAGATTGATGACAATAAGTACCTAAGCTAGGAACAAAAAATAATAATTCTCAGTTGTCAAACGTTTGACATACAGGACAAAATGGCAGCAGTTAAGTTTGTACAAACAATCTGTAGGCGGCGCTACGGTCAGTAAAAATAAGTAATGTTTTAAGTGTGCCCCCCCAGGTGAGCGCTGAGGGCTGTCAACCCGTACCGGTCGTCTCGCAATTCGTCCTTATTATATACTATAATAAATACTTGCGATAATATCGCGTAAGGTGAACGCCATGCTATATAGTATAGCATTAGGTCCTTCTTTGCTATACTATATAGCACAAAAGTATAGCGTAGTCTGAAATTAGCTTAAGGCTACTACTCTATAACTACTTCATAGATAATGGTAGTTGTGTCAGTATCGTGAGCTCGACCGCCACGCGGGAAAGTTTTCCTGCGATTCACAATTTTCTTTTATTTCAAAAATATTATATCGAATTTATTTATCATCTGTGTACGTTAATTGTGTATATGTAAAGTGCCTGCAATATGAAGTTTTATTGTTTAGTAAAAAAATACATCGTTTTTACACACAAATTTGAGGCTTAGTGCATTTTTTTATAATTTTTATCAATATGGTCATAATCATTGTAGGTATTGTGAGTTTAATGACCCCTTATCGTTGTCACCTTGACCATAGCATTTAATGGATGCAATTTTTTGTGTCAGTAATCGATAAGATTATTAAATAAAAACAATAACTGTCGCTCGCTGTCTGACTCACAAGGCCGTCTTTGTTTTTTGTTCGGTTACATATGATAATTATATTCATACAATTATGTTAAATTATATTCCAGACGATATGTTTATAGTCGTATAAATGGGTAATGCCATAATTGCCGCACTTGGCAGTTGGGTTCGCGATCATAGCGGGTGATGTACGGGGTGTTGATAGTTACTGCTGAGTAATCTGATGATTAATAAGCTGATTTTTAAAACTATAACAGGAAAACAAGGGAAACATTGTTTTCTGTACTCATCAACTCACGACATTTTTGTATTATGTACTTAGTAAGTACATAATACTAAAAAATTAGTAACTAAATTGAGGAAAGGAAGGTAGACCCACCACTATCCCATAATTATTCAAACTTACTATTATTATGGTGAAAATTTGTGATGTTTCGATGTTTATTACTTAATCACTCGTAAACCGTTGCAACAGATTTGGATGAAAATAGAGCATTTTCTGGATTAACACATAGGATACTTTTTATCACAGTAATGTGTCTCCCAATTTTTATTTTTGCGGTCGACTATGGAGGTGGTCGCGCTCCGCCAAATCGGTCCGGGGCGACGGAAGAGGCGGCGCGCAACCTCATAGACCCACCATGCAAACACCTCTCTTCATCGTGCGAGCGGGCCACCGGAACCCGACCTATGTCTTCGATGGTCGTAATGTGTTCCCCTGGCATAATTTAGTGATAAAATTTTATACTGTAAAAGTCACTCTTTACGCCAGCGATGCTTATGTATATAAACAGCCTCCAAGATTTAAACTTTAAATTTTCGGTAAATTGTGAATTGATGTTTTGGAGGCTGCTCATTACATAGGAGTAAGAAAACTTCCTCCTATCCTAGTCCACCTTGATCCTATCCCGTATTCATTCTTTTTTTGAGGTGTGCAGTATATTAATTGTAATAAAGTAGTAGGTCTCCCCTCTCTATCCTCTATTTTAAAAGAATTGTAGTTGTCATTTATATCATTACGATTTACGCAATCTTGTATAGATTAATTGAAGTAGATATATGTTATGAAGGTATAAATAAAATTGAAGAATATGTTTGTAATTCCAAATTAACATCTTTTCACTAAATGCATATACGGTATTAATATAATAAAAAACATTTTTAATTTTTTCGCTGTCAGTCTGCTTGTTCCCGTAACCTCTGAAACGGCTGGATCGATTTTAACGGGAATTTCACTGGCAGGTACCTGTTGTTATAAGGAGTAACTTTGGTTACTTTTATTTTAGAAAAAAATAAAGAAATAGTGTTCCGAAAAAACCAAATTTAAACTATTGAAAGAAGCCGAGTGACACCGAGTACATAACTGAAGCCTGGGGAAGGACATAAGTTACCTTCTAATCAACAAGCCATGCAAACGAAAGCTAATTTACAATAAATGCGAATTTATTTGTTACGATTTGAGGCCCCAACAGCTTCCACTGTTCAGACTAGTGCGAATCACCGAACGATATGAACCACAGGTTCGTAGAAATTGTCCACGCGGTCGGATCAAAGTTTTTAAGACTCGCCGTGTTGATAGACCTAAAATCTTTCTGACCAAACTCTCAAGCTCATGGCGTAGAGAAAGAAAATGCAGTCTTCAGCCGATTGGTCGGAATATAGGCAGTTAAATAGATAGATCTTCAGGTCCGTGCGACGCGATATTCGCCGATTTAATATACTCTGTATTTGCACACATAGTGCTCGCAAGCGATCTATCTATTGGGCATAGCCAAATGACTAAGCAAAAGATCGATGACGGCACTATCCTTTCATCCCAGAGCGAGATATTGCGAGAGGTCGAAAAATACTATGGGCAGTTATATAAATCATCCCAGAACTCTGTTGTCAGCTTGGTCCAAGACGGAAATCCATAAACGGGTGTCACCGACAGAATACAAAGAAAAAGCACGCTGAAGTGGCAATGGGCAGGCCACATCGCTCGACGAATCGATAATCGTTGAGGAAGAAAGGTTCTCAAGTGGCGACCGCGTATCGGACGTCGCAGTGTTGGTCGCCCCAATCAGGTGGACCGACGACCTGGTGAAGGTTGCTGGGAGTCTTTGGATGCGAGCGGTACAAGACTGCACTTTGTGACAATATATGAGAGCGGCCCACGTCCAGCAGTGGTTGACAAAAGGCTGAATAATGATGAATTTAATAAAATTAAAAGCGAAAGAATCTACGGGTATATCTAGTAGGTACTTTACATTTGCTAAGTTACCAACAGAACTATATATGTACTATAGAGAAGATGCTCGTAATGGTATAAGGATAATTGTGCAAGGACCGCTTTTCAAGGCATTCAACAATGTTATTACGACCGGTTTAGTTCACCGCCCTATCGTGTTAACCGAAACTGTGAAACACTACAAATACCACAATATTTCTTGTATTTTATGACTAATTAATTGTAACAGCACTAAATATTATTAGGAACTAGAACTGTTATTCGCGACATCGTTTGCGTAGGCTTAAGAAAGAATAATTGTCATTTTTTACAATTTGCGTAAAGCTATAGAAACATACCCAAAAAATGTGATCCATTTCATACAATTATTAACTCCCTCCCTTCCCTCAGTGACCAGCAATGTATGAGGCCAAGCCCTAATTTCGTTCCAGACTTGTATATTTGAACACCAAATAAATAACTATTTGAAGACGAAATAAACAACCAAACACGCATTATGGGTACGTGCCCTAATATTTTTGTATTCGTCGTAAACATTGCTTGTACATAAGAAACTTAACTAATTTAATGCGAAATTAGTTATCGGGTTGAGAGCCCTCAGCGCTCACCCATGGTCCGCGTAAAACTGTCAAAGCCATCTGCAGCTAACAGCTAAAAACACACAAACAAAAAAAAAAATAATAATGCGAAATTATTTTCATGAAAGCAATCCCGGTTTGCTTTCATGAAAATAATTTCGCATTATTATTTTTTTTATAGCAGCTTATAATTTTATGCATTTTTTTACGGAACCTTAAGAATTTTACGAAATAAAATTAAAGTTACTTTAATTTAAACTGTAATATCAACTATTTATCAGTGAATGACCCATCGAAATCCAAATTTTAAAATTTATTGAGGGTTTTATTTTTCTGAGGCAGTCAATTCGGTAATTAGTTGGCACAAACAGACTAAAAAATTTAATTGTATTTTCATGCTAGGTAGCATGGCGTAGATATAATTTACTTTACTTTATTATCATATGAATTTATGCAAGTAATATCAGTAATATCGTCATTACAAAACAGACACTTTTATACATTTGTATAAAAAATATGCTCAGCATCGATGGTCCAAGGGTATACGACTGCTAATCGAGAGCTCTTGGCTTTAATCCGTACATCAAACCAAAAAAGTATTGATATTTTCAGATGTACTTGATATTAGAAGCTCACGTTTATACGCGTTTAGCGGTATTAGGCTCGTCCTTAATTACATATGGCTCCGAATCAATTGGCATTTCTTTGAAACCGTTTTAGTATTAATAAGATATCGACTGACCGTACACAGCCAGGCCGTCCGCTACAACAACGGGACGGCGGCGGCGCGGCGTCCCATTAGCCGCCGACAATTTTATTAACTTTTGAGCGGAGTATCGGCGCCGTGGCGATTTTCTCCTATTGTCTGTTAATCAATAATCCCCTCACAACACCTTCTTTTTTATTACAGCCGCAAGGGGGGTTGCTGGGGTGTAAAAATCATATTTTTTAAATATAGCTCCTACCTACAAACTTAAATTTTGGTAGGCATATTTGTGTTACGATACAGAGGTAAACTAAGAACGGCTTTTTAAAAATCCACCCCTAAAGGGGATTGCGTAGATGTTAACCCCAAAAATCTACATTTTTCAATACTGGGCAGTATTGTATTACAGACTTGGAATTTGGTGTGCAATTTCTTTCTGCCCCGTAATGGTCAGATGAAGTAGGATTTTAAGAAAGATGACCGATTCCCCTCTCCGAAAAGAACTCTATGTCGCGAAAGTAAACTACACAACCGAACTGACGTAACCGAAGCGAAGCGAGGGCGGGTCGCTAGTAGATTATAAAATAAGACAACTTTTCTATATTCTATCGCGTTTGTATTTGATTTTTAACATTCCAACGTTTCGAATATTTTACAGCGATCATGGTCACGGAAGTACTAAGGTGTCTCACGTCCAACAAGCCATCGTTATTACAGATTTTTTTGTCTACCCGTTACAGTATTAGATTTGACCCAAATTTTTTTGATATTCGAATGTGTATGCACTCGCGTAAACATCAGAAATTAATATATTGTTTATCATTCATTTATTTACACAAAATTAATGATAGAAGTCTTTCTTCGCAAATTTTTGTCACAAAAAAAGGTTACGAATCAGAATTGCAAAGCAAAGAAAACATCACATATTTGCATATATTTTTATCTAATACAATTAGTATTAGACATTATATACACAAAAGACAATCTTATCGTTGTTATACAGATAGGCATAAATGGAAAATTTATATTAGACCTATAAAAATATATGTTAATATGTAACATGGTGAATTTGCCGCGTGATAGGAAAAATTAGTATCCGATGCTATGGGATATCCAAAATGAATGTATATCCGAAACTGATACAAAAGTTTCGAATAATTGCGGGTAAGGTTTGTATGAGACACATTACGAGAGGTTTTCTTTCAACCATCAAACAAACCATCTTTGCGGCGATGGGGGCCGCCACCCATCACGCCTTGCCCAGTTAGGCGAGTCGAGGAGAACGGAGTGCCGGGTGGGCACGTGGAATGTAAGAGGTTGTGTGGAAGGTAAGTTGCACGAGCTGATATCCGTCATGGCGGACAAACAGCTAGACGTGCTCTGTGTAACAGAGACCAAGCGAAGGGGCAGCGACGCCTGCGATCTTCCTGGTGGCGGGATGGCTCTGTGGTCTGGTGTACCACAGAGCGATCGAGCCAGCATGGGGGTAGGAGTGCTGTTGTCCTCTCGCTTGGCCTCAGGTGTGAAGGATTACGGAATGTATGATCCCAGACTTCTCTGGGTCCGTATAAAACTAGGTGTCACCAAGGTATTCATGGTTGTAGCATATGCTCCCGTAGGATCCTCGGTGGCATCAGACCTAGAGAAGTTTTGGGACAATGTTAGGGAAGTTCTGGATATGGCAGAAACCAGTGAACGCGTGATTGTATGCGGAGATTTGAACGGATGGGTGGGGACCAAGCGTCCCGACTATGAGGACGTACTTGGTCCATTTGGTGATAAGAGAGTGAACGACGCAGGTAGGCTCATAGCGGATGTATGCATGGAGAGAAACCTTATTGTGTCAAACACATTTTTCCAACATAAGGACATCCATATGTATACATGGAGAAGGAATGAACAGAAAAGCATAATAGATTTAATTTTGGTAGACAGTCGCCTCCGAAGCAAAATATTGGACGCAAGAGCCTACAGGGGCCCCACAGTCGACACGGACCACTATCTCGTTATTGCGAGATTTAGTGGTCTGTTCAGAAAGTGGAGGCACTGGCGAGAGCGTGTCCACTTCGGAGGGCTTGAAAGAATAAAGGTTGAAAGGTTGCAAGAAGAGTGTGTAAGAGAAAAGTATGCAGAGGGTGTCCGAGAACGGCTGACGATGGCAAGCCAGCCGCAATCGGACATTGAAGAATGCTGGAGAGTATTGAAAGAGAGTATGGTAGATACAGCGAAAGAAGTATGTGGAAGTTCAAAGAACCATAGAAAAACAAATGGTGATGCATGGTGGGATGCGGAAGTGGCAGCTTCCGTAGAGCAAAAGAAGAAAGCGTGGCTGGACTATGTCTCTTCTTTGAATCTGAATGACAGTATGACTGAACAGAAGAAAGAAATATATCGGCAATGTAAGAATGACACCAAGGCCTTAGTGAAAGAGAAACGTGATAGAGCAAGTATGAGTGCAGAAGATAGGCTGACTAAAAACTTCGAGGGTAACACCAAACTCTTTTGGAGGGAGGTGAAGAAGTCTCGGGGTGGTTGGTCAGCCTTCAGAATGAATAAAATAAGGTCTAAAGGTGGAGACATTCTTACACAAACACAAGACGTGTTAAGCCGATGGAGTGAATATTTTGGCGATATGTATGCGGATGCTACGGTTGGCGCCGGTGTTGGATGTGGTTTAGTAGATCAACATTCGACAACGGCGTCCTCCGATGGCATCAGTATGGATGAAGTTGAATGGGCGATAAGAAGTTTGAAAAATGGTAAGGCAGCGGGCATTGATATGGTGTCTGCCGAGATGATCAAGCTCGGTGGCTCTTGTGTCTGGGAGGCGTTCCTGTTGCTCCTCAATTTATGTTGGAACTCGGGAATGGTTCCCAGGGACTGGAATAGCGCAGTCATCGTGCCTTTGTTTAAAAACAAGGGTTCACGTTATGACTGCGCAAATTACAGAGCCATAGGCTTGACCAGTTTGGCAGCAAAAGTGTATGGAAAAATTATTGAAAGGAGAATGAGGATGGTGTCCGATGGTTTACTGTGTGAGACACAAGGAGGTTTCAGGAGTGGAAGGGGATGCATGGATCAAGTGTTCTCTCTGCGCAACATTGTGGAGAAGCATCTGGCTCTAGGTCAGAGGGTTTTCTGCAGTTTTGTGGATCTGGAGAGAGCATTTGACACGGTTGCACGAAAGGAACTTTGGGACATTTTACCGGAGTATGGTATTAACGGTAAACTGCTACAGGCTGTGCAGTCCAGTTACATGGGCTGTAGAGCCTGTGTGCGGCTGGATGATGGAATGTCGCCTTGGTTTGACGTCAATATCGGCGTTAAGCAGGGGTGCGTTCTGTCAGCCAAGCTGTTTATCATATATCTGGATAAATGTCTCCAAAGGTTGAACGATATGAATGTGGGAGTCCAGATGGGCGACTCAGTGGTCACTGCTCTGCTTTATGCAGATGATGCAGTCCTGCTGGCACAGTCAGCGACTGACCTGCAGACCCTAGTCGACACAATGACAGAAGATTGTAAGAAAAGGGGTCTACGCGTGAATGTGAGCAAAACCAAAATAATGGTCTTTGAAAGAGATAAAACCAGAACAGATGTAAGAGTAACAATAGGTAATGATGTACTAGAGCAAGTGGATGAATTTGTATATCTTGGATGTGGATTTAGCCGAGATGGAAGGTACACCACTGATATAGAGCGAAGAGTGAATGCGGGAAATAGAGTGAACGGAGCGTTGGGGCAACTTTTCGGCAGCCACCACCTCAGCCAGAAGGCACGTGTAGCAATACATAACGCAGTGCTTGTCCCAACATTACTGTATGGAAGCGAGAGTTGGGTATGCAGAAAAGAGTATGATAGTAAAATTAATGCGGTCGAAATGCGATCTCTGCGGAAAATCTGTGGAGTTAGGCTGACCGACCGCATTCGTAACGACGACGTAAGAGAGCGAGTAGGTATGAAAGAGAGTATTGGTGTAAAGATGCGAAAGGGAATGCTCCGATGGTTCGGACATGTGGAAAGAATGCCGAACGAACGCCTGGTTAAGAAGATATACAATGCGAAAGTGGAAGGATGTAGGTACTGAGGGAGACCGAGACTAACCTACCTAGACCAGATCGGTCATGTACTGAAGGAAGGTGGAGTCAAGAGTCTCCGAAACCGGCGAGCGTGTATGAAGAGAATTATGAATGTTGAGGAAGCGAGTGAAGTATGCAGAGATAGAGTTCTCTGGCACTCTGTTCTCTCTGCCTACCCTGCAAGGGATATGGCGTGATGATATGTATGTATGTGTTCTTTCAACCAGCCGAATCGAACAACCTAAACGTAAGTCTCTCCAAAGGGGATTAATACAAAAATTACTACACTGATATAATATCAAATATGTTATAAAAGCCCAGTAAGAGACTCCAATGACCTGTAGTACAGTGCAGTGTGGTCTACGATTTCGGTCTCTTGGACGGTTGACCTCGAGCACGCAGCCGATCGATCAAAATTTTGGCATTTGTAACGTGTTTTCCTTTACTTTTATATTAGGTAAAGAAGTCATACTTTCAATACATTGTCAGTAACCCAGAATGAAGGAAGGAAACCAGGATGATGTAAGATGGAGGACGTTTTGAAATTAAATGAAGACAAGGGCTGGTTTATCCCTGCATTGCGCGAAAGACCATAATTTGCCATTTTACACCTCTTTGCATTCTGAATGAGCTACCGGACCCAATTTCTTGACTCCGTTGGCCAATACGACGGGCTTCATCATTTTAAGTATATATCTATCCCCAATCATCGAAATTAAGTCCTAAAATTAAAATTGTGGATGTGAGTTTGTTTGCTTGTTACGTTTTTACGTATAACTATTCAATCGGCAGTCTTGAAATTTCGCATTCTTTCACTTAAGAATACAGAAAAGTCTAGAAGGCTTTTTATTGTACAAAAATAAATTGTCCGAGTGATAGGAAAATCACATTTTTACCTACACTTTGTCAAGAATACAGAAAATGCTAGAAAGCCTTTTATTCTAGAAAAAAAATACTGTGCCGGAAAATTTATTAACAAAATTTACACTAACGCAAGTAATATTCAATTTGGTATGCAAATAATTAGAATATCTAAAACTGTAATGTTGATATTGAACTAAAGTTTCAATGTCAATATGCAGGCGGTAATATAATGACGTATTTCAATGAATGAAGTATTAAGAGGTAATGTATTAAGGTATAAAGATTTAAACAAGACACGATTATAACAACGATAGATAAGACATGCATAGGATTATTCACAGACAAGATAAAGTCTGGATTATAAGTATTTCAAGAGTGCAAAGAGGAAATTTTATGAGACGATCGAAGAAGGTAGCCTAACGCTTTGCTTGAGCTTAGATCACGTCAAAGTTATTTAAGTTTATTTTTTTTAAATATCATAATTATAGTCAAAATAGAAAGAATTGTGGATTCATTATCATCTCAATTCATAATGTCACACTGCTGCTTTCGAGCCTTATGTATAATAGGAGAGAAATTGACTTTGACGGCGACGTCAAGTTCGGTAGTCGGTCCAACGACGAAGGCGAGGTGTCACGGTTGAGTTACGGGTGTGCGTGCTTACGCCCCTCTATCGCTCCGGACGGAGTGGTGCGAGGAGAGCGCCGACCATAACCCCCAAAAAAAGGACGCTTTATCTAATATCTTTACAAAATTCTTGTATATTTCTATATATTCAGAATCACGGCAACAGCACCATTGATTTCATTGAGTTTAGGGGGCGATAAATCGATGATCTATCGATATCATTATGGCAGTGTGTTCAGCCAATAAAAAAAAAATAGAATAAGAAGGTAAATTTGGCCGCAATCATCAAGAATAGACATAACTCAGTTGGGCAATCGAGCAGCCTAATCCAGACTGCTCTGGATCAAAATCCTTGGTTATCCCTTTTCTATTATTATCTCTTTTTTAATTTGAAAGAAAGAAATATATTTATTGCAACGGACATACAAAATGGACATAAAAGTAACTAACTAACGTAAATGAGATGCTGGCCGTCACAAAACGCCTCCAACTCAGCATGTTGCAGGTCAAAAGTACCTGCACTGATCTTCCGTGGAAACGCTTTGATTAATTTATATATATTTTTTAAATTATTTCAACAATTATTTTTTAGTATCACAATATATTTACCAAAAATAAAATACCGAGCTAATGACCGAGTCATGCAGACATTTTACTTATTAAGTAGGTATATTCATTAGCATCAACTAATATTCACAGAATACATAATTCGTAATTTTCAACCTTATAATTATGAAGATTTGATTGCTCTGCAGGAGTCATGATATTAAAACCTTTTGCATTAATAGTTTTTGAAGGTACAACGAGGTATATTATAACTACATGAGTTATGTGACCAAACGTCCCGTTTTAAACTGGACTGTCCCTTTTTAGAATAACGAGTCACAGTGTCTCCGAAATGGACTCGGAGATGTTCTTTTCCTGTGATAAATATTGTAATTAACATTTCGGGTATATTCTTCAATTCGTCACTTTTAAGATAACTAAATTCTTCTGAATAAATAACTTTAAAAGGTGTTTTTTCATTGACTACCCGACTAAAATGTCCCGTTTTGAGTCAAAGAATAAATGGTCACATTATACATGACCTCTTTCATTAATGGATGATGTTGACATAGATTTAACGACGTCTGTTCCCAAAGTAATTCGATCGCCTTATACGTGTATGTATAGGAAAACCCCTTTTGTGAAACAACCGTTCGCTTTTACGGTTTCTATACACGCAAACTAATTAACATGTAATTTGAATTAATTAGTTTCTAAAATGTAAAATCCTTAAATATTTTTCTTGAACTAAACGTAAATTATGAGAATTTATTAAATAACAAAAATTATTTCATAAGGTCCTAAGTATTGGGTGAATTTATGTAGAGTGGTATCGCATTAGAAAAAATATAGGTATATATGAATTTATCCTCCGTTGTTACTTTTCTTTTTGAACGATTTTGTAAAAAGTCATCATTCTCCTACTCCCAATTAATCCTTTCTGCCCAATCCTCTCCTTTAATCCCAATTACTTAACTGCTTAACTCACTGATCGCTCACTATCCAGAAGTTGATATATTCTTCACTAAATTTGATTTATTTTTAAAATATTGTTTATACTTACATACATACACATACATATCATCACGCCATATCCCTTGCAGGGTAGGCAGAGAGAACAGAGTGCCAGAGAACTCTATCTCTGCATACTTCACTCGCTTCCTCAACATTCATAATTCTCTTCATACACGCTCGCCGGTTTCGGAGACTCTTGACTCCACCTTCCTTCAGTACATGACCGATCTGGTCTAGGTAGGTTAGTCTCGGTCTCCCTCGGTACCTACATCCTTCCACTTTCGCATTGTATATCTTCTTAACCAGACGTTCGTTCGGTATTCTTGCCACATGTCCGAACCATCGGAGCATTCCCTCTCGCATCTTTACACCAATACTCTCTTTCATACCTACTCGCTCTCTTACGTCGTCGTTACGAATGCGGTCGGTCAGCCTAACTCCACAGATTTTCCGAAGAGATCGCATTTCGACCGCATTAATTTTACTTTCATACTCTTTTCAACATACCCAACTCTCGCTTCCATACAGTAATGTTGGGACAAGCACTGCGTTATGTATTGCTACACGTGCCTTCTGGCTGAGGTGGTGGCTGCCGAGAAGTTGCCCCAACGCTCCGTTCACTCTATTTCCTGCATTCACTCTTCGCTCTATATCAGTGGTGTACCGTCCATCTCGGCTAAATCCATATCCAAGATATACAAATTCATCCACTTGCTCTAGTACATCATTACCTACTGTTACTCTTACATCTGTTCTGGCTTCATCTCTTTCAAAGACCATTATTTTGGTTTTGCTCACATTCACGCGTAGACCCCTTTTCTTACAATCTTCTGTCATTGTCTCGACTAGGGTCTGCAGGTCAGTCGCTGACTGTGCCAGCAGGACTGCATCATCTGCATAAAGCAGAGCAGAGACCACTGAGTCACCTATCTGGACTCCCACATTCATATCGTTCAACCTTTGGAGACATTTATCCAGATATATGATAAACAGCCTGGCTGATAGAACGCAGCCCTGCTTAACGCCGATATTGACGTCAAACCAAGGCGACATTCCATCATCCAGCCGCACACAGGCTCTACAGCCCATGTAACTGGATTGCACAGCCTGCAGCAGTTTACGGTTAATACCATACTCCGGTAAAATGTCCCAAAGTTCCTTTCGTACAACCGTGTCAAATGCTCTCTCCAGATCCACAAAACTGCAGAAAACCCTCTGACCTAGGGCCAGATGCTTCTCCACAATGTTGCGTAGAGAGAACACTTGATCCATGCATCCCCTTCCACTCCTGAAACCTCCTTGTGTCTCACACAGTAAACCATCGGACACCATCCTCATTCTCCTTTCAATAATTTTACCATACACTTTTGCTGCCAAACTGGTCAAGCTTATGGCTCTGTAATTTGCGCAGTCATAACGTGAACCCTTGTTTTTAAACAAAGGCACGATGACTGCGCTATTCCAGTCCCCGGGAACCATTCCCGAGCTCCACCATAAATTGAGGAGCAACAGGAACGCCTCCTGGACACAGGAGCCACCAAGCTTGATCATCTCGGCAGACACCATATCAATGCCCGCTGCCTTACCATTTTTCAAACTTCTTATCGCCCATTCAACTTCATCCATAACGATGCCATCGGAGGACGCCGTCGCCGAATGTTGATCTAATAGACCACATGCGACATCGGCGCCAACCGTAGCATCCGCATACATATCGCCAAAATATTCACTCCATCGGCTTAACACGTCTTGTGTTTGTGTAAGAATGTCTCCACTTTTAGACCTTATTTTATTCATTCTGAAGGCTGACCAACCACCCCGAGACTTCTTCACCTCCCTCCAAAAGAGTTTGGTGTTACCCTCGAAGTTTTTAGTCAGCCTATCTTCTGCACTCATACTTGCTCTATCACGTTTCTCTTTCACTAAGGCCTTGGTGTCATTCTTACATTGCCGATATATTTCTTTCTTCTGTTCAGTCATACTGTCATTCAGATTCAAAGAAGAGACATAGTCCAGCCACGCTTTCTTCTTTTGCTCTACGGAAGCTGCCACTTCCGCATCCCACCATGCATCACCATTTGTTTTTCTATGCTTCTTTGAACTTCCACATACTTCTTTCGCTGTGTCTACCATACTCTCTTTCAATACTCTCCAGCATTCTTTAATGTCCGATTGCGGCTGGCTTGCCATCGTCAGCCGTTCTCGGACACCCTCTGCATACTTTTCTCTTACACACTCTTCTTGCAACCTTTCAACCTTTATTCTTTCAAGCCCTCCGAAGTGGACACGCTCTCGCCAGTGCCTCCACTTTGTGAACAGACCACTAAATCTCGCAATAACGAGATAGTGGTCCGTATCGACTGTGGGGCCCCTGTAGGCTCTTGCGTCCAATATTTTGCTTCGGAGGCGACTGTCTACCAAAATTAAATCTATTATGCTTTTCTGTTCATTCCTTCTTCATGTATACATATGGATGTCCTTATGTTGGCAAAATGTGTTTGACACAATAAGGTTTCTCTCCATGCATACCACCGCTATGAGCCTACCTGCGTCGTTCACTCTCTTATCACGAAATGGACCAAGTACGTCCTCATAGTCGGGACGCTTGGTCCCCACCCATCCGTTCAAATCTCCGCATACAATCACGCGTTCACTGGTTTCTGCCATATCCAGAACTTCCCTAACATTGTCCCAAAACTTCTCTAGGTCTGATGCCACCGAGGATCCTACGGGAGCATATGCTACAACCATGAATACCTTGGTGACACCTAGTTTTATACGGACCCAGAGAAGTCTGGGATCATACATTCCGTAATCCTTCACACCTGAGGCCAAGCGAGAGGACAACAGCACTCCTACCCCCATGCTGGCTCGATTGCTCTGTGGTACACCAGACCACAGAGCCATCCCGCCACCAGGAAGATCGCAGGCGTCGCTGCCCCTTCGCTTGGTCTCTGTTACACAGAGCACGTCTAGCTGTTTGTCTGCCATGACGGATATCAGCTCGTGCAACTTACCTTCCACACAACCTCTTACATTCCACGTGCCCACCCGGCACTCTGCTCTCCTTGACTCGCCTGACTGGGCAAGGCGTGATGGGTGGCGGCCCCCATCGCCGCAACTGCCGAAGTTCGTACCGACGGGGGCGGGTCGGTACGCGTCGCCTCCGGGGGACGCCCTAACCCGCATTGCGAGCCGGATTAGCAGTCTAGTTAGACTGGCAGGGGACGGGAACGAGCACGCTCCGGACTATGCCCCCCGATTTGTTTATACTTCTTATCTTATAATTATACACTTATATTATAGAATTGTAATGGCTCACTACACGTATTGGGAAACTATAAGTGTAGTGAGCAGTTGAATAAAATAAATAAATAAATTACTTGGGGTCGATACATTTTTTTTATTTTTGGCAACGCAGTGGCGTAAAATGCCTTGACGCACTCCCGCCCGGGCGGGGAGTTTGGGACTCACAGCCCCGGGGCTGAATACCCACTGGGGTCGATACAATATGTACCCTTCTTTTATAGTACATATAGTAAAAGTTATTAGCAATAGTTTTATGACCGGCCGCCTGTTAGACGTTAACCCTCCTTAGGAATGTAATTGTTGACCTAACGGCATCAGATGGAGTTGGCCCAGGTCGTTATAACGCTCTTAGTCGTCTTTTACGACATCCACGACCAAAGGGTTGGTAGTATTCGTAGCCACTACCACACAGCTTATCGATTTTGTAAAAAATATTATAAATAAAGGATATATAATATATCGCCGAAAGAAAATCGATGAAAGTATTTTCCGTTTATTTCAGAAGACGCTCTTGACCTAGCTTGAAGCCTGTATAGTAGTATAGTATATACGTGAATTTTTTGGGAAGTTCATAACTAAAGAACATTGTATTAATTAAATTATTAATTAAATAAAAATTTAATATATTAACAATACAACAATTTATTTTTTGTTATTCTAGTTTGTGCTATATCACCGGTATCAAAGCAACAAGATTTAAAACACAATTCCCAATTTGGGCAAAGTGACGTCACTTGTTATTGTAAGAAAGCTTCAGAAAGATTTTTTTAATAATAGTTTAAAATATAAAAAATAACACAAACTTAACTCTTTTCTTAATATTCACAGAAAACTCCGGTGGTAGCAGCCACATATTTTAAGATGAACTCACTGTCAATTATATCAATAGTGTAAATTGTATACAATGCCTTAAAGAGCTACTGTTAGACTAATTGTTGATGTTAGTATACAGAGTTATTCGATGTTTAATAAACAATCGATTTGTTATTCGTACGTCACGGGCCAAGAAATAATATTGTCACCATTGTTTCAGTTACAGAAAAATACTTGGCTGTATATGCTACGTTTCTTTTGCCTATAGAGTGAATAAGTGCATTATTGATATAAGAAATATGACCAGTATATAAAATTAGTAATATAGTATAATAGACTAATAATAGTTAATTATTACCTTAGCTTTACTTTCATTCGAAATGGTGGTTGCATGCCTGACTAGACTGCTGGTAACTGTTTTGCCTTCTAATTGTTGTTTTGCCATTTCAACTTCCTTTTTCTTCAGTTCAAACACCACTTGAAATAAGTCTCTCATCGCTATAACTACCTGTAGGAGTAAAATATGATTGGCATTTTATGGTTTCGTTTTCATTTTCATTCTTACAAAATAAAATCGTAATTTTACAAAATCGCCGTGTCGTGCGCCATCTGTACTAATACCCTTCGTCTCTCTCGCTCATCCATTCATTCTATCTCATTCTCTCCTTGCGTTTCGTTTCACCTTAGAATCTTACATACTCATAAAAATAACTAATTTTAGATTCAAATTTAAACCTCTAGCCTATTTATATCATAAAGAAATATATCATAAAGAAAGTCTATATGATCCACACATATTTTGACGGTCAATTGGACTGTGGCTTTAAATCCTCTGGTTCTAATACGATATCTATGCCCGACAGTTGAACAATAAAACGTAATTAATGTTCAGACGAAACCCTACATAATGTGTTGCATATATTTTACTTTTGTCCTTCAGACCGTTTGTTATTGCGAGTCAGATTCTTCACAAACTTTTTAAAATTATGTATCACATGACGAGGTCAGTTAAGATGAAAGAACGTTATCTGAAATCGTTTGATTAAAACATATTCTTAAGTCTTTTACAAGACCGCAAAAAGATATATATACCAGCTAGTCACATTAATTTATAATTGTCATTCTCTCTCAAACGTAACGAAAGATCTCTGTGTAAACACAAAAATCTAGTGCCAGTGACGTTTTTCGGGGATTTGGAAGGTTTGCACGTTCGCACTTACGAGTTTTACAAATGAATGAGAAAGGATAGAAAAATCAAAGAAAAGATCATTTATATAATAATACATTATTTTAACAAAAGTAAAAATCGACTTTAAAACAATGTGATCGAGGTCAAATAGTTACGCATTGTTGAGGATAACTCAAAAAACCAACCGGTCAGATCTTGATCAAGTTTAAACAGGACCACATCGAAAGTATAAGCTTTGAAATAAAAGAACAAACAAAGTACAGACTAATCGAAAACTTCCTCCTTCTTTGAAGTCGTTTAAAAAGGAGTGAAAGCTAATTGAATCATATATCGTCTGATAGAAGTTTATAAAATGGTGGAGCAAGTTTAGCTGAACCAGAGTAATTGGGATAAGAGCCGGAAGATGATAACATATACATAACTAGTTTCTGCCCGCGCCTTCGCCCGCGTAAAAGGTTACTTTCCTAAAGTTTTTCATCCCCTATTTTTATTTTACCCTTAAGAGTAAATTTTTACAACATGTATGACATATATTTTTTTATAAATAATCAATAGCCTAAAAATAAGTTTCAAGCTTCTGGCTTTAAAAATGACGATATTTACTTACAACTTTTCATCCCCCTTTACAACCTTTTTTTGCATTAAAAAGTAGCCTATGTCCTCTATCAGGCTCTAGACTATCTGTGTACCAAATTTTATTTAGATCGGTTCAGTAGTTTTGGCGGGAAAGAGCGATAGACAGACAGAGTTACTTTCGCATTTATAATATTAGAAAGGAAGTAAGGAAAATACACAAATAACAAGACATATTGCGTTGTGTGGTAGTGGCTACGAATACTACTAAGGCTTACGTTGCTCGTGGAGGTCGTAAAGGACTAGAGCTTTATATCGACCTGGACGAACTCCACCTGATGCCATTTGGTCAACAATTTCATTCCCAAGGAGTCAACGCTCCAGACAGGCAGCCGGTCATACAACTATTGCCAATAACTTTTGTAATATGTACGAGTACATATTGCGTCGACCCAAGCAATTGTGATACGCACTAGTGAATGATGATGATATAACAAGAGATATTATAAGCGATAATCTTACTTGACTAGCAGCTTTATCAGTCTTGATGCCGAAGAACCGATGGCCGGTGTCAGGAGATCCGAATATATAACCAAACGCTCTTGAGTCCGTCATATCTTGAGCTATGAATGAGATCTTGTGCACTGGATGGTGGTACAGGGAATCCTTTGGGATATAAACATATTACTCGGGTAATTATTATGATCATATATGTAATTTTTGCATAAATACTTAACAAAATATGTGTTGGTCTATTACTTATACAGGTTGTCGATTTAATTAGTAGAATCCTTGAGGGTGTATCAGACCATGATACACTATCCAAATCAGTAAAAAAAATAGTACTTAAGTTTTGATTAAATTGCCATACTGATAAGCAATACACTTGTACTATAAAAATTCGATGTAGGCATATACTCATGCGTGTGACACTGAACTAGTAGGCAAATAGTCCCGCTCTCGCTGCGCTCACCGCCGCACAGCTGGTCGAAATGTACATTCAGGTACGCTGACAAACCTACTGTTTTGATAAGAAACAAATCACTTTATCTCGGGATTGGGCAGAGCTAGGACTCTGCAACTAACTTTAATGTTTTTTTATGACGTCATTCCTACACCTAGTTTAAGTTATTCTAGTAATAAAATCGGCACCCTGTAGTGACAGACGAGCAAGCAGCACACCTGATGAAAAGTATTACTGCCGTTTATGGACATTTGCGATACTAGGGGTAGGCCAAGCCATCGACCAGCCAAAACCTATCCAAAAAGTTGGTCAGAGAGCTCACTAAACGAAGCGCAACAGTACATTGCCATTGTTCAAACATCAATTTTCTGCGATTGTGGAGTACCACAGGGGTAGTAACTCCGTACGGACCGGCCCGCGATTGCAGACAGAAAACTGTCAACAGTGTGACCCTACTCTGGATATATTATAAGCTAATAACTCTTTCATTTCGTTGCGCTAGGACAACTCATAAGGTCACGGTGCTGAAGGAGCACTAGAGAACGTCATTAGGGAATGAATCTCCAGCCACCTAGCATGTAAGCAGGCTGCCCAACGTAGTGAAATCAATCAATTTCACTTCCAAATAGAGTTCAGGGTTGCAGTATCATGAGACTGTAGGATATATGTATACGAATTGTAAAAAAAGAAGTAATATCAAAGAGAGAAGTATGTGCCTTTGGGTTTTGCTGTACAGTCAGAATGGACGTCCAACTTCAAGCTACTACTGTAAGCTACAATACGCATTAATCCCGCGAATTACCGCTATTTCAAGGTAGCATTACATTTGGTATCTCGGTTATTTCATGGTAATATAATATTAATATGCAATATAATATTTGTCTGAGTGTGGACGGAGTAAGAATGCAATTCACCACCCCCTGTCTTACCCGTGGGTGATCGTGAGAGACGACTATGGGATATAAAACGTATCTATCTATGACATCTATTCAAGAGAAGGAAAACTCAAAACAAAACCCTATACGTCTGACTAGCGTGGTATAGTAGGCCAATTTCTTTCTTATTATGGAGGAGGCTCGAGCCCAACTGTGGAACATATATGAGCTTAGATGATGAATATAATATTGGTGGCGATTGTGTTCGCGACTACGGGTTGAGAGCCCTCAGCGCTCACCCACAGTCCGGGTAAAGTTGTCATAGCCATCTGAGGCTAACAACTAAGACACACAAAAAAAAAAAAAAGTGTTCGCGACTAATTTTTTTCTAAAATATTATAGCGTACCCCTCTCTCAATGGGCTTAAATACAAAATACATTCTGTGCCGCACTAATTTCAAATACAAGCAAATTAAAACATTCAATGACGCACTCATTATTAACAAATTATTTATAAACTATAAAATGTATTCCATTCATTATTATAAATTTGTACGGAACAAAGTAATTTTCTATACATTTTATAAAATGCGTTGAAAATTATAGTTTCGTTTAAAACAAAATTGTAAATTGTTTATTTTAGAAAAATTGAAATTAAACTCTATTTGTCATTGTTATATACTTATCCCTTGTGGTGACGGAGTAAGAATACCATTAACAACTCCCTATCACACCCGTGGGTGATCGTAAGAGACGACTGAAGGATATAAAACGCATATAACATCTATATAAAAGAAAGGAAAATTCGAAACAAAACCCTATACCACACGTCACACGTCTTAAAGACAAAGACCGGGTTCCGGTGGCCCGCTCGCTCGGCGAAGAGAGGTACATGTAGGGCGGTTCTATGGGGTCGCGCGCCGCTTCTTCGGACGCCCCGGACGGATTTAGCGGGGTGTGACCACTCCATAGCCCGCCGTCAATAAAAAAAATACCAACACGTCTGACCAGCGTGGTGTAGTAGTTCAATTTCCCTCCCATTATGGAGGAGGCTCTAGCCCAACAGTGGAACATATATGAGCTGAGATGATAGTGATGATGATATACTTATCGGGTTATTTATCACTGTATTGAAGCTCTATTTGCTGTGATGTTGTCTCCTTACATCTTTTAGTTGATTTCTACGACGCCTCCGGAAAGGGAAGGAGTGGTGAAAACGATGATGTGTTCTTACTTCGTCACCACACTGAACATTCTTACATTTTTAAAAACAAAAAGAAAATAACTGAATTCACTCACTACATTAAAAAAAAAATTCTTATTAATCGTTAAAATGCTTCAACTATGTTTACAAATGCGATAATTGTAGAATAGGAAACAAGAAAGTAGAAGGAACACAATATTTAGTAAATAATATTTAATAACTTAGTGTTGGGATTAAACCAGGGCCGGCTTTACCTATAGTGCAGAGGGTACGGTGCACCCGGGCGCCTGGTGTTAGGGGGCGCCGAGAGCCGCTCGGGATACATAGAGGGAGTTTAGTCGAACGTCTTGTTAGTATCAACCTAGTCCATTTTGTTCAACGTATTCTAATACAAAAGGGCGCCAGGTTATTGATTGCACCCGGGCGCTACATGTGCTAGAGCCGCTTCTGGATTAAACCATAGACTTCGAATGCCGGGAAGTGGTGAAGTAATGTCGGAAGTCAAGGAATCAGAATCGGAATCAGATCAGTACCATAGATTGACTCAATGGCGATGCGGAGGTAATACGGTAGCTTATGTGGCTGCACCCTCTCCTTCCTTCACTCCTTACTTAATATGGCATACATACATCTAGAATATGAATATGGCATAGATAATTTGTGCTCGTTTCTGGAACAGTAAAGCGGAGACTACGTATTTCTATAATCCTGACGTACCTAGTCATTATATGTAAGCATTTGATCTTGACGGACGATTTCATTTTGTTACGATGTAATTTACAACAGATAGAGATAGACCGTGTATAAAATGCGATTGCCGCTAATAATATCACACCTAAACTAAAGGACGTGGTCAGAATGACGAACGATATTTAACTAAAACTACGATATTTAACTAGAACTAAGGTTCCACTTGTAAAATATGAGGTATGAATTACCTACATTTATACCGAGCCGAGTAATACTACCGTTGGCTTCTCTTATTGGCTTGAGGACTAGATTTTTTTTTGTTGGGACTAGTCCCACCACTGTAGCTCATGTAAGCCAGGATCCACAAGGGTCTCCGTATAAGACACCGAGATTTGACCCTCGGGAAGTCCCGGGAAACGCTTTTAACTGTCTTGAAACCCGCAACAAATTTAATTAGAAAAGAAAAACAGGAGGAGTTGAAAAAATTCACTTCTCTCCTATGCAAAGCGGGCGACATGGAGAAAAAATTGGCTAATAGGCCAATAGATAAGAGGATGTATTGATACGTGAAGCGCAGCAGTACAGCACCATGGATATGGCAAAGTATGGGGCCTATATGTGAGCCTTAACATTGATTGCAACAGTAGGTATGGCAGAAGCGCCTGAACGCACGGAAATTTTCTCGAGTTGCTACAAGGTCCATATAGGACTAGATTATAACTATACTTTGCAACATAAGCATTTGCAAATGCATTAATTTGATAAAGAAATATTGTACTTACCCCAGTTTTATCATCCCTCAATCTGAGGCCATCTATTGCGACGTGAACCTGTATACGCTGTTTGTGTTCTCCAGCAGCGCGAATGGCCATCTTCAGATCGGCCAATGCCTCCTGACACATTCTATCACCTCGAGCTTCTGGCACCTCGAGCACGCCGATCAACTTCGCGCGAAACGACACCCCCTCGCCAAGAAAACGACCCGGCTCGTTCTTATCTAAACAACGTACAATATACACTTATCAATATGTACATACTGATTGGTCTTCACCTCACATATTCTTGAACTTAAATGTCAATGCCGTTGAAGGTCGTAGAACTTTATTGTATTTTACATGTTGAATCCTCATTTTACAGTTGTTCAAGGTCTTGATAAACAGAGGTCTCAAAGATATATAGTCTCAAAACGGCTATGTAACAAGCTGTTAGTAATTTATAAAAAAAAAGCGTTAGTACACACAGTCGTATCACCTTTACATAAAAGACTTTTTGTGTCGGTCTTTTTCAATGTCATGTTTTTTTAGGACTGTTATAGAACATATACAAGACAACTAAACGGTATCAACGCAATATGAAAGTGAGCCGTGTCCTATTTTAGTCCCTGTTTAGGTGCATCATTCGCGCTTTAATTAAATTTCCTGTTTTTAAATTAGATCCTCCGATTGCCTAGCAAAGGCATGTAACAGAATGACCTGTTTTGCACAATGCTGCACGTGTCTATAAATTATTTACAAGATTAATATAGATTTATAATTTATTATATGTAACATCATTCACCGTAATGATTGCAAAATTACTTATGTAAGTATTAATGAGTTAGTTGATTTGCGAAAGAGAATGCTTTGCAACTGTATATGATATGTTAGATTTGAAAATAGATGTTTAAAACATAGATTTAGAGTTATATTTTAATTCTTATGTTTTCGACAGATAATTGACGTAATACATAATAGTAGGTATTTATTTAATTAAATAATAGATACAAATAAATTGATCATCAGAATTTATATCCTGAATGTGTTGTGCTACGTTTTATGGTATCTCGAGGACTCGGTGGGCAATTTGGACAAATTAATCGTTTCGTTACATCGTTCGCATTCTAAATTGGAATACATATACCGAAATAGCGCACAACGTTAAGGTTTATTAAAGAGGCGTTAATTAAAAATAATAAACGAAGAAATCATAAATGATGTGTTGATTCTATAACATGCGATGACATATAGGTGTAAACAATCATGATATCATAATTTTATAGCAGATGTTACAACTTACCGAACTGCCGCAACAGATGCTGGAAATGACACACCTGCATTATTTCCCGTACAAACCGACAAATAGCAAGTTATGGCGTTAGTTCCCCCGGCGCAGCGCCGCTCCACATGCGCCGCGGGCCCACAATACACCCTCTGTCCAAAACACCACGGGGTCACTCAATAAGGCATGTGATGATATAGCGTGAGTTCTATGATCACCACCAGTTAGTAGGTGATACTTCTAGACGATTCATGCATGTTACTACTACACCGCAAAATATAAAGCTATGCGAAATAACGAGTATTTGGGCATGATACCAAACTCTACAGAATAATACCGCTTTGATTTCACAACAAAAATATAGAAAAATAAAAATCGTGATCCATCTAGCTTATTTGATTTAAATAAGTTAAGGACTCACATTTGCAAGGGCTGGTTTTCTTACGGAGGGTTTGCATTGGAAAGTCAGTCGGTAACTTGTGGTTGAACATTGGTACGTTTTTTATGTTCACTGTTAAATAAATACACTATTGGATATACACTCCACAATTTTACGCGACTACATTACAGGCACTGTTAATATAAAAAATACAATATCCATTTTACACGGCGAGATTTATTGATTTTTATGCCATAGTCGGCATCACCCGACGATGCAGCCAGACACGGCGTTGATTGAATTCACATGATTAGAGTGCGACACTTGCAAGTAAAGGACTGAGAAATAATTAATATCGTAGATATAACTTTGGTACATAATCGTGACGGCAATGACGATATTTCGCCGTTTCGGTGATCACATGGATAAGGAGCGCACGCATACGATGTGGCGCGCGCACCTTATTCGGGCACCCTTCGCGCATCGAACGAAACACCCTAATCAATATTCGCTCCCTAGTTCTTCATACAACTTTTATGGCTACTTCATTGACTAGATGTGTTTAAATAATCTGTGTACTCTGTGTTGAAACTTGTTTAATTAATATTTAAGTAACTTTTTTTTCTTACTTCAGCCAGATGGCAATTTTTGTGAATGTGATGATTTTGGATGTCGTAATTACACGTATATTTCTTAAAACGAGTTTACGTGTTTTAGTTTGCAAAATACGATTCATTACAAACGCAAATAAAATAATCCTTGATGTTGGACATTATCAAAACGAAGTCATGTCAGTATAGATAAGATAGCAGGAGAATATAAAGGATTTCCCTTAATATTCTCTGATATAGATAGTATTGAAATGTGTGAAGGCACATTTTAAATATTATTGTCAAGTAGGAAACAGGAAATATTATGATAATGAAAGAGTCTGTTTTTACTAACTATGAACAAATAGTTGTCCAAAAGATTTTATGTAAATATAATGAAATTAA
Organism: Lymantria monacha; assembly: GCA_905163515.2. NCBI lineage: Eukaryota > Metazoa > Arthropoda > Insecta > Lepidoptera > Erebidae > Lymantria > Lymantria monacha. The sequence goes on along the minus strand of LR991098.1, from coordinate 10,192,280 downwards.
CATATTTTTTTTATAGCTTTGACAAACGAGCAAGAAACACACCTGATTGTAAGTGTTACTGCCGCCCATAGACCTTTGCAATACCAGTGATAGAGATAAGGCGCTGCCTACCAATGATCTTAAACCCACCCAGAAAGATGGCTCATACGTAGATTTTCTGCGAGAGTATGGTACTACCCCGGAAGGACCCGCCCGCAGCTGTAGACAGAACTGTCAACAGTGTGTTCCTACCACTAAATATATAGAAAATAATTCTTAGACACGATGTTATAATTCTGTTTTATAAAATCTATCTATATGTATCTATTACATGTATGTACATCGTAAATTGAATAGACATGTTAATTTTTGCATGTAGAAGGAAAGTTATGAAGAACCAATAAATAATAAAGATGTTAGAATAGTAATGGTAATTACGACCATCATAAAAAGTATATACAAGTTTATATACACAATTATATCTTACCCTAATATGTCCCCGGTATAGAAACATAACTTTTTAGCATTAATTTTTAATGTATCTCTTTCATTGACATTCCTTAGTTGAGATATAATGATTCTTTATTAGATTTTTCAGTTATGATATTACATTCACTGAGTTAAACTAATTGTTAATGTATCTTATCCATTAAAAAAAAAATATCTTTATTTGCCAATGAATTAGAAAAAAAGTAAATAATATTGTATGGGATGGAATGAGAGATATTTATTTCTTACTTGAGACAAATAATTCTTTATTACATTTTTCAGTAAAGACATTATTACATTAATTGGATTCATTTAGAGCATAATATTATAGTCACCTATACAACACATATAAATAGGTATGTTGATAAAAGACACATTTTAATAAATAAATAATGTTTTTAAAAATTAAATAAAATGGATATTTCTATACATTGCTCAACCATTTATTTGATTGTGAGGTAATTTAATATTTAAATTTTGAATATGTAAAAGAATATGATAAAACATAACATGTATTTGTCCACCTTTTTTATAGTTGACTACTGTGCAAAGGGGCAGCTAAAAACATATTTTAAATTTATATTTTAAATAAAAGAGAAATATATTGAATAGTGGCTATTCACAGATGTGTATATTTAAATGAGATACTAATTTTACAATTTATATTCGGGTTGAGAGCCCTCAGCGCTCACCCACAGTCCGGGTAAAGTTGTCATAGCCATCTGAGTCTAACAACTAAGTCACAAAAAAAAAAAACAATTTATATTTACTATTATAGTATTCATTAGCCTATGAAATAACACAATAATCAGATTTTATAAGTTTATCCTTAGGGTCTCACCTTAGCTCAAATTTATGGAGACCATTGTTTACAGAGAATTCTGATTTACAGGAGCTACAGTAAGCTGGAGTATGTGGTGAGATTAGACCCAATAAAGTATATGTAACTGACATGCTCTATAAAAAAACTCATAACATATTCATTATTCTCTAATAAAATTGTGTCTCAACTAATGTAAATTTTAACTTTATTGTTTTCTCTCAACATGATCATCCTTCTGCTCATACTCTAAATTTATTATCTGTTACATTCATAAGTTACAAGTGTTTGTTATATAAAATAATATTATAATATATGAATGCTATAGGGACAGAATAAGAATATTTTCCCACTTGTGTCAGATAATTCACACTAGAGTAAGACCTTATGAACTTTGCACATTCATCTATATTGGAACTGGTGGAGCTTAGAGGAGCAGGTTTGGTACCCATATAATAAAGTACTGCTACCTAATAATAGATATTGTATATTTCAAAATTTAGAGAATTACCACTTATTCAAATATCAACTGGTGGAATGTTAAACATCCCTTAACTTTTTTGAAAAAAGGAACCGTCATAACTTAAACTACTGTAGTAGTAATTCCTATGAAGAAGACTAACTTCACAAGACAAATAAAAATGAAATAAACAAAAAATACTATTTCGAAAATGCGACTATATTACCTCTGGATTACAGGAGGAAGTTACCTTTATTTGCAGCCATGCTCTAAATAAAACGTCCTCGAAATCAAGACACCGTCGTCAAAAGAAACAAGATTATAATAAAAAACAAAAAACACAAAATAGGTTAAGTTATTATTCAACTTAAAGCCACTCTCAAATATGTAATGGGCGATACAATATAGTTTACATGTTCGGAGAATGATAAATAAGTGGCCACTAATGAAACTATTTTAAAATAAATATCAGATATCCTCTCTCAAATTCAAAACTCGATTTAATCTTCACCGATTCATGTTTTGACATATGATATTGTTCCGTGACAGTAACTATTTCAACGTAGTCGCCACAGTCCATAATGTAGCGATAAAAATTTAATATTACACTTAGGATAACCCACCGGGTCAAAGTTGCGTCACATCGTGAACTAATTATTTTCTTTAAGTTGAATATTGGTTTAAGAAAAATAAAAGATATTTGTTTAACTTTATAAATAATGTATTAACCTGGCTCGTATTAGTGCTGACTACATATATTTAATTTTTAATACTGTTCCTAGAAAATTAAAAAAAGAAAGATTCTCAAATTCGTATTAGGGTCAATTCTCGTCATTCAAACCTTAACTCGATTTCGTAATTCAAAGTTTTCTCAAGCTAGATTGGTTCGTTTATATTGATCAGTCTTCAAGAACGGAATAATACCGCTTGTGCAAAGTCCAAACTGGAATTTCTATTTGTTATGAAATAACAATAAATATTCATGACCAAATGTTGGCTTTATTCAACTCAAAATTCGATACATAGAATAGTATCATAATGACAGTACTTTAAATAATTAAAAGAATATGAAACTCCAAGGAGTTTCTATGTGGCGACTTTAAAGTCTACCACATTCTTCCTAGCTTTGTTTAATGCTATATAGAAGTGTCATAATCTTGAAGATATGTAAGTGGTCTTCGGATTCTAGTGGTTCGCTGAATAGGTGAAGATTGAGGTGAACTATTTTCTACAGATACAAAAGAAGAATTACTTTCAGAATCTATGGGCTCGTCATTTTGTTCAATCTCTATGCCTGCCGGTGCTAGATGCGTGTTAGACACAGTCGTTTCTTCTCCATTGCTTAGCCTGACAAACGAATAATCTGGGTTGGCTTCCAATTGCTCAACTTCCTCAACAATAGGATCGTATTTACTAGATCTATTGTGTTGCTTTAGTAAGACAGGCCCAGGTGTTAAGAGCCATGTAGGAACTGAATGACCATTATTCGATTTTCTATTATGTACAAACATTCTTTCATGAGGAGTTTGGTTTGTAGCTGTGCACAACAGTGATCTTATTGAATGGAGAGCTTGATTAAGAACCTTTTCCCATTCTTCGATTGATAGACCATGCGATTTTAGAGCTAATTGAATAGTCTTCCAAATAGTACCATTTGCACGTTCTATTTGTCCATTTCCTTTGGGGTTATATGCTGTGGTTCTACTTGTAGATATACCCCGTTCATGTAAGTATTTTTTTAATTCTTGTGACATAAATGCAGAACCACGATCAGTGTGAATATAAGCTGGCAATCCAAAAGTAGAGAAAAGCGTCGAAAGATGTTTTATGACAGTTTCAGCAGAAGTATCTCTGCATGGAAATGCAAATGGGAACCGAGAGTATTCATCCATGATTGTAAGTATATATCTATTAGATGATTGTGAAGGTACTGGACCTTTAAAATCGATATTTAATCTTTCGAATGGTGAGGTAGCTTTTATTAGGCAGCTATTATTCTTAAAAAAACGTGGCTTTACCATTGCACAGACCGGCAATGCGCTGATAACTTTTTTGATTTCTTCAGTGAACCATTCTGGTTACGCCAGGATGACATAATTCATTGTGTAAATCTTTTAATTTAGAATCTCTGTGTATAGCACAGATACGTGATAAAGCGTCAGCTGCGTCATTTTCTTTGCCTGGTCTGTAAACAATATCATATTTGTAACAAGATAATTCCATTCGCCATCGTTCTATCTTTTCATTCTTTATTTTACTTGTGTGACTGTGGTTAAAAATAAATGAAACTGATCGTTGATCTGTAATTAATTTGAATGGTCTTCCGATCAAATAATGTCGCCATTTACGTAGAGCTTCCACAATAGCATACGCTTCTTTTTCTACAGCTGAATGTCGTTTTTCTGTTATGGATAGCGTACGTGAAAAGAATGCTACCGGGCGTCCTTCCTGTGTTAATGTAGCCGCAATAGCATTATTAGAAGCATCTGTTTCCACAGTGAATATTTTATTATCATCAATAGAAAATAATGTAGCTTTTGCAATGCAATTTTTTATGTCTTCGAATGCTGATTTAGCCTTATCATTTAAAGAAAATACCGAATTTACGAGATCATGCACTCTTTCAGAAAATCGTGGTATCCATTTAGAATAATGTGAAAACATACCTAAAACTCGTTTCAGAGAACAATTGTCTCTTGGAGGCGGCATGCTTTATATCCGAGAAGATTTATCGAAGTTAGAGAGAACATAGATTTACCTTTGTTTACAGTTAACTTATATTTATCTACAGCATTCATGAATTTTTGTAAATTTGTATCATGACTTGATTTATCTATGCCACATATCGTTACATCATCTAGATAAGCAAATGTATCTGTCAAATGTTCCTCTTTAATCAACCAGTCCATAATCCTTTGAAAAGCACTTACTCCATTTGTTACACCAAATGGTATTCTACGGAATTGATAGAGCTTACCATATGCTTCGAAGGCTGTATATTGTTTTTCTGACTCTAATATTAAAATTTGGTGATAAGCACTTTTTAAATCAATTTTAGAATAATATTTGTATTTAGAGATATCATTCACCATCTTTTCCATATTTGGTAACGGATATGAGTCCAAATCTATATATTTATTGATGGTTTGAGAATAATCTATATATACCTATATATATATATATACCTATAAAAGATTAGTTATCTTTTGCGGTGACTTTCATTTTTAGTAATAAGAACTTGCGCGCGCCATGGCGATCTACTTTCTTCAATAACACCGTCAGAAAAAAGTTGATTTATTTCACTTTCGATAAATTTTAAATCATCAACATTGTATTTTCTAGATTTTATTGCAATCGGAGTGCAGTTATGATTTAAATTTGAAAATAACGACACTGGTGGTAAAGATGAAGCTAGTACGCTACATATTTGAAGTGGTTTTCGAGTTCCACCAAAATTTATTTCAAGTGTCGAATGTTCTTTCAATATATCATGTCCTATAATAATATCAGCACAAAGATATTTTACAAAAAGAAGAGGAGCATTTTTATATATATTATCATCTAGAATGATTGTTGCTAGAAATAGTCCTTCACAATTAATTGTATGCGTTGTCTGTGCCATCGTTACAGACTCTGTAGATTCTATTTTCTTAAAAGAATATTTCATGAAGAAATCATAGTTTTAGTGCTTCCGGAGTCAATTAAGGCACTAGCTTGCTTATTATTAACTTGAATTGACAAATCAATAAATCGTAAAATAAAAATAAAATAATTTAAAATCATAATAAAACTAATATATTTAATTATTTAAAATATAATATACTAATTTATATAATTAATTAAAAATAATTTAAAATAATCAAAAATCGTAACGACGACGTAAGAGAGCGAGTAGGTATGAAGAGAGTATTGGTGTAAAGATGTGAAAGGGCATGCTCCAATGGTTCGGACATGTGGAAAGAATGCCGAACGAACGCCTGGTTAAGAAGATATACAATGCGAAAGTGGAAGGATGTAGGTACCGAGGGAGACCGAGACTAATCTACCTATACCAGATCGGTCATGTACTGAAGGAAGGTGGAGTCAAGAGTCTCCGAAACCGGTGAGCGTGTATGAAGAGAATTATGAATGTTAAGGAAGCGAGTGAAGTATGCAGAGATAGAGTTCTCTGGCACTCTGTTCCCTCTGCCTACCCTGCAAGGGATATGGCGTGATGATATGTATGTATGTATGTAATTGACAACAGACTTCTGTAGGCTCATTGGGGCAGCGAGAGCGATAACGTTATATGTATTTTCGTTCTTCTCGTTTGTAATGTCATTAAGGTTTGTCTTAGTATTTCTACAAACATTTGCATAATGGCCCTTTTTCTGGCAATTTTTTTTTTTTTTTTTTATTGCTTATGGTGGCAAACGAGCAGACAGCACACCTGACGGTAAGTGTCACTGCCGCCCATGGACCTTTGCCAATGGTATAGCTAGGCCGCTGCCAACCAATACAAACCCCGAACCCACCCCAGTTGGGCTGCCGGCTCTCTCGCTCACCATACGAAGCGCAATAGCACATTGCCATTACTCAGACGTCGATCTTCTGCGAGAGTGTGGTACTACCCCGGACGGACCGGCCCGCGGCTGTAGACAGAAAACTGTCCACAGCGTGGTCCTACCACAATTAAATGTTGGCAGTTAACATTTAAAGCAGGACAATTTGATCGACGATGAATTTCACCTCCACAAAAGAAGCACTGTCTCAGTGGACGACTGGAGAATTGAGGTTTCTTTCTCTCTTCTCTTGTTATTTTTGGCAAAGCCATGATCACGTCATCATCGTTAATATTATTATATTTTTGTGCATTATGTTCAGCTGTTTCAATAGCTTATGCTTGGCTAACTGCTTCATCCAGCGTTAAGCTAAAATTTTCAAGTAATCGCTTTGGTGATACATGATTAATAAGAAGTTGCATTTTTATTATATTACTGACCTTTTCTCCGGTATCATTAGCAAATAAAAAATTATTAAATGTAGAGAGCCAATGAGTCCACTCTTGAGACGCCGTTGGTGACGAAGGATCGAGATCTAATACAATTGGACGAAGATATTTTTCCATGTTAATAGTTCGTTCAGGCGACAATTTATTTTATATTTGAGTTGAATAAATTGTTATGAAATAACAATAAATATTCATGACCAAATGTTGGCTTTATTCAACTCAAAATGCGATACATAGAATAGTATCATAATGACAGTACTTTAAATAATTAAAAGAATATGAAACTCCAAGGAGTTTCTATGTGGCGACTATAAAGTCTACCACATTATTATAACTTTGTGATCTATTTGTATGGTGGGAATGTCCCCCGAGGAGCACGAATCATATATAACTAAGTGATATGCATAGCATACCAACGAAAATTAGCAGGTATATAGACACCCTGTACTATAGAACGTAATGGGGGAAAAACTCATTCTATATGCTAAATAATGTAAACCAACCACAACTATCTATAGAATTACAACACACCTAGATACTCATTTGTCACAATAACGCTTTTATATTTGACACTGTCACATTGACAGCTTAACTTACCTTTTTATCACGATTAATCACGAACACGGACTTTTGACGGGAATTTGAAAACGTCATGTGGTGCTCTTGTATTATATTCGAGATCTTAGTGTTTTAACGTGTTATATTAGATAATTTTGATGGCATTTTATGTAATGTGATGTGCGAAAATACTGTGATGTAGTGAATATCATATAAAAGTGCTTTACAACGTTTTCCATCAAAATTCCCACAAGATACCATTAACAGTGTGGCCATTGCACTGTTAATGGTGACAATTTGACTTAGACAATGACTGACCTGACAAGACTATAAACGTAAAAATAATTATAACTTGACACTGGCACCAATAGCTCGTATATGTAGCTGATTGCCAATACATAAGAAGAAGAAGAAGAATCACGAACACGAAGTGCCACAAACTTATCTGACATGGTGACAGCGTCGCTGTTATCGCATTTAGTGCTGCCAGTAGATTCTATTTGCAATAAAATCGGTAAGTATTTCCCCATGAGGTAGCGAGTTTAGTAAACAATAGGGATCGTGCGTGAAATATAGAGGCAGCACTACTGTCAAAGTGAGCGCTCTGTGGTGTTGTATTAGTGAACATAGTGGGATCACAACAGACATTTAATAACATTATAAGAAATTATAACAATGGAAAAAAATAAAAAAATATGGATTTCAACCTGTAGTGAATAATATCATGCATGGCCGGAACGATGAGAAAGGCAAAAAATTATTCAAATCAAAGCATGTGTACGGTGTTGTTGAAAAAACGAATAAATTAGAACTGCATAACCAGTAAAGTTGTGCCCCAGACTAGTGTATCAAATCTTTATGATTTGTCAATTTCTGTAGATTGATACAAATCGGCACGTTACTAACGCTGTTTGCACATGTAAAGCTGGTCTTGGGGGCAAGTGTAAACATATATGTGCGTTAATTTATTACGTTAACTTTCCTGAAACATCATCATCGAAAACGAGTCATTCTCAGGAATGGGGTAAGCCGACTCAAAAGCAATTGCTAGGGTACGACAAAGGTAAAAGAATGTCTAAACTCTTTCCTCAGCCAGTTTTGTCTCCTGAAATGACTAATTGTAAGTTGAAACCTATCAAACTTACAGTAGCGAGTATGCCCGAATCTTTGAAAAATACACCGCTTCGAAAAATCTTAGAGCTTGAAGAGAAAGAAGATATTGTAATAACAACAGTAGGATCAGTGTTAGAAATGATACAAACTAATGCTACAGAAGTTCTCGAGAAGAAGGCAAAGAAAGTAGTTAATGATATATTTACATTGCAATATTCAAATGTAATATTTTGTCAGGAAGTTATGGTTACCAAGGAAATGTACACATTCTATCAAAAAAAGTTATGTTGTGATGCTAGTACAGCATTAAATTTAAGTCTTTTAACTATTCAACAATCTAATAGCAATGAATGGTTTGCACAACGAGCTCTGTGCATAACTGCTAGTGATGGATACAAATTAAAAGGTCAACGTTTTAATGTTGGAAAAGTTGTGACAGATATGTTATACCAAAAAAAAAACTAAAAATGCAGCAATAACATACGGAAAAAGCAATGAAGATTTAGCACTAAAAGAGTATAAACAGTTAGTTGATCCAAAGTGGGAAATTGTTAAAGTTGGTGTGATAATTAGTTTGCAACAACCGTGGCTAAGCGGTTCTCCAAATGGAATCCTCGTTTATGGGAATGAAATATGGCAAAAGCGACTTGTAGCAATTAAATGTCCATATACTTGTCGTGATATTCCTGTTTGGGATGCTGATTCAAGCCAGTCAAATGTTCCATACCTAAAAGTCGATGAAAATGGAATACATTTGAGTGCAACACATTCAATTAACATTCAGGTCCAGCTTCAGATGTAAGTGACTAATATAAAGTTTTGTTAGTGTGTTACTTAACATCCAACTTGACAATCAATTGTTAGTTAGCTTAATACCTCATCTTGAGGTGTTTTATTTTACTCAATACATACAGAAATTATATGCCAAATACTCTACTGACTAACAATATATTTCTCATTTTCATTAGTAGATTACTTGTTACATATCAATGACTGAAGAATAATTTTGCAATTGATCAAATGTGATATTAAATTAATCTAATTTATTAAATTAAAGTAATAGTTAATTATATATTATCAGATTAATTATCAAAGATTATCACAAATTTGACACAGCGGTGATTCCACCTTACCTCCACACAAGGGCTCTGTGGGGGTGGATCGTTTAATACCCTACTACTCGTGGGAACGCTATGGATTGTATGAAAAATTTTAAAAGTCCAAATGATGGCGATGCGGTTCGCAACCCTTCACGTCTCGATCCCAATGAGGGCGAAAAGCGGTCTACGGAGTGCCGTTTTGCCACGTTGAATGTAGGAGGAGGAATGAAAGAGAAATTAAACGAGGTATGTCAAATGATGGATGATAAAAAGATTGATATTCTTTGTGTGAATGAAACGAAGCGAATGGGATGTGAGATAACTAGTCATGGACCTTACACGGCATACTGGTCCGGGGTATCAATGACTACTAGAACCTGCCAGGGAGTTGGTCTCCTTCTTTCTGCTCGAATGGCTCAATGGGTGAAAGAGTATGATTGTGTGAATGCTAGATTAGTATGGTTAAGAATGAAAGTGGGTCTGACACGTATTTTTGTTGTAGGAGTATATGCTCCTGTAAACACGGGTTTGCATAAAAATAAATATGAGCAGGATGGAAGAGAAAAGTTTTGGGAGGAACTAAGAGATGTTTTAAGATTATGTCAGTTAAATGAAAGGTTGATTTTGCTAGGTGATTTTAATGGATGGGTGGGAGTAGGCCGAAAAGGATTCGAAAACGTTTTAGGAAGGTTTGGTGATGAAAGTGTGAATGAAAATGGTCAAAGTCTGCTAGAGGTGTGCTTGGAATGGAACCTTTGTGTTACAAACACTATGTTTGAACACAAAAAGATCCATATGTATACACGCGAAGCAAAGAATGTAAGAAAGAGTATGATTGATTTTATAATAGTAGACAAAGTTCTAGACACCAGGGTGTATCGCGGTGTTGGTATCCATACAGACCACTTTCTAGTAATGACTAGAATAAGTGGTCTCATAAAAACGTGGCGAAACCGGATGCATAACCCGACAAGTGTACTAGAAAGGATAAAAGTAGAGAATTTGCAAGATGAGATTGTTACAGAGAAGTATAAAAGTAAACTGACAGAAAAATTGCATGATTCGGCTGATATTAGTGATATGGAAGAATTATGGAAGACTTTTAAAGAAAATGTGGTAAATGTTGCTACAGAAACATGTGGCGTGACCAGAAGAAGGAAAGTAAATAAGATGAAGAATATATGGTGGGATAAAGATGTGCAGAGTGCAGTTTGTGAGAAGAAGAAAGCCTGGATAGATTGGCTTGCTATCAGAGTCACTGAGAGAATAGAGAAAGCAACGATTCATGATATAGACATAGCCAAAGAAGAGTACAAGAGAAGAAAAAGAGAAGTGAAAGAAATTGTCAGAAAAAAGAAAGAGGATCAGAAAGACGAGTACGATAGAAGATTATCGCAGGATTACCAATCTAATTTAAAGATTTTCTGGAAATCCATAAGATCAGCTCGAGGTAAAGTTCAAAGTACAGAGCTTGCCTCGATCAGAGATAAGTATGGAAGGATAGTGAATAGAGAAGAATGTGTACTAGAGAGATGGAAGGAGTATTTTGAAAGCTTATTTGAAAGAGAAGAGCCACAAGATCTATCATTTGAGAGTGAAAGAGATTTTGAGGATGGAGAATGTGTTACTATGGTGGAAATTATGAATGCACTGAAAGGTATGAAAGCGGGTAAATCTGCAGGATACGACAGGATTACAGTTGAGATGCTGACAGCTGGACAGGATATCATAACTAACATGCTATACCAGCTTTTCAATCTCTGCTGGACTAATGGCCAAGTACCTGACGACTGGTGTAAGGCTGTAATTGTACCTTTGTACAAAGGGAAAGGTTCGCAGCAAGATTGTAGGAACTACAGGGGCATAAGCCTCCTTAGCATAGTCGGCAAACTGTATGCGAAAGTATTGATTGAAATAGTAGTGAAAGTAACCGACAAGAAAATATGGGATGCACAAGCAGGTTTTCGAAAAGGTATGGGTTGTACGGATCAAGTCTTCTCCTTACAATGCATGGCGCAGAAATTTTTGACTAAAGGTCAGAAAATCTTTTGTGCATTCATTGATTTGGAGAAAGCTTATGACAAAGTGAGGAGGAATGAACTGTGGTCGGTACTGTCTATGTATAGGGTGGATAGCCATCTTATTCACGCGCTGAAATCCATCTATAAAGATTCCAGGGCATGCGTGAGAATAAATGGAGCCTACACGGAGTGGTTTAATATCGATAAAGGTGTTAGACAGGGATGTGTAGCGTCCCCGTGGTTGTTTAACCTATTCATGGATAGCTGTTTGAAAGATCTGAAAAATAATGATTGTGGTTTACGAATGAATGAGTTACTTATCAAATGTCTTCTTTATGCCGATGATCAGGTATTACTTGCATCATCGGCAGAAGATTTGCAGGCGATGGTAACTACTATGCATGAAGCTTTTGAAAGAAAAGGTATGAAAGTAAATGTAAGTAAGACGAAAATTATGGTTTTTGAAAAGGATAAATGTATGACGGAATGTAACATTTTTATAAATGGTGAGGAACTGGAACAGGTGAAAGAATTTTTGTATTTGGGTGTTTTGTTTACTAGAGATGGTAAAAATGATGATAATGTTGAAAGAAGAGTAAATGCTGGTAATAGAGTGAATGGGGCACTATACACCTTTATGAAAAGCAGAAACGTGTCCAAAAAGGCACGTTTAGCTGTACATAGGGGAGTATTAGTACCTACTCTCATGTATGGTAGTGAAAGTTGGATTTGTCAGGGAAGACATGAAAGTAGAATAAATGCTGTAGAGATGAGAGCTCTTCGTAGTATGTGTGATGTAAGTATGAAAGATAAAATTAGGAATAATATTATAAGAGAGCGCTGTGGTGTGAATGAAGAAGTAGTGACAAAGATCAAAAAGAGTATGCTGAGGTGGTTTGGACATTTAGAAAGAATGAGTGACGAGAGGTTGACGAAGCAAATATATAAAGCAAGCGTGAATGGGACGAATACAAGGGGAAGACCACGTCATACTTTTCTGCACCAAGTTGGAGATGTGTTGACGAGAGGTCTTATTAAGAGTATGCGTAATCGTAGAGCATGCATGAAGACTATTATGAGTGTGAATGAAGCGATGGAAGTATGCCAGGATCGTGGTTTGTGGCAATCCGTAGTCTCTGCCTACCCCTCTGGGAAACAGGTGTCAGGCTATGTATGTATGTATGTATCACAAATTTGCCAATATTGAAAGAATTATATAATATTTAGTTCTAAGACTTGAGATTTTAAACTTACCTAAAATATGTTTTTTTATCATCTTAATTTTATAGAAATTCTAAGATTCTTTTTTTTTAGGAATTCTTTATCAAGAGTTTTATGTTATCTTCATTTAAAAGTATTTAATATTACTAGTAAAAACATAATAGTAAAATATTTATCATTTATGAGTCTGTATTTACCTTGTGTTAAAGTTATTATAAAATAGAAATTATAAACATTGAATGTATATGTGTAACTACTTGAGAAAATAAAACCTCGTTTTTTTTTGTAAACAATTCATTTTTATTTCATACAGTTGAAAATTTAATTCAGTTTTTACAATACATACATACATACATATTATTATCACGCCATATCCCTTGCAGAGTAGGCAGAGAGGCCAGAGAACTCTATCCTTGCATAGGTACTTCACTCGCTTCCTCAACATTCATAATTCTTTTCATACACGTTCGCCGGTTTCGGAGACTCTTGACTCCACCTTCCTTCAGTACGTAACCAATCTGGCCTAGGTAGGTTAGTCTCGGTCTCCCTTAGTACCTACATCCTTCCACTTTCGCATTGTATATCTTCTTAACCAGACGTTCGTTTATAAAATTTCACGTCCACACCGTATCCACGTTCTCGACGTGATGTATTATTACATCCAAGAATACAACAATTTTTTCTCGAAGCTGGCATTATTGAGAAACATTAAATATATTTTATTTATAACTAATAAAAAGTAAATCACATATGTTAACGTTAAAAGCGTGATCCCAACTACTTCGGATATTTGCCACTAGTTGGCGCTGAAGTCTAGATGCACGGTCCCTATATTCAACACTACTGAATTATTCATCATGATGTTACGATAGAATATGGGAAAAGTTATTAAATGGTAATCCTAAAGTGCCGCTAATGTCATTCCCTTTGCCTGTCCGAATGGACGAACAGAATCAAAAAAAAAAAGCTAATGTCATTAAAATGTCAAGAGACTTGTATTCTCGATTACACTTTTTACGTCAGACAATGAACCGACATGACTGACGACTAAAATATAAATTTATTATAATTTTTTAAACTTATTTTACTTGACATTGGCGAAATTGTGGTTAATCACTCACAGAGGCCATTCACTAAGAAGAAGAAGACACTTTTTACGTTTTTACTACTTTTAATTTGTGATTATACTGCAGCAGGCAGTAAAATGACTATAATTTATAAAAATCACTATTATTGTTTTGTAGATCACAAAGAATTTATTAACTTGGTTTATAAAAACGTGTCTGTAAATGAAGACGAGTCTGTTTCATACATAATTGCTCCTAAATTGTTTTCTGTCGCTGACAACAAGAATGTAAACAACAGAAAGAGAAATTATAATTCGGATAAATTCCACGAAGAGGTAAGGTAATAAATTGATCAAAACGGGGTAAATCATCTATCGGTATTTGGGCGAGTCCTTAGATGTTGGGCAGAATAAAAGACGTAGGCTGTATATTTATATATTTTATAAGAAGCTACTTAAAATCTGACATAGACTGTCGCAACTCCTGCGAATATTTAAAGTATTAATAAAAAGAATAAGATAATGCTTTGCGTGCGCGTGAGACTATGTATGCTGTTCATTTATTGATTACAATTCCATACTTATGGATAATTGTTAACAGGAATACCCCATGTATTGGGTATAATATGGGCAAGTATCTAACTCAGTGTTTGTTACTGGGATCTCCTAACTATAATTTATAAGTTTTATGTCATTGGATTAACACTAACAAACTAAAATAACTCAGTATGGAGACCAATAGCATTCTTAAGACAGTTATTTTATTGTAGGCTGTAGCAGTTAAAGGTATCTATGAAAGGTTTATCGAAGAATTACCTTCAATTATCAAGGATAATCATCTTAGAAAATATAAACAAGCAAGTACATCAGATGTTAGGGAATTTGCAAAAAAAATATTTGAATTAACAGTTTTTAATCTTGAAGGTGTGAATGGAGGTAATAATGCTAATGTAGCATTGAAATGTAAAATAAAAGAAAATGAATTTTTAATGCCATCTTATTCCAGGTAATTAAGAGACATCCCTTTATTATTTTTTATTATGGTCCTTCTTTATTGCTTACCATGGTCCTTTTTTCATTGCTGTTAGTATGACAACCCGGTGACATGTTTAGTTATCTACTTTTTGTGTTACTGTCTTAGTAAACTTGGAGATTATACAATAAGATTGAAAGCAAAGTATCAACCCACATCTAGTAATAATAGTTTTGAAAACTAAATTTCAGTAGAAACAATGTGTGATGTTTTCATTGATACTTTCTTCAGTCACAATCTGCCTTACACCAGCTTTAGTTATGAAAGAATTACACACACTAGGTTTATTAAGTTTTTACTGTCAACCTTAACCCTTTTTTTACACATACATACATTACTGTAATATAAATTAGATTACTTAGATTATATTTGTGTATAGGTATAACACAAGGAGGTGGCAGAGACCTATAATTCAGCATATTTCCCTCCTCCTCTTTATGGGGAACTACAGACACTAGAAATATTCTAACAATACAATAAATCTAACAAGATGGTGTTAATTTACAGATTTTACTGTGGCAGCATACATGAACAATGTCAGAAATTAACAGGGGCTAAATTTGATTTAGTAATTGCTGACCCTCCATGGTGGAACAAATATATAAGGCGATTGAAGAGTACTAATGATAAATTAAGGTATTAAATTAATGACAAATAAATATTATTGTAATAATTAACCGCTAATAAATCTTAAAATACTTGGCACATTGAAACTACTCAACTTGTCACCAAGTTCTTAAAATTATCTGCAGGTATATCATGTAAAATTATATCTACATGAGTCTTTGCGAAAGACCATTCATCGCCTTGTTTACTTAAAGGAAAGGGTTCATGAAGTATATGTTTAATTTTTCGACGTGATATTATCGTGAAAAGCTCATGCCATCAATAGATGTTCGGGCGACCGGACCGGGGATTATTCCGGTCGCCCCAGTGTGAGGCCACCGCATGAGAATGACGCCCTGACATAGAGATTAATTCAGGTCGAGATGACAGGGCTTCGACTAGAGAGGAAACCCGTGAGGGTAGACTGCTGGGCGGGCCGCTGAAGAAAAAGACCGCGTTCCAGTGACCTATCCATACGGCGTCGAGAGGTACATTATTGAGCGGGACTACGGGGTCGTGCGCCGCTTTAATTGTTGCCCCGGACGGATTAGCGGAGGGTAAACGCCCGTAGCCCGCCGTCAAAAAAAAATCATTGAACGTCGAAATCATTTTAATGACAGTTTAATTACGTCCAGTATTGTCCACGGGAGAGTAGGACAAGGGGTATATTACGAGTATATTCTTAACGCGTACTCCTTGCGGCACGCAGGGCCGCAATGGAGCTACATAAAAATTATATTGGAAATGCCAGAAATACTGAGAGCTTTAAGCAGTTAACTTACATTGCTTAGTTTTATTAAGGGCGTACCCGGGTGGAACGAAAATAGTTGGACGGTACTGGTTGCTATGTTCTGTGACTGGAAACAGCAGACATCTGCTGAATCGGTCATATATTATAGTAAGAATGCCATACATTTAATACTTTTAATATTCTTTTTCAGCTACTCGATGATGTACAATGAAGATATTGCATCTATACCCCTAAAGGATCTTTTATCAGAGAACTGTCTGGTTGCAATATGGTGTACAAATGCTCCTAGTAATATTGCCGCTGTAAAGAACTTAATTTTCCCGAAATGGGGTATAAAATATGTAACAACATGGTATTGGTTAAAAGTTACAGTGGAGTTGAAGCCTATGTATCCGTTTGGATCAGGATGTAATAAACAGCCATACGAGAGAGTTATAATAGGGAAGATTGGTGATATCTTAGATATTCCAGACAGTTATATGTGTGTTAGTGTACCAAGTGCACTACACTCACATAAACCGCCATTGTTAGGTGAGTAAACGTGTTTAGATACACAATAAACTCACTGATATTTATTTTAAAATTCTTCTCTTTACTTGTTTTATAAGGTGAACAACATCGAAGCAAAATTCACCCCCTGTTTCATACCGAATATATCCTCTAAGGTTAATTTTCAGAATACTCTTTTTAGCGAGTCTCTACTTCACAAAAGTAATATGCTGTCTAGAACTTATATGTTTTTTCTTCCCATACAAACTTTGATACTACGATTAACTTTTTATGGGGTTTAATTTTGTAAGTTAGTGAGTCTCTACGTCACTACAAAAAAACTACCCTCAAAATTTCATGTTCAAGGTTTCAGTAGTTTCGTCTCTCTTTGCCTAGTTGATGATTGATCTAGAATATTTCTACTTTTGATAAAAATACTGTATTGTAATTTAATTCCGAATAATAATTTTAAAATGTCACCAGTAAGTATTATAAAATTCTTTCAGATGTATTATCACCATTTTTGAAGACTGAAAAACCGAAAACTTTAGAATTGTTCGCCAGATATTTGCTTCCAAACACCACTAGTATTGGTTACGAACCTCTGAAGTGGCAACACATTTCCTTATTTGAAAAAATTAGCTGATAATAAAATAGATATGTTGTTATTAACTTATATTATTGTATTTATATTAGCTGAATACTATTTGTGACTGCCGCTGCCGTAGGAAACTATTGAACGCAAGCAAGCGGGTAGGAATTGTTCGACGTGATATTATCGTGAAAAGCTCATGCCATCAATAGACGTTCGGGAGAGGCCACCGTGTTAGGAATTCGCCCTGACATCGAGACTAATTCAGGTCAAGATGTCAAGATGATGATGTGAAGAAAAAGACCGCGTTCTAGTGACCCATCCATAGAGCGTCGAGAGGTACATTGTTGGGCGGGACTACGGCGTCGTGCGCCGTTTTTCTTGTTGCCCCGGACGGATTAGCGGGGCGTGAACGCACCGTAACCCACCGCCAAAAAAAATATTAATGGACGTTAATGATCTGACGGATGGTAGAATCAACGGATTGATTGTCATTGATATACGATTCAGGTAGAACAAAGAAAGACACTGTTTTTCTTTAAAGAATGATAGTAATGTCCATATTTACTAATAATCCTTAAAACATACACTCATTTGCAAAAAAAACGGGCACCTAAGCAATGAACCATTTTAAATGTTAATATTTCTTTGTTTGATAATTATAGGTAGTTTTATCCACACAATTTGGTAAATTAATAAGAAAATAATCGTTTTCATCAGTATTTCATAAAATTTAGATACAATTTATGGGAAATAATGCTAAACCTCGCTAGTAGTGTATATTCGCTAGTAGTGCATATGCTCATGAAGTAAAAATAAAAAAGTTTTTTTGTTTGTTTTTCTTTAATAAAGTAAAAGCAGATAAATGTTTAGTATCGAGTGTGACCCCCTCTAGCTAAAATCACAGCTTGAATTCGTCTGGGCATGCTAGCGAGTATATCCCGGATACTTGCTTGCGGAATACGTTCCCACTCCGCAGTAATCACATTCTTCAGCTCTCTGATGGTCTGCGGAGCCGGGTGTACTGATCTCACACGCCGTTTCAGAACGTCCCAGACATGCTCTATGGGATTGAGGTCGGGACTTCGAGCTGGCCAATCCAAACGACGAATGCCGACCTCTTGCACATACGCATTAACATCGCGGGATCGGTGGGCGCGAGCATTGTCGACCATAAAAATCGAGTCTTCACCTAGAGCGGCCAATGCGGGTTGTGCATGAGAAATTAGAACTTCCGTTATGTATCGATGCCCAGTCAGTGAGCCGTTTTCAATGAAGACTAACTCTGTACGATCCATTGAATTTATTCCTGCCCGAAACATAACAGAGCCCCCACCATAAGGTGTGATTTCTTCGAAACATGCCTCTGCAAAGCGTTCTCCTTGTCTTCTTAGCACTCGCCGACGTCGATCTTCACCGAACAGAGATATCCTGGCTTCATCAGAGAACAAAACCCTATTCCAATCGTCTTGAGTCCATGATTCACAATTTCTAGCGAACCTAAGCCTGTGAACTCTGTGCTCACGGAGTAATTTGGGGCCGCGGGCCGGGCGGTGACTGCGTATATTGGCAGCGAGAAGCCTCCTCCTGACCGTCCATAGACTAATATGCACATTTCTTACTTCTTGGAGGTTGTTCTTAAGATCCACATACGAAGATTTGCGATTTCTCAATGCGCGACTCACAAGAAAACGATCATCCCGTGGTTGGGTACATGGTTTTCTTCCAGAACCAGGCCTTCTCTCGACGTAACCAGTCTCCTGATATCGCTGCCAGGTCCTTTAGACTGTCGAGCGACTAACATTTAGCCTCCTAGCCACGAAACATTGGCTGCAACCCTCTTCAAGCAGCGCGATAATTTTGGTAGCTTTTACCACTTTATCTACCATTTTTGATACAGCCAAACAGCATTAAATAAAGCTTTGACAGTCAAGGATATGAAATTAATCGATAAAAATTGAATAAAAGTTATGAAAGTCGATGTTAACTTCTGGAACTTCGCGCCAAAAATGTAGGATAAAAAGGGGTTTTCTGTAAAAATGAACATCAAATGAAAAATTGAATTTAGAACGTACTTTTTTAAATACCACAGCATTTTTAAAACCGGCCAGTAACGTGTACAAACGATTGAAACCTTTTTGGTATTGTATCTTTTTAAATATGAATGAAAATCAAAACCGCCCGTTTTTTTTGCAAATGAGTTTAGATATACCATCTAAGACATTATAAATAACAAGCAACAATAATATTGTGATTTATATTGCCTTAGGTGTGACATTAAATTAAATTTTATTAAATATCATACATACATACATATCATCACGCCATATCCCTTGCAGGGTAGGCAGAGAGAACAGAGTGCCAGAGAACTCTATCCTTGCATACTTCACTCGCTTCCTCAACATTCTTAATTCTCTTCGTACACGCTCGTCGGTTTCGGAGACTCTTGACTCCACCTTCCTTCAGTACGTGGTTTAGGTAAGTTAGTCTCGGTCTCCCCCGGTACCTACATCCTTCCACTTTCGCATTGTATATCTTGTTAACCAGACGTTCGTTCGGCATTCTTTCCACATGTTTGAACCATCGGAGCATTCCCTTTCGCATCTTTACACCAATACTCTCTTTCATACCTACTCGCTCTCTTACGTCGTCGTTACGAATGCGATCGGTCAGCCATCGTCGTCATATTAAATAACACACCATCAAATTGAACTATTTACAACATAATGTGCCATTTACGTAACCTTAGGTGTCACCTAAAATTTAGGAGTCGGTGTAAATAAGCTTAAGTTTTTCTTTACGAAAGTGGTATGCATGCGTTAGAGTTTAATAGGTAGGTACCTAAATGGTTGTTAGGCTTTTCTCATTCTGTAGTTTACTCAAAATGGTCAAACAGTAATAAAACCACGTATTAAATGAAATAAAATATACTTATAAAGTAATTGTTATAAATACTAAATATAATAAATTTTCAAAATGCATTAACTTTTCCCGTTGACGATCACACTTGTCTTCCTGCTCTTCTTAGGATATCCGTCAGGGTTCATAGTTTGCCATCGCCAGAAGTCTGTACCTGGTAATAATTATTAGATTAGTATTTGTGTATTATCCGTGTGGTGACTGAGTAAGAATACAATTCACCATCCCATATCTTAGCCGTAGGTATTCATAAGAGACGACTAAGGGATATAAAATGCATATAACATCTATAAGGAAAACTCGAAAGAAAACCCTATACCAACACTTCAACAACTTCCCTCCCATTATGAAGGAGGGTCGAGCCCAACAGTGAGACATATGTATATGAGCTGAAGTGATGATTCGCGTATATTAAATATCCCATCAAAATAGAGATGTGAAGATGGAAGTCAAGTTCAATATTATAATAATTATTGTATGGTCGTCGATTTCGCCAACAAAATATTTGCGATCTAAAATGGCACCCATTTTCCAAACCAAATTCTATAGACAATCTTGAAATGTATTTATTAGGAGAATGTTTAATATTCTTAAATAATATTATAACATTATTTCTTGTTTATTATTCTAAAGCTTGAAAAGCCATATAGTAGATTCGGCCCTAGTTCCATTGGCATAATACTTCAACTTTGGGAAAGTTATTTTTTTTTACGCGGAGGAAGTTGCGAGCAGAAGTTAGTATTTTTTTTTATGCATTTAATAATGGTGAGAATAAAGTCATAAATAAATATACCAACCAACGGCATTAAGAAAATATAGTACTTACACATTTCTTCAACAGTGTATCTGGTGGTCCACCCTAACTCTTCCTTAGCGAGCGACGCGTCTGCCCACATGGCTGTGATATCGCCAAGTCTTCGTGCGACATATTTCAGCGGAATCTTAGTGGTCGTGACGCGTTCGAACACATCCACTAGTTCTTTGACCGAGATCCCCCTGCCGGTACCCAGGTTATACACCTGCAAATTCATATGAATATTACGGTTACTTAAATCCATGATTATCTTTATTTGAAGAACATATTTCTGGCTCAGTGATGTTGTGTGTGTCCGTGTGGTGACGGAGTAAGATAACAATTAACCACCCCCTATCTTACCCGTAAGAGACGACTAAGGGATATAAAACGCATATAACATCTATGCGAGACTCGAGAGAAGGAAAACTCGACACACAACCCTATACCGACACGTCTGACCAGCGTGGTATAGCAGGTCAATTTCCCTCTCATTATGGAGGAGGCTCGAGCCCAACAGTGGGACATACACTACCGTCCAAAAGTTTGGAAGCAGCAAGGTAAAATCGAATAAAACCAAACTAAGTCATTTAAATTTAAATGTATTGATAAAAAAATAAAGAACAAACAGAAACTAACTTAAACAAAATAAAAAAATAATATACAATGGTAAATTAGATTAAATTTTAGCTTCATCAAAGTGTCCACCTTTCTCCTTTATAATCTTCTCACATATTCTGGGCATTCTATTAATCAATTTTTTAAAATAATCTTTATCTAATTTGTTCCATTCGTTCTCTAATAGCTGCCACAAATGTTCTGAGCTCGTAGGACAACGACTTTTCACCCTCCTGTCAAGTTCATCCCAAACAAGTTCAATGGGAGAAAGATCAGGGGATTGAGATGGCCATTGCATGATGTTTAAAATGTTTTCAGCTTTTTTCTTGTTTAAAAAGTTCTGGCACAATTTAGACGAATGCTTAGGATCATTATCCTGTTGAAAAATGAATCCAGAACCAATGAGACTTAGTCCACTGGGTATGGCAGAATCTTGGAGAATTTTTAAATAGCCTTCCTTGTTTAATTTTCCGGTTATCCTCACAAGATTGCCGGGTTTACTGTTGCCAAAACACCCCCAAACCATGACATTACCACCACCATGTTTGATGGTAGGCACTGTACATGCCTCTGAAGCCCTCTCTTCTTTTGACCGGCGTACAAAGACACGTCTATTGGATCCGAAAATCTGAAATTTTGATTCGTCACTCCAAAGGACATTTTCCCATTGTTCTATAGTCCAGTTTTTATGCGCTTTTGCCCATTCTAGTCTATTTTTCTTATGTCGATTTGTTAGTTTGGGTTTTTTAGCAGCAACACATCCTCTTAATCCCGCAGACAGTAAGCGTCTTTTAACAGTAGTTGTTGAAATGGGTGTTTCTCGCGTATCATTCAGAGCTGCAGTGATCTGTGGTGCAGTTAAGCGTCGATTCCGTTTAGAAAGAACTCTAATGAAGTTGTCCTCTTGATTTGTTGTGGATTTGGGCCTACCAGATCTCTTTCTATCTTCATTTTTCTCCGTTTCTTGTTTTCTAGCAAGGGTATAGTGGACACCTTTACAAGAAATTCCGAGCCTTTCTGCGATTTGACGTTCACTGTATCCTTCCTCGCGTAGAGTGCAAATAGCGCTTCGCTGTTCAAGCGTGATTTGCTTGCGTTTTGCCATTTTCAGAAGAAAAAATACGGTCAAAGTAGTAGCCGATATCTTTCGAATACAGACAATGTTAATATCACAACTTTCACGTGCCAATGCTCAAGTGCGACTGAATAAGGTCTAAAAAAGTTAAAACCAGCAAACATTATCAATAAAACTACACCATTGCATAGGATAAAGTAGCCGACGGATTAAGTCATAAAACACGTGTTTCGTCAATATTAAGGAATTCCATAAAACTTGATGAATGTAGGATAATAATCCTTTTGTGTTTGTGTAGACAGTCGTAAAAGGTTGTAAAACTTAAGATTATTGCTAATTTTTACCGCTATTAGTCGGCATTTATTTGTTTTGTTTGAAAACAGGTGTGCTTCCAAACTTTTGGACGGTAGTGTATATGGGCTGTGATGGTGATGATGATGTGTGATGGATCGGGGAAAATGCTAAAATGTTTTTAGATTTGCTTACTAAGAGTTTTCTTAATAGTAGTTAATAGTTCCTCTCTTCGTTGCCCTGGACTAGCGAGTTAAAAATACAGCGAGTTAAAAATACATTGATACATATCAACAATATAATATATTGACACTCCCGTACTTTCCCGTGGCAGTCGTAACAATTGATTACGGAATCACCAGGAGAATGAGCATCAGTGCTCTTTAGGGAATGGGAATGAGCATCAGTGTTCTCTTTCTCTTTCAGGGATAAGAATACAATTAATCGCCATCTCTACTTAGTTTCATTTATTAGTTACTCGTAGAAATCGGCTGAGTTGTAAAAATAAGTTGATGGATGGAAATCAAAGAGGGGAAACAAATTTTTAAGGATGCAATATCATTTACCTAGATACTATAAGTGCAATCATTTGAATGGTATTGTGAAGTGGCGTCTACGAATACTACCAGCCCTTATATTGCAGGTGTCATAAAAGATAACATAGATCTGAGCCCACTCCATCTGATACCGTCTAGTCAATTATATTTCCAAGAAAGGTTGATGTCAGGCAGGCGGCCGGCCGTAAAACTATTGCCGAAACTTGCAATATGTACGATTGAAGAACAACACATACCTATATGCATTGAGGTACTAATAATGAAGAGAAGGACATTGACTCTAAAAACGGATACGGACAAATAAATATTGTTTGATTGGTTTTATTTGCGTACCTTGAGACCGACGTGGTTGTTACTGAGCAGGTTCAACGCCGCTACGTGACCGCTGGCAAGGTCCATTACATGTATGTAATCTCGTATACCTGTATAACAGGATAATTATTATAGATTATTACGAGCAGATTGCATACCTGCACTAATAAAATGTGTACTCGATGTAAATTCAAGTAGAAGTTCCAGTATTTTTTAATCTGGGTAGGTATAGATAAAGATGTGTCGAAGGGTTTGGACATTAGTCCACTACCCAGAAGGTTAGTGCACTACACAATGTAGCGCGTAGTTGCTACTTCCAAAGCTGCCATCCTCGCTCAAAGATTAGAAAAAATAACGTACCAGGTGCATCACTGAGAGTCTCTTATCGCCATAAGTAGGGGAGAGCGGGGGAATGGCGCTCACTGGGTAATGGCGCTCACCTCTCTAACTCTGTCAAAATGAAACTTAGGAACACGCCACGATGCGAGAAGCCCGCTGGAAGTGATCCTTTAATAGGCAGCGATGCAAACGGACAGTCAGATCTCCTCATGTGACCGTCAAGTGCATTTCTTTGTTTACGGCCGCACTGATCTAATTTTTGGTTATGTGTTTTTTGTCAGTAAGTCCAAAACTTTAATGGTTATTTAGTTTTTAATTTTACTTTTCTGACAATAAAATTATTCAGTTTTGTGATAATGCAATCAATTTTGAATAATTGTGTATGATTTTTTTTTAATTTCAAATTAATTACAGAATAGCCGTTTGGGGTTATACCGCTCAGCTGAATGCTATTACCCTATAGTAACTATTTTTTTTATTGTTGTAGATATGCCAAGAAATCGTCAAAGGATCAATTTAATATTATAAAAAAAATATTATTTGCGAAGAATAATAATTGAAATTAATTTAACATCTAAGACTTCTATTATATTGGTAAAATTGAAAAAGACTAATCTTACATACAAATAATTGATGCTAATTTGTGATTGTAGACTTTACTTTTATTGTATAAGGTTGATCTCATTAAAATTTATTATTAAAATGTATCTTACTTTTTATTTTCCATGAAAAAGCATCTTAGAGCGTCATTAGCTCGACCCTGAGCGGCATTACCCAAAGTCAGGGGTAATGCCGTTCAAACATATTTTTTTTATAATGTTTTCCTACAACTAGTAGGACAACGATAAATGCTTTTGTTGTTAAATTGTTGATTACTCGATAATTGTCATCATCATCAGAATTAAGAGTACTAACAAAGTCTTTAACTTTGTTACTACTCTTAATTCTGATTTATAATAAATAATTTAAAAAATACACCATGTTTGCCTTAAGTGAACGCCATTCCCCCTCCTTACCCTATAGCCCTAAATTCCGCATTAGCCTTGAGATTTTCTTATATTAGAGGCACAGCTAGGTTTCGCCTCAAGTTCTCGGTTATCGAAACGCAGTAGTAAATTATATTACTACTCGAACATCGATTTTTTTACGATAGTGAGAATAACAGTTACTTTAGATTACATGATAATTGTAGTAATAAATGAAGGGATGGCTGGAAGTAGAGTTGACCAAATCCAAGACTTTCTGTTAGAATAACACAGAGTCACTTATTTGAATAGAAATTAAAAATCCAACTAAATTAATGAAATTTCATACATCTACTGGCACTAACTGTACATCTATTAATAATTAGGTACCTACATACCCCTTAGCGGAAGTGAAGCTATAATCACACCTATCGATTATGAGATTGTTTAAATTAATACCAATATTTTTTCCCGTGTATTGGTATTAAGAATACAGAATGTTGACAATCCTTTCTTTGCCAAAGGAATCGTAAAATACTGTCTAAGGCAGCACTGCGAGACTCTTGCAGCGAGTCTTGGTGTTGTATTTGGGCAACACTCATTCCATTCTCCCTGCTGATACAGATAAACAGTTATTTCTGAAAGTATATACTTGCCTTTTGTAAAATCCAATAACCATTATTTAACTGTCAGCTATCTGGTGTAGAATGTTTCGTTCCCCGCAATGGAAAATATTAAGTTAAGAAGAAGAGCGAGATAAATACTTTTTACGGATTCTAACGCGTTTGTATTTGATTTTTAACCGACTTCCAAAAAGGAGGAGGTTCTCAATTCGAACGCTATATTTTTTTTGTATGTGTGTTACGCGATAGCAACGCCAATTATGAATGGATTTTTATAATTCTTTCTTTGTTAGAAAGAGGATATTATAAGGGTGGTCCCATATGCAGGGTATCAGGATCTGATGCTGGGATCCTGGGGAAATCGAGAGTAATTCCTTAAAATTTAGGGCAAAAATGCTGTTTCTGATGCCTCTATACATAATTTATAGTTCATCTAATCTAAGAAGTGCATTTTGACGTTTTGCATTTTTTAATACACAATAACCTCGGTCAAACGTATACACATGATTGTAAACACTAAATCTGAAATTTTAAACAACTATAAAGTTATTTACATAATTAACAATGCGGGTGACTTTCTTGCACAATAATCTAATGTTGAAACTCGTAAAACTAATTTAAAATAAAAATAATATGGTAAATAGTAATTGTTATTGACGATCTAACAATGTCACGTCATCACGTTCTATACAGTAGTGCTTGACAACTTCCAATTCACGAATATCCAACCAATCGGTAAAAATATTAGAATAATACAATTAATCGAATAGAGATTTTGATAGAGATGTACATTTCGACACTTTAATTGATGAGGAAATAATTATTAATTTTCGCGACGTATAATCAAGTAATAGTAGTAATACTTAATAAATAGCTATTTTTAAATCCAGTTTTTGTTTTTAATTCACCTAATCCTACTAAATATGATGAATAGATTCTATGCTGAAATAATTAAATTTGTTTAGTACTAATTTAGCACTTAATTTATTCATCACCTTTTTGGCAAAAATAAAAATAAACCGATTATTAATTATAAAGAATCAATATCGATTTCTCAGTAAAATCGGATATTTTCGATAGCGATTATTTGGTTCACATACCTAGACAACTTACTCCGACAGCTGTCAAAGTGCACTTCTTAAATTGGATAGACTATAGTTTATAAAACCCGATTACGAAGCGAAAAATGATGTCACAAGCGGGATTCGAACCCGCATCTATTGGGATTCCGGCCCAATCGTGCTGCCACTACACCACCGTGAACTATTGTAGGACATGCAAATCTCGCTTCGTATGATATTTACGTCCGCCGCCGTACCGCCACTATATTCTTCAAAGAGTTTACATATCGAAAGGAAGCAATGAAAAGCCAGTAAATTATACTATTATCTACCCACACAGTAAAGCATGGGCATTTTCGGGGCACTTACTGACCTCTCGTTTTCGCATTTATTATTATATTTTACCCACCCCCTTTTTGTAATTGGTGATTTTATGTGCGTATTTTTATCTTAATTATTTGTGCTGTGTGGTAGTGGCTACGAATACTGCCAACCCTTACTTTGCTCGTGGGTATCGTAAAAGACGACTAATATAATATAAGGGCTTTATATCGACCTGGACCAACTCCACCTGATGCCGTTTGATCAACAATTACATTTACAAGGAGGATTGACGTCTGGCAGGCGGCCGGTCATAAAACTATTACCAATAAACCTTTGCAATATGTACGAGTACCTAAATATTGTGTCGACCCAAGAAATTGAGATAAGAACAAGAGAATGATGATGATGTTTATCTTAATTATTTAATTATGGTTCTATATTCAGTTTAAATAGCTATTTAAACTGAATATAGAACCATAATTAAATAATCAAATACACGTTTAAGCCAAAATAGGCTTTTTTCGTATTTATAAGTCAAAGTAATTGTAAAAGATTCTTGTTAAAAAATAAAAAATAGCAAATTTTCACTTACAAATACCAGTATGATATCACTTGATATAAAGTTAAGCTTACTCAGGTTATCTATATATTATTTATCTCGATTATTTTTGGATGCTAAAATAATAAGAAAATTGACATGATTTACCTGTTCCATCAGGGGTATTATAGTCATTTCCAAAAACTGTGAGGAGCGGTTTCTTGCCGAGTGCCACTTGCGCCATGAAGGGCATTAAATTCGTGAACTCCTTAGTTGGATCCTCGCCGATCAGACCAGAAGGATGAGCACCCACCGGATTGAAGTAGCGCAATGATATTATGTTCCATTTCTGTGTAAAGAAAGATATTTTATTTAAACACTTCGCAATGAGAAATAAATCAACATTGGGAGGTTTTATAAATAAACAATTAACGAATAGAAATTACAGTCATAATCAAAATAATAATTTATGATAGAAGCAAAAAATATGGATAGATATAGAACACAAGACACACAACACAAATAGTAGTTACTAAAACCACTAAGCCAACGTGTATTCGCCTAAAAAAGACTAAAATACCTAGGTTTCGTTTAAAAAAATACTAAAATAACCTTTTATTTTATTGCGTTGATACTAAAATAACCCAGGAAATTTCTTGTTTGTGGTAATGTCTGAAATATTCGGATATACTTAATTTTGAAAGTAGGCAGCTCTATCAAAGATACTAAAATATCGGTAAGTTAAATATAGTTATCCTTTAGGTTACGTCTGTTTAGCATTTAGTTCATGAAGTGCATATTCTACGGCCTTAAACAATTCTTTTGGATAAAGATTATAATAATAATAATAATTTTATTCGCTGGAATGCAGGTAGTTACATGAAGATGACAAACATAATAGTGAGAGCCTTATACATTCTGCCGTTTAGGCATGCAAATATTTGGTTTATAATATATAGTTACTACTCATAGCTTACATGATAGACTACTAGTACTCTCTTGGAGTAAGTAGGTTTGTAATTTAAATATAATTGACAATAACAATAAAAGAAAAATAATGATGGCTCTGTATAACACTTAAAATAACATAACAGGATTAATAATTATAAACTAACATCATTTAGGAATTCTGACACTGAATAATAGCATTTAGTTATAAGTAAATCAGTTAACTGTATTTTAAAATTTCTTACAGTTTGATTTTTCATAGTTTTAGGTATTTTGTTAAAGATAGTAGGAGCCATGATAATAACATTTTTCTTGTATAATGCAGTTTTAAAACCACTAGTATGAAGCAAATTTTGGTATTGAGATCTCATAGCTACATTTCTGAAACGTGTCTCATGTAATGTTGGAAACAGCAGAGGATTTGTTTTTACAAATAATGCAATTTCCAAAATATAAAGACATGGAAACGTTAACAATTTGTGATGTTTGAAGACTGGTATGCAGCTTTCTGTGACTTTCAGGTTAAAAATTGCTCTTATGCATCGCTTTTGGGCACTGAAAATGCTCTCTCTTTCGCTACAGTTGCCCCAAAATATAATACCAAATCTTAAAACAGAAGCGACAAGTCCATGATAAGCAACTAATACCGTTTTAGTGTTGACTTTTTTGGATAGGTTAAAGAGGGCATATGCCGATGCACTTAGTTTTTTACATATGTCAACAGCTTGGGCTTTCCATGTTAATTGAGAGTCAATTAGTATACCTAAAAACTTGGAAACAAATACTCTACCTATTTTCTGATTGTCTATACAAATATTTAGATCCTCAGCATTAATTCTTTGATAAAAGTGCATTATTTTAGTTTTCTCTATATTTATAAGAAGATTATTATTATTCATCCAATTTATTATTGTTATTATTGAGGTACTAATGTCGTTCCGATAGGTATTTTTGTCAGTGGTAGTTAATTGAATTGATATAATATGTTATAACTGACAATATGTAAGTGCCCTCGCAGGGCCTATGCATAATAAATGAATTTGAATTTGAATTTGAGTAGATTTGATAACGGCTGTAGAATCATCAGCAAACAATATCATCGGGTGTTGTATTTGGAGTGGGAGGTCATTGATATAAAGTAAAAATAGCAAAGGCCCTAGCACACTACCTTGAGGAACGCCGAAACTAATTTTCCTAAGGGTGGATACATATTTGACTTCACAATTGGACATAGCACATATTCGAGAGATTTCTATAAGTTGCTTCCGATTAGTTAGATATGATTGAACTAGATTTAAAACATTACCTCGAATACCATAAGTGTTTAATTTCATTAGAAGTGTTTCGTGATCAACATAGTCAAATGCCCTCGACATATCCGTAAATACAGCGCATATGGGTATTTTGTTATCTATACTTGGCATTAAAAGTTTTAATAAGTTAAAAATTGCTAGATTAATATTTTTATTTTTCCGAAATCCAAATTGTTCATCGCAAAGTATGTTAAATTTCGTTATAAATGAATAAATAGAATCATGGATGACTTTCTCTAATATTTTTGAAAAGACGGAAATTAAAGCAATTGGTCTATAATTTACCATTTCTTCTTTATTATTTTTTTTGTGTATTGGTTTCACTATCACGGTTTTTAAACTTTCAGGAAATATTCCTGCTGATATGCTAATATTTATGATGTGACATATGGGTCCGGCTATATTTGTAGAAACGAATTTTATAATTACAGTTGAAATGCCATCATATCCAAAGCTCTTTTTATTCTTTAAAGATTTAATTATTCGATTCACGTCTTGGGGTACTACAGGAGCCATAAATATTGAATGAGGATTATAATCTATTGTTTTTAAGTTAAGCGGTGACAAGTTATTTCGTATTTTTGTAGATTGTTCAATAAAGAAATCATTAAACAATTCTGCGATTTCTTTTGGATTACTTATTGATAAACCGTTTTTTGTTATATGAGAAATTGGTTCAAGTGATTTTTTGCAATTGTTTATTATTTGCCAGGATGTTTTGGATTTATTTTTAGAATTTTTGATTAAATGGTTATTTTGAATTTTTTGGGTGAGATTAATAATATTTTTAAATTTACGAGAATAGTTAAAAAATAGGCGTTTATTTTCATCTGTTGGTTTGAAACGTTTTTGCCATAGTAAATAACGTTGTCTTTTACTGCAAGTACGGATGCCCCGCGAAACCCATTTAATTGGTTTATCAGAGCGTACTGTGATTGTCTTAAAGGGAAAGCATAAATTAAAAAGTAGAAGAAATAGCTCAATAAAGTTATCATATGCGCAATTTGGATCCACAGCGCTGTAAACGTCTGCAAATGTTAAATTTTGTAAATGATTTCTAAACTTAATGAAATTTTCCATAGATGAATCTCTTATTTTCTTACGCCAAGATTTTATTAGACACGATTGTTTTACCTTAATCTTTAATACTTGTGCACTATGGTCAGAGAGAGCTAAGTCGATCACCTCATATTCACAATTTTGATTCAAATTGTGAGCAAAGTTATCCAAACAACTGCTACTAATCAACCTTGTCGGTTGGTGAATAACCAGTTTTAGGTTGTAGCTTAAAAGAAGGCATTCAAAATCCATAGCAATATTATTTCTTTTCAAGATGTCTATATTAAAGTCACCGCATAATACTACCTTAGTTTTATTATTAGCACATACCTTTCTTAAGATGTTATCTAAATTATTATAAAATATATTTAAGTCACATAATTTTGGTGGTCTATACAAACACAAGACTATAATGTTTAGTGTAGTTAATTTTATAGCGCAACACTCAATGA
Source organism: Lymantria monacha (assembly GCA_905163515.2). NCBI lineage: Eukaryota > Metazoa > Arthropoda > Insecta > Lepidoptera > Erebidae > Lymantria > Lymantria monacha. The sequence continues at coordinate 10,160,805 of LR991098.1, read as the reverse complement.
CGCTCGTTTGGGAAAACTTCATGATATCTGTTAATTCTTTGTAATTGATACCTTGTCTAACTAAGATACAAGCTCCGCCACGTTTAATATTTTTTCTTGAATAACATGCTGCAAGCTTATAGTTGGGTATTTGTAATAATTTTTCATATCCAGACATCATAAAATGTTCCGTAATGCACAGTATGTCAACATGAGCGTGTTTATTAATCAGTTCCTGTAGATGTACTATTAATATGTCAGACTTATTTAAAAGACCTGCTATGTTTTGATGAAGAAAAGATTGATCTAAATATCCTTAGTTATCGAACTATTAATATAGAATCACGTCTTCTTTTTATTTTCTCAAAACAACACTTTGATCTAAAGCAGATATCTTTACATTGCACTTTTTAAACTTATAATCTGTACGTGTGGTGACGGAGTAAGAATACAATTCACCACCCCCTATCCTCCCCGTGGGTGATCGTAAGAGATGACTAACATCATATCATCTATGCGAGAGAAGGAAACCTCGAAACAAAACCCTATACCAACACGTCTGACCAGCGTGGTTAGGTAGGTAGGTTAACTTTCCTCCAATACGAAGGAGGCTCGCCCCCAATAGTGGGACATATGAGCTGAAATGATGATGATGGAACATATAATCAATGGACACAAATTACAGCTCAGAATAACAATTTGAGAATACATAAAATATTATTCTGTAGGTATAGGATTCGAACCCAGAATATATGACAAGAGCGATCGATATCTTAACCACACGCCATGCTACGCATATTTTACGTCTTGGCGTAAGTTATCGCGGATTTGTATGTACATAGGAATCAGCACGTAGAATTAATCAAAAAACGCGGGAGAGCTGTAGATATATACTAATTTGTAGATATAGGAAGTACGCTCCGGAAGCTAGATGCAGTCTCAAAAACGGTTATCTAATAATTACTTTATGTAAGTGTACGTTTTGAAATCACAATACAGAATTAATTTACCCAATCTTATAGTTTTAGTAGCATATGTATACATACTTAATAACACATTTAATATATTGTGGTCCCCGGACCTTGACATTCGTGGATCTGGGCCGTCAGAACCGGTAGGCACTCGACCGGATCATGTATTTAACATACATATTTACGTAAGATTCACTAAATTTTATTTCCTTTCTACCAGAGTATTTTATGTAAAAACAATATTATTGCCACGTTTTTCGCATTTAAAAAAGAATAAGTAATATGTAAATAGAGTTATAGATAGGTACTTCCTTCGTTTGATATATTTTGAAGGCATATACCTACTGTAATCTAAATTAAAAAAAGTATTAAAAATATATATACATAATCTAATGATCAATGAAGTACTTGCCGGATCTATTCATAGAACACATAATATTTGGTAGTAGAATTAGTAGATTTATTAGCAAAATTAAAAACTAAAAATTAAGAAATATTGAATTAATAGGAAAATATTGTTTTATATTGGTTTGAATAAAATAAGTCGCTGTGTGGCACCGGCTACGAATACTACCAAATGTTTTCTTTGCTTTCACGGATGTCGTAACTGCCGACTAAGAGCTTTATATCGACCTACGCCAAATCCAACTGATCAACAATTACATTCCCAAGGAGGGTTGACGCCAGGCAAGCGGTCATAAAACTACTGACTTACTTTTCAATATTTACGATGGAAGAGCAGTACATATTGCGTCAACCCCAAAGTAGTTAGACAAGAGCAAGATAATGGGTGATTATGATTTTGATTTAAAGAACTAAAACAGAAAGGTCATGATAAATATTTTAATATAATGTTATTTAACCCTCTTAATGTTATCTTATAATGCTATTTAGCCCTTTCGGCTTTCGGGTATAATCCCCCGTCGACACCCCGGCTCACTACCGGGGCGTAAACCTCTTAGGTTTTTATGTGAAACAAGCAAGTTTATCGCGCCCTTTCTAGCCGTCCAGTGCATCGTCTTCTATTCAATTTTTCAGTGGATTAACAACATCCTATTTACCCGCTCAGTGATTTAAATATTCGGTTAACTAACTACACGTTAAAGATTTTTCTGTAATTAATATCCAGACTGGTGATGTCTATCCTATCTCCTTGTCATTTACGATGCAATTCAAGAGCCTATATAAATCGGTATTTAGAAATGAACATTTAATCACTAACCTTATCAGCAGCGCTTAAATCCTTGAGCATTTCTTCTATGAAGTACTTAGTTCTGCCGTAAACGTTGGTTATATTTCCAGTGGGGTGATTCTCGGTGATGGGCAGATAACCAGGCTCTCCATATACCGTACAAGACGAAGAGAATACCATCTGATAGCAATCGTGTGATCGCATTATCTGAAGCAATAAAAAAACAATTAGTGCGGATGTATCGTGATCAAATCACAGGATTAAAAATAAATATCGATCATAAATATCTTTCCGTGTTTATGAATACGTGTAAAACCGTTTATCTTATCCGATCTCTTTCCGTTCATGCTAATAGTCATATTGTCTGATTATGAAAGTGATCTAATAGAGACTGTTCACTTTAATATAAGGGAACGTACCTAAAAAATGTGACTTGTTGATTGGCCTTTAAAATACCACGTTTGGTCACAAGAGCAGGGAAGGGGACTGTCTTTTTTACGTAGTTGAGTTAGTTTTATTCACCATCATACTTTTCTAACTTCCTGTTTGCAAAAACTAATAAAACTACATTAATGAGTACTATGTGTAAACTAGAGGAGATAAGGGTCCTTGGCGTATACGCCAACCACCACGGATGGCGAATAAGGGTCGTAGGAGTTAAAAAAAATTGAAACCAATGGGGTCAATTAGTATAGGTTCGTTTCCTAACTAGATGATTATAACGACGGATAATCAACATTGTTTCCCGCCGAGGTATGTGTATGCATGCGCGACGAAGGTGGCTCCCCATCGCTGAGCGAGATAGCCACCTGGCGCGAGGACGCCCGCCGAGACGTCATCGCCCGCTGGGCTACGCGGCTGGAGAGGCCTAGACACGGTGTCGTCACCGTCGAGGCTCTCCGGCCCGTATTGATGGAGTGGATGGAGCGGCGGCACGGAGTCCTCTCCTTTCGACTGGTGCAGGTGTTGTCGGGGCACGGATGCTTCGGCTTTTACCTGCACACGGTCGCGTGTAGGGAGTGGACTTCGTTCTGCCACCATTGCAGCAGTGACGAGGACACGGCGCAACACACGCTGGAGGCGTGTCCGGGCTTTGACCGGCAGCGCCGTGACCTCGTCGCTGTTATCGGTGCCGACCTGGCGCTGCCGGCTGTCGCGAGAGCGATGGTCGACAGCGTCAGGAACTGGGACGCGGTCGCCGCCTTCTGCGAGGCTGTCATCTCGCAGAAGGAGGCGGCGGAACGAGTCCGGGAGGAATCCCGCGACCCGGGCCGCCGTCAGCGGCCGGGGCGGCGCACGCGCGAATACCTGCGCCTGATGCCGCCCTAACCGAGGCCTCGGGTGATCGGACCGGGGAATTGTCCGGTCACCCGACGTGAGGCCACCGCGTGAGGGCGACGCCCCGACGGCGAAATCTGTCGGGGCGTCGACGAGAGGAACCCGCGAGGGTAAACCGCCGGGCGGGCCACCGAAGTTAAAATCGAGTACCGGTGGTCCGCTCGCACGGCGAAGAGAGAAGGTTTTACGGTGGGTCTATGGGGTCACGCGCCGCCTTTCCGTCACCCCGGACCGATTCAGCGGGGCGAGACGCACCCATAGCCCACCAATAAAAAAAAAAAAAAGGTATGTGTATGCACGTATATTTTACCATCGTATAGTTATGAACAATATCACGATTTGAAAATAAAAGTATAAAGAGGTGAGATGGAAAAATAAAATGGATGGTAATAAATAAATAAAACTGTCTGTTGACTCATCATCATTCTCCTACTCTTATCCCAATTACTTGGGGTCGATAGAATATGTACTCTTCTTTCATAGTACCTACATATTGTAAAAGCTAAGACCGGCCGCCTGCCAGACGTCAATCCTCCTTGGGAATGTAATTGTTGACCAAACGGCATCAGATGGAGTTGGCCCAGGTCGTTATAAGGCTCTTAGTTTTACGACATCCACGAGCAAAGTAAGGGTTGGTAGTATTCTTAGCCGCTACCCTGTGGTAGCGGCTAAGAATGCTAAGCTAAGGAAACTTTCTGTTGACTGTAGCATAATTATTTGTCACAATTGCTTATGACGCATTACCATTATTAGTATTAGTACTCAGTTTGTTGTACATTAGTTATATAATATTTGTATAAAAATTATTGACATTTATATTCATTTGTAAAAAAAATCTCAATACATACATACATAGCCTCACGCCTGTTTCCCAGCGGGGTAGGCAGAGACTACGGATTGCCACAAACCACTATCCTGACATACCTCCATCGCTTCATTCACGCTCATCACAGTCTTCATGCATGCTCTACGATTACGCGTAGTCTTAATCTGACCTTTCACTAACACATCTTCAATTTGATCCAGGAAAGTACGACGTGGTCTTCCTCTTGTAATCGTCCCACTCACACTCGCTTTGTATACTTGTTTAGTCAACCTTTCTTCACTCATTCTTTCCACGTGTCCAAACCACCTCAGCATACCCTTTTTTATCTTTGTCACTACTTCTTCATTCATACCACAGCGCTCTCTTATAACACTATTCCTAATTTTATCTTTCAGACTTACACCACACATACTACGAGGAGCTCTCATCTCTACAGCATTTATGCTACTTTCATGTCTTCCCTGCCAAATCCAACTTTCACTGCCATACATGAGAGTGGGAACTAATACTCCCTTATGTACAGCTAGGCGTGCCTTTTTAGATACATTCCTACTTTTCATAAAAGCGTACAATGCCCTATTCACTTTATTACCAGCATTTACTCGTCTTTCAACATCTTCATCATTTTTACCATCACTAGTAAACAGTACACCCAAGTATACAAATTCTTTCATCTGTTCCAATCCCTCACCATTTATAAAAATATTACATTCCGTCATACATTTATCCTTTTCAAAGACCATTACTTTCGTCTTACTTACATTTACTTTCAATAAATAACATTACATTACAATTAATTTAGTACATTTTACATTTACTTTCAATAAATCTCAATAAATGTAGAATTACAGCACAGACCGTGAAGTGTTTAAGTTAAAGGCCTACGACTGGTGGCCGTTGTATGTTTGTAAAGTCCCCCACAATACAATGATTAATTCCTTAACGCAGGGTGGTATCTTTTTTAAATAAAAAAAGGAATAAAAAGTAAAAAAATATAAATTAACAGACACGCAAATTACTTCCAGACTAAACAATAATTTATTGATGGCAGTAAAATACCTTATGTGGAAATCTAACTACATCTACTTATACTAATATATTCGACACAGGGGGTCGATAATAAGGACTACGGCATCTGTTCCATCATGATTCACATGTTATCGTCATCCATAAAATGACTATACATCCACTAGTAATACGTCTCTATAGTAGATAGCATGAAATACATAAAATGATGTTAATATTTGATAAACAGTTACCTACGTAAGATAGCTACTTTGATTAATATCATTAAAAATAATGTTGATTCTAGGAAAAAGAAAAATTAATCTTAAGACTTATTAATTCGACAAAAATGGTATATAAATCCGATAACTCTAAAATTTGTTTTTTTTTGTCTAAGCTTGCAAATAAAGAGCAGTAGATACAGACTAAATAATGAGTATATCTTATTTGCTCATCAATGAGTCTTTGCTATTTAAAGATATCAATATCACACACCCTGATGACAATCAAATTTTTTGAACGAAAATACCCCGAATATCCAATGCGATTCGATACCTGCTCAATGCGATTCGATTAACGAATTAATATGCCTTAATGTAAGTAAATGCATGGTTATGTCTAATCGATTTATTTTGCGCTTATTAATTATAGCTTGAGTTTATTATTTACTAAAAGTTGCTGCAGATAGATTCTTCCATTTGTAGAATGAAAACGTGTGATTAACTGAGAGTTGATGAAGAAAATTAATTCAAATTAAAAAGTTAATATATCAATTTATCACCCTAGTGCAGGGTTCGGCAACCTGCGGCTCGCGAGCCACATGCGGCTCTTTGGATGTGAAGTTGCGGCTCTTTAATTTTATACGTAAAAAAATAGTTTTAAAGAAAACCTTTAAAAATGTTTCTGAGTTGATTAAAGAGCAAGGTACAAATTATTGTTGCCAAAATAAAAATTGTGGCTCTTTAAAAACTTTAAACTTTTATAAATTCCAATTTTTGGCACTTCCGACTCCAGAGGTATCGACCCCTGCCCTAGTGTAATATAGTGTGTTAAGTTCCATCATCTAGAGTAGCCTATGACCTAGATTGGGACGCATTAAGATTGAAAAGTAATATAAAAAAAAAACTTGATGGCTACCCGCAGTCGTGAAAACCGACAAAACAATCACAACACTCTTGAGTAACCAATTACCTAATCCACTTAGGAAGGGTCACGATTGTGATACTATCCTTTCCTCATGAGACTTATATATATCTTATAGTGGCAGTAGAAAGGTTGATGAAATAATGAAGTACCTCTAGTAGATTAAGCATGCCCAGCAGATTGTTCTGGTAATACAATAAAGGTTGTTGCATAGATTCGCCGACAGCTTTCAGGGCAGCAAAGTGGATCACGCAGTCAATCTGGTGCTGTAAGTAAATACAAACATTTAAAATTCAACACAGAAATGTAATTAATATTGTTTCCACAAGTTAATAACCGTCTAAATACATTGAGTTTTTTGGTTAAAATAAAGTATTCATCATCATCACAGCCCATAATGTCCCACTGTTGGGCTCGGGCCCCCTCCGTAATGGGAGGGAAATTAACCTACTATACTGCGCTGGTCAGACGTGTTGGTATAGGGTTTTGTTTCGAGTTTTCCTTCTCTCGCATAGATGTTATATGCGTTTTATATCCCTTAGTCGTCTCGTACGATCACCCACGGGTAAGATATGGGGTGGTGAATAGTAGGTATTCTTACTCCGTCACCACACGGAGAAATAAAGTATTATAGTTAATATATTTTTTTTTTAAACAGCCTGAACTAAGGAAATACTCCTTGTATTGCGGGGAACTAAAAAACATATAATTAAACGGACAAGAATTTGAATTAGTATTCTGTTTAAGATAAAACTATTTTTATGGATTCTATCGTGTTTGTATTCAGCACAATAGTCCTCCCCTGACTATACGCTGTAGTGTTCGAAACGTCGAAAAATTAAAAGTGAAATTCAAATGTGATAAAATCTACAAAAATAATTTTGTTTCCAAGTATAATAGGTACTCGAGTGCTATCCTGGCAGTCATAAAATTGGGGAACGTACCCATACTACGTAATACACTTTTTTACAAATATTAACCACTGCCTCTCAGTGACCGCCCGTAATATATGGTCAAGATCCAATTTTGATCACGCGTGGTATGCTGCCGCTGAACGGAACACGTAGTATGGGGTACGTTCCTAAAAAGCGATTGCCAACATTCCCGCCAAAAATGTCGATTGTGGCTTTATATTTTACTAGCTTCTGCCCGCGGCTTCGCCCGCATAAAAGTTTAGGGGAGATGTAGGCAATGAGAGTCAGTTGGCAATGGTGATCACCTTAAAATAGAAAAAACCGATCACGATCAAGCAATACTTATATGCCTATACCCTAGCAATACGTAATTTCCGTGCACGGCCGGTGACTGGTTCAGTTCGCACGACGCGTTTGAAAGTGACCGTTGTTTGAAAGTTTCGCCTCATTTTCATCTAATTTTTCGAGTTGATAAATCTAAAGGTAAGTCACAAAATAACAAATATTTATTTCTGTACTTGTGATATATAACAGTCGTAGCAATTTAGCTTGCAAATCAACAGTCATATTGTTATTAAAACCTAAAATTTCTCGTCATGAATTTTTTTTTCGTCTCGTTGTCCATGTAGGTAATCGGAATCGGGTGATCCCAATTACCTACATAGTGATCCCCATTGCCCACATTACCTAGCCTCGATAAAACAGTAATATTATTTGTTAGATAGATGCCGAAAGTTCGTGCTAGAAAGACTAATAAAGCTAACTGGACTATAGATCACCTGGAAAAGGCTGTAAGGCTCATTAATAAGCAAAAATATTCAATAAGCCCAACCGGAGCAATATATAATAAATGTTCAGACAACGGCTGGATAAACGAAGAACTATTCTTTAAATGGCTCAAGCATTTTACCCAGTACGCCAAACCTTCTGCAAAAGAACCGACTCTATTGGTATTGGATAATCATGCGAGCCACATTTCTCTGGCCATCTATGAGTATTGTAAGAAAAACTACATACATATGTTATCCCTACCACCCCATACGTCTCATCGCATGCAGCCATTGGATGTGTCCTTCTTTGGTCCATTCAAAGCTGCATATAAAAGAGAATGCGACTTATTCATGAAGAGCCAACTATTACAAAGAATAACACCCTATAATGTTGCTTCGTTGGTCAAAAAAGCATTCTCTAACGTTGCCTCCATAAGCAAGGGCGAAGTTGGATTCAAAGCAATGGCCATATTTCCTATAAATCCCAATATTTTTTCAGACGAAGTCTTTATGGCAAGTGAAGTCTTTCAATTAGAGCCAATTGTTGTTCAAGATCTTGCTGACTTTATTTCTGAATCACCTTCTGCTGGTACTGTCGACTCTGTATCATCCCTAACAGGTGCTGTGCTACAAAGCAATATTCCTATACAAAGTACATTCACATTTTGTTCCACAACTTCTGAACCAGTAACTGCATTAACTCAATTTGTTATACCCCCAACGTCTAAGAATCTGCCAAGTACTCATGATTTCATTCACGTACCTAAGGAAATAACTGTTATCAAGACAAGGGAGACAAAAACAACACACCACGATTTTAACATCTACACCTATCAAAGACACCTTAGTAAAAAAAGAAAATAAAAGGAAGGTAAAGACTGTAAAAAACAAAGAAAAAGGAGTAGGAAAGAAGAGCAAGCCACAGAAGGTCGGCCGTGAGAGGGTTAAGAAGAAAATTCTGCAGGACTCCTATGATACTTCGACATCAGATGTGAACACAGACAAGTTATGCCAGGATGACGAAATTGACGACGTAGAAGGTGGCGGTAACTTATGCCTTGTATTTGGTGAATTCGGACGAGACAATGAAATATGGTACTGGTGTACTTCTTGTGGGCTCTGGGCTCATGCTGACTGTACTAGTTGGGACTCTCCGCACAATTATGTGTGCGATAGGGTATTGATCACCATTGTCCACATGCTGATCACAATTGCCATCCGATGTTGACAATAGTGATCAAATTTAATTTTTTATTTTTTTTTATTGTACCAAATTTAATCAACCAAATTGATAAAAGTTGATCTCAGTTGATAGTTAAGATAGTGAAGTTTTTAATAAAAATATTGCAATAAATAGTTGGTTAATAGATTTGATTTTTTTTTCATTCTCGCTTAGGTGATCCCCATTATGTACATCTCCCCTACTTCCTAAAGATTTTCATCCCTTATTTTATTTTACCCCTTAAGGGTAATATTTTACAAAATTGTGATTTCATATTTATTTACATCTAATCAATAGCCTAAAAATAAGTTTCATGCTTCTGGCTTTAAAAGTGACGATACTTCCTTACAACTTTTCATCGCCCTTTACAACCTTTTTTTTTGCATTAAAAAGTAGCCTATGTCCTTTATCAGGCTCTAGACTATCTGTGTATCAAATTTCATTTAGATCGGTTCAGTAGTTTTGGCGTGAAAGAGCGACAGACAGAGTTACTTTCACATTTATAGTATTAGTAAGGATTATATCTTTCCTTGCATTAATTGGGAGTTCCATTACCATCAGGGTACTTCGATATGCTTATTAATAAAGTATATTTGTATATCCATTTGGTTTAACGACGAATGAATCTCTAAGCGATTGAAACACATCTATCACACTTAGTGTGTGACGAATACGAGTACGTATGAGACAGCAGTCGCTTAAGCTCTTTTTCCAGCGAACTTGAAAATATTGAGACAATTATGCTGTTATCATTTATATAATTTAAAATCAGAATTTAAATCCATAAACGCGAGGTTTTGATTTTACAAAAAAATTACCCACCTTGTCAAATATATCATTGATCTGCGGTTTATCGAGTAAATCCGCTTTATAGAAAGTGATTGTCTTGCCAGTGATTTGTTCAGCTCTTTGCAAGGCTGGTGATCCTTCTTCGTCACCTACAGCATTGGCAAAGTTGTCAATAGCTACAACTTCATGTCCAGCTACTAATAAGTCCACCACGCAATGACTGCCAATGTATCCTGCTCCTCCAGTTACTAAGATCGTCTTGAAACGGGGCATTTTGTCTGGTTTCCTATAACAAAGAAAATAAAACAATTTTCAATATACTTCTTCTTGGGCCGTAAAAGTCCCACTATAGAACTCGAGCGTTATCCATACTGGTTTGCCGTCTCACGTTGGCCAGATATCTTAGTATTATACTCGTATACCATAGAAACTCAAAATATACCCCTATTTAGAGTTTTCATTCTCTTCTAGTGATATGAATTGTTATCTCCTCTGACACAACCTTTTTCATGTTTCTTTTAAATGACTACACTCGGTGTTAAGGTATATATCCTTGCACTACGGGGACTTTACAACTATATAATTAATCCCCAACTCATGACCATAATTTGTCAATCGTTAATAGAAATGTCCTGCTTGAGACGGAATCCATGACATGGAAAATTTTTACTTCTAATAATAAAATAAGTACATAATAGTTTCTGAATAAGACGAATGTTACATAAGCATGTATGTCGTCTTAGAATTATATTGTAATAGGTATTTGTATGTTATTGAAAATCTATTCTAATATACATAATTTTAATTGGTTTCGTTTATGTTTGAACGTTCAATGTCAGTTACAAGATAATATGTATAAACATCTATAGAACCGTGGTATACTACGACGTTTAAGAATTTACGTAGGTAACACATTTTAAAAGTAATATAAGTTATTTAACGAGGCTATTATATTTTGAACAGTTTGTTCGTATCTATCTATTATTGCATATGTATTCCCTGTTAGTGACAAGTTAAGAATGCAATATTTCATCATTAATTTTAAAGGCAAGACTTTTATTTAAAAAAAGAAGCAATCAAATATAAATCGAGAAATAATGTAGAGTAGTAATGTAGAGTAGTAACCAATGTAGAGCACTCTGCTGGGAAATACATAGCACCAACTGTGATGACAATATTGTGATGACCAATCCATCTTTTACCCATTTATAGTTTACCCAGGAGAGTACTATTCTCATTCTTCTTGTAATCCCTCACCTATTTTTATGACGCCCACGGGGAAAGAAGTAAGGGGTGATAATTACATTGTATTCTTAACTTATCAACACATGGACACTTTTTATGCTAGGTTAGTAATAAAAAGATTTTAGGTGTGCTACCTAGGCAATAAATGACACATAACATTGTGATTAATTAAATATTTGGATGTTAAATAAAATTAAAGTCTTATTTTTTTTTAATGGCGTTCACAAGATGTTGCCAATAACTCAATTTAAATTAAAATCTTATACAGCCAAGACGATATAAATGACAAATAACATCAATGTTAGGTGTTAATTAAACTTAGAAAGTCGTTGGTGGAAACAGGTATAAGATAACAATTAGAGAATTTAAAGATATATTTTTCGCGATCATAAACATATTTCTTCATCGTAAGTACGAGTATAGGTACCTTACAAGGATGTGCTAAATATCACAGACTACTAACTCTTTATTTGTATTTTATAGACAATAATTGTTTATTTGTATCACATACAATTGCTTGTAATCACTTATTGATATATTCTATATCCTTTAACATTAAATTCAAAAACAATAGATCGTTATAAATAGATTGGTTGTTGTTGAGATTATGTATTTCAACCACGGAGCATTCAGTTTTTTTTTAATTTGAATGGCGTGCAGGTCTATTAATACGTTTATTAATTGCAATTAATATTAATTAATAATTACGCACTTATTTGCAAATAACCAAAATACTCGCTATAATACTACAGGTGGGGACGCCTTTCTCTTCTTGCAATTAACGAGTTCTAGGCGACATAATAATGGTCTACCACGCTGGGCCACTAGGTTTTCAACGTGAATATATTACATAAATTGTCATTAATATCTTTCATGTGCTTGTGGGATTTGGTCCAGCCATGATATTTTACATTGTGTTTGAATTTTGTATTATATCGGGGTTCGAAAGGTGTCACACTGGGGTTAATTCTTACTAAACACGTTGTTTGTTACTATATTTTTATAAAAAAATCAGTAAATAAATAAATAGACAAACGCGCTGAGTTTCTTGGCGGACCTTGTCAGTAGCGGTTACGTGCCGATCCGGTGGTAGTTTATTATATTAATTTAAAATGTTAAAACTGACAATATGTAAGTGCCCTCGCAGGGTTTATACATAATAAATGTATTTGAATCTCATAAAATATTTCTCCAAGAAGAGCAGATCACAGTCCAAGGTTTTTTCTCAGTCTAGTAAATACAAGTATCGCTACTTTGATTTATTTTCATTGCTATTTTCAATGCGAAAATTTTGTTAAAAATAATTGAAATCTCAAAACAGTAGATGGCAAATGTTACTAAATGCATCAACTATTTAAAAACAATTAGTTTGATGTTGCTAAACGATCATCAAGGAGGACTTGCGACATCGCACACCGCGAGCAATGATTGTCGGAGATCGTTGACACGTTTTAGTACATTATTCAAGCAATTTTATTATTTAAGGGCTATAAAGGTATTAATTTTAATTGCTTTAACAATAATAACAACCGTGGTGGACTGACCTCTGGCGACCCGGGGCGGCAATACTAAATGCCCTTAAAGTTATCTTTATTCAAATTCTTTTGTACGTAACTAATGGGAAGCTGGTTCAATTATGACATCATAACCGTTCTAATACGTGATTTAAGCTAACATATCATTTTTCTATTGACAATATAGTACAAGGCAAAACACTGGCATCCCATAATGGTCGGGTACGTAAGACTGTCTTGGTTTTAAATGTGTATTCTGATGCAGATCTGTGGTAGTGAAACCTATATCTACCCACAGCATGCATCAACAGGGGGATACGTAATTACACGGCTTTATCGAAAAGATACCTCTGAACTTTTAAAGTTTTACTAAGTAATAAGTTAAATTTAATCAATGTAAAAAAAATAACGTCTTGAAATAGATTTTGTTTAATATAAAATCTCTTATATATACTAATAATAATACTTATTAGCTGAGTTCAGCTAATAAGTATTATTATCAATAAATGTACATACATAATACATATCATTACGCCATATCCCTTGCAGGGTAGGCAGAGAGAACAATAATATCAACAAATGTCTTTATATAACAAATAAATGTAATTATATTTTTTTTACTTATGTTAACTATGTTTTAGATATTTAATAACAGAATTTTCGAATATTATAAAATCGTAATGTGCCGTCTTTTATTTTAATTTACCAAATCTTTTTATTATGCTTCATACTTTATAAAATACTAGCAGCCCGCCCCATCTTCGCACAGGTATTAAACAAAATATGAAGTCATCTATTTTGTTAAGGACTAATACCAAAGTATAAATAAAAGAACTTTTATAGCGGTGGCATTTAAATATATTTTTTAAAATGAATAAACACTTATTGTGACATAACTATAATAGTTAGACATATGCTCTCGCAATATTTTTTATAGATAATTATATGTTCTGCAAAGTTGTAGTACATTATTTTGTTTTATAATTAATAGTTTTTGCAGCGCATGCGATTTAAGGAAGATTTTTGGTAATTTTTTCACAGCTTGGGTTACATTATTGGCGTTTTAGTATGGGTCCTTATTTTTTTGAAAATTTAATATAGCCTATGTTCATGGGGGTAGTGTAGCTTCCCAACAGTGAAAGAATTTTTCAAATCGGTCAAGTAGTTTCGGAGCTTATTTAATTCAAACAAACAAACAATAAAATTTTTCATCTTTATAATATTAGTATAGAAAACCATGAAGCCTTGCTGTGTAAACAATAAAGTTCAGAGTAAACTGTCAAGTTACCCTTGAAATCCCAGTTAATCAGTTTATTGTGAAAAATATAAATATTCATTCATTCATATCATCACGCCACATCCCTTGCAGGGTAGGCAGAGAGAACAGAGTGCCAGAGAACTCTATCCTTGCATACTTCACTCGCTTCCTCAACATTCATAATTCTCTTCATACACTTCGCCGGTTTCAGAGACTCTTGACTCCACCTTCCTTCAGTACGTGACCAATCTGGTCTAGGTAGGTGAGTCTCAGTCTCCCCCGGTACCTACATCCTTCCACTTTTGCATTGTATATCTTCTTAACCAGACGTTCGTTCGGCATTCTTTCCACATGTCCGAACCATCGGAGCATTCCCTTTCACATCTTTACACCAATACTCTCTTTCATACCTACTTGCTCTCTTACGTCGTCGTTGCGAATGCGGTCGGTCAGCCTAACTCCACAGATTTGAGATTGCATTTCGACCGCATTAATTTTACTTTCATGCTGTTTTCTGCATACCCAACTCTTGCTTCCATATAGTAATGTTGGGACAAGCACTGTGTTATGTATTGGTACACGTGCCTTCTGGCTACCGAGAAGTTGTCCCAACGCTCAGTTTGCTCTATTTCCCGCATTTACTTTTCGCTCTATATCAGTGGTGTACCTTCCATCTCGGCTAAATCTACATCCAAGATATAAAAATTCATCCACTTGTTCTAGTACATCATTACCTATTGTTACTCTTACATCTGTTCTGACTTCATCTCTTTCAAAGACCATTATTTTGGTTTTGCTCAATTTCATGCGTAGACTCCTTTTCTTACAATCTTCTGTCATTGTGTCGACTAGGGTCTGCAGGCCAGTCGCTGACTGCGCCAGCAGGACTGCATCATCTGCATAGAGCAGAGCACTGACCACTGAGTCGCCTATCTGGACTCCCACATTCATATCGTTCAACCTTTGGAGACATTTATCCAGATATATGACAAACAACAACAATACAAAAATATAAATATAGCGATAATATATGTATAGATATACATTTTTTTAGATAATGGTACCATATGATAAAGTATAACAATTTTATAGGTCATTTGACAGAACGTTACGAAGCCCATTAGTTAAGGGTGCATATCTCTTAATAGAATCAACAGCTATAAAAATGTGGTCATTCTTCACTTTTTATTCGTCGCTTCGTTAAAATATATTAAAAATTAAATTGAATTTGTCAAAATGCAAAGAAATTCAATAATCTCTGTATTAATTAAGAAGCTAGTATTTATATCCAGGTCTGAGTTGCTGAGTCATATCTCGATGTAACTGGTCTGCGTTTGTATAGGCACTACGGATATAACGGATCGTGTCATTAATGAAAGGTTAATGTGACCTGTAGATATACACATAGATATATTATATAGGTACGGTGTATTGGTAGTCTAGTGCACAAAATGTTCACGATTTTGATATTATAATAGTGACAGGCATAATAAAGTTAGTCCGTTGAATATAGTTTTCTGGTGGATAAAATAAATCTATCTATTATTATAAAATAAATATATTGTATGTTTTTATTCCTTCCTTGCCTCTGGATGCCAAATACAGCGATTAAAGGAATGGACGTAAAAATAATGTAAATATATATTAAATACTAATAACTGATATAATTACTCAAAATTTAAAGAAAAAACCGACTTCAACTAGTAACCAGTGGACAAAATTGAAATAGAACCACACGAGAAGTAACAGCTTTCAAATACAAAAACATAAATATCATCAATTTTTTCACACAGTCGAAAGTTCTGAGGTAAGAAATATAAAAAAAATACAGTCGAATTTCGAACCTTCTCCTTTTCTAAAGTCTATTAAAAAGTTCTCAATTAGTTTAATTATATTCAGAGATAATGTCAGCAAATGTAAATTAATTTCAATAATACTAGTGTTTGAAAAACTACTGGTATGTCACATGGTGTTCCGTTGACATAATTATGCGACAGAAAATCACTTGTCCATCTACCATTGTTTACAATTACAATTCCTATTCGTTTTATTATGTTGGTAATTCTATAATAATTTTCAGAGAAGATGAAGGTAATATATTGTACTAGCTTTTGCCCGCGACTTCGTCCACGCATAAGTCATCTCTGATAGAGTTAAATAGAAAAAGCAATGCAAGGTGTTGAAGGTTGTCGCTAGGACGATGATTAAGAGCGTCAGAAACTGGGATGCGGTCGCCGCCTTATGCTAGTTAGTTGTCTAACGGAATTAAGCAATAGGGTGGGTCCGAGAGAAAATACTCTACGTTGACACGCTCTACCGTCGGTGCTTTGGGCGGCGCAAGCGGGAGTACCTGCATTGAGGTTCACTGCATGAGGGCTTCGACTCGAGATGATACCCGGTTGCGGTGGCCCGCATAACGTAGATGTACATGTACGGCGCGCTATGGGGGTCACGCGTCACCTCGGACGGATTGGGCGCGGTGTGTCTATATACCATAGCCAGTCACTAAAGAAAAAGGTTGTTCAAAGTTCTATTCATTCTACAAATTATATTGTAAAGGCAATCAATATAGATACTATTTACGGTATGACCATGGGATAAAAATATAACTATCGCCACCCTTTATTTGACTGTTTTGTTCCACCAGCGACCTCGATAGATATGATTTATTATTTGAGTTATAGAGTGAACATTTTTGAAGCTAAACTTAACCTATATCTTAAACCCTTAGGCAAGAACCTATTGCCGTCTACTATGTGTATCGTGTGAGCTCTCACGCCGGCACTGGACGCCACGACGGCACTGGTGCAGGGTTGATGGAGAGGGAGAGAGAAATACGTGTTTATTTATTTTTACCGAAGAATATTTGTACGTAATTTAAAACGAATCGATAAAGAAATCTCCCCATACACACTTTGCCACTTTGTTACACCCCTTTAGGGGCGGAATTCATAAAATCCTTTCATATTGAATCTCTATGTCATAAAAAGAAACGTGCGTCAAAATTTAATGTTTCTAGTTTTAATAGTTTCGGTTTGGCGGTAATGAGTCGTTCAACCCGCTTCACAGGCCTAATTTACACAACCAGAGGGTGAATTGACAAATGCCGGATATTACCTTAGAATGTTTGATTCGACTCTTAATTTGAAAAGAATCAATAAAGATTTTTTTCTCCCCATACAAACTTTGCCACCCTGTATTAACCCCTTAGGGGTCTCATTTCGTAAAATCCTTTCTTAGTAAATCTCTACGTTATAAAAAGAAACCACTGTCAAAATTTCAAGTTGCCAGCTTCAATAATATCGGCTTGGCGCGAATGACTTAATGAGTCGTCCAACCCGCTTCGCAGGCCTAATTTACACCCCCAGAGGGTGAAAATTAAGAAATGCTGAAACACGTGTTTATTTATTTTTACTGAAGATAATTTGTACGTAATTTGAAAAGAATCGATAAAGATTTTTTCTCCGCACATTTTTTAAATTGACATAACTTTTTTATTCATAAATCAATTGACATGAAATAAAGCCTAAATATTAAGTGGAGCTTACCACAATACATTAGTGAAAACCGCGTCTAAATCGGATAAGCCGTTTCTGAGATTAGTGTGCACAAACACACAGACAAACAGATAAACAGACAAAAATTTTAAAAATTATTGTTTTGGGTTCTATTTGTGTTGATAAAGGTCCCAGTAATATTTTTTTTTCATATATCTTCCATGTACAGACAGCGACCCGTTACATTTTTACTATATGTATAGATTATAACATATATGGTACCTGTTATATTATATATAAAAAACAAACAGTTTTATTTTTAACAAAACTGTACTCCATTTACGATAAGTTCCAAATTATCGGACAGAAAAAGAAATCCGATTTATGACAAAGTGTTATAATTATTTTTTTTTATCTGCAACCGCGTTATTTCGCCGAAAATACACATGTAAAAAAAATTTATCATTTAATAGACAATTTGAAACAAATCTTTACCGTAGTTCTCAAAATATAAACACAAGAATATATAATGATTTCTGATATTTACGCAGGTATTACACATTTGAAATAAAACTATTTTTAGGGATTGGATCGCGTTTGTATTTGATTTTTAGTTTCCCGACGTTTCGAACACTTTACAACGTTTATGGTGACGGGATGATTGAAATTAAAAATCAAATACAAACGCGATAGAATCCGTAAAAATAGTTTTATTTCACACATGTATATAGATAACAATTGCTTGTTTTCAATTATTACCTGTATACTAGAAATGATTATGAATAATTAAACAAATATATTTATGAATTCAGTATTTAGTAAATTTTATTAGCTAATACAAGAAGTCGTGATAAAAGCATTCTGTTGTAGTAAGAATTATTTATAAGGAAGATAGAGTCGATTAGCTCACTGTATAGCGATGCATGCGATCACCAACAATTATCGGAAATCGATGACCTGAGTTATGATTGATCGTGAATTTTATCTGCTTCTTGCCACGAATTTGTATGAAGATTATTTTAAAGGTAATGTAGCTAATCTTTTCCGGTACGGCATCATGAAGGAATGGCTTAATTGTAAAATAATAACCATAACGAAATTGTTAATTATAATCTAATAAACTACACTACTATATTCTCTTTTCTAGTGATAAAGCCATGTTGCGTATATATGTGTCGGCGTACGCGGTAATAGAACACTTTAGCAGAAAATTGATGTTTGAGTAGTAGAAACTTGCTACTGCGCTTCGTTTGGTGAACGAGAAAGTCGAGGCCGAAATCCGACTCTACGGTAGGCAGCAACTTGCTTATGCACGCGGTGGTTGAGGTATATAGATGGCATTTAAGAGATCAATTGCTTGCTCGTTTGCCACTAAAGGCTATTTTTCATGAAAATAAACACTTCGAATAGTGACTGCTGTGTTCCCGAGGCAAGCGGCAACATTCTGCTCTTGTATTTTTTGTTAAGAATTTACCATTATTCGTATACATGTAGCGAATGCAGCGTGTAAACAGTTTAAATTAAAATGTTTAAAATTCAATTATTAAGTAATTTTTTTATTTGTTTTTTTTTTTTTATTATGCCATATAATTATTCTTTAATGCATTATTTTTAAAACCATAGTTGTGATGTGACGTTTTACATGTGAAGGATTCTTTTCTTAAAACTCATCTTTCAATATTTGCTTGTTGATTTTCCTTAAAATGGCGGATGAGAAACAACTGCAACCACTAATGCTTCATGTTAGTTTTGAATCGTATAAGGATCAATCTCACGTCGTTGTATTTACAATTAGACTTAACGCAAATATATCAGGTTAAAAAATATTATTTATCCTGTATGGAAATGAAATCCATTAGTCGCGAAATATGATATTACTACTTAAAGCTGTAGGTACCATCTGTGCAATCGGGTAACTGTTGCCCGTATTAATGTATGTTGATTTAATAATAATTACAGTTCAATGACCATCAATTTAATGTACCTAGCTGTACTTACATATATGTATGTGTCAATTTAATGTATTTACATATGTCGATAGATCATTTTATGAGCTAATTAGATAATATCCGTTGTTTTATATCATCATATATCTCAGCTCACATACATCTCACCGTTGGCCCCTCAAACTTCCTCCAAAATGAAAAAATGAATATACCTGCTATGTATAGAGTTTATTTCTTTTCTTTTTTTTTTCTTTATTGCTCATGGTGCCAAATGAGCAAGCAGCACACCTGATGGTAAGTGTCACTGCTGCCCATAGAACTTTGCTATACCAAGGGTCTAGCTAGGCCGCTGCCTACCATTACAATCCCCAAACCAACCCCAGTTAGGCTTCCGGCTCTCTCGCTCACCGAACGAAGCGCAATAGCATATTGCCATTACTCAGACGTCGATCTCCTGCGAGATTGTGGTACTACCCCGGATGGACCGGCCTGCGGCTGTAAACAGAGGACTGTCAACAGCGTGGTCCTACCACAATTATTTGTTTGTCCTACCACAGTTTATTAGTAGATTGTATTCTTATTCCATCACTACATGGGGAGATATGTGTTATTTATAAAAAAGTCATGTATTTTTTTCAGTGCTAAGGAGTTAGAATACAATTTAACAGTCTTGCACGCGTCTGTCATAAATGACAATTTAGGTATATAAGTAATGCTGATACGTCTAATCAGTACTGTGTAGTACGATACATTTCCTCCTATTGCGGAAGATAATCATACGCAATCATGAGAACGGTATATGTAGCTGTACATGTAGGTATAAACATAAGAAAAATATAGGTTAATTCTACACTGAAATTATTACGGATAGCTTTATTTTTCAACATTGTCCTTAGTGGTTTCATAGGAATCTTAATGTGATAAAAATTGTCAAAAATTACATTTTTAATATGTCAATATGCGATAAAATTTAAACACATCTTCAAAATATCTTTCTAATCGATTATATACTTAAATATCTACTGAGAATAACGCCAACTAGTGACTTGTCTGTGCCCTTGATGTTGTCAGGTTTAAAGGCGCTTTTCGGTCATAAAAAATACAAAACTTTGAATTTATTTCTTAATTTTTTATGAGGACTTAGTTGACAACATGGAGTGACCGCCGGATGGGCCACCGAAGACAAAGACTGGATTCCAGTAGCCCACTTGCACGGCGTCGAGAGGTACATTGAAGGGCGGGTCTATGAGGTAACACGATGTTTTGGCTGTCGCCTCGGTCAGAATTAACGGAGTGTGCCCACGCCATAGCCCGCCGTCAAAAAAAAACCAAAAACCATGGAGTGACCCATATCTTATAATGTTATTTTGATGGCATTCTATGTAATGTGATGTGACGGAACTGTTGGGATGTAGTGAATATCATATAAAAGTGCTTTACAACGTTTTCGTTTTCCATCAAAATTCCCACAAGATACCATTAACAGTGTGGCCATAGCACTGTTGATAGCGACGATTTGACTTACTGACGGACAATGATTAACTTGAAGAGACTAAGAACGTGAAGATAATTATAACTTTACACTGGCAACAATGGCTCGTATAAGTAACTGATTGCCAATACATAAAAAGAAGAAGAATATCTTATAACGCTACTAAATAATATGGCCATAATGTTATCATTAAACTAAACTAAAATTATTTTAGTTTATAATTATGTATCAATATTAACAATTTATTTTGTGAGACGCATTTCGTCATTCTATAATTGTCAATGATCGGTTACAACAAATTAAAATACTTTTTTAAATCTTTATAAAGTTAAAAATGTCATGCGTGAAAAGAAAAAAACCCGTGATTAGGCGCGGACGCCAGAGCGTAATTACTATACACTCATGACAGGGGTATAAATATTCCTCCTGTTTTATGTTTTTTTACGACATCCTGCCGCATAATTGAGTTCATACACCCCGAAGTAACCAGTAGCATCTGTATTTGCGCACACGTTAAAGCGGATTAGTACCTACAAAAATTGATCTGATTAACATATGTACACATACAAATACAATACTTAAATCTTTAATAGTTACAAATAAATTTAATAAACTTGTTTAAATTTTTTTTAATAATTAATTTCTTTTTTTTATTTATAAACGATTTTTTAGAATTTTTAACGCTGATCTTACACATCTTTCTCGCTTAGCATATCTATATTGTCCTGACGAATTATTCAACAAAAATCGCTACATATTTCACGACTAAGAAGTCGTGAAAATTATAGAGAAGATTGTAGTCTTTAGTTGTACGGGATCCATCGTAAAAAAATAAAATATAGTTTCCCCATATCTAAGAAATGAGGTTTATAAGTATTAAAATTTATAAGTGCAAATCATTTTACAAAAACAAATATCTGGTTTTCTTTTTCATCTATATACATAAAAGGAACTTCAATAGATAAATAAAATGATTTTAAACAGGTATAGATATTAATAATAAGAATACAATTCACCACCCCCTATCTTACCCGTGGATGATCGTAAGGGACGACTAAGGGATATAAAATGCATATAACATCTATGCAAGACAAGGAAGACTCGAAACAAAACCCTATACCAACACGTCTGTCCAGAGTGGTATAGTAGGTTAGTTTCCCTCCTATTACGGAGGAGGCCCCAGCCCAACGGTGGGACGTATATGGGCTGTGATGATGATGATGATAGATATTAATAAAAATAAATTTGGTATCACAATAAACAAAAGCAATTCATCATCATCATCATCATTTCAGCCCATCGCCGTCCACTGCTGGACATAGGCCTCCCTCATGGTATGCCACAGAATGCGGTTCTGTGCCGTCTGCATCCATCGACGCCCAGCAATTTTAACTAGATCGTCTGTCCACCTAGTGGGGGGGCGTCCTACACTGCGTCGTCCAGTACGTGGTCGCCACTCTAGAACCTTTTTTCCCCAGCGGTTGTCGGTTCTTCGAGCGATGTGGCCAGCCCATTGCCACTTCAGCGTGCTAATTCTTCGTGCTATGTCGGTTACACCCGTTCTTCTGCGGATTTCCGTATTACGGATTCTATCACGCAGAGAAATCCCGAGCATAGCTCGCTCCATAGCACGCTGAGCGACTTTGAGCTTGGTTATGAGGCCTACATTTAGGGACCACGTTTCCGTGCCGTAAGTCATCACTGGTAACACACACTGGTTGTAGACCTGTGTTTTCAGACACTGAGGTATGTTGGACGAGAAGATCCTCTTAAGTTTCCCGAACGCTGCCCAACCGAGTTGGATTCGTCGGCTGACCTCTTTCTCGAAATTGGATCTACCTAACTGGACTGTTTGTCCAAGGTAAACATAATGATCGACAATTTCGAGAATCGCATTGCCAACTAGGACCGGTACAGGAATGACATGGGCATTTGACAAACAAAAGCAATTATCAAACTCAAATGTTCTTAAAAATAGATAACGTTTCTTTTTCCACATTTATTTTTCTGTTTTATAAGGCAACTAGCCAAGCCTGCACTAAGGAAGACTTGACACAATTAATAGACACAAATTATACCCAAACATGGAGTAACAGTTTGTGCATTGTAAAGTATTGTCCTGTTTGAATCGCGAACATCAAATTGCGATACTTGAAGCGGTTGATTGGTGTCCCAACAGTGAAGTCAAAGTATATTTATTCATTTTATTATTTATATAGTGGCTATCCTCTAAATGAGAAGAAGACACCATATTACTATGACGAATATATTCAAAGATAATGTCGTTATTTTACATAATTTATTGGAAATAATTTTTAACATTTAGATTTTTATGTAGATAGATCATTTCACACATGTCATTACGGTTGTCAAAATTATAAAAACGAATATTCGATACGTCAACTTCGACGAGACTATGTGTCGGCGACAGTATTGTCTCAATGTATCCGTAACCTAGACCTTGAAAAACTACTTATATATAATGACTTCTAATGTTTACGCGAGTATTACACATTTGAAATAAAACTACTTTTACGGATTCTATCGCGTTTGTATTTGATTTATAATTTCCCGACGTTTCGAACACTTTACAGTGATCATGGTCACGGGAGGACTCCCGTTCCGTATAATCCGTAAAAGTAGTTTTATTTCAAATACTTATATATATTTAGTGGATTAAAAATGTATCATATTCAAGGTAACGACTTCTCGAATCTAAAGTTGTAGATCCCATTGCAAACTAGGTCAAATATTTGTACAAATACTTATAGATTTTTTGAGTCTATGGTTACTCTTCATTTTGGTCGTTCCATTTAAGTTAAGATATTGGAATATGCCTTCTCCATACTTGTAGCAAAGTTGAATAATTCTATCACAATGGTTAGACGGGGTATATTGCGAGTTTGCACAATCATGTTATCTTCAGTCGTCTTTTACGAAACCCGAAGAAAAGGAAGGAGTGTTAAATTATATTCTCATTATTTCATTACATGGAAACTTTGAGCTGGAGCAGGGGTCGGCAACCTTTTGAGACGGAAGAGCCAAAAATTAGAATTTATATAGGTTTAAAGTTTTTAAAGAGCCACAATTTTTTTGCCAATAATAATTTGTGCCTAATCTTCATTAATCAATTCAGAACCATTTAAAATGTTTTCTTTATAAAATATTTTAAAGAGCCGCAACTTCACATCCAAAGAGCCGCATGTGGCTCGCGAGTCGCAGTTTGCCGACCCCTGAGCTAGAGTATGTTTAATAATTGTATTACTAAGTCCACACACTTTTAAAGTCACAAATAGCTGGTATTTGAGACTTTAAAAGTATTGTCCACATTCCGCTCAAAGATCAAAAATTAGAATGAATAAATAATGCTTGAACACATCGTAAAACGCCAATAACTCAACATTTGGTGTTTTGTACATATATATAAAAAATCTTACAATTAGATAACGCAATTAGTATCTACATCAACAGGCGACTCCAAAAATCCATCAAAATATGTGCAGCCGTTTAGAACTACAATCAATTCATCTCCTACTCATCACTGTTATTCCTCCACAATAGGGGTGCAATTGACCTGTTAGGTATACCATGCTGATCAGGCGCGTTAGAAAAGAGTTTGCTTTCTTTTCCATTTATGTCATCTGCATATTATATTCCTTAATCACCTTTTACGACATCCACAAACAGGAAAGAGGGTTACTGAACTGTAGTAATTTAATCACAATACACAAGAAACATAGTAAGATATTTTAAAATCAACATATAACATTTTCATTTTTCTTCTCGAACTACCATTATCTATTCGTTATTTTGAATTGTTTAGTACCGTTATAATTCAACTGTTAGAAATCTAAGAGCTAAATGTTGAACTAATAAACTTTATAATTTAGAGCCCTTCCGAGAAGTCTGCGAGGATGAACGGTTTAACAGACATGAATAATTTAACACACATGTTAAGATGTTTCCGTTCGAACTTCGAATGTATTGGGTTGCAGTTTTTTTTTATTCAGCAAGTGGTCATAGTCATGCTTTTATTATTAAAATTATTTAATTTAATTGTATACCATGTAAGCGATTTGGTATCCACTGTAAGCTTATTATGTTTTTTTTTATTTTATAAATAAATAAATTACGTCTATGTTACAGTATTATAGAATATTCATGGTGCACAGAATATCGTTATTTTTTGTGTGAAGAATTCAATTCACCTACTGCTTTCTTATTTGTTGGTGATCGTAAAAGACAATTACGGACCGCAATCTTCACTAGAAAGAAAGAAATCTCGATATCAAATTCTATACTAACCCGTCTGATCACAGGGATATATTAAATGAAATCCCACTCTAGAGGTTACTTAAGGCCTGCAGTGGAGAGTATATCAGCTGAAATTAGGATGATAATTATGACATTAGGTATCTCGCACCTGAATGTTAATTATTTAACTATACTATGCCTTTGATAATCCTTAATGTGGTACTAAGATTGAGAATGGATGAAGTAGATCTGATAAAATGAACAAAAAAAAAAGAACCACATTTTAATTGAAATAGTACGAGAAAATTAGGGAAATATAGTGTGCAATAAATTTTAGGACAGCTTTTCTTATTATATTAACAAAAAGTGTTCACCCATATTCCGTATGGTAAAGTAAGTATACAATTCACCATCTATTCCTTGTTAGCGGGTGTCACAAAAAACAAGAGATGCATGCAGAAAATATTACTGCCAAATAAACACTAAAAACGAAAGCCTGTTAATAAAAAACGAAAATATGTTTGGCATGGAATATAAACCCAACTACCTTCCCACGGCTACGAATACTACCAACCCTTACTTTGCTCGTAGATGTCGTAAAAGACGACTAAGAGCCTTATAACGACCTGGGCCAACTTCCTCTGATGCCGCTTGGTCAACAATTACATTCTCAAGGAGGGTTGACGTCTGGCAGGCGACCGGTCATAAAACTGTCGTCAATAACTTTAACTGTGCTATGAAAGAAGAGTACATATTGTATCGACCCCAAACAATTGGGATAAGAGTAAGAGAATGATGATGTCGTTCGTGGTTCTCGATTTATCTGCTAGCAACCTTGAATTGGGCGGCATCACATGTGATCATCCCACATATGTGTTCTTGACAACCCTATTCACAAATTAATGAAGTCTCTTCGACTGCATTATACATTTTGATAGGACAGTACATATAAAACAATTATATATTAAATATTTATATATTAAATCTATCTCACAATTGTTATTGAACTGCATGCCATATAGGTATTTAATTCTCACGGGGAACAAATTTCTAATTCACAGGCTGCTGTTTCAAGTCTGACTTTCGAAAGTATCATTATAAACAATATTCGACTAACTTCAGGGTGCAAATTCTTCTATAAACACACATAGACCAACACTAAGCTTTTAGTTCTTATCTTGCACAGAATTTTGAATTTAAACTTGGAACTATGTAGTTGATTCTGGTTAATAACCCTTGAGGTCTTGACGTGTGTATTATATAAAGAAGGCGTAAAATGTTCGGTAAAGATATACGAGTATTGCCTTCTTTAGCACAGAGAATTGAAATAAGTTCTTACTTAACTATAGTTCATCTAATCTAAGAAGTGCATTTTGACGTTTTGCATTTTTTAATACACAATAACCTCGGTCAAACGTATACACATGATTGTAAACACTAAATCTGAAATTTGAAACAACTATTAAGTTATTTACATAATTAACATTGCGGGTGACTTTCTTGTACAATAATCTAATGTTGAAACTCGTAAAAATCATTTAAAATAAAAATAACATGGTAAATAGTAATTGTCATTGACGACCTAACAGTGTTACGTCATCACGTTCTATACAATAGTGCTTGACAACTTCCAATTCACGAATATTCAAATAATCGGTAAAAATATTAGAATAATACAATTAATCGAATAGAGATTTTGACAGAGATGTACATTTCGACACTTTGATTGATGAGAAAATAATTATTAATGTTCGCGACGCTGATAATTCAAGTAATAGTAGTAATTCTTAATAAATAGCCATTTTCAAATCCATTTGCATTCAAAAATTATGTTCGTCATAAAATATGATGTACCTAGATAATAATCACGTTATATTGAATGAATAATAATCTGGCTTAGTAAAGTTAATGCAAAAAGATTAAATTTAACGTTAGACAGATGCAATAATACAGGTAAGAATTTGTTGTGTTGAGATGGAATACTAATACAAGTTCGAGTCCCATGTGTGACATTCATTTCTCACTAAGTAATCACGTTTTTTACTCCTTCGTAATCAAGTTTTTTTTTATAAAGAATTTTCCGTGTTGAGATGGAATATTAATACAATTTTCCACTCCGCTATCTTGCTCGTAAGTAACGTTAAAGACAACTAAGGGATATAATATGTAGGTATCATGTATGCAAGAGAAGGAAAACTCGAAATAAAACCGTCTGATCAGTGTGTAGGTCAATTTCCCTCCTATTGTGTAGGAGACTTTAGTTCATGAACTGAGATTATTATACATATAAATATAGGTATGCAAGCTCATAAAATATGCGATGCGGGCACATACATTTTGAAAATGCAACTAATAAAAAAAACACCCGGTCGTCTCTATTCTCAAAATATAAATCTTTTAAAGTTTAAAATTAAACGATACTTTAACAGTATAAAAATATAATAATTAAAGATAATCTTAGCCAAAACCCACCTACTTAATCATTAAAAATAATATTTGAAACAAAAATATAGGTAACTCATTTCATTCCAATTAATTTACATCGTTATCACATTAGTAGATAATCAAAGTATTCATAAAAAAAACACTCGGTGTATATACATATGTATATGTAATGCAATTATTAGGTGAGCGTAGATAATAAATAAGTAAATACCTAGAAAACAAGGAAATAATAAACTAATAGCAGGTACATCATTCATGTAAATGAAATAGGATGGTACATAATATAATATCAAGCATCTTACAAAGACGTTAATATATTCCATGAATTATGAGTCAATGTCTAACAATTCTTAAAACAAGAGAACTTAAAAGGAATTGTATATTCCAGAAATGTGCAACAAAACCAAATAACACATAAACCGAGCCATCAGCTTGCAATTGTCCACTAAATAATCTAACTGCTTTCACAAAACCCGCTCACTTTCTTTATACCGTTAGAAATATTAATTACCTACCTTTAAATTGTTATTCCCATTAAGTTATTGCAACACTATTAATACACTAAGTTACGTTAAATTTAACTTATATTAAAAAATAAAATAAATAAACGGGCGCGTTCAGGTTCGACCTGAGCGCACGCGCATCTGTTAGAAGACTTGAAGGTGGGAAGGCCGATATTCGCTGTCTCGCGAGTCGCGCTCTTCAACGTCATAAGCAACCTGCTTGATTTCTATCACACCGTTTCTCTACAGCGAATGCCAACAATGTCTGCATTATATGTGTGAAATTATTTATATTGTTTCCTGTTGAAAAATGTGATACAAGATTTTCTAAATAAGTAATACATTTAAAATTTAATACACTATACAATTGTATTATGAATATATTTTATGCAGATGAATATGACTACAGGACCTTTCGATGTGGCATTGTCGAGCCGAGCTCTAGTAGTAAAATATACATACATGATAAATACAATGATTGAATTGAATGATGTTTTGTGTGTTATAATTTTTTTGATCTTACGTCATCACTCCATCTCTCTTAATCCTAGTTTTATTTTGTAAACCCAGTTTTGTAGGTTTTTCTTGATTGCGACGTTTATTTAAAATGGACGTACCTATATATATAAATCATCATCATCATCATCATGACAGCCCATATATGTCCCATTGTTGGGCTCGGGCCTCCTCTGTAATGGGAGGGAAATTAACCTACTATACCACGTTGGTCAGACGTGTTGGTATAGGGTTTTGTTTCGAGTTTTCCTTCTCTCTCTCTCTATATATATATATTAATTTGTATGCTTTCTATATACAATTTTGTTATATAAGGAAATAATCTGATTATATTCAAATATAAATATAACGATAGAACCGTTAGTTGATAATATAAAAAGAACCTTTTTTTATATTTGCAATCATATGATGTCTATTAAACTAGGTGATAGTCATTTTGGTTTGATAGAAAATTTAAAAAAAATACACATTTTAGTAAATTTCATTTTCAGGTCTATAAAAGCCTCGCTAATGGTGTAAATGGGGATCAATAATCAGCGACAGTGACCTCCTGTGATCCTAACTTTACAATCTATGCTAATAACACAAAATACCGTAACTTATCTAACTAGCTATCTATACATAGTACGATTCTAAATCGGAAATGTTATTCCGTTATTCTCCTAAAAACTGTTCTATTGACTAAGGACAGTCATAACTAATAAAACGGCTTTATTTTTATAAATGAGTCATGAATCATCACGTTTTAGTATATCACTACCAGTACAATAAACTATATTTACACTTTTTCTAATTCAAATTTCAAATTTAAACATACACGCACAACGCGATGCACAGCGAGCGGTGAGTGAGCCCTTTGTTTGAGCACTGGCCGAACCAGCCTAAACAGGTTTCGTGCCATACGTGACGAGCCGCCAGTGCTCACGCACACACGCGCATCATACTCGTAGTGATGTACCTACCGTGGCACGGTTGTTTGAATGTTTGTCTCTGTACGTTTATTTACTCATGTGTCATAACTACTGAAAGGTTCAACCTATATTAATACATATTATGATACCTCACTAATTTTGCGCTGAGAGCATGATGAGAATGTGCGATCTAAAATTTTTTTGAGCGTTAAAATATTTAAGGTTTTTTTTGAGCTTTAAAAGACCAATAATACAATTTATTAAGTTTTAAAATATATGTTTGTATATGATTTATGCTTTGCAGCTAGTTTTTTATTTCTTGATAAGTTAGTTATTACTAGACACGCAGTCAGCGTGCTAAGCCCGATTTAAGCAAAAAGAACTGGCGATCCGCACCGTGCGTGAGTTTACATGAAACATTTTGATCCATATTATATATTAAAGTTTCTAGTTTTATGCTATTTCTGTCGTTTTAACTATTTGCAGAAAATATGTTTTTCATAATTGTTACAGATCCTAGTTTGTATACTAACTAAAACCTTCTAATAGGTAATAAAAAGTATAGCATTATTTCTATTATTTTCATGTTTAAATGTCTGTAATCCCAATATTAAGCAAACTCTTTTGTGATGTCATCTGCTTACGTTTCTTCGTTAGGTACTCTATACGCCCATAGGCATGGTGCCCAGGCAGGGTACGAAATAATTAATATAGTAAATAATCATAGGATCATGACAACTAATGTCATGTTTGTAGAAGGCGGAGTGCGCATGCATTTCTCCATTATTATTGTGATGGAAAACAAGCAAGCAGCAAACCCGATGGTAAATGTTATTATCGCCCATAGATCTTTGCAATACCAAGGGTACAACAAGGCTGCCGGCTACCAATTAAAGCACGAAATCCACCCAGAAAGTTAGGCTGTCGGCTCTCTCGCTCACCAAACGAAGACCAGATTACCACTGCTGCTGAGACGTCCATTTTCTGCGAGAATGTGGTATTACATTATACCCCGGACGGGCCGGTCCGCGGCTGTAGACAGAGATCTGTCAACAGTGTGTTCCTACCACTATTAAAAGAGAAATTTGATAAAGAAACCTTTTATTATTCAAATATGATGAAATAAGTAGATATAATAACATAATAAGAGTTCTTATGCATTCATTAACATAGTTAATTTTACAATTGGATAATACAATGTGTTACGTGTAAATTTACGTGCATTTTATGTATTAATTGTTTGTGTATATCAGTGATGTGTCTAAAGTTTAAGTGAAAATACTAAAATAGTAGTGAAAATACTATGTTTAAAAACAAGGGTTCACGTTATGACTGCGCAAATTACAGAGCCATAAGCTTGTTGTGTTTGCCAGTTTGGCAGCAAAAGTGTACGGAAAAATTATTGAAAGGAGAACGAGGATGGTGTCCGATGGTTTACTGTGTGAGACACAAGGAGGTTTCAGGAGTAGAAGGGGATGCATGGATTAAGTGTTCTCTCTGCGCAACATTGTGGGGAAGCATTTGGCTCTAGGTCAGAGGGTTTTCTGCAGTTTTGTGGATCTGGAGAGAGCATTTGACACGGTTGTACGAAAGGAACTTTGGGACATTTTACCGGAGTATGGTTTTAACGGTAAACTGCTGCATGCTGTGCAGTCCAGTTACATGGGCTGTAGAGCCTGTGTGCGGCTGGATGATG
Organism: Lymantria monacha; assembly: GCA_905163515.2. Classification (NCBI taxonomy): domain Eukaryota; kingdom Metazoa; phylum Arthropoda; class Insecta; order Lepidoptera; family Erebidae; genus Lymantria; species Lymantria monacha. The sequence continues at coordinate 10,129,379 of LR991098.1, read as the reverse complement.
GAATGTCGCCTTGGTTTGACGTCAATATCGGCGTTAAGCAGGGGTGCGTTCTGTCAACCAAACTGTTTATCATATATCTGGATAAATGTCTCCAAAGATTGAACGATATGAATGTGGGAGTCCAGATGGGCGACTCAGTGGTCACTGCTCTGCTTTATGCAGATGACGCAGTCCTGCTGGCACAGTCAGCGACTGACCTGCAGATCCTAGTCGACACAATGACAGAAGATTGTAAGAAAAGGGGTCTACGCGTGAATGTGAGCAAAACCAAAATAATGGTCTTTGAAAGAGATGAAGCCAGAACAGATGTAAGAGTAACAATAGGTAATGATGTACTAGAGTAAGTGGATGAATTTGTATATCTTGGATGTGGATTTAGCCGAGATGGAAGGTACACCACTGATATAGAGCGAAGAGTGAATGCGGGAAATAGAGTAAACGGAGCGTTGGGGCAACTTCTCGGTAGTCACCTCAGCCAGAAGGCACGTGGAGCAATATATAACGCAGTGCTTGTCCCAACATTACTGTATGGAAGTGAGAGTTGGGTATGCAGAAAACAGTATGAAAGTAAAATCAATGCGGTCGAAATGCGATCTCTACGGAAAATCTATGGAGTTAGGCTGATCGATCGCATTCGTAACGACGACGTAAGAGAGCGAGTAGGTATCAAAGAGAGTACCTATTGGTGTAAAGATGCGAAAAGAAATGCTCCGATGGTTCGGACATGTGGAAAGAATACCGACCGAACGTCTGGTTAAGAAGATGCTGGTGAAGAATGCGAAAGTGGAAGTATGTAGGTACCGGGGGAGACCGAGACTAACCTACCTAGACCAGATCGGTCATGTACTGAAGGAAGGTGGAGTCAAGAGTCTCCGAAACCGGCGAGCGTGTATGAAGAGAATTATGAATGTTGAGGAAGCGAGTGAAGCATGCAAGGATAGAGTTCTCTGGCACTCTGTTCTCTCTGCCTACCCTGCAAAGGACATGGCGTGATGGTATGTACGTGTGTAAAATACTAAAACCATGGCATAAATGAGTTTTTGTCAGTTTAATAATATGTCTATATGTGGTTTCTGAGGTTCATGCGAATACTAACCATTTTATTTGTGTTTTAATTTTGTTTCATTGGGTATCCCTATGACGTACTTATATATAGCTATAGTGAACAGCCGCGTGATCGGACCGGGGAATAGTCCTGTCACCGGAGGAGAGGCCACCGCGTGAGGACGACGCGCGCGCCCCGACGGCGAAAGCTGTAGGGGCGTCGACCCGAGAGGAACCTGCGAGGGTAAACTGTCAGGCGGGCCACCGAAAACAAAGATCGGGTACTAGTGGCCCGCTCGCATGGCGAAGAGAGGAGTCCTTGCGGGGTGGGTATATAGGGTTGCGCGCCGCCCCTTCCGTCGCCCCGTACCGATTAGGCGGAGCACTACCAAATCCATAGTCCACCACAAAGAAAAAAAAAGGTATAGTGAACAGAAAATTGAATAAGGTTAAAACCCGTATATATCATCATCATCATCATCACAGCTCATATACGTCCCATTTCTGATCTCGAGTCTTCTCCACAACACATGAAAATCTATTAACAGGATAATAATAACACAAGCTAAAGAACCTTTTTGACATGTTTTGGTCTGGACACATCACTCCCGAAGTATATGGCAATGGAAGGGCGTCGTGCAGCATCATAATCTGTCGTAAAACGTCCCCATCACCATTTGTGCTGACCTCCGCTGCCAATTTCGGTATCCCGCCCCAAGCCTTAAGAATTTTTCGGTGGATGACGTAATTGATAAATTATGATTGTGAATATTATGTATTAGATATTGTTTTTGATAAGTATTATCTTACTTCTTGTTTTACGCCGCCTTAAGATAGCATTGCATGAAGTTAAATATATTATCATATCGATGATAAGACTAATCTTACGTGATTCTGTGATTTAATAAAAGAAGATAAATGTTACCTAGTAATCCAGGGAATGCCCGTAATAAAATGGGTAAATACATATACATATAAGGTGCATTGATGTATTAAAAACCTTTTTAAGAAAGGTTTTTAATACATCAATGATAAGGTGTCATATTATCGGTAGAAATATTAAACATTTTGTTTATTGCTCTTGTTGGGCTTCTGAGCTCTCTCGGTCACCGAATGAAGCACAAGCAATACATCGTCATTGCTGAGACGTCGATTTTCTACGAAAATGCAATAGGAGGGATATTGATCTTTTATTTTCTTTTTTTTATTGCTTATGGTGGTAAATGAGCAAGCAGCACACCTGATGGTAAGTGTTACTGCCGCCTTTGCTGCCGCCATGGACTTTTGCAATACCAAGGGTATATATAGCTAGGCCGTTGCCTACCAATACAAACCCCAAATCCACCTAGTTATATTTCCGGCTCTCTCGCTCACCGAACGTAGTGCAATAGCATATGGCCATTACTCAGACGTCCATCTTTTGCGAGAGTGTGGTACTACCCCGGACGGACCGATCCGCGGCTGTAGACAAAAAAACTATCAACAACGTGGTCCTACCAATAAAGATCTGATCTAATAATATACCACACTGATTCAACTTACTCACTTTGATTTAATCACACCCACTCTGATCTAATAATATACCACACTGATCCAACTCACTCACTCTGATTTAATCACACTCACTCTGATCTAATAATATACCACACCGATCCAACTCACTCACTCAGATTTAATCACACTCACTCTGATCTAATAATATACCACACTGATCCAACTCACTCACTCAGATTTAATCATACTCACTCTGATCTAATAATATACCACACTGATCCAACTCACTCACTCAGATTTAATCATACTCACTCTGATCTAATAATATACCACACTGATCCAACTCACTCACTCAGATTTAATCACACTCACTCTGATCGAATAATATACCACACTGATCCAACTCACTCACTCAGATTTAATCACACTCACTCTGATCTAATAATATACCACACCGATCCAACTCACTCACTCAGATTTAATCATACTCACTCTGATCTAATAATATACCACACTGATCCAACTCACTCACTCAGATTTAATCACACTCACTCTGATCGAATAATATACCACACTGATCCAACTCACTCACTCAGATTTAATCACACTCACTCTGATCTAATAATATACCACACCGATCCAACTCACTCACTCAGATTTAATCATACTCACTCTGATCTAATAATATACCACACTGATCCAACTCACTCAGTCAGATTTAATCACACTCACTCTGATCTAATAATATACTACACTGATCCAACGAGTTGCTATTAGGTTTTATTTCGAGTTAACTTCAACTGTCAATATTTATCACCAGGCACGTTCAAACACATATTTCCGTCGTAGTGAGACTACTAACAAATAACTAATATCCTGCATGTACAAAGCGTTTTATATACAAAATTTTAACGTTCAATATATAAAATATTAAAAACTATATAATAAGCTGGGTAGTGGTGTGATGATTAAGAGCTTTATATCAACCTAAACCAACTCCATCTGATGCCGTCTGGTAAACAATTACATTCCCAAAAGAGAATTGACGTCAGGCAGGCGGCCGGTCGTAAAACTATTGGCAAAACTTTTGCAAGGTGTACGCAGGTATATTACGTCTATCCCAAGTACTTGGGATAACCGTAGATTAATGATGATGATGATAATATAAACTATTCAGGCAATTGCAAATATTCAAATAAAATATTTTATACAAAGGTAGTTAAAAGTAATCGCGTAAAAGAAGGGTAAATAAGGGTTGTAAAAGCATGTCGGTGTGGCTCGTTGGTCTAGAGGTATGATTCTCGCTTCGGGTGCGAGAGGTCCCGGGTTCAAATCCCGGACGAGCCCAAGTTACGTCTTTAATAAAGAGTAGCTTAATCTGACAATATCTCTTTTGTTCGATCTGTAAATTGTATTGATAAATAAATAATAAATCCCATATAAAGAAAGAGTCCTTTTTAGTATTTTATAATTTAAATTTTATAATCGTGGTTAAATCTTTATATTAAATATATAAAATTACTGTGTGGTAGCGCCTACGAATACTACCAACCCTTACTTTGCTCGTGGATGTCGTAAAAGACGACTAAGAGCCTTATAACGACCTGGGCCAACTCCATCTGATGCCAATTGGCAAAAGCAACAATTATATTCCCAAGGGTTGACGTCTGGTAGGCGGCCGGTCATAAAACTATTGCTAATAACTTTTACAATATATACTATTAAAGATGAGTACATATTGTATCGACCCCAAGTAATTGGGATAAGAGTAGGAGAATGATGATTAAACTTAATTCATTATTTTACTAGATGCTGTTTACTACAATATAATAATGCTTTACTTGAATAATGACATAAATATCCTGCTATATATGTCTGTATTGACTATACAAATAGTGCGATTTTTCTTGGAATGAAGATGGGTTTCTTAATTCCCCGAAAAATCACAATTTAAATAAAACTATTTTGACGGTTTCTATCGCATTTGGATCGTGTTCGTGGTGATATAAGGGCTGTCCTCTCGCTGAACTTTGTACCATGTAGCAACAGGTGAAGAATACTATGTGTTACTACCCTTTACCTTCTAACGTTGAGTTGTAAAAACCATCTGAGGGAACACCAAGCGATTGGCTACCCATTCGCTTGGTCTTCTCTCAGCTGCTTTTACAGTAGGTATAATTTTTTTGCTATTTTTGTATAACCAACTGCGAACGTCAACTCAGCTGTCAAGTGTGACGACTAGATTGTTATTCGCCTTGGGGAGGCCTATATTCATTAGAAGACGTGGAAAGGCTGATTGGATTAATGGATGAATTCTGATATACGTGAAATACGTGTTTAATCTGTTCATGAACTTTCCGTGTGGTGACGAAAAAAGAATAGAATCCATCACCTCATTTCTTACCCATGAGTGTCCCAAGAGGACTAGGGGCTAAAATTGTCCGTGTGGTGACGGAGTAAAAATACAATTCACCAACCCCTATCTTACCCGTGGATGATGGTAAGAGACGACTAATGGATTTAAAATGCACATAAAATCTATGCAAGAGAAGGAAAACTCGAAACAAAACCCTATACCAACACGTCTGACCCGCACGGTATAGTAGGTTAATTTCCCTCCCATTACGGAGGAGACCTGAGCCCAGCAGTGAAACATTTATGGGCTGTGATGATGATGATGAAGAGAAGGAAAACTTGAAAGAATACCCATATGCCAACACGTCTGACCAACTTAGTACAGTATGTCGATTTCCCTCTCATTATGGAGGAGGTTCGAGTCCAACAGTGGGACATATATGAGCTGAGATGAAGGGACATAATTTGCGTATAACATCTATGCAACGAAAGGAAAATGAAATAAAACATAATATTAATCTATCTGATCTACGTGGCTATGGTACCTAAGTCAATTTCCCTCTTATTTGATCGTTTCATTGGATGTGTGATCGTGGTTGTGGTAGATATTTGCCAGATATCATTTTTCATTCATAATTGCCCAACTTTTCTCTTCGTAATACAATAAAAATTTGAATCATCTTCATCTAAATTTCTTGTTTTATTTTGTTTTAGAAAACAAAGTTCTTGTTGAAAAACCCATTAGAAACCTGTGAGTAATGGGTAACCGTCATAACTCGAATTATTTCGAAGAATTAGTATGTTGAAATGGTAATGGGTAGGTTATTTTGCGACAAACGGAAAACTGTCGAGCATGAAAGATTCTAGAGTGGCACAGAACCGCAGGAGTCATGTGGCAGTCTGTAGAGAGGTCAACGATCACCAGTGGATTGCGAGAGGCTAAAGGGCCATTCATAAAATATGTAAGACGTTTTTGTTGACTGAATATTATAACTTCTTACTTATGGCATTTGTGAACATTACGTAAGATATGAAATTGAAAATTACTAATTTTAGTCAAAACTATGATAGATTAATAAGATTAATGTTATTGCAGTGAGTTAATGATACCTACTTGTAGTAAGAAGATTGTAATAAAAGATATTTTTACAATAAATGGAGTTATATTTGATCGATAGAGCCTTTTGTCGTACAAAAAATCTTATTAAGGGGCAGGGGAGAGTAGTTGCAATTTTATGATGTCTTACGGTATGCGGGGAGGGGCCAAATCATTCTTCAAAATCCCTTACGTAATTTATGAACGGCCCCTAATTTGTAAATAGGTAGATGTTTATTTATGTAAAGCTTTAAATACAGCAATATTATCGTTGTATTAATACGCAATAATAAATCGGTCCAAAAATGTTTTGCAGTCACGCAGCTTCTACATAGGTACTTATAAATTAATCAATGGCTATTCATTTCAAAGAAATCACTAATGCTAAATACGATAAGCGATTACTGTAATGTACACTGACAAACTTTAGATTGAATGAAAGATATTAGATTTACTAAGGAACTTTGTGACGCGTCAGACTATTAAGGTAGCAATAGCTTATATTCAAAATGGCGACGGGTAAAGAACACAATGTGTCATCAGTCTTTATTTTCTCCTACAAGCCGTAAAATCTTTAAAGTATCACTTGCCGTGTAGTAAGAGTAAAAATACAATTCACAAGCCCTTTCTTGGTTGTGAATATCGTAAAAGATGACCAAGAAATATAATAAGCAAACTTCTACGCAAGAAAAGCATTCAACTTGTCTGACCAGCATGGTATAATAGGTCCATTTCCCTTGTACTGTGGAGAAGGCTTGAGGTCAATCATGAGACCTGTATTCGATGATGAGAATTATTAGCAGCACTCTTTTGGGTAACCTATAAAACCGAATGTACTCGCCAACCCGTCAGTCAAGTGTTTTTGGCGATTCCTCTTTGGGGACGCTTCTCTCCAATGGTAAACATCGATAAGCTCATAGATCGATTAGGATAGTTAATTTTCATACAGAAAAAATGTAAAGTATATGCATATAAAAACCTGTTATGATGTGTCATAAACTCAACTCATATACATCCCGTTGTTAGACCTGAGTCTCCTCTACAATGGCCTAATATACCACGCTAAAATTGACCTACTATACCACGCTGGTCAGACGTACTCGTATAGGTCTTTATCCCGAGTTTTTCCTTTTCTTGCATAGAGGTTATCTGCACATTGTATCCCTTTTTTGGCAGGGGTGTGGTCACACCCCGCTAATCCGTCCGGGGCGACGGAAGAAGCGGCGCGCCACCCAGTAGACCTGCCCAACAAAGTACCTATCCAAAAAATGAAAAGAAATAACAATAATAGACAAACCTGCTAAGTTTCTTGCCGGATCTTCTCCGTAGTGGTCCAGTGCCGATCCGGTGGTAGTTTATTAAATTCAATTAAAATGTTAATACTGACAATATGAAAGTGCCTTCGAAGGGTTTATGCATAATAAATGAATTTGAATTTGAACTATCCACTCCGTGCGAGTGGGCCATCGGAACCCGGTATTTGTCTTCGTTGGCCCCGCCCGCATTGTATCTCTTAGTCGTCTTTTACAATACCCACGGGAAAAAGGGGAATGGTGAACTTTATTCTAACACTGCAACCAAAGAAGAAGTGTAGATTACCTATGATGTTAATATATTAAGGTAGATGCAGATATACCTATGTATATTATCCTTTTATGAAAATGAATTTTCGAAATAAGATCATTAAGGTCAAAGTAATAAGTCTCTATAAATAATGATCTATTAAATTTTATCAACTTATGTCTCGGAATACATCTTAGGGGGCGTCCTTTAATTACGTGAGGTATTCAGGGTCGGAGGGGGAGCCGGATCTTACTAAATCTCACTTGGGAAGAGGGGGCTTCACGTAATCGATCGAGAAAAAAACTTATGATATCCCACCGAGTGGGGAGGAGGGATCAAAAAATCCTCAAAAATGCCACTTAACTAAAATTATGAAAAACTTGACAGCGAAAGTAAAACTTATTGAAGTAGACTATAGGTTTATAACATCTGCATTAATATGTTGGTTAATTTTCATATTTCTATTTATCACCATATCCACGTCCACTGTGTAAATTAGAAAAAAAAGGAATAACATAATCATTACGGTTATTAGTGCTAGGACCACGCTGTTGACAGTTCACTGTCTACAGCCGCGGGCCAGTTCGTTCGGGGTAGTACCACACTCTCGCAGAAGATTGACGTCTGAGTAATGGCAATGTGCTGTTGCGCATCGTTCGGTGAGCGAGAGAGCCGGAAACCCATCCAGGGTTTGGGGATTGTAATGGTAGGCAGCGGCCTAGCTATATCCTTGGTATAGCAAAGGTCCATGGGTAGCAGTGACACTTATCATCAGGTGTGCTGCTTGTTCGTTTACCACCATAAGCTATAAAAAAAGGCGGGCTAGAGTTTTGCAGTTGGTGTTATATGTACCAGGCGAGCTCTTCAACTACAAACAGTTTTTAAGACAACCACAAGAGAAATATCCAAAAAATGGTTAAAAATGGTTCGCCTAGAAAATAAATGTACATGCCTTTCTGATAATACAAATTATCGACTCGTCACCACACGGAGAATTTATCATCAACATCATTATCTTGCTCTCATCCCAATCATTTGGGTTCGACACAATATGTACTCTTTTTTCATCGTATATATTGCAAAAGTTATTGGCAATAGTTTTATGATCGGCCGTTTGCCTGATGTTAACCCTTCTTGGAATGTAATTGTTGACCAAACGAAATCGGAGCGTCAAGTCGAGGTCCTTTCTCCACGGGTGGAGTCCTTGGGCGATATCGCTTAAAGCTTTTGTGGTGCTGAGAACCCTCAGCGCTCACTCATAGTCTGAGCTAAGCTGTGAAATCCATCTGCGGCTAACAGCTAAAAGACACGGCAAAAAAGATGGCATCAAAAGGCATTGGCAAAAGTGAATGTAGAGCTCTTAGTCGTCTTTTACGAAAAGGTTGTTAGTATTTGTAGCCGTTACCATAAAATAAAATATACAGAGAATTAAGGGAACATAATTGAACTAGGCGGGCAAAGCGCTAGTCAATTTATAATATTGTACATCTACATCTCAGCTCATATACATACACGCTGGTCAGACGCGTTGATATAAGATTTTAAATCGCGTGTTTCTTTTTTTGGATCGATATCATAAGCATATTATACACCCTAGTCATCTTTTACGACACCCTTGTGGGTATCTTGTCTGTGCAAGATAGGGTTTGCTGAATTATATTCTTTTTATATATTTATATTTTTTTACTAACCTGTTTTAATAGATGAGGTATATTAGGTCAATTTTCCATGTCATTGTAAGGTAGGCTAGAGCCCAGTAGTAAGACGTATATGAGCTGAATTGATAATGAAATATTGCAATTATTTTAAAAAAAGTTTCAGGGTCATGATTTCTTGGCCTACACTGCTCATGGTTACTCTACTTCTCACCGTAATTGATTTATTGGTCCTAATCTAAGGGAAGAAGTAGAAGCGAGTGAAGTATGCCAGGATAGAGTTCTCTGGCACTCTGTTCTCTCTGCCTACCCTGCAAGGGATATGGCGTGATGATATGTATGTATGTATGTGTATATGTATGTATGTAGGTATGTATGTAGGTATGTATATATACGTTAATTAATGTTAGAGATAAAAATAATGTATGTATGTATCTAAGGGAAATTACATTTTTTTTTCAATTAGTTAAACAAACAGCATATTAAATAAAAACAATTTATTGCTTCCTTTAACATACCCAGATTATTTTCAAAACAATGTCACACATTAAGTCATGTTTATACTAAAAATTCTCATCGCTCATATTACGATTCAGCCAGTTTCTTAATGATAATAAAATAAATTAAAAATCAATATCTATTGTAATAAAACGGTAACGAATAAAGTGAGCTTCATCGCTTGCACCCATGCGAATTAGTCAGTTTATTCATAACATCAATAATTAATAAAATACGTCATATATTCAGTTTTACAAATAACAAAAATAAAAATAGAAAATAAATTTAGTTAAATGTTATATATTTTTTTAATACTTTAAAAAATTAGTTTCATTCTTTACGGTGAGATCCTATTTGTATTTGTTATTTGTGAACATTTTAAGGTGTAATTTTTTTTTTAAATTAATTATGCAAAGGAAGTCGGCTTAGTCGATTTTCGTTTCGATTGAAAATAAAATTTAAAAATATAATTTCAATGCTCTACATTTTTTTTGCACTCGGGAACACTAAAATACACTGTATGTATTTAATAAAATAACTAATACAAAAATTACTTTTAATTATGATAATTATGGCAAGTTACAATATGGTTGTTATTAGTAAGAAGAACATTATCGCAATATTTGGCCATCTAGGAACTGAGAAACTAAAATATGAAATAAATTCTCATTACATAAAACTTATAAGTCACTCTTTTCTTAGTAAAATAAATTATATTTACCAATACTGGTACTTAATACTAATGAAATCAAACTTTGGTCGTTGTGCCATTTTTTTTTGGATTTTAGCTTTTTACTGTTTTTTTTTTTACTTTTTTTTTACAGATGCCTTAACATTAACCCGTCTCATTATGTATTGTCGGTGTCAGTTGATTACGTAGCGCATTTGGAAACTGTTTGGTAAACGCGACCTGAAAATAAGAACACCTTAATTTAATAAAATATTAAGAATATCAATGTTCCATGTGGTGACGGCGTAAGAATACAATTAACCACCTTCTGTCTTACCCGCGGGTGATCGTAAGAGACGACTAAGGGATATAAAAACCCTTATAACATCTATGCAAGAGAAGGAAAACTCGAAACAAAACCCTATACCAACACGTCTGACCAGCGTGATCATCATTCATCATTCTCCTACTCTTATCCCAATTACTTGGGGTCGATACAATATGTACTCTTCTTTCATAGTACATATTGTAAAAGTTATTGGCAATAGTTTTATAACCAGCCGCCTGCCGGACGTCAACCCTCCTTGGGAATGTAATTGTTGACCAAACGGCATCAGATGGAGTTGGCCCAGGTCGTTATAACGCTCTTAGTCGCCTTTTACGACATCCACGAGCAAAGTAAGGGTTGGTAGTATTCGTCGCCGCTACCACACAGCTAAACACGTCTGACCAGCGTGATATAGTAGGTTAATTTCCCTCCCATTACGGAGGAGGCCCAGGTCCAACAGTGGGACATGTATGGACTGTGATGATGATGATGAAGAATATCAACAATATTTAGAATTGATTTCAAGCATGCTTGTCATAAAACTTCTTGTTATATAACTTTCGTTACTACTGTTTCCAATTTCACAAACTGTTTTTCTGGGTTTAATTTGTCTGCGTTAATTATATGTTTGTAAAGTCCTCCGCAATACAAGGACTATTTCTTTTACAACAAACTACACCTTGCTTTAGAACAACAGTCTGTGCTTTCTGATGTTTACTCGACTATTACACACTGAATATAAAACTATTTCTACGGCTTCTATCACGTTTGTATTTGATTTTTAATTTGCCGATGTTTCGAACGGATGGCAGGTCCCCCCGCAACCATGTGTTTGAAACGTCGTGAATTTACAAATTAAATACAAAAGCGATAGTATCCGTAAAAATAGTTTAATTTCAAATAATTTGTGGATTATACAAAGTATTGTTCTGCGTGGTAAACGAACCCGTGATACTCGCACGGTAGGTTTGTAAACCACTATATGCCATCTATGTAATCAAATATATGTAATATGAAGCCATTTATAAGTGGAATTGTTAGCATTTCTTATTTCATCTATCTATGTATTGACAGAATGAGAAAACCATTACCCCACAACGAAGATGCCGAAATTGCTTTCCATGTATATAAATAAAATCTCTTCAAGAAACGGCCAACTCGAAACATAACTATATGACTATGCTCTCTCGTCTCGTTAGCATTATCTCATGCTAAACTAAACTCTCTCTCATTGTAGAGAAGGCCTGAGTGACGTATGTATGTGTGCTGAAGGAGAACTATGAAATAACTATCTGTATTTTGCATAACATTATTAGACAAATACTAGCTACATAAATACGTGTTTCTTATATGAGCTTTCCACACAAGAAATACGTATTTCATCTCATTTCGGCTCACATATGTCCCACTGTTGGGCTCGAGCCTCCTCCATAATGGGAGAGTAATTGACCTACTATACCACGCTGGTCAGACGTGTTGGTATAGGGTTTTGTTTCGAGTTTTCCTTCTCTCACATAGATATTAATGCGTTTTATATCCCTTAGTCGTCTCGTACGATCACCCACGGGTAACATAGCGGGTGGTGAATTGTATTCTTACTCCGTCACCACACGGAAAACACGTATTTATCTAACCTAAATAATTTAATAGTTTGCAATTTACCTGTTTATGATTCGGGTTAATTAGTCTTCTTTGTGTCTTTAGTCTCTTCTTTCGGCTGACCCTTGCCTAGGAGTTTGGCAAGAGAGTCCCAGATGCCACCCATGAACAGAGCACAGAACAAGTTCTCAAAAGGTACGAACGGATCATGAATGCCCAGTAGGATTGATGACAACTGCAAAAGAAACTTAGTTTATTTTTACTATATAAATTTTTGGCAACTTTCTGCAAGAGCAAAATTAATTGTTGTTCTAACTTAATGCAATAAGTAAAACTTTTTTCACCCGTTGACTGTCACAACGACAGTATGCCTTACAATGTAGGTAGGTATTTATTAAGATCATGTTTCTATCTTCATATAGTGGAGTAGGCACTTTTAATAATAGTGAACAATACTATACAATTTTTTTTTATTTTTTTATTGGCGTTTACAAGATTTCGCCAACAACTAGTTATAAATATCTTCAGTCTTTCAGGTTAGTTATAGTCTAAGTCAAATTGTCGCCATCAACAGTGCTATGGCCACACTTGATGGTATCTTGTTGGAATTTTGATGGAAAATGAAAACGTTGTAAAACACTTTTATATGATATTCACGACATCCCAGTAGTTCCACGCATCACATTACATAAAATGCCATCAAAATTATCTAATATAACACGTTAAAACACTAAAATATTGAATATAATACAAGAGCACCACATGACGTTTTCAAATTCCCGTCAAAAGTCTACTATAAAAAAAAATAGGAGGGTCACACTGTTGATAGTCTTCTATCTACAGCCGCGGACGGGTCCGTCTGAGGTAAGTACCACACTCTCGCAGAAAATCAACGTTTGAGCAGTGGCATCGTGCTGTTGCACTTTGTTCGGCGAGCGAAAGAGCCGGGAGCTCAACTTTCTGAATCTTGGTTGGTAAGTCAATAAAAAAATGAGAGTATAGATTTGATTAGTAGCCACAAAAAGGGTTAAAATATACTAGTAAGTGTATCTAGGAGGAATAAGAGCCGATATTAGCGGTTCAGTGTCATGTGCTCATTGAGGCCGTTTATGAGATGTAATTTTCTTAGCTGCTCAGAATTAAAAACCAATAATTTATTATTATGGCGTGGAATTATGTATGTATGAATGGTACTCTTGCTCTTATCCTTTGACTTGAAATACTTGGGGTCGACGCAATATGTAGAGGACATATATTTTCTATACAGTCCTATCAGACGTCATCTCTGTAATCACTCCCTCCATCCATATCATTCTTCACACAATCCATCCATCTTTTCTTTGGTCTTCCTTTACCCCTAAAGCCTTCAACATTCATATTTAAAATCTTCCTCGCAAACAAAACAACAACAAAACATTCGCATCTCAGCTACATGTAATCGTCTCTCATCCGTCGCTTTTGTATTTTCATATTATACTTAGCGGAGTTACCTTAAAGTAGACGAAGAATATGACGATACCGAAATACACCAATGCATGTGGAGCGGAAATTAAATCAGTCTTCTTGTCAAGCACGAAGATAATGGATGCAACGAGAGAAGCCTTTGTATAGCTGGAATTGTAAAAATAAAAATATTAAACATTAATTTCACATCAACGATAACTTTTTTATAATTACATTTTTAGCCACAATTCTCCTTTCAGACAGGAAGGCAGGCCAAATCTAAACTCAGCGCAGTAATAAAATTGGTAGAGTTTAGAAAAACTCTACCAATACTACTACTACTAAAACGGGTGGAATTTTTATGTTATCTAAAACCCACTACGACTTTCGGTTTTCATTCCAATGTGTTTTATCACTCTTAAAGTAAAATTATAAATGTATATATAATTTATAAGCTTATAGGTACATATATAAATAGTTAACTAGCTTATACGTATAAGTTGTGAGTTCGGTATCTAAACCTCAACAATTCAATTTATTATTCAATTACACTATCGCTACTGATATTTAGAATTCAGATCTGTTGAAAATAATATCTGCTATAGCTCATATGTTATTTGCCTACGTTTGTTAGTCGTTTCATACAAAACGGCAAGGGAATAAGGAAAATGTTACAATGTATTTTTACTCCGCAATCACAGGGAAATCATTGCTATTGTATTGTGCTCTCAACAATGAGCTGTATACCTAATTTGTTCTTCTTTGTCATAATCATCATTCTCCTATTCTTAGCCCAATTACTTGGGGTCGATACAACATATACTCTTCTTTCATAGTACATATTGTATAAGTTATTGGCAATTGTTTTATAACCGGCTGCCTGCCAGACGTCAACCCTTCTGGGGAATATAATTGTTGACCAAACGGCATCAAATGGAGTTGGCCTAGGTCGTTATAAGCCTCTTAGTCGTCTTTTACTATATCCACGAGCAAACTAAGGGTTGGTAGTATTCGTAGCCGCTACCACACAGCAAGATAATTTGTTCTTCTTTGTATGGTGACGATATATGCCTAACTTTCCAGTAGATGATCATTAAGGATGACTAAGGCGCGCAAGCAATTAACTTCGTTACGCAAGTTCCAAGTAAAACCCTTATGTTTGATATAAACAAATGGTTTTAGCAGATGGACGGTCGTTTACAGTAGAAGTCCGGTATAAACCCGTCGCCTGCCCGGCACTGGTGTACTCGTAAGGGTATTTTTTTCTCTAATCTTGAAGCTCGTGTCAATCAGTACATTCCATATGAGTTGAGAAGATAAATCAATCCTAGCCCCTAAACTATTTCTTTTTTAGCTAGTTATAGACTGGCCACGCGTGAGATCTGGTAACCCGTCGTGAGGGTTCTCTCCGCCTTTTGGATGAAATACCTTTTTTTTTTACTTAGTTGTTAGCCTCAGATGGCTATGACAACTTTACCCGGACTGTGGGTGAGCGCTGAGGGCTCTCAATCCGCTGATGAACTACCTACGGGCACCGTTACTTTTATTGGTTCGACCGGTGTCCCTAAACGATCTACTGTTTATATATACGAAATATTTCTTATAGAACAAATCAGCTTAATTGAAAATCATAATATATTTTTTGCCCGGAAAATGGAACTCTATTAGCCACGCAAAGAATATTTTAGATAATAACTGTAATTTATTAATTGATTGCAAGATGTGCTAGTCTCATATCTTTGTACCTTTTTTGGTCAAGTTGTCATCAAGCATTTTATCTTCATATAAACATATTAATATTGAGTACGGATGTCCTCAACAACCAGTTGGAAATTGACCTACCATACATTGATCACTCGAGTTAGTATAGTTTATTTACTTTTTCTTGTTTTGCATCATATTAGTGACATTATTGCTTATCGTATTCTTTAAAGAAAGGGTTGTTGAATTGTATAATTACTCTGTTGTTACGCGAAAAGAAGATTTACTTAACTATTCAACAATTTAACCTATTATTAATAGAATACTTACAAGCTAGGTTGCATAGTCTCCATGGCAGTTGGTGTCCAGGCACCACGGATAAGTCGTTCCACCAGCTTAGTGAAACCAGCTCCATTACCTTTCAGGGTACCTAGAAAAGCCATAACAAAATATTAAGGTCTTTATCTTATATCGAAAATTAGGAATGTTACGGATACGAAGTTTCTTATTATATCAAATAAAGACGTTTTTAACTTTCACAAATATTAAAATAACGTTGTCTGTTTCAGATGTGGTTAAGTTAGGTTACGCCGATTCCGAATTCATCATTGAATCGATGGATCCGGTTCACCTGTCGAGGCTAATGGGAAGTTCTCCCATTAGCCTCGACAGGTGAACCGGATCCAGGTTCCCGCGCTCCGTGGGACACGTTCCTCCCTAAATGGCCCCTCGGTCGGTGATGGAGGTGGAGACTTTGGACCCACTCATCACCGACCAAGAAATGGAAGTGGCTCTCTCCCGTTTTCGGGGCAAGAGGAAATCGCCTGGTCCGGATGGCGTCCCGAGGTTTGTGCTCGGCGTCACCGCTGAATACCTCAGGGATGGGCTCCGGGAACTGTTCAATGCGTGTTTAAGGTCCGGGCAGTTCCCGGAGCAATGGAAGTGGGGCAAGCTCTGCTTGTTGCGGAAGGAGGGTCGGTCAGCTGACTCCTCTTCTGCATACAGACCGCTGGTGCTGCTGGACGAGACGGCCCAATTGTTCAAGAAGGTGCTCGCGGACTGTCTTGTCCGGCACCTCGAGGTGGTCAGGCCGGGACTGTCGGAGAGGGAATATGGATTCAGGGGCGGCCGATCTACTATTGACGCACTGGCCGCCCTAAAGGACTTTAGGATGGCGATACCCTCGTCACGGTGAGGAGGTCCGACTTCCGGGGGGGTGCCCGATTGGCAGAGGATAGGGTTTACGCTCGTCGTGGGCCGGACTAGCATGTTGGGCCTGAGGGTCTCGATTGAGAAAACTGAGGCCCTCTTATTTCATGACCCATGTCGAGGACCCACCCGAGGAGCACACATCAGCGTGTCTGGGGAAATATCTGGGTCTGCACCTTGCACACTTTGCCCAGCTCATCCCGAGGCTCGTCATGACAGCCGCGGCGCTAGGTAGGCTTCTTCCAAACACTGGCAGTCCCGAGTCCTCCTCCCGACGTTTATACACCAGAGTTGTTCGGTCCATGGCGCTGTATGGTGCCCCTATTTGGGCTGAGGCCAAGGCAGAGGCCTACCGGCTGCGCGTTGCGGCGCGGGCCGACGGCGAGCAAGTCTCCACAAGGGAACTGGGCAGAGCACTGAATGTGGCCCGAAGGGGAGTCATCCGGCGGTGGAGAGAAGAACTGGAGTCCCCCGTTGCAGGGCGGAGGACTGTGGAGGGGGTTGCGCCGCATCTCCATTGCTGGATTAATAGAAGGCACGGCAGCCAATGCTTTAGGATGGTGCAGGTGCTTACCGGACTCGGGGTCTTCGATAAGTACCTGCACAGAATTGGAAGAGAAGGGGCCCCAGGATGTCACGAGTGTGGCGCGCCATTAGACGATGCGCGTCACACTCTGGAGGGATGCCCCGCCTGGGATCCCCAGCGCCACGTCCTGACGGCCGTCATTGGGAGAGACCTGTCGCTGTCAACCATCATCTCGAAGATGCTTGACAGCGACAGGTGCTGGTCGTCGATAGCCTCCTTTTGTGAGGCCATCATGGAAAGGAAGGAGGCCGCGGAACGGGAACGCGAGACGCTTGCGTCCGCTGACTCACTCCGCCGCCGGCGACCGGGAGGAGGATGAGGCGCCGTTATGCCCAACTCTTTACACCGCCTTAAGGTTTGACAGGACGTGGCCGGAAGGCCAAGCGTTGGGGTGCCGGGGATCGAATGTCAGTAGACGATCTCTCCGGCGCCCCGTAAAAGCGCGGCAGGGGCCGCTGTGGTTTTAGTGGGTATTCCGCTCGGGCAGCTGACCGGCGAGTCTCACACTCCCCCACGTCTATCACCAGCGGGGGATAGCGCGTAAATGCGTTTCCTCAGCGATAACAAAAAAAAAAAAAGGTTATTTCGATTCCCTTCGTATTTATTCAAACCTTTTATATTAGATTCGGAGCATTATTTCAACTAAACTCATCGCTCTCAAAAATGTATAATCTAGTAATGAAATACTTTATAGAGCTTACCGACGATAATCATGATGACGTAGGCGTTGGGGTACAATTTGGCGGCATGGCTGACACCGTCGTATACTTTCTTTGCACGATAAATCTCTTTCATTGCTGCAGCTACTACTTTTACTGGAAGAAATTTGCCCACCTTGTACCCGATGTCGAAAGGCGTGTAGAAAACCAAGTACCTGTAATTTAAGCACATGAACATATTTATAAAACCCGATTACGAAGCGAAAAATGATGTCACAAGCGGGATTCGAACCCGCGCCTATTGGGATTCCGGCCCAATCGTGCTGCCACTACACCACCGTGAACTATTGTAGGACATGCAAATCTCGCTTCGTATCATATTTACGTCTTTTAAGTTGACATATGCCATCTACCCGACCATGTTTACACATTGTTATAGGCTTAATACTTCAAACTTTGCAGTTAGAATTGTATTCAGTAATTTGAATAAAAAGGTTGTGTCATCGTTTAATACAATTCTATATGGGTTTGAATCCCGCTTGTGACATCATTTTTCGCTTCGTTATCGGGTTTTATAAATAATTAAGCATATTAAATGCTAAATTTCAGTAATTTGCACATGAACATATTTTACGATAAAAATTAAAGCAAACGAGTGAACAGGCCACTTAAAAGTCAGCGGGAACGACTAATTAGTTTTATCTAGCAACACTGAAGGCGTGCGAAACCGTTACTTTAAAGTATTCTAAATTTTTTTGCTAATAGGTGGATATGTTTGGCATAAACCATAATTTTCCTGCATAACTGCATAACCAGATAGTGTAGTGGTTAAGATACCGATCTACTGTACCGTGTCTTGGGTTCGATTTTTACATAGGACAATATTTTGTGTAATCCACAAATTGTTGTTTAAAACCTGAATGTGGGTAATTTGTGTACGTTAAATTGAATATTTGTAAAGTCCCCAGTAATATAAAGATTGTTGCCTTAGTACACACTGTTGTCTTTAAAAATAAATAAAAATATAATGGGAAGAAATTAGCATGTTTATTAAGTTGACAGCAAAAATATATTTCATTCCGAAAGGCCAGATGGAATTCTAGGACACAAATATTGACTTGAGTGTTGCTTATTTTGGGACGAGCTTATTTGCATCTGCTTGCTAGAGTTCCAAAATCTTTATAGTTTGCTTATGAGAATTTAAATAGTACTCGGGACTACTTATGGGGGTTCATTAAATGATAATATAGTATATATAAATATACAATAATTTGTAATTGTACTGTAACTTCATCATTATCATCTCAATTCATATAAGTCCATCTGCTGCGTTAGAACCTTCTCTACAATAAGAGAGAAATTAACTTACTAGGTACATCACGCTGATCAGATGGGTAGGCATAGGGTGCGCCTAATGCCGCCCTAGCCGAGGCCGCGGGTGACTGGATCGGGGAATCAGTCCATCACCCGCCGAGAGGCCGTCCGCGTGAGGAAAGACCGACATCCTGCCCGAAGGGGGGACGTCGGTCGAGGAGAGGGTACTCCTCAGGGGTATTCCGTCGGGCCGACCACTGACGTCAAG
Organism: Lymantria monacha; assembly: GCA_905163515.2. NCBI lineage: Eukaryota > Metazoa > Arthropoda > Insecta > Lepidoptera > Erebidae > Lymantria > Lymantria monacha. The sequence continues at coordinate 10,109,897 of LR991098.1, read as the reverse complement.
TCACTCTGCTCCGGTGGTCGGTCCAACGACGAAGGCGACGTCACGGGTGGGTTACGGGTGTGCGTGCTTACGCCCCTCTGTCACCCCAGATGTAGTGGTGCGAGGAGTGCGCCGACCGTAGCCCACCACCAAAAAAAAAGGTATAGGGTTTTATTTCGAGTTTTTTCTTCCTTGCGTTATTGTTATCTGTTTATTATATGCCTTAGAAATATTTTACGACAACGACGGGTAACTACTCCCTCACCACAAGGAAAACGTTACTGTAATATACCTAGCGCTTTTTAGTCTAAATCCCATCATCCATCCAATCACCTTATCGACGTCCATTCCTGAATATGGCCCTTCCCACAAATCGATAAATAATAGCTCGGTATACAGTTTGATACAGAAAAGTAAGGAATGATACATTGTATTATTCAACTGTCATTGAAATTAGACATCGTCATCCCAAAAATATAGGTTAATGTTGGTAATAACATAAAAGTTCTATAATGTCAATAATTCGTACCAACAGATAGTTCCAATAACGAGTTGCGGTGTGTTTTTCAGTGGCGCTAGAACCGGCTCCCCGAGCAATCCGTTGGCCACCATGCCGCCCGCGAAGATCACCAGCATAGTGGACAGCCAACATGCCAGAGGATGTTTACGGGAAAACGATTGCGCACCTGCGAAACAATAAAAATATAGGTACAAATTCAAGAATGCCAAATATTTTCTAATGTATGCCAAATGTTCTTATTAATAAAAATAGTATTTCTTCAAAGCAATTACAGCGCAAAGTATTAGATCTAATTTTTAATTTACACCATTCTTGAACATACAAAAAAATTCATCAAGATCGATCCAGCCATTTAGAAGGACTTGTCACATACACACGTACAGAAAAATAATTCTTCTGTACGTGTCTATATATAATGCTTATGTGTATAACTAAGGTAAAATCTTTATATCTGTATCTTTGTATCGGTAGCTGGGCCCCGCCCGCTTCCCTCCTTTCCGGATAAGCAATCAGCAACGTATCATATATTGAAACCTCCGAAACACGCTGTATCTTAAGTTATAAGTATTATTCTGGTCGGTTCAGTAGTTTTCGCAGTATAACCGAACAAAAAAATCGGCTCTACTTTTATTAGTAGAGATAGATAAAGATTTCACCTTCTTTGTTGTTTTATGAAGCTGTTTAGGATCTGGTTCCACGTCTCTTAATTAAAGAACTGTTTCCAATTCTAGTCCCGAGCAAAATAATTCGTTAAACCTCTGAGTTGTGTGTCAGATGGCTATCGGAGTGAAGAAAGAAATTAAATTACACGAAATGCGCATGAAATTTGGTACAGAATGGTTTTCTTCACAATAAGAACAAGTTTTCGTCACATCTCTTTTTACGTTTGAATTAAAAATGTGTTATTAATATCTAATAGTTATGTAGTGGTATAACAAATCAGATTACGTTACTATATAATTGGAAATAATAAAATGTTAGGATAGTAATGAAGACAATACTACTTCTACTCTGCTAATTAGAACAACTTGTTCTATTTTCAGTTGGGTATTGATTAGTTCATGTGTCTGCGATGGCAAAGGAACAGTTATTTTTATCCAGCTGGGCTAGCATGATAATTTAATTAAACTATGATTGTAATAAAAGGCTTATATCGCTTTTAACTACGTTTTGTATCTTGCTATGTGGTAGCGGCTCCGAATACTATCAACCCATACTTTGTTCGTGGATGTCGTAGAAGACGACTAAGAGCCTTCTAACGACCTGGGATAAGTTCATCTGATGCCGTTTGGTCAACAATAACAGTCCTAAGGTGGGTTGACGTCTGGCAGGCGGCCGGTCATAAAACTATTGCTAATAACTTCTACAATATGTACTATGAAAGAAGAGTACATATTGTATTGACCCCAAGTAATCGGGATAAGAGTAGGAGAATGTATGATGATGAACTACATTTTATATCCTAGAAATTTTGAGTACACATATTTATATGGCGATCTATCTATAAATTAATCAGTGATACTATAGCGAGTTGAATGGTATAGTGAGCTGTGTGGTAGCGGCTACGAATACTACCAACCCTTACTTTGCTCGTGGATGTTGTAAAAGAGAACTGAGAGCTTTATATCAACCTAGGTCAATTCCATTTGATGCCGTTTGGTCAACGATTACATTCCTACAGAGGCCTATATATTGCCAACAACTTTAGCAATATGTACGATATAAAAGGAGTACACACGGCGTCGACCCCAATTAATTGTGATAAGAGCAGGGGAATGATGATTATAGTGTAACGAAAACACGAACAAGAGCTACATAATATAAATTACTAGTCCTGTCCCACGCACGCCACCTTTTCCGGTAAGTAATCACCGACATATCATATACTAAAAACTTCTCCGAAATATTATAGTATAAGTATTATACCGATCGGTTTAGTACCTAATATTCGTAGTATAACCGATTAATAAAATCAGCTGTCCATTAAATAGTATAGAGGTGTTTCACGTCGATATTGATATTTATGGGTCGTATAGTAATTACGTAAATTTCTTTCGTCTTTGCTTATACACGTCCTACTGATGGGTTAGAGTCTCCTCTACAATAATGACGGAGGACAATAGGGACGGTGACGGAGTAAAAATATAATTCACCAACCTTATCTTGTCTGCTAGTGTTATTTAAGAACACTAACGAATATAATATGCGTATAACGTCTTATTGTATAGATTAGACCCACAATAATAGTTAAATTTTAAATTAATTAATTTTAGTAAGATAAAGTAGTCCGCCATTCAAAAATTCAATAATAAAATTAGTATTATGGCGCCTGAGTTTTCTTGCCAGATCTTTCTCAGTGTAGTGTCGTGTTCCGATCCGGTGGTAGCTGAATAGTTTTGTAAGTTTTTCTGAAATTGCCACAATAATAATTATCATCAATGTTTTAATAATAACAGAACATAAATAATATAAGATTTTATATAGTTATAGAATCATTTTCTTTTTGTACTGGCAATGAATTTTGTATTAATTTGTATTAAAAATATGGGTCAAAATTTAATATCTTATAGGGTAGATATAAATTTCTGTAATAACAATGACATATTGGACGTAAGACACCTCAGTCCTCCCGTGACCATGAGCACTGTAAAGTATTCAAAATGTCGGGCAGTTAAAAATCAAGTACAAACGCGATAGAATCCGTAAGAGTAGTTTTATTTCAAATGTGTAATACTCACGTGAACATTAGAAATCTATAACGTCTGTGTGGTGACGGAGTAAGAATACAATTCATCACCCCCTGACTTACCTACCTGTGGGTAATCGTAAGAGACGATACTTAAAAGGGATATGAAACGCAAATAATCAAGAGAAGGCAAACTCGAATTAAAACTCTATCACACATCTAGTTCCAGTGTGATATAGTAAGTCAATTTACCTCCCATATTATGTAGGAGGTTCGAGTCCAATAGTGAGGCATATGTGAGCTGAGATGACAATGTTGATAACGTCTGTGCAAGTGAAGGAAAGCTCGAAATAAAACCTATACTAACCCGTATGATTAACGTGGTATAGTAGGCCAATTGCCCTCCTATTGTGGAAGAGGTGTGAGCCTAGCAGTAACGTAGATGAACCAAGACCGTAATGTTATGTATAAACAAGATTTTTTTTAAATTATTATTTCCGGTATGTCGTAACATATTTTCTTCTTCCGTACTCCTATATGATGTCATTTAGGCTCACTTCTTAGATTTTACTTACCTTCTAGTTATTTCTACTTGTTATTTTATTTATTAGTTAATTAACATTTTTCTTTTTATCTCTAACATTAATTAACGTATATATACATACATACATATCATCACGCCATATCCCTTGCAGGGTAGGCAGAGAGAACAGAGTGCCAGAGAACTCTATCCTTGCATACTTCACTCGCTTCCTCAACATTCATAATTCTCTTTATACACGTTCGCCGGTTTCGGAGACTCTTGACTCCACCTTCCTTCAGTACGTGACCAATCTGGTCTAGGTAGGTGAGTCTCGGTCTCCCCCGGTACCTACATCCTTCCACTTTCGCATTGTATATCTTCTTAACCAGACGTTCATTCGGCATTCTTTCCACATATCCGAACCATCGGAGCATTCCCTTTCGCATCTTTACACTAATACCACAGATGACTTAATAAATAACAGATACTTCACTCGGTAGAAAATTACCAATACCTACTGCTATAATAGCCTACTCTATCGCGTCAGCAACCGCTGCATGCTAAAATGTGCCTAAATGTTCAAGCGCACAGTTGTGATTGCTTCGTACCGCGCGATCCCACAGCAATCGAAGGGCTGCCTCTTCGATAAAATTAACATAAATAATTATTTGTGGCTATTTTATTGAGAACAGTTGTTAACACCATTGACAAAACAATAAAATTATTGTTGATTGATTTTGTTACACAGAAATGCTTGGCAAGTTGATAAAATAAAATACTATGTTTATCCTTACTAATATTATAAATTGAAATGTGAGTTTGTTTGTTATTCGCGTGTTATTAGTTAACTCGACCCATTATAATGAAATTTATTACAAGTTATTATCATTATTAGATGTTTCAATAGTACAGAAAAGGACAGAGGATACTTATATTAACATACCACGCGTGCAAAGTTGCTGGTGGAAACTATTACTTATTTTTATGTAGATCGATCGATCAAATCGCATAAAGCCGAATCACCCGTGTTTGTTTGTTTACACTAACAGCACAAGTTAAGACAGGTCACTGCGCGCGACTTGTGTTGAAAGTTTAGTAGGTAGGTATTTGCGCGACTGTCCGTCAAATAATATTACAATTTTATTCTAGTAAAAATAGCTTTTTAAATGTTGTTAAAATAGTGTTTAAGCTAAGTATGACGTTTCTATGTAACAAAAATATGTCAATCTGTATCTAAAAGATAAGCTAATGCTTATTATACCTACCTATTAAAAATAATAAAGAAACGACAAAAATAGTAATAGTTTATCACTTACCTTTCTTCATTGACAGGTAAATGGAAAAATGTTAGGTGTTTATCCCTTATTTTACTTGATTTGCACCCATATACTGAACATAAGGCACCAGACGGCATCGTACGTACGCGTATAAATGAATGGAACGAATAAAGTTGAATCGTATGCGTGCGCTTCGCTTGTGAAAACCGCACTGAATTTGGTCCGCAGACGGCCCGCAACCTCTTGGCCGGGCGGTAGGCAATTATAGCGCGTAAGTACATGGAGTGACGTAGCCCTGCCCATACTCTCTTTCATGCCTACTCGCTCTCTTATGTCGCGTCATCGTTGCGAATGCGGTCGGCCAGCCTAACTCCACAGATTTTTCGTAGAGATCGCATTTCGACCGCATTAATTTTACTTTCATGCTCTTTTCTGCATACTCAACTCTCGCTTCCATATAGTAATATTGGGACTAGCACTGCGTTATGTATTGCTACACGTGCCTTCTGGCTGAGGTGGTGGCTACCGAGAAGTTGTCCCAACGCTCCGTTCACTCTACTACTACTACTCTCCCGCATTTACTCTTCACTCTATATCAGTGGTGTACCTTCCATCTCGGCTAAATCCACATCCAAGATATACAACGTATATATTATAGTAATATACTCCTTAATGTTGTACACGTCTGTAATTGATGTAAACACTAGTCTTAAATCACTGGAATGTTATTAGCATAATCATGTTTAAGTTTAAGTTGTAGACGAGCCTTATATAAATAAATAAATTTCTATATCCTTTCATATCCACCATCCACATAATACTTTTCGTCTTATATACAATACTACTTCCAGATCTCACTTCAATCACTGCCGCCACTTTCAGACTTGCTCTAGCATGGTTGCATACTCATTCCATATTTTATTTATTCTAGTCACACCACACATCTATCTTAACATTCGTATCTCTGTAGATATACACATTAAATATATAAGAATATATAAGAATAACGATAAGATAACGAGTGCAATATACCCACTTCAATTAAGAACAGTTTAAATAACAATATCAATTGTAATAAAAAAAAGTATTTAACAAAAACTATATTGAACGATTGAAACTTCGTCTTTGGCACCTCATGCAAAACATAAAAAAACACCTTCAATGAAACCTTCGCCTTCGATCACAATGACCCGAGGTTTCGTTCGAGATTGCTGCTTTCTAATATGACTGATTCGATTGAATTGATTGCGATGGTTTTATAAATCACTATATGTACATATGTAGCAAGATTGGTTCACAATGTTTCAAAATGTTATCATATTTGAGATATTGTAAGGCATTTTTTTTATCAGTGCGGTGATGGAGTAACAATATAATTCTTCTTCTTCTTACCCACTAGTGATCGTAAGAGACGAATAAGAGATATAAACGCATATAACATCTATACAAAAAAAGTAAAACTTGAAACAAAACCCCATACCAACACGTCTGTCCCGTGTGGCGACGGGAATAGAATACAAAGGTCGTCACCCCTTACTTGCTCGTGGGAGTCGTAAAAATCGGCTAAGGGTCTCACCGGGAGATTGGGCAGCGGCTATCTCCCGGGTAACTTAATAACATCTACCGCGATCGCCAATCCGCTCGCCAAGCGTGGCGATTATGGCATTATTACCCCCCCAAAATAAATATGGAAGGCATTTTTTTTATCAGTGCGGTGATGGAGTAACAATATAATTCTTCTTCTTCTTACCCACTAGTGATCGTAAGAGACGAATAAGAGATATAAACGCATATAACATCTATACAAAAAAAGTAAAACTTGAAACAAAACCCCATACCAACACGTCTGACCAGCGTGTTATAGTAGGTCAATTTCCCTCCCATTACGGAGGAGGCTCGAGCCCCATAGTGGGACATTATCAGTCGAGACAATGAAGACAATTTATCACTGTAAATTATTTATAAACAATTCTGTCATATAAATTGAAAGTAATTAAAATAAAAAGAAATTACTATTATTGATATCCGATTGAACTTTTGGCGTCGGCCAAAGGTTTGTCGCGGTAGCTCATTAATCGTCAGCTTTGGATCTTGTTTTTTTGCTGAGGCGGGCCAAAAACATGGCCGTCTTTTTCACTTAATCAAGAAACGTACATAGACATCTTTTCTTTTTCTTCAAGCTGCTTATTCTGCAAATAAGTCTATGACCATGTTATAATTAATTTAACCCGTGATCTGATTTTCGATTGCTAACAATACTATCAATCCTTGAATCTTGAATCATTGAGGATAGTTGTTATATATTATTTTGTAGATGTATAACAAGTCTCTAACGCACATAAAGTTGTTGCCCCTGGTGACCCTTCTAAATCTGAAGCTATAGATGTATCTAATAATAAGTTAATATCAACCTTTCAAAAATTAAAAAAATATAATTTCATATGATAGTATTAGTTACATCATGTTACCATTTGAACAGAATAAAAATATGAAATAAAAATAATTAGGCACGTTATCCGTCTTTCTGTTCGGTACAAATCATGATAGACAAGGACGGGTGGTAGCTATGGTATCTATTGTTGGCATTAAGCCAGCCACCGGTGTCTCTCAGCATTTTAAAATTATTTAAATTCAGCTCATCTTATATCATTTATTAAAATGTTTGTATTATAAACAGTACATTTCTTTGGATGGCAATTCGGGAACTGCTTGTTGCATTGGAATTCTTTACCGACTCAATACCCTGTCTATTCACTACAGTACTTTACAGTTTAAGGTACTATAGTACACAAAATTGAAATTTAATTCCAGGTGTTAGAAGCTAGATTGGTCTAAAATTTACTTCCTCTCTGCTTTTTTTTCGTGCTATGATTGTCATTTCGCTTGCTGAATTCAATCATCATTTTATAATATGTGTTTATCCAGAGAAACAATAAGAGCAGTGATTTTAAAAGTCAACAAAACCGCCAAAACTTAAGAACAGTGGAATCTTGACGAACCCAAAGACATAGAGCGAGGATAATGGTAAATATAATGTGTGGAATTATTGGGTATAAGTCATTTGATTTCATTTCTTTGATGCAATAAATAAATAAATAAATTTGACTTGCCAAATTAAAAAAAAAATATATTAATCCAGTGGAATATTCCAATCATTTGGCATGCAACAGCAATATTGATTGCTCACTGAAGTTTATATCAAAAAAGATTAATCAACTATAATAATCCATCCCCTAAACATTCTTAATAATATATCCGCAATGTAGTGCCGGCCCTAGACTTCGATCAGAGGGGCAGTTCTCACTCGTAGAAATAGATCATGAAAACGAGATACAAACTGGAATTCGAACTTTGCACAAGCGGGATTGGTCCGTTCTCGATGAATCTTTCCTACAGCGGATGCTCAATTCTCGTTTTTTTTTTTTTTTTTTTTTTTTTTTTTCGAGATATCTCTAATTAGAGTTTTTGTTCGCAACTCATATTTCTATTTAGTAGTTTTGTGTATCTATGCTGTATATAGCTGAGGTGTGCAGAATATTCTCCGCGACAGCCGACTTGTGTATGTCTGAATGGTCTGTTGGAGATGGATAGATGAGTGTCCAGTGTCTGAATAGTGACAATTGGTATAAGAGGAAACAGATCTCCACTCCTTATCCCCATGAGGGGGACAAACGGTATGAGTGGAAACGGGTTTCTATCCCTCATCCCCATGAGTGGTGCGAGATGGTACGAATGGGAAAGTAACCTCGGCAGATTAGGACGGATAGGGATGAGTGAGGATAGATGAGTTCAATGGCGTAGTCATATATTTTTTACAGTACAAAAAATTATACTTGTAAGATGTAATTTAATCGATTTGAATTCGAGATTACTTTTCGCATGGTCTCGACCAGTCGAGATCTAAGCTCAACAATTCGAGAGCCAAGCATTCGTGACTGTAGGGAATGACATCTGTAGAATATAATTTGATTTACGATTGTGAATAGTTCCACTCCACAGTCATAGTACATGATTCCTATCGATCTTCGAGGTTCACAGTAGCAATATGAGTTCGAATGGAGAATTAAAAAAAACATTAGAAGTCGACCATTATATAATGGGTCACATAGTATGTATAAATTTCGCCTGGTATTCCACCAAACGATTTTTACGCTTACCCAAGGGTAAATAAAGTATGTAAAGAACCGGCAGTTGGGGGACATGCTGGCGGGGATGCGGCGGGCAAACCGCCAGTTATTGAAGGACGTGGCCGACCTAAAGGCGCAAATGGCGCTGCTCGCGCCGCCTGCGCCAGTTGCGCCACCGGCCAAGGCCGGCCACTCAGCGGCCGCTGCAGCGCCAGAGCCGCCTCGTGCTGCGGTGCCGATGACGCTGGGCACTGGCGTCACCGTGACACCCGTCCCCGCAGCGAGAAAGACGCCTGCCGCTGTGAAGCGCGCGTCGCCGGCTGACGCTGGCGCGGTCGCCGCGGCGAAACGGGTCCCCGTGGTGAGGATGACGCCTCTCGCTGCGGACCGCATGCCGCCGGCTGGCGTCCCTGCGGCGCCAAAGCCACCAGGCGCCGCGGAACGGGCCCCCGAAGAGGCCCAGCCGACCCCGATACTTGCGGTGGGAGGCTTACCGGACGAGGCCCTGCGCCAAATCATCGACGCAGTCGGAAAACTCGTCGATGCGCGCATGGCCGTTCTGGAGGCAAGATTGCCTCCAGAACCACGTGTCCGGCCGCCTCTCGCCGCGGACAAGCGGCCGCATGTGGCATCAGCCCCCGCCCCGCTGCCTTGTCAGGGTGGCCGCGTGGTAGGCAGCTACGCCACGGCCGCGGCGGCGCCCAAGCCCAAGGGGTCCGCGCCAAAGCCAAGGAAGAGGACGGTACCGGCTCCTGCCGGACCGCAGTCATCGTCGGCAACAACACCGCCGGCGACGACCAGCGCGTCAACGACTGCGCCTTCCGCGCCTGTCGCGCCTGCTGCGCCCGAGGGTTGGCAGGTGGCCGAGCGCGACCGGAAGAGTCGCGGTCAGAGGAGGAGAGCGGAGGCCAAGCGCGCCGCTGAGGTCCCCGCTCCCGCTCCACAGGCAGGAGCCGGTAAGAAGAAGAGGCCGCGCAAGGGGCTCAAGTCGCCGAAGACAGCCGCAGTGGTGATCACTGTGCTGCCTGAGGCGGCTGAGAAGGGCCCCAGCTACGAGGCCGTCTTGAGGAAGGCCCGGCGGGAGCTAGACGTCTCCGATATTGGAGGCGTCGAAGCCAGGACCCGCAAGGGCCGGACAGGGGCTCGAATCCTCGAGTTCCCCGGGGCCAAGACGGCCGACAGCGTAGCTGACAAGCTGCGAGGTTTGTTTGCCGAGGAGGGTGGCATCAGGATCGCCAGGCCCGTCAAGTGCGCCGAAATGCGCATCGCGGGTCTGGACGACTCCGTGACGGTGGAAGACATCCGGGAGGCTATTGCCTCGAGAACCGGGTGTCCCATAGACACCGTCCGGGTTGGTGTCATCCGCCCCGGTCCGGGCGGCGTAGGTGCCGCCTGGGCGCAGTGCCCGGTGGAGTCGGTCAGGCAACTGGCCGGCTCAGGCAGGCTCCTCGTGGGCTGGAGCTCGGCGCGGGTGACCGTGCTTGAGCACCGGCCTGCGAGGTGCTATAAGTGCATGGCGGTCGGACATACTCGACCGACGTGCACTAATTGCTTCGACTGCGGCGGACTGTGTTTCCGCTGCGGTCAAACCGGGCACGTGGCGGCATCTTGCGCCGCCCCGCCCCACTGCCCCGCGTGTGCGGCGGGCAATAAGCCCGCCAAGCACCGCATGGGCTCTGGGGCGTGCAAACCTCCAGCTTCGGCCCCAAAGGGGCGGGGCGGCCCTCCGACCACGGCCGCTCCCGCTCCTAGCGCGGTCCGATCGCCCGCCGGCGAGGGGGAGGTCATGGATACAGCCCGTTAATGGCTACACCATCCATGCACCACCTCTTGCAAGCCAACACCAACCACTCCGCCGGTGCGCAGGATTTACTCCTGCAATCCATGGCGGAGTGGTCGATTGGTGCAGCCGTAGTCGCAGAACCGTACTGCATGCCTGATCGCCCCAATTGGGTGGTCAGCCGAAACGGAACTGCGGCAATCGTCGTCTCAACGCAGCGGCACTTCCCGTCCTTGTCTCTTTTGGATAGGGGCGAGGAATTTGTCGCAGCGGAGTGGGGAGGGGTCACGCTCTACAGCGTATACCTCTCCCCTACCAGGAGAATGGACGATTTCGGGGCCTCCCTCACCAACCTGGAGGCCTCGATACGGCGACTAGCACCGGGCCTCGTCCTGGTTCTGGGGGACTTCAACGCCAAATCCACGGCGTGGGGGTCCCCTATGACGGACGACCGCGGGCGGGCGGTCATCGAGTGGGCGGCTTCACTGGGCCTCTGTGTTCTTAACAGGGGCTCGGTGAACACGTGTGTGCGGCAGCAGGGCGGGTCGATAGTGGACTTGTCGTTCGCTAGCCCCGCTGTCGCACCACGGGTGAGGAACTGGAGTGTCCTGGAAGAGGCGGAGACCCTATCGGACCACCGGTACATCCGGATGGAGGTCTCCCCTCTCCGGGACCCCGGTAGGGGTTACAGGGCGGACGGAGCTCCCGCGTTTCCGCGGTGGGCTGTGGGTCGTCTTGACAGGGACCTACTGGCGGAGGCGGCCATCGTTCACACGTGGCTGTCCTCACCGCCCCCAGCGGACGGGGTGGACGCCGAGGCTGTCCGCATCCGCAGTGCGTTAACGCAGATCTGCGATGCGGCCATGCCCAGAGTGCGGCGGCGTCTACCTCCGAGGCAGGGGGTCTACTGGTGGTCCCCAAGATTGGCGGACCTTCGTGCGGCATGTATCAGAGCCCGAAGGTCCTACACCCGCAGCCGGCGGCGTCACCACGACGCTGAGCGGGAGGGCCAGCTGTACGAGGCGTACCGCGATGCGCGGACGGCCTTTCGGCTGGCCATCCGAGCCGCCAAGGACGCGAGTTGGCAGGAGATGCTGGACGGTCTCGACCGTGACCTCTGGGGTCGCCCGTATCGCACGTCGCTGAACAAGCTTCGCGCGCAGGGCCCCCCCCTCACCGAGACCCTCCAGCCTGACTTCCTCTGTAGGGTGGTCGAGGAGCTGTTTCCACGGCAGTCGGAACACACGCCCCCGGTCATGGCCTCGCCAAAACAAGACCGGGAGGCTGACGACGAGAGTGTTCCGCCCGTGACGGAGACGGAAGTGGGAGCAGCTGTGGCGCGGATTCGTTCCGCGACCACGGCCCCCGGCCCGGACGGAATACCAGTCCGGGTGCTGACTTCGCTCCTCGAGCACCTCGAGCCTCGCCTCAGGCAGCTGTACAACGCCTGTTTGGCGTCTGGGCGGTTCCCTGAGTGCTGGAAGGAGGGGAGGTTGGTTCTTCTGCCAAAGCCGGGACGGCCCCCGGAGTCGCCGTCGGCCTACAGGCCCATCGTGCTCCTCGCCGATGTGGGTAAGCTGCTGGAGCGCATCCTCGCTGCCCGCATCGTCCAACACCTGGAGGAGGTGGGGCCCGATCTGTCGGACGCTCAATTCGGTTTTAGAAGGGGGCGTTCGACCATCGGGGCCCTGCTACGACTGAGGCAGACGGCCGCGGAGGCTGTCACCGGCGGGGGAGTGCTGTTGGCGGTGTCGCTGGACATCGCCAACGCATTCAATAGTCTGCCATTCAGCTGCATCAGGGAGGCGCTCCGATTCCATGGGGTGCCCTTGTACCTGAGGCGGCTGGTGGCGGACTATTTGGAAGGGCGCAGTGTCCTCTGCGCGAGTCCCGCAGGGGACATTGTGCGGACGTCCATGTCGTGCGGCGTTCCACAGGGGTCGGTTCTGGGGCCGACTCTGTGGGACATCGGGTACGACTGGGCGTTGAGAGGGAGTCTCCCCCCCGGGCTAAGCGTGATATGCTACGCTGACGATACGCTCGTCACAGCCCGGGGCAGGACACTCGAAGAGGCGGCGAGCCTGGCCACTCTCGGCACCGAGGAGATGGTCGGGCGAATCGAGGCGCTGGGGCTCAGGGTGGCCCTAAATAAGACGGAGGCCCTATTGTTCCATGGGCCACGCGTAAGGCCGCCAATCGGCGTCTCGCTAGTCGTCAACTCCATCCACATCAGCATCCAGGCCCATATGAAGTACTTGGGTCTGGTGCTCGACGGGCGATGGTGGTTCCGGGAGCATTTTCGCCGAATTGCTCCCCGGCTGGTCGGCGCGGCGTCCGCCCTTTCGCGGCTCATGCCGAACGTGGGCGGACCCAGCTTCGAGGGCCGACGGCTGTATGCGGGGGTGATCCGTTCTATGGCCATGTACGGCGCACCCGTGTGGGCGAGGGCTCTGAACGCCCAGCTCAGGGCTGTTCTGTGGAGACCCCAGAGAGTCATGGCGGTCAGAGCCATTCGCGGGTACCGCACGGTATCGACCGAGGCGGCATGCCTACTGGCCGGGACACCCCCGTGGGACCTAGAGGCGGAGATGCTCTCCGACCTCTACCGGCGGGTGACCTCACTGCGCGACGAAGGTGGCTCCCCATCGCTGAGCGAGATAGCCACCTGGCGCGAGGACGCCCGCCGAGACGTCATCGCCCGTTGGGCTACGCGGCTGGAGAGGCCTAGACACGGTGTCGTCACCGTCGAGGCTCTCCGGCCCGTATTGATGGAGTGGATGGAGCGGCGGCACGGAGTCCTCTCCTTTCGACTGGTGCAGGTGTTGTCGGGGCACGGATGCTTCGGCTTTTACCTGCACACGGTCGCGCAAAGGGAGTGGACTTCGTTCTGCCACCATTGCAGCAGTGACGAGGACACGGCGCAACACACGCTGGAGGCGTGTCCGGGCTTTGACCGGCAGCGCCGTGACCTCGTCGCTGTTATCGGTGCCGACCTGGCGCTGCCGGCTGTCGCGAGAGCGATGGTCGACAGCGTCAGGAACTGGGACGCGGTCGCCGCCTTCTGCGAGGCTGTCATCTCGCAGAAGGAGGCGGTGGAACGAGTCCGGGAGGAGTCCCGCGACCCGGGCCGCCGTCAGCGGCCGGGGCGGCGCAGGCGCGAATACCTGCGCCTGATGCCGCCCTAACCGAGGCCTCGGGTGATCGGACCGGGGAATTGTCCGGTCACCCGACGTGAGGCCACCGCGTGAGGGCGACGCCCCGACGGTTAAATCTGTCGGGGCGTCGACGAGAGGAACCCGCGAGGGTAAACCGCCGGGCGGGCCACCGAAGTTAAAATCGAGTACCGGTGGTCCGCTCGCACGGCGAAGAGAGAAGGTTTTACGGTGGGTCTATGGGGTCACGCGCCGCCTTTCCGTCACCCCGGACCGATTCAGCGGGGCGAGACGCACCCATAGCCCACCAATAAAAAAAAAAAAAAAAAGGGTAAATAAAGTATGGAGACGCATTGTATCATCTTAATCCATTACAATAAGGGTCGACTATGAATAACGAATACCTATTGAAAATTTAATTGTAATTCAAGAAGTGAACTTGAAACTTAATATAAAATAAAGCCATTTTAAGTCAAAAATGCCTTAGGTGCCTACATTATTTTGGAAAAGAGCTGATACTAGATTGCTAGATCTATTTTTACTAAATATGACAAGAAAACTCGTTTTCACATACAATCACATCGAAATCGATCCATCCGTTTAAAAGCTACAACACCACAGACAGATACAGACATTGGGGTCAAATTTATAACACCGTTCTTTTTGCGTGGGGTGTTAAAAACCCCGTATTGCAGTGACACTGATTAGGAATTTAGAGGATTTAAGCGAGTAAGGACAAAATTATTCTGATAGTAGACTGCTATCAGAATAATTTTCTCCTTATTGATAATATGAGCGATATTTTCACAAGTGGTATTAATGATTTACTATTAGGTAAGTTGCTTAATTGAACTGTTATGCGCAAGTAAAAAATGCTGTTTTAAATTTTACACAATGTATTTTCAAATTTATCTCTAACAAATTCTAAAGGCGGGAGGTGTACAGAGTGTAAAACTTTTGAAGCTGAGACTTAGCGTATCTATTATCTTATAGTGATTGCTTTAAGAAGGACCCTTCGTTCCTATTATTTAGTCAATAAATATTAAATATATTTGTTGGGTACAACAGTTTAAGGTGGCTCACAATGTACAATTTCGCCATAATCTCCTACGGCTCGTTGGTCTAGGGGTATGATTCTCGCTTCGGGTGCGAGAGGTCCCGGGTTCAAATCCCGGACGAGCCCTAATTGTTTTTATGTAGTATTAAATTTTACCTGCTTTGAAACCTCAATACATTTTTCAAGTCAAAAGTAAATTGCGAGACAATGTCTGTAAATTTACCCTAATAAAATTTAAATATGTGGTAGAAATTTAATTTTTAATATAACGCCATCTTTTTTAAATGAATGATAGCAAGTATTATCAAACTCTACATAGGTATATAGTCTAGATCGTAAGTGATACTGGTATCAGATAAGAACCTGTGTATATTTTGTACAAATAAAAACTACATTTGTGCAGTACCATTTAAATGTTAACTTCAAATTAGCGCTAAACACGTCAGCGATTAGATTAACAAGTGCTCATTTACACGACTTTTGTTATATGATAATTTAACATATAAATATATCAGTGATTATTTATGTATATACATCTATGTGAATACATTAGATTTTTCAAAAACATTTAAGTGTTTTATAATATCGTGTTCGCTTAACCTTAGTTGTTATTATAGCTATTCGGCGTGATGATGCTGCGGCAGCGGGAACATTCTATTTTTAAACATGTTAAGGTGTCTTTTATTTTAGTACATTTTGAACGATTTATCTTTTAATAATAATTAGTGCATAGGATACGGAAGTGCGTCAATTAGTCCACATGGTTTTGGCGCGTTTATTTTAAAAATAAATCGAACACACTTACCAACCCCTAGATCCTCTCTGACTGCAAGAGCGCACAAAAGAGAATGTGCTATGTCAAAGTATGGGTACATTTTTAGTTTTATGACCTGGTTGGCCAGGTCCAAAAACGCTTCGGGATCCATGGCGTTATTTTGTTATATATTTCACGATTTTATTCAGATATTTTGTTTAACTAAACACCGACAATATTTTGACAGTGACGCGTGTCCGCGACTAACCGCGGGCGAAGTAGCCGCGTGACTGAGAGGGACGCCGACCTCACTTCGTCTCAGACTGATATACGTCTCTCTATGAATGCTTTTTTCAAACATTTTACTTAGATGAAAATTCTGTTTTGTATATTCTTTCTGAGCGATAGGTTGATTAATTAAATTACAGTAAATTATTTGATGCATTTAAGGCGTTCACATAATAGGTATATTTTCGGAAAACAACGTCAAGTTTCCGTAGTGTAGCGGTTATCACGTGTGCTTCACACGCACAAGGTCCCCGGTTCGATCCCGGGCGGAAACAGGATTTTTTGTAACATTTTCATTTAGGTAATTCTAATTACATCGATGCTAATAATAAAAAGCAAACAGTCAACCATTTAGTAGACGTACAAGGTCTAGTGCTGCTTACAAAAGTTAATAGAAAACCACAATGACAACATAGTAGAAAGGAATAATGACTATAAAGGCTCGTATTTAAATAAAACTCCGTTTGTTTTTAAAAATATATTTGTAACATTATCTATGTAAAAATATAAACCTTTAAAAAATATACATATATTAATTTAGAAAACAAAAATCATCCATAATAAAATAGTTGTTACGATTTTTTCAGTCTTATATTATTTGATCTGTACCACAGCCAAATCTTTGGAAATATGAAATGCTATTATTACCAGGGAATTATATAAAGTGATATATTTATAGGATTTGGTGTTTCAATTGAACTCGTAACATCAACTTATTCTTTACCTCAAAGTTGGACGCGAGTATATATCCAAAACTGGTCATTCGGGCCATTGAACCTAGTTCACACATAGACTTCATTAATTGAGGACGCGTGTTCTCTTAGGACGAGAAGCCTGTTAGACCTGGTCTATCAAGCTGGCTCAATGCGTTTGAGAAAATCTCTTTAAATGAGCAAGTTTCCTCGATCAGGTGCCGATTCGTCGATTCGAGCTCGAAACTCCGATGTGACAGTCTAGGATAATATTTGTGCCGTACTAATAACAATTTTATTGAAATAATTTACAATACAAATCTAGTAGTTGCCTTGCCGAGGAGCTTACAACCGCTCATTAAATAAGAATACATTCTGCCGCTCCGCTCATTAAATAAGATCATATTTGTTAATTAAAATAAGTTATATGTTGATCAACTATAAAAATACATGCACCTAACCATTTTGTATCATCCAGTAGCACAATTAACTCTATTATTATAATATTGATTTATTAGGAAAGGCAATTTTAGGAGAGAAATTGTGTTAATTTCAAAAAAATTGCACAAGATATGAAATAAAAATAAACCTTATTATTATTAGTTAAATAAACGTCAATTAGTTTAAAAAAAAATATAAAATAAAAATGTCATTACAATTAGTTCCAATATAAATAACGTAAATATGGTTATTATATAGAGATTACACGGCGGGATACCAGAGTATTTTAATGATCCTTTTTAAAAAAACCTCCGCCTGCCATTGCCAACATAACGAAATAGAAAAACCTACAAGTTTATGTGTTCTACATCTATTCGATTTTTTTTTTCAGATCCATTTAGATTCCATCCGTTATATTCTCCATTATATATTTTTCAGATCCATTTGGATTCTATATCCATTATAGGGACATGAGACATATTATTTTTAAATGTTTATTAGTACCGCCATTTATAAACTATAAATCTATACTATCACAGACCAAGTGGTTTGTGGTTATTATACATGTAGATAGATCGGAGTAATAATCATTATTTCAATAACATGCATATTTTTTAATAATTAGAGAGCATATATAGGTTTATTTATATTTGCACTAAACAAGTAACTCATGCTATGAATCTCTTACTCGTAAAAAGTAACATTAAAAGATTCTATAATCCTCAACATATTTTTTTTTGTATCTATACTAATAAAGAACACAGCGTAAATATAAAGATATCCATAACATAATTATATTCTTATCCATAAATATAAATCAATTAAATATTTTTATTTTTACTCCACAATTATAATCAGCTTAATTCTCTATATTGTTATTCTGACAATGGAACCTAATAAGATTTTACAAAGTCTTCCATTACACACACTGTTTTAAAAAAAAATAGCCATTGCTATGACATAAACTTGATTTATGTCATGCTAATAATTAAAATTATGATTAGTTTTTGATTTGACATTTAAGAGGTACCGGGTAGTATCTTTTATAGTTAGGTGTCCGAAAAGTTAAGTCGCCCGTCATGCCACAGTGTTTTGTGGATGATATGGGTTTTTTGTTTGCAAGCTTTTATAATTGAGATAGTTCTCAGGTACATTTGATATCAAAATTAATATCGGTTCACGCGTTTCAAATGCAACAGCTGTCTTAGATAGCTGTTGTAAGGATTTTAAACGCATAATTATACAAATTACTGAAATTTAGCATTTAACATGCTTGATTATTTATGAAAAAATATGTGATAATCATTTTTCCCTCGTAATCAAGTTCGCATATTTATATTTACTTTCAAATCTTATCTTTTAAAAAATGTGACTTAACATTTGTAATATCCATGAATGATGGATATACTGTGTCAGAATTTTTATTTCTTGGACATATACATCTAAAAACATCCTGTAACTTTCTTCCTATGAGGATGAGTAATACAAAATGATTAGACACCTTTTTGTAGAAAATTCAATTCCCAATAACATGTAAACAAAAATATATTTCTTTATGACTATATATATATTGAAAATGAAAAAGAAACGGTTTACCATTTTTTTTATAAGTGAAAGGGGCCCTTCTATGCCTCAGCTCATTTTTTAAGATATCAAACTAAAATTTAAAAAGATATTTTTGTCCATCAAAGAAAATATAAGAAGCATTTGCTTAAAAAAAAAGAAAAATTCTGACATAATCTGATGTTGGTACCGCTAAGCTTATTGGCTGTTGAACGACAATGATAATAACGAAATTAGACAGAATCCTAGATTACCTATAAGTTTGCCCATTAAGTTTGGTCTCCTTGGATTCGTTTTAACTACTCGTAGTTATGTTCATCAGAGTTGTTTTATTTTGGAGGGTACCTTAAAAGAATAATTTTATACTATTTTCATGGGCTTATAATCTGACTCTATCCCACCCGGCTGTGTACTCTACAATCCATTTGGTATCACGTCGCTGGCAATAGATATATTGTGAAGACGAGTGGCTCCACTCGGCGGCTTATCTTTTCGGGAACCTACTCTGCGTATTTATCTATATAATATTTTGCCTCATTATTTATAACAATCATGCATATAAAATAGGAACTTACTTAGATGCAAACATTAATTAATTATAAAGTACTTAAGATTAAAAGTGAAAGGCACGGAAGCGCATTTCTGCATTTGACTGTGCGAGATTCTCTGAAAAAGAAACGATATTTAAGTCATATTCAAATTGTATAATAAAAGTAGGTATATAACTATTTTTCCAATGTCAGTTTTAATAGACAGAAAGATTCGTTGTTTTTTAAAGCTGTTTTACGATTACTGATCAATTTGGAATTGGAATATTTTGGAATCAAAAAAGTATTTTTGCTAATTATTTGGCCTTTCTTTGCAGTATCGGTGGGCACACAAGCCTTAATCGCCATGCTTATGGATGCGGATTGGCGATAGCAGCTGGTGTTATTATCTCTATAGTCTCTCAGAAGACTGCTAGTAGGTACTCATTCATTCCTCTGGTCCTATAACTGGTTTTCACGAACTCGGTGGGTAAAATAAAGAGTGTTAACGAAATCGTAATTCTTAAAGGGGTCTTAACGCGTGAATGTGAGCAAAACAAAAATAATGCTCTTTGAAAGAGATGAAGCCAGAACAGATGTAAGAGTAACAATAGGTAATGATGTACTGGAGCAAGTAGATGAATTTGTATATCTTGGATGTGGATTTAGCCGAGATGGAAGGTACACCACTGATATAGAGCGAAGAGTGAATGCGGGAAATAGAGTGAACGGAGCGTTGGGGCAACGTCTCGGTAGCCACCACCTCAGCCAGAAGGCACGTGTAGCAATACATAACGCAGTGCTTGTTCCAACATTACTGTATGGAAGCGAGAGTTGGGTATGCAGAAAAGAGTATGAAAGTAAAATTAATGCGGTTGAACGGAAAATCTGTGGAGTTAGGCTGATCGATCGCATTCGTAACGACGATGTAAGAGAGCGAGTAGGTATGAAAGAGAGTATTGGTGTAAAAATGCGAAAGCGAATGCTCCGATGGTTCGGACATGTGGAAAGAATGCCGAACGAGCGTCTGGTTAAGAAGATATACAATGCGAAAGTGGAAGGATGTAGGTACCGGGGAGATCGAGACTAACCTACCTAGACCAGATCGGTCATGTACTGAAGGAAGGTGGAGTCAAGAGTCTCCGAAATCGGCAAGCGTGTATGAAGAAAATTATGAATGTTGAGGAAACGAGTGAAGTATGCAAGGATAGAGTTTTCTGGTACTCTGTTCTCTCTGCCTACCCTGCAAGGGACATGGCGTGATGGTATGTATGTATGTATATTCTTAGCGGGTCCCCAAACGGGAAGTCTATATTTCTACCCAATACTTATTAGTCATGTCACCGACATTCAACTAATGTATTCGTTATTTTTCCTTTCTTATGTAATGTGTTTTTAAAAATTAGTTAATACTCTTTTAAGTTTTATACAGAAAAATATTATTCATTTAGATAATGTACTGATGTAAAATGCTGATAAGTTTTATTACCTTATAGATCTTCATATTGTAGTGTGGCCACCCTTCTCAATATGTACTTCTGTGCTTCTTCTGTGTTTTTCCATATTCTTTGAGCCTAAATTATAGATAAATATTAAGAACTATTTTATACTTATATTAATAATGACAATATATATATACACTACCGTCCAAAAGTTTGGAAGCAGCAAGGTAAAATCGAATAAAACCAAACTAAGTCATTTAAATTTAAATGTATTGATAAAAAAATAAAGAACAAACAGAAACTAACTTAAACAAAATAAAAAAATAATATACAATGGTAAATTAGATTAAATTTTAGCTTCATCAAAGTGTCCACCTTTCTCCTTTATAATCTTCTCACATATTCTGGGCATTCTATTAATCAATTTTTTAAAATAATCTTTATCTAATTTGTTCCATTCGTTCTCTAATAGCTGCCACAAATGTTCTGAGCTCGTAGGACAACGACTTTTCACCCTCCTGTCAAGTTCATCCCAAACAAGTTCAATGGGAGAAAGATCAGGGGATTGAGATGGCCATTGCATGATGTTTAAAATGTTTTCAGCTTTTTTCTTGTTTAAAAAGTTCTGGCACAATTTAGACGAATGCTTAGGATCATTATCCTGTTGAAAAATGAATCCAGAACCAATGAGACTTAGTCCACTGGGTATGGCAGAATCTTGGAGAATTTTTAAATAGCCTTCCTTGTTTAATTTTCCGGTTATCCTCACAAGATTGCCGGGTTTACTGTTGCCAAAACACCCCCAAACCATGACATTACCACCACCATGTTTGATGGTAGGCACTGTCCATGCCTCTGAAGCCCTCTCTTCTTTTGACCGGCGTACAAAGACACGTCTATTGGATCCGAAAATCTGAAATTTTGATTCGTCACTCCAAAGGACATTTTCCCATTGTTCTATAGTCCAGTTTTTATGCGCTTTTGCCCATTCTAGTCTATTTTTCTTATGTCGATTTGTTAGTTTGGGTTTTTTAGCAGCAACACATCCTCTTAATCCCGCAGACAGTAAGCGTCTTTTAACAGTAGTTGTTGAAATGGGTGTTTCTCGCGTATCATTCAGAGCTGCAGTGATCTGTGGTGCAGTTAAGCGTCGATTCCGTTTAGAAAGAACTCTAATGAAGTTGTCCTCTTGATTTGTTGTGGATTTGGGCCTACCAGATCTCTTTCTATCTTCATTTTTCTCCGTTTCTTGTTTTCTAGCAAGGGTATAGTGGACACCTTTACAAGAAATTCCGAGCCTTTCTGCGATTTGACGTTCACTGTATCCTTCCTCGCGTAGAGTGCAAATAGCGCTTCGCTGTTCAAGCGTGATTTGCTTGCGTTTTGCCATTTTCAGAAGAAAAAATACGGTCAAAGTAGTAGCCGATATCTTTCGAATACAGACAATGTTAATATCACAACTTTCACGTGCCAATGCTCAAGTGCGACTGAATAAGGTCTAAAAAAGTTAAAACCAGCAAACATTATCAATAAAACTACACCATTGCATAGGATAAAGTAGCCGACGGATTAAGTCATAAAACACGTGTTTCGTCAATATTAAGGAATTCCATAAAACTTGATGAATGTAGGATAATAATCCTTTTGTGTTTGTGTAGACAGTCGTAAAAGGTTGTAAAACTTAAGATTATTGCTAATTTTTACCGCTATTAGTCGGCATTTATTTGTTTTGTTTGAAAACAGGTGTGCTTCCAAACTTTTGGACGGTAGTGTATATAATGGCTGGGATGATGGTTGCATAAGCAAAATATAACTCAAGATGCAATGAATAAAATTCTTTGTGATTTTTAAAGACATGCTTATATTATTTTTTACTAATAATAATGAAAAATGGTCATGCCATGTGAATTGCCCGAGGAATTCGAAATAAAACAATCGCTTCTAGAGTGACCCCAATGCAAACACAAAAATTAAACTAAATAATAAACGACAAAGTTATGAAACTTGGCTTGGTTATAAGAAAGGTGAAAAATATCAATTAATATATGATTCAGTACATATTATATATGATTGCTGTTAAATAAAATAATAGTCTTAAAGCTTATGCTGCTATATTATTCTCGGTATGGACATATTATGACAAGGATGATTCTAGATGGACGTAAGAATCGTGGGAGACCCAAATAAAGATAGTTGGATCCTGTGACTCACTGCCTTCATACCCATGCCTAGCCAGGAGTCTATTTAAGGTAAAACTTGTTGTGTTGACCCCATCCAGTGTGGAACAAGGGCATGCTAATGATGAGTGTTAAAGCTTATGAAACAAAAATGAATCATGCCGCCATTCAATAATGCTCTACGATCATCATTCATAATAAAACGTTACAAAAACTGCAATGAAGTATAGAGAGTAGTTGTAAATCATATAAAACTATTCTATAACGGTTTGATGCAAGGGTGGATCCAGCTTTTATCACAAAGAGGGAGTAGTCACGATACATGGCCAATGACTACATTCGATTTCACCAAGAACGATAGATTAGTTATCATTCAGTAATTGTGCCTGACCGAAGCTCGATTTTTTACCGAAGGCGATGACTATTAATCTGTCAAAAACTGTAGTTCTGCTTTTTCTCGTACTTTTATTAAGTTAAATTAAAATATAAATAATATGAGTAGCAATGTCTTTTCTCGGCTACATTAAAACAGCACGATACCTTGGGTGTTGCCACTTTTATCGCGTATTCTTAACGCAGGTTGTACGATGTTATTTTATGACACACCTTGGACTATAGTTTTAGTAATAAATTAATAATTGTAATATGTGTCAACATTTGCTTGTCTTAAACGCAGAATATGGCAGGAAAATCTACCGTTTTTAGGGTTCCGTACCTCAAAAGGAAAAAACAGAACGCTTATAGGATCACTATGTTCTCCGTCCGTCCGTCTGTCCGTCCGTCCGTCCGTCAGTCTGTTAAGACCCTTTTTCTCAAGAACGCGTGGGAGGTATCAAGCTGAAATTTATATCAAATACTCAAGTCAACCGTCCTTTAAAGCTGTGAAAAAATTAAACTTCTAAGCAATGCAATCAAAATATACAGGCGTTTATGCCGCGAATTTTCGACACTCAAAAGGGAATCAAAACCTACAGGGTACTTTCCGTGAACTCAGAACCTTGAAATTTGGTACGAAGCAACGTCTTATAGCACAGATAAAGGAAAAATTGCGAAAACCTTAAACTTTTAGTTACATCACATATTTTTGGAACGAAGTTCCTTATCGCGCGTTCTGAAAGGGGGCTAGACGGAAAAAATTCTTACGAAAAGTTGTCACGACACTTTTTGCTATAGTAAGCTATTGTAAGCTGTGCGGCGTCGCTCGTCGGCTCTCTTATAGAAAGCAAGCCAGATATTTTCATTTCTATTTCGCATTGAACAGTGTGGTGTCGCGACGATTTTTTTTATAGATAGAGTGATTCAAGAGGAAGGTTTATATGTATAATATATGCATAATGTACTAGAGAAACACTGATAATTTTAGAGGTTTCTAATGTGATGTCGTAAATAAACACATTATTTTGCGCTTACATTGCAAACGCTGGCTGAACCCTACGAAATAGATCAAAATAAAGTACTACAGTATTATACAGCTTAAAAAGGCCTACAAAAAAGTCCGCGATGGTATATATCTATCTCTTAAGGATAACATACTATATCCATTTTAATACTTTAAAAAATGTTCTATTATAAAACGGTAATTGAAAAGCTATTTACACAAATACTGTATTAATCCTTATCATTTTAAATACATTAGTTGGCTTGAGCATTTCATGAAGATATTTTTTTTCCTTCAGACCATGCAAATTAAATCAATACCTTAAGAGATATAGCAAAATCAAAATAATGCGCAACGAAATTATTTTCGCCCGTGACCGGGCCGCGTGGCCGGCTCGCGTTCGAGCTCGGGGCCGAAAAGTTTTGGTAGTCTAGTGGAATTGTATATCCTATTATTAATATTATAAACGTGAAAGTTTGTAATAATGTATGGATGTGAACATGTTTGTTGCTCTTTCACGTAAAAACTACTGAACTGAATGGATTTTGATGAAATTTATAGTAATATAGCTTGTACATCAGAATAACACATAGGCTATAATTTATAAAGATATTTTGCAAATTGGCTAAAATATAACGATAAAAATCGCTTAAGGCAGAAAAAAATTATATAATTAAAATAGAACTTCGTTCCATCCGGGTGTCCCTTGACACCTCCGGTTTTTTTTATATATTATGGTACGGAACCCTTCGCGCGCGAGTTACTCGCACTTGGCGGATTTCTTTTTGTTATCTGTTCACACCTGTATTCTTTGCAAATAAAAATGATTTAATTTGTATAATTTCGGAGCATTGATCATAATTTTCGACTTTGGTTAAAAGTTAGACCCATCTTGGCCGTATGTCGTTAATCACCTACGGCCAAGATATCTTCGATCAGACACTATTAGCATCCATTGTCCTCTGGATCCACCCCTAGTCAGGTAATATGAGCACTGAGCAGGCACCCAAAACATCGACAGAATACCTTTCTTTTTGCTGGGCACACTCTTAACGGTTCGCCCATTCGCTGTAAAAAAAAAAAAAAAAATTAAACCTACCACCAAATTTCTCGTAGTTGGGTTTAGAAAATTTTTCTTTCAATTTATTAGACCAATTCTTTAATTTCGTACCCATTTTTTGTTCATTATTTGGCGATCTTGGAATTTTCGAAGTAGACGACGTGTCATTTGCGGTTTTTGATTCCTCTTTTGAATTATCCTCTGCTGGTGTGTTTTCTTTCGTTAAAAAAACAGCCAATCTACTTTTTTCCGGCGAAGGACTTTTCATTTCATTGGAGTCACTACGAGGACTTGGCGAGTTCGATGCATTCAGATTTTCTGAGTTATCAGAATACGAACTCTTTGATGTATTACCAGTATGCGGACTTTTAGTTGGAGTCAATGTATTATCAGTATAGGGACTATTAGGTGAACTTGTACTACTAGTGGATTCGACTTGCGAACTATTTGATGAATTTAATGTATCTTGAGTATGCTGACTTTCTGCTGTGGTTTCAGAAGTGTTTTCTACGTTTGAATCGTTTGTATTTGTATCGCAAGTGTTGTTTTGTGCGACAGTTTCTTGGTCTGAATCCACTGTGAGGTCCGATCCATCGCTTTTCTGACTCGTCACATTTGTTAACTGTAATGAAAAATAGAAAATTGATTTCTTTGAGGCAATTAAGTATCACATTGACTGCACAGATGGTTTAGTGGTTAAGATACCGACTTTACGTGCCAGTGCCCTGTGTTCGTTTCCTATGCAGGACAATACTTTGTGCGATCCAGTGTTGTTTTGAGTCTGGGTGTAATTTGTCTGCTTTAATTGCATGTTCGTAAAGTCCCCCGCAATACAAGGATTATTTCCTTAGTGCAGGGTGGTTTAAAAAAAAATGACTCAAAGGGATGATGTCGCTGGTTCGATGATCTACTGATAATTCTTTAAGCGATCCACTATTGATTCTTTAGTCTAGGTGTTCATAATTGTAGGATTGTTAAGTTCCCGTGATAATAGAATTTAGTTGGTGCATAAAACTAAAAAAAAATAGACTCGTGTGTTTATAGTCAAAGGCACACATATACAAATATGCAGCTTTTAATAGTATTTTGAATGTTGTACAAAGGTCGATAAGCCTATTGCCATTTACCGGGCACAGTACCTAGTAGTGAAGATCTGTATAAGAAAATATCCTAATTTATCTGAATACAACTCAAATATTACCATCACCATTTTCCCTACACGTTCATATACCGGTGCTTTAAGCGAAGACCAGTGGATATTAGTAGCAAGATAAAGAAAGCAAGAAATGAAACCTTATACCAGGGTACAGGACCTATGCCTCCTAGCCTGGTGGCTATATAAATTGGTCAATTATTAGAATATATAAGGAGATATATAAGGTATGTAAACGAGAACATACAGTGAAGCTGTCCTCATCCGAGTCCGCGTTGAGGTCAACCAACATCTTCTCAATAAGACGTTCCATCGTAGTGTCACTGGTGGACGCCACAGGACTGGAATGTTCCCGACCGCGTTTGCTTCGCTTCACCACCTGGCATTTAATTAATTAATTTAACATTTTGTTAAATTAATTAATGTGTGATAATATTAAGAATACTTTTGACTACAATAAGATGTTGAAATATAAAAGAAAAACTGGAAACAAAACTGTAGGCCAAAACATAATTGGCCAGCGTGGTAAACTCAGCGGATTCTATCCCAATGTGAATGAAAGGGTTTGTCTAATGCGGATTTATTAAAAAGGTAAAGTTATAAATATGTTATCTAATTATTCGAATGATGAAAGCTATCATCGCGGTGAAATTTCATGCATCTTCCCTAAAAATGACTAGCGACGGCCCTTTCTCAACAGGACGAATATAATATTGAGAAAACTCACCAAAAATTTAATAAAATGCCTTTAATATTTATTTGAAAAATAAAAAAAATAAAAAATACAAACTGCAGTAATATAAAGGACTAGAGATGTTCAGATACAAGATCTGGTTTAAAACTTATATTATCCATATAAATTAAACAAATTATAATTATTGTTGCACGCCTCATAAGCGAAGCGTTGAGGTCTTGCTCTACTCTCGACATATGAAAATCAAGAACTTTTCAAACCTAAAAATGATTGTATTTTTCTCACATTGCACTTATAGGATAATATTATCAAACATATGTCAAGAAAAAACATTCGTTTAAACACATTTGATATTTTTAAAAAGCAATTACATATTTTGTTTAAAGTAAGAAAATAGTTGATTAAAAAAATATTGGAGGACGTCCGGATTTGGATTCTGGATCTGGCACGATTACGACCATAAAAATTAATGTATCAAAATATTTCTTTTTTCAAAAACTTCATAATAGCAACGCACTGTTGCCTTTCGAAAATGGCTTGGTAATTCTTTCTCGTTTAATTGCAATTAATAAAAAACTAATATGCTTAGTCATTAGTGTATGTATACTCTATGAAAACTGGGTTCGTTTACATTTTTTTGTTTGTCCATTCGGACAGGCAAAGGAAACAAATCCCATACAGCCTATTGTAAACGAACAGCTATGTTTAGCACTAAGTCGAGAATTTCCCGAAATTTCAAAAGTATTTTTTTCTTTCATTTTCATTTATGGCATTGACTAATAGTAAATGATGAATAATATAAAAAATATGAGGCGTGCACTTTTGGATTCTCCAAATTATTATTTTAATTATATCAAACAAGTTGGGCTGACGTTGAGTCCAATTATACCGTTACTTGACCTAATGATCAATTCTCAGCAGATACGTTCCATTTTCTGGAAATTCTCAGAAGTAAGCTCGAATTTGTCAACTGTGTCCGGTTAGCGGCAATAGACTCGTTTCCTTTCTCATGGGACTATAGATTGTAGAGACAAAATGTAGGTGCGTTTACACTTCTACCTAATCGCTTTTAAGTCTAAAGACTTTAGATATAGAGAAACTTACCAGAACTTCATCGTTATTACTAACGCTGGTAGTATTATTGTTTCCATAGTGAGCTGAATGTCGACGGAAGCACATTGTAAACTCGAACATGGAGCGTAGAGACTGGGACCATGACTCGCTGGGCTGTGCGCTACTGGTCCTCGCTCGCATCATTCGGTTGCCTTGGTATTTCAGCGTGCGTAGATATCGCCGCTTACTTTGTATATACATCACCTAGAGTTATTGAAACATTTTTTTTTATTACTAGATGACTTGGTGATCACTTTGAGAGCGCTCAACGCTCATTCACAGTCCGGGTAAAGTTGTCATAGCTATCCACAGTGTTTGATGGGACCAAAACAATTTCCCTCTGCTGTTTATAGCTTTAATCGATCAAGGTATGCATTTAAAATGCAAGAGTAAAACACCCACGTGTCAAATTCAAACACTTTTTTTTTATAAAAAATATTGAACTTTACGTGACCTTTAACATTAAAAAACTAAAATGAATTCTGAAAATGTAACTATACAAGTTGATTGTTTTAAATAAATATAGTCTGATAGAACATCCTTAGGCGCATGTTTTTCTATTTTTATTTTTGGAAAAACACTTCTGGATATTTAGTTATTAAATATTTTCAGATTTTCGTAATTATTTTTTTTTCTCCTTAAATACTCAAAAATGGGACTTGTGACTAGCACAGAAAGATAGCTCTTAAAAAGGACTATCAATAATAAAAAAACCAAATTCCACTTCCGCGGCCTTTGGGAGAAATTGAATTTTAAAAAAACTATGTTAGGGTTGTCCCTTTGCTTGACCTTAATTAATTTTATTTTGAACTATATATTTTTTTATTTGTAAGTTATCTCATTAATATGTAAAATTAAATTATATGCTTGGCAAGCCGCTTTTTAATGATAGGTAGGACGGCATCCTTTTTTTTTTTTTTTTTTTTTGGCGGCGGGCTACGGATCGGTCACGCCCCGCTAATCCGTCCGGGGCGACGGGAGAAGCGGCGCACGACCCCGTAGACCCGCCCTACAATGTACCTCTTTACGCATTGCAGGTGGGCCACTGGCGCGTTCGTTTACTACGCGTTCTTTTTACTACGCGTTCTTTTCTTCAGTGGCCCATCCGGTCTACCCTCACGGGTATCCTCTCGGGTCGACGCCCTGCCATCTCGACTAATATTATGTCTCGATGTCAGGGCGTCGTCTTCACGCGGTGGCCTCTCTCCAAGGGTGACCAGACTAATCCCCGGTCCGGTCACCCGCTGCCTCGGCTAGGGCGGCATAAAGCGGAGGTATTCTCGCCTTCGCCGCCCCAGTCGCCGGCGGCGGCGCGAATCCTCGAAGAGGAGATCCTCCCGGATTCGCCCCGCCGCTTCCTTCTGCAAGATGACGCTCTCGCAGAAGGCAGCGACCGCGTCCCAATTGCTCTCACTGTCGACCATCGCTTTCACGACGGCCGGCAGCGAGAGGTCAGCACCGATGGCGGCGACGAGGGCAGAGCGCTGCGAAGCCCAGGTCACGCAGACCTCGAGCGTATGCTGCGCTGTGTCCTCGTCGTCGCCGCACTGCTGGCAGGACGGAGTCGTCTCCCTCCTTGCGACCGTGTACAGGTACTTGCCGAAACAACCATGCCCCGACAAGACCTGCACCAGCCAGAAAGAGAGGACCCCGTGCCGCCTCTCCAGCCACTCCATCAGTACGGGCCGGACGGCCTCGATGACACGAAGTCCGAATCGAGGCCTCTCCAGCCGCGTCGCCCAACAGGCAAGGACTTCCCGGCGGGCGTCTTCGCGCCAGGTGGCCAATTCGTTAGGCGAAACCTCGCCACCTTCCTCGCGAGTGGAAGACACCCGCCGATATATTCCGGCGAGCATTTCCACCTCCGTCCCAAGGGGGCGTTCCGGCCAATACGCATGCTGACTCGGTCGCCACCGTGCGGTATCCGCGGATAGCCCTGATCGCCATGGCTCTCTGCGGTCGCCGCAGAATAGCCCTAAGGCGGACGGTCAGAGCCCTCGCCCACACGGGTGCGCCGTACAATGCCATTGACCGGACCACCCCAGGTAGGACGGCATCCTAAGTTTTTTTTTTTACTATAATTTCGGGCGTGCTATACTATAACTATAACAGTGACATTTTTTTATTGCTCATTAAGAAGTAATTCTACATATTTTTATTTTCATACTAAAAAGAGACAGTGCACATCTGTGAGCATAGTCAAGACCGCACCCACCACTGCATGAGGTTTGATAAACTACAAATCCTCGCAAAAGAATACCGATACCTGCATAGAATAGTTCGCGCGGCTCTTGAAATTAAAAAACATAAAAAATTTAATAGAAATGATGGATGGATATTATTATCAAACTGGGATCGTGTCATTCACTTAATTAAAAATAAAACAAAGAAAACGACCACAAGACTGCAAGACACTATGAGCACATATTGTATAGATTTGACCCACAATAATAGCTAAATATTAATTTACTTAATTTTAGTAAGATAAAGTAGCTCGCTTCTCAAAGGCAGTAATTACTATTATGCCTACAGAATTTTCTTGCCGGATCTTTCTCAGTGTGGCCGCGTTCCAATCCCATGGTAGCTGAATAGATTTGATAGTTTTTTAAACTAGTAAATTGGCATAATATAATATTTATCTATCATAAATTAAATGTTTAATAATAACTTACCACAAACAATATATTTTTTTATATAAAAATCGATTTTTTTTTTGGCAATGAATTTGTATTAAAAATGTGGATCAGAATTTTATAACTGACACTGACAGCGGGTAGATATAAATCTCTGTAAT
Source organism: Lymantria monacha (assembly GCA_905163515.2). Taxonomy (NCBI): domain Eukaryota; kingdom Metazoa; phylum Arthropoda; class Insecta; order Lepidoptera; family Erebidae; genus Lymantria; species Lymantria monacha. Next base: position 10,078,720 of record LR991098.1, on the reverse strand, counting down.
AATGATGACTTATTGGGCGTGAGAGACCTTAGACCTCCCGAGACCATGAACGCTGTAAACTGTTCGAATCTTCGGAAAATTAGAAATCAAATACAAACTCGCTAGAATCCATAAAAATAATTTTATTTCAAATACCTACTAAAAAGAAATTGATTAACCTTTTGCGTCAACCCTATACCATATAATTTGACCTTAGAACAGAATGGTCAATTTCTCCCAAAGGCCGCGGAAGTGGAATTTGGTTTTTTTATTATTGATAGTCCTTTTTAAGAGCTATCTTTCTGTGCTAGTCACAAGTCCCACTTTTGAGTATTTAAGTAGAAAAAAATAATTACGAAAATCTGAAAACATTTAATAACTAAATACCCAGAAGTGATTTTCTAAAAATAAAAATAGGAAAACATGCGCCTAAGGACGTTCTATCAGACTATATTTATTTAAAATAATCAACTTGGATAGTTAAGTTAAATTTTCAGAATTAATTATATTTTTTTTAAAGTTCACGTAAAGTTCAATATTTTTTATAAAAAAAAGTATCTGAATTTGTCACGTAGGTGTTTTACTCTTGCATTTTAAATGCAAAACTTGATCGAAAAGCTATAAACAGCAGAGGGATTTTTTTTTGGTCCTATCAAACACTCTGCCATCTGCGGCTAACAACTAAGTCACACAAAAAAAAATGACTTTGAAATCTGTACAACATCAAATTAATTGATAGTAACCTCACGTTTAAAAGCATTAAGTGATAATGCCTGTATAAGAATTCTTTGTATTTCCTAAACCACTTTAGTTTAATGTAGATACCATAGTATTGAATCAAACAAAATAAAAAAGACATATTCAAATCAGTTGAGTAATATCGATTTTTTTCAAGATTACCGGTTGGAAACAGAGTACCTAGATATTTAGTCCACACATTTTTCTTTAATGTACTTGAGTACGCAAAAGAAAATGAAGCTTCCAATACTCTTAGTAGGTTTACTATAAGGTTTAATATTTTAGGCATATTGGTTATTTTGGAATGGCGAAAAAGCACTGAAGTGACATCAGTTCAGTGCTTTTTCGCCATTCCAAAATATCTATGTAAGAGATCTAAGCGTGACGGTCACATAACCGTCACGCTTAGATCTCTTATATAGACGTACATGTAGATGTGTGCATTTTATTTGTATTATAGAATTAATAAATAATAATAAATAATAGAATTAATAAATTAATTATCATGTAAAACAGCGTTGCTGTATGGTAGCGGCTACGCATGCTACCAAACCTTATTTTGCTCCTGGATATCGTAAAAGACAATTAGGAACTCAATATCAACTTGAGCTAACGCTATCTGATGCTGTTTTGTGTCTTACTTGTTTGCTGTTTGTTTATTTACAATTACATTACCAAGGAGAGTTGACGTTGTTCAAGCAGACAGCGGTAATAAAACTATAGGCAATAACTTTTGCAATATGGCATATTGCGTCGACCCCACCCCACTCATTTGGACAAAAGCAGTTATCATCCTTCTCACATCTCGTCTCATCATCAATGATGATCATGCAAAACCGCGAATTAAAAAAAAACTACATGACGATTTTAAATAATAAATAATTCATAAAAAATATTTTTTAACAAATTAAAACGATGGTAACTGTCGTAGTTAAGGTATGACTATAAAATTTAATTCCTTACCACATCAGCAGATCTCAGTGGCGGCTTCCCCATGACGAGGTTGATAAGCGATATAGTCTCTCTAGTGACTCGAAGCGTGATGAGCATGAAGAGAAATAATAGCCAAGGTAATGGACGCACCAGTTCTGGCTGAGGTCTCTCATCTTGGTCCACTAGAAGTATGCATATGATGGTTTTATTATATAATTAATGATATTTAATCAGCACGTAGACGTCCCACTATAGAACATGGCCAGGAAACGAAGGAAGAAGGGGGGAAAAGCCAATAATACATTCTACCCGACGGTAAACTCAATATCCGGGCAAGATTTGCAATACAAAATTAGGTTTATTTTTAATTTACTCTTGTATCAACACTAGTAGTAATACAGGTAAGAATAGAATGTATCACCAAACATTACTTTTCCGTGAGAGTCGTGGAAACCAAATAAAGGAGACTGGTAGCAGCACTATCTCGGGAAAATTATAACGCCAATTGTTATCGCCAACAGGGCTAAGGGCTGCCAAGCGTGGCGTTTATGATATTATCTCCCTTGAGATCCATGTCGAAGAGTGGATATTGATAGTGTGATGGAGTAAAGTATGATATCACTCCGATCCGAGTAGTCAATTAAGAACACAGAAGCTGGGTTTCTTAAGTAGATAGTAACAAAATCTGTGGTCAAAACTATCCAATAAATACTGTGTACTTGGAGGGAGTCTTAGGGCAAGCTCGAGACGGCTCATAGATTAAGCCCTTAGACAATGTGTACGACACCTGCGAGAAAAGAAATTAGTCGTAAATTCATGGGTAAAAATTTTCCATTTAAAATATTCATCTTGGATTTGGAGATCTTTGCCACATACTTTTATTAGACATCATCTTTACGCTCATTATCTACGCAAGAAAACAGCATACTTGTTGCATGAATTGTTTTCATGAATATCAATATATATTCCACGTCAGTTTAAAAAAAAATATGAATTATGTAACAGCTTTAGTTTAGCGGCTGCAAAGTAATGAGATTTTCAAATAAATTGCAGAAATTTAATAAATAACACAAAAACAGTCGCGGTTGTTTTAACAAGGCCTTCTTGAGGAATGAATTATAACATTTAAATATCTACTTTAATTATACCTACCAGTATTAATAAAAATTATCGACTACTTAAGTAAATTCAAGACGTTGCTTCTATCTCACTAGAGCTGCTACAAAAAATTCGAGGGTAGATTCATCCAAACTAAACAACCTTAAAAACCTTCATGTAACAAAAAAGTCTGATTTTATTTTTCTGAAGGACTAATATGAATAGATAGCATATTAATATTACTTTCCTTCTACTTCTCTTTCCTTGTAATTTCCACATATATATCTAATTTTACCAAACGTCATCACTTCTCTCATATTCATAAGTGTTCACACTCATCCTTACAATTTTTCATACATATAAAATATTATTATAAAAATAATTACGTGGTGGAGGAACAGCCCATCTGGCGCACTTTTCAATAACCCACAGGGTGCGGTCCAGATAGCGTAGTGCTGTTTGACCGAGGCGATAGCTCGCCCCGTGTTCTGCAATGGTTTGAAACGCTTCCTTCGCCAGTGAAACCAGTTCCATATCTATAACAAACAAGTTTAGAAGTTCTTGTGGGCCGTTCAATTGGTGGAGAGAGAGAGATAATACTTCGATTTATACGGCTCTGCACCGCTCTTTCGTCATCCTAAATGTCTTAGGTAGAAAGTGGTCAGCACGAAGTCACGAACACTGCCAAAAGCAGGCTACGTGGCCACTGGGTTCCAGTATAAACAGTGATGGTCTCAAAGAGCGAAGAGCAGGCGTATTGCTCATTATAATGCCCCACGCTGCTCTGTTATCAATCTGGACAACCGTAGGTTATCGTGGGGCCCTCATAACTTTTAAATTAATAAGTTTATAAAAAAATAATAGTTTATTGAAAATTAACAAACATTAATATGTATTCGTTTCGTGCTAACAGAGAACTTACTTTTATTTTTTTAAGATATGGATATATAGTAATTTATTTTTAAGTGTAAAGTATAATCACTTGGATTAGCAAATGCGTTTTCTACAATATTAACGGGAGGGATAATGAGAAAGAGATGCAGACATTTCGAAGGCTGAAGAATACTGTCATTGGCTGGACAGATTGAATGATTCACGTAAAACAAAACACGCCAGAATTGATAAATAGAAACATAATATACCTAAAGTGAAACATTATACAAGTTTGCTAATCCGCTGAAAGTTATTATGACTTGGAAGTTGGATGAGATATGTATACAATACCTAGGATATTCTCCAGATCTGTTTCATATTTAATTCATTTTTTAGAAACCTTTAGTTCAGAATACCTACTTCAAAAAATGACCTGACATATTTTTCCGCATTAAATGGACGTAAAGAGGTAGCGTAACTCCAAGAATAGGAGAACCCCAATTACTCCAATTTTCTCTTTATTGTGGCAGCTGTTGCCCAGAAATGGAAAGTATTATGAATGAGAGATGAGCTTATCGTAGAGTAGAGGCAGAATAATATTATTTATATCAGCTTTGTTAACATTTTAATGCGTAAAATTACTCATTAGTCAAGAACGTGCATTACCATTATTATAAGGTTTGCGGAATTTATTTATTTTTACTTCTTTTCTTATCTATAGCTGTTCTTTTTTTCTTTTTATATTTTTTTTTTATAAAAATAGGCTATAGTCTATGAATATTTTACTAGTACAGAGCAACTCTTCAACAGTTAATAACAAATTGCCTACCACCACGTTAGCCATTTTTATATTAAGTTTTACTTTTTTTCTGTGATGTAACCGCGGGCAAAGAGAGTAGTTCACGAGTATATTATAGAAGCGAGGAGATAAGTGCCACTAATGTCACGTTATCAGAAACATCTGAACCGATATCTGTTACACTTCGACTGACACAAATGTACTTACCTATTCTAAGCGGTCAATGGCGCAATGAAATGAAACTTTTTACTATAATTATGTAGTTAGTTTTAAATTGACATAGATTTTGTGACAATTTATTCTGGCAGATCATAAAAAATCTTCTAAAATTATTGAAAGTCATATACTTATTATGTGAAGTGATAACAAATCACTGTCAAATGAAAGATTTAGAATACAATGTATCACCAGCTTAGGGATTTCTAGAAGAACGACCAACGCTGCTCTAGAAAAATTATAACCAGAGGTCGGAATATGGTATGTCTTTCTAAGCTTCGAGGAAGACAGGAACATTCGAGTGAATAATACCTCATCTAAAATAAGAATATATACCACTTGAGCAATCGTAAGGTAACTCTGGGTTATTTACAATCGAGCTTCGTACTATTTCACGTTTAATTCGATTCTACATGACGGAAAATACCTACAATAGAATTGCACTTATTAAATACTATGTATTATTTGAAACTACTATATTTTTAAAGATGACACAACTACACAATATTTTAAATTTGTCATAAATATTATATTTATGTAGGCCGTTTTAGAAATTCTATTCTAGGATTATCTTTAGACTAACAGTAGTATATTGTATGTAGGTACATATAATTGATCAATCTGATCCATACTTGTAATACTATGCATAAATTATAATACCAGTAACGCCCTTGTGATCGTCATCTTGCCCACTAAGCGTGACGAATATGACGCTATCCCGTTCTTCTATCTAATATGCCAGTAAAAGTGGACAGCGATGGTTTGATGGACGAATAAAAGAAGACCTAATCCTTTTCGATAGGCAGCAACCTGGTTATGACCTTAATAATGCGCGGATCAATGAGACAGTAACCAGTTAGCATGAATTGGGCTACAAGGTCGTTGTAACCAATGCAATAAAAAAAAACAGAAGTAAACAGATACATAATTTTAAAAATGCCTAACATGGGATCTATTACTTATTAGTTCCTAACTAGCTATGATTAACGTTAGTTGCGTGCTTAAAACGAACAAGTCAAGTCAAGTCTATATCTACTTGCAGAGACGTGAGAACCGAGTTTTACATATATATATTTAATGCGGACATTTAAGCCAGTTTTTCTTACATATTATGCATAGTCAAGATTTGGGACTATAGAATGAATTTCATACCGCTGAAGTTTAGAGTTTATTTAAGGACGTCTTTAAAACGATTGTCTGGACAAGTATTAAATGTTTGATGGTACAAATATCTCGCATACATGTTTTGCTGAAGATAACATTGTAATAAGTCACTGCAATAGTTGCTAGCCGAACGGTAAGTGACCATCATCATCATCGCAGCTCATATATGGCCCACTGTTGGGTTGAGCCTCCTCCATAATGAGAGGGTAATTGACCTACTATATCACGCTGGTCAGATGTGTTGCTATAGGGCTTTGTTTCAAGGTTTCCTTCTCTCGCATAGATGTTATATGCATTTTATATCCCTTAGTCTTCTCGTACGATCACCCACGGGTAAGATAGAGGGTGGTGAATTGTATTCTTACACCGTCACGTCACCACACGGAACGGTGACCATAGTTAGAATTAAAAGCAAAATAAGTATTCACGTCCGATGTTCATGCGACCGTAACTGAACTGAAGTAATTATCAACATACAATGCATTTCGTGATACACGCGAAAATGCACTTTTTGTATAACAACAATGCATTCAAGTTCCTTAAACGATTGAAAATAGTGTGATCCCCGAAATGATACGGCATATTCAAACTGTTTGAATATGCTGTATCATATATAAATATTGACACGTAAACAAGATCAATATTTATTTATATATAATTTATAGTAACAGTATTTATATATGACCATAGTGATCGTTAATTCCAGAGTCCAACTAAAGAATACCGTCTCATGTTTGTCTCAATTATAGTATTTATCGCTTTCATAATCATTGAATTCAAATTATAACTAATTAGTTGCGTCTCTTGCTTGACGTTATCTAATAATTTTAAACACAATCGTAAAAATAATGTTCGATGGTACTGTTGAGTGTATTGTATGCTTAGGATTAAATTGTATTATTATAAATAATGTTCGATGGTACTGTTGAGTGTATTGTATGCTTAGGATTAAATTGTATTATTATAAATAATGTTCGATGGTACTGTTGAGTGTATTGTATGCTTAGGATTAAATTGTATTATTATAAATAATGTTCGATGGTACTGTTGAGTGTATTGTATGCTTAGGATTAAATTGTATTATTATAAATAATGTTCGATGGTACTGTTGAGTGTATTGTATGCTTAGGATTAAATTGTATTATTATAAATAATGTTAGATGGTACTGTTGAGTGTATTGTATGCTTAGGATTAAATTGTATTATTATAAATTATGTTCGATGGTACTGTTGAGTGTATTGTATGCTTAGGATTAAATTGTATTATTATAATGATTTTTGATGTTAACGCTAGTATTATTTATACATTTATCGGGTTGAAAGCCCTCAGCGCTCACCCGTTGTCTGCGGCTAACAACTAATTACACACAAAAAAATAGTATTATACATTAATACATACATATATACCATCACGCCTTGTCCCTTGCAGGGTAGGCAGAGAGATAGTATTATACATCCTAATTAATATGATAAATGCGAATATGAGTTAGTTTGAATGTTGCGCTTTCACGCCTAAACCACTATACCAACATTAAAAAATCTTTCACCAACGGAAAGCTACATAATCAGCGAGTAACATAGACTACAGTTTATTCCCACAGGATCAACTGACACGAGAGACGAACACGAGACTAACATTACGGTAAATATAAATCAAAGAAAAACCCAATAAAATGCGTAAAATATTTTTATTTCTTTTCTGATGACATGGGCATTTGACTTTCGTCTTGTCCATGTTCATTCGTAAACCCACTAGTTGGGATACCTTGCTGAGATGGCACCATGCTCAACGAGCCAAAGTCCTCCATGGACTCTGCCATAACGACGATGTCGTCTGCAAATCGAAGGTGTTGATGCCGAGTCCATCCCAGTCTAAGAGCTTGAAGACATCTTCCAGTGCAGTGGTGAACAGTTTCGGAGAGATGATATCTCCTTGTCTCACGCCTTTCTGCAACTGGATCGGTTTTGTACTCTTATCCCGGATATGGGACTGACATTGTAGCGTTTCTATACAAACACTTCAGCACTTTGATATAATGATGGTCGACTTGGCACCGCTGAAGGGACTGCAGCACCGCCCAAGTTTCGAATGAATCAAATGCTTTCTCATAGTCCACAAACGCTATACACAGAGGCCGATTGTACTCCTCGGTCTTCTGGATAATGTGCCGAATCGTGAGAATATGGTCTATGGTGCTATAGCCTTTTCAGAAGCCAGCTTGTTTGAACGGCTGGAAGTCATCAAGCTTGCACGTGAGTCGATTGGTATTGACCCTCGAAAACAACTTTAGACGTGGCTCAAGAGTGAGATGGGTCTGTAGTTCTTTAGAATAGCTTTGTCGCCCTTCTTGAAGAACACTCCTGGTCCACGACTCTGGAACGTCACCCCCGAGCATAACGGAATTAAAAGATTTCTGAAAGGCTTTTAATACCGGCTTGCCTTCAGAAGCTCTGCCGTAATTCCGTCATCTCCCGTTGCCTTGCCGTTTCTTAGTTGTTTGAGATCTCGCACAAGCTAATGTCCGGGATTTCTTCGGTAGTGTCTAGTTAGCTTGGATCTAGGATCTTGAACCAAGCCGACAACAGGGTTTCGAGGTGATTTATATAACTACCCATAGAACCTTTCGACCTCTCCCAAGATCTCACTTTGGGATGAAATGACAGTGCCGTCATCGGTCTTCAGCTTAGTCATTTGGCTTTGCCCAATAGACAGATCTTGCGCGAACACTTTTGCCACGGTTCCGCTATATTGCTTCTTTAATACGGAGCGTATTAAATTGGCGAATATCGCGACGCACAGACCTGGAGATCTGCCTATATTGGGAGCAATCGGCTGAAAACAAAGAAATGACAGTGCACATTTCTTTTCTCCGCTCCATGAGCTTGAGTCTGGTCAGAAAGTTTTATAGGCTATATTAGCGCGGCGAGCCTTGAAAAAATTTGATCCAACCGCGTGGACAGTTGCCATGAACCTGTTGTTCATATCGTTCGTTCGATTTGTACTCGTTTAGACACTGGAAGCGATTGTGTAGTTTGAGTTGAAAGTTTTCGAAGTTCTGGTATTGGACAGATGTAGGTCGGAGGGTAGACTTTAATCAAGCGTGACCGCTCGACTTTTGTGTGGATATTTAATGTGCCTCGTAGTATTCGGTGATCGCTCCCAGTTTTAATCCTACTGATCACTGACCCATCATTGAATATCTGTCGTTTGTCCGATAAGATGAAGTCTTTCTTTCTTGATGAAGTTTCTTTTGTTATACATATGCATAAATACATTGTTATATATTTATTACGTGTTTCAAACCAGGCCAACCAACCTTATAAATATTTTTTTGACGACTTCATTTTATTAAAACATATCAATTTAATTAAGCTTTATATGTATATAAATTACATAAAAAATATTGAAATTACAAGGCAAATCGTATCAAAATCAGTTAGGTTAGAAGAAATATGCGGAGAAACAAACAAACGTGAATGATGTTTACCTTATAGACTATTCAAAAAAGATATTTCTAATGAAGGGGGACATCACTCATGTCTCGTCAACTTTGTCAAAATATTTGTAGTGTTCTGCTCTTTCTGTCGTACGGCTGAGTCTTTCCGAATAAATTAAATTCTTCTACACCACGCGTGTTTAAAATCGTAATAAAGTGCCGCTTGTGGTGTTTAGTTTAGTATCTTTGCATTATGTTTTGATAGGAATTATATCCTGGTCTGAGCACATCAAATTGGCGCTGGCAGTTATTGACTTTAAATTTTATACATATACCATACATAAACTTTGAATATTGCGCAGCGTTAACAATACGAGGAGCACTTACATAGCAGGCTTCCTATGTTTTTAAATATTGGATCAGTTGTTTCAGATATTAGACCAACATCCAAACTTAACCTCTATATTATAATTTTAGATTATTTCCATAGATAACTCTACAATATTTCACAGCCACTTTTTTTCCCGCGCAAGACCATAAAGCATTGGGTCCTCGACCTCATGCACAGTATGCGATGGGTAGCCGCCGCTATGGGCTAATTATCTTAAATGAAGGTAGATTTTACTATGTTATGCATAGTTTGCTTCGCAGTAAATATGTAAGTACATATCACATTTATGTGTCAACACCTAACTTTAGCTTAATTTACCACATCGCGACAATAAGCAGGAGTAGAGATTTTGGAAGAAACCCATTTGTACTAGATCAAGCTACTCGCAAAATACCGATGGACGAAGAAAGCCCAACTGATTATAGCTGACGCTGACATAACCTAAACTGAGTGTGGACGTCCACAGAGACTATACTCCACCAGTTATAAGGCCTACAGCGTAAAGGCAAGGTTTTGAAATTTATCGTGAAACCTCCGAAGGAAAGTCACTGCAATCGGCAGTACTGAAAGCACGTTCAAAAGGCAAGGTGCGGCCGTAAAAATGTGGATTATGGAGTTACATGCCGCCCGTCATGGAGTTACATGCCACTTCGTGCCTTGCCGCTAGCAATAAACTGCGTGTATTAATGTGCGAGAAAACGCCAGTCAAGACCTTCATACAAAAGTTCATTGTAATTTATCATCATAATCATCTTAGCTCATACATGTCCCACTGTTAGGCTCGAGCCTCCTCCATAATAGGAGGGAAATTGACCTACTATACCACGCTGGTCAGTCGTGTTGGTATAGAGTTTAGTTACGAGATTTCCTTCTCTTGCATAGATGTTATATGCGTTTTATATCCCTTAGTCGTCTCTTACGATCACCCACGGGTAAGATAGGGGGTGCTGAATGGTATTTTTACTCCGTCACCACACGGAAACTGTAATTATTTTAATAAAAATAACACGAAAATTTTGCTTTATCTAAAAGATTAACTTCTCTATCATTGGGATCAAGACAAACCACATTCAAACCCAGAATAACTTGACAAAGTATTATTTAGGTCAATTAATTATAATTTAAATTTAACGTGAATATAATTTAATTGAATAACAAAAATGTATTTTATCTAATATAAGTACGTAGCAAAATGGCAAATTCAATTTTAAAAATTTCAGCTTGGTAAATTTTTACATAATTTGTTTTGTGTTATCAATAAATAGAAATAATAAAATATCTCTTCCTTTCTTTTCATTGATTAAATGAATTCAATGATTCTTTGTAAAAAAGAATCCGTAATATATATTCTAATTGACTGGAGATTTTATTACATAATCACAAGAGACCAATGACTTGCATTGCCGGCTTATTTCTTAACATGCCAAATTTAATTGGTTAATAGTATATATATCAGGACCATTGAACATTACCTTTAAAATTTCCGTGTCAAATAGTCGATAGAATCACAAAACAATGTTATATCATTCACAGTAAGCGAGCGCCCGAAAGTGGAAAAAAAAATCTCGTATGCACTGTTATCTTTTTAATTTTTAATGAAGCACAGGGGTAACGAGTGCAGGAGCCTGAGTGAATACATCATTTTGACTTCTTTATACCTTATAGATAAGTGGCTCAGAGCAGAGGTCAGTGCAATCATAGTCAGATACCGTGAGGCCAGCGAGACAAATACCCAATATATCGAATTGCTAGTGATTTTCTGTGACTTTGTCTGGACCGGTTTATTTCGTAATAATTTAATAAATATTAGAACACGTGAATTATTCTCATCTTCTTCTTCTTAATGAATGGCCTCTGTGAGTGATTAACCACAACTTCGCCAATGTCAAGTAAAATAAGTTTAAAAAATTATAATAGATTTATATTTTAGTCGTCAGTCATGTCGGTTCATTGTCTCGATTTATTCGCTCTTTCTCAGTCATATTTTTAACATACCCATGTGTCATTTAATGGCACTCTTCGTTCAATAATTTTATCGGCTCTTGAAAAAGGTTTGAAATACCTATTATGTATAATGATCCTTTTTTTATGGTTTTGTAATTATTAACGAAAATTAATTTTAATTTGGCCATTAATAATCGTAATAAATATACTGCGGTTATTATATCTAAATCGAATATATGGTATACTTTGGTATATACACTCATTTGCAAAAATAACGGGCACCTAAGCAATGAACCATTTCAAATGTTAATATTTCTTTGTTTGATAATTATAGGTAGTTTTATCCACACAATTTGGTAAATTAATAAGAAAATAATCGTTTTCATCAGTATTTCATAAAATTTAGATACAATTTATGGGAAATAATGCTAAACCTCGCTAGTAGTGTATATTCGCTAGTAGTGCATATGCTCATGAAGTAAAAATAAAAAAGTTTTTTTGTTTGTTTTTCTTTAATAAAGTAAAAGCAGATAAATGTTTAGTACCGAGTGTGACCCCCTCTAGCTAAAATCACAGCTTGAATTCGTCTGGGCATGCTAGCGAGTATATCCCGGATACTTGCTTGCGGAATACGATCCCACTCCGCAGTAATCACATTCTTCAGCTCTCTGATGGTCTGCGGAGCCGGGTGTACTGATCTCACACGCCGTTTCAGAACGTCCCAGACATGCTCTATAGGATTGAGGTCGGGACTTCGAGCTGGCCAATCCAAACGACGAATGCCGACCTCTTGCACATACGCATTAACATCGCGGGATCGGTGGGCGCGAGCATTGTCGTCCATAAAAATCGAGTCTTCACCTAGAGCGGCCAATGCGGGTTGTGCATGAGAAATTAGAACTTCCGTTATGTATCGATGCCCAGTCAGTGAGCCGTTTTCAATGAAGACTAACTCTGTACGATCCATTGAATTTATTCCTGCCCAAAACATAACAGAGCCCCCACCATAAGGTGTGATTTCTTCGAAACATGCCTCTGCAAAGCGTTCTCCTTGTCTTCTTAGCACTCGCCGACGTCGATCTTCACCGAACAGAGATATCCTGGCTTCATCAGAGAACAAAACCCTATTCCAATCGTCTTGAGTCCATGATTCACAATTTCTAGCGAACCTAAGCCTGTGAACTCTGTGCTCACGGAGTAATTTGGGGCCGCGGGCCGGGCGGTGACTGCGTATATTGGCAGCGAGAAGCCTCCTCCTGACCGTCCATAGACTAATATGCACATTTCTTACTTCTTGGAGGTTGTTCTTAAGATCCACATACGAAGATTTGCGATTTCTCAATGCGCGACTCACAAGAAAACGATCATCCCGTGGTTGGGTACATGGTTTTCTTCCAGAACCAGGCCTTCTCTCGACGGAACCAGTCTCCTGATATCGCTGCCAGGTCCTTTGGACTGTCGAGCGACTAACATTTAGCCTCCTAGCCACGAAACATTGGCTGCAACCCTCTTCAAGCAGCGCGATAATTTTGGTAGCTTTTACCACTTTATCTACCATTTTTGATACAGCCAAACAGCATTAAATAAAGCTTTGACAGTCAAGGATATGAAATTAATCGATAAAAATTGAATAAAAGTTATGAAAGTCGATGTTAACTTCTGGAACTTCGCGCCAAAAATGTAGGATAAAAAGGGGTTTTCTGTAAAAATGAACATCAAATGAAAAATTGAATTTAGAACGTACTTTTTTAAATACCACAGCATTTTTAAAACCGGCCAGTAACGTGTACAAACGATTGAAACCTTTTTGGTATTGTATCTTTTTAAATATGAATGAAAATCAAAACCGCCCGTTTTTTTTGCAAATGAGTTTATATTATATGAATAATCAAAATACGGAGTCTACTTGTAGTTTTTGTTTTAATTATCTTACACGCATTTATTTGAAACCGTGTCTGTAAAATTTTAATCTTTTATTTATAAATTCATTACAGATGCTTTTGTCCCTGATGATGTAAGCATGTAAACAAAGGTGTATCATACCTACATTATGCCAAATATATAGGGTAAGTTCGCCTGTTCGCGTCCATCGCCCAATTCGCGTCCATTTTACGGATCTCCCTTTGAAAACTCTCGAAATTAAGTATAATAACACACCAATAAGTCGAAAAGTCATTACCGTCAATACCTCAATGTATAAGAAATAAGCAAACAAGGACAAAAGTTTCGTGCACCTAACCAATCCTGTGTAAAAAAATAATTAGTGACGGCTGTTCAACAAGACAGCGCGAACGAGCAGGATTATGAGAAAAAAATAGTGGACAGCGCTGCGTTTGAAGGTAAGTCTTTTATTGTTTTATGTGTATTTTGGATACACAGCTGTTTCTAGACTCTGATAATGATAAAAGGAATGATATTAATTATGAATTTGTTTATTTTTTTTATAGTTAACAGTTAAAATAAGGTGGACGGGAATTACTACACCAAATTTATGAAACTTCCACTTTGCGTCCGCGATGGACGCAAACTAACCTACAGGGAATAATAATAAAAGCAAATCACGTCCATTGTTTTAAATGTTGCCATATTTGTATTTTTGAATACAAAATGTATTGTAGGTACATTTTTAATTATGAGTACAAGTTTAACCCCTATTCTACTTTGAATTAAATGAGTAATTTCTTTTATTCTTTTTTTTCTGTTTAAGATGAGTTCTTCGGAGATAAGAAAGAAGAAGGAAGAAAGAACATACATAGAAGATTTACGGAATACAAAAAATATGTTATTCCCAAAAAAAAAATTAGTGGGCGCATACCAAATGGAGTAAAGAAACCGGGCCCAGAACCTGCGCTAGAAGTAGATGGTGAAAAAGGTAGCTGAATGGCTTCTTAACATTTACTTTCATAACATTAATTGTGGTAGGACAACGCTGTGGACAGTTCTCTGTCTACAGCCTCGGGCCAGTCCGTCCGGGGTAGTACCACACTCTCGCAGAAGATCGACTTCTGAGTAATGGCAATGTGCTATTGCGCTTCGTTCGGTGAGCAAGAGAGCCGGAAGCCCAACTGGGGTGGGTTCGGGGTTTGTATTGGTAGGCAGCGGCCTAGCTTTACCATTGGCAAAAGTCCATGTGTGGCAAAGACACTTACCATCAGGTGTGCTGTCTACTCGTTTGTCACCATAAGCAATAAAAAAAAACATGTGGATTTCCAGTGAAAAAAACAGGAATTGTTGGATACTGTTTAAAGTAAGTAGTTATCCGTGTGGTGACGGAGTAAGAATACAATTCGCCATCCCCCTGTCTTACCCGTGGGTGATCGTAAGAGACGACTAAGGGATATAAATGCATATAACATCTTTGCGAGAGAAGGACAACTCGAAACAAATCCCTATACCAACACGTATGACCAGCGTGGTATAGTAGGCCAATTTCCCTCCCATTACGGAGGAGGTCCGAGCCCAACAGTGGGACATATATGGGCTGTGATGATGATGATGTTTAAAGTAATACGTACGAGACGGCGAGATTAAAAATAAATTTGAAGATGATCGCCCAGGTCTAAATTGTTTTGTTTTATTGCTATAATATAGCCATAAACTTATTATTAATGGCCTATTACTTATTATTAAAGGCGGATCTTTAGCTTACTTACTCGTACATCATTTCTTCTGATTTTAGGGTAAAATTAATAGAACAGATTATTATTGAAAGGTGGAATTATTATTTAATTACTACATAAGTTTTTAAATTTTAAGTTCTATCATTGTTTAGAGGAATAAATAGGTGTTTTTAATTTCTTTATAGTGATTTTATTAATATTAATATGTTGATTTTTAAATAACTATATTTTTTAATAAATAAATTATTTAAATCCAATCGCTCTCTACATTATCATAAAATATCACCCCTTAATTCCTTTTCTAAGCTGGTGGACGCCAAGTGGTCCAGCGGGTGGACGCAAATAGGATTTTATGGACGCAAAGTAGGTAAAACGGCTAATTCTGAGGTTTGTATTTAAAAAAAAAAACCATAAGTTGTTTCGAACAAAACTAAAAATTATCTTAAAATAGACTATTATAATAAACGCGTAATGCGTTTATTATAATAGTCTAAACTTTTCATTAAAGTTAGGGGTGGAACATTTTTATTTTCACCTTCAAACTTGCCAACTGCACTAAATGGACGCGAACAGGCGAAATGACCCTATATATATTTTAAGTCTAAGCAATAGGGCTCGATCCGCCTGCCAAGCGTGGCAATTAGAGCATTATCACTCTTTCATAGTGAGGTTTATTTTTCACATGATGTCCATAAGATATGTGCCTGAATAATATAAGTTTCTTGAATGTCATACTGTGTCATTATTTTTGGTTAGCTCACCCAAATTGAAGTTACAGTACAATTCGCTATAAGCGTTACTGTTCTGGTACAACATAAATTATTAGACTTACGACTTATTACCCCTTAGACTAAGTTCCAACGCACATTTGGACAAAGGATAAGGTAACAAAACATCCATGCTCATTTGCTTCGCTGAGACTGTCCGCGTGATTCGGTAGGGGTGACGGGGTTCGGTAGGTACTAATAAAAGAATGCCGCCCGTCAGGCGTCGAAGTCAAGAAATCAGTTCTGAAGGTCTCCGTCTCCATATCGTCAGTAGGCAGAGAGAAATGTTAACAGGACAGGTTATATAGCCCTATTCCGCTCTTTCGTTGTACCTGATGCTACTACTGAATTCAAGCGACGTGGGTGGTGATGTGAGTCAGCATGCCAGTAGCGATCTGTGCGCGTTGGTTTTCTACATACAGAGTGACTGAAAGAACCGTCTCTTCACTTACACCTTGACATTATTCTTGACCTTGACATTGCCATTACTCGCGGGTGTGCTTCCGGTTGACTTGGAGATTCAGAGACGGGCAACAATGTATTACACGACAAGGGAAAATATAAACACAGATTTCTTTCTACCGCGCGACCGTAATAAAATCGCTCGATTGTTTGCACCGCAATCCGTTGTCTATGAAGGACTTTTAATTGATTGGCAAGAAAGATGGGATTCATCATCGAAGGGCAGTCACCTCTATCTATTTTCCCATGCGTCCGCGAGCGCCTAGAGAGTGTGGCTAGAGGTTGACCATTTTGTAGCCCAATTTCTAACTGGCTATGGCAACTTTAAAAGTAAATTATTTTCTTTTAAACTCGTACCTTCACCACTATGTAAATGTTCTACACATAACCGCGAGTATGAACAATCAGCACATCACATTCTCTGGGAGTGCGATCTCTGGCGTAACGAGCGCGACCTTATGTTAGACAGCTTGCAAGTCACATCTGGAGTAGTATAATATACGGATCTTGTAGCAACTCGAGAAAATTTCCGTGCGTTTAGGCGTTTCTGCCATACCTACTACTGCAATCAATCTTAAAGCTCACATATAGGCCCCGTTAAGTTATCCCGTATCCGTGGTGCCGTACTGCTACGCTTATCGTAGCTGTAAAACCCTTTACTTATTGGCTGACTAGTCAATATTGCTTTCTGTCGCCCGCTTTGCCTGGGAAGGAAGTGGAATCACTCTTTTCCAACTCCTCTAATTTATAAAAACCGATTACGAAGTGAAAAATGATGTCACAAGCGGGATTCGAACCCGCGCCTATTGGGATTCCAGCCCAATCGTGCTGCCACTACACCACCGTGACTAATTGTAGGACATGCAAATTTCACTTCGTATCATATTTACGTCTTAAGGTGACGGTATGCTATCTACCCGACAATGTTTACACATTGTTATAGGCTTAATACTTAAAACTTTACAGTTAGAATTGTATTAAACGATGACACAACCTTGTTATTTAAATTACTGAAATTTAGCATTTAATATGCTTAATTATTTATAAAAACCGATTACGAAGTGAAAAATGATGTCACAAGCGGGATTCGAACCCGCGCCTATTGGGATTCCAGCCCAATCGTGCTGCCAGGGGTTGTGTCATCGTTTAATACAATTCTAACTGTAAAGTTTTAAGTATTAAGCCTATAACAATGTGTAAACATTGTCGGGTAGATAGCATACCGTCACCTTAAGACGTAAATATGATACGAAGTGAAATTTGCATGTCCTCTACTTTAACTTTTCTAATTAAATTTGTTGCGGGTTCCAAGACAATTAAAATTATTTCCCGGGACTGCCTGAGGGTCAAACCTCGGTGTCATTTATAGTGGCCATTGTGGATCCTGGCTTACAGGAGTTACAATAGTGGGAATGTGTGGTGGGATTACACCTTGACATCCAGGAATTCTATGCTGTGATTTTCCTCTATTTCATACATGAAGCGTATTTTGCCGTGTATACTATTTAAGTGCGTAATATATTTCTTTACAACCTATTCATCGCCCTTCAATATTGAGAATAAGTCATTTACGTATCTTTATCACAATTTTTCAGGGTGCGCAGCAGTGGAGATGGCTGTATTTACAAAATGCTCCAACCAAATGTTGGCGACTATTGCAGTTAGTGGGTTGCTCATTATTACACCGTCACCTTCGAATACTATATTCAAGTTGACAGTGTATGACAAGTGACCCTTATGAATAAAATAGTGGTAAGACAATGTCTGACCAGAACAACATACTCCATTGGGGTTTTTCAGTGTTTAATCTCATTTGTTACTACTTCTATACAATCAGCAATTGGCACATTTGTAAAAAGTGATTCTACGTCGAAACTGACACTAACTTTATCCGAGGATAACTTGTTGAAGGATCTCTATAAAATGGCGAGAATCTTCTCCGAGACTGGGTTCTAACTACCCATTGGTAAAACATAACTAGCCTAGGCTTACCACACTAATTACGTTTGACTAAGTCGTACATTTAATGAATCCACTTGACTCAGAATTGGTTGCAATAAGGCGTTCTGTTTGTGAATCTAAAACACATCATAAAGTTCAGGTGGTTGGATGTTTCTGGGTCTGAATATAGGATCTACCGTTTCTTCGTTAATCGCATTTTTGGATTTAATAATTAGTTCTCGAGTTTTCCGGTTCGTCCTGGCAAATAGTAGACCTCACAGGGTCGTGTTTTACTTTTTTGTACGTACTTTCATCGACTAATAAGTCACCTAGTTTTCCTTCATAATCGGTGTTCAAGATAACCGTCACATTCCCCTTGTCCGCTCTTAAAACTATTATATTCTTATCATCTGTAAGCTTTCGTAATACGGGCATTTCCGTGGCACTAAACTATTATATTCTTATCATCTTTAAGCTTTCGTAAGGGCATTTCCGTGGGACTAATATTGGAATTAGGTTTGAATTGGTCTTTTCGCACTGTGTAAAATGATAGCGATATCTTATGTAACAAACTCTGCGTTAAGGGCCGTTCATAAATTACGTAAGAGATTTTAAAGAATGATTTGAATGACCTTACTACTACTTGTAAGGATTGTGTGTCGCAAATTAATATCGGCAAATTGTAATAAAATACATGGTATACATTCCGTTAACCATAATTTCGTGAGTAAGAAATACAATTCACCAACCTATCTCTTTCATATATGATATATGCAAATTATAACCCTTGATCGTAAAAAACGACTAAGGGATATAATATGCATTGAACATGTATGCAAGAGAGGGAAAACTTAAAATAAAACCCTATACCAACCTGTCTGACCAGCATGATAGAACAGGTCAATTTCCCTTCTATTGTGGAGGAGACTCGAGGCCCAACAGTGAAAGAAATATGAGCCGACATGATGATTTAAATTTTAAGAGTTTGCAACACTAATAAATTGAAAATAGAAACTATTACAGTTAATAAAATAGTTTTGATAAGTATATTTACAATTCTCACACTTTTAATCATGACAGATGGTTATTAATGAATCAAAGGATCAAATTTAAATATGGATTTTACCAGGCAATAAAATTAATGTTTGTGTGTTCAAATTACTGAAATTTAGTTAATTTATTTAATATGCTTGATTATTTATAAAAACTTGATTACGAGCGAAAAATGATTGTTAATTCTAATAATTTTGGAAATTCGTTCTAATCGTGCTATCACTTACACCAGCGTGAGCTGTTGTATGACATTCAATTTTCGGCTCGTATTATATTTTCGTCTTTAAAGGAGACGTGTGCCATCTGCCTGACAATGTTTACACTTTTGTGTGTTCATTTCATTTGCTGTAAATTTAATGTAAAATTGCATAATACAAATTAAGACAATAAATTAATATATTTTTCAGACCTCGGTCTTCTGCAAGAGTGTACTATCCCGGATGGATCGGCCCGGGGCTGTAGACAGAAAACTGTCAACAGTATGGTCCTACCCCTTATAAAATATATTTATGAACATTAAAAAAAAAATACAGTGAAATTTATGGAAGGGTTTTAATAATTTTGTAGTAAATATACTACATCAAAAAATAATATCTCTACAATTTTAATTCCCATACCCCTAAATAAAACTTTTTAGTGATGAGTAATCTTCCCCTGATAAGGACAGGCAGTATACAAACTAATGTACTGTATTTATCATATCAATGCTACTATGAAGTCTAGCATCTTAGTAAGTTATCAATTATAAGTTTCAATTTTAACTAAATAAAGTATATCTACCATTGCCAATATAATTTTCATGTACCCCCAATAATTCCCTATCTACTTCAAGGTAAGGATAATTGATTCAATAAACACATGATTAGAATTAACTGTAAAATAATATAATGATTAAAACATCTTATTAGATAGTTGTAAGTAAAAAAAAGTTGTCAGATACAGAGTTGAGTAGGTACTTCTAGTGCTGAAACTGCCTAATAAAAAAAACTCAATGAGCTTATCAATGCAACAGTTTATATTGACTATGTGACTTGATATTAAAGTTTAGATTAGAAAATATTATATATAATAAATACAAAGTATACATATTACAGTAGATATACTTCTATATGGAAATCTTTATTGCCGAACTACAAATAATTATTATTTAGGCAATTACTACTATCATAGAGTAAACTATAATCCTTATTTACCGATATGCATAATTATTGTAATTAGATAGAAAAAATAATATAATGCTAAAGTGATTCAAATAGATTAGGTGGTAGCCAAATTTAAGACCGGCCTACCGGCCGCTCGGCATAGCTAAACTAATATATATACAACGACGAATCTGCGCGTATTATGTTTCATAGTTTGTATTTTTCTTACTATACACATAAGTAAGACACTACTTCAATGAACTATAACATATTAGTAAAAATGAAACATACCTTATAAAAAATAAATCCGCTCGCTGAAAATTTGTGCACAGAGCATGGAAAGAAGTATTTATATTGTTTTACTCTATATTTTTATTTTACTCTATTACATGTATAAGTGCCACAAATAGGGGTGAGGCGTATATACTGGTACAGGTCTAGAGACCCGGTATGAAGTTGGCAGTATGCGCACCCGGTATGTAGGGCAGATACCCGATAGGTATTGCGGGTATGGGCCCCACTCGCACCTATTCTATCACGCGATTCTATCGCGTGCCAACGAACCTCCCCGCGCGCTGCCTCCCTGTGCGAAGCCGTCTGCGCGCACCGCGGGTGCCGCGTCATACAATAACCACGGGCCATATAGTATACGAACGAACTACGAAGTTCTTCGAATGTTAACGAGACCACCTGATCGTGCATCCATTGTAACGTACAAGGGCGTGGTGGTTTAGGTACCGACCTACGTGCCAGTGAGTGGGTCGTGGGTTCGATTCCTACTTTTTCACTCTTCCTTACTTCACTCTGTTCTCTCTGCCTACCCTGCAAGGGATATGGCGTGATGATATGTATGTATGTAAATAGCATTTAAATTATTTTTATTATGCTTAAATGTTTTTTTTTTATACAAGTGACATCTAGCGAAGCTAGGATACATCATTTACATAATTCACCTTTCATAGAAATGTAACGCCATCTGTAAATTTTCAATACGTAATCAAATTATATTTTGAGTGAAAATAAACTCATTTGCAAAAAAAACGGGCACCTAAGCAATGAACCATTTCAAATGTTAATATTTCTTTGTTTGATAATTATAGGTAGTTTTATCCACACAATTTGGTAAATTAATAAGAAAATAATCGTTTTCATCAGTATTTCATAAAATTTAGATACAATTTATGGGAAATAATGCTAAACCTCGCTAGTAGTGTATATTCGCTAGTAGTGCATATGCTCATGAAGTAAAAATAAAAAAGTTTTTTTGTTTGTTTTTCTTTAATAAAGTAAAAGCAGATAAATGTTTAGTATCGAGTGTGACCCCCTCTAGCTAAAATCACAGCTTGAATTCGTCTGGGCATGCTAGCGAGTATATCCCGGATACTTGCTTGCGGAATACGTTCCCACTCCGCAGTAATCACATTCTTCAGCTCTCTGATGGTCTGCGGAGCCGGGTGTACTGATCTCACACGCCGTTTCAGAACGTCCCAGACATGCTCTATGGGATTGAGGTCGGGACTTCGAGCTGGCCAATCCAAACGACGAATGCCGACCTCTTGCACATAGGTATTAACATCGCGGGATCGGTGGGCGCGAGCATTGTCGTCCATAAAAATCGAGTCTTCACCTAGAGCGGCCAATGCGGATTGTGCATGAGAAATTAGAACTTCCGTTATGTATCGATGGCCAGTCAGTGAGCCGTTTTCAATGAAGACTAACTCTGTACGATCCATTGAATTTATTCCTGCCCAAAACATAACAGAGCCCCCACCATAAGGTGTGATTTCTTCGAAACATGCCTCTGCAAAGCGTTCTCCTTGTCTTCTTAGCACTCGCCGACGTCGATCTTCACCGAACAGAGATATCCTGGCTTCATCAGAGAACAAAACCCTATTCCAATCGTCTTGAGTCCATGATTCACAATTTCTAGCGAACCTAAGCCTGTGAACTCTGTGCTCACGGAGTAATTTGGGGCCGCGGGCCGGGCGGTGACTGCGTATATTGGCAGCGAGAAGCCTCCTCCTGACCGTCCATAGACTAATATGCACATTTCTTACTTCTTGGAGGTTGTTCTTAAGATCCACATACGAAGATTTGCGATTTCTCAATGCGCGACTCACAAGAAAACGATCATCCCGTGGTTGGGTACATGGTTTTCTTCCAGAACCAGGCCTTCTCTCGACGGAACCAGTCTCCTGATATCGCTGCCAGGTCCTTTGGACTGTCGAGCGACTAACATTTAGCCTCCTAGCCACGAAACATTGGCTGCAACCCTCTTCAAGCAGCGCGATAATTTTGGTAGCTTTTACCACTTTATCTACCATTTTTGATACAGCCAAACAGCATTAAATAAAGCTTTGACAGTCAAGGATATGAAATTAATCGATAAAAATTGAATAAAAGTTATGAAAGTCGATGTTAACTTCTGGAACTTCGCGCCAAAAATGTAGGATAAAAAGGGGTTTTCTGTAAAAATGAACATCAAATGAAAAATTGAATTTAGAACGTACTTTTTTAAATACCACAGCATTTTTAAAACCGGCCAGTAACGTGTACAAACGATTGAAACCTTTTTGGTATTGTATCTTTTTAAATATGAATGAAAATCAAAACCGCCCGTTTTTTTTGCAAATGAGTTTATAATATACACCAAGATAAAAATATTCTTATATAAAATATATTTTATTGTAAAAAAGTGTGAATGTTTATTATCAGTTATTATAAAACTTTTATCGGTAACTGTTGTTAGATGTAGAATTATTTTACAAATATCTTAAAAAATATCCCTCGCTTTATACAAAAAAATATAATTCTTTAGATTTAATTTAAAATTAATGAATTCTATTTTTTACTTTTTAGTTTGTTTATCTATTAAAGCTTGTTTTTGGTTTGTTTTACTAATATTATTAAATTTTTAATTCAATACTCAGAAATGATCGATTTTGCTTATATGGTAGCGATTTCCAGTATAATATCTATGGTTGCGATGTAGAAAATAGAGATATACCAAAGTTATTATATTACATAGTTTTCCACATGCTAAAAAGGTCGTTTCTTCTTTTTTTTATGTATTAGCAATCAGTTACTTATATGAGCCATTGTTGACGAAAACGTTGTAAAGCACTTTTATATGATATTCACTACATCCCAGCACTTCCATTGCATCACATTACATAAAATGCTATCAAAATTATCTAATATAACACCTTGAAACACTGAGACAAGAGCACTACATGACCGTAGATTACAGCGCAAAAAAAGGGCGTTAAGATGTCTTATCTTAACGACCTTTTTTTTTTAGTCTTAAACATACCTATAGGTATTCAGAGCCCGGGTTTCTGCATCGGGTATTTGGCCATACCCGTACCTTCCAGACCAGGTATGGAATATTGCATCCATATATTGCTCATGCCTACCACAAACATGTCTGACCCGGTGACAGCGTCGCTGTTATTTTTTTTTTAATATTATTTATTTATGACCATTCCACCAGTCTTTCAGTCGTATACATTGTAACAATTTTAATCTAAATTTTTAATAAACTATTACAAAATAAGACTAAGCTAGACTTTCATAAAACTATTACTACGCTCGTTTATAATATAGGTACATATATTTTAAATTTTGTCTATAGTATTGCAAATGTATTTGAACAATGCGCTAAAATAATTGCTATTTGATAGTAAATTCTGTACACTGCGGGGTACACTTTGTTGACATGTACTGTCAGAAATATCACTTATTTCAGTCAATAAATTAACCGTTGCATTCGACTTTTGACAGGAATTTGAAAACGTCATGTGGTGCTCTTGTATTATATTCGATATCTTAGTGTTTTAACGTGTTATATTAGATAATTTTGATGGCATTTTATGTAATATGAAGCGGCGGAACTACTGGGATGAAGTGAATATCATATAAAAGTGCTTTACAACGTTTTCGTTTTCCATCAAAATTCCCACAAGATTGGTATCTCTTTAACAGTGTGGCCATTGCACTGTTAATGGCAACAATTTGACTTAGACAACGACTGACTTGTAAGACTAAAACGTGAAAATATTTATAACTTGACACTGGCACCAATAGCTCGTATATGTAGCTGATTGCCAATATATAAGAAGAAGAAGAAGAACCGTTGCATTTTGAAATTTGAGCATCGTAAAATAATGTGGTCTAAATCAGCATTTTCGGCTTCGCAATTATGGCAATGACTATTATTATAAATATGGATTCTATTCAGGTGAGCTGGTGTTAGGCAGTGTCCTAATTGCATACGTGTTATCATAGTAATGCAGCTTCTAGAGATATTTTGGAGGTTATTATACCAAGGTTTTGATGGTAATTCTTTCTGTATCTCAGCATACCACTTGCCTTTAATTTTCAGGGTAATCTCCCAGTAATCTTTCCATAACTGTCTAGTGAACTCTTTGAAGAGCCTGTAATAATCACTAAATGGAACCTTCATTGTCTGAGATTGATCTTCATTGTGGTATGAGCTGACTGCAGTATCAACTATTTCATTTCCAAGAATGCCACTGTGTGAAGGTACCCATATAAATTCTATATTAATATGCTTGATATGTAATTCTCTAATAATCTCTCTAATATCATTCACTATGTAATTTAGCTTAAAGTATATATGTAGGTACAGTTTTTAATGTAGAAAAAACACTTTTAGAATCTGTAACTATTAGAACATTATGTACATTATTTACAGGAGAATTAACATATTATGACAGGGCAGAATAGATAGCATAACATTCTGCAGTGAAAATACTACATGCTGTGTTTAAATTAGTACATTTAGTAATACTTAACTGAGGATCATAATATGCTGCTTTTACATTGTTTTTTTGTTTTGGATCCATCTGTATATATAATATAAAAATGTGGTTTACTCTCTTTAAATTGTAGAAATTCTAATTTATTATGCACTGCATCTAAATTGATATTTTTATTAGAATTAGTAAGTCCCACATAAGAAGTTTTATATGCAGGCCAAATATTACTTTTAATTATGTTTTTTGAATGGTTATTTACATACTTAAATATTATTGGAATTTCAGGCATGATGCCGCCTGTCAGTGAAGAAGTGCGTTTGATTGTGTACACCACGAAATTCTCGTCAAGAAATTATACCACTATGGGATCAGGGATAAGGCTCTCGAACTTTTAACATCATATTTGTACAACAGAATTCAGAAGGTCGATGTTAATGGTGTACGATCATCTGGTTCTGTTATAAAAATGGGCGTTCCACAAGGATCCATTCTGGGGCCATTTCTGTTCCTTGTATATATTAATGACTTAACTTATTACGTAGGGGATAACCAAAACATAGTATTGTTTGCAGATTATACCTCCTTATTGTTTAAAATTAAAAGACAAATGATTAATTATGACGATGTGAACAACGCTCTGTCAAATGTTGTTCATTGGTTCAGTACAAACAACTTGGTTCTTAATGAAAAGAAAACCAAATGTATTAAATTTACCACACCTAATGTGAGACTAGTGGAAACCAATGTTCAAATGAATGGTGTGGCCCTAGAGCTTGTGGAGTCCACGGCATTTTTGGGTATTACCATCGATACTAAACTCCATTGGGGTCCTCAGATTGAAAAATTATCAAGTAGGCTAAGCTCAGCGGCTTATGCGGTAAAAAAAAATCGAATGTTAACCGATATTGAAACAGCTAGAATTGTTCATTTCGCCTACTTCCATAGTCTTATGTCTTATGGCATACTGCTTTGGGTTTGCTCTGCAGATTTGAATAACATCTTTGTTCTTCAAAAACGGATTGTCCGCGCGATTTATAATCTAGGGTCAAGAGTTTCACTGAGAGAATAATTTAGGGAAATAAACATTCTAACCGTTGTATCACAATTCATATACGAAAACATATTATATATAAAAAAAAATATTGGTAAATTTGATAAATATAGTGTCATTCACCGTGTGAGCACTAGGAATAAGGATAATCTAGTTCTCTATCATAATCGCCTACAAACAAATAGTAGGTCTTTCATGGAGCAATGTATACGCTTTTACAATAAACTGCCTAAAGATATCCGAGATATGCCAATGAATAAGTTCAAAAAGGCTATCAAAAATAGACTGTGCAGAAAAGGATATTACAGCATTTCGGATTATCTAAATGATAATACGGAATGGTTATGAGCAGCTCCTCTCTCAGCAATTGCCCTTTTAATGTTTATCTCTTACAGCGTTCTGACGCTGATCCTCACTGTCGTCTGATACTCTTGTATTATTTGTATGTCTTAATTGTACAGTGTAGCGTGTTTTGCCTAACGAGTTATGTATTTATTTGTCCAAGCTATCTGTTTCAAATTTATAGATTATGGTGTGGTCATGCACACTGAAGAGGTCTCTGCTTGCGGTAGCTACGTGGAGCGGGTCTCTCCCTTCCCTCCAATGTGGTTGAGGGGCGTGATGGCTGCTCTAATATAGTTAACTCGTGATCGGGTGCCGCTTGTGGGATCTGGTCCAGCTATTTTTGTTTCTTTTTTGTTTTATAAATATTCTTAGTTCAATTTTGTATAATATACAAAATTTAAAAAAATAAATCTTTACTCGAAGGGCATGTCACTGGAGCTAACATAAATTAAATATGCATGTATCTCTTTCGTGAAAATATATAATTTAAAAAAAAAAATGATGAGCCCACTGAGTTTCTTGCCGGATCTTCTCAGTATGTGGCTGCTTGCCGATCCAGTGGTAGATTAATTAAATTTAATTTAAAAAACCATGATGTAAAATTGACAATATGTAAGTGCCCCTATGGGGCTTATGCATAATAAATGATTTGATTTGACTAGTCAACACTCCTTTACACAAATTCCTGAATGAATGTTCAATTTCTTTACACAATTTCCTGAAGGAATTTGAAAACTATTTTACAAATGTACCTGTATTAATAACGAAATCTTTAGCGTCGTCCCCTATTTTAGCTGAATCGCTCCTTAAACAATGCATTGTGAAATGTAACACTTCCTTTAAATTTTCAGATGTCAGTGTGAATGATATGTTAAAGTCTTTTTTTTTTTTGGGGACTAATCCCACCACACATTCCCACCATTGTAACTCCTGTAAGCCAGGATCCACAATGGTCACTATAAATGACACCGAGGTTTGACCCTCAGGCAGTCCCGGGAAATGATTTTAATTGTCTTGGAACCCGCAACAAAAATTAGAAAAGTTAAAGAGGAGGAGTTGGAAAAGAGTGATTCCACTTCCCTCCCAGGCAAAGCGGGAGACAGAAAGCAATATTGACTAGTCAGCCAATAAATAAAGGGTAGTACAGCTACGATAAGCGCAGCAGTACGGCACCACGGATACGGGATAACTTAACGTGGCCTATATGTGAGCCTTAAGATTGGTTGCAGTAGTAGGTATGGCAGAAACGCCTAAACGCACGGAAATTTTCTCGAGTTGCTACAAGATCCGTATAGTATACTACTCCAGATGTTACTTGCAAACTGTCTAACATAAGGTCGCGCTCATTACGCCAGAGATCGCACTCCCAGAGAATGTGATGTGCTGATTGTTCATACTTGCGGTTATTTGTAGAACATTGACATAGTGGTGAAGGTACGAGTTTGTGAAGCGTAGCGTGTTTTGCCTAACGAATTTTGACGTTGGTTAGCGTTAGTAGTACATGGTTATTGGTCATGCTCACTGGGAGGTCTACTTGCGGTAGCTGCGTGGAGCGGGTCTCTCCCTTCCCTCCAAGGTGGTTGAGGGGAGTGCTCTAGTAGTTAACTCGTGATCGGGTGCCGCTTGTGGGATCTGGTCCAGCCATTGGCTATTTTACATTGTATTTAAACTATTAGGTTCGAAGGGCATCACACTGGAGCTATTTCTTTTATGTACCATTCTTTTTATATATATAAAAAATGAAAAGAAATAATAATAGACAAACCCGCTGAGTTTCTTGCTGGATCTTCTCAGTAGTGGTCTAGTTCCGATCCGGTGGTAGTTTATTAGATTAAAATTAAAATGTTAATACTGACAATATGTAAGTGCCCTCGCAGGGTTTATACATAATAAATGAATTTGAATTTGAATTGCCTGTGGAAGTCATAAAATATAGAATTATAGCATTTTCTCCCGTGGGCTCACGGATGGGAAGTACGTAAGTGTGATACAAGCTTCAATGCTTAAGAACACATTTTAATATGCTTAATAGAAAAGAAAAAAAAATTTCGTTTTTATAAATACTTATATTTTAACGTAATAATTATGATCTACAAGTGTAGGTCAAATTTTTTATAATGAACATATTCCAGGTATGCCCAAGTCATTTGACTCGTCACTCACTTCATCATATGAATCATCACTTTCAGTCTCACTGTCACTGTCTAAGTGTTGTCTAAGTGACAATGACAGGCTCATCTAAATATGTATCCCTTTTTCAACATTCGTTTTCAATTTTTTTCACGTGATTACAGTTATTTTCCATTCGCCTATAGTTATTCTATTAATAGCCTTTGCAATTAATTTAGGAATTTTGGAATTAGAGTTTTCAATATTCTGCTCTGCTATGTTTCGTTTCATTGAGCTCCAAATAATTTTAATGGGATTTAAACCGCAACGGTATGGTGGTAATCTTAACACGCTATGCTCATTATGTTTAAGGATTTCGTCAATTTCTTAAATTGGCTTAGGCTTATGTCTTTTAATTATTTCATAAAGCTGCGATTTTGTAAGCTGATCATTTAATTGTAATGTGTATTTTTTTAATTCTACTATTTTGTAATTTGAATTATGTGTTTTATTTACACAAATATTGTGATAAGAGGCATTATCCATTATAATTAATGTTGGCTGATGCAGATTTGTTTTACGTTTCATCCTCTTCCGTGTTCTTCCTGGTGTACAAAACTACAAATATTTACTTCGCTCTCATCGGCCTGCTCTTTATACTTTACAAGTTATCTTATAAATCCTTCTCCAATCCCTACAAAAATATTTAAAAAAATGTACGTTAAATACAATATTTATTTTCTGATCATCAACAAATAGATGTATATATCTACAGAGCTATCAAGCCTAAATTAAATTATTACTACAAAATTTTTCATAGGTCACTCAGATATATTAACTATTTTAAGAATTTTACGTTTTTCGGGTTATTAAAGTATATAATATAATAAATAGCTCAAAATTGTACATAATAGAAAAAATCGGATTCGAGTTTTTTTTCCCGTCTTTTTGGAATTCCTAAGAAAATTTACCATGGTAGTGTGTATTTTTTTTACACCATTGGAAAGTAGAGATTTCAACGAAAAAAACCTACCAACTTTTTGAAAAAGTCGTAATTTTGACGTGAGATTTTCCGATTGAAAATTAAGGTGATTTATCGAAATTTAACAAAATTAGGTAAAAAAAAATATATTTAAATTAAAAAAAAATATCGTATATTTGGAACATAAAAAAGATAAAGTGTCCACCATAATTCGTGAAAAAAAATATTTAAAAGATAAAAATAAAAAACCAAAACTTGGTTATTTGAAAATAACCGATTACGAAACGAAAAATGATGTCACATGCGGGGTTCGAACCCGCACCTATTGGGAATCCGGCCCAACCGTGCTGCCACTTACACCATCGTGAACTATTTTAGGACATGCAAATTTCGATTCATATTATATCTTACGTCTTCAAGGTGACGTATGCCATCTAGCGGACAATGTTTACACATTGTATAGGCTTAATACTTCAAACTTTACAGTTAGAATTGTATTAAACGATGACACAACCTTGTCATTCAAATTACTGAAATTTTTAGCATTTAATATGCTTAATTATTTATAAATACCCGATAACGAAATGAAAAATGATGTCACAAGCGGGGTTCGAACCCGCACCTATTGGGAATCCGGCCCAACGTTATATTCAATAATTTTGATGTCATCTTATGCAATGTGTGCGAAATAAACTGCTGAGGTATATTGAATGGATTCAGAAGCGGAGGCGGCTGTGGCGAAGATTCGTTCCGCCACCACGGGCCCCGGCCCGGACGGAATTCCAGTCCGGGTGTTGACGTTACTCCTCAAGCATCTGGGACCTCGCCTCAGGCAGCTGTACAACGCCTGTTTGACGTCTGGACAGTGTCCTGAGTGCTGGAAGCAGGGGAGGTTGGTTCTCCTGCCAAAGCCGGGACGGCCTCCGGATTCACCGTCGGTCTACAGGCTCATAGTGCTTCTGGACGATGTGGGTAAGCTGCTAGAGCATGTCCTCGCTGCCCGAATCGTCCGACACTTGGAAGAAGTGGGGCCCGATCTGTCGGATGCTCAATTCGGCTTTCGAAAGGGCCGTTCCACCATCGGGGCCCTGCTACGCCTGAGGCAGACGGCCGCGGAGGCTGTAGCCAGCAGAGGAGTGCTGTTGGCGGTGTCGTTCACCACCAACGCAATCAATAGTCTGCCATTCAGCTGCATTAGGGAGGCGCTCCGATTCAATGGAGTGCTTTTGTACCTGAGGCGGCTGGTGGCAGACTATTTGGAGTGGCGCAGTGTCGTCAGACGCCCATGTCGTGCAGGGTTGAGAGGGAGTCTCCCCCCCGGGCTGAGCGTGATATGCGGCAGGACACTCGAAGAGGTGGCGAGTCTGGCCGCTCTCAGCACCAAGGAGATGGTCAGGCGAATCGAGGCGCTGGGTCTTAGGGTGGCCCTAAATAAAACGGAGGCCCTTCTATTCCAGGGGCCCCGCGTAAGGCTGCCTATTGGCGCCTCGTTAGTCGTCAATTCCATCCACATCAGTATCCAGGCCCATATGAAGTATTTGGGTCTGGTGCTCGACGGGGGTTGGTGTTTCCGGGAGCATTTCTGCAGGATTGCTCCCCGGCTGGTCAGCGCGGCGTCCGCCCTATCGCGGCTCATGCCGAAAGTGGGCGGACCCAGCTTCGAGGGCCGACGGCTGTATGCGGGGGTGATCCGCTCAATGGCCATGTACGGTGCACCCATGTGGGCGAGGGGTGTGAACGCCCAGCTCAGGACTACTGTGGAGGCCACAGAGAGTCATGGCGTTCAGAGCCATTCGCGGGTACCGCACGGTGTCAACCGAGGCGGCA
Organism: Lymantria monacha; assembly: GCA_905163515.2. Classification (NCBI taxonomy): domain Eukaryota; kingdom Metazoa; phylum Arthropoda; class Insecta; order Lepidoptera; family Erebidae; genus Lymantria; species Lymantria monacha. The sequence goes on along the minus strand of LR991098.1, from coordinate 10,047,068 downwards.
TGCCTATTGGCCGGAACACCCCCGTGGGACCCGCCCAAATTTAATAGAGTTCATAAAGCGCTTTACGCTGACGACACCATACTCTTTTGTGCAGGTAAGACCCTGACAACAGTAGCAAAGACTCTCCAAAAAGTGGTTACCGCGTTAGCCAATTGGTTTAGAAAATGGAAAATAGAAATCAACCCCGATAAGAGTCAGGCGATTATGTTCACTCGTCCAAATGCCCTTACCTACTCAATTGATAGGATCTCGCCCCCTCAAAATCTTTAACAAGCTTATCACTTGGAGCAGGCAAGCCAAATACCGTGGTGTAACCCTTCACGACCGACTCAGCTTCGCCTCTCACACATCGCAAGTCCACGCGCGTGCAGCCTTTGTGATGGGACGCCTCTATAGTTTATTAAATACTAATGGTCTAAATTAGCCTTGAGCAGCAAGATCCGATTATACACCGCTGGCATACAGCCAATCATGACCTATGCTAGCGTAGTGTTAGCGCATGTTAAAGCACACAGGATCCATAGGCTTCAGACATTACAAAATTGGTTCATGCGCCGAGCTACGGGAGCACCGTGATTCATACGAAACGTCGATCTTCACATCGTACTCAATCTGTCGACCATTAGGCATACATACATATATACATATCATCACGCCATATCTCTTGCAGGGTAGGCAGAGAGAACAGAGTGCCAGAGAACTCTATTTTTGCATACTTCACTCGCTTCCTCAACATTCATAATTCTCTTCATACACGCTCGCCGGTTTCGGAGACTCTTGACTCCACCTTCCTTTAGTACATGACCGATCTGGTCTAGGTAGGTTAGTCTCAGTCTCACCCGGTACCTACATCCTTCACTTTCGCATTGTATATCTTCTTAACCAGACGTTCGTTCGGCATTCTTTCCACATGTCCGAACCATCGGAGCATTCCCTTTCGCATCTTTACACCAATACTCTCTTTCATACCTACTCGCTCTCTTACGTCGTCGTTACGAATGCGGTCGGTCAGCCTTACTCCACAGATTTTCCGCAGAGATCGACGCAGTGGGCAAAATCGTCGATGCGCGCTTCGCCGTTCTGGAGGCAAGGCTGCCTCCAGAACCACGTGTCCGGCCACCTCTTGCCGCAGATAAGCGGCCACATACGGCACCAGCCCCCGCCCCGCTGCCTTGTAAGGGTGGCCGCGTGGGGAGCTACGCCGCGGCCGCGGCTGGGCCTAAGCCCAAAGGCCCCGGCCCTGCTCCGAAGGGACCTGCCCTGAGGAGGAAGACGGCGCCGGCTCCTGCCGGACTGCTGAAGTCGCCCGCACCAACACCGCCGGCGACGACCAGCGAGGCTGCGACGAGGCCTTCCGCGTCTGGCACGACTGCCGCACCCGAACAGGGTTGGCAGGTAGCCGAGCGCGACAGATGGAGTCGCGGCCAAAGAAGGAGAGCGGAGACCAAGCGCACCGCTGAGGTCTCCGCTCCCAAGGCAGGAGCTGGCGACAAGAAGAAGAGGCCGCGCAAGGGGCTCAAGTCGCTGAAGACAGCCGCAGTGGTGATCACTGTGCTGCCTGAGGCGGCCGAGAAGGGCCTCAGCTACGAGGCCGTCTTGAGGAAGGCCCGGCGGGAGCTAGACGTCTCCGATATTGGAGGCGTCGAAGCCAGGACCCGCAAGGCCCGGACGGGGGCTCGAATCCTCGAGTTCCCAGGGGCCGAGGGCGCCAAGACGGCTGACAGCGTAGCTGAGAAGCTGCGAGGTTTGTTCGCCGAGGAGGGTGGCATCAGGATCGCCAGGCCCGTTAAGTGCGCCGAAATGCGCATTTCGGGTCTGGACGACTCTGTGACGGTGGAAGACATCCGGGAGGCTATTGCCTCGAAAACCGGGTGTCCCATAGACACCGTCCGGGTTGGTGCCATTCGTCCCGGTCCGGGTGGCGTAGGTGCTGCCTGGGCGCAGTGCCCGGTGGAGTCGGTCAGGCAACTGGCCGGCTCAGGCAGGCTCCTCGTGGGCTGGAGCTCGGCGCGGGTAACCCTGCTTGAGCACCGGCCTGCGAGGTGCTATAAGTGCATGGCGGTCGGACATACTCGACCAACGTGCACTAATTGCTTCGACTGCGGCGGATTGTGTTTCCGCTGCGGTCAGACCGGGCATGTGGCGGCATCTTGCGCCGCCCCGCCCCACTGCCCCGCGTGTGCGGCGGGCAATAAGCCCGCCAAGCACCACATGGGCTCTGGGGCTTGCAGACCTCCAGCTTCGGCCCCATAGGGGCGAGGCGGCCTTTCGACCACGGCCGCTCCCGCTTCTAGCGCGGCCCGATCGCCCACTGGCGAGGCGGAGGTGAAGGATATGGCCCACTAATGGCTGCAGAATCCATTCACCTCCTGCAGGCCAACACCAACCACTCCGCCGGTGCGCAGGATCTCCTCCTGCAATCCATGGCGGAGTGGTCGATTGGTGCAGCCGTAGTCGCGGAACCGTACGTCGTGCCTGATCGCCCCAATTGGGTGGTCAGCCGAAACGGAACTGCGGTAATCGTCGTCTCAACGCAGCGGCACTTCCCGTCCTTATCCCTTTTGGATAGGGGCGAAGAATTTGTCGCTGCGGAATGGGGAGGGGTCACACTGTACAGCGTTTACCTCTCCCCTAACAGGAGAATGGACGATTTCAGGGCCTCCCTCACCACCTTGGAGGCTTCGATACGGCGACTGGCACCGGGCCTCGTCCTGGTTCTGGGGGACTTCAACGCCAAATCCACGGCGTGGGGGTCCCCTATGACGGATGACCGCGGGCGGGCGGTCGTTGAGTGGGCGGCTTCACTGGGCCTCTGTCTTGTTAACAGGGGCTCAGTGAACACGTGTGTGCGGCAGCAGGGCGGGTCGATAGTGGACTTGTCGTTCGCTAGCCCCGCTGTCGCGCCACGGGTGAGGAACTGGAGTGTCCTGGAGGAAGCGGAGACCCTGTGGGACCACCGGTACATCCGGATGGAGGTCTCCCCCCGGGAACCCGGTAGGGGTCACAGGGCGGACGGAGCTCCCGCGTTTCCGCGGTGGGCTGTGGGTCGTCTTGATAGGGACCTACTGGCGGAGGCGGCCATCGTTCTCACGTGGCTGTCCTCACTGCCCCCAGCGGACGGAGTGGACGCTGAGGCTGTCCGCATCCGCAGTGCGTTAACGCAGATCTGCGATGCTACCATGCCCAGGGTGCGGCGTCTACCTCCGAGGCAGGGGGTCTACTGGTGGTCCCCAAGACTGGCGGACCTTCGCGCGGCGTGTATCAGTGCCCGAAAGTCCTACACCCGCAGCCGGCGGCGTCACCGCGACGCTGAGCGGGAGGGCCAGCTGTACGAGGCGTACCGCAGTGTGCGGACTGCCTTTCGGCTGGCCATCCGAGCCGCCAAGGATGCGAGTTGGCAGGAGATGTTGGACGGTCTCGACCGTGACCCCTGGGGTCGCCCGTATCGCGCGTCGCCGAACAAGCTTCGCGCGCAGGCCCCCCCCCTCACCGAGACCCTCCAGCCCGACTTCCTCTGTAGGGTGATCGAGGAGCTATTTCCACGGCAGTCGGGACACACGCCCCCGGTCATGGCTTCGCCAGATCAAGACCAGGAGGCCGACGACGAGAGTGTTCCACCCGTGACGGAGTCGGAAGTGGGGGCGGCAGTGGCGCGGATTCGCTCTGCCACCACGGCCCCCGGCCCGGACGGAATACCTGTCCGGGTGTTGACGTCGCTCCTCGAGCATTTCGAGCCTCGCCTCAAGCAACTGTTCAACACCTGTCTGACGTCTGGACGGTTCCCTGAGTGCTGGAAGGAGGGGAGGTTGGTTCTCCTGCCAAAGCCGGGACGGCCCCCGGATTTGCTGTCGGCCTACAGGCCCATCGTGCTTCTCGACGATGTGGGTAAGCTGTTGGAGCGTGTCCTCGCTGCCCGTATCGTCCGACACTTGGAGGAGGTGGGGCCCGATCTGTCGGACGCTCAATATGGGTTTAGGAGGGGGCGTTCGACCATCGGGGCCCTGCTACGCCTGAGGCAGACGGCCGCGGAGGCTGTCGCCGGCAAGGGAGTGCTGTTGGCGGTGTCGCTGGACATCGCCAACGCATTCAATAGTCTGCCATTCAGCTGCATCAGGGAGGCGCTCCGGTTCCATGGAGTGCCCCTGTACCTCAGGCGGCTGGTGGCAGACTATTTGGAGGGGCGCAGTATCCTCTGCGCGGGTCCCGCAGGGGGCATTGTGCGGACGCCCATGTCGTGCGGTGTTCCACAGGGGTCGGTTCTGGGGCCGACTCTGTGGGACATCGGGTACGACTGGGCGTTGAGAGGGAGTCTCCCCCCTGGGCTGAGCTTGGTGTGCTATGCTGACGATACGCTCGTCACAGCCCGGGGCAGGACACTCGAAGAGGCGGCGAGCCTGGCCACTCTCGGCACCGAGGAGATGGTCAGGCGAATCGAGGCGCTGGGGCTCAGGGTGGTGAAAAAAAAGGTATTAAAAGGTCTAATAAACATGACAATAAAATTAAATTTTGGTAAATATTATGGACACGAGGCTTTTTTCTTAGGAGGCTACGTTTTGAACAGCTGCGCTCATTGACCGACGACCGGCGACGAAAAGGCAGTATGTAGCCCCATAACGCACCGTGTTTTGCTTCGAAATTAGGTTGACTTCTGGTACCGCTTCCTTGACATCTGTGGTCAGCCCGACGGGTTATCCTTTCGGGTATCATCACCATAGACGCCCCGGCAACAAACAACTGTGATGCCGAAGCGTCGCCCCAAAGAGTAAAATTATATTAACTGAAAAAGAGTGGCAACTCGATGGTAAAATATGCATGTATGGAAAGTGCTGCTACCTGGAGCTTAGGCGATGAACTAAAGTTGAAGCAATATACAGTCATATACACCTACGTATCTACATGTGTGTATGTAATTATATAGGATTTTTTTCACTATGAGACCTACCCTGAAATATAAAAAAAAACCATATCAGTCGTTAACGGAACGGCAATAGTATAAACTTAACAATGAAAATTGAGATAATTTCCAGTAAGAACATCAATAACCGAAAATAGATTATTGACAATAAGTACATACGCTAAGAACAAAAAATAACAAAGTTGTCAAACTTTTGACAATCAGGACAAAATGGCAGCTATGTTTGTACAAACAACCTGTAGGCGGCGCGACGATCAGTAAAAATAACTAATGTTTTAACTGTGCCCCCCCAGCGTCGCCCTCACGAGGCTGACTTTTCTACAGGTTACGGACCCGGTCCTTGCACCCGCGACACTACACCAACTACAGTACTTCTTTGTAAACAATATGTTTTGTTTTTCTTTCGGATTGAAATGAGAATTACCAGGCTACTCTCTAAGTTTACTCTGAAGTATGTCACATACAACTGCCCATGGGAGAAGCAGCTTTCTCTCAAGTCTACTCTCGCTACCTTAAGAATTTAACCTCGACCTTTGTTTACGGTCATTGCGAAGAAGACTCTGATGGCAAACTGCTCTCTCTGAAATTCGAAGAGGTATTTGGAGAATCTTAGAATATTTTTTCTTGCAAATATTGTATAATTTTGGCGCGTCAGCTCTCAATTTTAAGATGAGAGCTGGGATACCGGGAGGCTTTGGTGTATTCAGGAACTTGACCGGTTGTTTAAGGCTGGGTTTATTACTTATTCAAAGGATTTACTTTGATATTTGACCCTTTCGAATATTTTCAAATATTTGCAAGTAAATGGTTTAAAGAAATCGAAACGACCGTAGTAGCGCACATAGGTACGTCATGGCGTCTCACGACCCATCTGATCAGCATCAATATGCTGTCTCTGTGCCGTATCTTATTGATTGTTCCTAATATAACTCAACCTTTCCGTCTCGATTTTTGTAAATATAATAACCAAAACTTCGCTGTCCGTCCGCCTCTCTGTCACCAGGCTATATCCCATGAACCATGATAGTTAAACAGTTGCAATTTTCACAAATGATGTATTTCTGTTGCCGCTATAATGACAAGTACTAACAAACAAAATAAAATAAATACTTAAAGGGCTACAATACAACAAACGTGATTTTTGCTACTTTTTGCTTGATATTTTTTTAGTTTCTATTTTTATTTTTGCCTTTTTGATTTGTTTTTTCGTTATTTTATTATATTTAAATATATTTCCAAAAGACACATTAAAAAGAAAATACCGAGCAAGGCTCGGTCATCCAGATATTATATATTTTAACAGTGCTATAATTTATTGATTAAATTTCATACACAAGTTGCTTGACGTTTCAATCTGTAGTTCATTCCACCCGGCCACGAAGTTCAGCCACGAAGTATAGATACAAAGTAGGCATGTATAAGTAATGCGAGTGATGTATCACACGTAATATTACCCGACCATGTACTGTCATATTACACATTACGCGACTAAACATAACATCACATTAAATATCACACATCACATTAAACATGACGCGAACACCCGTGTACTGTTCTGCATTTCTGCAATGTTCAATATTTATTTTGAGCTTTATTTTTAGAATGTTAAGGATTATATTTCTTGACGCCGCCCGCCTGTATATATAGAGCGCTATCGCATTACTTATCACACATGACATTTCATGTCATGTGTGATGTTCGAAGTAATGGTAAAATGTAATATTACTCGGCACGAAATGTACATACATACATACATATCATCACGCCATATCCCTTGCAGGGTAGGCAGAGAGAACAGAGTGCCAGAGAACTCTATCCTTGCATACTTCACTCGCTTTCTCAACATTCATAATTCTCTTCATACACGCTCGCCGGTTTCGGAGACTCTTGACTCCACCTTCCTTCAGTACATGACCGATCTGGTCTAGGTAGGTTAGTCTCGGTCTCCCCCAGTACCTACATCCTTCCACTTTCGTATTGAATATCTTCTTAACCAGACGTTCGTTCGGCATTCTTTCCACATGTCCGAACCATCGGAGCATTCCCTTTCGCATCTTTACACCGATACTCTTTTTCTTACCTACTCGCTCTCTTACGTCGTCGTTACGAATGCGATCGATCAGCCTAACTCCACAGATTTTCCGTAGAGATCGCATTTCGACCGCATTAATTTTACTTTCATACTTTTTCTGCATACCCAACTCTCGCTTCCATACAGTAATGTTGGGACAAGCACTGCGTTATGTATTGCTACACGTGCCTTCTGGCTGAGGTGGTGGCAACCGATAAGTTGCCCCAACGCTCCATTCACTTTATTTCCCGCATTTACTCTTCGCTCTATATCAGTGGTGTACCTTCCGTCTCAGCTAAATCCACATCCAAGGTATACAAATTCATCCACTTGCTCTAGTACATCATTACCTATTGTTACTCTTACATCTGTTCTGGCTTCATCTCTTTCAAAGACCATTATTGCACGCCTCATAAGCGAAGCGTTGAGGTCTTGCTCTACTCTCGACTTATGAAAATCAAGCACTTTTCAAACATAAAACTGATTGTATTTTTCTCACATTGCACTTATAGGATAATATTATTATACATATGTCAAGAAAAAACATTCGTCTAAACGTATTTGATATTTTTAAAAAGCAATTATTTTGTTTAAAGTAAGAAAAAGTTGATTAAAAAAAATTTTCGAGTCCGTCCGGATGTTACCGTAAAAGTATCTGGCATTATGGCGACCGTAAAAATGAATGTATCGAAGTTTTTCTTTTATTAAAAGCTTCATAATCGCAACGCGCTGTTTCCTTTCGAAAATGGCTTGGTAATGCTTTGTCGTTTAATTGCAATTAATAAAAAACTAAACTGCTTAGTCATTAGTGTACGTATACTTTATGAAAATTGGGTTCGTTATATTTTTTGTTCGTCCATTCGGACAAGCAAAGGAAATAAATCCCATTCAGCCTATACAGCTATGTTTAGCTCTACGTCGAGAATGGCACAAGATATCTAAAGTATTTTTTTTTCTTTCATTACGAGTATGTACAAGCTTTTATTTAGTTTCACCTGTCCCGTTGTCTATAATCAAATCTTACAAGTTAAATTTGGGGATCAATTTCCGGTTTCCGATTGAGCTGAAATTTTGCATGCATGAATAAATTAGATGACAATGCAATATTATTGTGACATAGAGCTGACCTGATGATGGACCTGGAAGCTGGCCATAGGAACTCCGTAATTAAACGACGCAACCCGATCGAAATTGGGCTTATTTGATTCGTCTTGACGAGTACTTTGATACTATATGGAAACCAGGGTCTGATCATGGACCTGGAAGCTGTCCATAGGAACTCCGTAATTAAGCGACGCAACCTCATCGAGTTTGGGCTCGTTTGATTCGTCTTGACGAGTACTTTGAGACTATATGATAACCAGGGTCTGACGATGGACCTGAAACCTGGCCATAAGAACTCTGTAATTAAACAGCGCAACTCCATCGAGTTTGGGCTCGCTTGATCGTCTTGACGAGTACTTTGTTACTATATGGTAACTAGGTTCTGATGATGGTCCTGCAAGCTGGCCAGAGGAACTCCGTAATTAAGTGACGGAACCCCATCGAGTTTGGGCTCGTTTGATTCGTCTTGACGAGTACTTTGATACTACATGGAAACTAGAGTCTGATCATGGACCTGGAAGCTATCCATAGGCACTCCGTAATTAAGCGATGCAACCCCATCGAGTTTGGGCTCGTTTGATTCGGTCTTGACGAGTACTTTGAGACTATATGGTAACCAGGGTCTGACGACGGACCTGGAACCTGGCCATAAGAACTCCGTAATTAAACAACGCAACCCCATCGAGTTTGGGCTCGCTTGATTCGTCTTGAGGAGTACTTTGATACTATATGGTAACTAGGTTCTGATGATGGACCTGGAAGCTGGCCATAGGAACTCCGTAATTAAAAGATGCAACCCCATCGAGTTTGGGCTCGTTTGATTCGTCTTGACGAGTATTTTGATACTATATAGAAACCAGAGTCTGATCATGGACCTGAAAGCTGTCCATAGGAACTCCATAATTAAGCGACGCAACTCCATCGAGTTTGGGCTCGTTTGATTCGTCTTGACGAGTACTTTGAGACTATATGGTAACCAGGGTCTGACGATGGACCTGGAACCTGGCCATAAGAACTCCGTAATTATATATCCATATCGCTAACGTTGCGCCTCAGAGTACCAGGGCCAACCCTATTATACTGAAGCCCTTATCCCTCCACAATGGACCTCTGGGGTGATGAACCCTTTTTTTCCTATATTTGTGGGAACAACACGAATAATAAAAATACTAAAAAGTTAAAAATAAAATTAAAGAAAAATATTTTTTTAAAAACAAGCTTTTATTATTTGCTAATATAATAAACTAAAAAGTTAAAAATAAATTAACTCTAATCAGACATCTAACACTTTATAAGTTCATTGTAACCTTTAACGATATTTTTATTAATCTTCAACAACAAAATAATTCCATATCGTACAATATTATATATTTTTAACACTAAAACTTTACACCATAATTATTAAATCTGCCCGTTTTTATCACAGTCCCAATTTTATAAATAAAAGTGTGTTGCATTTTTTAGCAAATAATAAACAGCTTGCTTTTAAAAAAGGATTTTTTCTTTAATTTTATTTTCATTTCTGGCATTGACTAATAGTAAATGATAAATAATATAGTAAATGATAAATATATTAATAATAGGGGGGCATAGTCCGGAGCGTGCTCGTTCGCGTCCCCTGCCAGTCTAATTAGACTGCTAATCCGGCTCGAAATGCGTACCGCAATGCGGGTTAGGGCGTCCCCCGGAGGCGACGCGTACCGACCCGCCCCCGTCGGTACGAACATCGGCAGTTGCGGCGATGGGGGCCGCCACCCATCACGCCTTGCCCAGTCAGGCGAGTCGAGGAGAACGGAGTGCCGGGTGGGCACGTGGAATGTAAGAGGTTGTGTGGAAGGTAAGTTGCACGAGCTGATATCCGTCATGGCGGACAAACAGCTAGACGTGCTCTGTGTAACAGAGACCAAGCGAAGGGGCAGCGACGCCTGCGATCTTCCTGGTGGCGGGATGGCTCTGTGGTCTGGTGTACCACAGAGCGATCGAGCCAGCATGGGGGTAGGAGTGCTGTTGTCCTCTCGCTTGGCCTCAGGTGTGAAGGATTACGGAATGTATGATCCCAGACTTCTCTGGGTCCGTATAAAACTAGGTGTCACCAAGGTATTCATGGTTGTAGCATATGCTCCCGTAGGATCCTCGGTGGCATCAGACCTAGAGAAGTTTTGGGATAATGTTAGGGAAGTTCTGGATATGGCAGAAACCAGTGAACGCGTGATTGTATGCGGAGATTTGAACGGATGGGTGGGGACCAAGCGTCCCGACTATGAGGACGTACTTGGTCCATTTGGTGATAAGAGAGTGAACGACGCAGGTAGGCTCATAGCGGATGTATGCATGGAGAGAAACCTTATTGTGTCAAACACATTTTTCCAACATAAGGACATCCATATGTATACATGGAGAAGGAATGAACAGAAAAGCATAATAGATTTAATTTTGGTAGACAGTCGCCTCCGAAGCAAAATATTGGACGCAAGAGCCTACAGGGGCCCCACAGTCGACACGGACCACTATCTCGTTATTGCGAGATTTAGTGGTCTGTTCAGAAAGTGGAGGCACTGGCGAGAGCGTGTCCACTTCGGAGGGCTTGAAAGAATAAAGGTTGAAAGGTTGCAAGAAGAGTGTGTGAGAGAAAAGTATGCAGAGGGTGTCCGAGAACGGCTGACGATGGCAAGCCAGCCGCAATCGGACATTGAAGAATGCTGGAGAGTATTGAAAGAGAGTATGGTAGATACAGCGAAAGAAGTATGTGGAAGTTCAAAGAAGCATAGAAAAACAAATGGTGATGCATGGTGGGATGCGGAAGTGGCAGCTTCCGTAGAGCAAAAGAAGAAAGCGTGGCTGGACTATGTCTCTTCTTTGAATCTGAATGACAGTATGACTGAACAGAAGAAAGAAATATATCGGCAATGTAAGAATGACACCAAGGCCTTAGTGAAAGAGAAACGTGATAGAGCAAGTATGAGTGCAGAAGATAGGCTGACTAAAAACTTCGAGGGTAACACCAAACTCTTTTGGAGGGAGGTGAAGAAGTCTCGGGGTGGTTGGTCAGCCTTCAGAATGAATAAAATAAGGTCTAAAGGTGGAGACATTCTTACACAAACACAAGACGTGTTAAGCCGATGGAGTGAATATTTTGGCGATATGTATGCGGATGCTACGGTTGGCGCCGGTGTTGGATGTGGTTTAGTAGATCAACATTCGACAACGGCGTCCTCCGATGGCATCAGTATGGATGAAGTTGAATGGGCGATAAGAAGTTTGAAAAATGGTAAGGCAGCGGGCATTGATATGGTGTCTGCCGAGATGATCAAGCTCGGTGGCTCTTGTGTCTGGGAGGCGTTCCTGTTGCTCCTCAATTTATGTTGGAGCTCGGGAATGGTTCCCAGGGACTGGAATAGCGCAGTCATCGTGCCTTTGTTTAAAAACAAGGGTTCACGTTATGACTGCGCAAATTACAGAGCCATAAGCTTGACCAGTTTGGCAGCAAAAGTGTATGGAAAAGTTATTGAAAGGAGAATGAGGATGGTGTCCGATGGTTTACTGTGTGAGACACAAGGAGGTTTCAGGAGTGGAAGGGGATGCATGGATCAAGTGTTCTCTCTGCGCAATATTGTGGAGAAGCATCTGGCTCTAGGTCAGAGGGTTTTCTGCAGTTTTGTGGATCTGGAGAGAGCATTTGACACAGTTGTACGAAAGGAACTTTGGGACATTTTACCGGAGTATGGTATTAACGGTAAACTGCTACAGGCTGTGCAGTCCAGTTACATGGGCTGTAGAGCCTGTGTGCGGCTGGATGATGGAATGTCGCCTTGGTTTGACGTCAATATCGGCGTTAAGCAGGGGTGCGTTCTGTCAGCCAGGCTGTTTATCATATATCTGGATAAATGTCTCCAAAGGTTGAACGATATGAATGTGGGAGTCCAGATGGGCGACTCAGTGGTCACTGCTCTGCTTTATGCAGATGATGCAGTCCTGCTGGCACAGTCAGCGACTGACCTGCAGACCCTAGTCGACACAATGACAGAAGATTGTAAGAAAAGGGGTCTACGCGTGAATGTGAGCAAAACCAAAATAATGGTCTTTGAAAGAGATAAAACCAGAACAGATGTAAGAGTAGCAATAGGTAATGATGTACTAGAGCAAGTGGATGAATTTGTATATCTTGGATGTGGATTTAGCCGAGATGGAAGGTACACCACTGATATAGAGCGAAGAGTGAATGCGGGAAATAGAGTGAACGGAGCGTTGGGGCAACTTTTCGGCAGCCACCACCTCAGCCAGAAGGCACGTGTAGCAATACATAACGCAGTGCTTGTCCCAACATTACTGTATGGAAGCGAGAGTTGGGTATGCAGAAAAGAGTATGATAGTAAAATTAATGCGGTCGAAATGCGATCTCTGCGGAAAATCTGTGGAGTTAGGCTGACCGACCGCATTCGTAACGACGACGTAAGAGAGCGAGTAGGTATGAAAGAGAGTATTGGTGTAAAGATGCGAAAGGGAATGCTCCGATGGTTCGGACATGTGGAAAGAATGCCGAACGAACGCCTGGTTAAGAAGATATACAATGCGAAAGTGGAAGGATGTAGGTACCGAGGGAGACCGAGACTAACCTACCTAGACCAGATCGGTCATGTACTGAAGGAAGGTGGAGTCAAGAGTCTCCGAAACCGGCGAGCGTGTATGAAGAGAATTATGAATGTTGAGGAAGCGAGTGAAGTATGCAGAGATAGAGTTCTCTGGCACTCTGTTCTCTCTGCCTACCCTGCAAGGGATATGGCGTGATGATATGTATGTATGTGTATGTATGTATAAATAATATAAAAATTATGAGGCGTGCACTTTTGGATTTTCCAAATTATTTTTTGGTTTTGCTCACATTCACGCGTAGACCCCTTTTCTTACAATCTTCTGTCATTGTGTCGACTAGGGTCTGCAGGTCAGTCGCTGACTGTGCCAGCAGGACTGCATCATCTGCATAGAGCAGAGCAGTGACCACTGAGTCGCCCATCTGGACTCCCACATTCATATCGTTCAACCTTTGGAGACATTTATCCAGATATATGATAAACAGCCTGGCTGACAGAACGCACCCCTGCTTAACGCCGATATTGACGCCAAACCAAGGCGACATTCCATCATCCAGCCGCATACAGGCTCTACAGCCCATGTAACATAATATAATGCCATATAACATCACTTTCGCGCATGTGTAATACAAAGAGTCCGAACGGTATAGGCTTTTCCATAGTATTCATGGACACAATAATAAACCCAGATCTTAGTTCTCTTTTCTGCCACTGGCTAGAGCTTAGGAGTACCGATGCTATTATTATTATTATTAAACGTGTTTACGTTTAATAATAATAATAACGCGTTCGCTCGCGAATGTTAAATTTAATTAATTTAAATATAAAATTCCAGAGCTAGGAGTTCGAACAGTATAAGCTTTTCCATAGTATTCATGGACACAATAATAAAACCAGGTCTTAGTTCTTTTTCTTGTCACTGGCTGGGCTAGAGCTTAGGAGTACCGATGCAATAATTATTGAAACCACTTTTCACTCGCTCTACTGGCAAGAGGTCTGTATCTTAAATTGAGACCATTCGTTTAACATTACGTTTGGACTCCTTGTATCTATACTTCGTGGCTTAAGTTTATGCTAGGGCCGCACCTGCGTGTATCATCCCGAAGTAATGTGTGGCGAAGCTTCGTACGTTTTATACACTAGAATGTTATAGCGATAATACTGAATAATTTTCATGCGTTTAACTATGAATGACGAGTTGCTTTACTTTTACAGCTATATTGTACTAATAATTACAAAATGATTTTTTTGGATCCCTTCATAGATTCAGCTTCATAATGGTGTAAAAATTCTAACACGGTACCATTTCATCGCTCCACTCCATATTTATTGATTAACTGGAGATCCTCAAATGCGTCTAAACACATCAAAAATTTCCGCCGAAATGAAAAACGCTAGTCTGAACACAAAGCGCGATAATTGGCGCGCTAAAACCCTTCGACTTATCGTCACTCAAGCGATAACGCCTACGAAGCCCGAATGTTCGCGACGATATCCAATAATGACCGGTCCCATCTGCGTGTATCGTCTCATTGCACGAAGCTTCGTGACGATACACGCAGGTGTGGTCCTAACATGAGTGGCAGTATTATGACACATCATAGACTAAAGACAAAAACATGTGGCCACTCTTGCTTAAAAGGCTTATATCCCTAAGAAAATAAATGAAACAACATATGGCCAACAAGTTGGTTCAATTATTCAATATAAATAAAATAAAAATGGCGTTATAAAAGCCAATGGCGTAGTCGTGTAGTGGGTTCATCTTGTAAAAAATATAATCATCTGTTGCAACTGTAGCGCATATAAATAACTAGTAATTTTATACTAGATTGCACTATTATGGCATTCATTAGAATACTACTTTACTGGTAGAAATGTATTATCGTGGTAATGGAATCCTTTGAAGACTCAAACTGCCACTCTATGAGCGATAGTTTTTCTTTATATGAGCGCTATTTACGAAGCTTTAGTGTTGTTGCTCCCCTGAAAAAGGAGGAAATCCCTATACAAGATGGATTTGCGAGCTTAAATCATTCTGATTCTGAAAGTTCACATAGTAGAGGTAATATTGAGTTATCTATAGTAACATCTAATGTTATAAATAAACATAGTCAAACAGCTGAAACTAATCAAAGTTTATTAAATCCAGTTGTTCGGGATATCATTAGTGATAAAGGGTCTAGTTTGGACACTGATTGTGTCAAAATTCATTCTCCTTGTACTCCTCTTGGGGCATCTTTGCTTGAGAACTCTTCGGCAACAGTAGAACATAGTCTTTTGAACACAGACGTGCAAATATCTTCCGAAGAATCCAAGACTGAAACATTGATCTCTGTTAAACATCCTGTGTTTATAACTTCTACTATGGAAAACAGCAACAATGCTGTAGACAGCGTGCCAATGTTCCGTCAAGTGAGACCCACGGAGACTGTGTTCAAGTTGCCTATTAGTGAGTTATCTTTTAATGGAACATTAAAACAAGTGCAAAAGATGAAGCCTATTGTGGATCCAATTACTGCACTGAGTTCAAGTACTGGGTTAGTGAGCTTAGAAAATAAGCTTCTGGATGAATGTGAGGGGGCATTTCCTAATAGTAGTAGTGGCAGTAACACAAGTTGTGTCAGTGAACAAATAATCAATGATATAGGTGATGTGTGTGATAAATTAAACAAAGTTTCTGAAAGTACTAATGACTCTCAGTGTAGAGAAAGCAAAAAAGATAACCAGGTAGGACATGAAGATGGCAGTATTCTAAAATGGAATTTGGATCAAAGCTACTCATCTCTTGAAGCTTCTTTTGATAGTGGAATGAGATCTCCAGACATGTTTTCTGATGCAGGCGAAGAGGATACTTCACCTGAATCTGAGCCATTTTGGAGTTTTCTTAAAGATTTTGAATCTTATGATAAAAGAAAATTGAGAAAAGTGGAGGTAAGTTCTGCTTTGATTTGTTATGTACCAATGCTTCTAAGTTATAAATCTGTATGACTAATTATTTATACCATGACTTCATTCTCATGTTGCAGTGCCTATGTTGTGCTGACTTATGTTCTATTGACTTCTTTTACTTATATTTAAAATAATTTATTTTTTGAATTGAAGAGCTATGTATCCTCATTTAATGATAAAAATAATTGCAAATACTTGAAGTATTAGCCTCAAAATGCTATCAAGGCTAGCACATTTTCTATATGCCCTAATGTATAAGTGTATGAATACATTTATATACATTAGCATTTCTATATTTTATATAATACTTCTTTAAAATGCTATCACGGCTGCCACATTTTCTATATGCTCGAACGTAAATGCACGAATACATAGATATGTATAAATATATATATGGGTGAATATACGCTATTTGAATTCCAGTGGTCCATAGGCAAATTTTATGTTAAACTCAATATATTATTATTTCTATATGCTTAAAAAATAAAGAATATAGTATATTATTTGGCCCACATAATCTATTCACGATAATTGTTTAATTTAAGGCATTAATAGTTTAAAATAGTTATAAATGTATTCTCCTCTGGCCTCCCCATTACTAAATTATAATGGTTTTATGACCAGATACTTTAAATATGTATTCCATTGTGTTTTTTTTACACATGATCATATGCTGTTATAAACATCGAAACATATTTTATCAAGAAACACTATAAAAATATTGATTAATATAAAAAATAATAACTTATTTTCATGTCATGTTATAATAATGTCACTTCATCTGGCGAAACTCAAAGAAATAAAATTTGACTTAAAACCGCAAAGGTATGTTTTTGTACTTGAACAACGCGCGTACAACAGTGTGAAGTCAGAAGCAAGCTAACGACGTTGAGCAAAACTCCATTAATATTGCGTCAGTTTGCGATTAACTGTAGGAAAGCGTGTTTGTGCCAGTCGTTGAAGTATTTCCTTTGGTAAGTATATGTTTTTGTATATTATCGTTACGAAACTGTATATTTGCACAATGCCATGTTTATTTTGTATAGATGTCATGTATTACTTTAAACTGTGGTCAGAAAAGCGAGTGATATTGTTTTTGTAGGTTATGTGCGATTTTGTCACTTCTCTGGCGTCACTTCTCTGGCATATTTCATACTAGAAGAAATACATGAGCGCCAGGGGAGTGACAATATTTTTTTTGTTGATATATAATGTTTTAAGGCTTCATTTCATTTGTTTTAGATACTCGAGTATCATCAGACATCATGGTGAATGTTAAAAAGAAACAAACAAGGGAAGAGAGGTTAGAAAAAAAACGTCAAGCTGAAAAATTACGCTACCAACGAATTAATAACGATCCTGTTAAAAATGCTGAATTGAAAAAGTAATAAGTGGTAAAATAGTCAAAAAGTATAAAGTGTTGAACCAAATTAATATGAACCCTATAAGACAGTCATATACTGCGAATAAAAGTTTGTTAGATATGATACGGAAGACAAGAAACGATAAAACGAATCCGAAGTTAGAGAAAGTAGTCGCAGAGTTTTTTGAAGAAGATTGCAATAGTAAATTATGCCCAGGTATAAAAGATAGCATTACAAAAAATAAAATAAAAAAACAGAAGAGATTGTTACAGGACACCATGAAAAATCTACACACCAAAACTGTAAAGACTGAATTTATTTTTTATATTAAAAATATCCAAATACTATAATTTATATATGTTTTATTTAATATTAGTCCCCTTTCTTAGCTAATAATCATTAGCCTGTCACTTCTCTACTTTAATTTGTCACTATTCCGCCAATAGTGTCACTCCCCTGGTAACACATTTTCCTCTGGTGCTTATAAAATTAAAAACTAATGTAAAATCTTCTGGCCCTCATCATTACAAATTTAAAAATTGTGTCAAATAGAGAAATTATCAATATTGAATGGAACAGATTACATTTCTTTCAGGGACACAAAAAAATCAAATACCGTATATTCACCCATATACGCATTAACATTTCTAAACTTTTATAAAAGTAATATTTCTTTAAAAATGCTGACACTTTATTTAAGTGAAATTAATACATACATTATACGAAATTGGACATATATTAGTATTATATCATTCATCTGCTCTTATCCCAATTGCTTGGGGTTGATACAATATGTACCCCTCTTCCATTATACATATTGCAAAAATTATTGGCATATTATGACTGGCTTATTGCCTGACAAAAACCCTTCCTGGGCATACTTACTGTTGACCAGACGGCATTGTGAGGCATTGGCTAGATGTATATAAAGGCCTTAGTCTTTTACAACAGGCAATGTTGTATATATATTTTATTTAATATATATGCAATATAATAATAATATAATATCATAATGTTTAGTGCCATGCCACACATGATATTGATTTATTTTAATTTGTTTTAGTAGGTAATTCTTAGATATCTCTGTAATTGAATTGGCATTGGTACAAGATATGGTTCACAACTCCTTTTTCCAGTGTATGTTACAAGGATCTTTGAAAACCTAATAAGATGATGGACACTTGAAACAAACTCCCTACACAGAATACAATGAGCTAGTTTCTCTATTTGTATTTACATGTATCATCAGGTAATTATTTTTCCACAGGAAACTCTTCAAGGTGTTCTACCCCCACCTTCAGTGACCATAATAAAAACAGATGTGACAGAAATGCTTAAAAAGTACTACAGTTATTTGCCTTTCTTCAATGGAGATGCTAAAGTTGAACCATCTCTGTTTGACACTACTCCCACCAAAAGGGTTTCTTTTGTTCAAATACCAGAGACAAAAGATTCCAATGATCTAAATAGTTTTAATATTGATAGACCAAGGACATCAATATCCAATGAGATGTCTGAATTGAATACTAGTGTTAATGATAAAAGTATACATTTAAAGATGGCCACTCAATTAGAAGCAACAGAAACATTGTGGCCTGAAGTACTAAAGTGCAGATATTATGATGTGTAGTAAGTATTGATGTAACTAATTTGTAGTAACTAAGTTATATATTTATCCATGTGGTGTTGGAGTAAGAATACAATTCACCGTCCCCTATCTTACCTGTAGGTGAACGTATGAAGCAACTAAGGGATATAAAAACGCATATAACATCTATGCAAGAGAAGGAAAACCCAAAATAAAACCCTATACCAACACATCTGACCAGCGTGGTGGATCAATTTCCCTCCTAGTGTGGGGGAGGTAGGTCAGCAGTGGGGCATAAATGAGCTGAGATGAGATGAACTAACTTCTTCTTCTTGCTTTAATAGCTATAGCAGCTTCAATAAGCCACCATTCTGCCAATGTTTGTTGGTTAGAGAATATGCTCAGTGCTTCAACAGGTGCAACTGTCTTGACTTGATTTTCTTGTGTTAGGTGGCTTTTACAGTTGCACTTGATACCATTCCACTAATGTCCGGATCACGTTAGTATCATAAACATGATCAACTAACTTATAAAGTTAAGTAGTGCACCATTCGGGGGATGGCACCCGAAAGGGTAACCTGCCGGGCTGGCCACGGATGGCAAGAAAGTGTTATCAGTGGCCGGCCCTATATAGCCTATGAAAAAAAAAAATGTGCGGCATAAAAATTGCATACAGGAAGATTGTAATCAGTGTCAATGATTGAATGTATGTCAATGTCTGCCATTATATTAAATCCACTGGATCACTACTATACTAAGAGATAGATGTATGAGATGAATGTTTTGAAGACTGTAGATTACAATCATCTCTGTATCATCATCACTGTGATTAGTGTGAATGTGTTGGTTGGTTTAAAAATATGACTAACTTAATATAACTTAATTTATGTAAAATAAGGGGACAATCATAATATAACTTAATTTTTGTTAAATAAGGTGACTAACATAATATAACTTAATATATGTAATAATCCTGTGTTAAAATTAATACTATGAAGCAACTAGTTCCACCAGATTAGGGAGAATGAAATTTTCCCAATTGATAATGATATTCTAATATTAAACCAAATGTTAGATTATTTGAGAATACTTTTTAAATAATTTATCATTTGAAGCAATTGTGAATGGCATTTCAAAGCGCTTGAGTCATATATGTCACACAATTAGGAGGGGTATCATTTCAATAGTTTACTTAATACAAAATAAATTGCTATAATTATGATAATTGCTAATGTTTTTCTTTGACCATTAGGTCCAAAAGTAAATTCTCGGTGTTCTAAATTAAAACACCAGAAATTATTTTAACCAATTTAGACCTTAATAGCAAAATACGAGCTAGTTACAGATCTGCCTACTCCTAGGTAATAGGAAGATTTTTTTTAAAACTTCGGGATTCATAACAACATAATTAATAAACATGTTTCGCTACATGTTGTCTCTAATATAAAGTATTTTGCTTATGACCTCGTTTAATTTAACAATTATATAATTATGTAGTTTTTATACCTATTATTATTTAATTTACAGTTACAATGTGACGAAACATTCTGAGAAATTGGAATTACTTGCATTACGCTATAGAGAGAGATATGTTGGAGCTGAGACTGATACTAGCGTTAACATTTACTCTGGTGGCATGCAATCGCCTAACAGTGCCAGTAAAAGAAAAGCAATGAGACTGAAGTGAGTAAAACAAATAATATTAATAATACTGCGATGACCAATAGACCTATTTAATTTGATCACCTGATTAACTACTCAACCATTCGTCTGAAAGTTTAGTCTACACATAGTAGAGGCCTTTCATCCAAGGAGCAAAAATTGTACTGCTGAGGTATAGAGAAATTTATTGTCAAAATTCATGTTAACGCCAGCAAAGCTGCTGGAGTATTACCAGTTGAATGGTTAAAATATAAATAAAACAAATGAATCCAATTTGCTGCTATTTACCAACTTGTTTTCAATACATGTCATAATTTGTTACGCCTATAGTGTAAACGAGCAAGTAGCATACCTAATGGTTACTGCCTAATAACTTTTTAACATACTTTTTCTGATTGGAAATTTAATTTTTTTATTCTTTAGTTTTGAAGAAGAGTCAGTATCTATACTTTTATAGTATTTTAGCCATCTTTGGGATTTTGTACTAAAAATGCATATATAACCGTTTGTAAAATGATTTTAGGAGTCTTTTGTTATATATATATGCAATATTTGTATCCTAGATTATACTGTAAACCTGACTTTCTTAGAGTATTCAAATTCCGGGCTGCCTACGTACGTCAAGGATTCGTTACCAGTGGTCGATTTAATGGCGATGGGGACGGAACGGTGTGATATAGAGCCACGTGCCGCCCTTTCGTCACTTCCCTGGACGGAATGGTCGGCATATGTCCAGATCATAGCATAGCAAAAAAAAGTAAAATATTCATTTTGTTCATATGTATGTAACTATTATTTTGACTCGCTCGCTTGGCGAAGCGAGTTACATGTAGGGCGGGTCTATGGGGTCGCGCGCTGTTTCTTCTGGCGCCGCAGACGGATTTACCAAGGTGCGACAAATCCATAGACCGCCGCCAAAAAAAAATAAAAAATTTCGGAATCAGTTGCTGTGGTCTGCTTCATAACCACAAGGTTTATGGGCCCTTCATAATCCTTCCGAATGGTTTAGTTGGAATTTGTCTAGATTATAGACTATAAAAAGAAAGGATATCAAGAGATATTAAGTTACTATTTAATTAATATTCAACAGAATGGCCCAAGCCAAGTCTCCTGGACGACGTCTGTCTCATTTGGCACGTCGACGACAAGCCTTTGCCAGCGCTGCTACCATTGGGGATAAAGCACATACTTCCGCAACCAAAATGGTGCTTATTGATAAAAAGTAAGTTTTCTGATATTTATGCGAATCTAGCACAGTAATTTAGATATTGGTGTGATTTTGTTGTTCGGTCCAGAGGCTTTTATTTGATCTGTCACATTAATGTAGTAAATTTTAGTATAAAGCAGTAGTAGCAGGAAGTCTTCTTGAAGTGGGTTAAGGGTGGGAATCGTAAAATTCGGTACCAAGAGAGAGGCGCCAATAGTGTTCTTATCAAAAGGTCATTAACATTACTCCTTCATATGGATGCCTATGTTCAACAGTGGACATCAGTAGGCTGATGGATGGTAAAGAGTAATAAGTAGCCATGATCTTTTCTGTTATATTTTCGCCTCAAACTATTTGTATATACAATTAAAATTAATTAAGAAAATTTTCCTCACAAATTTCTATTTTTGTGGCATACTGATAACTTGAAATCTTTGTGTAGGATTAAAATATCTATATAAGTATCATATAAATAAAATAAAATCGAGGAGGAATAAAATTTGGCACCATCGGCTAAAGGTTTCAAAAAAGCAACAGGAGAGTAGGTCGTCAGCTTTTTCGAGGGGAACGTATGACATCTCACTGCAATTGCCTAACAGCCTTTCAAGCGTGGTGATTACGACATTATCCCTGCATTTGTAGGGGTGGTCTACATCCTACATCTCGTAGTAGACGAGCAAAGGCTGAATGATGACCAATAATTTGAACTACTTATCGTGTCTACATTTCCGACTATTTATATAAATTCGTTTATTAACATTTGTTCTTTTATTCAATAATCTAACATTGTCTTCTTTTCCAGTTTCTTCCCACACAGAAAACTTATCAATTCGTCGGAAAGAAAGAGCCCAAGAACTCGACGTACTCCGGGCAAAAAAACACCAATACGCAAGACACCCGGCAAGAAGACTCCTGCCAAAACTCCTAAGACAAGAAGTGGAGGTTCCAGCAAGAAAAAGGCTATGAGGAGATTGCTAATGGACCCTGATCATATCACAAGATCACAACCTACTAGAGAGACTTTGAAGAGGGCTCTCTTTATTAGCCCTGAAAATAGGAAAGCTATCCCATCTGCACCATCTTCTTCTGTTCCTGTTCAAGCTATGAAGTCTAAACGTGCTCTATTTGGTTCACCCGTGAGAACTAATGAAACAAAAAGCATGGACGGTACTGCAAGTGACCAATTCTTGAAGAGAAAACGTGATATTTTCGACGATGATAGAGATTATAATAGGAGTAAAATAGCCAAGAGTCTGTCATTTGGAGGTGACACTATTGGAGACTCGCAATCTTTCGCATTTGCTCGTCGAAATTCAGAGGCATTCTCAACTAAGAAATCAACTGAATTAAATGAAAACCATAAGAAAGTAAGTTCTTTGTATTTTTTTTCATTATAAGGCAACTATTACTATCCGTGTGGGAATAAGGTAAGAATAATTTGGAAAATCTAAAAGTGTACGCTTCATAACTTTTATATTATTTATCATTTACTAGTAGTCAAGTAATCGTGCCAGATCCAGAATAAATATCCGGACGACCTCGAATATTTTTTTTAATAAATTATTTCCTACTTTAAACAAAATAATTACTTTTTAAAAATATCAAATACGTTTAAACGAATATTTTTTCTTGACATATGTATGATAATATTATCCTATAAATGCAATGTGAGAAAAATACCATAATTTTTAGGTTTGATAAATTCTTGATTCTCGTATATCGAGAGTAGAGCAAGACCTCAACGCTTCGCTTATGAGGCGTGCATTACAATGCATCACCGTTGTCATATAAGATGACTAAGGGATACACATAAGGGGACCTAAAACCTCATATACCAGTACCTCTGACCAACGTGATTAAGTAGGTAAATGTCCCTCTCACAGTTTAGGAAGTTCAAGTCCAACGTGACGTATATAGGTTGAGAGTTGTATGCAAGAACATCCTTGCATGAGAATACAAATTTTAAATAATACTGCGACAATTCGTATTGCTGTATGGTAGTAGCAACAATACTACCAGCCTTTACTTCGCTCGTAGATGTCGTAAAAGACGACTATGGGCTTTATATCGACGTGGGCCAACTCCGCCTGGGCTTAATACCGTCAGGGCAACAATTACATTCTCAAGAAAGGTAGACATCAGGCAGGCGGCTGGTCATGAAACTACTGCCAATAACTTTTACAATGTGTATGATGGAAGTGGAGTGCATATTGCGTCGACCCAAAGTGATTGAGATAAGGGCAGGACAATGATGATTATTGTGACGACTCGTACAGCAAGCTTAGTGCAGTAGGCGTATTTTAAGTCAAGTTTGTGGTTAATAATAATCGTAGTAGCTCAAGTTATTCACTAATAGAGTGACTTTTGCCATTATCATCAACTTATTGACGTCGACTGCTGGACATAGCCCAATGCGATAATCCCCACTTTTGACAGGCAAACTAGGTAAGTAGGCGATTTGGTGCTGTTGATTTTGTCAATTGCCCAGAAAAGGGCTTGCCATAGTAAAAGTTGTGACACATATGCTTAACCTGTCATTACACGGGCATGGATGGATGTGTTTGATAAGACAAAAGTAAGGTAACCGGTCGAATGTGTTATGGACATGGGTTCCCTATCATAACTTTCAATTAAACCTTAAATTTTTATATATTTTCTTACAAGATTAAAAGAAATATGTTTCTTATATAGGTATGCTTTTAAATTTATACTGGCAATAGAAGCTCTTGAAAATTTGTACTGTCTATGTTATATACAGTCTGTTGACAGACCAATGACGGATAGACCAGCAGCAGAGGTTTATTCAGCAGAACCTATATTATTTTGGGTGGGTTAATCACGTATATTGTACTAATATATTTATATGTATTATTAGAAGCTGTTGTGGGCTGTATCGGAGGCGTTGCGAGTTCACGGTTGGCGTATGTCTTCGCCGGGATTCCGTGACAAGGCGTCTGGGCTCGCGCGTCTCACTCGTCGCTTACTGACACTGCCCACGCATGCCGCGAGCCTCGCCGCGCCCCGACTCTCCACCTCCGAGACTATGCTTAAGTTAGTCTTACCTTATTCACATACCTGTTATTTTAAAATATTAGATTCATGTAAATGTCAGCCATAACTATACGCAATGGCGCTCAGTGGTGCTATACTCGGGATTGGTCTTCGAGATGAAATCTCTAGAAAAGCGATCGTTTCTGACATAGCCAGAGTGAACGCTATAAAGCGGTAATATGCAGACCATCGTTTGATAAACAACCGATTGATAAATAGTCGTGGGGGATAAAGGTGCCCAAATGGCGACCACATAGTAATTGACATAGTGTAGAGGTCCATCTGCCAAGTGGACTGATGTCTTGGACAAAGTTACAATTATCCGTTGGACGTAGGCAGCCGAGACATGTGGACGTCAATGTGGAAGGGACCTGC
This sequence comes from Lymantria monacha, assembly GCA_905163515.2. Taxonomy (NCBI): domain Eukaryota; kingdom Metazoa; phylum Arthropoda; class Insecta; order Lepidoptera; family Erebidae; genus Lymantria; species Lymantria monacha. Next base: position 10,022,190 of record LR991098.1, on the reverse strand, counting down.
GTAAAAGGTCCGGGAAAGGATGATGATATTTTTATTTATCCAAGATATTTGTTTTTAATTTAAAAACAACACCTGCACTAAGAAACCAATCCTTGTATTGCAGAGGACTTTACAAACATACAATTACCGAACAAAAATAACACCCAGACTCTGAATAACAAATAGTCGATCGTACAAAGGACTATCCTGCGTGGGAATCGAACCGACGTCACTCGGTGCGGTAGATCGGTATCTCAACCACTAAGCTATCAGTGCAGACAATTGAAACGACCTTCAATTTCTGTAACTTTATAAATTTCTTTACAGGCTTGCACGTCAATATGCATTCGCAATCATTCAGGGTCGTTCAGTCGATGAGTGTTTTCAAGAAGAGCAGATGAAGCTAGCTAATGAAACTAATAACAAAGTATCCGGCTACATATCGGCCAATGCGTATCAACAGATGTGCGCTCGGCAAAACGCATCCAGCACGTTTACCTCGCAAATCAAAGAAAACTCATTCAACAATGGAATCAAAAATGACCAACCCAAAAGTAACTCTAAGAATATTCTACAAGACAAATTATTGAATATAGATAGTAATTCTAACAGTAGCAGTGGACTTAGCATGCTTGATAAGCCCAGTCTAGGTTTATTTAAATCTAATTCAATGCCCTCCTTTGAAGAAGCAGCAAAAATGCGTGCTAGACGACAAATTAGTTTCGATAACATTGACTTTCCCAAAAGGTGAATTGTTTTAATTATAAAACTCGACTATTGCAATGCAAACTGACTAAACTTAAATGTATATATTAGTTAAAATTTATTATTTTTTTAATTCACTCATTGAAATTAATATTAATATTATGGCCTGGAAACTATGTGTTGTAAAGATTGTATGCTTATAATAATTTAAAACAGTCACTAATAGCCATTATTCGGCTAAAATTCTTTCTTTAAATTAATGTATTGTTTTTGTCTTATATATTTATTTCGTTTTTGTATGACATGACCTAGCAAACAGTAGCTCAAAATGTATTCTAGTACGAGAGCTAAAGTTATCAATTGTAGTTCAAATAGGTAGGTATGTATGTTTTAATATATTATTTTTCCTTATGAATATGTGTGTTACTGTTGCTGAGTGCGATCTCGTGGTGTTTGTGAACAATAAATTATTTCTCACAATTTATTCGTTTTTGTTTTGATCGATTTATAAATGTGACGTATTAAATTCATATTATCGACGATAATCGTATGTTTAAATGGAAGGTAATGTCAATGATAAGATAATTACTTTGCAATATATGTTTTTGTTAGCATAGCCTAATAAAATGATAGCTATTAGTTGTGATTAGTGTATGGTGGACAAAGGAAAACGTGAACTATGGGTTGTCAACAATCATATCCTGGATTGACTCAAGATGTCATCGAAGATTATGCAAGTTTGACATATTTAAATAAAGATGAAATACTACAGTAAGTTCCCATTAACATTTAAATAATTTTACTTAGTTAAATTATTATCCGTGTGGTGACGGAGTAAGAATACTATTCACCATCCCATATCTTACCCGTGGGTGATCGTACGAGACGACTAAGGGATATAAAACGCATATATCATCTATACGAGAGAAGGAAAACTCTAAATAAAACCACATACCAACACGTCTGATCAGCGCGGTATAGTAGGTTAATTGCCCTCCTATTACGGAGGATGCCCGAGCCCAACAGTGGGACGTTTATGAGCTGTGATGATGATGATGAAATTATTAAATTGAATGCGTATTATTATTAAAGCAAAAGGTAAATTATTAATGCAGAAGAGAATTATTTGTCATAATGTAATATCGTATGGTTCAACTATGAAACTATGGCAAAATACGCCTTTGAGATATATTGACTATAATTTAAAAAAAAAACGTATGTGCTCTATAAAAGAGAACGACTAAAAAAAACATGCAGTTAAGTTGCGCAGTTGGGCCACATAGTAGATTTATCGAAATGACCTGCTTTGGATCAATCAGAGTCCGATTATAGAACATCGGGGTTTTATAATTACGCTACGATCCAAAAACATACGAGGATATATAAAATTTAACATATCGTTTTATATAAGATTTCTAAAGCAGGAAATTCATCACAATAATAAATAAAGAGACTATATAAAAGTATAAGAATAAACGTTTTATTTAAGAGTATATTTTTAACTTTCAATGGGTCTTATGTTTTTATATATATGTCAAATAAAAGAACACTTCGAGTTCTTATATTTGAAAATTATTCATACGAGACAATTCCTATACAATGCAAGGAGTCTCTATTCCTAACATCCTCGACAGTTTTTATGAATTTGAAGTCAAATTCTTCAGTCCCATTCTTGAACTCAAATCTTTGATTCTAGGGCCGAATAAAGGTTTGGTAAGCATATCAGCTAACTGTAACTCCGAGGATACCTGTTCCACTGTGAACTCTCCATTACTGACACATTCTCTTACAAAGAAATGTTTAAGTTTAATATGTTTAGTACGCTTGTGATATTCGTACTTTGGGTTATGTGAGAGTTTGACAGCTGACTCGTTGTCTAATCTTAGCACTGGTGTACGAGTCCTGGTTAAACTGTTGAGAAGGCGATTCAACCATAAAATCTCTTGAGCAGTTTCACTAGCTGCTATGACCTCTGCTTCAGTAGATGAAATTGAGACCATTGTTTGTAGTTGGCTTCTCCAACTTATAGCAGCTCCAGAGTATAGGCACACCATTCCTGAGGTTGATCTTCCGGTAGTGCTATCTCCTGCGTGATCAGCATCACTATAGCAGATCAGATTATTTGGATGTGAATTTTTAGTAAATTTCAATCCATTTTGCGGGGTGCCTTTTAAATAACGGAAGATGCGCTTCACCAATAACACATCATTTTTGGTAGGTGCTCCCAGGTTTCTAGATGCAACACCCACAGCATACGAAATATCAGGTCTTGTGCCTACTGATAAATAAGCTAATGCTCCAACAGCTTGTCTGTATGGAAACAACTCATCCACATTGTTTCTTTCCTCTGCCTTCTCATTTTCACGAATGATTGGCGTTGGGGCTGGCTTGCAATCGGCCATCCTAAATTTACTTAACACCTTTTTGGTATAAGTTTTCTGACATAGATTAATAGCATCTTTGCTTATTTTTATTTCCATTCCAAGAAAATATGATGCAGGCTTCGTGGTTATTTTAAATTTCGCTCTAAGCTCTTTTATAAAATCCTCACCTGCTCTAATTGTATTGTATGCTACAAGTCCGTCGTCGACGTACAGTGCAATAAACACTTTTGATTGTCCTCGAACTCGAACGTATAGACACGGATCGGCTTCATTCTGTACGAAACCAGATTTTATAAGGAACTCTGCTATACAGATATTCCAACATCGAGGTGCTTGTTTCAAACCATAAAGGCTGCGTTTAAGTTTACACACCCGTTTTGTGCCATCCTGATAACCAGTAGGCTGTTTCATATAGATTTCCTCATTAACAGTGCCGTTAAGAAATGCGGTTGACACGTCAAACTGCATTAAGCTTAGTTTTTCTTGTGCACTAACAGCAAGCAGTGTACGTACGGTGCTCATGCGAACAACTGGGCTGAATGTTTTATCGTAGTCAACGCCAGGTTCCTGTGAGTAACCTTTGATAACCATTCTCGCCTTGTACCTTTCAACTAAGCCATCTGGATTCATTTTAACTTTGTATACCCATTTACAAGGTAAGGCTTTCCTTCCTTTGGGCAAATCCACTAGGTCCCATGTTTCATTATTTATTAAGGCAGAAATTTCATTATCCATAGCCTCTTGCCATTTTTCTTTTTCAGGAGAATCTAAAGCCTCTTTAAATGTTACAGGTTCTATTGGCTTCTGCAGATTTTCAATTTCTTCTGCGGCAGCTAAAATAAAATCATCATAGCGTTTAGGAGCAGTAATAGTTGATCTATCTCGTAACGATCTCATATTTTGTGTTGTGGTTTCTTCAGTTTCAGTATCTGAAAGAGATTCGTAAGTTTGATCACTATCTATGTCTACATTTTCTTGACGAACATTTTCAAGTACGCTTTGTTGTAGCGTTTCGTCATCATCATCTGCTGCGTCGCTGTCGATCTGTTGTTGAATTTCTTCGTGATCATCATCGTCATCATCCTCAAGCGTAATTTCAACTTGCTTACGAGGTATTGCTTGTGATGTTGTCTGTTCACGTGATAATACTAGATCATATAAAAGCTTGGAGTCTTCATTTTTGTTTTGTTCATCATAAAACATTTTTCTCATGACTCTGACATCTTTCGAAATTATGATCTTATTTTTAGATGGTATGTATATTCTGAATGCTTTGGATGTTTCAGAATACCCAACAAACATACCTTGTATCGCTTTTGAAGCAAATTTATGACTATTGCCATTTTTTAATAAAACATACGTTTTACAACCAAATATGTAGAGATGATTTATACATGGCTTCCTGCCAACCCATTGCTCAAATGGTGTTTTGTGATGAATAGCGCTATTAATACTCCTATTACAAAGGTAGTTTGCAGTAAATATTGCCTCTCCCCAGCATTTTAAAGGTGCTTTTGCATCTATCATCATAGCCCTTGCCTTTTCAATGAGAGTGCGATTTTTCCTCTCAGCTAAGCCATTTTGGCTTGCCGTGTATGGCGCCGAAAATCTGCGCTCTATTCCACAGCATTTTAGGAAAGCATTAAAATCTTTATTTACATATTCAGTACCATTGTCTGATTGTAAGTACTTAACTTTGTTACCTGTGTGTGTTTCCGCTGACTCCTTAAACTCTTTGAATCTTTCTAAGACTTCGTTTTTATTTCTCATGAAATACACTCTACTATATCTGCTGAAATCATCAATGAATGTGACAAAATATCTATTACCGTTTAATGTAGGCGTTCTGATCGGTCCACACACATCGCTATGAACGATTTCTAAGAGTTGTTTTGTGCGTTGAGTCGTTTTCTCTCGTGGAGCAGAAACTCGATGTAATTTTGCTTGAATACAAGCTTCACACTCGTCTAAGCTTTCTGAATTGTCAAAGTTTAGACCAAGTAGCGCATCATTTTTTTGTGCATATTTTAAATCTTTGGCATTCATGTGGCCGAGTTTCTTATGCCACTCATTAATGTTCGAATTTTTATTTGTAGTCGACGCTGTGTTTGCCAAATTGTTGCGCTTATTGTGTTTACATTGAATATAATAAAGTCCATCGTTTTGCTTGTATGCAGTTAGAGTAATTTTGCTTTTAGGGTTAGTGACCGTCGCTTTATCCTTATTAAATAAGACGGAGCAGCCAACATCAGTCATTTTACTAACGGACATCAAGTTAGTAGATAGACTGGGTACATATAGTGTATCTTTCAGATGGGTAGGTGCTACGCTATCATCATTTTTTGTAGTAAAGGATACTGTACCTTTCCCCTTTATCTCTGCATCTAGCTCATCAGTAGCAAACTTCAGCTTACCTGATGATTTATCAATCTTTTTGAAAAGATCTCTTTCATAAGTCATGTGAGATGTACAGCCACTGTCTAAGATCCAAATACTATTGTCAGGCTTCTTCTTGTTAGTGAGAAGGCACTTCGTAGCGAAATGGTTTTTATGAGAATTGCTCTTATGTTGTTTAGCTTTCTCATTGTTTTTATCCCAGCAATTCGTACAAATTTTATGACTTTTACGCTTAAATATGTTACCTTTCCGTTTGCAAATTTTACAAGACGCATAAAATGCTTCTTCTTGTATAGGCAACTCACTTGGTTTCTCTTGATTGTTTAAACTCCGACTATGACGAGCTTCACATTCTTCAATGATTTTTGTTTTAAGTTCGTCTGGTTTTGGAAGGGTATCTCGCGTTTCAATTGCGACTCTGAAGTTGTCGTAATCTGAAGAAAGACTGTACAGCATCATAATGGTTAGTAAATCTTCATTTATGTTTACATCCATGTCTGCAAGTTTGTCTACAATGTCCATGAATATGTTAAGATGACTACGAACATCATTACCTTCCAGTCTCGTTAATATAAGCTGTTTTAGTAAGGAGGCTTTCTTTGCCGGTCCTTTACTAGCATATATGTTTTTAAGTTTATTCCATAACTCTAGTGCTGTTGAGCAATTTTTAATTTGTTTAAGCTCAGAAGGAGCGATTATAAGGATTAGTTGTGACCTTGCCTGTCTGTCTCCTTCCTTATCTTGAACAGCAGCATCAGTCTCTTGGATGAATTTCCATAAGTGTTGTCGAATTAGCACTGCTTCAGCCTGTATTACCCATGTATCATAATTTTCCCTTGTGAGGGGGTCGATTTTTATGTTCGACATTTTTCAATATATGATTTAGGTATACGTTGATCTTTAACGCTCACGCTCTGCTACCATGTAAAATTTAACACATCGCTTTATATAAGATTTCTAAAGCAGGAAATTCATCACAATAATAAATAAAGAGACTATATAAAAGTATAAGAATACACGTTTTATTTAAGAGTATATTTTACAACTTTCAATGGGTCTTATGTTTTTATATATATGTCAAATAAAAGAACACTTCGAGTTCTTATATTTGAAAATTATTCATACGAGACAATTCCTATACAATGCAAGGAGTCTCTATTCCTAACAGGATATTCATAGAGACCAAAAGTTCCCAACTAATGTGTCCAATCTATATTTAAATTTTTACAGTCTTATGAGAAAATTCTACTCCATTGATCCAGAAAAGCTAGAAAACAACTACCATCATAGATTCAGTAAGCTGGAAATAATTAACAAGTTTCCAGTCCTTCAGGTATTGCTTTTAATTATATATAATATATTCCGTGTGGTGACGGAGTAAGAATTTACCACCCCCTATCTTATCCATGGGTGATCGTAAGAGACGACTAAGGGAATTAAAATGCATATAACGTATATGCAAGAGAGGGAAAACTCGAAACGGAAGCCTATACCAACACGTCTCACCAGCGTGGAATAGCAGGTAAATTATCCTCCCATTATGGAGGAGGCTCGAGCCCAACAGTGGGACATATATGAGCTGAAATGATGATGACGACATATAGTTTTTTTTTTATCTATGTGTGATGACAGTCTTAGGGAATATATCCATAGTACATGATCTGTCGTCAAAAACACCATGCTTGGTCTTTGAGTACCTAATAAATTAAAATAGTCCATTTAAATGTTATTTTTTTTTGGCCTAACCTTGTTTTTTTTAAAGTACGCAATTTTATTATTGGGATGTGTGGGCAGGGTCACTAAGAACTTAACCCCAAGTTTGTGGGGTTGCAACCCTTGTCCCGCGACCGACATATTGGAAGAAGAATGGTTGAACAAAGAATTGTTCCACCTGAAATTCAATTTATTACCAAATAAAAACTTAGCGAGTAGATTTTGTTTGCATTTCTTAATTAGGTCATACGGTAGAGGACTCTTATTCACGTTGAGATATAGATTCCTAATTATAATTAAATATAAAATATTAAAAATTTCAGAACAATCCATTTCAAGATCGTATATTTATAGTATTCTCTTCCAAGAAAGATGATTGCTTTTCATTTGAAGATCTACTGGACCTATGTTCTGCTATGAGCTCAGAATGTCCTGCAGAAGTAAAAGCGGCGTGGGCATTTAAAATTTATGGTAGGTACGATCGACCAATGTGGGGACGGTACTCGGAAGGAAAACCTGTTTAGCTGACCACCGAGCTCAAGGAATCGGGTACCAGTGGTCAGTTCAACGGCTATGGAGAGTGAATATGGTAGCTTATGGGGCCGCACGCGGCCATTTAGTCGCCTCGGACGGCCTGCGCTGGGTGTGTCTAGAACAGCCTGTCACAAAAAATAACGTTGCATTTTTAAAGAAGCTAAGACGTTATACACCCGCAAAATTTGTTTCCCTCTCAGGTTATATGGTATCTAAAGGGCTATCCGTATATATTCCTGTGGTGACGGAGCAATAATACAATAGTCACCTCTCTTGCCCGTGGGTACTATAAAAGTTAATTAAGAGATATAAACAGATAACATCACTGTATAAGAATGAAATTAATGCGTTGTGTTATTAATTGCTTTAATTACCACGCAGAAATTATAAGATATTAAGACATAAGGTTAATGACACTAACAGTTTTCCCTGCAGTAATAAACCGACGGGCTCGTTGGGGGCAGTACAACACCACTCACGCAGAAAATCGGCTTCTGAGTAGTAGTAATTTGTTGCTATCCTTAGTTCGGTAAGCGAGAGTGCCGGACACCCAAATCCCACTTTGCAGCGATCTGGATATAACATTTACCCTTTAGATTTTATCTGCAATAGCATAGGTCGTTGAGCGATAATTAGGACTTACCATCACTTAGGTTGCTTGCTCGTCAGCCACCATAATAAAAAATGTTAAATGTAAAAATCTAGTTTTTAATGAAAGAATAAGTATGGTATGTGAAATAATATGATCAGCATGTTTAGTTATGTGTGATATTGCTGTAAGAACAATGTATCCTCACTTCTATCTTTCATTTTCCTGGATAACTAAACGTAGGCAGGCAGTGAAGTTCACTGCAAGAGAAGGAAACCACAAAACTGTCAATCAGTCTGGTAGCAGTGTGATATAGTATCACAATATCGCTTCCACTGCCGAGGAGGTCTGTGCACAAGAATGGGACTTGTATGTACGATATTTAAAGGAAGTCTAATTATTGTTTAAGCTTACACTAGCAATAGTTCAAGCTCAACAATCTATATTTACACTGATGTGTTGTTTGACTGACTATTGGCCGCTACTGGTAGAAAGAAGAAGCTATGCTATAGTCCACGTCACTTACAAAAAAAAAGTAAATGAATTACTGCTGAATATTACTACTTAATCTGTGGTGCTGAATGTGCATTTCAAAATGATGTTTCACGTCACTATTAACAACTAACATATTATGTTAAATATTTGCGTGCACAAAAACAATTTAAGTTTCTTAATTGCCAAGTGACCAAGTGATTAGATACTAATTCTAGATTTTTACATACATACATACATATCATCACGGCATATCCCTTCCAGGGTAGGCAGAGAGAACAGAGTGCCAGAGAACTCTATCTCTGCACACTTCACTCGCTTCCTCAACATTCATAATTCTCTTCATACACGCTCGCCGGTTTCGGAGACTCTTGACTCCACCTTCCTTCAGTACCTGACCGATCTGGTCTATGTAGGTTAGTCTCGGTCTCCCTCGGTACCTACATCCTTCCACTTTCGCATTATATATCTTCTTAACCAGACGTTCGTTCGGCATTCTTTCCACATGTCCGAACCATCGGAGCATTCCCTTTCGCATCTTTACACCAATACTCTCTTTCATACCTACTCGCTCTCTTACGTCGTCGTTACGAATGCGGTCGGTCAGCCTAACTCCACAGATTTTTCAAAGAGATCGCATTTCGACCGCATTAATTTTACTTTCATACTCTTTTCTGCATACCCAACTCTCGCTTCCATACAGTAATGTTGGGACAAGCACTGCGTTATGTATTGCTACACGTGCCTTCTGGCTGAGGTGGTGGCTGCCGAGAAGTTGCCCCAACGCTCCGTTCACTCTATTTCCCGCATTCACTCTTCGCTCTATATCAGTGGTGTACCGTCCATCTCGGCTAAATCCACATCCAAGATATACAAATTCATCCACTTGCTCTAGTACATCATTACCTATTGTTACTCTTACATCTGTTCTGGCTTCTTCTAGATTTTTTATTACGTATATATAATATACGGTATATTATCATATACTGATAAATTCTAGAATTAGTACATAATGATTTGGTGGTACAGATTTTGACTATTTGACCTTCCAACTTTCTAACTATGAAGCTCTAGATTTCTGTGTGCTAAGATGGTGCCCGTGGCTATCAATTCCAGTACTTAGATTGACAGCTATTCGCGCTTTATATGTTACGGTAAAGATATTTTGTTTACTGTACCTATCACTCGAGTTTGCTAACTCTCAAGATAATTCGTTTTTCGCATTCAAGTATGCAGGAAAAATTGGACGCCGACTGAAAAGGAATTACCGTTAAAGAAATCGGATGACCCCAGCAGGGGTTTCAAGTTTACGATTATATGACAAAACCAAATTAGGCTAGAAAATTGAGTGAACTAGTAAATAAAATGTGTTTATATTTACAGATATAGACGGGGATAATCAAATAACGTCGAATGACATCATAGATATAGTAAATAGGCTGACGAGTACAGAAAAGAGTAAAAAATTTATCGATGAGGAATCTAGCACGAAAATTGCAGATGTTGTAAGTACCATAACGTAAATACCAAAAGCATCAGCAGTGGTAGGGCTACAATGTTGATAGTTTCCTATCTACAACTGCGGGTCGGCCTGTCTGTCTGGGGTAGTATCATACTCTCACAGAAAATGGACGTCTGAGTAGTGGTAATGTGCTATTGCGCTTTGTTCGGTGAGCGAGAAATGGCAGCCCAACTTCCTGGGTGGGTTTGGATTGGTAGGCAACGGGCTAGTTGTAGCGTTAGTATTGGAAAGATCCATGAGCGGCAGTAGCTCTTACTATCAGTAGTACTTGCCGGTTTGCCACTATAAGTAATCAAAGAGATACATACATACATATCATCACGCCATATCCCTTGCAGGGTAGGCAGAGAGAACAGAGTGCCAGAGAACTCTATCTCTGCATACTTCAAAGAGATACCATTAAAAATAATACTACATCGAATTACATAAATTATTCTTCACATCTGCGTGTTTGTGAATTTTAAAAAAAGTGTAGCGCACTATCATCAATGTAACTTTTGATGTCACGATGAAGTATAAGTCTATGTCCATAAGTCATCCAGATCGACTCCGTTTTTGCTATTAAGAATTTCTTTCACGAAAATATCCGATGACACCACAGAAATATTAATTACATACAGTTTTCTATTTCTGTGGATGACACATTTTCTCCGATACAGAATAATAATAGTATAGTCTATCTAATCTAAGAAGTGAACTTTGACAGCTGTCGGAGTAAGTTGTCTAGGTATGTGAACCAAATAATCGCTATCGAAAATATCCGATTTCACTGAGAAATCGATATTGATTCTTTATAATTAATAATCGCTTTATTTTTTATTTTTCAAAAAGGTGATGAATAAATTAAGTGTTAAATTAGTACTAAACAAATTTAATTATTTCAGCATAGAATCTATTCATCATATTTAGTAGGATTAGGTTAATTAGAAACAAAAACTTAATTTGAAAATAGCTATTTATTAAGAATTACTACTATTACTTGAATTATCAGCGTCGCGAACATTAATAATTATTTCCTCATCAATCAAAGTGTCGAAATGTACATCTCTGTCAAAATCTCTATTCGATTAATTGTATTATTCTAATATTTTTACCGATTGTTTGGATATTCGTGAATTGGAAGTTGTCAAGCACTACTGTATAGAACGTGATGATGTGACATTGATAGGTCGTCATTAACAATTACTATTTACCATGTAATTTTTATTTTAAATTAGTTTTACGAGTTTCAACATTAGATTATTGTACAAGAAAGTCACCCGCAATGTTAATTATGTAAATAACTTAATAGTTGTTTAAAATTTCAGACTTAATGTTTATAATCATGTGTATACGTTTGACCGAGGTTATTGTGTATTAAAAAATGCAAAACGTCAAAATGCACTTCTTAGATTAAATGAACTTATAGTTCTTGTTATTTTTCTACACTATAAAATAGGTACCTACTGTATGGAAAATTTAATAATACTGTGAGAAACATAATTTTAGGTACATAATTAACCCATACATGGTAGCACACAAAATCACCCATGTCAAGTTCGAATAAACAAGATGACGATGTGCTAGGATCCAAACAAAATGGTGAGGGGAGAACTATACCGTGTAAATTATGTCGTTCAAAACAGTCGTATAAGATATTTGCTTGTGGGTGTTTCAAAAGACGAGCAAGAGCTAAACATAGACCTAAACTAAATCCACCTGATGGCGTATGGTCAGCTCAAAAGACGTTGATATCAAGCAAGCAGATGGTCATAATACTACTGCCAAAACTTTTCCAACATGTAGGTATTATGAAAAAACGTAGATATAACGACCCCAAGTAATTGGATACGAGTAGGATCTAGGGATATTATAATGAGACGACAGTCGTATAAAATTTATCCTATTTTATAATTGTTAAATATTTTTATTTTATGATATATAAACAAAATGACTACTATTTGCAGGTATTGGATGAAATTAATCTTGACGACACTGGCAGTATTGGCTTAAATGAATTCAGACTTATTATGTCTCGGATTCCTGAATTTGCATCATCTTTTTACTTCAGGCTGTAAAAGAAATTAGTTTTACTTGAGAATGACTCAAGAATAATTAATCTTTTCACTAATCATTAGATTGTATACCAACATTTGACTCTAATAAATGATTACATTTAAATATTAATTTATCTTATTTTTTAAATTTTATTTTCAGTTCCGTTTTTTTTAATGAATAAATCATAACGGCGTTGTAAATGAATGTATTTAGCTATTTCGTCAGCATTTAAAACGGCGTCTGTAAGCAAAAAGCGAAAAAAAAGTTAAGCATCCTTGCGAAATATCGTATCGTAGATCTTTGGGGATGTAACGCCGGGACGCTGCCCAGTGGAGATGTATTTGTCGCCTAATTTCATTCTCGATTTGGATTTACATTTAGGCTCTTATTTGCTATGCCACGGTAAATAACACGTTTTTAAAGCGTGAATTAACGAGCGTATTATATATATTATACGCTTTTAAATACCAAAAAGATGTCCCAAATGGTGCAAATATCATTTCTCTCTGATACTACCTACACAGATAGCGTAATGTGGCTACGTTAACCTGTGTAAATTTACTTAGTCATAGCCATAGAGTTATATGTATAGAGAAGCTATCCCGAATAAATATTTTGTTCCATTTTGGTAACAGTTAAACTAAAGTCCGCTGCAGCGCTAAAAGAATAAATAGGCAATCTAACGCGAACATTGAAGCACACAGCGCTAGATCGCTTTATAGTTGTAATTTTCTTGCGACCAAAACGTCGTAAGATGTAGGCATTTCATGCGCACTTACACGTTTCGTTCAACGTTATGTAACAAAGTGTGTTACCATAGATGTTACACCGCAGAAGTGACACAGTTTTTGTACCTACAAACATTCATTAGAACTCATACAGCATACTCTATTTCAAAGTGTATTATTCAGTAGTTAAATAAATAAAAATAATAGTAAATTATAAAAGAAAATGAACTATTATATGTTTATATAAACTTTGCTTTAACATAAGACAATAGTTTTGAATATCCGTGTGATGACGGAATAAGAATACAATTCATTACTACCTGTCTTGGTCGTGGATATCGTAAAAGGTCGCCTTTAAACGATATAATATGCATATACTACTATACTATCAAGAGAAGGAAAACTCGAAACAGAACCCTATACCAACCTGTTTGATCTTTGACAAATAAGCATCAACTGATAACACAAACTAAAGGAAAAAGAATATAAATAATCAAAATACTTTCTAGACACTACGTCAAGTCTGTGTTTAGTCACACATTTTTACCTCCAACCAGTGTAATTGAACATCTGCGGGCTTTAGTCTATATCAAAGATGGCGTGACATTTAAATGTAGAATTTTTTTATTTTATTGTGCTAATTCGATATTATTACCTATTTGTACACTTTAACAACAAAACATTTTACTTAGTTAAATAAAGAATTTTTTCACGTTCACATGTGCAAGTTTTGATTGGTATTATTCGAATTATCGTATTAACAACGCTGCTCTGTATACACCTACAGTCCATGATGGTCGCAGTCACACTAAAGTGAGGTGTACGGATTGCAGTACAGCTTAGTCGAACAAAGCAAGTGTTCGGAACGCGAAATCTAGTACGTAGTACATATATATCGATGGTCATAGCATATAAAAGAATAAAATTCCCTCCCTAACTTTTTTTTTTTTATTGGTGGGCTATGGGTGCGTCTCGCCCCGCTGAATCGGTCCGGGGTGACGGAAAGGCGGCGCGTGACCCCATAGACCCACCGTAAAACCTTCTCTCTTCGCCGTGCGAGCGGACCACCGGTACTCGATTTTAACTTCGGTGGCCCGCCCGGCGGTTTACCCTCGCGGGTTCCTCTCGTCGACGCCCTCACGCGGTGGCCTCACGTCGGGTGACCGGACAATTCCCCGGTCCGATCACCCGAGGCCTCGGTTAGGGCGGCATCAGGCGCAGGTATTCGCGCCTGCGCCGCACCGGCCGCTGACGGCGGCCCGGGTCGCGGGAATCCTCCCGGACTCGTTCCGCCGCCTCCTTCTGCGAGATGACAGCCTCGCAGAAGGCGGCGACCGCGTCCCAGTTCCTGACGCTGTCGACCATCGCTCTCGCGACAGCCGGCAGTGTCAGGTCGGCACCGATAACAGCGACGAGGTCACGGCGCTGCCGGTCAAAGCCCGGACACGCCTCCAGCGTGCGTTGCGCCGTGTCCTCGTCACTGCTGCAATGGTGGCAGAACGAAGTCCACTCCCTATACGCGACCGTGTGCAGGTACGAGCCGAAGCATCCGTGCCCCGACAACACCTGCACCAGTCGAAAGGAGAGGACTCCGTGCCGCCGCTCCATCCACTCCATCAGTACGGGCCGGAGAGCCTCGACGGTGACGACACCGTGTCTAGGCCTCTCCAGCCGCGTAGCCCAACGGGCGATGACGTCTCGCTCCCTAACTTGCCTATGGGTGTCGTAAAAGCCGACTAAGGGCTATGATATGCAGATAATATCGATGCAAGAGAAGGAAAATGACATAAAACCCTATGCTAACGCAACTGACTAGCGTAGAGTAGGAGGCGGCGGCCCGAGCCGAGTAGTGGCCATCCGAGCTGAGATAATGATGATACTAAAGTAACAAGATTCAATATGGATCCAATATTATCAAATCAAATTATTTATTATGCATAAGCTCCATAACAACAATTAGATATTTTCAATTTTACATTTTGTTTGAAATAAATTCAAATTAATCTATCATCGGATCGGCAAACGGTCACAAACTCAGAAGAAACTCACCTCGCGGCTTAAATAATCCGTGCATTGATATTATCATAGTTATTACGTTATCTCACGAAGGCTTTGCAGGCGGCTTTATTGTATCGTTCAGCGAGCGTACGGACCGGCTGCGCTGGCATTGGCGTCGTCCTTCCGATCGTGTTAGGTAATACAATCGGCTGTTTGTACTTCACATGGTAGTTCGGATAACTCAGATATGTACTGCAAGACAATTGTACATATATTTTCAAATGCCTTAGCCTGTAGTAAGGTATAAATCCTTGCTCCGTGAGCGAAGGTGTATAATGTATATGGGTGTGGTTGGTCTCTAGACCTAATTCAACCACAAAAATCATCTACTTAAATTATGTTTATTTTCGTGAAATTTAACCGTACAGATGGCGTAGCTACCATGCAGGGTTGGATTTGGGTAAGCTGAAAAATATAGCATAAAAAATTTAAAAAGATAGTATTTGTAAAAAATTATAGTAGGTACACTTTATTATTTTGAATTAAAAATACCTAAACAATAAATCAACAGGAATTTACATAAAATTTAGTCCTCCAAGTTTATCAGTTCTTCAATATTAGTTTTATCCTCAGAAATCTTAGAAATTAATCTTATTAAAATATCCTCAGGACTAAAATCAGTACAATTCCCACTTTTGCTACTATCTTTGATAGCGTCACTAGATGGCGTCTATGGATTGTGTTGCCAGTTTGTTCCCTATCTTGGTCTTAGTAAGGTTCACTTTTCGGTAGTATAGCTGAACATAATGCACGCCACTGGTTATATTTAAATACTACTTATTTTAGTCGTATATGCAAGGTATTGAAATTATAGTATTTTTTCGTACTATCGTTAGATATGGATAGTATATAGTACGAAGTATGAAATTGTAGTACAAATACTATAATTATAGTACGAAATCCAACCCTGCTACCATGGGAAACACCCAGAGCAAACACCTGGGCGCGTGCTCAGAGTACCTAATGGAATAGAGCGCCCTTAACAAATGCTTAAAATGGTAGGTTTTCAATATTTTTATATACAAGATGGAGATGGCAATGCGACAATAAATGAAAACACCGGGAATACTACTGTATAGGAGTATTTTGAAACTATCTAAAAAGTCCTCACCTGCAAATTTAAAAAAAAATACATAATTTATCATAAATATTGAAACAAAATAGAACACCGTTTGTAAATATTAGTTCACTGACCTGTAATCTGACCGAGTAGATCCTTTCATTATGCCGCATGCATTAGGTACTTTCAATTTTCTTATCTGAGTCTGATGACACAGTTTATATGGATCTTATTGGTCAGGAATAAGGTTAATGTATTAATTTGTATTGCGTTTGGCGAAGCCTTGAAGTGGTAAACTGGCGATATGTAGGTACCTACCTTCATATTAGTTTATACTGATGTGGCGCGGGAGGTCTTTGATCTCTTAGTGATAGCCTAATAATTTTAATTTTTAATACAGCGTGTAGAAAATGTTAATAATACAAAGTAATGTGCTGTGGCTAAACTTTACGACATATTATATTCAAAGTTTCTATACAGGCTGGGCAAGTCAGCAGTTACACTAAACTTAAAATTATTGTCGTATGGTTGCCTCCACCCTATATGAATGCCTAATAGTTTTAATACAAAGTTATTCTCAACATAAAATAACTCACTTGGTCATCTCAGGTGGACATTGGAAGATATATTCTGGTTCCTTGAAGTATAAAAGGGGATGATGAGCTTTAGCATAACCTCGGTAATAATCCCGATGTCGTTGTGCAGCCTGTAAAACTATTTATTATTTTCAAGTTCTGTACCGATCTAGTATTTACATAGTTTTACTTGGTTCAACTACACACTACGCTACAACACTTACTTCATAAAATGTATCAATTTCATCCTGTCTTGATTGATCTATGAAAAGTATATTTGGCATTTTAAAAATGTAAAATTTTGATATTTTTTTAAACTAGTCTGATCGTATTTGAATTAAGCGCTATCATTGTTTTGTTGGTTTTGTACGTCCGTTCGGACAGGCAAAAGGAATAAAGTCCATACAGCTAAGTCTTCCAATTTTCTGCATATATTATTTAACACTTTTTCATGTTAAGTAGTAGTAATATTAATAGTCACTGTCATAGTAAGTTAGTATTAATAGTTACTGTCAGCCAGTAAGTTAAGTCGTTACTATTAAATAGGCACTGATAACTAAATTGTGATGTCTTTAGATAATTTGGCAAAATATGAAAATACACGTAAACCGGCGACTATTATATCACATTAACTACATTTCAGCATTTTATATGTTACATTATAAAATACTAGTTCAATTATTCAATATAACACTACTTAACAGTGTGACATCAAATTTCTATAAGCCCGCCATAACTAAACTAACAAAGAGTCTTTTTAGTCTGATTGGTTTTGGTTTGGTCTTTTGACGGGAATTTGAAAACGTCATGTGGTGCTCTTGTATTATATTCGATATCTTAGTGTTTTAATGTGTTATATTAGATAATTTTGATGGCATTTTATGTAATGTGATGCGATGGAACTACTGGGATGTAGTGAATATCACATAAAAGTGTTTTACAACGTTTAACCATTCCATCAAAATTCCCACAAGATACCATTAACAGTGTGGCCATAGCACTGTTGATGGTGACAATTTGACTTAGGCAATGACTAACCCGAAAGACTAAAAACGTGAAGATATTCATTTATAACTCGACACTGGCACCAATAGCTCGTATAAGTAGCTGATTGCCAATACATGAGAAGAAGAGTATTTTTGGATTATTTGCATTTATTAGGAAAGGCAAAAATAATAAAGCCTATACAGACGTTTTGTATGTATATTTTTTACAAATTACCAATTTTGCACATCTTATCAGTTCATTTAAAATATTAATCGTTTTCTAAAATTATTATTTAACAGTGTCATTGCCATACTATTGATGGTATCTTCTATGATTTTTATTGGAGAACGAAAAAATAAAGCACTGCCATTTTATATCTAGTAAAACCCAGTACTTCCTTCGCACCAGACTATATAAAATATCACACAAATTATTTAATATAACACCTTAAAATACTAAAATGCTTGTATTATATATACAAGAGTAGATGGCAATTATAGTAGTCTAAAGGTGCAGACATTCTTACACAAACACAAGACGTGTTAAGCCGATGGAGTGTATATTTTGGCGATATGTATGCGGATACTCGGGTTGGCGCCGGTGTTGCATGTGGTCTAGTAGATCAATATTCAGTACCGGCGTCCTCCGATGGCATCAGTATGGATGAAGTTAAATGGGCGATAAGAAGTTTGAAAAATGGTAAGGCAGTGGGCATTGATATGATGTCTGCCGAGATGATCAAGCTTGGCGGCTTCTGTGTCTGGGAGGCGTTCCTGTTGCTCCTCAATTTCGGCTGGAGCTCGGGAACCACCCAGGGACTGGAATAGCGCAGTCATCGTACCTTTGTTTAAAAACAAGGGTTCACGTTATGACTGCGCAAATTACAGAGCCATAAGCTTAACCAGTTTGGCAGAAAAAGTGTACGGTAAAATTATTGAAAGGAGAATGAGGATGGTGTCCGATGGTTTACTGTGTGAGGAACAAGGAGGTTTCAGGAGTGGATGGGGATGCATGGGTTAAGTGTTCTCTCTGCGCAATATTGTGGAGAAGCATCTGGCTCTAGGTCAGAGGGTTTTCTGCAGTTTTGTGGATCTGGAGAGAGCATTTGACACAGTTGTACGAAAGGAACTTTGGGACATTTTACCGGAGTATGGTATTAACGGTAAACTGCTGCAAGCTGAGCAGTCCAGTTACATGGGCTGTAGAACTTGTGTGCGGCTGGATGATGGAAAGTCGCCTTGGTTTGACGTCAATATCGGCGTTAAGCAGGGATGCGTTCTATCAGCCAGGCTGTATATCATATATCTGGATAAATGTCTCCAAAGGTTGAACGATATGAATGTGGGAGTCCAGATGGGCGACTCAGTGGTCAGTGCTCTGCTCTATGCAGATGATGCAGTGCTGCTGGCGCAGTCAGTGACTGACCTGCAGACCCTAGTGGACACAATGACAGAAGATTGTAAGAAAAGGGGTCTACGTATGAATGTGAGCAAAACCAAAATAATGGTCTTTGAAAGAGATGAAGCCAGAAGAGATGTAAGAGTAACAATAGGTAATGATGTTCTAGAACAAGTGAATGAATTTGTATATCTTGGATGTGGATTTAGCCAAGATGGAAGGTACACCACTGATATAGAGCAAAGAATAAATGCGGGAAAGAGAGTGAACGGAGTGTTGGGACAACTTCTCGGTAGCCTCCACCTCAGCCAGAAGGTACGTATAGCAATACATAACGCAGTGCTTGTTCCATTACTATATGGAAGCGAGAGTTGGGTATGCAGAAACGAGCCTGAAAGTAAAATTAATGCGGTCGAAATGCGATCTCTACGGAAAATCTGTGGAGTTAGGCTGACCGATTGCATTCGCAACGACGACGTAAGAGAGCGAGTAGGTATGAAAGAGAGTATTGGTGTAAAGATGCGAAAGAGAATGCTCCGATGGTTCGGGCATGTGGAAAGAATGCCGAACGAACGTCTGGTTAAGAAGATATACAATATGAAAGTGGAAGAATGTAGGTACCGGGGGAGACCGAGACTCATCTACCTAGACCAGATTGGTCACGTACTGAAAGAAGGTGGCGTCAAGAGTCTCCGAAACCGGCCAGCGTGTATGAAGAGAATTATGAATGTTGAAGAAGCGAGTGAAGTATGCAAGGATAGAGTACTCTGGCACTCTGTTCTCCCTGCAAGGGATATGGCGTGATGATATGTATGTATGTAGATGGCAATTCATCTGATTGCTTATATTTTACATGTTATTGTGGGTAATTCATATAAACTTTGAAATGCAATAATGATCAAAGTAGGTAATTCAATATCTCGTTCTCATCAATGAAGTCAATGTTGGACATTCTACGCGATATTATGTAATGTTAAGTTTCTTTCAGTATCTTAACTGCCTGATTTGCGCTACTTTAATTAGTGGTAGGGCTGTACTGTTGACAGTTTTTTATCTACGCCCGCTGGTCCGTCTATTTGGGGTAGTACCATACTCTTGCAGAAAAAAGACGTTTGAGCAGCGTCAATGTACTGTTGCGCTTTATTCGATGAGCGTGAGAGCTGGCAGCACAACTTTAGTAATGTTTGGTTGGGTAGTAGCCTAGTTCAGTAGGAGTATCCCTGTATCGCAAATAATTAGATGTAAACCTTGCACGGGGTGAAAAACTTCTTTACTTTTCCTATTATATAGGTATACTGCCCCAGTATAGAAGCAATGCTTCAAGTTTATTACTGTGCGGCAAATGTAACTTAAAAACAAAATTTTATATTATAACAAAGGAATATAATTTCCTTTGTTATAAAATTTTGATAGTTATAATTTTTTTTAATAAAATCTTATCTCATATTCTTCTTATTTAAAGGATTTAATTTACTAAGGAAAGCTATAGCAAGTTCTGAAGACTTATTCATGACACTTTTACTTAGATATTGACGTAATTGCTCTTTCGGTGCAGTAGAACCCAAAAAGGAGAGAATTTTTGGCGGGCATATAAAGCGTCATGTGGTGCTCTGTTATTATATTCGATATCGTAGTGTTTTAACGTGTTATATTAGATAATTTATGTCATTTTATGTGATGTGATGTGACGAAAGTGCTTGGATGTAGTGAATATCATATAAAAGTACTCAACAACGTGTTCGTTTCCCGTCAAAATACCCACAAGATACCATTAACAGTGTGGCCATTGCATTGTTAATGGCGACGATTTGACTTACTGACGGACAATGACTAACTTGAAAAGACTAAGAACGTGAGGATAGTTATAACTCGACACTGGCAACAATGGCTCGTATAAGTAGCTGATTGCCAATACATAAAAATAAGAAGAAGAAGAAACCCAAAAAGGAAAGAAAAAAACCATATCTTTAACTTACAGAGACAACATTCAAGAAATTAGACTTATTTAAACATTGAACGATATAGGTTGCTTTCCATTTAGTTAACACAGAGGGACTCTGCGGTACATTGTGAAACACTGCCAAACACTGTGTAAAAGTTTAAATGAAACAGCTAGTTGTCTCAAAATAACACTAGAGTGCATCAATATCGCAAAATTCTGGGCGTCGTATAACTAAATGCAAGTTCCTTGACAAAGTCTTAGCTCAATAATTCATAAACATAACCATATTATCTCACTCACTTCAATAATGCAATATTTACATTCTAAATTTTTATTAAATTTTAATTAGCAGTAAGAGACAAGCTCAATTTAATAATCTCAAATAATACTATTAGAATATGCCGTAAATAAATTGCGAAGTTAAGTAACGATACTTAATTCAAGCAAAGTAGTACCTATATATTTAAAGTACTCTATGAAAGTAGGTAAGCATCTGTCAAACACCACTTTTTCGAGTGTCGAACAGTGTACGGCTGTGTTCAACAGTGTCGTTGATGGAAAGCGCTTTATCGAACACTGCGTTACACTGCGTCACTTTTTGTATTAAATGGAAAGCACACATAGGTAGTTTTCCAATTACAGAGCATTATGCGACTCAGTGGCGCACAATGCCGAATTATGCTGATGCTTAATTGGAACGTGAATTAGTTTTTAAATGCACCAGCAGAGTGCGCTAAGTTCAGCGTTGAAAAAGAAATAATCTCAGAGTTAGCAATAACCTAATTAATTTTTATTATCTAATTAATTTTTATTATATATTAATTGATTGAATTAGGCGATACATGGCGGAAATCCATTATTATTATAAAATGGAGGAGAGGAAGGAAAACCCACCACTTTCCCACGGTTAATCAATATACCGTACATCTCAAAAAAGGAAGGAATACGGGATGGGATCAAGGTGGAATAGGATATAAGGAAATCTTACTCTTGTGATGAGCACCGCCTCCAGATCTTCTACTTGCAATTTTCCGCAGAACTTCGAATAAAGATTGGACACGTGTTTCGCCTCTAAACGAGGCATCCTCAGGATGGTTCGGCTTCAAATGCGCATTTGAAGCCGAACCGAGGATCACCTTGATCCCATCCCGTATTCCTTCCTTTTTTGAGGTGTACGCTGGGGGGGCACACTTAAAACATTACTTATTTTTAATGACCGTCGCGCCGCCTACAGATTGGTTGTACAAACTTAACTGCTGCCATTTTGTCCTGCCTGTCAAACGTTTGACAACTGACAATTGTTATTTTTTGTTCCTAGCGTAGGTACTTATTGTCATCGATCTATTTTCGGTTATTGATATTTTTCTGAAAATTATCTCAAGTTTCAATGTTAGGCTGATATTATTATTGTTTAATTATCAGCTGATATGTTTTTTTTTTTATATTTCAGGGTAGTTTTCATAGTAAAAGAAAATTCTATGTAATTACACATACACATATAGATATGTATATATATTACTTCAACTTTAGTTCACCGCCTAAACTCTTTGTGGCAGCACTTTCCATACATGCATATTTTATCATCGAGTTGCCACTCTTTTTCAATTTAATAACTTTACTCTTTGGGTGTACGGTATATTGATTAACCGTGGGCAAGTGGTGGGTTTTCCTTCCTCTCCTCCATTTTATAATAATTATATATCAAGTTAGCAATACCAAAAGTATATTTCTGTAAAATAAATTTGTTTATAGATTCGAATTCTAAAATAAAATTGTATTCACATTTTAAATGTGAAATATAAAAAAAAGTCAATGTTTGTACCTTCATTTATAATTATATTTTTTTTAACACAGGTTGAATTAACTTTGATTATTTCCAAAAA
The DNA here is from genome assembly GCA_905163515.2 of Lymantria monacha. NCBI lineage: Eukaryota > Metazoa > Arthropoda > Insecta > Lepidoptera > Erebidae > Lymantria > Lymantria monacha. The sequence goes on along the minus strand of LR991098.1, from coordinate 9,999,207 downwards.
ACTACAACGAAACGAAAGCTTTAAAAATTTTTTCACCAATAAATAATATTACTATAAATAATATAAATAAAGCATTTCGATCAATATGTCAACTTAAAGAATTATTATATCAACTTAAAGAAAAAACACTTGTTAATTTTCAGTCACTAAGTTGGTATCAATTGCACGCATCAGACGAAAGCACTACTTTTAAGAGTGCTCGATTGTGCGAAGCGTTGCTGTAGTTGGAATATTCAACGTTAAGCATTATGCCGCATAATGCGCTCTAGTGCTTAATTGGAAAACTACCATACTTATTCAGGTTCCTTAAAATACTTTACGGCTGACAACATTTGTGATAGGCAATATTTCACGAATGTCAATCATGCAAATGTCATTTATAGTCTGTATCAGCAGTAACTTTAAACGTCAAAACAAAATCCTGAGATTTTGTATTACTATTTTTAATTTCTATAAAATATTCATTCAAGCTTTCATGCTTTCATATAATTTAATATCAGCTGTGATTATGAAATGTCTATAATAATATTCTGTAATAGTAGGCTATCAGTTTGTAAGCGTTATTTTGATAATTTGGGTGAACTATTTTTGTCCGCTCTACATTTGGTGCATTGGAATAATTTTTGACGTCCCGGCAAAGAATGTTCTTCATGTTCGGTGAGTTCATTAGACCCTAGTAAACACTACAGGTAACAGCTGTAAGCCATAAATGACTAAAATTTGATAATAATATATTATTCCTACGTCGCGTGGGAGTATGTTCATTAGCATATTATTTTTCGACGTAGTTATCTTGGATTAATAATGTAAAGCCACTATATAATTGCTATCAGCACTAAATGTCTTTTATACACGCAAAACAAAATTATTGACTTTAAAATTAAGTCCTAAATTTGAATCTGCTTATTATTATTATACTTGTATATTATTATTTTCGCAAAACAAACAAATAATAAAAGTAGTTGATATTGACATCTGTTTTGAGTTGTACTGCATGGCATTTGGCTCTTGACTTTTTGCTGTATTGTAAATCCACTTAAACTTTTGTATGTGTATATTAGTAGAAGTAATTGATTATTTAATAATTGTGAATTTTGTTTATTATACTGGCATGAATAAGTTTGAATTAAAAAAAACTAAAATATGTTTCTTTTCCTCCTAAATAATATTTGTGGGTAGGTTGAGGTTTTGTAAGAGTGAATTCTAGTTTTAAACTCGCATGGCTCCTATTTGCATTTAAATAATATCAAGATCAATGTTACTGGCCTCATTTAATAAGATATTTTTTTTTAAAAATTAATTAATCCTGCGTTAAGGAATAAATTCTTGCTTCATTAGGAACTTTATAAACATACAGTCTGTTGATACAAATTATAACTAGACTCGGGTACAATTACTTTTGGATCACACAAAAAATGGTTCGGGCTGTGAATGGAAATAATAGTTCATAGCATAGAATGTAAGTACATATGCTATGTCACCCATGGAATATGTTTTAATTACACCTAATACAGATGTTGAATTGCCGAACAAAGTAAATAATCTATATTAGTGAGTCATTCATATTGCCAGCTATACATTTACCTCTTATCTTTTATCTTATCACTCAATTACAAAATAACAAATATATCTCTTTATTTGTTATCATGTGTTTTACTACTTAGTTACTCCGTAGAGAATGATGGATCTTGATAAAATGCATTATTGATAAAACAAAATTGTGCAATAATGACTGTCTGAATAATTATTTCTGATATTTACATGAGTTTTACATATTTGAAATAAAATTATCGTCATTCTATCGCATTTATTCTTGATTTTTAATTACCCGACGATTCTATCACTTTACAGTGGTCATGGTCATGGGAAGACATGAAACATTAGGCAAAAAAGTCAAATACAAACACGATAGAATTTGCAAAAAAATGTTTATTTTAAAAAACTGATTGAATTTTGAAAGTTATTGCTTGATGTCATACCTAAATATGCCATCAAGCTATTGAAATTTAACATTTTTATTGAAATATCCAAGCTCAATATTACACATCTGTAAACTTCATCATCATAGGACTTGAGGTCCTTATGCATACTAATACATACTTACTGTGAGATTTCTAGTTTAATTTTGGTTAGATGAAACATATTTGGTGTTTCTGAAGAAAAGAATTTGGTACAAACTGTTTGTAGCATAGGCTCTGGAACAGGCCCGATACATAGTTATAAGATTTTTCCATATTATGCTAGTCCCACAAACTTATATTATGTAATATAATTTTGTTACCTGCTCTATTTAGGGGGCGGGGAGAAATTAGTATATGTGCAGTTTTGTCAAAATCACTAAGTGCTTAGACTATCAATTATCTGAAGTATATAACCTTCTTCTCTAGAGTTTTTTTGTGAAATTTCTGCTTTTTAAAGTTCACATACAATCAATAATGTCATTTATTTACATCAACAACAAATTAATACATTATCAATGAATATATATTTTTCAAATTACTCCACTATAAAGGAAATAGAAAGATATAGGGCATTTCATTTGCCTGCCTTCTTCCCATGCTAAGTGGGGTCGGCACAAGATGTTCTAGCCTTCCATATGTCTACCAGCCATCATATCTCCACTTACACCTTTCATACACATATCCTCTTTCGCACTGTCCATCCATCTCTTTTTGGGTCTGCCACGATTCTTCTGTCCATCTACAAACATATTGTAGATGGAGAGAAGAATCAAAAAAGACAGAAGAATTAGAAAGACATAGAGCACACAAGGCAATAACATTGCAGCTTGAAAGAGATCATAAAAACTGTAGAAACAAGTATGATTATCGAACAGAAACTCTTTGACACCTGTATTACACCAATCCTTATAAATGGTTCTTAAAGCAGCAGTCTTGTCAAAGACAAGAAAATTAGAGATATGCCAATTGTGATGGAGAGGAGCATGCTAGGAAAGAAATAATCATTAGCATTACAAAAATAGTCAAAAAATTAATCTGGAAGTGGCTAGGACACAGAAGAACAGATGAGTGAAGGTAAAGAAATTTATGGCATCCTAATAGCAAGATAAGGAAGCAATGTAGATTATCCAAACTTATTAAATCAAGGCAATGGAAAGTATTTTATGGACTAAGACAGCTAAGAATAGAATTTCGTAGAGATAGCTGGATGAGGCCTTTTGCTGAGAGCAAATATACAATGCTAATTTACTAAATTAAGGAACACTTATTATGTTATGTATTTAGGTGAACATTTGAAATTCAACCTCATTTTCCTAACTCATACTACTCTCAAATGAATTGGAGCTCTAATCTAACCAGATTTGGCGGCACATTAATTATCCACGGACTGGCTGCTAATCGACCTGCTGCAGCCTAAACATATATTAGTGTTCTAGGATTTGATAATACGTCAGAATATTGAGGGTATTAACAAGAGCTCCATTCTAAATTCAATTAATAATATTGTAAGGAAACCTGCATATCTTCGTAGGTAATTCCTTACAATATATTTTCTAATGAGCGATAATGAATTTACGATATAATACGCATAACTTCGAAACATTTGTGGTGTATATTGTGTTTGGAATACAAACTGCTTAGCGTGTCATGTTTTAACATTACATGATTTCGATGTATGTAGCTATAGATTTAATAGGTACGTTGCAATAATATCAGTATTGTCATGCATGAATTGGATATTGATGGTTTTACTAACAATGAATATATGAATCATTGGTTTGCTGTGCCTGAGTTGCGATAGATGAGATGACACATAGTGCGTTTATTCAAAATTTGCTAACGCGAAACTGGTATGGATGTGATGTATTTTTGTTTATTTTTTGTTCTTCATTATTAGTCATGTTAGAGATAGTCTCTGCGAAAGAAGTATGTGGAAGTTCAAAGAAGTATAGAAAAACAAATGGTGATGCATGGTGGGATGCGGAAGTGGCAGCTTCCGTAGAGCAAAAGAAGAAAGCGTGGCTGGACTATGTCTCTTCTTTGAATCTGAATGACAGTATGACTGAACAGAAGAAAGAAATATATCGGCAATGTAAGAATGACACCAAGGCCTTAGTGAAAGAGAAACGTGATAGTGCAAATATGAGTGCAGAAGATAGGCTGACTAAAAACTTCGAGGGTAACACCAAACTCTTCTGGAGGGAGGTGAAGAAGTCTCGGGGTGGTTGGTCAGCCTTCAGAATGAATAAAATAAGGTCTAATGGTGGAAATATTCTTACACAAACACAAGACGTGTTAAGCCGATGTGTAAGTGAATATTTTGGCGATATGTATACGGATACTACGGTTGGCGCCGGTGTCGCATGTGGTTTAGTAGATCAACATTCGGCACCGGTGGCCTCCGATGGCATCAGTATGGATGAAGTTGAATGGGCGATAAGAAGTTTGAGAAATGGTAAGGCAGCGGGCATTGATATGGTGTCTGCCGAGATGATCAAGCTTGGTGGCTCCTGTGTCTGGGAGGCGTTCCTGTTGCTCCTCAATTTATGTTGGAGCTTGGGAATGGTTCCCAGGGACTGGATTGGCGCAGTCATCGTGCCTTTGTTTAAAAACAAGGGTTCACGTTATGACTGCGCAAATTACAGAGCCATAAGCTTGACCAGTTTGGCAGCAAAAGTGTACGGTAAAATTATTGAAAGGAGAATGAGGATGGTGTCCGATGGTTTACTGTGTGAGACACAAGGAGGTTTCAGGAGTGGAAAGTGATGCATGGATCAAGTGTTCTCTCTGCGCAACATTGTGGAGGAGCATCTGGCTCTAGGTCAGGGGGTTTTCTGCAGTTTTGTGGATCTGGAGAGAGCATTTGACGCGGTTGTACGAAAGGAACTTTGGGACATTTTACCGGAGTGTGTAGTGGTATTAACGGTAAACTGCTGCAGGCTGTGCAGTCCAGTTACATGGGCTGTAGAGCCTGTGTGCGGCTGGATGATGGAATGTCGCCTTGGTTTGACGTCAATATCGGCGTTATGCAGGGGTGCATTCTGTCAGCCAGACTGTTTATCATATATCTGGATAAATGTCTCCAAAGGTTGAACGATATGAATGTGGGAGTCCAGATGGGCAACTCAGTGGTCACTGCTCTGCTCTGTGCAGATGATGCAGTCCTGCTGGCACAGTCAGCGACTGACCTGCAGACCCTAGTGGACACAATGATAGAAAATTGTAAGAAAAGGGGTCTACGCGTGAATGTGAGCAAAACCAATAATGGTCTTTGAAAGAGATGAAGCCAGAACAGATGTAAGAGTAACAATAGGTAATGATGTACTAGAGCAAGTGGATGAATTTGTATATTTTGGATGTGGATTTAGGCGAGATGGAAGGTACACCACTGATATAGAGCGAAGAGTGAATGCGGGAAATAGAGTGAATGGAGCGTTGAGGCAACTTCTCGGTAGCCACCACTTCAGCCAGAAGGCACGTGTAGCAATACATAACGCAGTGCTTGTCCCAACATTACTGTATGGAAGCGAGAGTTGGGTATGCAGAAAAGAGTATGAAAGTAAAATTAATGCGATCGAAATGCGATCTCTACGGAAAATCTGTGGAGTTAGGCTGATCGATCGCATTCGTACATAAGAGAGCGAGTAGGTATGAAAGAGAGTATCGGTGTAAAGATGCGAAAGGGAATGCTCCGATGGTTCGGACATGAGGAAAGAATGCCGAACGAACGTCTGGTTAAGAAGATATACAATGCGAAAGTGGAAGGATGTACTTACCGGGGGAGACCGAGACTAACCTACCTAGACCAGATCGGTCATGTACTGAAGGAAGGTGGAGTCAAGAGTCTCCGAACCCGGCGAGCGTGTATGAAGAGAATTATGAATGTGGAGGAAGCGAGTGAAGTATGCAAGGATAGAATTCTCTGGCACTCTGTTCTCTCTGCCTACCCTGCAAGGGATATGGCGTGATGATATGTATGTATATATGTATGTAGTCTTTGTTATTCACAAGCCTTCTTCAAAAGAGTGGGAAGAATTGCCCAACTTACGAGACAGGCGGGTTGGCATAAGAAGGAATGGAGTTCTAAGCAAGAACTACCTGCATGGTAGTTCTTTGTGACACTAAGAACTTTACATATGTTTACTATGAGCACGGAAATCCGGCAATGTATTTGGTGAATGGCAATATTGTGTGAATCAAAGTTAAATTGCTAAATGTGTTTATGTAATAATTTTGCCTATTAGTGCAAGGATTAAAACTTCATTGTAAAAAATAAAAGAGAAATTTAAATGTTACTTAGTCTCTATCATTGTCTCATTATTCCGTCTATTATACCAAAATATGTAAAAACTTGCGCCTGATGCCGCCCTAAGATCAGTCAGACCCTGAGGTTGTGTGATCGCGTGAGGGCGACGGCCCGGCAACACAACACAGTTGTTTGGTTGCCTGAACGTCGATGGAGAGGATACCCGAAAGGGAAACCCGCTGGATCGGCCACAGATGTCAAGGCAGCGGTACCACTGGTACGTTCAATAGCGATGAGCGAGGAACACGGTAGATTTTGGGACCGTACGCCGCCTTTCCGTTGCCTCGGATATAATAGGCTGGATGTGTTCAAAGCATAGTCTGCTGAACAAAAAAAAAGTGTGCGTAAAAAATCGACGTCAGGACGTAAGCAGATAACTACAATGTAAAAGAAAATCTCTAAATTAAACTCTATATCAACCCGTTTGATCTGCTATAATAGATACATTTCCGCTTCTCTGTGGAGATGGAGAAGGCTTCGGTCCGGCAGTGGGATTTGTGTGGGTTGAGATGATACAGCAAAACTAATCTAGTCGTGTCTGTCTCCTAATTTGTAACTGCTTGACGCAAAATCGATGCCTTTAAATAATATTTTTCGCAATCAAATTTACAAGCCTTAAAGTATAAGGCTTGTATAATTTTTATCTTCATAGAAATATTGGTACATATTGTCTTTGTCCTCTATTGCGTAAAGACGAGTCGACATAGGTTTTCTAACATTCAATATAAAATCGAAAACACGAGCTATTGATGAAGTGTGTTTATATGCTGTAGTCATTTGGACAATGCTTTAAATAATTAAAAAAAAAACATGCGTTATTTAAAAAAATACTGAACTGATGTACTAAGAATAAATTGTATTCTACAGTCATCATAGCACAAAATATTTGAAGATTCATTGGCCACGGTGGCGACTTTCCAGATAAAAGCTGGAAGATCGCGAAAGCGTAGTGGAGAAATTAACAATACCTATTTACTAAGCCAATACAAGCGAATCCGCGGACATTTTTAGAATTAAATAAACACATACCCGCATCATAGAAACGTCGATGACCTCTTTGTTGGATTCTTTGTTTGATAACAGTGTGTTGTCATGGAACCTGCGTTTGTGTAATAACGTAATCATTTAATTGGCATTAAAGTAATTGTAAATGTATTTCGTTTAGTTTTGGTGGCCTTTCACTAAACAAGTTTTCTGTTAGAAATCTTATTTAGTTAAAAAAGTGCTGGAGACATCCCATCTATTAGTGATTGGTAAGGCGATTCTTGGTCGTAAATTAATTTGTAGTCTTGGACGACATTTAAATTTCTTATACTAACATGACATACGTCATTTTCTAGAGTATCACAGACAAATGTGTACGGTAGCGTTTTTTAACCCCGGGTCGCGACCCAAATTCAGGTTGTGAGTGGTACTAGGGATGTGAGGTTACTAGAAAAAAAATCGGTTTTTTTTAATTTAATATTAATCGATTTGCCAAAAATCGAAATAAATAATCGAAATCAAAATAAATAATCGATTTTTACGAAAAATCGATTTTTTTCTATTAATTAAAAATGTATAGGTATACTTTCATATTCCAATAATAAACCTAAGAGATTCATATTAACAATTTATCAGATTAAAATAAAATAAAATTATATGAATAAAAAATCAACCAATTCAAATCTAAAAAATCATCAAAGCGAATATTCCTTTAAATTTTCAAGGTAAGGAATAAGGAAACAAAATGTAATTATTGACACATTTTTTTTTATTATAAGAATGGAATGATGAGGATCCAACAAAATAACAACCTTATTGTCTCAAAAACTAAAATATAAATCACAACAAAAAAATGCCATAAATTTCCAGTACTATTTGACATTTAGGCCTACGTCTAGCAGTGGACGGCAATAGCCTGACGACTGATGATTTTACATTTGACTAGTTTTAAAATTTTATACCTAAGACAAGAATTAAAAACTAAACGACTATGTTGTGATTTCAAAAACAAAAATATAAAATGAATCTTTCGTTAATCTTAAATTAAAACAATAAAAAATATTAAAATAATTATACTCACAAATGTCCAGTCTTATTTTACATTTGACTGGTATTAAAATCAGAACTTAAATGAGATTTAAAAAACTAAACGACTACGTTGTGACCTTAAAAACTAAAATATAGAATATATCTTTCGTTAATCTTTAAGTATACACAATAAAAAAAATAATATAATTATTGTCACAAATTCTCTGGCACTCTGTTCTCTCTGCCTACCCTGCAAGGAATATGGCGTGATGATATGTATGTATGTATGTAGATATTGTCACAAATGTTCTGTCCTATTTTTAGTTCCATTTGACTAGTATTAAAGTAAGATACTTACTTATTGACTACGTTGTGATCGCAAAAGCTGAAATATAAAACAAATCCTTCGTTAATCTTTAAGTTTAAACAATAAAAAAAAATAATAATTATTGTCACAAATGTTCAGTCCTATTTTGTAGTTCCATTTGACTAGAAAGAAGTAGAAGAAATTGTTGAGTTTATAAAACGTATTACTCGCATGACAGACGTTTTTGGTTTTATTGAACGAATATAATTCATGTTACCTGTAAGACATTGCAATGTTTTCGTTCCATATGCTGTTTTAAATTTGTAGTATTGCTGCAAGTTTTTAGCTCTTTGGAACAGTACTTGCATATTGCTGTATGTTTCTTAATCGTAAAATATTTTCGCCAACCGCTTTTAGATGTTTTACTATTGGAAGATATTTTTATTGTTTACCAACAACTACATACATATATTATGGCACTCATAACTTGTAATAATGGATTTACTTCGAATTTTATTCATCCGTTCCATAGATGGCGCTTTTCATAAATATCGATTGAAACGCATAATCTATATAATCGATTTTTAAAAATCGATTAATATTACTATAAAAATCAATTATAAAAAATCGATTATTAGAAAAAAATAATCGATTAAAATAAAAATCGATTATTTTTTAACATCCCTAAGTGGTACTGGGATGAGTCGCGGGCATTCTCTATAATTTAAAATAATTTATACTTATTTGTTTGAAGCATAACTAAATCCTTACCCTGACATTCGGTATGCATTTGCCATAATAAGTTTACTCCACGCCTAAATCTTCTTTGCTCAAAAATTCATTATAGTATACACTAATTGAAACCAGGGTCCCCCAGGTTTTATATTTATCATGTTTACTTTCATTGTGGAGAAACGTTATTTTACTATGTACGTCGACATTGCCGATGTATGCTCATTTGACTTGAATAAAAAATAAATCAGGAATTTTATGAAATTTAATATTTTATTACCACTGGAAGATAAATAAAATATTAGCTAGGTACTACGTTTTACCTCTCACAACCACTTGAGCGGTCCACTACCAGCAAATATGTGACTGATCCCTGGCGCATTTGTTTTTGAAGTGAAAACTTCTTTGGGCGCGTTGAGTCCTTTTTGGGTGAACAAAAATCACGGCACTCCCGTCATTGTCACTAAAAGCTTTTCATAAGCTATATGTATACTTTTTGGGAGAACAAAAAGCGTGATGCTCGCGTCATCATCATTGAATAACCTTCATAATCATGCTCGTCATTACTGTATAAAGTTTCAAATTAATCATAATATATATTTGTCAGTGTATAGGCAACGAAATATAAAAAAATGTAATTATTTAATGTAAGATAAAATTTAGTTACATTTAAATGAAAGTGCGAAAGTAATTAGTGTATACGAGTGCCAAGAGTATATAGATAGATAGAGTGACTAGAGAGTCGCTCTTAATATTGTTCTATAATTGACGTGGCCCACTTTGAATGTATACAAAATGTGAAGTACTGGATGCTACTGATTATCTAACAGTAACTATAGTTGTGATGATTTATTTTATATCTTCTTTTTCTTGCTTTCGGACATAAATAGTGGTAAGACCACACTGTTGACAGTTTTATGTCTACAGCCGCGGGTCGATCCATCCGGGGTAGTACGACATTTGCAGAAAATCGACGTCTGAGCCACGTTATTGGCAATGCGCTGCTGTGTTCGTTCGGAGAGCGAGAAAGCCGGCAGTCCAACTTTCTGGATGGGTTTTCATTGGTAGGCAATGGCTTAGCTGTACTTGGTATAGCAAAAGTTCATAGTCTACACTCTACAGTAACACTTACCATCAGATGTGCTGCTTGCTCGTTTGCCACCAAGTGTAATAGAAAAAAAAATGATTCTTTTTAACAATTCAAGATCATCTTAAGAGGAGAGAGAGCTGTTGTCTAACAGTATTTTCTACTAGGAAACTTTTCAATTAAATTTTTTAATCAATTACAAAATCCATCCCGCCTGCTAAGTATGGCGACTATACTATGAGGCCTACATGAAGAGTCCTAAGTCCAACAGTGCGTGACGATAGGCTGATGCAGGAATGGATGGACGGCAGAAAAATTAGTCCATTTATAACACGCTATATAAACGTGTTATTGTTTTATTGTGAGTTTGTCTTTTCTGCCAATATATATAACTAAGTCTGATCTCTTTTGCTATACGTGGGCATGTAGACAGTGGTGACCCTACTCACCACATGGGTTATTTTAACAACGTTCATATGCTTGGAGCTATAATATCCATGTGACCTTGCTATTGTTACATCTTTACAAATACGACCATTGATACTCTTTTATCTGTATTTATATTCTCCAAATAGAATAATTAACAATAAACCATTCAATATGATTTACAATAGGTTGGTATTTTCCAGTTGATCCTTGAGTCTTGTCTATGGTGATGGTGATGTCGTGCGCTGGCATGGGTGATGTGGTGCTCCGTGATCGGTTGCCGGCGTTATGGCGTCGTATCGAAGACGCACACTACAGTTACCTGGAAACCGACGACAGCCCTGAGAAACTTATTCAAAAGAAGAAATTAGAAGGTTACTAGTTTACTTTTTTTTTTTTTTTTTTTTTTAATCTTTATACTTAGCGTAAATAACAAATAGAGAATATAAAATGCGTATAAATTCGATGCAAGAGAAGAAAAGCTTGAAAAATATCTCTATTTCAACACATCTGACAAACCAGGTAGAGTAGGTCAGCCGAGCGGGCCACCGAAGACAAAAATCGGGTACCGGTGGCCCGCTCGCACGGCGAAGAAGAGGTGCTTGCAGGGTGGGTCAATGGGGTTGCGCGCCGCCACTTCCGTCACCCCGGACCAACTTGGTGGGGTGCGACGTCCATGGACCACCGCAAAAAAAAAAAAAAAAAAAAAAGGGAGAGTAGGTCAATTTTCCTCTTATTGTGTGGGAGGCTCTAGTTCAGTTATGGGATGTATATGAGCTGAGATGACTTATATTTACACCTCATTTCTATCAGAGTTTATGGTCTTCTCCTCATGTAGTGACGGGTTTAAGAATACAATATTTCATCTCGTAATTCCTCATGGGATTTGTATAAATTAGCCAAGGAATCGCCAGAAGAATGGGTAGCAGCACTGTCCTAGGTAATTAATAACACTAACTGCGATCGCCTACGCCTGCCAAGCTAGCAGTGGTCATTCAACTATGTCTGTGTGTGCGTAGAGTTACAAGTATTGAATAAAAAATCTAAAAATAACGATGTAATATTTTGTTGACGCATCTTATTATGAAATAAAATCACATTACATTCTAAAATATCTTTGTTTGTAAAAGTTAAAAAAATGTTCCCTTTAACAAAGATTACATAGTTACAAAATGTTTGTAAAGTATTTACAACAAGTGGTAGTGTTTCTTCCAAGTTTATAGAATTCGAAATTTTTTAAGGCTCATGTCTATGAAGCTGCTCGTGCCTTCTATTGAGGCGGTTTTCATTTATAATCTGTAATCATTAATACGAACATTAATTGAATAAGTTGATAGTTTGGTTATTCCCTACTCTTATTATTTTCAACGCGTCTACATTTTAATTGTTGTGAATGAGCCTCCTCCAAAATGTGAGGCAAATTGACCTATAATGTCACAGTAGTCAGACGGTAGGGTTTTATACCCAGTTTCTATCCCTTGTAGTGATGTTTTCTTCTTCGGGCTACACAATGGTGCAGATACAGCAGGTAATAGTGGTAAGACCAAGCTGTTGACAGTTCTCTGATCAGATCAGTCAGATCTTAATAATTATCGACCGATTTCCATACTGCCTACAACATTTGACTAAGCATCAGTTTTTCAAAAACTGCGTAAAGTTTTTGAAAAACTGATGCTTAGTCAAATGTTAAATCATTTTAATAGACATAATATCTTTCACAAAAATCAATTTGGATTCACTAAGAATTGCTCTACTACTGATGCGGGTGTGGAATTATTAAAAAATATCTTTGGAGCTTGGGAGGAATCGCATGATGCTTTGGGTATATTTTGCGATTTATCCAAAGCGTTTGATTGCGTACACCACGAAACTCTCATCAAGAAATTATACCATTATGGGATCGGAAATAAGGCTCTCGAACTTTTAACATCGTATTTAGGCAACAGAATTCAGAAGGTCGATGTTAATGGTGTACGATCACCTGGTTCTGTTGCAAGAATGGGCGTTCCACAAGGATCTATTCTGGGGCCATTTCTGTTCCTTGTATATATTAATGACTTACCTTATTATATAGGGGATAACCAAAACATAGTGTTGTTCGCAGATGATACCTCTTTATTGTTCAAAATTAAAAGACAAATGCTTAATTATGACGATGTGAACAATGCAATGCAAAACTAGGGGGGCATAGTCCGGAGCGTGCTCGTTCGCGTCCCCTGCCAGTCTAATTAGACTGCTAATCCGGCTCGAAATGCGTACCGCAATGCGGGTTAGGGCGTCCCCCGGAGGCGACGCGTACCGACCCGCCCCCGTCGGTACGAACATCGGCAGTTGCGGCGATGGGGGCCGCCACCCATCACGCCTTGCCCAGTTAGGCGAGTCGAGGAGAACGGAGTGCCGGGTGGGCACGTGGAATGTAAGAGGTTGTGTGGAAGGTAAGTTGCACGAGCTGATATCCGTCATGGCGGACAAACAGCTAGACGTGCTCTGTGTAACAGAGACCAAGCGAAGGGGCAGCGACGCCTGCGATCTTCCTGGTGGCGGGATGGCTCTGTGGTCTGGTGTACCACAAAGCGATCGAGCCAGCATGGGGGTAGGAGTGCTGTTGTCCTCTCGCTTGGCCTCAGGTGTGAAGGATTACGGAATGTATGATCCCAGACTTCTCTGGGTCCGTATAAAACTAGGTGTCACCAAGGTATTCATGGTTGTAGCATATGCTCCCGTAGGATCCTCGTTGGCATCAGACCTAGAGAAGTTTTGGGATAATGTTAGGGAAGTTCTGGATATGGCAGAAACCAGTGAACGCGTGATTGTATGCGGAGATTTGAACGGATGGGTGGGGACCAAGCGTCCCGACTATGAGGACGTACTTGGTCCATTTGGTGATAAGAGAGTGAACGACGCAGGTAGGCTCATAGCGGATGTATGCATGGAGAGAAACCTTATTGTGTCAAACACATTTTTCCAACATAAGGACATCCATATGTATACATGGAGAAGGAATGAACAGAAAAGCATAATAGATTTAATTTTGGTAGACAGTCGCCTCCGAAGCAAAATATTGGACGCAAGAGCCTACAGGGGCCCCACAGTCGATACGGACCACTATCTCGTTATTGCGAGATTTAGTGGTCTGTTCAGAAAGTGGAGGCACTGGCGAGAGCGTGTCCACTTCGGAGGGCTTGAAAGAATAAAGGTTGAAAGGTTGCAAGAAGAGTGTGTAAGAGAAAAGTATGCAGAGGGTGTCCGAGAACGGCTGACGATGGCAAGCCAGCCGCAATCGGACATTGAAGAATGCTGGAGAGTATTGAAAGAGAGTATGGTAGATACAGCGAAAGAAGTATGTGGAAGTTCAAAGAAGCATAGAAAAACAAATGGTGATGCATGGTGGGATGCGGAAGTGGCAGCTTCCGTAGAGCAAAAGAAGAAAGCGTGGCTGGACTATGTCTCTTCTTTGAATCTGAATGACAGTATGACTGAACAGAAGAAAGAAATATATCGGCAATGTAAGAATGACACCAAGGCCTTAGTGAAAGAGAAACGTGATAGAGCAAGTATGAGTGCAGAAGATAGGCTGACTAAAAACTTCGAGGGTAACACCAAACTCTTTTGGAGGGAGGTGAAGAAGTCTCGGGGTGGTTGGTCAGCCTTCAGAATGAATAAAATAAGGTCTAAAGGTGGAGACATTCTTACACAAACACAAGACGTGTTAAGCCGATGGAGTGAATATTTTGGCGATATGTATGCGGATGCTACGGTTGGCGCCGGTGTTGGATGTGGTTTAGTAGATCAACATTCGACAACGGCGTCCTCCGATGGCATCAGTATGGATGAAGTTGAATGGGCGATAAGAAGTTTGAAAAATGGTAAGGCAGCGGGCATTGATATGGTGTCTGCCGAGATGATCAAGCTCGGTGGCTCTTGTGTCTGGGAGTCGTTCCTGTTGCTCCTCAATTTATGTTGGAGCTCGGGAATGGTTCCCAGGGACTGGAATAGCGCAGTCATCGTGCCTTTGTTTAAAAACAAGGGTTCACGTTATGACTGCGCAAATTACAGAGCCATAAGCTTGACCAGTTTGGCAGCAAAAGTGTATGGAAAAATTATTGAAAGGAGAATGAGGATGGTGTCCGATGGTTTACTGTGTGAGACACAAGGAGGTTTCAGGAGTGGAAGGGGATGCATGGATCAAGTGTTCTCTCTGCGCAACATTGTGGAGAAGCATCTGGCTCTAGGTCAGAGGGTTTTCTGCAGTTTTGTGGATCTGGAGAGAGCATTTGACACGGTTGTACGAAAGGAACTTTGGGACATTTTACCGGAGTATGGTATTAACGGTAAACTGCTACAGGCTGTGCAGTCCAGTTACATGGGCTGTAGAGCCTGTGTGCGGCTGGATGATGGAATGTCGCCTTGGTTTGACGTCAATATCGGCGTTAAGCAGGGGTGCGTTCTGTCAGCCAGGCTGTTTATCATATATCTGGATAAATGTCTCCAAAGGTTGAACGATATGAATGTGGGAGTCCAGATGGGCGACTCAGTGGTCAATGCTCTGCTTTATGCAGATGATGCAGTCCTGCTGGCACAGTCAGCGACTGACCT
The DNA here is from genome assembly GCA_905163515.2 of Lymantria monacha. NCBI lineage: Eukaryota > Metazoa > Arthropoda > Insecta > Lepidoptera > Erebidae > Lymantria > Lymantria monacha. The sequence goes on along the minus strand of LR991098.1, from coordinate 9,983,779 downwards.
GCAGACCCTAGTCGACACAATGACAGAAGATTGTAAGAAAAGGGGTCTACGCGTGAATGTGAGCAAAACCAAAGTAATGGTCTTTGAAAGAGATAAAACCAGAACAGATGTAAGAGTAACAATAGGTAATGATGTACTAGAGCAAGTGGATGAATTTGTATATCTTGGATGTGGATTTAGCCGAGATGGAAGGTACACCACTGATATAGAGCGAAGAGTGAATGCAGGAAATAGAGTGAACGGAGCGTTGGGGCAACTTTTCGGCAGCCACCACCTCAGCCAGAAGGCACGTGTAGCAATACATAACGCAGTGCTTGTCCCATCATTACTGTATGGAAGCGAGAGTTGGGTATGCAGAAAAGAGTATGATAGTAAAATTAATGCGGTCGAAATGCGATCTCTGCGAAAAATCTGTGGAGTTAGGCTGACCGACCGCATTCGTAACGACGACGTAAGAGAGCGAGTAGGTATGAAAGAGAGTATTGGTGTAAAGATGCGAAAGGGAATGCTCCGATGGTTCGGACATGTGGAAAGAATGCCGAACGAACGTCTGGTTAAGAAGATATACAATGCGAAAGTGGAAGGATGTAGGTACCGAGGGAGACCGAGACTAACCTACCTAGACCAGATCGGTCATGTACTGAAGGAAGGTGGAGTCAAGAGTCTCCGAAACCGGCGAGCGTGTATGAAGAGAATTATGAATGTTGAGGAAGCGAGTGAAGTATGCAGAGATAGAGTTCTCTGGCACTCTGTTCTCTCTGCCTACCCTGCAGGGGATATGGCGTGATGATATGTATGTATGTATGTATGTGTATGAACAATGCTCTGTCAAATGTTGTTCATTGGTTCAGTACAAATAACTTGGTTCTTAATGAAAAGAAAACCAAATGTATTAAATTTACCACACCTAATGTGAGACTAGTGGAAACCAATGTTCAAATGAATGGTGTGGCCCTAGAAATTGTGGAGTCCACTACATTCTTAGGTATTACTATTGATGCTAAACTCCATTGGGGCCCTCATATTGAGAAATTATCAAGTAGGCTAAGCTCAGCGGCTTATGCGGTAAAAAAAATTCGAATGTTAACCGATATTGAAACGGCTAGAATTGTTTATTTCGCTTACTTCCACAGTCTTATGTCTTATGGCATACTACTTTGGGGATGCTCTGCAGATTTGAATAATATCTTTGTTCTCCAAAAACGGGCTGTCCGCGCGATTTATAATTTAGGCCCAAGAGCATCACTGCGCGAAAAATTTAGGGAAATAAACATTCTAACTGTTGTATCACAATTTATATTTGAAAACATATTATATGTAAAAAAAAATATTGATAAATTTGATAAATATAGTGACATTCATCACGTGAATACTAGGAATAAGGATAATCTAGTTATACATCATACTCGCCTACAAAAAATTAGTAGGTCTTTCATGGGGCAATGTATACGCTTTTACAATAAACTACCTAAAGATATCCGAGATATGCCCATAAATAAGTTTAAAAAGGCTATCAAAACTAGACTTTGTAAAAAAGGATATTACAACATTTCGGATTATCTAAATGATAATACGGAATGGTTATGAGTTGCTCCTCTCTCAGCAATTACTTTATATAATTTTAACTTTTACGTTGTTTTAGTGCTGATCCTCACTGTTGTCTGAACTCTGTATATTTATCATTGTCACAAATTGTACAGTGTAGCGTGTTTTGCCTAACGAGTTATTTATTGATTTAGTTGAGCGATTTGATTGTAATTTATAGATCTTGGTGTGGTCATGCTTACTAAAAAGGTCTCTGCCTGCGGTAGCTACGTGAGCGGGTCTCTCCCTTCCCTCGAATGTGGTTGAGGGGCGTGATGGCTGCTTTAGTAGTTAACTCGTGATCGAGTGCCGCTTGTGGAATCTGGTCCAACCATTTCTGTTCTTTTTCGTGTTTTTTGTTAACGGTGTATTTAACTTTTAAAAAATAAATCTTTACTCGAAGGGCATCTCACTGGAGCTAATGGGGATCAAACATGTATCCAATAATATTAGAAAACATATAATTTAAAAAAAAAATGACGAGCCCACTGAGTTTCTTGCCGGATCTTCTCAGTTTGTGGCGGCTTTCCGATCCGGTGGTAGATTAATTTAAAAAAAAAAAAATGTAATATTGACAATATGTAAGTGCCCTTTTAGGGCTTATGCATAATAAATGATTTGATTTGATTTGATCTGTCTACAACCGCGGGCCGGTCCGTCCGTGGTAGTACCACACTCTTGCAGAAGATCGACGTCTGAGTAATGGCAATGTGCTATTGCGCTTCGTTTAGTAAGCGAGAGAGCCGGCAGCCCAACTGGGTGGGTTTGCGGATTTTATTGGTAGGCAGCGGCCTAAGCTATACCCATGGTATTGTAAAAGTCCATGGGCGGCAGTGGCACTTACCATCAGGTGAGCTGCTTGCTCGCTTGCCACCATAAGCAATAAAAAAATAGAGCTGCCTAAAACGTAAGAGTAAATAGGATTTTAATAAGAAAACGCTCCTCAATAAGCATATTATATCACAATTGACTTAAAAAAAAATAGAATATAATGAAAAGCAGGATTATTAAAAAATACTTCTTGCTCGCAGCAAGGAACCAATTATTGGGATAAAAAGCATCCTATGTGGTAATCCAGAAAATGCTTTATTTATGTGCCAAGTTTCACCCAAATCTGTTCAACGGTTTGCGCTAGTCGAATGATAAACATCCAAAAATCTTCATAAGCTTTCACATTTATAAAATTACTAGGATTTCGATTGAGAAATATGATTTTTAATAATAAATAGTGTGTTTAGAAAGTTGCGATTATTCGATTTGTAATTAAAATACATACATTGAACAAACAGTTGGTAATGTGGCGTGCGCATGCAGTTATGTAGATTAAAACATGTATTTGTCTTCAACAGAATTTCAGATCGTAAACTTTCTTCTAGCAGGAATGTCTGGAGAAAAATAAGAAATAGTCGTCGACTCATGACTATTTCTCCTTTTTCTTCAGTGCGAATAAGTCTTACCATTGGACAAAATACCACGTTGGTTAGATGAGTTAGCTAAGGATTTACAGTGCTCAAACATTTGAGATAGATTATATATCTCTGTCTTAGAACATTCTGTTCTTGGAAGGTTTTCGTACTCTTATTCCGGATGTATATATGTGATTAATACCTCTGTATATAATTAGTCCATTTGGCAGTGAAGTAACTGCAATACGATTCAAGTTACGACGGGTTACTCATAAGGTCTACATACTATAGACTCAGAGGCTGATTGTATAGGTCCGTTGTCAGTTAGATAGGTGTGTTAGCGTGAACCCTTATACTTGATTACAAAACATTAGTATTTCATCTCACATTGTCTTGTAAAAATTATATCATTCAATCCTCTTTTTGTTTTTTTAGTTATTGCTTTTGGTGGCAAACGAGCAAGCAGCACACCTGATGGTAAGTGTCACTGCCGCCCATGGACTTTTGCAATACTAAGGGTATAGCTAGGCCGCTGCCTACCAATACAAACCCCAAACCCACCCCAGTTGGGCTTCCGGCTGTCTCGCTCACCGTACGAAGCGCAAATAGCACATTGCCATTACTCAGACGTCTATCATCTGCGAGAGTGTGGTACTACTTCGGAAGGACTGGCCCGCGGCTGTAGACAGAGAACTGTCCACAGCGTGGTCCTACCATTATAATTTTTTTTTGTGGATATTATATTAATGATGATTTTGCAAACCCCATCAAAAGAATATTTTATTAAAAGATATTAAACAGAAACACCCAAAAAGTAATATCAATTAATAATATGCATAGATACTTACAATTTTTAACTAAAATCTCTTTGGGCTAGTTTAATTAGTCCAAATTTGACTATAGAACTTTTTATGACCACGTAGGGAAGCCGATTTTTAAAAACACACTAGCTTACAAACTAACGTTTCACCGAATAAGATTGACAGTTTTCACATGACTAAATTTATTATATTATTAATGCAATTGTAAAATCTACAAACATATGAGTTATTTTTAAACTATTTATTGTTTTTTTTTAAACATACATTGCGAATCACAATATTCATTGTTGCAGATTACATCATAGAATATTTATCTCTGGTGCCACATGAATGTAAGTTCGGTCTGTCGGAGACGGGGAAGGTATTCCAGCGGACTGTTAACGAGTTGTCAGACTTCAGTGCGTATAGAGCTGGACTGGGATGGGCAGCACTAGCGCGATATGCTGCTAACCTTTTAGCGCAACCCTGGAGAAAGGAGTACAGGACTATACGTGTGAGAATAAATATTATTTGGAATGAATTTTTATTATTAAATTGTTAGCAATCAAATTATTTTGTTATATTCGTCTCTGTGGTGCCTATTTCTTAGTCATCACAGTGTGATCGAACGGTTTGACCGATCTGGAAGGTCAAGAGTGATAATTTTTCAGAGCTGTCTGGAGGTGGATTTTAGTTCCGGTGTCAGTGGATCGACCGGAAGTTGGTCAAGTTTTGATAAAATGCTATTTTTTTATTTAAAAGGTGTGAGGAGTGGTATATAAAAGAAGTGTCGCGTCAAGAATACAATGTATCGTTAGCGCTTTGTTTCCTAGGAAGGGTCATAAAAATCAACTAAGAGGGTCCTAAAAAGAACTAAGGGGTCCATTAATTACGTGAGGTATTCAGGGGCGGAGAATTGGTCGAGCCGAATCTTAGTAAATCTTACTTTGGGGAAAGGATGGGCCTTGGCAAATATCACGTATTTTTTTTTCAGCAAAAAATGGTGTAAAACTGCGTGAAAGTTAAGTTAAATTAAAGTTAGTAGTCAAAAAAATCCTCAAAAATACCTCACGTAATTAATGAACGCCTCCTAAGCCGACGGACACTATGGATTTCCATTATAAAGCATAATTCCTGTTCCCTACTGCCAATGAATTTGTATCTAAAATATGTTTCAAAATATAACTAATAGAGGAATGGATAGTTTGTTGTACGTCAGATTATATTAGTTCTCTCGTGACTATGAACGCTGAAATGTGTTCATAACATCGAGAAAGTAAGAATCAAATCGAGAAAGTAACAATATAAACGCTTCAAATGACGTAAAATTGGTTTTATTTCACAGATAGATGAATGTTTAATTTTAAAGGTGACTTGATCTAGATTATTCTTAGCTATGGTAAAAACAAATGTTATTTTTTTTTAACTTTTTAATTTCAGTTATATTGCGGTTATTACAAGCACGAAATCGAAGCTAATATGGTTGGAGCGGAGCTGCTTTTACACGCTATGGGTTATAAGCCATCCGGTTCTGGTCGCTTAGAACTAGATGGTCCTATTTGTCCGGATATGGTGGCAGCTGTGTCAAGGGATGCGCTTATTGCTCAGTGTGAATGTCAGGTGAGGAAATACACATTTATTTGAATGTGAACTAATCTCCTGATGATTGAATAAACACCATCCATCTTTCCATCCATCAGCCTGTAAACGTCCACTGTTTTTTTTATGTTCTAAGTCATTATGAATTTAGTCTAAATTACCCCTGACTTGATCAGGGACCTAAATTAGTTGCGATAATTTATTAGCAGTTACAATAAAAGGTAGAAAAAAAATTGAAAGAAAACATAGTAACATTATAAGAATTAAAATAAATTTAACAAGGAAATATGATAATAATATAATAGGTAATAAAGTAGTTAAAATGTAAAAGAGAAAATTAATAGCACTTAATAGTATAATGAAACTATTTAGATGTAGAAAAATAAGTACTACTTGTTGATACTTATTATCAGGAATCTTAGTTAGTTGAGGTAATTAATTATCAATATACTAGCAGACCGGGCCACGCGTTGCTGTGGCTTAGGTCAGCTTCAGTAACACTTTTTGTTTATTCTAACAAATTTTAGCTTATATGAAGCGTTTGTACCTTTAACATAGCGCCATCTATTAAATACTTACTGAATCCAGTCAACAGATTCCGCCATATTTTAAAATCCTTTTGATATAACATATGATTTTGACTGTCAAATATTAGACAAATAATTTGCAATAAAATAATATTATTATAAATTGAGATTTAAGCTATCCTATCTTTTAAGTTGGATCAAACTACACATGCTGTGCAAATTTGGTTAAAATCGGTTAAGTACATTATGAGTCCATCACGGACAAACAACGTGACACGTAATTTATATATATTAAGATGTACATCTTGTTTTAGAAAAGGATAGTGCTAGTGACATAAGAAACGTCCACTGTTGGACATAGGCCTCCCCACGAGAATGCCATTGAAAACGGTCCTGTAACACCTGCTGAATAAACACATGTTTCTATAATTTCAATTATGGAGTTCTCTAACCGTAACCGAAACTTGGATATTTGAAATGAAAATCTGTCCCATACCGTAACTGAATCCGGTATATAAAATATTCGAATAGTCTCAACCCTAACTAAAGATAGGGTTTGGGCGAGACAGATTATGACATATTTTCTTTCTCTCTCTTTTTTTTGTAGTAGCAATCGGCTACTTCTATAAATCACTGTTGCCAGTGTCGAGGTATAAATTTCTTCACGAATTATCAGTTTAAAAAGACAGTTGTCTTTAGTTTCTTCATATTGGTCATTGACCATCAGTAAATCGAATACAGCAGTGCTAAATATAACAGTGCTATAGCCACACTGTTAATGGTATCTTCTGGGAATTTTAGTTTTTTTTTTTTTTTTTGTCTTAGTTGTTAGCCTCAGATGGCTATGACAACTTTACCCGGACTGTGGGTGATAGGAATTTTAGTGGAAACGGAAACAATTATAAAGCAAGTTTATATCATACTAGCTTCTGGCCGCGGCTTCGCCCGCGTAAATGGTTGCTTTCCTAAAGTTCATATTTATATATATCTAATCAGTAGCCTATAAATAAGTTTTAAGCTTCTGGCTTTAAAAATGATGATACTTCCGTACAACTTTTCATCCCCCTTTACAACCCTTCTTTTGCATTAAAAAGTAGCCATGTCCTTTGTCAGGTTCTATACTATCCGTGTACCAAATTTCATTTAGATGGGTTCACTAGTTTTAGCGTGAAAGAGCGACAGACAGGCAGAGTCAATTTCGCATTTATAATATCAGTAAGGATTTACTACATCCCAGCAGATCCTTCGTATTAAATTACATAAAATGACATCCTAATTATTTAATAGAATACATTAAAGCATTTAGATATTGAACATAATACAAGAACCCTCTAGATAAAGCTTTGATATTCCCGCCAAAATCGCAAGTTTTCTTTCAATCGGACGTAGCAACAGCCAGAAGGCAAAGGGATCGGTTATTAAACTTATGAAAAATTTGGAGTATGTTGACCGAAGTATAGAAAGGGATAATATGTGCAACTCTTTCATTTTAAACATGTATCGTATTCAAGAAAATATTTTCACTGTAGTGATGGTGTAAGAATTCAATTCACCATCCTCTATCTTCCTCGTGGGTGTCATAAAAGACGACTAAGGTATATTATATATGTAATATGCATATACTATCTATGCAAGAGAAGGGACACTTGAAATAATAAAACGCTATGTCAATCCGTCTGACCAGCGTGTCATTGTAGGTAAATATCCTTCGTATTATGGAGGAGGCTCAAGTTCAGCTGTGTGGTGTATATAAGCTGAGATATTAATAATAATTTAAAAAATATTATGGAAGGATGTAGGTACCGAGGGAGACCGAGACTAACCTACCTAGACCAGATCGGTCAGGTACTGAAGGAAGGTGGAGTCAAGAGTCTCCGAAACCGGCGAGCGTGTATGAAGAGAATTATGAATGTTGAGGAAGCGAGTGAAGTATGCAGAGATAGAGTTCTCTGGCACTCTGTTCTCTCTGCCTACCCTGCAAGGGATATGGCGTGATGATATGTATGTATGTATGTAAAAAATATTACCGAGAATCATGATAACTTATATTTGTGTCAGATAATGTCTCAAATCTGGGAGGCTGTATGGAGTGGAGGTACTCGTGTCACGTGGCGGGATGTGTGCGCGGAGCGTGTTTCTCGCGCTGCGACATCAGCACAGGCCGCCGCTCGTCTCACTGCGCACACGCACCCCGATAGGAACAAGCACGCCTATAGCGACAGTAAGTTTATATTTATATACGATGATTAGATCTAAAATGAATTATATAGACCCTCTACTGATCTTTATTAAACAAGAATTCTGGATAGAATCTAATAGTTATCGTTATGACTCGTGATGTCAGACTTGATTTTCGTCATTTGGAGTTCAATATTGTAGTGAGTGTTCCAGGAGTTTTAGTTTAAAACCTTACCAAAAGGAGAGTCCTTTTATGTATGCAGTTGTAGTATATATCTATTTAAAAATATTATTCTTATAAATAATACATGGAGCATTCTTTCTTTATAAATATATGTATTACTATACTGTAAGTGTATATGTGATAAAACTCCTCCTAAACGACTAGACAAATTACAATGAAATTTTTTATGTGTTCGTGATATTCGGGTATGTATATATTTCAGGTTATTCAAGAATTGTTTTGATTAACAATTGTCACAGACAAGTGACGCTGCCATCGATATCAAGGGATTGTATTTTCTTTTTTTTTAGATTTAGCATATTTATATAAAATAAACTAAAACGAAAAATGACTACAAAATGTCCGATAAAGCGATGGCCATTTATCAATCCATCCATCGGCTCGCAAACGTCTACTGTTGGACATAGGCCTCCTCACGAGAATGCCATTTAAAACGGTCCCTTGCCACCTACATCCAGCTGCTTCTTGCGACCTTGATGATGTCGTCAGTCCACCTAGTGCGAGGTCTTCCTAGGCTGCGTCGTTCGACTCGTAGTCGCCAGTGGAGAACCTTTCTTCCCCAATGGTTGTCGGTTCGTCGAGCGATGTGTTGTGCCTATTGCCACCGCAACGTGCTAATTCTTCGGGCTGTCGGTTACACCCGTTCTTCTATGGTTTTCCATATTCCGCATTTTATCACGTAGAGAAATACCGAGCATAGCCCTTTGCATAGCAGCTGAGCGACTTTGAGCTTTTTTATGAGACCGACATTTAGAGACCACGTTTCAGTGCCATAAGTCATCGCTTTCGCTCTATCGCTGTAGATGTAAATTAGACAACATGATCTAATAATAATTGTAAACTATCTACGTCGTTTTACGAAAATATTAACAGAAACTTTTGTTTTCAGATTCGGAGATTTACTCAAATATACCTACAACGATTCCCCTTGAGCCATGCCGCAATAGACTAATAGAGGCAAGATATAACCAATCACAACCACATTGCAACCATATATGCGAGGAAACATCGCCAGAAGACATTATACCTTCTATAAATCCATATATGATGCAGGGCGTGATGCCACAAGTCATGTATCCTCATTTACATCCCGAAGTACCTGTAACTATGCCCCATTGTTCCACAGTTCCTATGATGACCCCATACGGTGTTCCATACTACTACCCTGTACAATCTCCTTACATGATTCCCACTCCGGTTTACGCTCCCATTAAACACGCGGCCACAGTACCTGTAAATGGTTATCCTCCTATGCCCCAATATAGGTATCCTTCCGTACCGACAGCGCAGCTCATAGAATTATTAGAAACCCCATCAGTTTACGAAAACGGTAAATTTGAGAGGTATAAAGACGAAGACAGGACCTACAGGAAGAGTAGGCTGGAATCTTCTAGAAAAAATAGTACATCTAAGTCAGGGTTGAGTGATGTTTCACTTCCGAGTTTACCGCGTTCAGACACACAACCGGCGCTCAGTAAAGCCAGAGAAGATGGCATGGGTACCTATGAAAGTTGGGATTATGTGTTTAGGAATTTGTCGAGTAAAGAGCAGGAGCCCGAAAATCGAAGTCGGTATTCTCCTTCTATAGACAGAGATTCTAGAACTCTCGATAGGCTAGATAGGGAGGAGCGTAGAGCGAAATATCAGCCAACAACGTTAGATCTAGAAGATGGTTTGCAGGCTCTCAATCTTGACAGATCATATGACGAAGAAGTATATCGAACGGCGAAAGTGAACGAAATTATGAGAATGAAACAGGAACAGGAATCAAAGCGAGCGAAGCATTTGGTTAAAAAACAAGTCGATGAAAGGAAATCTAGGAAACATGTTTCTGAGCCAATTGGAAACCCCAAAGCTGATGCTTTAGTAAATACAAAGGTTGCTGCAGATAAGATCAAATTACTTAGCAAAAAGGACGTTCGAGATCGAAAAGATATTATAAAGCAACAAAGTACCGTGAATGGTTCTGTATCGAATACAGCCGAGGTGAAGAAAGTGAAGAAACCCGCCAAGCTTGTTGCCGTTGAAGTGGACAAATCGAAAAGTAAACCTGTGGAGAATGGTGTTCACAGTACGGGACATAGCTCTAAAAGCAATCAATGTAAGTAAACTAATTTGTATTTCTAACTAAACATTCCTTTCCTGCGACTACTATGAAATGTGACTCTATACTTACTACTATGGCATGTGGTGACCCGCTCGCATGGCGAAGAGAGGCGTCCTTACACGGTGGGTCTATGGGGTTACGCACTATCTCTTTCGTCGCCCCGGACCGATTTGACGGAGCGCGACCATATCCATATCCCACCGCAAGGGGAAAAAAAGGGTGGTTTGTGACACAACAATAATAATTGATTAATGTAACATTAACGTTTTCCATTGCCTTAGGTCTTGCTTTAAATTTAGATGTCACAAGTGGAAACGGGCAAATAACGGATTTAAATAGAATTGCTGTAAAAAAGAAAAAAATCTCCTATTTACACTTTGTTTTACAACAACCGGTCAGACGTGTTGGTATAGGGTTTTGTTTCGAGGTTTCATTCTCTTGCATAGGATACCGAGGGATGATACTGAGGGATATAAAACGCATATACCATATGCGTTTTATATTCCTTAGTCGTTTACTGGGGGGGCACACTTAAAACATTACTTATTTTTACTGACCGTCGCGCTGCCTACAGATTGTTTGTACAAACTTAACTGCTGCCATTTTGTCCTGTCTGTCAAACGTTTGACAACTGAGAATTGTTATTTTTTGTTCCTAGCGTAGGTACTTATTGTCATCGATCTATTTTCGGTTAATGATATTTTTCTGAAAATTATCTCAAGTTTCAATGTTAGGCTGATATTATTATTGTTCAATTATCAGCTGATATGTTTTTTTTTTATATTTCAGGGTAGCTTTCATAGTAAAAGAAAATTCTATGTAATTACACATACACATGTAGATATGTATATATATTACTTCAACTTTAGTTCACCGCCTAAGCTCTGGGTGGCAGCACTTTCCATACATGCATATTTTATCATCGAGTTGCCACTCTTTTTCAATTTAATAACTTTACTCTTTGGTCGTTTATTACGATCACAGACAGGTAAGATAGGGGGTGGTGAATTGTATTCTTACTGTGGAACCTTCTATTGTGAAGAAGGCTCGCACCCAGCAGTGTATATGAGCCGAGATAATAATAAAGAAAAATAAATAAAACAACGCATTAGTAATAATATTAATAATATTCATTATAAGCAATAATGATATATTATAGTAAATTTTTATATCAGTTGTTTCTTAACAAGAGCGACTAGATTTTGTCCGATTTTTAACATTTAAAAAAAAAACACGCCGCTTTTATTCCACTCACAGAGTTATTGATATCCTTTTAATATAATTACACTATCTGGTACAATAAAGTTTATTGAAATCCAATTAGTAGTTCCTGAGATTAATTAGCCCATTCAAACAAACTAAACTCTTTCAGCCTTGTAATATTAATGTAGATTAAAAAAGTATGTTATTTTCCAGCTGCTAACGCACACCAACCAGGCTATGACTTAAAAGCACAACTGATCGTATCGTTGGACGAAACCGATCACTTACGGCGATCACCGCCTAAACAAGCGCAACAAAATGGCGAAAGGCCCGTGAGTAGGCCGCCGAGTCAACACACTAGTGAGAGAGAGAAGCCAGACACCGCGAGCAGTGATGTGAGAAGAGACAAATGGGAATGCGGGACATGCACCTACTTGAATAAAAATGGTTTGACTGCGTGTGAGATGTGTGGTAAGTCTAAACGTGGTCCTGAAATTCAACCGTTGAGGTCTGGAGGCCGCGAGTGTCCCGCCTGTACGCTTGTTAACGAGCGAGACGCAAAAATATGTGACGCATGCGGTACTAGCCTCGACCATTGTCCCACCTATATATAAACGTAAACAATGACGTCACGAAACCGGGTTGCCAACTTGCATCTAATCATTTTTTTTTTTAATTTTAATTTTTAATGACATTTTTATTATTGTATTACAGTCTTAATGCATTTTAGTTATTATTAATTTATTGATAATGATAAAAATTGTCAGTGTTTGACAGTGGCAAAATTATATGTTTTTAATTAACGTATTGTAAGGGTTCCTTAATTTGTTATTCAGTGAACAGATTTATCAATGTTAATATCAAGCATGTTGGACATTTCTGTATTTTGATGATGTTTGTATAATTTTAACACTGTTGAAATTGTAATTGAAAAAATAAGACTATGAAATAAGCGGATTAAGTGCTGAATTTATATTTAAATTATTCATGGAGGATTCGAATTAAATATGTATTTTCGTTAATTACTCAAATAAAAAGAAAACAGTTTTGTACAGGTTTACCAACATGAATTTCATTTAAAATTTGAATTGATACAGTTTTACTTTTTTCAAATTATTGATTACTTTTTTTAAATCATTCATTACTATTTTTGTATTGTATTGATATACTAAATGCTAGGCTATAATAGTTCCTCAGGGACGAGAATTCAACCCACAATTTAGTTATCATACGCAGGAATGACACTAGCTGAAATAATTGCCCCAATAATCTAAATTACCGAGATTATGCATTTGACACATTTACTATTTTTATAAAACTTAGTTGCGAGCTTATTTTTTTTTATTTTAGATTATTATGTCTTATTCCGTAACAGACCATCATCGTTCTCCTACTCTTATCCCAATTAGTTGGAGTCGATACAATATGTACTCTTATTTCATAGTATATATTGTAAAAGTCATTGGCAATAGTTTTATGACCGACCGCCTGCCAGACGTCAACCCTCCTCGGGAATGTAATTGTCGACCAAACGGCATCAGATGGAGTTGGTCCAGGTCGTATTCCGTAATAGATAAGAAAACAATTTTTTTATAATTCCACACCCATAACTGGAGTAAGCAGAGTATAACATAACACATTTTTACACATTTCACTACGTAATTTTATTTAATTCTATATAAGAGAAAGCGAGCCTTATAATTTTCTGTTATGCCATTCTATATTTCCTGAGAAAAACTAAAAAAAACAGTCACGTACGCACAAAAACAGTTTATGCTTAGCGCAGAATCACTCGGCACACGCATGCCTTATTTAAAATATTTATATAACTATTTTAAATATATTCGCTAAAAATATTTGTTATTTTAACTGTTAATTTCATATTTGAAATAAAACTATTTTTATTTGCCGTAATTCGAAAACTTTATAGCGTTCATGGTCATTCAAAATCAGCAAATCATAATGATTATTTCATAGTCGTATTAATTTTAATGTTATTGCTCATAATATTAATTTTATGAACATATTGTATGTAATACAAGCTACAAAATAATAAATATTTGTTACTAAATTATTTTGATTCTACCGCTTGATGACAGGGTAATGATTAATGTATGTAATCATATTATAAATTATTTTTTATATGCATTTGGGACATTTGTCATGGAAATTTCTAGAACTTTCTAGGACTAACTTGTAATTCTTATGACCCTAAACCGTTAACGACCTAAACCGTTGCTACGGTTTAAGGATATAAATATGTCAACACATGTTACTTGCCTATGGAAGTCGAAACCATTTGAAAAGATCACTAGGAATCACTAGAATCGTAGCAACTAGTGGTGTTGCGGATATGAAAATTTAGGATCTAGATGCGTATATTAGAATAATATTATACCGGTTTTAGGATATGAAGGATATGAAGTTACAGTTAAGGATATGAACAATTAATTTCGGCACGTCCAAGAGTTTTGGATAGTTCCAGTTCTGGATAGTTCGTTTTGTATAGTTCCAATTTTGTATAGTGCCAGTTTTGGATATTGGATCTATATGGAACTGTAAAAGGGATATAAGCGCGGTTATCATCGTATCATTATGTATTGGAGAGGCTTACATATTTAGGTTATCGGTTCAGCCAAATACAAAGACACAGAGCAAATACAAAGAGTTGTTGTAATGAATATTTTCTATGAAACAATGCGTGTCATTTACAGGGGATGAGGGGATAGCTCCGAATGGAGGGAGTGAGACAAGAAATACTATGTGTCTCCCTCCTTTATGTCTATCTACTGACTATTAGCCCAACTACTAATTTCGTATTTTTATGTAGTTGAGCTATCTCGCACTAGATGTTAGTAAGTGTATGGTGTAACAGGGACGTACTCAGAATTTACCTATATCAAGGAGTGCTAATTTTTTTTATTTCAAAGATACAAACAAATCTTAATAGCTTCTTGCTCTATTCTAATATAAATGTTTATAATCAAATAATTCTGCATAGCGACTAGGTGAATGACTACTGTAATTTCTTTATAAGGCTTGTCAGAATTGTTCATAATGTTAATATTTTATCTAAAATCCATCTTTTCTTTACTTTACAAATCTTTGTATATTTCGTAGGAGTCCAGTTCTTCTATTAATTTTTGTAATCCATTGCTTCTTAAAATTATCATTGGACGATATTCTAAAACATACAAAATTTACACTTTAATTATAATAGGTTCATTTAAAATAGTGTAAAAATATGTTTCTTTGATCAAAAATCCGAATGTTATAATTGTATTCTAATTACGACCCTGGCATTTTGACACTTTTATGGTTCTTCATAGTTGACGACAGATGGTATAGCTTCCAAATTATAATGAAACTACATATAAAAATAATATTTGTCTTTGGGTATAAATTTTAATACTCATAGTTATTAGTTGTTACGATAATCTTAATAGTTTGAACTTTATGTGCTTTTATGGTTCTAGGTCCTATTACGCAAAGTGGTGCCATCTATTGTAGAGTAAAATTATTTTTTAGCATGATACCGTCAAAAGATTTTGCTAGAAATTATTTTGATAAATGATGAATAATGAAATACTTATAATGATACTTATAATGAAATGTGATTTCTTCAATTGCATCTGAACGTTTATCGGAGTAGTTTTTATATGATAAAACACAACACGCACAACAGTATGCACCGTACGAACACCGGCAGCGACGACAGCAGACTAATAGGCCACGCCTACTACTGATGTTAACGTGATGACGTCAGGACCTAGTTGAGAATCACAGTGCACAGTAGCTTAGGCCGTCTCCTCTTTGTAATTGCTCCATGGTTCGGCTGGTTCAAAATTATTTGAAATTTGAATATCACGTTCGGTTACGGTTTTACATATACTTTCGTTTCGAATATCGGATAGTTACGGCTACAGAGGAGATCCATAACATACCAAGTAACAAAAACTGCTATCGCCAAATCATCTACTCAGCGTGGCAACTATAACGTTTATAAATACCCGATACGAAACGAAAAATGATGTCACAAGCGGGGTAGCGTTTCGTATCGGGTATTTATAAATAATTAAGCATATTAAATGCTAAAAAATTTCAGTAATTTAAACTATAACGTTATTCGCGTCCAATAGTGGAATCGGTACATTTGAATTGATGAACATCCTAAATTGGGTATGATTATTGTTATATATTTCAAATTACAACAGTCTGTAAGTCGAACTAAGGCCCGTGTATGTGCTATGCAAGCCACTTCTTTTTTAAAAGCTGTGTGAGTTATGTAAACATCATTTCTCGCGACTTCTTTCTCGATCGATCAACATTTGCCAAGTGCGTACAGTATCGCAATATCGCTAAGTTCGATTCGATACTTCCGATGTAAGTTAAGAATTCTACACGACGACAGAAATAGTACATTACTGCAGCGGCCAGCAAAAGAGGTATTGATGGACGAATGTGTAAATATCATCGTCATGTATACAGTTCTACTTAGTACTACTTAGTTTTAATTTCCGCCCATTATTTGAGAAAAGCACTATACAAGCCTTGGCCACAACTAGACATTGATGGCCTTACGTATGTGTGTCTCGGCTACGCCTTGGCCCACATTTACACGTTCGTCCATCAATACCTCTTTTGTTGGCCGCTGCAGTAATGTACTATTACATAAATGAGTGAGACGTATAATTGAGATTATAATTTGGAGTTGTCTTTACCACCTTAACTCATTATTTTTTTTAATTAGTTTCGATTCTCAAATGGGCATTCTAGTCAAACCAGATTCGGTGAATTATATTTTTTTTTCTGAATAATTACCAATTGATCCCGTGTAAAAGTAAGGAGTGACTCGTTAATCTGTTCTTTAAACCATAGTTTTATATTGCAGCACTTTTTTAATAGATGTTTCACACAACAGACAAGTAAAACATACTGCACGGTTTTGACCAAGTTTTACGACTGGCCGTTTGCTCGACGTCTAGCCACAATATGCGAATTAATAAATAAAATAATTTAACGTTATCAGAATAATTACAAAAACTAATTACGAGCGTATCAGTATTAAAAAAAAATGCACAAGTGTTCCCAATGTGTCTGAAGCATAATTACCTACCGCTATTTTTAACGAAGCAAGATATTGAGAATATCTCGAAATTATATATTATATTGTAATATTAATCATAGTGTTCGTTTATTCGCCTTCTATAATGCTTTAAAGTTAGTTGAAATATAGATTAAAAAAAAAGCTTTTTCGTTTTATTATTACTTATAAATTATTGATCTGTGTATATAGTTGTTAGTGTTATGTAAATATTAGATTATAAATATTTATATTTAGATGTTTGGATTTATATTTATTTTCCAGCGAAATAATTTTTATAATCATAGTGAATTATATGAATATATGTACAACACTCAAGGGTGCATTTGTTATATAATTTAACTGTCACAGTCTAAGTAATATATGCACAGAGTAATGAAGAAAATATATATTCAGCCCACTATCTTGAAGAAGGGCGCGAAATTTTAATTGCATCGTAATACTTAAATATATTTGTAGTTTAGACATGGTTATGAAATATATTATCTAACGCCTTTCTTCAACATTGTGGTGATTAGTAATAGTTTAGGCGGTTAAAGCACTGAGGACGTGTATTTTTCTAAATAAATGATGGTAGATTTTCTCATACGTGATTTATATAAAGAGAAATTGTGCTTGATCTTCAGTTGGCTTTAGTTAAGTATAATGCGAAGTCGAAAATTATTACAAATGCAAATAGACAACTTGTATTACAATGAAAAATAAATACTATTGTTTTATGATACCTAAAATTGTTTTATTGAAAGAGAGCAACAAGCATTTCGCATGTGAATAGTATTATTAAAAACTACCTATTAGTATAAGATGCTATTTTGAAATGTGAAGTCATTTGACAGCGGTTTTCAATACATTATTTTAGTCATAAAAGCTATTGGATACAATATAATTTGGTATAATAGAAAGAAAAGGATACCCACTATAACCACGCTGGTCAGACGGCCTGGCACAGGATTTTTGTAGTCTCTTGTTGATGTTATGTTGTATCTGAATTTCGTCTTAAGCAGAATGTTGTACAGCGAGTGATGAAAACAGTGACGAAGATCCAGTCAAGACTATATGGCTCTTGAAACTAAGGACTAACATAAGTCTTGACGGATGAACCGATAGCGATAGTATGAATAAGTTGATTCGCATGCTAGGCCTAGAGTAATAATGGCCATCGACGAAAAAGACCAGGTTCCGGTGGCCAACTCGCACAGCGTGGAGGTACATTGTGGGGCGGGTCTATGGGGTTGCGCGCTGACCAGACCACAGGCCACCGCAAAAGCCTAGCCCTACTCTTTAAAAAATAAGTGCCTCGGTAGATAGCAATAGGTACCTAGCTCTTAAACCTATTTTTTGTCCAGTTATGTCTGATCGTCGCCCTTTTGGATACTGTACCTATGTGTATTATGCATCGATTCGTTCATAATAGAAACGATATAAAGCCCGCAGTTTGCTATCCGATGGTGGCTAAGAATACGGGCCACCGAAGTTAAAATCGAGTACCGGTGGTCCGCTCGCACGGCGAAGAGAGAAGGTTTTACGGTGGGTCTATGGGGTCACGCGCCGCCTTTCCGTCACCCCGGACCACGGAGCAAATACAAAGAGGAGCTGTTGTAATGAATATTTTCTATGAAACAATGCGTGTCATTTACAGGGGTTGAGGGGGACGCTGCTAATGGAGAAAGTGAGACAAGTAATAGTACTTGTCTCACTCCCTCCTTTATGTCCATCTACCGGCTATTAGCACAACTACTAATTTCGTATATTGTATGCAGTTGAGCTATCTTGCATTAGATGTCAGTAAGTGTATGATGTAACAGGGACGTACTCAGAATTTACTTATATCAAGGAGTGCTAATTTTTTTTTATTTCAAAGATACAAACAAATCTTATTAGCTGTTTGCTCTATTCAAATACAAATGTTTATAATCAAATAATTCTGCATAGCGAATAGGTGAATGACTACTGTTTTCAACCGCAAATTTCTTTATAAAGCTTGTCAGCATTCTTCATAATGTTAATATTTTATGAAAAATCCATCTTTTCTTTACTGTCATTCTGATAAACTCAGAACTTTAGAAACCTTTTTTTTTTCTTCATATTTGTGTCCTTTTCATACGACCAAATAATACAATTATTTGTTTGGGTTTCTAACAAATTGTCGAATGAAAGTAGTTGGACTTTTAGTAAATATGTTAGTTACACGGTATTATTTCCTTCCTTTTTGTCTTTTCCATATAAAAAAAGAATCAAACCACTCTATTAAAATAAGGCTTTATACAATTGATAATGCAACAATGGTGTCAATGACCAAGACATGTAAAAGAGTATTTCAAGCGAGCAGACCAGCCCCATGGTAGCAACCGTTTGATTGACGCACGGGCCATCTAAAACTTAGCCATGCCAAAGGTAACTTGAAGACCCGGTCTTCGACGCCACCACCATTTTGAATATTTTTGTAACGTGCTCAACCTCGTTAATCTTATCAAGAATATGCATCGAGTGCAATTACATTATTAATAAATAAAGGAGAAAGGGTGACATTGGTTCCAATAATAAAAATGAAATACTCTTTTGTATCATATATTTCTTGAGCTATACCTAGTCTTGCCCTAAATACAGTAACAAAGAAAAACCTTTTTCTATTGCAAAAAATATTTATGACGCTTCTAACTTCGTCATTGGACGGTATTCTAAAACATACAAAATTTACAGTTTAATTATAATAGGTTCATTTAAAGTAGTGTAAAAAATATTTTTCTTTGATGAAAAATCCGAATGTTATAATTATATTCTAATTACAACCCTGGATTTTTGACACTTTTATAGTTCTTCATAGTTAACGATAGCTGGCGTATTGCTTACAAAATAATTATTAACTACATATAAAACTCATATTTTTGTTGAGGTAAAAGGCTTTGGGTATAAATTTTAATACTCATGGTTATTAGTTATTACAATAATCTTAATAGTTTGAACTGTATGTGCTTTTATTGTTCTGGGTCATATTACGAAAAGTGGTGCCATCTAGCGTTGAGTAAAATTATTTCTGAACATGATACCGACAAAAGAACTTTCTAGAAATTATTTTGATAAATTATGAATAAATATACTTACAAATGGAATGTGATTCTTTCCATAGCATTTGTACGTTTATTGAAGTAGTTTTTACATGATAAAATACAACACTTCATGGTTTTTTTCGTAATAACATAAAAATACACCAAAAATATAATTTTATGCACCGTACGAACACCGTCAGCGACGACAGAAGACTAATAGGCCACGCCTACTATTGATGTTAACGTGATGACGTCACGGCCTACTTGAGAATCACAGTGCACAGTTACTTAGGCCGTCTCCTCTTTGTATTTGCTCCGTGCCCCGGACCGATTCAGCGGGGCGAGACGCACCCATAGCCCACCAATAAAAAAAAAAAAAATGGTGGCTAGGAATACCATTGGGCCAACTCGATCCCATGTCCTCTGCTTAGCAACCAAATAAAAAAAGCATTTCCTAAGAGTTAAAACCATATACCAATATATGTGGCAGTGAAAGTCTGTTCTTTCCATTGTGGCGCAGGTTCTTGTTCTGCAGTGAAAGCAGAGCAGAGAAGAATAACAGTGTCTCTTCCGATGTTTTATACTGCTATGTGTAATCTTGTAAAAGAAGTGGTAGATAAAATAAAATCACACACCGAATTTAATACTGTAATGGGACGGAACATCTCGTAAAGACGTACGTTTCACAGGACGTTACAATACACCTAACGATTTTGCTCTTCATTCTCTTCATTTCGTTCTGCTTTTGGGCTCTTTATTGTCCATAGCCTTGTTGGTAGCCGCCGTATCCTTGTTGAACTTGAGCGCCTTGTCCACCATATCCACTTTGACCTTGGTTTTGCGGGCTTTGACCTGGGTTTTGCGCGCTATAACCTTGATTACATTGATAGTATCCGCTCTGCAGTCCATTATGACCATTAAATGTACCTTGACCACTAGCAAATCCACCGTGGTTCATTTGACCTTGCATTCCGGGTCCGAAACCCGAGCCACCAAAATTATTAAAGCCTCCGCCGAAGTTGCCACCAAAGCCTGGTGCACCTTGGCGACCACCAAACCCACCGCAACCTGCAAAGAAACGAGAAATTTATATTTATGGACTTATGGAAAAAAAAATTCTTACTTCGTCGTTATGAAGTAAGAGATTTTTTCTGCATACCCAACTCTCGCTTCCATACAGTAATGTTGGGACAAGTACTGCGTTATGTGTGCTACACGTGCCTTCTGGCCGAGGTTGTGGCTACCGAGAAGTTGTCCCAACGCTCCGTTCACTATTTCCCGCATTCACTCTTCGCTCTATATCAGTGGTGTACCTTCCATCTCGGCTAAATCCACATCCAAGATATACAAATTCATCCACTTGCTCTAGTACATCATTACCTATAGTTACTCTTACATCTGTTCTGGCTTCATCTCTTTCAAAGACCACTATTTTGGTTTTGCTAGTAGACCCCTTTTCTTACAATCTTCTGTCATTGTGTCGACTAGGGTCTGCAGGTTAGTCGCCGATTGTGCTAGCAGGACTGCATCATCTGCATAGAGCAGAGCAGTGACCACCGAGTCGCCATCTGGACTCCCACATTCATATCGTTGAACGATATTGGAGACATTTTTCCTTTGGAGACATTTATCCAGATATATGATAAACAGCCTGGCTGACAGAACGCACCCCTGCTTAACGCCGATATTGACATCAAATCAAGGCGACATTCCATCATCCAGCCGCACACAGGCTCTACAGCCTATGTAACTGGACTGCTCAGCCTGTAGCAGTTTACTGTTAATACCATACTCTCCAGATCCACAAAACTGCAGAAAACACTCTGACCTAGAGACAGATGCTTCTCCACAATGTTGCACAGAGAGAACACTTGATCCATGCACTTGAACCTTCCACTCCTGAAATCTCCTTGTGTCTCGCACAGTAAACCATCGGACACCATCCTCATTCTCCTTTCAATAATACCGTACTTACACTTATTTAATAATTACCATACACTTGCTGCCAAACTGGTCAAGCTTATAGCTCTGTAATTTGCGGACACAGGAGCCACCAAGCTTGATCATCTCGGCAGACATCATATCAATGCCCGCTGCCTTATCATTTTTCAAACTTCTTATCGCCCATTCAACTTCATCCATACTGATGCCATCGGAGGACGCCGTTGTCGAATGTTGATCTACTAAACCACATGCGACCGGCGCCAACCGTAGCATCCGCCATACATATCACTAAAATATTCACTCCATCGGCTTAGCACGTCTTGTGTTTGTGTAAGAATTAGCACCTTTAGACCTTATTTTATTCATTCTGAAGGCTGACCAACCACCCCGAGACTTCTTCACCTCCCTCCAAAAGAGTTTGGTGTTACCCTCGAAGTTTTTAGTCAGCCTATCTTCTGCACTCATATTTGCTCTATCACGTTTCTCTTTCACTAAGGCCTTGGTGTCATTCTTACAATGCCGATATATTTCTTTCTTCTGTTCTGTCATACTGTCATTCGGATTCAAAGAGGAGACATAGTCCAGCCACGCTTTATTCTTTTGCTCTACGAAAACTGCCACTTCCGTATTCCACCAAAGATCACCATTTGTTTTTCTATGCTTCTTTGAGCTTTTACATACTTCTTTCGCTGTATCTACCGTACTCTTTTAATATTCTCCAGCTTTCTTCAATGTCCGATTGCGGCTGGCTTGCCATCGTCAGCCGTTCTCGGACACCCTCTGCATACTTTTCTCTTACACACTTCTTGCAACCTTTCAACCTTTATTCTTTCAAGCCCTCCGAAGTGGACATGCTCTCGCCAGTGCCTCCACTTTCTGAACAGACCACTAAATCTCGCAATAACGAGATAGTGGTCCGTATCGACTGTGGGGCCCCTGTAGGCTCTTGCGTCAATATTTTGCTTCGGAGGCGACCGTCTACCAAAATTAAATCTATTATACTTTTGTGTTCATTCCTTCTCCATGTTTACATATGGATATCCTTATGTTGGAAAAATGTGTTTGACACAATAAGGTTTCTCTCCATGCATACATCCGCTATGAGCCTACCTGCGTCGTTCACTCTTATCAGCAAATGGACCAAGTACGTCCTCATAGTCGGGACGCTTGGTCCCCACCCATCCGTTCAAATCTCCGCATACAATCACGCGTTCACTGGTTTCTGCCATAACCAGAACTTCCGTAACATTTATCCCAAAACTTCTCTAGGTCTGATGCCACCGAGGGTCCTACGGGAGCATATGCTACAACCATGAATACCTTGGCGACACCTAGTTTTATACGGACCCAAAGAATGTCTGTTATCATACATTCCGTAATCCTTCACACCTGAGGCCAAGCGAGAGGACAACAGCACTCCTACCCCCATGCTGGCTCGATCGTTCTGTGGTACACCAGACCACATCAGCCTACATGTCACCAGAAAGATCGCAGGCGTCGCTGCCCCTTCGCTTGGTCTCTGTTACACAGAACACGTCTAGTTGTTTATCCGCCATGACGGTAATCAGCTCGTGCAACTTACCTTTCACACAACCTCTTACATTCCACGTGCCCACCCGCCACTCTGCTCTCCTCGACTCGCCTGACTGGGCAAGGCGTGATGGGTGGCGGCCCTCATCGCCGCATCTGCCGATGTTCGTACCGACGGGGGCGGGTCGGTACGCGTCGCCGCCAGGGGACACCCTAACCCGCACTGCGGTACGCATTCGAGCTGGATTAGCAGTCTAACTAGACTGGCAGGGGACGCGACGAGCATGCTCCGGACTATGCCCCCCTAAAAGGAAAGTCAAAAGCCTGCTATATAAAATTGCCATGTGATAACTGCGCTTTCTGCAGGTCTTACCTGAAGCTTGAGTAAAGGGTGGCGAAGTCGTCTTTTCAGCAAAGGGATGAAATTTTCCACAATTATCTATCTATACTATAGTCGTGTAAGTGCGAGATCTAGGTACACCTACAGCTACAGCTGTTGATAGGACGATACTCGAAAGGTCTAGTAATACAAGATCAGGTGCCAGTTGATCAACGATTAAAAGTTGAGAAAGCGGGTGGGTGCATGTTCGGTTGTCGGTTATGTGTCTCCTTGGACCAGGCGAAGCGACGTTTAATCATAGCCTGCAAAAACAAGCTTACCTGATCTATTGCAGCCAAACATCTTCTAGGAAAATATATTCAATTTTATGTAAATAAAAATCTATCTTTGTAAAATTACACTGATTTTGACTTAAAATATGAATTTATTTTATTAATACATTTGATATTTTTAATTATTTTGTATAAATAGAGCTCTTTTTCTCGTGAATTTTGAAAATATAATGTGAATAGGATATCACTTTTCTTCATAACGAAACAAATTGACATTTCTTCAATAATTATTTAAATATTGAATTTGGAAGATATTAGATAAATGGCCAGCTTTATTTTCGATATGACCTTTTAAAAGAGGTTATATTATAATAAAATTAATGTTCAAATTTTATGATTTTTAGGGATCCGTACCTCAAAAAGAAAAAACGGAACCCTTATAGGATTACTTTGTTGTCCGTTCCTCCGTCTGTCCGTCTGTCTGTCTGTCAAGACCCTTTTTCTCAGGAACGCGTGGAGGTATCAAGCTGAAAATATCAAATACTCAAGTCTACTGTGCCTTAAAGCTGTGAAGAAATTAAAGTTCTAAGTCAATGCAATCAAAAGATACAGGCGTTTATGTCGCAAATTGCCGCAAATTTTCGACACTCGCAAGGGAATCAAAACCTACACGGTACTTTCTCTTGAAATTTGGTACGAAGCAACGTCTTATAGCACAGGTAAAGGAAAAATTGCGAAAACCGTATATTTTCAATTACATCATATAATAAAAATACGTAAATACGAGGAAAGAAGGGGGAAGGAAAGAAGGGAGTAATACACCACACCCATGGTCCACCTTGCGGGGAAAAAAAATAAAAAAAAGGGGTGCAAGCGGAGGGCGGTGTGGTCTCGTTGAGGGAGTACACCGCTTGGCGCATCGACGCCCGGCGAGACGTCGGTGCTGATGCAGTGGCTAAAACGGCACAGGGTGCTCTCCTTCCGACTGGTGTAGGTTTTGACGGGGCATGGATGCTTCGCCAAATACCTGCACACGGTCGTCAGGAGGGAGAGTACACCGTCCTGCCACCACTGCGATTGCGACGAGGATACGGCGCAGCATACGCTCGAGGTTTGTGCCGCTTGGGCAGAACAGCGTTGTGAACTCGTCGCAATCATCGGTGCCGACCTGACGCTGCCGACCATCGCTAGGGCGATGTTCGAGCGTCAGGAACTGGGACGCGGTCGCAACCTTCTGCGAGGTAGTAGTCTCGCGGAAGGAGGCGGTGGAGCGCGTGCGCGAGGAGCGTCTCCTCGACGATGCGAGCCACCGCCGGCGACTGCGGTTGCGCAGGCGCGATTACCTGCGCCTGATGCCGCCCTAGCCAAGGCCGTGGGTGACTGGATCGGGATATTAGTCCGTCACCCGCCGAGAGGCCGACCGTGTGAGGAAAGACCGATATCCTACTCGAGGGTGGGACGTCGGTCGAGTAGAGGGTACTCCTCAGGAGTATTCCGTCGGGCCTACCACTAACGTCAAGTCACCCTGCTCCGGTGGTCGGCCCAACGACGAAGGCGACGTTGGTGCCGTGCCGTAGGCCGCCGCTAAAAAATAAAAACGGATGGTTTACGGGTGTGCGTGCTTACGCCCCTCTGTCGCCCCGGACGGAGCGGTGCGAGGAGTGTGCCGACTGTAACCCACACCAAAAAAAAAAAGGCAGATGTAAACCTCGTAGTCATCTTTAACGACATCAACAAGCGACGTTACTGTTAGTAGTATTTGTAACCGCTACCTCACAGTACAGAAGGAAATATATTTTAATATTCTACTTATTAAAGGTTAAGACATCATCAAAAAGGTGTCATTCGAACCGAGTGTGACCTTAATAACCTTGTATTCTTTATCTGTTCATTTAACAGGTGAAATTCAAGGTACAAATGAAAAAGAGTTAAGAAAGGAAATTGATAGAATATAAAATGCGTAGGTATTTGTGAATAGAAAAATGAATAGCCAAAAATGAATACATACAGTAAGCGAATAACTTTTGAACGAGTTCATCAAGGTGGATATTTATTTTTTGTGTTTGTTATGGTCAGGACAAGTTTTGTATAAAAGAAAATTTAAAAATAAGTTAGATATTTTTAATCTCATAATATGTAGATTCAGTGAATGAGTTAGAAGATTGTGAGAAGTTTTCTATATACGTATCTAAAGTTCTGTTAAGAACATTGACAGATTAACGTATCAGTAATTGAGCCAGCAGTTGACAACTTTAAATCGCGAAGTTGCGGCTAACCGGCAAAAAAAGCCATTCATCAAAAGAAGACAACTTTAAAAATATTGATAGAATTTGATTGATTTTTGCTTCAAATTAATTTATTATGTAAAAAACCCTGCGAGAGCACTTAAATTTACACTTTAATATTTCAAAAGTAATTCAATAAATTGCCACCAAATCATAACGTAACCGCTGCTGAGAAGATCCGGCAAGAAACTCAACGGGTTTGTCTATTATTATTTCTTTACTCTTTTTTTTTACTAAAATTCATCATCATCATTATGACAGTTCATATATGTCCCACTGCTGGGTTCGAGCCTGCTTCATAATAGGAGGGAAAGTGTCCTACTATACTACGCTGGTCAGACGTGTTGGTATAGGCTTTTGTTTCGAGTTTTCCTTCTTTTGCATAGATGTTATATGCGTTTTATATCCCATAGCCGTCTCTTGCGATCTTACCCACGGGTAAGATAGGGGGTGGTGAATTGTATTCTTACTCCGTCATCACACGGATAGTAAAATTAATAAAATTTAGAAAAATTAAATAATTAAATTTAAATTTAATTTAAATTTATTAATTAAATTTATTTTTTAGTACATTTTTATTAAGAGTTAGCTTTTTGAATTACGATAATTAAAATACGACGTACGTTATTAACATACATACATATCATCACGCCATATCCCTTGCAGGGTAGGCAGAGAGAACAGAGTGCCAGAGAACTCTATCTTTGCATACTTCACTCGCTTCCTCAACATTCATAATTCTCTTCATACACGCTCGCCGGTTTCGGAAACTCTTGACTCTACCTTTCTTCAGTACATGGCCGATCTGGTCTAGGTAGGTTAGTCTCGGTCTACCCCGGTACCTACATCCTTCCACTTTCGCATTGTATATCTTCTTAACCAGACGGTCGTTCGGCATTCTTTCCACATGTCCGAACCATCGGAGCATTCCCTTTCGCATCTTTGCACCAATATTCTCTTTCATACCTACTCGCTCTCTTACGTCGTCGTTACGAATGCGATCGGTCAGCCTGACTCCACAGATTTTCCGCAGAGATCGCATTTCGACTGCATTAATTTTACTTTCATACTCTTTTCTGCATACCCAACTCTCGCTTCCATACAGTAATGTTGGGACAAGCACTGCGTTATGTATTGCTACACGTGCCTTCTGGCTGAGGTGGTGGCTACCGAGAAGTTGCCCCAACGCTCCGTTCACTCTATTTCCCGCATTCACTCTTCGCTCTATATCAGTGGTGTACGTTATTAAAATACGATAAAATTCAAATACGACGTATAAGATTATCTGTTCTCTGTCCTCTCTGCCTACCCTATAAGGGATATGCCTGATAAGGGATGAACGTGATGATATGTATGTACGTATAAGATTATGGTTGGAGCCATATCCCTCAGACAAACGGCACCTGATCATTAACTATTATGATGGTTATTGATTCGATTCATCATTCTCCTACTCTTATCCCAAGTACTTGGGATCGATACAATATGTACTCTTCTTTCATTGTATATATTGTAAAAGTTATTGCCAATAGTTTTATGACCGGCTGCCTGGCAGACGTCATATCACGTCCTTGGGAATGTTATGGTTAACCAAACGGCATCAGATGGAGTTGGCCAAGGTCGTTATAAGGCTCTTAGTTGTCTTTTACGACATCCACGAGCAAAGTAAGAGTTGGTAATATTCGTAGCCCACACAGCTAGATTGTTATTGATTCGATTATGAAATTAAATTTAATTACCAAATAAAATTGAAATTATGAATTGAAAAAACGCAGATGAAGTTGTGCGTGTCAGCTAGTTTCAAATAAAAAAGTGTAAATTAATTTTACAAATTTATTACTCTTACACACATTCTACATTAGTGTGGGTTTGGCATACATATACATTTTTATCACTCTCTCTCTTTCTGTCTCTCATAATAAATAAAGAAAAAAAATCCTTTTAAATGTGTGTGATTATTCTGATTTTAATAGTGGCCGTATCCACTTTGAGATTTGTGTCCAGTGTGTTCTTGATCATGACTACCATGGCTTTGCTGCCCACCGCTAAATCCGTTTTGGCTTTGTTGCCCGCTGAAGCTACCTTGGCCATTTTGGCCGTGCTGACCTTGTTCACCGAAAACTTCCTTTACCAAATTATCAAAATTTTCACTCTTTTTCTCTTCATGCTTCTGTTCATCTTTCTGGTTGTGATTTTGGTCATGATGTTCATGTTTCTGGTCATAACTTTGGTAATGACCTTGGTCATGTCCTTGATAATGTTTCTGGTCATTGCCTTGATAATAACCTTGGTCATGTCCTTCATGTTTCTGGCCGTGGGCTTGATAATGACCTTGGTCATGTCCTTGATGTTTTTGGTCATGGCCTTGATAATGATCTTGTTCATGTCCTTGATGTTTCTGGTCATTGCCTTGATAATAACCTTGGTCATGTCCTTCATGTTTCTGGCCATGGGCTTGATAATGACCTTGGTCATGTCCTTGATGTTTTTGGTCATGGCCTTGATAATGATCTTGTTCATGTCCTTGATGTTTCTGGTCATGACCTTGATAATGACCTTGGTCATGTCCGTGATAATGTTTCTGGTCATGAACTTGATAATGTTTGTCATCGTGTTCATGGTGACGTTTATGGTCATGTCCTTCATGATGATGCTCAAAATCATGTTCATCCTCATCATCGTCGTCATCGTCGTCATCATCATCATCGTGATCGTGGTCATGCTCATATCCATGCTCATGATGACCCTGATCGTGGTGATCATGATGTTCATAACCGTGGCGATCACCACCATGACTGCCATAGGTGCCGTAGCTGAGAACTGCAAAAGGTATTATAATGTTATTTAAGTTACTTTATTTTATAATTCTAAGCTTTTATATGCACAGGAATACGAGAGATTATGTAAAGTTTGGTACTGTCTCTCAAATTAAAATCTTATCAGTACCGGAGTTAAGAAGGTGATCTCGCACCAGCGTTATGGCTATTGACTTTTAGAGACACATACTATCACAATGGCTAATCAGTCCAGACCACATTTGTTTTGCATTCCACCTAATGTTAAGTGGCGATGCCGTTCTAAGTTATTAAGTATATTATTGAATTTAAGTTTCAGTTTAGTATCACAATGGAACAATTTGAGTCCGTTGATCTATTGTGCAGGTGATAATCCCACTGGCAAATTTTCTATCAGGCAATATGAAGGATATCCGTGTGATGGCGGAGGAAGAATACAATTCACCACCCCCATCTTAACCGTGGGTGATCGTAAAAGATGACTAAGGAATATAAAACGCATATAACATCTATGCAAGAGAAGGAAAACTCTAAACAAAATCCTATACCAACACGTCTGACCAGCGTGGTATATTAGGTCAATTTATCTCACATTATGGAGGAGGCCGACTAAGGGATATAAAATGCATACCACATCTATGCAAGAGAAGGAAAACTCGAACAAAACCCTCTGACGTCTGATCAGCGTGGTATTGTTGGTCTCTTTCCTTACTATTATGGAGGAGGCTCGAGCCCAACAGTGGGACGTATATAAGCTGATGAATATTAAGGATGAGTACGAATTGCAGAACTCACTTCCTTTAAGTATTATTCGGACTTCTGTATTAATTATTATAGTAAAGATTCTATTAATCAAGATTTATTAATAGATATTAGGCAATGGAAAACGTTATTACATTTATTTGTGTTACTCATAATATTGAACAAATAAATGTTTTCTTTCTTTCTTTCATAACTTGTTTTTTTTTATTAAGCTCATAAGTTTTCAAATTACTGAAATTTTTAGCATTTAATATGCTTAATTATTTATAAATACCCGATTACGAAACGAAAAATGATGTCACAAGCGGGGTTCGAACCCGCACCTATTGGGAATCCGGCCCAACCGTGCTGCCACTTACACCATCGTGAACTATTTTAGGACATGCAAATTTCGATTCATATTATATCTTACGTCTTCAAGGTGACGTATGCCATGTATCGGACAATGTTTACACATTGTATAGACTTAATACTTCAAACTTTACAGTTAGAATTGTATTAAACGATGACACAACCTTGTTATTCAAATTACTGAAATTTTTAGCATTTAATATGCTTAATTATTTATAAATACGGGCGGGTTCGAACCCCGCTTGTGACATTATTTTTCGTTTCGTAATCGAGTATTACCATACTAGTCCAATACCAAGCTAGTCAGAGGGCTAGGCATCAGATTTACCTCGAGTTATTCTTCTTTGGTAGTGATGTTATCTGGATATAACCAAGTACTACTACTATTGTGCTTTAAGTAATAATGTCAAGAAATGTAACTAACCTGGACACGCCATCACTGCCATTAGCGCCAACATCATTAGCTGCAAAACATAAAATTAAAAAAATGATCAAAGTCCTTTCTATTGATAACGACCAAAAAAATGTTTAAGGCTATTTACATCGAATGAGAGGTATCATACCTCTAGTAGTTGTTATGACGACATTTTCATAATTTATCATAACGAATATTATTACACATTGATATGATATTTTAGCTGTGTGGTAGCGACTTCGAATACTAGCAACCCTTACTTTGCTCGTGGATGTCATAAAAGACGACTAAGAGCCTTATAATGGCCTGGGCCCACTCCATCTGATGCCGTTTGGTCAATAATTACATTCCCAAGCAGGGTTGACGTCTGGCAGGCGGCCGGTCATAAAACTATTGCTAATAACTTCTACAATATGTACTACGAAAGAAGAGTACATATTGTATCAACCCCAAGTAATGGGGATAAGAGTAGGAGAATGATGATATGATATCTTAGCGTGGCTACGTTAAGTATTTGTTTCAGTTTATTATCATCAATGACTATATGGTGAATGTAGGCCTCATAATGGTTTGGTATGCAGTTGGTGACTGTAGTTGTTATAACAAGTTTCTTAAGAGAGCGCTGCTAGGCACTTTCCTAGTAAACTATGAGGTAATGTGACATTGTAACATGGATAGCGAGAAGATATTATATGAATACATGTCCTATATTTTATCTTTGGCATGTGGAGCTAAAAAGTCAAAGACGAAAAAAAGTCCCATTTTTTAAATTTAGGACTGCCCAAAAGCTGAGATAGTGCCGAATTACCCGTATGCCGTAGATATCCCTAACTCGTATTGAACAACACCCATATATAAGAAAGTGGGTGGTGAATTGTATTCTTACTCCGGTACCACACGGCAATTGCTACTTAAATATAAAAGAATTATTATAAAACACCAAATCTACACACAAGTTAGCACTACACATATATTGAATCTACAATTAATGGTGCATAAAATATTATCACATAAAAATAACTTAATAACTTCAGTTAAATCATTTAAATTTCTTGAACGTTTAACGATTTATTTTAATTTTAACCGTAAATAAAAAAAAAAAATATTTAAAAAACTAAACTCACAGTTAAATTATTCATTTTTAATATAAAATATGTTTATATATCACAGAAAACGGCAACAATTGATCAAACACTGGCCCCCTTGATCGTTTGTATTTTGTTTATATAGGTAGAGCTGTCTTATAGGTGCTGCGGAGACTGACCACAAACAACATTTATTGGCTCAAACCTGTTGATGATACATGTTGTGGTCGTGTAAATAAATAAGCTTTGCTCATAAAACACTAAATAATATATGTATAATGATAACGTTATTTTTTATAATTTGACGTGATTTTCGATAAATAACAAACTTTATCATTAAATATCTCAGGAAATATTGATTTTAACGACTTGGTGCTCAAAATTCTTTTTTGTAGGTTACTAAATTTTCTACAAGTATGTTATTCACATTTTTCTATAGTTTTTGTCTTTCACGAGATAAATGCCAAAAAACGCGAATAACATGGAAAAATTAAGCTTAAGAGGCCTCTACTACCCCGCCGGTTCGAGTTACGGCTTGGCCACAATAGTCATTTTTGTAGAGCATTCAATTCTGAAAAAAAACCGTACATGGTCGAAGCGATGCTATGAAATGCCATTGAGCTATAGAAATTTAAAGAAAATATCAGAGTTTCTGTGTTTTTTCTAATGGGAAATCTTTACACACACTGGTCCAGAGCTTAATATTAATATTAAGGACCGAGACTTTTAGGGCATGTTTTTTTGGGTACTTGCAACAAACAGCATCTACAATGTCTCAGTATAAAATGCAGATGCTAGAGCGTGTAGAAATTTTTAGTCTATGAGACTAAGTAACCAGTGCAAAAAATTGCCCGGCAATATGAACTAGCATCGGGTGCATAAAAAACTATTTCATTATTATTTCATTTAACATACATCCTGCTGCTGGGTTTTAATCTCCTCAATATTGAACGGGAAGTATACTTCCTATACTGGTCATGGTCAGCATACCATGCTGGTCAGCCGGATTTGTATGGGGTTTTTTCTTGAGTTTTCTTTCTTTTGCATGATTGTTATCTGCATATTATACCCCTTTGTCGTTTTTTACGATACACAAGAAAGAGGGTGGCAAATTGTATTCTTACAAGGTTAAAATATTTACAGTAATGTAAATTTACTCATAATAAACATTTGCATACAAAGAGTTGACCTGCCTTTCTCACGCAGGTCAACTCGAGTTCACGTTACTCGGCACAGGACATTGATACTTAATCTGCTCAGATCCGTTACTCACTGAAACGGAAGTTCATGATTACAATCGGCTACAAGTTTAATTTTTTAAAAAATTTAAATAATTAAGTTTTATGTGTAAATTTAGCGTTTGTTCACGGCTCCACCCGCCTAAAGGTAACTTTCCCAAAGGTGAACTATTATCCCAAGGAAAACACATTATCGAGATAAAAGTACGCTACGTGTCAATTCAGATTCTTATTATCATTCTCCTTCTCTTATTTCTATTACTTGGGCTCGACGTAACGTGGGCTCTTCTTCGTACATATTGCAAAGGTTTGCAATAGTTTTATGACCAACTGCCTGTCTGATGTCAAACAAAGTGAGAATGTAATTGTTGACCAGATGGTATCCGGTGGAGTTAGCCCAGATCGATATAAAGCTCTTAGTTGTCTTTGACGAAATCCACGAGTAATATAAGGGTTGACACACAGCACTGAAAATGTTCTATCTATTTGCCTATTTTTGTCCAAATCTGTTCAACGGCTTATGTGTGATTTAGTAAGAAATATCCAAACATTTTCACAAACTTATATATTTGTTATATTAGTATATATTTCGAGAATCGCATTGCCAACTATGACCGGTACAGGAATGACATGGGCATTTGACATGACTTTCGTCTTGTCCATGTTCATTAGTAAACCGACTAGTTGGGATACCCTGCTGAGATCGTTGTGCATGGTGACCAGGTCCTCCATGGCAGACCATGACGACAATATCGTCTGCGAATCGAAGGTGAGTGATGTATTCGCCATTGATGTTGATGCCGAGTCTGGTCCAGTCTAAGAGCTTGAAGACATCTTCCAGTGCAGGGGTGAACAGTTTCGGATAGATGACATCTCCCTGTCTCACGCTTTTCTGCAACTGGATCGGTTTCGTACTCTTATCCCGAATACGGACTGACATTGTGGCGTTTCTATACAAACACTTAAGCACTTCGATATAACGATGGTCGATTTGGCACCGCTGAACGCACTCTGTGGCGTAAAATGAGGGAGGCCTACATTCAGCAGATTCTAATATCTCGCTGTGTGGTAGCGACTACGAATACAACCAACCCTTACTTTGCTCGTGGATGACGTAAAAGACGACTAAGAGCTTCATATCGACCTGGGCCAACACCACCTGATGCCGTTTGGTCAACAATTACACATTCTCAAGGAGGGTTGACGTCAAGCTGGCGGCCGGTCATAAAACTATTGCTAATAACTTTCGCAATATGTGGGAAGAGAAGTATATGTTGCGTCGACCCCAATTAATTGGGATAAGAGTAGGAGAATGATGATGAATGATGAGTAGGATTCTAATATCGTTATTTAGCATCACATAACCTTTGTTACTTTATGGATTTTGCTTGCGTATTAATTTATGGTAAAGCTTTTGATATATTGACAATATGACATTTTAGGGGATGTGTATATTAAAGAGAAAGTAGCACTTAATATAAGTAGTTAGTATTTCCTTTAATAAAATAACAAACAAAAAGGCAGCATCATTTCATTTGTCTGCCCTCGTTTCACGTTAAGTGGGAGTTAGGTTAAAAGTCAGCAATAGCAAATTATGAAGAATTTATTTTTAAGAAATTCTTCATAATTCATCATCATCATCATTCATTTTGTAAGAAGTAGGACCACACTGTTGACAATTCTCTGTCTATAGCCACGGGCCGGTCGGTCCGGGGTAGTACTACACACTCGCAGAAGCACGTCTGAATAATGGAAATGTGCTATTGCGTTTCGTTCGGCGAGCGAGAGAGCCGGAAGCCCAACTGGGTGGGTTTATAGTTTGTAATGGTAGGCAGCGGCTTAGCTGTACTGTTGGTATTGCAAAAGGTCTATGGGCAGCAGTAACACTCATCATCAGGTGTGCTGTTTGCTCGTTTGCCACCAGAAACAATAAAAAAAAAATTCTAGCCTTACTATTAATAAAAATTAAATTATCTTCCAAAAAAATATTCATACTAAGCTGTAATTATTATATATGAATATAACGGCACACCTGTTCTAAAAAATAATAATAGTTTTATTTAATTTAGTTTTATTGCCACTACACAAAGCAACCTACGCTAGAGGATAGCGTCGTTATGCAAATTAATAAAAAAAAAGACGTTTTTTGAGACAGGTTTCTCATATTAATTCTAGAGGAAAATAAGATTAAAGTGCTTATTTTGTCAAATGTTGTATTATATGTCTGAATTTTAGGATTTAAAAAACATTGAATACTTAAAAATTATAACTATTTTTATGATTTCTGCGATAAATGTGATTTTTTAGATGAATAAATGTTGGGTAAAAAAAACCCAGAAATTATAAGTATACTTTAATTTATCGCTTTGAAAGTAAATTTATTAGAATCCTCATCTATTATATTCTCATGGATATCGAACTTAATTTTTTATTTGGTTTTTGTCCGATCCTAATCCGTACAACCCTTCCAGACATTTAATACTCTCGGTGTATAAAGTGGGCCACCGGCACCTATTCCTTGAGTTTCGGAGTGAATTATATTCTTACTATATCATCACATGGTTTTTTTAATGTTATACTCGACTAGAAATTTTTTCGTCTTCCTTAGCAGGACCCGACCGGGCATGCCCGATATGGACCAGATAAGGTATGTAACGCAGAAGATATATCTGGACCCGATCAGGAAAACCTTATCGGGTCCAGATCAGGCATTCCTGATCGGGTCCAGATCAGGCGTTCCTGATCGGGTCCAGATCAGGCGTTCCTGATCGGGTCCGGATGAAATTTTACTCATCGGAACCAAATCAATCATCTGCGTTATATATCTTGCCTGATCCAAAACGAGTATGCCCAGTCCAGTCCTTTTAAAAAACATGAATATCTTAAAGAACATGTTTAATAGGTAAAAATATAAATTAATATATGACGTAGGCACCGAATGCAGTGCTATATTCTTATCATGGAGAGTCCCAGTGAGCCGTTCCGATTATGGCGCAACCACCAGATGCTAACGACTGCAACTGTCGCCTGAATTTCTCATTCATGACCTGATCGATCTGTTTTAATCTGATTCGATAACACATAATTTAATATTAGGCCATCTCATTACGCTTCGGAGAATCTTAACACCGCGATTCAAATAATGACGTCATTTTACTAACGCCATCTATTTATTATGACCCAAAACATTAAATGTTAGAATGGTTGTTACAATATAATATTTCTATCTATCTATGTTTTCAAATGTTAGGTACATTTATATATATATATATATATATTATTTATTTTTGTTTTTTACTTTAAATATAAATTACTTTTATATTATTAATTAAACATTATTATTATCTATTATTAAATACATATGATTAATTAAAGATTTCAGATTAATCTCCTCTGATGAAAATACAATTTCGCCGTGGCATAAATATGACAATCATGTCACTTTTTTGAATTTTGATTGATATTTTTTTTTGTGTTACGAAAACTGTTTCTGGTTCTGATATACTACAAGCCTTACTATATACTTGATGATATTTCACATCAGGCTATCCTTATTTGGTCCTGATCTGGTCCTGATCCGGTATGCCTTACCATACTTGATGTTATTTCACATCAGGCTATCCTGATCAGGACCAGACCTGGTCCTGATAGGGTTTGCCGGATCGGGCATGCCTCATTGTGTCCTGATCGGGTCCTGATCCGGTATGCATTACCATACTTGATGATATTACACATCAGGCTATCCTTATTTGGCCCTGACCTGGTCCTGATCCGGTATGCCTTAACATACTTAATGATATTTCACATCAGGCTATCCTTATTTGGTCCTGATCTGGTCCTGATCCGGTATGCCTTACCATACTTAATGATATTTCACATCAGGCTATCCTTATTTGGTCCTGATCTGGTCCTAATCCGGTATGCCTTACCATACTTAATGATATTTCACATCAGGCTATCCTTATTTGGTCCTGATCTGGTCCTGATCCGGTATGCCTTACCATACTTGATGTTATTTCACATTAGGCTATCCTGATCAGGACCAGACCTGGTCCTGATCGGGTTTGCCGGATCCGGCATGCCTCTTTCTATCCTGATCTGGTCCAGATACATGATCTGGTTGAACCATACTTTATTTCTAGTCGGGTAGTGGTTTTATACAAATTCAAAATGGTTTATCAGTGTTGTTATACACAGAAATTTTACGCAATAAAACGAAGTTTTGTCTGTATACAGATTATAATAGGCTATTACATGGGCATAAATATTAATACCCATACCAGCTGTGCAAGAAAACGAAAATTTGAAACAGTCTTTTAATCCCTCAGGCCAGCGTAGTACCTACACTCGACAATTTTCTCCTCTCAATGTGGGCTATTTTTCTGACCTGAGCCAAATAAATAAGAAATATTGTAAGACCGAAATGTACGTATAATATCTTTATTCACACCTTCAATTTTTTCGTGTGGTGACGTAGTAAGAATACAATTGACCACCCTCTATCTTACCGTAGGTGATCGTAAAAGACGACTAAGGGATAATATATGCATATAACATCTATGCAAGAGAAGGAAAACTCGAATAAAACCCTATACCAACACGTCTGAACAGCGTGGTGTAGTAGGTCAATTTCCCTTCTAGTGTGAAGGAGGAACAGTTGGACATATAAGGGCTGAGATGATGATGATGATGATGATGACAACTTAAATTACGAAAGCTTCGAAGAGTAATAATTGAATATTATCTTTTCATAATAATATTCTTATTCTTCATTCCTTATGGTGACAATTCACTACCACTTGCTTTTTCGTGAGTGTCGTAGAAGATGACTGCGGGATATAATTAGATATACATCACTTAAGCAAGAGAAGGAAGACTCAAAACAAAACTCTATACCAACTTTTGTGACCACCGTGATATATTTCTTTTTATTTCACCTAGCACTAAAAAATAATCCTTGTATTGCGGAGGACTTTACAAACATGTAAGTAACGATCACAAATTACACCCAAACTCAAAACAAAAATTTGTGAATTGCACAAAGTATTGTCCTGCGTGGAAATCAAACACACGACACTGGCATTGTAGGTCGGTATCTTAACCATTGCTCCATCTGTATATCAAAAAAAGAAAAATATATTAGAACAATCGTTCTAATATATTTTTCTTTATGCCTCTCCATTATGGTGAAGGCCCATGTCCGATAAGACTGAAGAAAAAGAAGATACTAATAATCTTCATATTGGTAATTTTTTAGAAGACGTATTCGTGGAAGTGTGGAAAGCTATTGGTGTTGTTGAGGAGAATGTCAGGCTCCGGGCGGGCCACCGAAAATAAAGATCGGGTACCGGTGGCCCGCTCGCACGGCGAAGAGACCTTGCACGGTGGGTCTATGGGGTTGCGCACCGTCTCGTCCGTCGTCCCGAACCGATTTGACGGAGCGCGACCACATCCATAGCCCAGCGCAAGGAAAAAAAAACAAAAAAGGAGAATTTCAGGCTTGGTTTAAGGTTAGTTGGAAATTATTAAAACGTCAATAGTCCACAATAAAGAATATGTATTATATAGTACTTAATAGAAAGATCTTCTCATCTTCTATTTCTATAAAAGAAGATGTTTGTATTTATGTCATCGCTAAACTCAGAAACTATTTGACAGATCATTATGATAATTGGTATGTATATGTATTTTTTCACAGAGAAGGTTTATTTGCTATCCCCATCGATGTAGCTCGCCACCAGGCGGCGCTGCGATATAACGACTTCTACAAACAAAGCGGCTGGGTTTGCTAGTGTGTTATAGGTATACATTATTATATGCGTTTGTATCCAGCGTCGGATAGGCCATATAATCGAAGTGACGTGTGAGAACCGGGTTTAGCCGGTCTCCCCACCACCCGCAAGCCAGCTTGGCGGTGGGTAGGATAAAAGGCCCACACAGATTAAGTCACAGCTCCTAACGCTAGCCTAAATGTAAACTTCATCAGATATGTCGTTCATACAATTAGCAGAAAATTAAATAGGTAAGCCAATTTGGTTGTATCTACAGGGCCGAACCGTAAGTTTAGGGTCCCTAAGCTAATATTAGTTAGGGGGCCACTTAATTATTCAAAGTATAGAAAACAATAAGATCATAAAATATTTGATTTATATTATAACTGGCGACCCGCCCTCGCTTCGCTTCGGTTACGTTAATTCAGTTGTGTTGTTTACTTTTCCTACATAGAATTTAACTTTTGAAAATTTCTGAACGGCGATAACTTTAAATGTGTCGTCATCATCATCATCACAGCCCATATATGTCCCACTGTTGGGCTCGGGCCTCCTCTGTAATGGGAGGGAAATTAACCTACTATACCACGCTGATCAGACGTGTTGGTATAGGGTTTTGTTTCGAGTTTTCCATCTCTTGAATAGATGTTATATGCGTTTTATATCTCTTAGTCGTCTCTTACGATCACCCACGGTTAAGAAGGAGGGTGATGAATTGTATTCTTACTCCGTCACCACACCAAATATGATTTTCAACTTTGAATGTGTGTGAATCAATATTTAGTTGGTTGAATTAGGCAAGAGAATTATCGGGACCTTTTCGGCACACTCCGACTATCTGTTTCTTAGAGTTTCATTTAAGAAATAATAAAAAGTGAGTCAATTGTTTTTGTTTGCTTTATCAAGCTTAAAATGAACCAAATGTGACATCAATTTATGGATAATTTTCCTTTAAAATATATATAATGACGATGAGTCATTATATATTTTTAAGATGAGTAACTTAACTTAAAATTAAAATTAAAACACTCTTATTATTCTTCTTAAATTAAAATTCACTTAACTTAAAATTAAAACACTCCGGTTTTTTTTTTTTTATTTTTTTTTATTGGTGGGCTATGGGTGCGTCTCGCCCCGCCAAATCGGTCCGGGGTGACGGAGAAAGCGGCGCGTGACCCCATAGACCCACCGTAAAATCCTCTCTCTTCGCCGTGCGAGCGGACCACCGGTACCCGATCTTTGTCTTCGGTGGTCCGCTCGGCAAAACACTCCGGTCTAAGGAATGTCTTCGAGAAATAAGTTGGGAGTTGGGCCCATTTTACAATGCTGTTTAATTAAACTGTTGGTTAATTAAACTGTTACATCCGATAGTTAATTTATGGATTTACAAATTAATAGACAATCTTATCGTTATTTAATTTATATTTAAAATTCATAGTTCTATAAAAATAACCTGTTACGAATAGAGGCAACTTATTTTAAATACTAAAAAGTAATTAGACATCTTAAGGTATGGATTATTTCATTTCCGTTCTATGGAACTTCCCATCTATTACGTCAGGTTTTATTTTAATGAATCAAGTTTATGTTGAATCGGATCAGAAAATATTGTATTGTTTTTTATACTAGTAGTACAACATTATGAGGAAATAATACAAATTGTATGTATCAATTAAACGTCTTGTATAGTTAATTAGCGCGTTTTATATAAATAAAAAATCAGACGCGGTAAACATAATATTTAATCATTTCTAATAATAATATGCGTAACCTAAGTAGCTAGGTTTTTGATGTAAATATACAGGATAATCAGAACATATTTCTTGGTCAATTGACAATCATACACGTTACTTTTATACCTAGTAATAGTGGACAACTCTTAACGCCAAATCTTTTATTTATCAAACTTGCTTGCAATTTTAATTTAAACGTATGTTATATGTCCGGTCAATTTAGACATAAAAATAGTGGTCAAATAAAAAAAAACAACAGGCAGTCACGGGGACTGCCGATAGAAGTGAAAACTATTAACTTAAAACTAATTGAAATAATAATAATTTTCTAATTTTTATATAAAAATAAAAAATATTATCGAACATCTAGGAATCGGTTTTACCACACTAGTAAGATAACCTTTAAACCACAATGATACTCATATCATGACATAAAGGTTAAATATTAAAAATACAATTAAAATAAATAATGCCATACTTTTAAATGCAAATATTGATATGAATATTGAAAATATTTGAAAATAAATTCTTTATTTTCATTATTCATTTATCTATATAAAAACATTAAAATGTTCAATACTCACTTTTATATTGAACAGTAGGTTAAATATTAAAAATACAATTAAAAATAAATAATGCCATAAACGTTTCCCCTCCAAAAACGTTCAACGCGCCTAAAGAAGTTTTCACATAGCTATAGATATACTATTAGCATTAGCATGTCGGTGACGCGAACCTATAAGTTTTTCCCCTCCAAAAACGCTCAACGCGCCTAAAGAAGTTTTCACTTCAAAAAAATCCCGTAGAGCCAAATATTGGTGGAGAGCTGGGGTTTACCATTACAAATAAAGTTTTAAAAATGCCCATCGATCCTATGTGTGCTACAAAAGTTATTCGGGATTAAAGGTCAAAATTTGAGGTTTTTTGGATTTTCTCGAGAACAGTAAGTTTTATAAGAAAAAACTCAAATCAAAGTTGTAGATCTTAAAATTCTCAACAAAAATGGTACGACCATGATTATTTTAAATGTCTATATTGACCGGACTATAAATAATATTTTATCTTTGTTCTGTGGTTTTCTACAATGTAATATTTATTACCTACCTGTGTATTAAATGGGCTAATATAAATAAATAAGTAAAAAAAATATATATTTAAAGTACATAAAATAGTTTGGGATTTAATTATGTAAAACATTAAATATATAATGCATTGTTACTCTCCTATAATTAATAGTTTGATAATTAACAGTCTGTGCTAATCAAAAGGCTTGTTGTGCAAGCAATTAATTTCAGATTGATAGGTTATGTTAGCTTTAGGCCTATAAAACTTCAAAAAAGGTCAGTATTTTTAATACTAAAACCAACAGATTGACAAAAGGACACGACTAGGAAGACCGACATGATTGACGACTAAAATATAAATCTATTATATTTTTTTAAACTTATTTTACTTGACATTGGCGAAATTGTGGTTAATCACTCACAGAGGCCATTCATTAAGAAGAAGAAGAAGATTGACAAAAAGATTAAGAACAATATTTTCGTCGTATTTCAATACATATATACATATCATGTACATATCACGCAATTATTATTTAAATGTAAGTACATTTGTTGATAATGAATGCCTAGAGCGTTATAACAATGAAAGCATCATTTCACACTTCGTTTGCCAAACTCTCTTGGCAGAGTACTATATCTATTAGTTGTAGAATACTGATTAGACATTTTCCTCAGATTTCTTCTCAAGTTATTCTCTGGATATTTAAAATATGGGTAGTATGATTTCGTTTTTTTATTGTAAACCAAATATGGAGGGAGTCCGTTACTTTCATAAGGTTTATACCAGCCCCTTGCGTATGCACTCCTTTTTATTCTTTTATGATTTTCAACGTTGTCATGTTTAAGTTCCGTAGATGTAATATGATTTTTAACTCTTTTTGCATTTACAACACTTTCTGAGAAAATGGCAATCATTGTTATGATGAGTAGAATCTGAAAATAATATTATTATAAATTTAAATAATTACACACTTGCTTATATCGTGTCAATGACATATTAGGTTCACATTCTGTCACTGAAGACAAAGATCGGGTTCCGATGGTCCGCTTGCACGGCGAAGATAAGTGCTTTGCAGGTTGGGTCTATGGGGTCGCGCGCCGCCTCTTCCATCGCCCCGGACTGATTAAATATTTTTTTGCATTGGAATTTAATCATCATCATCTCGTCTCACATATATACGTTCTACTACTGGGCACCGGCCTCCTTCACAATAGGAGGGAAATTAACCTACTATACGACGTTGATCAGATGGGTTGGTATAGGGTTTTCTTTCAATCATTTTTCCTTCTCTTGTACAAATGTTAT
This sequence comes from Lymantria monacha, assembly GCA_905163515.2. Classification (NCBI taxonomy): domain Eukaryota; kingdom Metazoa; phylum Arthropoda; class Insecta; order Lepidoptera; family Erebidae; genus Lymantria; species Lymantria monacha. Next base: position 9,941,089 of record LR991098.1, on the reverse strand, counting down.
CTCCATATTATGTACCTATTACGGTTACCACAGGCAAGATAAAGAGTGGTAAATGGTTTTCTTACTCCATAACCACACTGAAAATACTATTGAAAAGTTATCCGTGTGGTGACGGAGTAAGAATACAATTCGACACTCCCTATCTTACCCGTGGGTGATCGTAGGCAACGATTAAGGGATATGAAACGTATATAACATCTATGCAAGAGAAGGCAAACTCAAAACAAAAGCCTGCACCAACACGTCTGACCAGCGTGGTATAGTAGGTAAATTTTCCTCCCATTATAGAGGAGGCTTGAGTCCTACAGTGGGACATGTATGAGCTGAGATGAACTATACTAAAAATAGTAAAGAATACAGATTGAAGATAGTTAAGAATATTTACAGTAAATTTAACGATATTATGCGTGTGCAAAATAGCTTTTGTGACAATACCTAATTTGCCTTAGTCATGTAATAAGATAATAATGGCAATATGTAAAAACATTCTACAGATGCGGTTTTAAAAAAGTCCCTTTTATAATCTCACGCCCATATATGAAGAAGTCAAAATGGATGAAACACCATCATATTTTACCTATGTAACTTTTAAACGAATGCTGAATTTTAGCGTTTCACTTGTTACTAATAAATTTCTGATAAAAAAAAATGCTCAATAACGGTATTGAATGACGGACTGCCACAGTTTCACAGCCTTATGACATCTAGAGCAATATAATATTTTTCATTCATAATTATTCCACTTATGATAGTTTTAAGAAATCTAAGAATAAACTGAATTATTATCGGATATATTTCAGAGGAAATGATAACAAATGAGAATGAATCATCATTGTAACTAAGACGTGTCTAGTATAAAAATAAGTGATTAATATATGCTTGCCAAAACGAATTAGCAGTACAATCTTACTTTTATTAATATGAGTCTCCACGTCAGCATTTTCTTTGTCTTTGTTCTCTGTTTAATTGATTTAATAACACACAGTACTGGATATAAAAAAAAGTAAAATGCAAGCAAGTAAAAAGCAGTCTTGTCGGTCACTAAAGCACTTTCGTAAAGTGAAATGTTTTAAAGTGAAAATTGTTTGAACTTCACTTTCTTATTTATATCTATTCACTTAAAATGAGGTAGCACAAAAAAGTCATAGAGTTGTGTGAGTGTTTTTTTTGGATTTGTTTAGGTTATTTTACAATTTTTTTCTATATATAAAATGTACTTTTCCATAGTAATGGTATTCTAGATAATCTTTTATGATGGCATGATTCTGCTCTACTATTTCTTTAGAAAGCTAGGTATCAAATTAGCGAATATTCCATCTAACTAATTTCGTCAGAACGCCACTTATAGACGCTTGTAGGGCACCCGTCGATAAATATTGCACAGCGACCCTTGGAAAGAGCTAATCGACTAATTTCGCCTTTTGTAGAACGCTGTCCCTGTCGTACACTACCCGTTCAAACGGGTCGCACGAAGTCGCACGAAGAAGTGAGAGTCTTGTGTCTGTTAAGGCCTGCTAAAACAACTATGTTTTTTTCTTATTAAATAAATTACATGTATACTATAAGACTATGCGATAGGACAAATGTTAGACAGGCAGTGTACGACAGAGACAACGCTCTACGAAGCAGAAATTAACCGATTGATTCTTTCCAAGGAGCGATGTACAGTATTTATTGCCGGGTATTGTCTATTTGGTGCTTAAACATACATACATATCATCATGTCATATCCCTTGCAGGGTAGGCAGAGAGAACAGAGTGCCAGAGAACTCTATCCTTGCATACTTCACTCGCTTACTCAACATTCATAATTCTCGCTCGCCGGTTTCGGCGACTCTTGACTCCACCTTCCTTCAGTACGTGACCAATCTGGTCTAGGTAGGTTAGTCTCAGTCTCCCCCGGTACCTAGATCCTTCCACTTTTGCATACATATAACTTACTTTACAAACATATAAATAACGGGTACAAATGACACCCAAACTCAGAACAATTTATGATACGACACTGGTACGGTGGATTGGTATCTTTACCACTAACGCCATCTATGTAGTCAAATTTCAATAAAAAAAATCAAGAGCAATAATAAATATCTTAAAAGTAGACAAGTTTATATTAAATAAACTTGTACAAGCGTTGAGTCATCCCGTGACCATGAATGCTGTAAAGTGTTCGAAACTTCGGGAAATTAAAAATAAAATACAAACGCTATAGAATCCGTAATAAAAATAGTTTTATTTCAAATGTAAAAAACTCGCGTAAACATTAGAAATCATTATAACTTGTAATGCCTATTTTATTTCGAGAGTCTAATAATGTATTATTCGGTTATTATAAAAAAACGGTTATATCATATTTTTACGGTTATATCGGTGTGGTGACGGAGTAAGAATACAATTCATCACCCCCTAGCTTAACCGTGGGTGATCATAAGAGACGAGTAAGGGATATAAAACACATATAACATCTATGCAAGAGAACGAAAGATCGAAACAAAAACCTATGCTAACACCTTTGACCAGCGTGGTATATGTCAATTTCCCTCCCGTTATGGAGAAGGCTCTAGCACAACAGTGGGATATATATATAAGCTAAGATGATATCATATTTGCCAATTATATTCTGTATATATAATAATTCGAATGGAAAATATTTATTTTGCTAAGTGCGTAAATAATAACGATTAGACATTTGGCACTCCTATCACTACATAAAATAATAGTGAAAAATGTATGGTGCTATAACCATGAGCATAATTAAAACAAATAATAATAGCGACATTTTATGGAAATAGAAAAAAAAAATATAACCTCAGACCATAATACACACCAACACACATAATACGTTGCATTTCACCATCATCTCAGCTCATATATGTCCCACTGTTGGGCTCGAGCCTCCTCCATAATGGGAGATAAATTGACCTAATATACCATGCTCGTCAGACGTGTTGGACTATATGGTTATAGGACGTATAGGGTTTTGTTTCGAGTTTTTCTTCTCTTGCATAGATTCTATATGCGTTTTATATCTCTTAGTCGTCTCTTACGATCAACCACGGGTAAGATTGGGGGTGCTGAATTGTATTCTTATTCCTTCACCACACGGATACATTTATCTCTTGATGATCCATAAATGTAGTTATGGATATATCACCTACTCTTATCCCAATTACTTGAGGTCGATACAATATGTACTCTTCTTTCATAGTACATATTGTAAAAGTTATTGGCAATAGTTTTATGACCAACCACCTGCAAGACGCCAACCCTTCTTGGGAATGTAATTATTAACTAAATGACATCAGATGGAGTTGGCTCAAGTCGTTATAAGGCTCTTAGTCGTCTTTTATAACATCCATGAGCAAACTAAGGAAATGTAGTATTCGTAGCGGCTACCACACAGCGTGACAATAACAATTTTGTGACAAGGAATCTAACAGCACCATATTATTTTCTCAAATATCCTTAATGCACAAATTTTGTGATTTTTTATAAGATACGCAATTTAACAAAAATAATTTTCTTCTTCTAATCAAAGACTGTCTGCAGGCTTGAGCCAAAATTTAAAAAAATTAAAACTGGAAATAATATATTTATCAAACTTGCTTGGTAGACGGCTTTTTAAGAGACAACGTTATGAATTGTTTATCAAAGGTGTTTTTTCTTGTCATTATGATATCTTTCAATTCGTCATCAATATATTGATGGCGCCATTCTGTAGATTACTTTATCATCTATGGCCGAAAAAAAAGTAAATAGTTTAATATTATGTCTTCATGTAAACATATTAATAAAAAAGCTATTGATTTTCTCGCGTTTAATAATAAATAATAATTTATTTTCTCACCACAACACATATAACAAAATGAAAACAATGATCCGCAGGATTAGGAAAATAACTTTTAACAACGTTTATCAAAATATAAATATACTATTGCTAGATTATAATTATACTATAATAATTGGTCGTTGGATGCAAGCGACACAGGACCGCACTCTGTGGCGTAACATGAGGGAGGCCTGCGTCCAGCAGTGGACGGCTATAGGCTGAAATGATGATGATGATGATCATAATAAATGCTCTAGTAATGGGGCAAACTATTCACAAGGGTCATCTACTAGCCACCGATGACAGGGACTGGTATTGGTGATCCGCCCACTTAGGCGATAGAAAGGTACGTGTACAGCAGGTTACGAGATTGCACGCCATTCGCTCCGTTGTTCCGGATGCATCAAGAGGCGTGTGACATACACACCATGCCAGCCTGTTCTCAAAAACAAACAAAAGGCATTTCTGGTTAAGGTATACAGCTGGGAAGAAAGTGATAACTAACGAATCGGACTATATAACATCGTAAAAGATCAAGGTTACAAATGGCTATATCCAGCGGGCCATTTCCTGTGTGGTGACGGAGTAAGAATACCATATCTCCACCATACCATATCTTACCCGTGGGTGATCGTACGAGGCGACTAAGGGATATAAAACGCATATAATATCTATGCGAGAGAAGGAAAACTTGAAACAAAACCCTATACCAACACGTCTGACCAGCGCGGTATAGTAGGTTAATTTCCCTCCCATTACGGAGGAGATCCGAGACCAATAGTGGGACATTTATGGGCTGCGATGATGATGATGATGATATCCAGCGGTGGTTGCATGATAATGTTTGATGTGCTCTAGGTATTTTCAATTTGAATTATAATGAATTTATCGGCTTTCCTTTGATATTTTCAACACTCTCTTGTGGCGACCACAGATAGCCATGATGGTCAGACTTTACAGCGGATGTCGTCGACGCTGGCAGGGGGCAGCAATGTCTCGCCCTGTGAGTAGGGCGCCTGGCAGGGCGACGTCCGCCGGGACGTCATTACTCTTAGGGCAGTCTGGCTGGAGAGGTCTCAGTTCGATGTTCGGACCGTGGAGGCCTTCCGGCCTTCCGATTAGTACAGGTCTGAAGGGGTATGGTTGTTTAGGCAAGTAACTGCACATAGTCGCGAGGAGGGAGAGGACACCGTCCTGCCACCACTACGATTGCGACGAGGACACGACGCAGCACACGCTCGTGGTTTGCGTGACCTGGGCAGCGCAGCGCCGTGAGTTCGTCGCAATCATCGGTGCCGACCTAATGCTGCTAACCATCGCTAAGACGATGCTCGACAGTGTCAGAAACTAATGAGATTCTCCACGCTGACACATTCCGTTACAGCGATCTCGTCTAGGGCGAGATCGATCTGATAGTGCCTTAGCCGAGGTCTTGGGCGAATGGACCGGGGATTATTCCGCCACCCGCAGAAAATCCGACCGCGTAGGGCGACGCCTCGGCATTACATCACAATTGTTTCTTGCCGGGATAGATTGAGATGATACTCGAAAGAGTAACCCGCCGGGTTGGCCACGGCTATGAAAGATTCGGTACCAGTGGTCGGTCTAGGGGAGAGAACACGATGGGTTATAAGATCGCACGTTGCCCTTCTATCGTCTCGGACGGAATGGGAGAGGTGTGTCCGACCATAGGTTCCCAAGGAAGGTTGACGTCTGGCAGGCGGCTGGTCATAAAACTATTGCCAATAACTTTTACAATCATCATCATCATCTCAGCCCACACATGTCCCACTATTCTATGGGGTCGCGCGCCGCTTCTTCTGTCACACCGGACGGCTTTAGCGGGGTGTGACCACTCCATAGCCCGCCGCAAAAAAAAAACATGTCCCATTGTTGGGCTCGAGCCTCCCTTACAATGGAAGAGAAATTCACCGACTATACCGCGCTGGTCGGACGTGTTGGTATAGGGTTTTATTTCGAGTTTTCCTTCTCTTGCACAGGTGCCACATGAGTATTATATACCTCAATCGTTTTTTACGATACCCACGGGCAAGATAGGGGGTGGTAAATTGTATTCTTACTCCATCACCACACGGAAAACTTTTACAATATGTACTATGAAAGAAGAGTAGATATTGTATCGACTCCAAGTAATTGGGATAGAAGTAGGAGAATGATGATTAATAATATCAACAGGTAAGTTTTTAAGTTTGGATGTAGATAGTATATCGATGGGTTCTGTTACTGATGAAGTACATATAAAATATACAACATTCAGTTGAACAATACAATATTCAGAATCAAAATACATTCATATGTACATACATTCAAAATACAACATTCAGTTGAACAACACAATACAATATTCAGAATCAAAATACATTCATACATACTTCTATTCAAAAGTCGTCATTTTACACATTAACTTATAAACATAGCACCCATCGATAGTTACGCGTATCACTTGCGCGTATCACGCGATTACTACGAGAAGAGTGAAGTGGCACGTGCGCGCGGTCCCACCCGGGCAAATTCTAATGTATAACAGGAAGGCAAAAGAATAATACGAATCATTTTGTAAGGTTATCATAGGTCGCATTAGAATAATTTCTGGTTTCTGAGTATATAAAAAGATACATGTGTTCTCAAGTACAAATTATCGACTAGACAGCCCACCCGACTTTGGGAAGGTACTGAGAATGGTATATATATATATATACTTTCTAGCTTTTGTCTGCAACTTCATCCGTGTAAAAAGTGACTTATATTTTATTACTAAAATATCTCAAAGAAATATATTAACGAACATATTGAACCAGGTTTCCTGGTTGGTTTGATTGCCAATTTTCATTCAAATTTGTTCAACAGTTTACGCGTCATTAACTAACAAACATTTAAACATTCAAACATAAAACAACTTCATAAACTTTCACATTTATAATATTAGTAGGATAATCACCATATTGTGACGAAATAAGAAATTAATGTTTTTTTTCATTGTATCACGATTAAGAGACCATACATAGACAACATATTTAAGTATATAAAAGAGACAAATTCAAAATTAAAATCATCATTGCTAATTCTTCGGACTACATAAATATACAGATTACAGAAAGTAGGCAGTTTTCTTCAAATGGAATTGATATAATTAACCACCAATCTCTTCCTCATCATCATTATCACAGCTCATATATGTTGTACTGTTGGACTCAGGCCTCCTCCGTAATAGGGGAAATTAACCTACTATACTGCGCTTTTTACTATACCGCCGGTTTTGTTTCGAGTTTTTCTTCTCTTATTTCTTCCTCACTGGTGTCTTAAAAGACGATTAAAGATTGTAAGCAAATAAAATAGTGATGCTATTAGAGAAGGAAATCTATCCATCTAAACAGCGTGAAATAGTAGACATTTTCTACGTAATAGGATCATGCCCAACAGTAAAAGTTCTCAAATATATTTGGTCTGAAAAAGAATAAGAAAATGAAAATATCTCTTGTCGATAGGAAGAAAAAACATTGTTAAAATGTTTCATCTCTATCAGAGAGTCATATTTTAAGTACAAGCCATTCATACATAAACAACAAAATTTTTATGTATTAATAGCATGACTTATAAATAATTACCTTTTTATATTATATATAGGTAATAATATTTTTTTTATACGAGTATTGATATAAATATAATAAGTATAAGAAGGAACTAAATAAGTTATGACGTAAGTTTTTCTAATCATATTGATGCCAGAAATACAACCGGTTCGTAAATATTAGATAATTGTTATGTTGTTTTATCATCTGACAGTCAATGGCCGCTTCGCTTACTTTAAGTTTCAATAAAACATTTATATGTATAACAAAGTAATTACTAATTTTCAAAAAATATGAATGATATAGTATTCTGCATATGCCATATCCATCAACCCATAAACATCAACTGTTGGACATCCTCCTCCCCATGGAAATAACGACGATTTTTAAGGTGTCGTCACTCTGTCAATACTACAGTTTTAAGTCATGTTTATATTTAGAAATAGTAAATACCTACCTGACTATAAATAAACTCATGATTGATGTTGTTTTGTCTGCTTCGTGATATTATTTTTATTTATTTTGTATATATATATATATATGACAGTAATTAACATGTATTGATTATAATAACATGCATACATTATTTTAATTATTTTTAAGTTTTTAAAAACAAAATATAAATTGCTATCAATGGATCACGATTTTAATTTAAAATTAAGATGCTTGAAATAAAAATGAGGTCCTCCCGTGATTATGAATACTGTAAAGTGTTCGAAACGTATGGAAATTAAAAATGAAATGCAAACGCGATTTCAATGTTAATAATTAGTTTTCCGTGTGGTGACGGAGTAAGAATATAATTCACCACCCCCTATCTTACCCCTGGGTGATCGTACGAGACGACTAAGGGATATAAAAATGCATATAACATCTATTCGAGAGAAGAAAAATTCGAAACAAAACCCTATACCAACATGTCTGGCCAGCGTGGTATAGTAGGTCAATTACCCTCCCATTATGGAGGAGGCCCGAGCCCAACAGTGGGACATATATGGGCTGAGATGATGATGATGATGAATTAGACAGAGAGGACAATAGATGTAACGTGACATTGATCAACATCACCATTTTTACACTAATCTGTGTCTGCTCAAAACAAACATAGTTGTGCAAGAAAGGGATAGAATATGCTCTCCGTAATAACTCCAAAAGCTTATAAAGTCTTTCTGTATATTTTTTAATTGTCGTTATACATCTTTACTAAAATTTGCAGGCATTATAAAAATATTAACCATAACCTTTCCCACAAGTGTAAAAAAAGACGATTTGGTGGCATCAACAGATAACTTTACTGCAAGAGAAAAGCCTATATCATCGCGTCAGACCACTGTGGTATATTAGGTCAATACCTCTATTTTTTTTTTTGGCGGCGGGCTTTGGAGTGGTCACGCCCCGCTAATCCATCCGGGGTGACAGAAGTAGCGGCGCACGACCCCATAGACCCGCCCTACAAGTACCTCTCCACGCCGTGCGAGCGGGCCACCGGAACCCGGTCTTTGTCTTCGGTGGCCCGCTCGACGGTTTACCCTCGCGGGTATCCTCTCGAGTCGACGCCCCGGTAGCTTTCGCCAACATATTATAACAATAATAGTCTTGATTTTTTTCGAATGTATGATATCAATAGATGAATTTATTTGAGATTAATTTACCAAAAAAAAAAAACAATACTATTGTTCTTTTTATTGTTAATTAAGAAGCATAATAGTGAAGACCTTTTATTGGCTTTATGTATCGTAAATATTTATAACAAAAAAAATATTATTTTAAGCTGTTGGTCTCCCGATAAATAAATAAATAATAATAATAATAAATATTTTTTTTTGCTTTTCCGTGTGGTGACGGAGTAAGAATACTATTCACCACCCCGTATCTTGCCCGTGGGTGATCGTACGAGATGACTAAGAGACATAAAACGCATATAACATTTGTGCGAGAGAAGGAAAACTCGAAAGAAAACCCTACACCAACAGTCCAACACGTCTGACCAGCGCGATATAGTAGGTTAATTTCTCTCCTATTACGGAGGAGGCCCGAGGCCAGCAGTGGGACATTTATGGGCTGTGATAATGATAATGAATAAATAATAGAAGAACTACATGTTATTTAAATAATATAATACAAGTAAAATAAAAAAAAATGTTACAGCAACAGCTCTATGCAGTTAGGCCGCGGCGATTTGTTAGTGTTAAACAATTAGCACCGATACGATAGTTTCACGACTGTCCCACTGCCTCTGTTATACTTGATACTAAATATACACAATTATTTTAGTAAACACACTTTTACTTAATATATGACCTCTAAAATAACCTGGGCCAATTTCATCTACAACCATGGTTATGCCTGTCAGACAAATGACACATTTTAGCGCCCAAATGGATATGGATGGTCAAAAATTGTTCCTTTAAGTTATTATAAAACAAATTCAATAAATATTAATTTATTTTAATGTCCCATCCATCTATTCGTCCATCTATTAATGTCGACTGTTGGCTATAGGCGTTCCCATGGAGAGGGATAATGTTATAATCAGGCATATATCATTTTGGCAGGCAATCTTTTTTTTTTTTTCTCACGCTGTGGAAACGCATTTACGCGCTTTCCCCGCATGTGACAGACGGGGAGGCGTGTGGGACTCGCCGGCCAGATGACCGTCCGGAATACCCACTAAAACCACAGCGGCCCCTGCCGCGCTTTTACGGGGTGCCGGAGAGAACGTCTACTGACATTCTATCCCCAACACCCCAACGCTTGGCCGTCTGGCCACGTCCTGTCGTCATTCAGGGTAGTGGGAGAAGGTGCGCATATCGGCGCCTCCTCCTTCCTAGCCGCCGCCGGCGGAGCGAGTCTGCGGACGCAATTGCCTCGCGTTCCCGCTCCGCGGCCTTCTTTTTAAAGATAAACTCCTCGCAGAAGGAGGCCATCGACGACCAGCACCTGTCACCGTCGAGCATCTTCGAGATGATAGTCGACAGCGACAGGTCCCGCCCAATGACCGCCGACAGGACGAGGCGCTGAGGCCCACAGGCGGGGCATACTTCCACTGTGTGGCATACATCGTCTACTGGCGCGCCACACTCATGGAACCCTGGGGCCTTTTCTCTGCCAATTCTGTGCAGGAACTTACCGAAGACCCCGTGTCCGGTAAGCACAGGTGCTTACCGGACACGGGGTGCAGGCACCAACCTGAAGCTTAGGCTGCCGTGCCTTCTGTTGATCCAGCGGTGGAGATACGGCGCAACCGCCTCCACAGTTCCCCGCCCTGCTACGGGGAACTCCAGTTCTTCCCTCCACCGCCGGATGACTCCCCTTCGGACCACTTCCAATGCTCTACCCAATCCACTTATGGAGACTTGTTCGCCGTTAGCCCGCGCCGCTACGCGAATCTGGTAGGCCTCCGCCAAAGCTTCTGCCACTAACGGCCAAGGCGGGTCGCCTGCCAACAGCGTCGCCGCAGTCCATGACGTCGAAACGTCGTTTTGCTCGGCCTCGGCCATGAAATAGGAGGGCCTCGGTTTTCTCCACCGAGACCCTCAGGCCCAGCATGGCGATCCGGCTCACGACGAGCGCAACCCCCTCTTCTGCCAGTCGGGTAGCCCCCCGGAAGTCGGACCTCCTCACCGTGATGAGGGTATCATCCGCGTAGCAGATGACCTCCATCCCGGGGAGAAGCCGATCCCGTAGGAGCCAGTCGAATCCGACGTTCCACAGGACCGGACCAAGGACCGAACCCTGCGGGACGCCACACTCCACCCGGTAGCGATGTATGCACCCGTCGCCCCCCTCCCAGAGCACGTGCCTTCCCTCGAGGTACGCCTCCAACAGCCTCCGGAGATACGGAGGCACTCCATGGTACCGAAGCGCCTCCTTTAATGTCTCGTGTGGGAGACTGTTGAAGGCGTTTTTTATGTCGAGCGAGACTGCCAGGAGAACTTCCTTTTTGGCCACCGCTTCGGTAGCCAGGGACTTCAGGGCGGCCAATGCGTCGATTGTTGACCGGCCACCCTTGAACCCATATTGACTCTCTGATAGTCCCGGCCCGACTTCCTCGAGGTGCTGAACGAGACGGTCCGCGAGCACCTTCTCGAACAATTTGGCCGTTTCGTCCAGCAGCACCAGTGGTCTGTATGCGGAAGGAGAGTCGATTGGGCGACCCTCCTTTCGCAGCAAGCATAGCTTACCAACCTTCCATTCCTCCGGGAACTGCCCGGACCTCAAGCACGTGTTAAGCAGTTCTCGGAGTTCACCCCTGAGGTATTCCGCGGCGATGCCCCGGGACGCCGTCCGGACCAGGCGATTTCCTCTTGCCCCGAAATCGGGAGAGGGCCACTTCCATTTCTTGGTCGGTGATGAGTGGGACCAAAGTCTCCACCTCCATCTCCGACTGAGGAGCCATTCGGGGGGGAACGTGTCCCACGGAGCGAGGGAACAGTTCCCCCATTAACCTCGACAGGAGAACCGGATCCATCGATTCGATGATAGGGGCGCCACAGGAGCGGAGTTTGTGCCGCGCCCGGTGATATGGACGCCCCCACGGATCCCTGTGAAGGCTCATAAGAAGCTCCTTACGGGCCCTCTCCTTCGCCTGGCTGATGGCCAGTTGCAGCGTTTTCTTGCTGGTCTTATACACCATCCGCAGCTGACCCTCAAGGACGTCATCCCGGTTAGTCCGCTGTCGGCATCAGACGTAGGCACGCCGCACCCGGTTGGCGGCCACCCGGAGATCAGCAATCTCAGACGACCACCAATACACCTGACGACGCGGCGACCTCCGCCGAGCCCTCGGCATCGCCGCATCACAGATCACCTCAAGGGCACTTGCTACATGACCTGCAAGCCCCACCATATCAGTGGGTAGCCGTCATGTGCCACCCCAGCGCTGCACTATGGCGGACTCCCGAGCCATTTCGGGGTCAAATTAGCCAAGGGCCCTTGGCAGGCAATCTGGCGATCGCACTCGGTGTAATGAGATGCCCAAGAGGCCGCTGCTGTCACTTAGCCTTATGTTGCTTTAGCCAGTTCTATCATTCCCATGGAAAAGTAAGAGATGTTAGCACATTATAGATATGGTGAGCTATTACTACATATGCATTTTAATGTATTTTTTATTTGTTTTGGAATGATAACTGAGCTGACTATACAATAGTCACCACGTTTATTTTTTGACCGGGGTTATCGTAAAAATGTATGAGTCGGTAACATCTCTGTAAGTAAAGGAAACCTCAAAATTATACCTTATACTGTATCTGGCAAGCGGGATATAGTAGGCTAATTTCCATAACTTCTTTTTTTTTTTTTTTTTTTTTTTTTTTTTTGCGGTGGGCTATGGACGTCGCACCCCGCCAAATCGGTCCGGGGTGACGGAAGAGGCGGCGCGCAACCCCATTGACCCACCCTGCAAGCACCTCTTCTTCGCCGTACGAGCGGGCCACCGGTACCGGCGGCCAGGCTAATTTCCATACCTAGAGTATACTCTAGGTAAGGGAATTACTCACCGAAGACAAAAATCGGGTACCGGTGGCCCGCTCGCACGGCGAAGAAGAGGTGCTTGCAGGGTGGGTCAATGACTCTCGGCACCGAGGAGATGGTCAGGCGAATTGAGGCGCTGGGGCTCAGGGTAGCCCTAAAGAAGACGGAGGCCCTACTATTCCATGGGCCCCGTGTGAGGCTGCCCATCGGCGCCTCGCTAGTCGTCAACTCCATCCACATCAGTATCCAGGCCCATATGAGGTACTTGGGTCTGGTGCTCGAGGGGCGATGGTGGTTCCGGGAGCATTTTCGTCAAATTGCTCCCCGGCTGGTCGGCGCGGCGTCCGCCCTTTCTCGGCTCATGCCGAACGTGGGCGGACCCAGTTTCGAGGGCCGACGGCTGTATGCGGGGGTGATCCGCTCAATGGCCATGTACGGCGCACCCGTGTGGGCGAGGGCTCTGAACGCCCAGCTCAGGGCGGTGCTGTAGAGGCCACAGCGAGCCATGGCGGTCAGAGCCATTCGCGGGTACCGCACGGTGTCTACCGAGGCGGCATGCCTATTGGCCGGGACACCCCCGTGGGACCTAGAGGCGGAGATGCTCTCCGACCTCTACCGGCGGGTTATCTCAATGCGCGAAGAGGGTGGCTCCCCATCGTTCAACGAGATAGCCACCTGGCGCGAGGACGCCCGCCGAGAAGTCATCGCCCGTTGGGCTACGCGGCTGGAGAGGCCTAGACACGGTGTTATTACCGTTGAGGCCTTCCGGCCCGTACTGATGGAGTGGATGGAGCGGCGGCACGGAGTCCTCTCTTTCCGGTTGGTGCAGGTCTTGTCGGGGCATGGTTGCTTCGGCAAGTACCTGCACACGGTCGTGCGAAGGGAGTGGACTCCGTCCTGCCACCATTGCAGTAGCGACGAGGACACGGCGCAACATACGCTCGAGGTATGTTCGGGCTGGGACGGGCAGCGCCGTGACCTCGTCGCTGTCATCGGTGCCGACCTGACGCTGCCGGCTGTTGCGCGAGCGATGGTCGACAGCGTCAGGAATTGGGACGCGGTCGCCGCCTTCTGCGAGGCTGTCATCTTGCAGAAGGAGGTGGCGGAACGGGCCCGGGAGGATTCCCGTGACCCGGGCCGCCGCCCGCGGCCGGGGCGGCGCAGGCGCGAGTACCTGCGCCTGATGCCGCCCTAACCGAGGCTTCGGGTGATCGGACCGGGGAATTGTCCGGTCACCCGACGTGAGGCCACCGCGTGAGAACGACGCCTCGACGGCGAAAGCTGTCGGGGCGTCGACAGGAGAGGAGCCCGAGAGGGCATACCGCCGAGCGGGCCACCGAAGACAAAGATCGGGTACCGGTGGCCCGCTCGCACGGCGAAGAAGAGGTGCTTGCAGGGTGGATCAATGGGGTTGCGCGCCGCCTCTTCTGTCACCCCGGACCGATTTGGCGGGGTGCGACGTCCATAGCCCACCGCAAAAAAAAAAAAAAAAAAAAGAGTGGGTCAATGGGGTTGCGCGCCGCCTCTTCTGTCACCCCGGACCGACTTGGCGGGGTGCGACGTCCATGGCCCACCGCAAAAAAAAAGGTAAGGGAATTACTAAATTCTCGTCTATTTTCCAGAACTGGTTAAAGGTATACCAGTACATATAATTATTCTCAGATGAGAAAAGACGCAATCTATTCAAAACTCACGATCATAGTTTTAAGAGTTCAACGACATCGCGTGGTGAAAAAAAAAATATTTTTCATCCAAATCGATTTTTTTTCTAGCCTATCATTACAAGTAAGACTAGTAGGGTTACCTGTCTTTGTTTTCTGGAGCGGTCCCCTTCCACCCTGTATATAGGTATATATATATATATATATATATATAAATATAAAATAAAATTATTGAAAGGAGAATGAGGATGGTGTCCGATGGTTTACTGTGTGAGGCACAAGGGGAGGTTTCAGGAGTGGAAGGGGATGCATGGATCAAGTGTTCTCTCTGCGCAACATTGTAGAGAAGCATCTGGCTCTAGGTCAGAGGGTTTTCTGCAGTTTTGTGGATCTGGAGAGAGCATTTGACACGGTTCTACGAAAGGAACTTTGGGACATTTTACCGGAGTATGGTATTAACGGTAAACTGCTGCAGTCTGTGCAGTCCAGTTACTTAGATTGTAGAGCTTATGTGCGGCTGGATGATGGGATGTCGCCTTGGTTTGACGACAATATCGGCATACAGATTTAAGAGTAACAATAGGTAATGATGTACTAGAATAAGGGGATGAATTTGTATATCTTGGATGTGGATTTAGCCGAGATGGAAGGTACACCACTGATATAGAGCGAAGAGTAAATGCGAGAAATAGAGTGATAGAGTGAAAGGACCGTTGGGACAACTTTTCGGTAGCCACCACCTCAACCAGAAGGCACGTGTAGCAATACATAACGCAGTGCCTGTCCCAACATTACTATATGGAAGCGAGAGTTGGGTATGCAGAAAAGAGCATGAAAGTAAAATTAATGCGCTGGAAATGCGATCTCTACGGAAAATCTGTGGAGTTAGGCTGACCGACCGCATTCGCAACGACGACGTAAGAGAGCGAGTAGGTATGAAAGAGAGTATTGGTGTAAAGATACGAAAGGGAATGCTCCGATGGTTCGGACATGTGGAAAGAATGTCGAACGAACGTCTGGTTAAGAAGATATACAATACGAAAGTGGAAGGATGTAAGTACCTGGGGAGACCGAGACTCACCTACCTAGACCAGATTGGTAACGTACTGAAAGAAGGTGGGGTTAAGAGTCTCCGAAACCGGTGAGCGTGTATGAAGAGAATTATGAATGTTGAGGAAGCGAGTGAAGTATGCAAGGATAGAGTTCTCTGGCACTCTGTTCTCTCATATATATATATATATATATATATATATATATCTATATCTCTCGAGGAGAGCAGAGTGCCGGGTGGGCACGTGGAATGTAAGAGGTTGTGTGGAAGGTAAGTTGCACGAGCTGATATCCGTCATGGCGGACAAACAGCTAGACGTGCTCTGTGTAACAGAGACCAAGCGAAGGGGCAGCGACGCCTGCGATCTTCCTGGTGGCGGGATGGCTCTGTGGTCTGGTGTACCACAGAGCGATCGAGCCAGCATGGGGGTAGGAGTGCTGTTGTCCTCTCGCTTGGCCTCAGGTGTGAAGGATTACGGAATGTATGATCCCAGACTTCTCTGGGTCCGTATAAAACTAGGTGTCACCAAGGTATTCATGGTTGTAGCATATGCTCCCGTAGGATCCTCGGTGGCATCAGACCTAGAGAAGTTTTGGGACAATGTTAGGGAAGTTCTGGATATGGCAGAAACCAGTGAACGCGTGATTGTATGCGGAGATTTGAACGGATGGGTGGGGACCAAGCGTCCCGACTATGAGGACGTACTTGGTCCATTTGGTGATAAGAGAGTGAACGACGCAGGTAGGCAGGTAGGATGCGGAAGTGGCAGCTTCCGTAGAGTAAAGGAAGAAAGCGTGGCTGGACTATGTCTCTTCTTTGAATCTGAATAACAGTATGACTGAACAGAAGAAAGAAATATATCGGCAATGTAAGAATGCCACCAAGGCCTTAGTGAAAGAGAAACGTGATAGAGCAAGTATGAGTGTAGAAGATAGGCTGACTAAAAACTTCGAGGGTAACACCAAACTCTTTTGGAGGGAGGTGAAGAAGTCTCGGGGTGGTTGGTCAGCCTTCAGAATGAATAAAATAAGGTCTAAAGGTGATATGTATGCGGATGCTACGGTTGGCGCCGGTGTTGGATGTGGTTTAGTAGATCAACATTCGACAACGGCGTCCTCCGATGGCATCAGTATGGATGAATGGGCGATAAGAAGTTTGAAAAATGGTAAGGCAGCGGGCATTGATATGGTGTCTGCCGAGATGATCAAGCTTGGTGGCTCTTGTGTCTGAGAGGCGTTCCTGTTGCTCCTCAATTTATGTTGGAGCTCGGGAATGGTTCCCAGAGACTGGAAAAGCGCAGTCATTGTGCCTTTGTTTAAAAACAAGGGTTCACGTTATGACTGCGCAAATTACAGAGCCATAAGCTTGACCAGTTTGGCAGCAAAAGTGTATGGTAAAATTATTGAAAGGAGAATGAGGATGGTGTCCGATGGTTTACTGTGTGAGACACAAGGAGGTTTCAGGAGTGGAAGGGGATGCATGGATCAAGTGTTCTCTCTGCTCAACATTTTGGAGAAGCATCTGGCTCTAGGTCAGAGGGTTTTCTGCAGTTTTGTGGATCTAGAGAGAGCATTTGACACGGTTGTACGAAAGGAACTTTGGGACATTTTACCGGACTATGGTATTAGCGGTAAACTGCTACGGGCTGTGCAGTCCAGTTACATGGGCTGTAGAGCCTGTGTGCGGCTGGATGATGGAATGTCGCCTTGATTTGACGTCAATATCGGCGTTAAGCAGGGGTGCGTTCTGTCAGCCAGGCTGTTTATCATATATCTGGATAAATGTCTCCAAAGGTTGAACGATATGAATGTGGGAGTCCAGATGGGCGACTCAGTGGTCACTGCTCTGCTTAATGTAGATGATGCAGTCCTGCTGGCACAGTCAGCGACTGATCTGCAGACCCTAGTCGACACAATGACAGAAGATTGTAAGAAAAGGGGTCTACGCGTGAATGTGAGCAAAACCAAAATAATGGTTTTTGAAAGAGATAAAACCAGAACAGATGTAAGAGTAACAATAGGTAATGATGTACTAGAGCAAGTGGATGAATTTGTATATCTTGGATATGGATTTAGCCGAGATGGAAGGTACACCACTGATATAGAGCGAAGAGTGAATGCGGGGAATAGAGTGAACGGAGCGTTGGGGCAACTTCTCGGCAGCCACCACCTCAGCCAGAAGGCACGTGTAGCAATACATAATGCAGTGCTTGTCCCAACATTACTGTATGGAAGCGAGAGTTGGGTATGCAGAAAAGAGTATGATAGTATAATTAATGCGGTAGAAATGCGATCTCTGCGGCAAATCTGTGGAGTTAGGCTGACCGACTGCATTCGTAACGACGACGTAAGAGAGCGAGTAGGTATGAAAGAGAGTATTGGTGTAAAGATGCGACAGGGAATGCTCCGATGGTTCAGACATGTGGAAAGAATGCCGAACGAACGCCTGGTTAAGAAGATATACAATGCGAAATTGGAAGGATGTAGGTACCGAGGGAGACCGAGACTAACCTACCTAGACCAGATCGGTCATGTACTGAAGGAAGGTGGAGTCAAGAGTCTCCGAAACCGGCGAGCGTGTATGAAGAGAATTATGAATGTTGAGGAAGCGAGTGAAGTATGCAAAGATAGAGTTCTCTGGCACTCTGTTCTCTCTGCCTACCCTGCAAGGGATATGGCGTGATGATATGTATGTATGTATATATATATATATATATATATATATATATATATATATTAAGGTAATTAGTAGATTGTGAAAGTTGCTCAAAAAATTTCTGTCATTTTGCTGGTACTGCCCCAGCTGATTGTTACAATGTTACAAAGTCCATAAAGGAATAAGGGCTGAGAACTTAGTTACTTATTATGTTCTCAATGTTATACTATAGAGACAGAATATTGATACCTAAGCTGCAAATTAAATGGAATAATCCATTTTTAAATTACTTATTACTTAACTGAATACCAATGACACGCAAGGAGAACGCTAGTAACTTTTGCACACGCATTACTATTTCTTTGTTCATACGCAGTGCTTGCGCGATCCAATGGTACATTGCTTCTAAATGTGTGGGTCGTGACCCGTCATTTGCTTAAGGAATCGGAGAGTTAATTTTTATTGATATTCGTGTGAAATCTTTAAAGCCAATGTTTGCTCTAGTGTTAAGGCTATTTTGGTAATAGTTTTCTATCTGTAGCCATAAATAGATACGCCTATCCAGTGTTATCCATCTATCCATCCATCCATGAGACCATAGCTCTCAATAGCATATTGAGAGATTTTAAGCCTTTTTATGAGGCCGAAGTTTAAGCACCAGATGTAGTAAATCATCGGTGGCCTTTGCTTTCAGATATTGCAGAACATTTCACGAGAAGAGTACCGACTGTCCAGTGTAGTATCACTTATTTTAGCTCGTATACATACATCCCACCACTGGGATCAAGGCCCCATCACAAAAGGAGTTAAATTGACCTATTATATCATACTGATCAGACGGTTTGGTAAACTTCTAATCAAAAGGAAATCGATGAGAGATTTTGATATTTTTGTCAAGCTACTATTAAGTTAACAGTATGTGTTTTTCTAAACAGTTTAGTCGATAGAAAAGTAGTATGTTACGCTGGGTTATGGGTCTAACATCCATCCATCTTCTAGTTTATCAACAGTAATTCGTTGACGTCTATTTTTTTGGTGAATCATAACGAGTTTTACAGCTTAATGTGACGGGTTATAATTTTTTTTAAAGACACCAGCCCTGCTCTAAGGAAATAATCCTTGTATTGCGGGGGACTTTACAAGCATTTAACAATTGAAGAATTTGAGACAAATTACACCCAGACTCAGAACAACATTTTATTGATCGCATAAAGTATTGCCCTACGTAGGAATCGAACCCACGGCTCTGGTGCGGAAGGTCGGTATCTTAAACACCACGCCATCTGTGTAGTCCTTCGTTAATTTTAATTGTTTTAAATGTATTGATCTCAGCGTAAATATAAGTATACATACAACAATTACATTCCCAAGAAGGGTTGACGTCTGGCAGGAGGTCGGTTATAAAACTATTGCCAATAACTTCTACAATATGTACTATATAAGAAGAATATATATTATATCGACCCCAAGTAGTTGGGATAGGAGTAGGAGACTGATGAGTGTAACAAGGAAAAGCCATGAAAATAATATAGAGCTAACATTCAGTAGTTTGGCAAACTCTGAATATTTTTTATGATTATGTTTCTGAACGTTATGGCGACTGGTTTTACCCGTTTCAGATAACCGCAATAAGCAGTAAAATTGCATTTCGTCTGAAATGATTACGTCGTTTAAGTCATCGTTTACGCATCACTAATTAAAATAAAACACTTTGTAAGTAATTATAATATACTGTGATCAATAAGATTTATTAGATACTAGCTTCTGCCCACGGCTTCACCCGCGTAAAAGGTTACTTTCCTAAAATTTTTCATCCCCTATTTTTATTTTACCCCTTAAGGATAAATTTTTACCACATGTTAATGTCATATTTATTTATATGTAATCAATAGCCTAAAAATAAGTTTCAAGCTTCTGGCTTTAAAAATGACGATAATTCCTTACAACTTTTCATCCCCCTTTACAACCCTTTGTTTGCAATAATATAAGCCTATGTCCTTTAACAGGCTCTAGACTATCTGTGTACCAAATTTCATTTAGATCGGTTCAATAGTTTTGGCGTGAAGTGAGAGACAGACAGAGTTACTTTCGCATTTATAATAATAGTAAGGAAGTAAGGATTGAACATTCACTCACTAATATAATTCACCGATAAATTATTTGTTGTATAAAAAACAATTATTTTATTTGAAAATCGAATTCATTACGCCAGTAGATAACTGGAACAAACACTAGGTCTGTAGTTCTGCATAAAAACTCTCAATAGTAAGGACGAAGGTTGAACCTGATAGAAAGTATAGGTTCAGTTGTAAACTTGAAGCTGAATTTATGTAATCACTAATATACATAAAAGTAAGACTACAGACTAAAAAAGCAGTAGATTAATTTATCAAACAGACTTTTGTTTTTTTTTATACTGCTTTTGGTGTCAAATGAGCAAGCACCACACCTGATGGTAAGTGTTACTGCTCATAGACCTTGGCAATACCAAGGTCTATGTGCTGCAGACAGTGAACAATTAAATTCCCAAGGAGAGTTGACGTCTGGCAGGCGGCCGGTCATAAAACTATTGCCAATAACTTTTACAATTTGTATTAAGAAAGAAGAGTACATATCGTATCGACTCCAAGTAATTGGAATAAGAGTAGAAGAATGACGATGATGATGATATGTTATACGTTCCGAAGTGTTCTATTATTTCGGTAGAGATTATGGAGCCAATATAATACATAACATTATCTATTATCAACAATATATAATATTATTATCATCATGATTCAGCCTTTTGCGTCCCCTGCTGGGTATAAATAAGTCTTCCCCATTACCTCAAGCCACAAAACGCAGCCATATGCTGCCCGCATTTAACTATTCCCAGCAAATTTCACCAAGTTCTCTTTCACAGTTCACAAATACGCGGAATAACTAATAAGGTCATTTGTAATTAAAGCGAAACCGGCTAATAATTTTGCCGGTTAATGATTTTTGTTTTCTGATATAATATTAAAAAGGATATGGTCGCAATCATTGGTTTTTATTGTAAGGTAAAAAATATATCATTGATGTTTCTATACAATGTAAGTCATTGTGAAATATTATTCGAGAACAAATATATTATGTAAGTATTTCAAGAAATAGGTTTTTGAAGTTACATGGCATATACATGTTACTTCATTCTAGAATGGACGAGGCTTTGTCCGATTTTCTTTTCAAAAAGTTCTGTATAAGTAGCTTGGTGGACAGTGTTACGGTTTTGTGTATTTTTTATTTTGTAGACCTAACAGGTCACCTAAAGTAAGTAGTATTTATAGCATCTAAAGGGCGGACTAGACTAGTTGCATATACAAATTATATTGTGCTGAAGCTAGATTATATTGACTTCAACGTTGTTGGCCATATTGAGGGTTAGGAAGACGACCACAAACTATCTATCTGTTTGTATTATTAATTTCAAAGGCTTTTTTTAATGTGATATATGTATAACCCTGTTTAATTTAACATACGACTTTATAATATCAATTATATTATAAAATCTTATGTGAGTTAGTTTGTTACGCATTCACACCTTAAAAAAATACTGGATAGTCTTGATAATAAAATATACAGAAAAGAATAACAAAGAATTTTCACCCAGAAAAAAGTACTATTCAAGAACAGTACAGAGACAGAAAAAATGATTAACAAAATCTAATCTAGATACATTAACGCGATGGATACCGTGCGTATAGTTGGTACTATATAAAAAAATATGAATTAAGACGCCAAAGAGCGCAGTCCAGCTGTGAATTATATTAGTTTCCTCTATGTGTTAATTTAAATCTTACGAGCGCTCCCTGAATCAGAATGCGCTCGCAAGGAGAAAGATCCGGCAGGAAAACTTAGACGACACAATAATAATTGAGGACCTTGCAGCAAAAAGGAGGCAGCTGCAAATTTCAAAATTTTTGGATTGTTACACTTACGTCTTATAGTTAAATTTTATAATATAAAATATGTATATTTACATATTTTAATAAAGATTTTAAGGTAAATAAATAAGTTTTAGAATAACTACGATTTTTTAAAGTTTGGATCTGCCTCCGTTATGCACCAAAATTAAAGAAAAATATAACCTTATTTTGTATTGTAGGTAATAAAATAAACAAATATAAGTATGTCTTTATTTCAAGAATACTAATCAGCACATGGAAGGTTAAACGATAAAAAAAAAAAACAAACGAATGTTTGAAACAAATAACGAATTTATGCCACTTTTTTGCACCAAACAAAATAGGGTGGCAGATCCAAATTTTGATATAGGGCGCTTGTTTATTATCGGATCTATCTCGTTCTTGCACCAAACGATAGCCCAAATTTTTATTCAAAATATAGGTAAAAAAAAGAAAATCATATTTACGTCTTCAGGTGACGTATGCCATCCAGGTGGTAGTAGCACGATTGGGCCGGCATCCCAATAGGTGCGGGTTCGAATTCCGCTTGTGACATCGTTTTTCGCTTCGTAATCGGGTTTTATAAATAATTAAGCATATTAAATGCTAAATTTCAGTAATTTGAATATGTTTCATACTGTTTATAAACTAAAGAGAAAACTTATTTTCAAACATATTGGGTCATATTCTACATATTTCTTCACCATTATGAGGGTGTATAACTCGTAAGTTTAAAATCATTCATTTAATTGAAATGCTACTTTGAAGCAGTCCTATAGTTAAATTATAAAGCGGGCTGGGCAAGCACATCAAAGATTCGGTACCAGTGGTCGGCCATATGGCGATGAAGAGGGGCGCACTTTCGTCACTTCGGACGGAATGGACGGCAAGCGGCTAGACCACAGACTGCCAAAAAATTAATATGTATGAAACTATGTTTGCCATAATTCTAGCTAATAGATACTATCTTATTACAGAAAGCAAGAAAGATCATTGTTATTACATTGGGATTTCAAAATAATCCTTAATAATATTATAAATGCGAAAGTAACTCTGTCTGTCTGTCGCTCTTTCACTCCAAAATTACTGAACCGATATAAATGAAATTTAATACACAGATGGTCTAGAGCCTAATAAAGGACATAGGCTACTTTTTAATGTAAAAAATGGGTTGTAAAGGGGGATGAAAAGTTGTAAGGAATTATCGTCATTTTTAAAGCCAGAAGCTTGAAACTTATTTTTAGGCTATTGATTAACATACATACATACATATCATCACGCCATATCCCTTGCAGGGTAGGCAGAGAGAACAGAGTGCCAGAGAACTCTATCTTTGCATACTTCACTCGCTTCCTCAACATTCATAATTCTCGTCATACACACTCGCCGGTTTCGGAGACTCTTGACTCCACCTTCCTTCAGTACATGACCGATCTGGTCTAGATAGGTTAGTCTCGGTCTCCCCCGGTACCTACATCCTTCCACTTTCGCATTATATATCTTCTTAACCAGATGTTCGTTCGTCATTCTTGCCACATGTCCGAACCATCGGAGCATTCCCTTTCGCATCTTTACACCAATACTCTCTTTCATATCTACTCGCTCTCTTACGTCGTCGTTACGAATGCGGTCAGTCAGCCTTACTCCATAGATTTTCCGCAGAGATCGCATTTCGACCGCATTAATTTTACTTTCATACTCTTTTCTGCATACTCAACTCTCGCTTCCACACAGTAATGTTGGGACAAGCACTGCGTTATGTATTGCTGCACGTGCCTTCTGGCTGAGGTGGTGTCTGCCGAGAAGTTGCCCCAACGCTCCGTTCACTCTATTTCCCGCATTCACTCTTCGCTATTGATTAAATATAAATAAATATGAAGTTTACCCTTAAGAGGTAAAATAAAAATAGGGGCTGAAAAAATTTAGGAAAGGTACCTTTTACGCGGGCGATGCCGCGGACAGAAGCTAGTAATAAATATATTTAAAACTACGAAAAAAAAAGGATAAATAAAAAGATTATAGGTTCAAGTTAAATATACACACCAATCGTTGATTTCTTTCTAACCTAAGCTCCAAATAGGATGTGAGCTTATGCTCTTTTATTTTTAAGCTTAGCTGATATTTTTTTATTGCTCTTGGTTGTAAACGAGCAGGCAGCACACCTGATGGTAAGTGTTACTGCCGCCTATGGACCTTTGCCATACCAGGGTATACTTAGGCTGCTGCCTACCAAATTAAACCCCAAACTCACCCAGAAAGTTAGGCTCTTTCATTCACTAAATAAAGCAGCAGCAGCGCATTGACACTGCTCTGACTGCTCAGACATCGATTTTCTGCGAGAGTAGTACTGCCCCGGACGGACCGGCCCGCGGCTGTTGACAGAGAACTGTCAACAGTGTGGCGTGGTGTGGGTGTCCACATTTATAATTATATTACAATTGTTTTGAAATATTTCACCGCTCATCACACACATCACATCTCTTATCTAGATTGATCATTTTAGGCAAAACGAATGAGATTATTAAAAATATTAATGTAAAATTCATCATTCATTATTCACCTGCTATTACCCCAATTACTTGGGGTCGACGCAATCTGTAACAATAATATATCTTATCTTATCCAAAATGTTTGGGGTCGACACTCCACCTCACATCACATACATGGTATATATTGTAAAAAATATTGGCAATAGTTATATGACAGGCCGCCTGCCTGACGTCAACCCTCCTCGGGAATCTAATTATATTATTTACCCAATTACTTAAGGTGGAGTTGGCCCAGGTCGATATAAAGCTCTTAGTCATCTTTTACGACATAATCGGGTTAAGAGCCCTTAGCGCTCATCCACAGTCCGAGTAAAATTGTTATAGCCATCTACAGCTAACATTAAAGTCACACAAAAAAAATACAACATCCACGAGCAAAGTGATGGTTGGTAGTATTCGTAGCCGCTACTACACAGTATTAATTAATGAATATGGTCTAATATTTGGTCGCGGACTAATTGTCTATCAATATGTACCAATCAATGCACATACGGTTAGTTTTTGCTCAAATATCTAATGATATTCAAATGGAACAGCATTTGCTGTTTAGAATTGTTAATTTCATGTTAATAATTTTCGATGCAGTATATAAGTGCATGCAATCCTTTAATAAACATCAAATACAGTTTTCAGTTCAATTCGTTGTTGTATAGCAGCAGTTATTAACATTTAAATAATGTCTCCAATTACGGTAAGTTTTAGGGGATGATATATATTTCATATACCATCCTTACTAATATTATAAATGCAAAAGAAACATTTTTTTTTTTTGGGGATGGGCTACGGTCTGGGCGCACTCTTCGCATCACTCCATCCGGGGTGACAGAGAGGCGTAAGCACGCACACCCGTAACCCACCCGTGACGTCGCCTTCATTGTTGGGCCGACCACCGGAGCAGAGTGACTTGACGTCAGTGGTCTGTCCGACGGAATGCAAAAGTAACTCTGTCTGTCTGTCGCTCTTTCACGCCAAAACTACCGAACGGATCTAAATGAAATTTGGTACACAGATAGTCTAGAACTTGACAAAGGACATGGGTTATTTTTTAATGCAAAAAAAGGGTTGTAAGGGCTGTAAAAAAGGGTTGTAAAGGTTGTAAAGGGGGATGGAAATTTGTAAGGAAGTATCGTTATTTTCAAGCCAGAAGCTTGAAACTTATTTTTAGGCTGTCGATTAGATATAAATAAATATGACATTAAAATTTGTAATTAATTAGATGTGAATGATTAGATATAAATAAAATGGCATAACGTTGACCGGCTGCTCTCAGTAGCTCTGCATGGTACCTACCATGCCTCGCAGCTCAGACGCATAGTTGGCTAAATACAAAAATGCTGTCTCCTGCGATCAGCTTTGATTTGATTTGTTATAATTTTATATTTTAATTGTATATTTTCAGGTTTTCTTTGTCATCGCTGCGGCGTATGAAGTGTTTGGAGATGGTACGTGTTCCTATAATTATATTCTTTTGCTTATTTCTATAATACATTAGATGTTTTCATTTTTTATGCAAGCTCAAATTTATTAATATTTGTTTACAGGAAAAGTAGCAGATTCTTCTGTGGCCCAAACCGGTTACTATTCACCGGTGATCGTTGCTGGTCACCATGGAAGCCATCATATGGGCAGCCACGTGCTAACAGGCGGTTCAATACTAGGTGGACTTGGTAGTGTTGGCCTCGCTGGTGCTGCTATTGCAGGACCCGCTGTCGTAACAGGACATGCCATCGGTTCTGGAGCAGCACTTAACAACGCTGCTGCTGTTGGTGCCGCTCAATTAAGCGCTATCCAGAACGCTCAGGCTGTTCAGGCTGCTCAGATTGGAAACTCAGCTGCTGCCGCAATTCATGGCGCCCGTGTCACTGAAGCTGCGGCTCGTGCTGGCCAAACTCACGCTATAAACAACGCCGCTGCTCTCGATGCCGCCCGCGTAGCGAACGTCCAGCGTGCTCAAGCCGCCGCTTGGGAAAACGCAAGAGCTGTCGAAGCTGCCCGTAGAGCAGCTGCTGCTAGCGCCGCTGAAGTAAATCGCGCTGCCGAAGCTGAACGTCTAGCTAATGCAGCTCGGGTGCAGGCTATTGCTATAGCTAACACTCGGGCCGCTGAAGCCGCACGCATAGCTAACGCTGCTCGAGCTCAAGCAGCTGCTGTAGCGAGCAGTGCAGCCCAGGCGCAAGCAGTTGCTGATGCTGCTGCAAGACATGCTCAAAATGGTGCTCTTCTTCTTGGCGGAGGTGGTGCTATTATGTCTTCACCAGCCTTGTCTATATCTAGCGGGCTTGGTTTAGGTGTTTACGGTGCCCACGGCTACGGAGGTCATGCCTATGCTGGGGGTTACGGATACGGTTTGGGATATCATGGTGCTGGCAGAATCATCCATCATTAAACTCTATTTTTATCAGTGACACACTTCATTATATTGGACAAATATATGTATGTACCTACATGATATTCTAAATCCATATCCCATCTTTTATAGAAACGTTTGCCAGCAGATATAATACGATTTTGAACTGTTCAACATTATAAAAAAATATTGCAAGTCTATTTTATAATAAACGCCAGCAATTATAAAAGTATTTTTGTTTTATTTTTCTCGAGAGAAAATAGATTTGTTAATTGTTTAATAAAACGCTATTTCTAAAGTAGTTGTACACCTAATCAATGTAGGTACGCTGTCATTCCCATGCATAAATAAGAAATGACTATGATAGCAAGCAGTAAATATCTGGATGACCGAGCTTAGCTCGGCATATTCTGTTTAAGGTTTTTAAAAAAATGTAGATATTATAAAAAATAGTGATCAAATAATAAAAAATATATAAATATGTAAAAATTAA
Organism: Lymantria monacha; assembly: GCA_905163515.2. Lineage (NCBI taxonomy): Eukaryota > Metazoa > Arthropoda > Insecta > Lepidoptera > Erebidae > Lymantria > Lymantria monacha. The sequence goes on along the minus strand of LR991098.1, from coordinate 9,913,516 downwards.
AATAGGGAAAATAATTAAAAAGGACAATCAGTAATATCGGACTCTTTGGAATAGACTGCTCGATTTACCAACTGAGATGTTGTGCAGTGTGTGGTCCACAAAATGGCTAAAACGACTAGGATCGGCTCGCCCGTGGGTACTCGAGGGTTTCGGGGTCGCTGAACAAGAATCCATCCTCAGATTTTCAAAATCCAAGAGTGCGGACCAGGTATGGGTCACGTGACGGGCCAGATTTCTGGAATCTGGCTAAAACGACTAGGATCGGCTCGCCCGTGGGTACTCGGGAGTTTACGGGGTTGCTGAATAAGAATCCGTCCTCAGATTTTCGAAATCCAAGATGGCAGACTCGGTATGGGTCACGTGACCGGCCAGATTTCTGGCATCTGCCTAAAACGACTAGGATCGGCTCGCCCGTGGGTACTAGGGGGTTTTCGGGTTTTTTAAACCATTAGGGAGATGTAGTATCCTACTCTCTTAAAAAAAAGAAAAAAACGCATCATGCGTATTCAAAATTACTTCAACAGTTTTGTAGCTATCTGTCACAGAGATCAAGCTATATTTTAAAGACTATAGCTATGTCTACTCACAATGACATATATATATATATAATTAATAGGTATATATAAAAGTAGTAAAAATTCCTTGAACATTGAAGCAATTAGCCCAATCGAATTAGACAAAAAACGAACCAAACCCAGGAAAAATTATAAATAGAACTTTTCCTTCGGAATTCGTTAGAGGGGGGTCACTGGGAGTCTACATTTCGGTTTTCGAATTCCCAGTGGTCTTGCATTTTCCGCCATCTTGATTTTAACGGTAGTTTTTTGTTTTTGAAATAACTCGTTTATTTTCAATTTTACACGAAAAATGGTTATTAACAAAGTTGTTCAGAATGAAATTTTCTACAATTTTTGTTCACATAATTTTTTCCGTAGATCGATATTTTTCGATTCACACCCGAAAAGAAAAGTGATTTTTTTTATTGAATAACTTTTTTTTTCAATTTTACACGAAAAGTGGTCATCACCAAAGTTCTTCGAAAATAAATTGCCAACAATTTTTCTTCTTAGCAATTTTTCTGTAGAATCGATATTTTTCGATATACGCCAGAGAAGAGGTGGGGGTGAAATTTTATTATTCTATTATCACGTTTTTTTGCAATTTCACGCGAAAAATGGTTATTACCAAAGTTGTTTGAAATTGAATTTCCTGCAATTTCTGTCCTTATCAATTTTTTCATAGAACCGATATTTTTCGATTAACATCCGAAAGGAAGTGGAATTTCTGTTTGTCGAATAACTCGTTTATTATTTATTTATTTATTTTTAGGATTACCAACGAAAAATACACAAACATACAATATAGTAAAAAAAGAATCACATGGATAAATTTTTGTGCTCTTTCATTTACAGGTAACCACAACTAACTAAATGTTACTTAAACTCTTTAAAACAAAATATCCATTTCCTACTTTTTTAAAAAGGAAAACATAAAATGATAAAAAAATCAATATACAGTTGGCAAACTATATATACCTACATACATATATATATTTAAACATAGACATATATACACATATATATCATTAGTACATATAATATTCATAGATTTTAGTCTTAAAATGACGAAAATTATCAGCATAAATGTCTAAATTCAAAAAAGTGGAAAGGTCGTTGTACAATTTGCACATTCTGTTCAGAGGCGAATTGAGACCTATATTCGTTTTAAATGAACGTAAACTGAACAGTTTGCAGACTCTCGAGTGAGGAAGTTTACTTGGTGATATATTGATTCTAGACATAATTCAGAACTATCAATCATATCATTAAATAATTTATACATAAACACAAGATCAAGTAATTTGCGTCTGTCACTAAGGGAAAAAAGTTTATAATGTTCAAGGCGAGCGTTATATGAGTTAAGTGAGTGATGTGTTTTCATATTATATGCTAGATGATTAAGAAATGTTCATGGTGACCAAACTTGGTTAAAAACTAAACTTAAAAATTAAACTTTATTAATTTTACACGAAAAGATGTCCTACCAAAGTTGTTTGCAATTAAATTTTTTATAATTTTGTCTTTGTTCATTTTTTCGTAGGATCGATATTTTTTCATTTAACACCCGGAAAAGAGGTGAGGCATGCAAATATTTTACTATTAAGTTTATTATTTATGTTTTCATATAAATGGTAATAATCAAACTGGTTGAAGATTGAATTGGCTACAGATATTTTTTTAAAGATTAATATTTTTTGAACCATGCTTACGGTAAAAGGAATGAGGGTGCAAATAAACCGTTTCTCGAACTGTGGAACTTTTACATTGAAAGAAATTAATATTTATTTTTGTTCAGTACATTTTTGGAAATCCTTCGAAATTTCATTCATGCCTGCCTCGAACGTTTAGCCGATGGTTCGGCCAAGTTTTGGTCGTCTGATTCTTCTTCATCCCTGTTGATGACTTCGTCCAGAAGCTCAGGAGGATCGATGGTGACTCGTTCTGACGGTAGACTTGCCCCATCATCGACGTCATCTTCATTGAGCAGCTCTCGAATTGCGACGAAGTTCTCGCACGTTTCTCCGGCGTAGTTGTGGCATAACACAGAACATTTAAGTCCTACTTTGCGGCAACCACACATTTTCCCGCACCTTCCTTTGCATTTGCAAGATATCATTTTCAGCAACGATTCCGGTGCTGAAAACCTCCTCTTTTCGGATGTTAATCGAAAAATAACGATCCTACGAAAAAAATGATAAGGCCAAAAATTGTAGGATATTTAATGTCAAACAACTTTGATAATGACAACTTTTCGTGTAAAATTAATAATAAACGAGTTATTCGACAAACAGAAATTCCACCCCCTCCTTTTAGGGATGTTAAAAAATAATCGATTTTTATTTTAATCGATTATTTTTTTCTAATAATTAATTTTTTATAATCGATTTTTATAGTAATATTAATTGATTTTTAAAAAATCGATTATATAAATTATGCGTTTTAATCGATTTTTATGAAAAGCGCCATCTATGGAACGGATGAATAAAACTCGAAGTAAATCCATTATTATTTACAAGTTAAGAGTGCCATAATATATGTAGTTGTTGATAAACAATAAAAATGTCTTCCAATAGTAAAACATCTAAAAGCGGTTGGCGAAAATATTTTACGATTAAGAAACATACAGTAATATGCAAGTACTGTTCCAAAGAGCTAAAAACTTGCAGTAATACTACAATTTAAAAGCATACATACATACCATCACGCCATGTCCCTTGCAGGATAGGCAGAGAGAACAGAGTGCCAGAGAACTCTATCCTTGCATACTTCACTCGCTTCCCCAACATTCATAATTCTCTTCATACACGCTCGTCGGTTTCGGAGACTCTTGACTCCACCTTCCTTCAGTACATGACCGATCTGGTATAGGTAGGTTAGTCTCGGTATATATATGTATATATATATTATTTAACATAACACGCTAAAACACTAAGATATCGAATATAACACAAGACCTCCACTTGACATGCGACTTCTCCATGTATACATATGAATGGGACAGGCAGCGCCGTGACCTCGTCGCTGTCATCGGTGCCGACCTGACGCTGTCGGCTGTTGCGCGAGCGATGGTCGACAGCGTTAGGAATTGGGACGCGGTCGCCGCCTTCTGCGAGGCTGTCATCTCGCAGAAGGAGGCGGCGGCACGGGCCCGGGAGGATTCCCGTGACCCGGGCCGCCGCCCGCGGCCGGGGCGGCGCAGGCGCGAGTACCTGCGCCTGATGCCGCCCTATCCGAGGCTTCGGGTGATCGGACCGGGGAATTGTCCGGTCGCCCGACGTGAGACCACCGCGTGAGGACGACGCCTCGACGGCGAAAGCTGCCGGGGCGTCGACAGGAGAGGAGCCCGAGAGGGCATACCGCCGAGCGGGCCACCGAAGACAAAGATCGGGTACCGGTGGCCTGCTCGCACGGCGAAGAAGAGGTGCTTGCAGGGTGGGTTAATGGGGTTGCGCGCCGCCTCTTCCGTCACCCCGGACCGATTAGGCGTGGTGCGACGTCCATAGCCCACCTCAAAAAAAAAATGTATACATATGAATGTCCTTATGTTGGAAAAATGTGTTTGACACAATGAGGTTTCTCTCCATGCATACATCTGCTATGAGCCTACCTGCGTCGTTCACTCTCTTATCACCAAATGGATTAAGTACGTCCTCATAGTCCAGACGCTTGGTCCCCACCCATCCGTTCAAATCTCCGCATACAATCACGCGTTCACCGGTTTCTACCATATCCAGAACTTCCCTAACATTATCCCAAAACTTCTCTAGGTCTGATGCCACCGAAGATCCTACGGGAGCATATGCTACAACCATGACTACCTTGGTGACACCTAGTTTTATACGGACCCAAAGAAGTCTGGGATCATAAATTCCGTAATCCTTCACACCTAAGGCTAAGCGAGAGGACAACAGCACTCCTACCCCCATGCTGGCTCGATCGCTCTGTGGTACACCAGACCACAGGGCCATCCCATCACTAGGAAGATCGCAGGCGTCGCTGGCGCTTCGCTTGGTCTCTGTTACACAGAGCACGTCTAACTGTTTGTCCACCATGACGGTTATCAGCTCTTGCAACTTACCTTCCACACAACCTCCACTTACATTCCACGTACCCACCCGGCACTCTGCTCTCCTTGACTCGCCTGACTGGGCAAGGCGTAATGGGTGGTGGCCCCCATCGCCGCATCTACCAATTTTCGTACCGATGGGGGCGGTCGGTACGCGTCGCCTCCGGGGGTCAGTTATCTCGAAGGAAGCCAGTACTAGTCAAGCTGGTCCAAGTTGGCCGTCATTCAGATGTACTTCGCCTTTTAGGCGAAGTAAAACAAAATAAGTCAACGTTACTGGGAATCACTTTAACCCGCACTGTGGTATGCATATGACCTGGATTGAAGTCTGACTAGACTGGCAGGGGACGCGACGTGCACGTTCCGGACTATGCCGCCTTAAACGCTCCGGACTATGCCTCCCTAAATAAAATCATCATCATTTCAGGCTATTGCCGTCCACTGCTAGACGTAGGCCTAAATGTAAAATAGTACTGGAAATTTATGGCATTTTTTTGTGTGATTTATATTTTAGTTTTTGAAACAATAAGGTTGTTATTTTGTTAGGATGCTCATCATTTCATTTTTATGGTAATAAAAAAAAATGTGTCAATAATTACATTTGGTTTCCTTATTCCTTACCTTGAAAATTTAAAGGAATGCACGCTTTGATCAATTTTTAGATTTGAATTGGTTGATTTTTATTCATATAATTTTGATTTTAATCTGATAAATTGCTAATATGAATCTCTTAGGTTTATTATTGGAATATGAAAAGTATATACATTTTTAAATAATAGAAAAAAAATCGATTTTCCGTAAAAATCGATTATTTATTTTGATTATAATCGATTTTTGGCAAATCGATTAATATTAAATAAAAAAAATCGATTTTTATTTAATCGATTTTTTTCCAGTAACCTCACATCCCTACCTTCTTTCGGATGTTAATCGAAAAATATCAATCCTACGAAAAAATTGATAAGAACAGAAATTGTAGGAAATTCAATTTCAAACAACTTTGGTAAAAACCATTTTTCGCGTGAAAATGCAAAAAAAACGTGATAATGCAATAATAAAATTTCACCCCCACCTCTTCTCTGGCGTATATCGAAAAATATCGATTCTACAGAAAAATTGATTAGAACAAAAATTGTTGGAAATTTACTTTCGAACAACTTTGGTGATGACCACTTTTCGTGTAAAATTAAAAAAAAAAAGAGTTATTCAATAAACAAAAATCACCCTTTCTTTTCGGGTGTGAATCGAAAAATATCGATTCTATGGAAAAAAATATGAGAACAAAAATTGTAGGAAATTTAATTCTAAACAACTTTGGTAATAACCATTTTTCGTGTAAAATTGAAAATAAACGAGTTATTTTAAAAACAAAAAACCACCCTTAAAATCAAGATGGCGGAAAATACAAGACCACTGGGAATTCGAAAACCGAAATGTAGACTCCCAGTGACCCCTCCTAACGAATTCCGAAGGAAAAATTCTACTTATAATTTTTGCTGGGTCAATCAACAATTCGATTGGACTAAATGTATTTCGTAGAAGCTAACATGTCTATTTAAACAAAAGCTTTCAACGTATAATGTCATTGCCCGAAATAATTAATTTATTATTCTTCTTCAAGACAATTGTCAAAAAAGAAGTTCTTGGCAAAAAGTTCAATATAACAGTCACAGTTTTAAGAAATAAAAATAAATACAGTTATACGATAACAATATGTCTTTAACATTATCTAACAACTTCATTATACATTAATTAAATACTCACTTTATAATTTTAAACGTTAATTTTTTAACAACCAACGGAAAAAATATTTTCATACTTCATTTTTTGAATGTATATATCATACTAGATTCTGCCCGCGGCTTCGGCAGCGTAAAAGGTTACTTTCCTAAAGTTTTTCATTCCCTATTTTTATTTTACCCCTTAAGAGTAAATTTTAATGTCAAAATTATTTATATCTAATCAATAGCCTAAAAATAAGTTTCAAGCTTCTGGCTTTAGAAATGACGATACTTCCTTACAACTTTTCATCCCTCTTTACAACCTTTTTTTAGCATTAAAAAGTAGCTTATGTCCTTTATCAGGCTTTAGACTATGTGTGTATCAAATTTCATTTAGATCGGTTCAATAGTTTTGACGTGAAAGAGCGACAGACATACAGACAGACAGAGTTACATTTGCATTTATAATATTAGTAAGGATTATTCATATTTATTATCATAATAAAAAGTAAAAACTTAATAATTTTGAATTAATCGAAATCTGCTCACATCATTCATCAACTTAGGTGGAACGAAGTGTCCCGGGTCCTCTAGTATAATATATTTAAAAGAGAAAGGATACTCTAAATAAAACGTGATATCAACCCCTCAGATTTGGTACAATGGAAATACTCTTTAAAATTAGAATGTCTCGAAAGTCCCAATACTCTATTAATACGGCATTTGAAGGTTTCTAAGCTTTAAAGAGGTTATATACTTTTAGGACACGGGTCATAGGAACGTGGAGTTTGAAATTTAAAATTATTGGACAGCAATTTTCTAAGCCGAATATTGTAATTGAGAGCCATAAAATCACATTGTATCGAATAACTGAAATCCATCGGTCATAAGATGCATTACCAGTTTTTATTTGACTCTGGCGAGGGTATTTTAACTGTATAATGATTAAGAAAGCAGAAGATAGTCATTTGCTATATTTTTGTTCGCTGTTTAGTCAGCTCTTAATTATTTATCATATTTGCAAAAATCGAGACGGAAGGGTTGAGTTATATGAGGAACAATCAATAAGATAAGATATGGAGACAGCATATTGATGCTGATCAGATGGGTCGCAAGGCGCCATAACGTACCTACGTGCGCTACTACGGTCGTTTCGATTTCTTTAAACTATTTACTTGCAAATATTTAAAATCATTCAAAGGGGTCAAACATCAAAATAAATCCTTTGAATAAGCGATAAACCCCGATTCAAACAACCGGTCGGTTCCTGAATACACCGAAGCCTCTCGGTCTCCCAACTTTCATCTTAAAATTGAGAGCTGGAGCGCCAAAATTATACAATGTTTGCAAGTTTGCAAGAAAAAACATTGCATCGCAAAAAACATTGCATGTAATTGGGGTAACTATACTTACCGGTTGTTCTCGAGCAGTCTGTATTTACTTCTAAGATTCTCCAAATACCATCAAATTACCTCTTCGAATTTCAGAGAGTGCAGTTTGCCATCAAAGTCTACTTTGCAATGACCATAAACAAAGCTCGAGGTCAAATTCTTAAGGTAGCAGGGGTAAACTTGAGAGAAAGCTGTTTCTCCCATGGGCAGTTGTATGTGACATGCCTCAGAGTAAACTCTGAGAGTAGCCTGGTAATTCTAGCATCCGAAAGAAAAACAAAAGATATTGTTTACCAATGACGCGACGCCTCGGCATCTCAGTTGTTTGTTGCCTGGGTGTCTATGGTGATGATACCCGAAAGGATAACCCACCGGGCCGGCCGCAGCTGTCAAGGGAGCGGTACCAGAGGTCGGCATAATTTCGATGCAAAACACGTTGGGTTATGGGGCCGCACACTGCTCTTCCGTCGCCTCGGTCAATGGGCGCAGCTGTTCAAAACGTAGCCTCCTAAGGAAAAAGCCTCGTGTCCATAATTGTATAACAAAATTTCATTTTATTTTTATATTTATTAAACCTTTAAATCCGTACACTATTATAAAGGTATTTTATAAATATACAAACATTTAAACATAATAATTTATAAATTACAATAATCTTAATAACGTAGTAAACCAAAAAAATCTATAAGAACCATTTTCGACTTCTACGCGGAGGAAGACGCGGGCAAATGTTAGTAATTAATAAAATAATAAAAAAAAATAAAAAAGGCAAAAAATAAAAAAGTGAAACTAAGGATCCGAACCGAACTCCGGTTTGTTTGGATTAGACTACTCGATGTTCCAACTGAGCTATGTCTATTCTTAATGACAGCGTCAAAATTTGCCTTCATATTTTAATAGTTGACAGTCAATGTAAAATTATATTTTTTATTGCTTGAAAATACAGACAAAGCAATATTTTCTAGAAATGAAACCTAGCTAGATCGATTAATCGCACCCGAAACCTCCTACATGCTAAATTTTATAAAAATTGTTGGTGCCGTTTCCGAGATCCAGATTTTATATATATATATATGTATATATATATATATATATATATATATATATATATATATATATATATATATATGACGAGGGAGGAACCAATCATGACGCAGGAGAAACCACCATTATATTTTTAAAAGGTGTGACGTCACCATTGCTGACGTCAGTGTTGTTAGTTACGTGGATTACTCATGGTACGGTTTTGAACTTCGAAAAAAAACTCCACAAGTAACTGTTTAAATGTTGTATTCTCAACGAGTAGCGTAACGTCGCCCCAGAGAGCTCCGCACGGTACAAAGACTCGAACACGAATGAATTTATTGCTTTTTTTTTTTTGTTGTCTGTCTTTTAGCTGTTAGTCGCAGATGGCTGTCACAGCTTAACCCGGACTATGGGTGAGCGCTGAGGGCTCTCAACCCGGTAAAATTTTAAGCGACAACGCCCGAGGGCTCACCCTGTGGTGAATGGACCTCGGCTCGGGGCGTCGCTGATAGCAAAGTGGGCGTGCCCACGTTTGAGTTTATGACTTTTACGCGTCGCAACTTACGACCTCGGTGGCGAGGTCGGAAGCGCGGATATTTATGTGTTGTGGCCGCGCGGGCCGTATAGGCTCTTTCTTGAGCGATTGTAATCGAATCGTCAGAGTCGGTCAGTACATGTCGAGGACGTCTGATCACGGATATTTTAGATGGGACATAGTTAGCCGCCCCAACCACCAATTGGTTGGGGTGTGTTGGGGAATAATTAGAGAGAAAATAAAAGGCAGCCGGTGTACGCTAATGCAGTGAGTTTAATAATGTAATAAAAGGTCTTACAGAAAAAAAGTACATGACATAGCATATAAATTAGTAGCGGGGCGAATCCCACTTGGCGCGATATGTTGCTATGTTATTTTATACAGGCATTATCCAACATACCGGCCGGCGTTGAAAGCCATACTTTCAACCAGATTCAGTTTCCGAAGACAGAGGTAATGGGCATATCCTGTTGAATGCCCTCCGGACTACTCCAGTGGAAGTCTTGATATCCGCCACCCGAACAATCCCGTCCGATCCTGGATGAACAGCGACAATTCTCCCCATTCTCCATTTTAATGGTGGAAGATTCTACTCCTTTATCACCACTAAGGAATCCACATCTAAACCATCCTTCTTAAGACACCACTTGGTTCGTTGCTGCAACTCAGCTCCTTACTCCATCGAGTCTTCGTCGTCCTTACTCCTTACTCCATCGAGTCCAGAAGTGCTGGCGTAACTGCTCAATCCGTTGGTATCGAGACAGATGAGTTGTCGACTGATCCTTGTAATCATTTTGTGGCAATGCTGTAAGTGGCCGGCCAACGAGAAAATGACCTGGAGTCAGTGGGGTATAATCAGCAGGATCTGATGACAGCGGCGTTAGTGGGCGTGAATTTAAAATTGCCTCTATTTGTGCTAATGTGGTACTTAGTTCCTCAAACGTCAAATTACAATTTCCCAACACTCGTTGTAAATGATATTTGGCCGATTTAACACCAGCCTCCCAGAGACCGCCAAAATGAGGAGTATATGCGGGAATAAAATGAAATTTGATTCCATCGTTTGCCATACCTGCACTGATGGAATCACAACTAGATTTTAAAAATTTGGAAAGTTCGTTATACGCACCAATAAATGAAGTACCGTTATCGGAATAAATACTTATGGGCTTCCCCCGACGAGCAATAAATCGGTATAACGCTAACAGATACGTATGACTAGTTAAGTCACCCACAAGTTCCAAGTGAACGGCTTTAGTTGTGAAGCAAATAAATATCGCGATGTATACCTTTACGAGTCTACATCCACGACCCTGACGACTAGCACTCATAATAGGGCCAGCGTAATCAACACCCGTGCTCTCAAATGGACAACCTCCTGGAAGAAGACGCTCCCGCGGTAAATTACCCATCAATGGAGTAACAATCTTACCCCTCATACGATTACAAAGAACGCATTTATGATAACAATTTTTTGCTAAATTGCGACCTCTTATAGGCCAGTAGGATTCTCTAATTGACGCTAATAATTGTTGAGGACCTGCATGCATTAACCTTACATGCTCGAAATTAAATAATAATTTTGTGAAACTATGAGTGGACTGTAATAATATAGGATGCCGTTTATTATATGAAAAATCTGAATTATTGAGACGTCCTCCGACACGTATTAAATTATCATCATCTAAATATACATTAAACTTTAATAGGACGCTCTTTTTCGGTAAATTTTGTTTATTTAAAAGTAATTTATGTTCAGGGAATGACTCACGCTGACTATGAAATAGCAACACGTTTAACGCGTGCTTTAACTCATCACTCGATAAAAAATTATTAGATGGCGATTGTTTTCTACATAATTTAATAAATCTCAACACATACGCCATAGAACGTAAAAGCCGTGAGTAATTGGAAAAACGTTTAAAGTCTATTAAAGAATCGTTATTATGATCAACTACAACGTTTAACGATACATTAGGTCGAATTTCGGGCAGTAACTCTAACTCTGAAGATCTGAAATTAGAAGGCCACGTACACGAATCATATAGGAGAAAGTTGGGACCTAACCACCATAAATCTAAATCTTGCAGATTACTAATATTCACACCACGTGATATTAGATCTGCTGGATTTTTGTCTGTTGGGACGTGCCTCCAAGTACAATGACCCGCCTGATCTAAAATTTCAGCAACGCGATTGCGTACAAAGGGTTGAAGTTTAGAAGGCAACATTTGCAACCATCCTAAGACTATAGTCGAGTCTGTCCAACAGAAAACTCGACTGAACTTTAACCTGAGTGAATTTACGACCTTCTCATATAGACAAGCTCCCAATACAGCGCCACACAACTCCAACCGTGGAATTGTGGTGGGTTTGATTGGTGCTACTCGACTTTTGGCTATTACTAACCGGACCATGCGTTCACTATCATTATTAATGCTACGAATATAAGCGCATGCACCGTATGCACGCTCTGACGCATCAGTGAATATATGGAGCTCTAACTCCCTGTATGAATGACAAACGATCATACGAGGTATACGCAAATCATTTAAAAGAGGCAGATCTTTAATAATACTCTGCCACTGTGCATTAATTTCGGCAGTCAACGGCTCATCCCAAGCTAATTGATTTAACCACATTTTCTGTAGTAACATTTTCATAGTAATTACAAAGGGAGACAAGAGCCCTAATGGATCAAAAATCCTTGCAATCACTGATAGTAAATCACGTTTAGTGTTACTATTACAATTAATTGTATTATTCAAAGAATAACCTAGTTCATCTGAACTAGCGTGCCAACCGAGACCTAGCAACTTATCAGGCTCATTTGTGGAACCCATATTTAAATTAAGTGACGACTGAGAAACTTCAAATAATAGTCGAGGTTCATTCGATTTCCACTTACGTAGTGGCATGCAAGCCGATGCAAGTACCTTGGTAACTTGTTGACAAATAAATTTCATCTCGTCTAAATTATCACCGCCTGTAAGTAAGTCGTCAGCGTAGAAATCGTGCTTTATAACGTCAGCGACCTTACTATCCTTGCAGTCAAGGCCTAACTGCCGTAAACACCGAAAGGCTAAAAATGGAGCACTAGCTGTACCATAAGTGACAGTGTTTAATTTAAAGTACTTTATAGGATCAGATGTTCCACTACGCCAGACCACCCGCTGCAGATACCTATCGGCAGGATAGATAAGTATCTGTCGATACATCTTCTCAATGTCCGCTGATACGACATATTTGTATTGCCTGAAACGGAGAAGTATCGACAGCAAATCATCCTGTATAGTGGGACCTATCATCTGTAAATCGTTAAATGAAACACCCGATGAAGTCGGACAACTTGCATTAAAAACTACGCGAAGTTTAGTGGTACTACTGGCTTCGCGTAATACTCCATGATGAGGTATAAAATAACCAGAAGGGCTTAAGTCGTCGGTATGTTTACATTGGCTCATATGCCCTAACGACTCATATTCAGCCATAAATTCATAATACATTTTACTAAAATCTGGTTTAGTTTTTAATCTACGTTCTAACGAATATAAACAATGAGTAGCTTTATTAATTGAATCGCCAAGAAGAGAAGAACATTGTTTAAGCGGAATACGGACACAGAAGCGACCATCCTGCAATCGTGTCGTATTTTTAACAAAATGTTCTTCACACATTTTTTCTTCTAATGAATAATGCGAAGACTTTATATTTACCTCTTCTAACTGCCAAAAACGAATTAGATCATTTCGAATTTGATCGATATTATCATTACAGAATGAGTTCATCTTAGTAAAATTACACCTAATATTTTTAGAGAGTAATGTAACATAATTATGACTAATGGGACCTGAGACTATCCAGCCTAACGTGGTCTCACATAGCTTGGCTTACTTTTACCCAATTTGATTACCTGCGATCCTAATAAGTCCCAAAAGAGATCCGCGCCGATTAATATATTTATATCGGCGGGTTTATAAAAACTAGGATCAGCTAAATAAATATGAGACGGAATATTAAGTGCAGATATATTTATTTCACGACATGGCATATCAGTAGTAATTAACGGTAAAACGAAACAATTTAGCTCAGTAGTATAGCTATTATTTAATGACGTCATATTAAGCCGACACATTTTACCTACGCGTGCATTCACGTTATTAATGCCATATATAAATCTATCTACCTCCCTAGTCTCTAAACATAACTGTCGACACAAACGTTCTGTCACAAATGACGACGTACTACCACTATCAAGCACGGCGCGGACAACATGCTCACACCCAGTATGATCCTGTAACTTGATTAGTGCAGTCGACAATAACACATCACCGCTAACGCTTCTATTAGATGGCGTGACGTTGGCTGACAACGCAACGTTATTCGTCTCTGCCGTAACAGACGAAGAAGATGACTGCGGCGACAAATTATCCAACGAGTTATTATTAGTTTTATTACAAGTATTCACAATATTTTTATAATCATTCCCCCGCGCGCGCTCGCCAAAGCAAGACGTACAAGTGTCATCTTTGTTTTCGATATTCACCAATTGCAGGGTAAATAAAATTTCTTACCAGAATATCCTACATAATACTTGTGTAATATACTAAAACTCATAATAGTGCTTAATAACTAGTGTCAGCTGTTTCATACGGCCAATATTTGTGTTTTTGTCTCAAAAATACCTGTGTTATAAGTTTGTTAATGTGTGTGACTTTTACAAGTACGGTGGTCATGCAGCATAATTTTATCTAATAATTGTAATCTTATTATATATACCAGTAATTTCACAAATCTAAACAACGTTTACCTTGTGTATTACCGTATCGCTGCAACTGCGAAACACTACGTATCGAGTTCGAACCTCGCTGGCCCCGATAGCTTTTTGTGAATTATAAATTTATAATTTCATAATACAATATGCCGTTAAAAGGAACTCCTCCAAAAGCGGCAACGGAGTCAAAGTACGATTCTGAGCCCGACTTACAAACATATGAATCTGTCGCAGCTGTACCCACAAAATGTACTTCTAACACAACTAGATTTAAACGTAAACATCAACAAATAGATGAATTCTCTTTATTCACGGCCGATATTAAGCAAATGTTTAAAGACTTTGCCGATCAACAAAACTTAAAATTCAACAATCTTCAATCTTCAGTCAATGAGCTCAAGGAACAGTTTAACGAAATACGTAATACTTTGGAGTTTTTATCGGCTAAATACGACGATATAGAAACACGTTTAAAAAAGCTTGAGTTAGAAAATAGGCATAAATTGGCGTGTATTCAATCCCTGGAGGATAAGGTTGAAATCATAGAAGTATACAATAAATCGTTTTGCATAGAAATTAGAAATATTTCAGAATCAAAAGTTGAAACTAAATCAACCTTGTGTAATTTAGTGATTAATGCCGCCAAAACTTTGGAGATTGATGTAAATAAAGCAGACATACGGGGCATTTATCGCTTAAAGCCAAAAATACATTCAAAAAGTAACACAATGAGCACAATCGTGGCTGATTTTGCAACTATTCCTATGAAAGAAGATTTCCTCCGAGCTTATAAAAATTATAATAAAAATCACAAAGACAATAGACTGACCACAAACGATTTACAGATGGTCGGTCCGACCAATACTATATTTATGTCAGAACACCTAACCCATAAGAAAAAAAGATTATTCTACCTTGCTCGTGATTATGCAAAGTCTAATGACATAAAATTCTGTTGGACATCTTATGGAAAGATTTACTTACGTAAACAGGAGGGTGATCCCGTTGTGAGGATTGACTCTGATTTAGATCTTGCAAAATTAAATATTGTTAAATGACTATTTTTGTTATTGTTATTGTTTAATTTAGATATACAATTTACTTTTTTAATTACAGTTACATTATGTTTATTATTATTTGTTACACGTTTATATTGTGCTCTTATACTTCAAACGATCTTTTTCCTAGTATATAAGCTGATTTATCTTACACATGTACTACACTGTAAATCCAATATCTCTACTATTACAAAACATACTAACACAATTACTAAATTATTTTATTTATCACATGCTGTACTTACCCAAAACATATATATTTTATATCGGCTCGCAAATGGATACCAGGTTTCTTTTCACGTTTACCGTAGCAAGACTAATCATCTCATATATATTAATTATAATCAATACAATTATTCGGTTTCTTTTCCTTTTACAGTAAATGGCTTCATACATGACATGTTACTCACAAAGTCAGGTCCTATGTTGATTACAACTAACATTCGATAAGTTTAATGATTTAGGTATGAGTCTGGATGATGTAACCGTGTCTAGAGTATTCTCGTGCAGTGTAGAGGATTCCTACAAATTTATTCCTAATCCACAGTCGGGACTTATCATACTCACGCAGAACATACGTAGTATATGCTGCAATATGACTGGTCTGGAACTAATGTTGGCTAGACTGAAAATCGAATGTGATATATTGGTTCTCACTGAATGTTGGGCGTCAACGGTTTCTATTTTACCTAAAATTCCGGGCTATCGTTCGTTTGTTACAAAAGAAGCTAAAAAACAAAACGATGGAGTTATAATATTCTACAAAGAGTATTTAAGCTTTACTGTAAGAGAACCCCTATTCTCTGATGCAAATTGTTTAGTGATGGCAAACGAACAACAAACTGCCATTATCGCCCTATATCGCTCCCCTTCAGTCAAAAATCTCGACGCCTTTTTTACATCTTTAAATGATACATTAAAAGAACACTCTGTTTTCAAGAACATCATCGTTATTGGAGATATCAATATTCCGATCAATCCTGATAAAATTGATTCGACTGGTGAACGATATCTTACCTTGGCTGCTTTCCATGGATTGCTACCTGCTCACACGTCAATAACTAGAGATGTTAGCGGTACATCCCTCGATCACATTTTAATAAAAACAAAACACCCTACAATCACAGTTATCCCATGTACAAATCTAACAGATCACTTTCCGGTCTTAATGTATCTAGAACACAAACAGCGACGTTCTTACACAGTGGATACCATAACCAAGATCGATTTAGAAACACTAAGAGTGGATATCGCAGCTTTGGACTTAGAGCCAATTTATCATTCACGGGATCCAAATTTATCCTTAAGCTACTTGGTGGACCAACTACAACAAGCCATAGAAAATAATTCCAAAACTCTTAACCTTTCAAGAAGGAAAAGAATTATCAAGCCATGGATTACGCAAGGCCTTCTGCGATGTATGAAAAATCGAGACAGGTTGCATAAACAATCTAAGCAATCACCTGATAATCAAGTCTTTAAAATTACATACTTGCGATATCGAAATTATTGTAACAAAATTCTCAAGAAGGTGAAGAGGACTTATGATAAAGCTTCACTTGAAAAAGTTAGAAATGACTCCAAATCTCTATGGAGAACCATTAAATCAATCACTAATTCAGATAAAAATACCCATAATACGGATGCACTTTTGATAACTCAACCAACGCCTCAATCGTCAGTCAATCATGTCAATCAATACTTCGTAAATGTAGGCAAAAGCTTAGCAGAAAATTGTATATTAACTAGCACCACTGTGCCCGTAAGCCTAAACAATTATGAGAATACTGTTAAACACTTCCAACGCGACTCCTTTGTGCTTGAAAACTTGAGTGACTCAGAAATAGAACGCGCCATTTCGGAACTTAAAAGTGCTTCCGCAGCGGGATATGACAAAATTACAAATAATATAATTAAACAGAATAATATTACCTTAATCCCTACTCACATATATCTTCAATAATTGTTTCGAGCTAGGTATCTTTCCAGAACTATTTAAAAAGTCTATTGTTCGTCCTATACACAAAGTCGGTGAGAATAGTGACATACGTAATTACAGACCTATCTCAATATTGCCAGCGCTCTCTAAAATTTTAGAGACATTAATCAACATCAGGTTAGTGACTTTTCTTGAGAAGAAGAAATTACTATTTGATGGACAATTTGGTTTTCGCAAAGGAAAGTGTACAGAGGAAGGTGGAAGGAGGTGTGCAGTGCATAAATTAGTTAATTATCTATCTGCGAATATAGATAAAGGACAAAAGTGCCTATCAATCTTTATAGATTTAAGTAAGGTTTTTGATACAATATCGATCCCCATTCTAATAAGTAAGCTCGATAGACTAGGTGTAAGGGGAACACAACTGAAACTTTTTAAAAGTTATCTTATGAAACGAAAACAGTGTGTGCGAATAGGTAATTACACCAGTAATGAGTTACCTGTCAATTATGGCGTACCTCAGGGAAGTGTGTTAGGTCCGACCCTGTTTCTAGTTTACATTAACGAGCTGGGTAATATTAATCTTCCACAAGGGCGACTCATCTCTTACGTAGACGATACAGTGCTTCTTTTTAGTGCTGATACTTGGGAGAAGGTCTACGATAATGCCCAAAAAGGCTTCAACATTGTAAGGAAGTGGATGATTCAAAATTTACTAACATTAAATACTGATAAATCAAAATACATTGCCTTCAGTGCCCGTCATGTTACTGAAATTGAGAACTTCAATATTATTTCTCATGAATGCGACCCACAGTCTAGTTGCTCGTGTGCCACTCTAGAGCGTGTTGATACTATAAGATATCTAGGTATCATACTGGACAGCCATCTCAACTTTAAAGATCATATAAAATATTTATGTGGCAGGATTCGCAAGCTTATATATGTTTTTAAAACACTACGACATATAACCGATGCCATCCTATTGAGACAAATTTATATTGCTGTCGCTCAGTCAGTATTATCGTATTGCATATCTGCGTGGGGCGGGGCTTCAAAAACCTATCTAATAAACATAGAAATAGCTCAACGGGCAATTTTAAAAGTAATGACATTTAAACCATTACTATATCCGACGATAGAATTGTATCAGTCCTGTAAGGTGTTGACAGTCCGACAGTTGTTTATCCAAAGTATCCTACTTAAGCAACATCTTGATACACCTTATAACGAAAATGTTTTGCTTAAACGCAGATATCATGCAGTCTGTAAAAATTATACAATAAAAACATCTTTCATTAAAAAATTCTATGTATTTCTTGGCCCATATTTATATAACAAAGTCAACAGAATCATTAATATATATCCTCTGAATAGGTCCAATTGTAAACAAAAAATCCATAATAACCTATCCGGTCTCTCCTATATAGAAACTGAAAATTTAATCAAAACTTTGAATTAATCTGGTATTTATCGTAAATAACTTCAAAAATAGTAACAACACTAGCTTTATACCAAATGTTAACACGGCCGATGATTTATATACACCCTCGAAAACAACACAACATGCACGCACGCACTGACACACATACACACACACACACACGCACGCACACGCACACATACACATATTCATTTTCATGCACACGTAAACACAAACATGCACCCAAATATCTCTCTTCTACAGTTAGACATAGATGGCACTAAGTCAGAATAAAATGTTCTACCATATTGATTTCATTCTAAAGGGGACAACTGCTCTCCGAGATACAGGTTCACACCTAGTTCGGGTGCAGTAGTCATTAATATAATTCATTTGTATAGTTCAATACCTGATTTTATATTTTTTTTTTTTTTTGGTTTTGTGTTATACCTATTTCTAGTGTTTGTAAACTTTAAGAATTACTGTCAAATTATTGAAAAATAAATATATTATTATTATTATTATTATTAATCATCTACATGAATAAGAGTATTATGTCTGCGCTTACACAGTTTGCAACCCGACGGTTTACAATGGTTTGCAAAATGACCTGAACGAAAACAATTATAACATACCTTATAACTAGGCAGTAATTTAATACGAGCTTCACTACTTAACGCGAGAAACTGGGCACAATCGCCTAAGTTATGATCACCTTTGCACTTAGGACAACCCCTCGGCTTTACCTCCGAAGTGGAATTATTACTAGACTGAACGGCAACCATAGATTTCAGCCTAGTACCTAACTTATTACTAGCGTGAGACTGATTATTACGCGATAACTCCAGTGTCTCAACTAAATCAGCCCGTGAGCGAACGAATTGAAGGAATGTGTCGAACGTAATATTACTGTCCTTGTCTAAGCGAACTTTGTACTCTTCCCACTCACGAAAGGTTTTGCCATCTAATTTGCGAGTAACAATATAAATTAAAAGAGTATCCCAGTGCTTCACGGGTTCACCTAACGTTTCTAATGCTCGCAGGTTTTTATTTAAATGATCAATTATGCCCTTTAAAGTGACAGAGGATTCCTTAGGAAGTGCCTCAATATTAAAAATAGCTGATACATGGTTATTAATTAATACTCTTTTATTATTAAAGCGCTCACATAATACCTGCCATGCTATAGGGTAATTACAAGCCGAAAACTCGATCGCCTGTATTACCACGGCAGCGGATCCCTCCAAAGACGTCCGTAGGTAGTGAAATTTGTTAATTTCGTCAATATCATCATTAGAATGAATGAGACTCGTAAATGTATCACGAAATTCCAACCAACTGGTATAATAACCGCTAAACTTGGGTAGTTGGATTGTGGGTAACTTAACCAGCCTACAATTGCCAGTGCGAGTATTCCCAGCGATAGAATCATTATCTTTATTAAATTCCCTAATTAACTGCTGAGCCCTAGATAAGGATTTATAATACAGCGACTCAAAATCGGAACGTTCATTAAATTGTGTTTTAATGTCATCTACAATACATTCCATGCGTAACTGTACCTCATCATATTGTTGGTATAACGACTCAATCTTGCCTATACGCAGCTGTAACTCCGCGAAGTCATAGTTTGATATTGATTCGTCATTTAGCGCGTCCAGATAATTAATGAATGCAGTTAAACGGCCTTTGAAACTACCTCGTTTCCTTACTAATTCTTTTTCTTCGGTCATACTGTGAGGCTCGGTCATATAGGCCTGGAATTTATAATCTACAACGTTAACAAATAATAATCACTATTACAATACTATATAACTAATTACTAGACGCCTACGGGATTGCTAAAGAGTATCCTAAACACCTATTGCAATGGCTAACAATACTTTAATTGAATACCTACAAAGTAACAACTCGTTTTAATTTTATACAACTCAACTACGAATTAAATGATTATAGCTATCTCGAAACAAGTGTAAAACAATAAATAATACAATAATTAACTATATTTTACAATAAAATAAGTAAATAATAAATCTTAATATCATATAACAGTCATAAATTTTAGTTATAAATACCTTCGCACATTAACTAATTTAACGTGAATAGTCGTTAACTTTGCAATACTTATCAAACAAAAAATAATGTAATATAAATAATATTACTATACAGTAAAAAGTATGAATTTGCTTAATTGATTGCTACTTTGTATATTATAATAAGTCTACTCACAATGTACATAGGCAAATAGTATGACACGTTAGGAAACGAACTAATTACATACAATAATAGGTAATATTAATAGCACTAACCTGATAGTCCTTAATTATATTATATACTACCTGAATGAGTGTTGGGTAACGATATATATTAAATAAGACTTAACACCGTACTTTTGATGTACTTGCTTCGGATACCACACAGCCGTCTTATAATCTTGATTCCAAATTAATTGATTTTCTTGTAATTATATATTATTCTTCATGTAATAGCAGATTATTGCTAATTTATTCCATCCAGCTCGATATGGACCAATATGTTGGGGAATAATTAGAGAGAAAATAAAAGGCAGCCGGTGTACGCTAATGCAGTGAGTTTAATAATGTAATAAAAGGTCTTACAGAAAAAAAGTACATGACATAGCATATAAATTAGTAACGGGGCGAATCCCACTTGGCGCGATATGTTGCTATGTTATTTTATACAGGCATTATCCAACAGGGTGTGTCATGGCAGAGTCAATGAACCTCTGGGAGCACCGCTTCATGTATTGCCTGATGGTCGGCAATTCGAGGTCGATGTGAAGGTCGACGTTTCGAATGAACCACGGTGCCCCCGTGGCTCGACGCATGAACCGGTTTTGTAGTGTTTGTAACCTGCGGATCCTTGGTGGATTAACGTGTGCGAACACTACGCTGGCATAGGTCATAATAGGCCGTATGCAGGCAGTGTATAATCTGACCTTGTTCTTCAAGGACAGTTTGGATTTGGCGTTTAACAAGCAATGAAGGCGGCCCATCACAAAGGCGGCACGCGCGCGAACTTGCCTTATGTGTGGTATGAAGGTGAGTCGATTGTCGAGGGTCACTCCTAGGTATTTAGCTTGCCTGCACCAAGTGACAGGCTCATTGAATAATCTAAGGCGAGGGATGTCTTCCGGAGAGCAGATGCGGGCAGATCGTTTAGTGAACATGACCGCCTGACTCTTCTCGGGATTGATTTCTATTCTCCATTTCCTATACCAATTGGCAAGTGCGGTAACCGCTTTCTGGAGTGTCTTAACTACGGTTGTCGGGGTATTACCTGCACAGAAGAGTGCGGTACCATCGGCATAGAGAGCCGTGTCTACGCGAGTGAATACGGGTAAATCGCTAGTGTATAGCGTGAAGAGGTACGGAGAGAGGACCGATCCCTGAGGGACGACGGCCTTGAGAGGGTGGGAGGTCGACAACGTCCCTTCCACCCTGTAGCGAAAGCTGCGATGACTCAGATAGTCATGTATTATTAGAATTAAATATTCTGGGATTTTTAAAGTGTATAATTTGTAAATTAGGCCCTCATGCCATACTTTGTCGAACGCTTTCGCTACGTCTAGGAATAATACACCAGTGTATCTGCCCCTAACGAACTGACCACTTGTGTATTCAACTAATCTATATACCTGTTGTACACAGCTGTGCTGCGTACGAAAACCGAATTGTGTGTTAGGCACGAGGTTGTTGGCCTCGGCGAAGGTGCGTAACCTACTGAGTACTATACGTTCGTATAGTTTACCTAAGCTACTTAGTAGGCTGATAGGGCGATAACTACTAGGTTCGGTACGTTTTTTGCCGGGTTTGTGGATTCCGATTACCACGGCCTCTTTCCACTGTGAAGGAAAGATGTTATAAGTGAGGGCTGCGTTAAAAATACTGCACAGTATTAATATTAGGTGGGTGGGGAATAATTTAATGACTCTATTAGTTAATCCGTCCGAACCTGGGGCTTGCCTAGCTTCTAAGCCCTTGACCAGCGACTCGACCTCGTCGGTGGACACTGCTGGAATAGGTTGATTGTGACTGTCGTTTATTTGCGATCGCGAAAAAGTGGTACGACGGACCACTTCGGTGTTGATGTGGTGGTGTACCGCGTCTTGGTCGTATAGTGTACTCGGCGTACATTTAAGCTCCAGACTGTCGGCCAGACATTCCGACTTGTACACATACATACATACATACATACATATCATCACGCCATATCCCTTGCAGGGTAGGCAGAGAGAACAGAGTGCCAGAGAACTCTATCTCTGCATACTTCACTCGCTTCCTCAACATTCATAATTCTCTTCATACACGCTCGCCGGTTTCGGAGACTCTTGACTCCACCTTCCTTCAGTACATGACCGATCTGGTCTAGGTAGGTTAGTCTCGGTCTCCCTCGGTACCTATATCCTTCCATTTTCACATTGTATATCTTCTTTACCAGGCGTTCGTTCGGCATTCTTTCCACATGTCCGAACCATCGGAGCATTCCCTTTCGCATCTTTACACCAATACTCTCTTTCATACCTACTCGCTCTCTTACGTCGTCGTTACGAATGCGGTCGGTCAGCCTAACTCCACAGATTTTCCGCAGAGATCGCATTTCGACCGCATTAATTTTACTATCATACTCTTTTCTGCATACCCAACTTTCGCTTCCATACAGTAATGTTGGGACAAGCACTGCGTTATGTATTGCTACACGTGCCTTCTAGCTGAGGTAGTGGCTGCCGAGAAGTTGCCCCAACGCTCCGTTCACTCTATTTCCCGCAGTCACTCTTCGCTCTACATCAGTGGTGTACCTTCCATCTCGGCTAAATCCACATCCAAGATATACAAATTCATTCACTTGCTCTAGTACATCATTACCTATTGTTACTCTTACATCTGTTCTGGTTTTATCTCTTTCAAAGACTATTATTTTGGTTTTGCTCACATTCACGCGTAGACCCCTTTTCTTACAATCTTCTGTCATTGTGTCGACTACGGTCTGCAGGTCAGTCGCTGACTGTGCCAGCAGGACTGCATCATCTGCATAAAGCAGAGCAGTGACCACTGAGTCGCCCATCTGGACTCCCACATTCATATCGTTCAACCTTTGGAGACATTTATCCAGATATATGATAAACAGCCTGGCTGACAGAACGCACCCCTGTTTAACGCCGATATTGACGTCAAACCAAGGCGCCATTCCATCATCCAGCCGCACACAGGCTCCACAGCCCATGTAACTGGACTGCACAGCCTGTAGCAGTTTACCGCTAATACCATACTCCGGTAAAATGTCCCAAAGTTCCTTTCGTACAACCGTGTCAAATGCTCTCTCCAGATCCACAAAACTGCAGAAAACCCTCTGACCTAGAGCCAGATGCTTCTCCACAATGTTGCGCAGAGAGAACACTTGATCCATGCATCCCCTTCCACTCCTGAAACCTCCTTGTGTCTCACACAGTAAACCATCGGACACCATCCTCATTCTCCTTTCAATAATTTTACCATACACTTTTGTTGCCAAACTGGTCAAGCTTATGGCTCTGTAATTTGCGCAGTCATAACGTGAACCCTTGTTTTTAAACAAAGGCACGATGACTGCACTATTCCAGTCCCTGGGAACCATTCCCGAGCTCCAACATAAATTGAGGAGCAACAGGAACGCCTCCCAGACACAAGAGCCACCAAGCTTGATCATCTCGGCAGACACCATATCAATGCCCGCTGCCTTACCATTTTTCAAACTTCTTATCGCCCATTCAACTTCATCCATACTGATGCCATCGGAGGACGCCGTTGTCGAATGTTGATCTACTAAACCACATCCAACACCGGCGCCAACCGTAGCATCCGCATACATATCGCCAAAATATTCACTCCATCGGCTTAACACGTCTTGTGTTTGTGTAAGAATGTCTCCACCTTTAGACCTTATTTTATTCATTCTGAAGGCTGACCAACCACCCCGAGACTTCTTCACCTCCCTCCAAAAGAGTTTGGTGTTACCCTCGAAGTTTTTAGTCAGCCGATCTTCTGCACTCATACTTGCTCTATCACGTTTCTCTTTCACTAAGGCCTTGGTGTCATTCTTACATTGCCGATATATTTCTTTCTTCTGTTCAGTCATACTGTCATTCAGATTCAAAGAAGAGACATAGTCCAGCCACGCTTTCTTCTTTTGCTCTACGGAAGCTGCCACTTCCGCATCCCACTATGCATCACCATTTCTTTTTCTATGCTTCTTTGAACTTCCACATACTTCTTTCGCTGTATCTACCATACTCTCTTTCAATACTCTCCAGCATTCTGTAATGTCTGATTGCGGCTGGCTTGCCATCGTCAGCCGTTCTCGGATACCCTCTGCATACTTTTCTCTTACACACTCTTCTTGCAACCTTTCAACCTTTATTCTTTCAAGCCCTCCGAAGTGGACACGCTCTCGCCAGTGCCTCCACTTTCTGAACAGACCACTAAATCTCGCAATAACGAGATAGTGGTCCGTATCGACTGTGGGGCCCCTGTAGGCTCTTGCGTCCAATATTTTGCTTCGGAGGCGACTGTCTACCAAAATTAAATCTATTATGCTTTTCTGTTCATTCCTTCTTCATGTATACATATGGATGTCCTTATGTTGGAAAAATGTGTTTGACACAATAAGGTTTCTCTCCATGCATACATCCGCTATGAGCCTACCTGCGTCGTTCACTCTCTTATCACGAAATGGACCAAGTACGTCCTCATAGTCGGGACGCTTGGTCCCCACCCATCCGTTCAAATCTCCGCATACAATCACGCGTTCACTGGTTTCTGCCATATCCAGAACTTCCCTAACATTGTCCCAAAACTTCTCTAGGTCTGATGCCACCGAGGATCCTACGGGAGCATATGCTACAACCATGAATACCTTGGTGACACCTAGTTTTATACGGACCCAGAGAAGTCTGGGATCATACATTCCGTAATCCTTCACACCTGAGGCCAAGCGAGAGGACAACAGCACTCCTACCCCCATGCTGGCTCGATTGCTCTGTGGTACACCAGACCACAGAGCCATCCCGCCACCAGGAAGATCGCAGGCATCGCTGCCCCTTCGCTTGGTCTCTGTTACACAGAGCACGTCTAGCTGTTTGTCCGCCATGACGGATATCACCTCGTGCAACTTACCTTCCACACAACCTCTTACATTCCACGTGCCCACCCGGCACTCTGCTCTCCTCGACTCACCTGACTGGGCAAGGCGTGATGGGTGGCGGCCCCCATCGCCGCGACCGACTTGTCGTCCGACTTGTCGTCGTCCATGAATGCCGGCGGTTGGTTGGGTCGGTTGAGAGGGGGGAGTGTGGACACTATATCCTTTTTGAGAGAGCGGGAAATCTGCCAGAAGGCTGTGTGCGAACGCACTAGCTCTTCTAGTGTGGCGTCCCATTTGCTCTGTCTGAAGTTACTAATTTCGTGTTTGACCTTCCTTTGGAGGTTCCGCAGGCGTTTGCGGTTGTCCTCGGTAGGATATCGGTCGTACGCGCGGGTCGCGGCGTTCTTTTGTCTTAACATCTCACGTACGTCGGCCGGCAAGGGCCCTCCACGATCACTCGTATCGGGTACTCGCCGCGAGCAGCCGTCAATTAACGACTGCACGTGTTCTGTGAACGAATCGATCACCTGGGAGGTCTCTTCCTTGGACCTAATGTCCTTCGGAATTTGATCAAGGTGTACCGATGTGGTCGTCTGTAGATTTCTCTTCAGTCGAACCCAGTCGGTGGTCAGCCTTGTCGTTACGTTATTTTGGCCTGAGGAGCCTGGGGTGGGGGAGGCGAATTCCAGAGTCACCGGACGGTGATGTGAGTCTAATTCGTGATGTACTTCTATTAAACATAAACGTAAATTTATGTTTTTGAGTAGTACTATATCTAATACGTCTGGCGTGTGCGAGACGATGTACGGGAAGTGCGTCGGCTCTAATGGCCCTATGACGTCAAACCCTAACCTGTCTGCATATAACTCTAGAACCTTGCCCCTCTTGTTGGAACTGAGACAGTTCCATGAGGTGTTCTTGGCGTTAAGGTCACCGCCAATGATGACGGCGCCGCCCAAGTCAAACAAGGCCTTGAGATCGCTCTCTATGAGATGACTATCCGCTCCCCTAGGGGAGAGATAGGCTGAAACTATTGTAATTGGCTGATGGCCGGTGAGGGCTAGGCAGCATACAGATGCTTCAATGTGCGCCAGAGGGGGCGGATCCACAGGCGTGCAGTGCAACGATTTCTTATAGTATATGAGAGTTCCCCCCAGTCGCCCGGTAGTCCTATCATTACGAACTATATTATAATTCGCAATTTTAGGGTCCCGGTTGAAAGGTTTAAGGAACGTCTCCTGTACCATAAGAATATCGAGCTGATGTTTCCTTAGGAATGTACCTACTTCATCCCTCTGTTTGAACAGGCTATTAGCGTTGAATGTTCCTAACTTGAGGTGTCGTGGTTTGCCTCTACCGCTAGGATGTGAATCCATGGCACCGAGGAGATGGTCAGGCGAATTGAGGCGCTGGGGCTCAGGGTGGCCCTAAACAAGACGGAGGCCCTACTATTCCATGGGCCCCGTGTGAGGCTGCCCATCGGCGCCTCGTTAGTCGTCAACTCCATCCACATCAGTATCCAGGCCCATATGAGGTACTTGGGTCTGGTGCTCGACGGGCGATGGTGGTTCCGGGAGCATTTTCGTCAAATTGCTCCCCGGCTGGTCGGCGCAGCGTGCGCCCTTTCTCGGCTCATGCCGAACGTGGGCGGACCCAGTTTTGAGGGCCGACGGCTGTATGCGGGGGTGATCCGCTCAATAGCCATGTACGGCGCACCCGTGTGGGCGAGGGCTCTGAACGCCCAGCTCAGGGCTATACTGTGGAGGCCACAGCGAGCCATGGCGGTCAGAGCCATTCGCGGGTACCACACGGTGTCTACCGAGGCGGCATGCCTATTGGCCGGGACACCCCCGTGGGACCTAGAGGCGGAGATGCTCTCCGACCTCTACCGGCGGGTTACCTCAATGCGCAAAGAGGGTGGCTCCCCATCGTTCAACGAGATAGCCACCTGGAGCGAGGACGCCCGCCGAGAAGTCATCGCCCGTTGGGCTACGCGGCTGGAGAGGCCTAGACACGGTGTTTTTACCGTTTAGGCCCTCCGGCCCGTACTGATGGAGTGGATGGAGCGGCGGCACGCAGTCCTCTCTTTCCGGTTGGTGCAGGTCTTGTCGGGCATGGTTGCTTCGGCAAGTACCTGCACACGGTCGTGCGGAGGGAGTGGACTCCGTCCTGCCACCATTGCAGTAGTGACGAGGACACGGCGCCACGGGACGGGCAGCGCCGTGACCTCGTCGCTGTCATCGGTGCCGACATGACGCTGCCGGCTGTTGCGCGAGCGATGGTCGACAGCGTCAGGAATTGGGACGCGGTCGCCGCCTTCTGCGAGGCTGTCATCTCGCAGAAGGAGGCGGCGGAACGGGCCCGGGAAGATTCCCGTGACCCGGGCCGCCGCCCGCGGCCGGGGCGGCGCAGGCGCGAGTACCTGCGCCTGATGCCGCCCTAACCGAGGCTTCCGGTGATCGGACCGGGGAATTGTCCGGTCACCCGACGTGAGGCCACCGCGTGAGGACGACGCCTCGGCGGCGAAAGCTGTCGGGGCGTCGACAGGAGAGGAGCCCAAGAGGGCATACCGCTGAGCGGGCCACCGAAGACAAAGATCGGGTACCGGTGGCCCGCTCGCACGGCGAAGAAGAGGTGCTTGCAGGGTGGGTCAATGGGGTTTCGCGCCGCCTCTTCCGTCACCCCGGACCGACTTGGCGGGGTGCGACGTCCATAGCCCACCAAAAAAAAAAAGGATGTGAATCCATTTTTAGTTGATTTTTAGAGAGCCCAGCCTTTCGAGCGTGGGAGCGAATTTGATGCCGATGTTGAGGAGGGCGAGGGCATCTCCCTCGTTCCTCCTCATTTCCGCTGCTATTTCGCGGATCTCCGCGAAGTTTATTTGTGCCGCGAGGTTTACCACAAGGGCTAGCTCCGGGTCTATGCCCTGTGGGGTTTTAGGGAGCGCGTTGCTCACTGCTCTAACCGGCGGTGTCGCGGGTTTGTTGATTTTAATGCCCATAAGGGGCTTAGGTTGGCCTCCGGTAGGCTTGTTATGCCCAACGGTTGGCGGGGGAGCTGATGATGTCACCTGCCTAGTTCATGGGGGGCTGCCTTTGCGAGAGGGCGGGGAAGGCCTCCTTAGTGATAGCTAAGGGGAGGTTCCATGCGTTTTCGGTGGGGAGGGGGGCGGTCACGAAGGCCTTGTTATAGTAACGCGCCCTGCTTTGTTGCGGGGGCATTCTTCGCGGGGCTCTTGGGCAACCGCGATAGTTGGCTGGGTGGCCTGCTTCTCCACACAGGACGCACGAGGGCGGCTCTGTGCAGAGTGTGTGGTCCTTAGGCCGTTCGCACTCGGAGGTGTGATGGTCACCCAGACACTTCTCACATCTCGGACGGGCGAAGCAGTTATTGGACGTGTGTCCATATAACTGGCATTTGTGGCATTGCGCCAAGTTGCCGGTCTTGTAGGGGGGCTCTACCGAAACCCCGGAAAGGCCACACACTTTTGTGACGCGGTAGATGCCTTTACCCTCTGGGGTGTTTTCAAGGCAAACAAGGACCATGTTCACGGCCCTTACCGCGGACCATGCGGTGGACCTCTTTAACTGGAAGATCTTGGGCCTTGAGGGACTCGAGGATCTCCTCAGTGCCGATCTCCTTTGGGATATTGCGCACTACGGCGCGAAGTAACTTTGCCTCTGGCATAGTGTATGTGTGATAGGGGATACGCTGTTCCCCTAGCATCTTGGACAGGGCGCGGTGATCGTCTGTAGTGCAGACGTCAACCCTTATTCCTTGCGGCGTTGATTTGGCCGTCTTGTAATTGACATGGTGCGTGTAGCACCATGAGGAAATGGCGATCCATTTCTCCTTATCCCTGATATACAGGGGGGGAGGAGATGGAGCCTTTGGGGTGTTCTTGGAGGGGGCCGATGTGTCCTTTGGGGTCTGGGTGGCGACGTTAGGGGTCGGTGCGACCAAAGGGGTCGTAGTAGCCTTGGTGGCTAGGGAGGGTGGCGTTATCGGCGCTGGTGGCACCGGTTTGCCGTGCTCAGCGAAGTGAGAGGCAGGGGAGTCGGGGGTCGGGACTGTTTCATTTTGAGACGTGACTTTGATGGCCTTGGCGGCCTTGTTTTTAATCGCCTTACGGCGTTTACGTGAAGACGCCTCTATAAATTCACCATCGTTAGTCGAATCTTCGGCGTCAGAGGAGGTAGTGGAAGCGGAGCGGGCCGTGGCGGAATCCGCTTCGGTTTCCGTCTCCGTCTCCATTTCTGTCTCTTCATCCCCGCTTTCGGGGGTGATGGTCATGGCTGGGGATGTTGGGCGTGATTGGTATCGATGCGGTGCGTTATCGCCGTACTTCTGGACGACCATCGCCCAGATATCGTCGTCCAGTAAAATATTCTCTACTGGCACCCTGCTCATTTTTAATTAAAAATTTTACAGGTAGGTGCGGCTGTATACCTAACAATATTCGCTGAGGAATATGTCTCCTAACTATCCCTACCACACCGGGGGGAGAACCCGGAGGTGTGTGGTTATGTTCCCTCCCAACCGGGATAGGTCGGGAGGATGTGCTTAATAATAAGGTGTGCCCTAAGCTTGTATCCGTTCGCCGATCTTAATGTGCGAAACGGTTCCTAACTGCCCAAGTGCAGGGGTGGTATAGGCCCTTTCGGGCAGTCACACCCAAACTCAGCACCCAGGAATGGATGTAAGGATCGGAGGGGTTGGTATAGGCGATACCTAGGGCCGACTAGGGGCAAACCCCAAGGCCGGATGGTCTAGGCCCGTCCGTTTGTTTTGCCGATCCCAGAGGAGGACCGGCAGGCGAGTCGGTGCCTCGCCCACTCGGCTTGGTTAACACCGTTAGGTTTCCACCGAGGACCAATATAAAAATTGGATTTACCCTTATGGGGTCACTTGACTTTTATCTGTATAATAATAGAAAAATATTCTCCTTCCTGTAACGGCTTTGTGCCGAGCAGTAAGGAGAATATGTGAGACAAACAATTAGCCTTGAAAAAGATGGTTTGGTCGTCCACTCCGTCCACATGTCCGTAGCGACGGTTGGGCGAAAGCGCGCGAAACACTCGTGAGCGGGGAACGCGAAACGGCGGCACGTGTGCACGCCAGAACGGACCAACGCAGTGATTGTATTGCTTTTTTTTTTTTTTTTGGTAACGCAGTGGTTAAAAATGCATTTGTCGTATACCCGCCCCGAGCGGGGTATGCAGGGCTCACAGGCCCTGAAGGGGACACTGAATACCCACTAAAACATACCAACTGCGAGCTGTTAGCCGAAGGGGCTTTTACAGCTGAACCGGACTGCGGGCGAGCCCGAAGGCTCTCAACCTGATAGACATGAGTTAAGCGACTTCGCCCGAGGGCTCCCCCTGTGGGGAACGGACCTCGGCTCGGGGCGTCGCTGGGGGCAAGTTGGACGTGGACGTGTCCATCTTTGGGTCGGTGATTTTTGCTCGCCGTGTTTTCGTACCTCGACGTCGAGGACGGAAACGCGGATAATTGTGCGCGATGGCCTCGCGTGCGGCATAGGCTTTGGTCTGGGCGAGCGTAATAACGTCGTCATCGTCGTTGAGGACGTGACGTGGACGTCGGACTTTGGAGATACGCGATGGGGTGTAGGAAGCCGCCCCAACCACTAGTTGGTTGGGGTGTGTCATGGCAGAGTCAAAGTAGCTCTGGGAGCACCGCTTCATAAACTGCCTGATGGTCGGCAGTTCGAGGTCGATGTGAAGATCGGCGTTACGAATGAACCACGGTGCTCCCGTAGCTCAGCGCATGAACCTATTCTGTAAGGTCTGTAACCTATGGATCCTGTGTGCCTTGGTGTGCGCGAACACTACGCTTGCATAGGTCATGATCGGCCGTATGCAAGCGGTGTATAATCGGACCTTGCTGTTCAAGGATAGTTTCGACCTAGCGTGGAGTAGGCTGTGGAGGCGTCCCATCACAACAGCTGCACGATCGCGTACAATCTTTATGTGGGGGGCGAAGCTAAGTCGGTCATCAAGGGTCACACCCAAGTATTTAGCTTGCCTGCTCCAAGAGACAGGCTTGCTAAATAGCTGGAGGGGTGGGATGTTGTCTATAGAGTAGGAACGGGTAGTTCTGCGAGTGAACATGACCGCCTGACTCTTTTCTGGATTGATTTCGATTCTCCATTTCGTGAACCAATTGGCTAGGGCGGTAACCGCTGTTTGGAGAGTCTTAACTACTGCTGTCGGGGTCCTGCCTGCACAGTAGAGTGCGGTGTCATCAGCGTAAAGCGCTTTATGGACTCTGTTAAACTGGGGCATATCACTAGCATATAGCGTAAATAAGAACGGGGAGAGGACCGATCCCTGAGGGACGCCGGCCTTGATGGGGTGGGAGGTAGACAACGTACCTTCCACCCTTTTTTTTTTTTTTTTTTCGGTGGGCTATGGACGTCGCACCCCGCCAAATCTGTCCGGGGTGACGGAAGAGGCGGCGCGCAACCCCATTGACCCACCCTGCAAGCACCTCTTCTTCGCCGTACGAGCGGGCCACCGGTACCCGATCTTTGTCTTCGGTGGCCCGCTCGGCGGTATGCCCTCTTGGGCTCCTCTCCTGTCGACGCCCCGGCAGCTTTCGCCGTCGAGGCGTCGTCCTCACGCGGTGGCCTCACGTCAGGTGACCGGACAATTCCCCGGTCCGATCACCCGAAGCCTCGGTTAGGGCGGCATCAGGCGCAGGTACTCGCGCCTGCGCCGCCCCGGCCGCGGGCGGCGGCCCGGGTCACGGGAATCCTCCCGGGCCCGTTCCGCCGCCACCTTCTGCGAGATGACAGCCTCGCAGAAGGCGGCGACCGCGTCCCAGTTCCTGACGCTGTCGACCATCGCCCTCGCGACAGCCGGCAGCGTCAGGTCGGCACCGATGACAGCGACGAGGTCACGGCGCTGCCCGTCCCAGCCCGAACATACCTCGAGCGTATGTTGCGCCGTGTCCTCGTCGCTACTGCAATGGTGGCAGGACGGAGTCCACTCCCTCCGCACGACCGTGTGCAGGTACTTGCCGAAGCAACCATGCCCCGACAAGACCTGCATCAACCGGAAAGAGAGGACTCCGTGCCGCCGCTCCATCCACTCCATCAGTACGGGCCGGAGGGCCTCAACGGTAATAACACCGTATCTAGGCCTCTCCAGCCGCGTAGCCCAACGGGCGATGACTTCTCGGCGGGCGTCCTCGCGCCAGGTGGCTATCTCGTTGAACGATGGGGAGCCACCCTCTTCGCGCATTGAGGCAACCCGCCGGTAGAGGTCGGAGAGCATCTCCGCCTCTAGGTCCCAAGGGGGTGTCCCGGCCAATAGGCACGCCGCCTCTGTCGACACCGTGCGGTACCCGCGAATGGCTCTGACCGCCATGACTCTCTGTGGCCTCCACAGAACCGCCCTGAGTTGGGCGTTCAGAGCCCTCGCCCACACGGGTGCGCCGTACATGATCATTGAGCGGATCACCCCCGCATACAGCCGTCGGCCCTGAAAACTGGGTCCGCCCACGTTCGGCATGAGCCGAGAAAGGGCGGACGCCGCGCCTACCAGCCGGGGAGCAATTTGACGAAAATGCTCCCGGAACCACCATCGCCCGTCGAGCACCAGACCCAAGTACCTCATATGGGCCTGGATACTGATGTGGATGGAGTTGACGACTAACGAGGCGCCGATGGGCAGCCTCACACGGGGCCCATGGAATAGTAGAGCCTCCGTCTTGTTTAGGGCCACCCTGAGCCCCAGCGCCTCGATTCGCCTGACCATCTCCTCGGTGCCGAGAGTGGCCAGGCTTGCCGCCTCTTCGAATGTCCTGCCCCGGGCTGTGACGAGCGTGTCGTCAGCATAGCAAATAACGCTCCCTCTCAACGCCCAGTCGTAACCGATGTCCCACAGAGTCGGCCCCAGAACCGACCCCTGCGGAACACCGCACGACATGGGCGTCCGCACAATGTCCCCTGCGGGGCTCGCGTAGAGAACACTGCGCCCCTCCAAATAGTCTGCCACCAGACGCCTGAGGTACAGGGGCACTCCGTGGAACCGGAGCGCCTCCCTGATGCAGCTGAATGGCAGACTATTGAAGGCGTTGGCGATGTCCAACGACACCGCCAACAGCACTCCTTTGCCGGCGACAGCCTCCGCGGCCGTCTGCCTCAGGCGTAGCAGGGCCCCGATGGTCGAACGCCCCCTTCGAAACCCAAATTGAGCGTCCGACAGATCGGGCCCCACCTCTTCCAGGTGCTGGACGATGCGGGCAGCGAGGACACGCTCCAGCAGCTTACCCACATCGTCCAGAAGCACAATGGGCCTGTAGGCCGACGGCGAATCCGGGGGCCGTCCCGGCTTTGGCAGGAGAACCAACCTCCCTTCCTTCCAGCACTCAGGGAACTGTCCAGACGTCAGACAGGCGTTGAACAGTCGCCTGAGGCGAGGTTCGAGATGCTCGAGGAGCAACGTCAACACCCGGACTGGGATTCCGTCCGGGCCGGGGGCCGTGGTGGCGGAACGAATCTTCGCCACGGCTGCCCCCACTTCCGACTCCGTCACGGGCGGAACACTCTCGACGGCCTCCCGGTCGTGATCTGGCGAAGCCATGACCGGGGGCGTGTGCTCCGACTGCCGCGGGAACAGCTCCTCGACCACTCTACGAAGGAGGTCGGGCTGGAGGGTCTCGGTGAGGGGGGGGCCCTGCGCGCGAAGCTTATTCAGCGACGCGCGATACGGGCGACCCCAGGGGTCACGGTCAAGACCGTCCAGCATCTCCTGCCAACTCGCGTCCTTGGCGGACCGGATGGCCAGCCGAAAGGCGGTACGCGCACTGCGGTACGCCTCGTACAGCTGGCCCTCCTGCTCAACATCGCGGCGACGCCGCCGACTGCGGGTGACCTTCGGGCACTAATGCACGCCGCACGAAGGTCCGCCAGTCTTGGGGACCACCAGTAGACCCCCTGCCTCGGAGTTAGACGCCGCACCCTGGGCATTGCCGCATCGCAGACCTGCGTTAACGCACTGCGGATGCGGACAGCCTCAACGTCCACTCCGTCCGCTGGGGGTGGTGAGGACAGCCACGTGTTCACGATGGCCGCCTCCGCCAGTAGGTCCCTATCCAGCCGCCCCACAGCCCACCGCGGAAATGCAGGAGCTCGGTCCGCCCTGTGACCCCTGCTGGGGTCCCGGAGAGGGGAGACCTCCATCCGGATGTAACGGTGATCCGACAGGGTCTCCGCCTCCTCCAGGACACGCCAGTTCCTCACTCGTGTTGCGACAGCGGGGCTAGCGAATGACAAGTCCACTATCGACCCACCCTGCTGTCGCACACACGTGTTCACTGAGCCTCTGTTTAGGATACAGAGGCCCAGTGACGCCGCCCACTCCACGATCGCCCGCCCGCGATCGTCCGTCATCGGGGACCCCCACGCCGTGGATTTGGCGTTGAAGTCCCCCAGGACCAGGACGAGGCCCGGTGCCAGTCGCCGTATCGAAGCCTCCAAGGTGGTGAGGGAGGCCCCGAAATCGTCCATCCTCCTATTAGGGGAGAGGTATACACTGTAGAGCGTGACCCCTCCCCAGTCCGCAACGTACCTTCCACCCTGTAGCGAAAGCTGCTATGACTCAAGTAGTCGTGTATAATTAAAATTAAATAATCTGGGATCTTTAGACGATAAAGCTTGTGAATGAGGCCCTCGTGCCACACTTTATCGAATGCTTTCGCTACGTCTAGAAATAATACACCGGTGAATCTGTTCATCATGAACTGACCACTTGTGTATTCCACCAATCTGTGGACCTGTTGTACGCAACTATGCCTCGCACGGAAGCCGAATTGCGTGTCTGGAATGAGGTTGTTATCCTCGGCGAATGTTCTAAGTCTTCTAAGGACTATGCGCTCATAAAGCTTGCCTAATCCTTTTAGTAGACTTATCGGGCGGTAGCTACTGGGTTCGGTACGTCGCTTGCCGGGTTTGTGGATTCCGATTACCACGGCCTCTTTCCATTGCGAGGGAAAGATGTTATTGTTCAGTGCTGCATTGAAGATACAGCACAGAATGGTAATGAGGTGAGCAGGGAATAACTTAATGACTTTATTGGAGATACCGTCCGAACCGGGGGCTTTCTTGGCGTGTAGACCTTTGACCAGAGATTTGACCTCGTCGTTGGTCACTGCTGGAATAGGTACGTCTGGGTTGTCGTATTCAGAGGATCGAGAGATAGTGGTACGACGTTCCACTTCACTGTTTATACTACGGTGAAGATTTGTGTCGTCGGGGTATAGTGTACTAGGCGTGCACTGAAGTTCCAGACAGTCGGCCAGGCATTCGGACTTTTCATCATCCAGGAATGCCTGTGGCAGGTTTGGTCGGTTGAGAGGAGGGAGAGTGGACACGATGTCCTTTTTGAGTGAGCGGGAAAGCTGCCAGAAGGCTTGGTGAGAGGGCTTTAGCTCCTCAACCATGGCGTCCCATTTACTCTGTCTCATGGCTTGTATGGCTTTTTTGACCTCCCTTTGTAGGGACCGCAGTCGAATGCGGTTGTCCTCCGTAGGGTATCGGTCGTAAGCGCGGGTAGCGGCGTTCTTGCGTCTTAACAGGTCACGGACGGAATAAAAATAATAAAAAAGGCAAAAAATAAAAAAGGGAAACTAAGGATCCGAACCGAACTCCGGTTTGTTTGGATTAGACTACTCGAAGTTCCAACTGAGCTATGTCTATTCTTAATGACAGCGTCAAAATTTGCCTTCATATTTTAATAGTTGCCGCCAATGAAAAATCATATTTTTTATTGCCTGAAAATACAGACAAAGCAATATTTTCTAGAAATGAAACCTAGCTAGATCGATTAATCGCCTCCGAAACACCCTACATGCTAAATTTCATAAAAATTGTTGGTGCCGTTTCCGATATCCAGATTATATATATATATATGTATATATATATATATATATATGTATATATATATATATACATATATATATATATATATATATATATATATATATATATATATATATATATGTATATGTATATATATATATGTATATGTATATATATATATATATATATATATACATATATATATATATATATATATATATATATATATATATATGTATATATATATATATATATATATATATGTATATACAAGAATTGCTCGTTTAAAGATATAAGATTAATGAAATTTAAAATTTAACATGCTTAATTATTTATAAAAACTTGATTACGAGCGTAAAATGAATGTCACACAAGGGATTCGAACCCACACTTTTTAAAAATCCGTTCCAATTGTGCTACCACTTACACCAGTGTGAATTATGGTATGATATTCAATTTCCGACTCGTATTATATTTGCATCTATAAAGACGACGTGTGCCATCTACCGGACAATATTTACACATTATACAGATTATGTGTCTAAAGAGTTAAAACTTTGCAGTTAGAATTGTATTAAACAATGACAGGACCCTGTTATTGAAAGTACTGAAATTTAGCATTCAATTTCATTTTTTTAAATTAACATTTTTTTTTAAAAAAGAAAAAAATTAGACCGTAGCCCGTTGATTTATTTTTATTGGTATCTTTCAAAGTTATTGGCTTTGCCTTGGGAAATTCAAAGCGACCTTTTCCTGTGGAGGAACATAATGCCCAATAGTGATATCATCAAGGAATACAGTGTAAAAAAGAAATAAGAAGTTTAGAAATTATTCTAGTCGAATCCTTGTAGCTGTTGATTGACTATTATTATTTATTATTTACCCAATTTAGATCTTAACTTTAAGCTAATTAGCGATTTATACTTTATGCTATTTTTTTTTCGGTAATATATTCATACTGTGGCATAAATAAAGTTAAAAATTAATTGGCATTTAGTCAAATATCAATAAATCTTATACTAAATATCTGTTACCCTTAGACCTTACTCTCAGATAACAGTTAAAAATCTAGCAGATATTTTTTAAACTACAGGAAAATTATACGAATAAAATGAGCGATATGATTTTTGTTATTAGAACCTTTGAACTATTTTAGAAATATTTGCGTGAGGTCAACATAAATTATATGATAACTATGTATATAAAAGCTATTGGTTATGTCTGAACACACACTTGTTGAGAACACTTCGCGAATACTACCAGCAAAATGGCGTTCAAGGTCAGTATATTATATTTTTTTTGTATCATAATCAAATGATAATCTACTTTTGTAATATCTATGGTAGCAGATGAACAAGAAGCCCATCTAGTAATTAGTGATACATATCGCTTTAGTAATAACTGTGAAGTTATCGCTTACCTTTTTCTTTTCCTTGCGGTGGGCTATGCATGTGGTCGCGTAATGCGGTGGGCTATGGTCCGCCAATTCCGTCCGGGGCGACGGAAAAGACGGTACGCAACCCCACAGATGTACCGTGCAAGGACTCCTCTCTTCGCCATGCGAGCGGGCCACTGGTACCCGATTTCCGTCTTCGGTGGCCAAGTTAATGCTTACCTTGAGTTTAGAATTATATCATCACCATTATCATCCCAGCCCATACATGTCCCACTGTTGGGCTCGAGCCTCCTCCATAATGGGAGGGGAAATTACTACAACCACGCTGGTCAGACGTATCGGTATAGGGTTGAGTTTCGAATTTTCCTTCTCTTGCATAGATGTTGTAAGCATTTTATATCACTTAGTTGTCTCTTACGATCACCCACGGGTAAGATGAAGGAATAATAAATTGTATTTATACTCCATCACCACACGGAAAATAGAATTAGAATTATATATATAAATCTCATTTTAAGAAAACATTTCATTTTTTTTTTATTGCTTATGGTGGCAAACGAGCAGACAGCACACCTGTTGCCGCCCATAGACCTTTGCAATACCAAGGGTATAGCTAGGCCGTTGCCTACCAATACAAACCCCAAACCCACCCCAGTTGGGTTTCCGGCTCCCTCACTCACCGAACAAAGTGCAATACCATATTACCATTACTCAGACGTCGATCTTTTGCGAGAGTATGATACTACCCCGGAAGGACCGGCCCGCGGTACATAGAGAACTGTCCACAGCGTGGTCCTACCACTAGAAAACTCACTTTCTAATTTGTATATTTTTACTAATATAAATTTATTATTCACGATGTAAAAAATATGGCAAAAGGTATATGGGATTCATCGAATTGTAGATAAACTCATTAAAAACAAATAGTGGCTTCTGATCCACAGTTAACGCTCCACACGAAATGTCGCATGGAGTTGGTAAAGACGCGTAAGGACGGGGGTCAACTCGGGGCCGCACGTTTTCAGGACCACCGCAGGGATGTCTAAAAGCCGCAGCTCCTGCCTGACCGCACGCTGTGTGATGCGGATTTCAGAGAGAGCTTTCACACGACGGGATGGTAGGTGGTGTGGCAGCTCCAGCGTCCAAAGTCGAGTTACAGGCAACGAATTGACCTAGAAGATCGGCCTTCTCCTTTGTACTGTAGGCTAGACTGCCATCATTTTTCTGCAGTGGTGGGAAATTGGACTGGCAGAAGTTGCCTTGGGCAGCTTTGGTGAGCGACCAGAATGCACGACTCCCAGTGGGATAGCACTCCAATCGCTCGCCAATTCTGGCAACATGTTCTGCCTTGGCTCTGGCAATTGCCTTCCTACTAGCTCTAGAAGGGGCATTAAAATTTCGCTTCTCCTCTTTCTCGTTCGGGTGCCGACGGTTTTTGGCTCTTTTCTAGTCCTGGTATGCGGATTGCTTTTGGCGTGCAGCCATCCTGCAGGTTTTATTAAACCAAGGACGACTGCGGCCACCGACGGGTATTTTAGTATTCGGGATGAATAATTCCTTCCCCGTGATAACCGTGTCGGTAACGCAGTCCGCACAAACGTCAGGGTCCCCAGAGGCGAAGCAAAGGCGCTTCCATGGGTAGGACGTGTAGAACTCGCAAAGCCCAACCCAATCTGCTGACTTATATTGCCAGACTCTGCGAGTCCCAGTCGCTTTAGAGTGATTAGGCGTCACAATAGGGGCACTGCTACAGACCAAACAATGGTCAGATGACCCAAGAGGGGCTTCGACCACTACCTGGTATCCGTGCTGGTGTGTGGTCAGCAGACGATCAAGTAAAGAAGGCTCATGACTCTCAATGTCTGCAACACGGGTGGGCTGTGTTACCAGTGGTGAGAGACCATAGGCCGAGGCCATATTGGAGAGATGTCTACCCAGGAGGTCAGTGGTTCGGGACCCCAACTACTCTTTATGATGAACATTGTAGTCTCCAAGGACCACCACCTCCGCTGATGGACACTGCTCCAATATTTTGTCAATCCCCTATTGAACGTTCTTGAATAACTGAGTTGATCCCGAATTACTGCCATGAGACCTGTAGAGGCACGCGTAGATCCGGGTATTCCCTTCATAGTCTACACGTAACCATAGAATTAATAGATCACCATGCTCGAGGACACGAAGGCGGCGACAGCAGATATCCCGGACAAACACGCACACCCCAGCTTTACGACGGAAGGAGTACTCCAACTCGTAGTCGAGGTAGTGTAAGTACGTGGTATTATCCGGGGCACCTATCTGCGTCTCCGTTAAAAAGAGCAAGGCAGGCCGCGCCGTCTCGAGATGGTGATGGACAGCGTCGAGGTTGCTGTATAAACCCCTGATGTTGCAAAAATCCACATCATGGGTTTTATGTTAAGAAGAAAAGGAAGGGAGTGTGGTTGCGTGGAATGAAGTTCGGTGATGCCAAAAAAAAAAAATGTGCGGAGCACAGAACACGGTTAGAGGGTGAGTTTTGTCCAATTTTTATGATTCACACCTCAATCGATTCCTCTTAGTCCGGCGAGTGTCACTAAAGACATGACGTTAGTGAAAATTCAATATGGGGACCATTGGACGCCATTTTGTGAAAATGAAAAAAATAAAAGTCAACAAACTATGTCGAGTGAGGTATCGTTAAATAGGTATTTAAAAATCATTATAGTTTTTCTCAACATTTTTCGATTCGACTGACCGTATAGGATCTATATGGATTTAAAGTTCCGTAACAACCATTCTCACATATAGAGTCTTTAGACAGCAGAAATTTACAATGAAAAGACGAAAACTTCGTATGATTATGCGTGTGAATGTGGATGGACATATACTAAAGTATCTAGTGGGTATATTGGACTAAAGTATCTAACGTCTGACACGGTCGCCCATCTCCAACTTCAAACGATTTAGTACTCAACTGCAGTCAAAAACTATATATAGGTAGGTACCTACTTATTAATAAATGAAATAACTATAGACTAGCTAGATACTCATAACTAAAAAGTATAAAATAAATAAAAATTATTAAAAAAATCATAAAACTCGATTGCGTAAAAAGTGAACCAAATTACACTATGCTTGTTTTTTTCTATTCAGTTTTTTTTTAATGTGTACGTAATTTGGTTCACTTTTTAGGCAGTCGGGTTTTATGATTTTTTAAATTATATTTATTTATTTGCTTAATTTATTTATTTATTTATTGCATCAAAGAAACTTAATAGACGCCAATTTACTAGACGACTTACCAAACAAATTTAATAGACGATTCAAACAAATAGTTATACGTATACATATATTACAATCATTATTGATTCTATTAATAAGCTTCGAAGGTTGTTAAAACCGGCAAATAGGGACCAAAGTATTTATCATCGTAATTACCATTATATCATATCCCGTTTCTGGGTTCGAGGTTTTTTCAAAATAAAAGGTTATACCACGTTCGTCTGATGGACACACAGAGTTTTATTTTGAGGTTTCTGTCTCTCGTATAGATGTTATATGCATATTATATCCGTTAGTCGTTTTTTACAACATCCATGGACAAAATAGGGGTTGGTGAACTGTATATATACTTCACCACCACACGGAGAATACTTTATCGGTACGCTCACGCATAGTCCTGGTTAAGCTGTGACAGCCATCTGCGGCTAACAGCTAAAAGACAGACACAAAAAAAAAAACAAAACGGAGAATACTATAAATTAGTGAATTATTATTGTTACTCTATTGATGATACCTAACTTCGAGTTCCATAATCAAATTAGCCTCGGTGACACCATCATACATGGGTGTTTCAGATGTTAAATCACATATTTTTATTGATATGTAGATTTCCACCCATGTATTACATTAATTTGTGGCGATGGGGGCCGCCACCCATCATGCCTTGCCCAGTCAGGCGAGTCGAGGAGAGCAGAGTGTCGGGTGGGCACATGGAATGTAAGAGGTTGTGTGGAAGGTAAGTTGCACGAGCTGATATCCGTCATGGCGGACAAACAGCTAGACGTGCTCTGTTTAACAGAGAACAAGCGAAGGGGCAGCGACGCCTGCGATCTTCCTGGTGGCGGGATGGCTCTGTGGTCTGGTGTACCACAGAGCAATCGAGCCAGCATGGGGTTAGGAGTGCTGTTGTCCTCTCGGTTGGCCTCAGGTGTGAAGGATTACGGAATGTATGATCCCAGACTTCTTTGGGTCCGTATAAAACTAGGTGTCACCAGGACATTCATGGTTGTAGCATATGCTCCCGTAGGATCCTCGGTGGCATCAGACCTAGAGAAGTTTTGGGATAATGTTAGGGAAGTTCTGGATATGGCAGAAACCAGTGAACGCGTGATTATATGCGGAGATTTAAACGGATGGGTGGGGAACAAGCGTCCCGACTATGAGGACGTACTTGGTCCATTTGGTGATAAGAGAGTGAAAGACGCAGGTAGGCTCATAGCGGATGTATGCATGGACTCTCCTTATTGTGTCAAACACACTTTTCCAACATAAGGACATCCGTATGTATACATGGAGAAAGAATGAACAGAAAAGTATAATAGATTTAATTTTGGTATACAGTCGCCTCCGAAGCAAAATATTGGACGCAAGAGCCTACAGGGGCCACGGACCACTATCTCGTTATTGCGAGATTTAGTGGTCTGTTCAGAAAGTGGAGGCACTGGCGAGAGCGTGTCCACTTCGGAGGGCTTGAAAGAATAAAGGTTGAAAGGTTGCAAGAAGAGTGTGTAAGAGAAAAGTATGCAGAGGGTGTCCGAGAACGGCTGACGATGGCAAGCCAGCCGCAATCGGACATTGAAGAATGCTGGAGAGTATTTAAAGAGAGTATGGTAGATACAGCGAAAGAAGTATGTGGAAGTTCAAAGAAGTATAGAAAAACAAATGGTGATGCATGGTGGGATGCGGACGTGGCAGCTTCCGTAGAGCAAAAGAAGAAAGCGTGGCTGGACTATGTCTCTTCTTTGAATCTGAATGATAGTATGATTGAACAGAAGAAAGAAATATATCGGCAATGTAAGAATGACACCAAGGCCTTAGTGAAAGAGAAACGGGATAGAGCAAATATGAGTGCAGAAGATAGTCTGACTAAAAACTTCGAGGCTAACACCAAACTCTTTTGGAGGGAGGTGAAGAAGTCTCGGTGTGGTTGGTCAGCCTTCAGAATGAATAAAGTAAGGTGGTGGAGACATTCTTACACAAACACAAGACGTGTTAAGCCGATGGAGTGAATATTTTGGCGATATGTATGCGGATGCTATGGTTGGCGCCGGTGTCGCATGTGGTTTAGTAGATCAACATTCGACAATGGCATCCTCCGATGGCATCAGTATGGATGAAGTTGAATGGGCGATAAGAAGTTTGAAAAATGGTAAGGCAGCGGGCATTGATATGGTGTCTGCCGAGATGATCAAGCTTGGTGGCTCCTGTGTCTGGGAGGCGTTCCTGTTGCTCCTCAATTTATGTTGGAGCTCGGGAATGGTTCCCGGGGACTAGAATAGCGTAGTCATCGTGCCTTTGTTTAAAAACAAGGATTCACGTTATGACTGCGCAAATTACAGAGCCAGTTTGGCAGCAGAAGTGTACGGTAAAATTATTGAAAGAATGAGGGTGGTGTCCGATGGTTTTCTGTGTGAGACACAAGGAGGTTTCAGGAGTGGAAGGGGATGCATGGATCAAGTGTTCTCTCTGCGCAACATTGTGGAGAAGCATCTGGCTCTAAGTCAGAGGGTTTTCTGCAGTTTTGTGGATCTGGAGAGAGCATTTGACACGGTTGTACGAAAGGAACTTTGGGACATTTTACCGGAGTATGGTATTAACGGTAAACTGCTACAGGCTGTGCAGTCCAGTTACATGGGTTGTAGAGCCTGTGTGCGGCTGGATGATGGAATGTCACCTTGGTTTGACGTCAATATCGGCGTTAAGCAGGGGTGCGTTCTGTCAGCTAGGCTGTTTATCATATATCTGGATAAATGTCTCCAAAGGTTGAACGATATGAATGTGGGAGTCCAGATGGGCGACTCAGTGGTCACTGCTCTGCTTTATGCAGATGAT
This sequence comes from Lymantria monacha, assembly GCA_905163515.2. NCBI lineage: Eukaryota > Metazoa > Arthropoda > Insecta > Lepidoptera > Erebidae > Lymantria > Lymantria monacha. The sequence goes on along the minus strand of LR991098.1, from coordinate 9,869,509 downwards.
GCAGTCCTGCTGGCACAGTCAGCGACTGACCTGCAGACCCTAGTCTTCACAATGACAGAAGATTGTAAAAAAAGGGATCTACGCGTGAATGTGAGCAAAACCAAAATAATGGTCTTTGAAAGAGATGAAGCCAGAACAGATGTAAGAGTAACAATAGGTAATGATGTACTAGAGCAAGTGGATGAATTTGTATATCTTGGATGTGGATTTAGCGGAGATGGAAGTTACACCACTGATATAGAGCGAAGAGTGAATGCGGAAAATAGAGTGAACGGAGCGTTGGGATAACTTCTCGGTAGCCACCACCTCAGCCAGAAGGCACGTGTAGCAATTCATAACGCAGTGCTTGTCCCAACATTACTATATGGAAGCGAGAGTTGGGTATGCAGAAAAGAGCATGAAAGTAAAATTAATGCGCTCGAAATGCCATCTCTACGGAAAATCTGTGGAGTTAGGCTGACCGACCGCATTCGCAACGACGACGTAAGAGAGCGAGTAGGCATGAAAGAGAGTATTGGTGTAAAGATGCGAAAGGGAATGCTCCGATGGTTCGGACATGTGGAAAGAATGTCGAACTAACGTCTGGTTAAGAAGATATACAATGCGAAAGTGGAAGGATGTAGGTACCGGGGGCGACCGAGACTCACCTACCTAGACCAGATTGGTCACGTACTGAAGGAAGGTGGAGTTAAGAGTCTCCGAAACCGGCGAGCGTGTATGAAGAGAATTATGCATGTTGAGGAAGCGAGTGAAGTATGCAAGGATAGAGTTCTCTGGCACTCTGTTCTCTCTGCCTACCCTGCAAGGGATATGGTGTGATGATATGTATGTATGTAAAAGTCACATTTTTAAATATAGCTCCTACAGACTTGAATTTCGGTAGGAATATTTGTGTTACAATACAGACGTAAACTAAGAACGGTTTTTTAAAAATTCCATCCCTAAAGGGGATTGCGTAGGTCTTAACCCAAAAAATACACATATTCCAATACTGCCCCTACAGACTTGGAGATTGGTGTGGTCTTTCTTTCTGCTCTGTAAAGGTCAGATGAAGTAGGATTTTAAAAAATCTTCCAAAAGAGTTCTATGTCGCGAAAGTAAACTACACCACTAAACTGACGTAACCGAAGCGAAGCGAGGGCGGGTCGCTAGTATAATATAAAAGTAAAATATGAATTATACGGGTAAGGTCTTTCCAGCAGAAAAAAGATGATGACCTCGAAATACCTGAATAGATTATTCGCGAGACTATTCGCTGCTTGCGGGATCTAGTCCAGTTAATCTTTTAATAGTAGATACTAGTAGTTAACTCGTCATCGGGTGCTTGTAAGATCTGGTCCAGCCATTGGCTATTTTACATTGTATTTAAACTATTAGGTTCGAAGGGCTGGACACTGGAGCTATTTCTTTCATGTACCATTTTTTTTATATATATAAAAAAATGAAAAGAAATAACAATAATAGACAAACCCGCTGAGTTTCTTGCCGGATTTTCTCGGTAGTGGTCTAGTTCCGATCCGGTGGTAGTTTATTAGATTAAAATTAAAATGTTAATACTGACAATATGTAAGTGCCCTCGCAGGGTTTATGCATAATAAATGAATTTGAATTTACGTTGTATTTCAATTTTACGTTATATCGAGATTCCAAGGATATCATACTGAAGTTAATTATTACTAAACATGTTTTACTATTTTTTTTATAATAAAGGCATTAGAGAAATAATAATAATAGACTAGGTCTAAAGGTGGAGACATTCTTACACAAACACAAGACGTGTTAAGCCGATGGAGTGAATATTTTGGCAATATGTATGCGGATGCTACGGTTGGCGCCGGTGTCGCATGTGGTCTAGTAGATCAACATTCGGCGACGGCATCCTCCGATGGCATCAGTATGGATGAAGTTGAATGGCGATAAGAAGTTTGAAAAATTTTAAGGCAGCGGGCATTGATATGGTGTCTGCCGAGATGATCAAGCTTGGTGGCTCCTGTGTCCAGGAGGCGTTCCTGTTGCTCCTCAATTTATGCTGGAGCTCGGGAATGGTTCCCGGGGACTGGAATAGCGCAGTCATCGTGCCTTTGTTTAAAAACAAGGGTTCACGTTATGACTGCGCACATTACAGAGCCATAAGCTTGACCAGTTTGGCAGCAAAAGTGTATGGTAAAATTATTGAAAGGAGAATGAGGATGGTGTCCGATGGTTTACTGTGTGAGACACAAGGAGGTTTAAGGAGTGGAAGGGGATGCATGGATCAAGTGTTCTCTCTGCGCAACATTGTGGAGAAGCATCTGGCCCTAGGTCAGAGGGTTTTCTGCAGTTTTGTGGATCTGGACAGAGCATTTGACACGGTTGTACGAAAGGAACTTTTGGGACATTTTGCCGGAGTATGGTATTAACGGTAAACTGCTGCAGGCTGTGCAATCCAGTTACATGGGCTGTAGAGCCTGTGTGCGGCTGGATGATGGAATGTCGCCTTGGTTTGACGTCAATATCGGCGTTAAGCAGGGGTGCGTTCTGTCAGCCAGGCTGTTTATCATATATCTGGATAAATGTCTCCAAAGGTTGAACGATATGAATGTGGGAGTCCAGATGGGTGACTCAGTGGTCTCTGCTCTGCTTTATGCAGATGATGCAGTCCTGCTGGCACAGTCAGCAACTGACCTGCAGACCCTAGTCGACACAATGACAGAAGATTGTAAGAAAAGGGGTCTACGCGTGAATGTGAGCAAAACCAAAATAATGGTCTTTGAAAGAGATGAAGCCAGAACAGATGTAAGAGTAACATTAGGTAATGATGTACTAGAGCAAGTGGATGAATTTGTATATCTTGGATGTGGATTTAGCCGAGATGGAAGGTACACCACTGATATAGAGCGAAGAGTGAATGCGGGAAATAGAGTGAACGGAGCGTTGGGGCAACTTCTCGGCAGCCACCACCTCAGCCAGAAGGCACGTGTATCAATACATAACGCAGTGCTTGTCCCAACATTACTGTATGGAAGCGAGAGTTGGGTATGCAGAAAAGAGTATGAAAATAAAATTAATGCGGTCGAAATGCGATCTCTTCGGAAAATCTGTGGAGTTAGGCTGACCGACCGCATTCGTAACGACGACGTAAGAGAGCGAGTAGGTATGAAAGAGAGTATTGGTGTTAAGTTGCGAAAGGGAATGCTCCGATGGTTTGGACATGTGGAAAGAATGCCGAACGAACGTCTGGTTAAGAAGATATACAATGCGAAAGTGGAACGATGTAGGTACCGGGGGAGACCGAGACTAACCTTCCTAGACCAGATCGGTCATGTACTGAAGGAAGGTGGAGTCAAGAGTCTCCGAAACCGGCGAGCGTGTATGAAGAGAATTATGAATGTTGAGGAAGCGAGTGAAGTATGCAAAGATAGTTCTCTGGCACTCTGTTCTCTCTGCCTACCCTGCAAGGGATATGGCGTGATGATATGTATGTATGTATGTATAATAATAGACAAACCCTCTGAGCTTTTTTCGAATTTTCTCAGTTGCGGTTACGTTCCGATTCGGTGGTAGTTTATTGGATTAATTTAAAATGTTAAAACTGACCACATTTAAGTGCCCTTGCAAAGTTTATACAAAAATAATGAATTTGAATTTAGGTTCATAAAATGTAGCATATTATATATAATATATATAATTATAACATATATAATTCATATTTGTAGCACATACAGCATGTTATGGGACTACAAACTGTCTCTTTTATCGTTCCGGTTAGTTAGGCTGTCATGTGATCATATATGTGTAGCTTGTTAAAAATAAAAAATAAACGAGAGGTGTCAAGGGACACCCGGATGGAACGAAGTTCCTTTCGATTAATTAGTGAAGGAATTGTAATAAAATTTTATTTTTTTTAAGTTATAATAATATTTTTGAAGTACTTAAAACTTCTTTAGGCGCGACTAGGGAGTAACTCAGATTTTTTTTCAATAGGATCATAATCTATTACTAGATGGCGCTGTAACAAAGTTAATGGATTCTAAGAAGACATGTATTAGAGTCTAAATCGCGCTATAGAAATTTTTGCAAATTTTAACTATATATATTAAAATTTATAATAGATATAATACACAACCGGAGGTGTCAAGGGACACCCGAATGGATCGAAGTTCTATTTTAATTATATAATTTTTTTCTGCCTTAAGCGATTTTTATCGTTATATTTTAGCCAATTTGCAAAATATCTTTATAAATTATAGCCTATGTGTTATTCTGATGTGCAAGCTATATTACTATAAATTTCATCAAAATCCATTCAGTAGTTTTTACGTGAAAGAGCAACAAACATGTTCACATCCATACATTATTACAAACTTTCACGTTTATAATATTAATAATAGGATATACAATTCCACTAGACTACCAAAACTTTTCGGCCCCGAGCTCGAACGCGAGCCGGCCACGCGGCCCGGTCACGGGCGAAAATAATTTCGTTGCGCATTATTTTGATTTTGCTATATCTCTTAAGGTATTGATTTAATTTGCATGGTCTGAAGGAAAAAAAATATCTTCATGAAATGCTCAAGCCAACTAATGTATTTAAAATGATAAGGATTAATACAGTATTTGTGTAAATAGCTTTTCAATTACCGTTTTATAATAGAACATTTTTTAAAGTATTAAAATGGATATAGTATGTTATCCTTAAGAGATAGATATATACCATCGCGGACTTTTTTGTAGGCCTTTTTAAGCTGTATAATACTGTAGTACTTTATTTTCATCTATTTCGTAGGGTTCAGCCAGCGTTTGCAATGTAAGCGCAAAATAATGTGTTTATTTACGACATCACATTAGAAACCTCTAAAATTATCAGTGTTTCTCTAGTACATTATGCATATATTATACATATAAACCTTCCTCTTGAATCACTCTATCTATAAAAAAAATCGTCGCGACACCACACTGTTCAATGCGAAATAGAAATGAAAATATCTGGCTTGCTTTCTATAAGAGAGCCGACGAGCGACGCCGCACAGCTTACAATAGCAAAAAGTGTCGTGACAACTTTTCGTAAGAATTTTTTCCGTCCAGCCCCCTTTCACAACGCGCGATAAGGAACTTCGTTCCAAAAATCTTTTTTATTTTTTATTTATACCCTAATACCTCTTGTATTAGGGTATAAATGTCAAGGAATGTGCCAGTGGTCCGCTTCATTGGTAGCAAGTAAATACGGCAGGTTTAAAGTCCCTACCACGCAATTCTGTCACTCAGGGTATGGTCCGACCAATCCGTAAAAAAGTCTAAGAAGCCGGAAAACCGTATCGTTTTAAGCAACTTTTTGCTTAGTAAGACAATTATATAATTTATACAGCTCTGTGTATTTTACCAGCCTAATAGGACATAGTCTGCCTGGGGTACTATCCCAGAAACCTCCACGCGGTGTACCCTGGGTGCGGGTGGCGGTCCCCAGTTCTTCTGTTGTACTGTCGTCCGTAGCGAATATCTGCGCGATTTCGCTCCTTACTCTACTACAGGCGTAGTAGAGGGTATAGGACGCGAAATATCGGGACGGGCTCAGTCACTCATTCATTTGAGGGCTGGGCAGGCACATGCCACCGCCCACACATCGTAAACCTGATATCTTGCTTCAAGACACGTTGTCTCGAGGCGTAGTATCAGGAGCGAGGGTCTTGGCTTAACCGCCCGGACCGCGAGGAAGACAACCTCTATAAAGAGTTCGAAGTAACATTCGGACTCGGAAATCACCCGGAATCTTAAGTTCTGGCGTGCGGCGAGAAGATGCATGGCAGATGGGTTGTTCTGTCGTTAGCACGCTCCAGCCAGGGCACCGGCTGACCCCCTGGTTGGTAAATGTAGACTTGCCCGGGTAAAGGGATCTCTGCCCGGGTCGACGTTGTGTATCTCCCCTACTCGTGGGAATCTCATGGATACCAATAATAAAAACCTTAACACCGACGGGAATCTGTGTGATTCTCACACCACGGCCTTGTCAAGTCAAAGAAAAACTGACAACGACGCCTCGTTCTCAGGACTTGAGGCGTCCGGCGAGGGCCCGGCACAAACTGTGGAGGCCCAAAAGAAGAAGAGGAAGTCGCCTCGAAAGTCTCGGGGCAACGGCCTGAGCCACAAGAGGCGGCTGGAAGAGCGGCGGGCGCGCAGGGAGGCTACCGCCGCTGAAGAGAAGAAGGACGGTAGACTCGCAGCAGAGCCGTCGACGGACGAGGGCGACAGCGATGTCGCAGAGCCGTCCGAAGACGAGGGCGGTGGATCTACCGTCAGAATGGACGAGGGCGGTGACGTTCCCGCAGGGCCGTCCAAAGAGGACAGCGGGTCGGCTGGTGAAGGCCCCACTAGGTCGTCGGCGCGTCTAGCAGCAAAGACGCCGCCGGCGACCGCGACTAAGAAGGAGGGGGCCCTCCCCTCGCAGGTGCGAAAGCGCCCCCTGAGTAAGGGAGGCAGCTCGAGCGCCGAAACCGAGGGGAGCGTGGCCAACATGCCTCCACCAAAGATCCAGGCCTCCCGAAGAGGGCGAGGGACCTCGGCTGTGGAAAGGGCGGTGGCGGTCGCTGTCCGCGCCGGCGAAGCCACGGATCTACAGGCCGAAAATGTCCGCCTTAGAGGCGAGATGTCAGGCCTGCGGACCCGAAACCGGAACCTGGGCGACATGCTGGCGGAAATGCGTCGGGCAAACGGCCAGCTGCTGATAGACGTGGCCGACTTCAAGGCGCAGGTGGCGCTGTTCGTGTCACCTGCGCCAGCCGCGCCATCGGCCAGGGCCGGCTACTCAGCGGCCGCTGCGGCGCCAAAGCCGCCTCGCGCTGCGACGCCGACGACGTTGGGTGATGGCGTCACCGTCACACCCGTCCCCGCGGCGAGGAAGACGCCTGCCGCCGCGAAGCGCGCGTCGCCGGCTGACGCTGGCGCGGTCACCGCGGCGAAACTCCCTGTTCCCGTGGTGAGGTTGACGCCTCTCCCCGCGGACCGCTTGCCGCCGGCTAGCGCCCCTGCGGCGCCAAAGCCGCCAGGCGCCGCGGAGCGGGCCCCTGGAGAGGCTCAGCCGACCCCGACGCTGGAGGTGGGAGGCTTGTCGGACGAGGCCCTCGCCAAAATCATCAACGCAGTTGGCAAACTCGTTGATGCGCGTGTGGCCTTTCTGGAGGCAAGACTGCCTCCAGAACCACGTGTCCGGCCGCCTCTAGCCGCGGATAAGCGACCGCATGTGGCACCAGCCCCCGCCCCGCTGCCTTGTCAGGGTGGCCGCGTGGGGAGCTACGCCGCGGCCGCGGCCGGGCCTAAGCCCAAAGGCCCCGGCCCAGCTCCGAAGGGACCCGCCCTGAGGAGGAAGACGGCTCCGGCTCCTGCCGGACCGCTGAAGTCGCCCGCAACAACACCGCCGGCGACGACCAGCGAGGCTGCGACGAGGCCTTCCGCGTCTGGCACTACTGCCGTACCCGAATAGGGTTGGCAGGTAGCCGAACGCGACAGAAGGAGTCGCGGCCAAAGGAGCAGAGCGGAGGCCAAGCGCGCCGCTGAGGTCCCCGCTCCACAGGCAGGAGCCGGACAGAAGAAGAGACCGCGCAAGGAGCTCAAGTCGCTGAAGACGGCCGCAGTGGTGATCACTGTGCTGCCCGAGGCGGCCGAGAAGGGCCTCAGCTACGAGGCCGTCTTGAGGAAGGCCCGGCGGGAGCTAGACGTCTCCGATATTGGAGGCGTCGAAGCCAGGACCCGCAAGGCCCGGACGGGGGCTCGAATTCTCGAGTTCCCAGGGGCCGAGGGCGCCAAGACGGCCGACAGCGTGGCCGAGAAGCTGAGAGGTTTGTTCGCCGAGGAGGGTGGCATCAAGATCGCCAGGCCCGTCAAGTGCGCCGAAATGCGCATTTCGGGTTTGGACGATTCAGTGACGGTGGAAGACATCCGGGAGGCTATTGCCTCGAAAACCGGGTGTCCCATAGACACCGTCCGGGTCGGTGCCATTCGTCCCGGTCCGGGTGGTGTAGGTGCTGCCTGGGCGCAGTGCCCGGTGGAGTCGGTCAGGCAACTGGCCGGCTCAGGCAGGCTCCTCGTGGGCTGGAGCTCGACGCGGGTAACCGTCCTTGAGCACCGGCCTGCGAGGTGCTACAAGTGCATGGCGGTCGGACACACTCGACCGACGTGCACTAATTGCTTCGACTGCGGCGGATTGTGTTTCCGCTGCGGTCAGACCGGGCACGTGGCGGCATCTTGCGCCGCCCCGCCCCACTGCCCAGCGTGTGCGGCGGGCAATAAGCCCGCCAAGCACCGCATGGGCTCTCGCGGGACGGCCGGGCGCAATTCTTGTACCGTTTTAGTACGAAAAAATGGCGTTTAAGGTTAGTTGTTAATTTTATATTATTTTTAGATCTATTAACTCTAATCTTATAAAGAGACGTTCCACGTGACGACGGAGTGTTAATGTCTTCACCAGCCTTAGCGAATAGCACATTGTTTTAACTCATTATTTTCTGAAGAAAATTTGCATTAACAGGCACGACGTCTAGAACTGTGCCTAGTAGATGAGAGAGAGGGCGAAACTACTGCCAGTTTCATCCATATTAAATGGGCCCTTTTTAAGGGAACTCATTCTCTCCAAATTGCCCGGGTGGCACAGAGGACGGCGTGCATCCTCATAACCACTTACACGTACCTAAACTCACGTGCATGACCACTGTGCCCCTATTACCAATTTCTTTTCCTTGGTGGTCCATCTAGTGAGATACCCTTTTAGACACCACCTTCTGTCAACACCTTGCCAAAAAACGACGATGTTGCGTAGTTATCTTTTTTACTTACTGGTTTTGGGGTTGACGATCATGGTTTCTGTTACGAATATAAATATCCCAGAAGAGTATTGCTGTGCCTACTCCCGGAAATCCCTCAGTTAGATTATATCTTTGTCGTAAAAACTCTGAGATATATTGAGATAGAAATATTTTTTTAATCAAATAAGTATAAATACGATTTCTTCAAAAAATATATTTACTTTTTGGTCTATCAACTTTTACATCAATGAATTTGCGATTTTAAGCAAATAGATAAATAGTATTTTATGCTTAATTGGTTTTCAAAATACCGTCATGACTTCACGATTTTTAGGCAGTTTTCGAAAAGGAAACTCGAAATAAGACCCTATACCAACTGATCTAATCAGCATGGTATAGTAGGTTAATTTCCTGCTCATTGTAGAGGAAGCTCGAGCCCAATAGTGGGATTCATATGAGCTAAGATGATGATGATTGTTTTTGATGTGTCTCTGATATTAATTCCGTTATACTAAGACAGTGTAAATAAAAAATAATGCAGTTACTTTAGCAAATAATCTATTACAGTTTGTATGTATTCAAGATGTAATTATAAAGTTATTATATTACTGGTATATTGTTAACAGATCGCGTGCTTAGTGTTGGCATTGGCTGTAACTTGCTATGGTAAGTAATACGTGTATCTATAATATAGAGAACATAAATAAAGATTGTATTTGATAAACTCTAAAACTATTGCACCCATTTAAAAAAAATACGTATTTATGCCCAAGTAACTCATAGACTTATATTTAGCAACAATGTATCATAACGATCGCATTTGGTATTATGAGTTATTAAAGAAAACACTGCTTCCCATTCTTTGGGTGATATTTAGTTGATTTTTCAAAAGTTTTACGCGAATCTAAGGGCTGATGATATTTTGTGTTAATGTTTCGTGAAAACAAAGCATCCGTGAATAATAATGAAAAATCTACCTAAGAAGTAACTTTATTACAGCCTCAACCTATATAATTGAACTGTGTTACCTAAGTAAGCACATAGAATATATTCACAGTGTTGGGCATGAGCAGAATAGGAGGACAATTGGCATATTATGACGCACTAGCAAAGCGGGTTGCTTATAAGTATGTTTTAAGATTGCTTTCTTTTTTAGTGATGTTCTTTGTTTAGGTCTGCTAGTCGTCTCTTAGGCCATCCCTTAGAATAGGATTCTATATATCCTACGCTCTGTGGTTGAAGTAGACCAGGTTTGAAGAGTTTCCTTGGGTGAGAAAAGAGAATTCCTCAAAATATGTCTTTTTCGCTTTGGGGCCAGACAGTCTACCAGATAATGAGTGGTAACTGTCACTTATAGACATCGGCAATATCAGATTGCTATTTACCATAAGTAGGGCTTGGGACTCCGGCTCCGTCGCTTATTAAACGAAACAACTTTAAACGACACGACCCATTTATGCCTGCATCCAGAAAACTGTCAGCAGCGTGGTCTTACTTTAAGATGAATATATAAAATATACATATAAAAATTGTTTGCTCTTAAATTTCAGGTTTCCCGGCAGGGTTCGACTTTAGTGATTTCGGTGCCATTGGAAAAAAATTTGAGGGATCTCTTTCAGAAGCAAAAGAGGGTATAATAAACTCTCTTTCGGATGTGAAAGGTAAACTCAGTGGAGGTGCAAAAAGTACATCAGATGCTCTTTCACAAGCAAAACATGATGTCAGTACAGATCCTGATGTAAAAGATGCGGCAGATGTTGTCAGCGGTTTTGGCAAAGCGTTTAGTGTTGAAGGATCTGAACGTCGTACAACTGAAAAAAGTATATTTGATAGCGATAGTGGATTCGGAAGTAGCTCCAATGAATTTGGCAGAAGTTCAATCGATGACTTCGCCAATCGTGGATTTGGATCCAATGGATTTGGAAATAATGGATTTGGAAACAATGGATTTGAATACCACGGATTTCCAAACAACGGATTTCGACTAAATGGGCCAAATCCTTTTGGTCAAAATGAATTCGGGAGCAACGATCAAAATCCTTTTAACCAAGGTGCAAACTTTGTTTAGGTCTGCTAGTCGTCTCTTAGGCCATCCCTTAGAATAGGATTATATAGTGTTAGCTCGTCATCTTAATATTCATTTATAGAATAGTTGTTTAAAGCTATTCTGAGTAGAAGTCATGTACGGAAAATGGGCGGTAGATTGAAAACAGAATAGCCACCTATTGCCGATCTCACAGAGGACGCAATTGAAGCTTAAAAGTGTTGTAAGATATCTGGATTTGCGAACGCTAATCTGAAAGTAGTGGCCTTAACATCAGTCATCATCTTAGCAGAGGCAGTATATACCACCAATGTGGTAGAGGATAGAATGAGTGTAGTCTACTAATGAAATCACTAGGTAGTCCGCCTCGGCTTTAAGCAGGTTTACGATGGGTTATACCGTAGCTATACGCTCTGTGGTTGAAGTAGACCAGGTTTGAAGAGTTTCCTTGGGTGAAAAAAGAGAATTCCTCAAAATATGTTTTTTTTTGCTTTGGGGCCAGACAGTCTACCAGATAATGAGTGGTAACTGTCACTAATAGACATCGGCAATATCAGATTGCTATTTACCATAAGTAGGGCTTGGGACTCCGGCTCCGTCGCTTATTGAACGAAACAACTTTAAACGACACGACCCATTTATGCCTGTGATAGATTATTGGCTTAAAATATAAAAAGTTAGATATGTGTATGGCTCATTTTTAGGCATATTTACCTTTAGTATTATATATCTTTTGTATTATTTTGTAACAATTTGAGATAAAAATGTAAACGGCAAAAAAATTAAATAATATATTCATTAATATTGTAGTGTAAAGGTAAAATGTACAAATACCCTCGGCTTTAGTTTTTATAAAAGAATTGGACCGCCCGGTTGTGTATAAAAAGGCTTTTGGCCGTGCGATCGGCTTAGTCTTGTGCCGGCCTACCTAGCGAGCGGAGCTCCCGACTTACTTCAAAAAAAGAACAGAACAAGCTAAGTAAATATGTATAATATTTCTTTATATCTATGTCAATATATATAATTATTATATACGTATATGTATGTGTAAGTGTATATGTCTGTACACGTTTATCGGGTACGTACATGAGTAGTCTGACTATTTAAGTTGTAAATTAGTTAGTTTAAAAATATACACATATATGGAAATACATAGATTACTGGTTGGTTGTTAATAAATTACTGGATTAGTAGTTAATTATTGATTAGTGTGTGTGTATGTATGTATATATATGTATATATATATGTGTATGTGTATATATATATATATATATATATATATATATATATATATATATATTGTTAATAGCTTTATTAATCAAGTATAAAATAATTTATTATCAGAAGTGGGATACGATCGTGTGACTAATATACTGTTTTTTTTTTCTTTTAGAAATTTGTGAACGTGGTTTCGTGATGGATCCTACAGTTATTGAGAGCTTGCTCAAAACTATACAAGATGTGCTGACCGATCGACGGCGCGGTGATGATGTGGTGTTGCCGCCTTTCGATCCAGAGAAAAATGAGAATGGTGCTGAGAGCTGGTGTCGCTCCATTAACTCTATTGCAGTAGACATGGGCTGGAGCAATATAACAATCGTAGCAAAAGCAGGTAAGGCCCTGAAGGGCTCTGCATTGCTATGGTATGAGACATGGGATCCTGAGGAGGGTAGGACATGGGAGGTATTCAAAACAACATTAACTGATCTATATCCAGAAAAAAGAAATTTGTCTGAAAAATTAACGAAAGCAGTCCTGCTGACGTCTGAAAATTCAGATTCGTATTGTGAATATGCTAGGGAGAAAATTAGACTTTTTAAACAAACTAAAATAGCTTTTACAGAAGCACAGCTGGTAGAGCTTATTTGTGGTGGTATCCACGATGCAACAGTTAAAATGGCCGCACACAACAGTCGTGTTGAAACAACTGCCAAATTAATATCGTTGTTTACGACTTATGTAAAAGCTTCCAAAAAACGACCCCTAGATTCTGGTAAAAGAACTGACGTATCCGACAAAATTGATTGCTCTACTTCCACTTTCGGTATACCTCCTATTAAACGCCCAAAATTTGAAAACCCTCTAGAAAAACGATGTTTTATATGTAATAAACCTGGACACACTCGTGCCCAATGCTTTAGGAACCCAAATAAAGACACCGTACGATCTGATACGAAAGCCTCTACTTCAATGTCTACTTCTCAATCTCAACCCCAACAATGTACATATTGTAAAAAGATTGGACACACTGAAGACATTTGTTTCTTTAAGCGACGCAATAATTCAACAAAATCTGCGTTACCTAAAGACTACGCTGACGGTATTAATAATGTCGTTAAGAGTACCCGGAGTTGACTAAAATTAACAAAAATTATTATACATGACATGACTATCGACGCTCTTATCGACACTGGTGCTACATGTAGCATCATAAAAGACTGTGTTGCCAAACGACTAAATTGTAAATTGAATCCCTATTCAACAATACTGGAAGGAATAGGTAATGGTAAATTACACATTTTCGGTAGGATCACTGTGCCGGTAAAATTTGATGAAATCTGTATCGAAATAGAATTTAATGTTGCTAGGGATACTGATTTTCATTATGATTGTCTAATTGGTCGTAATATTGTTGAATATCCTGATATTTCGGTTATTATAGACTCTACTGGTTGTAAGGTAACTCGTGACTTATCTTTAGTATCATCTGGACTAGTCTATCAAATTGAACCTCCTCTTGAAGACAAATTCGAACAAGTATATGCATCACTAAAACACCTAGAAATAGACCTTCAAACTAAAATTAAGACATATTTTGAAAAATACCCGTCTGTGTTACCTTCGAAATATGACATTGGAACTGTAAAAACTGGTAAAATGAATCTGCGTTTGAAAAGTGATGAAGTTATTCATTATCGCCCTTATAGATTAGCCCCGGTTGAGAGAGAAAAACTAAATGAGATTTGTATAGACCTCGTCCAGAAAAATATAATTCGAGAGAGTGACTCCCCTTACGCTAGCCCTGTTTTATTAGTTAAGAAGAAGGACGGAACTGATCGTATGTGCGTAGACTATAGGGCCCTTAATAAAATCATTGACAAAGATAGGTACCCCCTTCCTCTTATCGAAGACCAACTCGATAAGTTAGGGAAATCTAAATACTTTATCTCAATAGATATGAAAAGCGGATTCCACCAAATTCCGGTCGCTGAAGATTCCATTAAATATACCGCATTTGTGACCCCCGATAATCATTACGAATTTATTAAAATGCCTTTTGGTATATGTAATGGACCTTCTGTCTACCAAAAGGCAATCAGCAAAGCTGTGCAGCATCTTAAGTTCTTATTGGTGTACATTGATGACCTATTGATTCCATTTAAAGCTGAAGATGAAGGTTTGCAATATCTGGAACAGACTTTAGAGGCACTTTGCCTTGCGGGGTTCACAATTAACTTGAAGAAATGCAAATTCTTTGTCAATGAGATAGAATATCTAGGACGACACGTTTCTGAGGAAGGAATAAGGCCGAGTGACAATAAAATTACTGCACTTACCAACTCTCCAACTCCTACATCTGTCAGGGAAGTACGACAATTTATGGGATTAGCCAGTTACTTCCGTAGATTTATACCAGAGTTCGCTTCACGTACAGCTAGCATTACGAAATTAACGAAAAAGGATAATAAATGGGAATGGGGTCAGGAACAAGACAAGGCTAAAAACTATGTTATAAAACATTTAATATCCAAACCACTCTTGACTGTTTTTGATCCAAAGTTGCCCACTGAATTACATACTGATGCTAGTTCTATAGGTTATGGGGCTATATTATTACAAAAAGTAGACAAATGTAATAGGGTGGTAGCATATTTTAGTAAACGTACTACACCTACAGAGTCAAGGTACTGTTCGTACGACCTAGAAACATTGGCAATTTATAACGCTCTTAGACATTTTAGGGTTTATTTGTTAGGAATTAACTTTACTATAGTTACTGATTGCAACTCCATAAAGTCTACTATGACTAAAAAGGATTTAACTCCCCGTGTAGCTCGATGGTGGACTTTTATGCAAGATTTCCAATTTCAAATCACTTACAAAAAGGGGACGTTTGTTCAGCACGTCGATTACCTTAGTCGCAATCCAGTAGGAAGTCCCATCAAAACTCCAGACATAAATATTATTGAGGAACCCGAAAATAACGCTCCACCATCCTGGTTAAGAAATGCCCAACAGAATGATAGTGATACCGAACAACTAATGAGTCAAGTACGAATGGGTGAAATCGATGTTAATCAATATGTGATAATCGACAATTTACTACATTACAAAGAATCTTCTAGCGCCATACCAAAACTTTTTGTCCCGAAGGGTTATAGGCTAAGTTTGTTAAGACTGTTTCATGACAATAACTGCCACGTTGGCTATGACAAAACTCTCAATAAAATCCGAGAACATTTTTGGTTTCCTAGTATTGCAGCTTTTACTAAAAAGTATATATCTCACTGCTTAATTTGTATATCCCGAAAATGCCATTCGGGGCCGAAGCAAGGGCTACTACACCCTGTAGAAAAAACTATCCCGTTTCATACTTTACACCTTGATTGTACTGGACCGTTTCGACAATCTAAAGATGGTTATAAATACGTTCTAATAGTTATCGATGGTTTTACCAAGTTTTGTATACTAAAACCACTTAAAGGCTTAAGCGGACAAGAATTATTATTAGCTATACGTGAGACTATAACCTTATTTGGAACCCCCTCTTTAGTAATTACAGACAGAGGAACCAATTTTTCCTCAAATCAGGTACAGTCAATGTTTAGAGAAATGCAAATCGAGACTCACATGATATCCACCGGAACTCCTCGTGGTAATGGCCAAGTCGAGCGTTATGTGGCTACAATTATAAATATGCTAAGTACATCTATTAATAATACTTCAGAATGGCCGAACGTACTATGGAGCGTACAACAATCTCTCAATACTACTATTCAAAAATCTACAGGATTTTCCCCAATAAGACTATTAATAGGTAGAGAAGGAAACATACCATCTGTGCAAACCTGTTTAGATAACGTGGTAAATGAATCTATTCAACCCGTTATAAACGTAAATTTTGATAGAGATTTAGCACAACGACGCCTTAGAGAAATAGCAATTAAATTCAAAAACCGTTTTGACACTACTAGACGAAATAATATTAACTATAATATAGGAGATATTGTATATGTCAGTCAGGACCATAGACGTCATGATAAACTTGCCCCGAAATTTAAAGGTCCGTATGAAATTATAGAACAATTACAAAATGATAGATTTTCCTTGAGAGGTCAAAATAATTTAAGAAATATCACGGTAGCTAAAGAGAAATTAAGAGTTTGGCCAGGAGAATGGGTAGAACAAAATATATCATTTGAAGAACTATAATTAAATTAGAATTCAGACCGTGATAGATTGTATATTTTAATATATTTTTAAGTTTTCTTTAAAAGCAAATGCAAAGTACTTTAAATGTATTTGAGACAAATGAGTGATTTTTATTTTTGTTTTGTATACAATTAAAAGCGTTTAAAATAATATATTTTTTTATTGTAATAAATTAATTTTGTATATGATAAAAGATCCTAATAATATTATTATTCTCTAAGAAATAAATAAAAAAAAAAAAAAAAAAAAAATTTGGTTTTAGTACTGTCTATTTGAGAGCAGTAAATTCGCCATATGACATACACATATTTCAACATGAAATAAAATATTACCGCTGGTCGGCTTTCTGATCTGATGTCAACCTGAATATCATATTGCGGCGGGTGATAGGGTTGATATGTCAAGGTCAAAGTCACGAAATATACGCTGGTCGATCTTTGCCCTGATACTTCACTGAAATTCACTATGCAGCGGGTGATAGGTGCTTGTATGACAAGGCCAAAGATCCTAAAAGAAATACTGCTGGTCAGTCACTGATCTGATGTAGTCTGGTAACCATGTGCAGCAGGTGGGAGGGCTAACATGTCAAGATCAGCGACTAAATAAAAAAAAAAATGGGGTACTTCGAGAACGAAGTACTTGTCAGTCTGGCCGTGATAGATTATTGGCTTAAAATATAAAAAGTTAGATATGTGTATGGCTCATTTTTAGGCATATTTACCTTTAGTATTATATATCTTTTGTATTATTTTGTAACAATTTGAGATAAAAATGTAAACGGCAAAAAAATTAAATAATATATTCATTAATATTGTAGTGTAAAGGTAAAATGTACAAATACCCTCGGCTTTAGTTTTTATAAAAGAATTGGCCCGCCCGGTTGTGTATAAAAAGGCTTTTGGCCGTGCGATCGGCTCAGTCTTGTGCCGGCCTACCTAGCGAGCGGAGCTCCCGACTTACTTCAAAAAAAGAACAGAACAAGCTAAGTAAATATGTATAATATTTCTTTATATCTATGTCAATATATATAATTATTATATACGTATATGTATGTGTAAGTGTATATGTCTGTACACGTTTATCGGGTACGTACATGAGTAGTCTGACTATTTAAGTTGTAAATTAGTTAGTTTAAAAATATACACATATATGGAAATACATAGATTACTGGTTGGTTGTTAATAAATTACTGGATTAGTAGTTAATTATTGATTAGTGTGTGTGTATGTATGTATATATATGTATATATATATATGTGTATGTATATATATATATATATATATATATATATATATATATATATATATATATATATATATATATATATATATATATATATATATATATATATATATTGTTAATAGCTTTATTAATCAAGTATAAAATAATTTATTACCTGCATCCAGAAAACTGTCAGCAGCGTGGTCTTACTTCTAGAAGATGAATATATAAAATATAAATATGAAAATTGTTTGCTCTTAAATTTCAGGTTTCCCGGAAGAGTTCGACTTTAGTGATTTCGGTGCCATTGGAAAAAAATTTGAGGGATCTCTTTCAGAAGCAAAAGAGGGTATAACAAACTCTCTTTCGGATGTGAAAGATAAACTCAGTGGAGGTGCAAAAAGTACATCAGATGCTCTTTCACAAGCAAAACATGGTGTCAGTACAGATCCTGATGTAAAAGATGCGGCAAATGTTGTCAGCGGTTTTGGCAAAGCGTTTAGTGTTGAAGGATCTGAACGTCGTACAACTGAAAAAAGTATATTTGATAGCGATAGTGGATTCGGAAGTAGCTCCAATGAATTTGGCAGTAGTTCAATCGATGACTTCGCCAATCCTGTATTTGGATCCAATTGCTTAGGAAATAATGGATTTGGAAACAATGGATTTGAACACCACGGATTTCTAAACAACGGATTTCGACTAAATGGGCCAAATCCTTTTGGTCAAAATGAATTCGGGAGCAACGATCAAAATCCTTTTAACCAAGGTGCAAACTTTGTTTAGGTCTGCTAGTCGTCTCTTAGGCCATCCCTTAGAATAGGATTATATAGTGTTAGCTCGTCATCTTAATATTCATTTATAGAATAGTTGTTTAAAGCTATTCTGAGTAGAAGTCATGTACGGAAAATGGGCGGTAGACTGAAAACAGAATAGCCACCTATTGCCGATCTCACAGAGGACGCAATTGAAGCTTAAAAGTGTTGTAAGATATCTGGATTTGCGAACGCTAATCTGAAAGTAGTGGCCTTAACATCAGTCATCATCTTAGCAGAGGCAGTATATACCACCAATGTGGTAGAGGATAGAATGAGTGTAGTCTACTAATGAAATCACTAGGTAGTCCGCCTCGGCTTTAAGCAGGTTTACGATGGGTTATACCGTAGCTATACGCTCTGTGGTTGAAGTAGACCAGGTTTGAAGAGTTTCCTTGGGTGAAAAAAGAGAATTCCTCAAAATATGTTTTTTTTTGCTTTGGGGCCAGACGGTCTACCAGATAATGAGTGATAACTGTCACTAATAGACATCGGCAATATCAGATTCCTATTTACCATAAGTAGGGCTTGGGACTCCGGCTCCGTCGCTTATTGAACGAAACAACTTTAAACGACACGACCCATTTATGCCTGCATCCAGAAAACTGTCAGCAGCGTGGTCTTACTTCTAGAAGATGAATATATAAAATATAAATATAAAAATTGTTTGCTCTTAAATTTCAGGTTTCCTGGAGTTAGACTTTAGTGATTTCGGTGCCATTGGAAAAAAATTTGAGGGATCTCTTTCAGAAGCAAAAGAGGGTATAACAAACTCTCTTTCGGATGTGAAAGATAAACTCAGTGGAGGTGCAAAAAGTACATCAGATGCTCTTTCACAAGCAAAACATGATGTCAGTACAGATCCTGATGTAAAAGATGCGGCAGATGTTGTCAGCGGTTTTGGCAAAGCGTTTAGTGTTGATGGATCTGAACGTCGTACAACTGAAAAAAGTATATTTGATAGCGATAGTTTATTCGGAAGTAGCTCCAATGAATTTGGCAGTAGTTCAATCGATGACTTCGCCAATCGTGTATTTGGATCCAATGGATTTGGAAATAATGGATTTGGAAACAATGGATTTGAACACCACGGATTTCTAAACAACGGATTTCGACTAAATGGGCCAAATCCTTTTGGTCAAAATGGATTCGGGAGCAACGATCAAAATCCTTTTAACCAAGGTGCAAACTTTGTTTAGGTCTGCTAGTCGTCTCTTAGGCCATCCCTTAGAATAGGATTATATAGTGTTAGCTCGTCATCTTAATATTCATTTATAGTATAGTTGTTTTAAAGCTATTCTGAGTAGAAGTCATGTACGGAAAATGGGCGGTAGACTGAAAACAGAATAGCCACCTATTGCCGATCTCACAGAGGACGCAATTGAAGCTTAAAAGTGTTGTAAGATATCTGGATTTGCGAACGCTAATCTGAAAGTAGTGGCCTTAACATCAGTCATCATCTTAGCAGAGGCAGTATATACCACCAATGTGGTAGAGGATAGAATGAGTGTAGTCTACTAATGAAATCACTAGGTAGTCCGCCTCGGCTTTAAGCAGGTTTACGATGGGTTATACCGTAGCTATACGCTCTGTGGTTGAAGTAGACCAGGTTTGAAGAGTTTCCTTGGGTGAAAAAAGAGAATTCCTCAAAATATGTTTTTTTTTGCTTTGGGGCCAGACAGTCTACCAGATAATGAGTGGTAACTGTCACTAATAGACATCGGCAATATCAGATTGCTATTTACCATAAGTAGGGCTTGGGACTCCGGCTCCGTCGCTTATTGAACGAAACAACTTTAAACGACACGACCCATTTATGCCTGCATCCAGAAAACTGTCAGCAGCGTGGTCTTACTTCTAGAAGATGAATATATAAAATATAAATATAAAAATTGTTTGCTCTTAAATTTCAGGTTTCCTGGAAGAGTCAGACTTTAGTGATTTCGGTGCAATTGGAAAAAAACTTGAGGGATCTCTTTCAGAAGCAAAAGAGGGTATAACAAACTCTCTTTCGGATGTGAAAGATAAACTCAGTGGAGGTGCAAAAAGTACATCAGATGCTCTTTCACAAGCAAAACATGATGTCAGTACAGATCCTGATGTAAAAGATGCGGCAGATGTTGTCAGCGGTTTTGGCAAAGCGTTTAGTGTTGATGGATCTGAACGTCGTACAACTGAAAAAAGTATATTTGATAGCGATAGTTTATTCGGAAGTAGCTCCAATGAATTTGGCAGTAGTTCAATCGATGACTTCGCCAATCGTGTATTTGGATCCAATGGATTTGGAAATAATGGATTTGGAAACAATGGATTTGAACACCATGGATTTCTAAACAACGGATTTCGACTAAATGGGCCAAATCCTTTTGGTCAAAATGGATTCGGGAGCAACGATCAAAATCCTTTTAACTAAGGTGGATTCATACCTAACGGACAAAATCCTTTTGGTCAAAGTGGTTTTGGAAACAGCCCTTTTGGACAAGGTCATGGTTATTATAATAGATTTGGTTAATATTATTAGAATAGAATAAACACTAAACCCTTTTGGACTACTTTTATATTGGTAATACATTGTGTATGTAATATCATTGACTGAATGATAGAATTTAGTGTAATAAGAAACGACTTTTATTTTTGACTTTTTATATTTTGATGATATGATTTTATTTAGGCTTGATTGTTTCGATCTTTTATTAACTTTGTAGTGGAATATTTTTCATTATAATATGTTCTTAAGTCATAAAAAATTTTATATTTAATTAAATTCACATCACTACACATCTTTGATTTCACTATATCATTGTCCAATTTCTTGTAATATGTAGGTACAATCTAATATATATACATATATGTAGCGAGCATGTTTTAATAATTCTATTCCATATTATTATATAAATTACATTTTATTAATTACAATACACATTATTGGGATAAAACCAAACTGAACAAAGTAACAACTGAAAAAATATGTAACGTGGGTCAATTTTGAAATAGGAAAGAAAAATCCCATTCAAATCAAATTAATTAATACGTACCAAAATGAAATAAAATAAGTGAACCAAAAATGTTCAAGATTTTTAAGTCAATTCAAGTCAGCCATAAATTCTTTAATTTTCTTTTTGTACTGGCAATGAATTTGTATTAAAAATGTGGGTTAAAGTTTAATAACTGACACTGTAGCAGGTAGTTATAAACCATGAACGCTCCAAATTGTTCGAAATGTCGGGAAATTAAAAATCAAATACAAACGCAATAGAATCCGTAAAAATTGTTTTATTTCATAAATCAGAAACTCTTTATCAAACAAAATCTTGTATAAGAGCTAATTCTGAATCCAGCTAAGGAATTGATGTTATCGATCCATACATAAGTACTGAATCCATTAAATAGTGAAATTTCTACTTAGTTGTCTTCTAATCAAAAAAATATTTTTTTAGATTCAGTTAGTTACAGAATTAATCATTTTAAGCTAGTTGTATAATTTACTGTCCGTGTGGTGACGGAGTAAGAATACTATTCACCACCCCATATCTTACCCGTGGGTGATCGTAAGAGACGACTAAGGAATATGAAACGCATATAACATCTATGCAAGAGGGACATTTATGGGCTGTGATGATGATGATGATATGTGTCTATGCTTGTATAGACAAGCTATATGCAAGGTGTATTATTCTTTAGTGTCCTTTTAAATCACTACTGAATATAATTTATTAGCACATAATATATAAAGAGAGAGGGCGCCGTTGTGCCACTGTCAACATCGTACTCGTGAATAAATAAACATTATAAATATATAAGTGACTCAAATTAACGTGAATTGTGTAAAAAACTATGAACAGTGCTCAAACTATCTTAACAAATAAAAGGAATACAGTGACTAAACAGTGAAATTGTAAAAAATACGAATCATTATACGGACTCAAAGCAGGAGAAATTCCTAATAAAAATCACCTCCAAAGAGTAAAATATTGCTGTTTTTTGTGTGTCGTAGTCAGAAGACGTAATCAGAAGTGAAACAAAACTACATAAGTGCTTAATAAGAAATAAAATAGTTAAACGTAACCTAAAAAGTGCAATGTAACGATCCAATTACGAAATCTAGTATAACAGTGCCATCTATAGAAATACACCCAAATTAACAAGCGATATACCATCTAGCGGCAAACATTGGTACTACTTAACACGTACCGCCAGATTGATATAGTAGAAAGTAATAATTGTACAGCATCCGTCATAGAGGTCACTAGTAGGACCAAAACAATACACATCATGGAAGAAATAAAAAAAAATGTTACTAAACATGCAACATGACATGAAACAGCAAAAACAAGATATGAAAGAGATGAAAGAGTATTTAAAAATACAATTGTCAACAGCCTAGCCGAGAAATTTAGCAACATAGAATTAAAAAACGAACTTTTGGAAAAAAAAATAGACGAACAAAATATTAAAATAACCCACCTAGAAAGCCAGTCTTTTGGAAAAAAAAATAGACGAACAAAATATTAAAATAACCCACCTAGAAAGCCAGTCTAGACGCAGAAACTTAGTCTTGTTTGGTGTCGCAGAGTGCGAAAATTCATACAACGATATTGAGGAAATGATAATCAACATAATAAATACAAATATTAGAGTATCATGCCATAATAATAATAATATAGAAGCAGTGAGAAGACTGGGGAAGAAAGGCGTGAAAGTCAGACCAGTAGTTATAACATTTAACACATTGGGATTCAAAATAAAAATTCAGAAAAATAAACATTGTTTAAAGAACACTACATATTACGTAAAAGAAGACTATCCAATCGAAGTCTTAAACAAACGCAAGGAACTGCAAATCCAACTGCAAAAAGAAAAAGAGGCAGGCAACACCGCATTTATAAAATACGATAGACTTATCATACTGAATAACAAGGGATCTAACCCTAACCGGTCAAATAAAAGAAATTTGTCTGAGTCCGAGTCCCCGGAGAAATCTCTCGCTGATAACAAGCAACCCTTAAAGAAAAACAAAGCAGTAAATATGAAAAATTACGTAATTCAAAAACCTAAACTAACGCTCCCTCAGAAAGAAGCATCTCAAAATCAAACAATGACAACACAGCACAATGTAGCATAGCAATCAAATTCGGACCCTCTACTCGCCCCTCATCTCCCAACACGGCTGGTCACCGCGGTAGAGTTCGCCCAAAACCCTCCAAGAAAAACCACTGTAACGAAAAATACGTTCAGAATTTGTACTTTCAATGTAAAATCTTTATCTTCTGAAACAAAACTTTTGGAGCTTAAGGCAGCTCTACAACACATCAACCACGATGTAGTAGGGCTGTGCGAAGTCCGCCGCTTCGGAGAAATGATAATAGAGGATAGTGACTATATCATGTACCACATAGGTCAGACCAAGGGATTATACGGGGTAGGCTTCCTAGTCAAGAAGAAATACAAGAAAAACATCATCACGTTCACCAAAATTTCTAATACGCACACTCTCTCAGATATGCCATCTGAGAGAGTGTGCGTATTAGAAATTTTACTGGAAAAAATACATTTTGCTATCACCCAAGCATATG
The DNA here is from genome assembly GCA_905163515.2 of Lymantria monacha. NCBI lineage: Eukaryota > Metazoa > Arthropoda > Insecta > Lepidoptera > Erebidae > Lymantria > Lymantria monacha. The sequence continues at coordinate 9,845,652 of LR991098.1, read as the reverse complement.
CTCCCACAGAAAACTCTTCTCAAGAAGATATTGACAGCTTCTACGAGGACATGGAGAAGGCCCACGACTCTACATCAATGGACTACATAATCTCTATGGGAGATTTTAATGCACAAATTGGGGCACCTAAGAACCACGAAAGCTCAATCACCGGTAAATATGGCTATGGCAACAGGAGTCTGCGAGGAGAGAGACTCATTCAGTACGCACAAGAATATAACCTAAAAATTATTAATACTATATTCAAACTTAAACCCGGGAACCGATGGACATGGATCTCTCCAGATAAAAACACAAAGAATGAAATAGACTACGTTATGACCACAAAGCCTCACATAATTTCTAATTACGAAGTTTTGTCGTCGTTCCCTTTTGGATCGGACCATAGGTTATTAAGAGCTACAATTCACCTGAAAGCTACAAAGAAAAACCGACGCAACTTTTCACATACATCGACTAAGCTGAAAACAATAGCTCAAGAAGAAATGTACCGTGAAAACCTAAAGAGGTATATACCTGAACTTTTAGCAACACAAAGTAATTATAAAGCAGAGGAGTTCTACCAGAAAATCGTTCACTGCATAAAAGAAAGTTTAAAAAACATTAATCCACTGAAAAAGAACAAAATCCTCTCAATAGAAGCGCTAGAACTAATGAAAGAAAGAAGCAACCTACAAAATAAGCCTTCTCTAAACAGAATAGACAAAGAAAAATTAAAAACGCTCTATAAACTTACCAACAAAGAAATAAGACGATGCTATGATACCTATAGAGCAACCACAATACAAAAAAACCTTGAACACTCTAGATCTGCTAAACGAGCTCTAAAAGAATTGAATACATCTAAAGAATGGATTCCATCACTCCAGTCTGGTACTAATATATGTAAATCTCGTGCAGATATTATAAACATAGCTACTGACTTTTATACAAAACTATACAGCCAGCCAAATACATCAAAACGGAATAAGGCGACTTATCATCACACTAATGACTCTCCAATACAACAGTTTTCAGAGCCTGAAGTGCTGAAGCAAATAACGAAGCTTAAACCTGAAAAAAGCCCGGGGCCCGACGGGATCACAAACGAATATATCAAACTAGCAAGAACTCTACTACTGACACCTATCAAAATTTTATGGAATAAAATACTAGAAGTAGAAACGGTGCCAAACCTATGGAGGGAATCTGAAATTATATTGTTATATAAAAAAGGAGACCCAGATAACATTGAAAACTACCGTCCCATAAGTCTCATGCCTTCTTTCTACAAGCTATTTGCGTCCTGCTTACTCGAAAGAGTATCCCTAGATATCGATGCACACCAACCGATCGAACAAGCAGGATTCAGAAGCGGTTTTAGCACAGTAGATCACATACAGGTTGTCGACCAAATTATAGAAAAGTATTTAGAATTCCGTAGACCCTTATACGCAGCTTTCGTAGATTACAAGAAAGCTTTTGACTCAATTACACATGAAAGCATCTGGGAAGCCCTGGAATCTCTGGATATAAACGAAAAATACATCAATATTCTGAAGAACATCTATGCCAACAGCACAAGCAGAGTCAAGTTAGATAGAGTCGGCCCAGCAATCAACATAAAAAAGAAATTTACAAATCACAACTCCCACTACCCACTAAAAAAATAGCTATGGACACGGCTATACTACCATGCTTAACATATGGGTGCCAGACTTGGACGTTCGATACAAAAATTAAAAATAAAATCGAAACAACTCAAAGACGAATGGAGAGAAGCATTATGGGCTTAAAACTAAAAGATAAGGTGAGGAATTCGGACATCCGCAAGAAAACCAGAGTTACAGATGCTCTATCTTTCTCGCTACAAAGGAAATGGAAATGGGCAGGTCATGTAGCCAGGTACAACGACAACAGATGGACCCGGAGGTCGGTAGCATGGTCAGGACCACGAGGAAGTAGAGCTAGAGGCCGCCCGCATGCCAGATGGGCGGATGAAATAGCAACAATAGCAGGCCGAGACTGGCTAAATACTGCCAAAGACAGAGAGAAGTGGTATTTCATGGAGGAGGCTTTTACCCGAAGGGGGTCCATGCAAAAATCATAATCATAGTCATTAATTACAATTTAATTACAATTATGTTAAATTATTGATAAAATACTATTTTAATTGAATTATAATATTACGTTAAGCCAATCTTTTTAAATTATGTTATATATAGATTTATGTTCATTATTATTTAAATTTTGCATGGTATAAATGAAGCTTTATTATTATTATAATATATAAAGCCTTGCTGCGGAAAGCGCAGAGAACCATGGTGGTGAGGACTATAAAAGGCTACCGTACGGTGTCCTGGACCGCGGCAACATTGCTGGCAGGCGATCCGCTCTGGCTACTCCAGGCTAGGGCACAGGCAGAAATCTATCGACTCTGCGCTGCGGCGCGAGCTAGCGGCGAGAGGATTGCCACGGAGGGACTGAGTAGGGCAAGAGAAACGGCTCGAGAGGCAGTCATCCGGCGGTGGAGGGAGGAATTGGAGTCCCCTGTAGCAGGGTGGGGGACCGTCAAGGCGATTGCCCCTTATCGCCACCGCTGGATAAAGAAAAGGCACGGCAACTTATCCTTCAGGATAACGCAGGTGCTTACCGGACACGGGGTCTTCGGTAAGTACCTGCATAGAATCGGACGGGAAGAAGCCCATGTTGCCATGAGTTTGGTGCGCCAATTGATGATAGGCGTCACACCCTGGAGGTATGTCCCGCCTGGGGGCCTCAGCGCCACGACCTGTTGGTGGTCATAGGAATAGACCTGTCATTGTTGACCATAATTTCTAAGATGCCAGCGACAGGTGCTGGTCGTCGATGGCCTTCTTCTATGAGGTGGTCATCTCTTCGAAGAAGGCCGCGGAGCGGAAACACGAGGCATCTGCTTCCTATATATACTTGTGCTGTGTGAAACTATTTTTTTTTTTATGGTGGGGAAACGCCTTTGCGCGCTAACCCCTTCCCGCCGATGTCGTGACGGGAGGGAGTGTGGGACTGGGGTACTATCCCAGAAACCTCCACGCGGTGTACCCTGGGTGCGGGCGGCGGTCCCCAGTTCTTCTGTTGTACTGTCGTCCGTAGCGAATATCTGCGCGATTTCGCTCCTTACTCTACTACAGTCGTAGTAGAGGTTATAGGACGCGAAATATTGGGACGGGCTCAGTCACTCATTCATTTGAGGGCTGGGCAGGCACGTGCCACCGCCCACACATCGTAAACCTGATATCTTGCTTCAAGACACGTTGTCTTGAGGCGTAGTATCAGGAGCGAGGGTCTTGGCTTAACCGCCCGGACCGCGAGGAAGACAACCTCTATAAAGAGTTCGAAGTAACATTCGGACTCGGAAATCACCCAGAATCTTAAGTTCTGGCGTGCGGCGAGAAGATGCATGGCAGATGGCTTGTTCTGTCATTAGCACGCTCCAGCCAGGGCACCGGCTGACCCCCTGGTTGGTAAATGTAGACTTGCCCGGGTAAAGGGATCTCTGCCCGGGTCGACGTTGTGTATCTCCCCTACTCGTGGGAATCATATGGATACCTTTAAATTAAATAATATTACCGACGAGAATCCCTGTGATTCTCACACCAAGGCCTGGTCATGCCAACGCAAAACTGACAAAGACGACGCCTCGTTCTCAGGACTTGAGGCGTCCGCCGAGGGCCCGGCACAAACCGTGGAGGCCCAAAAAAAGAAGAGAAAGTCGCCTCGAAAGTCTCGGGGCAACGGTCTGAGCCACAAAAGGCGGCTGGAGGAGCGGTGAGCGCGCAGGGAGGCTGCCGGCTGCCGGCTGACGGACGAGGGCGACAGCGATGTCGCAGAGCCGTCCGAAGACGAGGGCGGTGGATCTACCGTCAGAATGGACGAGGGCGGTGATATTCCCGCAGGGCCGTCTAAAGAGGACAGCGGGCCGGCTGGTGAAGGCCCCACTAGGTCGTCGGCGCGTCTAGCAGCAAAGACGCCGCCGGCGACCGCGACTAAGAAGGAGGAGGCCCTCCCCTCGCAGGTGCGAAAGCGCCCCCTGAGTAAGGGAGGCAGCTCGAGCGCCGAAACCGAGGGGAGCGTGGCCAACATGCCTCCACCCAAGATCCAGGCCTCCCGAAGAGGGCGAGGGGCCTCGGCTGTGGAAAGGACGGCGGCGGTCGCTGCCCGCGCCGGCGAAGCCACGGATCTGCAGGCCGAAAATGTCCGCCTTAGAGGCGAGATGTCAGGCCTGCGGACCCGGAACCGGAACCTGGGCGACATGCTGGCGGAAATGCGTCGGGCAAACCGCCAGCTGCTGATGGACGTGGCCGACCTCAAGGCGCAAGTGGCGCTGTTCGTGTCGCCTGCGCCAGCCGCGCCACCGGCCAGGGCCGGCTACTTAGCCGCCGCTGCGGCGCCAAAGCCGCCTCGCGCTGCGACGCCGACGACGTTGGGTGATGGCGTCACCGTCACACCCGTCCCCGCGGCGAGGAAGACGCCTGCCGCCGCGAAGCGCGCGTCGCCGGCTGACGCTGGCGCGGTCGCCGCGGGGAAACTCCCTGTCCTCGTGGTGAGGTTGACGCCCCTCTCCGCGGACCGCTTGCCGCCGGCTAGCGCCCCTGCGGCGCCAAAGCCGCCAGGCGCCGCAGAGCGGGCCCCTGAGGAGGCTCAGCCGACCCCGTTTGAGGTGGGAGGATTTCGGACGAAGCCCTTGCCAAAATCATCGGCGCAGTGGGCAAGCTCGTCGATGCGCGCTTCGCCGTTCTGGGGGCAAGGTTGCCTCCAGAACCACGTGTCCGACCTCCTCTCGCCGCGGACAAGCGGCCGCATGTGGCACAAGCCCCCGCCCCGCTGCCTTGTCAGGGTGGCCGCGTGGGGAGCTACGCCGCGGCCGCGGCCGGGCCTAAGCCCAAAGGCCCTGGCCCAGCTCCGAAGGGACCCGCCCTGAGGAGGAAGACGGCTCCGGCTCCTGCCGAACCGCTGAAGTCGCCCGCAACAACACCGCCGGCAACGACCAGCGAGGCTGCGACGAGGCCTTCCGCGTCTAGCACGACTGCCGTACCCGAACAGGGTTGGCAGGTAGCCGAACGCGACAGAAGGAGTCGCGGCCAAAGGAGGAGAGCGGAGGCCAAGCGCGCCGCTGAGGTCCCCGCTCCACAGGCAGGAGCCGGACGGAAGAAGAGACCGCGCAAGGGGCTCAAGTCGCCGAAGACGGCCGCAGTGGTGATCACTGTGCTGCCCAATGCGGCCAAGAAGGGCCTCAGCTACGAGGCCGTCTTGAGGAAGGCCCGGCGGGAGCTAGACGTCTCCGATATTGGAGGCGTCGAAGCCAGGACCCGCAAGGCCCGGACGGGGGCTCGAATTCTCGAGTTCCCAGGGGCCGAGGGCGCCAAGACGGCCGACAGCGTGGCCGAGAAGCTGCGAGGTTTGTTCGCCGAGGAGGGTGGCATCAAGATCGCCAGGCCCGTCAAGTGCGCCGAAATGCGCATTTCGGGTTTGGACGATTCAGTGACGGTGGAAGACATCCGGGAGGCTATTGCCTCGAAAACCGGGTGTCCCATAGACACCGTCCGGGTCGGTGCCATTCGTCCCGGTCCGGGTGGCGTGGGTGCTGCCTGGGCGCAGTGCCCGGTGGAGTCGGTCAGGCAACTGGCCGGCTCAGGCAGGCTCCTCGTGGGCTGGAGCTCGGCGCGGGTAACCGTGCTTGAGCACCGGCCCGCGAGGTGCTACAAGTGCATGGCGGTCGGACACACTCGACCGACGTGCACTAATTGCTTCGACTGCGGCGGATTGTGTTTCCGCTGCGGTCAGACCGGGCACGTGGTGGCATCTTGCGCCGCCCCGGCCCACTGCCCCGCGTGTGCGGCGGGCAATAAGCCCGCCAAGCACCGCATGGGCTCTGGGGCGTGCAAACCTCCAGCTTCGGCCCCAAAGGCACGGGGCGGCCCTACGACCACGGCCGCTCCCGCTCCTAGCGCGGTCCGATCGCCCGCTGGCGAGGAGGTCATGGACACAACCCGATAATGGGTACACCAGCCATGCACCTCCTCCTGCAGGCCAACACCAACCACTCCGCCAGAGCGCAGGATCTCCTCCTGCAATCCATGGCGGAGTGGTCGATTGGTGCAGCCGTAGTCGCGGAACCGTACGCCGTGCCTGATCGCCCCAATTGGGTGGTCAGTCGAAACGGTACTGCGGCAATCGTCGTCTCAACGCAGCGGCACTTCCCGTCCTTGTCCCTTTTGTATAGGGGCGAGGAATTTGTCGCGGCGGAGTGGGGAGGGGTCACACTCTACAGCGTATACCTCTCCCCCACTAGGAGGATGGACGATTTCGGGGCCTTACTCACCACCTTGGAGGCCTCGATACGGCGACTGGCACCGGGCCTCGTCCTGGTTCTGGGGGAATTTAACGCCAAATCCACGGCGTGGGGGTCCCCTACGACGGATGACCGCGGGCGGGCGGTCAACGAGTGGGCGGCTTCACTGGGCCTCTGTGTTCTGAACAGAGGCTCGGTGAACACAAGTGTGCGGCGGCAGGGCGGGTCGATAGTGGACTTGTCGTTCGCTAGCCCCGCTGTCGCGCCACGGGTGAGGAACTGGAGTGTCCTGGAGGAGGTGGAGACCCTGTCGGACCACCGGTACATCCGGATGGAGGTCTCCCCCCGGGAACCGGGTAGGGGTCACAGGGCGGACGGAGCTCCCGCGTTTCCGCGGTAGGCTGTGGGTCGTCTTGACAGGGATCTACTGGCGGAGGCGGCCATTGTCAGCACATGGCTGTCCTCACCACCCCCAGCGGACGGAGTGGACGCTGAGGCTGTCCGCATTCGCAGTGCGTTAACGCAGATCTGCGATGCGGCCATGCCCAGAGTGCGGCGGCGTCCACCTCCGAGGCAGGGGGTCTACTGGTGGTCCCCAAGACTGGCGGACCTTCGCGCGGCGTGTATCAGTGCCCGAAGGTCCTACACCCGCAGCCGGTGGCGTCACCGCGACGTCGAGCGGGAGGGCCAGCTGTACGAGGCGTACCGCAGTGCGCGGACCGCCTTTCGGCTGGCCATCCGAGCCGCCAAGGGCGCGAGTTGGCAGGAGATGCTGGACGGTCTCGACCGTGACCCCTGGGGTCGCCCATATCGCGCGGCGCTGAACAAGCTTCGCGCGCGGGCCTCCCCCCTCACCGAGACCCTCCAGCCCGACTTCCTTCGTAGGGTGGTCGAGGAGCTGTTTCCACGGCAGTCGGAACACACGCCCCCGGTCATGGCTCCGCCAGATCAGGACCGGGAGGCCGACGACGACGAGAATGTTCCGCCCGTGACGGAGTCGGAAGTGGGGGCGGCCGTGGCGAAGATTCGTTCCGCCACCACGGCCCCCGGCCCGGACGGAATTCCAGTCCGGGTGCTGACGTCGCTCCTCGAGCACTTCGAGCCTCGCCTCAGGCAGCTGTTCAACGCCTGTCTGACGTCTGGACGGTTCCCTGAGTGCTGGAAGGAAGGGAGGTTGGTTCTCCTGCCAAAGCCGGGACGGTCCCCGGATTTGCCGTCGGCCTACAGGCCCATCGTGCTCCTCGACGATATGGGTAAGCTGCTGGAGCGTGTGCTCGCTGCCCGCATCGTCCGACACCTGGAGGAGGTGGGGCCCGATCTGTCGGACGCTCAGTATGGGTTTTGGAGGGGGCGTTCGACCATCGGGGCCCTATTACGCCTGAGGCAGGCGGCCGCGGAGGCCGTCGCCGGGAAGGGAGTGCTGTTGGCGGTGTCGTTGGACATCGCCAACGCATTCAATAGTCTGCCATTCGGCTGCATCAGGGAGGCGCTCCGGTTCCATGGAGTGCCCCTGTACCTCAGGCGGCTGGTGGCAGACTATTTGGAGGGCCGCAGTATCCTCTGCGCGGGTCCCGCAGGGGACATTGTGCGGACGCCCATGTCGTGCGGCGTTCCACAGGGGTCAGTTCTGGGGCCGACTCTGTGGGACATCGGGTACGACTGGGCGTTGAGAGGGAGTCTCGAGGTCGTCGAGTGGGATCGAGGCGCTGGGGCTCAGGGTGGCCCTAAACAAGACGGAGGCCATACTTTTCCATGGGCAATAGTCTGCCATTCGGCTGCATCAGGGAGGCGCTCCGGTTCCATGGAGTGCCCCTGTACCTCAGGCGGCTGGTGGCAGACTATTTGGAGGGCCGCAGTATCCTCTGCGCGGGTCCCGCAGGGGACATTGTGCGGACGCCCATGTCGTGCGGCGTTCCACAGGGGTCAGTTCTGGGGCCGACTCTATGGGACATCGGGTACGACTGGGCGTTGAGAGGGAGTCTCGAGGTCGTCGAGTGGGATCGAGGCGCTGGGGCTCAGGGTGGCCCTAAACAAGACGGAGGCCATACTTTTCCATGGGCCCCGTGTGAGGCTGCCCATCGGCGCCTCGATAGTGGTAAACTCCATCCACATCAGCATCCAGGCCCATATGAGGTACTTGGGTCTGGTGCTCGACGGGCGATGGTGGTTCCGGGAGCACTTCCGACAAATTGCTCCCCGGCTTGTCGGCGCGGCGTCCGCCCTTTCTCGACTCATGCCGTGGGCGGACCCAGTTTTGAGGGCCGACGGCTGTATGCAGGGGTCATCCGCTCGATGGCCATGTACGGCGCACCCGTGTGGGCGAGGGCTCTGAACGCCCAGCTCAGGGCGGTTCTGTGGAGGCCACAGAGAGCCATGGCGGTCAGAGCCATTCGCGGGTACCGCACGGTGTCGACAGAGGCGGCGTGCCTGTTGGCCGGGACACCCCCGTGGGACCTAGAGGCGGAGATGCTCTCCGACCTCTACCGGCGGGTTATCACAGTGCGCGAGGAGGGTGGCTCCCCATCGTTGAGCGAGATAGCCACCTGGCGCGTGGATGCCCGCCGAGACGTCATCGCCCGTTGGGATACGCGGCTGGAGAGGCCTAGGCACAGTGTGGAGACCGTTGAGGCCCTCCGGCCCGTATTGATAGAGTGGATGGAGCGGCGGCACGGAGTCCTCACCTTTCGGCTGGTGCAGGTATTGACGGGGCACGGGTGTTTCGGGTCGTACCTGCACAGGGTCGTGTATAGGGAGTGGACTCCGGCCTGCCACCACTGCAGGAGTGACGAGGACACGGCGCAACACACGCTGGAGGTGTGTCCGGGATGGGAGCGGCAGCGCCGTGACCTCGTCGCTGTCATCGGTGCCGACCTGACGCTGCCGGCCGTCGCGAGGGCGATGGTCGACAGCATCAGGAACTGGGACGCGGTCGCCGCCTTCTGCGAGGCTGTCATCTCGCAGAAAGAAGCGGCGGAACGGGCAAGGGAGGATTCCCGCGGCGGCGCGGCGCGCAGGCGCGAATACCTGCGCCTGATGCCGCCCTAACCGAGGCTTCGGGTGATCGGACCGGGGAATTGTCCGGTCACCCGACGTGAGGCCACCGCGTGAGGGCGACGCCCCGACGGCGAAATCTGTCGGGGCGTCGACGAGAGGAACCCGCGAGGGTGAACCGCCGGGCGGGCCACCGAAGTTAAAAATCGGGTCCCGGTGACCCGCTCGCACGGCGAAGAGGGAGGAGTTTTTACGGTGGGTCTATGGGGTCACGCGCCGCCTTCTCCGTCACCCCGGACCGATTTGGCGGGGCGAGACTAATCCATAGCCCACCAAAAAAAAAAGGGGTACTTTTAGTAAAGCTTTACTTGAAGACAATTGAATAAAACGGCTAAATTTATGATTTTCTTATAATGAATAAATGAGTACATGATACAGCGGAAGAACGAATGGTAATGAGCCTATATAAACTTAAAATTAACGGCTGATTTGGGTTTGACAGAAACGTCGATGTATGGAGTATAAGCTTCGTTCGTAAACATGCCCCCGGGCGTTGGAAACTAGTCTTTCAACCAAACAGTGGTTACGATGAACATTCAGGAAGTGGGCATATTTTGCTGAACGCTCTCCTTACAACTCCAGTGCTCGTTTTGACATCAGCAACTCGGCTTATCCCGCCAACACCAGGATGTACAGCAACAACCCGACCCAAACGCCATTTCAGTGGTGGCAAGCTATCTTCCTTCAAAATAACTAGGGAATTCAACTTCAAGGGTTAATTTGTTGTCCGCCATTTTGTCCTTTGCTGTAACTCAGCAACGTATTCCTTACACCAACGTCTCCAAAAATGCTCGTGGAGTTGTTGTATACGTTGAAATCTCTTTAATGATTGTAAGCCTGGTCCTCAAAGCTTCTCTCTGGTATTGCCGTCAATGGTCGCCCAATTAGAAAGTGGCCGGGAGTAAGATGGGTCAATTCTTCAAGATGATGCGCGTTACACAAGAGGAGGCTGGAGGTATGCCCTGCCTGGGGGCCCCAGCGCTACGTCTTATCGGCGGTCGTTGGGAGAGACCTGTCGTTGTCGACCATCATCTCGAAGATGCTTGACAGCGACAGGTGCTGGTCGTCGATGGCCTCTTTTTGTGAGGCCATTATGAAAAGGAAGGAGGCCGCGGAGCGGGAACGCGAGGCGCTTGCATCAGCTGACTCACTTCGCCGCCGGCGACCGGGGAGGAGGAGGCGACGTTATGCGCATCTCCTCCCACCGCCTTGAGGGACGATAGGACGTGGCCAGAAGGACAAGCGTGGGGGTGCCGGGGATCGAATGTCAGTAGACGATCTCTCCGGCTCCCCGTAAAAGCGCGGAAGGGGCTGCTGTGGTTTTAGTGGGTATTCCGGTCGGGTTCAAGCTGGCCGGTGAGTCCCACACTCCCCCTCGTCTGTCACCGGCGGGTGATAGCGCGCAAATGCGTTTCCACAGCAATAAAAAAAAAAAATTAAATCAAATCTTCAGGGTCCGACGAAATAGGAGTGAGCGGTCGAGAATTCAGTATAGCCTCAATCTGAACAAGTGCTGTGTTGAGTTCCTCATAAGTAAGATGACTATTACCTAATACTCGCACTAAATGATATTTCGTTGACTTAACACCTACCTCCCAGAGTCCGCCAAAATGCGGTGCATATGCAGGAATGAAGTGGAATTGAATTCCCTTATTAGCCAAACTTTCGCCTAACGAATTGCAATTATTTTTGAGAAAATTTGATAGTTCATGATAGGCACCCACAAATGAAGAACCATTTGACAATGGTTCTTCGTTTATGGGTGAGTATTAAAGAATAAATATTCTGTGGTTTTCCTCGTCATAATATAAAGCGACGTAATGCAGAAATATAACGTTGACTCGTTAAATCGCCCACTAATTCTAGATGAATTGCCTTAGTAGTGAAGCATACAAAAACAGCAATGTATACTTTTACGACGCGAGAACCTCGCCCTTGTCTAGTAACAGCAGCTAATGGTCCATCATAATCTACACCCACACTATCAAAGGGATAACCCCCCGGCGTGAGGCGGTTCTGGGGTAAATTACCCACCCATCAAAGGTGCTATCACCTGAGCCTTGAAACGGCTACATCGGACACATTGATGACAACAAGTCTTTGCCAGATTACGCACACCTATGGGCCAATAATTTTCCTTAATGGAAGCCAAGAGTAACTGAGGACGAGCATGCATTAAATGTAAATGTTCATAATTAAATAATAGCTTCGTAAAACGATGTGTGGACTGTATAATAATTGGTTTTTTTTTTATCGTAATTAAAGTTTGATTTCCTAATCTACCTCCAACACGCATAATATTATTTTCATCTAAAAATACACTAAACTTGAGCAACGGACTCTTTTTAGACAAATTCTGTTTATTTATTAGCAAATTATATTCAGGAAAGGAATCATTTTGTGAAATTTTAATTATTGTATTTAATGCGTGCTGTAATTCATTCTGTGTCAAATAGGTTTCAGATATTGGTAACCTCCTGCATTTATTTATAAAACGAACTACGTAGGCTACAGTGCGTTTTAAACGTAAAAAGTTAGAGAAGCGATCGAAATCAAAAAATGAATTTACTTTGTTATTACCTTTTTCATTAATATTTAAATGTAAACAAACAGGTTTTATTTCAGGCAATGGCTCTTTGATGCTTAAGTTAACAGGCCAATGCGATATGTCTCCTTTTAAAAATGATGGCCCTGACCACCACATATCAAGAGCTTGAATTGTTTTAAAATCTACGCCGCGTGTTATATAACCAGCGGGGTTAAGATTGGTAGGGACATGTCGCCAAGTATGATTATTGGATTTTTCTAATATATCCGCCAAACGATTACGCACAAATGGTTTTAATTTATTTGGTAACATCTTAAGCCAACCTAAGACAATACTTGAATCGGTCCAGAAAACAACATTGTTAACTTTAAGTCTTAAAGAATTAATTGCCTTTTCAAATATACGTACCCCGACCACTGCTCCACACAATTCTAGTCTTGGGATTGTTGTGGGCTTTATAGGAGCCACGCGACTCTTTGCCAGTAATAATCTTACTAAATAATGGCCAGTATGACTGATGCTGCGAATATAAACACAAGCACCATACGCTTGATCTGAAGCATCAGTGAAAATATGCATTTCAATAAAGCGATAATTTTCGCGAATAACATTACGTGGTATTCTAATATTATTTAATATTGGTAAATTAGCAATAATATCACTCCAAATTGAAATTACTTCCTGTGGTAATTTATCATCCCATAAGATCTTCTCTAACCATAATTTTTGTAAAATTAATTTCATGCGTATAACGCAAGACGATACTAGACCTAGTGTATCAAATATCTGAGCGATGGCCGATAGAATGCTACGTTTGGAAATAACAACTTGAAACTAACTTACCTATTGGAAAATATAATTGATCACAATCTCTTAACCACCCGAGACCTAAAGTTTTGCTTGGCTCCGTTAGTCCCAATATTAAGATCTACTGATGATTGTATAAGCGGACTTTCGAGCTGTGTGTAGTTTGATTTCCACTTTCTTAGTGGCATACCAGCAGCTGCAAGTGCACTGGTGACCTTATTACGTATTTCTAATAAATTATGCCATTCATCCGCTCCCGTCAACAAAAAAATCGTGTTTAATGACGTCAGCGATTTTGGGATCCTTACATTCCAGACCTATTTGTCTTAGACATCTAGTTGCAAGAAAAGGAGCGCTTGAGGTTCCATACGTAACGGTATTTAGCTGAAACGCATTTAATGGTTCGTTTGAATTAAGACGCCATAATATCCGTTGCAGATAACGATCATCAGGGTGTGCCAACACCTGTATATACATTTTTTCCATATCTATGTTGCCGAAAACGAATAAGAATGTATAAAAGATCATCCTGAACTTGAGGTCCCACCATCTGGATATCATTTAAAGAAACTCCAGTTGAAGTGTGACTACTGGCATTAAAGACCGCTCTGAGCTTAGTGGTCATGCTGCATTGGCGTAGAACGCCATGATGTGGGATAAAATGAGAATTAATTATATCTAATCTACTATTTACATTCTGTCATATGACCAAGTAAATAATATTCTAACATAAAGTCTTTGTACATTTTATCCAATACTTGTTGAGCCTTATTTCTCCGCTCCAATAAAAAAAAAACAATGCTTAGCGCGTTGGTAGGAATTACCCAACAGCGCAGGACTTTTTTTGATTGGTATTCTAACACAAAATCGACCGTCGGTTAAACGAATAGTGTTTTTTATAAAATGATTTTCACACAACCTTTCTTCTTGAGAATAATGAGATAATGACTTAGTGCTATTTTCCTCAAGCTGCCAGAACCGCGTGAGTTGGGTTTGAATGTCATCACTCTGGTACAAGGGATTACTTTTAAAAAAATTACATTTATGACGATTCGAACTTGAATAATAAATATTGTTTATTGGTCCGGCAACAAACCAACCAAGTTTTGATTCAAATACTCCTAATTTAATTTTTTGCGAACCTAAAATGTCCCAAAACATGTCTGCACCAATAATTAAATCGACATCAGCAGGCGAGTAAAATTTAGGGTCGGCTAATATAATGTCTGATGGAATATTAATATTCGTTAAATCTACGCATCCACCAGTAACACAAGCCGTAATGGATGGCAAAATAAAACATCGAATATTACTCGAGAATTGCTTATTCAATGATGCGATGCGCACAGAACACATTTCCTTTATTTGTGTTGAAATATTATTAATATCTAAAATTATATTATTTATGCGATTAGCAGGTAAATTCAACTTATTAAACATACATTGCGTGATTAAAATCGAAGTACTGCCGCTGTCCAGAACAGCTCGAGCAATGTATGCGTGATTATCTACACTATATAACTTAATCAGAGCCGTAGATAGTAGGACCACCTGCATAGATCCGTGATCACGCTGCGTGCGATTGACACTTGCAGATAACGTTAGGTTGGTCTCAGGCACGGACGGCGAAATAGTGCAACTATCCCCTGACATGTTAACAACTTCACTATTTACTACGGGTTTCTGCATAGAAGACATATTGGTTACGTGTATAATTGTATTGTGTTTACGCTTGCAAATACACCCTTGCCGTTTGCAACGATTAGCAAAGTGACCACTACTAAAACAGTTAAAACATACCTTTAGTGAAAGAATTAATTTCAAACGTGCTTCGTTATTTAATGTTAAGAATTTGCAACAAGTGTTAACGTTATGTTCAGTACTTTTGCACATCGGACAGGGATGTTTAGTAACTTGAGTTGAACATGACATATTGTCAGTGGTGTTATCTTGTACGGCAACCATAGTTTTATGTTTTAACGATTGTCGTGAACTATTTTGTACTTGATGGGAATTGCGTGATAATTCTATTGTTTTAATTAGATCAGCACGATTACGTAAAAAAGTGATACAACATTCTAATGTGATAGTTTCATTCTTATTTAATCTATCTTTATGTTCCTCCCAGTTTCTAAAGGTTCTTGAGTCTAGCTTAATTGTTACAATATAAATAATAAGTGTATCCCAGTGCTTAACAGGCTTTAAATTAGTGGAAGATTCCTTCGTGACTGGTTCCATATTAAATAAAGATGAGACATGATTATGAATTAGCAAACGTTTGCTGTCAAACCTGTCACAGAGGAGCTTCCAGGCAGCCTGGTAGTTATTAGCACAGAATTGGATTGATTGTATAACCATAGCAGCTGTTCCCTCCAATGACGTCCTTAAATAATGGAACTTATTTATATCGTCAATCTCATCATTTGAATGTATAAGACTAGAAAAAGTATCATGAAACTGCAACCAATTTTCGTATGCACCACCAAATTTAGGGAACTGAATTGTGGGTAGCTTAACGAGCTTATGCTTACTTTGCGAACTTTTTAAACTGAAATTGTCTTTATCATTAGAATAATGATTTATTATATCTTGAGCTTGAGCAATCAACCTATAATAGCTAGATTCGAATTCATTTCGCTCAATGGTATGCATATCTAGATTATCACTAATACATTCAATTTTTAACTGCACTTCGTCATTCGAATACTAAATTAATCTTACCTATTCGTAATTGCAATTCGGTGACTTCAGTGGAACTTAATGAGGAAATATTCAAACCATTTAAAAATGTAGAAAAAGTCGTTAGACGTCCTTTGTAACTGCCTCGTTTTTTAATAATTTTTTTTTTTCAGTCATTCTGGGAAACAAGTATTTTACCAACCTGAAATTATATTAGGTATATAAAATGCACTTTTTAAATTAGGCTTCGTACACGTACGTAATCCAAATTGATCGATCTTCAGGACCCATATATTTTCTTTCTTCTGTTATTTAAATCCGGCTATGAAGGCCATGTATAAGCTCTAGGGTATTTTTAGTAAAGCTTTACTTGAGGACGATTGAATAAAACGGCTAAATTTATGATTTTCTTATAATGAATAAATGAGTACATGATACAGCGGAGGAACGAATGGTAATGAGTCTATATAAACTTAAAATTAATGGCTGACTTGGGTTTGACAGAAACGTCGATGTATGGAGTATGAGCTTCGTTCGTAAACAGCCGGTGCCGCTGTACGGGCAGTGGCAGTATTCTTCGGGGACTCGGCAGTTTTTTTCTTGTCCACAGCCAGCGGCGGACGTACAGACTTGGCGCGGAGAAGGCGATCCTCAATGCCCGCAAATCGTGCCGCCATCATTTCCCCGAGGGACTTAATTAGAGAGGACTTTAAGTCCTCTATCACGTCCACCTCTGGCGCGAACAAAGGTGCAGATTTCACCGGCTTCGAGGCCCGTATCTCTTCAAATTGCCTTCTATGGGCCTTGATCTCCGACGTTAGAGACTCGTTCTCCTTCTGAAGCCGGGTGACATCCTTGCGGAGCACGAGCAGGTCCTCTGTTCCGGGACGCATCAAGAGGGCATTGATACAGGCCATCATGGCCTCCGCGCTCTCTTTCAGAATTTTCTGGTGCGTTCCTTTGAGATGCCCAGAACTTCTAACTGCCCGTTGTATTTCGGCCATCTTGCCGTATCCGTAGCCCTGGATGGCTGCCGGTTCCAGCGTGGCCAGCTCATCTTCTTTAAAATTGCCACCAGTTGCTGAGACCATTAAGCAGACACTAGCAGTATCGGAGTGACTATCATCACCGTCCTCCGCTGCCTGATATTTACGGGCCAACTTCTTACGGGCCCGGGAGAGGCTAGCTTCATGGCCCTCAAAATAAGCACGGCACAGAGAGGAAAAGGGAAGGCCCCTTTTCCTCTCTGTGCCGTGCTTATTTTTGGCCTGGGCTCCGAATCACGATCGGAGACAGGCCTAAAAAACTGCAGAATCAGAAAACTGCCAGTTCTTTTGTCGGAGCGTAAGACACGACTATTCTCACGCAAAGGGTACGTGGGCGGGGGGTCATGATCACACAAGATGCCTCACCTTCACTCCCTATCGGCCTCGACTCCGCGCTAAGCGCCTCCTTCGAATCCGCGCTAAGCGCCTCCTCCACATCCGCGCTAAGCGCCTCCTTCACATCCGTGCTAAGCGCCTCCTTCACGTCTTTTTTATTAAGGGCGGGTTTTTTTAAGTTTAAAGATTCCATAAGAGATCCCACGAGTCCGGGGTAAATAAAAGTCCATCTGAGCAGGTACCCCTTTGCCCAGGTAATCCGATTTAGTATACCACGGAGGTCGGGAGGTATCCGTGGTTTGACCTCTAGCGGGTTGAGTAACCTCCCAACCACCCACAAGGGGGCGCCCCAAGGCGGTTGGTCGACGACTTGGGATTTTGAGGTTTTTTTTAGGGTGGTGTACTCCCTGCGGGCCGGCCCATTAAGGCAAGCCCCTCACCTTCGGTGGCTGTCATTCAGGATAGTCAGGTGATATGCAGTCAAATCTTAGCCTACCATAAATAAACTAAAATCAAGTTAAATATATAATACGTTTTATATTGAAGCCAAGGTCTACTGTCAAAATTGAAAGTTGGGCGATGTGGTCGCGTAGCGACAAAGCCCTTTAAATAGATTGAAAAAAAAAATAAAAATTGAAAGTGAACACCGGACGATCATCGTCCAAAAAGTTACCATCAAAACTTTTCAGTTAAAAACGATTATAAAAAAATTTCAGTTAAAACGATTTATTATATTTCATTCCGAATCATAATTAATAATTTGTATAAACTTCTTAAGTTAATACGTCATACAGAAGCGTTGATTAAATTGTCGAATACCTAAGATTTTAGTGCTAAGTAAACAAATGTTTTGAATAATAAAGTAACGTGCAGATGCACGTTACGTGCAAATAAATTTCGTGGAATACTCATTCATGTGTCTACTAACAAAAGTTAGAGACAAAGAATGGAATGAATTTTTACATGCTAACTGACTAGGCATGCTTTCTTAGTCAAGAACTTGGGAGTCAATATCGTCATCATCATCCTGCTCTTATCCTAATTACTTGAGGTTAACGCAATATTTCCTCTTTTGTACTCATGCCTATCAGGTGTTACCTGTGTGTACATATTCTTTCGTATCTAGGTCATATTTCACACCAACCATATCTCATATATATTTTCTTTAGTCTTCTTCCCTTACCCCTAAAGCCTAATGCATATTCAAATCATTCTTCACAATTTTATTTTTATCTCGTTTGTCACACGTCCATAATACGTTAGGAATTCTCTTCTTAACTTTCAAGTCATTGGCGGGACTTTGAAGGTTTTTCAAAGTCGAGAACTTATCTCTTTGTTCAACTGTCGGCACGTAGCGCTGAGTCTGCTCATATTCGGCATAAGCTAAAAAAGGGTGGACGCCACGCTGATAAGTCGCGGAGCAAGTTGGCGAAAATGCTCCCGGAACCACCATCACCCGTCGAGCACCAGACCCAGATAATTCATCTGGGCCCGGATGCTGATGGGGACTGAATTGACGGTAAAGTCGAGGATTTTTAGATGAGGTTCTAAAACGCATTTAATATTGGTTTAGCAAATATACAAATTATCATCTTGAGTATTATTGATATTAGTTTACGAAACTTATCACGTTGCCTAATTTTATGAGCAGGCGCTTTGGATTAAACAAGCGCCCTTTTTTTTTTTTTTTGGGGTTGGGCTACGGTCGGCGCACTCCTCGCACCACTCCATCCGGGGTGACAGAGGGGCGTAAGCACGCACACCCGTAACCCACCCGTGACGTCGCCTTCGTCGTTGGGCCGACCACCGGAGCAGAGTGACTTGACGTCGGTGGTCGGCCCGACGGAGACCCCTGAGGAGTACCCTCTCCTCGACCGACATCTCCCCCTCGGGTAGGATGTCGGTCTTTCCTCACGCGGTCGGCCTCTCGGCGGGTGACGGACTAATTCCCCGATCCAGTCATCCGCGGCCTCGGCTAGGGCGGCATCAGGCGCAGGTAATCGCGCCTGCGCCGCCCCAGTCGCCGGCGGTGGCTCGCGCCGTCGAGCAGACGCTCCTCGCGCAAACAAGCGCCCTACTGATGACATTAAAGTTTTGGAGAGGAATCATCATTCTCCTGTTCTTGTTCCAATTACTTGGGGTTAACGCAATATGTACCCCTCTTCCTACATATTGCAAACGTTATTGGCAATAGTTTTATGACCGGCTGTTTGCCTGACGTCAACCCTCCTTAAGAAAATAATTGTTGATAAAACGGCATCAGGTAGTGTTGGCCCAGGTCCATATAAGGCTCTTAGTCGTCTTTTACGACATCCACAAACAAGGTAAGGATTGCTAGTATTCGTAGCAGCTACCACACTTTGGAATGGCTCTTATCATATATCTACTTGGCATCTCATAATAATATTATAAAAGTCATAGAGAGCAGTTGGATGCAAGTGGCACAGGTCCGTCTTGAGCGGCTTTCTCGTATAGAAGTCTATATCAAACCGACTGATGGAATGAATTCCATGCAATTAAGAAAATAAATATATAAATATATTTATTTTTATTTATATACAATAATATAAATACAGGTTTAGAGACTTATATACATATGCTAGTGTTTCTTTCCATCTTTCCTCGTGATATGTGATGTTAATTTAATATCCACGTTCTCTATATCCGCCACGTCCACTTTGACCACCTCGACCACCAGTTCCACCTCCAAATTCTCCTTGACCACCTTGTCCACCGCTGTTACGTCCACCACCAAATCCACCGGGACCACCACCTTGTCCTCCTCCAAAACCACCACCGTAACTCGGGTACCCTTTAAATTAAAAAAAAATATATTAAATAGTTGTATTCTTTGTGTTATACCTATATACATATACACACACACACACACACATATATCGGTATTTTTTTAAAATAGATTTATATGTAGTAATGCGCACAGTCATGCGAGAATGGAATGTCCTACAATAGTTAACAGTGGTGTAAGTGGCAATACAATTGGAACGGATTGCCAATACGTCTGGGTTCGAAACCCACTTGTGACAATCATTTTTCGCTCGTAATTGGGTTTTTATAGGTATTGGATTAGATTAAATGATAGATGTATTTCATTAATTTTACTATCATAACCATAAAATTAGTTCAATGTTTAGATTTGAACTGGGTTTTCCATTCTCGGTATTGCCTTCAACAAATTCAGTTACAATACAAAGTAACTATAGCCTTTTTCTTTATAACGTATTTGTCCTGCAATACATGAGATTCTTCTGTATTAAAATAAATAATTTATTATGTATAAGCCCTGCGAGGACACTTTATCATCATCTCAGCTCACATATGTTCCGCTGCTGGGCTCAAGCCTTAACCATAATGGAAGGAAAATTGACTTACTGTACCACGCTGGTCAGGCGTTATGGTATAGGGTTTTGTTTCGAGATTTCTTTCTCTTGCGTACATGTTATATGCGTTTTATATTCCTTAGTCGTCTCTTAAAATCACCCATGGACAAGATATGGGTGGTGAATTGTATTCTTCCTCCGTCACTACGCGAGGACACTTACATATAATTAATTTTATTATTTGTCTGAAATTAATGTAATAATCTATCACTGGATCGGAACGTGACTGCAAAGCTTTACCATTTACTATTTTTTTTTTCTCTTTTCTAAGAGGCAAAAGATAATGATAGATAATTCTTTATCTTACACCAGTTAAAATAAAAACTGCTTAAAACTAGCCTAATACAGAATGTACAAAAGGGGCCTTGTTGCTTTAAGCGATATTTTCCAGGCAACCTTAGGATGAAGCTGACAGAAATGATAGATAGTTTGCTGCTGCTGATGCTAGATATCAAGTCAAATAATTATAATTATATCATACATTAACAATATGTATTAATTTATATAAAATTAAAAATAGAACAATATAAAACAAAAATAATAAATAATAAGATGAATGAGTTATCAAATAGATATGCAAAAATTTACCGTAGCTAATCAGTTAGCAATCGCTACCAGGGCCTGGATTAAGAACGCGAGCTGTTAAAAATAATTAAATATTAGAAAATCTTCATTACGGCTCAGCCTCGAAGATGCCGCTGTGAGTGACAGCTTAGTGCGGGGCGGCGAACAATAAAATAAAATACCACAATCCGCTCAGTAAAAACTTCTGGTTTTGCCACTGAGAGCGGCGACGTATGGCGTCACTAACCAAGTAAGTCTGACGCCCCACTCTAAGCTGCCTCTGATAGCAGTGTATTCGTGGCCAGGCTCTTATATGAGCCATAGATAGGCCAGTCAATATTGGTTCTATGATGGATCTTCTTAACGAAGAGGCAAATTAACCTGTTATTTCACATTGGGCAGATCAATTGGCACAGGCTTTAGATCGAGTCTGTCTTCAATCCATGGCTAAGCAAGGGGCTATATTATATGATATTCTTAATTAGATACTAAAAGAAAAAGTAAATTTCACTATCCACTCAGTAAAGCCAGGTAATCTAATAATGTTACTCGCGCAGGGGCAATTCTTATAGGAATAAATCACGAAATCGACATAAAAAATCGATTTCGAACTTTGCATAAGCGGAATTGATCCGTGCTCAAATATTCATCGAAAAGGGACCAATCTTGCTTGATAAAAATGTGAATTAAGATATCGAGATAAAAATTCGAATGGCGACAATTATCCCGCGCGAGGGGCTAATTGAGTAGTTTTCTTCGTAGTCTTTTCAATGCGAAACTAGTTACTTATGAAGAAAATATAATTGTAAGATTCTAAGATTTACTAAAATGTATGCATATATTCATTTAAAAAACACGCGATTTCTGTAGTATATGTAAATCCTTACTAATATTATAAATGCGAAAGTAACTCTGTCTGTCGCTACCGAACCGATCTAAATGGAATTTGGTACACAGATAGTCAAGAAGCTGACAAAGGACATAGGCTACTTTTTAATGCAAAAAAGAGTTTTAATACAATTACAATACATGTATAGTATTCTAATGAATACTACATGTACTGAAAAGCTCTAGCAGCTAATGAAGTATGGGGAGAGAATGCGGCACGACAGTACCTAAGTACCACGTAACAATAGCAATAATTACAATCCTCAATTAACACCACATAAAGAATATTTTAGTCGCAGTCACTACATAATAATTAATACAGAATATTAATACATAGAAACCAATGCCACGCACAATATTTGACGCCACTAAATTGGTGTCAGAAATGTCACCTTACGCCGGCCCGTTTCATAGTGTACAAGGTCATTGTATTTCATTATTATTATTGTGTTTCATTACATAAAGTAGTGTGCGTGCAATCGCTTGCACACTAATAGGATTTTTGGCTTCACTTTTTTAAACACTTAAAGGACGGAACTATCCTTCTATCTGTTTTGATTCTAAGTACAGAAGTATGTTTCTTTGAATGATGTTAATAAAGTTCAAATAACTGGATGGGTAAAATTTGCCATTGTAATTTTGCTTGTGTTTATGATTATTTATGATTATAAATAAAACCTTTTAAGACTGTAAATAAAATTGAAAAGAAAAGCGATACTAATATTTTATTGGTACCTTTTACTGCCAATGAAAAACACGCGTTGATTTCTCAAATCAAATACTTTTAATTATTGAATATTTGTTTAGTAATTTTTTTTTTTTAAATTAGAAATGAATTTGTCTAAATTTTAAAATTGAATTTTATCTCTAACAAACTAGCAAACAAACTTAAGAATTGTAATTTTTTAAAATAACAACGCTCTCTAAATATTTTAAAATAATAATTTATCTATTTTACAAAAATATAGTGTATTTACTTATATTAATATAAAAATAATACTAACCATGAACTTCATTTTGTTTTATTACTGCACCGGAGATGCCAATGAAATGAATTGCCGTTTGGTCAACAATTACATCCCCAAGGAGGCTTGACGTCTGGCAGGTGGCCGGTTATAAAACTATTGCAAATAACTTTTACAATATGTACTATGAAAAAAGAGTACATATTGTATCAACCCCAAGTAAATGGAATAAGAGTAGGTAAATGATGACTATACTTACGACATTGTTGCTTTAACCATTAAACACAACAAATTCATCAGCTTAATATAATGCTGCAAATGAATATGGACAAGACTAAAGTTATTTCTAATGAGTGTATTATTTCTGAACCGGTCCTATTTGGGAACATGATTATCGAAGCTGTCGATCATTATGTTTACATAGCACAGACAGCATAATTAGATAGATCCAATTTCTAGAAAGAAGTCAGCCGACGAATCCAACTCGGATAAGCAACGTTATGGAAACTAATGAGGATCTTCTCGTCCAATATTCACACAGTGTTTGAAAACCTCCATCGCGATTCAGGTATCCCTTTAAATTAACAAATAAATTTTCGCTATCAATTTCACACACAATAAATTACCATTTTTAATATAATGATTCTTCATCATCTTTATTATTATCTTATCTCAGATACATCCGCTGGGCTCGAGCCTTTTCCACAATAGAGGGAAATTGAATTACTTTACTACGGTGGTCAGACGTGTTGGGTTGATACAGAGTTTAATTTACATACATAGTCTCACGCCTGTTTCCCAAAGGGGTAGGCAGATACTACGGATTGCCACAAACCACGATCCTGACATATCTCCATCGCTTCATTCACATTCATCACAGTCTTCATGCATGCTCTACGATTACGCGTACTCTTAATCTGACCTTGCGCCAAAAAGAGTTTAATTTCAAGTTTGCTTTCTTTTGTATACTTATTATCTGCATAATTTATTCTTTAGTCATCTTTTGTGACGCCAATGGGTAAGAAAGGGGTTGGTAAAATACATTCTTGCTGCAACATTACTCAACATTATAAAGTCAATCATTCATCATAGCCCATAAACGTCCCACTCTTGGGCTCGGGCCTCCTCCGTAAAGGGAAATTAACCTACTATACCGCGCTTGTCAGACATGTTGGTGTAGGGTTTTGTTTCGATTTTGCCTTCTCTCGCATAGATGTTATATGCGTTTTATATCCCTTAGTCGTCTTGTACGATCACCCATGGGTAAGATATGGGGTGGTGAATAGTATTCTTACTCCGTCACCACACAGAAAATCAATCATTATAAAGTCGTAATATCGCCCATCGCTAATACTTGTCTCATCTACTCGTATGTGTGTGTGAGTGTGTGTGTGTGCCTTTATAAAGCTTGCGGTTACAAATTCGCAGTATTTAGGTATTTGTTAATTTATATATGTCTGTTTTATTATCTAATGAAAAAAGCTGTAAATTAAATATATGTTTTGTTTTAATTAACGTCTATGTTAATCAATCATAATGCGATGAATCTCTTTAAAATATATTCCATTAGGCACTAGGATGATTTCATTATTTTCGTATCATTTAATGGACTAATTTGATTAATAGAAAAAACTATTATTTATTATTTCTGTATTGTAGTATTAAGTTAGCTGATAAAAGAGAATTAAAGAGAGAGACTTCTATCATCATCATCATCATCTCCGCTCATATATATTCCACTGTTAGCCTCGAGCCTCCTCCATAATGGGAGGGAAATTGACCTACCCACGCTGGTCAGACGTGTTGGTATAGGGTTTTGTTTCGAGATGTCCTCTTGCATTGATGTTATATGCGTTCTATATCCATTAGTCGTCTCTTACGATCACCCACGGGTAAGATAGGGGGTGGTGAATTGTATTCTTACTCCGTTACCACACGGATACGAGCTTCTATAATCTTCAATGTAGAGAAAGAAGTATGGAGGTTTTGTTAAAAGCGTTTAAAATCCGATTGTTAAGTTCGCTGCAAGGATTGATTCTGTCGCACTCTTTCGTTATCTCTAGTCTGATTGATCTTATATATGGCGCCATATGGTTTTTATTTACATCTATAGGATACTTTACACTAAAATAACTTACCACGTACTTGTCAGGTACAATAGATCTCTTGTCTTTTTACAAGCTGGTCTAGTGACAGCCCACCTAGAACATGTAATATACAATATATAAATTCCGTATTACTGTACATAGTTCTGATTGCTTTCCCGTGTTGAAATCTAGCTTAGATTCAAAATTTCTGTTAGAATTCGGATATAAAGTATACCACGGTATGTCTCTGTCCTCCGATCATCGTTAACCTCAGATCCTGAAGTCTCGAGTTTTAGTCAAAATTGTGTCTTAAATGCATGATATAAAAATGTGTTTAGTTACTTATAATTTCCTACTCTCTACTGCGTGGGGGCGATGGGAGCAAGTACTTAAGTGGGTAACTCGTCAAGCGAGCC
This sequence comes from Lymantria monacha, assembly GCA_905163515.2. Taxonomy (NCBI): domain Eukaryota; kingdom Metazoa; phylum Arthropoda; class Insecta; order Lepidoptera; family Erebidae; genus Lymantria; species Lymantria monacha. The sequence goes on along the minus strand of LR991098.1, from coordinate 9,820,557 downwards.
ACCGAAGTCAAGTAATCGATTTTGATGGCGCCCTCAATTTGTAGAGAGGTGAAAGGGTGCTACGCTGACATTCCTTTCACTATCAGTATCATACATAAATGGTGTGATGGGTTCACAGCAATCGCTCTCTCCGGAACAAGCCATTTCAAATTGAATATTTCTATTCAACTTTATAAATAAAATAGATTTTATCAATTCTTACCGTTACTAAGGTACCTATACTCCTTAAATACCAAGATACAGTGGAATTATTGAAACTGTTCCTTATTATTTTACATGATTGCCTAAAGCAAACTATTTTTTTTAAATATATTTATGGTCTGAAAAGAAGACAAGTAATATTTTGGGTTTTCAACAAAAATATCTTTTTTACTTAGCCACTTTTCGTTGCTTCAGAAAAGGCGTCAGTTAACAAAAGTCATGTTTCCGCCCGGGATCGAACCGGGGGCCTTCTGCGTGTTAGGCAGATGTGATAACCGCTACACCACGGAAACGATTACATCATTACTTAAACTTCAGTTAATAATATAAAATATCTATAACATATACATATAGATTACCTAGTGATAGCACTGTATTAATAAATTGTGTAGAGTTTGAATGAAATAAAACTAATTAGATCAGATATACTTCTTATGTATTACATACATATCTTATTTTTTTTTAATACTATCCCTGGTACTAAGGAAAGTATCGTTGTATTGCGGGATATTATAAAAATGTTCTATCTGCCTACAAGACCTCTTTCTGCAAGGGATATGGCGTGATGAAATGTATGTATGTGTACTATAAAAACATTCAATTGATGTAGACAAATTGCACCCAGACTTAGAACAATAGTTTGTGAATCGCTCAATCTATTGTCCTGCGTGAGAACCGAACCCACACCACTCGCAGGGAAGATTTTAACTAGTGTTGCTCAAATGCAAGACCAAGATACTGCAAGAGTCTCGCAGTGCTCCCGTAGATAGCATTTTACGATTCCTTTGGCAAAGAAAGGATTATCAACATTTTGTATTCTTAACACCTGTACACGGGGAAATAATTTGATGTTTTTAACCGACTTCTTTTTAAACAGTCTCATGATAGATAGGTGTGATTATAGACCCACTCCCGTTAAGTGGTATATACTTATTTATTGATACTTGTACAGTTAATGTCACTAGATAGATGAAATTTCAATAATTTAGTTGGATTTTTCATTTCTAAGACTTGCGAGACTCGCAAGAGTCTTGCATTTGGGCAACACTAATCTTAACCATTAAGCCACTTGTGCAGTCTTCATTATCTATATATAATAATCTTATATACTTAATAATCTGTATATTAATAACATTTGAAAAAAAATATGTTAATAATCATTAAACAGAAGATATTCCGATTACTTTTAAAGTTTTTATCTGTCTCTTAATTTATTCGTCAGTCACGCGTAAACTATTGCATAAGATTTTTAATATTTGTGTAAATAATTTGTACTCTGCAGTAATACATAGGATTATTTCAATCATAATAAGTTTAATAGAAAACTCTTCGTGGACGAACGGCTGTACCCGTTAACTCAAACTACTAAACTAATAGACTTAACATCTCATCATAATTTGACAGTGAGATATGATGAGAAAATCTTTAGATGATCGATTGACGACACATATCGAGTGTAGATTGCTATAAAATAATGGTAACACCTATTTACGGCTTTTTTCGCGTTTATATTGGTTTAAAATTCTCTGAATACTTAACAGAGTTCATAGTCACGGGAGGATTCCATGAATGTGTAGTGTTCAAAACCTCGTGTAATTAAAAACAAAAATTCGAGACCTACAGGCAAGTAAAAAATTGCTAAAATACCATTTTTATCCCGTAGTCTGTTAGTTAAAATCAGTGTAACTTATTTATTGAAGTTATGATGTGATTACAATATCAATTCTTCATTTGATAGCGTAACACTATAATACAGCGTCTTTTATTTTTTCAAAGGATCACTCTAGTCTCGTAACACTGTCCAGTGACCTATTGGTTAGAAAGTCGTTTCACCACTTTTATTTAGTCCTCTTAGACTAATTAAAACAAATCAAAACAGTTACAACTAATTCTATTCTACTTATTAGAAATGTTTATTACGTTTTATTTTAAATAAGAATTATCTATGGCTTTGTCATTCATATAAATTATTTACATATAAATATTCTTAGAATACATTCATAAAATACAATATTTTATTATTCAAGAGTTGTTTATCAATTCACTAATGTAATGCTTTTTTCTTTGGCAGGCTATGTTGTGGACACAAGTGGTCCTCCTCGTCCGGAGCGACGGAAGGACGACCTGTGGCCTCATAAGCTAACGTATTCCCTCCCCATCGTCATTGGGCCGGCCACTGGTACCGCTTCCTTGACATCCGTGGCTAGGATGGCGGTTACTCTTTCGGGCACCAACCCCGTCGATGCCCTAACCTGCGGCTAGGACGTCACCCTCACGCGGTCAGCTTCTCTGCGGGTGACGGACTATTACCCAGTCCAGTCACCTGCGGCCTCGGCTAGGGCGGCATCAGATGCATATAATTGCGCCTACGCCGCCCAATGCGGCGGCGGCGGTGCCGACCTGATGCTGCCGCCAGTCGTGAAAGCGATGGTCGACAGCGTCAGGAACTGGGACGCGGTCGCCGCCTTCTGCGAGGCAGTCATCTCGCGGAAGGAGGCGACGGAACGAGTTCGGGAGGATTCCTTGAACTCGGGCTGCCGCCGGCGCCGCGGCGGCTAGGTGATACGTTAATCGACGCTAAGGAATGGACGCACTTAATATAAGTATTAAGCGGTAAAAACAGTTACGAAAATCCTCAAGAACATGTGTTTCAAAGTTCAGATGGCTATCAAATGTTACCCCCAAGTTAAGTGCTTCCTTGACCTTCTCAATGAAATAGCCGTCAAGCTTTACATCTAGAGTCAAGGTTTGTATTAATTAAATACGCTTTTTCATTCCTAGTAGTAAAAATTTGGACTTACTTGGATTTAATACCAAAGAGTTTGCTTTGGCCCACTTGGCAACTCTCTTTAAGTCATTATTGATTTTTTTTACGGATTGACTACAGTCATGAAGATGAAAAGATATATATATCTGAAGGTCATCAGCATATAAATGAAATATTAAATTAATTATATGATTTGTGATATCTGCACTGTTAAGGATAAAGAGAAAGGGTCCAAGAATAGAACCTTGGGGGACACCTCTGGTGACATGCCGCAGTGACGATGTAAATTTACAATCTTTACTACCGCTATCCACTTGTACAAATTGTGATCTACCAGATAAGTAGCTCTGGAATCAGTTTATTGCATTAGAGTCACAACTATAGTAAGAAAGCTTGGAAAGATATATTAATCGAGTCGAAAGCTCGTGAAAAATCAAGAAGATTTAGTATTGTACACATTACCCGGTCCCTGGCTTCTAAGACATCGTCAACCACAGCAACTATAGAGTATAGACTTATATATTAACTATAGAGCTTGCTGAGAGATTTTGTAGTTTTTATGCCGAGAAACACTACTAGCCACTGTGACTATCATCAACAAGAATTCGAACATCTATAATAAGATTAAGACATATATATAATTAGCAAGACTCGCTTCGTTTTTGCATGGTTTTGTAGTTAGCATGTACTATTTTTAATACAAGCCATACACATAATATTATTATGTGGGCCGTCCTAAATATTTTCTAGAACCCTTTTTTGTTTGATTGCGATGTAGTAGACACGCGTCGCAGCATTGCTCTCTAGGGAAACAGCGAGCGAGGACAATTCTTCAGATAATTCTCCAAATTGATTGAAAACTTTTTAGGATGCTTGCTTTTAGAGATTCATAGTGCAGGTCAGAAATAAGATATAATATTTAATTGCGGTATTTCTAATTATAAAATACGCATGAAAAGAGAAAGGAAAGAAGACCATTGAATTTATAATACTTCACTAGACTTTAGACGTTTCGCTGTTGCGCACGAGTTTCCTTCACAATGACTAGGAGCCGACCAATTTTTACTATATCCGTGCTCACTTCAGTTAGAGCGCTCGTAGTGCCGATAAGAAAAGGCCTACAGCTTCCATATTTTACCTTTCAATCGCTGAAATGGCGATAAGAATTGAGCATAAAATTTGAGTGAACCACTAGTAACTAGTCCTTATTTACCTTTTGGGTACTATCACCTCGCATGTTGAGCCTCTTTACGGTTGTCGGAGTTATTTCGGATCCAGTTAATCACAACTTTTGTTATCTCAGCAATTAATATTATTATCAACATTATCATTCGTCTTACCGCCAGTCACTTTTGGACAAAGACCTTGCCTGTAAATGAAAGAAAAATTACCCTATCCATTTTTTTTATTTTCTAGGAGAGAAATTCTGTCCACTCTCCTGATATTTCATTAATCGCCTTTTCACCTTTAGACGATTTTCACGACTCTAACAGGCAAGTAAAGGGTGGTGACAATTGTATTTTTATCCCTATGCTACACCGGTAGTTATCGTTACCATGGTAATAGCGCTGAACCCATGATTCGTGATGTCTCATTTAATATGTCCCATTAAATGTATAGATATCCGTGTAGTGACGGAGTAAGAATATAATTCACTACTCCCTATCTTATCCATGGGTGATTGTAAGAGACGACTAATAGATATAAAACGCATATAACATCTACGCAAGAGAAGGAAAGCTCGAAATAAAACCCTATACCAAAACGTCTAACCAGCGCGGTATAGTAGGTTAACTTCCCTCCCATTGCGAAGGAGGCCTGAGCCCAACAGTGGGACATATATAGGCTGTGATGATGATGATGATGAAATGTATAGATGTAATTAAATATTGCCCGTTTTCCTAACACTTATAAATATTGCTCTACTCCAATTTGTTGCAGCGTTAAGTATTGCAGATCTTTCTGGATAAACAGGCTATTTAACGGAAAAACATATTTGAAAAACTAGTTGGTAGTTTTTAAGATTAGGGTATTCAAATATAGATACAAACAAACTAATCCTTCAACTTTAAAATAATAATGCGGATACACTATAATGAATACTGATGGTCCCAGGTTTACGTTTTGGCTCGGGTGTTATTGTAGTTTTCTAATCGTTATAAAATGTACTTTTTTAAACAAGATTTAGGAAAAGCACTGTCTTCACAGTAGTCCACTTGTTTAGCTTTACATTTACAGACTAAGAATTTAGTAACGTAATTTCTTGAGTAAACCAATTAACTTGCTCGACTCTTTGACTATCTGAAAAGTGTTAATACTACCAATCTATTATACTAGACGCAGATTTGGTATTATATAACCATTTGACATGGTATTAAATATGTTGAATGTATTTTCTGCTTTAAAGAGAGATTTTATTTCAGAGTGAAAGACAAAGACGATATGTGGCGAAGAATGAAATAATTCATATATCATATGATAAAGCCTTTTTTTGCGGTGGGCTACGGTCGGCGTACTCTTCGTACCACTCCGTCCGATGCGACAGAGGGGCGTAAGCACGCACACCCGTAACCCACTCGTGACACCTCGCCTTCGTCGTTTGACCGACCACCGGAGCAGCGTGAACTTGACGTCAGTGGCACATGATAAAGCCTTATTGATGTTTTTACATACTGGCTGTTACAACAAATAAAAAACAATTTAAGTATAGATTTGTACTTATTTATATTTACATATTAAACATATAATGTTTCTGTAGAGTTTTAAAATGCCATCCAATCTCCAGTTCGCATACCACCATTAAATCCCAGATCATCAAATAAATAAAAATACTCGAGGCGTGTAAACCGCATCGCCGTAGCAGCCGCTTGTCACACGCTAGACGTGTTCGCCCGCATTATTATTTGGATTACATAAATGCGTTACGACTGTGTGGCTACTGTTATTATGCGGTACTGAACTCCTAAACGACCGGACCGATTTCGATGATTTTTTTATGTATTCCGGCAAATTCAAGAATGGTTTAATTAACAGTTGGAGCTAAAAGGTGGCGTTGCGATAGATTTTAAGGCATTCTATTCATATTTTTACAGATTTGTTATATACTTTTGGTATGGTTTCTTTCCCTCTGCTCTCGTGATATTTATAAACTAATCTAATATCCATGTTCTCTGTATCCACCGTGACCGCCCCTAGGACCACCATAACCGCCTGGACCTCCAAAACCACCGCCAGGTGCGAATCCACTGTCGTATCCTCCTTGACCAAAAGATCCGCCTCCAAATCCACCTGGACCACCCGGTCCACCACCGAATCCACCTTGACCACCTTGTCCGCCGCCAAATCCTCCTTGACCAAACGATCCGCCTCCAAATCCTCCTGGACCACCTGGTCTACTGCCAAATCCACCTTGTCCACCTGGTCCACCGCCAAATCCTCCTTGTCCATTAGATCCACCACCAAATCCACCTGGACCTCCGTAGCCGCCACCGTAACTCGGGTACCCTTTAAATTAAAGAAAGAAAAAAATAAGTTTTAAGTAATATAGGGTAAAGTTAAAATGTTAATTTTATAGTTGAAGGTAAAAACTTACCGTAGCAGACTGCTACCAGTGCCAGGACTAAGCACGCGATCTATTAAAAATAAACACACCCTCTAGTAAAATTGTCTATGACAAGATAACATGGTTCTTCAATTAGCGTGGTTCTGCCTCTAGGTAGAAGCACGCTAATTGAAGAACCATGTTATCTATGTAAACTTGTAACTTAGCCCGGTGAGCGCTTAGCACTCTCTACCCGGTAGAAAATCACGCATTCAACGTCAAAAGAAACACACACGTCATTTAACTACAACCTCTTCCCTCCTTGTGATATTTCGTGATTTTGGTTGTACCCTCTTCTCTCCTTTCGAGCCTCATGTGTTTAATGGATGGTTTTATAGTTAAGTGGTTATTTTCAGTGTTAAACTAATAATTAAATATAATAATAATATATGAAATCAGAAATATTATGTGGATCTCCGTGTGGTGAAGCCATAAAAAAAGTAAATGGCTGTTGCCAACCCTTACTTGCCTGTAAAAGCAGTAAAAATCGACTAAAGGTCTCATTCGAATAATGGATAGCAACTCGATACCAGGAGGCGTATTACATCTTACTACGATCGCCAATTCGTTTGCCAAGCATGGAAATCACGGCACTATTCTTTTAATTGTAGACGATGTCTACGACTATGAATTTTAACTATGAAAGATGTTTATAACTACGCATTCATCATCATCATCATCATCACACCCCATAAATGTCCCACTGTTGGGCTCAGGCTTCCTCCTTAAAGAGAGGAAAATTAACCTACTATACCGCGCTGGTCAGACGTGTTAGTATAGGGTTTTGTTTCGGGCTTTCCTTCTCTCGCATAGAGGTTATATATATTTTATATCCCTTAGTCGTCTTGTACGATCACCCACGGGCAAGATACGGGGTGGTGAATAGTATTCTTACTCCGTCACCACACGGAAAAAACTACGGATTATGGCACTTTAAAAAAGAAAAAAGGAAATAATCCTTGTATTGCGGGCAATTTTACAAATAACTAATGCAGACAAATTACACCCAGACTCAGAATGACACTTTGTGGATCCTGCATAGAAATCGTACCCATGGCACTAGAACGAAAGGTTGGTTTCTTAACTCTCAAATGATACTAAACGATACTACAAAAAATTTACATTTATTAATTAGTATGATTTATTGCAAATAGGTACTTAATCGTCAATATCTTTATAAGTGACTATATGAAATTAAAAATAAACTAAAGTCTAAATTAATTAACTTAAAAATTTAATTTTACACTGCTCAGTATTAAAAAAAAACTCACCTTAAATGCCATTTTTTCCTATTACTGTGTTGAAGATCACGATGAAACTATGTTTGGATAAATCATACAACTCGGTACCCGCTTATATATAAGCTGTTATCATACAAGTTATACGATTGACTTCATTAAGATGAATATATGTGTCACAGATTAATAATAACAAGCTTATCGCTTTTACGAATTAGTCTAATTGATCTCGAATGTAAGGCAAAGCTAATAACATTATTTGTAGTTTACACGATTTAATTAATGCAAATTTAATTATCCGTGTGGTGACGGAGTAAGAATACAATTCACCACCCCATACCTTACCCGTGGGAGATCGTACGAGACGACTAAGGGATATAAAACGCATATAGCATCTATGCAAGAGAAGGAAAACTCGAAACAAAACCCTATTCCAACACGTTTGACCAGCGCGGTATAGTAGCTTAATTTCCGTCCCATTACGGAGGAGGCTCAAGCCCAACAGTGGGACATTTATGGGCTGTGATGATGATGATTATGATGATGATGATGAATTAATGCAAAAAATCACTTTAATTCCTTATAAAAACTAAAATTGCGGCAACCAAATGGTTTCGAACATTTTATCGAGACAGCAGGCAAACGCTCGTTCAAAATCTTGAAAAGTTTCAGCGGTCATAGGGGCGCAATTTTCTTCATACGTATAGATCACGAAATCGAGATAAAAATTCGGATTCAAGTTTTGGTACCAGTACGTTCTCGAAGACTCATCGAGAACAAACCAATCCCGCTTAGAAAAGTTTGAAATCGACATGAAAGTTGAATGACGAAAATTTCTTTTTTTATACTTGCGGCACTATCGTTATAACACGCTTTTTGTTTTGCTATCGTCTTCAAATACAACAAATCGCCAACTAAATAGTGTTATTCATCAACATCTCAGCTTATATATCCCTATTTATTATATATCCCTCTGTTGGGCTCGAGCCTCCTCCATAATGGGAGGGAAATTGATCTACTATACGCTGGTCAGACGTGTTGGTATAGGATTTTGTTTCGAGTTTTCCTTCTTTGTGTTATTATATATTAGCAAAATCGCCTATCGTTAATACAGTATGTATGTGCCTTTATGTTAGTTTGCTTTAAATTCGTAGTATTTAGGTATTTGTATACATACGTCAATGTTATTTACTGATAGAAAATAACGTGCTACTATTTAATTTGTTATTATGTTTTAATATTCATTGTTATCCTGCTCTTAACTCAATGTAACCTTCTACCAACATAGTTACATTTTTTTCTTGCTCTTGATAGAAACTCATAGACCCATGGACCTTTGCAATACCAGGGTACAGCTAGGTCGCTGCCTATCATTGAAAATCCCAAACTCACCCAGAGATCGGGCTTCTAGCTCTCTCGCTCACCAAACGAAGTACAGCAAAACATTGCCATTAATCAGGCGTCGATTTTCTGCGAGAGCGTAGTACGAGTACTACTCGTACGAGTACTACTCGTACTACGCTCTCGCAGAAAATCGACGGGGTAGTCCCCGGACGGACCGGCCCGCAGTTGTAGACAGAAAATAGTCAACAGTGTGGTACTACCACTAATAAATTACATATTGCAAAAGTGTTTAACGATAATCATTCGTGGGAGTATAATTGCTACCCAAAGAGCATCAAATGGAAGTTTACCAGGTTGATATAAAATTCTTAATCGTCTTTTACGATAGCCATGAATAATGTAAAGGATTGGTAGTATTAGTAACCTCCACCACAGAGCACCGTTTAATTATCTCAACGTTAATTAATTATTGTGCTAATGGGATAAGTGTTTAATTATATATTTAATATATTTAAAATAATAGACATTGTTCCATTCATGTAATATTGTAATCTGATAGTTCTATTTTCAAACATATATTTCTTCTAATTATAATCTAGCTTCCAATAATAATAACCAATAAGTATTTACTTTAAATGATATAGAAACTTAATATAACAGTAAGAATAGTATTGCCTTTGAATTTCCGTTGGAACGGTAAAAACCAGCTGAATGCAGAAGCAGATGATCCATTTGGAGATTGGGTAGTAAAACTCTTCGAGAAAACTTATATTAATATTAATAATGATTGAGCGCCAACCGGCGTGTCAAGCTTATGCTTATATTTCCAATTGGAAAGGCACTAGTCCAACAAAAGACGATAATGGGTTGAGAATATAATGTATTACCGCCATTTTCTTGTTTGTGTCATAAGAAACGATTAAGTAATACCATTCGAAGATTAGTAATAAAAGTCTATGACAGCTCCATTTTTATTTACATTGCAAAAAATGTAAAAAAATGTAATTTGACTGCACAGATGGCGTAGTGGTTAAGATGCCGACCTTCCGTGCCAGTGGCGTGGGTTCAATTCCCACGCAGGACATTACTTTGTGTGATCCACAAAGTGTTGTTCTGAGTCTGGGTGTAATTTGTCTGCGTTAATTGCATGTTTGTAAAATCTCCCGCAATACAAGGTTTATTTCCTTAGTGCAGTGTGGTGTATGAAAAAAAAAAAAAAAAGTTTGAAAAGTGGCTCTGTTAACAAAATTAATGTTTCCGCCCGGGATCGAACCGGGGGCCTTCTGCGTGTTAGGCAGATGTGATAACCGCTACACCACGGAAACTGCTATATCTTGTATAAAATTGGAGGTTGTAATATAAAATACATATAATATATACATATAGATATTACCTAGTGATAGTATTTTATTGATAAATGTATGTCTTAAGTTTGAATGAAATAAACCAAATTAGGTCTAGATAAATTTCTTCTGTAAGATTCTGAGTATTTAAGCTGTGTGATAGCGGCTAAGAATACTACCAACCCTTACTTTGCTTGTGGATGTCCTAAAAGACGACTAAGAGTTTTATAACGACCTGAGCCAACTTCATCTGATGCCGTTTGGTCAACAATAACATTCCCAAGGAGGGTTAACGTCTGGCAGGCGGCCGGTCATAAAACACTATTACCAATAACTTTATAATATATACTATGAAAGATCAGTGCATCAATATGCACTCATCTTTCGTCATCTTTCGTCGATACAATTATCGACCCCAAATAATTGGGATAAGAGTAGGAGAATGATGATGTTCTTTATGCGAGTATCACACATTTGAAATAAAAGTATTTTTACGGATTCTATTGCGTTGAAGGAATAGTGTATTTGCTTTTTTTTATTTTGAACAGTTTACAGTTTAGTTGTTATAATGATATATATGCTTATGAGCCTATGATGGCCAGACCTCCATTATTTTTTAAAAGCTGAAAGTTTTCTGTGTATATCCCCTATACAGGTAAGAACGACCAGCGACTGTAGAGTTTAGGTTTTAGTTATTTGGGCAGGTAACAAGTAGTAAAGGTTCATCATTTCCGTGCATCGCGTTTAAATACAGCCGCGCGCGTTTAAACGCTTACCGCTTAAGGCTACGTCCTAATTGGCAAGTCGTTCTACGACAAAATCGGTTGTTCGCATTGCCGTGCAACAAGTTGGTCGTACGACAATATCATTGTGTCCAAATTGCATTGTCGTCAGTCGTCGAAAAGTCGTTGTCAAAAATATATATATGTCATAGTATTCATTGTACTTATCAACCAAAAACACGTGTTGCTCGGACGACCGACACGACAAAATAGAACAGGTTTGAATTTAAAACACAACGACCAACAAATGCGATGTCGCACGTCAGTGCGAGTTGTCAGTTAGGACAGCTCCATTCAAAAGCATGTGTTTTAATTTTATCGCATTAGTTGATCGGTTGGACAACAAAAGTTGTGTCGTATTGCGACAGCCAATTAGGACATAGCGTAAGGCTACGTCCTAATTGGCAAGTCGTTCTACGACAAAATCGGTTGTTCGCATTGCCGTGCAACAAGTTGGTCGTACGACAATAATGATGTGTCCAAATTGCATTGTCGTCAGTCGTTGTCAAAGATATATATATGTCATAGTATTAGTCGAAGATCCGACTGCGGGATTAGTGCGCTCATCGGTTATTTGCTAAAAACCAAATTTTTATGTATATTTATAATTAGGAGAATATATATCTACCAAGTTGCCTATCAAAATTTGGCCGCTAGTATTTTTAATTAATTTATTTTTAATTGCTTTTTGGGAAAATTTCGTTCGATTTTGGATATCATTCAGAGTGTCTAAAAAAAATTGTAGTTCTAAAGCAAAAAGATAAAAAATAATTTGAAGATTTTTGCAAAACACAAACCGTAAGTAAAATTTTAATTGAATTTAAGACTAATATAGGTTATAGTTACAATATAAATGTCACAGTTCTAACTTTGAGGTTTTTTATTAAAAAATATTTTCTTTTAATTTGGGTTGCGACTACACGGCTGCATTTTTCAACAAAGGGAAAATTCGGCCCTTGAATTTATTTATTAAGCACCCACAAATTCAACAAGTTTTTGCATCATTGACGAATCCTACTGACATCTTTGATGAAACCAAAATTGATGCAGTCCAAGAGTTTACGTGCCTTATGTATGGACTCCCGAAGTGTCAAAGCGTAAATGCCGCAAGATGTTTATTATTTAACAAAATGTACGCTTCAAAACAAAATAATGAAAAATTTATGAAAAGAATTAAAGGTTTAGACTCGACGCACATTCCACCGTGCTGGAAATCTTTGAAACAAAAATTGTTGCGGACAATCTTTGTTAATTCGATGTGGGTAAATGCCACTGAGCCGGACTGTATCAAGTTCAGCCCGGAAAATAATGGCTGGCTGCTATTAGATGGTTTTCTAATACCAACATGGTTCCTAGGAGACTCAACTCCAACCCAAGTTAAGAATGTGGTATGTGATTCTATGAACAAATCTTCCGATAATGACGACAATTCTGATATTTCTAGCGATGAAAGTGATAGCTCCGATGATAGTGTAACTGAAAGCTCCGATGATTCAGATTTTTAAACAAGAGTTACGGAAATAGAAGATACATTTTTAAAATTTTTAATTTGCTTAAATGTTTTATTAATATGTAACAGACGATTAAATACTTGGATAAAATCTGATAAAATTTTCAAACACTACTTTCACAATAAAATTTTCTTTTACATAAGTAACCTTGGTTTTATTTTTTTATTTTTTATAGAGTTTTTATAGATTTTTTATAGAGAGTATTTATTAACTCTCTGTTACTTCCCGGTGGTTGAGAACACTAACATTCAACGCATGCGCAATGGCTTAAAACCGTCGCACAGCCGGCAATCGCTATCCTCGTCTGACAAATGATGTTACGCGTTATCTCTTTCACTCTACCTTAAATATTTATCATCTTTAACAGCCAGCAACCCTTATTTGTGGCCAGATTTAATTAGGTAACCATATATGATAATTAATAGAAAAAAATTAGCTTCAATTTGATATATAATTAATAAATATACGTTATGAACGTATAAATGTATCGAAATCATACCTGTTTACACCTGGCTGCGAAGAGGTGCGGCCAGGTGCGCAATAGCAACCGTGATTTTTTAAAATCATTATGTAAATTGCCGTGATGTAGACGATATTTTATTTAAAAAACAAGTGAACGAAATTTTTTCCCAAAAAGCAATTAAAAATAATTTAATTAAAAATATTAGCGGCCAAATTTTGATAGGCAACTTAGTAGATATATATTCTCCTAATTATAAATATACATAAAAATTTGGTTTTTTAGCAAATAACCGATGAGCGTACTAATCCCGCAGTCGGATCTCGTACTATATTCATTTTACTTATCAACCAAAAACACGTGTTGCCCGGACGACCGACACGACAAAATAGAACAGGTTTGAATTTAAAACACAACGACCAACAAATGCGATGTCGCACGTCAGTGCGAGTTGTCAGTTAGGACAGCTCCATTCAAAAGCATGTGTTTTAATTTTGTCGCATTAGTTGATCGGTTGGACAACAAAAGTTGTGTCGTATTGCGACAGCCAATTAGGACATAGCGTAAGGCTACGTCCTAATTGACATGTCGCTCCACGACAAAATCGGTTGTTCGCATTGCCGTGCAACAAGTTGGTCGTACGACAATAATGATGTGTCCAAATTGCATTGTCGTCAGTCGTCGAAAAGTCGTTGTCAAAAATATATATATGTCATAGTATTCATTTTACTTATCAACCAAAAACACGTGTTGCCCGGACGACCGACACGACAAAATAGAACAGGTTTTAATTTAAAACACAACGACCAACAAATGCGATGTCGCACGTCAGTGCGAGTTGTCAGTTAGGACAGCTCCATTCAAAAGCATGTGTTTTAATTTTGTCGCATTAGTTGATCGGTTGGACAACAAAAGTCGTGTCGTATTGCGACAGCCAATTAGGACATAGCGTAACACTGACTGTCGCCCGCGGCAGATGCGACAATAGTCAATGTATGAAAATGTATGGCGTCGTTTCCGAGGTTCGTGACAGTCGAAGGCGACGAATGACATAAGCTGCGCCATAGATTTTCATACATTGGCTATTGTCGATAGAGCCACGCGCGACAGTCGTAAGCGTGCGCGCGCGCGGCCGCGTTTAAACGTGATGCACGGAAATGAACCTTAAAGGTGTATAAAATAGTATCACAAATTTGTTAAAGTATAAAGCTCATCTTTTTATTTTCTTCGGCATAACTTTAGAATCACTATCGAAGTCGCTGGTCTTTCTTACCTGTATAGGGGACATGCACAGAAAAACTTTCAGCTTTCATAAGATAACGAAGGTCTGGCCGTCGTGGGTTCTTTCTCTATAAATTTTGATCCACCTTTTTTGATATAAATTGATTGCTAGTATAAAAATAATGTGGCAGCACGGTTGGGCCGGATTCCCAATAGGTGCGGGTTCGAACCCCGCTTGTGACATCATTTTTCGTTTCGTAATCGGGTATTTATAAATAATTAAGCATATTAAATGCTAAAAATTTCAGTAATTAGTATACAAATAGTTAATTTATTTATTCATTTCAATACACAACTATCATTATAATACAAGCCGATTCGATATAGGAAGACAGTGTTAGTACATAAGTATACGAGTACATTGCGATAATTATAAATATTGCAAATTTCTTATTTCTATGGACTTAAAATTAAAATGTCGATGTGAATTTGTTCAGTGAACACGAGAATATATCTGTTTGTGTTGAATATGCATAGATTGCGCGTGCTGTAACAAGTTGGTGTGAGCGCACCTCAGGAGTGGTGGCCGCCGACGCCGTCCCACTTATTCGTCTGGTACATACAGCCGAATCTGCTGCAGAATCTATAGGATGTGAATTAGGTTCCGCAATACTTTAAATATGTACATGACGAGGGCTATTTCTCGCCTTAATGCTAATTTATAGCATCCTACCATACTCAATATAAATGCGGTCGGTTATATCCTGGATATATCCCGAACTGTTTTAAATATGAAAATCTTAAAAAATGACTTTGTATACGCTCCATCAGTAATATATATTTAGCTTCATGTAGACTCCACGGTACGGTATAGCATTCCAAGTGGCTTCTTACTAGAGCCTCGAATAACGCCTCTAAGGTATTAGTGAATTGGTTTGCTTGAAGCAAGTCAAAACCCAAATGTCGTAAGCCCTTCTCACTTCTTCTTACAAACATCTACAATATGCCGTCTAAAATTCAGATCAGCTGAAAACCGAATACCTCTTTGACTGCTGTGACTTACTACTATTGATATCATCTTCAAGTGATTTATGGTTTCTTTCTTCTTTTATTTCAGGAACTAATTTTAATTCTGCAAATAGTAAGGGCGTAGATGTTGTAATTATTTTAGGCTAATCACTGATCATTAAAATAAACATACTTAAGGAGCCCAAGGTTAATTGACTAACCCTGGATCTTGTGTAATAGCGCTTGGAAAGATGTCAACCACAATCAACGTATTAGCGTATATTTATTTAAATAACTGGCAAATAACGCTAATGCATGTAAAGTGAAACCTGCATTCACTAACTTTGAAAAAAAGAAATTTATTCTACAAAAAATAATATTATAATATATATTGTGTCTGGTCTGTTATTATTAAATATTAAATTTATGGTTAATATTATATTATGACCATTTACTTTATAGTTTAAAACTAAAAAATCTATTAATAGGTCAATAGATTTGTTAATTTGTTCCGCCGGATTAGAACAGGTCTATTGTTTCGAAGCGGTGCCAAGCCCTAAACAAAATTATAAACAGCTTAGGTACTTACTGTAATGAAATTCCTACACTAAAGATTACGATACCGGCACCGACTTCAAACCTATCAATAGATAGCACATACAAATGATAGTATTTTAAATTATTTTGTACTTTTCAGTCTTGAAGTCGGTTTTATAAACGTAGTTTCTTTTTATTTTTTTACTTTTTAGTGTTACAGACACACATAGGTTGTTCTATTAGTAGCGGGGCTTGAGCTACTCGTTGATTTGTCGTACTCTTACTTAATGCAAATTTTAGACTTATATGGTTTTCTCATGGATACCATTGTTAGAACTGGACCAAATTGAAATGGGACCAAACGGAAAGCACCAGCTTTCAAATAAAAAAAGAATCATTAAAATCGCTTTGCCCAGTCGAAAGTTATGAGGTAACAAATATAAAAAAAAAATACAGACGAATTGAGAACCTCTTCCTTTTTTGAAGTCGGTTAAAAATAATATAATATATTAATAACTAGCTTTTGCCCGCGACTTCATCCACGCAGAAGTCATCTCTGACAGAGTTAAATAGAAAAAGAAATGCAAGGTGTTGAAGGTTTGTCGCTAGGACGATAATCAACAGCGTCAGAAACTGGGATGCGGTCGCCGCCTTCTGCGAGTTAGATGCCTAACGGAATTAGGCAATAGGGTGGGTCCCAGAGAAAATACTCTACGTTGACACGCTCTACCGTCGGTGCTTTGGGCGGCGTAAGCGTGAGTACCGGTATTGAGGTTCACTGCATGAGGGCTTCGACTCGAGATGATACCCGGTTGCGGTGGCCCGCCCGCACAACGTAGATGTACGTGTACGGCGCGCGTGTGTCTATATACCATAGCCAGTCACTAAAGAAAAAGGTTGTTCAAAGTTCTATTCATTGTACAAATTATAATGCCAATTAACTATTAACTATTTACGGTATGACCATGGGATAAAAATATAATTATCGCCACCCTTTATTTGACTGTTTTGTTTCACCAGCAGAATTGCGACCTCGTTAGATATAATTTATTATTTGAGTTATAGAGTGAAAATTTTTGAAGCTAAACTTAACCTGTATCTTAAACCATTAGGCAAGATCCTATTGCCGTCTACTATGTGTATCGTGTGAGCTCTCACGCCGGCACTGGTCGCCACAACGGCACTGATGCATGGTTGATGGAGAGGGAGAGAGAAACACGTGTTTATTTATTTTTACCGAAGAATATTTGTACGTAATTTGAAAAGAATCGATAAGGAAATTTTCGCCCCATACACACTTTGCCACTTTGTTATACCCCCTTAGGGATAGAATTCATAAAATCCTATCATATTGAATCTCTATGTCATAAAAAGAAACGTGCGTCAAAATTTAATGTTTCTAGCTTTAATAGTTTCGGTATGGCGGTAATGATTCGTTCAACCCGCTTCACAGGCCTAATTTACACAACCACAGGGTGAAAATTGACAAATGCCGGATATTACCATAGAATATTTGATTCAACTCGTAATTTGAAAAGAATCAATAAAGAATTTTTCTCCCAATACAAACTTTGCCACTCTGTTCCACCCCCTTAGGGGTGTAATTTCGTAATATCCTTTCTCAGTGAATCTCTACGTCATATAAAGAAACCACTGTCAACATTTCAAGTTGCCAGCTTCAATAATATCGACTTGGCGCAAATGATTTAATAAGTCGTCCAACCCGCTTCGCAGGTCTAATTTACACCCCCAGAGGGTGAAAATCAACAAATGCTGAAACACGTGTTTATTTATTTTTACTGAAGAATATTTGTACGTAATTTGAAAAAAATCGATAAAGATTTTTTTCTCCGAACATTTTTTAAATTGACATAACTTTTTTTTTTATAAACCAATTGACATAAAATAAAGCCTAAATGTTAAGTGAAGCTTACCAGAATATATTAGTGAAAACCGCGTCTAAATCGGATAAGCCGTTTCTGAGATTAGCGTGCACAAACACACAGACAAACAGACAAACAGATAAACCGACAAACAGATAAACAGACAAAAATTTTAAAAATTATTGTTTTGGGTTCTATTAGTGTTTATAAAGGTCCCAGTAATATTTTTTTTCATATATCTTCCATGTACAGACAGCGACCCGTTACATTTTTATTATATGTATAGATAGACAATTTTTAAATCTTAACAGTTATCATCATCATTATTATAGAGCCTATCACCGGACACTACTGGATGAAAGTATCCAGCCGGCGTTTAGTTCGTAAATAAAAGCGTAGTGCCATTCTTTTTGTTTTTTTATTAGAAAGTTGTTGCCCACTCTGCTGGTGAGACTCCCAGCTGATTTATAAGACTGTGTTTTAATCCCATTGACACACGGGTAATTTCATTACCATGGCTATTGTGCCGAGTTCTTCATGCGCGATGTCCCATTTTAAATAACTATTCTCCGTTTTTCTAATACTTATAGACATTGTTACACTAAAATTTATCAAAGCGTTACGTATTTTTGAACGTTCTCGATAAACGGCTATCTGATGGAATAATATTTTTTGAAAATCAGTTGGTAGTTTTAAGATTAGGTGGTTGAAATCTATTGATTATGACATAAACAAATTATCTCTTCAGCTTTATAGTAATTATACAGATATACCATAAAAAAGTGTGTGTGTCAGCTCCGACGCACGACTGGAGTTTACTCCTTAAGTACGATTATCAAAACAGGCACAAAAAAAAGCTCATTTGAATTTTATTTATTAAAACTGTTCAGTGAAGTATTATCTCACGTCAGAAAGTGAAAGGTGCGTAGAATAGGTTGCGCATCAAAAACGTAACGAGGTCATTCGATCACTAGATTTTACTCCTCAAATTTTTCTCATACCGGGTGCCTTATATGGAAATCGATTATTAAGTAGTAAACTCCAATAACTGCTTTTGGCAGGCTATGGTCTGGACACAAGCTGTTCATACCGACCGGGACGAGGAAAGACCAGCCCGTGGCTCCATAACCCACCGTATTCCCTCCCCATCGCCATTGGTTAGGCCACTGGTACCGAATCCTTAACGACCATGTCCAGCCCGGAACTATACTTACTATTAATTATTAAGTCTCGGGTTTGCTTTTACTCGTAAAATCAAATGCTATTGTAGTATTTTCCAAACGATACAGAATTTCCCCTTTAAACGAGATTCAGAGAGATTCATTCTTCTCACTTTTATTTCCCTGTGGTGACAAGATTCGAAATTATATTATTAGCGTTAGCGTTGTATAGGAGTCCAATTTCTCTCCTAATTTGGAGGAGGCTCGAGCCGCGCAGTGAGATATGAGCTGAGATGAGATGATAAATGTTCTTATAGTAGGCAGCGTTTTACATTTACAAAATGAGTATGTAGTATCATAGTGGCTAGGATTGAGTAAATAAATAGGCGAAACATTACATCTTTGCTCGTTGTCTGCAAAGTGCGAGTGACTATCAATCTATTAAACTAGAGTCAGATCTACTACTATCTAACCATTTTGTATTGTCATCATTTTAGCTCATATATGTCCCATTGTTGGGCTCAAACCTCTTCCATAATGGGAAGGAAATTGACCTACAATACCCCGCTGGTCAGTCGTGTTGCTATAGAGTTTTGTTTCGAGTTTTCCTTCTCTTACATAGATGTTATATGCCTTTTATATCCATAAGTCATCTCTTACGATCACCTACGGGTTAAGATAAGGGGTGGTGAATTGTATGCCTACTCTGTTACTACACGGTTTCGGGTTTTTGTGTTGTATATTTAGGTAAAATGTGAAAATAACTATGTCGCGAAGGATGAAATCATTCTAATATTACATGGTAGATGTTTCTAAAGTTTAGTTGAGTGGTAATTACCACATATTAACCACAAGTAATAAAACAATATAAGTTTAGATTTGTACTTATTTATATTTACATAAATATCTTTACTTAAATCGTGGGTCATATATAATTATTCTGTAAGTGTGTATGTGATTGAACTCCTCCTAAACGAATGGACTGATTTTGATGTTACTGTTATGTTCAGGCGGATTCAAGAATGGTTTAGGTTAACAAGTAGAGGCGCTGCGATCGATACCAAGGAATTTTATTTTTATATATTTGGTATATGTTTGGTATGGTTCTTTCTCTCTCTCCTCGTGATATCATTTGTTATTAATCTAGTATCCATGTTCTCTGTATCCACCTTGACCTCCTTGACCGCCGCGTCCACCATATCCACCTTGACCTCCAAAACCACCGCCAGGAC
The DNA here is from genome assembly GCA_905163515.2 of Lymantria monacha. Lineage (NCBI taxonomy): Eukaryota > Metazoa > Arthropoda > Insecta > Lepidoptera > Erebidae > Lymantria > Lymantria monacha. The sequence continues at coordinate 9,800,269 of LR991098.1, read as the reverse complement.
CAAATCCACTGTCAGATCCGCCTTGTCCACCTTGTCCACCGCCAAATCCTCCTTGACTACCCGATCCACCTCCAAATCCTCCTTGACCACCCCGTCCGCCTCCAAATCCTCCTTGACCACCGCCATATCCACCTTGACTACCTGGTCCACCACCAAATCCTCCTTGTCCATTAGATCCACCACCGAATCCACCTTGACCTCCTTGTCCTCCATAGCCACCGCTACCGTAACGCGGGTACCCTTTAAATTAAAAAAAAAAGATCTATGATATATGGAAGGTACACCACTGATATAGAGCGAAGAGTGAATGCGGGCAATATAGTGAAAGCAGCGTTGGGACAACTTCTTGGTAGCCACCACCTTAGCCAGAAGGCACGTGTAGCAATACATAACGCAGTACTTGTCCCAACATTACTATATGGAAGCGAGAGTTGGGTATGCAGAAGAGAGCATGAAAGTAAAATTAATGCGGTCGAAATGCGATCTCTACGGAAAATCTGTGGAGTTAAGCTGACCGATCGCATTTGTAACGACGACGTAAGAGAGCGAGTAGGTATGAAAGAGAGTATTGGTGTAAAGATGCGAAAGGGAATGCTCCGATGGTTCGGCAATGTGGAAAGAATGCCGAACGAACGTCTGGTTAAGAAGATATACAATGCGAAAGTGGAAGGATGTAGGTACCGGGAGAGACCGAGACTAAGCTACCTAGACCAGATTGGTCACGTACTGAAGGAAGGTGGAGTCAAGAGTCTCCGAAACCGGCGAGCGTGTATGAAGAGAATTATAAATGTTGAAGAAGCGAGTGAAGTATGCAAGGATAGAGTTCTCTGGTACTCTGTTCTCTCTGCCTACCCTGCAAGGGATATGGCGTGATGATATGTATGTATGTATGTAAAATTAAGTATTATGTAAACTACAGTTAAAATATGTATAAGTTGAGATCAGAACTTACCGTAGCAGACTGCTACCAAAGCCAGGACTAAGCACGCAATCTGTTAAAAATATTGAAAATTTGTGAATTGTCTTTGATTAGTAATAGAATCATGCTGCTGAGAATTTCTTGCCTGCAGCAACTAAATTTGTTTTAATAGATAAAATAATAATTAAGTAATTATTTCAGTGCCAAATTAATCCCAACTAATATCTATTAAAAATGCGAATATATAAGTTTGTTTGTTAAGCTTTTATGGCTAAACCGATTTAAAAAAAAAATACCAATAAAAAGCTCAGCGAGATTTATTAGCGAGTAGCATAGGTCCCCTATTCCCACGGAAACGCGAAATATGGTGTCAATTTATTTAATAATACATGAGAATATCTTTATAAATATTCTGTAATATCTCTTGTAGTGACGGGATAAGTATATGAATATCCACACGCCTGGCTTACGCCTGGAAGTGGTCAAAATCGGTTAAAATTCTCGATCGAATCGATTCGATCGGCAATCCGCTTGCTAAGCATGATGATTACGGCACTATTCTTTCATTTAAGGAGAGCGCTTACGTCCAGCAGTGGACTGCCAATGACTGATTGATAGTGATGAAGTGTAGTTGTATTAACGTTTATTAATTATTTCCGTATGATGACGTAGAAAAGTATATAATTCACCACCCCCCTATCTTACCCGTGGGTGATCGTAAAAGACGACTAAGATATATAAAATGCATATAACATCTATGCAAAAGAAGGAAAACTCGAAACAAAACCCTATACCAACACTTCTGACTAGCGTGGTATAGTGGGTTAATCTCCCTCCCTATATGGAGGAGGCTTGAGCTCAGCAGTTGGATGTATATGAGCTGAGATGATGAACTACCTAATGGTAGTAGATCAAATTCTCTGCTCTCGCTGCGGTAATCCGCAGCAGGCGAATTTGATCTGCTATACCACTCAGGTTGCTATAGCGTTCGATTAGGAATATTCATTCTCTGGCATAGATACTATATGCATATAATTATTATACCCCTTAATTGTATTTTACTATACCCACGGGTAGGTTAGGATGTGGTGAATTGTATTCGCATTTTCACCACAAGAAAACCTTATAGTTGACGATATAAAATAAAAATAAATTCAAGTTTAAGTTTTTTATGTATTTTTTATTATTAATACTGTATTTGATATTATTTTAAATAAATTATAATTTTCTTACGCACTGTCCAGTATTATAAATAAAAAAAACTAACCTTAAATGCCATTTTTTTTTCGTGTACTGTACCGGAGATCTCTATGAAGCTACGTTTTTGATTAATGATACAAACCGGTACCAGCTTATATATAAACTGTTATCAAGCTTGTTGTGTGTTTGACCTCTTACAGATGAAATTATAATCACATATATGTCACAGATTAATAATAACAAATACCTTATCGTTTTTACGTATAAATCCATTTTGTTTACTTTCAATGTAAGGAAAAGCATATCTAATATCTTTAAACGAGCAATTCTTGTATATATATATATATATATATATATGTGTATATATATATATATATGTATATATATATATATATATATATATATATATATATGTATATATATATATATATATATATATATATATATATATATATATATATATATATATATATATATATATATATATATATATATATATATATATATATCGAAATATTACTTGACCTTTTTTTATTTTCCCTCCTCACTTCTGTACTTACCCCTCGTTGCCAAAATTACAAATGAAGTCATTGTCGCTACATAGTATCGTGTATTAATCCGTGATTAAGACGTTGCTTAAAATCTGCAAGCATCTTTTAACAAGTGTGTGTTGTTATTTATGTTCGTGAAAAGATTTTAATTGTCTTTGTGCTCCACAGACAGACTGAATAGTGATATGAAGTAGAAATCAATAATTATTATTTGAATAATAACTTATAATTATTTTGACGTATCTGTATATTTTACTACTATGGCATAATGAATAATGTTAATGTACTATCATAAATAAATGTTGCAACATTCTTTTATTTTCCTGGGCGAACGCAAGAAACGTATATACGTTATATATGTGTGTGTGTGTTGGTGCGTGTGCGCGTGCGTGCGTGCGTGTGTGTGTGTGTGTGTGTATGTGATGTGTGTCTCTGTGTGTGTGTTTGTGTAGGATAGGAAGTGTCATGCTCTAATTTGCTCACGGTTGAAAATTTTGTTCTACAGATGTCCGTCTATTGCTACTTAGTCTGTGTCGATTACCTAATTGAGGTGTTTTAATGACAGCGTCAAAATTTTTTTTCATATTTTAATAGTTGTCAGCTAATGCAAAATTATATTTTTTCATTGCTTGAAAATAATATTTTCTACATATGAAACTTAGCTAGATCGATTAGACGTCCCCGGAACCCCCTGTATGCTAAATTTAAAAAAAATGTTGGTGCCGTTTCCGAGATTCAGAAAATATAATATATATATATATATTACTCGTTTAAAGATATTAGATTAGATAGATAGATTAGATTTGATAGATATGTAATCTGAATCTCGGAAACGGCTCCAATGATGCTCTCAAAATTTAGCATGCATGGGGTTTCAGGGGCGATTAATCGATCTAGCAAGGTTCATTTATAGAAAATATTGTTTTGTCGGTTTTTCAGGCAACAAAAAAATATATTTTTTTTGTTGGCTGTATATAAATATATATATATATATATATATATATTTCCTTTATTTTTTTTGCGGTGGACTATGGACGTGGTCGTGCCCCACCAAATCGGTCCGGGGTGATGGACCGCAACCCCATAGACCCACCCTGCAAACACCTTTCTTGGCCGTGCGAGCGGGCCACCGGTACCCGATCTTTGTCTTCAGTGAGGTAGTACTCTCCCGGGAATCTTATAACATCAATAGCGCTTGAGTGCCGGTCAGTTAAGACGGTAGGATGACAACTACGAAACTATCTCCAGTTAGTGAAATATATATCTTCAGTAATGGATATCAGTAGGCGGACGGATAAAAAATACAATAAATGCCATAAGAGCCGAGAATGTCTTAGTCATTAGAAATGACTAAGAGAGCCACTTAAAATTACCTACTTACTTAAAAGTATATTCGCAATTAATCCCTAAAAAATTTTTTTACGTCTTTGGAAATGGATAACAATAACATTTTTAGTATAATACGTGGTGTATTAAGGATATGCAATAAGGAAATAATCCTTGTATTGCGGGGTACTTTACAAACACGCTTAATTGTGCAGACAAATTACACCCAGACTTAGAATAACATTTCGTGGATCGCACAAAGTATTGTCCTGCGCGGGAATCGAACTCACGACACTGTTGTATGGTGTTGTTGTATGGAGGATCGCTATCTTAACCACTACGCCATCTGTGCAGTCAAAATAATTTGCAAAGCGGCTCAGTTAACAAAAAATAATGTTTCCGCCCGGGATCGAACCGGGGGCCTTCTGCGTGTTAGGCAGATGTGATAACCGCTACACCACGGAAACCTGAAGTACTTCTATAAAATTAATAACTGAATAAGACATTTCTATTGCTAATATACCTATAAAATATTTATATAGACTTAGCGATAGCATTGTGCTGATAAAGACTACAAGTTCGAAGGAAATTACGTAATCACTCGCTGAACTCATATATCCGTATTATAGATATCAAGTCATTTAAGCGGACGGAGATAACATGTCTGAGAAGTTCTCTTGACGACGCATATCGGTGTTAATTGCAAATAAATATTGTCAATACTTCTTAGTCCTATCCGCGTGGTTACGAACAATAACAATAATTCATTGCCAGTACAAAAAGAGAATGATTCTATATATAAAATTTTATGTTCTTTATGATCTGTTATTATTAAAGCATTTAATTTATGATAATTATTATTGTGGCAATTTACAATTTTACAAAATTAACAAATCTATTCAGATACCTACCACCAGATCGGAACACGGTCACACTGAAAAAGATCCGGCTAGGAAATTCAGGAGTCATGATACTAATTTTATTATAGAATTTTTGAGTGGCGGCCTACTTTATCTTACTAAAATTAATTAAATTAAAATTTAAAATGTAACTATTATTGTGGGTCAAATCTATACAATAAGTGCTCACAGTGTCTTGCAGTCTTGTGGTGGTCTTCTTAGTTTTATTATTAATTAAGTGAATAACAGGATCCCAGCTTGATGATAATACCCAGTCATCCTCCCTATGGATTTTTTTATGTTCTTTTAATTTCAATAGCCTCGCGAACCATTCTGGGCAGGTATCGGTGTTCTTTTGCGAGGATTTGTGGTTTATCAAACCTGATGTAATGGCGGGCGCGGTCCTGACTATGCTCACAGACTGCAGACTTAGTGTGACGGCGGTGTTTCACATTAGCTATATGTTCCTTGATCCGAGTTCTTACAGATCTCTTTGTTTGGCCTATATAAGAGAGACCACAGTCACAGTCTAATTTATAAACTCCTGCATCCTGGAGAGGGATCTGGCACTAGACAGGTGGTAAGAACTGACTAATCCTCTTCAGTGTCTTAAATTAGTTTTTATAGAAGCATGTTTTAGGATATAGCCAATCTTGTCAGTGACTCCTTTTACATAAGGTAGGACTGCAGGCTTATATAGGCCAAACAAAGAGATCTATAAGAACTCGGATCAAGGAATATATAGCTGATGTGAACGGAAAGTGAAAAACGGTGTTAAGGATTAACATGTAGTTATGGCACTATACTCCAATTTTCTGTCACCTTGGATTGTTTGGGCGGACTATGATCAGACAAAAATTCAAGCTTAGTCTGTCAAAAAAAGGCTTCGCAACAAAATCTTCTGCAACACAGTTTGATCGCTTTATCAGACTATCACTGTTTCTTATATAACTTATATTTATAAACTATACAGGGTGACGATTTTATTACTAGAATAATTTAAACTAGGTGTAGGAATGACGTCATAAAAAACAATAAAGTTAGTTGCAGACTCCCAGCTCTGCCCAATCCCGAGATAAAGTGATTTGTTTCTTATCAAAACAATAGGTTTACCAGCGTAAATTGACCTGTAGGTACATTTTGACCCAGCTGTGCGGCGGTAAGCGTAGCGAGAGCGGGACTATTTGCCTACTAGTTCAATGTCACACGCATGAGTATATGCTTACATCGAACTTTTATAGTACAAGTGTATTGACCGCTTATCATTAAGGCAATTTAATCAAAAATTAGGTACTATTTTTTTTTTACTGATTGGGATAGTGTATCATGGTCTGATGGAGATGTTCTTTCAAGGATTCTACTAATTAAATCGGCAACCTGTATAAATGTAAGTTATGTAAGAAACAGTGATATAAATAAGTTATATAGTTAGGCGATTACAGTAATCTAAATGCGACGTCAATCTCGATGCAACGTGACCGTGAATTAATGAGGGGATTAATAAAAATTAAAAACAGTTGCAACTGATTTTATTATGCTCATTAAAAATATGGAATACATTTTCTTTTTTAAATGAGAATCGTTCATGGCTTTGGGCTTCATTAATTTTTAAATTAATTACTTTTAACTCTTGGTTTCTTGATGACCTTTGGCATCGGACTTGTCATCCTTCGGTTTTTCTCCACCTTCAAGTTGAGGCAAATCAGCGTGTGGTATTTCTGGATGTGGAGTATCCGGGTGTGGAAGATGTCCAGGTAGAGCATGTTTTAGTCCATCTTTGGGCAGCTCTCCGGGAAGTTTTCCACTCGATGGTAGGTCAAGACATAATACCGCAGCGGCCATCATCAACAAACACGCGAACATCTGTAATAATATTCAGATATTTAAGTAGCTATAATCCCAGTATCATGCTTGTATGGTTATTTATAGTTTATACTATTTTGTGTAATATAATTTAAAAATCCTTTTTTACTTGTGTGTACGATGACATATTGATAAAAGATCGATGCAAGAGATAGAACGCACACATGCATACATGATATAATTTAAATCTTATATCAACCCGCTTCATCAGACTGGTATCATCATCTCATCCCTCATATGTCCCACTGTTGGGCTCGAGCCTCCTCCGTAATGGGAGGGAAATTGACCTACTATACCACGCTGGTCAGACGTATTGATATAGGTTTTTGTTTCGAGTTTTCCTTTTCTTGTATACGTGTTATATGCATTTTATATCCCTTAGCCGTCTCGTATGATCACCCACGGGTAAGATACGGGTTGGTGAATTGTACTCCGTCACCACACGGAAAATAGAGACTAGTATACTAGATAAACAAAAACAATACCCTGTTCTATGGAAATAATTCTTGTATTGCGGGGAACTTTACGGCACGCTAGGTTAATACAGTAACTACAACACTATCTGTGCAGTCGAAATTTCCCTTCCACCTGAGGTTAGCAATGGTATGTATGGGCTAAGAAGAAGAAGACTGATATATGGTTGTGTTAAATCTGTATTAAGTCAGTTTTCGTCTATCCTAACCTTTGGAAAGACAATCAATGGTTTACTTCTAACCAATTACTTGGGGTTGGTCGAGACAGGTCGTTTTAAAAGGTTATTGGCAATAGTTTTATGACCGGCCGCCTGACGTTATCTCTCATTGGTAATATAATTGTTCACCAGAAAGCATCAGATGTAGTTAGCCCAAATCTAGGTTTAACTCTTAATCGTATTTTACGACACCCACGAGATATGGTATGATTGATAGCGTTCGCAGTCGCTACCACACAGCAAATTGGGCAATAGTCATAAATCGGATATTCCTAACTATTCTCGATGCCTAAAGACTTTAATTTCTTAGTAACTTAGTAACTTAGTTTTAATAAAATGAAATGAAGTAATGAATTCTTAGATCTTAAGAAGATGTCCCGCATCTATTTCTGAAGAAGTAGGCAGAGGTATAATATATATAACATAGTTTTATGTAATTTCTTAGTTTCAATTAAGAACAGTTTCAGTTTCAATTACAGAAAAATTCTGGGAGCAGGCACCTACGAGTAAGAAAGAGGCTTCTTCCGCGAATCGCTTACCATGGCTGATTGTGGTCAACCGTTCTATGCTTACGTCATTTCACTAATAAATTAAAAGACAAAAGGCAACGAAGTTTTATTCATTTAATGGTCATCATTTTCCTACTCTTATCCCAATTACTTGGGGCCGATACAATATGTAGGTACTCTTCTTTCATAGTACACACTGTAAATGTTATTGGCAATAGTTTTATGACCGGCCGACTGCCAGACGTCAACCCTCCTTGGGAATGTAATTGTTGACCAAACGGCATCAGATGGAGTTGGCCCGGGTCGTTATAAGGATGTCAGTCGTCTTTTACGACATCCACGAGCAAAGTCAGGATTGGTGGAAGAATGATGATTAAATAAGAATTACTATGAATATATGGAGTGAATATTTTGGCGATATGTATGCGGATGCTACGGTTAGCGCCGGTGTCGCATGTGGTTTAGTAGATCAACAGTCGACAACGGCGTCCTCCGATGGCATCAGTATGGATGAAGTTGAATGGGCGATAAGAAGTTTGAAAAATGTTAAGGCAGCGGGCATTGATATGGTGTCTGCCGAGATGATCAAGCTTGGTGGCTCCTGTGTCTGGGAGGCGTTCCTGTTGCTCCTCAATTTATGTTGGAGCTCGGGAATGGTTCCCGGGGACTGGAATAGCGCAGTCATCGTGCCTTTGTTTAAAAACAAGGATTCACGTTATGACTGCGCAAATTACAGAGCCATAAGCTTGACCAGTTTGGCAGCAAAAGTGTACGGTAAAATTATTGAAAGGAGAATGAGGATGGTGTCCGATGGTTTACTGTGTGAGACACAAGGAGGTTTCAGGAGTGGAAGGGGATGCATGGATCAAGTGTTCTCTCTGCGCAACATTGTGGAGAAGCATCTGGCTCTAGGTCAGAGGGTTTTCTGCAGTTTTGTGGATCTGGAGAGAGCATTTGACACGGTTGTACGAAAGGAACTTTGGGACATTTTACCGGAGTATGGTATTAACGGTAAACTGCTACGGGCTGTGCAGTCCAGTTACATAGGCTGTAGAGCCTGTGTGCGGCTGGATGATGGAATGTCGCCTTGGTTTGACGTCAATATCAGCGTTAAGCAGGGGTGCGTTCTGTCAGCCAGGCTGTTTGTCATATATCTGGATAAATGTCTCCAAAGGTTGAACGATATGAATGTGGGAGTCCAGATGGGCGACTCAGTGGTCACTGCTCTGCTTTATGCATATGATGCAGTCCTGCTGGCACAGTCAGCGACTGACCTGCAGACCCTAGTCGACACAATGACAGAAGATTGTAAGAAAAGGCAATACACGTGAATGTGAGCAAAACCAAAATAATGGTCTTTGAAAGACATGAAGCCAGAACAGATGTAAGAGTAACAATAGGTAATGATGTACTAGAGCAAGTGGATGAATTTGTATATCTTGGATGTGGATTTAGCCGAGATGGAAGGTACACCACTGATATATAGCGAAGAGTGAATGCGGGAAATAGAGTGAACGGAGCATTGGGGCAACTTCTCGGTAGCCACCACCTCAGCCAGAAGGCACGTGTAGCAATACATAACGCAGTGCTTGTTCCACCATTACTGTATGGAAGCGAGAGTTGGGTATGCAGAAAAGAGTATGAAAGTAAAATTAATGCGGTCGAAATGCGATCTCTGCGGCAAATCTGTGGAGTTAGGCTGACCAACCGCATTCGTAACGACGACGTAAGAGAGCGAGTAGGTATGACAGAGAGTATTGGTGTAAAGATGCGAAAGGGAATGCTCAGATGGTTCGGACATGTGGAAAGAATGCCGAACGAACGTTTGGTTAAGAAGATATACAATGCGAAAGTGGAAGGATGTAGGTACCGGGGGAGATCGAGACTAACCTACTTAGACTAGATCGGTCATGTACTGAAGGAAGGTGGAGTCAAGAGTCTCCGAAACCGGCGAGCGTGTATGAAGAGAATTATGAATGTTGAGGAAGCGAGTGAAGTATGCAAAGATAGAGATCTCTGGCACTCTGTTCTCTCTGCCTACCCTGCAAGGGATATGGCGTGATGATATGTATGTATATGTATGTACTATGAATATAAAATTGATAAAATTATTATACGCTTACCACAAGGCGAGACATTTTCTATATCCTTAGCAAGTATTCTTCAATGACTGACTTGGTCCTGGCTAAACCATCTTTTATATCAGAAATTTATAAACGTTAGAATTATCGTGGGACAATAGCTGTCACAAATTCAAAGAAAGAAAAACATTAAAGTAATTAATTTAGTACTAGGATGTGAGCAATAATTATCTAAGTAATTACCAATTGCAATGTCAATCATGGTGATTCTAATAACCAATTATATACAATGCAATATTATAGCAGAATATATAGTAGGTATGTTTATTTTCACGGAAAACGGTGACGAAGTAAAAATACAATTCACTGTCCCTTCTTTACCCTTTTTTTTTTCCTTGCGCTGGGCTATGGATGTGGTCGCACTCCGCCAAATCGGTCCGGGGTGTCGGAAGAGACGGTACGCAACCCCACAGACCCAAGGACTGCAAGGACTCCTCTCTTCGCCGTGCGAGCAGGCCACTGGTACCCGATCTTTGTCTTCTGTGGCAGTCTTCGGTTCCTTACCCGTGTGAGAAAAATTGTTGTAAAAAAAAGAACCTTAAATGATGTGAGTAGATAAAATAATAATTATTTATTATTATTGTATCTCCTTTTAATTCACGGGATCTTCCATAGGGAAGATGCCCGGTCCTTTGGGAGGCTTACATGGGGATATCGATCCAACACGCAGAGGCCTTTGGAGATATTTAATCTAAATATTGGGATGGGACACCTACCGATGACATTCCACGTCTGCACTTAACATACGTGGAATGCCAGCAGTAAGTGTAAAACTATTGTATGATGATGGTATCTAATATATGAAATATGGGAGTGGGTGTTTAGTGGACTGGTTCATCTTAAATCTATGAATTTATAACTGTCGTCTGCCTTCAAACCCATGTTAAGAGCTGAACGGTGGCAGACGGTGACTCGCCAACTTACTGAATGGGCCCCCTAAATAGTCGCCACAGACACACAAGTCATACGGGCAACAGAGGGCAACATTGATGTAAGTGGCTAGGGGTGTCGAGTGGTGCGGCGCAAGTTTCACCATTGAGTCTGCGATAAACAAACTCATGGTTTCCCCGTAATTATGCCCTTGAAAATGACACTTCTACCCCCGAGCATATAGCTCTGGCGACCCCTCTCTGATCAGCTGTTTAAGGCAAGTCAGAGCTGAGAGTCCTTCGGGCACTCTTCGGTTTCCACTCTAGCCAGCCAATGAAGGCCAGCTGGAGACGAGTCCCCGATCGACTCTCTGGAGTATTCAGGACCGCAGTGTCGCCACTCACATTCAGCTCGCCACAAGCTGCCCTGCGGTTTATTGACTTTCCTGTAAATCTTGTGATACATTTTTTTTTTTTTTTTTATATGAAAAGAACTTAGGTAGCCAAATAATGTTCCTCCGAGTTTTGTGTTAGCCTCATGGTGAAGTAACGACTGGCCCGGAGGTATTATTATTATTACATACAGATTAAGAGTACGCGTAATCGTAGAGTCATACATAGTCTCACGCCTGTTTCCCAGAGGGGTAGGCAGAGACTACGGATTGCCACAAACCACTAGTCTTCATGCATGCTCTACGATTACGCATACTCTTAATCTGACCTTTCGCTGACACTTATTATTATTTATTTATTACTCCTTACAAAACAGGCTTTTACATAAAACAAGAAATTATGCTAAAGAATCATTCCAAAAAATCATCACAAAACAATCAGAAAAAACATTCCAAGAAAAGATTTTTTTATATTGTTTTAGCTAAACATAGACCTGGGTTAACTCTGTATTATGCCGTGTGTTCAATAATCATATTCACAAGGTTTATAAAACCATTGCCAATAATTTTTGAAATATGTACGATAGAAGAGGAGTATTTAATACGTCGATCCCAAGTAATTGGGATAAAAACAGGATAATGATGATAATGATGACGAATTTATATATTATTTTTAAAGACATCTTGCAGCAAGGAAATAATCCTTATATTTCGAGGGACTTTACAAACATATAATTAACGGACACAAATTAAAGACAGACTCAGAATAACAATTTGTGGATTGCACAGAGTATTTGTCCCCGTGAGAGAAAATCCACGGCATTCCCTCGGTAGGTCAGTATTTTAACCGTTATGCCATCTGTATAGTCTTTAGTGGCAGACGAGGTAACGCTTGATGACCAATCGTAATTGCTACACATGAACTTCATAAATACCAAGACTGCAACCAAATGCAGGATCAAAAGGGATGGAATGAGGACAGAAAAAGAGGGAGAGATTTGTTTCTCCGACTCTTTTACTCATTGAACGAGGCAGATTGTTACTTCTCAAATATCGATGTTCTGCGAGAGTGTGGTACTATCACGGACGAGCCGACCATTTATTGGTATAAGCAGATAACTGTCAGCAGCTGGGCCTTACAAATCAAAGCTCGAAATAAAACCTACATGGCGTAGTACGCCTACTGGCCAAGGAGAAAATATTTATTCAATAAAAACTTTGGACATATAGTACGGTACGGTGTATTGTAGGTAAAGGTCTATGAACGGGCAGTATCTTTTATTATCCGGGTGTGCTGTTCGCTCGTTTGCCACTATAAGCAATAAAAAAACACAAATATGCCATAATTATGATAATGAACAAATTTTAATAGCTTGCTAACTTACAAATTAATTTGCAGTGGCGGCTACAAACATTATCAAGCCTAATATAGCTCGTGAGTATCGTAACAGATGAATAAAACCTAGACGTAGCCCTGGGTTAACGCCATCTGATGCCATCTGGTTAATAATTACATTCCTAAGGAGGATTAAAGTCATACAAGCGACCGACCATAAAACTATTGTCAATATTTTTGCAATATTTGCGATAGAAGAAGAGTATGTTGCATTGACCATAATTAAATTGGATAAGAGCAAAATGATAAATGAATAACTTATAATCTAAAACGAAAATAACCTACTAAAATCTTTATTACATAGACAGTATTGAGGAAAATTGTTTCGTAAATATATTAAAGTGTTATGTACTCAATGAAGTAATGAACGTATGACAACCGCAAACTGAGAATCTGTAAAAATATTTGCTTTAACATAGTATATAAGCCAAGTTCGACGAATATCAATAACACATTTCAATTCGTAAATCTAATCGAATCAATAGAATTGTTCTTTAAATTTATATCTACAAGAGGATATCAATAATGAAGTTCATTTTTGTGAGTAAATTTATTTATTTTCAATATTATTTTTTGTTTTAATATAGTTGATAAATATTAATATTTTATATTATTATAGTATTACACATTTGAAATAAAAATATTTTTACGGATTCTATCACGTTTGTTGGACTATGGTATCTCTCATTCAACAAGTCATCGTTATTAAGTGACTCGTTGGACGTAGATATCTTAGTACTCCCGTGATCATGTACGCCGTAGTGTTCAAAACGTCGGGAAATTAAAAATCAAAAACAAACACAATAGAATCCTTAAAAATAGTTTTATTACAAACGTGTGTGTGTGTCATTGGTATGAAGCTGGCAATTGTGAGGTTTCGAGGTTGCTATCCTGAGTCGTATAAAATCTCTTGATGTATGTATCTCAATTACGTTTTGAAACTGTTTAATGAATGTTGTTTAACTTACATATAATTTAATTTGCAGGTCTTTGTAATGGCTTTAATGATGGCTGTGGCAATGGTAGTCGCACAAGGAGGTACGTACAAAGGATCATTTTCTTATACATAGGTTCTACATAGGATCATTTTTTTTTTCACTGCCATTTAATTTGGATCGAAAATATGAGTTCAATTTTAATAACTAAGACTATAGTGGTTAGATGAAAAACTTAAAATAAATATTGTAAAGTATTCAAAATATTGGAATACATACGGGGTAAACAACCAATGCTATAAAATCAGTAAAATACTTTTATTTCAATAACAATTATTATTATTTATTTGACGTAAGATTTATACAAAATATTTCGAGTTCCCTGATTTCTATGCTAGTTACATATTATGTAGGAATCAGTGTATCAATGTATTGATATACACTTGCATATCAAAAATTTAAAAGTGAATGTGGTAAAATAATATAACTAGAAAGAGGTTCTATTTCTATTTCGTTGCTAGCTTTTTTTTGAGACTTAATCAGCGGTTTTGCGACCGACTTCGACTTATTACTTTTGTGTTACAATGATGGGCGCGCATCTTAAAATTTTACTCTCATGTTTTTTATACCGCTTATAAAGAAGTATAACTTCAATAATAATGTATGTAATGAAAGTAGTGCTTTCGTGGTGGTGAGATTATAAAAAAAACTAAATCATAAAATTTAAAGCTGGATTAGCGCAGATACACCATCATTCAGTCAACTTTAACTTCAAATTGAGTCAACTTTATGAAGCTTGACTTTCTTATTTTTTTAATAACCTTAGTTATTCTTACCTTACAAACCTAATCAATACCTTTGTCGTAGACTTATTAGTTTTTATTTTACTTTTAAAAATACAATTTAAGAGCATGTGATACTGTATCTTGCTGCAAAGTGGACTGACTTTATAAAAAAATTAACAAACCATAAAACCGACCTCAATACAATATTGGTTAAGATTAATCCATCCATTCATCAGCCCGTAAACGTCCACTGTTAGACATAGGCCTCCCCACGAGAATGCCATCTATAACGATCCTGTGCCACCTGCATCCAACGGTTTCCTGCGACCTTGCTGAGGTCATCAGTCCACCGAGTGGGGGGTCGTCCTACGCTGCGTCGTCCGATTCGTGGTCGCCACTCGAGAACCTTTTTTCCCCAACGGTTGTCGGTTCGTCGAGCGATGTGGCCTGCCCATTGCCACTTCAACGTGCTAATCCTTAGGGCTATGTCGGTTACACCCGTTCTTCTACGGATTTCCGTATTTCGGCTTTTATCACGTAGAGAAATACCGAGCATAGCTCGCTCTATAGCACGCTGAGCGACTTTGAGCCTTTTTATGAGGCCGACATTTAGAGACCACGTTTCAGTGCCGTAAGTCATCGCTAGTAACACACACTGGTTATAAACCTTTGTTTTCAGACACTGCGGCATATTAGACGAGAAGATCCTCCTAAGTTTCCCGAATGCTGCCCAGCCGAGTTGGATTCGTCGGCTGACCTCTTTCTCGAAATTGGATCTACCTAATTGGACTGTTTGTCCTAGGTAAACATAGTGATCGACAACAGCGAGAATCGCATTCCCAACCAGGACCGGTACAGAAATGACATGGGCATTAGACATGATTTTCGTCTTGTCCATGTTCATTTGCAGCCCTACTAGTTGGGAGACCTTGCTGAGGTCATTGAGCATGGTGCCAAGGTCCTCCAGGGATTCTGCCATGACTACGATATCATCTGCGAATCGAAGGTGAGTGATGTATTCGCCATTGATGTTGATGCCGAGTCCGGTCCAGTCTAAGAGCTTGAAGACAACTTCCAGCGCAGTGGTGAACAGTTTCGGAGAGATAACGTCTCCCTGTCTCACGCCTTTCTGCAGCTGGATCGGTTTCGTACTCTTATCCTGGATGCGGACTGACATAGTAGCGTCTTTATACAAACACTTCAGCACTTCGATATATCGATAGTCAATTTGGCACCTCTGAAGGGACTGCAGCACTGCCCAAGTTTCGACAGAATCAAAGGCTTTCTCATAGTCCATAAACGCTAGACATAGAGGCCGATTATACTCCTCGGTCTTCTGTATAATCTGGCGTAGCGTGTGGATGTGGTCTATGGTACTATAACCTTTTCAGAAACCGGCTTGTTCGGGCGGCTGGAAGTCGTCTAGCTTGCGCGCGAGTCGGTTCGTAATGACTCTTGAAAACAATTTGTACACGTGGCTCAGGAGTGAGATGGGTCTGTAATTCTTTAAGAGCGTTTTATCGCCCTTCTTGAAAAACAGCACCACCACACTCCTGGTCCACGACTCTGGAACGTCGCCCCCGAGAATGACAGAATTAAACAACTTCTGTAGGTCTTTTAAAACTGGCTTGCCGCCTGCCCTCAGGAGCTCTGTGGTAATTCCGTCATCTCCCGGTACCTTTCCGTTCTTTAATTGTTTTAGAGCCATTCTGATCTCGTACAAGCTGACGTCCGGGATTTCTTCGATATAGTGCCGAGGTAGCTTGGATCTGGGGTCTTGGACCAAGCTGACAACAGGATTCAGGGATGATTTGTACAACTGCCCGTAGAACCTTTCGACCTCTCCCAAGATCTCACTCTGGGATGAAATGACAGTACCGATTAAGATTAATATGTGAGGATAATTTAAAACTACTGATCCAATTTTGATAAAATTTAAATGATATATAGAAGGTAGGAATTTAAATAAAAAAAAATCATCAAAATTGTTTCACTTTTCACACACAAAAAATACTTTAGAATTGAGAAACTTCTTTTTTTTAAGTCGGTTATAAATACCGACTTTTTGAAGACGGTTATAGACATCTTATTTATTTCTATTTCATATTACAGGTAATGGTGGTAAAAGGCCTTCAGGTAAGCAGTAATCTTTTTGGTGACTGATTTGGATAGTACCTATCAATATTGTTTTAATTTTTAATTTTTACTTTGCAGGTCCCGGCTATGAACCCATCAGTGAGTAAATTAAATTATTAATAAAATACATGATTATTAAAGCAAGAAAAAGTTCGGGTTGAGAGCCCTCAGCGCTCACCCACAGTCCGGGTAAAGTTGTCATAGCCATATGAGGCTAACAACTAAGTCACACAAAAAAACAGCTAGAAAAACTCCAAAATATTCTTCTCAGTCTAAAAAGCCTCGTATAAGCCTTAAAGCCTTAGAATAGTAGGCCAATATCACTGCTATTATATAAACGTGCCTAACGGTGGTATCTATTATGTATATTTGCATTAGAAAAAGAGTAGATTCTTTTTTATTTTTATATAAGACATCACACCCTGCAATAAGGAAATAATCTTTGTATTGCGGGGGATTTTATAAACATGCAATTAACGCATACAAATTACACCCAGACTCAAAACAACACTTTGTGGATCGCACAAAGGAAGGTCCTGTGTGGGAATCTAACTCACAGTATTGGCATCGAAGGTCAAGGGCACGGTATCTTAACCACTACGCCATCTGTGTATATGGAGAATTAATTGCTGTTAATTATAAATGTAATAATATCGTATATATAAAATTCTCATCATCATTTTTCTTTTATCCCAATTACTTGGGTAATATTACTTCTTAATACAACTGTCGCCACCCCCTTACTTGCCCGTGGGAGTCATAAAAACCGTCTAAGGGTCACACCAAGAGAGTGAGCAGCGGCTATCTCCCGGGCAAATTCATAACATCTACCGCGATCACCAATCCCCCTGCCAAGCGTGGCGATTATGGCATTATTCCCCCCAAAAGAAAAAAAGATGTAATATAGTACATGTAGCAAATAGTTGTAGCAATAGTTTTATGACTGACTACTTGCCTGACGTCAACCGTTCTTGGGAATGTAACTGTTGACCAGTCGGTATCAGATTGAGTTGGGCCAGATTGATCTAAATCTCTTAGTCGTATTTTATAACATCCCTGAGCAATATAAAGGTTGGTAGTATTCATAGCTGCTACAATATGATAATCTATTCTCATTTTTCTATTTTTTTGATAATAGGCAATAGCTTAATTTGCTTTTACTCTTAACTTGTATACATACAAAAGTTTTATGTATATATGAGCGGATTTTAAAAATGAGTAAATAAGGAACTCGATCATCTACTACCCAGTTAAAAGAAATAAAATCTTTGTTACAGGTATTGGACCCACTTTTGTGGATGGCAACAGACCAGCCAAACAGTGTAAGTATTAACTATTTTTAATTAACCCTTTGTGGGGGATGCCTACTTCTAGCAGTGCGCAGCGAAAGACTGAATGATGATGATAATTATCATAATTTTTTTCGTCGATTGATCATTTACTTAATTTAAATACCACACCACCGAAGACAAAGATCGGGTACCAGTGGCCTGCTCGCACGGTGAAGAGAGGAGTTTGCATGGTGGGTCTATGAGGTCACGCGCCACCTTTGCCGTCACCCCGGACCGATTTGGCGGGGCGAGACGCATCCATAGCATAGCAAAAAAAAATGTTGAATACACACAGAGATATTTGTCACCGATTGAGACGAAGCCGTCGTGTTATCGTCTTGGAAGGTCAAGGACATCAGATGACAGTCCATAAAAATTGATTAATTGAAGTAGGCATTGTGTATTGGGTTATGTAATTTATCATTAGTAATGGTTTACTCCTACGCGGTACTATCGTGTTTATATGTGGTGACGGAGTAAGAATACAATTCATCACTTTATTTCTTACCCGTGATATTGCAAAAGAAGATTAAAGGATTTATGATGATTGTATCGTCTGCATATAATAATATTGCAAGAGAAAGAAAACCTGAAATGATATTTTATGTCAATCTATCTGACCAGCATGGTATAGTAGGTCAATTTCCCTTCCATTATGGATGAGGCTCGAGCTCAACAGTGCGACGTATATATGATGAAATGATAATGATGACGAAGGATCATCATGTAATCAAAAAATAAATCATCATCATCACAGCTCCTATATGTCCCACTGTTGGGCTTGAGCCTCCTCCATAATAGTAGGGAATTTTATCTACTATACCACGCTGGTCAGACTTGTTGGTATAAGGTTTTGTTTCGAGTTTTCCATCTCTTGCTGTTATAAGCGTCTTTTTATCCCTTAGTCGTCTCGTACGATCACCCATGGGTAAAATCAGGGGTGGTGAAATGTATTCTTACTCCGTCACCACACGGAAAATAATAAATAATAACATGTAATTATTATAATAATATAACCCGTATGGCGACGGACTAAGTATCTAAGTACGTAGTAGTAAGTGATATTTTAATGTAGGTACATAGAAATATGTCTTATTTGTTCGAGGGTATTGTAAATACCTGTTTAGATGTCACCAAGAGAATGTGCGATTGCCAATACTTGCCAAGCTTGTCGATAATGACAATGGAGATGTATAAATCCAATAGTGAATATTATAAGGATGACGAGCTAATGAAAATAATTATAATAATTATGCAAGGTTTACCGAGCTTTGTAAATTTACAAAGAACTGGTTTGCTTGGTTATTTATCAATCTTAATATATATAAATTACGCGTCACGTTGACGCGATGGACTAAAGTACTTAACCTATTATAATCAAATTTGCATAGTATGTGTAGTTTGATCCAACTTAAAAGATAGGATAGCTTCCATCTCAATTTATAGTCGCAGTATTATTTTATTCCAAATTATTTGTCTATTATTTGACAGTCACAATTATAATTATCCATATAATTGTGTTGTTATATCCATATGATTCTAACAGATGGCGGTATCTTTTGACAAGATTGAGAAAGTATTTAATAGATGGCGCTATGTTAAACGCATAGAAAACATATAAGCTACAATTTATTAGCATAACCACCACATGTTACTGAGGCTACCTTAGCCACAGCGATCCGTGGCCGAGTTTGCTAGTGTATTATAAAACTTGCTGTATTAACAATGGTAGTCATAGCGTTAAATGTGATATTTAAAAAATCTATAAAATCCGATTACGAAATGAAAAATGATGTCGCAAGCGGGATTCGAACCCGCGCCTATTGGGATTCCGGCCCAATCGTGCTGCCACTACACTACCGCGACTAATTGTAGGACATGCAAATTTCATTTCGTATTGTATTTACGTCTTAAGGTGACGGTGTGCTATCTACCCATTCATTTCGTAATCGGATTTTATAAATAATTAAGCATATTAAATGCTAAATTTCAGTAATTTAAATAACAAGGTTGTGTCATCGTTTAATACAATTCTAACTGTAAAGTTTGAAGTATTAAGCCTATAACAATGTGTAAACATTGTCGGGTAGATAGCATACCGTCACCTTAAGACGTAAATACAATACGAAATGAAATTTGCATGTCCTACAATTAGTCGCGGTAGTGTAGTGGCAGCACGATTGGGCCGGAATCCCAATAGGCGCGGGTTCGAATCCCGCTTGCGACATCATTTTTCATTTCGTAATCGGATTTTATAAATAATTAAGCATATTAAATGCTAAATTTCAGTAATTTAAATAACAAGGTTGTGTCATCGTTTAATACAATTCTAACTGTAAAGTTTGAAGTATTAAGCCTATAACAATGTGTAAACATTGTCGGGTAGATAGCACACCGTCACCTTAAGACGTAAATACAATACGAAATGAAATTTGCATGTCCTACAATTAGTCGCGGTAGTGTAGTGGCAGCACGATTGAGCCGGAATCCCAATAGGCGCGGGTTCGAATCCCGCTTGCGACATCATTTTTCATTTCGTAATCGGATTTTATAAATAATTAAGCATATTAAATGCTAAATTTCAGTAATTTAAATAACAAGGTTGTGTCATCGTTTAATACAATTCTAACTGTAAAGTTTGAAGTATTAAGCCTATAACAATGTGTAAACATTGTCGGGTAGATAGCACACCGTCACCTTAAGACGTAAATACAATACGAAATGAAATTTGCATGTCCTACAATTAGTCGCGGTAGTGTAGTGGCAGCACGATTGGGCCGGAATCCCAATAGGCGCGGGTTCGAATCCCGCTTGCGACATCATTTTTCATTTTGTAATCGGATTTTTTAAATAATTAAGCATATTTAATGCTAAATTTCAGTAATTTAAAAAATCTTATTAAGCAAATATTTATTAAAGCAAATAAATATTTACGTAATTAAAAGTTTTTTGTTTTAGTTTTAAAAATTATATTTTGATTTGAATTGTTTTTTGTATTGCGCTTTAGGTTTTAAAAATAGTCTAGAAAGATACGATTTATACTAAGGGAGAAAAAATTATATTGATATAATAAGAAAAACTAAAAATAGTTTAGGACAGGAGCAGACTCACCGAGATTAACGAATCCTTGTGGCCCGCTCAATTAGCTGTGAGGAGAAATACAGTTTACTGTTCAGACCATAGTCTGCCGAAAAAAGGTCATACGACAGTACGCTACACTTCTATCACTGCGGACGGCTTGGGCTGGGTGTGACAGGCTCAGTCTGTCAAGAAAAGATACTTGACCTAAAATACAACCAAAGTACCAACGCGTACCTGTGACCACATTGAGTGGTACTATAGAAAAACATACTGAGCAGTACAGTTGGTAGTTTGAAAATATTATTTACTTATTATCCATTTATTTTTTCAGATGACAATCCCTACCTTCGCGGTGGCAAGTAAATTCTTCAATGGATGATGACTTTGATTATTGAAACTGCTCAAATACTGAATTATGACATAAACATTTAATGTGTTATAAATTTTTAATTATATGAAATGCATTTAAATTAAATGAGTTTTTTTTTCTTTTCGCTCTTTCGCTATGTGGTAGCGGCTGCGAATACTACCAACCCTTACTTTGCTGTTGGATGCCGTAAAAAACGACTAAGAGTCTTATATCGACCTGGGCCAACACCACCTAATACTGTTTAGTCAACAATTACAATCCCAAGGAGGGTTGAAGTCAGGCAGGCGGCCGGACATAAAACTATTGCCAATAACTGTTGCAATATGTAGAAAGAGGAGTATATATTGCATCGACCCCAAGTAATTGGGATAAGAGCAGGAGGATGATGAGTTTCTTTTTCTTTTATACTTATATTAAGTTAATGGTAGAAATTAGCAGTAGCAAACACTAAGTATGAAAAAAAAATTGGTTCCATCATCATCATCATCGCAGTTCATACACGTTACTCTGCTGGTCAACAGCCTTAAGCTTCTTCCACAGTAGGAAAGAAATTCAGTCAATTTCTTATGAGCTTTAAGCTCATTTGACGAGTTGGTATAGCATTTTACTTTGACCATTTTATTTTGAGTTTTTGTTGTTCTCTTGAACCTTGGCAGTACCAAGAGCATAGCTACGCAGCATACCTTTTTTTTGGCACGCCATGGTCTGGAAACGCACCGCCCATTCCGTCTGGGGCGATGGAAGGTCGGCGCGTGGCCCAATGACCCACCGTATTCCCTCCAGATCGCTTTTATTAAGCCGGCCACTGGCATCGCTTCCTTGACATCCATAGTCAGTCCGGTGGGGTACCTTTTCGAACCCCATGCAACCGACCCTACCACACCATCAGCACCGGCTGGAAGGCCTCCATGGTCTGAATGCCAAATCGAGGCCTCTAAAACCGGGCCATCCAACGGGCAATGACGTCTTGGCGAGACATTGCCGCCCCTGCCAGCGTCGCCGACATCCACCGACGCCGATAAAGTCCAGTGAGCATATCCGCCTGCAATTCCCACGGGGGATTGCCGGCTAACAGTGCCGTATACGCGTATGACCCTGACCGTCATGGCCCTCTGTGGTCACCACAAGAGGGCCTTGAAATGGGCGGTCAGGACTTCGCATACACGCGTGCGCCGTACAGGGACATAGATCAAAAAGCAAACTTGCAAGTTCTATAACTGACCCCATTTTTATTGTTCTGTTCTCTGCAGTTACTATTCAACTCGTAGTTTTGTCACAATAAGAATGATTTTA
The DNA here is from genome assembly GCA_905163515.2 of Lymantria monacha. Lineage (NCBI taxonomy): Eukaryota > Metazoa > Arthropoda > Insecta > Lepidoptera > Erebidae > Lymantria > Lymantria monacha. The sequence continues at coordinate 9,777,582 of LR991098.1, read as the reverse complement.
GGTCACAGACCATTAATTATCATCTTTTACAATGTGAGTAAATACAAATATTATGGTCGCGACAAAATTTCTCACTCATAAATTTTCTCACGATTTTTTATATCTTCGAGGCATAAGGTAATTAATAATATAATATACACATGACTTCTAAAAGTCATAGCCGTGTGCCAAGGATATCCACACGATAATTTTACATATCAACTTGTTAGCGGTGTGGGATGAAAGTACCATTATTATACCACGGTTAATCAATATACCGCACACACCTTTTCATTAGACGTCATACTGTGGTTTAACGATGGGTAATTCGAATCGTTTAATTCGAATAACTCGAATAAGACTATTGACTCGTTCATTCGAATCGCCTTTGACCGAAACCGAATCAATACGTTAACTCGTGTTACCTACTCGCAGCGCGGGCGACCGCTGCGGCGCAGCGATCAGTCGACTCGGCTTAATTGGACATTCGTTGATTCGCTCTCTCGTTCTAATACGGAGTCGAATAATCTAACGAATCAATTCTACTAGTGAGAAAATACGAAAATACATGAAATGTTCTAAGAATCACGAATTGGTTGGATACAATTCCATTCATTTAACGTACCTATTACATTTGCAAAGAGTCGTCTAGAGGAAATAAAAGTTTGAACTGGAAGTTTTTTAATAAAAATGAAGATGGAAACAGTTTCGTGTAAACTATGTTCCTGTAGTTATAAATATTGGTAATACAACAAACAGTATAAATAATTTAAAATGAATAATAATGTAAACGAGTTATAAACTCGCCAACTCGGCTTAACAGGTGGATGACTCGACATACGAGTACGAATTCGACTGTAATGCTTTCGCGAATTCATCGCGCGATTTGACGACTCCCACGTGACGATTCGAATCAATTCGAATTGTGATTCGAATCAATAATAATTTTAATTCGATTGATTCGAATTGAAAAAAATACCATTCGTCTCATCGCTACTGTGGTTACTTTGTTCAGAGAAAAAAAAACTTGTCGAATGAATGTTCTAGATTATGAGCATGGACACACCTCACCATTGCCATCCGGTGCGGCGGGAGGGTGGCCTGCGGCTCCATAACCCACCATGTTCGCTCCCCATCGTAATTGGACTGACCACTGGTACCGCTTCCTTGACATCTGTGACCGACCCGACGGATTATCTTTTCAGGTATCAACTTCATGGATGTCCCGTCAATAAACTACTGTGTTGTGTTCAACTCGACTAGCCACGTATCGCCTTGGAATCAATTATATATTAAGGTAATGCAGGCGCTGGTAACTACACTTGAAGCCACTCTAGTCACGGTGACGAGGAGGATGTGGTATGTGAATATAACGGGGATAGGGCACCGCTTACAATAAAGCCATCGCATATCTTACAATAATCACATCGGCTTCTCAGAAAAGAGTGAACGCGCTACAGTTTCTGATGCTGTGAATAATTGTCTTGACACTATTGTCAGGCTTGTTGTTACAGGCTGTCTGGTAGAAATAGATTGAATAGGCCTCAAGCAGTAATCTGCTACTGTACAGCCCGATAAACTCTATAAATTTATACCTATATGTACAAAATTTATCATGTATTTTTAACGTTTCTTGATGATGTACATCAACAAAAGGCAAACATATTATAATAATCTTCGTCAACTAAGCTATTTTAGTAATATCTACGTAAAATACTATCTATTTATTATCAGAATTTTTATAAACAAAATGCCTTTTTTTAATAGACTAATCCTTACTAATATTATAAATGCGAAAGTAACTCTGTCTGTCTGTCTGTCAGTCGCTCTTTCACGCCATAACTACTGAACCGATCTAAATGAAATTTGGTACACAGACAGTCTAGAACCTGACAAAGGACATAGCTACTTTTTAATGCAAAAAAAGGCTTGTAAAGGGGGATGAAAAGTTGTAAGGTATTATCGTCATTTTTTAAGCCAGACGCTTGAAACTTATTTTTAGGCCATTGGTTAGATATAAATAAATATGACATTAATTACCCTTAAGGGGTAAAATAAAAATAGGGGATAAAAATCTTTAGGAAAGTATTTATTTATTTATTTACTATAAAACTTACATCTATCATTACAGGCAAGCCCAATGCGACAGAGTAGTGAACTATCTTAGGCCTATATTACACGTTATGTTTCCTACTATCTAAAAAAAGAAAACAAAAAATAATTAAAGAAATAAAATAAAACAAGTTACTCTAAACTGAAGAGGAAATAAGCAGCCTTGGTGAATACGTTCAGTGAACACGAAAACAGATCTATTCGGTCGGACAGTGTGTTGAGCACACGCAGCGCCCGCACGAGCGGTGCGCATTGCAGGAGTTTGGTGCGGGCGCGGGGCACCGCCTGTAACGGCGGCCGCCGGCGACGACCTCTGTATTCGTCCGGAACGCACAGCTAGGTTCAGCTGTGCCCTTAAGATACACGGATTGTGAATCTTACCCCGCATTAAATGAAATATGTAGATGGCAAGAGCTACTTCCCTTCTCACTTCGAGTCTGTAATATCCCACCATTCCCAGAATAAATAATGAAGGATACAGCAATGGATACCCAGGATATACACCATACTGTTTCATAAATAAAAACCTAAGGAACTTATTTTGTACGCGTTCTAACATTATTTTGTATTTTAATTCGTGTGGAGACCAAATGACCGCATTGTACTCCAGGTGGCTTTTTACGAGTGCTCCATATAATGCTTTCAAGGCCCCGATGATGGTAAAAGTGTTAGCCTGGCGCAAAACTACCCCTAAATTTCGGTACGCTTTCTTGCATACATCTGTAATGTGCTGCCGAAATTGTAGGTCGCTCACGAATTGCACGCCCAGGTCTTTTACCTCAGTGACGCGCTTTAACGGTAACCCGTCCAAGGCATATTGGTACTGACTCGGGACTACTGCTCGACTAAACGATAGTACGGAGCACTTAGCCACGTTGAAGTACAGCTTATTGTCTTGGCTCCATTTTAAGAACCTATTAACGTCCTGTTGTTATATGATGTGATCCGAGCTGTCCTTTATTTCCATAACTAATTTTAGGTCGTCTGCAAATAATAAAGGTATGGACTTACCTACTACCCTCGGGAGGTCATTGACCATCAGAATAAACAGCAGGGGCCCTAAATTGCTGCCCTGACTCACACCAGACCTAGTGGGATAGGGATCCGAAAGTTGTCCATCACAGTCGACATATTGACATCTGTCACGTAAGTAAGAGGCAAAGAATGAGAGCGCGTGTGGGGCCGTACACCGTACACCGGTCAGCTTGGACAATAGCACGTCATTGTCAACTGTGTCAAATGCCCTTCAGAAATCAAAGTACGCGACATCAACCTTTAACCTTGTAGTAACCTTTTACGCGGGCGAAGCCGCGGGCGGCAGCTAGTAAAACATAAAGATACTTTGCTTTTGGCTCTGGCCTAGCGAATTATTCATAGTAACTGATTTAGAGGCAACTAAATGCTTAAGTACATAATACACATAGTTCTTAGAAACATGTCTACACACAACATTCTTCGGTCAAGAACTCATTAGCAAATATAACATTACCTACTCAAATACCATAACTCATAGATAAATATTGGACAATTGTCTTTAGACTAAGAAGTTTTCGTTATTAAAAGACAGAAAACATTAAACGATTCTTTGAACATTTTAGCAATACACGCAAAAGGATATTAGATGATTAAATTTTCTTTTATTTTTAAGACAGGATATGGTCTGGAATCACCTCGCTCGTTCCGTTCGGAATTCGATTATATTTCCTCCCCATTCCGGTTGGGCCGAACACTAGTCAACAAATCAAATCTTTTATTATGGATAAGCTCCAAAGTGCGTTATATATTACTGGTTTAGATTTGAATTACATTTGAAATAATCTAATAATTTATGTCCGGAATGCGGCCACAAACTGAGAACATTCGGCAAGAAATTTGTCGTGGTAGGGCAACAAGTTTGACAGTTTTTTGTCTACAATCCCGTGTCGGACCTTCCAGGATACCACGAAAAAATTCGCTGAAAATCACCATCTGAGTAGTGACAATATGCTGCGCTTCGTTCGGTGAGCAAGACAGACCGAAGCCCAACTTTTGGTTGGAAGGCAGCGGCCTAGCTATACCCCTGGTATTACAAAGATCCATGAGTGGCAGTAACAAGAATCATCAGGTGTACTGCTAGCTCGTTTACCATCACAAACAACAACAAAAAATCGTATGTTTTTTAATTTTTTTTTGCCGGGAGTCGTTAGGTGCGGCCGGCACAGGACCGCACTTTGGGGCGAATTATGAGGGAGGCCTACGTACAACAGTGGATCGCTTGTGGTCTCGGCTAGGGCGGCAACAGACTATTATCTTAGAACTTAGTCGTTAACAACTACCGCGTATGCAAACAACAGCGTATTTGAAACCGGACCGTCTTGAGGATGCCTCTTTAAGAGGCGAAACAAGATTTGTGGTAAACTGCAAGTTAAAGTTCTGTTCGGTTGTTCATCACAGGAGTACGATTTCCCTATATCCTATTCCACCTTGATCCCATCCCGCATTCCTTCCTTTCTTGAGGTGAGCGGTATATTGCCTAACTGTCGGAAAGTGGCGGATCTTCCTTCTTTTCCTCCATTTTAAAATGACTACGAACTACTAAAGTAATAGAAAGAAGAATAAGGTTACAAAAACTTTGTTCTGCAATTTGTCGCTGAAGAGGAATCTTAGCCTAATCTTGGTCTTTGTCTTTGTTTTGTCTTGAAAATACAAAGGCAATAAGAGTTTGAGGAAAAAATTGCTTTAATCGTATTTTTTGACGATGCGATATATATATATTACCAAGAAATATATACGTATATTATTTGCCTAGTTTACACATATTTTCTTGGTATTATTATAAATACTAATACATAAAAATATAATCATGTAAGTTAAGTATGCACGTCACGTATGTGATAACACCAGTAAAAGGTGAAGACTTCTTGGTGAAGTAAAGATATTATTTCAATTAAGTGATTACTTAGAAATAACTAATGAGATAGTAACAATTATAAATAAAGAATATCTACTTTTCTTTCTCACGGATGTAGAATTAGTAACAGGTAACTAAGAAATTATAATCTAGCATACTTCTTAGATTTATTAGTATGTTGTTACATTCTTTGAATACGCAGTTATGCAGTGTCATTTCATTTATTTCAAACTGTGTATAGACGTATATATAAAAAATAAAGAAGATATTTCGTGAAGGTACATGATATAAGTTTAATTTTTTTTTTTTTATTGCTTATAGCGCCAAACGACCGAGTAGCACACTTGTTTCTTTTATTGCTTTTGGTGCCACTGGCAAACGAGCAAGCAGCACACCTGATGGTAAGTGTTACTCCCGCCCATGGATCTTTGCAATACCAGAGGTATAGCTAGACCACTGCCTACCAATATACAGGGTGTATCAGAGAATGGAGCAGCTGGTCAGAAGGATGGTAGGTAATGATGCTAGGAACCCATAACAAAAATTTGAAGGGAAAATGTCGATTCGTTAATAAATTACAAGCATTTAAAATTTTCAATTTTGTCATCGCTTTTTCTTTAAAACTGAATGAAATGTACTAAGCAAATGATAAATAGTCTGTTACATACTCATACTTTCATAAATATTCATTAGTACCTAAATAAATCAATGATTACGTTTGCTACAGTATAACAAACGTCACCTTTACAAACAGCTGACGAGTCAATGACCTTGAAATTTTCCCTTCAAATTTTTGTTATGGGTTCCTACCATCATTACCTACCACCCTTCTGACCAGCTGCTCCATTCTCTGATACACCCTGTATATCCTAAACCTACCCAGTTGGGCTTCCAGCTCTCTCGCTCACCGAACGAAGCACAACAGCATATTGCCATTGCTTAGAAGTGAGAGTGTGGTGTCCCGGATGTACCGGCCCGCAGCTGTAGATAGAAAACTGTCAACAACGTTTTCCTACCACTACTCAATAGATTGATGGTAGTGCACAAGTATTGCTGATGCCCATGGGCCTTCAACATACCACTCCATTGGTGTACATTTAGGCCACTGCCTACCAAAGAAAACCACAAACCCACCCAGAAAGTTAGGCTTCCGACTCTCTCGTTCCGCGAACGGAGCGCGTCACACATTTACACTGCTCAGACGTTGATTTTCTGCGAGAATGCAGTACTACCCCGGACGGACCGGCCCGCGGTGGTAGACAGAAAACAGTCAACAGTGTGGTGCTACCATTAAAATTATAGAGAAACTAATATTACAGGGAAACGAATCTTTTATTCAAGTATCATTTATGAATAACTGGAATTAGTGTTAAATTCTATCCGTTTCCAGACGGTACCTTCCCGGAAGGGTAACTCCTTGGACAGGCTAGTGACGGTAAAGACCGGGTTCCAGTGGCCCGCTCGCACGGCATAGAGATATACATTATAGGGCAGATTATGGTATTGCTCAGCGCCCCATTCGTTACCCCGGATGTTTCCATCCGGGGCGATGGAAGAGCAGCGTGTGGCCCCATAACCCACCACATTATTTTTTTTTTTCGACATTCCCTCCCCATCGTCATTGGGCCCGCAACTGGTATCGAATCTTTGAGGTACGTCGACGACCGTCGACGACCAGTCCGGCGGGTTTGTTAAATGTCTGCAACGCAATGACAATATCAGCTGTTCGTTACCTATTTGATGTTGGAACTGTTCAATATAGTAATTTTGTATTACTTGCCCTGCACTGATGTCTTATTGGATTGATATCTGACTATAAGAGTAAGAACCTTTGCGTAGAGTATACTTGTATCATGAAGCGTTTCTTGTACCTATTGTACAACATTTCTTATATCGGCATACAAAATACTGTGGAAGTAATTCAACTGTTGATGAGACGCAGTCCGCAGACAGACGAACGTATGGATATAAACCAAACCGATATTGGAGGCGTAGGAATAAAGTTGAGTTGAAATCCTTTGAAAACTAAACCTTAATTGAATCATAAAACAAAATCCTGTCCTATTTACTAAATAAATATTGATTTAAGTTAAGTATTATTTGTAATTTATATTAAACCAGATACGATATCTAATGTTATCTGATTAAAAATGATTAATACACGATTATAAATTATTTAGATAGCTTCAGTAAAGAAACGAACGCCAAAATAGTATTTTTTTATCTAATCACACATAGCTAACGCAATCATATCTACATTTTTATTGTATATATCTTTTAAATCTTTCTAACTAAATGTCATAAAGTGATTTTTGTCTTTAGCAGTTGATCGTGCTAACACCGGTTACAATGTCAGATCAAGAGAATCGTACGTATCCAATTTACTTTTTAAATAATCTTATCATACGCCCCTGAACTGTGAACTAATTCATAATTCATAATAACATATTTCTTTTGAACTAATAAAAAATTGTTATTGTTGCCACTTTTATCGTGTTCCCGTACCTAAACTTGTGTTTATAATAATTTTTATCAACGTACATATATGTTAAATGCATGATACATTACATAAGAAAATTTCCTTTGATATTTTTTAGTATAGTAGAGACAACGTATAATACCAACCTTTATATTATTCGTGGGTATCGCAAAATACGACTAAGAACTAAACATAGACTTGGGTGAACTTCCGATGCTGTTTGGTCAACAATTATATGCCCAAGGATAGTTGGCATCAGGCAGGCGGCTGGTTATTAAACTATTGCAATATGTACGATGGAAGAGGAGTACATAATGCGTAGACCACAAATAATTGGGATAAGAGCAGGATAATAATGATGACGATGATTTCTATAATATGTTTTATACTTACTATTATTATGCTATCATCAGTTCAGCCCACACGCGACTCACTGTTGGCCTCGAGCCTCCTTCATAATGAGAGGGAAATTAACCTACTATACCACGCTGTCAGACGTGTTGATATAGGGTTTTGTTTCGAGTTTTCCTTCTCTTTATTATTATGTATCTATATTATATATATTATGCTATAGATGGAAATAATTATTTAATTGAAGCCTTTTGTTCTGCAGAACAATAGTCCTATATAAATTCTTGAATTATTTTTCGCATGTTTCATTCGCAATACGTGGATTAAAATGATGATGACAATTTGGCGTGTACATTAAATAACTTAAAGACTATATTGTTAAATAAATAGATCATCATCATCACAGCCCATAAATGTCCTACTGTTGGGCTCGGGCCTCCTCCGCAGTGGGAGGGAAATTAACCATCTATACTGCGCTGGTCAAACGTGTTGGTTTTGTTTCGAGTTTTCCTTTGCTCGCATAAATGTTATAGGTATGTGTTTTATATCCCTTAGTCGTCTCGTACGATCACCCACGGGTAAGATATGGGGTGGTGAATAGTATTCTACTCCGTCACCACACGGAGACAATAATATATATATATATATATATATATATATATATATATATATATATAATAAATAGATGACTTAATAATAATTGATTATATTAAAAAAAATATTTTGCCTCTAAATCGTTTTATCAGCTTCTTATCGCAAGTTTTAAATACAGATATTAATAATAATAATATTAATTAAGTATCGTTAAATGCAAGGACATAAATTTCTTCACTTCAATATATATTTTAGACTTTTAGAATAGATTAAAAGATATTTAGACAAAGTATAATGTAAGCTTTCTTTTGCAGCTGGTCCAGATGGTCGTTTCATGTATCGTAAGTAAACGTTTTTTAGTTTTTTTTGCCATTTGCTTCACAGATGGATCATTGTGAGAATCATGCGTTTCTTTTAAACTACTTATTCGTGGTGTAGTATGCGAATTGGGACATAAATAGACCATTTCCGGGATTAACACATAGGATACTATTTATCCCAGTAACATGTTCTCTTGGAATACTTTTGAAGTAACTTTTTACGTGGCCGAAGCCGCGGTCAGAAAAATAGCAACCATTTGAAGTTATCATACTTTGCACGATAAAATGAAACTTGTATTGTGGGGGACTACAAACAATTAATGAATAATAAAACTTTTTAACAAAACAATTAAACTGCCGAAATAAAAAGCAAAAAATAATAAACTTTGTTTTTATTGACCATAATAACTTAGTTCTAAAACTAATTTAAGTTAACCTAAGTAATTTTGAGTAGGCGCTAAACATTCAATGGACAATGATCAGTAAATTATCTCCGATGCCGACTCAAAATTACTTAGGTGTACTTAAATTAGTTTAAGAAATTAGTTGTTAAAGGTCAATAAAAATAAAGTACCTATATGATTTCTTGCATTTCAGTTTTTTCGGCGGTTTAATTTTTTTGTTAAAAAGTTTTATTTTATAATTTTTTGGGGCTATAATAAACTCAAGTCAATGAACTATAAATCATTTCCCATTTTACTACCCTTAGGGCTGGTTTTTTTTCCAAATTTGTATGTGACCAACTTAGGGGTATAACTTTTCCAATAAAAAAAGATTTATCAAAATCGGACTGCTCTATAAAAAGATGTGCGTGAACATACATAAAAAAGAAATATACGCGTATGTCAACGTGCGAGAACGTCATCGTTTAAAAATTACTGCATATCATGCGACAATTAATTAACCGTGGATCATGTAAAAACATTGACTGCGTGAGAATTGAACACGTGATGCTTGATACAAGAAATTGTGTCATAGAATATGCCCTCACTCTGCATTTAAATAGCTAATAGAATAGACGATGGTTGGGAAATGAAATAACATAAGGCTGACCCTAAATTTCTTTTATTATAAACTTTTAGCGGTCTTTTCTTACTTTCTTTTTTTATAATCGTTTAATATATTACCAACGTATATTTGTAACAAGGAGACATTTTGTTTACAGATCCCGGTGGCGCACCTAGTGAGTAATAAAACAATTAATATAGCATCTATTTGAGACAAATCGCATACTTTGTATTTAAACCGCAAATTTACATATCTTAGCAAACACTCATACAATACTTTAATTTTCATATTTATATATGAAATTGTATCAATTCTCCACGTGGTTAAGAATATAATGTGTCACGATCCCTTAATTTTCAACTGAAATCGTAGAAACTGACTGAGGGAGCTCCAGGAGAAAGTGCATTCAGCCCTTTCTGGGGAAACTTAGAAACACCGACTAGAATCGTCAATACGTCTGCCAAGTGTGGTAATTTTGGTATTTTACCTATTAGGAAGGCCTACATCCGACAGTAAATTACAATTAAAAATGAATATCCATATAACAAAATACCCATATAATAAAGTACTATCAAGTTCCAAAATACTAAGGATATATACATAATTTTATTAATAATTTAAGGAAATTATGTAAAAATTTGTCCGTGTGGTGACGAAGTAAGAATACAATTCACCACCCCCTTTCTTACCCGTGGGTGATCGCAAGAGACGACTAAGGGATGCAAACCGCATATAACAGAGAGAGCGACAGATGGAAAACTCGAAACAAAACCGTACCAACACGCCTGACCAGCGTGGTATAGTAGGTCATTTCTCTCCCATTATGGAGGAGGATCAAGCCCAACAGTGGGACATATATGGGCTGAGATGATGATGATGACACAAACATATTTTTTGTTTTATCATAAACATTGGTATATGTCTATGCATTTTTTTAAAAGATACTTACACTAGTGTTAAAGAAATATATTGTTTTTTTAATACATTTCATATTTATTTAATATTTTTTATATTAAAACTGCTTACGGCTTTATGAAATATACATACATAGATAGCCTCACGCCTGTTTACCAGAGGGTTAGGCAGAGACTACGGATTGCCACAAACCACGATCCTGACATACCTCCATCGCTTCATTCACGCTCATCACAGTCTTCATGCATGCTCTACGATTACGCGTACTCTTAATCTGACCTTTCACTAACACATCTTCAATTTGATCCAGGAAAGTATGACGTGGTCTTCCCCTTGTAATCGTCCCACTCACACTCGCTTTGTATTCTTGTTTCGTCAACCTTTCTTCACTCATTCTTTCCACGTGTTCAAACCACCTCAGCATACCCTTTTTTATCTTTGTCACTACTTCTTCATTCATACCACAGCGCTCTCTTATAACACTATTCCTAATTTTATCTTTCAAACTTACACCACACATACTACGAAGAGCTCCAATCTCTACAGCATTTATTCTACTTTCATGTCTTCCCTGCCAAATCCAACTTTCACTGCCATACATGAGAGTGGGAACTAACACTCCCTTATGTACAGATAAGCGTGCCTTTTTAGATACATTCCTACCCTTCATAAAAGCGTACAATGCCCCATTCACTTTATTACCAGCATTAACTCGTCTTTCAACATCTTCATCATTTTTACCATCACTAGTAAACAGTACACCCAAGTATACAAATTCTTTCACCTGTTCCAATCTCTCACCATTTATAAAAATATTACATTCCATCATACATTTATCCTTTTCAAAGACCATTACTTTCGTCTTACTTACATTTACTTTCATACCTTTTCTTTCAAAAGCATCATGCATAGTAGTTACCATCGCCTGTAAGTCTTCAGCCGACGATGCAAGTAAAACCTGATCATCGGCATAAAGAAGATATTTGATGAGTAACTCATTCATTCTTAAACCACATTCATTATTTTTCAAATCTTGCAAACAGCTATCCATAAATAGGTTAAACAGCCACGGTGACGCTACACATCCCTGTCTGACACCTATATCAATGTTAAACCATTCAGTATAGGACCCGTTTATCCTTACGCAGGCTCTGGAATCCTTATAAATGGATTTCAGCGCCTGAATAAGATGGCCATTTACCCCATACATAGATAGTACCGACCATAGTTCATTCCTCCTCACTTTGTCATAAGCCTTCTCCAAATCAATGAAAGCGCAAAAGACTTTCTGACCTTGAGCCAAAAATTTTTGCGCCATGCATCGTAAAGAGAAAACTTGATCTGTGCAACCCATACTCTTTCGAAAACCCGCTTGTGCATCACATATTTTCTTTTCGGTCACTTTCACTTCTCTTTTTATGAAATATGTCGTTCTATAATGAGGGACTTTACAAACTCAGAATTAATTGACACAAATAACACACAGATTCAAAGCCTTCACTTTTGGATTATAAAAAGGACTACTTGCTTATAACCCAAACTCACAACTCTCGGCATGGGAGGTCGTTGCTTAGAAGGCTTCAGAAGTCAACATTTTATTTATATATTATTATATCAATCATTAAATTAATTAAATATTTTTACTTCTTTAGTGCACCCCGGATACCCAGGACCATACCGTAAGTATCTAATTTTATTGAATTTACCAAAATAGTTTGTAGGTCATACTTCTTTACATAAATTCTACTTCATATTAAACTTATATTTAGAATATAGATCAATACATAATTATATACAAACTATTTTTTGAGAATATAGTAATAATAGTCTAATATAGAAATACTTTCGTATTGGGATTTAAAATTATTTGAGTTAAGAAAAATATTTGAATATAATATAAAATATTTGAGTTAAGAAAATATAAAACATAGAAAATATATTTTAAAATTATTCTTTTTTGGATTTTCTAAATATTTTTTTTTCTATTACAGCTGGTGGTCCTGAACCTATCAGTAAGTAACTTTAAAGATCTTTTATAGCTTAAATATCTTTACATAACTGATAATGAGAACCCCAGTTAGGTTGTGGTTGGCAGGTTAGTTGTTGCTCGCAGTTGGTGCTAACTTTACCTACCCTTTTTTCATTATTTTCATGGGTATGTAAGGGAACGAGAGAGGAACCTGATAGGGTATATCGCCGGGCGGGCCACCGAAGACAAAGATCGGGTACCGGTGGTCCGCTCGCACGGCGAAGAGAGGTGTTTGCAGGGTGGGTCCATGGGGTTGCGCGCCGCCTCTTCCGTCGCCCCGGGCCGATTTGCCGGGGCGCGACCACATCCATGGTCCCACCTTGCGGGAAAAAAAAAAAATGGGTATGTAAGGGATGTTGAAATATTGCAGGGTGGTACGATATTATTACTATAAGGACGAGGAGTTAGTCTTTAATTCTATATATATCAAGATGAATGTATTTAGTGTGAAAATAAATTATTTCCATCTTCATGTTAACAGGTATGGGACCAGAATACGTAAATCCTGACCCGGGACAGGGAGGTAAGTGATTTTATTCTGCTTTTACCATATGAGACCGTTGCAAAAGTAATGTTGTTTTAAAACTATGGATCTTGTTAACGGGAGAGTACGGATTTGAATACCTAGCTAAATTAGAGGTTGAATATTAGAGGTTAATCCATAAATTGTGCGATTTACAAGTCTGGGTGTAATTTATGTAAGATAAATATGTTTGTAAAATTTCCGCAATACAAAGGTTATTTACTTAGGAGGAAGCCCCAGAATACAAGGATTATTTCCTTACTAGGCAGGTGTTTCATGATTCAGAAAAAAAAATTAAAAAATATTTGATACAATTATTTCATTCGTTATTAGGCATAATAAGTGGGTATATAATATATTGAAAAAATGGTACAGTGTATGGAGTATATGAAGGTCAGTATCCAATACATTGCCGTCTCAGTTGCCACGTAACACATTTTTCTTGCGACAATTCTATCTAACTTTCTAAATTTTATTAAAGTATAAGTATAAAATTAGTATATTTAATTAAATATTCATATAATAATAAATATCAGAAATAATTAATATTAGACTATACTAATGCTCTAAGCTAAGATAGTATAGACGTAAATAGAATAATTATTGAGACACGAGTGCGGCAATTATGCTGACTTGTTGCAATTTCATGTAATAATAAGTTTGTATTTATCCGTGTGGTGACAGAGTAAGAATACAATTCACCACCCCCCCATCTTGTCCGTGGGTGATCGTAAGAGTCGACTAAGGGATATCAAACGCATTTAACATCTATGCAAGAGAAGGAAAACTCGAAACAAAACTCTATATCAACACGTATGACCAGCGCGGTATAGTAGGTTAATTTCCCTCCCATTACGGAGGAGGCCCGAGCCCAACAGTGGGCCATATATTGGTTGTGATGATGATGATAAGTTTGTAAAGTTACACAGGTAGATTTTCTTTATTGTTCTTGAATTACTTTTGTACAATAATTTCATGAATATTTTGTTTCAGTACACGTCGTGGATAATAATTATCATGGAGGTGAGATGGTTGTTTTTATTTCATTTTTAACAAAAATATCTGTAACCGTAATAAAAATACCGTTATAGATGGCATTCTCGTGGGGAGGCCTATGTCCAACAGTGGACGTTTGCGGGCTGATGGATGGATGGATGTAATAAAAATACCTGATGCCGGACGAGCCACCGCGCGCACGCTGTAGAGCGCGTAATGTTAACGACAAAACTCACACTCAGCACACGGGTATCAATGCCCACATAGCATTAAGAGTAACGTGCACGCCAGACTATGAAGTCGCGCGCTATCTCTTGTCACCCGGGACGGATCGGAGTGTGATCTTTCTATGGCCTGCCCCCAAAAAAGGTTAAAAGTTGCTCATCGGTCCCTCCGTCGTCCGGGACGGATTGGGAGGCATATTACCGTACTATAGTCTGGCCTCAAAACAAATTGTATTGAAGATCATATAACAATATTGTCTTATGCGTTTTTAAGGATATGTAGGAATTAATTAACTTCATCCTATACACGGTCACTGAGTAAATATTCTTTTTAAGAGGTGATGACCCTTCTTTCCTCATGAATAAAGTAGAAAATCGATTAAGGGATGTAAGCAGATAATTTCACTGTAAGAGAAGAAACATTTGAAATAAAATTCTATAACAATCCGTTTGACCGATATAGTAAGTTGATTTCGCTTATCTAAAAGAGACCCTTGCTCAATACTTTACGTAATCCTGGTTCGAAGTGTATCACATTGCGGTCACATTCCATTCAGATAGATTTTTATTTTAATTTTAAACAAAATATATATTTGACAATATGTAAGAGCATCAAATATTGTCAATTTTAATATTTTAAATTAATTCAATAAACTACCACTGGATAACGTAACCGTTATTGAGAAGACCCTTCAAGAAACTCACCGGGTTTGACGAGTATCATTATCCTTTTACTGATTTTTTTTTGTAAAAAATAGTACATGTTTAGTAGTTGCATGGTAGCGACTATGAATGCTATCAACCCTTACTTTGCTCGTGAATGTCGTAAAAGACGATTAAGAGCCTTATAACTACCTAGGCCAACTCTATCTGATGCCGTTTGGTCAACAATTACATTACCAAGAAGGGTTAACGTCTAGCAGGCGGTCAGTCATAAAACTATTGTCAATAACTTTCACAATATTTATTATGAAAGAAGAGTATATATTGTATCGACCCCACGTAATTTGGATAAGAGTAGGAGAATGATAAGTACAACATGTTTAATAAGAATTAGCTTCAGTGTCCTTCAAACCCCGATATAGTGTAGTAACATTCAAATATAAATTAAAAGATTACGGCTGGAACAGATCAGAGATACCATGACAATGGAATTGGTGGTTACCATTATATGTTTACTCCATAAAGATTATTTTTTATGAAGAATTTATTGTAGTTTAAATTAAACATATTTTGTAATTTGTTTCAGTTCATGTTGTTGACAACAATCACGGTCCTGATGGGCAATGTAAGTATTATCACTCTTAAACAGTTTGTAAAAAAAAATATAAGGAAAAATCCATATATAACCGTTGGGAGAGAGAGATTCTCTAGTGGTGATCATTTTCAGACGATGCAGCGTAAGAGGACCTCTCAGAACTGCCACTAGGTCCCAATACGCATCGAGCGGGGTGTGATCATACCATTATAACCCTACGGCGAGATTCCCTTCGTGAGCGATCTAACCCACTGTTTGCCATTTTTTTTAAATTATTAGGTGATGATAGTCGTCATCATCATCATCTCAGCTCATATATGTCCCACTATTGGGCTCGAGCCTCCCTCATAATTGGAGGGAAATTGACCTACTATACCACGCTGGCCAGACGTGTTTTTTTTATTGCTATTTTTTTTTTTTTATAAATGTCACTGCCGCCCATGGACCTTTACTATAACCAAGGCTATAGCTGGGCCGCTGACTGAGAAGACCCGTCAAGAAACTCACCGGGTTTGACTACTATTATTATGTAAAAAATAGTACAACATATAACACATACAAGGCTATAGCTGGGTCGCTGCCTACCTATACAATCTCCAAACCCACCCAGTTAGGCTGCCGGCTCTCTCGCTCACCAAACGAAGCGCAATAGCACATTGCCATTACTCAGACGTCGATCTTCTGCAAGAGTGTGGTACTACCACGGACGGACCGGCTGCAGACAGAGAACTGTCAACAGCGTGGTCCTACCACTATTAAGTGTTGGTATAGAGTTGGTACGATCACCCACGAGTAAGATAGGGAGTGGCGAATTGTATTCATACTCCGTCACCACATGGGATGATAGTACGTAATTTAAATATAATATTTTCATTGTTTCAGATAATCCTTACCTTCGCGATGCTAAGTGAAGACTATATGCAGTTTGAAATAAATTCTGTCATGTAATAAAATTATATAAGTTTAGCGAGTATTTTTTTAATTTATATTACATGATATAGCTGTGTGGTAGCGGCTACAAAATATTACCAACCCTTACTTTGCTCGTGGATGTCGTAAAAGATTACTAAGAGCCTTATAACGACCAAGGCCTACTCCATCTGATGCGGTTTGGTCAACAATTACATTCCCAAGGAGGGTTGACGTCTGGCAGGCGGCCAGTCATAAAACTATTGCCAAAAACTTTTACAATATGTACTATGAAAGAAGAGAACATATTGTATCGACCCCAAGCAATTGGGATAAGAGTAGGATAATGATGATGATGATTTAATATTACATGATACTAGGAGCTCTATTATCATAATCGAAATTATGGTATATTTGAAATAAATATTTATTTATTTACCATATACAATCATAGTTACAGGTAGTAGGTACCTAATTCAATGGAAGTGTACAAATTATAAAAGCATAATTATTAAAGTCAACATAATCTCATTTTTTAAATTTAAATTTCAAATATACTTAATATCATCATCATCATTACAGTCCATAAATGTTGTTGCCCACTGTTGGGCTCAGGCCTCCTCCGTAATAGGAGGGAAATTAACCTACTATACCGCACTGGTCAGACGTGTTGGTATAGGGTATAGGGTTTTGTTTCGAGTTTTCCTTCTCTCGCATAGATGTTATATGCGTTTTATATCCCTTAGTCGTCTCGTATGATCACCCACGAGTAAGATATGGGGTGGTGAATAGTATTCTTACTCCGTCACCACACGGAAAAAAAAATATAAGAAAAAAGAAAAGAAAAAAAATATACTTAATATATCAAATTATAATTATATCTCTTCAGAACTTAAAAATACATAAATGGCTTTTGTGAATTAACTTATGAACATGAAAATATATCACGTCGGTCAGCCATCGAGTTTGTACTCGCATGGCCCGCGTCAACGGCGTCAGCTGCAGTAGGTTGATAAGCGCTTGTGGTAATTTAAATAAATGTGGCCGTCGTCGTCTGGCACATTTTCCCGGAACATAAAATTTAATAGCATCCAGGATTGCTTGACTATTCAAAGCACCTCGCAATACTTTAAATATATATAAGGCCTAAGCTAATTCTCTTCTTACTTCTAATTTGCTGTATTCCACCATGCCCAGAATAAATAGTGCAGGATATAGAAGAGGATATCCGGGATACACACCATATTGTTTCAAATACAAATATCTAATCAATTTATTTTGTTTACGCTCTAACATCTTTTTGTACTTGGTTTCATGCGGAGACCAAATAATCGAATTGCTTTCCAAGTGACTTCTCACAAGAGCTTCAAACAATGCTTTTAGGGCTTCAATATTATTAAAGTTATTTGTTTGTCATAATACAAATCCTAGGTTACGATACGATAGATAGGTTAATATAATATGTATGTTTTCCGTATGGTGACGGAGTAACAATACAATTCACCACCCCATATCTTAACCGTGGGTGATCATAGGAGACAATTAAGGGATATAAAACGCATATAACATCTATGCAAGAGAAGGAAAACTCGAAACAAAACCCTATACCAACACGTTTGACCAGCGCGGTATGATAGATCAATTTTCCTCCCATTATGGAGGAGGCTCGAGCCCAACAGTTGGACATATATGAGCTGAGACGATAATGATGATGATGAATATGTATGTATATCTTAAATCCTAATGAAAATTGAGATAAAAAGGTTCGAAAAATATTGGATAGGGTCGGTGTCTATATGAGAAACGTTACGATAGATTTTCTATCAACCAGCCAAACTGACAGCCTAAATGTAAACCTTTCCAAAGGAGATTAATATGATAATCTCCACACTTAGCTTTTGTTTTTAACAATTACCAAAAATCTAATAATGCCTGCCCAGATGGCGTAGTAATTAAGATTCTGACCTACCGTGTCGCAATGTTCTACACAGTACTATACTTTGTGTGATACACAAACTGTTTTCTAAGTCTGGGTGTAATTTGTCTAACTTAATTGTGTTTTATTTTTTATTTGCATATTTGTAAAGTACCTGGCAATAGACCTGTAAGAGTCAAAAACTCTTGCAGAGAATCGACGCCTGTATAGTAGCAATTTGCTATTGCGCTTCATTTGGTAAGTGAAAGAACCGGAGATCCAATCTCAGTCTCTTGCTCAGCCAACGATCTTGCGAACTCCCAAGCACTGCGAGGATCCATAAATGATAATTATCACTTATTATCAGCTGAGCTGCTTACATGTCTGCTACCAATTAATAAAATGGGTACCACTAGATAATAAAATGAAGAAGCCATAAGAAGACCAAAGTATCCAATAGTGGACAGCTGTCAGGGCTTTAATGATTATCTTTCTAGACGGGTTGTAAAACAATTGAAAGGGAAGCCCAGCCTCATATTTATGATTAATAATTGTTTCTCACCAATCATAGAAATGAAAGTACTTAACAGCGACTACTTATTTTCTTGCACTCATTTTAAAAGTGTCTCGCTATAGAGAGCAGGGTGTTCACGTACTGTAGCTTACTATACGGATAAGTATTTCAATTTTGCCTATGTTTTAAAAAAAATATCATCATCGTCGTTCTCCTACTCTTATCCCAATCACTTGGGGTTGATACAACATGTTCTCTTCTTTCATAGTACATATTGTAAAAGTTATTGGCAATAGTTTTATGACCGGGCCGCCTGCCAAACGCCAACCCTCCTTGGGTGTAATGTAATTGTTGACCAAAAGGCGTCAGATGGAATTGACCCAGGTCGTTATAAGGCTCTTAGTCGTCTTTTACGACATCTACGAGCAAAGTAAGGGTTGGTAGTATTTGTAGCCGCTTTAAACGCACAGCAAAGCAGCTTTAAAAAAATATATATATATGGAAAACCTGACTACTTAAATCCCTGTATGACCAGGAAACGGGAAAATATAATTTATGAACACAAATTGTATCTAAGTACCAAGCAATATTTTCTGGAATGAGCTCAGAGTGTTCAGCTGAGGTGGTCTTTATATAGACCATTATGTCAATTCAGCTGTATTTTATTTTCTATTTATAGTTAAATGAAAATAGTCTGTTATTCGTTAATCGATAATATTTTTTGTGTTGCTAGACCTGACTTTGTACGAACATATGCATGATAAAGTAAAAATCTATTCTTTAGTCTGTGCATTTCTTTTTTAAACATTCACAGTCGTAAGTGTAATAAATTATAAAAAATATTTCATCAATTTCAGATGAATGGTTTAGGAACACACAGAGAGAGTCAAACGTACAACGAAAGATTGATTTTTACTTTGATAGGTTTTTTTTTGAGTTTATGGCTTGGTTACAAGACCTTTAAGCCAAATCTTAGTTTATACATTTAATTCATTTCAAGTCATCGTACGTCTGTAAGTCAAATCGTCGCCTTAAACAGTGCCATGACATGTTAAAGGTATCGTTTTGGAATTTTAGTGGAAAATGAAAACGTATGCAAGGCACTGTTATATAATATTCACTACACTTTAGTATTTCCTGCGCATCAAATTATATAAATTGCCATCAAAATTACTTAATATAACACGCTAAAATACTAAGATATCGAATATTATACAAGAGCACCATATGATACTTTTCCGTTCCCGCTAAAACTCTTTGATATTTTTTTTTGGCGGCGGTCTATGGAGTGGTCACACCCCGCTAAATCCGTCCGGGGCGACAGAAGAAGCGGCGCGCGAACCCACAGATCCGCCCTACATGTGCCTCTCTACGCCAAGGGAGCGGGCCACCGGGACCCGGTCTTTATCTTCGGTGGTCCGGCCGGCGGTTTACCCTCACGGATATCCTCTCGAGTTGATGCCCCGGCAGCTTTCGCCGTCGGGGCATCGTCCTCACGCAAAACTCTTTGATATAAATCAAATTAATGAATCATAGACCCTAAGATACTCTTTTGGAGGTTAAAATTTTCTCTAGGATAATAAAAACTATATCATTAGACAAAAAAAAAACAATAAATAAAATACATAATTTATTTGAGCTTATTATGCATATTTCGAACTTCAACTAACTGCATTTACACCTTACTTTCCACCGCGAAGGTAGGGGTTGTCATCTGTAATAAAGACGTTAAATATATAAGATATTAATGAAAAATTAGTATTAATATACAAAGTGGAGATGACAATACGACAATAAACGAAAACACCGGCAGTTGCAGCAAGTTGAATATATTCAAAGTTTCTATATAGGCTGGGCAAGTCACCAGATACACTAAATTAAAATTATTGTCGTATGGTCATCTTCACCCTGTATGTTACGGTATATAATTATAAGTTATTCTAGAATTTTCTTGCGAACATTTACGTATCGTTTCTCAATTTCAATGAAAATGTCATACTTATATAGATTAAAATTTGGTGAGTAGCTTTAGAAGATATTTCTTATATTCAACGAGATGTGAATTTCTTAAGCTTTTATATCTTTATTTTCATAACACCTATTTTGATATACTTACAATAAAACCTTATGAAATAAGGAAAAATGAACGAAACAATAGTTGCTCCTAAAGAATTTCTTATTTCAAGTTAATAAATAATGTTACCATATAAATAATTAAAGTATATGTATTATATTCTGTGTAATGACGGAGTAAAAATACAATTCACCATCGCCTATCTTACCCGTGGGTGATCGTAAAAGACGACAAAACTCGAAATAAAACTGTGTACCAACACACCTGACCAGCGTGGTATAGTAGGTCAATTTCCCTCCCAGTGTAGAAGAGGCACGAGCTCAGCAGTGGGACATATATGATCTGAGTTGAGCTAAGTTAATGTTTCATTAAATTAATTTTCAATATAGTGACGGATTGAGAATATAATTTTTCACCACATTTATTGGAGTTAGCTGGCATAAAAGATGACTGAGAGATGACAGGCAGATAATATCGATGCAAGTGAAGGTACCCTAGGCCAAATCGCCTGACTATTATATAGGTAGTTGGTGTACACGCTGGGTATATTTCGCTTCCATTCTAGAGGAATTCCGAGACCATAAGAAAGACATAAATGGGCTGTGAAGAGCAAAAAGTTATATACGATAAATATTACTTACATTGCTTGGCAGGGTACCGAGGTGGTGCGCCGTTGCCAGCTGAAATAAGAAAAACAAAATTACTGCATAAATTGTATAGTGTTCTATATTGTGCCGTTCCATACTAATCATGAGATAAAAAAAAATACCAATCGAATTGAGAACCTCCTCCTTTTAGAAGTCGGTTAATTATAACGCAGATACTTTGTATAATTAATAAATAATATTTCTAAGCCTCGGTACTTTTTGTTTCCCCGTGTGGGAATGGTTTTAAAATACAATGTGTCTTTACTCCCCACTTTCCATACTAAGCATCATGAGTGAAATTATCGCGCAGATACTTTGTGTGAGTAACAAATAATAATTCTGAGCCTCGGTACTTTTAGTCTCCCCATGTGATAACAGTTTAAGTATACAATATGTCTATAGTCCCCACTTTCTCAGCGATGTCTCAGTTCTTTGTTGCCGGAAAGTCGAAGGGATAGATAGAAAGGGCAATACTATCGAGCAGGTGCCAAAGAAGGTTCATTAGGCAGGTTATTGAATTCCATGCTGTTCTTTCTATTGTCTGCCATAAAGAAAGATTAATTTACATCTATATAGCATGTTTCAAGCTCACAGCTAATTTCATAAAAAGATTTTCATTGGACGATCATCGTATTCGTATCATTATTATTATTATTAAAGTAAATTTAACTTTGAAGCAATATATTACTCACCTCCTTGACCGCCCTGGGAGAAGAAAGGATCAGCTGAAAATAACGATATTTAGATATTATTAGTAGATTCTTTGTAGTGATGTAGTAAGAATATAATACAACATTCAATACAATGTTTTTAAAAATATATATATATATATATATATATATATATATATATATATATATATATATATATATATATGATTAGCGGATACAAATTTTCTCCAGACTCTGGAATACAGTCTTTTTGGCATCTATATAATATATTATATAGTACAAAATAGTTTTAGTGCGCTATATGGTCATCTCAAAAAGCTTGTGAGATATTTTCAAACTAAAGCTAGTCAGAAAAAAAGAACAATCCTTCTGAAAATCTGACGGGACCTCACTCAAAATCACAGATCTCCCCTTCCCTTTAGGAGTTTATCGCAAGAGACAACTAAGGAATCTAAATAGAAAATATCATTACTACAGGAGAAGGAAATCTTCAAATTAAATACAGGTTTTCCCAGCCCACTCGGCCAGTATGATGTAGGATAAATTATTACCTCAACTTGGTAGATAATGGTATTTAATAGCAGGATATATAAGGGTTGAGCAGAAGAAGTTAACACCAAATTTACTTACGGTTTGTTATGATGTTTGGTCCTGTAACAAAACAAATCTGTAATTAATATTTAACGTATTTCATTAGTTTAGTAATTTTAAGTCGATTTCGTAGGGGTTGAGGACTATTGACAGTTTTCTGTCTACAGCCGTGGGCCTGAATCTGGGGTAGTACCACATTTGCGCAGAAAATCGATATATGAGCAGTGGCAATTAGCTGTTAACATATGGATAGTGCTGCAATAATAGCAATGGGCTGTTGTAGCTATATTATACCAAAAATCACTAATTACTTAATTAATTCATAATAAAAGTATAACACTTACCGTTGGAGTTGCCTTGATAGAATCCAGGGTCAGCTGAAAATATGAAATAAAACTTAAGTTTGAAATTTATAAAGAATATTAACGATATATAGGTTGGACATCTGCGTCAACTCTTGTGAGACTGTTGATTCAAGTAAGGCCAATTGCGAGAGGACAATATCACGGCGCATTGCTGCAAGGACATCGAGGATGGTAAGTACCCTGAAAGGGAACCAAAGTCAAAGAATCTGGAGCCCAAGCAGCAAGACAGATTAATTGGAGTGCTATAAGCGTTTCAGAAGAATGCTGCTCTCCATTCTTTTGATGATCTCTGAACTAGTTTTCACGACTTCCACGGGAAGGTATGGGGTGATGATATATTTTATGCTTATTCCATTATCACGAGGGCCCGTCCAGTATAGTGTAGACCAAGAGAAGAAGTTGTTAACATTTTATTTACTTACGATTTGTGATGATTGGACCTGTAACAATATAAAACTGTGATTAATATCAAACTGTTCAATAGTTTTAAGCAAAAGGTTTCAAGTTATCCGTGTAGTAAGAAAAAAATTATATTCTCCGCCTCTTTCTTTCCTATAGATATCGTAAAAACCATTAAGGAATGTTAATTTCCCTCAACAGGATGAAACCTGTGCCAAACTATGGAACACAGATAACATGATACAGGTTAAAGTCGTGCTTCTAAAAGTGTAGGGCAAAATGGCATTTTATAGATTTTTTTTGTATTGCGTGATCTACTGGGTCGAGTATAAAACACGTGTCGTTGTTGCTTTATGAATCGAATTACAATAAATGAAATATTTTTATAGATTTATAAAAACTGTAATGACCTAACAAAATATTATTCAAGTATTAGATAACAAAGTACTAAACTTACCATTTTGACCTCCTTGAGAGAATCCAGGATCGGCTGAAAATATTAAATATCATGTTTAAAATAGAGAAAGAAATATTGAGTATAAAAATATCTTTTAAAAAAATATTAAAGTTTGCGTCTTTAGTAATCATTTCTCATTTACACTGTAGACATATATAGTATAGTGGGTAACAAGAACATTCTGGATAGAATTTCTCAACAGTCTCCATCAAAATATAAACGCTTTTATGTTGATATTACATATTATCTAAACACTACAATACCGAAGAAATCAGCCGTTTTTATAATAGTAATTACGACCTAAAAGCACTGTTTTGAAGTTTAAATTATGGAAATCGAACCCTTTGATAGATTGAAAGATTATTTTATAGAGTCTGCAAGTGGATGTTTTGAGTCTTGGTGTAATAAACTTAATTTCTGTTAATTATAAGCGGATGAACTCTCTCGCAAAGTGAAGTGGAGACGTTTGGGGACGTTATACGATATTATATATAAATATGCTTGCAAAAATATTGTATGTTGACAGTTCTTCATAAATTGTCAAGATAATTATAAATAGGTGCAATCTAAGTCGCATGGCTTGTAAGCTAATTTCCTTCACATCGAGAAGGCTCAACAGTGACAATTATAAAGGAGTAGAACATTGTAATGAATGCTAATAGGACCTAATTTTTTTCCTATTGAGTATTAATAACTAATAAGGTCGATACTTACGGTTGGCGATAACAACTGTAACAAAAGAGAACGTAAAATCAGCTTTCATTGTTAAAAGAAATTGAATATCTCGGTATATTTCTAATTATTATTGAAGAAATAGGCGAGGGTGCAACATACATAGATATGGATTTAAGAATCAATCTAATCTGCATTACAAAGGCTATTTTAAATTAGACTATATTAAAGTGAAATTTTGAGTCCAGTGAGAAACGTTCAATGATCGTCATCTACCGAAGCATTTCGTTCACGAAGCCTTTTCTTTCCGAATCCATATTCAATCCTTCGAAAGAACGTTTAGTAAAGCATAAAGGTTTGTAATTTAAAAGCGTTCAATGAAATTTGATATTAGGGTTACCGAAAGCAAATCGTTCTAATTTCTGTTGGGTACTGATAACCTGGAGTTGCCTGGAGTCATGTTTTGACGTGTTTTGTAAGTTGCCAGTTAGGAGCACCTGTGTGATGACCATTTAAGAGTACCCTTTACTTTCTCTAAGGAGTCGTAAAAATACGAAAAATCGATAGCAGAATGCGTAGAATACGTAGCAGTAGGTACTCCTTGGGATACTTATAACATTTGGATTGCTAGCTCGCCTCCCGAGCGTGATACTTATGAAATTATTCCTTCCCGAAAATATTATGTTTAATATATTTCGGTGAAATAGAATGTAGAGTTGTCATGATTGTCTTCGTTCTTCTTTTTAAGCAAATAAATATTCTATGAGTACTCCTTCGAAAGTTAAGCAAAGAAATTGAAAGGATTCTGTTGGGATCGCGGTAAGTAATTCATATAGGTGTTATAGGTGCATCAGAAGTTCTATGACACCGGCTACGTCCATCATATTCAAGCCTGTATTCCCGAAACATATTTTAAATCACTTCTGGCATTCTCATTTAAGTATGTAGACGCATAAACAGTATACGCAAGGATGTAACGGGAAGATTATTATTTAACACGAGTTATCAGGTAGGATGTTGTATCATAGCTCTTAAAGGCAATGAAAAATAAAATTGTTCTCCTATGCTTACCTTGGTCGCTAGGTTGGTCTACAACGTGCACTGAAACAATTATGATTCCAATTAATATAATTATAATATATAAATCTATATCTATAAAAGCGAATATATTCGCTTATATATATATATGATATCATCATTCTCGTACTCTTATCCCAATCACTTGGGGTCGGTACAATATGTACTCTTCTTTCATAGTACATATTGTAAATGTTATTGGCCATAGTTTTATGACCGGCCGACCTGCCTGACGTCAACCCTGCTTGGTAATGTAATTGTTGACCAAACGGCACAAGATGGAGTTGGCCCAGGTCGTTATAAGGCATCTTTTACGACATCCACGAACAAATTAAGGGTTGGTAGTATTCGTAGCCGCTACCACATAAAGTATATATGACATCGAAAAACTCAAAAACTATTTGACTGAACATTATAAAAATTTGTATATATTTTTTCACGGAGAAAGTTTATTTGCTATCCTTATTGATAGAACTAGGTGGCGCTGCTATATATCTCAATCTACAAACAAACCAATGAGCTGGATAATACTAGCAGTATTATTATACTAGCAAATCCGGTCCATTTATATATTTATAAATGTAATTATGATATTGACTGAATATAGTTTATTCCAGAGCCTACATATTATGTGTGAGAGAAATGAACGCTGCAAACGTACAGTCAAGGATGATATCGATAGATATAAACTTCTTTATCACTTTAATATTACAAAATTTTAACAAAAAAAATATCGTCTTCAATGCAATCGAGGTCAATCGAATACGCGTTATTGAGGATATCTCAAAAATAGAGTCAGATCATGATTAAATTCAAATAAAATCACTACTTCTGAAGTATTAACTTTCAAATTTAAAAAAATATCAAAATCGATCCACCCAGAAAAAAAATTTGGTATTCTAACACACAAAAAATATAGACGAATTGAGAACCTTCTTTTTTTTAGAAGTCGTTAATACGGATATCGAACTAGAAAAGAACTAATACTTCTTTCGTAGAATATTAAGAATATAACATAGTAATGGGCAAATGGGTATATTTACCATGGCTGGGATTGTTGTCTACAACGTTAACTGAAACAAAATATTAAGAGATAAGTATGTTAAAAATGTTCTGTGTGGTGACGGAGTAAGAATACAATTCACCGCCTCCTATTGTGCCCATGCGTATCGTAAAAGACGACTAGGGATACTATATGCATATACCACCTGCGCAAGAGGCGCAAATCTCTAATTAGCTAATGGTACGATAAAATATTCAAGGTTACTTTCAAATTTTGCAATAAATTGAAAAGCAATAAAACCCATTTCTTGCTTTTTATTAAATGGTTCCTTTTTCAAAATAATTCCAATTATTTCTGGTCGGTATTTGAAAATATAATTTTATAAAGTTATAAGACAACTTATGACCTAACTTACTTAGTCAGATCGTAAGCTTATTTATTTACTTAAAAAATACATATATATCTCAATAAAAGGATGCATATTATTTTTTAATTTAATGTAAATGATCGAAACTTAATTCCAACCTAAAAACCCGACAATGAAAATACCTACAATTTCATCACTGATTGTAATCGAGATTGTAAATGGAGTTCGACGGTAGGGTGCAGTGAACATGTTAATAATATTTGATTAGAGAAACCTGTTAAGTACCTTCACTAAAATTAAGAAATATTACGGGCTATACGAAACAAACTGGATTAGATGATTAATCATTTTAAATCATTTTAGAAATAGACAACCGTACTAGAATAGGATGGAATCGGAACGGATGATCAAAATGTAATATTGGGTAAATGGAAATAATTACCATGACTGGGATTGTTGTCTACAAAATTAACTGAAACAAAACAAAATATTGACAGTTAATCAAAACAAAACATCATCAAAAATTTCATTATTAGTATGTTGAAAAAGATCGAATGAAAAATTTATAGATAAGTAGTAATGTAACTAGAAATGAAAAGAAAAATAGGTCAGATAGAGAAAACATCACTTACCCAACAGTGATAGTTTATGGAAGAAGGTGATATAGAGAAGAAAAGAGAACAAGATGGACGTTAAATATAAAAAATAAAATCAAGACTAATATTAGTCCAATTAATTTAATATTTTATTCGATCATACTTTAGCAGATTGATCGTTAAAATGTTTGAAATATAAAATATAAACAATAGTTTAATTCTAATCCGAAAATAAAGATATTTACAATTTCATTACCAGTGTGTGGCATTCGAGTCAAGATTGAAAATGGAGAAAATATTAAAATGATTTCATTAGTAAAACCCGCAAAATATTTAACTATAATAAATAATATCTAAGTGAGCCTTATCGCTAGAAGAACATAACTATAGAATTATTTTTGGAATTTAATTCAAATAAAACATCAACTGCCATCAATTATTATGTTGGAAGTTATCGAATGGAACATTTAAGTAACAAGATTAGTAATTACAATATTACTTTTATAGATAGGTAATAATGTAACTATAAATAAAAAGGAAAGGAAAGTATAGGTTAGAAACAGAAAACGGCACTTAACTAACAGTGATAGGTTATGAAAGAAACAAGAAAGTGATATAAAAGAAGAAAAAAGAACAAGAAGAAACTTAAATATAAAAAATATTTCGAGTCTAATTAATTTAAGAAACTTAATCATAGTTTAACCGATTGATCGATAAAATATTTCAGATGGAAACAGTTTAATTCCAACCGAAAAAACTGAAAATGAAAAAATTTGAACAATGACTTCTTCATCAGTGCCTGTCATTCTAAACGTGATTGAATGGAGTTCAACAATAAAGTACAGTGAAGATACTAAAATTATTTCATTATAACATTCATTAGAAGATTAATAATTTTATATCACTTTCAAAATGGATACACTAATCCTAAAATAGATTAAAATTATCATCGGTAATATGAAGACATTGGAGGAAAGGGAATATTTACCATGGCTGGGATTGTTGTCCACAACATTAACTGAAACAAAACAAATATTGAGAGTGAATCAAAACAAAACCATGTCATCAAAAATGACATTAATTAGTATGCTGAAAATTATTGAACGAAAAATTTATAGTTTTTTTTTATAATTTAAATATAAAATATATATTAAGATTAATATTAGTCTAATTAATTTAAAGTTTAATTCGATAACAGTTTAGCGGATTGATTGATAAAATGTTTGAGATGTCAACAAAAGTTCCAGAAAATCTGAAAATGATAATAACTACGATTTCGTCACCAATAGCGCAATATTCTAATCGAGATTGAAAATGGAGTTAGTCAATATAAGGAATATATATAAAACTTTTCATTAATGAAACCTACAAAACACTATCAGTAACGAAAGAATTTTACTGGTATACAAAACAATGATTTAGCTTAGATGATTCATAATTTTATATCACTCTAAAATGGATAACGGTACTAGAAAAGGATGAAATTAATAGCATGTATCAATATCAAGACAGTAATATTTTTTTAAATGGGAATATTTACCATGGCTAGGATTGTTGTCCACAAAATTTACTGAAACAAAATATGTAATCGAGAGTTAATCAAAACAAAACATCATCATGTTATTAAAAATTTCCTCAATTAATAGGTTCAAAACTATCGAATCGAAAGTTTATAGATATTAAAGTAACCAGAAATGAAAAGAAACAATTAGTTAGTTACAGAAAACAGCTTACCCAACAGTGATAAGTTATGAAAGAAGGTACTATAGAAGAAGAAAAAGAACAGAATGGAAGTTAAATGTAAAAAATATTTCGAGATTAATATTAATATAATTAATTTAAGATTTAACTCAATCACAGTTTAACTGATTGACTGATAAAATAATTGAGATGTAAATAACAATTTAATATCAACCGAAAAACCTGAAAATAAAAATACCTATGATCTCATCACCAGTGCGCGTTATTCTAATCGAGATTGAAAATGGAGTTCAACGGTAGAGTACAGCGAAAATATTGAAAATATATAATTTGTGAAACCCGGAAAATACTTCAACTATAATGAAGGAATTATACTGGTTATGCAAAATAACATTGATTGATTAATAAATTAATACCACTTTAAAAATGGATAGTTCTAGAAGAGAATGGAATTATCATCGTATAGTAATATCAAGACAGTAATATTTGGTAAATGGTGATATTTACCATGACTGGGATTATTGTCCACAAAATTAACTGAAACAAAACAAATCATCGAGATTCAATCTAAAGTCAATCAAAACAAAACATCACCATGCTATCAATTAGTATGTTAAAAATTATCGAATGGTTGGAAACGTTAGATACACTAAATAGTACTTACCCAGCCACCCATAAGTTATGGAAGAAGGTGAAGAAGAAAAAGAACAGTATGAAAGATAAATACAAAAAATATCCTAAGATATTGGCTAATTAAGTTAAAGTCTATCTCGATCACAATTTATTATTTGATTGATTGCTAAAGAATTTAAGATGTTAAATAACAGTTCATAAGGTTATCCATTAATGAGGATTAAATTTTAAATTATTTGATAACCATACCACCCATCGAATTTGATAACCAAACAAAATAACATTTAAAAACGTTGTTATATAAGATAAAGAAATCGATATAATATTTTAAAGAAATTAACTAGAATATAATTTTGAATAAACATTTAACTTCATTTCGAAAAAATAAAACAT
Source organism: Lymantria monacha (assembly GCA_905163515.2). Classification (NCBI taxonomy): domain Eukaryota; kingdom Metazoa; phylum Arthropoda; class Insecta; order Lepidoptera; family Erebidae; genus Lymantria; species Lymantria monacha. Next base: position 9,746,920 of record LR991098.1, on the reverse strand, counting down.
ATTCATAGAAATTTGAATAAAGATTGTAATAATCCTTACTAACATTATAAATGCGAAAGTAACTCTGTCTGTCGCTCTTTCACGTCAAAACTACTGAACCGATCTAAATGAAATTTGGTACACAGATAGTCTAGAGCCTGATAAAGGACATAGGCTACTTTTTAATGCAAAAAAGGCTTGTAAAGGAGGATGAAAAGTTGTAAGGAAGTATCGTCATTTTTGAAGCCAGAAGCTTGAAACTTCTTTTAGGTTATTGATTAGATGTAAATAAATATGACATTAAAATTTTGTAAAAAATTTACCCTTAAGGGGTAAAATAAAAATAGGGGATGAAAAAAATTAGGATAGTAATCTATTACGCGGGCGAAGCCTCGGGCAGAAGCAAGTTTATTATAATTTTTAATAAATTAACTAGAACCCAAGTCAAATTTTAGTTAGGTATAGATTAGTATGTGCAAACAAAAATAAAAATGTCAGATACAAAATAAGGCTCTATATTAGCAGTATTACACATATAGAAGAAGAGAAACGGAAAAGATAAAAAATGAAAAATAATTCAAAATTAAAGTCAGATTTATTGGCAATCTCACGATTGCGATATTATAGCTAATGTCTATATTAATATTATTAAGTTATAAATGAAATAACCAAATCATAGATATTGTATGTAAATACGGAAAGCACTTTTTATAAACTGACAAATTTTAATACTGCTAATAACATAATGTGAGTCTATAATTATTATTATGAAAATAATGATGAATGGCACGGTGTGGGTGTAGACACGGAACGTATTACGTCGTTCTTAATAATAGATGTCCTTATACATACAATACAATAATTTTGATTGTGTCTGTATACCTGATCGATACATGGTCAAATTTAATTTGATAAGTAACTAGAGCAAAAAGAAACATTGTGAGAAATATAATAAATCAAGCACTTGCTTAATAATTTAACCCAATATAGATTGATTTTGGCTCCATTTTTTTCACTTGTTAATTTCAGTTAAAGCAAGATAAATATAGTTGTAGACAATATTAAAGTCTTACCTCCACGTCCCGACGCCACAGCGATAACCGCCAAAGAGAAAATCTGTAGAAGAAAATGCTTCATTATAATTTCCAAGTAACACTAACAAAATTATATTGATATAGTTCAGTTTTGATTCATTTAAATATGCGACTAGCTGACGTGTTAATAAAGACATTGATTTTTCTTATCGACGCGATAAGATTGTTGTGTTGTCGAATGTTAGTAATACTGACTAATTCTTACTTTGTTATTGCACATATGTTACATATTTTCATTTCTAAATTGCTCGTAGATAAATATACTAGGTACGATACTTAATGGATACAAAGGATAAATAATTGTAAGCACTCTGTACATTAACAATAAAAAAATCAAAAAACCCGACTGCGTAAAAAGTAACCCAAACTACGTACATAATAAAAAAACTGAAAAGAAAAAAAACAAGCACTTAGATGTCCGGAGGTCTAGAATTCCATAATATATTGTTGAATAAATACTACTGCAGGAAATAAAATATATTTTAATAATAGAACATGACAACTGAACAGTCGAGATCCATTATTCGCCAGCAAATCTAATCGACAGCAAATCTAATTTTTCTGTGGATCCCGACTGTTCAGTTGTCATGTTCTATTATTAAAATATATTTTATTTTCTGCAGTAGTATTTATTCAATAATATATTATAGAATTCTAGACCTCCGGACATCTAAGTGCTTGTTTTTTTCTTTTCAGTTTTTTTATTATGTACGTAGATTGGATTACTTTTTACGCAGTCGGGTTTTTTTAATTATTATTTTTTATTTTATACCTTTTAGTTATGAATACCTAGGTAGCTATAGTTATTTTATTTATTAATAAGTAGGTAAATACCTAACTATATATAGTTTTTCGACTGAAGTTGAGTACTAAATCGTTAGAAGTTGGAGATGGGCTACCGCGTAAGACATTAGATACTTTAGGTAGGAGTACCTATGCTATATTGGACAATATACCTACTAGATACTTTAGTATATGTCTATCCACATCCAGTTATATGAATTTTCGTCTTTTTATCGTAAATTTCTGCTATCTAAAAACCTATATCTGAGAAAGGTTGTTACGAAACTTTAAATCAATATAGATCCTAAGCGGCCAGTCAAATCGAAAAATGTTGAGAGAAAACGAATAATGATTTTTAAATACCTATTCAACGATACCCCACTCGAAATAGTTTGTTGACTTTCAGTTTTTAAATTTTCACAATATGGCGTCCAGTAGTCGCCATATTGAATTTTCATTAACGTCATATCTTTAGTGACACTCGCCGGATTAAGAAGAATCGTTTGACGTGTGAATCATAAAAATCGGCCCAGGCGTTTGGTCTATATAGTGCTTCAAAGGAACATACAAACATACATATATACATACATATATATATACATACATACATACATACATAGACTGTTAAACACAATACCACTCCTTTGCGTCGCGCAATCGGGTAAAAGCTCGAAGTATGCCGTGACAGAATTTTATTATTAACTCACTCATATACATGGATTGATTGTGAATGCTATATTTTGTTAAATCTCATTATCCTGAATGCACGATTAAAAAGCTAGACGAACCAATATTTTTCTTAGACATACATACATACATACCATCACGCCATGTCCTTTGCAGGGTAGGCAGAGAGAACAAAGTGCCAGAGAACTCTATCCTTGCATACTTCACTCGCTTCCTCAACATTCATAGTTCTTTTTCTTAGAGAAGTAGAATTTTCTAATAGCGATAATTAATGGGATAAAGCAGGAACTACATAGAAGGCAGATTGGTCTAAATGCTTAGTTCGTACCGAGTGGAATGGGTTTGATCCCAACGTAGGAAATTACTTTGTGTGATCCACAAATGGTTGATCTGAGTTTGGATGTCATTTGTATTCGTTACTTGTATGTTTGTGAAGCCCCTCGCATTACATGAACTGAATCCTCAGCGCGGGCATAGTATTATAAAGAATAAAAAAAGAAAAAAGATAATTTAGAATTTTTTGTTCAGTGCAGAGCGTTGATATATAGATAACAAAAGAAAATAGACCCTTCTGCTGTCAAATGAAGAAGAGACTTGAAGCCGGATCACTTAATATGGCGTTCTCTATTGTAGGTTAATGTCCAGATTTAAACATAATTGATTCATATATAGTTGAAGGGAACATATACGTTACATGTCCATAGATGTTTGTAGAAGAATGTAGGTACCGGGGGAGACCGAGACTCACCTACCTAGACCAGATTGTTCACGTACTGAAAGAAGGTGGAGTCAAGAGTCGCTGAAACCGGCGAGCGTGTATGAAGAGAATTATGAATGTTGAGGAAGCGAGTGAAGTATGCAAGGATAGAGTTCTCTGGCACTCTGTTCTCTCTGCCTACCCTGCAAGGGATATGACGTGATGATATGTATGTATGTATGTAAATATAGATGTTTGTAATTTAATATTAGCTATTTGGTATGTAGTTTATGATAAACATTATGTTTATGTACCATTTAATGTTAAACCGTATAATAGACAAGGTTAACAAATATTAAGAAGTCAAGGTTTTCCGCGGTACACATCAATAAACATGTCAACACTTGGTTATGTAAACAATTTATGTAATTACAGTTGTGTGTAAAACTATATAATTCATTATTTGTATTTGAATGGAGGTATACCTATTTAAGTAAAGTGTTTGCAAGATATTATTTTGTATATACCTATGTAAATATCTATTATGAGTGGTGACCGAGTAAGATAACGTTACCACATCTTAATTTCTCGTGAGTATCTTAAAAGTCGTTTAATAGATGTAATCAGATAATATGATTGCACGAGAAGAAAAATGAAACCCTCAGACCCGTTTGATGAAAAATTTTTAATGAAAGAATTTTCATCTCAAGTTTTCTACATATCTACGAAGAGATAGCCAAGCGGCACGGAGTCCTCACCTTTCGGCTGGTGCAGGTATTGACGGGGCACGGGTGTTTCGGGTTGTACCTGCACAGGGTCGTGTATAGGGAGTGGACTCCGGCCTGCCACCACTGCAGGAGTGACGAGGACACGGCGCAACACACGCTGGAGGTGTGTCCGGGATGGGAGCGGCAGCGCCGTGACCTCGTCGCTGTCATCGGTGCCGACCTGACGCTGCCGGCCGTCGCGAGGGCGATGGTCGACAGCATCAGGAACTGGGACGCGGTCGCCGCCTTCTGCGAGGCTGTCATCTCGCAGAAGGAAGCGGCGGAACGGGCAAGGGAGGATTCCCGCGCCCCGGGCCGCCGCCAGCGGCCGGGGCGGCGCAGGCGCGAATACCTGCGCCTGATGCCGCCCTAACCGAGGCTTCGGGTGATCGGACCGGGGAATTGTCCGGTCACCCGACGTGAGGCCACCGCGTGAGGGCGACGCCCCGACGGCGAAATCTGTCGGGGCGTCGACGAGAGGAACCCGCGAGGGTGAACCGCCGGGCGGGTCACCGAAGTTAAAAATCGGGTCCCGGTGACCCGCTCGCACGGCGAAGAGAGAGGAGTTTTTACGGTGGGTCTATGGGGTCACGCGCCGCCTTCTCCGTCACCCCGGACCGATTTGGCGGGGCGAGACTAATCCATAGTCCACCAAAAAAAAAAAAAAAAAAAAAAAAAAAAAGAGATAGCCAAAAGGTGCAAGGAGAATTGAACTATGTCTACTTTGAATTTCATTGTAGCTAGGTATCTAAAATAGGGCGTCGTTGCGAAATATTTTCACGCTGGTCAAGTGACAAAAAAATATGCTATCCCTAGGGGTGAATAAGAATGCCGCGCGCCGCCTCTTCCGTCGCCCCGGATCGATTTGGAGGAGCACGACCACCTCCATAGTCCACCGCAAAAAAAGGTGAATAAGAATGCTGAATAGAAGGAATATGAATGGCATTATAACCGACAACAGAAGCAATAATAACTCAATATACATTTAGTTTTATTTTATTATTTGAGGTAGTGAATAATAATATATCAAGCCATATGTAAATTACTGAAATTTAGCATTTAACCTTTTTTACGACCAAAAAATTAATATCACACGTGGGACCCAAACCTACACCCATCGAAAATCCGTTCCAATCGTTCTACTACTTAGACAAGTGTGAGCTGTCGCATGACAATCAATTTGCGGCTCGTATTATATTCGTCTTTAACGTGTGACATCTATCCTACATTGTTTACTCATTACACAGAGTCAAAACTCTAACTTGGCAGTTGTAATTGTATTAAACATTGACACGCTCCTGTTATTCAATTTTTTTTTTATTGCTCATGGTGGCAAACGAGCAAACAGCACATCTTTTTTTTTTGGTAGGCTATGGCCCGGTCACACGTCGCCCGCACCGTCCGGGGCGACGGGAGGGGAGCGCGTGGCCCCATAACCCACCGTATTCCCTCCCCATCGCCATTGGGCCGGCCACTGGTACCGCTTCCTTGCCTTCCGTGGCCAGCCCGGCGGGTTACCCTTTCGGGCACCATCCCCCGTCGACGCCCCAGCTAGCTGCCGGGGCGTCGCCCTCACGTGGTCAGCCTCTCTGCGGGTGAAGGACTATTCCCCGGTCCAGTCACCCGCGGCCTCGTCTAGGGCGGCATTAGGCACAGATACTCGTGTGCCTACGCCGCCCCAGGCGCCGGCGGCGGAGCGTCTCACCGAAGAGGATTTCCTCTCGGAGTCGTCCCGCCGCCTCCTTCCGCGAGACAACTGTCTCGCAGAAGGCGGCGACCGCGCCCAGAAACAGCACACCTGAGGGTAAGTGTCACTGCCGCCCATGAACCTTTGCTATACCAGGGTATAGCTAGGCCCCTGCCTACCATTACAACACCCAAACCCACCCAGTTGGGCTTCCAGCTCTCCCGCTCATCGAACGAAGCGTAATAGCACATTGCTATTACTCAGACGTCGATCTTCTGCAAGAGTGTGGTACTACCCCGGACGGACCGGCCCGCAGCTGTAGACAGGGATCTGTCAACAGCGTGGTCCTACCACTATTAAATCACTATTAACCACTATTAAATCTAATTACTGAAATTTAGCATTAAACATGCTAATTTATTTATAAAAGAACATTTTTCGTTCGTAAACAAGTTTTTATCAAACCATATATTTAAATGAAGGCAAATATATAATAATAGAGTTGAAAATTTTCTGACTCACCAAAAATGCCTTCATCATAGATTAAATTATCACAGATGACTGTAGAAACACACGTAAGATTTGCGATTGCACGAGTACATTGAAGTCGTCTCTCTTATATAGAACGATACCGATAACCTGTCGACCTGTTCAAATAGATTTAAATCTACGAAACTTAACATCACAAACACAGCTGTTTTCTTTTCCCTTATTAATTCTTGTAATTACAAATACTCGGAACTGACGATTTCTTGTTAAATTTTAAATTTATTTAAATTACGTATCAAAAACAAACAACATATTTTTTTAATATACAATCATTATCCTACTGCTCTTATCCAAGTTACTTGGGGTTGACGAAATAGTAAAATCTAGTGATCGAATGACCTCGTTACGTTTTTGGTGCGCAACCTATTCTGCGCACCTTTCACTTTCTAACGTGAGATAATACTTCACTGAACAGTTTTAATAAATGTAAATAATAATCGTACTTAAGGAGTAAACTCCAGTCGTGCGTCGGAGCTGACACACACACTTTTTTTTAAGTTTAAATTCATCATCATCATTCTATTCTTATCTCAACAACTTGATCAACGAAATATTTTTTATCCCTAACCGTCATCATCATTCATCATTCTCCAGCTCTTATCCCAATTACTTGGGGTCGACTCATCTTCCTATATAGTACCAGTTTTGTAACCAGCCGCCTGCCTGTCATCAACCCTCCTTGGGAATGTAATTGTTGACTAAATGGCATCAAGTGGTGTTGGCCCAGGTAGAAATAAGGCTCTTAGTCGTTCGAGTTGATCGCCTGGCCGGTGACGCCTGCAAGATATCATTGCCCGTTAGATAGCTCAGTATAGAGCGGCTTCAGTTCAATGTTCCTACCATAGAGTCCTTCCGGTCGGTACTGATGCAGCGGTGGAGTCTGCGGCACGGAGTCCTCTTCTTTCAACAGGCTTTGACGAAACATGGTTACTTCAGCAAGTACCTCCACATGGTTGCGAGAAGGGAAAGGACTCCTGGCACCACTGCGATTACGAAAATGTTCGACAGCATCAGGAACGGGGACGCGGTTCAGGCATTCTGTGAGGCAATTGTCTTGCAGAAGGAGGCGGTGGAATGGGTCAGGGAAGAACTACCATGATACGCTTCGCCACTGGCGCTGCCCTAGCCGAGGTAGCGGGTAGACGGATTGAGGATTAGTCCACTACCCGGAGAAAGGACCATCACGCGAGGGTGATGCTCCAACACAGCTGGGTAGTGGTGGACGCCCACATAGCGTTGTGAGAGATACGTGTACGGCAAACTATAAAATCACGCGTCGTCCGTTCTGTCACTCCAAACTGATCGGGCAGAGACTGATCATACCACAGTCTGCCCAAAAAAAAGGATGATATATATATAAAGCTCATAGTTGTCTATTACGACACCCACAAACAATGTAAAGGTTTTCTTTTTTTTTTTTTTTTTTTCCCCCTAACTATCGTATGTTTGGGCTACTGTCTCCCCTGATATGATCGGGGACCTTGTTTAGCGTGTTAGATTAGATTTAGAAAGTGAAAAAAGAACAGAAAGTACAAACACTAAAGAATGTAAAGGTTATGGTGATGGACTAATCATCATCCTTTTCTTACCTTATCCCCGACTAGAAAAAAAGTATGGTTCAACCAGATCATGTATCTGGACCCGATCAGGATAGAATGAGGCATGCCGGATCCGGCAAACCCGATCAGGACCAGGTCTGGTCCTGATCAGGATAGCCTGATGTGAAATATCATTAAGTATGGTAAGGCATACCGGATCAGGACCAGATCAGGACCAAATAAGGATAGCCTGATGTGAAATATCATTAAGTATGGTAAGGCATACCGGATCAGGACCAGATCAGGACCAAATAAGGATAGCCTGATGTGAAATATCATTAAGTATGGTAAGGCATACCGGATCAGGACCAGATCAGGACCAAATAAGGATAGCCTGATGTGAAATATCATTAAGTATGGTAAGGCATACCGGATCAGGACCAGGTCAGAACCAAATAAGGATAGCCTGATGTGAAATATCATTAAGTATGGTAAGACATACCGGATCAGGACCAGATCAGGACCAAATAAGGATAGCCTGATGTGAAATATCATTAAGTATGGTAAGGCATACCGGATCAGGACCAGGTCAGGACCAAATAAGGATAGCCTGATGTGTAATATCATCAAGTATGGTAAGGCATACCGGATCAGGACCCGATCAGGACAGAATGAGGCATGCCGGATCCGGCAAACCCTATCAGGACCAGGTCTGGTCCTGATCAGGATAGCCTGATGTGAAATAACATCAAGTATGGTAAGGCATACCGGATCAGGACCAGATCAGGACCAAATAAGGATAGCCTGATGTGAAATATCATCAAGTATATAGTAAGGCTTGTAGTATATCAGAACCAGAAACAGTTTTCGTAACATAAAAAAAATATCAATCGAAATTCAAAAAAATGACATGATTGTCATATTTATGCCACGACGAAATTGTATTTGCATCAGAGGAGATTAATCTGAAATCTTTAATTAATCATATGTATTTAATAATAATAATAATGTTTAATTAATAATATAAAAATAATTTATATTTAAAGTAAAAAACAAAAATAAATATCAATAGATGGCGTTAGTAAAATGACGTCATTATTTGAATCGCGGTGTTAAGATTCTCCGAAGCGTAATGACATGGCCTAATATTAAATTAGTTGTTATAGAATCAAATTATAACAGATCAGTCAGGTCAAGAATAAGAAATTCAGGCGACAATTGCAGTCGTTAGCATCTGGTGGTTGCGCCATAATCGGAACGGCTCACTGGGACTCTCTATGATAAGAATATAGCACTGCATTCGGTGCCTACGTCATATATTAATTTATATTTTTACCTATTAAACATGTTCTTTAAGATATTCATGTTTTTTAAGAGGACCGGACTGGGCATACTCGTTTTGGATCAGGCAAGATATATAACGCAGATGATTGATTTGTTTCTGATGAGTAAAATTTCATCCGGACTCGATCAGGAACGCCTGATCTGGACCCGATCAGGAATGCCTGATCTGGACCCGATAAGGTTTTCCTGATCGGGTCCAGATATATCGTCTGCGTTACATGCCTTATCTGGTCCAGATCGGGCATGCCCGGTCCGGTCCTGCTAAGGAAGACGAAAAAATTTCTAGTCGGGTCTAGACAACCTAATTTTAACATCATTGTATAAGAAGAAAAACTCGTAGTAAAATCGGCCTGATTGGCCTAATATTTAGTTTTTTATTCCGAAGTAGGCGCATGCCTAACAGTAGACAAGAAAACCTTTGATGGGTTTGACAGTAAACGTAATCGGGTTGAGAGCCCTCAGCGCTCACCCATAGTCCGCGTAAAGCTGTCAAAACCATCTACGGCTAACAGCTAAACACACGCCAAAAAAGAAATGAAATTGACAGTAAACAAAAAGAACTGCGATGGGTTAGACAAGAAGAACTTTGCTGGGTTTGACTGATGTAGAACGGCTGAACTACGCAATTTTTTTTTATGTGACAACATACATACGTACTATCACGCCATATCAGTAGGCAGAGAGAACAGAATGCCAGAGAACTCTATCCTTGCATACTTCACTAGCTTCCTCAACATTCACAATTCTCTTCATACACGCTCGCTGGTTTCGGCGACTCTTGACTCCACCTTCCTTCAGTACGAGAACAATTTGGTCTAGGTAGGTGAGTCTCGGTCTCCCCCGATACCTACATCCTTCCACTATTATATGACAAAAAGTGGTTAAACACTGTGTCGTGTACAGTGCAAGCAATATGCGACTTATGCTCTTCTAACTTACATAATTTTAAGCAAATATATGATAAACACACCATCACAGCCTATAAATGTCCCACTGTTGGACTCGGGGCTCCTCCGTAATGGGATGGAAATTAACCTACTATACCACGCTGGTCAGACGTGTTGGTATAGGGTTTTGTTTCGAGTTTTCCTTCTCTCGCATGGATATTAGATGCGTTTTATATCCCTTAGTCGTCTCGTATGATCACCCACGGGTAAGATATGGGGTGGTGAATAGTATTCTTACTCCGTCACCACACGGAAATGATAAACACAATATGTGCAAAAATGATTTATAAAATTATTCATCTTTCTAAAGCTACCCTATAATGAAATCGTTTCACTTCAATCGTGTGCCTTTACGACATACTCTGTTGTGTTTTTACCCGACTGCGCAACGTAAAGGAGTGGTATTGTGTTTAACAGTCTATGTATGTATGTATGTATTTTTGTATGTTCCTTTGAAGCAGTATACAGCCCAAACGCCTGGGCCGATTTTAATGATTCACACATCAATCGACTCCTATTAATCCGGCGAGTGTCACTAAAGACATGGCGTTAGTGAAAATTCAATATGGCGACCACTGGACGCCATATTGTGAAAATTTTAAAAATGAAAGTCAACAAACTATGTCGAGTGGGGTATCGTTGAATAGGTATTTAAAAATCATTATTCGTTTTCTCATAACATTTTTCGATTCGACTGACCGTTTAGGATCTATATCGATTTAAACTTATGTAACAACCATCCTCACATACAGGTCTTTAGACAGTAGAAATTTTCGATGAAAAGACGAAAATTTCGTATGGCTGTGCATGTGAATGTGGATGGACATATACTAAATTATCTAGTAGATACCTACTATTTTGGATTGGACTATCTAAAGTACCTAATGTCTGACGCGGTCGCCCATCTCGAACTTCAAACGATTTAGTACTCAACTTAAGTAGAAAAACTATATATAGGGAGGTACATACATACATACATACATATCATCACGCCATATCCCTTGCAGGGTAGGCAGAGAGAACAGAGTGCCAAAGAACTCTATCTCTGCATACTTCACTCGCTTCCTCAACATTCATAATTCTCTTCATACACGCTCGCCGGTTTCGGAGACTCTTGACTCCACCTTTCTTCAGTACCTGACCGATCTGGTCTAGGTAGGTTAGTCTCGGTCTCCCTCGGTACCTACATTCTTCCACTTTCGCATTGTATATCATCTTAACCAGACGTTCGTTCGGCATTCTTTCCATATGTCCGAACCATCGGAGCATTCCCTTTCGCATCTTTACACCAATACTCTCTTTCATACCTACTCGCTCTCTTACGTCGTCGTTACGAATGCGGTCGGTCAGCCTAACTCCACAGATTTTCCGAAGAGATCGCATTTCGACCGCATTAATTTTACTTTCATACTCTTTTCTGCATACCCAACTCTCGCTTCCATACAATAATGTTGGGACAAGCACTGCGTTATGTATTGCTACACGTGCCTTCTGGCTGAGGTGGTGGCTGCCGAGGAGTTGCCCCAACGCTCCGTTCACTCTATTTCCCGCATTCACTCTTCGCTCTATATCAGTGGTGTACCGTCCATCTCGGCTATAGGGAGGTACCTACTCTTTAATAAATAAAACAACTATAGCCTAGCTAGATACTCATAACTCATCATCATCATCATCAACTTGCTCTTATCCCAATCTATTTAGGGTCGACGCAATATGTGTTCTCCTTCTATACAAATTTATCAGACGTCATCTCTAGATACTCATAAGTAAAAAGTATAAAATAAATAAAATTAATTAAAAAAATCAAAAAACACGACTGCGTAAAAAGTGAACCAAATTACGTACACAATAAAAAAAACTGAAAAGAAAAAAACAAGCACTTAGATGTCCGGTGGTCTATAATTTTATAATATATTATTGAATGAATACTATTGAAGAAAATAAAATATATTCTAATAATGGAACATAACACCTGAACAGTCGGGATCCATTGAAAAATTGGATTTGCTGTCGAATAATGATTAATACATTGAAAAATTTGATTTGCTGTCGAATAATGGATCCCGAAAATATATTCCATATTTTATTTTCTTCAATAGTATTCATTCAATAATATATTATAGAATTATAGACCACCGGACATATAAGTGCTTGTTTTTTTTCTTTTCAGTTTTTTTTATTGTGTACGTAATTTAGTTCACTTTTTACGCAGTCGGGCTTTTTGATTTTTTTAATTACTTTTATTATTATTTTATTATTATGTACATAGGTATATCTTCAAATATGTACATACATATATTTAAACACTATTTATATACAATGTTGAGTTTATGATAACAAACTTGGTACTAAGATACTCAAAAAGGTCATGGCTATATCTATGTATTTACTGTACTGTACAAACTGTAATGACCTCTGTACAAAGAGTTATATGATTTAACGCATGAGTCATTTACTTAAATATCGCACATGTTTTTTTTATAGTCTGGTGCCATCTTAAGAAATCCTCGCCAAGAAAAAAAAATCGGCCAAGTGCGAGTTGTACTCGCGCACAAAGGGTTCCGTAAAACAAAAAAAATATATGTGATGTAACTAAAAATTTAAGGTTTTCTGAATTTTCCCTTTATATGTGCTATAAAAAGTTGCTTTATGCCAAATTTCAAAATTCTAGGTCGACTGGAAGTACCCTTTAGGTTTTGATTAACTTGCAAGTAGTTGCCAATTTGAAAATATGCGGTTTAAATTGCTGTTTCTTTTGATTGCATTGATATAGAAGTTTTATTTTGTTACAACTTAAAGGTATTATAGACCTGAGAGTATTTGATATGAATTTCCATTTAATACCTCTACATGTTCAGGAGGAAAGGGGTAGTGAGTTTAAAATTATTAAAATATTTTTTATGTGATTTAATTAAAAATTTACGGTTTTCACAATTTTTCCTTTATTTGTGCTATAAGACGTTGCTTCGTACCAAATTTCAAAATTGTGAGTTCACGGGAAGTACCCTTTGCTTTTGATTCCCTTGCGAGTGTCGAAAATTTGCAGAAATTTGCGACATAAACAGCTGTATCTTTTGATTGCGTTGGCTTAGAAGTTTAATTTTTTCACAGCTCCAAGGGACAGTAGATTTGAGTATTTGATATATATTTCAGCATGATACCGCCACCCGTTCCTGAGATAAAGGGTCTTGACAGACAGACAGACAGACAGACAGACAGACAGACAGACAGACAGACGGACAGACGGACGGACGGACGGTCAACAAAGTGATCCTATACGGGTTCCGTTTTTTCTTTCGAGGTACGGAACCCTAAAAAACGGATGTTTAGCACATTTTTATTTTACAATAGTGGAATGTTAGAAACTTAAGAGTTGCTCTTTTAATGATTTAAATAAATGACACTAAAAGTTCCCGTTATATTTTTACCTGAACGGGTTAAGAATATAATTATATCCTCACCGCTTACTTGGGTGCTGTAAAAACCGGGTGAGGGATTATCAAGTAAAGGACACTCTCCTGGGAAAATCATAACCCCAAATGTGATAAAATGTTTCGTTTGATAAAACTAAACTTACTTTGTAGTGAGGTCTATAAGTAACAGTGGACGCCAATAGGCTGATAAATGGATGGAGGGATGAAATAAGCGCAACGTAAATGCTTTTATGTAAATGTGCTAACAAACGTCGTAAGGAAATAGAAACGATCAATACCGACAGATGGAATCCTTTTACACCAACTTTAGGAGGCCTATACTTCTCTAGTAGAAGATTGTCGTAGTGTTTTAGGTTCGAGTCCAGACAGGACAGTTTTTTGTGCGATCCACAGGAATTGTTCTGATTCTGAGTACAATTTGTCTCCATCAATTGTATGCCTGCTAAGTGACATGATCACACAAGGATTTATTTCTTATATATGGTGTTTTTATAAAAAAAAGACATATTTAATGAAACCTCGTGTGAAATGATAAATGTACCTTCGAAGTAAGCGGCCTTACAACACATTAAGATAACCTATTAAATTTTCGAGAATAATACTCACAGACAATTTAGTTAGTGATAACATCGTGTTTATTCATTAAAAATAAAATATGTAGTTATAAATTAGTTTTACGTCGACCGCTAAGATATCTAGATAAATACCTTGACACATTTCAGGTAATTTTCTCTTTGCAAAATGAGAATTCTGCTCAGGTCATAGCTCCATCGGGTTGACAGACCTCAGCATTCATCCAGTCCACCAGTCTGGGTAAAGTTGTTAGCCATTTGCAGCTAAGAATTCATCATCACCATGGTCATCTTGCTCTTATCCCAATTAGGGGTCTACTCGGGGTCGATGCAATATGTAATCTTCTTTCATTGTATATATTGGAAAGTTATGGGTATTCGTTTTATTATACAAATCTCCTTGAGAATGTAATTGTTAATTAGATGACCCTTAGTTGTCTTTAAGACAGCTACGAGCAATGTAAGAGTTGATAGTATACCATACAGCATATGCGGCTAACAACTAGAATAATACAAAAAATCACTGCTCATATTTTGAGCTGTGATTTTTTTTATGCTATTTTTTTCATGATATTTTTAGCATTATTATGCTAGTAGGTGAAGGCGATACCGTTCAAGTAAATAAGCAGAAAGCAATTCATCTTTAGGAATATTTAAGTCTCATGGTATCCTAAAACATCGGGCCAGCAACGGAAGCGAAGCGGAACTAGTGGTTGATCCAATGGCAAAGGTGAGGGTACACAGTGGGTAATATATTTAACTTTCACACGTTAAAAAAATATGTGAATGAAAATTAATACTTGTGACTCTAAAGTTGTCGTTTTGGATAATTTTAGATTCACAAATATGACAGTAATTAGCTGTGTGGTTGCGGCTACGAATACTACCAACCCTTACTTTGCTCGTGGATGCCGAAAAAGACGACTAAGAGTCTTATAACGACCTGGGCTAATTCCATCTGATGCCGTTTGGTCAACAATTACATTCCCAAGTGGGGTTGACGTCTGGCAGGCGGCAGGTCATAAAACTATTGCCAATAACTTTTACAATATGTACTATGAAAGAGGAGTACATATTGTATCGACCCCAACCCGACTTGAAAAAAGTATGGTTCAACCAGATCATGTATCTGGACCGGATCAGGACGGAATGAGGCATGCCAGATCCGACAAGACCTATCAGGACCAGGTCTGGTCCAGATAAGGATAGCCTGATGTGAAATATCATAAAGTATTGTAAGGCATACTGGATCAGGACCAGGTCTGGACCAAATAAGGACAGCCTGATGTAAAATATAATCAAGTATGGTAAGGCATACCGGATCAGGACCAGGTTTGGTCCAGATAAGGATAGCCTGATGTAAAATATCATCAAGTATGGTAAGGCATACTGGATCAGGACCAGGTCTGGACCAAATAAAGACAGCCTGATGTAAAATATAGTCAAGTATGATAAGGCATACCGAACCAGGACCAGGTCTGGACCAAATAAGGACAGCTTGATCAACTCCAAGCGCAATAATCCTTAGCGCTTAGAAAAATTTTGGCAGCCCCCTGGGTGGTTCGTAACTCCACGATCCACCAGGATTTAAAAAACGACTCCATAGAGGAGTTCGCACGCCACCTTGCTACCAATATGTTCGAGCGTGCAGGCGCATCGGAGTGGGGCCATCTTCGTGGACTCGCACCCCTGCACACTCGACCCCCAGATCAACCAGCCTTCGGGAGAACTCTCCCACGCGACTCTGCTCGCATTACGACTCCTCCAAATTAAGATGCCAACCTTCGTGAAGCATACTCATAACACTATCACAAAACCCATCCAATTCCACATCCTCTCCTGACCTATCCTACTATCCCATGGATCCTTAGCTAAGCCACCCAGCTTGGCTACACGGACGGCTCAAAACCGTACCTGATTCCCGTATAAACTCCACCTTGGGGCCGCTCACCCCCTCAGCGCTAGCGCACATCAATTTTGCAGTGTGCGCATGCGTTTGGGCGTGATCGGTCACACCGTAGGAGCTTCGGCCAGAATACCAAGAATCCCATTAACGATGACTCCAAGGATCGCCGAAATGTTCTCTCCGTCTGTGTCACCGCTATCGTCGCTGGTTGCTCGGAGCTGGATCTCCCTCAGGTTTACCGAGGGTCTCATCCGGCTCGGGCTGACCGCCGGGGCGGTGTGAAGAACGGTGGGAACTCGGCACAACATCCTCAGGACCGGCTGTTATCAAGCAGCTGAGCAGATCGTCACAGTAGGAGGGCAACGCCCTGAAACCGTATCCACGCAACCCGTACGGGTTGCTGTGAAAACACGGATCAGTTGTTATCGATTCAAATCATAACCGATCGATCAGGCCATGAATGGGAAAGTCAGGTAACAGTAGAAGTAGTTAGCATCTGGTAGTTGTGTCCTAATTGGGGAACAGCTCACTGGGACTTTCTACTCTCTATGAATATAGCATTCGCTGCCTACATCATACATTAATTTATATTTTTATTTATTAAACTTTTTTTTAAATATTCGTGTTTTTTAGAAGGACCGGACTGGGCATACTTAATTTGGATCAGTTAAGATATGTAACGCAGATGATTATTTGGATCCGTTCAGAAAAAAAAATATCCGGACCCGATCAGGAATGCCTAATCTGGACCCGATCAGGAATGCCTGATCTGGACTCGATAAGGTTTTCCTGATCGGGTCCAGATATATCTTCTGCGTTACATACCTTATCTAGTCTAGATCGGGCACGCCCGGTCCGGTCCTACTAAGGAAAACGAAAAAAATTCTAGTCGAGAAGTAATTGGGATAAGAGGAGGAGAATGATGAAATATATCAGTAATACATTTTTAATAAAATAAGAATAGGGGTTTTCTAATCTAGTGTGTAATTTTAATTTTGTGGGTTACTCTGTTTAAGCTTCTAGCGTCAATATTGTATAGCTAAACGAAATACTTGTTTTTGACTCCCAAATGTTAGATAAAATCTAAGCCAATATCTATAACACAAAATCAAAGATTGATTGATATTATATTGTCAGACATCATCTAACATTGATATTGATTGCGGATGTTTATGCGAGTATTCATCATTTGAAATAATAGGTAATATTTTTACGAATTTTATCACTTTCTACAAACACGATAAAATCCATAAAACATTGATGATTAAATTGCCTTAGGTGTTTTTTTAATCTGTATTAGCGGACTCGGCACGTATCAGTGACGCTGACAAGAGGTGGTAGTTTCACCTAGGTAGTTGGTCGTGTAAATAAAAGGTTTTAACTTTGAAAACTGTAAAGTAGTTAGTTAACTCAGTGATTTTGTTAAGCTTCAACATCATCCTGCTCTTATCCTAATTACTTGGGTTCGACATAATATATTCTCATCTTCCACACACGCCTATCAGGGATTATCTCTGTATTCACTTTCTTTCTATCCGCCTAATGCTTCACGCTATCCATTCATCATCACAGATTCTTCGGTCTTCCTTTAGCCTCAAAGTCACTTTCAACATTCATACTTAAAACTTTTCTCACAGCATTACTTTCATCCCGTTTCATCACATTTTTTTTATTGCTTATAGTAGCAAATGAGGATGTAGCACACCTAATGGTAAGTGTTACTGCCGCCCATGGACCTTTGCAATGCTAGGGACTATAAAACCCACCCAGTAAGTTAGGCTGTCGGCTCTCTCATTCGACGAAGGAAGCGCAACAGCATATTGCCGCTACTCAGAAGATGGTTTCCTTTGAGAATGTGGTACTACCCGGGACGCACCGGCGAGCAGCTGTATAGGTACAGAAAACTATCAAAAGTGTGGCCCTACTACTATTGAAAATACATGACCATACTAAGTCAGTATGTAGTTTTGTTGAACATTCTTAAATAATATTGTAATTATTATTACCTACAATTGTACGAGTGTAAATTTTAGCAATAAACGAATGACACGTAACTAATAAAATGAGTAGCAACACTTTTCCCTGGCTGAGATCGCTGTCACCTGCGGTCGAACCGATGGAGTCAGCCCGAGATTATAATGAGCTGACGTGCTGGCAATACAACCGACCCTAGAATAAGTCCATCCCCACCAGCGCGGCCTCCTCTGCTGCTGGCTGTCCTCCAGAACACACCAATTTCTGAATTGACTAGAAATTCAAAAATAGTTCGATTTCTAAGAAATCTACTTTTTTTAAGGTACCTTATTTTTATACTAGCTGACCTAAAAGACACAATTCTGAATAAACTAAAAAAAAATATTTTAAATCGAACGCAGCCTCACTTAATGAGTCCTATTGCATTGTTTAGTGATCTAAAACCATTTTTATGTACTATACTTTTTTGGTAGTAGACGATGGTTCTTTCCAGTGCCGGTATGTGCATGGGGAACTGAACGTTTTCCATGTGGTGTAGGCAAACCATACTACGGTGTCGAGTGGTGCGACGAAAGAAAGGGGCGATTTTAGAAGTCAAACAGTATCACATTATGGACTTCTTAATGAAACCAATTTTGGGGCACATCAGTTGAATGGTTTCAAAGTCTACAAGAACAGTCAACAAACGTAGAAATATTTTTTGTATATATGTACATACATAATATATAATATCTGGATGACCGAGCCTTGCTCGGTATTTTCTTTTTAATGTGTTTTGGAAGATATATTTAAATATAATAAAAATAATGAAAAAACAAATCAAAAAGCAAAAAACAAAAGTAGAAACTAAAAAAATATCGAGCAAAAAGGAGCAAAAATCACGTTTGTTGTATGGGGGCTCCCCTTAAGTATTTATTTTATTTTGTTTTTTAGTACTTGTTGTTATAGCGGCAACAGAAATACATCATTTGTAAAAATTGCAACTGTCTAACTATCATGGTTCATGAGGTACAGCCTGGTGACAGAGATACGGACGGACGGACAGCGAAGTTTTAGTTATAGGGTTTTTTTCTGCGCTTTGCGTACGGAATCCTGAAAAGGTTGAACTCCATAAAAGCTTGGTACAGTGGAAATACTCTTTAAAATTGGAATGTCTCGAAAGTCACAATACTGTATTAATACGGAATTTGAAGGTTTCTAATCTTTAAAGAGGTCATACACTTTTAGGACACGCCGTCCTAGGAAAGTGGAGTTTGAAATTTAAAATTGTTGGACAGCAATTTTCTAAGCCGTATATTGTAATTGAGAGCCATGATAACACATTGCATCGAATAACTGAAATCCATCGTTCATAAGATGTATTAACCGTTTTTAATTGACTCTAGCGAGGGTATTTTTACCGTATAATGATTAGGAAAGGAGAAGATAGTCATTTGCTATATTTTTGTTCGTTTAGTCAGCTCTTCATCAACATATTTGCAAAAATCGAGACGGAAAGGTTGAGTTATATTAGGAACAATCAATAAGGTATGATAAGGAGACAGCATATTAATGCGATCAGATGGGTCACAAGATGCCATGACGTACCTACGGGCGCTACTATGGTCGTTTCGATTTCTTTAAACCATTTATTTGCAAATATGTGTGAACATTCGAAAGGGTCAAATATCAAAATAAATCCTTTGAATAAGTGATAAATCCCGTTTCAAACAACCGGTCGAGTTCCTGAATACACCTAAGCCTCCCGGTCTCCCAACTCACATCTTAAGATTGAGAACTGGCGCACCAAAATTATACAATATTTGCAAGTTTGCAAGAAAAAACATTCTTATATTCTCTAAATACCATCCAATTACCTCTTTGAATTTCAGGGAGCGCAGTTTGCCATCAAAGTCTACTTCGCAATGATCATAAACAAAGCTTGAGGTCAAAGTCTTAAGGAGTGGAAGTAGACTTGAGAGAAAACTGTTTCTCCCATGGGTAGTTATATGTGACATACTTTAGAGTATGCTCACAGAGTAGCCTGATAATTCTAGCATTCGAAAGAAAAACAAAAGATATTGTAGTTGGTATAGTATCGCGGGTGCATGGACCGGGTATTAGTCCGTCACCTGCAGAAAGGTCAGCCTCGTGAGGGCGACGCCTCGGTATCACAGTTGTTTGTTGCCGGGGTGTCTATGGTGATGATACCCGAAAAGATAACCCGCCGGGCCGGTCACGGATGTCAAGGAAGCAGTACCAAAGTCCGGCATAGTTTCGATACAAAACACAGTGGGTTATGGGGCCGTACACTGCCCTTCCATCGGCATAAAACAAAATTTTATTTTATTGTCATGTTTATTAGATCTTCAAATACCCTACATTATAATAAAGATTGTTATATTTTATAAGTATACAAATATTTAAACATAATAATTTATAAATTATAATAAAATTAATAACTTAAAAAAAAAACAAAAAAATATCTATTAGAACAATTTTCGACTTCTACGCGGACAAAGACGCGGGCAAATGTTAGTAAATAATAAACAAAAATAAAAAAAGAGCAAAAAATGAAAAAAGGAAAACTAAGGATCCGATCCGTGCTCCGGTTTGTTGGGATTAGACCACTCAATGTTCCAACTGAGCTATCTATTCTTAATGACAGCGTCAAAATTTGAAACATTCACATTCTAATAGTTTTAATACAACGAAAAATTAAATTTTTCTTGCCGAAAAATACTGACCAAACAATATTTTCTATAAATGAAACCTAGCTAGATCGATTTATCGCCCCCGGAACCCCTTGTATGGTGAATTTCAAGAAAATCGTTGGAGCCGTTTTCGAAATTCAGATTATATATATATGTATATATATATACAAGAATTGCTCGTTTAAAGATATAGTGAGATATAGTCTAGATCTCAGGAGATATGAAGGCATTCGCGATATGTCATAGATAATGGACATCTAACAGACAACAATCGCGACAGACAACTTAACACGCTCTTTGAGGCTTGGTTTACATTTTCTAATTTATAGTGTTTTATCTATGTTTTGCACACATCTACAAGGACCCTTTTAGGGTTCCGTACCCAAAGGATAAAAACATTATTCGACAGCAAATCTAATTTTTCAATGGATCCCGATTGTTCAGTTGTTATGTTCCATTATTAAAATATATTTAATATATTATAGAATTCTAGACCACCGGACATGTAAGTGCTTGTTTTTTTCTTTTCAGTTTTTTATTGTGTATGTACTATGTAGTTTAGTTCACTTTTTACCAAAGAGTAAAATTATATTAACTGAAAAAGAGTGGCAACTCGATGGTAAAATATGCATGTATGGAAAGTGCTGCTACCTAGAGCTAAGGCGGTGAACTAAAGTTGAAGTAATATACTACATATATACCTACGTATCTACATATTGTGTGTATGTAATTATATAGGATTTTTCTTTACTATGAAACCTACCCTGAAATATAAAAATAACATATCAGCTGTTAACGAAACGGCAATAGTATAAACTTAATAATGAAAATTGAGATAATTTCCAGAAAGAACATTATATACCGATATATTATAACCGAAAATAGATTATTGACAATAAGTACATACGCTAGGAACAAAAAATAACAATTCTCAGTTGTCAAACTTTTGACAATTACAACAAAATGGCAGCTATGTTTGTACAAACAATCTGTAGGCGGCGCGACGATCAGTAAAAATAAATAATGTTTTAACTGTGCCCCCCCAGCTTTTTACGCAGTCGGGTTTTTTGATTTTTTTAATTATTTATTTTTATTTGGTATATTTTTTTTCTATGAAATGAGGATTACTTTAAATAATTTAATGCTAGATATCCACTGGAAAATAGTTTTTTAAACAAAAAAAAAACAATTAATCAATCTCGTATCAACTCTTCTGTGGTTTTTATTTTCAATGTAATTTACATTATTTTCCTTAATTATTTAAATCAAAAATATATTGTATAGTTAAATAAATTAAATACAACATTTATTCAGTATCGAGCACGACAGCTACGACAAATTGACTGAACTACGTACATGGACTTTTGACAGGAATTTGAAAACGTCATGTGGTGCTCTTGTATTATATTCGATATCTTAGTGTTTTAAAGTGTTATATTAGATATTTTGGATGGCATTTTATGTAATATGAAGCGGCGGAACTACTGGGATGTAGTGAATATTATATAAAAGTGCTTTACAACGTTTTCGTTTTTCATCAAAATTCCCACAAGATACCATTAACAGTGTGGCCATTGCACTGTTGATGGCGTCAATTTGACTTAGACAATGACTAACTTGAAAGACTAAAAACGTGAAAATATTTATAACTTGACACTGGCACCAATAGCTCGTATAAGTAGCTGATTGCCAATATACAAGAAGAAGA
The DNA here is from genome assembly GCA_905163515.2 of Lymantria monacha. Lineage (NCBI taxonomy): Eukaryota > Metazoa > Arthropoda > Insecta > Lepidoptera > Erebidae > Lymantria > Lymantria monacha. Next base: position 9,724,561 of record LR991098.1, on the reverse strand, counting down.
AGAACTACGTACATGTATCAATATGTACCAAATTGTTAAATAAAAAAAAAACATCTTTTATTTATTTCCTCCGCGGTTCATAATGCTAGTAACATTACAATCAAAATGTCACGTTTGTTGACAAACATTCACGAAGCAGCTGTGATTGCTAAGGATGTAGATAAAACCTACTTAGTTTCTGGAAATTATGAATACTACCATTATAATTGTGACGGCTTCGATGATAGGGTAGGCATATCGGTTATTTCTATCAGCACAGGTAGATAAAGCCCTCTCTTAACAACACTAACTTTGAGGTTATGTATTAATCTTTTCCAGGGTTGGGGATGTGGTTACCGGACGTTACAAACCATATGTTCCTGGGTGAACAATAACCAAGGCTGTAACATTAAAGTGCCTTCAATTTTAGAGATTCAGAACATACTGATTCAATTAGAAGACAAGCCTCTATCGTTTACTGGGTCGCGGCAATGGATTGGTAGTTTTGAGGTCAGTGTATAAAGCTTGTATATTTTCATGAAACTAATATTAGCTAAATTTGCATCCTTTTATTAGCATGTGTTAAAAATAATACATAGTTTATACTAATAGCATTAGATGTAAAAGGTAATCCTTAAAATGTCCAGCATTTTGAAATTCTTAACTTATAGCAAATTCCATTGTCCTGCTACTCTGGAAAAATGTATTATTCCTATAGAATAATAGAAATTATCTTATTCCTCTTTGACAGTAGATATACATAAAAGAAAATATTTGCTCTAATTATTTAGAACACTAATGTATTATTACTATTTCAATTCTAGGTGTGTCTAGTTATAGACAAGCTTTATGATATTCAATGCAAGATAATCCATGTAAATAGAGGAGATGACTTGAGCACAATAGTAGACACACTGGTGAATCACTTTGATAAGTTTGGCAGCCCAGTGATGATGGGTGGAGATGTAGATTGTTCCTCTAAAGGGATTATGGGCATCAATGTGAGTCAAAGTGATGCCAGTTTATTAATTGTGGTAAGTGGAACTATAGTATGCAGTAACTAATATTTGAAATAGCTACATTACTCATTGCTCACTACTAAATACAGTAATCCCCCTTATAACACATTTTCATATTACGTGATTTCAGTGCCTCACATAACATGGATATACTCCATATAATGTAGGGATTTCACACCTTATATGTACACTTTAAATTCCTAACATAGTTTTTCTTAATATATGATTTTAATCCCCTTTAATGAGAAAAGTTAAATGTGAATCATTTGTATTTGTACCATAATATGTTATATGGGCTCCTAAAGAGTGTTATATGAGAATACTCTTACAACACATTTCCTATAATGTAAAACCAATCTTGTGTTATAGGGGATTACTGTACTAATAATGTCAGTTTAATATTGAAAATTTTACACATGTCCTCTTGAACTATTCATTCCTTTTCTCTTACTTTAACTTTGACAAATAGTACAGTAGATATTTACTAAGCTGTTTTAATTTTCTATCAAAAAAAAAAATAATACTCCTATTAGTTACTTAAAAGATTCATAAAATATACCTAATATTTTAATAAGAAATTTAGGCTCATACACATCCCACTGCTGGGTTTAAGCCTCCTCCGCAATAGTAGTGACTTCTTTTTATTGTTATATGCAAATAAAGTTATTGTTTGCTTTCTTTACTTTAATATGGTAGGTGGATATTCAGTGTTGTCTTTACATATTATTGTTATGTTGTTTCTGACAAATTTCAGCATGCATCCTTAGGAAATTTTAATAATGATAACTGGCTGATAAATTTAAATTAGTTAGTAAGGCAGTTGGAACATTTTATCCAATTTATATGTGGGTAGTACCACACTCTCACAGAAAATTGACTCCTGAGCAGTGGTTATGTGCTGCTGTGCTTTGCTCAGTGAGCGAAAGAGCTGAAAGCCCAACTTTCCAGGTGGGTTTGGGATGTTCACTAGTAGGTAGCGGCCTAGCTATAGCCCTGGTATTAAGGTCCATGAGCAGCCGCACCATTTACCATCAACTGCCCTACTTGCTTATTTGCTACTAAGAGCAATAAAAAAAATATTTTTCAGAGTGTAACAATTAGAGATTTTGTTACAGGATCCACATTATTTTGGTGAAGTCAAAACAAAAGACTTCCTGTTAAGAAAAGGGTGGGTCAAATGGCAGAAATTATCAGATTTTTTGCAGTCATCATTTTATAATTTATGTTTACCTCAAGTAAAAGCCAAATTAAAATCAAATGAAGCATAAGAAATCCTTATAAATTAAAAAATATGTTTAAATGTTTGTACTATGATGAGATCAAGCTAATGACATTTTAGTTTAATTAGCCTACAGAGAATTTATTCATTTTACTTAGAACAGTTAAAAAATCATGAAAAAGTGTATTGTATGGCAGAGATATTAAATAAGAGTATTTTTATTTTGTATTATGTCGACATATCTGTAATTTTTATATTGTTTCAATTAAAAATAAAAGAGTTATTAAGTAATCAGCCTTTATTTCAAATACATCTAAGTGAGAATCTTATGAGATCAATAATAAATATAAAACTAGGACTAATAATAAGATCAATGTATAATTAAGTTACTTATCCAATCAGTTCACAAGATTTACTAAATTTTTTCCGTGTGGTGACGGAGTAAGAATACTATTCACCACCCCATATCTTACCCGTGGGTGATCGTACGAGACGACTAAAGGATTTAAAACGCATATAACATATATGCGAGAGAAGGAAGACTCGAAACAAAACCCTATGCCAACACGTCTGACCAGTGCGGTATAGTAGGTTAATTTCCCTCCCATTACGGAGGGACATTTATGGGCTGTGATGATGATGATGATGACTAAAATTTAAGAGGACATTTTATGAAATAGTTTTTTTATTAAACATGTAGTCTTTTCATAGATTTTAATTATTATAAAAAAGTTAGTAAATGTACATACATACATATCATCACGCCATATCCCTTGCAGGGTAGGCAGAGAGAACAGAGTGCCAGAGAACTCTATCTCTGCATACTTCACTCGCTTCCTCAACATTCATAATTCTCTTCATACACGCTCGCCGGTTTCGGAGACTCTTGACTCCACCTTCCTTCAGTACATGACCGATCTGGTCTAGGTAGGTTAGTCTCGGTCTCCCTCGGTACCTACATCCTTCCACTTTCGCATTGTATATCTTCTTAACCAGGCGTTCGTTCGGCATTCTTTCCACATGTCCGAACCATCGGAGCATTCCCTTTCGCATCTTTACACCAATACTCTCTTTCATACCTACTCGCTCTCTTACGTCGTCGTTACGAATGCGGTCGGTCAGCCTAACTCCACAGATTTTCCGCAGAGATCGCATTTCGACCGCATTAATTTTACTATCATACTCTTTTCTGCATACCCAACTCTCGCTTCCATACAGTAATGTTGGGACAAGCACTGCGTTATGTATTGCTACACGTGCCTTCTGGCTGAGGTGGTGGCTGCCGAAAAGTTGCCCCAACGCTCCGTTCACTCTATTTCCCGCATTCACTCTTCGCTCTATATCAGTGGTGTACCTTCCATCTCGGCTAAATCCACATCCAAGATATACAAATTCATCCACTTGCTCTAGTACATCATTACCTATTGTTACTCTTACATCTGTTCTGGTTATATCTCTTTCACAGACCATTATTTTGGTTTTGCTCACATTCACGCGTAGACCCCTTTTCTTTCAAAAGTAAATGTATATAACTTATATTTAGTAATGTATATAACTTATATTTCTCATTTTAGTGAGTCTGCCATTTTCCACAATTAGATTTTAGTCGGTAAGTCCTTAACCTAGAGTACTTAAGTAATAATTATTTAGTATGTACTCAGTGTACATACTTAAGATTAGCCAATTATAAAATATATAGTAACTAAAAATTATAAGCTGTAAAGTCCAACATGATACTAGGATTATTTCCTTAGTGCAGGGTGGTGTCCAATTAAAAAAAAAATGTTTAAGCTAACAACAGTTACATAAATTAAGTTTAATATTGAAAATATGATAATATATATGGTCTTTGAAACTTAATGGAACATGGAATTGATTTGTTGTGTTTTATTTATTCTATCAAATCCAATTTCACCTGCTAGTCTCTCTATGGTAGTTATTCTAATTCAGTCAATAAAATGAAAATTTGATTTTGTACACATATATATTAGTTTAGTCCGTGTTGAGTGTGAGGCAGACGCCTTGTAGGATCCAGTGGCTACGGTGCTCAGTAGTCCATAAGTCTGATTCGAAAACGAGGCCCACGCCCATAGCGTTGCGTCTTTGCGATGTTGTATACACCGGCGTACGTAGAGTATTCTGCGATAATAATTTTAAAATAATTATTAATATATATTTCTAATTAACAACAAATATAATAAAAAAGATGTATCATCATCATCATCCTTTAGCTGTCCACTGTGAAAGTTCCAAAATCCCTACGCTGAACGAGTAGGTTTGGCGATCGCAGCAAGGTGTTATAGGTTTTCCAGGAAACATCCACTCTCCTAGTGAGACCCTCAATCAATTTTTACTACAGTCACGACCAAGTAAGGGGTGGCGATGTACCACACGGGAAATCAATGGAAAAATGTCCACGTTAAATAATTAATATCTTTTTCATCGATTCACACTACAAACATACGACTTCTAAGCGATATTACATGCAGGTAACATTTATGTGAGAGTTGAAAAGCTTGAAATAATACCCTACACCATCTCGGCTGACCAGCGTAGTACAGTAGGTTAATGGCTCTCATATTGTGTTAATCCCAACAGTGGGACGTATATGAGCCGAAATGATGATGGTTGGTATATTTGATGCAATCTCATGACGGATGTACAAAAGACACAAACTATGATGGATGAGAAGATAACCTCTATATTTTTGATGAGTGAAGTTTATCTTGAATACTTATTGTTTTGTTATGTATTAATTATAAATAATAGTTCGTATCTATTTAGATATAGCTCTATTAGTGTATCGTTATAAGTATTATCAAACTTCTTGTGATAGTAGGGATATTGTATAGGATATATAGGGCATAGTATCTTATTAAAAAATCGGTCAAGTGCGATTCAGACCCGCGCACGAAGGGTTCCGTACCATTGACTATAAAAAATCAAGTTTGTTGTATGGGAGCCCCCCTTAAATATTTATTTTATTTTATTTTTAGTATTTGTTGTTATAGCTGCAATAGAAATACATACATACATACATATCATCACGCCATATCCCATGCAGGGTAGGCAGAGAGAACAGAGTGCCAGAGAACTCTATCTCTGCATACTTCACTCGCTTCCTCAACATTCATAATTCTCTTCATACACGCTCGCGCTCGCCGGTTTCGGAGACTCTTGACTCCACCTTCCTTCAGTACATGACCGATCTGGTCTAGGTAGGTTAGTCTCGGTCTCCCTCGGTACCTACATCCTTCCACTTTCGCATTGTATATCTTCTTAACCAGGCGTTCGTTCGGCATTCTTTCCACATGTCCGAACCATCGGAGCATTCCCTTTCGCATCTTTACACCAATACTCTCTTTCATACCTAGATATATATATATATATATATATATATATATATATCTATATCATACTACATAATATATATATTCTATACTACATGTGAAAATATTCAAACCGCAAGCGGTATGGTAGAGTTACTATCCATCATCATCAACTGTACTACTTCTAAGTAACACCTAAGGCAATTTCTTTCTTTTTTTGCTCAATTGACACACAACTGAGACTGATATTGCGTCATTTAAAATATTCATCACCATGGAAGAGAAATTGGTGTAACTCTAACCACGCTGGCAAGACAGATAGGTAATGATATTTTGATTTGAGATTTCTTTCTCTTACATTCTTTTCTTTCCGTGTGGGGACTGAAAATTCATCACTCCTATTTTGTCCATTTGTCATAAAATATTACTAAGGGATAGAATATGCATATAACATTTATGCAAGGTATGAAAAACTCGAAATAAAACTACCAGTTCTTTGACCAGCGTAGTATAAGTAGGCATGGTTAATTTCTTTTCTATATTGGAAAAGGCTCGACCTCAGCAGGCGAACATACACGAAATGTAAGCTGTTTAAAGCACATAGTCTTTTCATACGACACCCGAGGAATAAAAAGAGAAGATGACACTTAGGATTTTTAATACGTCACCACACGAACAGTCATAGTGGCATATTCCATAAATGTAAGTGTTTTTAAAATAAAGGTGTTTTTACCTGTAGTTTAAGCTTGTGAAACTCAGTAGGTATAATGTACATGATGGGGAGTTCGGTGACTAATACTTTAGGATGTGAACGTTTCAGACATCCTTCCTCTAGGTCCCAACAACAGCCTTCCAAGTACAAACCTCGTATGTAGCAACCCTGTAAGGAAAATGTTTAATATGAAGGTTTCGTCTAGTTCGTTGGTGAATATCGCCATTTCCTTTAAGAAATACAGGTGTGCGTTATACAGCTAAATTTATTTCACTGAAGGCTCTAAGATGCAGTTACTTAAACATTATATTTGGATAAAATTTGCTGTTAAGGAGAAGGAAAGCTCGAAAAAAATCCCTATACCAACATGTCTAATGGTATATAGCAGATCTCTTCCCCTCCCAATATGGATGAGTCTTCGAGCCCAGCAGTGGGACTTAAATGAGCTGAGATGATGATAATTGCTGTTAAGGTTATCTATACAGGTCTTAAATGGGACGACGCTATTTCATACGAATAAAAATTATTATTTACAACTGAAAAAGAAAATGCTTTACATCACGATTATATTTGATTTTTTATTTCCGGAGGAGTCCTGTCTTGACTATGCTCGTTGAAAAGTGTTCGACGTGTAATACCCGCATAAACATCGGAAATCATTACGTTGTTTCACAACATTTGTTGGGTAGTTTACTATTGGATATTAACATACCAGTTCCTCAAAAATATACTAGGTGGCGTTACAAAATTACGGTAATCTACTATAAAAATAAAAAAAGCGTATTGAATTCGTTGGCTATGATAGTGTATAAGGATAAATGAATAGTGGTAGACCCACACTTGACAGTTTTCTGTCTACAGTCGCGGGCCGGTCCGGGGTAGTAATACACTCTCGCAGAAAATCGATATCTGAGCAATGGCAATGCGCTGCTGTGCTTCGTTCGGTGAGCGAGAGAGCAGGAAGTCCATCTTTCTGGGTGGATTAGCTCTACCCCTGGTATAGTAAAGATCCACGGGCGGCAGTAACACTTACCATCAGGTGTGCTGCTTGCTCGTTTGCCACTATAAGCAATAAAAAAAAGCGCAATAATAATAAATATGGCATATATATCGTATACTTACAGGAACGGGACGTTCCTCTATATCATCTGGCGAGGTCCACTTGGTTACACGCGTAAACTGGGTGGACCGGTCCAGTGGCCATGTGTATAGGCGGCACGCTATTTGTATATGTGCGATCAGGTACGACTCCGGGATATGCAACCCAGATAACCACATTACCAACGGCTCCTCTTTGCTTGCCTATAACGATATCACATTTATATACATAACTGTACAGAAGGCATAATTGTCTAATTAGTGAACCGACACAGAGTATGTAGCATAGGTTCAATACCCACGCAGGATAATTTACATTCTGTGTTTTAATAAATTCAAATATTTTATTCTTGCACTCGGCATAATCATAAGTGATTATTTGTTATAGACGATGTCTGTTAATTACTAATGTTTGTGAAGTTACCCCTCGTTAAAGGAATTTAGTGTACAGAATTTAATTTTAATAAAAAATACGATTGTGATTGGTACCTATCTAAAATATGGGCATGAAAGATCTATTTCCAGTGATATTTATAAAATTCATCTTAATTTTCTTTTAAAATCATGGATAGATTGGATTAATCTTTCAATTATCAAGGAATTGAAAATCATAATTGCGTAAACAATAATAGCAAATGCTTTATTTTATATATGCAGTCCTATTATCACTAAATAAGGATTTCTCATTGAAAAATTTGCCCTATACCTAATATACAATACATGGTTAGATTCTTTAATATAATAATCGAATACAGATAAAACGAACTAATTTTATTAATATATTTACATAGCTTTAACTTAATTTTCTATGAAATACGAAAATATTTATTGAGACGAATGACCAAGAAGATATGAACTTACAGGATGGAGATAAAGATTTAAAAGAGAAATTCTCAATAACATTTAAAACTTTTACTAGTGGTAGGACCACGCTGTGGACAGTTCTCTGTCTACAGCCGCGGGCCGGTCCATCCGGGGTAGTGCCACACTCTCGCAGAAGATCGACGTCTGAGTAATGGCAATGTGCTACTGCGCTTCGTTCGGTGAGCGAGAGCCAGAAGCCCAACTGGGGAGGATTTGGAGTTTGTATTGGTAGACAGCGACCTAGCTATACTCTTGGTATTGCAAAGGTCCATGAAAGGCAATGATACTTACCATCAGGTGTGCTGTGTGCTCGTTTGTCAACATAAGGAATAAAAAAAAACTTACCCAGTCTGTATATTGTTTAGTCCTCTCAATGAAATGGTCCATCCAACCGCCTAGTCCCTTGCATGTAGCGGGTGCCAACGCAAGCCATACGTGCGGTAATTGACCATTGAACAGGCTGTACGCCACGTTATCGAGTATAGGATCCATTCCGATCTCACCCGCAAGCGCCTTGCGTAACATTGATAGTGTCGTGCTCATGCGAACTATTAGGCGGTTGAACCTGCATAAATCGTTTTATTTTGTGATTAAGTATATCTTTTTCATGTGGTTAAGGGGGGTTATAATACGATTCGCCACTTTCTATCTTGCCCGTGGGTATCGTAAAAGATGACTAAGGGACATAATGTACAGATGACATTATTGTATGGTAAACTCGAAATAAAACCCTAAATCAAATTGTTTCATTAGCGTGATATATTAGGTTAATTTTCTTCCTATCGTGAAGGATGCTCAAGCCCTGTAGTGGGAAGTATATGAGCTGAGATGATGATATATATCTTTTTTTTTATTTTTATTGGTGGGCTATGGATGCGTCTCGCCCCTCCGAATCGGTCCGGGGTGACGGAAAGGCGGCGCGTGACCCCATAGACCCACCGTAAAACCTTCTCTCTTCACCGTGCGAGCGGACCACCGGTACTCGATTTTAACTTCGGTATGATGATATATATCTTAGTAAGTAACAAGCGCAAGCCCGGTTAATCTTAAAAAAAAAAAAAAAAATAAATAGCGCTCTCCAATCTTGAGAATTGAAGTTTGTTAAATTCTGTACTGTAAGATTAGGTTTTGTTTAGGTAAAAGAATTTTCAATTCGTCGAGTACTAAGTTTAGAATTGTGATAGGTACCACAGATAGTACAAAGTTGCACAGTAAAATGTAGGCGTTAGAAAAAATCATATTTGGTTGTAGTTAAAAATACATTATGTCTATATTTTTATTCTCTACGCATGGATAGCAGAAGAGCGTAACAAAATCTCTAAAGAGTTGGCAATAAGTTTCGTGAACAGCCTGCGTAACAAATGTTTTGGAATGATGAAAATATATATATATAGAAAATAGATCTTATAGAATATTACATACGGGGGTATAGCGATGGGATGAGGATACAGTTTTACTACAGAAGGCGTGGAGAGCCTTATTTGCCCGTGAGAGTCATAAATATCGGCTGAGGGTTTACTAGAACCAGTGTTTTCTTGGAGAACGTATAGCCCCTCACTGCGATCGTCAACCTGCTTCCCAAGCATAACCATTATGACAATAACCTCAAAGAAAGAAGACCGTGTCATATAACATCCTGTGGGGTAGACATACGTGTCTGCTGGCCTACACACTGCTGGCAGTGGACGAAGAATGTATGAATTGTAGTTTTAAAATATTCTATGGACTCTCACCGCTCCAATTCTTGTAGTAACACGACAAGTGTGGGAGTAATGTTCATCTCGAATTGTTTCCTTACGCGCCAGATCTCGTACTCCGCCGGTAGCTTCGCGATCACGTCCAGAGCTGTAGTGACGATGAAGTCCTCACGAGACATCGGCCCACCCGCCTCACCTTACACAATCGTTAATAATAATGGTAGTTTTACAATTACAGAGCATTATGCGACTCAGTGGCGCACAATGCCGAATTATACTGATGCTTAATTGGAACGTGAATTAGTTTTTAAATGCACCAGCAGAGTGCGCTAAGATCAGCGTTGAAAAAAAAAAATCTCAAGAGTTAGCAATAACCTAATTAATCTGTAAATAAAGTGGTATACATAATAATTGGTTGAAAACTATTTACGGTTATTTTAAGTAATTTACATTTTGATTATTTAATAAACATTTTTTTGTGTTGAGTAATTTTTTAAAATGAGTTCTAAAAGAATTAAATACTTTTTAATTGAATCATCTTACCCAGATGATAGAGATGATTTTAAAAAAATTTTCACCAATAAATAATATTACTAACGATAATATAAATAAAGCATTTCGATCAATATGTCAACTTAAAGAATTATTATGTCAACTTAAAGAAAAAACACTTGTTAATTTTCAGTCACTAAGTTGGTATCGATTGCACGCATCAGACGAAAGCACTACTTTTAAGAGTGCTCGATTGTGCGAAGCGTTGCTGTAGTTGGAACATTCAACGTTAAGCATTATGCCGCATAATGCGCTCTAGTGCTGTAATTGGAAAACTACCATTAATACTAGAAAGTGTGTAAATATAAATATTTATTTATATTTCAATTTGAACTGCATAATGCGTTTTACTAAATATAGTTACTTACTTTTACTCCATATCGGTACTAAAGAAGCATGAAAAATAGGAATATAGTAATAGTTTAGTTTTTCTTAGAACTAATATAAGATATATGTCATATAGGTCTTAGATCAAAACAAACTCATTCAGTCTGCGCAAAGTACCATAGGTTTGTCTTTTTAGGGTACGCGTGAGAATACAGTTTGTTACTTCTTATTTGCCGTGATTGTCAAAAGACGAAATAACGGCTAAACGACTATAATATGCAAATAAACTTTATGCAAGAGAAGGTAAACTTGAAGAAAAAGAAACTCCATACCGAACCATATTGTACCGTATTGTACAGTAGGTCAATTTCACTCTATTTATGGAGGAGGCACGATCCCAGCAGTGGGACGTATATGAGTTGAAATGATCGAATGAATGCCCAATTATTTTTAGTATGCACTACTTATTGTAATTTATCTATTCGTCCGTCAGCCTAACGAGATCCAGCTATTGGACATAGACCTGGCTACGAATGAGGGTCATCATTCATCATCATTTCAGCTCATATATGTCCAACTATTGGGCTCGAGGCTACTCCGTAATGGGAGGGAAATTGACTCTACATACGTGTTGGTATAGGATTTTGTTTCGCGTTTTCCTTCTCTTGCATATATGTTATATGCGTTTTATGTCACTTAGTCGTCTCTTACGATCATCCACGGCTAATAAAGGCGGTGATGAATTGTATTCTTAATCCCTCACCACACCGAAGTGAAAATGAGGGTATAATGCTGTAATCGCCATTGCTGTTACAATTTCCTAGGCGATATTGCTTAGTCTTCTGGTCGATTTTAAAATTTCTATTACAAGAACAATTAACATTAATATTCCAAATTGAATTGGATTAGATGTTTCTTATATGATTTACTCTATATAATTTCAATTCTTTTCACATTGTAATGGTCTATCAGAGAAGATAGTATATATTTTTATTTTAATGCAGTATTTTATTATATGAGGCTGCTAGAACCAGAGTGGCCTAACTAAATTTTTGCAACCTTTTACCTAATTGTAATTTCGTAATCTAAAAATGTTAATCAGCAACAAAAGCACAGCGGCCTAAAATTGTTTACAAACCCTTAAAAATAGATGGCAGTACAAATACATTTTCGGCTTATGTTGAAATCGATTAAATTGAATTTAATTTAATTTGAATTCCCTCCATATTGTAAAACATGGTTCTTGTAGTTAGGCCGCTCTGGTTCTAGCAGCCTCATATACGAGTTACATACTAGTTTGTGGTTGCAGTTCAATAAGATGCCCCCACATTTCACGCACAGCATAACTGAAGTAGCCGATCTCCGCGTTCGGATGTAGTCCGAATACTTCCGGAGTGTTCACCAGCGGTAGTGTATCCACAAATTCTACATAACAATGATAATTCTATACAATACTACCTGCACTAACAAACGCTGTTCGCTACAAATTAAAATGAAAAACGTGTACGTCTTGGGATGCCCGACAGAAGCGATTTCTAATTTAAGTTGAACTAATTAATAAAATTGTTTAACTTGATAAAAGCTTAGGTTATTACTTAAATTTTATGTATATTTTAATATTTATTTATTTAATTAATTTTACAAAAAGGTACACATACATACTACATAATTACTTAGTTACAATTCAAACAAATTTGTGGGTAGCCTTTGTGAGAGATCTGATATCTGTACTAGGATAATGATCCTGTCTAACAGATTACCAGGTCCCACCCATTACTCATAACAGTATCTTATGTATTAGAAATAAGCGATAAGTAGTACGTTCTTAGACCAAATAAGAATGATAAGTATGTATTTATAAATTTATAATATAAGTTTAAGTAAATGTTTATATGTAGGTATGTACGTATGCGCGTATGTATTTGGACGCATAAGTGTGTAGGTGTGTGTGTGTGTGTGTGCGCTTGTGGGTGTGTTTGTTTACATGTGTGTGTGTGTGTGTGTGTGTATAAGTGCGTGTGTGTGTATATTAATATCATAATGTAAGGAAAGGTTATTTATTAATAAAATCTTATAACATCACATCTTGATACGGCTAGCGTTGTGTGTTAGAGTGAGAGAGGAGGACCCTGCCTACCTCTGCCGTATGCGTGAGAGAAAGCCAAGGCAGACAGACTGGCGCCGTTATGCGTTACGTAACGAAGCCTCCCACAAGAAGTTATCACTTCAAAGCGCGGCAATTTTAGCGGATCCATTTAGCAACCTAAATTATTATTGAATTTAATATATATAATTTTTTTTATTGAATTTATGCCTTTAGAAGGAATTCAGTCACACATGAACAAAAAAATTATACACCTATATAAAGGCATTCAAATAAATGCATTTTATAACACAAATTCATTCCATATAAATGTTCTTTAGAATATTTTATTCTTACGGGACCTTTTCAGATATAGCGAGTGGCTGTCAATCTCATAAGTGTAACAGTGGCACGCTCAGTCATGTCACTCTCTCAAGTCACTCCTGCTCTTATCCCAATTACTTGGGGTCGACGCAATATGTACACCAATTTCTACATATTGCAAAATTTATTGGCAATAGTTTTATGAGGGGCTGCCTGCATGACGTCAACCATCCTTGGGAATGTAATTGTTGACCAAACGGCATCAGGTGGTGTTAGTCCAGGTCGATATAAGGCTCTTACTCGTCTTTTACGATATCCACGAGCAAAGTAAGGGTTGGTAATGTTCGTAGCCGCTACCACACAGCTGACCATGCTATAGTATAGTTATATAACTTGCGGTGATATTTTCATCAGACTGAGACTTAGGTGCGCCTGGGGCGGCGTAGGCGCGAGTATCTGCGCCTAATGCCGCCCTAGCCGAGGCCGCGGGTGACTGGACCGGGGAATAGTCCTTCACCCGCAGAGAGCCGACCGCGTGAGGGCGACGCTCCGGCAGTTAGCTGGGGCGTCGACAGGGGATGGTACCCGAAAGGGTAATCCGCCGGGCTGGCCACGGAAGGCAAGGAAGCGGTACCAGTGGCCGGCCCAATGGCGATGGGGAGGGAATAAGGTGGGTTATGGGGCCACGCGCTCCCCTTCCGTCGCCCCGGACGGTGCGGGCGACGTGTGACCAGGCCATAGCCTACTAAAAAAAAAAAAAAAAAGACAGACTTAGGTGCTAAATCAACAACGCAATTAAAGTCGTAGATAGTATTTTTAAACCAGGTAATGAGTTTCTATGACGTAAAAGACTTTTGAGATAGTTTTATAGGCCATTATCATACCGATATATTGATCTCGCTCCCCGTCAGGTGGTATAACATAGTCGAAAGTGGAGTCGCGGTAGAAGTGGAACGGCTGGAATTTGTCAAATAAAAAGTCGCCGAGATACTCCTCCATATACGTGCTCACCACTCGACGATCAAAGTCGTCAATCACCCGCCCACCATACATTACCTGCAAGTATTTCAAAAATAATGAAGTAAAGATGTTTATTTCATAATCTTTTATAGACATTAATAAAAATAGAAAAAAAATAATCTCGCAAACTCTCCCTGTGGAAAATGTCTCATAAATTCTTATTTAAAAAAATGAGCTATCAGAAAATGATCTGCTTGTCCACGGAAAAACTTCTAAAAACTCATAAAAACATTTTTTATAAAAAAATGTTTTATATAAGAATTGAATGAGACATTTTCCACAGGGCTCTTTATACAACAGAAAAATTGATCTCTCAAGAAAAACTTTGCACTGTATCAAATTGATTGCACATATGGCATAGTGGTTAAGACACCGACCTAAAGTACCAAGTGCCGTCACTGCGATTCCCATACAGGACAAAACTCTGTGCAATCCACAAATTTTTGTTATATTGGTCATCAAAACGTGACATTTAGCTTTGATTGGAGACAACGAACAACTAAAAACGGAAGTGTTCCGTCATAAACAGGACATGATCATGATGATGGATGAATTGATATTTACCTCCCCGAATAAATACTTGAGCGTGGCCCAAGGTGTGGGTCCTTTCACCACGTAGCAGCGCTCCAAGTAGCACTGTAGTATTTGCATGCACACTGTGAAATCGGACTCGCTGAAGTCGTACGATATGTTCCAACCGATCTTGTCGTATTTACGACGCTCCTGTAACCACAATTATTAGAGATAGGTTAAAAGCCCAAACATCATCTTGCGGTGGCTAGCTAAATACCTACAAGTAATATATATATATATATAATTACTAGCTGTCCCGGCAGACGTCATTCCGCCCGGAAAAGCTTTAAGCGATATGCCGACAGTAGCGCCACCTATTGTGTTTTGAAATAATCCAGGGACCCATTGGAATATACATAGAAAATATCATCCTAATCGGTCCAGCCGTTTGACATACTGATAATGGCGCCATCTATCAGGTTCAATTGCAAATCTAAACCATTCACGAATCCCCTCGAACGCATACAAAAAAAAATCATTCAAATCGGTCCAGCCGTTTAGGAGGAGTTCAGTGACATACACACGTACAGTAGAATTATATATATATATATATATATAGTATGTAAGAGAAAAGTGTGCAGAGGGTGTCCGAGAACGGCTGACGATGGCAAGCCAGCCGCAATCGGACATTGAAGAATGCTGGAGAATATTGAAAGAGAGTATGGTAGATACAGCGAAAGAAGTATGTGGAAGTTCAAAGAAGCATAGAAATACAAATGGTGATGCATGGTGGGATGCAGAAGTGGCAGCTTCCGTAGAGCAAAAGAAGTAAGCGTGGCTGGACTATGTCTCTTCTTTGAATCTGAATGACAGTATGACTGAACAGAAGAAAGAAATATATCGGCAATGTAAAAATGACACCAAGGCCTTAGTGAAAGAGAAACGTGATAGAGCAAATATGAGTGCAGAAGATAGACTGACTAAAAACTTCGAGGGTAACAGCAAACTCTTTTGGAGGGAGGTGAAGAAGTCTCGGGGTGGTTGCAGAGCAGCCTTCAGAATGAATAAAATAAGGTCTAAAGGTGGAGACATTCTTACACAAACACAAGACGTGTTAAGCCGATGGAGCGAATATTTTGGCGATATGTATGCGGATACTACGGTTGGCGCCGGTGTCGCGTGTGGTTTAGTAGATCACCATTCAGCACCGGCGTCCTCCGATGGCATCAGTATGGATGAAGTTGAATGGGCGATAAGAAGTTTGAAAAATGGTAAGGCAGCGGGCGTTGATATGGTGTCGGCCGAGATAATCAAGCTTGGTGGCTCCTGTGTCTAGGAGGCGTTCCTGTTGCTCCTCAGTTTATGTTGGAGACCGGGAATGGTTCCCAGGGACTGGAATAGCGCAGTCATCGTGCCTTTGCTTAAAAACAAGGGTTCACGTTATGATTGCGCAAATTACAGAGCTATAAGCTTGACCAGTTTGGCAGCAAAAGTGTATGGTATAATTATTGAAAGGAGAATGAGGATGGTGTCCGATGGTTTACTGTGTGAGACACAAGGAGGTTTCAGGAGTGGAAGGGGATGCATGGATCAAGTGTTCTCTCTGCGCAACATTGTGGAGAAGCATTTGGCTCTAGGTCAGAGGGTTTTCTGCAGTTTTGTGGATCTGGAGAGAGCATTTGACACGGTTGTACGAAAGGAACTTTGGGACATTTTACCGGAGTATGGTATTAACGGTAAACTGCTACTGGCTGTGCAGTCCAGTTACATAGGCTGTAGAGCCTGTGTGTGGCTGAATGATGGAATGTCACCTTGGTTTGACGTCAATATCGGCGTTAAGCAGGGGTGCGTTCTGTCAGCCAGGATGTTTATCATATATCTGGATAAATGTCTCCAAAGGTTGAACGATATGAATGTGGGAGTCCAGATGGGCGACTCAGTGGTCACTGCTCTGTTATATGCAGATGATGCAGTCCTGCTGGCACAGTCAGCGACTGACCTGCAGACCTTAGTCGACACAATGACAGAAGATTGTAAGAAAAGGGGTCTACGCGTGAATGTGAGCAAAACCAAAATAATGGTCTTTGAAAGAGATGAAGCCAGAACAGATGTAAGAGTAACAATAGGTAATGATGTACTGGAGCAAGTGGATGAATTTGTATATCTTGGATGTGGATTTAGCCGAGATGGAAGGTACACCACTGATATAGAGCGAAGAGTGAATGCGGGAAATAGAGTGAACGGAGCGTTGGGGCAACTTCTCGGTAGCCACCACCTCAGCCAGAAGGCACGTGTAGCAATACATAATGCAGTGCTTGTCCCAACATTACTGTATGGAAGCGAGAGGTGGGTATGCAGAAAAGAGTACCTATGAAAGTAAAATTAATGCGGTCGAAATGCGATCTCTACGGAAAATCTGTGCAGTTAGGCTGATCGATCGCATTCGTAACGACGATGTAAAAAAACGAGTAGCTATGAAAGAGAGTATTGGTGTAAAGATGCGAAAGGGAATGCTCCGATGGTTTGGACACGTGGAAAGAATGCCGAACGAACGTTTGGTTAAGAAGATATACAATACGAAAGTGAAAGGATGTAGGTACCGGGGGAGACCGAGACTAACCTACCTAGACCAGATCGGTCATGTACTGAAGGAAGGTGAAGTCAAGAGTTTCCGAAACCGGCGAGCGTGTATGAAGAAAATTATGAATGTTGAGGAACCGAGTGAAGTATGCAAGGATAGAGTTCTCTGGCACTCTGTTCTCCCTGCCTACCCTGCAAAGGACATGGCGTGATTGTATGTATGTATGTATATATATATATATACATACATACATACACATAGGTGTTTTTGACGAAATCGGGTCTAGGATTCGTAGTCATTTACTACGACTTCTACGGAAATAGAGTTATTTTTTGTTGAGATATAGATGGAGCCAACCCTATTACTATACTAAGCTCATCACTACAACATTATTATCTGTAGTCCCTTTTTACATCTTGTTAGAATTAGTTAATGACGCACTGTACTTTTTTTCTATAAAAATGTTTATTTATTCTTGATAAAATAATCAACTCTGCTTTTATTTCTTCATTTTTACTGTTTATCACCTAGATTATACGTGATCTAATTTAGATAAACTCTAAAAGTTAATCTTTTGTAGATACAGAATGTAAGGACAATATTTTGTACCTGTACAACAGCATGGAAGAAGGCGAGCACGTATACAAGCTTTTTAAATTGTGGATGTGGACAGTCTTCGAGGCTCTGAGCGCGCATCTTGAAGTATGTATTGCGCAAGTTTAACTTCAGACCGTTAGGTGGCTCCGTCACCACTAGATAGACAATTTTATATTTAAAAAAACGACTGACTATATAAATACCCTAGTTACTTGTTATACACATTTACTGTTAACAGGCGCCTGCAATAATTATACATCGAGGTAGTTTTAATAACGCTATTTGTACTATACTACCGGCACGCTATGATGGCCGTTTGACGTTTGTCCACTCATGAAGTTTCGTATTTATAGTAATTAAATTTGAAGGACCAAATTACTGTTATTTATTATCAATAGTGACGTGCAGTTAGTTATAAAATTTATCGAATATATTATTTTAGGACAAAATGTATTTATTACATTGATTTCTAAACTATATATATATTAGGGTCCCGCGAACATTTATTTTTTATTTTTATTCGATTATAATTATTGGTGTACTTATTTACCACACAACTCGGCATTTTTATCGAAATTAAAAAAAAAATGAAATTTACTACGATCGTCATATAGGATCATTTATATTTTTGTTTTATTATCATAGCATTTATGTTTTTGTTTTATTAAACCTTTTTAATCAGGTACTACTTATAATAAAAACATACAGATTTTATTACCTATATTTTTTTCGAGAATAAATTGACATTTGACATCACTATTAGAAATATGTCAAAACGTCCATCATAGCGTGCCGCAACTTTAGTCAAACGTACATTGCATAGCCATCATCGTCACCTCGGCTCATATACTTCCCACTGTTGGATTCGAACCCCCTTTACAATGGCAGGGAAATTCATCTACTATAACTACGCTGTTCAGACGGGTTGGTATAGGGTTTTATTTTGACGTTTCTTTCTCTTATGCATAGGTTTTATTTCGAACTATCCTTCTCTCTCTTATTTATCAATAATTATATATTAATTTTATATTATAGTTATGAATAATAACTATGCTTACATGACAACAGCATAAGAATACAATTGACGCCACTCTTTATTTTTTTTCCGAGGGAGACGTATGTATACGCTAAGAGATTGCTAGAGAATAGGCAGCAGTGAGTACTGTACTGCTGGGTAACGTATAACGCCTTACTGTAATTGCTCACCCGCTTGCCATTCGTGGTGATTATGCGTAATAGCTCAACCCATTAATTTTTTGTTCTGAAAGGTGTTTCTTTGCAAAACAGAGCAGTCAAAGATATAAAAGATTCTGTAAATTCTGTAAATCCCAACTGTACTGACCTTTAAGCGATCTCTGCAGGATTCCGATAGGAAATGTAGGCGTCGGGTCCGTAGTGAGCCATAATCGATACTCAGGGTGCGGCTTGGTCATCAATTCTAACTGCTTCTCTAACTCTCGCAGAAAACTTACCAACAGGTGGCAGTTTTGAAGGATCAGCCATTGCCCGTGTGATATTGCACCTTCTAATAACGCTAGGGCAGTCTGAAAACGTACTTATTTAATTAAAAGCTATTTTGTTATTATTTGTAATTATTTTAGCTATTAATATGCTTTTTTAACGTTATATTCGGGAGCTTTAGCCTGCATGTAGCGGAGATGCGAATGTTGAGATGGATGTGTGGTGTGACGAGATTGGATAAAATAAGAAATGAGCATATAAGAGGAAGTTTGAACGTAGCGTCAGTGACGGAAAAGTTAAAGAGTGAAAGGTTAACATGGTATGGACATGTGATGAGACGGGATGAAAGTAATGTTGTGAGGAAAGTTTTAAATATGAATGTTGAAGGCTTTAGGGGTAAAGGAAGACCAAAGAAAAGATGGATGGACTGCGTGAGGTATGACATGGATAGACAGGGAGTGACTGCAGAGATGACGTCTGATAGGACTGTATAGAGGAAGATGACATATTGCGTCGACCCCAAATAATTGGGATAAGAGCAAGATGATGATGATGATTCGGGAGCTTTAGCCTAAAAAAGCGATTGCGAAATTTATCATACTTCATTCTTAATTATAATTTGCTTTATGAGCTGTACAAGCTAATAAAACCTTAATTAATGTAAACAGTTTTGATAAAATAACTACGAGTACATTAAGGTGTAGTTGGTTCTCGCAACATCTATCAAAATTGGAACTACCTACTAATTTGATATTACTACATTGTAATGCTAGAGCGATATTGTTGACAGTTTTCTGTCTACAGATGCAGGCTGGTCCATCCGGGATAGTACCACCCACTCTCTGAATATCGACGTCTGAGCAGTGGCACTGTGTTGTTATGCTTCGTTCGGTGAATGAAAGAGAGAGCCGGAAACCCAATTTTGATGGGCGTTGGTTGCAAAACAGCGCTTTTGCTGTACTTCTAGTATTACAAAGGTCCTAAGGCGGCAGTAGCACTTTCCATCAGGTGTGCTGTTTGCTCGTTTGCCATCATGAGTAATAAAAAAACTAATAGTGCGACAAACGAAGCTAGATAATGAAAATTCTTATTACCGCTTCCTGTCCTTGTCCTAGTGACAAATATTTAAATTTTCCGCCACCAAAACCACACCTGTCCGCCAGTTTCATTAAATCTGCAGTAGGGTCTGAGCCTGGACTTAATATGAACACCACAGGTGTGAATGGCGTAGTTTGTTCGAATATCATGTCTAAGCTGTAACAAAACGAGATTGTATCGCCATTAATGAGTGCTACCACTCAACATTAAACATTTTGTAACCAAAGTCATGAGCGAGCACAATTGCAATATGGCGTCTCCAACAAGCGATTATATACCTTTTCTTCCAGAGCTTTCTTTATTACTTCTATATATCAACTTAGTAGTGGTAGGGCCACGCTGTTGACAGTTTAGTCTATTATCACAAATTAGTAACTAAATCCGTAGCCTTGTTTTTCATTGCTTAATCAGCTTGTGAATGTATTTACTCTATTGTACCGTTGGATATAAAACTATCCGAGATTGCCACTCAGAACGGTTCTGTGACACCTTTTTTTTTTTTTTTTTTTTTATTGGTGGGCTATGGGTGCGTCTCGCCCCGCCAAATCGGTCCGGGGTGACGGAGAAGGCGGCGCGTGACCCCATAGACCCACCGTAAAATCCTCTCTCTTCGCCGTGCGAGCGGACCACCGGTACCCGATCTTTGTCTTCGGTGGTCCGCTCGGCGGTTTACCCTCGCGGGTTTCTCTCGTCGACGCCCCAACAGATTTCGCCGTCGGGGCGTTGCCCTCACGCGGTGGCCTCGCGTCGGGTGACCGGACAATTCCCCGGTCCGATCACCCGAGGCCTGGGTTAGGCCGGCATCAGGCGCAGGTATTCGCGCCTGCGCCGCCCCAGCCGCTGGCGGCGGCCCGGGTCGCGGGAGTCCTCCCTGACTCGTTCCGCCGCCTCCTTCCGCGAGATGACAGCCTCGCAGAAGGCGGCGACCGCGTCCCAATTCCTGACGCTGTCGACCATCGCCCTCGCGACAGCCGGCAGCGCCAGGTCGGCACCGATAATAGCGACGAGGTCGCGGCGCTGCCCGTCCCAGCCCGAGCATTCCTCGAGCGTATGTTGCGCCGTGTCCTCGTCACTACTGCAATGATGGCAGCCCGGAGTCCACTCCCTGTACACGACCGTGTGCAGGTATTTCCCGAAGCACCCGTGCCCCGTCAACACCTGCACCAGTCGGAAGGTGAGGACCCCGTGCCGCCGCTCCATCCATTTCATCAATACGGGCCGGAAGGCTTCGACGGTCACGATACCGTGTCTAGGCCTCTCCAGCCGCATAACCCAACGGGCGATGACGTCTCGGCGGGCGTCCTCGCGCCAGGTGGCTATCTCGCTCAACGATGGGGAGCCACCCTCCTCGCGCACTGAGGTAACCCGCCGGTAGAGGTCGGAGAGCATCTCCGCCTCTAGGTCCCACGGGGGTGTCCCGGCCAATAGGCACGCCGGGGAGCAATCTGTCGGAAATGCTCCCGGAACCACCATCGCCCGTCGAGCACCAGACCCAAGTACTTCATATGGGCCTGGATGGAGTTGACGACTAACGAGGCGCCGGTTGGCAGCCTTACGCGTGGCCCATGGAATAATAGGGCCTCCGTCTTATTTAAGGCCACCCTGAGCCCCAGCGCCTCTCCCATCTCCTCGGTGCCGAGAGTGGCCAGGCTCGCCGCCTCACGGTTCTGTGACACCTGGATTTAAGAATTCCCTGGGACTTTCACGTTATGGTCAGCCCAAATTGTGATGGAGGACTCCCTATCCTATACAAGTATTTTTAAATTACTATAATATAAACAATAAAAAGAAATACAAATGTATAATTTTACACATAAAATTCTTTTGCACGTGTAATACTTAAGTGAATTATTCATAAATGCAGATAAAAAACAGGCATTAATTGATTTTGAGTAACTTTTAGTGGGTCTCTGTATGGTTTTAATTTATAATTAGGTTTAATAAGTTGCATTGCGATCGAATTTTAGGAATGGTGTATCTTTTTTTTTGTGGTGGGCCATGGAGTGGTCACGCCCCGCCAAATCGGTCCGGGGCGACGGAAGAGACGGCGCGCAACCCCATAGACCTACCCTGCAAACCGCCTGCAAGGAATAGTGTATCTAGGAATATGAAAGTTAATAAAAAATTACAGTTAAAGTCTTATGAGAAATTTATGATATCTCTTTTTTTCTAGCAGACAAATAAATGTTCGGGCAGCATAATGTTTGTCAGGGCGACTAGTGCAGAAGTATATTTTAGATATTTGTGTAATAGTAAATGCAGTAATAGTGAGAGAGTTGCAGTAAGGCACCGTAGAGAGAATGGGTTACCACTTAATGGTGAGATGGGTTACTGTTAAGTATGGATACAATTCAACACTCTCTTATCTTACTTCTATTGTATGGGAGGAAACTCGAGCCTAGCAATGGCTAGGTCGTGTATAAGTTGAGATAATGATGAAGAGTAGATGAGGTCATATGTATAATATTACCTGATGACGGGCGGTGTGATGTACTCCTCGCCCATTGTGATGGTTATGTAGTCGGTAAGAGCACGATATATTCGGTCCACTCGGAAACATCGCAACAACATTAACAGTTCAAACGGTTCTAACTTATCACGATATCCGTTAGGTATATCATTTGCTTCGGGCGTGTCGCTGTCGAACCACTGAATAAATAATGTTACATTAAATTTCAATATAACCTGAACATTCTATATCACCTTTTTGGACTTGTATGTCCCAGTATTAGACTTTCCGTCTGCTGACTTTTCCGCGTGGTGACGGAGTAAGAATATAATTCACCACCCATAACCATACCTGTGGGTGATCGTAAAAACTACTAAGGGATATAAAACGCATGTAACATCTATGCGAGAGAAGAAAAGCTCGAAAGAAAACCCAATAGCAACACATCTGACCAGCGTGGTATAGTAGGTCAATTTGCCGCCCTTTATGGAGGAGGCTCGAGTCCAATAGTGGGACATATGAGCTGAGATGATGATTAGACTCTCGTCCGGTTCCGCCTCATGCCGCCCTAGCCGAGGCAGCGGGTGACCGGACCGGGGATTAGTCTGGTCGCCCTGGGAGCGAGGCCACCGCGTGAGGACGACGCCCTGACGGTGCAAACTGTCCGGACGTCGACATCAGCGATGATACCCGTGAGGGTAGACCGCCGGGTGGGCCATTGAAGAAAAAGACCGCGTACCAGTGACCCACTCGCACGGCGAAGAGAGGTATATTGTAGAGCGGGTCTACGGGGTCTTACGCCGCTTCTCCTGTCGCCCCGGACGGAATAGCGGGGTTCGACGTACCGTAGCCCGCCGCCAAAAAAAAAAAAAAAGACTCGTCCGGTGGGCAAAAATTAGTCCAGTATAGCACTGTGGTTACACGTATTAATATAAAGTTATTTTCTAGTTATAACCTATGAACAGCCATCTGATAAACGCATAACAATAGGTAAATTTCCTTCTATACTGAAGGAAGCTCTTGAACAAACAATAATTTGATAAAGGTCTAAGAACAAAAAGAACTGTACTGACTATATTATATTTTAGTTTTGAGCCCAGTTCTTAATAACATTCCATCATTGCGAGTACAGAAAGCATTTGTAAATAATTTTTGAGACATACCTCTTGCCACGCGTGAAGACCTTTAGATATGTGATCAGGTAGTGCTGCGAACGATTCGGGGAAGAGCAAACTCAACTTCATGACGTCTTGCCAACCCTATGAAACAAAAATATTATATTAAATATAAATTTGACTTGAATTTTTCGTGTGGTGACGGAGTAAGAATACAATACACCATCCCCATTCTTACCAGTGGGTGATCGTGAGAAACGATTAGGGGCAATAACAACTATGCGAGAGGAGGTAAACTCGAAACAAAACCCTATATCAACACGTCTGACCAGCGCGGTATAGTAAGTCAATTTCCCTCCCACTGTGGAGGAGAGCTTTGAGTCCAACAGTAAGCCATATATGAGCAGAGGTGAAATTTGACTACACGAAAACGCTTAAAAATATCTCTCGTTCCGTTTTCGCTATAGACGCGCATTTAACGCAGACACATTACAATATATTGTGTGGAACCACGAGATCATTTTGACAGATTTGTGTCGTCCTCTTCTTAGTCTATATAGGTCAAACTGCATACTCCGTCACAAAAATGCCACGTTGGCTTTAACGTTACATTTTAACTTTGTTTCTTTTTATCGTTATTAGACTGCAAATATTTGTTAAGTAATATAAGCATTGTTCGTGAACTAAGACATAAAAACTGCGACGAAATGAGCAAGCAACACACCTGATGGTAAGTGTTACTGCCGCCCATGGACCTTTGCAATACTAGGGGTATAGTTAGGCCACTGCCTACCAATGAAACCAGACCCACCCAGAAATGGCTGCCGGCTCTCTTGCTCACCAAACGAAGCATAGCAGCACATTGCCACTGTTCAGACGTTAATTTTCTGCGAGAGTGCCGTACTACCCCGCACTGTAGACAGAAAACTGTCAACAGTGTGTTCCTACCACTATTATACAGGGTGGAAGTGGACCGCTCCCGAAAACAAAGACAGGTGACCCTACTAGTCCTACTTGTAATGATAGGCTAGAAAAAAATCGATTCGGATGCAAAAAAACAATATTTTTCACAATGAATTTGTAAGTTTTTTTCACATTCCATCGTATTAGGACAGTGTCATGTAACGATAATTCCATAAAAAATACGTAACTTTACTCAGATGAGAAAAGACGCAATCTATTCAAAACTCACGATCATATTATATAATTTTTTTTTTCACCACGCGAGTTCGTTCACTCATCATAACTCGCGTGGTGAAAAAAATTTTTTTTTCATCCGAATAGATTTTTTTTCTAGCCTATCATTACAAGTAGGACAAGTAGGGTTACCTGTCTTTGTTTTCGGGAGCGGTCCTCTTCCACCCTGTATATTATTGTGTTATTGATATATTAATGCTATTGTAATGTAGCTTACTATTGTATTATTAAAACATCATATAGGATTTTACCTTTGCGGGTATCCAAGTGGCGGGACAGGCTCGCGGTGACTTCTCCAACGACACGTTACCCTTGATGAAGAAATCGAGTTGCATCTGAGATACGCGATCCTCGCTCTGTTCCAGCTTTATGTTCATTTGTAATGAGAACAGGAGTTTGTGACGTTCGAATATACCTGTCGTATTATATAGATATTACAACTTCAATTATACGACTTTAGTATGTACTAGTGCTCCGTCCGGGTTTCTTAAGGGTAAACATTCAATTATCTTTATCGTCATCATCATCTCAGGGTGAGA
Organism: Lymantria monacha; assembly: GCA_905163515.2. Classification (NCBI taxonomy): domain Eukaryota; kingdom Metazoa; phylum Arthropoda; class Insecta; order Lepidoptera; family Erebidae; genus Lymantria; species Lymantria monacha. The sequence continues at coordinate 9,698,788 of LR991098.1, read as the reverse complement.
AAGGGCGTAATATATAATATTCTTGCTCCATCACCATGCATATATGTAACTAATATCAAACTTTATGATAAGAGATAAATAAAGCTATGTTTGGTAAAAATTAAAATTAAGTCCAATGAAATGAATTGTTTGAAAGAAAATTTATTCTATTTTTAACTTAAGACGTTGACTCCAATATTGTATTACTGAAGTTTACGTAAATATCCCTCATTTCAGACGATAAATAATAAAGCCATTATTACTGAGTAATAATATTGAATTCTATTACGGATTATTGTATTCTATTACATCTCTCTTTATAATTTTAGTGTAGATAGAGTATATTTGAAAAATCGTAGTTGTTACTATTTTATAGCTTATGATGACAAAAGAGCAAGTAGTACACCTGGTGGCAAGTGTTACTACCGCTCATGGACCTTTGCATCACCAGGGGTACAGTTAGGTCGATGCCTATTAATCAACACCCACATAGAAAGTTAGGCTATCAGCTCCTTCGATCACCGCATGAAGCGCAATAACACATTGTCATTACTCAGATTTCAATTTACAGCGAGTATCGTACTATGCCGGACGAATCGGCTCACGGCTGTAGACAAAAACTGTCAATAGTGTGGCACTTTCAATTATAAAAAAGTAAAAGTATACAATTTTTGTATCCATATCGATGATCTACAATCATCTACAATAGCTGTGTGGTAGCGGCTACGAATACTACCAATCCTTACTTTGCTCTTGGATGTCGTAAAAGCCGACTAAGAGCCATATAACGACCTGGGTCAACTCCATCTGATGCCATTTGGTCAACAATTACATTCCCAAGGAGGGTTGACGTCTGGCAGGCGGCCGGTCATAAAATTATTGCCAATAACTTTTACAATATGTGCTATGAAAGAAGAGTACATATTGTATCGACCCCAAGTAATTGGGACAAGAGTAGGAGAATGATGATGATGATCGATGATCTGCAAATTTTGACAGCTTTATGCAAACTTTCAAATGCTTCAATATCTACTTTGACCGGAATATGAAGTTGTACAATGGTATTATAAGTGAATTCAAAATAGAAATACCTGTACATCCATAGTCATAGACGTTCTTAGTCAGCATATCTATGATATTACGTAATCGTTTAGCTAGAATAACATTCGGCATCGCTTTACGTAGAGAGTATGAGAAGACCTGTGCGACAAATAAAATATTAAGTATACGATTATAAATTTGGTGACTACGCCACACAATGCCACAAAATTTGGTGACTACGCCACATAATGCCACAAAATTTGGTGACTGCGCTACACATTGCCGCTTGGAGCGACAGAAGAACAGCGCGTCAGTCAGCTGTGTACTTTTGGACCGCCTGCCTAACACCACATGTTTAAGTAGCTTGAGTTATTCATGATTCGACTTTAAAATATCATTATGCTTGGATTTGAAAGATAAGATTAATTATTTGTCCAAAACCCACTTTGGCTCGCAAAGGATTGCTTGTGAGGATTCAGACTTTTCCTCTGGTAATATTTCATCGTATTATTATCACGTAGCCAAATAAATCTATACCTATTCACAGATTTTATTAGTTACGGTATGATGAAAAGTCATCACGACCATGAACGCCGAATAGTTTTCGAACCTTTGGACAAGTAAAAGTCAAATATAAACAAAATAAAATCCATACATATATTTTATTTCATAATATTCGTGAAAACATTGGAATTAATTATGAAGTTTTTTTAAGCCTACGTACCGTAGTCTAGGCTTTTTATATAGTCCAAATACGTCTAAAAAAATAAGTGATTGATCTATACACCACATCATATCTATATGGAATGGCATAGTGTTCTGTTCTGAGATTTCCTTCTGTTAATGTTATCTGTCCTCATTCATTACCCAACTCATAAGACTCGCTATTAAGTAAGTAGTGTTGGTATACTGTACTTTTATTCCGTTTGTACATACACCTTATCTATACATGTTATAAGAAAAATATTGTTATGTATAACTCCAAGAAATAATTGGGGTGACAGAATACAAATACACTTGTCAAAACTCATTTTTACCTGTAAATATATTAAAAATCAATTGATATATGTAAGCAAATAACTAAAAGGAAAGGGAAACTCGAAACAACACTTCACATCAATCCGTTTAGGTAGCGTTTTTAATTTAATGCTCAACAGTGAAACGTCTACACGTTGAGAAGATTAATTATTAAGATATTTTTTATATAAACTTACATCAAGGTATGAGGATAGTGAGTACTGATACATGGAGTTTACACCGGCCATATCTGATAGCACAAAGAATAGAATGGAGCCACGCTTCGCTACTGGACGATATCCGTCACGCAAATGCTCAATATCTGCCGTGGTCTGCGCAGCTAGTTCCAGTTTCTCCATTACCTATACATACAAATGTATAAATTATTACGCAATAGCAGCTATGGATAATACCATTTCTAATATAACCTATGGTGTTGTAAAAATCAACTAAGAGCTCTATATTATTCTAAACTAAGTCTGTCTACTACCGTTTTGGTAAGGTTGACATTTGGGATACAGAGGTTCGTAAAACTTAACCAAAACCCTATGTAGAATGTTTATTATTCAATATCTTTGATCGTAGATGAGCAAGCAATACACCTGGCGTTTAGTGGTTACTGTTGCTTATGGATTTTCCAAATACCAGGGCACAAATAACTCGCTGCCTGCTGTAAGCTGGAGTTTGGGCGTCGTCTATCTGGCTCATCGAATGAAGCGTATTAACAAATTGCTACTATACGATGGTCGATTTTCTGTAAGAGTGTGGTACTTACACGACCCATTTAAGATAGAAGACCAATAATTATTTAGTCAGGAACCACTATAAATTTAATAGCACTTCCATTGTCTGTGTGTTATTAGATATCTATATCTGATGCAACGTAATTCCCACGTGGCGACGAGTTAAGATTACCATTGTGTAATTATTTTACTTATTAGTTGTGAGGATCAGCTGGACGGGATCACAAGGAGAATGGACAGTAGCACTCCCTTGGGTAACTTTAAACACCAACTGAGATCATCAATCCACCAGTCAAAAATGTAGTGATTATGATATTATTCCCCCTTTGTCCAATAGTGGACGTCGCGAGCTGATGGATAGAAATGTTGCGAGCAGACATAACCACCAAAAGAAAAGAAAAATCTAAAGGAAACCTATTTCAATCCGCCTCGTCAACAGATGTATTAGGTAAATTCTATTCTTTTATGAAAGTCCGTAGCCTCTGTTACTGATTAATTGTGGAATTTACTCTGTAGGTTATTAAGAAGTAAAAGTGTTGGAGATATTACCTCGTGCGCCTTTGTTTTTGTGTTCTCCAGAGTGTTAACGAGCTCGACGTTGTCAAGCATGTTGCCAGTGGAAGTAGCAAGTTCGCGCAGTAGAGAGTCTTCAAGGCCAGACAGCAGACTCTTGTTGGCACTCGTCTCTATGATTAGGTTCTCGCGTTGCTCTTCCAAATCAGCACGCTCGGCGCGAACTACTACTGATAGCAGCTGGTCTTCTAGACCCTGGTAGATTATTAATATATTTAAAATTATGTCATTTATTATAGCTTTCATCATTATCATCTCAGCTTATATAATTATGTCCCAATGTTGGGCCTGAGCCTCTTCTATAATGAAAGGGAAATTGACTTACTATACCACGCTAGTCAGACTACAGACTTGGTATAGGGTTTTGTTACGAGTTTTACTTCTCTTAAATAGATGTTATATGCGTTTTATATCCCTTAGTCGTCTATTACGATCACCCACGGGTAATATAGGGGGTGGTGAATTGTATTCTTACTCCGTTATCACACGAAATTATTGCTTTAAATGTTATATAATATTCAGAAGTTGTTGGTGCATAAGAAACATAATACATGTACATATGATAGAAAAAAGAAGGTTAGTGGCTAGCAGTGAGATATAATAATTATGGTGTAAACAAGAAATAACGTTACGAACTTTCAATTATTTCATTGTCTTCTGTGATAGTTTCAATTTATTTACAACTCCTTATAATTCGTAAATTTTCTTTTTAATTAGATTGAATTCTTATTTAAATCTGACACATCGCCTTTTTGCTTCAATAATGTGTTATCTTAAAAAAATAAATTTTAGAGGAGTGGAAACAAGTTTCAACAAATAATTGATATATAAAAGTACATACATACATACATAGCTTCACGCCTATTTCCCAGAGGGGTAGGCAGAGACTACGGATTGCCACAAACCACGATCCTGGCATACTTCCATCGCTTCATTCACACTCATAACAGTCTTCATGCATACTCTACGATTACGCATACTCTTAAAGTATATGTATATAATTATTTAATTATTTTAAAATTAAATCATCTATGATTTAAATCAGATTTACGATAAAAAAAATATTCGTTGCGAAACAATTTTTGGTTTAAATTTGAAAAACACTTAAAATTTCATTTTCGAAGATAACACACTATTGATGCAAAGAGGCGACATATATCGATGTATTGACAAGTTAGAAAATTTCGCATCTAGTCCTATTTTTATAATATATTTTTAATATACTTATAATTATTATATTATATATCTAAATAAATAAGTCGGTTAAAAATTACCTGAACAGTGACAGTGTAGTTGATGACTACGGCTTTAGCGTATGCGGCTGGGTTAAACTGCGGATTGGACAGCTTCGTCGTGAGATACATACGGAAGTTTGGATCATAGTCCACCTCCGTACTACCAAGCATCACAAACGTGCGACCACTTTCCACTATAATGAGAGATGTATGTACAGTATGCATAAATTACTACTTAATTGTGATTCGGCAATATTCGCACAAATGGTGGGTTAAATTGAGGAATGATATATTCTCTGTACAATTGAATTTTTAATTACTGCGATTGTCATGAGCATTGAATATGTGTCTGTATTTGATTTTTAATTTCCCTACTTTTCGAATACAACGTTTCGAATATGCGATATCATTTTATTCACACATATTTATATAAAACTAATTAATAAATTAACATTCGAAAAAACGAAGAAGAGTTTTTCGAGTTCGAACTCTTGCATGTCAAAAATTTACCGGTCTTCCCATTAGCATCTTGCTAATCTATTTATATTTTGAGTACAGGTCCCATACATATTTTCGTGAGAATGATATTACCTCGAGTTATAAGTAGTTTATTATACTCATTTGAAAGTAATTATCTAGATATAGAGTATAGTACTTCACATAATGATTTCCGATGTTTACACAACACATTTGCCATAGAAGGACCAGGGGGACCCTGTGACTATAAACCCTATAAAGTATTCGAAACGTCAGGAAATTAAAAATCAAATACAAACAATAGAATCCGTAAAAATAGTTATGTTCCCATAAATTAATTATTATCATCTAGACTCGCAAAGTGATAAGTAACTTATATTTAAAGTATGTTATATATAATAAAAAGATTACCTTTTATGTTCTTTTCCAATACGTTGTCGACAACGGGATCTATATATTCGTTGACATCTTGGAAAAGTACTGGCATGCCGTATTTGATAGCCATTTCTAGTTGACGCAAAAATTGAGGATCGTTGAAAGATAACACCTGCAAAGTTGAAAGATAATTTAGTATTAATTTATTGTATCGATAGTATCTGTATTCGTGTAGGTTTAGGCGGATCCATTTTCATCACGAAACTAACTCTCTGTCACGTAATAGAATTATTTTTGTAGTAAATCACTCGGTATTTAAAAAAAAAATACAAGACTTGCAGTCGATTTTAGGAACTGTTATAAGAAACGGTCAAAGTATGTGCTTGATAAGGGTTAAGAGTTCATCCCTTTAGATCTTTTTGTATTCATCATCATCTTAGTTTATATAAGTCCCATTATTGGGCTCTGGTTTCCTCGTTTGACGCAAGAAAATGAACCTAATATCATGCTAGTCAGACGTATTGGCATAGGATGTAATGTCGAGCTTTCCTTCTCTTGCATTAATGTGATCTGCATACCATATCCCTTAGTAGTTTTTTACGACACCCACGTGCAAGAATGGGATGAGAAAGGACATTATTCTCACCTTGAGGTTATTTTTGGCTTCTTTCTTCTTAATCCATGAAAGCGCTTGCGTCTGCGGATCAATGCAAAGAGGAAAACGAGATGCTCTCGTAGTTAAAATACCATTTTGCAATGATAGCTCATCTGGCGGCAAACCTTCAGAATTCCAGCTGCAATCGTCAGATAGTCACAGTGAATAGATTCGTTTGGTTTCGATAGTTGCAATAATCTGTACTTTGGATGGACGTAAGAATCGCGGGAAACCCAAAGGAGATAGATTGGTTGTATGAATAGGACTATAGGTGTGAAAGGAATGAGTCTCGTCTCATATAAGTGAAATACCGCTAGGTAATTCGTGACAAGATCTGCGAAAATATAAGTACTAAAACTTAACATTTATTACGTAGATTCTTCAGTCGGCATCCTCACCACTTTTACCAGACATTTACTGTACATAGCTGAACGTAGACCTTCCCTACAAATAAGTACATAGATGCCATAATCGCTACTTTTGGCAGGTAGATAGACGATAATAGTGAGGTATTATAAATTTATTAAGAGTGTACTTAGCTGATTTTTAGGATGCTCTCGGGCAAGTAATGGGCAACTACAATTAAGGCTGCTAGAACCAAAGTGGCCTAACTGCATTTTTGCAACTTTTAACCTAATTGCAATTTCGTAATTTAAAAATGTTCATCCACAAAACCACGGCCGCCTAAAATTGTTTACAAGCTCTTAACAATAGATGGCAGTACAAGTACATTTTCGGCTTATGTTCAAATCGATTAAATTGAATTTAATTCCCTACATATTGTAAAACATGGTTCATGTAGTTAGGCCGCTCTGGTTCTAGCAGCCTCAATTATTTTTATTTCGCCGCTACACGGGCAGGCCTGTCATAATCACAAAAATTACTCACCCACTAATCTCCACTTCGTTAGTTAAATTCTTTTCAATCGTAAACGGAGTCGTTAACGGAATCCCCTTTTCAAGCACATCACCTAACCAATCTTCGTATATCATAGTTTGCCTGAACGAAAACGAGAATGGTCCAGTGTAACTTAGGAACGCCGCCGATAGCAAACAGTTACCAATCAATCTAGATTGTTCGACGTACAATGCTGCTAGGTCTAAAGTCCAACGTTTCTGTTCACTCGATAATCCAGACATCAGTTTATCAGCAGCGATCAATCTTCTCAACATTATGTCCGTTTCTTCTTGCAGCTCCTGTCTTCTCAACATGGCTGTTTCGTATTTATTATTGAGACCGTCCAAGGTTTTCTGCAAACGACCTATCTCACGATTCAATGATGCCAAATAGTTGCATGCTTCGGTGTATTCTTTCTCTAATGCTTCCACTTTGTCCTGTTTCGGTTTAACTTCCTTGTATACCGCGCAATATGCTAATACGGCAATTACAAACTTAAGTAAACCGTATCTGAAATAAAAACAAATATTTTTTAAAAAATATTCTAAGTTTGGGCAATAAAAAATAAAAAGGAGAATGACATCAGTCCTCACTCACAGTCCGGGTAAAGTTGTCATAGCCATCTGCGGCCAATAATTAAGTCACACAAGAAAATGCAGGTGATAAAAAAATTGCCAAAACTTTTGCATAATGTATGATAGAAAAAGAGTGGATATTACGTTACCACAAGTAATGCGGGATGAACATGGAAACCGGATGATGAATCATTCCAAGCTTAGGAGACTTATAATTACAATATGTTTAATGTCACTTTCTTCATTTTTAATAACCGTCTGTTGCCATTTTAAGCTCAATATCTTATGCACCTTGGTCATTTGTTGTTCTATTATTACATAAGCTTAAAGACCTAATATTGGCTTTAACCATCTAATTGTTTAACTTATATTGATATTGTTAGCTGTTGATCTTCCAAGTAAAATAAAAAAATAATAGCTATAATAAGATAAAAAATAATTACTATTTCTTCCTGCAATGAAATGTGGTTATTATAGCGTTATTGTGCGATTGGTTTCAAGTATTGAAGTCTTCATAAAAGTTTTATAAAGATTAATAGAGAAATTTTATTGTTATACTCTTTGGGGACGAGTTAAGAATACATTGTGTCACCATCCTTTAATTTCCTTCACCCCTTATTAGACCGTAAAAGTCCACTCTAATACATAGGCTTCCACGAGAATGCCACTAAGGCAAGTCTGTGACACTTACACCTAACGGTTCTCTGCTTAAGGAAATCCTTTAAAAATTGTAAATATCGGCTAAGTGATCACCAGGCAAACGGTCAGGAACACTGTTTTAAAAACCTTATAATCTACGCGTTACAATTTTTTTTTGTCCGTGTGGTGACGAAGTAAGAAAACAATTCACCACCCCCTATCTTGCCTGTGGGTGATCGTAAGAGACGACTAAGGGATATGAAACGCATATAACATCTATGAAAGAGAAGGAAAACCCTATATCAACTCGAAACTAAACCTTTATCAACTCGAAACTAAACCCTATATCAACACGTATGACCAGCGTGGTATAGTAGGTCCTTTTGCCTCCCGTTATGGAGGCGCCTCGGTGCCAATTGTAGGACATATATGAGCTGAGATGATGATGATGATACACTTTACAATCAGCATGTCAGGCTTGACGATTATTCTTAATTCTTATTATGTCTCAACTCCAATATTATACATAAATAAGCTGATATTGATGAATGTATTTATTACCCAGCTTTACTGATCTGTTGCATAGTGTCAAGTTTTTTACTCTTTTTCATGTGGGCCTTGACAGCTTTAACCTGCTGTTGCGTTATAAGGTCGCAGTTCATCTCCTGTAAGTTCCGTAGGAAGTTCGGATCTGCCATCATACCCTTAGCGCCCTTCCAGCTAACGTCTTTTATGCCACGTATTATCACCACGCATTCGCATACAACCTAAGGAGTCAAAAAATTAATTAATATATATATATTTTTTTTTTTTTTTAGGGGTGGGTTATGGTCGGCGCTCTTCTCGCACCACTCCGTCCGGGGCGACAGAGGGGCGTACGCACGCATACCCGTAACCCACCCACGAACCTCGCCTACGTCGTTGGACGGGCCACTGGAGCAGCGTGAACTTGTCGTCAGTGGCCGGCCCGATTAATTAATATATATGAAAATGAGTTGAAAATTAAATTGGGAATATATTTGTTGTAATTATAAAAAAAAAACTTCAACAAGCAACTTGCGTTTCAATATTCGTAAGCAGTCGCGTGTGAAGTATTTTTCTGCTCAGTCTGCATTGAACAGTAATTATAAAATAAAATAGGTTTAGACCCGTCTAGATAAAACTATGATAATGGTATATGCCAAAGATCCACTTCTTGGACATAGTGTCAAATGGTATGATGTCATTGGATGTGGTTGGAATCCTCCGCAGTAAGAAACAATGAAAATTAATCTAGGACGCATTAAGATTATAGTCGAAATAGTATAAAAAATATTAAGAAAAATAAATCACTATATTAAGAATAATAAATAAATCTCTATAGTGATGGAGTATGTATACAATTCACCACCATTCTCTCAACCGTAAGTATCATAATATAAGGACTAAGCAATATAAGGAAATAAAAATAAAATTCTATGCCAACGCGTCTGACCACCGTGGCATATCGGTGAATCTGCCTTTTATTGTGGAGACGGTACAATATTGATCAATTACAGGACGTATAATTGACTGAAAAAGGAGGAAATATTTTTTATCTAAATATAATATTATAAATTTAGTAACGTACTTTAAAGGAACCTTCGACTATAAATAAGTGTTCCTGTAGTTTTAAGAAAAATATAATCCTGTATATCTCCAGGTTACCGCCAGTAACAAACGTCGTCCCGAATGGTTAAATGGGTTGTGGTCAGATCATAGCCGGCCAAAACATATACATGCCTGCACAGCTTCAGGTGGCGTAGCGAAGGAGCGGATCTCGGTGATGTCATTTTTATCTAGATCTGCCAGTGCCAAGCGAGCGGCTTCGAGCGCGGGCAGCGCTGCGGACAGAGCCTCCTCCGCCTCCGCTTTCTCCTCGCTAATGACCGCACTCTGCTCCGTTATCTCAGCAGACTTTATTGATGCCACAGTTTGCTTGGCTGTGGCAGCTTCCGTAGCTAAGGATAATAATAGAAAGCCCTTTAAATCGCACCTTTTTACACTTTACCGCGTAGTTTTTAGTTCTTTGCATTACAGGTAGAGGCGATAATCATTTATCACGCATTTATCATTTACAACCGAATTTATTTATTTAATTTCATTATTGCTAACAGCGTGCCATACACAATAATAGACAATATTTTTATACATACTGAGGAGAATAACATATCATAAAAGATGTATTGAATAATTACAATAAAGACAAAATATAATAAACTTAGATCAACATATACTACTGCTAATGGTCAGTGCCTCCACATACTTTTCAGCTACAGACATAAAACATCTCTCTGTACAAGAAAATAAGTCTAGTGAAGGTTCAGAGGCTAGTATCTCATTGATGTAGTGTAATGCGCGAGGAAGCGGTGCGAATTGACCTATGCTAGTGCGCGCCGTATGTGACGCCAGTAGAGGTCGCTGTCGCTCGCTCAATTTACCTACAACCTGGCGAGGCACATTGAATTTTATTTCTGCTAAAAGTAACGGATTGTGGGCAGAACCCCGTATTGGTCTGAAGAAATATTTCACTAACGCTGTGTTACGACGCGTCGCCAACATATGATGATCTACCATACCTATTACATATAATGTGGAGTATAAATAGGGGTAATAAAAATAAATTCTTTTGTATAGGTAACGAATAAATGTTTTTTGTATTCTCTCAACTTTTTGAGTTAATTGTATTGTGTTGGGATTCCAAATAATAGCATTAGTTTCTAAAGTACTACGAACATATGCATTGCATAAAATATTAAATGTTAGTTTTTATTAAAATTGTTTGACTGTCGCGGTACAAAACCTAAATTCCTCCTAGCTTGGTCACATATTTTAGAAATATGGTTTTTAAATGTAAAGTTGCCATCAAACCATGTACCCAGATCTTTTACGGTGTTAACACGTTTCAGTTGTTTGCTAGCAATGTGATAGTTATAGTTTATTGGGGACCAAATACGACTATACGTTACTACAACACATTTATCAATGTTTAAGTTGAAGCTATTGAGTTTGCCCCATTCTTGAACGCTATTAATGTCCGCTTGTAATAGCGCGCAATCTGATGGTGAATCTATGGTCAATGCAAGTTTGACATCATCTGCAAACATTAGACAGAGACTATGCTTAATTTTGTATGGTAGATCATTAATTAGTATTAAAAACAATGTTCCGTTGTGATGCTTATAATGGTTGAACGTGTATGTTTTTGCTTTGCCACTCAATCCTAAATTGGCACTTACCATCAGGTGATAACTCTCTATATACGAGTATATATTAATTCGTAAAGATGATTTTTTTATCATTATGATTTTCTAGCTGAATACTATATCAATATTAATGTTTATAACATTATTTTGAAGAAAATAAATAAATATTTAAAAATAGTCATAAGGGGGCATAGTCCGGAGCGTGCTCGTCGCGTCCCCTGCCAGTCTACTTAGACTGCTAATCCACCTAGAATGTTGCGTACCACAGTGCGGGTTAGGGCGTCCCCCGGAGGCGATGCGTACCGACCCGCCCCCGTCGGTACGAACATCGGATGGGGGCCGCCACCCATCATCACGCCTTGCCCAGTCAGGCGAGTCGAGGAGAGCAGAGTGGCGGGTGGGCACGTGGAATGTAAGAGGATGTGTGGAAGGTACGTTGTACGAGCTGATAACCGTCATGGCGGACGAACAGCTCGACGTGCTCTGTGTAACAAAGACCAAGCGAAGGGGCAGCGACGCCTGCGATCTTCTTGGTGGCGGGATGGCTCTGTGGTCTGGTGTACCACAGAGTGATCGAGCCAGCATGGGGGTAGGAGAGCTGTTGTCCTCTCGCTTGGCCTCAGGTGTGAAGAATTACGGAATGTATGATCCCAGACTTCTTTGGGTCCGTATAAAACTAGGGGTCACCAAGGTATTCATGGTTGTAGCATATGCTCCCGTAGGATCCTCGGTGGCATCAGACCTAGAGAAGTTTTGGGATAATGTTAGGGAAGTTCTGGATATGGTAGAAACCAGTGAACGCGTGATTGTATGCGGAGATTTGAATGGATGGGGACCAAGCGTCCCGACTATGAGGACGTACTTGGTTCATTTGGTGATAAGACCGTGAACGACGCAGGTAGGCTCATAGCGGATGTATGCATGGAGAGAAACCTTATTGTGTCAAACACATTTTTCCAACATAAGGACATCCATATGTATACATGGAGAAGGAATGAACAGAAAAGTATAATAGATTTAATTTTGGTAGACAGTCGCCTCCGAAGCAAAATATTGGACGCAAGAGCCTACAGGGGCCCCACAGTCGATACGGACCACTATCTCGTTATTGCGAGATTTAGTGGTCAGTTCAGAAAGTGGAGGCACTGGCGAGAGCGTGTCCACTTCGGAGAGCTTGAAAGAATAAAGGTTGGAAGGTTGCAAGAAGAGTGTGTAAGAGAAAAGTATGCAGAGGGTGTCCGAGAACGGCTGACGATGTCAAGCCAGCCGCAATCGGACATTGAAGAATGCTGGAGAATATTGAGAGAGAGTATGGTAGATACAGCGAAAGAAGTATGTGGAAGTTCAAAGAAGCATAGAAAAACAAATGGTGATGCATGATGGGATGCGGAAGTGGCAGCTTCCGTAGAGCAAAAGAAGAAAGCGTAGCTGGACTATGTCTCTTCTTTGAATCTGAATGACAGTATGACTGAACAGAAGAAAGAAATATATCGGCAATGTAAGAATGACACCAAGGCCTTAGTGAAAGAGAAACGTGATAGAGCAAATATGAGTGCTGAAGATAGGCTGACTAAAAACTTAGAGGGTAATACCAAACTCTTTTGGAGGGAGGTGAAGAAGTCTCGGTGTGGTTGGTCAGCCTTCAGAATGAATAAAATAAGGTCTAAAGGTGGAGACATTCTTACACAAACACAAGACGTGTTAAGCCGATGGAGTGAATATTTTGGCGATATGTATGCGGATACTCGAGTTGGCGCCGTTGTCGCATGTGGTTTAGTAGATCAACATTCAGCACCGGCATGCTCCGATGGCATCAGTATGGATGAAGTTGAATGGGCGATAAGAAGTTTGAAAAATGGTAAGGCAGCGGGCATTGATATGGTGTCTGCCGAGATGATCAAGTTTGGTGGCTCCTGTGTCTGGGAGGCGTTCCTGTTGCTCCTCAATTTATGTTGGAGCTCGGGAATGGTTCCCAGGGACTGGAATAGCGCAGTCATCGTGCCTTTGTTTAAAAACAAGGGTTCACGTTATGACTGCGCAAATTACAGAGCCGTAAGCTTGACCAGTTAGGCAGCAAAAGTGTACGGTAAAATTATTGAAATGAGAATGAGGATGGTGTCCGATGGTTTACTGTGTGAGACACAAGGAGGTTTCAGGAGTGGAAGGGGATGCATGGATCAAGTTTTCTCTCTGCGCAACATTGTGGAGAAGCATCTAGATCAGAGGGTTTTCTGCAGTTTTGTTGATCTGGAGAGAGCATTTGACACGGTTGTACGAAAAGAACTTTGGGACATTTTATCGGAGTATGGTATCAACGGCTACAGGCTGTGCAGTCCAGTTACATGGGCTGTAGAGCCTGTGTGCGGCTGGATGATGGAATGGCACTTTGGTCTGACGTCAATATCGGCGTTAAGCAGGGGTGCGTTCTGTCAGCCAGGCTGTTTATCATATATCTGGATAAATGTCTCCAAAGGTTCAACGATATGAATGTGGGAGTCCAGATGGGCGACTCAGAGGTCACTGCTTTGCTCTATGCAGATGATGCAGTCTTGCTGGCATAGTCAGCGACTGACCTGCAGACCCTAGTCGACACAATGACAGAAGATTGTAAGAAAAGGAGTCTACGCGTGAATCCAAAATAATGCGAGCAAATCCAAAATAATGGTCTTTGAAAGAGATCAAGCCAGAACAGATGTAAGAGTAACAAGAGATAATGATGTACTGGAGCAAGTGGATGAATTTGTATATCTTGGATGTGGATTTAGCCGAGATGGAAGGTACACCACTGATATAGAGCGAAGAGTGAATTCGGGAAATAGAGTGAAAGAAGCGTCGGGACAACTTCTCGGTAGCCACCACCTAAGCCAGAAGGCACGTGTAGCAATACATAACGCAACGCAGTGCTTGTCACAACTTTAGCGAGTGAAGTATGCAAGGATAGAGTTCTCTGGCACTCTGTTCTGTCTGCCTACCCTGCTGGGGACATGGCGTGATGGTATGTATGTATGTATTTTAAAATTAACGTTTAAATTAAAAACATTGTTTGATATTTTAAGAAAGTCTCTTCACTAAAGGGCAAAAGGATAGTTGCTAGGTTACAGTTGTATACGTAATAAATTCTCTACTAGTAGTGCAAATAGTGCGTGTGAATATACACGAGTCTTTTAGTCTTTTTATAAATAAAAAGAATATTAAAGGAGAATATTACCCGTAGAGATTTCCTTTAGCAGCAGTTCGCATTCTTTAGTTTGTTCGGCTACAATGACTTTCTGCACGGCGAGTTTCTCATTCAAATCGGCGAGCTGAACATTTGCCTCCTCAATTTTAGCAAGACCCCCAATTAGGCGTTCACACTGAAACCACAGAAAATTTTATTTTATTCAGTCACCACATATCCTACTCAAGGTAATTTTTAATGCTATATATGAAGCTGTATAGTAGCGGCTACGAATACTATCAACCCTTAATTTTCTCGTGGATGTCGTAAAAGACGACTAAGACCCTTATAACGACCGGGGCCGACTCTATCTGTTACCGTTTGGTCTACAATTACATTTCCAAGAAGGGTTGACATCTGGCAGGCAGCCAATCATAATACTATTGCCAATAACTTCTACAATATGTACTATGAAAGAAGAGTACATATTGTATCGACCCCAAGTAATTGGGATAAGAGTAGCAGAATGATGATGAAGATGATATGTGATGCATTTGTGTGGGTATTAATCCTAGTAACAACGCCGATTGCCTTTTTTTAGAGGTGGTTCATAATCTATAATGGAATTTATATGAACTCACAAGAAGAAGAAATTCAAGTACCTACCTATTTAGTTAGAGCATTACCAGCATCTCAACTATTATCTCTTCTTTTGTCGAGCTCGAGCACAGAATTGGGACGTAACTAAGTGACGTGACAGTTAAGATGACTTGTATGTAGGTATTAAGTACGATATATATGATAAATACCTGTGCATTAATGAAGGCATCCTTCTCGTTCAACAGCGACAGATAATTGGTTAGGTAGTCCATATAATGTTTGGGTGTGACGTAGTTGTTACGCCGCAGCCTAAGGAGAAACTCTGTGGAGTAGTACGCGACGGACATGTGCACGTGTACAACGTGTTCCACTATTACTGAACGAAACTCTTCTGGAATCTTCGGTACCTGATATAATAATTTGTTAAATATCATGTATTAAAACTATAAGGATTTTCGTTTTACCTCGGCTCATAGAGGCTAAGCCTCATTCACAATAGAAGGAACATTGACTTATTACATCACGCTGATAAGACGAGTCGGTACAGAGTTTTATTTCGAGATTTCCTTCTCTTGCATAGAAGTTATATGTATATTACATCCTATAGTCGGCTTTTACGATAGCTACAGTCCAAAGAGGGGGTGGTGAATTGTATTCTTACTCCGTCACCACACGGAAAACCACTACAAGCAATAATTTATCTTAAAGGTATCATCATTATCTACTAGATTGGCACTGATGAATTGTATTGATACTTTCACCACACGGACATATTGCCTTAAGTGTTAGCCAAAATTTATAATTTATTTCATTTTGAGTAATATCAATATCCTTACTCCGTTACCGTACCAAATTATAAAAAAAATATAACAGAAAATAAAATATAAAACACGACCATGGATCCTCATATTTTATCTATATTTAAAAAGTTCAAACGCCAATACATTATTTATGAATACTTACGTCAGCGAGGGATACGTTGGCTACAGCCAATAGCGCCTGCTTCGGCCACGGGAATTGCCAGTCTATAGTTGTATTGTTCACTAATCCAGGAAAACTTCTGCATCTAGATATAAGAATAAAATCATTTTTAAATTTATATTTTTGTAACGACGACGTAAGAGAGCGAGTAGGTATGAAGAGAGTATTGGTGTAAAGATGCGAAAGGGAATGCTCCGATGGTTCGGACATGTGGCAAGAATGCCGAACGAACGTTTGGTTAAGAAGATATACAATGCGAAAGTGGAAGGATGTAGGTACCGGGGGAGACCAAGACTTATCTACCTAGACCAGATTGGTTACGTACTGAAGGTAGGTGGAGTCAAGAGTCTCCGAAACCGGCGAGCGTGTATGAAGAGAATTATGAATGTTGTGGAAGCGAGTGAAGTATGCAGAGATAGAGTTCTCTGGCACTCTGTTCTCTCTGCCTACCCTGTGTTGATAGTATATGTAGCCGCTACCACACAGCATTTCTTTTACAGGTTTATATTTATTTAATAAAAATAAAAGAGATCGTTAACTATAATAAGCATACTACATATAACTAGTCATACACAGTAACTTCAAACAGTTCTAACGTAATTACTAAAAGTTCATAAGGCGTTAGAGTTTTTAGACATAAAATCAGTAATTTTTGTTTAATTACAACTTGGCCTAGATTGAGGGTTCACCGCTTAGCGCTGAGAGATGTAGTCTCAAAATAAAATTACAATTACGAGTCATCGTTCTCCTACTCCTATCCCAATTACTTGGGGTCGATACAATATGTACTCTTCTTTCATAATACATATTGTAAAAGTTATTGGCAATAAATTTATGACCAGCCGTCTGCTAGACGTCAACCCTCCTTGGAAATGTAATTGTTGACCAAACGGTATCAGATGGAGTTAGCCCAGGTCATTATAAGGCTCTTAGTCGTCTTTTACATCTACGAGTAAAGTAAGGGTTAGTTAGTAAGGGGTAGTAGTATTCGCAGCCGCTACCACCTCAGCTGCTAATAATTACCATTACGAGTATATAACAATAATTTTGCTGTTTTTTTTTTAATAAATATAACCGACCTGTTTCTCAATATATCACCGCTGGGAGACATAGATAATACGACGTGAAGGTTATCCGCACATCGACTGCAGAAGAAATGCCAAACAGCGTCCCTTCGAATTGAAAATTAATATATTATAAAAATATACATATATAAATTTATATAAACTCTTCTCTGAAGTGTTTGATAGTTCTAATACAACAAATTAATTTAGTTGTGGTGTTTAGGATCATCATCGTCATAATTCATTCTCCTGCTCTCATCCCAATCACTGGGTCGACACAATATGTACCTGCTGCTATCACAGATATTTAAAAACTTATTGGTAATATTTTATGGCCGACCGCCTGCCTCGCGTCGACCCTCCTTGAGAATATTGGATCAAACGCATCAGGTGGAATTGAACCAGGGCGATACACTTTAGACGTCTATTACGACACCCACGAGCAAATTAAGGGTTGGTAGTATTCGTAGCCGCTGACACACAGCGAGGTTGTGCTGCCTATAATAAATATTTTAAATACAGGAAAACTTACACATGTGAGTTACTCGTTCAAGACGTAGTGTAATGATTAGAGGTGGACAAAATGAAATTCGGAATGGGTATAAGTTATATACTAACTATAATATTTGCATAGGTACTAAGTATGTGTTTAGGGTGTTGTTTAGGGTAATACTTTCCTAAATCTTCGAAAATATGTGATGTGTCACTTAATATTGTTTACGTAATAGGTTATAATAAAGAATAACACCACCTATAGAAGACAATATGGGTGAAATTGTAGCTGGAATGCTATAATAATTGTGGAGCAATTGGCACTGCGTAACCCTTTGGTAACTTTTTTCTTGGGTTCAATAATTATTATCGCAATTTCAGTAGGAAGCTTTGTCTTCTGAATGCATAAGAAAATTCAGTTGAATCATTGCAAACGTATACAAAGAATGATGATAGTTTTGAATAAGCGTATATACAGGGTGGAAGGAGACCGCTCCCAAAAACAAATACAGGTAACTCTACTAGTTCTACTTGTAATGATAGGCTAGGATAAAATCGTATGGAAAAGAAAAAAAAACATTTTTCACCATGCGATGTCGTTGAACTCTTGAACATATTATGATCGTGAGTCTTGAATATATTGCGTCTTTTCTCATCTGAGTAAAGTTACGTAGTTTTTATGGAGTTATCGTTACATGGCACTGTCATATTACGATGGAATTTGAAAAATATAAAATTAGTTGAAAAATAAAATATTTTTCATCCGAATTTTTTTTTTAGCCTATCATTACAAGTAGGACAAGTAGGGTCACCTGTCTATGTTTTCGCAAGCGGTCCACTTCCACCCTGCATATAACATAGATAGATAATGTAGAAATGTATTTACTTGGCGATTCCATAGCCTGCTTCATCGCTAGCGGTTCTCACTGTGTTGATAATAGCATCTTTCTCGTCGTCAGTAAATAACGCTGGGATCATACCGATCATCAGAATATTGTTGATTAACTCCAGGAAACCTTCCTCCACTATCTAAGGCCAAAAAAATAAGAAGTTATGACAAAATCTCATTAAAACGTAAACATTAATAATTACGACAATCCTCTTGATCACTTGTGACTGATTACCAACAATACTTTATTTTTTGAAATTAGTCTTAATTAAGACTTTAAAAATTCATTCCCTTATCTTTCACTAGTTCTATTACTATTATACTTTTTAGTCAAAAAGTCGATTGTCAGTACAATAAATATAATTTTCAATGGAGCGACTGTTATCTAAGTTCCGTAACACAGTTTTTTTGTGCTTTTGGTTGCAAGCAAGCAAGCAGTACACCTGTTGGTAAGTGTTACTGCCGCCCATGAACCTTTAGGGCCGCTGCCTACCAATAAAAACCCACCCAGTTGGGCTGCCGGCTCTCTCGCTCACCGAACGAACCGCAATAGCACATTGCCATTACTCAAGACATTGATCTTCTGCGAGAGTGTGGTACTATCCCGGACGGACCGGCCCGCGGCTGTAGA
The DNA here is from genome assembly GCA_905163515.2 of Lymantria monacha. Taxonomy (NCBI): domain Eukaryota; kingdom Metazoa; phylum Arthropoda; class Insecta; order Lepidoptera; family Erebidae; genus Lymantria; species Lymantria monacha. The sequence goes on along the minus strand of LR991098.1, from coordinate 9,679,544 downwards.
CAGAGAACTGTTAACAATGTGGTCCTACCACCATTAAGATTAGAGTAGGTTTTAAAATATTGAGAGTACTGAATCCTTATATCAATGCCATTGATGTTCATGACTACTACTCTCCGTCTGGTGACGGAGTAGAATACTATTCACCACCCCATATCTTACCCGTGGGTGATCGTACGAGACGACTAAGGGATATAAAACGCATATAACATCTATGCGAGAGAAGGAAAACTCGAAACAAAACCCTATACTAACACGTCTCACCAGCGCGGTATAGTAGGTTAATTTCCCTTCCACTGCGGAGAAGACCCGAGCCCAACAGTGGGACATTTCTGGGCTGTGATGATGATGATGTTCATGATAACACGTTTTGAAGTTCTCAAAGACACTTAAAGGCATATGATATATATTAGAGAACATTGTACTATAAATTTTTGCATTTATTCATGCTATTATTTTACTATTAGACATATAAACGAGTATAATAGAATATTTGCCATTAAACACCCAGATAACTGTGAAAATTTCTAGTTGTGCCCCGGAAGTTTGTACTTAAAATCTATACGTGTTGTAGTATATTATTGATCTCGTCAAAGTCTCGTCGTCTAAATCTTGATGATTATTATATCACAAGATTTATCGTAGTAAGGTTACCCCGATATGAAAGAGAGTATTGGTGTAAAGATGCGAAAGGGCATGCTCCGATGGTTCGGACATGTGGAAAGAATGCCGAACGAACGTCTGGTTAAGAAGATATACAATGCGAAAGTGGAAGGATGTAGGTACCGACGGAGACCGAGACTAACCTACCTAGACCAGATCGGTCATGTACTGAAGGAAGGTGGAGTCAAGAGTCTCCGAAACCGGCGAGCGTGTATGAAGAGAATTATGAATGTTGAGGAAGCGAGTGAAGTATGCAGAGATAGAGTTCTCTGGCACTCTGTTCTCTTTGCCTACCCTGCAAGGGATATGACGTGATGATATGTATATTGGGGGGCATAGTCCGGAGCGTGCTCGTTCGCGTCCCCTGCCAGTCTAATTAGACTGCTAATCCGGCTCGAAATGCGTACCGCAATGCGGGTTAGGGCGTCCCCCGGAGGCGACGCGTACCGACCCGCCCCCGTCGGTACGAACATCGGCAGTTGCGGCGATGGGGGCCGCCACCCATCACGCCTTGCCCAGTTAGGCGAGTCGAGGAGAACGGAGTGCCGGGTGGGCACGTGGAATGTAAGAGGTTGTGTGGAAGGTAAGTTGCACGAGCTGATATCCGTCATGGCGGACAAACAGCTAGACGTGCTCTGTGTAACAGAGACCAAGCGAAGGGGCAGCGACGCCTGCGATCTTCCTGGTGGCGGGATGGCTCTGTGGTCTGGTGTACCACAGAGCGATCGAGCCAGCATGGGGGTAGGAGTGCTGTTGTCCTCTCGCTTGGCCTCAGGTGTGAAGGATTACGGAATGTATGATCCCAGACTTCTCTGGGTCCGTATAAAACTAGGTGTCACCAAGGTATTCATGGTTGTAGCATATGCTCCCGTAGGATCCTCGGTGGCATCAGACCTAGAGAAGTTTTGGGACAATGTTAGGGAAGTTCTGGATATGGCAGAAACCAGTGAACGCGTGATTGTATGCGGAGATTTGAACGGATGGGTGGGGACCAAGCGTCCCGACTATGAGGACGTACTTGGTCCATTTGGTGATAAGAGAGTGAACGACGCAGGTAGGCTCATAGCGGATGTATGCATGGAGAGAAACCTTATTGTGTCAAACACATTTTTCCAACATAAGGACATCCATATGTATACATGGAGAAGGAATGAACAGAAAAGCATAATAGATTTAATTTTGGTAGACAGTCGCCTCCGAAGCAAAATATTGGACGCAAGAGCCTACAGGGGCCCCACAGTCGACACGGACCACTATCTCGTTATTGCGAGATTTAGTGGTCTGTTCAGAAAGTGGAGGCACTGGCGAGAGCGTGTCCACTTCGGAGGGCTTGAAAGAATTAAGGTTGAAAGGTTGCAAGAAGAGTGTGTAAGAGAAAAGTATGCAGAGGGTGTCCGAGAACGGCTGACGATGGCAAGCCAGCCGCAATCGGACATTGAAGAATGCTGGAGAGTATTGAAAGAGAGTATGGTAGATACAGCGAAAGAAGTATGTGGAAGTTCAAAGAAGCATAGAAAAACAAATGGTGATGCTTGGTGGGATGCGGAAGTGGCAACTTCCGTAGAGCAAAAGAAGAAAGCGTGGCTGGACTATGTCTCTTCTTTGAATCTGAATGACAGTATGACTGAACAGAAGAAAGAAATATATCGGCAATGTAAGAATGACACCAAGGCCTTAGTGAAAGAGAAACGTGATAGAGCAAGTATGAGTGCAGAAGATAGGCTGACTAAAAACTTCGAGGGTAACACCAAACTCTTTTGGAGGGAGGTGAAGAAGTATCGGGGTGGTTGGTCAGCCTTCAGAATGAATAAAATAAGGTCTAAAGGTGGAGACATTCTTACACAAACACAAGACGTGTTAAGCCGATGGAGTGAATATTTTGGCGATATGTATGCGGATGCTACGGTTGGCGCCGGTGTTGGATGTGGTTTAGTAGATCAACATTCGACAACGGCGTCCTCCAATGGCATCAGTATGGATGAAGTTGAATGGGCGATAAGAAGTTTGAAAAATGGTAAGGCAGCGGGCATTGATATGGTGTCTGCCGAGATGATCAAGCTTGGTGGCCCTTGTGTCTGGGAGGCGTTCCTGTTGCTCCTCAATTTATGTTGGAGCTCGGGAATGGTTCCCAGGGACTGGAATAGCGCAGTCATCGTGCCTTTGTTTAAAAACAAGGGTTCACGTTATGACTGCGCAAATTACAGAGCCATAAGCTTGACCAGTTTGGCAGCAAAAGTGTATGGAAAAATTATTGAAAGGAGAATGAGGATGGTGTCCGATGGTTTACTGTGTGAGACACAAGGAGGTTTCAGGAGTGGAAGGGGATGCATGGATCAAGTGTTCTCTCTGCGCAACATTGTGGAGAAGCAGCTGGCTCTAGGTCAGAGGGTTTTCTGCAGTTTTGTGGATCTGGAGAGAGCATTTGACACGGTTGTACGAAAGGAACTTTGGGACATTTTACCGGAGTATGGTATTAACGGTAAACTGCTACAGGCTGTGCAGTCCAGTTACATGGGCTGTAGAGCCTGTGTGCGGCTGGATGATGGAATGTCGCCTTGGTTTGACGTCAATATCGGCGTTAAGCAGGGGTGCGTTCTGTCAGCCAGGCTGTTTATCATATATCTGGATAAATGTCTCCAAAGGTTGAACGATATGAATGTGGGAGTCCAGATGGGCGACTCAGTGGTCACTGCTCTGCTTTATGCAGATGATGCAGTCCTGCTGGCACAGTCAGCGATTGACCTGCAGACCCTAGTCGACACAATGACAGAAGATTGTAAGAAAAGGGGTCTACGCGTGAATGTGAGCAAAACCAAAATAATGGTCTTTGAAAGAGATAAAACCAAAACAGATGTAAGAGTAACAATAGGTAATGATGTACTAGAGCAAGTGGATGAATTTGTATATCTTGGATGTGGATTTAGCCGAGATGGAAGGTACACCACTGATATAGAGCGAAGAGTGAATGCGGGAAATAGAGTGAACGGAGCGTTGGGGCAACTTCTCGGCAGCCACCACCTCAGCCAGAAGGCACGTGTAGCAATACATAACGCAGTGCTTGTCCCAACATTACTGTATGGAAGCGAGAGTTGGGTATGCAGAAAAGAGTATGATAGTAAAATGAATGCGGTCGAAATGCGATCTCTGCGGAAAATCTGTGGAGTTAGGCTGACCGACCGCATTCGTAACGACGACGTAAGAGAGCGAGTAGGTATGAAAGAGAGTATTGGTGTAAAGATGCGAAAGGGAATGCTCCGATGGTTCGGACATGTGGAAAGAATGCCGAACGAACGCCTGGTTAAGAAGATATACAATGCGAAAGTGGAAGGATGTAGGTACCGAGGGAGACCGAGACTAACCTACCTAGACCAGATCGGTCATGTACTGAAGGAAGGTGGAGTCAAGAGTCTCCGAAACCGGCGAGCGTGTATGAAGAGAATTATGAATGTTGAGGAAGCGAGTGAAGTATGCAGAGATAGAGTTCTCTGGCACTCTGTTCTCTCTGCCTACCCTGCAAGGGATATGGCGTGATGATATGTATGTATGTGTATGTATATGTATGTATGTAGGTTACCCCGAACAAATGTTTTCATCATCATCATCGTGTCAGCTCATATCGTCCTACTGCTAGACTTGAGTCTCTACCGCCATAGGAAAGATATTGACCTACTATACCATGCTGGTCAGACGACTGGTATAAGGTTTTATTTCAAGTGTTCCTTCTTCAGATTAAATGTTAACTGCATATTATATCACTTAGTAGTTTTTTACGACACCCACATCTGCTATTGGCCTATTACACCACACTGCATAGACTTGATATAGAGCTTTTCGAGCTTTTTATCTCTTAGAATCTTTATAAATACCCGATTACGAAACGAAAAATGATGTCACAAGCGGGATTCGAACCCGCGCCTATTGGGAATCCGGCCCAATCGTGCTGCCACTTACACCATCGTGAACTATTTTAGGACATGCAAATTTCGCTTCATATTATATCTTACGCCTTCAAGGTGACGTATGCCATCTACCGGACAATGTTTACATATTGTATAGGCTTAATACTTCAAACTTTACAGTTAGAATTGTATTAAACGATGACACGACCTTGTTATTCATATTACTGAAATTTTTAGCATTTAATATGCTTAATTATTTATAAATACCCGATTACGAAACGAAAAATCTGTTCACATATTATAGTATTGAGAAAAGGAAGTGAACGGTGAGTAGTAGTCTCCCTACTGTATCACTATAAGAACAATTAAAATTATAATTTGATAGTTGGTAATGGCAGAGATTAATAAATAACAGATACTTTACTCGGTAGAAAATTACCAATACCTACTGCTATAATACCTACTTTGTCGCGTCAGCAACTGCTGCATGCTAAAATGTGCCTAAATGCTCAAGCGTACAATTGTAATTGCTTCGCACCACGATCCCACAGGCTGCCTCTTCGATAAAATTCATGAGTTCTGCCGAGTTGAGAGCCCTCAGCGCTTACGCACAGTCCGGCTAAAGTTGTCACAGCCATCTGAGGCTAACAAGTAAGTCATAAAAAACAAGCATATTTCAAAGGAATAATTTTGAGATTGCCCTCATGAACTGTATTGGTGTAGGGTCTCGACAATTACCACCCTGCTGAGGGCGGTGCCAAAAATTTTTTCTAGGCAATCCTGATGTAAGCGTTTCGTAAACACAAAATGAATGCCTTCTTTCTTCAAATCCTTGCATAGCCTGATTAGTTAGATTAGTTCCCCAGATATTTTTTCTTCATCGTGTATAAAATTATTTGTCAGTAAGTTATTCCTGATACATTTAATTAAATGTGGGACTTCGAATATGTAGTAATTTTTTTACCCTTTTTTTTTACTTGATTTGCACCCATTTACTGCACATAAGGCACCAGACGCCATCGTAGGTACACGTACAAACAGATGGACGAATAATATTTAACAACGTGCATACGCTTCGCTTGTGAAAACCGCACTGGATTTGGTCCGCAAACGGCCCGCGACCGCTTGGTCGGGCGGTAGGCAATTATAGCGCGTAAGTACATGGAGTGACGTAGGCCTGGTAATGGTAGTAGGTAGGTAAATACAGATACGTCACCTGTGATGCAGTGAATAGGAAGACAATCTTTTTATCCTCGCATCCAAGCAAGTTGTATAAACGCTTCATGTCATCCCTAAAAGTGTTCTCGTTGTAGTTCCGCATAATAACAATCTCGAACATGTCGCAACCTGTAATGTTTTAACAGATCATATAAGAAGGCATTCCGAGTGGTGATGTAGTAATAATATACTTCAACCACCTCGTATTTTGCCTTTGGAAGTCGTTAAAAACGACTAAGGTATATAATATGCATATCTAATATCTTTAAACGAGCAATTCTTGTAAATTTCTATATTTACATACATACATACATATCATCACGCCATATCCCTTGCAGGGTAGGCAGAGAGAACAGAGTAACAGAGAACTCTATCCTTGCATACTTCACTCGTTTCCTCAATATTCATAATTTTCTTCATATACGCTCACCGGTTTCGGAGACTCTTGACTCCACCTTCCTTCAGTACGTGACCAATCTGGTCTAGGTAGGTTAGTCTGGGTCTCCCCCGATACCTACATACGTCTATATTTACATGTTTCTATATATTCAGAATTTCAGAAACAGCAGCAACAATTTCCATAAAATTGATGTACCTATGCATGAGGTTTTGTAGGTGATGAATTGCATTCTTTCGTTTTAGAATTATTATCATTTTTGGTCAATACAAAAAATGTTACGGGGCGCTCGGTTTATTTTATTTAATGTGCATGTTTCGTCAAGTTTATTTCGTACAGAAATAGTATTTGCTACATGTATTGTGCCATGTGTGAATTGTGTTACCTCAGTTTTCAATATTCAGGCAAAAAAAAGAGTTATTGAGGTTTTCTGTAAAATAGTCTCGATGCATCATCTCATGTATGATAGTAAAATTAATGCGGTCGAAATGCGATCTCTGCGGAAAATCTGTGGAGTTAGGCTGACCGACCGCATTCGTAACGACGACGTAAGAGTAGTGTTGCCCAAATTCAGTCTTGGTCTTGCAGTCTTGGTCTTGTTCTTGCGTTTTTGCAAGACCAAGACCAAGAACAAGACCGCGTATTTTTAGCAAGACCAAGACCAAGACTGACCGTGCAAGACTTGAGCAAGAACAAGACTAAGCCTGCAAGACTCTTGCGTCTTGCAGCTAGGACTTAGCGCTATTTCACGGAGTAGTTAGGTGTAACAGTTCGGTGTATAGGTACGCTTAGGAATTCTATGAGACGCAAAAAACTGTATCAAAGAATATGAAAAACTGGACCTATGCGCATTACGACTAATACCATAAACATACCTACATAGCAAATAAAAAAATATCCATTAAAATCAAACTGAGTGCATGCATAGTTATGTTTTAACCATCGGCACTTTGATAATGCGGCATCAAAGGTTTTGTACTTACTTCTCAAAGAAATTTGCCGCTTTTCGGAAGTACATGGTTATGATACACGCGCCGGCGGCTTCTTTTGAAATCATATACAACAATCGTTGCCGCCGCGCCGAAATCACAACATTTGACACTATTTGATTGCCGCCACAGGGCGTAGGTACTCATGCAAAATAATTTCGAATTTTAAGAGTACCTACAGGTGTTCCAAAGAATAAATAAGTTTCAGAGTGCTTAGAATGAAAATGAATACATTATACTGATCACGCAAGTAGTATTATGATAGGAAAAAATGTTAAGGATAGGTAGTAGATGTCATAATAATTTATCCTAGTAAGTATATATACTAGTCACAAAAATTAAAGGATATAAAAAAAAATCCAAATTTTTGGGTGATTTTCAACGAGCTGTAACTCCGAGGAAAATAGTTGTACAGAAAAAATAAAAAAAGCAAATTGTAGCTCTAAGTGTCTAGTTTTCAGATATGACTATAATTTTTTTTTATCATGACCAGGTCTGGAGAAATTCTAAGAAAACAACCAAAAAAAAATTTTTCAAATTTTTTTTTCGTCTAAAAAAAGGTCCACGGGCTTCAAAAAAATTCTTTTGAGTGTTTCGTTCAAAAGTTCTTTTAGAAAATTTAATACTCTTTAATTTGACGTATTCAAAAAGCCTGTACAATGATTTGCCGCGGAGTTATCGTCAATCAAAGCAAAAAAGATCTTTTTAACTTTGATAATCAATAACTCCGGAAATAATGATTGTATAGAAAATTGAAGGAAGGTTTTGAAAACTGCGCAATATTCTCTATAAGAAAATGTAAACATCTTTTAGAAAAAAAAAAAAATTTTGAATTGAAAACTCGGACTGAAAATAAGACAAAAATTCGCATAATTAAGGATATTTGGATAACTTGGTATAACTTTGGATAAAATGGATGAACGAAAGATATCGTCGGTAATTTTTTAACCTTAAAGTGTCCCCTAAAATCCCTCAAAAATTCAAAGCGCTGCGATTTTTTTTTCATTGTGCCCCGAAGCTTCAAATTCTTTGTTTTTGCAAAAATCACCATTATGAGCAATTTTGTGATTTTTATTAATTTTTTCAATGGAAAAATTTTTTTCTCTCTAAAATCTTTATTTTTTTGATCAAAAAGATTAACTGTTTAAGAACTTTGAAAAAAAAAAATCAGTCATTATTTCAAGAGATATTGATTATCAAAGTTAAAAAGATCTTTTTTGCTTTGATTGACGATACTTCCGCGACAAATCGTTGTACAGGCGTTTTGAATACGTCAAATTAAAGAGTATTAAATTCTCTAAAAGAGTTTTTGAACGAAACAATCAAAAAATTTTTTTTGAAGCCCGTGGACCTTTTTTTAGACGAGAATAAATTTGAAAAATTTTTTTTTGGTAGTTTTCTTAGGATTTCTCCGGACCTGGACATGACAAAATTTTTTTATAGTCATATCTCAAAACTAGACACTTGGAGCTACAATTTACTTTTTTTATTTTTTTTGTACGACCATTTTCCTCGGAGTTACAGCTCGTTGAAAATAACCCAAAAATTTGGATTTTTTTTTATATCCCTTAATTTTTGTGACTAGTGTATTATAATATTGATTATATGGTTTTAAACTAATTACTTAGGTACTATTATTGTACATTTAGTCATTATATTTCTTAAGTTTTTACAAGAAAAAATAGCAAAAAGTGTTCAAATATCACCCGTTTGATAAATATTGTAGCCACTTTTAAATATACTTGAAACGTGTAAAAAAATTCTACAAAACTAATAAAATAATATAAAAAGCGTAGGTACTTACCTACTAATAAAATAAAAAGCCTGCGATAAGAGTTTTGTATTGCTTACCAGCCCGAATATCTCTGAGAGAGATGATGAGAGTAAGTATTTACTAGCAGTGCCCGCGACTTCGTCCACGAGGAATAGTAACTTTGGAGGTATAGTGACGTTCAGGATTTTTTTATTTATTTTAAAACTTCTGTCATCAAACATACAAACAAACTCTTCAGCTTTATAATATTAGTATAGATAAGTATAGATGTACGCCAAAACATTCACTTATATGTAAAGAATAGTGATTGGCACTAATTCTTTACATATATTTTATTCACGCGTCGCGTCTGTACAAGTAGGTAATAATCTGTGTTTGTACGCCGCACGCGGCATCGTTTGATTTGCGGCGGCATCCTTTTAATAGAGCCGGCACGTGGCGAGGCGGCGCGGTAGAAAGCAAGGAAACGTACTATAAATAAAGGAATTATTTTAATTCCAGTCATTTCCAATTGAGCTGTGCTTCGAGTCTAACTTAATAATTGTTTTTACTAATTCTTGTTGTTTTCTAAAAACGTATCACGTGTACAATTTAATATGAGTGACGAAGATTCAAATTATTCTAGTCCGAGTAACGAGAGTTTGAGTCACAGATCTAAAAGACCCAAAAGCAAATTTGAGGAGTTTTTCGAAATAATTCATGCATCCCAAACTGCCTTGTGTAAATTGTGCCAACATAAAAAGATTGAAATAAAAATGAAAAACAGAAACACTTCAGGCTTAAGGAAACATCTAATATCTTTCCACAAAAAGGAATCACAAATATTTCTTCCTGTTAAACCAAAATTAAGTGGAGATATCACAAGCTTTTTAGTAACCGCTGGAAGAAGTGGACAGGTAAGAATATTTTTTTAACAATGGTCGAAGTTGTCGCTACGGGAATTTTAACTCCGCGTAGCTATTCATGCGATACTTTCAAAAACGCCATTAACTTACGTAAGTATTTTTGAGTTAGTGGTGTTTTCATCTAGGGGTGCGACATATTAAGTATGTACTTATTGTCTTAAATATTTTTTTTAAACACCCATATTTTCATTTGTTTTCATAATCGGCCAGTAACAACTAAGTACTTTATTTTGGTAATATAACAAATGTCAATTTAACGATTTTCTCGATTTAACAACAACAAACCTCCTCCTCCTAAACGCTCAAACCTAGTATGTTTTAAATAATAACACAAGATTTATTGTTTTATTTCAGTCGGAAAACAGCAGTGACAACATCACGACAGCTACAGTTGATTGGGTGGTGAAAAAATATCTTCCCTTCTCATTTTTCGATGACGAAGCTACACAAGTATATTTTCGACGTATTTGCCCTAATATGGTGTTTCCTAAAAGGTCTACACTTAGAAGGAAAGTCAAAGAGCGATTTGAAGAGCTCCAATTGAATCTCAAGGAACGACTTCAACAATTATCATCTAAAATGTCGTTTACTATTGATGGGTGGACGTCAATTGCTGGTAGGAGTTACTACGGGGTTACTATGCATTATATAGACAACGAATGGAAGTATCGATCTGTAGTTCTTGATTTTATACCATCACGCGGTCGACATACTGGGGAAGATATTGCAACGATTTTCCATGAATGTTTATTGGAATATGACATAATTGATAAAATACAAATTATCACGGTCGACAACGCAACTGCAAATACCAAATTTATGTATGAACTGGGCAAACAGCTGCCGCCACACTTTGATTCAGACAATCAACATTTCCGGTGCTTTGCTCACATTTTAAACCTTGGTGTACAAGATTTATTAAAGACCTTAGCATTACACTATGAGTCTGACACTAACGCGCAAGATCAGCAGCATGAAGACTATGCAGACGAAACTGAGGATGAGGAAGATGAAGAATATGCACCAAATATTGCTGACTCGCGTACATCTGTAACAAAGTTACGCAGTATTTCCAGTAAAATAAAAAGAAGTGAGATAGTGAAGAAGAAGTTTCAGTCTGCTTGTGAAGCAGCTGGCGTGCCATCAAATCTAAATGCCATTCTTGACTGTCCAACGAGATGGAATTCCACACATGATATGATTGGATTTGGTTTAAAAGTGAGAGCGGGCATTAACATATTGTGCAGTTCTGTCACCGAATTGAATGATTTTCAAATCACAGCTAGTGAATGGCAGGTACTCGAAAAATTACATAAATTTCTAATAAACTTTAAACTTTTAAGTACAAAACTTGGTGGAGACAAATATGTTACATTACCGCTAGTCATTGTATCGTTCAATCTCTTGCTAGATAAAATTGAATCCATGGTAAAACAGTTAGATGAGAAACCTAATCGATCTGAAGTGGATGAAAGGCTCATTCTAGCTTTCCAAGCAGCTCGAGACAAAATGCTTAAACATTATAAGAAGAGCAACTGGATTTATTGTACTTCTTTAATTTTAGACCCAAGACATAAGGCTCAGACTTTTGACCTGACAATGTGGGGGAAGCAACTTAAAACAGAAAGTCTGCGCAAGTTCAATGAACTTTATGAAGAATATAAAAGTCTACACTCACTGAACAAATCTCTGGAATTACCAAAAAAAGAAAATAAAGTATGTGATGAAGATGAAGACGTAATAGACTTTGATAAACTCTATGGATGTCCCTCGACGTCATCTGGATCTTGTCTTCAAGGCTTAGTGATAGACGAGTTGGACGAGTACCTAAGAAAACCAAGAACTATCAGCTCGGAAGACATTTTAGATTGGTGGAGGACGCATGAGACAGAGTATCCGACTTTATCGAAGATGGCCCGTGATTTTCTCTCAATACCTGCAACTTCAGTACCTGCTGAGAGATTATTTTCTAAAGCATCATTAGTAATTAGAAAACATAGAAATAGGTTAAGTGATGAGTCAGCCAGATGGTTACTTTGTATTAATTCTTGGTCAAAATAATTGATATAAAGTAACATAACCTAATGATAAAGCTGTTGTGTACTGTTATGTTTGATTTGTGTTGTATTTTATTTTTTATTGAAATAAATGATAAATCGTAAAACTCTTTTATTAAATTTCATATAAGTTGAGGGTTCAATCTCTTTCTAGACAGATATTGTTCTTTAAAATACAGTCAAGTTATTGTAATTAATTTGTTTTTTACATGTTTTAGCAAATGTAAGCTTATAGATCATAAATGTTTATTAAGAAACAGTTACTTCCATGGAAAACGACATATAGGTCAGTTGATTTTTCGAATTTCTTATCAAATCCTCAGTTATTTATTAATCTGCTTGATCTTTACTATGGCTATGTTAATTCAAGCTCACAATGTTTCAATTCTAATACGTTTTTCTAAGATTTAAAGTAAACTTTAATAAATAGTAATAGACTAATAGGTAATTGCAAGACTTGCAAGACTCTTGCTGCAAGACCAAGACCAAGACCAAGACTGGGACCGCAAGACCAAGACCAAGACCAAGACCGGGTGTATTGGCGCAAGACCAAGACCAAGACTGGCTAAGTCTCGTCTTGTTCTTGCATTTGGGCAACACTACGTAAGAGAGCGAGTAGGTATGAAAGAGAGTATTGGTGTAAAGATGCGAAAGGGAATGCTCCGATGGTTCGGACATGTGGAAAGAATGCCGAACGAACGCCTGGTTAAGAAGATATACAATGCGAAAGTGGAAGGATGTAGGTACCGAGGGAGACCGAGACTAACCTACCTAGACCAGATCGGTCATGTACTGAAGGGAGGTGGAGTCAAGAGTCTCCGAAACCGGCGAGCGTGTATGAAGAGAATTATGAATGTTGAGGAAGCGAGCGTAGTATGCAGAGATAGAGTTCTTTGGCACTCTGTTCTCTCTGCCTACCCTGCAAGGGATATGGCGTGATGATATGTATGTATGTAGTCTCGATGCACGGTGATAAGCTCGATTGTTATTGTGTGGTATTGAAAATTATTTAGTAGATAATATATTATTTTATAATATCAAAAATTCTGTTTATTCATTCGAAAGTCAACGATGACGAGAATGGTACTGTACATTTATTGACTTTTCATTATAAAGAGCATTCATTTTTAACCACAGGTATATCTAGTATAAAAAGATAAAAGATAATAACTGACCAGCTGCAAACGCCGCCAATTTACAGATTGACTTTTTGCCAGAGCCACCGACACCGATGATCATGGCGTTCCCACGGTCCATGCGCAGAATACGGTGTGTTCGAGTCAAATGCTCCAAGCAATCCTCAAATAACACCACCGACATTTTGGGCATACGCTCGTTGTATTCGTCCAAGATCTGCAATTATAGCATTCTCACAACCCCGCAGTGTAAGTTGATAGGTTAATAAATAGAAAACATTATAGGCGAAATTCATATAGAAAACATGTAGTTAATTATAAGTAAAAAAAAAATAAACGTCTATGGGATTTTCTACTATATTTCATATACATCATTTATTGCATAGGTTTCCCTTAATGCGATGGAAACGTGAAAACTATACTACGTTGGCCAGAAGGGTTGCAGTAGGATTAAGATTTCAGATTGCTTTGTCTTCCGATGATGTCCACACATTATTTCTTCCATGTATATACATGTGCCGGGCTGGCCACGAATGACAAGGAAGCAGTACCAGTGGCCGGCCCAATGGCGATGGGGAGGGAATACGATCATACGAAACGGTCGGCGCGTGTAAGGACTATAGCCTACCCTAAAAAAAGTACGTGCAGGTTTAGGAATAGAAATAGAATATGGAATTTCTCAAACGCTATTGCTTGTACTTCTAAATAAGGTTTCACAAGAGTACTTTTCTGCTATAGACAGTACTTAGCTGTATCGTCGTTAATATTGCAACTCATAAAGCGACAGTTACTGGTTATATTACTTATTATCAGGTGTGTTGCTTTCTTATCTATCATTAAAGACAATAAAATATAAAGTACATAACTACGTTTAATATCAGTCAGTTACCTCTTGGAATAGGAAATATACAGCTTCATAATCTAGCAAGTCCTCATAGTATCTGATCTCCTCTTCGTCCAATGCATTGCGATAATCACCAAACAACAGTGGATCACGTAATACGTACTCCTCTAACTATTAAAAGACACAAAGATTAATAAAATTAAAATTAAAAAAAACACGTAATAAATTCATGCAAGCGCAGCACTAAACAGCTAAGCTATTATGATTAAGTAACTTTTAACTAAATTGTTACATAGTAGTACGAGCACACTGTTGACGGCATTCTGTTTAAATCCGCGGGCCGGTCGGTTTACCGATTACAAAGATCGGGTACCGGTGGCCCGCTCGCATGGCGAAGACAGGTGTTTGCAGGGTGGGTCTATGGGGTTGCGCGCCGCCTCTTCCGTCGCCTCGGGGCGATTTGGCAGGGAGTGAACAGGTACCATAGCCCACCGCAAAAAAAAAGGACAGGTCGGTTCAGGGTAGTACCAAATCTCGGCGAAAATCTGACATCTGGGCAGTGGCAGTATGCTGGTGCGCTTCGTCTGGTGAGCGCGAGAGCAGGAAGCCTAATTTCTGGGTGTATTTAGGTTTTTGGTTTGGTCCTCTTATTGCAAAGTTCTATGAACTGCAATAGCACTTACCTTAAGGTGGGCTGTTTGCTAGTTTTGCCACAATAAGTAATAAAAAAAAACACTCACCGTTAGCTCTTTTTCTGCTTCTTCTTCTTCTATTTCCTCAACGATCTCCAATTCGGTGACCGGTGCGGATTCTTCTGGCTTGTCCACCATACCGAAATCTAGTTTATAACAAAACAGGGATTTTTAACACACATTTCCTTTTACAGTACAGGTAATGAAGAACTATTAATCTGTAAATATATTTACCCTACGTGTGTAAATGAACCCACTGCAGGGGTACGAGCTTCCTTTGTTATAGGTATTCTACTTTAGCATTTTGGAAAATAAAATCGGTGGAGCATAGTTAAGCGTAAATAAATAAATAGCATTCATAACGATTTTTCGTGTGGATTGTATTCTTAGCCTATGGGTGTCCTAAAGGATGACTAAGAGATATAATATGCATATAACATAGATGCAAGGGTAGGAAACACAAAATAAAACCATATAACAAACCGTTTCACTAGTGTGGTATAGTAGGTCCATTTCACTTACATTGTGCAAAAGGCTCGAGTCCAGCAGCGGAATGTATACAGGTTGCCGATTTAATTAGTAGAATCCTTGAAGGAGGTGTATCAGACCATGATACACTATCCAAATCAGTAAAAAAATAGTACCTAATTTTTGATTAAATTGCCCTAATGATAAGCAATCAATACACTTGTACTATAAAAGTTCGATGTAGGCATATACTCATGCGTGTGACATTGAACTAGTAGGCAAATAGTCCCGTTCTCGCTACGCCTACCGTCGCGCAGCTGGGTCGAAATATACCTACAGGTCAATGTACGCTGGTAAATCTATTGTTTTGATAAGAAACAAATAACGTTATCTCGGGATTGGGTAGAGCTAGGAGTCTGCAACTAACTTTATTGTTTTTTATGACGTCATTTCTACACCTAGTTTAAGTTATTCTAGTAATAAAATCGGCACCCTGTATTATCCGAAATAATAATAATTCATAACTATTTGAAGAATTTATTTTGTTATACATTCAACGTGACCCAAGATCTTGTTTGCTTGATGGCTTAGATTGATGAAGAGCAATCTCGTCATCCATCTAAGCCATGGTGTGTTAACACACCAATGTGTGTTAAGTGTTATTTAGGACCTATAGTAATTGAGATAAGTGCAAGATGATGATAATAATCACAACAAACAACAAAATAGGAAAAATACAATCGTGTGAAAATAGTTCTACTTTTTCACTTTTAAATTCACTTCAAAATTCAATTGGGCTGCCATTCGTACAGAATGATCGCGGCAAGGCGACACGTCGCCCACATTTCTTAAAATTACATTATATTGTGGAAAATTTAAAATGACTCAAAACCACATTATTTCGTAGTCAAAGCCACTGGACCTCCTAAGAGTATAACGCCTTATCTAAATACGTCTACATCAAATGTAATCCCTAAAAACGCACTCAATGTACGTGGCATAGTCGTTCTACTCGCGTTCGTTCGCTAGTGGGGCTGTAGCTAAATCATATCTGGTCCCCCCCAAAAAAAAGGGTTTGAAAATATTCTACAATGGGGAAAAAATTGAATATCTATTATAATAACTGATGGTTGTCTGTCTTACCATCTAGTTCTTGTTCTTCTTTAATCTCCTCCTCTTCAGGCACGACAATCTCCTCGAGAACTATTGGTTCCTCTTCGGGAAAGTATTTCACCACGTGTGTTTGAATATGATTTCGCATTAGTTCGTCATCCTACGATATTAACACCGTATTTTTAATATACGTATACAAATAAGGACATTGTGGATAAACCACAATTGCATCATGAATTAAGTCTTTGCGTCAACGTATGTATAACGTTACTTATATATAGTTTTAATTTTTTTTAATAATCCTTAGTAGTAAGGAATAAATCATTGTGTTAAGGGGACCTTTATAAACATGTAATTAATATTTAAAACAGAATAATTATTTGTAAACCGTACAAATAATTGCCTCGCCTTTTAGCCTGTGAACTTTAGTAATTATACAGACACCCTCTCGTGCTTCAGCTTGCTTTTTCTTAGACGCAGATACATTTTCATCACAACGCAGATACATTTTTCATAATCATCATCATTACAAGACATATAAATCCCTATGCTGGGTTAGAGCCTTCTCCAAAGTTGGAGAAAAATTGACCTAGTATACCACGCTGGTCAGACGGATTGGCATAATTTTTTATGTGAAGTTTTCTTTTCTTGCCCCGATGTTATCAGTATATTTGCTATTTTTTAATGTTTTTATAGAATAAAGAAATAAGCCTTATATAGCGGGGAACTTAATTAACAGACATAAATTACATTCAGACTCAGAACATCAATTTGTAGATCGCACAAGTTATTACTTGCGTGGGAATCGAGCCACACACATCGACACATATCGGTTGCTTTCCATTTAGTTAACACAGAGGGACTCTGCGGTACATTGTGAAACACTGCCAAACACTGTGTAAAAGTTTAAATGAAACAGCTAGCTGTTTCTTTTACACAGTGTTTGGCAGTGTTTCACAATGTACCGCAGAGTCCCTCTGTGTTGTAAATGGAAAGCAACCATCGTGCCGTAGTGTAAGTGTTGTAGGTCGGTGTCTTAACCATTACGCCATGTATACAATAGATAACCCTTAGTGGATAAACCTTTACTATTATACCGTTATACCTTTACTACACTCGTAGGCAAGAAATGCGTTGGTAAATAGCATTATTACTTTATCAGATAGTACATATACCTACTTGATTAGCAGCTTAATAATAACGAACTGTACGACACCTGTGCACTAATGAGTCGGTCGCATATAACTCTGGTGAACTCGTTGCGCCAACATCTAACCACGCAACGCTTATCGCTGAAGTAATTGGGATGCGTTAGGCACAGACCGGCTGCGATGCGCGACAAGTCACGCAAGTTAAAGATGTAGTGGAATTTCGCTGGCGTCGGCGGTAACTCAACTACAATTATCTGTGAACAGATCATCAGAACAAAATCATGCTTTATTTTATAAATTAAATGAGGATGCAATGTAATACATGTATACACTGACAAACGACTCTTAAACTTTGTCGTAACTGATGTTATCTATTGTCAGAATTTCGCTACTAACCAGCTATTCATCAAACTACCTACGATCACTGTCGGATATAGGTCTAATCAAGAATATATATATTTCTTTTTTATTGCTTTTAGTGGCAGACGAGCAAGCAGCATACCTGATGGTAAGTGTCGCTGCCTCCCATGGACCCTTGCTATACCAAGAGTATAGCTAGGCCGCTGCCTACCACTACAATCCCCAAAACCACCCAGTTAGGTTTCGGGCTCTCTCGCTCACCGAACGAAGCGCAATAGTACATTGCCATTACTCAGACGTCGATCTTCTGCGAGAGTGTGGCACTAGCCCGGACGGACCGGCCCGCGGCTGCAGACAGACAGATGAGACCTTCGGATCTACAGCACGAGAAAGAAGAAAGAAAATCGTTTATATAGTAAAAGTATGAAAAAAGAAATTAATAAAGTACTGTAACCCAAAATAAGAAGTTATTTATAGTGTCAAATGTGCGAACATAGAACAATTATGTTAGAGGCAGTTATTTTAATCCTTTTTTTTCTGGAAAGGTCCCGCTCTATCTGTGCAGCGCGACAGAAGCAACGGTGCGGGACTCATTAACCTTTTTTTTTTTTTTGTGGTGGGCCATGGACGTCGCACCCCGCCAAATCGGTCCAGGGTGACGGAAGAGGCGGCGCGCAACCCCATTGACCCACCCTGCAAGCACCTCTTCTTCGCCGTGCGAGCGGGCCACCGGTACCCGATCTTTGTCTTCGGTGGCCCGCTCGGCGGTATGCCCTCTCGGGCTCCTCTCCTGTTGACGCCTCGACAGATTTCGCCGTCGAGGCATCGTCCTCACGCGGTGGCCTCGCGTCGGGTGACCGGACAATTCCCCGGTCCGATCACCCGAAGCCTCGGTTAGGGCGGCATCAGGCGCAGGTATTCGCGCCTGCGCCGCCCCGGCCGCGGGCGGCGGCCCGGGTCACGGGAATCCTCCCATAAAGACTCATTAACCTGCCCTACAAGTACCTCTTAACGCTCTGAAAACGGACCAGCAGTACCCGTTCCTTGTTTTAAGTGGCTAATCCGACGCGTTATCCTTTCGGTTATCATCCTCAGTCGATACTCTACAAGATTTCACCATCGGGGCGTCTACTGTCTCAAGTCACAGCTTCCGCTTTTTGGGTGTCGGCCTCTCCTCGGATGACAGACTAATTCGCGGTCTAGTCACCCGCTGCCTCAATTAGGGCCGCCATCAGGCGCATATTTAAATCCCTAACGCTGGTTTTCAGCTGCAAATTATGAGAGTAGGCTTTCATAGGTTGCAGTTCGCACGTTCGATAAAAATCTGTCTTTATTATGCTGTGAATACAGCACGTTTAAGCTCATATAACAATGTGGCTATTAAAGAAAGTTAACCAACCTTATACAAGTCAAGTGTCATTTGAACTATTTTGTTAACAATCTCCTGTATTTCTTCAGGGAATATAGCGAAGTGACCTTGTAATATCGACGTGTATATATGTCGCAAAGTTACTTCTGATGGGAACTGCAAATTGTATACTGAAAACATCGATATGAAACGTGGGTCCACCTGAAATAGGCAAATTATTATTTCTTTCTCATTTATAGGTTACCTGCCTGTTTTGTTATTTTTTTTAAGTATAAGTACATGATAAAATAAAATTAAAATAAGTTTGATTGAAATAATTGTAAGCCAAGATTTAGAAATGACAGCATATTTAAGAATTATCATGCGTACCTACTAGGACTAAGCTAGTTAATCGTGAAATTAATTGTAAAATCAATCCATACAAACTATAAAGAAATGCCTTTTGTATTATTAAATTATGAAAAATTCTTGCTATGTTTCAACGAGTTAACCCAATTTACTAGTCCTCCCGTGACCATGAACACTAAAGTATTCAAAACGTCGGAAAATTAAAAACAAATACAAACGCGATAGAATCCGTAATAATAGTTTTATTTCAGATGTGTAATACTCGCGTAAACATCAGATATCATTATGTTAACCTAATTTCTCTGCTTTTGATGAATGAACGTTTGAAAATAGAACCTCCTCCTTTTTGAAGTCGGTTAAAAAAGAATGTTCATACATTCTGATCGTTATTATTGTAATTCCAGAGACTGCTATAAAATAGTAAAGCGATCGTTTCGAATTGGCACAAATATTACTCGATCATCCTTCAAAAACCTAAAACAATTTCAGATACGATGCCTTTCGTTTGTGGAAGTAGTTAATCAATGAAATGAGGACCGCAATTTATGTATCAATTTCTAATTATTACAATGATCGTCAAATCCCAAAGATTTTAGTGCTATATAACAAACATAACATCTTTCCATTTAATGGAATGATGTCAAAATTGTAAATGACAAACTTAGAGCCCCGAATGATGATAGAATACAAAACAACTCACATCATTTCTTCCACCACCAGCTTTGCCCATTGCGGCTAAAAATCCAATATCCTTAACGTTCTTCCAGTTGAGGTCTTTCTCTCTATCATAAAAGCCCTTTCTTTCAAACAGAAGTTTTAGAAGAGCAATAGGTTGCTGTGTTCCATATGTGTCAACCTAATCATTAAAGTTAAAATATTAATTGATTAAATATTAACTTATTCATGGTCTTACTACGAACTCGATTCGCGAAGGAGTAATCAAACGTATGGCAGCTATATATTTCATGATATACCTAATTCTATATAGTCCCACGTCATAAGTTAAGCCTATCATTAATCGAGGTTACTGAATATTCTCATAATAGAGTTTACTGCATATTTATCTTCAGAATTTTCTCGAAAATTTGAAGGAAACTGTTACTGGTTCAAACTCGCATTAAAGTCAAAGACCTCATGCTCGGCAATAGAATATTTTACTGGATTGATGGAATAAATTAGTTAGTATAACACCACAAAAAGAATACTTTGGAGGCGCCGGGTATCGATCCCGGTACCTCTCGCATGCTAAGCGAGCGCTCTACCATCTGAGCTACGCCCCCGATATATACTATGCTAATATATAATAACTACTACTTGTATAATTGTGTGTATTGTGTAATATATTTTCAAATAATTTCATCACAGTGAATAAAATGTACGTGATATTTAAAATTATGTGACATCACTATTTTATTGTAACATTGCTTTGAATGTTTTATTAATGGCGTGGGCTAGAGGTAGAGATATAAAATTTCAAACCGAACATTAATGCGTCTCCATACAACAGATTTTTAACGTCCAATTACTGGACATACGACTTTTATAAAGGAGGATAATGCCATTAAAGCTATGCTTAGCAAGTGAATTGGCGACCGCAGTTGTTGTTGTAAAGTGCCCAGGAGTGTGCTGCTGCCTATTCTCCGGGTGTTCCCTTAGTCGGAATTTACTAACTTGTTGGCCACTTACTCGACCTGAATACTCACTAAAAGCACAGCGGACCCTTGCCGCATTTTTACGGGGTGCCGAATAGTTGGTCTACCGACATTCGAGCCCCGACAAATTTGGCTGTCTGGCAACAACGCTTGGCTGTTTGGCCTCGTCCTGTCATCATTCAGAGCGGCAGGAGGAGGTGCACCCACCGGCGGCGATTAACAAGGCGCCGGCGGGTAGAAGCCGGGGAAGCGAGGTAGCCGACCAAAGAGCCTCAAGTACATGCTCCGCGGCCTCCTGCCTCTGTATGAAGCCATCAATGACTAACACCTGTCACTATCGAGCACGATAGAGGCTGACTGTAACTGCAATAACCGCTAACAGATCGTAGCGCTGAGGCCCTCAGGTGGGTCATACAGAATACTACCAGTGTGTGGTGTGCATCGTCAACTGGCACGCCACACTCGAGGCATCCTGGGCCCACCTTCCTTTCTAATTCAATATGCAAGGATTTATCGAAGACCCCGTGTCCGGTAAGCATCGGCACCATCGTCAATGTAAGGCTACCGTGCCTTCTATTGATCTCGCAGTGGATATGTGATACAAACGCCTCCACAGTCCCGCAACAGGGCTGGGGACACCGCCGGATATTTGCTCCTTGGGCCAGTTCCGGTGCTCAGCCCAGTCTCCGTGCGGTGACTTGATTGCAGTTATTTCGCGCTACGGCGCGGAAACGGTAGGCTCTGCCACAAGCGGCTAAGACGGATCGCCCGTCAATAACGACGGTGGGCTCCAGGACACCGTACGGTAGCCCCTGATAGTTCTCACCACCATGGACCTCTGCGGTCTTCGCAAAAAGCCTCTGTTGCGGGCGGTGAGTGACTCCAACTAAATAGATCTACTTGAATCCCCTAGAATTAACCTTCTAGTGTGTCAATGAAGACACGATCAAAAGTCGACCGTGAATTAAACATTGTCTACAGGCAAGAATAAGTTCTCAATGTTTCTAAACTTTGATATCTATTAGTTTTAATATGAACTAAAATATCATACGTATACACGTACGACAGAAAACCTAGTTTGCCAAATTTATTTATATGGTCAGCATTTTAAAAAAATATTGCATAATTTGGCTGTATCGGTTGGTAATTACAAAATATATAGCTGCAGTAACAGCAAATTTTGTTAAATTATTATAACGGGGGCGTAGCTCAGATGGTAGAGCGCTCGCTTAGCATGCGAGAGGTACCGGGATCGATACCCGGCGCCTCCAAATAGTTGGATTTTTTTAAATTTACTACCGACTTTATATTTATACAAATTAGCTGCAGATCGACTCGGTCCGCGAAGAATTTTGTAATCATTAAAATGATACTACACCGGCAAAACTAGTAAAATATCAAGGCCCTTTTTTTTCTTGCGGTGGACTATGGAGGTCCATAGACCACCTGGTCGCGCCCCGCCAAATCAGTCCGAGGCGATGGAAGAGGCGGCGCATAGACCATAGACCCACCCTGCAAGCACCTTTCTTCACCGTGCGAGCGGTCCACCGGTACCCAATCTTTGTCTTCGGTGGCCAGCCCGGCGGTTTACCCTCACGGGTTGGGGGCCCTCCTGTCTAGTCGATGCCCCGACAACTTTCGCCGTCGGGGCATCATCCTCACGCAGTGGCATCACTTAGGGTGACCGGACTAGTCCCCGGTTCGATCACCCGATGCCTCGGCTAGGGAGGAATCAGACGCAGATATTCGCGTCTGCGCCGCCCGGGGCGCTGGCGGCGGCCCGAGTCGAGGGAATCTTCCCGGACTCGTTTCGCTGCCTCCTTCTATATCAAAGGCCTGCAAATAGGATTTTTTGTTTGTTTATGTATTACCATAGTGCGTTAATCATTATTATACTAAATTCGAAGAATAAAGAAGATAAACTTAATTTAATAAGTTTTTTCAAATTGTGTGATTTGCGCAAAAATGAACAGACAGGCGGTCAAAAATTTCAATATGATTTTCTCAATGATTGTAATACCCACTATTACTGCTAGTACTTTCGCTCAAATATCTTCAATATTTCTCTATTATTTTATGATAAATATATGTATAGATTATTGTAAGACGTTATTTATAAGAGTGAACCAATAATACATCACTTATCTATATATTTATATTGGCAGAAACGTTACACGGTAGTAAATCTTAAACGATTATGATCGATAACAAAATATTTACGATCTGATTAGAGCTAAGATGTATTCAGCATTAACATAAGCACTTTTATATGATATCCAATTATGTACTTATATTTATTTTATTTGTAAGATTAGCCTCTGGCTGGTCCCTAGTATGTAATAAATATCGTCATTTAAAAATATAATATGCAAATTAACAATTGACCTACTGTCACGTTACTACACGGGGTTTATAACAATTTACAACATAAGAAAAACTTCTTTAGATAATATTCACAATGTGAGCTGTGTAGTAGCGGCTACGAATACTGCCAACCCCTACTTTGCTCGTGGATGTCGTAAAAGACGACTAAGAGCCTATAATGATCTGGGCCAACTCTATCTGATGCCGTTTGGTCAACAATTACATTCCCAGGGAGGGTTGACATCTCGCAGGCGACCGGTCATATTGATCCGCTCAATGGCCATGTACGGCGCACCCGTGTGGGCGAGGGCTCTGAACGCCCAACTCAGGGCGGTTCTGTGGAGGCCACAGAGAGTCATGGCGGTCAGAGCCATTCGCGGGTACCGCACGGTGTCGACAGAGGCGGCGTGCCTATTGGCCGGGACACCCCCGTGGGACCTAGAGGCGGAGATGCTCTCCGACCTCTACCGGCGGGTTACCTCAATGCGCGAAGAGGGTGGCTCCCCATCGTTCAACGAGATAGCCACCTGGCGCGAGGACGCCCGCCGAGAAGTCATCGCCCGTTGGGCTACGCGGCTGGAGAGGCCTAGATACGGTGTTATTACCGTTGAGGCCCTCCGGCCCGTACTGATGGAGTGGATGGAGCGGCGGCACGGAGTCCTCTCTTTCCGGTTGGTGCAGGTCTTGTCGGGGCATGGTTGCTTCGGCAAGTACCTGCACACGGTCGTGCGGAGGGAGTGGACTCCGTCCTGCCACCATTGCAGTAGCGACGAGGACACGGCGCAACATACGCTCGAGGTATGTTCGGGCTGGGACAGGCAGCGCCGTGACCTCGTCGCTGTCATCGGTGCCGACCTGACGCTGCCGGCTGTTGCGCGAGCGATGGTCGACAGCGTCAGGAATTGGGACGCGGTCGCCGCCTTCTGCGAGGCTGTCATCTCGCAGAAGGAGGCGGCGGAACGGGCCCGGGAGGATTCCCGTTACCCGGGCCGCCGCCCGCGGCCGGGGCGGCGCAGGCGCGAGTACCTGCGCCTTATGCCGCCCTAACCGAGGCTTCGGGTGATCGGACCGGGGAATTGTCCGGTTACCCGACGTGAGGCCACCGCGTGAGGACGACGCCTCGACGGCGAAAGCTGTCGGGGCGTCTACAGGAGAGGAGCCCAAGAGGGCATACCGCCGAGCGGGCCACCGAAGACAAAGATCGGGTACCGGTGGCCCGCTCGTACGGCGAAGAAGAGGTGCTTGCAGGGTGGGTCAATGGGGTTGCGCGCCGCCTCTTCCGTCACCCCGGACCGATTTGGCGGGGTGCGACGTCCATAGCACACCGCAAAAAAAAAAAAAAAAAAAAAAAAAAAAGAGCGGCCGGTCATAAAACCATTGTCAATAACTTTTACAATATGTTATATGAAAGAAGAGTACATATTGTATCGACTCCAAGTAATAGGGATAAGAGTTGGAAAATGATGATGGATACTTTTTAACACCACCCTGCACTAAAGTAATAATCCTTGTATTGCGGGAGACTTTACAAATATGCAATTAACTCGGACAAAATACACCCAGACTCAGAACAGCACTTTGTGGACCGCGCAAAGTCCTCCGTGGGAATCGAACCCATACACTGGCATGGAAGGTCGGTATCTTAACCACTACGCCGTCTGTGCAGTCGAATTGTTTGTATTTAAACTCGGTAGAATCATTTGTGGGTTCAAGAGAATTATTTTCGTGCGAGCCGTATACTCAGTTGCTACTTACGATATAAACCACCATATGTACGATCAATTTAATTTTTTATAGCATTATTACTAATATTATAAATGTGACAGTTTGTGAAGATATTTGGATGTTTATTACTCGATCGCGCGTAAACCATCGAACAGTTTTGGATGCAATTTGCTATACAGATAGATCTTATCTTAGTTTAAAACACAGGAACTATTTTTTTAACTTTATCCCGCTAATATATTCCCTTGGGATAATAGTTCAAATTTGTCGAAGTTATTATTCACGCGGGCGAAGCCGCGCGCAGAAGCTAGTGTGTAATTAATCAATGTTACTCACAATAGGCATGTTCATATCATCAATGAAGACTAACATCTTCTTGCCTACAGGTGGCCCAAATGTGTCTTTCGTTCGCTTCTCCACCACAGACTCTAGATTTCTTTGAACATCCATAGATGACGTGCGAGATGAGAAGTTCATTTGTTGCACTATCTGAAATAAAAAGAAAACTCAGCCAAATGTTAAAGGTTTTTCTTGTAGATTACAGATCCTTTTTTCCCCCCTGTGATGACAGCGTAATGTAATTAATTATCCTATCTTACTTGTGGATGTCTTAAAAGACTACTAATAGATATAGTATGCATGATATAATATATCGCCTCTTTGTTTCAATAATTTCTTATCTTGAAAAATGAAGTTTCAGAATGTTTTTAAATATTCAAAAATAATTGTGTCGCAACAAATATTTTTTTAACGTAAATCTGATTTAAATCATAGATCATTTAATTATAGAATAATTAAATATTAAAATCATAGATTTATATATCACTTATTTTTTGAAACTTGAAAAACACTCCTCTAAAATTTCATTTTTCAAGATAACACATTATTGAAGCAAAATGGCGATATATGCAAGAAAAAGAAAAATCGAACTAAAACCCTAATACTCTACCTATATCAACCCATCTGAACGGCATACTATGGTAGCTGAATTTTCCTCCTATTGCAGAGGAGGATCTAACTCGACAGTGGCATGTATATAAGCCGAGACGATTCTTCATCATTCTCCTACTTTTATCCGAATTACTTGGGGTCGATACAATATGTACTCCTCTTTCAAAGTACATATTGTAAAAGTTATTGGATTATATATATTTAATAGTTTTATGACCGGCCGCCTGTCGGCCGTCAACCCTCCTTGGGAATGTAATTGTTGACCTAACAGCATCAGATGGAGTTGCCTAGGTTGTTATAAGGCTCTTAGTCGTCTTTTACGACATCCACGAGCAAAGTAAGGGTTGCTAGTATTCGTAGCCGCTACCACACAGCAATTATAATAAAGATTCTTATCTAAGATTATTTTTATTATAGTTTTATATTTTCTTTGTAATGCTCTGATCACCGCATATTTTCATGATTCATTCTCCTCCTGAGGATGGGGGATCATCAGGATGGGAAATCATGAGGAGAATGGATACCAGCACTATTTATACTAAAAAAACTATAATACTAATTGTTATTGCCAACCCGCTTGCCAAGCGTTGCAATTGTGGCATGCTGTACTTACGGAGGTCTATGTCGAATATTGAAAAATGCTGAACTAATGAATGAATGGATGGATGGATTCACTAATTTATAAACTAATAAAGACTAGAATAGTTGAAATTTGTATTATTGATATGTTAAAACAGTTAAATATTTTATTTTCAAGCTTAGATAGGTACGAGTACATATAGGCTTATTATAAAAAAATAACGTACATAAATAGTCACATTGAGACCTATAACGTTAAAAAGAGTTGGAGGCGCCGGGTATCGATCCCGGTACCTCTCGCATGCTAAGCGAGCGCTCTACCATCTGAGCTACGCCCCCGATATAGAATAAAACTGAAACAGCATTGTTATACCAATAAAAAAATGTTAGTTCTAAAAATATTATGAAATTTGAAAGCAAGCGACAGAAGTTTAGGACAACTTAACCCACGTTATTCACGACACTTAAGTTTGAGGTAACACTTAAGACAATCTATATGATACAACATTAACGATTGATTATTATCGAGTGTAATTCAACATGTACTATTGATATTCATCATCATCATCTCAGCTCATATATGTCCCACTGTTGGGCTCGAGCCTTCTCCGTAATGGGAGAAAAATTTACCTACTATACCACGCTGGTCAAACGTGTGGGTATAGGGTTTTGTTTCGAGTTCACCTTCTCTTGCATAGATGTTATATGCCATTTATATCCCTTAGTCGTCTTTTACGATCACCCACGGGTAAGATAGGTGGTGGTGAATTGTATTCTTACTCCGTCACCACAAGGATATTAGATTGCTCTTTCTTTAGTGTTCTAATAAATACTTACATATCTCTCAGGTGGTAGTCCACGCAGAAAATTGGTAACAATCGCAGTTTTGGATGTTCCCGTTTCACCCACAAGAAGAACGGGTCGTTCAACCTGTGCAAACAAACATAACCTATACATAATATAGCATTATTTTTTTCAGATGGGTTTAGAACTTTATCCAGACTATGGGTAAACACTGAGGGCTCTTCATTCAAAAGTTTAAATATAACATCTATCATTTCAGCTTATATACGTCCCACTACAAACTCAAGCGTCCTCAATATAATAGAAAGGTAATTGTTCAAGAAACTCGACCTTACACAAATCCGTCTGACCAGTGTGATATGCTTTGGTCACTTTCTCTCCTACTGTGTAGGAGGCTATAGCCCAACAGTGGGACGTATATGCGCTCATATGGTTATGATGAAAAGTCTCTCCATCGATTAATCTGGATGAGGTATAGTCGTCGCACTTAGCAAGTGGGTTAGCGATTACAGCGTTGTTGAGAAGATTAATGCTTTCCATTCTCTTGGTGTGCCCCCAGCCAGTCTTTACGACTCTCACGGAAAAGTGAGTGGTGGTCACATTGAATTTTTAACTCAGCAGCACAGCACCTAAGACAAGGATTGGAACGATGGCGGCCCGTCCACATGGCGATTTGAGAAGTACATGTACGGCAGATTATAGGGTTCCTCACCGTCTATTCAGCCGCCCCGAGCGATTTGTGAGGGTATGACTGGCTACAAAAGTCTGTCAACAATCACTTGGGTAATCATCCATACGCAATGTTGCCATTGGTAGGAATTACGGACATTTACGGACATTTTCAATTTTTATATCTTCTATTACGATTTCCAAAATATCTAAATTTTCTTGGGACTAGAATCTACCTAAGGTTACCTAATGTACTAGATATGTTTATAAGCATTAACATAATAAATAGTTTAGGTATTTATAACTCCATGAGTGTTGAAAGTCTGTAGGCGGTCGATAAGTTAGGCCTTCCAGTCAGTTTCACGTTCCAATTTCTCGTCCGTCAATAATTGATCATTCACCATTCCTCGCAGCTTGTATACGGCCCACTGCGAGCCTTTTTTGAAATAGCAGGCAAATTGATCTACTACTATACCATGCAAACAGGTTGGTGTAGGTTTTAATTTCGAGTTCTCTTTCTCTTGCATAGATATTGTCTTGAAATTTATTAATATAAGTATCCCATAGACATCTTTAACAACACCCACGGGAAGAAAGGCGGTGGAGAATTGTATTCGTATTCCGCCAAGACACGGAGACGGTCAACATTAGTTATGAAAAAAGCTCAGACTAGAAATAAGGTATGTGTCATTAAGTTTGATATGTAGGTAGTATCTTACGCTCTCCATAATTTTAATGAGCCAAGTAAGTCGCAGCGTATCGACTGTAGGAACCAGAATATTTGGAAACTTCATGTCCCGATCATGGATATAAGTAGGTACAAGCCACTCCCACGCCTCCCAAGTCTTAGTGGTCAGCTCCAAGCAGTAGTCGTATAGAGTTTCAAATGCCATTGGGAAATGTTCTGCGAAGAAAATATTATTTTTATTTGTTATTTTTTTAAAACACAACACCCTGCACTAAAGGGATAATTATTGTATCGTAGAAGCCTTAATAAAGATATATTTAACGGACACATTACACCCAGACTCATAATAACAATTTGTAGATCGCGCAAAGTTTTGTCCTGAGTAGGAATCGAACCGGACAGGACGGTAGGAACTGTAAGCATTGGCGAGGAAATCAGGCAACATATCCGTAAGCCGAACCAGCAATTCATGTAAACATTATCAGATAAAGAAAATTTGCAGGAGTATATTTTGTTATTATGGATTTGTGTAAATAATCCTTTCGCTGTCCTCTGTTGCACGTAGATCCCTTCCACGAATGAAGGGATAGGGCCGTAACACGCTTGGCAGGCGCGTTCGTTTCGACGTGTAATCGTTTCTCAAGAGAGCGCTACTCTCCTGATGAGACCCTTAGCCGATTTTTAGGACTACTACGGGCAAATATGCGGCTACTACGGGCGATAATACTTAATCATTGCTACCCGAAGAGTTATTTAAATATATAATGAGCTAACAAAAATATGAATGAGAATTACTGGTAGTCGCTTTCTTCTCCAGTGTATCTTCGACAAGCATCATGGGGCAAGCTTTCTTTACGTAGGTGTCGAAATCAAAACGACCTTGGTCAACTATCGCAGCACCCAGACTGTTATATATTGACTGTAATAAAAATATTATTAATAATTAAAACTGATAATTTTATGAATTACCATACGTAAATAATTTTCATACCAAATGGAATAATAGTATTTTTACGGAAAGAGCCCTGTGTACAAATATTATGCAAACTATTCAAACCGTTGGTTTAATGATTTTTTTATTGAAAACGAGCAAGTAGCACAGCTAATGGTATTACTGCCCCTCATGGATATTTGCAATACCAACGGTACAACTAGGCCAGTGCCTATCAACCCAATCCTCCGCAAAAAGTTAGATTGCATTCTAGAGTAGACTGAAGTCCAGCAGGGACGTATGATGAGCAGACATAATAACACAATGATAATTTTTTTTTCGGAGTTTATGGTTTGGTTACTTAGACCTTTAAGCCAAGTCTTCATACATAGTTTAGACTCTTCGTGCCTTGTCTTCCGTATTATTGTTTACCACTTCTTCAAATTGTAATTAGTCCTTGATAGTCACTGTCCGTCAGTAAGTCAAGTCGTTACTATCAATTTGGCGCTGATAACCAAATTCATAGTTTCGTTGGGAATTTTGGGTGAACACGAAAATACACGATAACCACTATTATACCATATTCACTACACTTCAGCACTTTAACTGTATCATATTCCATAAAATACCAGCAAAATTATTCAATATAACACTACAAAACACTAAAGAAATGAATATAATACAAGAGCGTGACATGACATTTCCATATTCGCGCCAAAACTCACACAATGATAATATTATAAAACACATATGTTCTCTTTGTTTTATATTTATATCACATTTTGGTTAAAATTTTGTTCTTCGGAACATTTCGTCAAATACCACATTTGCATGGAGGATGAGGAGACGATACAGCGATTGAATAAATTGATTATGAAAGTTAGGGTAAGAACAGAGACATGTCGACCGCATGAAGTTTATCCCTCAACAATTGACGTTGCCAGGTCGTAGATGGGAGAGGGTAGCCGAAACGATAATTCGCTGAACGGTCCACCGGGGTCAAAGAACACTTTCGGTGGCTGGCTCAATTGGCAGTGAGGGTTAATAGGGACATAGGACTGCGTTACAGACACTTATTAAAAGGAAATAGTAAGCCCATTATTTAGAAGTATTATAAAATAAAAAGGACATTACTTAAAAAATAAAATGCATTTAAAAATTACAATTTTTGTAACATTTTTTTATTAATATAGTATAAAAATCAGGAAATTGTAAAAAAAGTCTATATACAGGTTTGGAGGCGCCGGGTATCGATCCCGGTACCTCTCGCATGCTAAGCGAGCGCTCTACCATCTGAGCTACGCCCCCGTTATACAGTTATACAGAAATAAACGACCACTACAACAGCAAAAAATAAAAGTAAAAGTTATAAATAATTTTTAGCACGTTCATATGTAACGTTACCTTGAAGTTGTTCTTACGTAAGTATATTATTACACACTGGTCAATTAGTGTTTGTAAACGTTGATAGAACCTGTTTTTTGTACCACAGTTTGGGAATGAACCTCCTTCATATTAAGTCTACTATATCGTGCACGTCGAATGGCTTGCCTTTAGGCATTTCTTTGATGTGTTCTTCAAAGGTCCCACCGACTCATTACTGTACTAAGCGTCATGATCATCTCTGACAGCCATTATGCGGCATCACAAGTGTTAAATATTTTAACCCCTGGCCATAAATTAAGAATACTATTATATTTATGCTTTATGATTTTTTTTAAAGACAACCCTGCACTACACAATAATAAATATATATTTAAGGACACAAATTACGCCCAGACTCAGAACAATAGTGTGTGGATCGCACAAATTAATGTCCTGCATGGGAATCGAACACACGATACTTGGCACTGTAAGTCAATATCGACGGCGGAAAGCGAAAACGTCGTAAGTCCACAAAGTACGAAAAATATTTTTATTGCACTGTTCGAATCAGAAAAAAAAAACTGATTCAAATGGTCCGGGTTACATAATTCTATGATGAATAGTTATGAAATTAGCATTAAAAAAACGGGTTTAAACTTAAATGCCTGCATTCAAAAACGCTGTACGTTACAGAAAAAAGTAGTAATAACTTATACTATGTCGACTACAGCAATTCGCTTTCCGTAAAAAAAGATTTTTGCTCATTAACGACGTTTTAGCGGGCAGCACTTCTAACTTTTTGCTTGCCATTTTGGCTTTGTCCTCCAAATGACTACCAAACTGGCTAATATTCTGTCAAATTTAAATCGCTTTACGTGTAATATTTTGTCTTACCCCAAATAATCAATTATTTTAGTTTACACCTATTCTAAGATATTAGTTTCATGGAATAACTACGTTTACAACATACAGTTTAGTTCAAATAATGGTGATTACCACATTTTCGGTTTCCTTAAAAAAATGCATTTGACCCCGCTCCATACAACTCAATAGTGCAATTACAGCGTTTTAACATTCTGTAAAAATAGTTCAATATGTCGTAGTCAACAAAATTTTGATAAATAATTGTTAGAATGAGATTTGAGAGTAAAAATTATATTTAGAAAAAAATAATAAATCTAATTTCCAAAAATCGTGGGTCTACGTTAAAAAATACGTTAGTTATGATTTTTTGAAAAAAAGTGAAACAGCTTTTTGGCTCTGGTGAACATTTTCGTTGGACTACGGCGTTTTCGCTTTCCGCCGTCGATATCTTAACCACTACCCTATCTACACACTACAACTTAATATTTTCTTAAGCCTTTTTAGACACGGTCCTCTGCCACAATAGGATGTTAATTGGTATTACTATGTCAGGCCTGGTACAAGGTTTTATTTCAATGTACTCTGCTCTTAAAGGGTTATTACCTATTTAATTGTTTAATTATCTTTTACAAGATTCGTAGAGAAAGAACGAGAGTTGGATTATATACCTATTATGTCTCTATACGGTTCAACTCCAATATAATTGAAATTGAACTATGTCTTGGTTATTAAATAACAAAGTTATATAATGTATAGTTACATACCACCATGAAGACGCACTCAACAACAGTTCTATCAATCGCTTCATTGCTGTCTTCTCTGTTTGGCAGGAGACCGCTTATCATATAACATAATTGTACCACCTATGAAAGAAAAAAAAAGTACATAATTATATACTTGCACAATAATTTCTTATGTTAACGTGAGTATATAAACATTTGAAACAAAACTATTTTTGCGAATTCTATTGCGTTTAAATTTGATACAAACGCGATAGAATTCGTAAAAATAGTTTTATTATAAATATATACTTGTCTATTGATAACATCTGGGTGGTGATGGAGTAAGAATACAATTTACCATCCCCTATCTTTTCAGTGAATGATCGTATGAGACGGAAGGGATATAAAACGCATATAGCATCTATGCAAGAGATGGAAAACTCGAAACAAAACACTATACCAACACGTCTGACCAGCGTGATATAGTAGGTCAATTTCCCTCCCATTACAAAGGAGGCTTGAGCCAACAGTGGGACATATATGAGCTGAGATGATTGTTAATATCGCCTTTAAAGGAGTAATTAAAAGAAATCGTATAGGTTTGAAATCGGAATTAATTGATATCTAATTATATATTATCTACCCGTGTAATAATAGTTTATAATACAATCTGGCACTACTACACCTTGCTTTCTCGTAGGGGTCGAAAAACTGGGCAGGAAAAAGCCAGGAATGACTAGGTAAGAGCGCTTTACGAGGATATTTATAATACCAACTGCGATCGCTATTCCGCCTGTCATGCATAGCGAATATGGCATTATCCGCCTTATGATTATGCTCATGTCTAATACTAGACGTTGATAGGCAGATGCAGAATTATACGTTTAATTAAATTAGAAGAACGGATAATAAATACAAATGAACAATGAATACGGAGTATTGCATTAAATACGAATCTTCGAAAAAATATAAATTGTCATTTTAGGTACCTACGTAGGGTTTCAGTACAGGTGTCCCACACAATTGGCTATAGAATGGTACATTCACGGCAAGTTATGGTTTGTACGCCGTCCTTTCCGTCACCACGAGCAGGTTAAACGGGATGCGGTCGGCGGAACATCATTTTCCGCGTGGTGACGGAGTAAGAATACAATTCGCCACCCCCTATCTTACCCGTGGGTGATCGTAAGAGACGACTAAGTTATATAAAACTCATATAACATCTATGAAAGAGAAGGAAAACTCGAAACAAAACCCTATACCAACACGTCTGATGTGCTGTAGTAAGTGAATTTCCTCCCCATTATAGTCAGCAGATAGGATAATTAAAAAGATCACACGTATCTAACCAAGTTAAGCGGAGTCTGTGGTACAATTGTTTTCAGCGGCGTTTGTTGCTGTAGCCCAAATAAACCGAATACGATGTAATTGATTGCGCCTGCCACGTAGTGTTCGAATAAACCTGACAGTTGTTCACGTTCCTCTTCATTATTTCGTCCACGAAGCCACCTTATATATTAAAAAAAAATGTTCATTTATTCATCCACTTGTATATAGACGGTCTCTATTGAACAATGAAAGGATATACCACCATTATCGCACATGGCGATTATATTTGGTCCTCTCAGTTTCTTGGATTGTATCCAATCCCTTGGTATCATTAGATATTACTAGAAATCTACCATAGGTGGTTTTTACGGCTCCTATGAAAAAGGAAGGCGCTGTACTTATCCTAATCTCAAGGTCATGCCTCACACGGATAAAATGTAATGTGACGGTCTTAAATTATATTAAAAATGTTATTTGTTTTATATATTGATATTATATATTTAATTCTATGGCAATTTGTAGGTACACACATATACTGCAAAACAGGAAAAGTGCTAAAGTATCGATATTAGAAACGACAGTGCTTTACATGCGTTTTTATTTTCTGCCACAACAGCTTTTCTGAAAGCTTTAGTAGTCAAACTAGGACTGTATGTAAAAGATTAAGAACGACGTCGATAACATATAGATATTAGCTAAAATAAAATAACTTAGAGAAAATATAACTCAAAATAAGCTCCATCATCAGCTCATTTGGTCAGCTTGGTATGACAAGATCCCTCATTATTGATATTTAAATTATTTATTAGTTAGAACTGGAAATGAAAAGATTTATTACTAATAAACTAGGGAAAATAATGATAGATTGACATACCTATCCCAATAAGGTTGATAGCCCAAATTTTTTGGATCAACAAAGACCATACCGGCTCTAGACACGGTCGCCGGTGAAGCGTAATTGAGGTCACCAACTTCAAACAGAAGTGCACAATAAGGTGCCAGACGGATCCTCTCGCCGTTAGCTAAAGTGAGCAGCTTATTATCATCCATTACAGAGTTCATATTCTCTATCCAAAGCGCGTCCACATCTCCGTCGAAAAGCGAATAACGTCGTTCGTTCTCGTCCGCAGGTCTTTAAAAAGTTAATCTTAATAATATAAGTTCTATTGTACGTTTCTTTTGTAATTTTATATATCTTAGATATTCTAGAATCAACCCCAAGCTTTCAGTTTCCTAAGTCATCATCATTCTCCTACTCTTATCTCAATTACTTGGGGTCGATATAATATCTACTCTTCTTTCATATTACATATTGTAAAAGTTATTGGCAATAGTTTTATGACCGGCCGCCTGCCAGACGTCAACCTTCCTTGAGAATGTATTGTTGACCAAACGGCACCAGATGGAGTTGGCCTAGGTCGTTATAATGCTCTTAGTCGTCTTTTACGACATCCACGAACAAAGTAAGGGTTGGTAGTATTCGTAGCTGCTGCCACACTACCAGTTTCGTAAGAATGAGTTACAATTTAAAATGGAATAAACATTGTTACCTTTGGGTATTAAAAAACATATGAAAATTGGATTGTTTATTTAACCCATAAAGCTGGTTTCTACAATGTTTTTATTGAAAAAGCTAGTAGGTACTAAACCATTTGATAATAAGTTGTAATATTATTTTACACGAGTTTTGTATTTCATTTAAGTATCACATTGGAAAATGATTTACAATTTATGATGAAATGGCTTTTGAAATAATACTTTTTTTGCCGATTCTATCGTGTTTGTATTTGATTTTTAATTTTTTTACAGCGTTCCATGACCAAGAACACTGTAAGCATTGATATATAAAAACCCAAGATGCACAGTTTCAAACAAAAGTAGCACTCCAAACTGTCACCAAACACTCAATGGCTATACCTACGTAGTTATAGTTTTGCTATAAACATATTTTTTGCAAATTCAATCTTACGCGCATTTATTAAAGTTGTTATTACAAAGCAGTGTTCAATAACCTATCATTTTTACGACCGAAGTTAGTCGGCAGGACAGGACATGGAGTTAAGACGAATATTTGTATATTTTTTTTATTAACATTGAGTTAGTATTTTAAGAGTTAGTTAAGTTGTGTTCTAAACCCATAATTATACTTTTACCTGAGCGTAAATATGTTTTTGGGCAGGAAGGACATGTGTACATCAATGAAACAAATATTAACTCGTAAAATCATTTATTTAAATTTGAAATAATCTACTTTTACGGATTCTATCGCGTTTGTATTTGATTTTTAATTTCCCGACGTTTCGAACATTTTACAGTGTTCATGGTCACGGGAGGACTAATGTGTCTTACGTCCAATATGTCATTGTTATTACAGAAATTTATATCTACCCTATAAGATATTAAATTTTGACTCACATTTTAAATACAAAATTAATACAAATTCATTGCCAGTACAAAAAGAGAATGATACTATATATAAAATGTATGTTGTTATGATTTGTTATTATTAAAACATTTAATTTATAATTATTATTGTGGCAATTTACAATTTTACAAAAACTATCAAAACTGTTCAGCATTTTTTATACATTATAAATATTTGCACTGACATGGTTACTAATAAATAATAGTTTAAAAAACTAAAAAAACAAGCTTTTATATATAAACCAAACTAAAAAGTAGAAAATAACTTTTTTAATAATTCATGTTAAGGCAGAGCGATAAATGAGAGAAATTATTTTAATGTAAAAAAGCGAGGGGTGCCTGGTGCGCTTTGGACTGATATACATGATTAGGATTTGCATACTTACCATACCGCACACTTGCCTCATATGACTAGATACTAGGAGTAGCGATTTTTACATTAAAATAATTTCTCTTATTTATCGCTCTGCCTTAACATGAATTATTAAAAAAGTTATTTTCTACTTTTTAGTTTGGTTTATATATAAAGCAGAAATAAAATATGCAAATAAAACAACTCGTCTTGTTCAATAGTCACGCGTATTCTATTAAGAACAATATAATTATTATAATGTATGTATTCGATTAAGAACAATATAATTATTCTAATATATTTTCTAACGTATAAATACTTATTAAAAACTAAATACAAAAAGTTCAAAGTGAATAAACTTATTAATTAAAAAATTAAATACAATAAAAAAAATCGACTCCATTAAATAAGAACAGGGTCGTTTGGATTATGCGACTAAAATAAAAGGCCGTGTAGTAGTCGTTCTTACACTGAAAAAGCGGCTATTGAAATTTGTCGTATTATATTTGGACCGTGAGTGAAGTTTTTAAACAAATTAAATCAAAATCAGATATTACGTCCTGTATTTAGTCATAAAAACAACAAAAACAAATCAACAAACTCTTTTACTCACCGAAAGTACGATATCCCATCCTTTTTTAACCGTTTTGACGTAATATTTTTACAATTTCTCATCGAACACTTGGGCATTTTTAACGAGCGCAAACAGACGCGAGCGACGCAAGACTATTTCAAAAGAGCGCATAATTTTAAATAATGCGCTCTTTTTATGCGGACGGTTTTGAGTCGCTGAGTGTGTATCTTGGGTTTTTTAATACATCAATGACTGTAAGTCTTCGAAACGTCGAGAAATTAAAAATTAAATACAAAAAAAAAAAAAAAAATAGTTTTATTTCAAAAGTGTAATACTTGCGTAAACATTAGAAATCGTTATGAAATGGCTTACTACATTCTTAATGTAAAATGCGACCGAAGCCTCACACTAGGTACTGGGCGAATAAAAATAAACTTTAAAAGCTATTAATAATAACTCCAAAAAATGTATAAAAAGTAACGAACACAGAAAGAAGTATTTGCATTCATCAGATTACCTGTTCATTTCACGAAATATCTTAGAATATAAGCCATCGGTCCAATCTCGGGTCACAGGATCCAGAATTCCATACAACTCTATGACCGAGCATGCCTGCGATAACATGATGAATACACTTTTATCACGCAAAATATAAACACAATTTACTTTCTTTTTTTTATTGCTCTTGGTGGCAAATGACCAGCTCAACTGGGTGGGTTTGGGGTTTGAATATTAGGCAGCGGCCTAGAAATCGTTTGCCACCATAAGCAATAAAATATAAAAATGAGCAAACAGCGCACCTGTTGGTAAGTGTTACTGCCGCCCATGGACCTTTGCCATACCAGGGTAGAGTTAGGTCGTTGCCTACGAAATAAAACCCCAAACCCACCCAGAAAATTGGGATTCCGGCTTTCTCGCTCACCAAACGAAGCACACCAGCGCATTGCCATTGCTCAGGCGTCGATTTTCTACTAGAGTGTGGTACCACCTCGGACGGACAGGCCCGCGGCTGTAGACAGAGAACTGTCAAGAGCGTGGCCCTACCACTATTACATACTTTCACAAAGATGTTTAAAATAGTTATAGAACGATCGGTTTTCTTAGGATTGTTTATCCTGTTTAGCTGCTTGCTAATATTATTAAAGTTATTTACTAACATTTACTGCTATAGCTGATATCGGTCTTGAAACAATTTTAAATGATACAAATGGAAAGAACTGAATTTGGGGTTCGCGTCTAGAGATAATAATATGATCGCCCCGTTTGCAATGGTTAGACCATGCAAGTTTTTTTTTATAAGACAACACCTTGGACTGAGAAATAATCCTTGTATTAAGAAGAGACTACAAACAAAATTAACGGACGCCAATTTCACCCAGACTCAGAAAAAATATTCAGGGATAGCACAAAATATTTTCCTGCATTGGAATCGAACACATAACACTTTGCTAGGTAGATGTCTCTTGTTATCGTAACTACTGCGCCATCCCGGCAGTTTTGGAAGACTGTTAGGCTATAGCCGTTAGCGTTAAGAATTATCCGGGCGCTGCTGCCCTTCCTTCAGCAATTCCAACAGAAGAAAAGTGTTAAATAAATTTTGAATTCGTTTTAAACATCATCGCGAGATAATTAAGTAAGTTCCATTACGCAGTTACATTTTTACGACCCAAAAAGACTTTCAAATTCAAGTCGCACACATTCCGGTTTGTCCACTACTACTGAAAATAGTAAATAACATACATTACCTTTGGGTTAACTATGGTAAGTTTGGTCGGTAGTCCCATGTTAATCTGCGCCTTGACCAGCGTTTCTATAATGACAGTTTTTCCACCACCCGTCGGCCCCACTAACATAGTACAATGCCGAGTCATCATTGTTTCGTATAATTGTACTATTTTATCCACCTGCGAAATAAGTAGTGCATTTCATCAATTCATAAAATTATCAACCATTACATTGTGTGTATTAAATTTAGCAGTAATTTTTAAAAGCATTGATATCATGTCATAAGTAACAAACTGCCATAATTATCGAGTGTTGAAGAATTGTTTTCACCAAGTACAAATATTTGCCATCCAAATTGGTAAATGTTTGTACAAATACGTGTCTTTGTTCGATAATTATATTTTTAGAAAGTATTTAAGAACTTATTCCTTGATGTCGTCATTGAATAATTTAACATTTTAACAAAAGAAAAACACTGACATCAAAACAATTTAGTCGAGGGTAAAAAAAATACAAATTATTGAGGATAACTCAAGAACTATTAATCAGTTCTTAATTAAATTTATCTGGAACTATGTGAGATGGATTTCCCGTATATAGCGACGGAATAAGTATACAATTATCATCGACCCTTACTGGCCCATGAAAGTCGCAAAAATCAGCTGAGTATCTCACCAGGAGAATAGGCAGCAGCTAGCTCCTGGTTAATGCGATGCATAACACCTACTGCGATCGCCAATCCGCCTGCAAAGCGTGGCGATTATGGTATTATTCTGTCTTATATCCAACAGTAGACGTCTACTGGCTGATGGATGGATGGACATCGGAAAAATGAGCCTTCAAATAAAAGAATCCTCAAAACCGGTTTATCTAGAAAAAACTTCTCGAGGTAAAACAGAAAAAAAAAATACAAACAAATTCATTTTTTTTGACTTCGATTAAAATAGGAAAGATAACTGTGATAATATTTATGTGAACGAATATCTCACCTGATGTGCTAACAAAATGTACCCATCTTTATTTAGTACATCCTCGACGGCGGTGTTAAAATCAGGATAACCAACTCTCGGACATTCTAATCCAGGGAACAAATCTTTGATGAGTCCTAGGAATAGAGGAACGTCTTCGAAGACGAACTTTGGATGGTTCATGTCCCTGATGACGAAATAGAAAAAACTTAAGAGTAAAAGAAATTAGCATGGTTAGGCATTATATGCTTGTATTGGTTACGCTTTATGTGTATTCAAAGAACGTGTAAACTTTAATGTAATGACGGTCATTTATTTCATTAATCTACTATATTGTTTCAATTTAATAGTGGTAGGACCACGCTGTTGACAGTTCTCTGTCTACAGCCGCGGGTCGGTCTATCCGGGGTAGTACCACACTCTCGCAGAAGGTCGACATCTGAGTAATGGCAATGTAAGTAATGTGCTATTGCGCTTCGTTCGGTGAGCGAGAGAGCCGGAAGCCCAACTGGGTGAGTTTGGGGATTGTATTGGTAGGCAGCAGCCTAGCTATAGCCTTGGTTATAGCAAAAGTCCATGGGCGGCAGTGACACTTACCATCAGTTGTGCTGCTTGCTCGTTTGCCATCATAAGCAATAAAAAGCAAAAACAAAAAAATTCGTAAATAATTGCAGGTTTTTTTTAATCCTATTGATGCGAGTATAGATTAAATGCAAATTGAAGTAATACTGGATACGCAAGCAATGACGCACTACTGCTTTCATTTTTGTCAATTGAGCATAGCGTCTTTGTAATTCTAAATATATTATTGAAATATATTAATATTTCTGTGATTGAAAGCGTCCGTGTATTGGATGCTTAAAGAGATGTTTCTATTTCTTAGCTCATGTTATTTAGAATATTAATTTTCTCGCAATTCGGATTATATCACTAAATGGCAATATACTATCGTGGGTGACTTCAGAAACAAGTAATTCATTTTCTTAACCGTTACAGTTTACATACGTATTATAAGTACCAGTTACAAAAAATTGCTTTACTTATATCACGCTGACCAGATGGTTTAACATAGACAGTTATTTGGAATATTCTTTTTATTGAAGTAAAATTATTTTGTAAGGTCCTTTAATCGTTGTACTTTACACAGAATTTTTCTCTCTGGGACTTACTGCACAAAGCAGGTTATGACGAGATAAGAATACAATGCTTTGCCATCTATCCTCTGTATCTCGATGGTTGACATGTTGATACAAAGTCTTATTTCGAGTTTTCCTTTTGTTGAATAGATTACATGCATATTATAGCCCTTGGCCAACTTATGCGGCAACCTCGAGCAAGATAGGGATTGATGTGTTATATTCTTACTCCGTCACCACACGAAAAATATATGAATGTTTAAATTCGGTAAGTAGTTAATGGTACCTGAGTGCTCGCATTAACACCATGATTTCACTAAGCCCTGGAGAGTCTCGCCGCAGCGTACCAGCCATTCTCAGTACCGCAGTGAGAGCCCGTAAACCCCAATCGTAGTGAGACTGTTTCGAAAGCTGTTCTCGTGCAACTTTGTATAGCACCGTCATCTTCTTAGCAAGCACCTAACAGTTAACATTGATTGCATTTAGCGCTATTTTCATAACTAGATAATTTATTCGTATATGGAATAAAGAATAATTATGCTGTGTGGTAGCGGCTACGAACCCTTACTTTGCTCGTGGATGTCGTAATAGACGACTAAGAGCCTTATAACGAACTAGGCCACCTCCACTTGATGCCGTTTGGTCTACATTTACACTCTCAAGAAGGGTTAACGCCTGACAGGCGGCTGGTCATAAAACTATTGCCAGTAACTTTTATAATATGTACTATGGAGGAAGAGTACATATTATATCGACCTCAAGTAATTGAGATAAAAGTAGGAGAATGATGATGAAATAAAGAATAATTCAATCTGTATGAATAAAACAGTGTTAGGTACTGATATCGATAAAATACTGTCACAGGGACTATTAAGGAATTTTATACATCCGATCTCTGTAGTAAGCGGTCTTTTTTTTTGCGGTGGACTATGGATGCGTCTCGCCCTGCCAAATCGGTCCGGGGTGACGGAAGAGACGACGCGTGACCTCATAGACCCACCCTGCAAACACCTCTCTTCGCTGTGCGAGCGGGCCACCGGTACCCGATCTTTGTCTTCAGTGACCCGCCCGGCCTGTAGTAAACGGTCTGCCCACTCGTGTATTGATTGCCATTTTCTTTTATATTGTTAAAGTGCTAGGATTAAAATTACTTTAACGTGTTACTAACTGTAACTTATAATTCGCTTATTGGTTTGTTTTATAGAAATTGAATGTGAAAGTGTTATACATTAAAATAAATCGTGTGGAGACGGAGTGAGAATACAATTCACCACTCGTTATACGTGGGGGATCGTAAAAGACGACCAAGGGATAAAATATGCATATAAGAAGAGAAGGAAAACTCGAACTAAAAACATTATACCAACAAGTCTAATCAGTGTTGTGTAGTAGTTCAATTTCTCTCCTAGTATGGAGGAGGCTCGAGCTCAGCATATATGAGTTGAAATGAGATGAGATTACACTTTATAATCATTTTTTTTGCCCTTTTTTAATATTAGAATTCCCTTGTCACCTACAAATAGTATAAACGTTTTAATTTATTTTTTATTGCTGATGGTGGCAAACGAGTAATCAGCACCTGTTAGTAAGTATTACTGCTGCCAATGGACCTTTGCTAAACCAATAGTACAGCTAGGCCAGGCAGCGGCCATCAATAAAAACCGCAAACCCAGCCAGAAATTTTGGCTGCCGGCTCTCTCGCTTACCGAACGAAGCACAACATTTTGCTATTGTTGGGATGTCGATTTTCTGCGAGAGTGTGGTACTACCCCGGACGGACCGGCTCGTGACTATAGACAGAAAACTGTTAACGGTGTAATTCTACTACAAATAGTTTGTTTTTTAATGGATAAATGGATCATATGTTAGACGAGAAGATCGACTTAAATTTTCCGATCGCTGCTGGATTGGTGCAAAGTTGCTTTTGCCGCCTGATATCTGTATTTCTTATTCTTGTGGACAATTAAATTATTACCTTGGCAGTGAGGAATCCGTCAGAGAACAGCGATATTTGGCAGATCATCTCCAAGTCTGGCAGTATGCAGACAACGGGCCTAAATAACGCTTTCACGGATTCTGGTAATTCCGTACGACCTGCATAACCAGGGTTCATGGTGATGAAGATGCCAACTTTGCTGTCCATTACAATCTCTTGACCTTCAAACTAGAAAGATGGACGATAATTAAATAATTATATATTCTATTTAAAAATAATATGTGTTCTTATTCTTTAGAATATATTTAAGTTAATAACTCGTAGCTTGCGCCGTTTTCCGTGTGGTGAAAAAGTAAGGATACAATTCACTACCTGCTATCTTATCCGTGCATATCGAAAAAACGACTTAGGGGATATGTATATAACATCTATACGAGAGAAGGAAAACTAGAAATAAAACTATAGAGTTTTATTTCTAGTTAACCTGTCTGACCAGTGTGGTATAGTTTTTTTTTTTTTTTTTTTGTTGTTTTAGTTGTTAGCCTCAGATGGCTATGACAACTTTACCCGGATTGTGGATGAGCGCTGAGGGCTCCCGGCAACCCGTAAAGTGTGGTATAGTAGGTCAATTTCCCTCTTATTGTGTAGGCTCGAAACCAGCAGTGGGACGTATATGAGCAGAAAAGAATGAATGAATGACATATAATGAACTGAACTTGTACCGTCGCTTGTGGGATCTGGTCCAACGATGATATTTTGCATTATATTTTGGAAATAGATTACTTATTATGAAAGGCCATCGCATTCGAGTTAATACTTGCTATGATGTACCTATACAATTTTAAAATATCTTATTGCACAGATAGAGGAAAGCTCTAAAGGGAGGCAGATGGGAAACAATGACATGGCGAGCGTTATGGGTCTATTTCTTACGCAGGATAATTAAATATATACAAAAATTATTCTGTGTCTGGGTGTCACTTCTATCCATTAATTGTATATTTGTGAAGGTGCTCATGATACAAAGATTTATTCCTTAGTGCGAGGTGTTATTTTTATATAATAAAAAAACATTTAAGCGTATATTTGATGAGTTAGTTACGTACCGTGAATCGTTTTAACTTCATGAGTAAGGCACTTCTAATACATTGTAATTGAGAAGATATAACGGACAACACAGATACGTCTATTCTATTGAACTCATCAAAACAACCCCAAGCTCCGCACTGACAAAGTCCGGCTAAAATCTGTCCAACGGCTCGGAAGTCCATTCCCTCTCCACAATTCGTTACTACGCAGAGCAGGCCTAGGCATTTTGCCAGGTCTTTTGTAGTCTCAGTTTTACCTGTTCCAGCGGGACCTGAAAAGGATAATAGAAATTGTTTCAAATACGATGAAAATGCAACAAATTAGGTTAAATCCAATGATTTGTAACGGTGGTAAATTTGAGACTGAGCGATGATGAAAGTTGAGTTCCGTATTTATTTCTATATTATAGAGGAACCCTTGT
This sequence comes from Lymantria monacha, assembly GCA_905163515.2. Classification (NCBI taxonomy): domain Eukaryota; kingdom Metazoa; phylum Arthropoda; class Insecta; order Lepidoptera; family Erebidae; genus Lymantria; species Lymantria monacha. Next base: position 9,634,896 of record LR991098.1, on the reverse strand, counting down.
ATATTTTATATGCATTTTTTTAGAAACCAAGCCCTGCATTAATGAAATAATACATGTATTGCAGGGGACTTTTTAAACACAATTATAACAAATTCAAATTATACCCAGACTCAGACAGGATACACAAAGTATTGTTCTGCGTGAGAATCGAAACCATGACACTGGCACGGTGGGTGGTAACTTAAACACTACGCTATTTGTGCATATACCAGTCAGTTTGCCACTTACAAACATTTAAAATATAGTCAAGATCTATTTTTAATAAAAAAAACACATTAGACAATAAATTTGTATTTTAAAATCCTCTATTTACATCTCAACAAAACAGATTTATATAATCATAAATTGGACCTAGTTACGCCAAAATGTACCAACCAACAAATTATCCAAATCCAACAGCTATTGACACCAAACTGATAAGATTTGGTACACTATGTCTCAGCAAATACAAACCCAACTTTTAATTTCATTTTACAGAAGAATAAATAACAATAAATAACTACAGTAGTTGAACCATGAGTAATTACATCATCATCCTCCCAAATGGGAGGGAAATTGACCTACTACACCACGCTGGTCAGACGTGTTGGTATAGGGTTTTGTTTCGAGTATTCCTTCTCTTATATAGATGTTATATGCGTTTTATATGCCTTAGTGGTCTCTTACGATCACCCACGGGCAAGATACCCTATCTTATTGGTGGTGAATTGTATTCTTACTTCGTCACAACACTGAACAGAGATGTTTAATTACAATTCTAACTTAAAATGTAAGTTTCTTGAAATCAATTCTATGCAGTAGGTACATTATGGCATAACTCGGTCCATTTGTCTTCTATTTACATCTTTTCAAAAACAGTTTTGGCAATATTTTATGACATGCTGCCATGTCTGACTAATCTTGTTTGGAAATTAATTGTTGGCAAGATAACATCAGGTGGAGTGAGGCCCAGGCTATGTAAATATAATCGTCTTTTACGTAACTTACGAGCTATGTTAAGGTCAACTCCTAGCACAGCTATATAATATTAATAACTGCTGTCTCACAGCATTACTATCTATCTCTAATATTAATTTAATATGTTTACTTCACCATACTGCTTGTCTTGTAATTTCGGCGTCAATGTATCACGTTTAGTGGTCTACCAACTGGTTACTTTCAGCCCAACAAGATGTTGGGCCTTTATAGTAAATAAAATATAATACATACCAGCAGGCGCCCCTCCCATTTGCATAGTCAGCGCTTGTGTGAGAGTGAGATAAATGCGGTCAGTTAGCGGAGTTATGACCAGTCGACCATTTAGACCCATATACTCGTACCCATATTCAAATAAACCTGGAATATTTTATTCTTTATTTTATGGTCAATATAAAATAATATATCCAAAATATCTAAATTACAAAAAAAATTAAAGCATTTTAAATTTCATTTTGTTGTCGCTATGAATCTGAAAAATGAAAAAGTCTGAAAAGTAGTTTATTATTCGGACTTTTAAATCCTTAGCTTCAATTGCTTGCTGTGCTTATTTGGTCAATAGAAACAACTTTAACTATAAATTTGAAAATCGAATAGCTCCTTTTGTGGCTAATACGACACTTTTAATATTTATTAGTGTTGTCAATATAATTAATTTCTCTATTAAAATATTAGATGTTAGATATCTGATATTTAGATCAAGGCTAAGAAAACCATTTCCGCAATAAATCAACACTGTAGGAATAATCTGGATAAAAGTAACAGAAACATCGAAAAGAGAAAAGAAGGCATAAATACATAACTATGTGTTTCCAAGCCAATATGGTATCATTTCATTACCTGTACACTGTCGCGCCCACAGAGCGTCATCTTTTTTAAGCCAGTAGAAACGTAGCTGGCTCTCCCATTCAAACTCACTAACATCTGTCACGTTGTCACGGACAAAACCTTCAATGATATCGCGAGCATGCACGTCTATTGTTGTTATAGTCCGGAACTTCAGACGGTCGTTTGATGAAAGATCTGTACAAGAAATTACAAAAACGAATGTGCTTTTGAAGTAAAAACTTCTTTAGCGGCGTTGTGCACTTTTTTGGGATGGATAAAAAATGTTAAACTCTCGTCAGGACACGTGACCTGATCTAAAATTCATAAAACGGAGGGAGAGTAGACCATAGGAGAATATTGTATTTAACCACAAAAATGATAGTACCTTTATACTGATAAATAAAGCAATTCATGCGAAATCATTTCCTAACCATTCCAAAATTATTTTTTTGACGGCTGGCTATAGTATGGTTATACCCATACATACTCGCTGGGACACAATTTTTATTTTTGTTTGTTTATTAAGTAAGTAATCATACATATATTATTTATTCAAACGAATATCATTTTTATAGCTGTTTAAGAACTAACACAATAACGTACAATACCAAGACCATATAACGGGCAATAGATCGAAAATCTGTATTCAAAACGACACATTAGGCCAGCCACTGAAGGCTATTATATATTACTATACGGTGACCGTAGTTCATTCAGATAGCAGTTAGAGGATGCATGGCGGGTTGAGGAGTTTCACGCCACTCTATAGTTATCCAGGATGACTAGGCGGGGCGTAACTATGGTTGTCATCAAATGAAAAAGGGATACAGCTGAACTATATATCATGATAGACATAGGTTATTTAGAAAATCAATTCCAGGGGGTTACAATGATAGGTTTTAAGCGGTTTTCAGGATGCCACGCGACTAAAGCTGCAGACATAGCTAACACTTACCTATATGTAACCTAATATTTTGAAAAGAACAATTCTTGTATAGTTAATAAATTGAGCAGACTAATCCAGACGGCTCCGGTTCGATCCTTGGTTTTCCTACCCCTTATTATACACGTGGGTGTTCGTAAGAGACGACTAAGGTAAATAAAACGCATATAATATATATGCAAGAGAAGGAAAACTCGAAACAAAACCCTATACCAACACGTCTGACCGGCGTGGTATAGTAGGTCAACTTCCCTCCCATTACTGAGGAGGCTTGATCTCAACCGTGGGATATATACGAGAAATTACTAATAAGAATGTACCAAGCGAAGATCGGTCATCCAGATATTACCTATTTAATTGCGTTAAAATAAACAAAACTCACTTTGTCTCACTTTAACGACGAGTCCATCAAGTTGTTGATTCTGTTGAGCTAAATGTTCCTTCATGGCTCGCTTGTTGCCTTTGCGTATACGTACAAAAGTTTCTTCAGTTTCAGCTGTCCACCACACTCCGTTTGCAGCCACGCATACCATGCCTTGGTATTCCAATATCCATTCAGTCCTTCACATAGTTAAATAAAGGCATTCACAAAGCGTAAGCGTTAAACAGGTAAAGCAAGTTATGTATGATCAATATACGCGAGTTAAGTACGTCCACATTATCACCACCCTCTCTTTTCCCGTTAGGTTAGGATCATCATCATCATCACAGCCCATATAAGTCCCACTATTGGGCTCGGGCCTCCTCCGTAATGGGAGAGAAATTAACCTACTATACCGCGCTGGTCAGGCGTGTCGGTATAGGGTTTTGTATCGAGTTTTCCTTATCTCGCATAGATGTTATATGCGTTTTATATTCCTTAGTCGTCTCGTACGATCACCCACGGTTAAGATGTGGGGTGGTGAATTGTATTATTACTCCGTCACCACGCGGATATTAGATTAGGTTAGGATATCAAAAGATTATTAAGGAGCTTATGTAAACAAAATGATTAAGAGAATTAAATCGCAAAACGAAACTATTCCGTCAATGGCCAATTCCATCAGTACTGTCTGATATAGAGGTTCATTTTCATGCTCTTTGTATAGAGGGCTTATGATTTGAAGTGAAATGATGTACATTTTGATATATTTATATTACTAATGTACTACGTCTAGACGGTAACGAGGAATTTATTGCAAACGACGATGAGAAAGAAAACAGAAATTAACCAGTTAACAATAATTAATTTTAATAATATAAAAATGAACCATCAGCGTATTTACATAATTAAGAATCGAATCATCATTTGGAAGGATAAGGATAAAAATATTGGCAAAGTCAAGCTAACCTGGGTACCTTCCAATTCTTTCCGTAGTAGAATATAGCCTTCTTGGTGAGGAATTTGTTGGAGTTGCGCATCTCTGCAAGTACGAGATTCATCCAGTCTTCTACACGACCCTCGGTGTATACTACGTTACGGAAGACCATTATCTAGACAAGAAAGTTATATGTTAGGGAGCGTTCAAGTATTACGTAACGCAATTTTTGAAGATTTTTGATACTCCCTCTCCGCCATGTAACGCGCCGTAACGTTTCTCTGTACCCCCCTCCCTAAACGTTACGTAACACCCAAGTGACCGTTTTTAAACGTATTTGCGTCAATAATAAATAAAAAAAAGCTTCTAAACTCGCAATACATGTGTATATTGTTTATTCATCGTCTAAAGAATAAAATTTGCTTGGCAACTTGGGAAATTTTAATTCCCTAGTTTTTTATTTAATAAAATAACAATGTTACGTAACGCGTTGTTTGAACCCCCCTCCTGGCTATGTAACGCATTGTAACATTTTACAAGACAAAAATTGCGTTACGTAATACTTGAACGCCTCCTTATCTGCATTACTGTTCTATATAATTATTCATAAGCCACGATGATATCCAACTTTAGAACAAAACTTGAAATATCCGTCTTTTCAGCATGATTGTCATCTCATCTCAACTTATTTAAGTCTCACTGTCGCCCTCGAATTTCCTAACTACGGGAGGAAAATTGGTCCACCACGCAGGTTAGAGTTAGGTTTAAGTTAGTATATTGGTATAAAGTTTTATTTCGAGTCTTCCTTCTCATAGATTTTATATGCATATCCCTTAGTAATTTTCACGACATCCACGGTTAATATATTGCGGATTCTATTTTTACTATGTCGCATACGGAAATACATTTTATATTAAGCATGATATATAACTAAATTCCACCCCAATTTTGAAGAATACTTGTGTCTAACAGCGGTGAATGGCTTAAGAGATTGCTCATTTAAATAAAGTAAATAAAAAAAATCTTATTAGTTAATCTAGATTATGTAGTTATTATTATTATATTTAATATTTTCTTTATAATTTGAACATCATTTCAATTTAAAAATGTAACGTAATTAATTAGTATAACTATTCATATATTTGAACAATATGTTTATATATAATAACATTTCTTAGACCTTAGCCCCCCTAATCCCTATATCAATCGTCCGACTAGCGTGGTTTGTCCTCCCATTATGAAAAAGGCCTTAGCCTAAGAATGGAACTTAAATGAGTTAGAAAAAAGAAACAATTAGACCATTATCAATAAGAATTATAACAACGATAAGTATTTGTCGATAACTTTATAGACGTATATCTATCCATATAATGATTACCTCAGCTTCAGCAGATATCATTTTGGCAGCAACTGGACGATTGGTATGGTCAACGTACAAATCCAAAGCTCGAATATTGTCAAACATCTGAAAATGAATACGATATGTTTGTCTGCCTGCAAAGTTAGAGTGTGAATCTTTTAAAATGCTATCCCACTTCAAGGAGTATTGAGACACTTTCAAAAAGTCCTCAAAGTGTCCAGCGTTTCTTACCATGGTCTAATATAATTTAACACATAGAAAATTTCTATAAATGATCAACGTTATATAATAAATCTCAAGTAATGGCTAGAATTTAAGAAATCAATGTTTAATTATTATTGACTATATCATTACGCCACCGTCTTTATCTGTTGTCGTATTCTTTGACTAATTTATCATAAATTTTTGTCAAGTATTTATATATCACAGGTGTGCTGTGCTGCAAACACTACCATTGTATCAAATATTACTAAGATATTTTAGAAGGATGATCATGTTTTTTATATATCAATTGCGATCAAATTTTCGTCGCATATGCACGTCAGTCTAATTCGTCAAAGAGCCAAACAATATGTAATTGACATAACTTATCGAGCAATTATTTAGATTGGAAAATATTTGAAAGACTACAAAATATACTTATGCTCACTTTAATCATATGTTCCTGGACACAGGAACATTCACTGCTGCCCAGTATCGAAAGCAACTCGTCCGTGGATATGAAAAAGAAACGGGGGAATATGCGCCTCTTTGAATCTAAATAGTCATTCAATGATTTTTGACACCTAGAAGATGAAAAATATTTTTTATTACATTTTATTTTACATTTAATTTACACTAAGTTTTCTTTTTACAAAATAAAAAATTCAATGTTTTTACGCCCCTTATAGACTTTTTTAATGATGGTTTTTATTAAGTTAGAACGCTTACAAAGCACTTTATAATAAAATTACACTTTTTTCATCAACATTACAATGTTTTTGGTGGCGATTTAAAAATATAGTTACCAATAGTGGTAAGATCATATTGATAACTATATTTTTACCATTTGACTGCGTTTTAATTATTGCCTAAGGAATATATGGAATATTATGCGTTTGCAAATTATTTACACTTGACTAAAAACAGACCTGGGGTAACTCCATCTGGAGCTTCATGCACGATGTAAGACATTCATATTTCGTCGATGCATATAATATAATTACTTGAATTAGGATAAAATAGGAATATAATCATGACTTAAAAACTAACACATAAGTAGTGTAAGTATTAACAACACATGAGTTCAAAATTATATAACATATAAAATGGCGTTCTTACTTTTGTAAACCAATCCCCAGGTTAACAAATTCTTCTAATCTGCCTGATATAGTACAGCAATCAACAACATTGAGTCTTTTCGCCGTATCCAACATAATCTGCAGAAATAAGCCAATAAAAGATATTTATGGATTTTGATCAACAAGGAATAGTATCAAAACGTGGGCAGTTTGTACTACATAAACCGCATGGTAATGATATAATAATAATTGTTCCTAGTATATAATGTTACAACCCCTTTCTTTCTCACAGGTTTTGCAGGCAACGAATAAGAAAATAAAAACAAAAAATATCAATTATCGCAGCAAAATGAGTGCAATTTGAAGTATAACTACGTGAATCCGCCTGGTATATTGACCTATATATAAGTCGACCTCCCCGTCGTTTTTCAATGATCTCGGGCCCAACCCAGGGACAAATAAAATACTTATATGAAATTGTAAACAATGAAATACTGATCAACTTTTTTTATATTAAATTTTAATCGCCCATTAACTGTCTCAAATTGCAACTACATTATTTGAATAGGAAAGAAATGTGATCCATAATGGACTCATTTCTTCATCTGAATTTCTTGGTAGGAATTTGGATTTACGCATTTTATTTATCATAAGTCGTACCATAATATTGATATTATCACTGAAGTGATTTCTTTTTATCATTTATGATCACTGCTACATTTCTAAAGATAATAGCAATTTGTTTCGCAGATACCTCGAAGATTAACACTTGTGGTAAACTTCGTTGATATTATAAACATATGTATGAGATGACACTAAATACAATAACATAATATGTTAGCAATACATAACGCAGTGCACGTCCCAACATTACTGTACGGAAGCGAGAGTTGGGTATGCAGAAAAGAGTATGAAAGTAAAATTAATGCGGTCGAAATGCGATCTCTTCGGCAAATCTGTGGAGTTAGGCTGACCGACCGCATTCGTAACGACGACGTAAGAGAGCGAGTAGGTATGAAAGAGAGTATTGGTGTAAAGATGCGAAAGGGCATGCTCCGATGGTTCGGACATGTGGAAAGAATGCCGAACGAACGTCTGGTTAAGAAGATATACAATGCGAAAGTGGAAGGATGTAGGTACCGAGGGAGACCGAGACTAACCTACCTAGACCAAATCGGTCAGGTACTGAAAGAAGGTGGAGTCAAGAGTCTCCGAAACCGGCGAGCGTGTATGAAGAGAATTATGAATGTTGAGGAAGCGAGTGAAGTATGCAGAGATAGAGTTCTCTGGCACTCTGTTCTCTCTGCCTACCCTGCAAGGGATATGGCGTGATGATATGTATGTATGTATGTATGTAATATGTTTAATTGCAATGAATTAATTTTACTCGTAGTTATATCTGCACGAAGTAGATATAGATTAGTATCCTGTAGAACAGTTGCATATATTTTTGAAGATAAAAAGTGTATTATGTTAATCAACACTGAATATCACAAATGTATAATTAACGGACACGAATAACTCTATAGTTTTTGAACGATAATTTGTGGATTACACAAAAAAACACAAAGCAGTCGCGAGGACTGCCGACAGAAGTGAAAACTGAAACCTAAGAAAAAAAAACAAATACAATAAAATAAAAAGTGTGCCCCAGTGAGTATGTATGGGTGTGAGAATACAATAAATACACACATTAAATATATTATACACATATTATATTATTACTTTCTCTCCTACGGTCTACTCTCCCTCCGTCTTACGAATTTTCAATCAGGTCACGTGTCCTGAGGCGAGTTTAACATTTTTTACCCATCCCAAAAAAGTGCACAACGCCGCTAAAAAAGTTTTTGATTTCTAAATTCCAAAACTATATACTTTGCTCGATGATTGCTCGCCAACTACTATTCCATATATGCATGGGATAAGGGGACGTCCATTAATCACGTGATCTTTTTTTTTTGCATTTTTTGACCCCCCCCCACCCCTTGGTGATACGTGGTGAGGTTTAAGACTATGAAGGTTTAGGACTTCGTGATTTTTGTGAAACCCCTCCCCCCTTTCAAACTTCACGTGATTAATGGACGGCCCCTAACAGCAAAGGAATGATAAATGCAAAATTTTAAAGAGCGAACCTTTCTAAACGATTTGTCAATATCGTCAAACTTTTTAGCCTCTTCAGGTAATTGTACTCGGATATCAGATCCAACGAATATACCCTCCAAGTAGAGCCACTTGCGCTGTGTTGCCAACCATTCCTCGATCACTTCTGACATTAGAGATAACATCTTCTCCCATTTATGTACCACGCTTAAGAATGGGCCGATGAACCTGAAGGGGAAAGAGAGAATCCAAGATAAATATGAAACTAATTCATTTTTAATTGGTTATCACGTATGATGACAGGCGAAGAAAATAATGTGTGGTCTCCCCTTACTCTTTCCCGAAGAAGTCGTAATACCACCTAAGATATAAGCAGATGAAAAGGGCATCAACACTACTAACAAACTTACACCTACTGCAATCGTTATCACTCTGTTTTCTTTTTTTTTGTGGGAGCCTATGTTCTAGACACATCCCGCCCAATCCATCCAAGGCGACGGACGACCGCCGTTCGGCCGTCACGGTCCTCATAACCCATCATATTCCTTTCTCATTACTATTCGACTGACTACTGGTACAGAATCTTTAATCTCGGTAGGTAATTGCCAACCGTCCTGCTAACCTTGAAGATTATAGTATTATTAAGAAAATACTCGTTAAACCAACAACCATTCGACAATAAAGGCAATCACGAATCGGATCACAGTGTAGAACAGCCCTTCACCAGCAGAACTGAAGATATCATGAAAGTCGTAGTGAATTTTCATCTCAAATCATCACAATCATCAATCATTATTCTCCTACTCTTGTCTCAATTACTTGGGGTCGATACAATATGTACTCTTCTTCATACTATGAGTACATACTGTAAAAGTTATTGGCAATAGTCTTATGACCGGCCGCCTGTCAGACGTCAATTTTCTTTGGGAATGTAAATGTTGACCAAACGCCACCAGATGGAGTTGGTCCCGGTCGTTATAAGGCTCTTAGTCGTCTTTTACGACATCCACGAAAAAAGTAAGGGTTGGTAGTATTCGTAGCCGCTACCACACAGCACTTCTGATAGTATATCCGTTTTCTTAATATAACTGTTAATAGATAATTTACAGTAAAAAAAGAGAAAATTATAACTTTAACGTGAATATTTCACATAGTAAGTTGTATTCTTACTCTATCCTTAGATAGAGAAAGAATGCAACTTACCAATCTTACCCGTGGGTATTATAAAAGACGACTAAGGAATATAATATGCATATAACACATGAGAAGGAAAACTTTAAATAAAACCTTGCACCAACCCGTCTGCCAAGCGCGGTATAATAGGTAAAATTCTCTCCTGTTTTGAAGGAGCCTTGGGTTAAGGTGTAGTACGTGAGTTACAGTATGTGAGTGGAGATGCTGATGATGACGATAATTTAAACGGAAATTAAAAATATATATATACTTACTGTGATGCTGCCATACTCTGCAATGACATGGAATCGTCGTCAAGCTTGACAGTGATCTCATCGCACGGATTGAGCGTGTAACCGCGATCTTCGCCGCGGTTAAAGTGACGTGAGACACTGAAATTGATATTACCCCAAGTGTCTTGGACTTCTTTTACACCACGCTCTATGGCAAGTTCCTGCAAATATTAAGGTAAGTAACTTACTATTTACTCATTATGTCTAATATATTTACAATAACTTTAGATTTTACAAAAAAAATATATATATATGCACAAGTAGCAATGTAAATCCAACAATTTCTTCACATTTTATAAAAATGACTGTTAATATAGAAGGGAAACTCAAATCCACATTGGGTGAAATATTGGAGTATACAGTGGTGTAAGTGGCAGCACGATTGGGACAGATTTCCAATAGGTGTGGGTTTGAATCATACTTGTGACATTTTTCGTCCGTATTCGGTTTTAAAAATTATTGTTTTACGTTTGTGATATTATTTTAGGGCACTATTTTTTTTAATATATATTATTGTATATAATTCTTGTGTGTATGTGACTGGACTTCTAAACGACTGGATTGTTTTTTTCGAAATTATGTGCGTATTCAAGGAGTTTTAAAAATGCTTTAGTTTAACAATTGGACTCTGTACGCAGCCTTGCCATCGATTTCGAAAAAATTTTGGGATGGGTAAAAATGTTAAACTCGCGACAGGACACGTGACCCTGATCGAAAATTCGTAAGACGGAGGGAAAGTAGACCGTAGGAGAGGGAGTATTTCTTTTAATATTTTTAGGATAGTTCAAAACAGTGTATATTGGTTCAACTACTATACTATAAATTAAAAAGACCAAAAACATATATTTTTTTTGGGTTTTACTATATGTTCAAAAGCCTGTGACGCCATAACTTGTCTATATAAATTTTCACTGGCATTCATTGTATGTCTAGAATATTTAACTGGTAATTTTATTTGTATTTTGTTTTTAATTTATTCTCCCAAGAGAGTACAGCTGCCAATTCTTCTAATCATCTCTCTGTTGATTTTTAAGACATTCACGGAAAGCAAGGGATGACAACACATTGTATTTTTAATCCGTCGCCACACAGACACTGGGATCACCGTATATTATTAAATAAAAATATTTACTTTGATCGCGTGATTTACAATGGTTTCTGCCACATCTTGATACTTGTGCAGTTCCATGGAAAACATGTTCTCGAGCGTGAACCGATCCGGAGACATGTCGAACTCTTGTCCTATTTATAAATAATATTAAAAAAATTAAGCTGTTTGGCTAATATAGCAATCTTATTAAACTAGAACAAAGTTTGTCCGTAAAGACACACGTTAGTTATGTAACTTTTACATTACAACGAAAAAAATATTAATAAATTTTTAATAGCATAGATTCTGTTTATAGAGTGTATGTCTCTTCTTAAGTACGTGAGAAAAAGAATTTGAACAACGGTATAGCGGTTCAGGCATTTACACCAATTCATCACACACTTTTCACTTCAAAGTGTGTGACGGATAGATACGAGTAAGTATGCATTATAGCAGTTGCTTAAGCTGTTTTAACATAATCAGCGATGAATCAGTGATGTTTACGCGAGTATTACACATTTTAAATAAAGCTATTATACGGATTCAATCGCGTTTATATTTGATTTTTAATTTCCCGACGTTTACGAACATTTAACAGCGTTCGTGTTGGAGGACTGCTTAAGCTGTTTTTCTCGAGTTTATCCGTCACACAAAAGTTTGCAGATATGAATTTCAGCCCTTTCATGAGAACTTTCAGTTCAAAAACACATTTTAACAATCACTATTACAATATTTATAATTAATTTAGACATTTATTCATTAAAAGCAAACAAAACTAGCCAAGCCCGCAATTTCACTCGCAATTCTAATAGTAATAAGATTACGTATGCAGCATATATAGCAAAGAAAGCCAATATACTTTGATAGACATGTTCGAAATTAAAAATTCAATCTTCTCGATTGCTTTGTACGACACCCGTGAGAAGAATAACGGATAGCAACATGGCATTGGCATGGGTTAAAAAGGATTCCAATCTATTAAGTGTTTTAATTTAAACTTACCCGTCTTGTGCATAAGTTCTTTCCAGTGTCGCTCCCGCATCGCTTCATTCTTAAGAGAAACCATAAGCGGTACCACACTTTTAAATTGCTTCATTTTCAGATCCAACATCAGACCAGTTGAGGTAAGTCGTACAGTTTTGGGTAATTTTCTGAATGTACATAAACATACAAATAAGTATAATTTATTATTTGTTCCCCGAGTCAATAAAGGGCCAATGTGTCAACTCTTATTGTTTTAGCAAAGTCATAGAAAACGGCTAAGGGATCACCAGGAAAATAGGCTTTTGCATTCTCCTGAACAACTTAGACAAGCCGTTTACAATGTTGCAATTATAGCATTATCTGCGCTTAGGGAAGCCTATATTTAAATTAAAACTTCGAAATGATAACCTATGATACCTTTGGTCAATTATTTCATTATGGAGAAGGCACGTACCCAACAGTGGGAGGAAATCGTCTAAAGAAGAGCTAGTGTATTTTAGTTACAAAGATCTATATAGCTGCTTCTAAAATATGAAATATTTATGAAAGTCACGTTAATATCGCGAGCGAATATTATTCCATAGTTTTATAAATCATTTGCCTCAGCCATAAAAAATACGTTAATATCTGTTATGAGACGACCCATTGAGTGTAGCTTTTCTTAAGTGATGATTCATCATCATCACAGCCCGTATATGTCCCACTGTTGGTTTCGGGCCTCAGTCGTAATGGAAGGGAAATTAACCTACTATACCGCGCTGATCAGAAGTGTTGGTATAGGGTTTTGTTTCGAGTTTTCCTTCTCTTGCATGGATGTTATATGCGTTTTATATCCCTTAGTCGTCTCTTGCGATCATCCACAGGCGAGATAGGGGGTGGTGAATTGTATTCTTACTCCGGCACCACACGGATAAAGTGATGATTAATTTAAATTAATTTTGTAACCCTAAATCACAACGCTGAATTCAACGACGTCGGACGTCGTGATTATTTGCATTCAATGGCATAGCGTGTCCCTTGAGGGATCTGATTTAAAGTTTTTTATACTCTAAGATCACAAAAAGGCCAGGATAATAGCGATGCGCATTACACATTCAAGTCCACTGACCTATATTCTTTGTAGAACTGGTCAATCCCTTCAACTAGGGCTTGAGGATTTAGATTAACCCATAACGTTTTAGCCCACAGCTCCCTAGCATTTTTCTGTGCTTTGTAGATCTTATATATTTGTTCCATAGCAATAAAATCTGCCTTCGCACGGTTGAAGTTGGAGAAGTCGGCCAGTGGATTGTCGAAGAGTTGTTCAGCTGCTTGAAGTATTCTTTTACGGCCTTCGAGTTCTTCAAAATACTTTCCATATTCCTAAAAAGTATACTTGGAATAATTGGGACGAATTTTAAGTTTAAACGTGGATACGGACGCGGACGCTTTAGAGAAATTATTATAACAATAATTTCTTTATTAAATTTCATATGTAATATAAGAATATAGAGTATAAGAAGAGTTTGTTTTCTGTCAGGTGTTTTAAGTGGGATCGTAATGGAATTTAAGCAGATAAATCGATGTATGCCGATAATTGAAAAGTATTATAATCTTAATGAATATTCTTATATTCGCATAGTAAATATCGATGAACGTGAAATAATTAAAATTTCTTAATAAAAAATCTCCAAGTGTAAGTGAACCTTTTTATTAAAATGATTACAAACAAAATTCAGAAAAAAAATAGAACCCACATGTTAGAGACCGTCCATCAATCACGTGAGGTTTGAAAGGAAGGGAGGGGTTTGACAAAAATCACGAAGTATCACAAGGGGGAGGGGGTGTAGTAAGATATCACTTGTATTTATTTTAACAGTTAAAAATGCTAAAAAAGGATCAGGTGATTAATGGACATCCCCTTATGTAATAATTATTACTCATTCAGAACGAACTATCTTACCTCCATCAGAACTAGTCCTCTATCCATATTATCACCAACAGTAGCAGGACCTTCTTTATCAAATTTCTCTACAAAATCATCAAGCTCCTTCAAGAAATTTGCGATTTCAACCACATTCAACTTCGAAAACTTATCTTTAGTATGTTCCAGTGTATTACCGCGGAATAAAGACGATTGGTATAAACCGCCCCAGGAAGCTTCTAAATTTTTAGCAAATTTTATGTCTTCGTCGTCAACCTTAGAATAAATTAAATATAAGTACTGTGTTATTTAATAGAAAGAAATACTTAATTTTATTATTTGAGTTCTTATTTGTGAGCTCGTGGATGTCGTAAAAGACGACAAGGGCCTTATAACGACCTGGGCCAACTCCATCTGATGCCGTTCGGTCAACAATTACATTCTCAAGAAGGGTTGACGTCTGGCAGGCGGTCGGTCATAAAACTATTGCCAATAACTTTTACAATATGTACTATGAAAGAAGAGTAAATATTGTATCGACCCCAAGTAATTAGGATAAGAGTAAGTGACTGATGATGATGATGATATGAGTTCTTATTTTTAAATCTAAGAGTGAAGGTGTATTTATATACGATTATTCATTTTCAGTTTTAAGCATAGGTTCATCTATCTGGTATAGATCCAGTTTGTGTTTTATTAAGAAATTCGTGGTATATATATATATCATCACGCCATATCCCTTGCAGGGTAGGCAGAGAGAACAGAGTGCCAGAGAACTCTATCTTTGCATACTTCACTCGCTTCCTCAACATTCATAATTTTAAATTCGTGGTGATATAAGTTTAACATGTTTTAGTCCAATTCAGGATTAGACTGCAGCTACTAATATTGGACAATCGTGTGCTTGCATCCCTAGACCGAAAAGCAGAGTCCACTTTACACACATATAATGTCTATTGGCCCATACTTGTGTTGAAAATTTGTCATATTATATCGACCTAGCTGAACCAGTTGGCATAGGATTGTTTGCAGAGATGGTCTTTGCTTACATCACTTATGTCCATCTAAACCAACGGCACCTAAATTTTAAGTAATTACTAAGGCCAATATAGATGGCACATAACATGATAAGTAGCTAGTCAGTTATTGTGTAATATATACTAAAGGTTGAAGATTGCAATATATATAGCCTTTTTTTTCGGTAGGGTATGGTTCGCACACACGCCGCCCGTTCCATCCGGGGCGATGGAAGGGCAGCGCGTGGCCCCATAACCCACCGTATTCCCTCCCCATCGGCATTGAGCCGGCCACTGGTACCGCTTCCTTGCCATCCGTGGCCAGCCCGGCGGGTTGCCCTTTGTAGGAGTAAGAGTCTAATATCTGTTTTCACAAACGACACCTAAATTTGATGTAATACCTTAACTTATATGAACAACACTTAAGATTGACGTTTTATTAACCTAATTTTTTTTGACGACAATGTTATATAAAATTATAGTTTTTGTAACACTTAAGCCTCGAACCCCAGCCACCAAACGTGTTATAGTAAACCAATTACTCTACTACTATGGAAAAAATACGATCCGAATAAGACTGTTAGGATGAAGAAGAATATTAGAACCTGTATGCCGTGTTGCTGAAGCATACGGAATATCTCTTGCATGTTGTGGTATTTGACTTCGGCGGTGACGGTTAATTGCTGCACTTGGGTGATCGTCGCCATTACAAGCTTGAAGTCTTCAAGGCCTTTGATATTCATATTAATCGTAGTACGTAGAGACTGCAATAAATAAACAGGGCGAAGATAATAACAATTAATTTTATATTTTTTGTACTGCTTGTAAACGAGCAAGCAGCACACCTGACAGTAAATGTTACAGCCGCCCATGGATCTTTATAATAAGTAGCCAGGGCAATGCTACCAACCATAACCCACTCAGAATTTGGGCTGTCGGCTCTCGCGGTCACTGACCGCAGCGCAACAGCACATTGCCACTACTCAGACGTCGATTTTCAGCGAGAGTGTGGTACTTCCCTAACAGACCGGCCCGCGGCTTTAAACAGAAAACTGTCACCAGAGAGATTAAACTATTAATAAATTTAAAACTACTATTTAAAGACATACAGACAGACGAAAGAAGACAGACAGGCTCAGTGAACACGTGTATGAAACAACCAGCCATCCATGTTGTCCTTAGGATACCATTACCAATAGCGATCGCTAACCCATCTCACCCTGTGGCGGCTTTTGTTCAACAGCGGACGTACATAGATGAAAATAGAAATAAAAAAAAACAAAACATACATAGTTCAAATGAACAGATAGACGGGTGTATTATTCCCAGATGTAGCGAAAGCATTTGATAAAGTGTAGCACGAGGGCCTCATTTAAAAACTTTATTGTCTAAAGATCCCCGATATTTACCTACCATTTATCTTGATATAATTGATTGAATTATTCGAAGTTCTGCGGAAAATTGCAAATTGAAGTACCTACTGGATCTTACTCCTGTGATGTGCACCACCCGGTGCACATCACAGGAGTAAGATTTCCTTATAGCCTATTCCACCTTGATCCCATCCCGTATTCCTTCCTTTCTTAAGGTGTACGATGTATTGATTAACCGTGGAAAAGTGGTGGGTCTTCCTTCCTCTCCTCCATTTTATAATACCATTTAACTACTTGGCTTGACACGCTACCGCGTATCTAGAAAGGTACTTGTTAAGAAGCGAAAGGGAATGCTCCGATGGTTCGGACATGTGCAAAGAATGCCGAACGAACGTCGGGTTAAGAAGATATACAATTCGAAAGTGGAAGGATGTAGGTACCGGGGAAGACCGAGACTAACCGACCTAGACCAGATCGGTCATGTACTGAAGGAAGGTGGAGTCAAGAGTCTCCGAAACCGGCGAGCGTGTATGAAGAGAATTATGAATGTTGAGGAAGCGAGTGAGGTATGCAAGGATAGAGTTCTTTGGCACTGTGTTCTCTCTGCCTACCCTGTAAAGGACATGGCGTGATGGTATGTTTGTATGTACTTGTATATTTTTTTTTAAAACCCAGTTTATTTATAATTCAAATTGTAGGTTCATTTTTTTATGTTTGATATATCATATAGGTTTTACGTCTGCCGTCATCTGCAAATTAGACATGTCTACTGCAAATTCTCTGTGGGAAACTTGTATTTGGTGTTGTTTGCTCACTCAAGATTATAGGTCTCTAAAGCCGGTTTAAAACTATGTAAGAAATTGGATTAAAAATAACCGGTTGAGGTTTTTCGGTGGAAATATGAAAGCGTCATGTATGGCTTCAAAAACCTACTGCGAAATGGAAGGTGAATTGACCTAAAGGTCCACGCTGGTCAAAAGTGTTGGTTTAAGATGTTATTTCGATGCTAACGATAAATATTGCACATGGCCCTTGAAAAGAGACAATCAATTAATTACGGCTTCATAGAGCATCGTCCTTTTTGCACACTGTGTGAAATCACACGAAGCACAAACATTCAACTATCTATTAAAATTATAACTTTTTGTTATTTAGTAAAATACAACTATTCTACAAGTTTTTTTTTAAATTGATTGGATGCTATTTATACTCCTTTACACTAACAAACTTAACACATTACTTGTGTGCGCGACAGAGACAACGCCCTACAAAGCCGAAATTAACCGATTGCCTCCATCTAAAGATTGATGTGCAATATTTATTATTGGGTACTAATAACAACTCGTTCATCAAGGATCACCTCAAAAACTTACATCAATTAAGTTCTTCAAGTCGTGCATGCCCAACCTAGTTTTAGTTGCGATATTGTGTCCCAATATGTTCTTCCATTCTTGCGCATGATCTTGTATTTGCTTTATAATTGGTCTGAGATTCACGCGTATGGCGCCTACGTCTACAAACTTCACGTGATTATCTAAGTCGGTTATGATATCTTCGAAGAAGAAGAACTTTTTATCATACTTAAAGATTTGCTCATGCTTCTGTATGTACTTTTCACAGGATAAATTTATGTCGTATGTCCACAGGTGTTGGTATTTTAGCCATCTAGAGTGGAAGACAATTATTAGAAAAATATTGAATTAAAATACAAATATTCCTAACTTCTACTATCGACGATAAATCTCCTGGTATTAATGCACTGTTAATTAAGCTTACTTTTATAAAATAATTACATATGGTCGCACCAGTATGAAATTAGTTAAGTTGGCTATAAGTTTCTTTGATACATGTGGTACCCCTGCATTTGTATTTGATCAATAACATTGCGTGAACGGCCGTCCTATGCTAAACAGTTTACACATTTCGATAATTTAGCATAAAAATACTGGAGTATCCAACAATAATATTTATTTCCTATTAATTAACAGTAATATTTAGAGTATAAGCACTAGAAATATATGTAATACAAAATTAACAAATAGAGATCAAATGTTGGACTGAAAAGGAACTACATGATAAATACTTCTATACCCGAACTAGGTGTGGACTTTTACCTCGTAGTTTAGTTTTCCCCTTCAAAAATGAGATAAATATGTACATAATAAATGTACATATGTCATGTACTGAAGGAAGGTGGAGTCAAGAGTCTCCGAAACCGGCGAGCATGTATTAAGAGAATTATGAATGTTGAGGAAGCGAGTGAAGTATGCAAGGATAGAGTTCTCTGGCACTCTGTTCTCTGTGCCTACCCTGCAAAGGACATGGCGTGATGTATGAATGTAATAAAAAAATCCTTATTAACTTAACTTACTTTTGTATATAAGTGTTAATGTCATTGGTAAGTCTGTAGATGGTGTCCTGTATAAGCAGCGTGATGTCGTTTATAGCGGTGACGCGCAGAACGTCTTCGAAATACGAAAATACGTAGAAATCATTGCCGGTCGTCTCTGATATACGTTGTGGGGCACATGGAATACATGTGTTCTTCATCCAACGGGGAAACGATGTCAATCTATTAATTGATAAAAATTAATTCATTAACGTCTTACTCTTACCCTAATTACTTGGGGTAATATGTATTCTTTTTCTATCTCAAATATTGGAAAAGTTTCGTGACCGGGCTGACATTCAATTAAAGAGGATTCCTTTAGAATGCAATTAGATGGAGTGGTCCAGATTTAGGTTAATATTATAAATTATTTTAGCTCATACACGTCCAACTACTGGACTTGAGCCTCCTCTATAGTTGGAGGGCAATTGACTAACTATGCCACGCTGGTCAGGCGTGTTGGTATAAGGTTTTGTTTCGAGTTTTCCTTCTCTCACATAGATATTATATGCATTTTACATCCCTTAGTGTGAGTCCCTGTCTACGCGTGAATGTGAGCAAAACCAAAATAATGGTCTTTGAAAGAGACGAAGCCAGAACAGATGTAAGAGTAACAATAGGTAATGATATACTAGAGCAAGTGGATGAATTTGTATATCTTGGATGTGGATTTAGCCGAGATGGACGGTACACCACTGATATAGAGCGAAGAGTGAATGCGGGAAATAGAGTGAACGGAGCGTTGGGGCAACTTCTCGGCAGCCACCACCTCAGCCAGAAGGCACGTGTAGCAATACATAACGCAGTGCTTGTCCCAACATTACTGTATGGAAGCGAGAGTTGGGTATGCAGAAAAGAGTATGAAAGTAAAATTAATGCGGTCGAAATGCGATCTCTGCGGAAAATCTGTGGAGTAAGACTGACCGACCGCATTCGTAACGACGACGTAAGAGAGCGAGTAGGTATGAAAGAGAGAGAGTCTCCGAAACCGGCGAGCGTGTATGAAGAGAATTATGAATGTTGAGGAAGCGAGTGAAGTATGCAGAGATAGAGTTCTCTGGCACTCTGTTCTCTCTGCCTACCCTGCAAGGGATATGGCGTGATGATATGTATGTATGTATGTACATCCCTTAGTCGTCTCCTACGATCACCAACGGGTAAGATAGGGGGTAGTTAATTGTATTCTTACTCCGTCACCACACGGATAATAATATAAAACACTTAATTAAGCCAAAATAAATTTCAACTTAAATATTTCTTACATTCATTTAAGCATCTTATGCTTATTTGCATCAAAGAAACCTAAATTTTAGGACACGTAAGACGATCTTGATGACAGAAAAAACTAATGATCGATTGATTTTGTCATTTAATATTGTTAAACATTTCTTTTTGTTACCTACAATATAAATGCTCTTGAAACAAAACTATTTTTACGAATGCTATCGCATTTGTATTTGATTTTTAATTTCCCGACTTTTTTGTTCGAAATGTTAAGAATTTTATTCTTTGGAGGACTTCGGGATTTCTCCCGTGATCATGAACACTGTAAAGTGTTCGAAATGTCGGGAAATTAAAAATAAAATACAATCGCGATAGGATCTGTAAAAATATTTTTATTACAAATGTGTTCTTGTTGCAAATAGGCATTACATTTTTAACTGAAACAAACTTACAAACATAGTTTATTTTTTATATTATCATATTGATGGGTAACACATTGTAGTTTTGCTATCATTTGTTACCATCTCTTACTTTTTCATGGAAGACGTGTAAACAGGCTGAATGATCACCACATTTGTGTGGTGACGGAGTAAGAATACAATTCACCACCTCTCAGCCTCTCGCCCGTGGGTGATTGTAAAAGGTGCAAAGGAATATGCCCTGTAGATAACACCAATGTAAGAGAAGGAAATCTCAAAATAAAACCCTATACCAACATTTTTGATCAGCATTATGTAGTAGGTCAACTGCCCTCGAATGAGCCTAGCAGTGGAATGTATATGAGCTATGATGATGACGATAACTGCATAACAGTGGACGCCAATGAATGAATAGATTGTGGATAAACTAAAAAAACTTACCTATTAAGAAAGTGTTTGATATTATAACCGAGAATGTTACACACTTCAGATTGTGTCGGTCTAGTGTTGATATCGGGTGGTATAAGCACCGCGTCCACTTGAAACATCGCCATATTCTCGCTTAACATTTGCTGGAAGTCTTGTAAATTGTCCAAAGTTAAGCTGATGGGAAAATGTAGTTAAATAGTGATTTAAAAGCCGTTTTCACTAACAACACTGACATTTTCACAAACCAGCTAAAAGGCAATTTATATGATGCATAATATATTTGGTTAATTTATGTTAGATGCTTAAATCGCCCTTGTGCCTTGAATTTAGGTGTAATGGGTAAAAACGGGCAGAAGTTGTACAAAAACTTAAGGTTTTATAAACAAAGACTTAAGGTTCTTATAATTTACGATTAAATTATATATCTCTTTTTGCTCTTATATATGAAACATTACTTGTTATAAGCTCCAAAGTGGAAAGGTTTTTGCTCTACTATATCATGCTGAGCAGCAGCACTCTTTTGAGAAACTCATAATAGTGATTGCGTTCGTCAACCCGCACGCCAAGTGTAACGACTTAAGGCGTCTATGTAGTAAGATCTGCGATAGGCCTAAAATATGAAAGCGGATTCAAAACTATACATGTATGCATATATCTAACTTGATCAAACATGTGAATATCTTCTTTTCCCAATATGTGTAGTAAGCGGTCATAACAGATGATCGACCGGTGCTGGCACCAAGGATTAAGTACTCTAGTTTCATCAGGATCGGACCGATGCGCTCGTACAGTCGGGCGATATACGCGACTCGATCTAAACGCTCCTTTTCCATCACTACAAAGTAAGCCTGTTGATAAATAATTACAGAAATTATTCTTCTTGTACATAGTTAATATAGACTAGCTAGGATTTCCGTACCCTGAAAGAGTAACGTTGCGAGAAAGATGGATAAGATATGTGAGCTGACATCAATGCATAATAAAAACTCGAAATAAAAACCCATACTGAACTATCCGACAATGTGGTATAGTAGATTAATAATTAATCTAAAATCTAAGCCTAATTACTAGCCTATCGTTGTGAAAGTATACGGTGCGATGTTCACCCGACTAGAAATTTTTTCGTCTTCCTTAGCAGGACCGGACCGGGCATGCCCGATCTGGACCAGATAAGGTATGTAACGCAGAAGATATATCTGGACCCGATCAGGAGAACCTTATCGGGTCCAGATCAGGTATTCCTGATCGGGTCCAGATCAGGCATTCCTGATCGGGTCCAGATCAGGCATTCCTGATCGGGTCCAGATCAGGCATTTCTGATCGGGTCCGGATGAAATTTTACTGATCGGAACCAAATCAATCATCTGCGTTATATATCTTGTCTGATCCAAAACGAGTATGCCCAGTCCGGTCCTTTTAAAAAACATGAATATCTTAAAGAACATGTTTGATAGATAAAAATATAAATTAATATATGACGTAGGCAGCGAATGCAGTGCTATATTCTTATCATAGAGAGTCCCAGTGAGCCGTACCAATTAGGGCGCAACCACCAGACGCTAACGACTTCAACTGTCGCCTGAATTTCTCATTCATGACCTGATCGATCTGTTTTGACCTGATTCGATAACAACTAATTTAATATTAGGCGATGTCATTACGCTTCGGAGAATCTTAACACCGCAATTCAGATAATGACGTCATTTTAATAACGCCATCAATTTATTATGACCCAAAACATTAAATGTTAATGGTTGTTACAATATTATTATATTTATTTCTATCTATATTTTCAAATGTACCTATTATTTATTTTTGTTTTTAATTTAAATATAAATTATTTTTATATTATTAATTAAACATGATTATTATTAAATACATATGATTAATTAAAGATTTCAGATTAATCTCTTCTGATGCAAATACAATTTACACTGTGCCATAAATATGAAAATCATGAAATGATACTTTTTTGAATTTTGATTGATATTTTTTTTGATTGATATTTTTTTTACGAAAACTGTTTCTGGTCCTGATATACTACATGCCTTACCATATACTTGATCATATTTTACATCAGACTGTCCTTATTTGGTATAGGTCCTGGTCCTGATCCGGAATGCCTTACCATACTTGATGATATTTCACATCAGGCTATCCTTATTTGGTCCTGATCTGGTCCTGAACCGGTATGCCTTACCATACTTGATGTTATTTCACATCAGGCTATCCTGATCAGGGCCAGATCTGGTCCTGATAGGGTTTGCCGGATCCGGCATGCCTCATTCTATCCTGATCGGGTCCAGATACATGATCTGGTTGAACCATACTTCTTTTCTAGTCGGGCAGTAGCAGGACACTCAGATACTACAAAAAAAACTTGCTCTTGACTTTCTACGCCTCCAAATCGTTATCGTCAATCATAATCGTTTGGATCTTATCATTATATATTGCTTTCCTTATATATTATTCATCATAATGACACCACAATTACTATGTCGGGATATAATGTTCTGTGATGAACAAATATAAAGAAACCATAGATAGTACTTTGGTAAGAATTGCTGTTTTATTTAAAGTAGATTTACGCCTTTATTCCGAAAAACAAGACATTTCGTAATGTAGTTCTTAGTGCAACGTAATAGTGATAGGCCTTATAATGTTACAGCAGCTACATTTCTGAATTTCAAGCTTGCCGCTAAGAATTTAGTAAGAAAATCCTTGAAAACCGATGCAGTTTGAAGAACTTCCTTACACTATTTACAATACTGATACTTATACCACCGGATCTCACACGAGGCAATTCTATATGCGAACCAAATTATTCCGAGTATGGAAGAATTTAATTATAATATTTAGTTCTTAGTACGCGGTTAAAAAGAAAAAGAAAAAAGTAATACGTTGATTAACAGACAAAAATACTTGCTTACCTTACAAGGATACAACCAAGTACTGTCAGGCAGCCCAGTTATAGGATCTATATAGTCCACAGGACGAAGGACGGGGAACAAATCAAAAGCTTCGATTTGATCAATAAGGAATTGGATTTCTTTCTCCACCATCTTCAATTGTGTGTACACGGCGTGTAATGAGTTTTGACCTGAAATATATGTATATTTTTTTCTTTATATTCACGGTATTGCAAATATCAGCTGGGTGTTGTAAATGCCAGCTGAATGATCGCCGTGAGAAGGGGCAGCAGTAATTTTCTGCGAAATTTAGAACACCAACTTTGATCGTCAAGTTGTTTGCCACTAAAACTCGGGGATTATGATATTATCCCTTGGGGAGGCCAACGTCAAGTCGTGTACTTTGATAGCCTGATAGGTGCATATGTCCGAGTGCAGATTGGTTCCCATTATTGGACGTGAATGTGACCTTGTTAGAAATTAATTTTGGCATTTGGACATGAGCCATGCTAGAAATAAACGGATTTTGTTAGAAATGAATTTGAATTGAAAGGTAGGAGATGACCTACTCATTACTAACCCGATCGCTAGACATTACATTCTATTTCGCGGTGACCTTAAATAAATTTCGTTACTAAATGAGAATTATCAAGGCTGATGCTATAATGTAGCCGGCTAGGTCTGATCCTAGCCTGCCACATTCGTATTAACCAGTTGTGCGACATCTTCATAAACAACGGAATAATAAAGTTTGATACATATTTTTTATAATTTCTTTCCTTGGTCGATGACGCTGTCTGTATATATTATTTTTAAAGTACTTTAACAGATATGAATACAAAATATTACAACATAATACACATATTAAACAATACACTATGATTATTTTCACGCGCAATAAAAAATAACTATAACAATATCTAAATTAATGTTTTAACCTATAGACGTGAAATATTCGCAGTCTTCTAGTTTCTTAGTATTATTAGTACGTCAAAAGTTATATTCACCTTTCATAATATCCTTTATATAGTCCCCAATGCCCAATGCAGTCCATGTGACTCTTGTCAAACCTGGTAGTATGTGCCGTTCCATGTCCAAAAGATGTCGCTTCATGAGATGCGTCTCTGAAGGACTGAGTGCATTAGAGCTCGCGTTATATCTACTAATCACTGCCTGTAATGCTTCCAGCTCGTAATATAACCTAGATTTTTGCATAGCTACGTCGCGAATGTTTGAAGGTATGTCGAAACCTAAAAATAAAATGTATGAGATTATATATTCTTATGACCATTCTTTCAATCTTTTATCTCAGCTTATTTAAGTAGCATTATAGGGCTCAAACCTTCTGCAGTAAGAGACGAATGGGCCCTATGACCTACCACGCTGGTCAGACGTTTGTATGGAGATTAAGCTTGAATTTTCTGCTTGCGTCCTTTAGTCATCTCTTACGATCACCCACTGATAAAAAAGGGAGTGTTGAATTGTATTTTTACTCCGTTACCATGTCGAAGAAAGTTAATATTATATAGTTGATGTATATTATTTTTCAGGTAATAAAATTCATCATCATACGAAACGATACGTGTTAGAAGATGACATCACTAACACAGAAAGGATATTCAAAGAAAACTCCAGGTCAATTCATCTCGCCAGCTTGGAACGCTTGACCGAATCCCTTAAGGAGGTAGTGACACGCACGGCTGGTAAGAAGATATTGATAATAAAGGTAAAAAATATATAAGTAAAGCAATATCCTAAAGGCGAGACTGATAGATTTTCACGCAGACTTCAACATCAACATCATGGTACATAATTATCTTGACTTTCTGAAGCATGTAGCATATTGTAGCATACTTGAGATTTCAATATAATAAATTCCCCATGATGCCCATTCTCATGGCTGAAAGCCAGGAGCACTAAGTCATTACTTCCAACTTTTAAGCAATCTGTGACGAATCATTATCATCAGATATCTGTCCTGCTTTTAGAATTGAGTATCGTTGAAAGTTGCAAAAATCAGCAGGTTACATGCATAAAGTCTCTATTCTGAAAAACGTCTGATTCCATACTAACCAAGTTGTTCCAAAAGCTCTGCTTCATGTATAACAAGGAATATATGTTTATTGAAGTTGGTATGAAACTCCAGCTGATATTCTTGTATTAATTTATGAACTGTCAGGTCACGCCAAGTCACATCCGTCTGAAAAATTATATATATTTTTTTATCCACTCTAACGCCCGAATTTGCGTTAATATTCCTGTTTTTTTTTAATGTATAAATAAGAAACGCAGGTTTAAAAATATCAAATAGGGAAAATATATTCTAAATAATAAATCTTGAGATCATAATAACTTATTAGGAGAGTAAAATTAATTCATTAAGTTTTCATCATTCAATGTTGCACGGTTCACAGCAAAGACAACTCTGGCTGGAATCTTGAAATAAAATTTAAATTATGGTCATTCAAAAAAGTCACATACCAATCCTTCCTTAGCCAACAATGACACTGAACTAGGCGATCTAACATTTTCATAATGTTGCCCGGGTATTCTCATCAGCATCACTGAAATATATACAAAATAAATTGTGTTTTAAATACAAACGCGACAGAAGCCGTAAAAATAGTTTTATTTTAAATGTATAATACTTGCGTAAACATCAGAATTAATTATGGTTTCGTTTAATAATCACATAGTGTTTTTAGGTCATATACGTCCCACTATGGCCACTTGGGCATGGACTCCCATTGCAATGGGAGAGGTAGATGTAGGGGTAAGCACCCGCAAATTTCACCGTTTGATTTCAGTCTCTATTAAAATAGGATAAGTCTAATGTTCTTGTTATAATCTGCTGTTGTTGATAAATTTCAATAGTAAAACTGTTATATCCCATTCGGACACTGGAGATCAAAATTATTCGCTGAACAACTTGAAATAAGACGGCAGTTCTTGGTATTTTATATCAACTTGTTCTTTTCGACCTAAATGATTACTGAGCAAATGCCTGCCTTACACATAAGAGTGCAATTTGCTTACTAGACCACGCTAGTCAGTCCGATTTACTTATTTACAACGACTTCTCTTACTGTTGATGATGTTATTTGGACCTTTAATCGTCTCTCACAATATCCACGGCAAAGAAAGGACTGACAACGATTTCGATTACTTTATTCATTTCTGCGGAAAATCTGTGGAGTTAGGCTGATCGACCGCATTCGTAACGACGACGTAAGAGAGCGAGTAGGTATGAAAGAGAGTATTGGTGTAAAGATGCGAAAGGGAATGCTCCGATGGTTCGGACATGTGGAAAGAATGCCGAACGAACGTCTGGTTAAGAAGATATACAATGCGAAAGTGGAAGGATGTAGGTACCGAGGGAGACCGAGACTAACCTACCTAGACCAGATCGGTCATGTACTGAAGGAAGGTGGAGTCAAGAGTCTCCGAAACCGGCGAGCGTGTATGAAGAGAATTATGAATGTTGAGGAAGCGAGTGAAGTATGCAGAGATAGAGTTCTCTGGCACTCTGTTCTCTCTGCCTACCCTGCAAGGGATATGGCGTGATGATATGTATGTATGTATGTATTAATTACGTTACATTTTTGAATTGAAATGATGTTCAAATTATAAAGAAAATTTTCAATATAATAATAATAACTACATAATCTAGATTAACTAATAAGATTTTTTTTATTAACTTTATTTAAATGAGCAATCTCTTAAGCCATTCACCGCTGTTAGACACAAGCATTCTTCAAAATTGGGATGGAATTTAGTTATATATCATGCTTAATATAAAATGTATTTCCGACAGAGTAAAAATAGAATCAATATGTTAGCCATGGATGTCGTGAAAATGACTAAGGGATATGCATATAAAATCTATGAGAAGGAAAACTCGAAATAAAACTTTATACCAATATACTAACTTAAACCTAACTCTAACCTGCGTGGTGGACCAATTTTCCTCCCGTAGTTAGGAAATTCGAGGGCGACAGTGAGACTTAAATAAGTTGAGATGAGATGACAATCATGCTGAAAAGACGGATATTTCAAGTTTTGTTCTAAAGTTGGATATCATCGTGCCTTATGAATAATTATATTTTTTTATCTCCTATATATATTATATTACGGTTTTTTAAAAATATAATAAAGTAGGTACTAACGCGCCTTGTCCCTACGTCGCTTGTCGGCGATCTCCTTGTTGACTACATCAGCGGGCGTAACATTTAGGGAAGTACTAGAGGCCTTCTTTCTGGCCACATGAGCGCGACCGGCTGCCGTCAGCTGCATACCACGTGAAGGTTTCTCTTCTACGGCTACAAGCAATACACGACAAAACTTATACTTCTTCTATATATATCCCACTATTAGATAATCTACAATAGATATTGGCTTACTATATTGTATCCTCAAATTACTAAAATTTATCATTTAAAATGCTTGATTATTTATAAAAACTTAATTACTTACGAGCGAAAAATGATTGTTACACATGAGATTCGTGGATCATTTTTCGCTCACACGACCATGTTATTCAATAACAGGGCCGTGTCATCGTTTAATACAATTCTAACTGCAAACTTAGAGTATTAAATGTATACAATGCGTAAATAATGTCGAGTAGATGGCACACGTCTCCTTTAAAGACGATAATATGATACGAGGCGAAGATTGAATGTCATACAACAGTTCACGCTGGTGTAAAATATATTGTATCCTTTTCCGTGTAATGATCAAGAATAAACACAATTCTCAAACTCCTATCTTACCCATTGATGTAATAAAAGACGACTAAGAGATATAATATGTAGACATTATAAAAAATTCCTACAGTCTGACCATCATGGTATAGTAAGTCAATTTCCTACAAATTGTCGCACGCTCGAGCCTAGTAGTGGAATTAATAAGGTGGTGATATAGCACATTGTCCAGACATCTTGAAATAGGATTTTGTTAGTTTTCCTTTTATT
The DNA here is from genome assembly GCA_905163515.2 of Lymantria monacha. Taxonomy (NCBI): domain Eukaryota; kingdom Metazoa; phylum Arthropoda; class Insecta; order Lepidoptera; family Erebidae; genus Lymantria; species Lymantria monacha. The sequence continues at coordinate 9,605,937 of LR991098.1, read as the reverse complement.
TCAGAGAGGTTACTGTTTTACTTGCTTTAACTTTAAAGTTTAAAAATTTTAACATCTAGACTCCTAGCATTAGCGATGTTTATATATGGCATCGGTTTGATGCCTAGTGCTCTTAACATGCCCAATTTTCTTTTCCTAGTACCTTGAATTCCGTTACTCTAAGATAATAGATTCTAGGTAGCCCATTATCGACAATAGCTCACAGAGCAGATACGTACCCTCTTCCTTTTTAAAATCAACTTTGAGGATATTTTTTTTCATCATATTGTCAACGAAATTTGAAGCGCCCTGCACCCACTCGTGATACCTCATATTCTCGTATTCTTTGATTATTTTGGAAACCTTTTTATATTGTTCGAACGCTTCCTTCTTTTGTTCACAATCATTCAGTTCTGGAACCTGGTGAATGCCATTACTACTTTTAACGCATTTTATTAGTAGCTACTAAATTTTTTATCATATTTTTTTTTATCGTAAATTGATTGCTATAGATTTATAGATAATTTTAGAGTTTAGGTAGATATCCATCTAATTAATTATTGTGATTTAGTTATGTTTAGAGCTACGATATATTTTGCGTACCATATAGATTTATATTGCTAATAACTTCTGTAATATATACAATTTCATATTGCACCAACCCCAAATAATTGGGAATGGTGATGATGACAAGATTATATCGCGCTCTCTTTTTGGCAATGTCTAAACTTCAGCCTGCCCAAGTGGGTGGGCTGAAGATGTTCGGGGCGACAGAAGTGCTTGGAGATCTAAATCCTCTATTTACTCCTTTATTTATCACTCTTTACTGTCTCAGAAATTTGCCAGTACCTAGTACCATAAATTACGTTCGTGGTTCACCCAAAGGGTCAATATTTCGATACATACGCTTGAGTGACATTTTGACCCACTCCAGAAGTTTGCAGCTACTGAGTGAGCTAAGTAGGTGGTTCATATTGTCCTTCCAATTAGCCGAAATGTGGTAAAGCGTAGATATTTAAATAAAAATGTACTTACCTTCTGAAATTTCATAATAGATTGTTTCATTTTATTCAAGAGCGCTCTAGCCCAGTAGATGGCGCCAGCGACAGGTGGGTGGTTACGCAGTAAAGGCGGGTTCTTGCGGAAACGCTACACGATATTGATATAAAATCATAATTACTATAAAGGAAAAACTATAAATGTAACAACTTGTGTTTCAATTTATTCATTATTCATTGTTATTCATCAACCTTCGGCTTTCATTAGACCGAGTATAGGGCAGTATGAATACCTAAAGCTCACTATGGGCCTGTTTTCCAGCTTTGAGCCAAAGAACACACCGAATGGGGATGCACTTAGTGCATTTGATGATAGTGGTCTGTATATTCATACATTTACCACGATATGAAAATCAAAAATTGAACCTTGGTGAATACGTTCAGTGAACACGAAACGAACAGATCTATTCGGTCGGACAGTGTGTTGAGCACACGCAGCGCCCGCACGAGCAGTGCGTACTGCAGGAGTATGGTGCGGGCGCGGGGCACCGCCAGTAAATCAATTGTTATTTTCGCATCTATAAAGAAAATTTTCCGTGTGGTGACGGAGTAAGACTACAATTCACCACCCCTATCTTACCCGTGGGGGATCGTAAAAGACGACTAAGGGATTTAAAACGCATGTAACATCTATGCAAGAGAAGGAAAACTCAAAACAAAACCCTATACCAACACGTCTGACCAGCGTGGTGGAGTAGGTTAATATCCCTCCCATTATGGAGGCGGCTCGAGCCCAGTAGTGGGACATATATGAGCTGAAATGATGAATGACGATGATGAAAGAAAATGTGAAATATGTGAAATCTACAGAGAGTACGTATCAAATACTAGCCAAAGAGAGAAGAAACGATACTCTCTCACTCTTTCATTTCACCAAAAAAAAAACATATGTCATGATCCTTTCCTTTTCTAAGTTATAGTAAGAATATAATAAGTAACGTAAAATGATATCATTGTAATAGAATCACTCCACATAAAACCCATCAGCCAGTTTAGAATTACAGTTTAGATCAAATGCCTTTTCTTTAAGGTGTAGTCTCTGTTCAGAACTGTGATATTCCTATATATATGAGCTAAGAATAATAATAAGAATAATAAGCTAATGTTTTAAATGTATCCAAATAAGTTAAATGCAATGTATACTAACAGTGAATTTATCCTCAATAATAGTAATCTCCTTGATGAATTGCCTCATGATCAGGTCAAATTTCGTGGACAATTCATGCCTGATTGATTCGCGAGTATCGAACTCGAGGAACTTCAGCAATACTGACAATGCTTCCTCTGAAGACCTAGTAATAAATTCAAAATTAAAAAACCATCAATAGTAAGGTCAAAATTGTCACAGATCCACATCCAATTAAGTAATGTATTGCATATATCCATAAATCACCTAATTAATAATTACTTAAAGGTATAACTTAGATGCTTTACGCGTGTCGGAAATATAACCCTTCTGATTCTCCAATATTAGAAGCTGCTGATCGATTTATGAAAATTATTTTTAAGTTACAGAAATATTTGTATTTAGGTTAAACAAAAAGTGACTATATTAAAGAATAAAAAAAATAATGGACTATCAGAAAAAAAGGATAAAAAAACGGATTTTAAAATAAGTAGTAAAATTTAACAAAATAAAACTACTATTATTTTAAATGTGTAACTACTCGTGCGTAAATGCTTGTGTAAACATAAGAAATCAGGTGTAGAGAAAATGTATAATAATAATTTGCGATAAAATTTAATATCATTTCTGAATTGTTACTTTTACAACTAGACATCACAGATAAGAAATAAACAAATATCATCATGCCTATTATGTGATCGATAAATAATTTTACAAGTTACAACGAAGACATATTCCTTATGATGATAATATAAAGCGTCGCCCCCTTTTCGGCAAATTAAAAACCGCCAGGCATCGCTTTCCTAAGAACCCCATAATACCAAGTGTGATAGCCAACCCACCTGACAAGCTTAACGATTATACCGTTATACCCCTTTTTTTGGCGGCGGCCAAGATACCTCTCACGCCCCGCTAATCCATCTGGGGCGACATGAGAAGGAGCGCACGACCCCGTAGCCCCGCCCTATAACGTACCTCTTGATGGCGTGCGGGTGGGTCACTGGATATACCCCTATAGTGAGTACTACAGTGGACGTCGATACGTCGATGGATGACATGTCTTGATTATAAATTATGTTGAAGATATATATAGTACCTAAGATTTCCAAAGCTCTGGTTGATATAATTCTTGGCTTCCTCTTCCAAATATTTGACCTCATTCCAAAAGTCTCCCATGATAACATCCCAGTTTTCCTTATTATCGAATACGAAAACGCTGAAGTCGATTGTTCGTATCGGATATACGAGATTTTTGACTCGCTTGCGGACATCATCGATTTGAGTTGGATCGCTTATGATCGATTTAAGCTCCATTCCAAATATACGTTCAAAATCTATAAGAACCTGTAGAATGTAGATGCATTTTTATTAAATTTATTTTAACAAATTACTAAGAGATGACTAAGGGACTAAACTCCATTTTCATTAATCATCCATAAATTTTAAGTAAATAATCAATGTTATATGTTATTTATATTGCCTTATCTGTTACCTAAAATTTAGGGATAAGAATAAGAAAAGGTGCAGGATAAAAAAAGAATAAGGATAAGAAAAGCTAGCTGTGTGGTAGCGGCTTCGAATACTACCAACCCTTACTTTGCTCGTGCATGTCGTAAAAGACAACTAAGAGCCTTAGAACGACCTGGGACAACTCCATCTGATGGCGTTTGGTCAACAATTACATTCCCAAGGAGGGTTGGCGTCTAGCAGGCGGCCGGTCATAAAACTATTGCCAATAACTTCTACAGTATGTACTATGAAAGAAGAGTACACATTGTATCGACCCCAAGTAATTGGGATAAGAGTAGAAGAATGATAATAAGAAAAGCTGCAAAGAAAATCCTATGATCGTTTAGTATAAAAGACAATAATATGTGAAGATTGCCAAAGAAAACTCGTGTCTGTAGGTAAAAAATAATTATTGATAGAATTACCTGTACGACATCGCCTAAGTCTTTAGCTACAGAGCCAATATAGTCTGTACGTGTGAATAGCAATGGTTGATCAAACTCCCATCGTGCACCTTTACCACTTAACTCTATTTGCCGTCGCGTCTCTCTATAGAGATCATGCCACATTTTCATTATCTTCTGTCCAGAGCTAGACAGCGACAGCACTTGATCGTTTGATTTACTGTAATATTTTAATGTTTAATAATAACAAACAAAAAGCAAAATATTTTTATACATAAATATTTTCTTTTTGCACTAGCAATCAATTAGTATACAGAAATGCGTGTCAAATTGAATAACTAAGATTGTACCTAATTGTTAACAACCAACATACAGCCCGTCGGCGGCTGTGACCTAATGCTATGATTCATAATTATAAGCCATGTATAATTAGTACTTCTAAATACCTTGTATAATAATAGTATATAATTAAATATATAATCTTACATAATTCCATTAAAACTACATCTTAAATATGTTAACAAGTAATTGTTGATTTTATATGGAGGTACTAAAACATTATAAATAGGATAGCAAATTGATTGTAAAGAACCATTCGTATTATAGCATCGAGTTGAAACAGTACTCCGCTAAAAATATAAACTGTATTTAAATACGTTATTAGTGTTTCAAATTACAACCCTGTCAGTACATAATATAATAGATAAAATTTCTTTAATAATGATGGCTTGGACATTTTAGTCCTACCGTTACTATAACCGCTATAAATTATTCGAAATATCGGCAAATTAAAATCATGGCGCCTGTCAACAGTTACATTCGCAACGAAAGTTGACATCGAGCAGGCGGCCGGTCATAAAATTATTGCCAATTACTTTTGCTATATATATGATGAATTAGAGTACATATTGCGTCGATGATTTTTACGTTAGACATATTTTTGAGACGTATTCTAGTATTGTATCGTAAAGTAACTGAAATGATAATCTGACAGAGTTAAGTTAAGGAAATCATTAGTTATTTGGATAACTTTTGTTATTATATTTAGAAAGAATCAATAGTGATTGGATCACACTGTTGACAGTTTTCTGTCTACAGCCGCGGGCGGTCCGTCCGGGGTAGCACCACACTCTCGTAGAAAATCGACGTCTGAGCAGTGGCAATATGCTGCTGTGCTTCGTTCAGTGAGTGAGAGAGCAGGAAGCCCAACTTAGGTAGGTAGGTAGCGGTCTAGCTATACCCTGGTATGGCAAAGGTCCATAGGCGGCAGTAACACTTACCATCAGGTCTGCTGCTTGCTCGTTTACCACCAAGAGCAATAAAAAAAAAGTGTGTGTGTCAGATCCGACGCACGACTGGAGTTTACTCCTTAAGTACGATTATCAAAACAGGCGCAAAAAAAACTATTTGACTAAAAATAATATATATATTTTATTTACATTTATTAAGTCAGTGGAGTGGAGTCAAGAGTCTCCGAAACCGGCGAGCGTATATGAAGAGAATTATGAATGTTGAAGAAGCGAGTGAAGTATGCAGGGATAGAGTTCTCTGGCACTCTGTTCTCTCTGCCTACCCTGCAAGGGATATGGCGTGATGATATGTATGTATGTATTTACATTTATTAAAACTGTTTAGTAAAGTATTATCTCACGTCAGAAAGTGAAAGGTGCGCAGAATAGGTTGCGCACCAAAAACGTAACGAGGTCATTCGATCACTAGGTTTTAATCCTCAAATTTTCTCATACCGGGCGCCTTATATGAAAATCTATTCTTAAGGAGTAAACTCCAAAAAAAAGAATGATGTACTACTATTACTTACTCAAACAATTTATACACATCCAAGTTTTTCTCTAGTTTATCACACAGAGCCCACGATATCCTAGACATTAGAGGTACCATAGTCTCGTCGGTTCTATATCCCTTCGAGAGCACCCACATCATATAGATACTCTCCACTAGTTCCGGTAAGATCTCGATCACTTGCGTCAGTGGAGAGTCATCTTCTATTACCTATTTTAAAGGAATATTCGCTATAAAACTATATATTACAGTTTATCGCTTTTATTTTAGATACAAAGGCAATGTCACATTCATTCATATTTTGTTAAGTAAATCCGAATTATAAGTAATCCGATTAACTCTACGAAGTAGATTATATTATATTGCTGTCTTCTTGACACAGATTGATACAAAATACAAATACTAGCTCTGTGTCAGTTACTACTAAGAATTTCCGAGAGGATAAAAACTCTATAGCGTTTGCTTAACCTCCTAATCGAGGTTCGGAGTATCAGTAATTTTTTATATCAGAGCATAGTGTGCTGTCGTTTTGAAATAAGAAAACGTTGTATAAAACTGACTACCATTTCCTTAACAAAATATCAGTAATTTTTGTTTTTGTGCATCTTCTTACAACAATATAGCGTTTATAAAACTCAATTACGAAGTGAAAAATGATGTCGCAAGCGGGATTCGAACCCGCGCCTATTGGGATTCCGGCCCAATCGTGCTGCCACTACACCACCGTGACTAATTGTAGGACATGCAAATTTCAATTCGTATCATATTTACGTCTTAAGGTGACGGAATGCTATCTACCCGACAATGTTTACACATTGTTATAGGCTTAATACTTAAAACTTTACAGTTAGAATTGTATTAAACGATGACACAACCTTGTTATTTATTTCAAATCCCGCTTGTGACATCATTTTTCACTTCGTAATCGAGTTTTATAAATAATTAAGCATATTAAATGCTAAATTTCAGTAATTTAAACAATATAGCGTTTTATTGGTTAAATTAGTTACTGTTTCTTTTCGAAATCAAACCTGTATTATTAAATGTCAATCAAAATCATTATTTTATTGAGGGAGCTCTGGTAAAATTAAGGATTCTAAAGCTGTATTCTAAAGTTGTTTCAAATTTCAAAATATATCTTTCTTAATTCATATTGGACTATTCGACTAAATCTTAAGTGGTAGGCCCACACTGTTGACAGTTCTCTATCTACAGCCGCGAGCGGTACGTCCGGGGTAGTACGACGACGGACGTATCGACGTCTGAGTAATGGCAATGTGCTATTGCGCTTCGTTCGGTCAGCGATTATAAAGTAATAATATGTTTTTATTTTGTGTAATGATGCATTTTAAATTATTATAAATATTTCTTTTAAAAAGATCTCCTCATGGTTTATGATAATACATGAATATTTTTTATATAATTTCAAAAATAATTTAAACAAATAAGAATAAAAATGTAAATACTTACGGTAAAGAACCGCATCAAGGTCGACAAGAACTTCAAGTTATCACGAGCCATTTTATACTGCTCTAACAGTCTATCCTTGTAGTTTTGAAAGCTCTGTTGAAAAAATAGATGGTATAACAACAAATTATATTTTATTATGTTTTCATTTTGTTTATACTGTTTTAGTTCTTATTTCAGTATAAAAAACGCGGTATATTGCACGCCTCATAAGCGAAGCATTGAGGTCTTGTTCTACTCTCGATATATGAAAATCAAGCACTTTTCAAACCTAAAAATGATTGTATTTTTCTCACATTGCACTTATAGGATAATATTATGATACATATGTCAAAAAAAAACATTCGTTTAAACATATTTGATATTTTTAAAAACCAATTATTTTGTTTAAAGCAAGAAAATAGAGAAGAGGAAGTGAGGGGGGAAAGAGAGGGGAGGGAGAGAGGGAGAGGGAGAGAGAGAGAGAGAGAGAGAGAGAGAGAGAGAGAGAGAGAGAGAGAGAGAGAGAGACTTTTAACTTTCGCCAACTTCATTTTTTTTTTATTAAGTGTACTGTCATAAAAACGTATCAAAATTAAAAGTAATAATATTTTATTTGAAAATGCCTAAATTAAATAATTAATCTTTAGAACAACGCTTAAAATTTAGGCGCATCATTAATAGAAATATCATTTACTATTAATCAATGCCATAAATAAAATTGCTAAATTTGTGTGGTAGCGGCTACGAATACTACCAACCCTTACTTTGCTCGTGGATGTCGTAAAAGACGACTAAGAGCTTTATAAGCGCTTTATAACGACCTGGGCCAACTCCGTCTGATGCCGTTTGGTCAACAATTACATTTCCAAGGAGGGTTGACGTCTGGCAGGCGGCCGGTCATAAAACTATTGCCAATAACCTTTGCAATATGTAGGAATAGGGGTACATATTACGTCGATTCAAAGTAGGGACAAGAGCACGAGAATGATGATGAAATGAAAATGAAAAAAAAAATAGTTTTCAAATTTCGTGCCATTCTCGACGCAGTTGTAAACATAGCTGTACATTTACAATGCTTGCAGCATTGTAAACCCATGGCTGTATGGGATTTGTTTCCTTCATTTATTGCATTGGCTAATAGTAAATAATAAATAATATAAAAATTATAAAGCGTGCGCTTTTGGATTTTCCAAATTATATTTATTTCTACACATACATACATATCATCACGCCATATCCCTTGCAGGGTAGGCAGAGAGAACAGAGTGCCAGAGAACTCTATCCTTGCATACTTCACTCGCTTCCTCAACATTCATAATTCTCTTCATACACGCTCGCCGGTTTCGGAGACTCTTGACTCCACCTTCATCAGTACATGACCGATCTGGTCTAGGAAGGTTAGTCTCAAACTCCCCCGGTACCTACATCTTTCCACTTTCGCATTGTATATCTTCTTAACCAGACGTTCGTTCGGCATTCTTTCCACATGTCCGAACTATCGGAGCATTCCCTTTCGCATCTTTACACCGATACTCTCTTTCATACCTACTCGCTCTCTTACGTCGTCGTTACGAATGCGGTCGGTCAGCCTAACTCCACAGATTTTCCGCAGAGATCGCATTTCGACCGCATTCATTTTACTTTCATACTCTTTTCTGCATACCGAACTCTCGCTTCCATACAGTAATGTTGGGACAAGCACTGCGTTATGTATTGCTACACGTGCCTTCTGGCTGAGGTGGTGGCTACCGAGAAATTGCCCCAACGCTCCGTTCACTCTATTTCCCGCATTCACACTTCGCGCTATATCAGTGGTGTACCTTCCATCTCGGCTAAATCCACATCCAAGATATACAAATTCATTCACTTGCTCCAGTATTATATTTATTTCTGATGGCGATTAACATTAACACTATCCCACAACCTGAGCATTTTTGTGGTACACTTTACTAAAAAACTATCACGCCTATAAATTTGTCCTTTAACATAATAATTATTATACTTCATATTTAGATGTGTTATCTGGCAAGAAATATAATTATATAACCATTAAAAAAAATGAAACATAGAACCTCCTCCTTTTTGAAGTCGGTTAATGAACATTAACTATTTTGTATTCATCGGATAGAAGTTGTTATTGTACTACTAACGCCATCTGTTAGAAAACCAGAGAGTTGGCATCGCTGCAACAGAACTAAACTCAATACTCAAATACATGCCACATAATTAATATAAGTACTAACCAATGTATGATATATAATAAATCTCAGTGTAATTGGTGTACATACACAAAAGAACATACCAATCGAATTGAGAACCTCCTCCTTTTGGAAGTCGGTTAAAAAATAACTGAAAATGATTGGTTATTAACACCCGTTAGGAAAACTACTTGACACTCAAAGCTCATCTTTTGCTTGTTTAAATTCGGATATATGGCTTGAACATAAGATGTCACCCCAACTAGAGCAAATTTGAATCGTTTTTAAACATTTTAACATCGATTATCAAGTAAGTAAAAACTTACAAGCAAAGAACAAACAATTGTTAAAAATAGAATAAATACCTTAAGGTATGTTGAATCAACTTTTTGAAGCAACTCAAGTATTTTGACGACCATAGGTTGTTTGAGTTGTTCTACTAATAAAGACAATTCCGCATCGCGTTGGCGCCAATACTTGTACTCCGCTACTGGACCATCACCCTCGCGAATCTGTACCAAAAGAGAGTTATGGAAAACGATAGCAGTACTATAATAAACCTTCCACAAATGTTGAGGTATCTAAAACTATAGTGAAAATCATTTTGTGCTTTTATAGCACTTACGCGCCACTTAGTTATAACAAGTATTTTATTTTATTGGAGGCTTTGGCAGAACCATCAGATCAGCCTATAGTTATAACAAGAAACGACTGCACAGATGACGTAGTGATTAAGATACCAATATATCGTGCTAGTGTCGTGAATTCGATTCCCACGTAGGACGATGACTATAACTATAACTCTATGCGATCCAAAAATCGTTATTCGGAGTATAATTTGTATCCGTTAATTACATGTTTGTAAATTCTCCCGTGTGGCGACGGGAATAGAATACAAAGGTCGTCACCCCTTACTTGCCCGTGGGAGTCGTAAAAATCGGTTAAGGGTCTCACCGGGAGATTGGGCAGCGGCTAACTACCGGGAAACTTAATAACATCTACCGCGATCGCCAATCCGCTCGCCAAGCGTGGCGATTATGGCATTACTACCCCCCAAAATAAATATGAATGTAAAAATAATCACGGCCCCCAGTCACGGCAGTTCTGCTGTTCCACGGGCTTATTTTGGTAGCGGGCCTGTTGGTAGCGGGGCAGGGGGGCTAGGAATCTCCGGCCGCGATCCGGCTACCAAAAAAATCGACCCTTGGCCCTGGTAACACACAATGTTCGGACGCTTAGGACCGACGAGAGGGTCATCGAGCTGGAAGAGGAATTGAGCCAAATTCGATGGGACATTGTAGGATTATCAGAAGTGCGAAGAGAGGGGAGGGCACGATTATCCTCCAGTCTGGAAATTTGCTCTTCTACCGGGAGGGAGATCACCCATTCCAAGGCGGTGTAGGGTTTATCGTTCGTAAGTCTCTCGTAGAGAACGTGGAGAGGATCAAAAGTGTGTCAACAAGGTTAGCGTACCTTAAACTCAGAATCACCAAACGGTATTCGTTGAAGGTCATACAGGTTTACGCACCGACTTCGACATACTCCGACGATGTAGTGGAGGCCTTATACGAGGATATCTCGAGAGCCATCCACACGTCCAAAACCCACTTCACGGTAGTTATGGGAGACTTCAACGCAAAACTAGGCAAAAGGACAGACGATGTGTTGAGAGTGGGGCAATATGGATTTGGACAGAGAAACCAAAGGAGCCAAAAACTGGCCGACTTTTTGGAGAAGGAAGGCCTCTTCATGATGAATTCCTTCTTCAAGAAGCGGCTACAAAGGAAGTGGACCTGGATTATCCCTGATGGATCCACTAAAAATGAGATAGACTTCATCTTGACGGACAAAGGACAAATATTCAATGATGTCTCTGTGATCAGCAGGATTAAAACTGGGAGTGATCACCGAATGGTTCGAGGCACATTGAATCTTCGTACGAAAGTCGAGCGGTCCCGCTTGATGAAGTCTGCACTCCGACCTACACCTGTCCAATACCAGAACCCCGATAGCTTTCAACTCGAATTACATACTCGCTTCCAATGCCTGGAAGAGTGCGAATCTTCGAACGATATGAACAACAGGTTCGTGGAAACTGTCCACGCGGTCAGGTCAAAATTCTTTAAGGCTCGTCGCGCTACTAGAACAAAAAAGCTTTCTGACCAGACTCTTCAACTCATGGAGAGGAGAAAGGAAATGACGGTACAGTCTTCAGCCGATTGGTCCGAACTCAGGCAGCTTAATAGACAAACCTCTAAATCTATGCGACGCGATATTCGGCGATTCAATACACTGCGTATTGAAGAGGCGATAGAGCGAAATCGAGGCTCCAAAGTGTTCGCACGAGATTTGTCTATTGGGCAGAACCAAATTTAAAACTTTAGAGCAGGGTGATTTCTTTGAATAAAGAAGCAAGAAATTAACCCAGATAGAACTATATACCTATCGAGTACTGTTAATATATATATTTTTTTGTTGAGCCATGGGTCCGGACACACGCCGCCCGTTCCGTCTGGAGCAACGGAAGAGCAGCGCGTGGTCCCATAACTCTCCGTATCCCCTTCTCATCGCTATGGGGCCGGCCACCGGTACAGCTTCCTTGCCATCCGTGGCCAGCCCGGCGGGTTACCCTTTCGGTTACAATCTGAACGTACTGTGATATCATACACATACAAATAATGAAGTGAGTTCGTTTATATAATGGAATTTAGATCTAACTTTCGCACATTAGTAAGATAATTCTTTAATTGTGTCATATATGGTTGAAGAGCATATTTGTATCTTTATAGATGAGGATGTTTGTATTTGTGACATCGCTAAAATCAATATGAAAATTCGTCTGTATTTTTTCACGGAGGTTTATATGTTATCCCCATTGATGTAACTCACCACAAGTCGGCGCCGCGGCGCTGCGATATATCAACTTCTACAAACTGACGGACTGGATTTGCCTCATATCCGCTAGCGACCCACGTAATATTAGTTTTGTTGTTTTGTTAAAAACGCTTAGTATTGTTGTTTTGTTAAAAACGCTAAAGTAGTATGTATTAGTATTCCCTACCCTGCACTCACCCCTACTCAAAGACTAGAAACATAACTCACCTTGCCCAAACATGTATCAATAATATTATCAATATGTGTCTGCCACATCTTCACGGCGTTTTCAAGCTGCTGAATGACCTCAGGTTCCACTATACCCACTCCACTATGATGTTCTTCAGTCAGTATTGGGATGTTCGGCATGGGTAGGTGGATATCTCCTTCTATGTGTTCAATAGTCCTAGATATTGTAATGATAGTTTTATTACAGGCTGTTTTAAAAACAAACATTCTTATCTTCCGTTTTAATTCGAATATGTGCCATTGTTGGGTACAAGCCTCCTTCGTAATAGAAGAATGGTTGGTCTACTATATTGCTCCACTACTGTCATAATTTTCTTAATAGTAGTACTTTAATGTATTAAAATTATTTTTTACAGATTCTATCGCTTTTGTATTTGATTTTTAATTTCCTGATGTTTCGAACATTTTACAGCGTTCATGGTCACGAGAGGACTGTGCACCTCCAACCCTATAGTGTTCGAAACATTGGGAAAATAAAACATCAAATACAAACGCAATAGAGTTCGTAAAAAAATTGTTCAAATGTGTAATACTCTCAATAGTATTTTTTTCACTTACAACTAGTTGTAGTATTTGAAATGATGAAAGCGCACGTGTAGAAATTCACATACCAGAAATCTGCGTATCGACAGACCCATTGACCCTGTATACTATACACTATGACCTAAGTTATGTTATTTAGCAGTTCATTAAGAGAATATTTCAATGCCCAGCGACAGGACTATATATGTATATAATATTGATGAAATTCTCTAAATATGCACGAACAAAAACAAACCATTCAACTATGCCCACGAGTTCTTGAATATCAGATGTAACTTCTTCGGTAGCCGATTTCTTTTCTTCGAGATTCTCAGATAGTATACTACAAAAAGATGGCTCCTAAAACAAAATAATAGTATTAAGTAATGATTATTCCTTTCTAGCCTACTTTAATACGGTTTATAAAGCTATATGTACATTATATATTTTCATCAGCCGAACGAACGTCTGGTTAAGAAGATATACAATGCGAAAGTGGAAGGATGTAGGTACCGAGGGAGACCGAGACTAACCTACCTAGACCAGATCGGTCAGGTACTGAAGGAAGGTGGAGTCAAGAGTCTCCGAAACCGGCGAGCGTGTATGAAGAGAATTATGAATGTTGAGGAAGCGAGTGAAGTATGCAGAGATAGAGTTCTCTGGCACTCTGTTCTCTCTGCCTACCCTGCAAGGGATATGGCCTGATGATATGTATGTATGTATGTATATATTTTCATTACCTATATATAAGTGTATGCCTGAATCCGCAAAAATATAGTTTTGGTGACATACTATCTGCACAATACGTAACTACCTCAATCAGCCACTGGTATCGTACAAGATTATTAAAGCACTTGACGTTTTGTACCCTGTTCTATATAGTAAAAAGTGTTAGATGTAGAATCTAAGTTAGTTTTAACCACCTAATAAAGCCATCCTTCCAAATGATGCAAATATGTTCCAATTGGACAAAATTTTGTGTTTTATCTTACATCAATCAAAGAATATTCTTCGTCTTCACAACAGATGAAGGAAATAATCCATAGGTACTACGCTAACTAGATAGGTCTGTTAGAGGTCATACAATATTGCGAATATATAGCGAATTTTAACGTTAAAATAAAAAAAAAATATTATACCCGTTTTCATTAACAATACCTAACTATTAAGTAACATCTAAGGCAATCTACAGCTGTGTCATTCAACATGTAACATTAATGTTTAATTGGTGTTAGGTGGTACTTAAAATTCATTGTCGTTGGCGAAATGAGCATTAATGTGTTGTAAATACGGGGGCGGGCTATGGAACGGTCACACCCCGCTAAATCCGTCCGGGGCGACAAAAGAAGCAGCGCGCGACTCCATAGCCTCGCCCTACAAATACCGCTCTTCGCCGGAGCGAGTGGGTGTTTTAAATATTACAAAATTTTTCGAGTATGTAAACTGACAAGATATGAATTGGATATTTCAATATCTCCACATGAATTTCGCTTGGAATTTCTATAATATTTTCATTCAATTCCGCACATTCGTTCGAGCTTCAATTAATATATGCGAACACTAACCAGTACAGAGGATGAGGACTTTTTAGGTGCCGAGACCTCCTCCACAACTGAGCCGGAGTTTGCACGCATACTTTTCATTCTGTAAAAAAATAAAATCATTATGTCGAGCATTGTTCAATTAGGACATTCATAATCTTCTAAATACTATTATATAATGCATTGCATGTATTGCTAAATATATGTGGTGCATACGATATTTAAAAAGTGAGTCTTCTTCAATCAAACGTATAATAACTATGTCTGTCAACGCGTTGCTTAGACTAATGCACTATTAAATAATGCACCCGAATAAGAATATCAACCCAATTGATATGATATGCATATAACACCGATGCAAGGGTAGTAACACTCGACAATATCTCTATCCACACCCGTCTGATAAGCATGGTGAGGTAATTCTCCTTCCATTCTTTAGCCAAATGGACTTCTAGGAGTTGAGATGACGATGACTCATTATATAGATTTCTCAAAAGTAGTTTTGTCCGTATAAAATATGGCGCAAAATATTGGAATAATATGGATATTCCGTGTGGTGACAGAGTAAAAATACAACTCACCACCGCCTATCTTACCTGTGGGTGATCGTAGGAGACGACTAAAGTTATATAAGCGCATATAACATCTATTTTTTTTTTTTTTTGTTTTTTTTTTTTTTTTTTTTTCGGTGGGCTATGGACGTCGCACCCCGCCAAATCGGTCCGGGGTGACGGAAGAGGCGGCGCGCAACCCCATTGACCCACCCTGCAAGCACCTCTTCTTCGCCGTACGAGCGGGCCACCGGTACCCGATCTTTGTCTTCGGTGACCCGCTCGGCGGTATGCCCTCTTGGGCTCCTCTCCTGTCGACGCCCCGACAGCTTTCGCCGTCGAGGCCTCGTCCTCACGCGGTGACCTCACGTCGGGTATATATATAACATCTATGCGAGAGAAAGAAAAAACTAAACAAAACCCTATACCAACACGTCTGATCAGCATGGTATAGTAGGTTAATTAACCTCCCATTATGGAGGAGACCTGAGCCCAGCAGTAGGACATATATGAGCTGAGATGATGATGATGACTACGATGATGGATATCTCATACGTCTTATTGAATTTGAAATATTACAAGTCTTGCTATGCTTACTCTACTCGCAAAATGCTGCTATACGGGATTTTTAAAAACCAAAAAGGCATTTCATTTCGATTTAATTGATCACAATAATCTCAGCTTATATACATTCTATTGCTGGGCTTGAATCTTCTCTATTACAAGAGGCAAATTGATTTATTATGCCTCGCTGGTAAGACGTGTTGGTTTGAGGATTTATACCAAATTTAATCCGCATATCATATCCCTTATTCGCCTTTTATTTCGCCTTTTGAGAGGAAGGATGGTAGACTCTATTCTTACTCTGTCACCACACAGATCATATACGAGTAATTCACGTAAACGATAAAATTAGATTTATTTTGTAATACAAGAAAATGCATCGCAAATATTTGTATGAATGGCGAACGGATGGTCGTCTGTCTGATCTCTCTGTAATATTTTGTTCTCACATCTACAATTAGGCCTATCTTTTTAAAAAAATAAACGGTTGCTTACCGTGTTTCGGCATTTTCTCCTCGTGCTATATTGGACATTCGTCTGTAGTCAGAAGGTCGAAGATAATTAATCTAGAAACGAAACATAATATACCATCATCATCATCATCTCAACTTCTATATGTCTCACTGCTGGGCTCGAGCCTCCTCCACACTAGGAGGGAAACTGACCTACTATACACCACGCTGGTCAGACGTATTGGTATCAATACGGTTTTATTTAGAGTTTTCTTTCTCTCCCTCTTCACATAATACATACGTAGTTATAATTTCATTTTGGCTTTCATTAACAGTAGTAATAGTTTTGGCTTTTATTAATATTTTTACAATTGTATTAATGTTATGCAGAGTTCGACTACACAGATGGCGTATACCTTCTGTAAACACTTACCGTAACGTTGCATGTTAAGTTAATATTTGAAGTATTTTAGTTAATATTTAATCTTGAATAAGAATATTTCATTGTGGCACATATATGAAAAATAAAGTGGCAAAGATGAAAAAATATTATAACAAACGAAGATGGTAATTTTATTGACTCATCGTATTTTTTATTCTTCATTTCTTTGTGAATTATTTCAGTTTATAGCAATATGTCTCCTGGTCTATAGAAATATTGATTTCAACAAACCTGGGACTTGGTCTCGACAACATTATGATGTCCACCAGCATATGAAACTTCTCTGGCCAACACCACCTGCTGGCTTGAATCAACGTTCTTCATTTTGACTTCGCGGAACTGCTTTTCAAACAGCGGAATGTATGCCTGTTATCGTAAAATTACAAATTTAAGGTTACGCGACTTTCGTGTGATTGGTTTCTTTGGAAGAATCTAATATATTTACTTTTCCGTGTCAGTCGCAATAGCCGGCTAAGGATGCACCCCGAGAGACTATGCTCTGCTAGAATTCTCATGTTGTATGGTGCCAGAACATCGTTCAAGTTACGTCATTGATCGGGCAATTAAAATGATGTAACAACGTGCGAACCACAAGAGAGCCTAGAGTTGCGATTACATAACGTATAAAGCGCGAGTAACTATCAATCAAGTACTAAGTTTGAGACCCATTCGCTGCTATGTAACGCAAAGATTTCATTCGCATACGGCGCGCGTCATTTTGTACTACGGGGTATCTTCAAATAAAGGAATACATGATTATAGAGAAGAAAATATTTTCATCTACAGAAAATATAGGTGAAAATAATAAATAGGCTTAACCGACCGATAAGCAAAGTAGTACGCTTATGTAGGTACCTACATATATACTCCAAATATATTAATAAAAATTACTAATAAACGGCCATATTTGACTAGAGTATTTTATAGATTCGTCGAAATACAGAGCGACCTTTCTGCGACCCATAGAAAGTAGTAATAGATTCAGTATTCTTACAGAGATTATTTAAACGAAAATTCAAGTTTATAATACTCAAATTAGTAAACATACTATAGTAATTGGTGAAATGATTAACATATTATATATGTAGTGTATGCACATTTAATATAATTCGTAAATGCGGGTAGATCGAATAATATGGGGGTATAAGAGCTCTGTAGAGACTTGTCACGGGGCTTTTTGTGCGTTGCGGATCGTTGAGTACGGTTGTGCAATAGTGTGAAACGTGTCTAGAAGTTAAGCGTGTAATTCTAATATTACACGCATACACTACAAATGGCGACGAGGATAAACGTGAGTACACTGTAAAAAATATTAAAATTAAGGAAGGAATAGGTAATGATTGCCTGTCGGTGGTTTACGTATAGCCACGTTTCTAATAGTGTATTAGAAATTGTGGTATTATAATAAAATAAATATTGATTTAAAATTAATGAATGCTCATTATACAATGAATTATAAATAGCTTTTGACACGAGATGATACGTAAACAATTGTTTCGGACAAGCAAATTCTTACTACTATCCTTTCTTACTAAGGGCCATGCTTTGTATCAAAAATAAGGTCGTGTAAAACTATGGTTGTTTAACTACCCATGAGAAGTTAACGAAAAAAAAAATTACCAACGTAATATGTTGTCGTTGTATACGTAAGTAATAGTTGGCATTTTGAGCACCTAAATTTTAAATTTTATTTTAATGCCATATTTATTATTCTATTATTAAACGCGTCTTTAGATAATGACAGTTAAATTATTATTGAATTATTATTCAATTTTGTCTAGACGCGAATACAATTCTATTCGCATGTTAGCTCAATTTAAGTGAATCAAAATAGCTTTACTTAAAACTTAAAAAAAAACTATCCAATGTGTAAAAAAAAAAGGGGCCACGCATATCAATCAATAACCTTAAGGGACTGTAATATATACAAGTCCACGCCATAAGCACTTTTAAATTATAAGAGGGACGAATTATAATAAGTCACGCAAATTCAATTAAGTGACAATTTTAAGGACTATATACGTTTAACATAATTACCAAATTATATTAGGTCTACCCCATAAATATTTGTTTACCGAAATGTAACACGGCCAAATTTCAATAAAAGCCAGTAGATCAATTGACTATGTTAAGAACTATGCTCGCACATTAATTTTTATAATTCATTAAATAAGACATGTTTATCTAACATAAACACAAAATTATAATTAAATCCACGCAATGAGTACTTAAAGACCATTGTTGGTTTCGTTCTTTGACAATAGTCACGTCAAAACCGGAAAATAAAGTCGATATATCAAATATATCCGGTATTATAAAAATATAATATAGCTATGCAGTTAAAATACTTATTGATTTTAAGTTAAAAAGCCACGCAACAATAAGAGTCTATGTATTTAACTCGCGCATTATAAAAATATAATATGGCTATGCAGTTAAAATAATATTATTAATTTTAAGTAAAAAGCCACGCAAGAATAAGAGTCTATATATTTGACTCGCGCATTATAAACATATAATATGGCTATGCATTTAAAATAATATTATTGATTTTAAGTAAAAAGCCACGCAATAATAAGAGTCTATATATTTGACTCGCACATTATAAACATATAATATGGCTATGCAGTTAAAATAATATTATTGATTTTAAGTAAAAAGCCACGCAAGAATAAGAGTCTATATATTTGACTCACGCATTATAAACATATAATATGGCTATGCATTTAAAATAATATTATTGATTTTAAGTAAAAAGCCACGCAAGAATAAGAGTCTATATATTTGAATCACGCATTAAACATATAATATGGCTATGCAGTTAAAATAATATTATTGATTTCAAGTAAAAGCCACGCAAGAATAAGAGTCTATATATTCGACTTACGCATTATAAAAATATAATATGGCTTTGCAGTTAAAATACTGTTGTTGATATTCAGTAAAAGTCATTCAAAAATATGAGACAATATATTTGACTCGTTCATTTTATAAAAGTATTATTAATTTTCAGTAAAAACTATGTCAAATTACCAAAATAAAAATTAGGGCCATGCTGTTGTAATACTGTTACTTATTTTCAGTAAGAGCCACGCAAAAAAGTCAATATATTTGGTTTTAGTATCATACCTATTTACCAACTAATAGACAGGAATAAAATATCGAAATATGATGTAAAAACGTTTACTGGCAGATGCGAGTGTGGAATTTAGAGCAGTTAAATTAATATTTGAATGTATTAAACAGAATAAAATAAATTACACATGAAACTCGCATGCGCACAAATACCTAAATAATATGTACTCTGTATGTTAAACTAAGAACAACAGCTATAATTCTATTGGTTAAAGTTTAAAAATAACAATAATAAGTATTAAAATGAATAAATACAAATAATCCGTTGGGATTCTGTTTCTGTTGTGCTGGTCGGCCAGAATGCCACAAAAAAAAACGATTTAGGTGGTAATTAATTGCACATATTGCTGTAGCTAAAGCCAACATATGAGTACGGACTCCTAAAACAGTGGTTTTATACTGTGGTCGATCGACAATGACGCGCACGTGTTTACAGTTGTAGACAGGTTGTCGTTGGATATGAACATTATTTTACGTGGAAATATATATATATATATATTTCTAAATTTCTGGCATAAAGTATCATTAAACTGTACAATTTTTATACCTACGTCTTGATTGTTTAAAGTTCAAATAACCTTAAAATCGGGTTGTAGGTTAATACGTTGCTTTTCTTATTGCTACGCTGTTATCAATAAGAAAATTGATTGAGAAATTAATAAATAAATAACTATGACTTGAATATAAATGTATTCGATAAAAAAAAATTGGTTGCCTGTAAAGTCGGTATACGGGCGAATGTTTTACGTGACAACGACTTTGAGTGGTAAAATAATTTTAATGTGAATATTCATTCGTATAGTAGGAAGAAGGATGAAATAATAGTAACAATTTAAAACATTTATTTATACAAAGAATTATATTTAAAACATTAATTTATACAAAGAATCTCGCACTGAATTTCATATTAACAAAATTTTATTTTTACCTTTACACATACATACGTATTTATATACAAATATACATACAATAACTTGCAATACATTAACAACATAACTTTTTATGTCTGTCTCTCTCGCTCTTAGGCGGGCTAACCATGCCCGAGTGGAAGGGACGCGTGCCTCTCACTCGCTCTCATTGTGAGCGCATAACGTGAGCGGAGCGTAACGCAGTTTCTTGAAGTGTCACCCGGCAAACCAATTTATAAGACGTTGTCACGTCAAAAAGCCGTTATGTAACATAGAGATTTAATAAAATGAAAATAATAACTCTCTATTATTTTGACAAAAAATTAAGGTTGATGTTGAAAGTTGACGGGCAGTTTGGCTCGCCAAATATTACTTGGATAACCATTTGTATAACACTAATAAAAGCAAAATTAAAACCAAGACAAACGAGTAGTTCGATAATAATCGGAACCATACATATAAAATTTCATTAAGTGATTCTATGAATACTAGAACGTTACTTACAAAACTATCAATTTAGTTGTTTATGGATAGTCCCAAATATAAATTTACTTAAAACTGTAAGGGTTGAGCCAGTTATATTCATGGCAACAAACTGAACTACACCGAAAAAAATATAGCAGATTGTTGTTGAGCGAGTTATATTATTGGCAACAAACTGAACTACACCGAAAAAAAAATATAGCAGATTGTTGTTGAACGAGTTATATTCATGGCAATAAACTGAACTACACCGAAAAAAAAATATAGCAGATGGTTGACCATGTCAACAGTGTGATTCGTTCACACTACGGACAGTGTTTTGTTTCAATAAATTGCTGACTATATATTGTTGCAGTATGTTGAGGCCAATATATGTAAGAACTCTAATGCAGTCAATATATCTAATTGTAAACCAATTTATAATAAGGCAAAGTTCAAATGCACAGCATATTTAAATTTTGTACAACCTCCTCTATACGAGTTTTGTCTTTACAACTTTCAAAAAAGAAAAATAAGCATGCGATGTATATTGCGAAATCCCAAATTCTTCGAAGAAAGTATTACTTATGAATTGTTAATATCTCTATTCGTCCACCGATTTTCGTTACATTCTAAGATAGTGGCAAAGTTCCACAGCCGCACTTTCAGATATATAGTGCCAAGAGCATATAATTAGAAAAATATAATTAATACGCCCTCATCCTTAGAAGTAAACACGTTAAAATTCTACAGCGGCATGGTGGTTGAAAGAATAAGACTTAAATTTCATACAAATTACAGCTTCATCATGTAACTACCATATTTTGTGTATAGCAGTAAACGGAGGAAGAGCCTACTAATTCTTTGAAAGAATGTAGAATAGAAAAAGAAACCTGAAAAAAGAATGTTTAAATAATAATTTCTAATTCCTTGCATTAATAGGCGAGGGCAATTCTATTTTTTAGTTTTGCTGATAAGTGACAATTCGGGGTCATTGGTATACTGATGCTGCAGTCTTCGGTTGGTGAGACTTCATAATATTGTTTCACGTTTTCACAACTTTGTGAACCATGTTCAATTGGCCAGAGGTGTGGGGCATGATGTATTATGCACATTGTGTATACATATGTATTGAAATTTTCCTATTTTATTATTGATTATATCTAGTCGTATATCAAGTTGTCTTTGCACAACAGTTGACTGGTGCTATGGTTCGGCACACGTTCTGCCCTCGCGTTATACATCATCACGTGAGAGTCCCAGGTTATAAAGTACATCATTCCATAATAAGGCGAATGGAGGAGGAGTACAACGCGCTAAAAGTACACCTCTAAGCTAGAAATTAAAGAAGCTGAATCCACGGTGTCATTACAAAGCCTAGCGATTTGAAACTTTCTTTAAAAATGATTGTAATGTGTGTGGTTACAATATATGCGTAGATGACGTTTTAGATGAGTCGGTGATCTGTAAGTCTTCTGTTAAATCAAAAAGATAATTGAGACTACAAATTATAAGACCATCTAGATACTGCAGAGCAGCGTTAGATTCTAGATTTAATCTACTTTTGCATCTAATTATAAGACCGAACAGATTTCACAGCGCTGGTGTACAATCTAGAAGGTACTGGATTCGATTCCTGCGAGTGGTCTTTCAGAAACAATCTATTTGATTCTTAATTTGAGGCTTTGTATTATTTAATGTATTGTTCAAATGTGGTATGTATCTCTCACACAAACTTCTTTAAGAGTAAACTAAAGGGAGAGGGCTATGTCGTAAAATAGAGGATAGTGAACCAGAGCTGGCATCGTACGTCTTTACATTATTTAGTTTCATGATGTGGTAATTCTCTCTAAAGAGCTGTATCTGTCAATCTAGTAATCGTAGTAAACTAGTCTAGTAATCGTAGTACAGATATCGCAACCATCAGAGAAGATTGAAAAGTTCTTTCTTAGCCAATTTAATTTTAAATGGAATATTCATTTAAATTTAAAATCAAATAAATAAATAGTAAATCTAGATTTTAGAACAAAGGTAATATTGAAAAAGTATAATGTATTTAAATGGGATGTCTGCTTCCTTACACGTTAATTAATAACTTCGACTAACATAACAAAAACAAATTAAAACAAGGGGGAGATGTAGTGTATGCACATTTAATATAATTCGTAAATGCGGGTAGATCGAATAATATGGGGGTATAAGAGCTCTGTAGAGACTTGTCACGGGGCTTTTTGTGCGTTGCGGATCGTTGAGTACGGTTGTGCAATAGTGTGAAACGTGTCTAGAAGTTAAGCGTGTAATTCTAATATTACACGCATACACTACAATATATATCTTATTAAAAAACCAATTAATAGAATTATCCCATTGAAATGACTTGTTTATTATTAAGAGACACAAGCATACATACCTATCTGTTTGGGAATACTAAAAATATAAACCCATCGGTATCATATGAGATGACTACGGAACGTACCTAAGATGATCGAATCATTGCAAGAAAATAAAAAAATTAAAAGCTAGGTATATTAGTGGAACTATATGGAATTAAGTAGAACTTGTCATCTCTTACCAGATCCACAAAGTGTTTAAGATTGGCCGGACCGGAGGCCCAATTGGGTGGTTTTGGGGTTTATATTTTTAGGCAGCGGCCTGATGGTACGGCCCCCTTGGTATTGCAAAGGTCCATGGGCGGCAGTGACACTTACCGTCAGGTGTGTTGCTTGCTTATTTGCCACCGTTAGCAATATAAAAAAAAAAGATTTTAATTGAAAGTGGATAATCTTAATTATTCGGTATATGGAAAGTGATTTGATCTTATCCCCGCTCCTCCAATCGACTTCATGGTGTGAATTGATCAAGAACCAGCAAATTATCTCTATTTCGGTGGGTTTAATTTATAAAAAAGTGAAAATAAAAGAAAATAAAACTTATCAAATGTATCTAAAATATTCTGACTAGCCCACGCATAGGTTAGTAACATTACGAAGATAGTATTTAATTGTTGACAATTTAGGATGTTATAAAAGAAAGAGTTAAAATACCTCTTTCAAATGCTGTCCCAAACTGACTAGCATTCGTCCTCTGATTAATCCCATGAGTACGTAATCCGGCATCTTTAGCTTCGTGATTTTCTTGTTATGCCCAAGGGGTATGCCTCCCTGCGTCTGTCGCAGGAAGAATAGATAGCGCCGATTGCGTTGGGCGTCTTCAGGAGTGAAAGCACCGAAGATTGGGATCAGTTTAGGATATTTGATTATTCGAGGAACTGATCGCTGTGAAACAGTAAAATAGGCTCGTTATCTTTTAATGAATATAAAACAGTCCAAAATATTTTCGTATTATTTATCAACGCAACAAATTATAATACTTATTTTAAATCACGTTGCTTAAGTAATAATAATATCGCTTGGTGAAAGTTTAAAAATGTAATATGTCACCAGTTAATTCTTACCTGTGAGAGTCGGCAGAACCAGCTAAGAGATCACCAAGAGTATGGGCAGTAGCAATACCTAAGGCGATACATAACAACTGCGAATGCACTAATCCACCTTATAAATGTAGCGATTAGGGTATTAGGTACTCCCCAGAGACAAATGCGCAACAGTGGACGTCTTTACCAAGCTAAGTCTTTAGTAGCGATGGAAGTAATTATAAAGAAAGCTTTTTGAATCAAATTTTTACTTATTACAATTCAATTATTTATCAAAAGTGACAATAAAATCTTGATTAGGAACACGCATTAGCTTTATAAATGGCAAACCACTTGCATCTATTTTAAAGATTGCTCAATTAGATTGAAGAAGAGCGCTGCCTTCATAAAATTAGCTCAGTTTATAAATATAACGCAATATATTATTGTACTGGGTCAAATTGGTGAAAGACCACCCGAAATATGCTCATTGTATCTTTTGATTCAAAATTATAACCATTTTAGCATTAAATTTATCACGCAATTAAAAAGAACCTTACGATTACAGTATAGAACTCCAAAGTTCCATCAACTTCTGGATCAAGATCTTCGGGTGCTGCAAACAAAAAATAAAATTGTATTTAATTATACCTACAATTTTAAAAGAATTTAAGTGATATTTCTTTGTTTTATTTTTCAATTAAAAATAAGTATATTGATACTTACGCGGTGGAAAATAATATTTATCTTCTGCATTTGGGGCTTCCGTTGCCTCCAGAGCATTTTCAGAGGCACTAACTGTCATTTCGTCTTCACTAAATTTGACACTGCTTGCAACTGTTTCTACTTCAATTTCTTTTAAGGTAATAAGAAAAGATGGCTGTATAATGTAAACAATTAAATAAAGAAAGAAAAAAGAAAAAGAGAACGTAATTTTTAATCAGCAAATGATAAAACTGAGGGAAATTATTGATTCACAAGAATAGAATAACTATGAGAAAAACTAAAAATTCTAATAACATTCAGCTTTGAATATAGGTGAAGTTAAAATCATTGAATTCTAAGTGATTTCAAATGTAGGTATGTTGTAAAATTATTTATATACTTGTGCATATATATAATCATTACCAGGGGCGGCTTTATCTATAGTGCAGAGGGCGAGGGTGCACCCGGTCGCCGAGAGCCGATCGGGAAAAATAGAGCCTCCACTGTAACGCTCCGCACGGAGCGAGCACACCGAACACAGCGAGTGCCTAACCATCTATAAACATAGTGGGTGCGTTATTTGACAAGTTTGGGTAGGTTGCTTTGTCGCAATGCTCACTCTAACTTCATAATTCGATCGCGTTTACCTAGTTTCGTGTTAAAACAACGAGACTAAGCATGCGACAAAACCATTCCAGCGAGGTTCGGATGTTTAGTCGAACGTGTTGTAATTATCAACATATTCCATATTATTCATGCATTTTGATACAAGAGGGCGCCAGGTTATTGATTGCACCCGGGCGCTACATGTGCTAGAGCCGCCCCTGATTATTACCATAGTATGACAGCATATTCTGTGTGGTGACGGAGTAAGAATACTATTCACCACCCCATATCTTACCCGTGGGTGATCGTATGAGACGACTAAGGGATATAAAACGCATATAACATCTATGCGAGAGAAGGAAAACTCGAAACAAAACCCTATACCAACACGTCTGACCAGCGCGGTATAGTAGGTTAACTTCCCTACCATTACAGAGGAGGCCCGAGCCCAACAGTGGGACATTTAAGGGCTGCGATGATGATGATGACAGCATGATAGACCGAAATTTATTGGGCAAATAATGATCTTGATAAAAGAGCACAAAGTTAACGAAAACCGAAATAAGGCCGTGTATCTTTCATAATTTAGAAAAGGATGAAAATCTTAGTTTTTACGTCCGGAATTGAATACAAATTCTTTATGCACCAGATACACACACATGCTTCTGATTTATATAAAATATTAATCGATATAATTCAAAACTATGATCATCATTTCATCATTTTCCTACTCTTATCCTAATTATTTGGGGTCGATACAATATGTACTCTTCTTTCATAGTACATATTGTAGAGGTTATTGGCAATAGTTTTATGACCAGCCGCCTGCCAGAAGTAAACTCTGCAATTGTTGACCAAGCGGCATCATATGGAGTTGGCACAAGTCGTTATAAGGCTCTTTGTCGTCTTTTACGACATCCACGAGCAAAGTAAAGATTGGTAGTATTCGTAACCCTTACCACACAGCTTGCATTCACTCAAGCATTCAAAACTATGATATGATGCTAAAATATAATTAAAATAACTTTTTACGATATTAGCTTAGATTGGTAATCTATCTAACAATAAACTGCAACATAAACAGCAAACAAAAAATACGTACCCCCTTCCATATCGACATCTGCGAATAGAATTACTATGTTTAAAAGTTGTCAATACCATAACATTTTCACATAGGTAGGATCTAGTAGTTACCGCCAAACGTAGGTACTTTATTTTATAGTAGAGGTATAACAAAAATTAAAATTCAATACATTTATACTAATTAAAAATAAGCAATTTACGACTTCGAGCTTCGACAATAAGCCATAATCACAAATATGATTTTATTATGTAGAGGGCACCGTGTCTAACCGAAATTATCTTACATACAAATGCACTTAAGATAATTTCGAGTAAAAGCATTGGTTCTCATACTCTTTGTCTCAACAGCCCATCTCTCTGTTGAAAACAAATCGCTTTCATAATCGAAGGGTTACTTTATGAGTTCCTTTAGAGCTTCCCATACCTTGCCGGTATGTTATGTGCTTACGACCCATATTTATTTATTAAAACGACGTCTGTGTGCTACCCAGAAATATAATTTGTACCTACTGATTATTTTTATGTGGGGTCCGGCTGTTTCACCAAAAGTCATTTGGCAAAATTACACTTGACAAACAACGTTTGGCAAAACAATGGATTCACCTATTGATCATTTTACTACTGATCATTTTACAAATGTTTCACTTTGCCAAATGATCAACACTTACCTATAATTACATTTGATAAATGATTACTTTACAAAACGAACATTTAGCAACTGAGTTATCGGATAAAACTAATAAAAAAAATGATATTATACATTATTTGGAAAATAATTACTTATTAACAACCCATTCATCCTTGGAGATATTCATATCATCATATCATATCATCACGCCATATCCCTTGCAGGGTAGGCAGAGAGAACAGAGTGCCAGAGAACTCTATCTCTGCATACTTCACTCGCTTCCTCAACATTCATAATTCTCTTCATACACGCTCGCCGGTTTCGGAGACTCTTGACTCCACCTTCCTTCAGTACCTGACCGATCTGGTCTAGGTAGGTTAGTCTCGGTCTCCCTCGGTACCTACATCCTTCCACTTTCGCATTGTATATCTTCTTAACCAGACGTTCGTTCGGCATTCTTTCCACATGTCCGAACCATCGGAGCATTCCCTTTCGCATCTTTACACCAATACTGTCTTTCATACCTACTCGCTCTCTTACGTCGTCGTTACTCTTACGTATCTTTGGAGATATATTTATTTTATTAGGTTGGGTTAGGTTAGAATTTTGACCCCAAACGCACGAGCCGAGCGAGCGAAGCGAGCGTGCCGCGGCAGTGGCTGGCGAGTGCCAGAAGCGTCTTTAGGGCATTTCTCCCTCTTAGATTTAAAGTTTTAAACACTTCGCACACAACCTTATCACCCATTTTGCAAAAAAAGGGTAGTATTTCTACCCTCATATCGCCGTGACAGTCAGTTGTTAGTACCTACCAGGTACTTTTTGTTAAATGACATTTTAATACTTAACACATTTAACAAGTGTAGTGTTTGCTAATGGATTATTTGCTAAGTAAGTTTTTGTAAGATGATACTTTTGTCAAATGTATCGTTTGCCAAATGATCATTTGGTGAAACGTTCGTTTGACGAATGACCATTTGTCAATAGCTTTTTTGGTGAATCATTAGGGAACCGTTTTATGTACTTGCTTAGAAGATCTTAATATTGTAAAAGATATCAACATAATTATATCTAAACAGTTTCTATTTGTCGTTTGTCCAGTATTAATTAACTTGTAGCATCATCTCTTAAGATTCACATTTTATTGTCCGTAGGGCACGGACCTCCACCACATTGAGAAGATAAATGCCATACTATCCTAAGGTAGCCAGACTAACTGCTTTAATGACTTGGTACTTCTCGAGTTTTCCTTCACTTTCAGTGGTGCTACCTTTATCGCTTAATTGTTCTTTACGACAACAACGAAAAATACAATGGTGGACTATATTCTTAGTTCACGAAAGAATACTTACCAGTGATTAAGTTCTAGGGCATAAATTTTAACCTTATTTTCCTACAGCCTACTAGAATGCGCTGAGAAGAACGTTTCATAGAACGGACCTACAATTGCTCAGGGTCTATTGCTTTCATTGAAACTAGTGTTGCATATCGATAGTCTACTATCGATAGACAATCAATTGTCTATCGATAGTTTACGTATAAGCAATAGTATCAATAGTATATCGATTGTATTGTAATACGTCTATCGAAACGATACTATCGATACTATCGATAGTGATTCATTCGATAGTATCAATACTATCGATAGTATCGCTAATACCATTAGTTTTAACTCAAAACTATCGATACTATCGATAGTATCGACTATTTTGGACTATCGATAGCAAGCAACTATTCGATAGTATTGTTGTCTAAAGTTATGTTATGTGGTAAGCCAAGTACTGACATTATTATTAAAGAAATTTATTTAAATTTGCGTCATCATAGAGTAGAACAAGACGACTTTTGACGGGAATTTGAAAACGTTATGTGGTGCTCTTGTATTATATTCGATATCGTAGTGTTTTAACGTGTTATATTAGATAATTTTGATGGCATTTTATGTAATGTGATGTGCGGCGATACTAGGATGTAGTGAATATCATATAAAAGTGCTTTACAACGTTTTCATTTTCCATCAAAATTCCCACAAGATACCATTAACAATGTGGCCATTGCACTGTTAATGGTACAGTTTGACTTAGACAACGACTGACTTGACTAAAAACGTGAAAATATTTATAACTTGACACTGGCACCAATAGCTCGTATATGTAGCTGATTGCCAATACATAAGAAGAAGAAGAGTAGAACAAATTTTAGTCAGGTGAATAACATTAAATTTGTGATACTAACAAAGTGAAACAATTATAATAGCAATACTTGCTGCTGTCAATATTTCTTGAGTTTCGGTGGGAATGTGGAAGTATTATGTCATATTCTTGGATTATTTCATTTATTTATTTTCTTTTTGAAGTAAAACTTCTTTAGGCGCGACTAGGGAGTAACACAGATTTTTTTAAATAGGATCATAATTTATTACTAGATGGCGCTGTAACAAAGTTAATGGATTCTAAGAGGACATGTATTAGAGTCTAAATCGCGCTATAGTAATTTTTGCAAATTTTAACTATATATATTAAAATTATAATGAACTACTGTACTTGCTTCAATTACCTGTTTCGAATGAACAATATTAATATAACATTTGCAATAATCATTGTAAAGCACATGAATAATAGATATAATTATAATATACTATTTATTTATTTAAGTTAATATTTAATCATTTCAGTGATATATGTCGTCAACGCCAAAGAAGTTTTACTTCAATCGCGTGTAAAGGTTTACACCCACACATTTTTTTTTCTTTTTGTTAAAATGGGTCAATCCTATGAAGAAATTTGACATATTTTAAAACTTTATTACAAAAAAGATACATGCAACGCAAGCTGTGAACAAATTGTGACGTTTATGGACCTAATGTGGTGTCAGAGAGAGTAACACAATGGTTTAAATGTTTTCAATTCGGGAATTTTGATGTCAACGTTGCATCTCGCTCATTTCATTTTCAATTGTATATAATATACAATTAAAAAATTATTCTGGATTCAGTTAGATATATATTTCTATATCCCTATAATGTGAAGTTACATATATGTAAGCATATTTTTAATAGAGCCTTCTAGATGGATCACATTGCAATCGAGCATACAGAGAACTTATGTTTTTCGGACCCTGTTAAATTTACTTCACTAGATTAATATCGCTAAAAATACAACAAATCTAATGACTAATTACGGCCATAATTCTGTGTAGAATTGTAACTCAGAATTCTTGATTATGTTTTTCATAATTTTGTTTAACCGAAACTTTCAAAGCTAATAATTACACTAAAATTTTATAGTAATAGACATTCTGAGTTTCATTAGTATACTGGAACTAACCATTTTTTTCATTTTATTGCTTATGGTGGCGAACGAGCAAGCAGCACACCTGATGGTAAGTGTCACAGTCGCCCATGGAGCTTGGCAATACTAAGGTTATAGCTTAGGCCACTGCCTACTAATACTATCGATAGTATTGATACTATCGAATGAATCACTATCGATAGTATCGCCGTTATTAATAGTATTGCTCGTGGAGAGCTATCGATACTATCGATAGTCTCGATAGTATTGATATGTACGATACTATCGATAGTCCTATCGATAGTATGAATACTTTTTGAGGTTAACTATCGATAGTCAAACTATCGATTTTTATGCAACCCTGATTGAAACTATTAAATGTGAGTAACAGAGGATTACCACTCACGTTGAGTGACCATTTCCCAGTGACCTCTACAAAATAAACTCAAAAATGCTACAAGTTTCGCTACCGATTAGTGTATATCTATCTCACGAGATGGCGTTATAACAAATAACTTTGCTATAATAGTTTAGATAAAATATGAAAAATATCAGACACTACAGCTTGTACTTTAAAAATTGCTATTGTTATCGCTTGAGAAGTAATTTGTGAATCACAGAAGGAACTGTCGTCTTGCATAGAGATCAAACTCCACACAGGCAATTTGGGACACTCGGCATGGAAGGCAGCAACCTAGACTAGGCTAAGCCATTTGTGCACTCAATATAGTCAATATTTTACATACAATTTAAATAGCTACATTTTCTTAATATATAATATCAAATAGGTTAAGAAGATAACTTATCTAGTCTAGATAGATATATCTATAGAAGTATAGATTTATCTAAAGAATATCTTTAATAAATTTAGATAATTATCATATTTAGTGATTTTTTTTCAAAGAGAAAACTACAAATATAAGATTATTATATAGTTACATACAATTGCAAAAGCAAGATAGTTTTTTGTTGCCTGATAGCAGTGATTTTAGATAAATTATAGACATTCATAGTAGATTTTGATAGAATCATGAAAATTACTTTGCAAACCCACCACAAAAAATATATATTCTGATGAATAAAGAAGCACTTCCTATTTTAAGTAGGTTAATGAAGTATAACAATAACTTATTACAGAATATCATAAATATTTACCTTTTGTACTCTTCATACTTTTTGCGCTCTTTACACTTTTTAAACTTTTAACACTTTTCATACTTTTTTTGGCATCAAGATCTACTTCAGGTTCTACATCAGGCTCTGGGCTCTTTTTATCTTTCCCCTTCTTTGGTTTCTTTAGTTTTGGTGGTGGAGGAGGTGGGGGTGGCTTGATTCCTGATTTAAATAGTTTAAATAAAAAAAGTTACTATTATTTTTTAATTGTTAGAAGGATAAATAAACATAACTACTTACTCCATTCTGTAAACTCCTTATCTTCATGTATGAGTTTGTCAACAATGAGTTTAGACACAAAAAAAGTCTTCTTTTCAAAATTCTGTTCAAAAGGTTTTATTGGAGACATTAAGAAATTCAAAAATTTTTGTTTATTTTCCTCTTCTTCCAACATAGAATAAAATAATTCATCATCTTCCATGCCAATGAAAGCCAGTACTCTTTCCTTGAACCACTGAATTCTAGGATCGGCATATATATTTATGCGCTCGCTGTCTTCTAAAAGCTGGCTCTCAGTATCGGACATTTTTATTTATTTTTTTGCTTGTTCCTGTAAATGTTATTAATAAATATGGCAATGATTTCACAAAGCAGAATAGTTCTATAGATACATAATGTGTTGGTCTATGATTAAGTAGCAATATACCAGTAACAAATATGTATTATTTTAAAAGTATGTCACAGAATAATAAAAATATTATATTATAGTATGGCATGTGAAATGATATGTTAATTGCAACAGTGAATTAGATAGCTCCATATTATTTGGTATTTGTATTGAAATTATAGAAATACTAG
Organism: Lymantria monacha; assembly: GCA_905163515.2. Classification (NCBI taxonomy): domain Eukaryota; kingdom Metazoa; phylum Arthropoda; class Insecta; order Lepidoptera; family Erebidae; genus Lymantria; species Lymantria monacha. The sequence continues at coordinate 9,573,022 of LR991098.1, read as the reverse complement.
ACACTTTACTAAACTTTGATTGTAGCTGACAAGCAAGCAAGGAATACACAAAATACTGACATTTCTATTAGAGCAATGACTATCTTAATTACTGATTAAGGGATATAAGTTAGCTGAATCATGTGAGACACTATATAAAAAACTGTACTAAGCTGCATATGTCAGCGTGATTCTCATTTGCATGCAGCCTATGTTTGAAAATAGAAGAAGAGGCAGGAGAAGGAATAACACAGATATCTCATACTATTGGAGAAGATTTTCACAATATATGTGAAAATTAAGGAAAATAATACTTAGGTACAAAAAAATTAACAAGGATAAAATACTAATAGAAACCAGATTAATATAATATAGTTATCTATTATTCTATTTAAATGATTATTCTAATAGTATGACTTCAATGTAGCGACAGTTTTTTAAATAATTTCGAATTTATATTTAAGTAAATATATGCCAAAAACTCTACTTACTCTGGAAATTAGATGGTATTAAATTTCTTGAGCATAGTTAAACACGATGAGCACGTATTTGTATATATATAACGCGTTTCTATAAGTAACTATTATACTAGTTGCAAGTAATCGATTAATATTATTGCCGGTTTCTATGAAAAGAAAACAAAAATCAACAACTTCTAGGTGCCATGGCAACATGAATTTCAAGATGACAGCAGTGACAGTTATTTAAATTTGGCGCTTATTTCTGTGTTATTGGAATGTGGATACAATATTTTATATGAAAATTTACTGATTAAATATTTAACTCGAGAACCTCAAAGTTAGTTTAAAAGGACATTACCACTTCGACCACGAATCGGACGACGCAGCGTAGGACGACCCCCCACTCGGTGGACTGATGACCTCATCAAGGTCGCAGGAAACCGCTGGATGCAGGTGGCACAGGACCGTTATAGATGGCATTCTCGTGGGGAAGCCTATGTCCAACGGTGGACGTTTACAGGCTGATGGATGGATGGATGATGGATCCGTGATTTTTGTTGTCTAGAACCCCATGTTAATTTCTTAACCGGATTTTACGACGACCATAGGCCACTGTATTCTTAAACCGTTAGGTACCACACGAGGAAAGGATTTTGAAATCAAGTTGATTTTGTTCGCTATTGCACGAATATTTTTGCTGGCCATGACAGTAACTGTAGTAACTTTGTCAGGATAAGTTAATGAAATTATGTGAAATGATACACGATTGTTTCAAGAAAATGATGATTTAATACTCTAAAATCTATGATACAGAATAAATACACATTTTGCGGCGGGCTATGGTCTGGTGACATCCTGCTAAATCCGTCCGGGGTGACAGATGAAGCGGCGCGCGACCCCATAGAGCCGCCCCGCAATGTTCCTTTCTATGCCGTCCGAATGACTCACCGGAACAATATCTTCATCCTCTGTGGCCCACCCGGCGGTCTACCCACACGGGTGTCCTCCTGAGTCGACGCCCGGATAGCTTGACAAGAGTCACGCCATTGTGGCGTCGTCCTCACGCGGTTGCCTTACTCCAGGCGACCGGACTAATTCCGGTTTCGGCCACCCAGGCAAGGCGTAAGTACCTGCGCCTGATGCCTCGCAGAAGGCGGCGACTGCGTCCCTGTTTCTGATGCTGTTGACCACCGCTTTCATGCCACGGCCACGGCCGACAGCGTCAGACCGGCACTGATGGCAACGACGATGCCACGGCGCTGCTGAGCCCAGCTTGTACAAACTTCGAGTGTATGCTGCGCCATATTCTCGTCCCTGCCACACTGTTGGCAGGACGGAGTCAACTCTCTCCTTGCGACCATGTACAGGTATTTGTTAAAGCAACCGTGCCCCGAAAAGACCTGCACCAGTCGGAAAAGTAGTGAACAAGTCTGGGCAAATGTTCTCGGAATCACAATTGCCCGTCGAGTACCAGGACCAAACACCTCATATGGGCCCGAATACTGATAGGGATGGAGTTAACGACTATCGAGGCGCCAACGGGTGGCATCAAGAGTAAATACACATAAATAATAGGTTGGGAAGAATTTTTTTGTGTTTTATATATATGTAAATGCACCATGTTTTACATTTTAATTATAATACGTATCTACATGTGCCATTTTGTTCAACAACTTATTACTATTTTGAAGGTATTGAAATAATCCCATTGCCATAAATATTTTGGAACTACTAATCAAGAAATTGCAACAAGTATTTTTGTCAGTCCTCTCTTAATGTTAACCTAATAATACAACTAATAGACTTTTTTTTGACAGGCTATAGTCTGGATACACGCCATCCGTGCCGTCCGATGAATCCAACTCGGCTGTGCAGCGTTTTTTTATTGCTTATGGTAAGTGTTATTGGCGCTCATGGACTTTATTTACAACACCAAGGATACAGCTAGGCCACTGCCTACTAACCTAACCTAACCTACTCAGAAGGTTGGGCTGAGAGTTTTCATGCTCATCGAATGAAGCACAGCAGCGCATAGCCAGTGCTCAGACCTATCGACGCCTGACCAGTGGCAATGATGGCAGAAAATCGTTTCTGGGACAGTCCACACTCTCGCAGAGATGGAGAGAGAGAGGCTGGTCCGCCTACGCTAGTACCACTAATACCCCGGACGGACCAGTCTGCGGCTGTAGACAGAATATGATCAACATTGTGGCCATACCATGACTAAAAGTTCGAGAAACGTAGGAGAATCCTCCGTTCCAATATTCCAGTGTTTGAAAATGTTCATCAGACCAGCGTTCATTAGCAGAAAAGACTTATGGAAATGAAACCTGGCCTCTTGTCGAGCTCATAAAAAGGTTCAAAGCTGCTTAGCGTGCTATGGAAAGAACTACGCTCAGTATTTCCCTACGTGAATAATCTTAAAAAAAAATCCAAATTATTATAGACTACTGTAACACTATCTAATCGTGCTTCTGGTAGTCGTGGCTGTGGGTCGCGATTATTCGATCCATTCATCTATCAGCCCGTGGATATCCACTGTTAGACATAGGCGTCTCCACGAAAATGCCACTCAGAACAAATCTGTGCCACTTATATACAATGAGTTCCTGCGATTTTCAAGATGTCGTGTTTTCATTTGATGCGTGATCGTCCTACACTGCCCTTTCTAATATTCTCGTAGTTAATCATTAATCGAAGTTAAAAATATTAAATTTGAGTTAAATTTGTCTTTATTTATACGGTATTTGCCATATTTTGCATGACGCCTAGAGAGTATGTATACCAATAATTTCAATTAAATCGGTTGATGTCTCTGTCTATGTGTATTAAATGTGGCCCTCTGTGAGTTCAACAAGCGCTAACGCTGCATGAATCGAAGTTGATGACGAAGGAATTTAACTTGACTACCTAACGAAAACCTAACACTTACATGAATCCCCATTCTTCATCCCAATGAGTGGTGACGGATAGCGATGGGTACGTTACCACCCATACAGTGGTAACGGATGGCGATGAGCGGTGATGGATGGTATTATAGTAGGCCAATGGGGATGGATGAAGTGAGATAAGAGAGGACAGGGAGACAGACAGACAGACAGACAACTTTAATCCCCATGAGCGCTGACTGGTGGTATGAGTGGGAATGGTTCTCCACCCGTCATCAGAGTGGTGACGAATAGTAGTGGGAACGGGGCCCCAACCCTAATCCTATAAGTGGTAACTGGCGGTATGAGTGAAAACGTATTCCCACCCCTCATCTCCACGAGTGGTGACGGATGGTATGAGGGAGAACGGATCAGCTTCCCTTATCCACATGAGTAGTAATGAATAGTTGAGTATAAACTTATACCGATCGTCATCCTCATGGGTAATGACGTATGGTATAAGTGAGAACGGATCTCTGTCGCTCATCCCATGAGTAGTGATGGATGGGATGGATTGTATGAGTGATTGATGGGAATGAGTGGTGACGGATAGGGATGGTTGGGAAAAGGAGCGGTCGATGAGAATAGATGAGATGAGTGAGGAGTGACGGTGATGCATGGACGGCGATGAGTGTGGCTGGATAGAATGAAAGAGGATGGATGATATTTTTTTATTATACATTTAATAGATACCTACATAACTGTGTCGATTTTAATTCGAGATTACGTTCACAAGGGTCCGGCCTAGTCGAAATCTGAACCAGCAATTCAAGAGTCAGTAGTGTAGGGTTGGACATCTTGAGAAAAGCATCATATTATTTTTAAGATTGTGAAGTTCCACCACCATGGTCATAGTATATTCATTTCGATATTCGAGTTTTACAATACAAATAAAAGTTCGAATGGAAAACTCGAATTAGAGGTTATCTCGAGGAACACGAGAATTGCCTCCATGTTCTCTTTCTATACCCTTTCTTACGACACCCGAGCGCGGCAAGGGATGATGAATTTTATTCTGATTTCAGATAGGAAAGACAGGCGTGTGGTAGCGGCTACGAATTAGTATTCGTAGCCGCTACCACACGCCAACCCTTACTTCCAACCCTTACTTACAACCCTTACTTTGCTCGTGGATGTCGTAAAAGACGACTAAGAGCCTTATAACGACGTGGGCTAACTCCATCTGATGCCGTTTGGTCAACAATTACATTCCCAAGGAGAGTTGACGTCTGGCAGGCGGCCCGTCATAAAACTATTGCCAATAACTTATACAATATGTAGGTACTATGAAAGAAGAGTACATATTGTGTCGACCCCAAGTAATTGGGATAAGAGTAGGAGAATGATGGATAGGAAGGACAGGATATAATAGTATATAGTGTAGAGTGTATCTATCCTGTCGGTAACAAGTTTCTGTACATGTTTCTATTTTGATACGTAGGCGTCCGCTTAGAGAACCAAAGTCATTCTATACAGATAATTAATATTGTAGTATCTATTAAAGTAATTTCAAAATGACAGTGTTTTAGTAGGTGGAACATTATAAAAGTTGCAGGAAACTGTTGGATCCAGGTGATATAGGAACGTCGTGGAGAGGCCATATCCAACAGTGGACATCTACGGGGTAATGGATGGATGGAATGGATTAGTAGCATAAATTGCATCTACTAGCTGTATAAATAATATCTGCTGCTAATAGATTGCAATTTTATTTTAAGTGCTACATATGTATGAAAATAATGCCTTTCTGTATTTAGAATAATTAATAAAATAAAAAAAAATCAAAATAAAAGTCGTTATTTAATTATAAAATCATTTAATAAGCTATTTTATTAACAAAATTAACGTAAATTCTGTACATCCTTATGTACCTACAGTTATTTTAAAAAGGAGTTTCCTTTATATTATTTATAGGTCACTCGGCACTACCTAGAAATAATAGCTCTGTAAATACTGTAACTTTATATTCTAGTGTGTATAAAATATTTTGAAAGGATGCTATAGATTTTTAAAAAGCCAACATGTTACTACGTGTTGGCTTTTTAATTATCTATATCTATTACTATCGAAGTGGCAAAGAACCGCAGTTTCAATACTTTTCGAGAATATATAAAACCTAAATAAATATCTATACATTTTTCAAGGTAAATTGTAAAAAACGTTTTCTCAAACATGCTTGGAAATTTGAGCATTATTTTGACAACCTTCTTCGAGATAAATCGAAATTGCTGTACCTATTGATCAAATACATGTGAGCAGCATCCGGCAAAAAATGTATGAAAATCCATATCTGTCGTGTGTTAGCGGCCAAATAAATATATAATTATGTAAATTCATATCTATCGTGTATTTTAAAAATAGAACGATTTGTTACTTCAAATTCTAGTAACCATATAGGTAACTTATCAGAGTTTTACTTAAATTTCGTACTGGCTTGAAAAAGAAAGCTGTTTAATAATGAAAAAAAAAACAAATGAACCCTTTAGCACGTGAAAAATGTTGTTCGTTGTTCGTCATGCATACAGTTCTACTTAATACTACTTAATTTTAATTTCCGCGCATTATTTGAGAAAAGCATTATACAAGCCTTGGCCACAACTAGGAATTGATAGACTTACGTATGTGTGCTTCGGCTACGCCTCGGCCTACATTTACACGTTCGTCCATCAATACCTCTTTTGCTGGCCGCTGCAGTAATGTACTATACTTGTTTATATTAACGCAAATTATCGATAGACGCGTGGCATATAGGCCGAAGAGGGCACATAACTATTTAAAAATTGCAAAAAACTGGTAACACATGTAATGTCAATTTTGTCTCTGAGATTATGGAGGGTAAAAACTAAGGAGGACCATCTCATTGTATTAAGAAGTGTCCATTGAACGGGAGCAAATTAAGGTGGCGCTATAGTAGCAAGTGGAAGAATTTTAAAAAGAGCACCACAAATTTCATAGGTTCATAGGTTATTATTTATCAAATCACAGTTGACTACGTAACTCAGCACACTTCACTCTGCTTATTACTGCTACATTCATATCATTTCCACTTGCTACACTAGCGCTATTTCGGTGAGTGTTCGAACAATAATTTGCTGTTTACAAGTGGACACTTTTTGGACTAATACCCCATACAAGATGGTTCTCCTTAGTTTTTACCCTCCATATCTGAGATAAAAAAACGGACTATAGTGTGAATGAAAATTGTGTTGCCAGCTGCCTAACTGTAAAAAAGTATAAATTCTTCATTTTTAATAGTTTATTAATTTATCTACGTATCTTATAATAATGATTACAAAATATTATACAATATAAATAGTAAAGGATATTGAAGGTTTCGATAGTTAATTGTCATATGTAACCATTAAAAATATATATTAAAAGTAGGTTAACTATATAGTACACCTCAACAAAATTAGTATAGGTACATTATCCACTACACCATCCATTCCTCATTAATAATATTAGGATATTTGAACAATATTAAAAAAGATCACCGTTAAAAATCATCATCATCATCTCAGCTCATATATGTCCCACTGTTGGGCTCGAGCTTCCTCCGTAATGGGAGGGAAATTGACCGACTATACCACGCTGGTCAGACGTGTTGGTATAGGGTTTTGTTTCGAGTTTTCCTTCTCTTGCATAGAGGTGATAGAGGTTATATGCGTTTTTTATATAATAAATATGCCGTGTGATGACGGAACAAGAACATAATTCACCATCTTACCCCTGGGTGACCTTAAAAGGCGACTAAGGGATATAAAACGTATATAACATCTATGCAAGATTAGAACTTGAAACAAAACGTTTGAACAGAGTGTATGTCAATTTCCCTCCTATATCCTACATAGAGGAGGCTCGAGCCCAATATTGGGACATATGAGCTGAAATGATGATGATTATAATACTTGAGAAGACAATATAAGTTATATAAATATAAAATATTACTTATATAAAAGAAGGAAACACGAAATAAAACCCTATACCTACCCATCTGAACCGAGTTGTATAGGCATTTCACAAGTACGCCTACGGTATCTTTTGGGAGCGTTCGGAATCTTTTTTTATGATAGCAAACAAGCAAACAGCACACCTGATTGCAAGTTTTACAGTCGCTAATGGTCTTTTACAATATCAAGGTTACAGCTAGGCCGTTACCTCCCAACCCAAACACATCTAGAAAGTCTGGCTGTCGCGACCTATCAATAAGATAAGGACCTTACATTTCGAAAGCATTTGAATTTTCAGTTATTATTGTAATGGAAAATAGACATTATAAAAATCATGTTCTTTTCACAAACAACTCTCTAATTTTAAGTAGCACCTCACGAAATATCAACTATAAATATCATTAATTTATATTATTTATATTGTCGGTGATTTTACCTAAAATTTAGTAATCCTAATGATCACTAAATTTGCTAACGTGCATTAGATACCTGTTTTGATACTCAAAAATGCAACTTACCTAATAATATGTATTATATTTACATGAGTATTTTACAAACATAACTATTTACTTCAGAACAAGTTCATCAATTTACAGCGTAAATTATTGTGGTAAGTAGGTAATTTTCAGTTCCTTTTTAAATGTTACAATAAATTATTAAAAACTAATATCTAAAAAATGAATTGGCGCGCAGGCCTTTCTTTAGAGTAACCAACGGCACTATTAGTGTCAAAATCTTCTAATCTAGAATTAAAGTTATTTTGTGCATTTACGTTTTCTAAGCTACCTATTGACAACTGGGGTGCTGTATACGAAGAAGGACCCGAATACAGAGTGTCAATATTATATCGATCAGATCGTCGCATCGATGTAGGATGATCTACTGAAATATCTATATTAGAAGCTAAAAGTTGTCTCGAACTTTTGTCTACCGAAGAATTATTTGTATTTGAATTCTTTATAATCTCTCGAGGAGCCCCAAACTCGTCTATTTGGAAAACGTTAAGGATATTTTGCTGTTCTGTTTCATCTTCTAATTCATAGTTCACGGATGGTATTAGTTCAAATGATACGGAATTCGATTTGTTGTTATCCTGTATTGGATTAGAATTCTGTTTAGGATCAGTGTCAGTCTGTGCATTTGTGGATGGGTTCGGCTCTTTGATTTTATCGCCAAATTTTGTGTAAAGATAGTAAGATTGGTCTTTTTCATAAGTTACGACTTTATTGTTTTCTAATGGGTGTGGTATTGTACCTACAATCTTGTCCTGTAAATGTGCAGAAATTCCATTTCCACTGTTAAGTAAATCTGCAAGAGTCTCTTGACTTGTTGTATGTTTATGTTGTTGGTCTGTAGATTCTAGCTGCAGCTTTGCTGTATAAATTGGTAGAGTTCGTGCCTTAATAATTTCAATAGCAGGGTTAGATTGTTGTAAACTATTTGCTGCATTGTTTGAATTTGTATTTTGCTGTAAAGATAACATTTCTGTAGGATACTGTTGATTAGTGTTTATATTAAATAGATTTTCAGTAATTGGTCTATTGTAAATTTGATCAGTTACCTCATAAACTGGCCATTGATATAATTGTCCACTGTATATTTGATTGTTTTGGAGGTTGCTTTGATCAGTTAAGGTCGGCGAGCGTGCAGATAAAAGCTCACTTTGAGTATTCTGTAAAGGTGTGTTGTGTTGTGGTGTCTGCATTTGGCGAGCTTGTTTTGGTTCATTTGAGTATTTTTTATTCCCTGCGAATAAATCATGTTGTTCATTATTATTTGATTGTGTTGAAATAAGTTTTGCACTTTTATTATCTAATCTATTAAAATGATTACTTGAATATTGCGATGATGTTAGTTCTGATATTCTACTAGAAATATCAGAAAGCTGTTTACTATCCAAGTTTTGGAATTGCGCTGGTGTGGGCGCTATTGTAGATGAGAGTGTTTCCTGTTGAGCAAAATTATTATATTCTCTTGCTACGTTGATAGAATCTGTCAGAAATGAGTATACGAGTGCCTGTGAATCAGAAATGTTTTTTATATTATTATTGCCAGAAATCATTGCTATAGGAATAAAATTAAAAGAATTTTGCCTACTTAATATGTTATTATTATTACTTAAAACCAAATAGTTACTGCTGCCTGTGTTCAAAATTTCTAACTTATCATAATCTGCTTCGCTTTGGTTTTTGAAAAGATACATTGCAATTCTTTCTGGTATTGTTATTTTTATAGAAACTGTACGTTCAATTGTATTGGGTAAACCAGATTCTTTATAAAATGGCAGTTTTGAGAGCTCATTAGTGTTTTGGTAAATGAAGCTTTCATCAGGTGGTACTAATATATTTGCAGGAGCTGTAATTTCCGGATGTTTTGGTAATATTATTGTAGGTTGTAATGGTGCCTGAGAAGTTAATGTCTCACCACTATCTACCGTAGATAGTGCGGGGTGTTGTCTACGTACAGAGGTATCTAATGATTTAAAAGATTTGCGATATACGTTTTGTTGTGTAGGGGAAGTAGTGGCTGAAATAATGTCAGTATTTTTCATTATATTGTTTACAGTCATATCCAATTTCTTTTTTGTTAGCACGTCACTAAAAGTTAAATTGTATTGATTGACATTGAGATTTGTTTCCGGCAAGAAATTTGATTGTTTATTTTGATTTTCAAAAGATATTCGTGTAGAAGAGGGTACAGTTGGGCTGACTTTTAGCTGTGCCTTTTGGTAATATATTGGTTGGGGTCTCGTGTTTGGTGATAAATATAATAGTGGTAGTGATGTAGGGTTTCTAGGAGGTGGGAGATAGAATCGATCAATTGATTTAAAAGGGGCAGGTGCAAGATAATACCTCGATGCTTTAGTAGGAATTGGAGCTGAAGGAGGAAATATTACGGTGCTTGAAAATGTAGGACGGGTAGGATTCGTTGTTGTAGGAATATTTAAACGTATTGTGTCAAATGCGGTGGTGTGAATTTGATTTGCAGCTAGGGTTGGCTTAGCGTAAATATATGGTTCTACAGCTTCCAGTTCTGATGATATTGTTATTTTATCTGTTTGAGAAGAAATATTTGGTTTCTCATACACATAAGGGGTAGTATCATCAAAGAGTTCCTCTGTAGGAGATGGGGAAATAGAAGATGAAGTAGAAGGAGAGGACTGTGAAGGAGATATCGAAGGGTATGGCCCTGTATAAGTATAGGAATTGGGTTCTACTAGCTGTCTACCTACTTTGGCTGGTTTTATGATCCAGGTTTTAATTGTTACATGCGATTTGGGTTTAACAATTTTCGTTTCCTTAATAAGTCTACTGTATGCCTTTGTTATTTTAGTAGCTGGAATATCTTTAATAGTACTCACCAAGTTTTCTTTAAGTTCCTTACCAGCTTTATTATTTATAGAGTTCGAAAACTGAGGTAGAATAGACGAAGGTGTACTTTGAGTATAAGATTGTTTAGCTTGGCTTGCATTTAAACTTTCACTGCTAATTTTTGCCCTTAAAGCAACACTAACATCATTTTGTTTTTCATTAATTGATTGAATTCCTCTAGGTTCCATATATTGTGGGTATCGACTATTTGCTTCACTTCTGTGATTGTTCTGTGTATTACTGAATTGATAATTTCGTGCAGAGTTTTTCTGTCTTTGTAATATACTACTAGTTTGTGTTGGCGTTGGATTTAGTGGTGACTGTGTATAAATGTTGTTGTTATTGAAATCAGAATTTTGTAAAAATCTTCCTGTATGGCCATTCGAGATTATATTACCATTACTTCGAGTGTTTTGAATTCTACCACTGCGGATGTTTTGGTTACTTTGTTTTTGTCTTTGAAAATAATTATCATCATCTCTGATTGAAATGAATCTTGGATCTGGTGTTGATGCTGATATTAACATGTCATTAGAATAATTGTTAACAAAATTATGTTTTATTTGTTTGGCTGGTACGTATACGTTATTAGGGAGTCGCTCTGGACCTGCTATAAGAGCTCCGTTTGGAAATAATTGTCCCACAGGTGGTTTGTAATCTTGCATTACAACTAGATTGCTCTTCATGGTATTTCGATCATAGGGGTTGAGCATAGGATGAGTAAGCATTTTTTTTATATCTTTCATTAGTTCTGGTCCTAATCTAAGGTTTTCAAATTTTTCATTATTGTAATTAAAGAACTGTTGAGAAGATTCGCAGTCAACGTTCATCCACCAATCACAGACGAGAACTGCTTGGTTAAATAATGTTCCATTTGGACAGAGGAAGGACTGAAAACCGTAGGTGGATCCAACTGTGCAAACTCTGAACACTTGGCAGTTCGTTTCCAAGTCTGCATAGTATCCTAAAAAGATAAAGCACTGGCTGATAAATTGATACTATAATAAAAATGAATTCGATTGTGACTACTTGTCATACCTGGTTCTTTACCGGCGCATGAAAAGGATGTACGAGGTATACTGCCGAGGGTGGGATAGTCATTACCAGGTTCTCCAGGAACTGCAAGTCTGATGTCCCACCCATGGCCGTTATGTTCTTGGTGAAGTATAGCTCGACCAGTTTGAGCAGTGACGCAAGTGAACAAAAGGCATACTGTAAATTGAGAAAGAATTGAGTTGATGAGAACACATAATTATTGAACAATGATCGAATATAAAACGTATTTATTTATTTCAAGGGTGATGTGGTGAATGCACATTTTACTTCCTACTAATATTATAAATCTGATAGTTTGTGAAGATGTTTGTAGGTTAGTTACTCAATTACACGTAAACCGTTGAACAGATTTAAACGAAAATCAACACAGCATAGATAGATCATATCCTGAATTAACACACAGGTTACTGTTTACCCCGACCTTCAAGTTTGGTTTCCCAAAGTTGACATTGCTCGAGCGAAGCCCCAGGCAGTAGCTAGTTTAATATTATGTGTAAATGCCGACATCGAATCAATTAATAAGGAAGTATAAGTGCTCAGTAGAGACTCCGGTTGCGACACCTCGAGTTAAGAGCCCGACAGTTATTATTTATATCCCGTCTTTAGGGTTCCTTACCAAAAGGGTAAAGCAAGACCCTAATACTCGTACTAAGACTCCGATGTCCATCCGTCCGTCCGTCTGTTTGTGACTAGGCTATATCTCATGAACCGTGATAGTTAGACAGTTGAAATTTTCACAGATGATATATATCTGTTGCTGCTATAACAACAAATGCTAAAAACAGAGTAAAATCAATATAAACAACCGCGATTTTTTGCCGTCTTCATAGATAATGGTACAGAATCCTTCGTACGAGTCAGAATCGCACTTGGCCGTTTTTTTTTAATCTAGTGCTGTTATTTATTTAATATTCGACTAACGTGGTCTTATTGTGCAGGGTCACTTTGTCGAGTGGTTGAAAATGGTTGCCAGTAGAGAAACGACTCCGTGCTGTAACCACTGTGATTCTGAAATTTCGACGTAACATATGCTCGAAATGTATGTGGTTTTGGCTCGTTCATCGCATCGCAGTCATTGGTGATGAATTCTTGCAGTATGTGTCTGTGCAGTCAGCAGCTTGACGGGGTAAAGAACTAGAATACAGTGGCCATATTCAGCGAGGCTGTACTATGGCAGAAGCATCTCTTTAGAACAGTGCAGGGAGGAGAACATTCATGCTGATCTACGGGGCTACTCGATACTTCATAAATCAAAATTGAGACCGAATTCGTACGTTTGCTACTTTCAAAGGCGACACGAATCTACCATTACAATCTATATCAGTGGATAACTTTCAGTTCTAAAAACCTGATCCTGATCCGCTGTTGATACGCATTGGCACAGGCTGTGGATTATAGTACATATGCTGCCCTTAAGTCACACAGAAGTCTGGGCAGATGCGGCCGAACCATAGCACCTCCCAAAAATTCAATAAAAAGATCTGTCTTAATCAATGAGATTAGCATTCGACATGCTAGGCTATTTATAAAAGGTGTTTCTCGCAATAACGATGTGAGTCACAATTTGGTTATCATACGTATCTAACCATTCTGGCCTAATTGCTAACGTGTTTGAAACGTGCCCATAGACAAGGCTTTAAACCTATATCTGATAATTATTTTTTGTTAGCAAATAAGTTTGTATAATAGGGTTCATTTTTATTACAGAAATGTTTACGAAGACGAATATTGATTTCAATTATTTTAGCAGCACTTAGGCTTATCAAACAAGCTGAGAACTTTTAGTGATTCTTGAGTTTGTTTGCAAACTCTTCTTGGCTGATGGAAGCCCTTCCAACTACTCAATCTAGAGTTAAGCTTTATTCATTTTAAATTAGTTTTTATTCGCAGTCTTTCTTTTTTATAATATTCCGAAGTTAATAACCAATTACTAATTGAGACTTCAATGATAGTAGCACACATAGAGTAAGCATCAAAAATACAAATGTACACAGTGAAGAAACACTTATCGTTGATTTGATTCTCCAACACGAAACACTTTATGCGAATTCAATCAGTCTTATTGTATTGTGGTATGCTGTTATGTATAATGTATTGTATTGTAATGTTGTGTGTTAGCGGCTTCGAATACTACTAACCTTTATTCTGCTCGTGAATGTAGTAAAAGACGACTAAGAGCCTTATAACGACCTGGGCCAGCTGCATCTGACGCCGCCGTTCAGTCAACAATTACATTCCCAAGGAGGGTTGACGTCTGGCAGGCGGCCGGTCATAAAACTATTGCCAATAACTTTTACAATATGTACTATGAAAGAAGAGTACATATTGTATCGACCACAGGTAATTGGAATAAGAGTAGGTGAATAATGATGATTCAGTCTTATTGTAATTTACGTCCGTTAACTATAAAAAATTGAAAAAAACAAACACGTGTGGCGACGGAGTAGGAAGACAATTCATCACCACCTATTTTGTCTATGGGTGTCGTAAAAGACTAATATAATAATAATGTATATCTCATACATATAACAATTATGTTAGAGAAGGAAAGCTCGAAGTAAAATCCCATATAAATACGTCATCAGTTTTTAAAGTAAAGCTCTGTAAAATAGAAGTAATATATTTGGTTCTGTTCACAAAGTTATGTTGTTAGGTCACCATAGAACACTACAAGTAATCAAAATCGGAGAAAGGAGAGTTTTCCATTCCCATGTGTAGAGTCGATCTTATTCGATTTTAAAACAACTTCGCTATTAAAAATGTTAGTACTTTCGCCGTAGGAAATACTGAATATAGTGATGAAGTCAAGATTTATAGGACAGTAAAATCTAGGGAACTGAAACAAATGTTTCAAATTTATGATGATTGGACTATAAATACAAAAGTTTCAATTCAATTTAAATACAAAATTGTCACTACAAATAATAAACTTATAATTGAAGCGAAAGATTCGTGAGTATTTTAGATTTATTAGACAATTGTGATGACGCATCAGTGTTATCACTCCTTGCTTTTCCGCGACAGTCGTAAGAACTAGCTTAGTTGTCATGGGTTAAAAAAATGTCAACTCTCACATAAACATAGGGCAGACCTAAAATAAATCCTAGCCGAGGCAGCGGGTGACCAGACCGGGGATCAGTCCGGTCGCCCCGAAGCGAGGCCACCGCGTGAGGACGACGCCCTGACGGCGAAAGCTGCCGGAGCGTCGACCCGAGACGATACCCGCGAGGGTAAACCGCCGGGCGGGCCACCGAAGACAATGACCGGGTTCCAGTGGCCCGCTCGCACGGCGTGGAGAGGTACTTGTAGGGCGGGTCTGTGGTGTCGTGCGCCGCTTATTCTATCGTTCTGGACAGATTTAGAGATTTAGCGGGGCGTGATCATCACTCCATAGTCCGCCGCCAAAAAAAGGCCTAAAATATGTAACAGATAATTAAAGTTTACGCCCAAAAATGTTGGATATAGGTGGCATGAGATGGCTCGATATGTAAAAAAAAAACTAAATGTATTAATCGCTGATTTAGATCACTAAATCATTTAAGTGTTGCCTCCGATTCCAAGTGTTATGGGTTCAATTCCCACATAGAAGTACGTGTATAATTTGTAAATATTAATTCTATATTTCTGAAATCGTCTGCGTCACAAGGATATACATATATTTAAAGGCGGATCCAGGGGGGTTGATCATGGGATCATGACCCTCCTCTAGGTTAGGTTTATGTCGATCACCAATTAAAAAAATATAATATTGTTATTTAATGAAATATATTTAGACCTATATAATACTTTATTTTTAATTAGAATTATTATTGCAATCGAATTTAAGCTTATCATGACCAGATGAAACGACTTTGTGACTTCTTGACTTGCATGAAACCTGACTGACTTGTATGTAACCACCTTCTTGGTTTGCAAACTGAATCTGCCCTTGCCTACATTCCTTAGAGTAAAAAAAAATAAGCTTTTATACGAAATTTATAAAATGCTGTAGATATATTTATAATTTACTGCCTCTAAGTTACATACAAGGCTTTAGAACAATTGCTAAGTTGCGAACTACTATAAATTACGTACGTACGAAGTAAAAAATGAATTATTGTTTCCTATACATATTCACAATAGAGGCCTAGAACAAAGTGTATATAAGTATTGATTGTCAACGGTTATAGGCCAAAGACCTTTTCGAAGAAATTACATTATGATTTCTGATGTTTACGCAAGTATTACACATTTGCCAGCGAAGACAAAGATCGGGTACCGGTGGCCCTCTCGCACGGTGATAAAAGGAGTTTGCATTGGTGGGTCTATGAGGTCACGCGCCGCCTCTTCCGTCACCCCGGACCGATTTGACGGGGCGAGACGCATCCATAGCCCACCGCAAAAAAAAAAAAATATTACACATTTGAAATAAAACTATTTTTACGGATTCTGTCACGTTTGTGTTTGATTATCAATTTCTCTACGTTTCGTACACTACAATTGACAGCGGGAGGAATGTCCTCCTGTAACTATGAACGCTTTAAAGTGTGCGAAAAATCAGGAAATTAAAAATCGAATACAAACGCGATAGAATCCGTAAAAAATGTTTTATTTCAAATTACAAATAAAAAAGGTAATACCTATTTATAAATAGCAAACACAAACAAGAATAAAAAAAACACGAAATTGTGTTGTTTTCTTTTTACTTAAGCATGTGTATCATCATCTCAGTTCATATACATCCCACTGTTGGGCTCGTACCTCCTTCACAATTGAAGGGTAATTGTTCTATTATATCAAGCTCTAGCTTGATATAATAGATCAATTACCCTAATGTATTGTTACCCAAAGGTATTGTTATCGGGTTTTATTTGGAGTTTTGCTTCTCTTACAACTTTTGTTAATACGTTCTTCTAACAAAAAAAAAGATATTCTCTACCGAACTTGGCATCCACTTAGATCTCAAGTTGGTGAAGTCAAAAACCACACCATGATTATTATAATAACGAACTTGGCTCCCATTTCACATTTATATTATTAGTGTATAGCTCCATAACATGCTATGAAATTACATCTTATGAAAATCATCAATTCGGACCACCTAAATAACTTTCTTTCTATATTTCATTAGAAGTGAGTGGTCGTTTGTATGGCGTATAGGCTAAGCTAACTAGTTTGCCTAGTAATATCTTAATGTAGCTTCTGTAATTATACTTTTAAACTACTGGCAATAGTGAATATTCTGTCCATTCTCATCATATCCATACAACCACTTCAAAACTTACATTTCTATAATATGCAGTCTCCATCACATGTATCAAAGACGGTATTACATCACGGTTTATTGAATAATTAACCTAAATGTTCACGGCACGAGGAATAATAGCCATGAAACCACCCTTTGAGTGATGCAATCAAGACAGAATTTGGCTATTTGCGATCGTCAATTGATACTTGCTGTAATGGACTTGGCTAATGTCAAAGTTATTACATTATTTTATTAATAGTATGCTTTTAATATTGTTTTGTCTTACTAGGTCATAATTATAGATATACTGCCGTTAATCCTAAGGTTCCTTGGTTAAAACTCTGAGCCAAGCGATTTTGGCGATATATGAGGCAGTGCTTCATCATCATCATCATCATCACAGCCCATAAATGTCCCACTGTTGGGCTCGGGCCTCCTCTGTAATGGGAGGGAAATTAACCTACTATACCGCGCTGGTTAGACGTGTTGGTATAGGGTTTTGTCTTGAGTTTTCCTTCTCTCGCGTAGATGTAATATGCATTTTATATTCCTTAGTCGTCTCGTACGATCACCCACGGGTAAGATATGGGGTGGTGAATAGTATTCTTACTCCGTCACCACAAAGATAAGGCAGGCAGAGGCAGTGCTTAGTAGACGATAACATTCGTGTCCCCATTACGTTAGTCTAGAAGTTATATGATGACAAAATGTTGTGTTAAAAGTAATTTTCAATTAGTCAAATCTATATCATACTGAATTATAGCTGTGTGGTAGCGGCTACGAATACTACCAACCCTTACTTTGCTCGTGGATGTTGTAAAAGGTGATTAAGAGCCTTATAATGACCTGGAACAAATAGACCAGATGGAGTTTCATCTGATGCCGTTTGGTCAACAATTACATTCCCAAGGAGGGTTGAAATCTGGCAGGCGGCCGGTCATAAAAGTATTACCAATAACTTTTACAATATGTACTATGAAAGAAGAGTATATGTTGTATTGACCCCAAGTAATTGGGATAAGAGTAGGAGAATGATGATATCATACTGAATTAGTTTAGTATTGAAATTTAATTCAAAGAAGTGTTATTTACTATATAAATGTGTAAATCTTGTTCAAATAGTTTTCTATTTTGTAATAGTGTCAAACTTCAAACACTATTTTAAACTCCAAAGGAGTATTTTAAGTAGCGTTATACATCCATAATAATTTTAGGAATACTTATCAGGGAGTGAACCAAACGATATTAATCGGATGCAGTTCCAACTTTCGAATATGGAATTGGATCAATTCTGAGAAAATCTTGAAAATCTATAGTGCACTGTAATTAAGCTGTTACCAAGACTGAAAGCTAAGACCTCAAAAAATCTTTACCGTAATACGTAGATAATGTGGCAAATAACAGACCCATCTTACGCAAACCTTTTTTAGTCCCGCATGTTTGGGCAGGCTGATATCCGACTTTCAAAAAAGAAACTTATATTGTGTAGTCACATAGTTGCTACTGGAGCAATGGTACATTTACAATACATTTTACAGTTAGTTATACCACAATAAATATTTTAAACAATAATGAACATGTATCCAATATTATTGCAGACTAAATCATTAGTGAATTTATATCTTACGTTTTGCTTTATGATCTCCGATTGGTTGGGGTTCAATATCAGAAGGGATCCTTTGCTATCAAAGTAAATTTGCAATTATCAGTTGTTATTCCATTTTGGCTCTCCGACATATTGTAATTAGAAATTGTTATGTTTATATTAATCTGAGAGTTAGAGAATCTATGTATATCTCATATGGATTTGATGAAAGATCAGTAGCTTCATCGAGATGCAAATTATATTTATAGTTATTATTAATTCTGTGTAAACGTACCTACACAGAATACAATACTCTGTATCTCTAAAAACCTTGTTGTCTAAAAATTTGTGAGGCTTGAACCCACAAATATTGTAAATCAGTTCCATTACATAAAGGTGTTTTATTTTTTGCCATGGAGTGGTAACGCCCCGTCAAATCGGTCCGCGGCGACGGAAGAGGCGGCGCGCAACCCCATAGACCCACCCTGCAAAGCGCCTTTGTTCGCCGTGCGAGCGGGCCACCGGTACCCGATCTTTGTCTTTGGTGGCCACATAAAGGTGTGAGTTCAAGTCCCATCTGTAACATTCATTTATCGCTCGTAAACATTTCTTTTTTATAAATAAATCAGCATATTAAATGATAAATTTCAGTAATTTGAACACTGTATTTCTTCCTTTTCCAGAGATATAATATGAAATAATGAACAAAGGCAGATGTTATGTGTCAAATAATGAAAATAAAAAAATCCAAGAAAACCATGTAGCCCGCAACGTGTCAAATCAGAGTGGTTTTATAATCAGTCCAATTGTTCTCTCATTAAATTACTATTTATTAGACTACAAATTAATTCTCTTATCATATAGGAGCATTATACCTAATATTAGCGTATATGAACAGTCAATAAAGTCGTCACTTTATGGAAAATGAGATTTAGACAAAAGAGGCTAGGCTCAGGAAAGAAGAATGCCGAAAGAATATGATGTTATCAAATCCACATAATATACACATCGGGTCTAAATTTAAGTTTAATCACCTAAGGGTTGAAACCGTTAAAGACGTTTTAAAAGTTATAGAGAACTGTTGTATGAAGGTGACACAGCGCCACATTATTTATAGAACTGAGTCTGTCTAGATAGGTTTCTGTTTAGTTTTTAGATTTGATTTTTACGATGTTTGCTGTGATATATTCTTACTATAGTAATATTGATTTGATATAAAATACTCTTAATAAGAAAGTATCTGTATATGTATTTAAACACTGCTAGTACCCACAGATCGTTACACAACTGGTGGAATATTGTCTCGATGAAGATACTGCGGAAATTAAAATACGCCTGTTTTATCTAGGTTAATCGTTACAGCGTTGTCAGTTACGGTTGAAATATTGACATCACTGAAGATATAGATATTTAATGAGATCAAAATGAATTTATAATTTAAGATCAATATTAAACATAAAATAAGGAATTTGTAAAGTAATAAGAGTTTTTTATTATCTACTTGTACATACATACATACATATCATCACGCCATATCCCTTGCAAGGTAGGCAGAGAGGACAGAGTGCCAGAGAACTCTATCCTTGCATACTTCACTCACTTCTTCAACATTCATAATTCTCTTCATACACGCTCGCCGGTTTCGCAGACTCTTGACTCCACCTTCTTTCAGCACGTGACCAATCTGGTCTAGGTAGGTGAGTCTCGGTCTCCCCCGGTACCTACATCCTTCCACTTTCGCATTGTATATCTTCTTAACCAGACGTTCGTCATTCTTTCCACATGTCCGAACCATCGGAGCATTCCCTTTCGCATATTGGTGATATATATATATATATATATGTATATATATATATATATATATATATATATATATATATATATATATATATACATATATTCATCCTTTATCTACTTGTGGTGGCAAATAAGCAAGCAGCACACCAGATGGTAAGCGTTACTACTGGATCTTTGAAATACTAGAGGTACAGACAAATTACACCCAGATTTAGATGTATTAGAATTAGGAAATTAAACAAATTTCCTTTTTTATTTTACGGATCTTTCTCAGTGTGGCTGCTTGCCCATCCGGTGGTAGCTTAATAGATTTGTTATTATTTTTTAAACTAATAAATTGTCGCAATATAATAATTAACATAACTTTATTTAAAGTTTAATGATAACTGACCGTAAAAATATAATTTTTATATGGAATCATTTTCTTTTTGTACCGGCAATGAATTTGTAACAAAAATGTGGGTCAAAATTAATAATTAATACGGATAGATATAAATGTCTACAATAACGATGACTTGTTTGACACCATATAACAAAAACCCTATAAAGTGTTCGAAACGTCGAGAAATTAAAAATCAAATACAAACGCGAAAAAATGCCTAAAAATAACTTTATTTCAAGTTAATAATATTCACGTAAACATCAGCAATAATTATGTTTATGTTTAGTTTTATTTTTCTATCTCAACCTTTTACTCTTGTGGTGAGCTGAGAATGATGTGTATTGTCAGCCCACTGTCATACACACACACACACATACAGATATCATCACGCCATATCCCTTGCAGGGTAGGCAGAGAGAACAGAGTGCCAGAGAACTCTATCTCTGCATACTTCACTCGCTTCCTCAACATTCATAATTATCTTCATACACGCTCGCCGGTTTCGGAGACTCTTGACTCCACTTTCCTTCAGTACATGACCGATCTGGTCTAGGTAGGTTAGTCTCGGTCTCCCTCGGTACCTACATCCTTCCACTTTCGCATTGTATATCTTCTTGTCATTGTTGTGTGTTTGTTGTGTCATTATTGTTGTCCTTGTCCCACTGTCATTATTCCTTTATATTCCATGAGAGTCGTAGTTCTAGTTGTCGTCGGTTTGCAGCAGTTTACTAGGAAACTTCTAACGATATTATGCCGATTGATAAATAGTCGGATGAATTACAGAAATATTTATAACATATTTCAAATTATCAAGTATTTGCCATTAACTTTAAAAGGAAACCGAAGAAGTTAGACTGAATTGAGTCAAACAAATACTTTTGCGTAATATTCAACGCATTTTATATTACCAAAAATCTGAAGTTGCTTTTCAAATAAGCTATTAATAGCTTTTAAAGGACTAATATAAATGTAATGTTTTGAAAAGAATGCTCCTAAGAATAAAAATATCACATAATTATTAGCTAAAGATTATTTTAAATAAATATTATGGTGTTTTATTATTACTAAAGTACTTTATGAATAAAGACTGTAACAATAACATATCTTGACTACAGAATGGTATACTGTAAAATATATTCATCATCATATCATCGTCTCAGCTCATATATGTCCCACTGTTGGGCTCGAGCCTCCTCCTTAATGGGAGGGAAATTGATCTACCACGCTGGGCAGACGTGTTGATATAGGGTTTTGTTTCGAGTTTTCCTGCTCTTGCATAGATGTTATATGGATTTTATATCCCTTAGTCGTCTCTTACGATCACCCGTGGGTAAAATACGGGGTGGTGAATTATATTCTTACTCCGTCATCACACGGAAAATATTCATACTGCAATAATATATATTCTGAATATTACACTTCCCTCGGTATTACGCTCTCATAAATTTAACTGCGCTAAGCTCCATCTTGGAGTAAATAACAATATTTATGCAACTATATCTATGCCAAGAACGGCTGGAAGTATTGCAGTCATAAAATATTAACTTCTAGAGCGAGATTATAGAAGTTTTAATTAAATTTTATAAAAAGGTTGCATCGGACTGTATATATATGATTGTATTTGAGTTTTAGCAACATGATTATGTACTGTAATTATGTATGTTTTTAGTTATATGTTAACTCATGCATGCAAATGCAGTAAAAAATGACTAAGAGCTTTATACAATCCTTTTTTCTGTGGCAGGATTGTCGCACTTCGTGAGGGCGACATGGTACCCGAAAGGGTAACCCGTCGGGCTGGCCACGGAATGCAAGGAAGCGGTACCAGTGGCCGGCCCAATGGCGATGGGGAGGGAATACGGTGGGTTATGGGGCCACACGCTGCCCTTCCGTCGCCCCGGACGGTACGGGCGACGTGTGACCGGGCCATAGAAAAAAAAATTAAAAAAAAAGGATTGTCGCACTTCGCCCAATTCGTCCGGGGTGACAGATGGGACGCGCAACCCCAGAGGCTACTGTACACGTATCTCTCAACGCCATGTGGGCACATCATCAGTATCCGGTTCTTGTCAATTTCGATCCTTGATTTCCTCTTATTTTATTATTTTTCCCCTTTTTAATTTTTATATATTATATTTGATCAATTATTAACATTTAAACATATTTTCCAAATAAAAAAAATACTAAAAAAAAACTCCGAGCTAAACTTACTCATTCAAATATTTTTATTTAAGGCTTACCATACGCACAAAAAAATAAATTTTCATTAATAAGTTTTTATGCAATTTACTTACGAAGACTGCCACCGTGGATTTCACGTTCTAAAACACGTTTTTAATTTAAATTAAAAAATATAATAATGGATATTACTATATTGATTAAAATTATACACCAATTCTACACATATAGCGTAACGGATCTGAACTATATTTTTTTTCCTGCAGAAGAAGAACTATGGAAGTATTTTTGTTGATAGAATTTAGTTATTTTCTGTAGGTCAATTTGTGAATCTAGACTTATAAATAGATTCTGACAGTAAGAAATTTTAATAATCTACTCTGCCTTTGTCCATCAGTTGATCTCTTTGGTAAATTTACCCACGTTGATCATCTCTCTCAGAAGCCATCTATGCCTGCCTGCTGTTTCCATGGAAATGACACAATTTTCAGGATAAATAATGTATGATTATAACAGTATACTTAAGTTAGTGGTGGCCTCATTTCATCTCTTTCATTAATTCACTAATAGAATATACGTATACTAATGCAATTATAAGATACTGAGATCACATACTGGGCTAGGTAAAGAAAAGTAGCGTAATTAGTATTTTCTCCAGATTCCGTCTATTATTTGTATTATTTCGGCAGAAAATATGAGTTTTTTTAAAGACACCACACTGCACTAAGAAAATAATATTTGTTTTGCGAGGGACTTTACAAACATGCAATTAACGCAGACAAATTACACCCAGACTCATAACAACACTTTGTGTATCGTACAGAGTATTGTCCCGTGTGAATGGAACCGACGGCACTGGTATGGAAGGTTAGTATCTTAACCACTACGCCATCTGTGCAATCAATCTGTGTTTATTGGATAGGTAAGACTAAAATTATCTTACAAAATATGTTCATAAAAGGTTATTATTTTTATATTTTTTATTTTTAAATTATCTTACAAAATATGTTTATAAATTATTAGTGGTAGGACCACACTCTTGACAGTTTTCTGTCTACAGCCGCGGACCAGGTAGTACCAAACTCTCTCAGAAGAACGACGTCTGAGTAATGGCAATGTGCTATTGCGCTTCGTTCGGTGAGCGAGAGAGCCGGAAGCCCAACTGGATGGGTTTTGGGTTTCTATTGGTAGGCAGCGTCCTAGCTGTACCCCTGGTAATGCAAAGGTCCATGGGCGGCAGTAACACTTACCACCAGATGTGCTGCTTGCTTGTTTACCACCAAAAGTAATAAAAAAAAAAAAAAAAAAACTGTGTGTTAATTCAAGCTAAAAACTATGTATTACGTGTCAAATGTCATTAAAATCTGGTCGATTGTTGTTGCGTGATTAAATAACAATGCAAGTACAAATAAAAATTTATGCATACAATATTTTGTGATATTTTATTATATTTGGATCACTGACGAAACGAAACATATATTCTAGATTAAAATAATTCCAATTATATCACAGTTTCGTGCACAAATTATTTTACCTAAAGTTTAACTTTATTTGAAGATTTGTTTTATATTTTATGTTATTATAAATGTAGTCTTTATGTTTGATATTAAGAATTTGCCTGCACTGATAGCATAAAGCTCAAGATATCTACCTTCTGTAACGAATTCGATTCTGACGCAGTACAATTCAGACGCAGTTAAAATTGTAGTTCTAAATCTGGGTGTATTTTGTATTAATTATACGTTTATAAAGGGCCTTACAATTATTGCAGGGATTATTGCCTAAGTGCAGGGTGTTTTCTTTAAAAAATATATATATAGTAATACCTAATATATTTCAGTAGATTGTTGACATTCTCTTAATTTTACAATCAGGAACCATATGACATTGCACTATTTTGTAAACAATAAAAAAGAAAATAAAAATACTTACAGTAAATCACCGAAGTCCACATTTCGGCAGACGATTCACACACTTGCACCAACTACTAAGTAGTTGTATTATTCCAATATCACTACAACAAAATATATGAGATTATAATAATCCTTACTATACTCTCGTCTGAGAAGCACTACGCTTCAACCGACGATTCAATCAACATTGGTGCTTATTGTTCTACCATCTCACCATCAAACCCCTACCACATACCTATTCAAGTTACATACACATACAATGAATTATATTGTTCATTGACAGGAGCTAACGGTAGCTGTTAAGTTTTTATGATCTCAGAAACTTACGTTGGTTTTATTTAATTATTTAATGATCTCACGCTTTTATGTCCGAAGTCACCATCCCTTGGATTCCCACAGGTACCATAAGATACAATTAAAAGACGCAGTAAACATTAGTGAAAGAGAAATTTCTCTCGGGCAATTCAAACTTATACCAACTCGCGCAAGGGAGCAAGCAAAGTAAGCATTTATTTTGTTATAAATAAAATAAAATTTTGGAAAAGAAATCTCTTACTAAAATAAAAAAAACGTGTTACATTTTTTATTTTTAAATAGTAGTATGCTTACACGGATCTTGTAGCAACTTGAGAAAATTGCCGTGCATTCAGTATATCTGCCATACCTACTGTAGCAATCAATTTTAAGGCTCTCATATAGGCCCGTTAAGCTCTTCCGTATCCGTGATGTCGTACCGCTGCGCTATTCGTAGCTGTACACCTCATCTTTACGTATTCGCTGAATAGTCAATTTTGTTTTCTGTGTCACGCTTTGCCTAGGAGGGCAGTGGAATATTTTTTTACAACTCCTCTTCTTTAACCTTCTTTTCTTATTAAACTCGTTGCTATTTTTTTTTTGTTTTATTAAAGTGATATTTATTTTATGTTTAATAACGAGCTCACTTTTACACCCAGGTTGTAAGTAGTAAATACCATTAATGAATTTTTTACGCGAAATTCAACAGTTACGCTACCATTTTAAAATAAAAATATTTACTTTAAACTTCGTCTACGGAAGGATACTTTATGCTTGGTGAACTTCTACATCAGGAAGCATATATACTCAGAGCTAACATATTAGTGCAGAGAAAAAGCTCTGCAAATGTACAGAAAGCATAGTGAATTTTAGTACTAATTCCCATAGAATAAATGAATAAATTGAAATAATGAACAAATATGAAATAGATAAATACAGTAATTACTTAACTAGCAATATAAAGTAGGTTAAAAACGGTTCAAATTTGATTGTCATGTGAATGGTAAGTAAAAAACTTAGTGTTTGTCAATAGACTTGTAGTTAACAAAACAAAAGTAATTGCGACTGTGTGATATTAGATTTAATATGAACGATATGTGACGTTATGTATTGAACAATACATAGTCATAGAAAAACTTACACTGGTTTGAAATAAATCTACTTTTACGGACTCTATTGCATTTGTATTTGATTTTTATTTTCCCGACGTTTCGAACACTTTACAGTGATCATGGTCACGGGAGGACTATGGTAAGGATAGCGGGTAGATATAAATGTCTGTAATAACGATGACTTTTGGACGTAAGACACCTTAGTCCTCCCATTTTTTTGGGGGGCGGGCTATGGTACGTCATACCCCGCTAATCCATCTGGGGCGATAAGAAAAGCGGCGCAAGACCCCGTAGACTCGCTCTACAATATACCTCTCGACGCCGTACGGGTGGGTCACTGGTACGCGGTCTTTTTCTTCAGTTGCCCACCCGGTGAGTCCTCCCATGACCATGATCACTGTAAACTGTTCGAAACGTCGAGAAATTAAAAATCAAATACAAACTCGATAGAATCCCTAAGAGTAGTATAATTTCAAACTTATACTGATACTAATAATTGCTTAAACGTTATAGACGGATCTGGAGTCAGAAAGAACGGACGGTCTCGTCCACTGGATAGTCAATACTCGTTAAACAAAAATAGTCTCACTGTTATTACATGCTACTTATAACTTACATAAAAAGTTGCATACATAACTATTGCCTACTCATAGGTGTTTTAATCACGAAGAAAACATATAATCTAAATCATCTATAAACAAAAAAGGCACGCAAAGAATTTTAAATTGAATTTGGGAGTAGTTTTGTCAAGTTATACACTTCCCCACTGCTGGGTTTGTGCCTCTGATATGAGAGAAATTTACTAATTATAACACAGTAGCCAGCTATATATATTGCACATAGATTTTGGAAAGAGATATTCGGTTAATTTCAGCTTCGTAGAGCGTTGTCTCTGTCACATTTTACCTGTGTGACGTTTGTCAGTTATTGTACAATTATGCGAGAGTGTTATTGTATAACAAAAAGTCGTAATTGTTTTAACAGATCCTATTAGGTACCATAATGTTAGTGTTTCGTGCAACGTCACACAAGTAATGTGCGATAGGTAAAATGGACAATGCTCTACGAAGCTGAAATTAGTCTCTTTATAAAGATCGGTAAACAATATTAATCGTCAGGTACTATAAGAGAAGAAAATCACAAAACTAAACCTTATACCAACACGTCTGACCAGCGTGGTATAGCAGGTAAATTGCCCTCCTATTATGGAGGAGGCTCAAATCTAATAGTGGGACATATACGTGCTGAGATGATGATGATGACTGTAACTGGTCAGACCGGTTGATATAGGATTTATTTCCAGTTTTCTTTCTTTTCTCGTTTTTAATATGAGACCTAATGGTCTAGAAAAGCTGTGGTGAATTGTATTTGTAGTTACTCGGATTGGTGTAATAGTATCTATATATATATAGTAGCTATTTTAAATATTTTTGTACCTATGATCATAAATCTGCTACATTTCTAAAATAATTCGGATCCATCGAACAAATAATATCTAGGTTGAGAAAGAAAATAAAAGAAAATTAAATGTTACACCATGCACGTAACGATATGTGTCTACACTCGAGAATATTTATATTGGATTCCATAAGAATGCTATAAAATAAGGAAAAGCGCTTCAATATTTGCATTAACTTTATTAAAAATAATTTAGCCTGAAAGTTAGGTGGTACGTAGCTATATATACTAAAAAAATGCTACATATACAAGGCTGATTTAAAAGAAGTTTGTTATTATAAGTCATCATTCTCCTACTCTTATCCCAATTACTTGGGGTCGATACAATATGTACTCTTCTTTCATAGTACATATTGTATAAGTTATTAGCAATAGTTTTATGAGCGGCCACTTGCCAGACGTCAAACCTCTTTGGGAATGTAATTGTTGACCAAACGACATCAGATGGAGTTGGCCCAGATCGTTATAAGGCTCTTAGTCATCTTTTACGACATCCACGAGCAAAGTAAGTGTTGGTAGTATTCGTAGCTACTACCAAACAACCATTTATTTGTTATTATAAGTATAATGGAATAATATTTTATACTGTTGAGATAATTTTATAATATCTGCGACATATCGACAGCATGCAAAAGAAAACCAAACGAGATTGTTCTAATAAAAATATATAGTTCTAGTAAACACTGAATTTTTATGAACAGAAAAAAATAGGCAATTTGCCGTATTGTTATTATTAAAGGTGGTATGTAGAATTTGCTGTGTTAAATTAAGTCGACCATATCGACCTATATTGAGAAATATTGTAGTGGCCAGCTTCATGACTAGAATGACGTTCATGAATAGAATAAAATGTAGAGATTACAAAACTTTTAAACTTAAAAGACACATCAGAATTTTAAAGAATAGACTTTCATCATCATCGTCATCATCTCAGCTCACATATGTCCCACTGTTGGGCTCGGGCGTCTTCCGAAATGAGAGGGAAATTGACCTACCTACTATACCACGCTGGTCAGACGTGTTGGTATAGGGTTTTATTTCGAGATTTCCTTCTCTTCCACATATGCCATATGCATATTATATCCTTGAATCGTCTTTTACGATACCCACGGGTAAGATAGGGGGGGTATATAGACTTTATTATTGATTATTTGATTCCTTCATCAGCATATTAAAGTCCATTGTTGGATAAAGACTTCTCTTATTAATATGCTACCATAAGCATCACGCTTGGTAAAATAGTTGACGATAGTAGTTATTATTTTTTAATTTGTCACATTCATTCTCTTGATGATTATTCAGTCATATTTTAAGAATGCGGGACAGTATGAGATGCTTTTTTTTTCCGCTGAGGAAACGCATTTACGCGCTATCCCCCGCTGGTGATAGACGGGGGCGAGTGTGGGACTCGCCGGTCAGCTGCCCGACCGGAATACCCACTAAAACCACAGCGGCCCCTTCCACGCTTTTACGGGGCGCCGGAGAGATCGTCTACTGACATTCGATCCCCGGCACCCCAATGCTTGGCCTTCTGGCCACGTCCTGTGAACCCTTAAGGCGGTGTAAGGAGGTGCGCATAATAACGGCGCCTCCTCCTTCCCGGTCGCCGGCGGCGGATTGAGTCAGCGGACGCAAGCGCCTCGCGTTCCCGCTCCGCGGCCTCCTTCCTTTCCATGATGGCCTCACAAAAGTAGGCCATCGACGACCAGCACCTGTCGCTGTCAAGCATCTTCGAGATGATGGTTGACAGCGACAGGTCTCTCCCAATGACCGCCGTCAGGACGTGGCGCTGGGGACCCCAGGCGGGGCATACCTCCAGAGTGTGACGCGCATCGTCTAATGGCGCGCCACAGTCATGACATCCTGGGGCCCCTTCTCTTCCAATTCTGTGCAGGTACTTACCGAAGACCCCGTGTCCGGTAAGCACCTGCACCATCCTGAAGCATAGGCTGGCGTGCCTTCTATTAATCCAGCGGTGGAGATGCGGCTCAACCGCCTCCACAGTCCCCCGCCCTGCAACGGGGGACTCCAGTTCTTCTCTCCACCGCCGGATGACTCCCCTTCGGGCCACATCTAGTGCTCTGCCCAGTTCCCTTGTGGAGACTTGCTCGCCGTCGGCCCGCGCCGCAACGCGCAGCCGGTAGGCTTCCGCCAGGGCCTCAGCCACAAGTGGCCAAGGCGGGTCACCCGCCAGCAATGTCGCCGCGGTCCACGACACCGTACGATAACACCTGATAGCTCTCACCGCCATGACCCTCTGTGTACGTCACAGAAGGGCCCTGTTGCGGGCGGTGAGGGAGTCCGCCCAAATAGGGGCACCATACAGCGCCATGGATCGCACCACTCCGGCGTATAAACGCCGACAGGACGACCCAGGACTGCCTGTGTTTGGCAGAAGCCTGCCTAACGCCGCGGCTGTCTTGACGAGCCTCGGAACGAGCTGGGCAAAGTGCGGCCCGAAACTCCACCTAGAATCAAGGTGCAGACCCAGATATTTCATCTGTGCCCGCACCGGCACGGCAACCCCAGACACGCTTATGTGTGCTCCTCGGGGGAGTCCTCGACGTGGGCCATGAAATAAGAGGGCCTCAGTTTTCTCCACCGAGACCCTCAGGCCCAACAGGACAGTATGAGATGCTAACATATTGTATTCATAATTCATCATCACTCCATCTATAAAACCTGGCTGTAATATACATTTAGACTGCGGCAGCAATAGTTCATAATGATGACTTTAAAAGGACTATCAAAAATAAAGAGAAATAATCGAAAATAAGCCAATTGAAATGTGATCAAACTTCTAATGTTTACGCGAGTATTACACATTTGAAATAAAACTACTTTTACGGATTCTATCGCGTTTGTATTTGATTTATAATTTCCCGACGTTTCGAACACTTTACAGTGATCATGGTCACGGGAGGACTGAGGTGTCTTACGTCCAATATGTCATTGTTATTACAGAAATTTATTTATATCTACCCTATAAGATATTAAATCTGAATAATATAATAAAATAAATTTAATATCTTATAGGGTAGATATAAATAAATTTCTGTAATAACAATGACATATTGGACGTAAGACACCTCAGTCCTCCCGTGACCATGATCACTGTAAAGTGTTCGAAACGTCGGGAAATTATAAATCAAATACAAACGCGATAGAATCCGTAAAAGTAGTTTTATTTCAAATGTGATCAAACTGTACTGCAGTCTACATGTAGGCTAAAGCTAGTACATGTCAATTACCGATCACAGAATCCTCGATGAAAGTCAAATTAAGAGGCTACTATCTGAATTATGTTAATTGAGAAAGAAGATCAACGCAAAGTTACCACTTGATTGGTTTTCTATATAGTTCTCCAATCTTCGATTTGATTCCGATGTAAAGATGCTAGAAGGGCATCTTTACATCAGTTCCAATTTTTCACTATGGACTTTATTTCGTCACAGTACTACTGGTTTCTTCTAAATGAGTAGTCGACATTTTACCATATAACTCGTAATTGGGGGCAAAGTGCTTGTTAACTAGTGGAGCTTTCTGGGCAGAATACCCAATCACAATTTTATTCAACTCATTTCTCCAAAATGGAACTTCTGGATAGAGAGCCACTTCCATATCACTTTGTCTACCTAGCGTGATTTAATATGCTATCCTCCAGATATCTGTGCCCAGTAGTAGGACTACTATTACGCTTAGGATTATCATTCTTATCATCATCATGCGCAATTTTTATTCTGTGTCCAGCATACATATATCAAAAGATTTAGCAATAGTTTTATGACCGGCCGCCTGTCTGACTTCAACCCTCCTTTTTTTTTTGCGGTGGACTATGGACGTGGTCGCGCCCCGCCAAATCGGTCCGGGGTGACGGAAGACATCAACCCTCCTAGGGAATGTAGACTAAACTAGTTGATCCAGGTTGATATAAGGTTTTTGATCGCTTTTTACGATACCCACGAGCAATGTAAGGGGTGGTGGTTTTCGTGACCACCACCACATTGTAATAATATAGGCTTAGAATATGATTAGATAATTTTCACATGTCATGTTCAGATAATTTTTACAACATTCTGCTTTGCAATATGTTCAGATTAGATAGAGTATTTGCTAATCATATCGTAGCCTACATATTGGTTATTGATCAATATGTATATTTGTTCACATCTGCGTGCCAACGTTATTTTTTTATCAAAGTTAAAGTCTGCATAACAAAGTGTTACTACGTTCGTATCTTTAGAAAGTGTTTAGCGAAGACAGGAATTTGGTAGTGGTAGTCTGCCCAAGTGGCAATGAACAGATACAATATGTTAGGTTATAGGGCTGCAGTTTGTCCCTTCCGCCGCCCTTGATGGTTTTGACGAGCGTATATTAATAATTTTCCGTGTGGTGATGGAGTAAGAATACAATTCACCGCCCTCTATCTTACCCGTGGGTGATCGTAAAAGACGACTGAGGGATACAAAACGCATACAACATTTATGCAAGAGAAGGAAAACTCGAAACAAACCCTATACCAACACGTCTGACCAGCGTGGTATAGTAGGTCAATTTCCCTCCTATTGTGGAGGAGACTCGAGCCCAACAGTGGGACATACATGAGCTGAGATGATGAGATGATGATATTAATCACAGCCTGTCAAAAACAGGAAAATAAAAGCATGTTACATTAGTATTAATGTAAGTTAAGGCAGTATATATCTTTTTGTTGGTAGGCTATGGTGCAGTCCCAATGGCAGAGGTGGCGTGGAACCCTATCATCTGCAGTATGCACCTCTCTGTTGCTATATGGGCAGGCTACTGGTGCCCTGTTCTTGTTATCAGTGGCCTGTTCGGAAGCAAATAGCTTAAGATATTATCAATAATTATCAGATTACCTAAATAATAACGTCTCGCTGGTGTAGTGGCTTAAGTACGTATTTGCCTATAGGGAGATCCTGAATTGGATCCTTGGCTTGGTCAATCAAAAAAATAGATATAGCTTTGCCTTGATTTTGTGGGTTTCTGTTTATAAATGTTGGATAAGGAAAACCTTAAATACGCAGGGATGATAATGTCATAATCTGATCGTTTAGTAGACGAGTTGGCGACCTCAGCTGTGTTTATAGGTTTTCCTAGTAGCTGCTACCCCTACCTAATATTGTTAGCTCAAATTAGTAAATATGGTCACTTAACGGGCAAATTGACCGTATGATGACAAAGTAAGAAATATTATTAAGAGATATAAATATGCATATAACATTTATTCACGAAAAAACCGAAACAAAACTTTATACCAACAAGTCTGACCAGCGTGATGTAGTAGGTAGATTAATCTTCTTCCTATTGTAGAGAACTTTTGAGGCCAGTAGTGGGACGTACATATATAAGCTGAGATATTAGTAAAGGTCCAGAGCATCTTTTTTCTAAATAAGCCTAAAAATGTCTTTTGTAGCGCATGTAACGCATGTCGGTGTGTGATAGCGGCTACGAATACTATCAACCCTTATTTTGCTTGTGGATATCTGACGACTAAGAGCCATATAACGACCAGGGCCAACTCTATCTGATGCCGTTTGGTCGACAATTACATTCCAAACAAGGAGGGTTGACGTCTGGCAGGCGGCCGGTCATAAAACTATTGCCTATAACTTTTACAATATGTATTATGAAAGAAGAGTACATATAGTATCGACCCCAAGTAATTGGGATAACAGTAGGAGAATGATGATGATGTAGTGCATATCGGTATATTTCACGTTTGCTTACTCATCTAAAAATAAAAGCGTGAGATTATGAAAATACAAAATAAATATAATATTAAACAAAATGAAAGCTTTTAATATTCCAACAGGATATCAACTAACTTTAAGAGTAATTATCGCGAATAATTTGTGCCTCATTTCTAG
Organism: Lymantria monacha; assembly: GCA_905163515.2. Taxonomy (NCBI): domain Eukaryota; kingdom Metazoa; phylum Arthropoda; class Insecta; order Lepidoptera; family Erebidae; genus Lymantria; species Lymantria monacha. The sequence continues at coordinate 9,539,441 of LR991098.1, read as the reverse complement.
TGAATGTGCTTAGAATTTTTAATTTAAAGGTAAAATTATAAGGCTTTTTGGCGGTATAAATATATTTAATATAAATATATAACTTAGGTATTACTTTTTAAAAATTATAACAACAAACTCTTCTTGATCGTAATAACTTTATGGTGGCATATTATTGTTCATTTCAGCTCATATATGTCCCACTGTTGGGCTCGAGCTTCCTCCATAATGGGAGGGTAATTGACCTACTATACCACGCTGGTCTGACGTGCTGGTATAGGGTTTTGTTTCCAGGTTACCTTCTCTCGCATAAATGTTATATATGTTTTATATCCCTTAGTCGTCTCGTACGATCACCCACGGGTAAGATAGGGGGTGGTGAATTGTATTCTTACTCTGTCACCACACGGAAAATAAACGATATATTATTATTAATTAATATTAATATCACAATGTGGTGCGGATTATGAATACAGTCTGTCGCTAATCCTAACTTTTCGCTGGTGATTATAAAAACTAAGGGAGGCCTAGCCCTAGGGTATTAGGAAATATCGCTCTCATGTGAATTTAGAACACTAACTACGATCGCCAACCTGCCTTTTGTAAGGTGACGATTCAGGAATTATGCCCATTTCGGGATAGGCATATACCCAACAGTGGAAGTCTATAGCTTGATAAATGAGTGTTACAGTATATCTGTACGCACTTTATTCCATCGTGTATGTCCTGTCAGACTTCAGACTTTTATTCCAATTACGTACGACAATTGAAGATGATCAGAAATTTAGACGTAGACTGTTCATGCACGCCTAATTTTATCTTTTTTAATTTCAGATTCAGCGAATGATATTGATAATGAAGCATAGTTGTCGAGTTTATTGTTACTATTCGGTTCCAAAGTTCCAAATTCTGAGATTATTCCTGGAAATACCTCAAGTCATATCTCAAATTCTTCAAGATGTCAAGGAAATTTGTGGCAAACTACAACAATGCCTTTATCTTTTTGCTAGAATTCTAACTTAAGTCCTCACCAACAATCCATTTAACCAAAGAGACAGTAATTTGAATGTAAACACTTACTAATTAAAAGAGAGTGGTATTTGACTTGGAAACAAATAAAAAATTCAGACTGAGAATTGAACTGAATATCTAACGAACGGCTGATATTCTTCAAGACTAGAACTATAAAATAAATTTTTATACGATAAAATTTTATAGAATACTTTTTCTCTAAGAAATAATTTAATTATTAATGTATGATACCGCAAAATTTACTTTCGCCTAAAATTTGTCCCAGCAAACAATTTAATTGAAAAGTTTTACAGAGAAAATATGTCAAATTTGCATTTGTTTTATACTTTCTTCTTATTATTATATAATAATATACTTTAGGTTAAATTGCCTTAAGAAATATATAACTTGTTATATTTTTTAATTTTACAATTTACTTGTATGTGCTTTTGTTATGTCCTTCATTCTAATCTCCCATGAGCTTATTGAAGTCCTCTATTGGAAATAAGCCTTTCCATAGAGGGAAAATGAAATTACTGCTAGCTACTATTCACAAATCTATAAGTGATTGTGGTTGCTTTTGTAAGTTTCCTCGGATAGCGATGTTGCCCCGCCTCCTGAATATCTCTTAGCCGGTTGATACCACTATCAAGGTATGAATGATGACACAACCATGTATATTCTGAACCCATCACTCTAAAGACGTAGTATGTATTTACTAATTGTAAATAATCGTTTTTTGAACGTTCGAGTAGACTACCCCCTTCTATCGGTCATTTATTTAGAAAAAATATTAAAATATCGGCTTTTATATGTACGAGTATATACATATACCTACATAGGTTTGGAAATTCGTCACAAATCTATAAATCGAGAGCACCAAACTTAACGATTGCGTTGTTGGATAAAATCATCGTAATTTTTTATTGTGTGTCTTAGTTGTTAGCCTCAGATGGCTATGACAACTTTACCTGGACTATGGGTGAGCGCTGAGGGCTCTCAACCCGATTTATAATCATAATCATCATCTCAGCTCATATATATACCATTGTTAGGCTCGAGCCACCTCCATAATGGTAAATTGACCTACTATACTACTCTGGTCAGACGTGTTGGTATAGGGTTTCGTTTCGAGTTTTATTTCTCTTCCATAAATGTTATAATATGCGTTTTATATCTCTTAATCGTCTCTTACGATCACCCACGGGTAAGATATGAGGTGGTGATTTGTATTCTTACATTGTCATCACACGGAAGAAATGTGCATTGATCTATCTAAAAATAAACAATATTTTTTTATGTTTATTTTATTTTGTCGTACTAAATACATATTTTGCGTCACCTGCCCTAATACTCGCAGACTATCGATTACAATGTGGGTGTCTTTAAGGCCAGAGTAAATAGCTTTTTACTAAACTAGCGGGAACCACCACTTAAGTTTATAACGCCACTTAGCATCAAGTGGGACATAGTCGAGCGCTGTCAAAAACTATTCTTCATTCATTCACTAGTACCTTACAGTATCTAGACGTATGTTGCCACTTTTATTAACAGTTGTTTATCCATCCATTAGCCCATCGGCTTTATACCGCTAGACATAAGTCTTTTCTAATTAAGGTAACGCTATAATCGCCACCTTTAGCAGGTAGCCACAGTATGTATTATATCCGTGTGGTGACGGAGTAAGAATACAATTCACCACCCCCTATCTTACCCGTGGGTGATCGTAAGAGACGACTAAGGGGATATAAAAACGCATCTAACATATAGATGTTGTATGCGTTGTGAGTTTTCCTTCTCTTGCATAGGCAAGAGAAGGAAAACTCGAAACAAAACCCTATACCAACACGTCTGACCAGCGTGGTATAGTAGGTTAGTTTCCCTCCCATTACGGAGAAGGCCCGAGCCCAACAGTGGGACAAATATGGGCTGTGATGATGATGATGATGATGTATTATAAACTACCAGAAAGGTGATTGTGACCATTCTTTTCCATGCTCCTGAAAATAAAATAGTGACATTGTATTCTTAATCAGTCATAAAATTTTATAATAGAATGGAGGAGAGGAAGGATGACCCACTACTTGCCCACGGTTAATCAATATTGATTAACCGTGGAAAAAAGGTGGATCTTCCTTCCTCTCCTCCATTTTATAATAATGATGGATTGCCGCCATGTATCGCCTAATTCAATCAATTATAGTCATAAAGTAGTAAATAATTGTATCATATCAGTTGATGCACGTCCTGTGCAGGGCGCGAGTCTTCACCAAAATAGCATGAAAATTAGTCTACAATTTCGTCTTTTCTTCCTCTTACATTAATGTTATATGTATCTATCTATTAGTCACATTTTACGAGACCCATGGGCAAGAAGCAGTCTATGAATTGTATTCTTACCACAAGGAAAATAGTTCTATAATTAATAATAAATAAATTAACAATAAAAATGGTTGCTTGTAATATTATATTTACATCAACCATCAGAAAAAAAATAATGTTACATTTTCATTGTATGACAACAAACCAATTATATGGTGAGTTTATTCAGTTTTTTTTTTGCTTTTCTTATGTAAAAAGGTTTCCTTCGAATTGATTTATACTAGAAGAGAAACATATTTCACATCGTGAGAAAATAGATAACAGCCAACAAATGTATGCGCAATGTTTTATAATTGTGTTGAAAGACTTGTCTAAATACATTCAATATTTTGTTATTTATATCACTTTTATAAAACTGAGGTGTTTATGTGTCTTTTAGATCAACTACTACTTTCTTTTGTTTGTTGGATTCATGGAGAATAGAGTAAGGAGTACCATCTCAGTGTATTAAGAAGTGTCCATTGAACGGGAGCAAATTAAGGTGCTGCTATAGTAGCAAGTGTAAGAATTTTAAAAAGAGCGCCTTAAATTTCATAGGTTCATAGGTTATTATTTATCAAATCACAGCTGACTATGTAACTCAGCACACTTCACTCTGCTTATTACTGCTACATTCATATCATTTCCACTTGCTACACTAGCGCTATTTCGGTGAGTGTTCGAACAATAATTTGCTGTTTACAAGTGAACACTTTTTTGACTAATCCCCCATACAAGATGGTACTCCTTACTCTATTCTCCATGGTTGGATTGTAATTGATTAGAAAATATGTACCAATATTTTTTTTTATTGCTAGTGGTGGCAAACTAGCAAGCAGCATACCTGATGGTAAGTGTCCATGCCGCTCATGCCCATACCAAGGGTATAACTAGGCTGCTGCCTACCAATATAAACCCCAAACCAACTCAATTGGGCTTCCGATTCTCTCACTCACCGAACGGAGCGCAATAGCACATTGCCATTACTCATATATCGATCTTCTGTGAGAGTATGGTACTACCCCGGACGGACCGGCGCGCGGCTGCTGACAGAGAACTGTCAACAGCGTGGTCCTACCACTATTATTAGTAATATAATATCCTAATAAAAGGTTAGATATTATTTTGTAAAAGAATATCGGTACATAATATCATAATATTTAAGTTCAAGGTGAAGTATTAATAATACAATATCATTTATTTTTTTCCCCATGAATGATGAACCATCGTAAGCAAAGAATATTGGTATAAGTTATGGCTTGCAGAGTGTGATGGCATGACGTACATATGTATTGAGCCAACTGTTGAACTTCTGAAAACAAGTAAACACAGCTCAAAAGATCTGCTCGTAGATGGAGAATAGGCAAAGGCAGGCTATGTTTTCAGAACGGTAAAAATACTGCAACTCTCAATTCTGTCAAATTTTATTTCGTAAAAATAATATTAAATGTCGAACATTTGAATAAAGAGTTGGATCAACAGTAACATATAAATATATAGATGTGTAATAAGAAAAACGACAATAAAATCCCATGACAATCACTTCTACCAGAACGTTCAGTGTGCTGCAACACAATAATGAGATGCGTATGGACTAAGGAAAAGAAAATTATATTGTATCGTAATTATATTAATTAAATTTAGTTATACAGAACATGGAATTAATATCTTGAGATACGGAATTGTAGATGCTGTAAGTTGCACCAAAATGGTTCTTTTTACCCGATTAAGAAAAGGTCAAAAGGAGGGTTTTATTCTAACTGCCACTTACTGTTTTTATTGTATTGTCATAATATAAAATTAATTAGTGTGTAAATAATTTTTGACTTTGGAACGATTAAGTTGCACACGACTACCGCTATTCTCAGAACATCGTTGTTTAAATTATTTCTTTAAGAATTATCCTTTTTTTTCAGTTTTTTTTCTTTAATTGAGTTTACTATATTAAATTATTTTTTTTCTTTAAGTAAGATAATGGAGTTTTGGCGGGAATCTGAAAACGTTCATGTGGTACTCTTGTACTATATTCGATATCTAAGTGTTTTACATTATATTAAAAAAAAATGGCATTTTATATAATGTAATGTGACGGAAATACTGGGATGTAGTTTATGTGATATAAAAGTGCTTTACAACGTTTTCGTTTGCTATCAAAATTCCTAAAATTTGCCATTAACAGTGTGGCCATATCACTGTTGATGGGGACGACTTGACATACTAATGGACAGTGATTAACATGAACATATTAAAAACGTGAAGAAAGTTGTAACTCGACACTGGCAAAAATGGCTCTTATAGTAGCTGATTGTCAATACGAAAAAAAGAAGTAAGTTAATAAAATTTTAGATTTTGAAGATAATAATGCTACAAAAGGATAAAATATATTCTTGTTTCTTATTTTAAGAATAGGTATATAATTTTTTATAGTTTATTTTAAAGTTCTTAGACATATATTTTATTTAGTGTAAGGGAAAAGACATACAATGTAGGTTATGCACGTGAAACTGTATAAATAGTTGCGAGAACCCTGACAAAAAATACTTATACTAAGCGAATTCTATAGAATTTTATTTCCTAAAAGCAAGCATCCATTTGACAATCCGGAATCAAGAACATTTTCCACTCCAACACGCTCTAAGCACTGAAATAAAATTGTAAACATTTATTCTCTGTTTTGTTTTCGATAAAGCTTTGTATTTGCTTTTATGTGCGATTTGCACATAAAGAATGACTTTGTTGCCGACCTGGAAGAAGCATCAGCGGGGCAACAAGGTTGTGTATTTTACTGTCGGGCGCCATTGTTTGCGACTTCGTAAATTGTATCGTAAAGCTGACGAAGTGTGATTACTAGACCCACTCAGTAATATTTAGAATAAAATTACTAAAGAAAATATCTGTAATAAAAGAATTGCTTACTATTAAAGCTCGATCCATGTCTTCCTATTAACGCCATATCACAAAATTCCTCGTATATGGCATAATATAAAAAAAGAAAAGATGACATATTCTAAGTTCACAAAGGAGAAGAATATTCATATAATTGCTTGAATTAGGCGATACATGGCAGAAATCCATTATTATATTAAAATGGAGGAAAGGAAGGAAGACCAACCACTTTCCCACGGTTAATCAATATACTGTATACCTTAAGAAAGGAAGGAATACGGGATGGGATCAAGGTGGAATAGGATATAAGGAAATCTTACTCCTGTGATGATTTCGCCTTTGAACGAGGCCCAGTGCAGGCGAAACATGTGTCGAATGTTTATTCGAAGTTCTGCGGAAAATTGCAAGTTGAAGTTCTGGAGGGTGCTCATCACAGAAGCAAGATTTGCTTATATTCTATTCCACCTTGATCCCTTCCCGTATTCCTTCCTTTCTTGAGGTGTACGGTATATTAATTAATCGTGGGAAAGTGGTGAGTCTTCCTTCCTTTCCTCCGTTTTAAGATAAGAAGGGTATTCATTAAAAAATTACTAACGCTTACAAATTAGATTTACATAGTGACAATAATCTAGTGACCTATTCTGGGAGCGTTAATTAATTTTATAACGTTATAACATTAGTTATTAAAGCGAATAATATCAGCTATAACTTCTGCGGCTACAGGTAGACAGTAAAAACTTCACAATAATGGGCTAAATAGCATCATTAATCATTAAAAAAAATAAAATGAAGCACATTTTATGGTTAATAATAGAAATATTAGGTCACGCGTGCTTTTCATCGTCTCACTATTGTGTAATTTGGAATCTGGAATCAATTTATTCATTTATTATTCGTTATTGATTTGATTACGTAATTGAAATAGAAAGAAAACACCCTGAATTATGATCCAAGTATGACATAACTCAATCTTAGAGACTAAATGAAATTAATCATAATTTCCGTGTCAACACGTGGTGAGCGAAATTATATTTTAATTATATATTATAATTATATTGGATTTAATACGTCACCATCTTTTACTTTTCCCTGGGAGTCGTAATAATCAGCTGAGGGCATCATGATCGATCATTCAATTGTACCAATGTCTCTCTTTTGAGAGGACTATATCCAGCACTTTTTTTTTTGGTGTGGGTTACGGTCGGTGCACTCCTCGCACCACTCTGTCCAGGGCGACAAAGGGGCGTAAGCACGCACACCCGTAACCCATGCGTGATACCTCGCCTTCGTCGTTGGACCGACCACCGGAGCAGCGTGAACTTGACGTCAGTGGCCACTATATCCAGCACTTAACGTTGTTTAGCTGGCGGATTGATCTTTTTAGAATATATTAGACAGGTCAATAACGATATTCTTCATAGTCAATCGTTCATTTCATCTTTACTCATATATGTTCCACTGATGACCTCAAGCCTCCTTCGCAATAGGAGAGAAATTGACCTACTATACCACGTTGGTTAGACGAGTTGGCTACTTTTATTTCGAGTTTTCTTTCTCTTGCATTATGTGCATATCAAATACTTACTCGTCTTTTGAAACACCCACAGATAGGAAGGGCGTGGTGACCTTCTTATTCCGTCACCACATACACGACTCTTCACAGTGTGAACAATTTATAATTTGTAGGAAATTTCCAATGATGGTAACTATAAAGTACTTTAGAATAGAGCTCTGATTCATTAATTATGTACTGAATATATCGACGGAGAGATGTCTTATGTGGGTGTTATTATCTAATGTGTTCTGTGACGTCACATGATGCTAACTAATCTTGTGTTGACTTGAAATTTTAATGACATAACACATTCAATGTAATTATAACACTTATCTTAGTCATTATCATTAGCATTTTGAGTTTTAGTACTGAGCCTTTAATTCTAATTAGATTCAACAAATACTTTTATTTGCCATGAACAATCCAAAGAGATAAATATTATTATTATTTTCATTTCTCTCAGCTCCTATATGTCTTGAGTTCGAGCTTCTTCATAATGGGAAGGAAATACTATACCACTCTGGTCAGACGTATTGATAAAGAGTTTTGTTACGATTTCTCCTTCTCTTGCATAGATTTTATATGCGTTTTATATCCTTTTGTCGTTTCTTACGATCACCCACTGGTAAAATATGGGGTGTGAATTGTATTCTTACTCCGTCATCAGATAGAAAATTGGTATATTTTTTTTTTATTGGTATTTTATTTGAGTATAATTACGCACTAGTGCAATTTTCATCAACATCCTTCAACATAGAACATTCAAATTGTTATTTAGTACTTAAAGAGTGCTTATATAGGTGTACATCATCATCATCATTCTCTTGCTCTTATCCCAATTACTTGGGATTGACGCAATGTACTCCTCTTCCTACATATTGCAAAAGTTATTGGCAATAATTTTATGATCGGCCGCCTGCCTAACGTCAACCCTCCTTGGGAATGTAATTGTTGACCAAACGGCATCAGGTAGTGTTGGCCGAAGGTCTTAGTTCGTACTCTTAGTCGTCTTTTACGACATCTACGAGCAAAGTAAGAATTGGTAGTGTTCGTAACTGCTACCACACAGCTAAATTCTATATCTAAATTAATATAGATGTACATATAATAGGTTTAATGGAAGTAATAAAATAGGCATTAGCAAATACCAAACCATTTATCCATAATGCCATGAACACATAACTAGTAGCGTAATTTTTGGATTTGGGGTGATAAGTTACCCAGAAGAGTTGCTGCCGCTCAATATTTTAGCAATCCCTCAGCTTGATTGATTTTAAATTTGTCCAAGTAATCGCCCCTATATAATAATAATAATAATAAATAAAACAGAGAGCTAGTTAAACAAAGTAGCTTTGTTTAAATATAAACATTATATATTTATATTTAAACAAATATCTTGATGAATACTGAGGGAGAATATGGATTGCTATAAGTATCGCAATATGCACGTTTAATTGCTAGTAGTTTAGATTAGTTGCCGTGTATTGTGATCTTCTTGATCACTAGTAGTTTTAATAAAACGCTACGGGTAATATAGCGTCCAGCTTTGTATCTGCCGTAAACATATTAGTTGTTTTTGAAAAAATATAGTTTTATTGTGTTTATGCGAGTATTACACATTTGAAATAAAACTACTTCTACAGATTCTATCGCCTTTGTATTTGATTTTTAATGTCTCGACGTTTTGATCACAAACGTTTGTTTTCAGCGTTCATGTTCACGGGAGGTCACATAGGAGGGAGGTGTTGTACGTGAGACACCTTGGTGACCATAAAAGCTGTAAAGTGTTCAAAACGTCGTAATTAAAAATCAAATACAAACACGATAGAATCCGTAAAAAAAATATTTCGAAATAAAAAATAGAATTAAAATGTATCTATTTGTAATGCCAAATTAACAGTTTTCTACTAAATACATATATATACACAATCATATCGATATAAATGGTTATTTCATCTAGAAAAAAAAATGTGGCATAGTAAAATAACTTAGTGTATTTTCGTTATAATAAACTCATTCTAGTAATAGCTGTGTAGTAGCGGCTACAAATACTACCAACCCTTACTTTGCTCGCGAATGTCGTAAAAGACGACTAAGAGCATATAACGACCTGGTCCAACTCTATCTAATGCCGTTTTGTCAACAATTACATTCCCAAGGAGGGTTGACGTCTGGCAGGCGGCCGGTCATAAAACATGACTTTTACAATATGTACTATGATAGAAGAGTACATATTGTATCGACCCTAAATAATTGGGATAAGAGTAGGAGAATGATGAATGATGAAACTCATTCTAGTAATATAATTAATAAATTAAAACTGACAAAACAAAAAGAATACCAATATCCTGGTAGATCTAATATCGAAAAAAATTGCTATGAATTCAACCTCGGGCAAAAGCTAATCCATATAGATTACCGTATGTTTATTATTTTCTGTATATTTGAATCTAAGGGAAATATCGTTATAAATTAGCTAAAATTGTTATTTTCTTATATTCACTCTTAGCGAGGTAAGCATAACAGCAAACTCAAACTCCTTCAATTTCCTTCTGATTAAATCATGGCTCATATTTAGTTGCTTGTGCCAAACTTCACCGCCGAAAGTTTCACGAATGCCGCCGATGTTTAGTTCGCTTAAACATTTCTGCTGCTCATATTACTAGTTGATACCTATATACTCTTTGGAACGCTAGTATAGGTATACTATCTCTTAAAAGAGATACTGTACTAAAGGCCGTTCATAAATTACGTAAGGGATTTTGAAGAATGATTTGGCCCCCTCCCCCTCTACCGTAAGACATCATAAGATGCCAACTACTGCCTCCTGCTCCTTAATAAGATTTTTTGTAAGACAAGGCCCTATTGATCAAATATAACTCCGTTTATTCTAAAAATATCTTTTATTACAATCTTCTTAATACAAGTAGGTATCATTAACTAACAAGCAATAACATTAATCTTATAAATGTATCACAGTTTTGATTAAAATTAGTAATTTTCAATTTAATATCTTACGTAATGTTCACTAATATGCCTATAGTAAGAAGTTACAATATTCAGTCAACACCCTCCTCCCCTAAACGTCTTACATAATTTGTGAATGGCCCGTTAGGCGATCTGTTCTTAAGCCCATATATATTTCAATTTGATATACGATAAAAAAAGACTAAAAAAAAAAATACTAACTAAAAGCATAGCATATGACTAAATAAAAGCATAGCATATGCTTTTCATTTTGTATTTCATATATTGATAGATTGATGTCAGATAATTCGATATTTTTTTATTGCCTTTAATGATAGATCAGGAAGCAGTCAACGATAACCAGCTAATCAGACCTCGATTTTCTGGATGAGTGAGGTATTATACCAGAGGCGACGTATTTATGGCTGCAAGTAGCAAACTATCATCAATATAACGAAATATTGAGTTTATCTTTTTTAAAAAGGTGGGCGAGATAGACGGCAGGTACAACATATATGTATGTGCCATTACACATAAATCAAATCATACTTAAAATATCAGTCGTGCTATAAACTAAACGTTGCTTTGATAATGATATTTGATATCCATTAGCAGCGGTTTATGTGACCTTAATACAGTGATAAGAACATGGAAATGTCATTGGGAATTGACAAATATATAAAATGGGATATAAAAAGATAAACTATGCAGATATTTTACGTGTGGTAACGGTGTAAGCATACATTTCACAATTTCGTTTCTTGCTTGTGGGTATCGTAAAAGATGAGTAAAACATATAAAAGGCAGATAGACGCTTTATTTGGGGTGTCGGGGATAGAATGTCAATAGACAATCTCTCCGACACCCCGTAAAAGTGCGGAAGGGACCGCTGTGGTTTTAGTGGGTATTTCGGTCGAATCAGTTGGCCAGAGAGTCCCACATACACCCTCGTCTGTCACCGGCGAAGGCTAGTATGTAAATGCATTTCCACAGCGTGAACAAAAAAAACGCTTTATGCAAGAGAAGGCAAACTCGAAATAAAACCCTTTACTTAATCCGTATGGTGATGGAGTAAGAATACAATTCACCACCCCATCTTACCCGTGGGTGATCGTACGAGACGACTATGGGATAGAAAACGCATATAACACCTATGCGAGAGAAGGAAAACTAGAGAAAAAGCCCTATACCAAAACGTCCGACCAGCGCGGCGTGGTATTACTATACCTACTGGTCAATTACCCTTCCATTATGGAGGAGGCCTGAGCCCAACAGTGGGACATATATCGGCTGAGATGATGATGACTTAATAAGTAAATTTCCTTCCTATTGTGAAGGAGTCTCAACCCCAGCAATGCGCCATATACCTATAAGCTGAAATAATGATGATGATGATGATAATATTATTATAAAAATAGGGTATAGAGCGATTGAAGTTAAGGATTGGTTTTATCCGCCAGCTTAATTGCCGATCGAAGTATTGAGGCCCTAACGGTGCCCTAAGGCTCTTACGCCGTTCTTTTCTTGCACCGAACGGCTTAGGTCGAATAAAGTCAGATTGCTATAGTCTCTAAAAATGTTTAAGGCAAGAAGTTTAACATGAGTAGTCCTCTACAAAATGTATGTCAAGAGTTACGAAGCATTAAATAATGTAACATAAGACAATCTCTAAAAGAGAATCGTTTCATAGGTATTATGTATGTTGAACTGCGATTGCAGAACGGGTGACCAATATATTACTACTCAGATGAGTTCATTCCCATAGCGTGCACTTAAAACTTTTGCGTACTACAACGTTAAATTTTATTTATAATTTACTATAAAGGTGAAGGAAAACATTACATTGTATTTATGAGCCACAAAAATGTACTCGTAAATATTTTGAAACACGGACATCCAAGAGCACGTTAGTACGTTTTAATACGGAATAGAGTTTTATTTCGAATTTTCTTTATCTTGCAACGTTATATTTTGTTTTCGTCCCTTAGTCTTGTTTTACGACACCCATAATAAAAAAAAAGTAAATGGTATTCACGAAGTCCCTATACGTATCTATCTCTAAGTATAGTATTTAATAAACAACATTTGGTCTTGGCACTCTGTTCTCTCTGCCTACCCTGCAAGGGATATGGCGTGATGATATGTATGTATGTATGTGTACATTTGGTCTTAATTTATAACTATACACATTTTATACTACATATAAAAACGGACGCCCAACAGAAGTGTTAACTTAAACGAATCTAAGTTGAACTATTTAATATTGAAATTGTTTAACTTAAGAAAAGCTTAGATTATTACTTAGATTTTATGTTTATTAATATGATAATATCATCATCATCATTACTGTTGGGCTCGAGCCTCCTCCGTAATGGGAGGAAAATTAACCTACTATACCGCGCTGGTCAGACGTGTTGGTATAGGGTTTTTTTTTTTATTGTCTACGGTGACAAACGAGCAAACAGCACACCTGATGGTAAGTAATGCTGTTGCACATGGACCCAGCAACACCAGGGGTACAGCCAGGCCGCTGCCTACCGTGAAGGAAGAGCTCTTCTTAAACCTCGTTTGAAGAATGACATGTCATAGCGCTCGGGAAACACAGCAGCAGGTAGTTCATTCCAGATCTTGCATGTACGTGGGAGAAATGATCGCTGAAAACGTACGGTCGAGGACCATATCGTTTCCAGGTGAAATGAATGAACCCTGCTACGGTGTCGAGTGGTACGGTGGTAAAATGGTGACGGTGGTACCAAGTCAAACAGTTCCTCAGAGCACTCCTCGTGAAAGAGCCGGTAGAGTACACAGAGTGACCCAAAGTCTCTCCGCCGCTCCAGCGATTCTAGTCTGTCCGTGAGATTGGGATCACCGACGATTCGAACTGCCCGCCTTTGTATGGAGTCAAGTGGGTCTAGCTGATATTTAGGCGCGCCTGCCCAGAGATGAGAGCAGTACTCCATGTGAGGACGAACTTGTGCTTTATATAGCACAAGACGTTGTCTCGGCGTGAAGTACCGCCTGGCCCTGCTCAGCACGCCCAACTTTTTGCTTGCCAATTTGGCTTTGTCCTCCAAATGACTCCCAAACTGGACTTTGTTCGATAGCTCGACGCCGAGGATCCCAATACTCTCGGAGATTTGGAAAGTTACTCCTTGGAACTGAGGCGCCATGATAAAAGGGTCCTTCTTCGCAGTGAACGCGCAAACTTGTGTCTTAGTGGGGTTGAACTGGATTAAATTCCATTCACCCAATTTTGAGGCCCGCCCTAGAGAGCACTCGACTTCAGACACAAGTTGAGCCCGTCTTTCCTGTAACATACTCCGAGGGACATTCTGATGCTCGGTGTATCGCTCGTCACCCGTGCTGTCATCCGCATAGCAACGAATACTCTCTATGGAGAGCATGTCATTGATATGCAGAATAAACAACGTCGGGGAGAGCACCGAGCCTTGTGGTACACCAGCATTAATGGGCATGGTCTCGGAGCAGGAGCCATCGACGACTACTTTTATGCTCCGACCATCCAAAAAACTGGTGATCCAATTACAGAGTCCCTCGGGGATTCCATATGATGGTAGCTTCGATAGAAGGGCCCTGTGCCAAACCCTATCGAACGCCTTCGCGATATCTAGGCTGAACGCTAGCGCCTCACCCTTGCCCTCCAAGGCCTCTGCCCAACGGTGTGTGAGGTACACAAGAAGATCACCAGCCGACCGGCCATGACGAAACCCATATTGGCAGTCACTGATCAGCTGATGATCCTCAAGGTACTGCAGAAGCTGATGGTTGATTATTTTCTCCATTATCTTGGAGAGCAAGGATGTAATCGCAATCGGTCTGTAATTCGACGGGTCCGACCGGTCTCCCTTTTTCGAGATCGGGTGGACATAGGCTATCTTCCACGAAGATGGAACCCTACAAGTATCATAGGAAAGTCGGTATAAGCACGTGAGGACGGGGATCAACTCGGGGGCGCACGTTTTCAGGACCACTGCAGGGATGCCATCCGGCCCGCTCGACTTATGTACGTCTATTAGCCGCAGCGCCCGCCTCACCGCTCGCTGCGTAATGCGGATTTTAGGCAGAGAGCTTTCACACCGCGGGATGATAGGTGGTGTGGCGGTTCCAGCGTCCAAAGTCGAGTTACAGGCAAAGAATTGACCTAAAAGATCGGCCTTCTCCTTTGCACTGTGGGCTAGACTGCCATCATTTTTCTGCAGTGGTGGGAGATTGGACTGGCAGAAGTTGCCTTGGGCAGCTTTGGCGAGCGACCAGAATGCACGACTCCTGGCGGGATAGCTCTCCAATCGCTTGCCGATTCTGGCAACATGTTCCGCCTTGGCTCTGGCAATAGCCTTCTTACTAGATCTAGAAGCAGCATTAAATTTTCGCTTCTCCTCCCTGACATTTGTGTCCCGACAGTTTTGGGCCCTATTCCAGGCCTGGTATGCGGACTGCTTTTGCTGTGCAGCCGTCCTGCAGGTTTTATTAAACCAAGACCGGTTGCGGCCACCGACCGGTATTTTGGTGTTGGGGATGAATAATTCCATCCCCGTAATAACGGTATCGGTAATGCAATCCGCACAAATGCCAGGGTCCCCAGAGGCGAAGCAAAGCTGCTTCCATGGGTAGGATGCGTAAAACTCGCGAAGCCTATCCCAATCTGCTGACTTATATTGCCAGACTCTGCGAGTCCCAGTCGCTTTAGAGCGATTAGGCCTCGCAATAGGGGCTTTGCTACGGACCAAGCAGTGGTCAGATGACCCAAGAGGAGCTTCGACCACTACCCGGTATCCGTGCTGGTGTGTAGTCAGCAGAAGATCCAGTAGAGAGGGCTCATGGCTCTCAATGTCTGGAACACGGGTGGGCTGTGTTACCAGTTGTGAGAGACCATAGGCCGAGACCATATCGAAGAGATGCCTACCCAAGAGGTTAGTGGTTCGGGACCCCAACCACTCTTTATGATGAGCATTAAAGTCTCCAAGAACCACCACCTCCGCTAATGGACACTGCTCCAATATTTCGTCAATCCCCCATTGAACGTTCTCGAATAACTGAGTTGACCCTGAATCACTGCCATGGGACCTGTAGAGGCACGCGTAGATGCGGGTATACCCTCCATAGTCTACGCGTAACCATAAAATTGATAGGTCACCATGCTCGAGGACCCTAAGGCGGCAAAAACAGATGTCGTCCCGGATGAACACGCACACCCCAGCTTTACGGTGGAAGGAGTGTTCCAACTCGTAGCCTGGATAATTTAGGTACGAAATATCATCCGGGGCACTTATCTGCGTCTCCGTTAAAAAGAGCAAGGCAGGCCGCGCCGTCTCGAGGTGTTGGTGGACGGCGTCGAGATTGCTGTGTAAACCCCTAATGTTACAAAAGTCCACGTCAAATGTGGATAGAGGGACCGCCGTGTAAAACCTTCTCATTTTATGTTTCCTTTTCATGGGTTTTGTATAAGAAGAGGAGTGTACTTTCGTGGAATGGGGTCCGGTGATGCCAAAAAAAAAATGGTGCGGGGCATAGTACATGGTTGGAGGGTGGGTTTTGTGAGGAGCTGACACGAAGCACGGAAGGGCCCCCGGTGCCCCCCCGCCCGTAGTCGTCGGGCTCACTCCGGTTTCCCACTCCGGCACGACGACTCCGCAACGGGATTTTCGCCGGTTGGCGGGACAGCCTCCCAGGGGGGATATAGTCCTGGGCTCGGGTCCCCTGCTGACCGGCAGGTGGCCGGCGGTGACCATTCCCACCGGGTCTCCCTGTACCCCATATCAGCCTCTCACGCCCAATGCCCCAACCAATACCTTACCACCGTAAATTTCAAGCATCACCAGAACCCACCACACGAAAACACACCCGGAAAGTTAGGCTCCGGCTCTCTCGCTCATCGAACGAAGCACAGCGGCAAAAGCCACCATTCATACGTCGATATTCTGCGAGAGTGTGGTACCACCCCGGTCGGGCCTGCCCGCGACTGTAGATAGAGAACTATCAACAGTGTGGCCCTACCACAATAAAATGTTTCCACATAAATGTTTCGAGGTTTCCTTCTCTGGCATAGATATTATATCTGTTTTATATCCCTTAGTCGTCTCTTACGATCACCCAGGTGTAAGATAGGGGGCGGTGAATTGTATTCTTACTCGTTCACCACACGGATATATATGATAATATAAGGAAAGGTATTTATTAATCAAATCTTATAACATCACTTCTTAATACGGCTAGCGCCATGGGTTAGAGTGAGAGGGGAGAAGCCTGTCTACCGCTGCCGTATGCGTGAGAAAAAGGGAAGCCAGACAGATTGGTGCCGTTACGCGACACGTAACGTTGCAGTTTACTGTCCCATAAGAGGTTATCACTTGAAAAAACTTTATATCCCTGGAGTCTTTGCAATCATACAATTA
The DNA here is from genome assembly GCA_905163515.2 of Lymantria monacha. Classification (NCBI taxonomy): domain Eukaryota; kingdom Metazoa; phylum Arthropoda; class Insecta; order Lepidoptera; family Erebidae; genus Lymantria; species Lymantria monacha. The sequence goes on along the minus strand of LR991098.1, from coordinate 9,522,269 downwards.
CATGGCATAACCACATCTAGGCTACACCGATCACTGGTGGATAGCATAAAGAATTACACAGGTCCACAAAAAAAAGTGGTCTATGCTGGGTGTCTGACAAAGATTTTTCGACGTATTTTTTACCGCTGAATACGAATCTGAAGTCAAAATTGGATCAAAACAAAAGGGAGAAAAAAAACGATGACATTTTACGATCTAATCAATTTTTCTGCATGATAACACAGGTCCACAAAAAGAAAGTGGTCTGTGCTGGGCACAGAAATATTAATACCTAATATTTCTGTGGTGCTGGGTGTTTGACAAAAATTTATCGACGTATTTTTTACCGCTAATTACGAATTTGAAATCAAAATGGGGAGTCAAACTGCAAAAAAACGGAGAAAAATATAAAAAAGCCGATGAAATCTACGATCTAATCAGTTTTTTTTTGCCTAATAAAAACAGGTACAGATAAAAGTGGTCTGTGTTGGGTATACGACAAAGATACGTTGGAAAATCTTTGTCGAACAGCCAGCACATGACATACCACTTTTTTGTGGACCTGTGTTATCTATATCTTGAATAAAGATGGAATCCTTGACACTGGCACGAGAAGTGTTTAGAGGTGGTACTATTCAAGCTGTATAGTCAATTTAAAGTGATATAAAACAACATAACATGATATAAGTGATAAGTAGAGCAAAACATTTTTTTTATAGCATTTAATGTAGTCTTTTAGCATATTAAACCAGTACATTGGCGATTTATTGCCTTTTAATGAACAGTATAGTCATATTATCGTCAAATATTATTGTTATTTACATATATTTGCATAATATTCAACAAATAAAGTGCCTGTGATTGTAGTTACATTCACAATCATAATAAATTTGAGGTCAACTGGTCAATATGTAATTTATTACATAAGTCATCCATCCACATTTAAAGAAGAATAGTAGATGAATGATTTTTTAGAAAAACTTAATTATAGATAATATGTGTATGCAGAATTGTTGGTAACTTTTAATGAATTTATAATTTGATTTTTTAAAATCTATGTTTAATGATTTATCTTTAACTGATCTTATCAATTCGTACTTATTTGAATAAGGAAGTTGATAGTTGTGCAGTGTGCATAAACTGTCTTAAACGTGTAAAGTTACGTTTATTTAGAAATTCTTTCTTATTTTAGGTGATCTAAAGCGGTAATAATTTAGTAAGATTGAACAACAGCGTGAATAAGTCTATTATATGAAAAATTTGGATAAATAATTGCAATATTTATACCTAAAATATATAAATACAAGTACCTAATTATCTATCGACGTACAATATTGGACACAGGCTTTCCCAAGGGAGAATAATGTCATTATAACAACGCTCTGGAGAGTTATTGGCGACTGCAGTTAATATGGTAATTTGTCCAGGATATTGTTAATTCGCAAAACAGAACCCTCATTTGCTGCAACAATAATATTGAACATATTAATTAAACTCATTACTAAAAAGAAGCTTATGAAAGCGGTATTAAATGTAACAGAGGATTGTGGATAGAACTATTAATTATAAGTAAATAATATAAAAGAGATGTGAAAATAAATAATTCAATACAACGTGAATATAAATGATGATAGCAACGATGACAGTGCAAATATGCAGTATTGACGCATCTGGTTAAATACGTTTTAGACCATTTTTTTGTTTTCTTTTTTTCTGTAAATTTATTTTACGTGTGTTTAAAATAAACATACTTTATTTAACATATTAATTATTATCAATATTAAGATTATTCAATTATTTGAAACAGAAAAGAAAATTCGTTTAGACATATTCATCATCATCTCAGTTCATATATGTCCCATTGTTGGGCTCGAGCCTCCTCCATAATGGGAGGGCAATTGACCTACTATACCACGCTGGTCAAACGTGTTGGTATAGGGTTTTGATTCGAATTTTCCTTTTCTTGCATAGATGTTATATGCGTTTTATATCCCATAGTCGTCTCTTACGATCACCCACAGGTAAGATAGGGGGTTGTGTATTGTATTCTTACTCCGTCACCACACGGATTAGATATATTAAATAAATGTTAATATTTTCGTTGTATTTTTTTTAATCTGCTTCTTTTTGCAATAAGAGCTATACATCTATAAATATATGACATTCGCCGTTGATTGAATTTCTTTCGATAGTAAATTAACATTTGTTTTTATCACCAAGGTATTCATTTAACCATCCTTATTGTAACAACAACTTGTAGCGATATAGCAGTTAGTACTGGGGTATCCCTGTGATTTTAGTAGAGATTTGATTTCATATTTAATATTGATTTTATAATATACTTTCAGTAGGTAATTCTATTAATTAAGATGTTTATTTAACTGGTTATATATATCTAACTAACAACTTATCCGTGTGGTGACAGAGCAAGAATACAATTGACCACCCCCTATCTTACCCGTGGGTGATCGTAAGAGACGACTAAGGGATATAAAACGCAGATAAAATCTCTTTACCAACACGTCTGACCAGCGCGGTATAGTAGGTTAATTTCCCTCCCACGGAGGAGGCTCGAGCCCAGCAGTGGGACATATATGGGCTGTGATGATGATGATGATGACATATCTAACTAGCTATCCGTAGTGTTTAAAAATATATTAGGTATTTAAAACTACTAAAATTTTCTTCTATAGAATATTTTTGGGGAATATTAATACCGGCACACAGAGTTACTGAGAGACTAGAATAGGCAATTTGGCATAATATTTTTTATTTGAATCCAAGTGATAGTTCCAATTCAAATAAACAAACTCATCAATTTTTTTTTCACTTCAGTGCCGTATTTGACTTTAGATAAAGGCCTAGCAAGTTGTAAAATAAAGAACAGAATTATTTTTTACTTTATTACTGTTATTATAATAGTAATATTATTCTATTATTTGCAATTGTTATCATTGTGTTAACTTTATTCGTTTGTGTAGCATACTTCTCTTTGTTTACTTGGCTTGTAGATATGGCATATTTTTATTACTCTCGTAAACCTTGAGAAATAATATATTTGGTCTTTACAGAACAGTAAGAAACTGATTGTAAGAAAAGCGTAAAATCCATTAAAAATACTATTTTATTTTTCTAAATATTATTTCTACTTATTCTTATTTCTAATAATTATTCTAATTATTATTTCTACCCAATAAATAAAGAGATAATCATTCCTATTTACTATTTTATATAATAAATCTATTTAATATTATTTTTTTTAGTGGTAGCACCACTTTGTTGACTATATCTATCTACAGCCGCGAGCCGGTCCGTCCGTAGTAGTACCATACTCTCGCAGAATGGCAATATGTAATTGTACTTCGTTCAGTGAGCGAAAGAGCCGTTAGCCCAACTGGCAAATGAGCAAGCAGCTTGCTCATTTGCCACCATAAGCAATTAAAAGAAATATATTATATACAATTTTATAGGTACAATAAAATAGTAAATAAACACGATTATGTCAGATATATTATCCCTACTAATATATAAATGTGAATGTAAGTTTGTTTGTTACGCTTTCACGCTAATACTACTCAACCGATCATCATGAAACATTGTACACATATTCTTGGAGGTATTAAAAGTAACATAGGATACTTTTTATTAAAAAAAAAAATCAAAATTTTTATATGAAAAATAAAAAAATTGTTTGTCAAAAAATCTCAAAATCTAGCTTCTTCAACGCCATCTAGCAGTCCAGTAATGAAGTTCCAACCCTGAGTATTGTAATACCGTTGCACTGTATTACCGACGGTCAAAAATAAAAATAGGTGATCAAAAACTTTAGGAAAGTAACCTTTTACGCGGGCGAAGCCGCGGGCAGAAGCTAGTAAAAAAATAAAACAGCATTTGTGAAAATAAAAATATTTTTATATTTTAAGTTTCTTTTAAATTTAGGTAACACCAGCAGACTGGTTCCCCTTCACGAAAACCCAGCTTCTTGTATAGCTTACAAGCGTTAATATTATCTTTATAACAGAATGCGAAGACGGGCTTATTTTCCTTCAGCCAAATATTACCAGCCAGCTTCATTACTAATTCACCATAACCTTTTTTTCTGTGTTCTTCTACAGTGTATAAATGTTGTAGTGGACCAACTTCCTTCATAAATACCCAGGCAATTAGTGCGTTGTTAAAATATAGACCCCAGCCTTGCTTGGCTTTGATGAGAAGCTCAAAGTGCCACTTGGAATTTGGATAGCGATTTGGCCAGGTTGTATCTACTAAGTCGAGGTATTCTAATGTGACGGGTCCAAAGGTAATGTTCGCAGGTAAGCTGAGAATAAAGTAAAATTAATGTTTAAGGTGAATAAGGGTTATTGAGGTTGCGCACCACCCCTTACGCCGTCCCAGACGGATTAGGCAGACTGTGACTATACCATAAACTGTCCCCAAAAAAATTGATGAACAAGTTGCGTTAGCTTTTAAAAACAAGTACGAAATACTTCCAAAGTTGCAATGCGGAAGCCGGTTCAGTCTGCCACTCGCAGAGGCCCACCACAGAAGTCTGATTTCCCGGGATATCAAAGTAGGTATATTTCAGAAAGGGCAAACAGCTGGGTAGGATATTGAACTCAAGGTTCCGGTAACTCCTTTGAAAGGTAATACGGTGGGCAATACTTTACCCCTAGATAGTTTGGGCGAGATGTGACCAGACGCTATGTCCTGCCAATATAAGTATGTTGTATGTATGTATTTTAAATATTGTGTTTACTAGGACTAATAATATAATTTGTCGCCACCCCACTTTGCCATGGGAGTCATGCCTGAGGGAAAAATGGCTGAGGGATACTAGGGAAGCAGTGTTATCTGCCTCATCTTTTGGGGAATTAATAACAATAACATTCGCCAACCATCTGCCATGAAATCACTCCTTGAGCAAACTATGTCCAAGAGTGGACGTGGATAGATTAATAAAATGACGAATACATATACAATTAGTAATTTAAAAATAAATAATAACAACTTATTTATTACCTTATATCATCAAATTTGTGTTCAAGTATATATGTATTTAAATATCTATGAACGTTCAAATTAATATTGATTTTCTCTACGATATTTTTAAGACATTCCACCACATTGCTTGATACGTACGGTACTATAACGGTTTTATTCCAATCTATAATCTTTGTGTTAATTAAGGCATTGGTAAGCTTCGCTGTATTACCTTTTGGACATTGGATTATTAATTCATAAAAGTTTTCCTGTAATATAAAACACTCAAGTGAAAACACCAAAAGCGCTCAACACAAGTATTATCTATTTAAAATTAATTTTAGCGCCATCTACTTTTCAGTTATGTAAGTTAGTCTTTAAAAATAATTGTTATGAGTCGTTGACAGATGGCTTTCAATATAGCTATATTTATTTTGTTAGAATGCCAATTTTATGAGTTCTGTAATCAAAAGTGAGTAAAAATGTAATTATTTGCCATTACATGATGACTTTAAAAACATTTATCTACATACCTTAAAATTAACAGCAACCATTCCTTCTAGAACGTCACCAAAAGGGCAATAAACTTTTACCTCGTAATCAATGCCTTGATCCACCCATTGCTTTTGTATCTCAAGTGCTGCATATCCAGAAATACCTCGAGGCCAATCTGTTTTAAAGGCGTTTTGAAGTTCACTCCACCTTTCTAAAGGTAAATATTGCAACGGGTCTTGATTGTGAGTCATAATAATAAAGTAGGTATTACATGACACGTCTGAATCAGAGCATCACACAATAAATACTGTTGGCTATTTGGTTTGGATGCAACAGAGTAAACTTAGAATAAAAACATGAGATTTTCCTTATTGAATCGATGCTAGTAACTAGTTATGGTACAATTAAAATTTTATAATTATATAAATATCTAGTTATTATGAATGTTGCCAGCCTTTTATTTTATTATAAAGATTGCGAAGATTAAAATACTAAAACTAGGTACAATATTCTTTAATAAAAAAGCAACTGCTTGGTTACAATTACCTTTTGGTATTACCTTGCCTTCATTTCATATAAGTGGCTACTATTACAGATATTTATTGATATGATAAAAAGGAATTAGGTACTAGATGTATTTTGTAAATTTTTTTATTAGGTTAAATTAACTATAATTAAAATACAATTTGTAGCATAGGTACTATATAATAAGAAGGGCTACTTTCTTTTACTTTTTATTCAAATAACACCACGCAACTGGCTCCGATTTTACAAAACCAAGTTTAGTATACAATTTACAAGCATTTATATTTTCTTTGAGACAATATGCTATCATTGGTCTATCTTCTTTCACTAAAATATTACTTATTAATTTTAACAGCAGTTCTGCTAAACCTTTTCTTCGTTGAGTTTCTATGGTATATAAGTGAAGTAAGGTACCAGATTCACTAATAAATACCCAACAGATTAAGTTATTGTCTTGGAATAATCCATAACCATATTTCATGTTGATAAGGTACTGGAAATACCACGAAGAGTTGGTATATCGATGAGGCCATGTTGAATTTATCAAATCCACATACTCTGCTGATAGCAAACCAAAAGTCGTGCCAGGAGGAAGCCTGGAAAAAAAAACCTATTGTAAGGTTCTTTCGGAGAGAACAATTAAACATATTATATTTGGAATATATCACGATAAACTGTTCTATTTCTGCCTTTAGTGTTTAATTTCTATTATAATATTATATCTAATAAAAACGCATAGGTAATGGATGTGAACAGAAAACATAATTACCAGAAAAGGAAAATCTGACCCAAACATCTATGCTACTCGTCTGATCACTACATACAAACATACATTTCATCACGCCATATCCCTTGCAGTACCCTGCAGAGAAAACAGAGTGCCAGAGAACTCTATCCTTGCATACTTCACACGCTTCCTCAACATTCATACACGCTCGCCGGTTTCGGAGACTCTTGACTCAACCTTCCTTCAGTACCTGACCAATCTGGTCTAGGTAGGTTAGGCTCGGTCTCCCCCGGTACCTACACAATTCTGATCACTACTAAGGATCCTTGTAGTGCTCGGGACTTTACAAACATACAATTTGACGGACACAATTTATGTACACCCAGACTTAGAACAATAATCTATGGATAAATATTTAAATAATAATAAATATCTATGGATATATGTATATTCATTTCGTAATCGGATTTTATAAATAATTAAGCATATTAAATGCTAAATTTCAGTAATTTAAATAACAAGGTTGTGTCATCGTTTAATACAATTCTAACTGTAAAGTTTGAAGTATTAAGCCTATAACAATGTGTAAACATTGTCGGGTAGATAGCATACCGTCACCTTAAGACGTAAATATAATTCGAAGTGAAATTTGCATGTCCTACAATTAGTCGCGGTGGTGCAGTGGCAGCACGATTGGGCCGGAATCCCAATAGGCGCGGGTTCGAATTCCGCTTGCGACATCATTTTTCATTTCGTAATCGGATTTTATAAATAATTAAGCATATTAAATGCTAAATTTCAGTAATTTAAATAACAAGGTTGTGTCATCGTTTAATACAATTCTAACTGTAAAGTTTGAAGTATTAAGCCTATAACAATGTGTAAACATTGTCGGGTAGATAGCATACCGTCACCTTAAAACGTAAATATAATACGAAGTGAAATTTGCATGTCCTACAATTAATCGCGGTGATGTAGTGGCAGCACGATTGGGCCGGAATCCCAATAGGCGCGGGTTCGAATCCCGCTTGCGACATCATTTTTTATTTCGTAATCGGATTTTATAAATCTATGGATAACATAAAATATTCTTCTATTTGGATTACAAACCCACGACACAAGCAAGATAGGTCAGTATCTTAATTACTACGCCATCTATGCAGTTATTAGTATCAACTTGTTTGTATTTTCTTTTAGTTAATGCTGGGCTTAATTTATTAAACGGATTACTTAGTCAAGAATAAATAAAATATTTTTTTGAGTATCAAAAATATACAATTTAATTTTTAACCAACTTCAAAAAAGGAGGAGGTTCTCAATTCGTCTGTATTTTTTTTTTATGTTTGTTACCTCATAACGGTCGACTGGGCGAAGCGATTTTTATAATTCTTTATTTATTTGAAAGCTGGTACTTCCCGTGTGATCCCATTTTAATTTGGTCCAGTTCTGATGATGGTATCTACGAGAAAACTATATAAGTCTAAAATTAGCATTAAGTATGAGTGCAACAAATGAACGAGTAGCTCAAGCCCTGCTACTAATAGAACAACCTATGTGTGTCTATAACACTGAAAAGTAAAAAATAAAAAAAAAACTACGTTTAAAAAAACCGACTTCATAAACTGAAAAGTACAAAATAATCAAGACTACATTTATTTATATTGAAATCAAAATACAAGTTTTATTTACCTCGTATCCACGAATATGGATCGTTTATCCAAAATAAATGTTTCTGACGGTAATATTTTTATGTCAATATGATCTTCAAATGACTTTCGTAGACAATTGATTACACGGTAGGGAGTAAATGCCATTACAATTGGTCTCTGCCAGTTTATTATTTTGGTTCTTTTCAACGCCTCCTCAAGTTTCTCCGTGTCTCCAGAGCATTGAATTATTATTTCATAAAATTCTACCTGCAAAATAATGTTTCATTAATATGCTTCTTGTTATTTTTCTTTATGGCTAAATTAATTAAAATAAAAAGGATGAAGACGGTTTAATTTCAAAATTAATTGTTAACACTTGGAATTGAATAGATTTATGAAAAATAATGTGCAATGACTGGACTGACAACGTAATCTAAATTCCGATTCTAAATTTTGAGTATCTTGGTTATAATCCTTTGTGCTATCCACAAATGAATATTCTTATTTGGGGTCTAATTTGTATCCGTTAAATGTATGTTTAGGCAGTACCCCGCGACACAAGGATTTATTACATATTGCGATTATTTCTACAAAAAAGTTTAATGCCAATAAATAGTATTGTTGTGTGGTGGCGGCTACGAGTATTACCAATCCTTACATTGCTCGTGGCTGTTGTAAAAGACGACTAAGAGAGTTAACTCTGGTAGATACCGGTGTTAATTCCATCTGATACCGTCTGCTCAACATAGGCCCAATAAGGATTGACATAAGCCAGTAATGGATGTTATGGAGATCAGTACTAGTGTTCGTCCCAATGGCAGTGGGGAAGGAACACGGTCGCTTACAGGACCGCTCGCTGCCCTTCCCTCGCCTCGGACGGAATGGGTGAGATGTGTCCAGACCATAGGTTTCTCGCTGGGCGGGCCACCGAAAACAAAGATCGGGTACCGGTGGCCCGCTCGCACGGCGAAGAGAGGAGTTTGCATGGTGGGTCTATGGGGTCACGCGCCATCTCTTCCGGAACCCCAGAGCGATTTGGCGGGGCGAGACGCATCCATAGTCCACCGCAAAAAAAAGACCATAGGTTGATCAAAAGCAAAAAAAAGGAGGGTTGACGTCAGACAAACCGCAGATCATAAAACTATTGCCAAAAATTTGCATTACGAATAATGGATGAACAGTACATATTAAGTTGACCCTAAATGATTGGGATAAGAGCAGGATGATGTTGATGATGATTATAATGACGATTAACTGGTATTGCATCAATTACTCTAGACTTATAAATAAAGATATATAATTATCATTGACTTATAAATGAAAATAATATAATGACTTATAAATAGATGGTTTATTATGTGCTAGTTATAAATAACCCATAAGTATATGTAGGTTTGACAGTCAGCCTTTAAGTAATAATTGAGAGATCGCACCAGAAATTTAAGAATGAAATTTACTATCTTATTATTCTGTTTTTATTTTTAAATATGGTGATTAGTACAATAAAATTCAATATAAAAATAACAAGAACAAAATCACTGAACCAAATGAACTATATACTATGTTATACGTTTTGGTACAATACTTATTATTAATTCAGTGAATAGCTGCGTAGAGAGTTTGCTCTTTGAGATATCGAAAATTGTCGCTGAGGGAATTAATCTCAATCAAATCATGAGATTGGAATCACGTTACGAATAAAGGCAGTGTTTGTGTAATATTTACTGTCGAAGGTAAGTTATAAGTGATTGTCGATATCTGTGTTTCTTTTATGACAAGTCTGTAAGCGGGAATTTTGGTACTCTTATATTATATTCAAAATCCTAATGTTTTAACATCTTAAGGCAAATAGTTTTGATGACATTTTATATAATATGCTGTGGAGAAGGTGCTAGCGTGTAGAAGATATGATATAATAATGCTCTCAATTACGTTTCCACATCTCCTTCGTTTCTCCACCAAAATTGCCAGAAGATATCATTTACAATGTGATTATGAAACTAAAAGGTGACAATTCGCTTAAGTGATAATTTAAAAATAACCTATGCGCTATACTTTACACCTGACCACGAGTATGAACAATCAGCACATCACATTCACTAGGAGTGCGATCTCTGGCGAAACGAGCGTGACCTTATGTTAAACAGTTTGCAAGTCATCTGTGGAGTAGTATATTATACGAACTTTGTAGCAACTCGAGAAAATTTCCGTGCGTTTAGGCGTTCTTACGATGCCTACTGTAGAAATAGATCTTAAGACTCACATATAGGCCCCGTTAAGCTTTTCCGCATCCGTAGTGGCATATTGCTGCGTTTATCGTAGCTGTACGCTACTTTACTTATTGGCTGACTAGTCAATCTTATTTTGCTGTCTCTTCCTTTGCTTAGGAGGGAAGTGGAATCATTCTTTTCAACTCCTCCTCTTTAAACTTTTCTAATTAAATTTGTTGCGGTTACCAAGACAATTAAAATCATCTCCCGGTACTGCTTGTGAGTCAAACCTCGGTGTCATTTACGGAGAATGTGTTGTAAAATGGTGGGAATGTGTAGTGAGATTAGTCTCAAAAAAAAATACATTATGACCAATAAAAGACGTAAGATAGCGAGTAGGTATGAAAGAGAGTATTGGTGTAAAGATGCGAAAGGGAATGAGCCGATGGTTCGGACATGTGGAAAGAATGCCGAACGAACGTCTGGTTAAGAAGATATACAATGCGAAAGTGGAAGGATGTAGGTACCGGGGGAGACCGAGACTAACCTACCTAGACCAGATCGGTCATGTACTGAAGGAAGGTGGAGTCAAGAGTCTCCGAAACCGGCGAGCGTGTATGAAGAGAATTATGAATGTTGAGGAAGCGAATGAAGTATGCAAAGATAGAGTTCTCTGGCACTCTGTTCTCTCTGCCTACCCTGCAAGGGATATGGCGTGATGATATGTATGTATGTACCAATAAAAGACTCTAAAACATCCTGTATGCATATATATTCAGAATACTAAGAACATTAACTTAAGTACAAAATATTAGTACGGTGGTTGGAATATTTTATAAACTATCGTATGTCCACATGAGAATCAAAGCCAAGATTTAAAAGTATTACTATTCACTACCACGTAGGAAGTTTTTTCGGTTAGCAGTCGATAAATTTCTATAATCCTCTTATAATATAGAATATATATAATTACTTAAATAGCTTTTAACAATAATCTATATTATAAACAGAATCCCTTCAATCATCTCTTCCATCAATATAACTATATATAAACTTTAATAATGGTAAGGCAGTTGACAGTCTTCAGTCCGGCCTGTTTCTCTGGCCGGTCCGTCCGGGATAATACCGCACTTCAGACAGGAAATAAACGTCTAAGTAACGGCAACGTGTTGTTGTGCTTCATTGTACTTCTTGTGGTATTGCAAAAAGCCATGGGTAGCAGTAATATATGCCATCAGGTATTCTGCTTGCTTGTTTGCCACCATAAGCCGAAGAGTCAGGCAAGCGTACAGTAGACCAAGTATCTACCTTTTATAGAACAGGCTCGTTCAATAAGTACCAGTAAAGAAACTCATTGCATATATGAAAGACAAATATATGATTTGAAAAAGAAAATATATAGTATAGTTACTTCTACAAAAAATAATGAATATGAGGTAATAAATAATAATCTTAATATATGTAAATTACGCGTCACGTTGTTTGTCCGCGATGGACTCCTACAGTACTTAACCGATTTTAATCAAATTTGCACAGCATGCAGGGGGGCATAGTCCGGAGCGTGCTCGTTCGCGTCCCCTGCCAGTCTAATTAGACTGCTAATCCGGCTCGAAATGCGTACCGCAATGCGGGTTAGGGCGTCCCCCGGAGGCGACGCGTACCGACCCGCCCCCGTCGGTACGAACATCGGCAGTTGCGGCGATGGGGGCCGCCACCCATCACGCCTTGCCCAGTTAGGCGAGTCGAGGAGAACGGAGTGCCGGGTGGGCACGTGGAATGTAAGAGGTTGTGTGGAAGGTAAGTTGCACGAGCTGATATCCGTCATGGCGGACAAACAGCTAGACGTGCTCTGTGTAACAGAGACCAAGCGAAGGGGCAGCGACGCCTGCGATCTTCCTGGTGGCGGGATGGCTCTGTGGTCTGGTGTACCACAGAGCGATCGAGCCAGCATGGGGGTAGGAGTGCTGTTGTCCTCTCGCTTGGCCTCAGGTGTGAAGGATTACGGAATGTATGATCCCAGACTTCTCTGGGTCCGTATAAAACTAGGTGTCACCAAGGTATTCATGGTTGTAGCATATGCTCCCGTAGGATCCTCGGTGGCATCAGACCTAGAGAAGTTTTGGGACAATGTTAGGGAAGTTCTGGATATGGCAGAAACCAGTGAACGCGTGATTGTATGCGGAGATTTGAACGGATGGGTGGGGACCAAGCGTCCCGACTATGAGGACGTACTTGGTCCATTTGGTGATAAGAGAGTGAACGACGCAGGTAGGCTCATAGCGGATGTATGCATGGAGAGAAACCTTATTGTGTCAAACACATTTTTCCAACATAAGGACATCCATATGTATACATGGAGAAGGAATGAACAGAAAAGCATAATAGATTTAATTTTGGTAGACAGTCGCCTCCGAAGCAAAATATTGGACGCAAGAGCCTACAGGGGCCCCACAGTCGACACGGACCACTATCTCGTTATTGCGAGATTTAGTGGTCTGTTCAGAAAGTGGAGGCACTGGCGAGAGCGTGTCCACTTCGGAGGGCTTGAAAGAATAAAGGTTGAAAGGTTGCAAGAAGAGTGTGTAAGAGAAAAGTATGCAGAGGGTGTCCGAGAACGGCTGACGATGGCAAGCCAGCCGCAATCGGACATTGAAGAATGCTGGAGAGTATTGAAAGAGAGTATGGTAGATACAGCGAAAGAAGTATGTGGAAGTTCAAAGAAGCATAGAAAAACAAATGGTGATGCATGGTGGGATGCGGAAGTGGCAGCTTCCGTAGAGCAAAAGAAGAAAGCGTGGCTGGACTATGTCTCTTCTTTGAATCTGAATGACAGTATGACTGAACAGAAGAAAGAAATATATCGGCAATGTAAGAATGACACCAAGGCCTTAGTGAAAGAGAAACGTGATAGAGCAAGTATGAGTGCAGAAGATAGGCTGACTAAAAACTTCGAGGGTAACACCAAACTCTTTTGGAGGGAGGTGAAGAAGTCTCGGGGTGGTTGGTCAGCCTTCAGAATGAATAAAATAAGGTCTAAAGGTGGAGACATTCTTACACAAACACAAGACGTGTTAAGCCGATGGAGTGAATATTTTGGCGATATGTATGCGGATGCTACGGTTGGCGCCGGTGTTGGATGTGGTTTAGTAGATCAACATTCGACAACGGCGTCCTCCGATGGCATCAGTATGGATGAAGTTGAATGGGCGATAAGAAGTTTGAAAAATGGTAAGGCAGCGGGCATTGATATGGTGTCTGCCGAGATGATCAAGCTTGGTGGCTCTTGTGTCTGGGAGGCGTTCCTGTTGCTCCTCAATTTATGTTGGAGCTCGGGAATGGTTCCCAGGGACTGGAATAGCGCAGTCATCGTGCCTTTGTTTAAAAACAAGGGTTCACGTTATGACTGCGCAAATTACAGAGCCATAAGCTTGACCAGTTTGGCAGCAAAAGTGTATGGAAAAATTATTGAAAGGAGAATGAGGATGGTGTCCGATGGTTTACTGTGTGAGACACAAGGAGGTTTCAGGAGTGGAAGGGGATGCATGGATCAAGTGTTCTCTCTGCGCAACATTGTGGAGAAGCATCTGGCTCTAGGTCAGAGGGTTTTCTGCAGTTTTGTGGATCTGGAGAGAGCATTTGACACGGTTGTACGAAAGGAACTTTGGGACATTTTACCGGAGTATGGTATTAACGGTAAACTGCTACAGGCTGTGCAGTCCAGTTACATGGGCTGTAGAGCCTGTGTGCGGCTGGATGATGGAATGTCGCCTTGGTTTGACGTCAATATCGGCGTTAAGCAGGGGTGCGTTCTGTCAGCCAGGCTGTTTATCATATATCTGGATAAATGTCTCCAAAGGTTGAACGATATGAATGTGGGAGTCCAGATGGGCGACTCAGTGGTCACTGCTCTGCTTTATGCAGATGATGCAGTCCTGCTGGCACAGTCAGCGATTGACCTGCAGACCCTAGTCGACACAATGACAGAAGATTGTAAGAAAAGGGGTCTACGCGTGAATGTGAGCAAAACCAAAATAATGGTCTTTGAAAGAGATAAAACCAGAACAGATGTAAGAGTAACAATAGGTAATGATGTACTAGAGCAAGTGGATGAATTTGTATATCTTGGATGTGGATTTAGCCGAGATGGAAGGTACACCACTGATATAGAGCGAAGAGTGAATGCGGGAAATAGAGTGAACGGAGCGTTGGGGCAACTTCTCGGCAGCCACCACCTCAGCCAGAAGGCACGTGTAGCAATACATAACGCAGTGCTTGTCCCAACATTACTGTATGGAAGCGAGAGTTGGGTATGCAGAAAAGAGTATGATAGTAAAATTAATGCGGTCGAAATGCGATCTCTGCGGAAAATCTGTGGAGTTAGGCTGACCGACCGCATTCGTAACGACGACGTAAGAGAGCGAGTAGGTATGAAAGAGAGTATTGGTGTAAAGATGCGAAAGGGAATGCTCCGATGGTTCGGACATGTGGAAAGAATGCCGAACGAACGCCTGGTTAAGAAGATATACAATGCGAAAGTGGAAGGATGTAGGTACCGAGGGAGACCGAGACTAACCTACCTAGACCAGATCGGTCATGTACTGAAGGAAGGTGGAGTCAAGAGTCTCCGAAACCGGCGAGCGTGTATGAAGAGAATTATGAATGTTGAGGAAGCGAGTGAAGTATGCAGAGATAGAGTTCTCTGGCACTCTGTTCTCTCTGCCTACCCTGCAAGGGATATGGCGTGATGATATGTATGTGTATGTATGCACAGCATGTGTAGTTTGATCCAACTTAAAAGATAGGATAGCTTCCATCTCAATTTATAGTCGCAATATTATTTTATTGCAAATTATATGTCTATTATTTGACAGTCACAATTATCTGTTATCTCCAAACGATTCTAAGAGATGGCGGTATCTGTTGACTGGATTGAGTAAGTATTTAATAGATGAAGCTATGTTAAATGTACAAACGTTTCATATAAGCTACAATTTATTAGCATAACCAGCACGTGCTACTGAGGCTTTTTTTTGCTGTGGGCTATGGACGTGGTCGCGCCCCGTACAAATCGGTCCAGGGCGACGAAAGAGGCGGCGCGCAACCCCAACCCACCCTGCAAGCACCACTCTTCGCCGTGCGAGCGGGCCACCTGTATCTTCATCTTTGTCTTCGGTGGACTGCTACTGAGGTTACCTTAGCCACAGCGACGCGTGGCTGAGTCTGCTAGTAAAAATATATTTATAGACACTTACCTTAATATTCATTGCCACCATTCCATTCAAAGCGTCACCAAAAGGACAATAAACTTTAAAACCATATCCAAAACCTCGTTCTTTTATTGCTCTTTGAGTATTTAACACTGTGACCACAGGTATGCCTTGGTATCCGAAATCTTTGAAAATATTTTGAATTTCCTTCCATTTTTCCAAAGCGAAATATTCTAATGGATCTTGAGACATTATTTACTATCATATACAGTACCGAGCCACACTTTGATTAACGAATAACTGTTTTAAAAATAAACTATACCGATTCGTTCTGAATGATAGCCGTTATCTAAAATAGAAATGCAAGGTTGCAGTTGACAATATTATCACTCGCAAAAGTCAAGTAAATAAGTCGATAATAAGAATTAGGGGAAAAATAAAGGAAGCAATGTAATCCTTACTAATATTATAAATGCGAAAGTAACTCTGTCTGTCTGTCGCTCTTTCACGCTATAACTACTGAACCGATCTAAATGAAATTTGGTACACAGATGGTCTAGAGCCTGACAAAGGACATGACAGGCTACTTTTTAATACAAAAAAGGGTTGTAAAAGGGGATGAAAGGTAAGCCAGAGGCTTGAAACTTATTTTTAGGCTATTGATTGGATATAATTAAATATGACATTAAAATTTTGTAATTAATTTACCCTTAAGGGGTAAAATAAAAATAGGGGATGAAATACTTTAGAAAAGCAACCTTTTACGCGGGCGAAGCCGTGGGCAGAAGCTAGTTGTTAAATATATTGTGAATTACATCACAAGCTCGGTTTGATTACGTCCCACTGTTGGGATCGAGCCTCCTTTACTTTGGAAGGGATATTGACCTAGTATACCATTCTGATCAATTGGGTTGTTTGAGAGTTTTATATCGAGTTTATCTTCTCTTGCATAGATGTAATCTATATACTTTAGCCATCTTTTATGACACCTATGGGCAAGACTGGTGTGAATTGTATTTTAATCCATTAGCATACTGAAAGAAGTAACATGATAATTAAAATAAAATAAAGAAGAAAATGTCTCTTCTATTCACTTTACATAAAGAAAATTAAAATATTACCGAAAATGTTACATTTTGAAGAGAAATCACGGATCGTAGTTTGTTATCCCACAAGTAATACCAATCATAGTTATTTTTAGGGTTCCGTGCCTCAAAAGGAAAAAACGGAAACCTTATACGATCACTTTGTTGTTCGTCCGTCTGTCCATCCGTCCGTCTATCCATCTGTCAATGTGTCAAGACCCGTTTTCTCGGGAACGCATGGAGGTATCGAGCTGAAATTTATGTCAAATACTCCCTGTTCCTTAAAGCTGTGAAAAAATTAAACTTCTAAGCCAGTGCAATCAAAAGATACAGGTGTTTATGCCGCAAATTTCCGCAAATTTTCGACACCCGCAAGGGAATCAAAACCTACAGGGTACTTCTCGTGAACTCAGAATCTTGAAATTTGGTACGAAACAACGTCTTATAGCACGGATAAAGGAAAAATTGCGAAAACTGTATATTTTTAATTACATCATATAATAAAAATATTTTTAATAATTTTAAAGTTACTACCCTTTTCCTCATAAACGCGTAGAGGTATTAAATTGAAATTCATATTAAATACTCAGATCTATAAGACCTTTCAGCTGTAACAAAATCAAACTTCTATGTCAACGCAATCAAAAGAAACATCAGCAATTTAAGCCGCATATTTTCAAACACGCAACTACTCGCAAGGGAATCAAAACCTAAAGGGTACTTCCAGTCGACCTAGAATCTTGAAATTTCGTATGTAGCAATGATTTATAGCATATAAAAATTTCGAAAACCTTAAATTTTTAGTTACATCACATTTTTTTTTTCAATTTTACGGAACCCTTCGTGCGCCAGTACAACTTGCACTTGGCCGATTTTTTTATTAGGGACACGATCTACATTTAAAATACCTATACGTATATAAAGAAAACATCAAATAGTAAGGTTTTATTTTTGTTATCCTGAGGCGAAAATAAGACGTTATCCTTTCTTACATTCTTTTATAACCGATACGGTTCCTTCATTACATAATAAAGTAATAATAACTGCTTATATTATTAAATATTTAAATTTGAAATACTACTAATACGGCGGTCTACGCGTGAATGTGAGCAAAACCAAAATAATGGTCTTTGAAAGAGATGAAGCCAGAACAGATGTAAGAGTAACAATAGGTAATGATGTACTAGAGCAAGTGGATGAATTTGTATATCTTGGATGTGGATTTAGCCGAGATGGACGGTACACCACTGATATAGAGCGAAGAGTGTATGCGGGAAATAGAGTGAACGGAGCGTTGGGGCAACTTCTCGGCAGCCACCACCTCAGCCAGAAGGCACGTGTAGCAATACATAACGCAGTGCTTGTCCCAACATTACTGTGTGGAAGCGAGAGTTGGGTATGCAGAAAAAAGTATGAAAGTAAAATTAATGCGGTCGAAATGCGATCTCTTCGGAAAATCTGTGGAGTTAGGCTGACCGACCGCATTCGTAACGACGACGTAAGAGAGCGAGTAGGTATGAAAGAGAGTATTGGTGTAAAGATGCGAAAGGTAATGCTCCGATGGTTCGGACATGTGGAAAGAATGCCGAACGAACGTCTGGTTAAGAAGATATACAATGCGAAAGTGGAAGGATGTAGGCACCGAGGGAGACCGAGACTAACCTACCTAGACCAGATCGGTCAGGTACTGAAGGAAAGTGGAGTCAAGAGTCTCCGAAACCGGCGAGCGTGTATGAAGAGAATTATGAATGTTGAGGAAGCGAGTGAAGTATGCAGAGATAGAGTTCTCTGGCACTCTGTTCTCTCTGCCTACCCTGCAAGGGATATGGCGTGATGATATGTATGTATGTATGTACTAATATTATTTTTTCCGTGTGGTGACGAAGTAAGAATACTAATCATCACCCCATATCTTACCCATGGGTGATCGTACGAGATGACTAAGGGATATATAACGCATATAACATCTATGCGAGAGAAGGAAACTCGAAACAAAACCCTATACCAACACGTCTGACCAGCGCGGTATAGTAGGTTAATTTCCCTCCCATTACGGAGGAGGCCTGAGCCTAACAGTGAGACATTTATGGGCTGTGATGATGATGATGATGACTAATATTATACTAATAATATATACTACTATCCTACTAATATTATAAATGTAAAATGACGAATGAGTGACGTTTGGAGGTTTGGATGTTTGTTACTTATCATCATCATCTCATCATCATCATCTAAGCTTAAAGGGTTATGTTTAGAGTTTTCTTTCTCTTGCATAAATGTTATATGTATTTTATATCCCTTAGTCCTTAGGGGTGGAGTATTATGCTCTTACTCCGTCACCCTAATAAAAATTTGCTACTCAATCACGTAAATGGTTGATTAGATTTAAATTAAACTTGGCATATGGTTAGATCATTTCCTCGATTAAAATATAGAATACTTTTATCCCGGTAATGTTAAGCGACATAGCCCAAGGTCAACCCCCTCTATGGTAAAGATCTCAATATAGAGCGTTGATTTTATTAAGTTCATAAATACTAACTCATGATTCTCCTACTCTTATTCCAATTGCCTGGGGTCGATACAATATGTACTCTTTTTTCATAGTACATATTGTAAAAGTTATTGGCAATAGTTTTATGACCGGCCGCCTGCCAGACGTCAACCCTCCTTGGGAATGTAATTGTTGATCAAATGGCATCAGATGGAGTTGGCCTAGGTCGTTATAAGGCTCTTAATCGTCTTTTACGACATCCACGAGAAAAGTAAGGGTTGGTAGTATTCGTAGCCGCTACCACACAGCAAGTTCGTGTCTACTAACTATGGTGCTTAAATATATATTGTACATAAGGTCAGATATGGTCTGTCCACAGTCCCCATACCTGGGCGACGGAAAGGCGTCATGGGACCCTATAGCATAGTAATCAGTTTCGTATTGCCTCTCGCCACCTATTCAGTGGGCCACCGAAACCAATTACTTAACTTTATTATTTTAGGCTATCATATACCTTCGTTAAATTAATGGTAAATGCACGTGATTTATCATCATCTCGAATCACCTCCGCAATGGGAAGAAAATTGACAATACCACGCTGGTCAGACGTGTTTGTATAGGATTTTGTTTTGAGTTTTCCTTCTCTTGTATAGATATTTTAGTGTTTTATATTCCTTAGCCTGCAATTAATAGTCCAATTTAATGCGGTCATATTGGCAGGCGGAGAAAAGCCAGTTAAGTGAGAATCGCACTTACAAATGGTTTTGTACTATGGAATAAAGTTTCACACTACAATATAAATAAAGAGAAAAATGTTAAAAACGTGTATCTGATATGGAAACACCTTTAACGTTTCATATTTACTTTAATAAATTGTCATTATAGCAGCATTTCCCGTGTCATTACAAGTCGTCACTTATTTTATTATGGATGTCAGAAAAGCTAGGTAAGGGACCGACCGGATAAAAGGCATACTAGGAAAGTGGGAAGCAACATCCTCTTGGGCAACTCATAACAACACTAGTGATCGCCAATTCGCCTATGAAGTGTAGCAATTACAACATTTTCTTTCGTAGAGTGACTGACCTCTATGTCCATGAGAATTCCACGTGAAGTAAGAGACATTAGAAAGTAAGTACCATAAGAAAGTATGGGGCAATTGACAAATTGTTTTATTCTAAACCTACAGGCAAACACAGACGACATCACGTAGAAAATTAATAGTGGATATAAAATTCTAAATCTCTATTTTCATGTTGAAATGCAAATGAAGGCTTTTAAAGTATCTTTATTAATTCCATCAGAAGATAAACAATCTCTTTATTATTTGCTTAATTTTGTGCAATCATGATATTTCAAAACGGGCATACTCATTCATGTAAATTGAATGAGCTAACATTGAAATGCTGCAGAATTTCAGTTAATTTTAATATCAGTTATACGATATTATTCAACAAACTTTTATCAGCAAAGAAATATTATTTGAAAGGAAATATTATTTACAAAATGAAATTAGTAAGACGTACTCCTTTGTTTTAAAAAAGCTTAATTTTATTTTCAAAAGAAGATTTACTTTGAAATATTAATAAACGAACGTAATTTGTCGATTGGGGTATTTTGAAAGAAAATATAATAAATTTTAAAAAATCATTTTTAAGAAAATGGCCGAGTTTCATACATTTTTAAGGTTTAAGTAAAACTTTACTGATTTTTTTTATAAAAGTCGATAATTATTCAATCTACCCGACACTAATTATTGAAGAATTATTTTTTTATAGTTAATACCGGGTATAACATAATATACGAGCTGTGTGGTAGCAGCTATGAATACTACCAACCCCTTACTTTGCTTGTGGATGTCGTAAAAGACGACTAAGAGCTTTATATCGACCTCGGCCAACAAAGAGGTGGCTGTTGCTGTTTGGTCAGCAATTACATTCCCAAGGAGGGTTGGCATCAGGCAGGCGGCCGGTCATAAAATTATTGCCAATAACTTTTGCAATATATAGGTAGAGGAGTACATGTTGCGTTGACCCCAAGTAATTGGGATAAGAGCAGGAGAATGGTGATTGAGTATAAAATATCACGGCGACATTCTTTTACAGAAGCTTGATAATGATGTGTGACATTTTTCACATTTTCTTCACCGCACGTCGTTTTTATTTGCTCCAGTCATGTCAACGTAGCAGCCTACTTTGAACATGTAAATAAAAATATGATTGCTGTTACCCATTGAGCAGTTTGAATGTCGGAAGTGCTCTTCAAGTATAGCAGTTGGACAACTCAACTCGGAAAGAGTTAACACAATTTAATGCATACAAAGATCTCCTGCTTATGCTATTTACATGAGATTTGTATATCGATGCAACAGAAAGAAAACTTGAAATAAAATCCTTTGCTCAAACATCTGACTAGCGTGATATAGTAGGTCAATTTCCTTCCCACAGTGGAGGAAATTACCTACATATAGGGTGACATGAAAATAAGTTCCTTCGTTAGGAGCCAAATATAAGTACAACAATTTTTAACTTTTATTTTATATACTTATATTTGAATTTATTATGCCAAGTGTCAAACTTCTCCCTAAGCACAATATTCTTCAAAGCATGTCTGAAATGTTTACTTTAGCGCTAGCGTATTATTATAATATAAAAGTGACCACGTGTTAGAGAAGCGACGGAGAGGCGAGAGCGAGGTCACCTTAAATCTATTTGGGCTTTTGTTGGGTAGAGAGACACATGTCATATGCAGCACGCATGTCATATTCATTGTGCAAATTATGCGAGAAATATCAAGGTACATAATTAGGAATTGCACAAAATTGGTGTTTGATAAGTTTAAAGAGTTTTAATAGAATGCAAGTTTTGTGTTACGTGCTGATAAAGGTGCGCGTGTTTAAATAGCATATTATACTACTCTGTGGTACGTACCGGCATTCTAATAAGATTAGTTTTCTGAAGCTTCAAATGCATTCAGTATGCTACAAAAATACTGATAACTATGCAAATGATATATAGAATTCTATGAATCTAACTTTTTGTAGCAATACTGACATCCTGTAACTTATAATATCCAAAAATAATGTAAAATCATATTGCCTTTACTAAGTAAACATCTGTAATAATTACAAATATCTTTTCGAAATCAATATTTTTCCATTCACCCATCAGCCTCTCATCTACTGCTGACTATAACCCTCTATAATATAAGCTAAATACGAGTACAGGCCTCTGTAATATAGTAGAGTCCAACATACGTTTGGGTCGCTACTTGCAACTTTAACCAAATAAGTATGTCCATGAAGTGGAAGATCGTCCAAAATTGTGTCGTCAGATACGTGGTCGCGACTTAAAGAAGTTTTCTCCCCTAACAGTTATAAGTTTATCGAGCCATATGGCCTGCCTATTGTTATTTTATTATGCTAACTATAATCTATATATATATATTATATATATTATATATATATATATATATATATATATATATATATATATATACAGACTCATCACGATAACTCTGGAACCATAAGGCCTACAGACCTTAAATTTGGTAGGAATATTCCTTTTGTTGAGTAAAGGTCAGCTAAGAACGGATTTTACGAAATTCTCAAAAAAAAAGGGGGGGGGGGGGGTTGCTGGGATGTAAATAGCTCTTGTATTTAGGTAGATATATCTGTGTAACCGAAGTGAAGCGAGGCGACTTGTATTTAGGTAGATATATCTGTGTAACCGAAGCGAAGCGAGGGCGGGTCGCTAGTGTATTATACCTATATTGATATAGTGATTTGTACTCGTATAGATTTTTCAGCTTTTCGATCTATCCATTCACCAGCGCATGGTTGCTAGCGTTGAATATTTATGAGAACATATGTAGAATGTTTATGAGTGATAATTAATATTTACTATGGCGAAATATATTCTTTTGGGGAGACCTGAGTAGAGTGAAGTTGATAAGCAAATAAATGGAAAAATAAATCACACAAACTCGTTGCATATTCACTAAAATAGGCTATATGAAGACCCCAAATTATTACGCTTGATTTGCAAAGGCAAACAAGAAAATCCATCCAAAAGACTCACCAGTCTTCGATGTCTTTAAATACATGCAAACTTAAAAGGTTTTCACAAAATCGTACATTAACTGAGCCGTTCGTTCATATCTGATCTGTCGAACTTCACCCCTATCGTCACTTAAAACTCCGTAAAGTATGTGAGATTAAAATTATATTTTATTGCGAAAGTGAATAATAACTGTTAGATGGTTTATTATAATATAGCAAGTACGATTTTATGTGACTTTAAAATCATATTATATACTTTATAATTATTTATGAATATATATGTCCTACTTCTAGCAACTAGTCTCCTCTATAATAGGAGGGCGATTAACATGCTTTATAACATATTAAAATACTTTTTTCGTGTAGTGACAGAGTAAGAATACTATTCACCACACCCTATCTTACCCGTGGGATCGTAAGAGACGACTAAGGGATATAAAAACGCATATAACATATATGCAAGAGAAGAAAAAACTCGAAACAAAACCCTATACAACACGTCTGACCAGCGTGGTATAGTAGGTTAATTCCCCTACCATTATGGAGGAGGCTCGAGCCGAACAGTGGAATAGATATGAGTTGGGATGATGATAACATACTTTATCATGTTGATCATACAGGTCAGTGGGTTTTATTTAGGGTTTTCATTTTCTAGCATTAATGTTGTGCAAATATTATCCCATAGACATATTTTAGGTTATTTATGAGCTAGGTGGTGGTGAATTATGTTCTGAGTACTTTTCCGTGTGGAGACGTTCTCCAGATGGAAAAAATCTTATAAAGCAGAATTTATCTGCATAAACTGAATCGACAGGGCTAATTTAAAATACTAGTAGTATAGATATACGTATTGTAATCCACGTAAAAAAAATCCATCCTTTAAGTTAATATTGATTGGTTCAATTTTCACTTAAAGCTGGAAAAGTGGTTCCAATCTTATTGAAGACTGGAACCACTTTTTCAGCTTTGGAAGGTATTACTAGCAGAGTCAATAATAAATTTCTGTAGGACTTACATGTTTCAGGTTACATTTTTAGGAACCTTGAGCAGGGTACTGCTACTCACAAGGCATTGTACTATCTTAATTTATTTAGTCTACATGCATATTTTTTTACCAGACCACTTTTCTATAATGGGTAATGGTTTTTTTTTCCTTATTGATGAAAGTATAGAACCGCTGATTAGATTTTCTGTGTAATGATATTATATGACGGTACTTGCGTTTTAAGCGGAAACATGTTAACAAAATATTCACTAATCGCGCCACCTAGGGCAAATTTGATTTAAGAGACGGATAAAAATAAACAAATGACCTCCGTTCGGCAGTCTGAGCCCGCGAGTGGCACGGTCCACTGGTCGCTTATCGTATTCTCACTTACGTTTGTTTTGTGGGCCTCTCTCATGTTGTCACTTGTGAGAGAGTATTGTCATGGTTGCTGCGCTTGGCAGGTGGGCTGGTGATAGCGGTGGATGTTGTACGTTTACCGGGGAAGAGCTGTTGCTCGTTCTCTTTCATCTACATATATATGTTCTATGGAATATTGAGTATTTACATCGGCATTGTCTATATGACAGTACAAACTTTGGAACCAAAGTTATGCATAAATGTTGCTTTTTATATGTGTAAATAGTTTTGGGAGGAATATTTATTTGAAACATATCTTTTTATGAATAAAATCTGAGTTACTCCATCCATATAGCCACCCATCATTCTATCAATATCCACTATTGCACCAGGGCCTCCAAGAGGGATAATGATATAATTGCTAAGAATGACAGGTGAGTTGGTAATTGCAACTAGCGCAGGAGAACACTGATAATTATTTTTCTGATCTTTATAAAAACCCGATTACACATAACAGGATTGTGTAATCGTTTAATACAATTCTAACTACAAGGTTAGAGTATTAAGTCTGTACAGTGTGTAAACAATGTCGGGTAAATAGCACACGTCTCCTTAAAGACGAAAATATAATACGATGCGAGAATGGAATGTCCTACAATAGTTCACGGTGGTGTAAATGGCAGCACGATTGGAACGGATTTCCAATAGGTGTGGGTTCGAATCCTACTTGTGACAATCATTTTTCGCTCGTAATCAGGTTTTTATAAATAATAATCAAGCATATTAAATGCTAAATTTCAGTAATTTGAATTTCTGAACTTTGAATTGATTTCTATGAATCCCACATAAAAGTAATGAGTAATATCGCATTGTATTCTTAACCCAATGAGAAAAGATTATATATAAAGTAATACAAAACCTTTAGGATGAAACAGACCTAAAGCGTGCCACAGTTACGGGCAGATACAAGTAAATAATAAAACGAAACAAGCTAACATTTTAGTCAATAAATCTTCAGTGGGTTGTGCTTGTGGGTTGTGAGGCTTACTGGTCTTAGCATTTAAATGTTCCATTAGTGAGTAATTGTAGGGGGTCATCGTGCACAGAATATTAACTAACTTTGGATGAAACTATAGAGTCGTGATCAGTGAGGTTGGCACGTTAATTTAAAGCGACTTGTTTCTTTGGGATAAACGACACATATCACCTTAAGAATGAAGCGTATTGTCTAAATTTTGATCTATGTGTTCGAAGTCGACTACACAGTTAGCATAGTGGTGAAGATACCGACTTATCGTGCCAGTGTTGTGGGCTCGATTCCTAATTGTTGTTCTAAGTCTGCGTATAATTTGTGTCCGTTAAAAATAATGCTTGTTAAGTCTGCCGAAATACAACGATTAATTTCCTCGTGCCAGCTGTTATCTTTGGGTATTGTATTCTTCTTATTAAAGTTTAATTTATTGTTGAAATTAGTAATCGAATAATATAAAATAAACAATACTTGTATAATTTAATTTCTCTTGAAAATTTGTCTAATAGAAATGAATTATATTTTATATTTAGATAAACTTTGCTTTTCATTTATTTAATTACATATCTATCAACAAACTAATCTTATATATATATATATATATATATATATATATATATATATATATATATATATATATGGGGTATTCCATGCCAAATCGACCACTTTTGAACCTTACCCCTTTAGATTTCGCTGAAATTTTTTTATCTTTTTCTACTCGATGAAAGACGTTTTTCAGAATTTTTTCAAATTTTTTATCCAACCCAAAAAAAGTTATGAAGCTTTCAAAAAAATGGCTCTTTTATTTTCAAATAGCCATAACTCTCTCAAAAATTGACCTTTCGGGACGTTTCTTTTTTTCAAATTTTTTGTTTTTAATTGAATTTTTTGAAAAAGTAAATAAAAAAAATTTAACATGATCGCTTCTATGAAATAATCGCGTTTTTTGTATAAAATCGTTATTTTTTCGAAGTTCGTCGTTCTAAATTTTTTTTTCTCAAAAAAAACTTCAATCAATTCTACAATTATTCCCGTGTATCCCAGAGAGGGCCGATTTTTTTTCTATTTTTTTTATTTAGTTGAAAAAAAATTTCAACATTTAAAAAATGCAGAAATTTTTTTTTCATAAATATTATTTATATAACATAATTAATGTAATTATATGATTTTAAGGTATTATATTCTCCATATATATATAAAAGTGGTCGATTTGGCATGGAATACCCCATATATATATAAGAGATTTCCACCTATGTATTGACTCATCACGGTATCTCTGGAACCATAAGGCCTACAGACTTTAAAATTGGTAGGCATATTCCTTTCGCCAAGTAAAGGTCAGCTAAGAACGGATTTTACGAAATTCCACCCGCAAGAGGGTTTGCTGGGATGTAAAAATCACATTTTTAAATATAGCTTCTACAGACTTAAAATTTGGTATGAACATTTTTTCTGCCCCGTCAAATGATTACAGATTTTACAAAATTCCGTTCCCAAAGGGAAATGCGGAGGTGTTAGCCTAAAAAACCCTCTATTTTTTTAATAAAACTTCTACAGTCTTGAATTTTGGTAGACATATTTGTGTTACGATGAAGAAGGAAACAAAGAAACGCTTTTCAAAAATTCCACCCCTAAAGGGGATTGCGTAGGTGTTAACCCAAAAAATCCACATTTTTAAATATTGCTCCTACAGACTTGGTATTTGGTGCGGATTTTCTTTCTACCCTGTAAAGGTCAGATGAAGTAAGATTTTTAAAAATTACTTCTTCGAAAGAAATTCTATGTAGCGAAAGTAAACTACACAACTGAACTGACGTAACCGAAGTGAAGCGAGGGCGGGTCGCTAGTTAATTATAATACCATTATCAACATCATTTCGGCATAAGCATATCCTACTATTAGGTTCAACCCATCTCTACCGTAGAGGAGATATTGACCTACCATACTGGTCAGACATATTTGTATAGGGTTTTATTTTTAGGTGCTCCTTTTCTTGCATAGATGTTATCTGTATTTTATATTCCTTAGTCGTCTTTTACGACACCCGTTAGGAAAATAGGGGCTAGTGAATTATATACTTACTCCATTACTATAAAGAAAGGATTATAACGACATCTCATAAATTCTTGAGGTGTTTGCGTTGTTTTTTTAGATTTTATCTTGGTGAGGTTTTGTCTTACACGTGTATGTAAATATAAATTTTCTTCAAGAAAAAAATATCATACGAAATAAAAATGCCTTAAGAATTATAGGTATATAGGTATCCGTGTGGTGTCGGAGTAAGAATACAATTCACCACCCCCTATCTTATCTGTGGGTGATCGTAAGAGACGACTAAGGGATATAAAACGCATATAACATCTATGCAAGAGAAGGAAAATTCGAAACTAAACCTTATACCAACACGTCTGACCAGCGTGGTATAGTAGGTCAATTTCCCTTCCATTAAGGAGGAGGCCCGAGCCTAATAGTGGAACATATATGGGCTGTGATGATGAAGCATTATAGGTAAATAAATAAAAGATAATAAATAAAATAATAAATAAAGCATATAAATAAAAAATAAGCTATCGTACTCATAATTTTCCTGCTGTTTTATCCCAAATTACTTGGGGTTGACGCAATATGTTGTGAGTACATATTGCGTCAACCCCAAGTAATTTCTTCCAGCGTACATATTGCAAGGGCCACCGAAAACAAAGATCGGGTTCCGGTGGCACGCTCGCTTGGCGAAGAGAGGTACATGCAGGGCGGGTCTATGGGGTGCCACGCCGCTTCTTCTGTCGCCCCGGAAGAATTAAAAAAAAATCGTACATATTTCAAAAGTTATTGGCAATTATTTTACGACCGCTTGCCTGCCTGACGTCACCCTTCTTGAGAAAGTAATTGTTGACCAAACGGCATCAGGTTTAATTGACCCAGGTCGAAAGCTCTTAGTGGTGTGTTATGACTTCCACGAGTAAAGTAAGGGTTGGCAGCATTCGTAGCTTCTGGCACAGGGCACCAAAATAAGCTATCGTAATATAGAAATATAAAAATATTTGATATCATCAAAATATAGTACTTACAATACAACCCAACTTTAGTCTTTATTATTTCTAGCTAACGGACTCACAGAAGCACATCCCAAGAGAATAAAAACTTAAAATAATATACTATGTATATATCTACTGATCTACTCGTCTGGCTAACGTTGCATGGTAGTTATAATATTACACTACTAATATATAAGGAGCTTGAAGTTTAATAACGAGTTTAAAAAAAAAGGAACTTGTTCGCCTTTAAATTTTTAAACGATGTTCAAAGTCTAGGATTTTTAAACGCTGTTCAACTTTCGGTTATCATTTCTTTTAGGTCGCAAATAAGTTTTTATAAATATTCTAGCATCTTAAATAAATCAACAAAAAGTGATCGACAATTTAGAACCAAAAAAGTCATATATGACAATGACATTGAAAGTTACAAAGATCTGTATAATCTAATCTTAACTACAAATACACACTCGCACAATCACACACGCACACACACGCCCTGCAACATACATATACACATATACGAGTATAATATATTCTCTTATTTTATGTTTCTTTTAGCTTATTATTACTAAATATGTTAAATATCATATGTAATTATAAATTTTTGTTAGGTACGTGTATTGCTCAATGCGATATAGGCGGGGCCTGGTAATCTGTATGACAGGGCAACCTAGTTCAGATACTAGTCTCCCACAGAGGATGGTCCTAATATAACTTAAATTTTAACATTATTAATACGCTTACCTTTGTGGAAGAAAACAATAAAAACTATTATTATTATTAGTAAAGTATTGTCATGATGGTCTTCGCAACGTAAAAGTATCGCGACCTCGACATTATAGCGAAAATAGAGCACGCAGCACATTTTTTTTTTATTGTCGTGGCAAACGAGCAAGCAGCACATGATGGTAAGTGTAAATGCCGCCCATAGACATTTGCAATACCAAGGGTATAACTAAGCCGCTGCCTACCATTACAATCCCCAAACCCACCCAGTTGGGCTTCTGGCTCTCTCACTCACCGAACAAAGCGCAATGCTCATTGCCATTACTCAGACGTCGATCTTCTGCGAGAGTGTGGTACTACCCCGGACAGACCGGCCCGTAGCTGTAAACAGAGAACTGTCCACAGCGTGGTCCTACCATTAATAAATTCATCTCGCACAGCTATCGTCAGTATGATACGATTCTATGAGTGATGATACACAAGGCAGCGAAAACATGATGATTTAGAAGGAGAATGATTGAAAGTGGAGAATAAGAGAACAAGAGAGGATAATACAAGAGACTTATTCGTGTGGTGACGGAGTAAGAATACAATTCACCACCCCCTATCTTGCCCGTGGGTGATTGTAAGAGACGAATAAGGGATATAAAACGCATATAACACTATGCAAGAGAAGGAAAACTCTAAACAAAACCCTATACTAACACGTCTGACCAGCGTGGTATAGTAAGTTAATTTCCCTCCCATTACGGAGGAGGTCCGAGCCCAACAGTAGGACATATATGGGCTATGATGATGATGATGAATACGAGAGATTTGAAGTTCTAATTACTGATTCAGTGGTTGTAATTAATAAATAAAAGCAAAAGAAAGTGTCTGGAAAAAGTTATGTTAAATGGTTATAATGGAAAATTTTAATAATAGTAAGAAATACTATATTTGATTATTAAAGTATATCATTACATTCTGAACTATTTCATTGTTACAGTCTCATAAATATATGACTGTCAATCCTAAGATTACAACGTAGAGTTTGAAAAATTTTTAATTGGACAAAGGTTTTATAGCCCTTTAATTAAAATTAGCTATGAAGTCTATTAATTGCTTTTACTTCTCTTCAAAGAATATAACTGAATGAACATAGTTTTATTATGTACTTTTCCACACTAAATTTATTAAAAAAAAAATAAACTTAAAACTATGGTCAATGTTTCTTAAAAGAACAACAACAAACATTAAATACATAGACGTAACATTATAAGTGCTAAATACTTATACTTATACTTTTTACCTTACCCCAGAGTTCATGTTTTCAAATTCAAAATTCACGTACACAACAATACGTTTATGGTATGGTCATAGAGTAAAATTGTTGCTGCTACTGATATTAATTCTATTTACCTACGGTAGAGGCGCTGCTTTAAATCCCAAATAAATTGGTTTCACTAACGATGCGAATATTTGGACGCAAATATTTGTGCTGGACTATCCACAGGCATGCCTAAAACTACTTGAATAAATATTATACTTAGTAGGGCATAGATATAAAGTTTTCTTTAAAGACTCTAAACCTTATACAATTAATATGTCTTTTTCCCCTTGCCATTAGTTATCGTAACGTCAATAATAATTTTTGAAGGCAGTTCAGCGGTGTTTGCAATCAGTTTTATACTGAGTTGTGATCATTTCAATTTCTATTTAAAGTATGTTTTAACATATTCTTAAAATGTCGTCACCAATCCTATTTTTTTACGTTCTTTTTAGACGAAAGTCCCTTTCCAATGGAAGGGTAATCTTACTCAATGATTGAACTTCATGGACATAGAAGACGAGAAAATGTTGATCTTATACAGCATTACATGGTCGTTAAAAATGCATATTTTCTTTTATGTTGGTCGCAACAAAACAGTGAATGACATTGAATAAAACTCATTTTATTGGGTTGCGCGATTTTTGACTGTACCGTGAATTTACATTTATATGAATTATGAGCAAAATGAGCTAAAATCCGTATGGAGTAAGAATACAATCCATCACCCCTTTCTTATCCGTTAGATGATCGTAAGAGATGACTAAGAGACGCAAACAAATAACATCACTGAAAGAGAACCAAAACTGAATGTGAAATTCTATATCAACCCCTGTGAACGGCGTGGCATAGTAGGTTAATTTCCCCCTCACTGAAGAGGAGGCTCAAGCCCAAAAATGAGACGCTTATGAATTGAGATGACCAAACATTGAAGCTAAAAATAGAGCTAAAGTCATATATCAAAATGTATATGTTATTCTTCTTCCGGTAACCAACGAAGTGTTATAAGATAAACGCGTGAAAACAGTAAATAATCATTGATATAAATGTCAGCTGTAACAATCCACGAGCACAGTACTAAATTTATGAAGTCAAAAAGCCAAGAGGAAATTGACCATAAACACTAGTAATAAAGTGAAATGATTTACTAGCTAGAATGGGCGAATTAATGGGCTGTTGTGAAGCACATAGACGTAGGCGCGCAACAAGAGCTTTTAATATATTACCCAATAAAATTCTCAAATACCAAATTAATATTTATATTACATTTTTGACTTCTAATGTGGTTACGAATACTAGCAGTCCTTCGGCTACATATTCTACTAATCCTTAGTTTACTGGTGGATGTCGTAAAAGACAACTAAGAGCTTTATATCGACCTGGACCAACTTCATATGATACCGTTTGGTTAATAATTACATTTTCAAGGAGGTTTGACGTCGAGCAGACGGCCAGTCATAAAACTATTGCCAATAACTTTTACAATATGTACGAAGAGGAGTATATATTGCGATAACCACACCATAATTGGGATAAGAGCAGGAGGATAATGATGATTACATTTTTTTCTTGATATATAAAATCTTTAACTGACGTCATTATATATATATATATATATATATATATATATATATACATATATATATATATATATATATATATATATATATATATATATATATACATATATATATATACATATATATATATATATATATATATACATATATATATATATATATATATACATATATATATATATATATATATATATATATATATATATATATATATATATATATATATATATATATACATATATACATATTTATATATATATACATAGGTATATATAGATATATATATTTACTTGAGAGAACTATTGTTGTTATTCCTAACCTGTATCAGGACCTCTCACGACCATTTGGTGTAGTGGAATATTATCCCTTGAGTTCTTTTCTATTTACTTTACTAATGCAGTTCAAATTGGGAAATTATTGATTAAAATATCCTTCGTTAAGTGGACGATTACAGTGGTTGATTTCAATACTGTATGAATGGACAATTTTATGCTGCCATTGATATGGTTATAACAAGGATATGGCACAATATACCCCTAGAGTTGTGTGGCATGACGAGAGTCGTGCTATGGACTTGCTGCAATCATCAGTATCGATCTATCGCTTCTAGTCGTCATGAGAGTGATGGTTGTTAGTATCAGGAAATGACACGTGTTCCACATTTCTGTGTGACAGCATAGCTGAGTGGTCACTCTGACTTGCTCAACTGTTGGTGCGTTGATGGCGCATTCACTAGTACCTGCGTTTGAAGCCACTCCAAAGCTATAGTTGACCGAAATGAATTAGCAAATTAGAAAGCAATTGCGTATAACGACGATAACTAAGTGTTTTGCTGCTGGGATTTCAACGAAGAATTACCGCATAATATAACTGAAAGATACGTAAGTTTTCTGCGAGATAAAGATTTACTCCTCACTTTAGTTGTTGTCTTTGAAGAAAAAAAGCTGCATACTAAATGTAATACTTTTTATTGTGACTGTACTATTGGCAAATATACCCACATTTTTTTCAAGACGACATTCTACACTCTTTATATTACTGGAAACTTTACAAACATATAATAATGGACACAAATTACATCCAGACTCGGAACAATTATAAATTATTCTATTTGTTAATATATTGCCGTCATCCAAATTTTAAACTTGCATGCTGCAACTAAGAATACTCTGATAGGAGTTCGTTTATCTTGTGCTGTAATACTCTATTTACTCTATAATCTCTTGCCTTACAATGCAGTAAGAGTGTAATAAATTAATAAATAATAAACGCTTTAAGTATATCAGTATCAGTATATGATAGACCTACGATTTATTATGAGCCATTGAATGCCGTTACGTAGTAAAGTATTACAGTTCATAGGTCAGCCCCTATCCCACGTATTGCTCGTAAACCGCAGACTTTATACCTACTATGACTTTAAGAGCTAATAGGCCATGCGTACTTAAATTCCCAAATCTCTAATGAAATTACCTCATTTTGTGCCCGTATCATTAATTACATTATTATGCTTTGTTCGTTACCATCAAAGATAATGTTGGGGTTGCTAGAATGTAATTAGATCCTTAAACATGTTGTTAAAAAACTATGAAAGCATTAGAAAAAAAACTACTTTTACGGATTTTATCGCGGTTGTATTTGAATCTTAATTTCCTGACGTTTCAAACACTTTACAGTGATCATGGTCATGGAAAGACTAAAGTGTTTCACGTCCAATAAGTCATCGTTATTACAGAAATTTATATCTACTCGCTACAGTACCAGTTATTAAGTAGTAAGGGAAATTAAAACTCAAGTAGAAACGTGATAGAATCCGTAAAAGTACTTTTATTT
Source organism: Lymantria monacha (assembly GCA_905163515.2). Lineage (NCBI taxonomy): Eukaryota > Metazoa > Arthropoda > Insecta > Lepidoptera > Erebidae > Lymantria > Lymantria monacha. Next base: position 9,487,997 of record LR991098.1, on the reverse strand, counting down.
CCAATGCGTAATACTTGTATAAACATCAGCAACCATTATATGAAAACATTATATAAGAATACACCAAACAAATGACATAAATATACACCTAAAACTCCATAACTATATATAAATTTCTACCACAGACATTTATTTATTTATTTATTTAATCTTCATGCACAAAATAAAAGTACATAGGCGGACTTAATGCCATAGGCATTTTCTTCCAGTCAACCTTTGGGTGATGATGAAATAATATAGTAGGTGCCATTTATAAAGAAAACTGTTATGAGAACTAATTATGTTAAAAAAAAAGAAATGTATATAACTAAATAACAATAATATGAAAAATAATAAACCCTATATATATAATTTACATATAATACATACTCATACAAAAATATATACACAGATACACATACACGTACACACATATATACACATACACATATACCTATATAAATATACTCTCGAAGATTTATGAAGAGCAATCTGCCAAAGAGTCAATATAAAACTTACGAACTCTAGACTTGAAAATGTCACGTGTGCTGGACATCCTGATTTCAAGAGGGAGGGCATTCCACAATAAAATAGACTGAATGAAGAAAGAAGACATTCAGACACACACAGACATTCTACAGATTTACAGATTAAATATCACAACAGAATGCCGTCTACGCATTTGTAACCGTTATTTATACCCGTTTTTGCCAGGAAACCACTCAACCGTAAGGCTAATGTTACCAGAGCACACTCCTGGAATCGCCATTTTTTGATGGGCGATAAAAATATTTTAAATGTGATGAAATGTGATTCAATTTGTACATTATATATGGTCACGGGATGGTATGAGAATAAAATTGTGTGTGTATATTTGCTTGTGACATTCGCACAAATCGCCTAAACGTTTCAACATAAATGTGGGCATCAGCACTCTTGTGGGAAACGTATAATATCACTGCGATCTTCAGTTTGTTTTCTAAGCGTGGTACGTCGTCGGCGTCTACGTCCAACTTAAAAATTATAAACGGACATATTGCATCACTCAATAAGTCTCACAATTATTTATGAATTGTACAAAGATTTGTCTATATGAAGATCAGATCACTAAATCTTTGCTTGGGAAAGGAAAAAAGGGTAGTGGCTACCCTTTTTTCCTTGCGGTGGACTATGGATGTGGTCGCACTGCGCCAACGACGAAAGAGACAGAGTGCAACCCCATAGACCCACCCTGCAAGGACTCGTCTCTTCGCCGTGCGAGCGGGCCACCGGTACCCGATCTTTGTCTTCGGTGGAGGAAGCCACTACCTAGTCCACTTCATGCTGTCTCTATCAGTTTATCTATATAGTCAATAGCAAATAAATAATATAGAATAGCGGATAAAATATATGTAAAAAATGTTTCAGTACTGAGCAGAAATATCTTTCATGTAAAATAGGCGTCTGTATTGTTGTCAGATTATTTATGCATCAAGGGATTTGTTTTCTTAGAAGTTACGTGTATCGTAGGCTCGTAGCAATGCGAATAGGTTCGTAATCTTATATGAAGCTACGTAGATTATGGCCACACTTTAGTTAACATGGGTTTAATAAATTTGATTACATTTTTTATTTATCATTTATTGTTGCACATTGGCGTCTTTGTGAATAATGCCATAATTGTAGTTGATTGGTGGCTAGGCGATTGTAGTGGTGTTATGAGTTATCCAGTAGAGAAATATTGTCTACTCCCCTGGCTGTTTTTTATAACTGCTAGAGTAAAGTAAATATATATTGTATTTTTTTTTATTGTTTTTGGTGGCAAACGAGCAAGCAGTACATCTGATGGTAAGTATTACAGCCATCCATGGACCTTTAGGGCTGCTGCTTACCAATACAAACCCCAAACTCACCCAGTTGGACTGCCGGTTCTCTCGCTCATCGAAAGAAGCGCAATAGCACGTTGCCATTACTCAGACGTTGATCTTCTGCGAGAGTATCTCTGGTATCTGGTATTACTCCGGACGGATCGACCCATGGACAGAGAACTGTCAACAGCGTGGCCCTACTACTGTTAGTATATACGTATTACGTATATTTAACCAGTCACCACATAGGTTTGTGACTAAACTGTATTAAATTTTATTTGGTGTCATAAAAGAATACAATATGCATTATTTGGCAGCGAGTGCTCTTTATTTTTAGAATGTCGATATGATCTGATGTTATCACAAACTATTTTATTTTATAAAAATAACGTTATTAAAAAAACCTCTTTTTTCGGAGTAAGAATACAGTTCACTACTCTTTCTCTTGCCCGTGTGGGCTGTAAAATTAATCGTTTCATTGGATGTGTGACATTTAGCACCGTCCTGTTGAAACAACATATCAGTGATATCCACGTCATCAATAATAGACCAAAATTGAATTGTTAACATCTCGCGATCCGTGCTGTGATTAACGAAATATACCCGCCATTTTGCCAAAAGGTGATTAAAAAATTTGATGAAAGAATCGACATCTGTCAGCGTGGTTGTGGTGGAGATTTGCCAGATATCATTTTTCATTCATAATTGGGGAACTTTTCTGTTCGTAATACAATAAAAATTTGAATCATCTTCATCTAAATTACTTGTTTTATTTTGTTTTAGAAAACAAAGTTCTTGTTGTAAAACCCCGTAGATAAAAATATAGAAACTTCTCTTAGTCGACTTATATAGGATGTAGGTTTGAGGACAAAGATTCATCTCAGCTCATATATGTCCCATTATTGTGCTCAAGCCTCCTCCATAATGGGAGAGAAATGGACCTACTATACCACGCTGGTCAGATGTGTTGGTATAAGGTTTTGTTTCGAGTTTTACTTCTCTCGCTTAGATGTTATATGCGTTTTATATCCCTCAGTCATTTCTTACGATCACCCACGGGTAAGATAGGGGGTGGTGAATTGTATTCTTACTCCGTTACCACACGGAAAAAAAATGAAATAGATAAACACTAGGATGATGTTATGTTATAAGTTTAGTCTGTTCTGTTTTTATCTATCAGCCTGTAAATGTTCAATGTTGAACGTTCGTTCACGTGCGAATTCCACTCAGAACGGTCTTGTGCCCCTCCATCCAATGATTCCTTGCGACATTTAAGATGTAGTTAGTTCATCCGTGGAGGGGCTTGTATTGGACCTGTATTGTTACTAATATTAATTATTATTATATATGTTTTCTTTGTGGTGACGAAGTAAGAATACAATTCACTACGCCCTATCTTATGGATGGAAAAAGCAAATCCAGAGAGTACAAAATGTTTGCATAAGATTTTCTCTAAACATATCTAAAGAAACGTTTTACAACATTTTTGAATAAAAGTGGCATATTGAACATGAAAGCTAGAAGAGATCTTCAATTTGCATGCACAGTTAAAAAATATTTACATTAAAAAACCCGAATACTTATTTGAGAAGATAATTTAGATTAAAAATCTCGGTGCAAGAAGTAATCGGTCTGCAACAGAAAATCTTCTCAAAATATCATCATATAAATCTACGCGTTACCAAGGTGGTTTCAGATTTTTAGCGGCAAAAGTATGGAATGATCTACTCCCTCCAATCAGAAAGAAAGTAAGTGAGAACAGTTTTAAATCAAAATATAAATCTGCTTTACTAAAACGACAACTTGCTAGGGAAAATCTGACACATATTTATTTAAAAACTTTAAAATTAAAACAATATATTATTTAAATAACCCAAGAGATAATTAATTCATTACATAGTTATATTTATATCTGCAAGTACAAGTACTCATATACACGAGCACTATCTTGTACCATGTCTATAAACACACACGCACGCGCACACACTTGCACGCTCACACACTTGCACACGCACAAACACATGCGCACAGATACACACGTGCACACGCACACACGCTCATGCACACACACACAGACACACGCGCTCGGGCGCACACACACACACTCACACACAAAACAATATATTCACGGGGATGGTAAAAAATCATCCTTTTGCCTACTAGATTTAATTTTGTTTTATTATAATTGTTTGTTTTTAGTTTAAGTTCTGAAAATGCAATAAATTATTATTATTATTATCTTACCAATGGACGTCGTAAAAGACGACTAAGGTATATTAATATTCATATAACATATATGTAAGAGAAGGATAACTCGAAATAGAACCCTGTACTAACATTTCTGAATAACATAGTAGGTCAATTTCCTTTCTATTACGAAGGAGGCTCGAACCCAATAGTAGGACGTATATGAGCCTGGATATACCAGTATGTCGTTATTTATAAAACCCGATTACGAGATGAAAAATGATGTCACAAGCGGGATTCGAACCGCCTATTGGGATTCCGGCCCAATCGTGCTGCCACTACACCACCGTGACTAATTGTAGGACATGCAAATTTCACTTCGTATCATATTTAGGTCTTAAGGTGACGGTATGCTATCTACCCGACAATCAGCAGCACGATTGGGCCGGAATCCCAATAGGGTTCGAATCCCGCTTGTGACATCATTTTTCATTTCGTAATCGGGTTTTATAAATAATTAAGCATATTAAATACTAAATTTCAGTAATTTAAATGTCGTTATTTATTAATATTCTTTTTCTAATCAGTAATTGGTTTGGTTTTTACAACAAAAACAAGACAATCCTCGAAACTACAATTGACCTATTTAAATTCCAAAAGTTTTGAATACGGCTACAAGTTGTAGAATATGAGTGCGAGTGAACTAGTTCAAAGAGATTACGACTGTCGAGTAACGATATCTCTGAAACTAATTTAATTTAAAACTTACCCGTTTAAAAAAAAAGATTTTTAATTCTTTAATTCTATTTCTAATTATTCTTTTTTATATTTTTAAATAAAACTATACTTTTTTTCTGGGTATAGGCTATACCATAGTATAGTCACACAAATAAGACGATAACTTGCTATATTTAATAAATTGGGCCACCGAAGAAAAAGATCGGGTGCCGGTGACCCGCTCGCTCGGTGAAGGGAGGTACTCGTACAATGCAGGGCGAGTATATGTGGTCGCGCGCCGCTTCTTCTGACGCCCCGTACGGATTTAGCGGGGTGTAAATAGACCATAGCCCACCGCAAAAAGTAAATAGAATAAATTGTTATACCAAGAGGGACTTCACAGATATACAATTATTAATGAACACAAAAAACGTTACTAAAATGTGGTGGTTGTATTAGAATGAAATACTTTTATGTATATATCCTATCTCGCTTGTACTTGACACGTCCTTAGAAAATTTCAAAGACTTTGTTGTCTCATCATCATATCAGCTACAACATACAATCCATTATGTGACTCGAATAGCCTCTAGAGTGATAGGGAAATTAGCCTACTCCCACACTGTTCAGATCGGTTTTATTTTAAGTTTTATTTATCTTGTAGTGTGTGTCTTTGTATGTTACTAGTTTATTTGTTTTAGTTGTATTTTACAATCACTGAAAAATGAAGGGCTGGCCATATTTAGAGCATGGGTTAAATGTGAAACATGTAAAAGTATATTTAAGTATAGGGCCTACAAGACAAAGTGTATGTCATTGAAAATTAATTGCACTTGACTGAAATTAATGAACGGGCGGCAGTAATTCTGGGATACTATAATACCATGGCGATTATATAAAGAGGGACAATAGTCCCTCTTTTGGAGGCTATATACAACAATGGACGTCGATAGACTGAATGGACTGCTGGATTTACATATAATATATAAAATATATTAAACGAATAGGCGTTAGTATTGTTAGGTTTTATTATATTGTGGCTTTAGTTTTAAATAAATTAATAGTATTGTATTATTGAATTTACGGGGCGTCGACTCAAGAGGATGGATACCCGCGAGGGTGGACCGCCGGGTGGGCCACCGAAGAAAAAGACCGAGTTCCGGTGACCGCCCACCCGAATGGCGTAGAGAGGTACGCAGTAGGGCGGGTCTGTGGAGTCGTGCGCCGTTTTTCCTGTTGCCCCGGACGGATTAGCGGGGCATTATGTACCATAGCCCGCCACCAAGGAAAAAACCTATTGTATTTAATTTAACTTTATGCTGTGTGGTAGCGGCTACGAATGTCGTAATAGAGGACTATTCTTAGTCATGCTCTCCTTATATCGACCTGGACCAACTTCACCTGATGCCTTGTGGTCAACAATAAGATTCCCAAGAAAGGTTGACGACAGGCCGGCAGCCGGTCATAAAACTATTGCCAATAACTTTTGCAATACGTATGAGTACATATTGCGTCGACCTCAATTAATAGGGATAAGAGCAGGCAAATGATGATGATGTATCGAATTTAACTAATAATATATGCTGAAAGTGGCGTCATGAATGAGATTTTTATGCCTAACTGTAATTGTAATGATTGAAAATTAAATATCGGCATTCATTAACTTTTAGGTCCTATTGGTAGCACATTAAAAGCTTAGAAGTGTAACGCGTACTTTTGAGTGTTAGTGTGAATAGTGTGCTACCGAAGACAAAGACCGAGTTCCGGTGGCCCGAGGGCGGGTCTATGGGGTCGCGCGTCGCTTCTTTTGTCGCCCCGGGCGGATTTGCAGACTAAGTGTGTAAAATTAAATGTAATATATGTTGGTACTTGCATTCATATCAGTGCCATATTTCTGATGAATGATTGATTATGAAATAAAAATAAAATTCTCACAATTTGATTGAAGTACCACCCGTATCTAATTGCGAATCGAAAATCTACGAATTTGTATAATTCTTGAAACCAATTTGAAATTATATTTTGCATTGTAACAGATTTGTCCTGTATTATGTGAAATTTATGTACAATTATATTTACCTATATCATGTTATGACTCTGTTTACTCTTTTGAGAGAGCCCGAAGCCCAACTGGGGTGGGTTTGGGGTTTGTATTGGTAGGCAGTGGCGTAGCTGTACCTTTACTATCGCAAAGATCCATGGGCGGCAGTGACACTTAGCATCAGGTGTGCTGTTTGCTCGTTTGCCACCATTAGCAATAAAAAAAGAAAAAAAAATAGAGTAGCGAAGTGAAACTATAAAATACATATTTATTGCGATTACGTTATCGTCACGAAAACTTCCTTTTAATTTTATGTTTAACTAGTTTCTTGCCGCGGCTTCGCCCGCGTAAAAGGTTACTTTCCTAAAGATTTTTATCTCTTATTTTTATTTTACCCTTAGAAGTAAATTTTTACAAAATGTTAATGTCATATTTATTTATATCTAATCAATAGCCTAAAAATAAAGTTTTAAACTTCTGGCTTTAAAAATGACGATATTTACTTACAACTTTTCATTCCACTTTTATAACCTTTTTTTGCATTAAAAAGTAGCCTATGTCCTTTATCAGACTCTAGAATATCTGTGTACCAAATTTCATTTAGATCGGTTCAGTAGTTTTGGCGTGAAAGAGCAACAGCCAGACAGATAGACAGACAGAGTTACTTTCGCATTTATAATATTAGTAAGAAGTAAGAATTAAAATTACATACATACATATCATCACGCCATATCCCTTGCAGGGTAGGAGTGCCAGAGAACACTATCTTTGCATATTTCACTCGCTTCCTCAACCTTCATAATTCTCTTCATACACGCTCGCCGATTTCGGAGACTCTTGACTCCACCTTCCTTCAGTACATGACCGATCTGGTCTAGGTAGGTTAGTCTCGGTCTCCCCCGGTACCTACATCCTTCCACTTTCGCATTGTATATCTTCTTAACCAGACGTTCGTTCAGCATTCTTTCCACATGTCAGAATTAAAATTAATTGTCTCAAAATATAATTAAAGACATTCGTTTACTGTCAGCTCAGTTTTATCGAGACCAGCAAGTTACATTACATTAATATGTTTAACAAAAGCTACGGTCATTATAATGTCGACAATGCTATTAATAACGCAAAACTCTTCCCTTTTCATCCCTTTGAGACGCCGAGAGAGCAAAGTTGACGGTCCCTTTATAAGCCTCCTAAACAAGATCTGCAAAGGGCTCTTAAACATTTGCGTTCACTTATTGAAGGCAATATTCAGGTAAACTTAGTGTGGTCAGTTTATAGATGGTGCTGCCTTAATATCTATACAAGGCACCTATAAAGTGTGACATTTAAAGATTTTATTATAACTTATGTTAGAGTCAAATCAAATCTAATCATTTATTATGCATAAGCCCTATAAGGGCACTTACATAATGTCAATTTTACATATTTTTTAAAATTAATCTACCCCCGGATCGAAAAGCCGCTACAAACTGAGAAGATCCGGCAAGAAACTCAGCGGGTTCGTATTTTTTTTTAAATTATATTTTTTTCTTAAATATTATTGGATACATGTTTAGTCCATATTAGCTCCAGTGAGATGCCCTTCGAGTAATGATTCATTATTTTGAAAGTTAAATTCAAGACTAAAAAAAAAGAACAAAAATGGTTGGACCAGATTCCACAAGCGGCCTCCGATTTGATTTGATTTGAGTAGAATAGATATGATAGCTTACTCATATTATCATTATTCCAGCGCATATGCTTGCCACTGCCGGGCTAAAGTGTTCTCCACATTGGGAGGAAAATATACCTAGTTTTACCATGTAAAAGGGGTAGTATTCTTCAATAATAAAAATGATTCCTTTTAGATTAATTTTATTCTTCCAAACTGATTTATAAACACTAGAGTTGTTCCGAATAGCACTGGCTTATACTCTCTTAACCTTTCGCTCGCCAAGCCCAGTACTGAGTGTCTTCTTCGAACGATTTTTCCTACCAAGTGCCGTAAAAGTGTGGCCAGCGCAATCAGTGTGATCTACCGACTAATTTAGAATAGATAATTCTCGCACTAATATTGCCATTATAATTATTTAATAATACCATTTTATTGTGTAATGTAATGGAACCTTACACTCGACCATCCTGACAACGTGCATGTCCCCATGTGCGTCTCTGGTGAAATCTTACACTCGGCAAACAAAATCGCTCAAAGATTTAAATTACAATTTGTTATATAATATACAGCATTAAAATTTAAACTATCATTTTATACAACAATAATATTCAAACAAAATATATCAGACTTATGGTAAAAATATAATGTTTATAATACCCTGGAATAATATAATTAATAATATTTGACAAATAATTTTATAACCAATTATCATTCTGGACAATCTTCTTCGCACTTAGTCATATATTTAATTATCTCTGTATACAATTAGCCTTGTAACTAACAAATCTGTAAGTTTATCTATGTAGCCAATTAACCTTAACTATTATTTTAACTTATCCTCTAATCCTCTAATTAATCTTGACAATTTTTTTAATCCTTCTTAAATTATCCTTCGATCCAAATCCCCTGAAAACCAATCATCCTTCAACCAACCAAAAAACCTTTAACCAATTAACCTTTAACCGATTATCCTTTAACCGATTATCCTTTAACCTATTATCCTTTAACCGATTATCCTTTAACCGATTATCCTTTAACCGATTATCCTTTAACCGATTATCCTTTAACCGATTATCCATTAACCGATTATCCTTTAACCGATTATCCATTAACCGTTAACCAATTATCCATTAACCGATTATCCTTTAACCGATTAACCTTTAACCAATTATCCATTAACCGATTATCCTTTAACCGATTATCCTTTAACCGATTATCCTTTAACCGATTATCCTTTAACCGATTATCCTTCAACCGATTATCCTTTTAATCCATTATATATATAGCCTTGGCTAAAATGATTATTTCCTTAACCTTTTAACCAATTATGCGTGTATCCAAAATTCTTGCCTGAAACAACCAAAATACATGAACAATATAAGAATTCATTAATGTCGACTTGTTTAGTTAATCACGTTTTACTATAATATAATTATCGTACAGACAGAAGAGTTATAGTACATACACAGAAGAATTATAGAATAGATGTGTTGTCGTCCTCGCTCTTATCTACTTCAGTATCATTATCAGTATCATTGTCAATTTCTAAAGAATAAACATGAATCCATGGTCGTATGCGATCTGCGGCAACGGTAGTCTGTCTTGTTTTTGACTGACTAACTGACTTCTACTTTGTACCTATCATTACCTAGAATGTCAACAACTCTAAAAGGACCCTTGTCAAAAGTTTCGTACTTTGACCGTTATTTTGAAATGTCACTTTTGTGATCTCATAAAGGGCCCAAGGTGGTCGACCTGTAATGTGTGAAAAGGCTTTTCTATCTCTTCGATAGCGTGAAGGCAACCTTCACGCACAGAAGATTTCTTTGCATATGTGCAATCGATGCAAGATTCTACATACTTTTGTTTTTTTTAAATCGTTTCATTTTTGCAAACCAATAATGTCTTTTAACCCTTTTCTAAAGTTTTTTTCAAAATCCACATGATATCCTATATCATCGTGATTACTTTTACACAACTGCCATCTTGCACCCTTAGGGACTACCCATCTCAGACATTCTTTATCGTTGCCCACATATCTCAAAAGATTATTATCCTTCAAAACATAATTATCTTTAAGGTATTCCAAGCCTTGCGGGTCTAAATCACTAGTGACAATGTCACGAACCCTACGTAATTCTGAATTTCATAATTGTAGCGTGAGTGACCAGTCCTCTTCACTTATAGACAATGGTGGGAACTTGATCATTTCGAGATTCCACGTCAGTTATTGGGTTTCTGGATAGTGCATCAACATGAGTCATCTTCGTACCTATCCTATATTCTATCGAACAATCAAACTCTAGTAATGCTAACCACCATCGAGCGATCCTGGGTACGAAGGTCGCGCTTGGTGAAAGTGGAATGTAGTGCACTACAGTCAGTGACGATTTTAAATGCCTTACCTAAGAGGTATACCCTCAGTTTTGTTTCAGGGAACATAACTGCCAACGTCTCAAATTCATAGGAATAAAAGTTCCTTTCTTCCGGCGTCCTCTGACGACTAAAGTAAGCCACGGGGTGAAAGGAACTTTGGCTTCCTTCAAGGCGTTGTAAAAAGATATTGCCAATGCCTAATCTACTGGCGTCGGTATGAAGTTCAGTTTCAGCTGTCGGGTCATATATAGCAAGTCCGGGCCTTTCTATAAGTTTAGCTTTCAGCATATTGAATGCTTCGTTTTGGTCGTTAATCCATTGCTATGGGACGTTCTTTTTAAGCAATTCCGTGAGAGGCCGGGCTATTTGTGCGAAACTTTGTATAAATTTTTGAAAATAGCTAATAAGGCCTAAGATTTGTCTCACACCATGCACATTAATTGGATGAAGAAATTCAACCACAGATTGGATGGGGAAAATCAATCACAGATTGAATATTCGCTTTAACAAATCATACTAGCTGAACTAATTTCAGAGCCTAAATAATTTATAGTGTTTTGTAGGAAGCTACACTGGGACAAGTTTAATCTAAGATTCGCATTTCGTAATAGAAGATGAATTTCTTCTAAGCGATCTAAACATTCCGCTGGGTTCCTACCAAAGATTAGCACGACATCAATATACATAGTGGCTTTTGTCAAATTGCGCGGGGCTTAGGACAGGTTTCATCACACGTTGGAATACAGCGGGGGCGTTGGCCAAACCAAACGGCATTCGGTTGTACTCGTAATGACCATCCGGCTTGACGAAGGCTGTCAAGTACTTGCTGCCCTCAGAGCTGGACACCTGAGAATAACTAGAGATCAGATTAAGTGTGATAAACTAGCCCTGTCCTGACAATCTAGCTACTTCATTTTCTATTAGAAGTACGGGATATCTTTCTTTTACAGTACCTAAATTTAGCATCCGACACACAAAAAGGCATCATCTTCCCTTTTTTGTGTACCAAAATGATTGGGCTAGCATTGTTACGATACAGACTCCCGTATAATACCTGCTTGTAACATTTCGTATACAATTATTCGAACTTTTTCACGTTAGTGGTGAGACAAGCGGTGAGGTCTGTAAACTACCGGACGTGTACTACTCAACTCAATTTTCATTTCAGCGGCCTTTGTACCTGTTAGATCGCTTAATTTGTTAGCAAACCAGTCCTGGAATTGTTGGCGAAGTTCTAAGAGCTTGGCCCTATCACAAATTGATACTGCATCGCCTATAACTATCCGAATCTCATCAAGTAATTCCTTTAATAAACTGGCTCTACTTCTGTAAGACCAAATACAGAATGTACCTTTTGAGCACGGGAGAACACAAAATTTTCGTAAAGGTAACATGGTATTGAACACGGTATCACAATAATAAAAACAAACCTTGCCTCACTTCATAAATACCACCACAAACCGAAAACTGTTCATAGGGCTTCCCTACTATCTTACATATATACATAAATACATACCATCACGCCATATCCCTTGCAGGGTAGGCAGAGAAATCTATCCTTGCATACTTCACTACTATCTACTACTACACTATTATACTACTACTATCTTAGTACCCAATACTATACTACCGGTAAACGACGACAATCCTAGTTCAGCTTTTACACTTGCAGTGCCATAAATTATGCTAGAACTCTTCACTTTCCCCTTTGCCAGAGGTTCATATTGCTCGTCTACGCCGGGTATTCATCCATCACTAGTATGTAGGAATTGTAGTTTATTAACACCCTTATAGACAATAATGTGCAACTGCTCTGAATAAGTTTGGCCAACTAGCATTGACTTCTCTAGCAGATGATCGTCTACAACTTTGCATGGGACAATAGCAGTTACACCATCTATACTTAAGACCAAATTAATAGAACCTATAGACCACAGGAGGTTATTGCCGAACCCCTTCATTATTGACGGAGTACCATCATAATTAAGCCCAAGATTCGAGAAGGTAGATTGTTTTATAAGCGTACCTTCGCTGCCGAAGTCAATAAATGCCTCACGAAGCAAACTATTAATATTCACTTTTTATAAATTTACTGCTCGGGTAAAAATTCAAGAAAATGCATATCTGGAATTTACCTTAGGTTTTTACTACTACGTCGGCTTTCGTAGATTCTATATTCTGTTTGTACCTACAGACCTCAGAATTATGACCCACTTTATTGCAATGGATACATTTAGTTGATAATTGGGGACATTTGGAAAACGGATGTCCCTCTTCCTTACAATTATAGCAATGTAAAGACGGATTAATCGGATAATCAAACCTATCTTATTATTTTGTCTGCCCTATACTGTGCCGAAACTTCTAACCATAAACAATAGTTGCTGCATAACGAATTTTCTATCGCTCCTTAACAGAAATTTCAAGATCTGATCAGTTTGTTCACAACTTAGAGCCAAAGCGCTTGATATAAAGGTCTTATAACCGATACCGTGGATAATACAGTCGACGGCCTGCTTACCCACTATTTCACATTGATTTAATAACACTAGTTTTTCGTAAAAGTATTATACTCTTCCTTTTCGACATATCATCCAAGAGCTGACCGTAATTTTGTTCCGATGGCAAAACATCCTTTAATTTTGATTGCAATTCATTCCAGGTAAAGAGTATAGAGTTGAGGCTTTCATACCAGTTCTTAACGTTACCTGTAAGTTTTTGTCAATCAACATCAAAGTTGTACAATTGTCCTCTCGCCCTAACCATAAACTGCAGCGCATTCATTCACCTTTTTGAGCCATACATCTATACGTTGTTTTTTTTTTAGAGGGATTAAATTCAGGAATAATATTTTTGTGATCTAGGCTTCTACTAATAGCTAATGCATATCGGTTAGAATGTGATGGTACAAAATCTCTAATGGACTGTATTATTTATATTAGGTTTTTAGATAAAAATGTAGGGCTACATGACCTTTTAGTGCGCTTATCCATAGATGTACGGTCGTTTGCATCACGACCACGTCGCTCGCGGCTAGCATCGGTATTTGATGAACCCTGATGTCTACTCCGTTGTCGTTGCTCCTTATCGCGTTCCCTTTGTAGGTCTACTTCCAGCTGCCGAACTCATGCCTGTTTTCTGTTTAGCGGTCGTTCCCGTTCTGTCAACAGCCGATAATAGTCCTGGCTACGACTGCGACTTCGGCTTCCTTTTTGACGTACGCTAACCTGGCTATGCCTGGAGCGCAAGCTGCCACATCGAGGTGTATTCAGGGAACGACGTCCGTCCCTTTCCTCCATTCCCTTAAACTCGTCACAATAGTAACATGTTAGTAATATGAAAAAAATAAGAAGAAAAATGAAAGGAAAGAGAAATGTACTAATTATCTCAATAACCATACATCGAAGAGAAAACTTGATGAGATTTTGTCCACTTAATACGTCCACGTAGATTGCCTTGCTGCTAATGCATAATTGCTTATGCTAATAAATCATTCTATTTGCAGCTATTGATCTAAACAGTTTTTTTTTCATAATCAGTACCTATTCAATAACTTAAGTTAGGAAATATGCAACAATATTTATTTATTTGTATATTATTTTCTTTTTTCTTGGTTATCCTATTTTAAAGAATTATCTCCTATAATGTGGAGCCTTTATTAGGATGCACTTAACAGACGTCACTTCACACAATCACACCCAGACTGAGAACAACAATTTGTTATTTTACACATTCACCTTTTGCCACATTACTTCTAGTGCCGTAGGGTAGGCGTGAAATTTGTAGCAACAGCAAAATGTAGTATATTTATACGAAGCAATGCGCATGTTTTTATGCACCCAATACCGTTTTATTTGAAATACGAAGACGAACGCAAATAGTAGAACATAAGCAATTATCAATTTCTCTATTAGAGTAAATCAAATACCAGCGGTTACGGTGTTTTAGCGTTATAGCTAAAAGAAAATAATATTGCAGGCGTTTACTTACGGATTCAATCCCGCTTTCTGAGATAAAAGGGGTAGTATTCTTCAATAATAAAAATGATTCCTTTTAGATTAATTTTATTCTTCCAAACTGATTTATAAACACTAGAGTTGTTCCGAATAGCACTGGCTTATACTCTCTTAACCTTTCGCTCGCCAAGCCCAGTACTGAGTGTCTTCTTCAAACGATTTTTCCTACCAAGTGCCGTAAAAGTGTGGCCAGCGCAATCAGTGTGATCTACCGACTAATTTAGAATAGATAATTCTCGCACTAATATTGCCATTATAATTATTTAATAATACCATTTTATTGTGTAATGTAATGGAACCTTACACATGCTGGTCGAACGGGTTGGTGTAGGATTTTGTTCGAGTTTTTCTTTTCTTGCATGGATGTTACATGCATATTATATTCCTCAGCTGTCTTTTATGATTCACACAAGTACGATTACTATACGGCAAATACAGAAATGGTCATATTATAAATAAATAGTACCTCATTTAGAATATAGTCTGAGTAATAGGTACTTTTTACGTCAGATGAGATGGACCTGCGATATAATAGCAAGGCTGTAAATGTTCCGTACAGTGTTGCCCAAATGCAAGACTCTTACAAGTCTCGAAAGTCGTGCAACTCTTGCTGTTAGAATAATACAGAGTCACTTGTATGGATAGAAATTAAAAATCTACATAGAAATGAAGAATCCAACTAAATTAATGAAACTCCATTTATCTAGTGGCACTAACTGTACAACTATCAATAAATTAGGTACATACCACTCAACGAGAGTGGGAATATAATCACACCTATCCATCGTGAGACTGTTTAAAATAACATCAAATTATTTCCTCGTGTACTACTAGGTATTAAGAATACAAAATGTTGACAATCCTTTTCCCAAAGGAATCGTAAAATTCTGTCTAAGGGAGCACTGCGAGACTCTTGCAGCAAGTCTTGGTCTTGCGTTTGGGCAACACTAGTTCCGTACGGTGACGGAGTAAGAATACAATTCATCACTCACTGTCTTATCCATAAGTATTTTTTTTTTAAAGACCACCCTGCGCTAAGAAAGTAATCCTTGTATTGCGGTGGACTTTACAAACATGCAATAAACGCAGACAAATTACACCCAGAGTCAGAACAACACTTCGTGGATCGCACAAAGTACTGTCCTGCGTAGGAAGCGAACGCACGGAACTGGCATGACAGGTCGCTATCTTAACCACTAAGCCACTGTACAGTCAATTATAAGAGTTGATTCAGGAATATACTATGTAAATAATATCACTCCAAGGGAACTATATATAGGTACTAACTATGTAACTATATATACTATTACTGAAAGGAAAACTGAAAATAAAACCCTCTATATCAACCCCTCTGTTCAGCGTGATACAATAGGTTAATTTCCCTCTCTTTATGTAGGCAGCTTGAGCCTAATAATAGGACGTTTATGAACTGAGATAATGATGATTACATTTATATATTTTACTAGCTGACCTAATAGTTTTTATTTTGTAAATATTTAAAAAAAAATCTTTTTTTTTTTATTGCTTTTGGTGGCAAACGAGTAAGTAGTACACCTGTTGATAAGTGTTACTGCCGCCCATAGATCTTAGGCCGCTGCCTACCGCTCACAAAACGAAGCGCAATAGCACATTGCCATTACTCAGACGTCGATCTTCTGCGAGAGTGTGGTACTATCCCGGACGGAGAACTGTCAACAGCGTGGTCCTACCACTATAAAATATACTTCATTCAAATCAATGGCAGCGTCACTAAACGGATCCAATTGTTAATCTAAACCATTCCTGAATTCATGTGGATACCAACTTTTTTTTTAAATCAGCCCATTTTTACAGAATCCTATCGCATAGACACGTACAGAAGAATTACATATATATTAAGACTAGCTTCTGCCCGCGGCTTCGCCCGCATAAAAGGTTACTAAAGTTTTTCGTCCCCTATTTTCCCCCTTAAGGGTGGGTAATATTTTTACGAAATTTTAATGTTCTATTTATTTATATCTAATCAATAGTCTAATAATAAGTTACACGCTTCTGGCTTTAAAAACGATGATAATTCCTTACAACGTTTCATCCTCCTTTACAATCCTTTTTTGCAATAAAAAGTAGCCTATGTCGTTTTATAAAACCCGATTACTAAGCATATTAAATACTATGATTAAGCATATTAAATTCTAAATTTCAGTAATTTAAATAGCCTATGTCTTTTATCAGGCTCTAGAGTATCTGTGTACCAAATTTGATTTAGATCGGTCCAGTAGTTTTGGCGTGTAAGAGTGACAGACAGACAGAGTTACTTTCGCATTTATAATTTTAGTAAGGATTACCTTGGATGATGAAACCATGGATGTTTAAGAATCATCATCATAATGACTTCTAATGTTTACGCGAGTATTACACATTTGAAATAAAACTACTTTTACGGATTCTATCGCGTTTGTATTTGATTTATAATTTCCCGACGTTTCGAACACTTTACAGTGATCATGGTCACGGGAGGACGTCCTCACTGTAAACTGTAAATACAAACGCAATAGAATCCGTAAAAGTAGTTTTATTTCAAATCATCATCATCATCATTTCAGATCATATATGTACCACAGTTGGGCTCGAGCCTCCTGCATAATGAGGGAAATTGTCCTACTATGCCACCCTGATCAGACTTACGTAGGGATAAGGCTTTGTTTCGAGTTTCCTTCTTTTGCATAGATGTTATATGCATTTTATATTCCAAAATCGTCAAGATAGAGGGTAGTGAATTGTATTTTTACTCCGTCACCCCAAAATGGTGAAACCCAGAAATGGTTTAGGAATACAATGCGATAAATTGTAAATGTAACAATCAGATTATTTTAAAAAGTCTAAACACTTCTTTCTTTAAACCGTAGGAAAGTGCAAAATAGGGTTTATTATTGTTTTTTAATTAGTATTGATGTGTTGTGTGATCGCCCCCCACTCGGTGGACTGATGACATTGTCAAGGTCGCAGGAAACCGTTGAATGCAGGTGGCACAGGATCGTTGCGAATGGCATTCTCGTGAGGAGGCCTATGTCCAACAGTGGACGTTTATGGGCTGTTGGATGGATGGATAGTCTTGTATAATTGTTTGTTAGTGCCTTATATCTTTATTCCAAATATCCAGTTAACATCAAACAGATCAATGCAGATAATAGATACTTACACCTAAAAAGAAGACAGATGAAATGTACCAAAACTAAGCTAGTTAAGAAAAAATTAGATGGAGGAAAGCTAAAAGAATTGGCTACAAAACGGTAAAAACTATCACGCAACATGAATCATCATCATCATCATCATCATCAGAAGAGGAGTACTTACTTACAATCTTAGGTATATTAATAAATTATTTAATGAAATAAAGAAAGCAGGGCCACACTGTTTCACAGTTTTCTGTTTACGGGCGATCCGGATGGCCGGTCCGTCCGGAGTAGTATCACAATCCAGTAGAAAATTGACATCTGAGCTGCGGCAATGTGTAGTTACGCTTCGTTTGGTAAGCGAGAGAGCGGGTTGCGCAAATTTCTGGATGGTTTTGAGATTTTTATTTGTAGGCAACTGCATAGCTGTGATCCTGGTATTGCAAAGGTCCATAGGTGACAACAACGCTTATCATCAGGTATACTTTTAGCTCATTTGCCACCATAAGCAATATAAAAGTTATATATTAACTTTTATCTACTTTTTTCTTCTTTACCCAGTAGAGACTTAAATATGTGTGTCTCTATTGAGCACCTATCCTATATTATATAATAAGAAAAAAATAGCATTTAGCAAGTCGATTAGAAATAAATCACCAAGTAGTAAAAGGTGCGGAAAAATCGAATCCGGAAAAACATTTTTTATGGTGCCATTTGAAAGGCACTGAGCAACTAACTCAAGCAAGCACTCTTGCTAAGTCGGTTTTTTTTAAATCCTTAAGATGATTATTGATTCTCGTAGAGAGGCCGACCGCATGAAGGCGACATTCCAAGAACACTGCTTTTGTTGTCGGGACGTCGATGGGTACGTTACCCGAAAGGATAATTCACCAGGCTGGTCATTGAGGTCAAGGAATCGGTACCAATGACCAGTTCAATAAGGCGGGAATACAGTGGATAATGGTGCTCCACGCTGCCCTTCCATTATCCCGGTTGGAATGGGCGGGGTGTATTCAGGCCATAGCCTATCACAAAATAAAATATTATAATTTATTTAAAATTGAGCTATAGTACAATTAATATAAAGTGAAAGCGCCGACTAAAGGGCTCTTAAAGATAATCACATTCAACCCTGATCAAAAACTAGGGTTGGCAGTAGTTATGTTATTTACTTTCGTTGCTTATTCGTCTATTACGTCTAAGTATGGGTAAAGAAGGGATGGTGACATATTGTATTTTTAATTTCACTGTTATTACATCATCATTCTCCTACTCTTATACCAACTACTTGGGGTCGATACAATAGGTACTCCTCTTTTATAATAAATATTGTAAAAGTTATTAGCAATAGTTTGAATGACCGGCCGCCTGCCAGACGTCAACCCTCCTTGGGCATTTAATTGTTGATCAAACAGCATCTAATGGAGTTAGCCCAGATCGATATAAAGTCCTAAGTCGTCTTTTACGACATCCACGAGCAAAGTAAGGGTTGGTAGTATTCGTAGCCGCTACCACACAGCTTCACTCTTATTACATGTAGAACTGTAAATCATAACTAGATTGTAACAGAAAGGAAATTAAAAATTCTCAATTCGGTTGGTCTCTGTACATCACATCATCATCATTATCATTTCAGCTCATATACGTCGTACTTCCGGGCTCAAACCTTCTCCGCAATGGAAGGGAAGTTATTCTACTATACCCATCTGATGAGACGTGTTGATAAAGAGTTTTGTTTTGAATATTCTTTCTCTTACATAGATGTTATATGCGTTTTATATGCCCTAGTCGTCTCTTACGATCACCCACGGGTACGATAGGGGATGGTGAATTGTATTCTTACCTCATCATCACAGGGAAAACATTATATCGTATACATACATACATATCATCACGCCATATCCCTTGCAGGGTAGGCAGAGAGAACAGTATATCGTATACATTACATCAATTAACCTCCAATTGTGGTAAATAATTACCCCCTTTCTTGCCCGTAGATATCGTCAAAGAAGATTAAGGGATAAGGCAAGAAGTAAAAGATGGTGAATTGAACTCTTACTCTGTCACCACGCGGAAAACATTATATTGTATTCAGTACATCAATTACTCTACAATTGTGGGCAATAATTACCTCTTGCCCGTTGGTATCGTCAAAGAAGATTAAGGGATAAGAGAAGAAGATAACATCATTGCTAGAGAAGGAAATCTCGAAATTAATTCCTATACCAAACCATCTGATTAGCGTGGTATAGTAAGACATATTTCCTCCCATTTTGAAGGAAGCTTCACCTCAGTGGTGGGACTTATATGATGTGAGATGAATTATGTACATAAGCTAAAGATAAAACCAGACGAAATTCAGCGAACATAGTTTTGGTTGATCTTATCCTTAAGTAAAGGAAAATCCTTCAACATAGATAGGGATGTAGAGAAACTCTTTATCCTCAGTAAGGCCTTAAGTTTTTGTGAAGGAATATACAAGAAAAATGTGTCAGATTTTTTTTAAATGCACTATTAAATGAATTTGAAAAACATATTTTTTTTAAACCAGCAAGTACTTAATGTTCATTTTGGACTGCGATTATGTATTGTTTATTTCCGTGTGGTGACGTAATAAGAGACATACATCACCCCTTATCTAGTCTGTGAATATTTTAAAATACGATTAAAGGATACAATATGCATATAACATATATACCAGAGAAGTAAAACTAGTAACAAAACCCTATACACAGGGAGAACAAAACCCTATACAAAGAGAAGGAAAACTCGAAATAAAACCCTATACCAACAGTCCAACACGTCTGACCAGCGCGGTATAGTAGATCAATTTCCCTCCTATTATGGAGGAGGCCCGAACCCAACAGTGGGACATATGTGGGCTGAGATGATGATGATACACAGGGAAAACATTATATCGTTTACATTACATCAATTACCCTATAATTGTGGTTAATAATGACTCCCTTCCTTGCCCGTCGGTATTCTCAGAGAAGATTAAGGGATAAGACAAGAAGATAATATTATTCCTAGAGAAGGCAATCTCGAAATTAGTTCTTATACCAAACCATCTGATCACCGTGGTATAGTAGACTAATGTCCC
This sequence comes from Lymantria monacha, assembly GCA_905163515.2. Lineage (NCBI taxonomy): Eukaryota > Metazoa > Arthropoda > Insecta > Lepidoptera > Erebidae > Lymantria > Lymantria monacha. The sequence goes on along the minus strand of LR991098.1, from coordinate 9,466,925 downwards.
CCCTATTGTGGAGGTGGCCCGATGCCAGCAGCCTACTGCGAGACTCGATAGTAGATTTGGATTACCCATGACTGGATGGACCAAAAATACAATGGATATTATTCCCAGAACTATTTTCGAGCATAACCGATTTTGAGAATTCATTTTTTTTAATCTTCCTATATGGTCTAATTTAGATTTGATTAAGACATGTCCAGTGGTGTCGCAGCTATTCTCAATAATGCGTATTTGTTGGACCTTTTTTTTTTTTTTTTTTCGCAAGGTGGGACCATGGATGTGGTCGCGCCCCGGCAAATCGGCCCGGGGCGACGGAAGAGGCGGCGTGCAACCCCATGGACCCACCCTGCAAACACCTCTCTTCGCCGTGCGAGCGGACCACCGGTACCCGATCTTTGTCTTCGGTGGCCCGCCCAGATATTTGTTGGACCTGAACTATTTTATTATGAAGTTTTTGTTTTTTAAAAGACCCTGCATTAAGGAAATAATCCTTGTATTGTGGGAGAATTTATAAACATGCAATTAGCGCAGACAAATTACACCTAGATTCAGAACAACACTTTTTCACTCACTAGCCTATGCAGTCAAAGCTGATTTCTTGTTGGTTAAAATTTTGTATTATTGGTATTATTATTGTGTTGTTAACGTTTCCTAGAAGAACGCTGTTATTCACTTAGCCTATTTTACGACTTCTACGGGTAAGTAAGGCCCTGGTTACAATGTATTTTGAAGCTGTTTCACAACGAAGAAAGCCACTCTAATTTACTCTTAAAACATATCCAATGTTATCGTTTATTATATTTACTGTTACTGAATTACTTTAAATATGTATGAAAGTCTCTAAAACAATGTATGTATAAGCATATGTCCGAGGACTAAGTGACGTGACCTACATTTCGTATCCATTAATCTCGACCCAACGAACACATGATCTAATAACAATAATTAATTTATAATACTCCGTTCAAATGGCTTTGATAATCATAAATGTGCAACGAGCCGGTGACAATATGCCAAATGTCGTTAAGTCGTTAATAATCGCATCGTAAAGCGGGAAAATTTCAATGGGCATCCCATCGTCGGGCCGGTTATCCATTAAATAAATTTAATTCGAGTGATAAGGCGCGGGGCGGGCGGCGGCGGCTAGGCGGGCGCCGACCAGACGCCCCAGTCGCCGCCCGCCGCTCGCTCAGCGACGACGCATCGCTGCTCAGTGCTCAGCCGCGCTAATTTTACACGCCACTAAGCTCTCCTCTGCTAATCATAACAGTTGACCCACTGATAGTGAAATGTTAAAGTACTGTACTGTGTGAAGTGAGTCAACATCAGCTCATCGGTCGTCACTTCCAGTGAGTACCACATACCTCCGCGTTAACTTTGACGCGACAGCGACTTATCTCAATCATTCGTCGAGCATACGGCCATTTTATACGAACGTTCAACAACCTTGAGTCGTTGTCAGTATTTTGGTCATTGTGACTCGCAGCTGACATACAGTATCATTATTTCTTACACGTAACTCATGATGGTATTCAACTTCATCGTATTCTACAGAAATAGCTTTAGGAATTTCATTAATGTATCGGTTGGTTGGATTTATTTGTATTAGTTCGACTAAACGATTTATATTCGAGATTCTGTATTAAAACATACAATATATTTATGTCAAGGTTCTGACACCTTGTTAGTCACGGTTTAACGTTATTTCTCGGTATCATAAAGTATACCGAAAAATGCAGAGACAGCTTGTTTGTAACCATTAGAGGATCGTAAAGTTTATCTATTTTTACCCTCATTTTCTTTCAGTAACGGTGCATATGGAAGATATAGCGCTGTAATGGAAATTTGATGACTCTTCTACGAGCACGGTATAAACATAATTGTATCCTACAATGTAGTATCTAAATTCATACTAACATTGGATTTTTATAAATATGGGTACGTTATCGCGACGCAATTACAGGTTCTAAAAACTATTCAATGCTAATATTATCATGGTTTGAGTGAAAAACGAATAATTTTATTGTAATTATTATTATTTATTATTTAATTGTAATTTTTCAAGTATTGGTATTGGTATATAGACAAGGTACATATAGATAAGGCAGAGCCTGAATCACAGGCAAGATCTCAGTTTAAGACATCATAAGACATCCTCAGAATATATATTAATATTATATACCCACATTATTATTTTCTTAAAAAATTATGTCGTTGAAAATCAATATGAGGCGTGAATATTTCATGGCTCATATTTTTTATGGTTTAAATAATTTATCTTTCAATCGGTGTATTTCGATACATTGGTCAATGATTACTTCTTACCATTAATTTCACATATCATCATCATCATCGTCATCATCACAGCCCATATATGTCCCAACAGTAGGACACGGGCCTCCTCCGTAATGGGAGGGAAGTTAACCTACTATACCACGCTGGTCAGACGTGTTGCTATAGGGTTTTGTTTCGAGTATTTCTTCTCTTGCATTTATGTTATATGTGTTTTATATCCCTTAGTCGTCTCTTACGATCACCCACAGGTAAGATAGGGGGTGGTGAATTGTATTCTTACTCCGTCACCACACGGATACGTATCTGTTATTTTGTTTCTAATAAGTCTATTTTCGTTAAATATATTTCTTAGATCAACAATCCACGAATTCAATGATTACAATAAGTTTGCAGTTTCGCAAGATTTATTCATCCAATTATTAAGTCTCTTCTACCATGTTGGTATTTCGGCAAATGATTCTATTAGCAATTACTACTTCAGCATTTTGATTTTACTACGTATATCAATATGTTGGTTATTGTAATTCTCTATAGTCTGTACCTGGTGTTATAAACTTTTATTTGCAGAGGAAAGTATAACTTTTTCATATAGAAATTTCTAGATTAACTCACTTGTAAGTATCAATATTGTTCCTTGGGTTATGATATGATCCTAGTTGTACATAGTTTATACATATCACACTTAGGTCATGCACATCACAGGTTATCATCTTCAACTTAAGCCACGTACATCCTAATGCTGTGTTCGAGCCCCTCCACAAGAGGAAAATTGATCTTGTTATATGATATAGGCGGTCAGACATGTTGGTTAGGTTTTACTTTGAGGTTTCCTTGTCTCGTATAGATGTTATATACATATTTAACTCTTAGTCTTTTCTACGACATTATCGAGCGAGATAGGGGTGAATTGTATACTTACTTCACCTCTATATAAACTATCAAAAGTTACAAACATCTTTTTATCCTGTACAGTGTTGAGTTAAGAATATATGTTCCATTCCTTACTTTATTATGACATAAAAATCGACTATAAATCACCAGGGAAACTGGAGATTGAAGTTCACCCAACTTCAATGGCTATTATGACTGTGGCACGTGGTAATTATGAGATTATTTGGGCGGTCTATCTGTAATATTGGACGTATATGGGTTGGTTTAATAGACAGATACGACGTCTTAATTACAAATCTACGTCAATTATGTCACCTAAAAATAATAAGAATACCTTTTCAGCTTAAAAACGCAAGGATGTAAGCAGATACTTTGACTCTAAGAGAAAGACATATTAAAATAAGATCCTAAATTCTTCTGATCAGCTTATAGTAGATTGATTATATCAGTGGAGATTTGTAGATCAAATTTCCTATCAAATTCCTATGCTTAAAATTTAAACTTCTACATGATAAAAATATAGTCTAAAGAAAAAGAATATATACTTAAATATTTTTGCATTTTCATGGTGTTTTGAAATGATCTGATAAACCACTTATTTCATTACAAACTAGGTAGCTCTACAGTTTTCCGTGACCTCCTTTCTCAAGACCCTTTCTTCACGGAAACTTTTTTATTGAATTGGGATCAAAGAGCAATTTTGCTTCATTTCTGAATCATAAAGGATCAGAGAATAAAATTGCATGACAAAAAAGGCATTTCATATTTATAACTTCGCTTTTTGAACACTATATGATTTCCGCGCCAGGCAATACATTCTTTTTTATGTATAAATGCAAAATAAACTGTCATTTTGCAAATATAGATTTAATGGCCATAAAGTATTTTAGAATAATTATCTGAGGATGTGAAATTTCCATGTGGTGATGGAGTAAGAATACAATTCACCACCTAACCAGTGGGTGATCGTACGAGACGATTAAGGGATATAAAACGCATATAACATCAATACAAGAGAAGGAAAACTTGTAACAAACCCTATACCAACACGTCTGACCAGCGTGGTATAGTAGGTCATTTTCCCTATTATTATGGAGGAGGCTCAAGCCCAACAGTGGGAAATGTATGAGCTAGGATGATGGTCTAAGGATGACTACAACATTTTCTGTTTAGAGATTGAATCCGATATCTTAAGTTCCTATATATTATTATAAACCCAAATGTAAGTTTATTTGCTTGTTCGTTACGCTTTCATACCTAAACTACTGAACAGTTTTTAAAAATTCTTTCGCCAATTCAAGGCTACATTATCAGCGAGTTAAATAGGTTATATTTTATCCCCATACTTTCACGATAATGGGATCTGCGCGGGCGAAACTGCAGAAATTTGCTGGTACTTAATAAAAGAGTGAAATCTTATGCGAACTTGCTTTGTTATTAGGTTTACTTTTTTCAGAGTAGTAAAGAGAAGAGTTATGTTCAACTGTGGCATTTCTATCGACTGTACAGTAGTACCTACTGCTAAACTCTCTAACCTACATTTTATAGTTATTTATTGCCATGTTTAATAATATTTACTATCCTCTCTCTCAACTAGCTCTGCAGATTTTTTTTTTTCATTTATTACTGTTATAAATTTTTACAAAAAATAATCAATTGTTTGCTTACAATCTAAAAACCACTAAGGTTTGTCCAGATCGCAATAACATTCTGCATAGCCGAAACAACAACATAATCAATAATCACATAACTAGGTACCTACATCAATACATAATCTACCCACCCTTATTGCTTTTAGATTTCATTATTATGACAATGCAGGTAAGTGTACAAAATTATGAATCCAAGATATCCTGTTATGTGTGAGCTACAGGCTGATTAAAAAGTATGTTTTTAACTTCGTTATTATATTTTCTTTTGTGATGTTATTCTTTTAAGGATAGGTCAAGTTGATTAATTCTCTCGATTAAATCTCGCAAGCGGCGTGGTATATCCATACTGATTAAAACATCCAAATAATAAAGACTGCTACATTCTATTATACGAGACTATGAGGGTTCTACTTGTTATCGATTATTAATAAGTATCCAATATACCGTTGAATATGCGGAATTCAAAAGTTATTCAGCAAAATGAGGAAGCGTTACGTGGAAATTTGAAGAGGCATAAAAGTAAGGACGAATGTTCATAAAATCTATATCTCTATATATAAATTAAAACTCATCAATTGTATTACATGCGACTTTATTTTAATTACTTTATTTTTGTTACGTAAAGATGCAATGAATTTTAGTGAAAACGTATATTAGTTATGTCTAGCCTTACCACTTACTTAGCCATACCGTTTTTTGAACTCGTTCTACTACTGAAATTATTCTGGCAGAACATCTTGTTCAACCTCAAAATTGAAAGTGACCGTTAACTTTCGCAGTCAGGTATTTTGAAAGGAAGCTTGCTTTATGAATTTGCCTGAGTGTGGATGCTTTTTCTGTGATGACGAAGTGAGAATAGAATGCGCTATCCTATTTTAGAGGACAAAGAGACATAAGTTGATAATATTAAAGCAATAGATACCGTTGCTTCAACAACTCGAATCGAAACTACTCGTATATACCAACCCATCTAACGGGAGCGGTGAAACATGTTAATATGGCACATATCTTAAGGGGGCCCGTAACTATAAGTGGTACATATATGAGCCGAAGAAGAAGTTTATGATCAAATTTTTAAAGATCCTCCCTAAAGAAGACCAACTGTAGCCCTAGCCCATTCAGTGCCTACAAAATAAATAAAAATAATAGCCGGGTGCCAAAACTTTTTAAGGCAAATTTTGATTAAGTAAAGATTAAGTTGCGTAAAACTAAAAAAAAATATTATTTTTAGGAAATAAACGGCGAAAACCTCTTTTCTTGTATGGGAGCCACCTTAAGGTTATTTATTTTATTTTATTTTAATTAATTATATTTAAAGAGAACATAAAACTAAATATTCTGTGAATAGTTAAAGCGTCTACTTGTCACCGTTATTAGTATTGAGCAAGAAACGGTAAAAAAATCAAGTTTGTTGAATGGGAGCCCCCCTTAAATATTTATTTTATTTTATTTTTAGCATTTATTGTAATAGCGGCAAAAGAAATACATCACCTGTGAAAATTTCAACCGTTTAGTTATCACCGTTCTTGAGATACAGATTGGTGATAGACGGACGGATGGACGGACGGACAGCGAAGTCTCAGTAATAGGGTCCCGTTTTTACCCTTTGGATACGGAACCCTAAAAATGACTGGACCATATCCCAGAAACGGCAATCACAAGTTAACTACTAGAACCATAAAATCGGATTTTCAACATTTACATTACAACATTGAAACCCGGCAATATAACTTCTAAAACGTTTTCACTTAGTATGGGTATGGAAATAGTACCATAGATACGTAGTTATCGATTTCAGACCGGATATTACATGCGTTGGATAGTTCCGCGTTTCATTTCTGATGTAAAGAAACGGCCAGACATTACCGTATTGCAAAAATATACGGTGATTTTATTTGAAATGTTATGAATGTTGTGTGACAGTTCCGGTCTATGAAGAACGTCCAATCATATTTCCTCGATACGTTCGAGATATATATTTTTTTTTATTATTTAGATCTCCAACTAAAAAAAAAACGTAATAAACGCTTCGGTTCAAACATAAAATCAATGGTATTGTTCTTTATTTAATTCATAATTTTCCGTGTGGTGACGGAGAATACAATTCACCACCATCTTACCCGTGGATGATCGTAAAAGACGACTGATTGGTAGCATGCATGCATGCATATGCATATAATATATATGCAAGAGAAGGAAAACTCGAAATAAAATCCTATACCAACACATCTGACCAGCGTGGTGTAGCAGGTCAATTTTCCTCCTAGTGTGGAGTAGATTCGAGCTCAGCAGTGGGACATATACGAGCTGAGATGATGATGCTTTTTTTTGGTATATATTCATTAACATGATCATCGTAGCTCATATACGCTCTGCCACTGGACTTGGAGCTCTTTCATATTAGAAGGGATATTGACCACGCTGGTCAGACAGGTCAGTATAGGCTTTTATATCGAGTTTTCCTTCTTATGCACAGCTCTTGTACACATATTACATTTCATGGTTGTTTTTTACGATACTGTAGGTAGTATTTTACGATGAGAATCGACGTCTGAGCAGTAGCAATATGCTGCTGTGCTTCGTTCGGTGAGCGAGAGAGCCGGTAGCCCAACTTTCTGGATGCGTTTGGGGTTTTTATTATTAGGCAGCGGCCTGACGTCGTAAAGGTCCATGGGCGACAGTAACACTTAACTTCAAGTGTGCTACTTGCTCGTTTGCACCAAGAGCAATAAAAAAAAAGGAAAATAGAACTCACGAGCAAGAAAAGGGATGGTGAATGGTATTCTTACTCCGTCACCACATGAGATTCATGTATATATTATACTAGCAAACTCAGCCCGTTGGTTTGTTTATAGAAGACAATATATCGCAGCGCCGCCTGGTGGCAAGTTACATCAATGGGGATCGCATATAAACCTTCGCTATAAAAACATAAATATACCTACATACCAATTTTCATAATGATCGGTCAAATAGTTTCTGAGTTTAGCGATGTCATATATATATACAAACATCCTCTTTTATAAATATAGATTAACTAGCTTCTGCCCGCGGCTTCGCCCGCGTAAAAGGTTACTTTCCTAAAGTTTTTGATCCCCTATATTTATTTTTGACCGTTGGTAATACAGTGCAACGGTATTAGAATACTCAGGGTTGGAATTTCATTACTGGACTGCTAGATGGCGTTGAAGAAGCTAGATTTAGAGATTTTATGACAAACAATTTTTTTTATTTTTCATATAAAAAATTTGATTTTTTTGAATAAAAGGTATCCTATGTTACTTTTAATACCTCCAAGAATATGTGTACAATGTTTCATGATGATCGGTTGAGTAGTTTTAGCGTGAAAGCGTAACAAACAAACTTACATTCACATTTATATATTAGTAGGGATTACAATTATCAATGCTAATATTCTCGATTTTTTTCCTATATCCATCCATCCATTTATCAGCCTATTGACTTCCACTATTGGACATGGCTTAAGGATACAGTATTTCGCAACCCCACGTGAGACTTTCTGATTATTTTTTTCTGGCTGCCTATGGTCTGGAAACACCCCGTCCATTACAACTGGGGTGATGAAAGGGCGACGTGCTACTCCATAACCTACCATATTTCATTCCCATCGCTATTAGGCCGACCTACTTATAATTGTCATTTTCTTTTGTTAGAATTGTTTTTTTTTAACTGACCATGAATTCGTAGTCCAAATTTAATCACTAATACTTATTTTTATCAACAACTAATATTTATTATATTATCTTGAATCCCTTTAGTCTTCCCGTGACTACGAACGCTAACGATTTGGAAAAGTGAAAATCAAACATAATTACCATAATATTTGTAAAAGTGGTAGTACCACGTTGTTGATAGTTCTTGTCTACAGCCGCGGGCCGGTCCGTCTGGGATAGTACCAGACTCTTTGCAGAAGATCGACGTCTATATAATGGTAATGTGCTATTGCACTTCGTTCGGTGAGCGAGAAAGCCGGAAGCTCAACTAGGGGGTTTGGGGGTTAGGCAGCGGCGGCTATACCGGTATTACAAAAATATATGTGGCAGCAACACTTACCATCATGTTTGCTGCTTGCTCATTTGCCACCATAATAATTAAAAGAAAATAGTTTTATTTCACATGCGCAAATATTAGGAAACGCTAAAATACTAATCGAGTAGGAGTCGTTAAAAATTCTATTAAACTTTTTTCTTTAAGTATTTTTTTAACGAACGTCTGGTTAAGAAGATATACAATGCGAAAGTGGAAGGATGTAGGTGCCGGGGGAGACCGAGACTCGCCTACCTAGATCAGATTGATCACGTGCTGAAAGAAGGTGGAGTCAAGAGTCTCCGAAACCGGCGAGCGTGTATGAAGAGAATTATGAATGTTGAAGAAGCGAGTGAAGTATGCAAGGATAGAGTTCTCTGGCACTCTGTTCTCTCTGCCTACCCTGCAAGGGATATGGCGTGATGATATGTATGTATGTATGTATTTTTTTGCTAATATTGAAATTCTACATTCTACTCTTCTACTTAACGCACATCTCACCCACGGGAAAGAAATAGATGACACACTGTTTTTTTACTACGTTATCCTATAGAAATTTCTCTATTGTATTACTATTAAAAAAAAAGCTTATATATGCGTGTTCTCGCTGCGGACAGTTTTAATTAAGCTGTGGAATCGTTTTTCTGATAAGCATTTAATTAAAAATGTACAAGAGAATCTTCAGCGCATTTTTAGTACAACATGTCGACGCTATCTATATTATTAAAAGCATGGTTAAAAGCCCTTAACAAATACATAACAGAGTGATATTAAAAACTAAAATTACGCAATGGATGAATATAATAAATTAAATATTAGCCTCTAATTTAATTAATCATCATCATCATTCTCCTACTGTTATCTCAATTACTCGATACAATATGTACTCTTCTTTCATAGTACATACTGTAAAAGTTATTGGCAAAAGTTTTATGACCGGCCGCCTATCAGATGTCAACCCTCCTTGGGAATGTAATTGTTGACTAAACGGCATTAGATGGAGTTGGCCCAGGTCTTTATAAGGCTCTTAGTCGTCTTTTACGACATCCACGAGCAAAGTAAGGGTTGGTAGTATTCGTATCCGCTACCACACAGCTATTTTTACAATTTAATTAATCACATGAGCCCATATTAATTTTTTGTAATAGCGCTGATTTTATTCTAGTATTGTGACGATTTTAGAAAAGAATGTATCGCCTCTTAGTATAATAGTCGTAAAAATCGGCTAAGAGAACATTAGGGTGGATAACAGCTCTCCTGAGTATCTCATAATGTCAATTCCCATCATCAATCCATTTGCCAAATGAAGCGATTATATACTTAGCTTTTGTAAATGCATAGTAGCGACAGAGGCAGCGTACCTGTTAGGCGAAACTCTCTCGTGAGAGCTGGAGCCGGAGATGTTCGCCGTACTCTACCGGCGGGTGTCAGCGACACAAGGAGTGCTGGCATTGTCTCCCGCCGTGACGTCATTGCTCATTGAGTAGTCCGGCTGAAGAGCCCTCAGTTCGTTTTGAGGCCCTCCAGCCGGCGTTGATAGAGTGGTTGAATTGGTAGCAAAAGGTTCTTTTCTTTCGACTGGTGCAGGTTTTTACAGTTAGTAATCAAAGTATTAAAACAATAGTTTGAATTTCTATTATTTCTTTAATCGATTAAAAAAAAAAAGAACGACACGAAATATGTATGTTATTATATGATGGTAGTTTTAATTTTATAAATCGAGACTGCATTTAAATTTATTAGTGCCAAATCATAAGCCAAGATTTTTAGCTTCTTTTGAATGCCATGTATTTTTGGTTGATAGATAGATGCTAATAATGTGGATTCAAGTTTTTAATTAACTGATTACAAATGTAAAGGTATTGTTGGCACATATTCATTATGTTAACTAATATAAAATTATAGAGAACTTTTTCAGTTCACACGGTTAATTATTAATTACAGATTAATTAAAAGTTATACATAATTAGCAATTATACACAAAATATTTATAATATTATATATATTTAAATTAATTAGTTGTTGGCTACCGGTTACGAATACTATCAGCCCTTACACTGTTTTGGGTGTCGTACAAAAAGACTAAGAGCTTTACGTCGACCTTAACCAATTCTATAAGATTAACCAACTCTGCAGGGTTGACGTTCGAGATGTTAATGCATGCAAGCGACTTAGGGCCGTACTCTGTAGCGTAAAATGAGGGAGGACTACGTCCAGTAGTGGACGGCGATAGGCTGAAATGATGATGATTATAGGGTTGTCGTTTGTGAAGCCACAATCGTAGAATTATTGCCAAAACTTTTGTATAATGTATTACGGAAGAAGAGTACATTATTGCATCGACTTTAACTAATCAAGATAAGAGCAGGAAGATGATGATGGTGAACGTTTAAATATGTTCAAAAATAATTACTATTAAAGCGAATTATAACTTAAATACTGTCTTAATGTCTGAACCTCAATTTATATTCTTTAAACACTTCCATTTAACCGTCACTCCTAGCAATGACGTTGCTAAAGTGGAATTCTGAAACCTTTCAAGAACGATTACAAAAGGGAAATATAAGTATTGTAAATTATTTGAAGCATAGAATTCTCCGGTGTCTACTTATCAACCACTAATTAATAAAACATTTAAATATATCAAGTTACTTAAACTATTACGCAAAACCGGTGACGTTTTTTTTTTTTTTTTAAGGCCACCGAAGTCACAAATCGGGTACCGGTGGCCCGCTCGCACGGCGAAGAGAGAAGGTTTTACGGTGGGTCTATGGGGTTACGCGCCGCCTTTCCGTCACCCCGGACCGATTCGGCGGGGCGAGACGCATCCATAGCCCACCAATAAAAAAAAATAAAAAAAAAATGGTGGCAAATGAGGAAGCAACACATCTAATGGTAATTGTTTTTGCCGCTCATGAAGCTTTGTAATACCAGAGATACGTCTAGACCGTTGCTTACTAATCAAAACCCCAAACCCAACCAGAAAGTCGAGTTACCGGCTCTCTCTTTTACCGAACGAAGCACGATAGCACATTGCCACTACTCAGACATCGATTTTCTGCGAAAATATGGTACTGGGACGGGCTGGCCCGTGTCTGTATACAGGAATCTGTCAACAAAGTGGCCCTTCCACATTAATAGTAACGTGTACACAATTATTTAAATCTCAAAGAATACCAACTCTATCAATAATTTTTTATTGTTATAAATAGTGGCTTACTATATACAGTGTTCTCTGTTATCTCTGCCTACCCTGCAAGGGATATGGCGTGATGATATGTATGTATATATAGTGACCTATATAATATACATTACAAAATATCAATAATACACTTAGGATTAGTATCAGATAAAAGCTTTTCTAATCACTAAGTACGTTTTAACAAGTACACAACTTTACGTATCTGTTTTGATGGACAGTCGAAATGAGGACATATTTCAAGTACCTATGCTCGTAGAGTAGGTACTTAAAATCTAAATATAAATGTAATCATCATTCTCCTACTCTTATCTCAATCACTTAGGATCGATACAATATGTACTCTTATTTCATAGTACATATTGGAAAAGTTGATGTCAATAGTTTTTTGACCGGCCGCCTGCCAGACGTCAACTCTCCTTGGGAATGCAATTGCTGACTAAACGGCATCAGATGGAATTGGTCTAGGTCGTTGTAAGGCTCTTAGTCGCCTTTTACAACATCCACAAGCAAAGTAAGGGTTAGTAGTATTTGTAGCCGCTACCACACAGCGAAATGTGATTGTAATGCAATTAGAATTTAGGCAGTATATGGATACTCAAATCCCATCTTAGAATAGGCATCGATTTGGCTGTAGCCCTGGTATTGCAGAGATAAGTAGCAATTGCCGATAACTATTAAGTTGGTTGGCTTTGAAGGCAATAAAAATTGTACGACGAAGTAAGTAATATAAAGCAGTGGATTCTCGAGCGTATAATAAAAATCAATTAATAGATGTAAGCAAATAGTGCTATGCAGTAGCCTTTAAGAATACTACCAACCCTTACTTTGCTCGTGGATGTCGTAAAAGACGACTAAGAGCTTTATATCAACCTGGCCCAATGCCACATGATGCCGCTTGGTCAATAATTGCATTCCCAAGGAGGGTTGAGGTCAGGCAGGCGATCGGTCATAAAAGTATTGCAAATAACGTTTGCAATATGTATTTTTACATATTGCGTCGACTATAAGTAATTGGTATAAGAGTATTAGAATGATGATGATGAGTTGCAAGCAAATAATATAGTGAAAAAGGATAAATCGAAAATAACTCTATGGAAACCCGACTGACTATCATACTTTAATAGGCTTATTTAAATAATTTCTTGTAGTAGGACTACATTGTTGACAGTTTTCTGTACAGCCGCGGGCTGGTCCATCCGGGGTAGTACCTACCACACTCTCGCAAAAAATTAACGTCTCAACAATGGCAACGTGCTGTTGTCCTTCGTTCGGTGAGCGAGAGAGCTGGCAGCCCAACGTTCTGGGTGGGTTTGGAGTTTTCAATGATAGGCAGCGGCCTAGCTGTACCATTGGTGATGCAAAGGTCCATGGTCGGCAGTAACACTTACTATCAGGTATGCTGCTTGATCGTTTGCCACCATTAGCAATAAAAAAGTCTGGAAGAGGCCTGTACCTCAAACTGACATATATTGGAATAGTGAGAAGAAGAAACGTTAATATAATTACATGAGAATAAAATCTAATATAAAAAATTCAGATTACTGAAATTTAGCATTTAATATGCTTAATTATTTATAAAACCCGATTACGAAGTGAAAAATGATGTCACAAGCGGGATTCGAACCCGCGCCTATTGGGATTCCGGCCCAATCGTGCTGCCTCGGGGGGGTTCGAATCCCGGGTTCGAATCCCGCTTGTGACATCATTTTTCACTTCGTAATCGGGTTTTATAAATAATTAAGCATATTAAATACTAAATTTCAGTAATTTAAATAACAAGGTTGTGTCATCGTTTAATACAATTCTAACTGTAAAGTTTTAAGAATTAAGCCTATAACAATGTGTAAACATTGCCGGGTAGATAGCATACCGTCACCTTAAGACGTAAATATGATACGAAGTGAAATTTGCATGTCCTACAATTAGTCACAAGACGTTCGTTCGGCATTCTTTCCACATGTCCGAACCATCGGAGCATTCCCTGGTTAAGAAGATATACAATGCGAAAGTGGAAGGATGTAGGTACCGAGGGAGACCGAGACTAACCTACCTAGACCAGGTCGGTCATGTACTGAAGGAAGGTGAAGTCAAGAGTCTCCGAAACCGGCGAGCGTGTATGAAGAGAATTATGAATGTTGAGGAAGCGAGTGAAGTATGCAGAGATAGAGTTCTCTGGCACTCTGTTCTCTCTGCCTACCCTGCAAGGGATATGGCGTGATGATATGTATGTATGTATGTACAATTAGTCACGGTGGTGTAGTGGCAGCATGATTAGGCCGGAATCCCAATAGGCGCGGGTTCGAATCCCGCTTGTGACATCATGTTTCACTTCGTAATCGGGTTTTATAAAAAATTCAGATTAAAAAAATAGTTGCAGAAATCATATATAATGATTTCTGCTGATTGCGGTCTAAAAATACATAGGGCAAGAAGACATAGGGCAGTAGCTCACCGTAATGAATTACTGAGTAAGAATTAAATCACCTCATCTCAGCTCATATACTATTACTTACTTCTCCTCAAGCTTCCTCCAAAACATAAGACGTATACTATAACCACGCTGGTCAGGCAGATTCCTAAATAGTTTGATTTTTGCAAACGAGCATCCCTGATGGTAAGTGTCACTGCCGCCCATGGACCTTTGCAATACCAAGTGTATAGCTAGGCCGCTGCCCACCAATACAAATCCCAAACCCACCCCAATTGGGCTTCCGACTCTCGCTAACCGAACGAAGCGCAATAACACATTGCCATTACTCAGACGTCGATCTTCTGCATGTGGTACTACCGTGGCCCGCGGCTGTAGACAGAGAACTGTCAATAGCGTGGTCCTACCACTAAATAAATTTTCCTTCTCTTGTATAAATATTACCTACCTGTATATTGTATTCCTTAGTTATCTTTTACTCCATTCAAGAGCACGGAAAGGAGTGGTGAAATGTATTCTTCCTCCGCCCCGACGTGGAAAACAGGTTAATTTTTACTTATTGAAATTTAAGGATTGGTTCTAGTATTCTGTTTTCACTATTTAAATCAACGTTGAGAGCAGCACAGGATTCACAAAATTGAATTTTAATAGCTACTCGCATTCTCATTATACTTACCAGCATAATCGTGGTTGATAATCATAGTAGAAAATAGTTTAAAAATGCTCTTTTCTCTTGCCAAACTCATAAGTAGTAGCTATTTCTTTTTAGGGTTCCGTATCCAAAGGGTTTTACCCTTTGGATATGGAACCCTAAAAAGTACGGGACCCTATTATTCAGACTTCGCTGTCCGTCCATCCATCACCAGGCTGTTTCTCAAGAACGGTGATAGCTAGAGAGTTGAAAACAACGAATACTAAAAATAAAATTAAATAAATATGTAAAGGGGGCTCCCATACAACAAACTTGATTTTTTTTAGTATTACGGAACCCTTCGTGCGCTAGTACAACTCACACTTGACCGATATTTTATTAAGTAAGCCACCGGCTCCTCCTCTCCCACCTAAAATATAGACAAGAATAATAAATTATATAGTTTTATTATGTTAATGATTTCTGATATTTACGCGAGTATTATAAATTTGAAATAAAACTAATTTTACGGATTCCATGGCGTTTGTATTTGATTTTAAATTTCCCAGCGTTACGAACACTTTACAGTGATCATGGTCACGGGAGGACTGTCTGATTATAGAATCCGTAAAAGTAGTTTTATTATGTTCCTTTTTCTATCTACAAAATATGTTAATCATAATTATCTTATTTTAATTGTAATATGAATGCAATCAAATGTAAAAAAATATCATAATTACGTCACTAATGAATTATATTAAAAGCCTTCACGCTGATTTTCATTAATGGAGATTTGTGACCAACATAGCTGACCGTTCGGCAATAAATCACTTCAGTAATTAACTTTTTACATGGAAAATGTTACTTTTGCACAATACATATACCTATTTATATATTTTATTTTCCTATATAGATTTATACACCAAGGCAAGGGAAGGAGTATTGTATTCTTACTATATATTATAGGTTGGTATCATAAAAGGTTACTATGGGAGCTGTTGGGCAATATTAAAAGCGAAATAATTTATTTTTATAATAACTGCTCATCATTGAGGATTATCGCAACCTTTTTTTGTTTGTGGTGGCAAACGAGCAAGCAGCACACCTGATGGTAAGTGTCACTGCTACCCATAGACCGCTGCCTACCATTACAATCCCAAAACTCACCCAATTGGGCTTCCGGCTCTCTCGCTCACCGAACAAAGCGCAATGCCATTTTTATTTTGCCATTAACCAGACGTCGATCTTCTGCGAGAGTATGGTGTGGCTGTAGACAGACCTACCCAAGAGTCAGTCGGACCCGTTTACAAAGTGTTTAATAACCACATAAAACTTTGTTTATGTACTATTCAGTTCTATTGTTATTGCTTTGCGTATATACACTGTACAGTTGTTAGATTTTTTTTTTACACATACATACATACATATCATCATGCCATATCCCTTGCAGGGTAGGCAGATAGAACAGAGTGCCAGAGAACTCTATCTCTGCATACTTCACTCGCTTCCTCAACATTCATAATTCTCTTCATACACGCTCGCCGGTTTCGGAGACTCTTGACTCCACCTTCCTTCAGTATCTGACCGATCTGGTCTAGGTAGGTTAGTCTCGGTCTCCCCCGATACCTACATCTTTCCACTTTCGCATTGTATATCTTCTTAACCAGACGTTCGTTCGGCATTCTTTCCACATGTCCGAACCATCGGAGCATTCCCTTTCGCATCTTTACACCAATACTCTTTTTTTTTAATTGATTAAAATAAACTGTTTATTCTATTTCACAAACAAGTATGAGCAGATGGACATAATACAAATTGTATTAATTTCGTTTATTCGTCTCTATGGTGCATATTTACTTATCAACTTAATTTGGCCGAAGGAACATCTAGAGGTTTTTAGTTATTTTTGGTTGCTGTAGTTCAGTCGGCCGAGGGTCAAATTTACCCGTTCTCGAATCCGAGACTTTTATCTTTAGTTATTGAGATGGAGGTCAGTTTATTGTCAAAATACATCTACAATTTAGTAATAGAAACTACACCAAAAGTAAATTTTTCTGTATGAGGTTTCTAAATAAGAAATATCATTATGGTGGTTTAAATCAAAATTAGATATTTTTTTTTAATAACGCGTTGCTTGCTTTTTCAAAGCAACGAAAGATACAAATAGTTTACACAGCAAATGAGAGAGATAACTAAATTCATAATTAAATTTATACAGCTATATTATAATAATAAAAGTATTACAGATATTAATTAATCTATGAAAAAATAATCCCGTCACCTAATACTTTGAAAACTGTTATCTTCGATGTAAAAAATGGTAGATAGCACTTAATCAAAATGTCAATCACCGCGTTGGAGGCCTTCTAATTTGTCGTAAAAGGCCATGGTACTCGACCTTTTTTTTTCAATGTTTATTAGACTATCAGGTATCAGTAATACCGATTCAAGATGTTTTAAATTAGGATCGAAGAAGTTATTTGGGTATTATTTGATCTTTTACAGGTTTCCAAAGAAAGCATTATTCGATCTTTTACAGGTTTCCAAAGAAAGTATTAGTAGATCGCTAATTATTTTTGAGTTAATGTACAATTATTTTTTCTTATCAGTAAATAAATATATATGTATGTAACTTAATTGCAGATCTAACATAGCTTAATTGCAGATCTAACATGCTAAGTGTTATGATTTTGATTCTCTTACAGTGGCAGTAATTGCTTGATTCATGAAATTCTCGTTCCTTTTTCTTCCTCCATGTGATAAGAGGCTCCGATCATAAACTCTACTACTTTGCTCTGGGTGTTTCTAAATACATTTAATACATACTAAATACATTTTAAAATTTAAAAAAGCCCCTAACATCACGGCAGATATCGAGATGCAAAAATTATAGACCTCAATAAAGTAAATTTTCCATATAGTTTAAGATAATGAATGGAATGCTCGTAAAACCTCCAAAATTTTAAGTTAATTATAAAAACCGATAAAAATGTTAAATATTGCATTTATATTTCTGTGTGGTGACGGAGTAAGAATACTATTCACCACCCCATATCTTTCCCGTGGAGGATCGTACGAGACGACTAAGGGATATAAAACGCATATAACATCTATGCGAGAGCAGGAAAACTCGAAACAAAACCCTATACTGACACGTCTGACCAGCGCGGTATAGTAGGTTAATTTCCCTCCCATAACGGAGGAGGCCCGAGCCCAACAATGGGACATTTATGGGCTGTGATGATGATGATGGTGATTGCACTTATAAAAATTAAAAAATATACACAACAAATTTAAGTATTATCTTTATGTCATTTGATACGTTACTTATGCTTTTTATAAGTCGATCTGATTGCTTTGCTTGTATCTAGTGAATGGTAAATAATAATAAATTCGTCTGGGAAAGTCTCTAGGTTGACGGTGTATATGCTATTATCGCAGAATGAGTACTATGTGTTGTAGAGGTTCGGCAAGCCAGTACTGGCATCTGATCAGGATGACCCAGATACCCAGCAATTTTTTATCTCCATTATTATAAATTTACGTGATTTTTAGCAAATTTATGACAATTTTCTCAAATTTTTGATGGTGTTCGAAAAAAATACATTTGGATTAGCACATTAAAATACATGTGGTTAATATTTTAGTGCTGATATTCTATGCATTTTTTAATATAAGAATATTATCGAAAGAACTAATTTTGTTCAAGTTATTGTGACCAGCAAAAGCAAGTCCTTTGTTAAAAGCTTTCAGTAAAATTAAACTCCGTTTTCTCCAATTTTCTTAAACTATTTTCATTTAGTTCGTTATTCATATAGAAAGTATAGTATTTTTAAACTTGGAGTAATTTAATTAAAACACTGAATGAGAGTCACAATAGCGATCTACAGCTACACTGAGATGTCGAGTTTGAATACGCGGCGCACACATTTATATTGTTTAAGATATGCATGCTTTAAAATTTAAATTGTTATTGATATTGACGTTAGCACTGAAGAAAACCACCTAGAAATCTTCACATAACACAATTTAAAAGTTATACCTATAAAATACCATCTCGAGGGTATATGAAACCTCAGTATGTTTAATAAATATGACAGTCTATCTATTGTAATTGTTAAGTCAAAACGTAGCCACATCTGCTGTAATCTTATCCTAGGATATTGTTATCTTTGGCCACCGAAGACAAAGATCGGGTGCCGATGGCCCGCTCGCACGGCGAAGAGAGGTGTTTGCAGGGTGGGTCCATGGGTTTGGGCGCGACCGTTCGACCATCGGGGCCCTGCTACGACTGAGGCAGACGGCCGCGGAGGCTGTCACCGGCGGGGTAGTGCTGTTGGCGGTGTCGCTGGACATCGCCAACGCATTCAATAGTCTGCCATTCAGCTGCATCAGGGAGGCGCTCCGATTTCATGGGGTGCCCTTGTACCTGAGGCGGCTGGTGGCGGACTATTTGGAGGGGCGCAGTGTCTTCTGCGCGGGTCCCGCAGGGGACATTGTGCGGATGCCCATGTGCGGCGTTCCACAGGGGTCGGTTCTGAGGCCGACTCTGTGGGACATCGGGTACGACTGGGCGTTGAGAGGGAGTCTCCCCCCCGGACTGAGCTTGATATGCTATGCTGACGATACGCTCGTCACAGCCCGGGGCAGGACACTCGAAGAGACGGCGAGCCTGGCCACTCTCGGCACCGTGGAGATGGTCAGGCGAATCGAGGCGCTGGGGCTCAGGGTGGCCCTAAACAAGACGGAGGTCCTTTTATTCCATGGGCCCCGTGTGAGGCTGCCCATCGGCGCCTCGTTAGTCGTCAACTCCATCCACATAAGTATCCAGGCCCATATGAGGTACTTGGGTCTGGTGCTCGACGGGCGATGGTGGTTCCGGGAGCATTTCCGTCAAATTGCTCCCCGGCTGGTCGGCGCGGCGTCCGCCCTTTCTCGGCTCATGCCGAACGTGGGCGGACCCAGTTTCGAGGGCTGACGGCTGTATGCGGGGGTGATCCGCTCAATGGCCATGTACGGCGCACCTGTGTGGGCGAGGGCTCTGAACGCCCAGCTCAGGGCTATACTGTGGAGGCCACGGCGAGCCATGGCGGTCAGAGCCATTCGAGGGTACCGCACGGTGTCTACCGAGGCGGCATGCCTATTGGCCGGGACACCCCCGTGGGACCTAGAGGCGGAGATGCTCTCCGACCTCTACCGGCGGGTTACCACAATGCGCGACGAGGGTGGCTCCCCATCGTTCAATGAGATAGCCACCTGGCGCGAGGACGCCTGCCGAGAAGTCATCGCCCATTGGGCTACGCGGCTGGAGAGGCCTAGACACGGTGTTGTTACCGTCGAGGCCCTCCGGCCCATACTGATGGAGTGGATGGAGCGGCGGCACGGAGTGCTCTCCTTCCGGTTGGTGCAGGTCTTGTCGGGGCACGATTGCTTCGGCAAGTACCTGCACACGGTTGTGCGGAGGGAGTGGACTCCGTCCTGCCACCATTGCAGTAGCGACGAGGACACGGCGCAACATACGCTTGAGGTATGTACGGGCTGGGACGGGCAGCGCCGTGACCTCGTCGCTGTTATCGGTGCCGGCCTGACGCTGCCGGCTGTCGTGAAAGCGATGGTCGACAGCGTCAGGAATTGGGACGCGGTCGCCGCCTTTTGCAAGGCTGTCATCTCGCAGAAGGAGGCGGCGGAACGAGTCCGGGAGGATTCCCGTGACCCGAGCCGCCGTCCGCGGCCGGGGCGGCGCATGCGCGAGTATCTGCGCTTGATGCCGCCCTAACCGAGGCTTCGGGTGATCGGACCTGGGAGTTGTCCGATCACCCGACGTGAGGCCACTGCGTGAGGGCGACGCCTCGACGGCGAAAACTGTCGGAGCGTCGACGAGAGAGGAACCCGAGAGGGTATATCGCCGGGCGGGCCACCGACGACAAAGATCGGGTACCGGTGGTCCGCTCGCACGGCGAAGAGAGGTGTTTGCAGGGTGGGTCCATGGGGTTGCGCGCCGCCTCTTCCGTCGTCCCGGGCCGATTTTCCGGGGCGCGACCACATCCATGGTCCCACCTTGCGAAAAAAAAAAATAAAGGGCTACGTGGCTGGAGAGGCCTAGACACGGTGTTGTCACCGTCGAGACCCTCCGGCCCGTACTGATGGAGTGGATGGAGCGGCGGTACGGAGTCCTCTCCTTTCGACTAGTGCAGGTGTTGTCGGGGCACGGATGCTTCGGCTTGTACCTGCACACGGTCGCGTATAGGGAGTGGACTCCGGCCTGCCACCATTGCAGCAGTGACGAGGACACGGCGCAACACACGCTGGAGGTGTGTCCGGGCTGGGACCGGCAGCGCCGTGACCTCGTCGCTGTTATCGGTGCCGATCTGACGCTGCCGGCTGTCGCGAGGGCGATGGTCGACAGCGTCAGGAACTGGGACGCGGTCGCCGCCTTCTGCAAGGCTGTCATCTCGCGGAAGGAGGCGGCGGAACGAGTCCTTTTGTCCGTCGGGACGTCGCCCTCACGCGGTGGCCTCACGTCGGGTGACCGGACAATTGCCCGGTCCGATCACCCGAAGCCTCGGTTAGGGCGGCATCAGGCGCAGGTATTCGCGCCTGCGCCGCCCCTGCGCCGCCCCTGCCGCTGACGGCGGCCCGGGTCACGGGAATTTTCCCGGACTCGTTCCGCCGCCTCCTTCTGCGAGATGACAGTCTCGCAGAAGGCGGCGACCGCGTCCCAATTCCTGACGCTGTCGACCATCGCTTTCGCGACTGCCGGCAGCGTCAGGTCGGCACCGATAACAGCGACGAGGTCACGGCGCTGGCCGTCCCAGCTCGGACATACCTCGAGCGTAATCCATGGTCCACCCTGCATATAAAAAAAAAAAAAAAAAAAACGATATTGTTATCTTTATAGGCTACTTATATGAGAGTAGAATTTCTTAGTTGCGAAGACTTTTTCTTCTAAAACTGGTTAAACTGGTGGTTAGACTAGATAGTTCATTCCGAGATAATAAAGGCTCTATATATACATAGTGTCATATAAATATATTCAACCTAACACTTTTCAAAGTTAATCTAACACTATTCCACAACCTAAGCATTTTTGTGGTACACTTTATTGTACAACTATCACGCCTATAGTTTTGTGCTTTAACATAGTAATTTAACTTCATGTCTAGATGTGTTATTTGTCAAAAAAAAATATAATTTTATAACCATTAAAAAAATTTGCATAACAATTTTGTATTTATTGGATAGAATGTTATTGTACTACTAACGCCATCTGTTAGAAAACCAAAGAGTTAACAATGTTGCAAGAGAATTAAACTCAATACTCAAATATTATACATATATCATGTCACAGAATTAATATAAGTACTAACCAATGTTTGATAAATAAAAAAAATATCTGAAAATGATTGGTCGTATGAATTATTTACCGATGCCCATATCAATAATCCTATATAAAAAATAATAATTAAAAAAAAACTGTCTTGAAAATTATTACTCGTTAGAAAAAATACGCGAGCCTTCACAAAGCTGTTTTTTTGCTAGTTTACACAAATATACGAAAAGAGAATTAACAAATTGGTGTGTGGTAGGACCACGCTGTTGACAGATCTCTGTCTACAGCCGTGGGCCGGTCCATCCGGCGTAGTACCACGTTTTCACAGAAGATCGACGTCTGAGTAGTTGCCAATAGGCAATGTGCAATTGCGCTTCGTTCGATGAGCGAGAGAGTCGGAAAACAACTGGGTGGGTTTGGGGTTTGTATTGGTAGGCAGTGGCCTAGCTATAACCTTGGTATTCCAAAGGTCCATGGGCGGCAGTGACACTTACCATCAGCTGTGCTGCATGCTCGTTTGCCACTATATGCAATAAAAAAAAACAAATTAAGGAGTGACACGATGTACGCGTAATCTATCTCCATACAGGTGAGAGTATCCTATCATCATTATTATTTCAGCTCGTATACATTCCACTGCTAGGCTCGACTCTTCTCTATAATAGGAGTGAAATTGAGTAACTACAGTATGCTGGATAAACGGGTTTGGTATATAGAGTTCTATTTCGATTTCTCCTTCTCTTGGGTAAATGTTATATGCAAATTATATTTCTTTAATCTTTTATAATAACCTGAGAAAACGGGGTGGTGAATTGTATTCTTACTTCGTTACTACACGGATAGAGTAGATTACAAATTGTAGAAAGTATTTGTATTCTGTGATAACTTTATCCATTTAAGTGTACATGTTTGCAGTGTTGCTTCTCAGATTCATGCTACCAACATAATAATTACACAGACAACAACTCCTTTTAACTTCAAATTAGATTCCACCAAATTATATTATAACTATTTTATATGGTTAGTACATTGCCAACTTGTTACGCCAATTTTCATTATTATTTGCGGCTTTAAGTAAACTGAGTCAGAATAAATTAATAAATGTAGGAACCTAGTACTTAAATATTTATCTTTTCTAATGAAGTAGTAAAATAACAAGTAAATATAGTAAATATAATCTGTGTGGTAAAGAAGTAAGAATATAATTCACCACCTATCTTGGCCACCGAAGACAAAGATGCGCTCGGCGAAGAGAGGTAGAAGAGATATGTAGGGCGGGTCTATGGGGTCACGCGCCGCTTCTTCTGTCGCTCCGGACGGATTTAGCGGGGTGTGAACATTCCACAGGCCGCCGCCAAACAGCAACCAGTTGGTAGCTCACTCCACTCTCCTGGTGTTTTTTCTCCTTTTTTGCGGACGGGTTATAGTATGATCACACCCCGCCCAATCCACCTAGGGTGATAAAAGTGACGACGCGTGACCCTATAATCTGCCGTACATGTATATATCTGTTACGTGAGCGGGCCACCGGTACCCGGTCCTTACTCTCTTAGGCATTTTTGCGAACTGTGACGAGATAGTAAGAGATAGCCATGCATTATATTCTGAATTCAAGACTAGATGGGGCAAATTTCTATATAAATTTACATTTATCTAGAAAGGAAAACATTTAAAAGTCCCTAAAGCCTTCAAAATCTGTCATACACATATAAAACTATATTAAGAGATTACAAATCACAATTCAAGATAATTTGGCCTACTTGTGACCACGCGTTACCCTCGCATCCATGCAGTTGTGGCCCAATTAGATTCTCGATTGCTACCAAACGTACAATTCATTAGCAAAATCAGCTTCTGTGAAGTTAGAGTATTTGTACAAAGGCAGATAGCAGAAGTTCTATTGTAATAAGTTACGAAATGTCTTTCATGGGACGTTTGAATTGGTAAAGTTTCTGTTACATCATCATTCTCTTGCTATTATCTAACTACTTGGGGTCGACGCAATATGTCCTCTTTTTCTATACAGTCCTATCAGACGCCATCTCTAGTCACTCTCTGTTTATACATATCATGCTTCACGCAGTCCATCCATCTTTTCTTTGGTCTCCCTTTACCCCCAGAGCCTTCAACATTCATACATAAAACCTTCCTCGCAATATTACTTTCATCCCGTCTCATCACATGTCCATACCAGGTCAAACGTTGCTTAACTTATCCGTCATTGGCGCCACTGTCAAATATTCTCTTATAAAGTTTTTGCTACATAGATTAAATTTTATTAATTTTGCCTGTATTTCTGTGTATCGTTTTACTGATGCGACTGTATTTCTTATCATACTAACACATTTTGTGATATAATTTTAAGAATTCTATGTAATATGACCAAGCTTAATAATACCGTTTTGAAAATTAGACCCAAAAATGGTTAGCAAAGATACTTCTTCACACTAAATTTATCTTTAGTGTTTTTATACACTGGGATTTCTTTTTAATGAAAACTAGCGAATGGTATAACTTAAAATAATATATAATCTATATTTGTACCTATATTGTTTTAATCTATCATCATCATTCTCCTACTCTTATCCCAATTACTTGGGGTCGATACAATATGTACTCTTTTTTCATCGTACATATTGTAAAAGTTATTGGCAATACTTTTATGACCGGCCGCCTGCCTGACGTCAACCCTCCTTGGGAATGTGATTGTTGACCAAACGGCATCAGATGGAGTTGGGCCAGATCGTTATAAGGCTCTTAGTCGTCTTTTACGACATCCACGAGCAAATTAAGGGTTGGTAGTATTCGTTTCCGCTACCACACAGCTAATTGTTTTAATCTATATTCATATAAATCAATATACGTAGGTTCCCTATGTACTTCAAAACGACTGTACCGATTATGATTTAAGTTTTAGAAAATCTTCAAGCCTAGAGAGCCTAGAGAGTAATCCTGTGAATATCGATAACGATCGGATATATAGATAATTAAATTATTATTAAAACTAAAAAAAATGTCGGGTAATTCGTGAGATTACTGTGATGAAACAATTAAATTCTTCAGGTATTTATAAAACCAAAAAAAAATATGCATAAGCTATACTTAACTATATAGATAAACATGATAAAAATCTGTGGTATGTATTTACATACATCAAAAATAGACACAGATATGTTTTCCACCACAAAATTTAACAAGACTCAATTTGAATGAATATGTACGAGAAGGATTCCTCGTCGGCTTAATCTCATTCGCCCCATCTCATACATACAAGTGAGTTGATTTGACGAAAGCTTCGTCAAGATGGTCATTGTGACTCATTCGCTAAATTGAGGCAATCAAAAACTCTTACATTATACTATTACATTTATTACTACTTAGTGACCACAGACTACTAAATTTTCCGTTCTGCTGTGTCCTTTTTACAGGATGAGAAAAAATATCAAAATGCTTAAATTCCTCTGCCGTATATTTTGTTTGACTGAGCAGATTATGCGTAGCATAAATTAGACTTGCATACACATATTTGTGTGATCCACTAATATTTTTTTTTTAATCTAGGAATAATGTAAGTATGTGTGAAATGTAATTTTCCCGCGACTTTTCCCTAGTGCAGTGTCATACAAAAAATGTAGTAGGTTAATAGTGTTTCAAGGTGTTTTTTTTATTTCTTATAATTTGTTTAATAATAAAAGCAAAAAAACTTGTTAGTCTAGTGGCATCAGCAAAAACTGTAAATCACAAAGTCTTGCGTTCAAATCTATTCAATAATGGATTAGAGAAAAGTCAATTAGATTACCAACAAGATATTCTCTATAAGTTGCACTGTATATTTTCTGTAAATGTTCATGGTAGCTGTTAAAAAAATAAAATAATTTGTTTCTAAATGTATGATTCTTTGGTTTCGGATAATCTGTCGAAATAGTCAGACCGACGAAATGGCGACGTGAGGTATAATAACGTTTTTTTTTTTTTCGGTTTACTATGGATCCGTCTCACCCCGCCAAATCAGTCCAGGGTGACGGAGAAGGCGGCGCGCGACTCCATAGACCCACCATGCAAACTACTCTCTTTGCCATGCGAGCGGGCCACGGGTACCCGATCTATGTCTTCGGTGGAGATATCATAACCTGCTGTATTTTCCATCTCCGAGTATAAAATGCATCACGGTACCCATTCCTTAAATTCGATGGTCTGCTTAGTGGGTTACCCTTTCAATATCATAACCCCGTAGGTGGCCTGGCTACAGAGCGTCAAGATATAGTGCACCGCATAAAATCATAAGATTTTAACTATTTATAATTTAGAGAATAAAATTCTAGGAATTTAAAAAATATTACGTTATCAAGTACCATTACTAATTAAGTATAATAACTTCAAGAAGTCAGTGAACTGGTGAAACTAACTATTTCTCATTTCGCTACGAGGCTAAAGAGGCTAGTCTTTGAACATAAGAACAAGTTAAATAGCTTAACCTAGAATTGCAATGACCTATTTGTCTGTTTATATACGGGGTCCTATTTCAAGAATATTATTCAAGAAAGCTAGTATTCCTTTAAAAATATCATGTGATGTTTTTATATTAAATATTTTAATGTTTTAGTGTTACACTAAATGATTTTAACGGCATTTTATTTGAATATAAAACGTTCTGTCAAAAGTGCCGAACAAAATTACTTATTGACATAAATCATCTATTTATCTAGGCCATCGTTTCCTTTAAGACATCACCAATTCTTAACCAAGTCTTCCATCTCATATTTAATACTCGTTCTAAGGTGAACTGAACATCACATCATCATCATCATTCTCCCAATTACTTGGGGTCGATACAATATGTACTCTTATTTCATAATATACTCGTATATTGTAAAAGTTATTGGCAATAGTTTTATGACCGGCCGCCTGCCAGACGTCAACCCTTCTCGGGAATGTAAATGTTGACAAAACGGCATTAGATGGAGTTGGCTCAGGTCGTTATATGGCTCTTAGTCGATTTTTACGACATCCACGAGGAAAGTAAGGGTTGGTAGTATTCATAGCCACTACCACACAGCTAAGGTGAACTGAACATTAGCAAAATTGTATCATTCGAAACTATACATTCCAAATAAAGAAATAAAGACAAGGCTATCTCATCAATATCAAACCCCAATTGTGTTTTTATTTAACATACTTTTGTAGATTAGTGGCACATTAAAGCTACGATACTCGTTATAGAGAAGTCAAATTATAAATAGACATACGATGACATTAAAATTATGAGCAAATATCTAAATGTCAGGAGTTTATACATACATACATACATATAATCACGCCATATCCCTTGCAGGGTAGGCAGAGAGAACAGAGTGCCAGAGAACTCTATCTCTGCATACTTCACTCGCTTCCTCAACATTCATAATTCTCTTCATACATGCTCGCTCTAAATAACTATACTCCTCTGTGATAAAAACTGCTGACAATTGAAGCTGATTGTTAAAACCAAAATAGAAGATAAACTATATTCAAAAATACTGATCCCTATAATCGAATTAAATTTCATTAAAGTTAACTAAGGGTACTGACATTTATTTTATTAATTATCATTTCAGCTGATATACACGCTTCTGCTAAGCTCGAGCCTCTTTCGCAATAGGAGGGAAGTTGAACCACTATACCGCGTTGGTCAGACGTGTTGGTAAAGGATTTTGTTTAGAGTTTTCTTTCTCGTACGTAGATCGTTTATATCTCTTATTCTTCTCTTACTATACTCACGGGTATGATAGGGAGTGATGAATTGTATTATTACTCTATTACCAGATGGAAATATTAATAATATATAATTATTTGAAATTTAATTGAGTCATTACTAATGTTATATTAATTATTTCAATTAATAGATTATTATTTTAATTTTAATGTCTTTATAAGGACATGTTGCATGATCTATAACCGTTACATATTATGTTAAGACAAATAAAGTTATCTTAGTATAAAAATTATTTAACAACCGCAACTAAACTAAGACTCTAAGTTATACAATAACCGTGGCAAAATTGAGACTCGTATGCAGCATTGAATACATTTGTGACCTAGTTGTATCTGTATCCAATTTTGCGGCGCTCGTAATCGCAAATAGTCACCATAACTCAATACGAACTGTTCAAATCATTCTTTACAGTGACAAATGTGAAGTACAAGATTAACTGGCGGTTTGTAATTATATCGCTACATTGTCGGTACCCATTACAAATCGTTTTGGGTCTAATTTATTTAGCTAGCTACCTTAGTTGAACAGCTGTCTGTAACAATTCCTTTTCGCTATTTATTTAGAGGTTACATATGTAATCTTTCATTTATCTAGTAGTGTTATATATATCTTACATACATGTATACATACATATCATCACGCCATATTCCTTGCAGGGTAGGCAGAGGTAACAGAGTGCCAGAGAACTCTATCCTTGCATACTTCACTCGCTTCCTCAACATTCATAATTCTCTCCATACACGCTCGCAGGTTTATATATATATATATATATATATATATATATATATATATATATATATATATATATATATATATATATATATATATATATATATATATATATATATATATATATATCTAAAGGTGGAGACATTCTTACACAAACACAAGACGTGTTAGGCCGATGGAGTGAATATTTTGGCGATATGTATGCGGATACTCGAGTTGGCGCCGGTGTCGCATGTGGTTTAGTAGATCAACATTCAGCACCGGTGTCCTCCGATGGCATCAGTATGGATGAAGTTTAATGGGCGATAAGAAGTTTGAAAATGGTAAGGCAGCGGGCATTGATACGGTGTCTGACGAGATGATCAAGCTTGGTGGCTCCTGTGTCTAGGAGGCGTTCCTGTTGCTCCTCAATTTATGATGGAGCTCGGGAATGGTTCCCAGGGACTGGAATAGCGCAGTCATCATGCCTTT